>CM051551.1:13168301-15668301 GCA_028022735.1 Gypaetus barbatus | reverse complement strand
CTTCCTTGTGGGAGAAGGAGCCGGATGTTTGCCATTTTGGAGAAAGGCTCTGCCGAGAACGGATACAATGAGATGTCCCGCCTCTGGGAAAGCACAGATCCGCAGTGCTGCTGTGCCTGTGAATAGGTTGCCAAGGGAAGGTGAAGTCCAGCAACAGCTTTCAGGGCTGGCCCCTTCCTTGTGGGAGAAGGAGCCAGACTTTTGCCATTTTGGAAAAAATGCTCAGGAGACAATGGGCATGATGAGATTTTCTGTCTTTGGGAAAGCAGAGTTCCCCAGTGCTGCTGTGCCTGTGAATAGGCTGCCAAGGGAAGGTGAAGACCAGCAACAGCTTTCAGGGCTGGCCCCTTCCTTGTGGGAGAAGGAGCCGGACTTTTGCCATTGCAGAAAGATGGTCTGCTGAGAATGAGCACGATGAGTTTTTCCATGTCTGGGAAAGCACAGATCCGCAGTGCTGCTGTGCCTGTGAATAGGCTGCCAAGGGAAGGTGAAGACCAGCAACAGCTTTCAGGGCTGGCCCCTTCCTTGTGGGAGAAGGACCCAGACGTTTTCCATTTTGGAATAATTTGAGCCAAAAACGAACACGATGACATGTCCCATCTCTGGGAAAGCACAGATCCCCAGTGCTGCTGTGCCTGTGAATAGGCTGCCAAGGGAAGGTGAAGTCCAGCAACAGCTTTTAGGGCTGGCCCCTTCCTTGTGGGAGAAGGAGCCGGACTTTTGCCATTTCGGAAAAAGGCTGAGCCGAAAACGAACACGATGACATGTCACATCTCTGGGAAAGCACAGATCCCCAGTGCTGCTGTGCCTGTGAATAGGCTGCCAAGGGAAGGTGAAGACTAGCAACAGCTTTCAGGGCTGGCCCCTTCCTTGTGGGAGAAGGGGCTGGACGTTGCCATTTCGGAAATCATGCTCAGGAGGCAATGGGCACAATGAGATGTCCCGCCTGTGGGAAAGCAGAGTTCCCCAGTGCTGCTGTGCCTGTGAATAGGCTGCCAAGGGAAGGTGAAGACCAGCAACAGCTTTCAGGGCTGGCCCCTTGCTTGTGGGAGAAGGAGCCGGACGTTTGCCATTTCGGAAAAAGGCTCTGCCGAGAACGGATACAATGAGATGTTCCATGTCTGGGAAAGCACAGATCCCCAGTGCTGCTGGTCCTGTGAATAAGTTGCCAAGGGAAGGTGAAGACCAGCAACAGCTTTCAGGGCTGGCCCCTTCCTTGTGGGAGAAGGAGCTGGACTTTTTTCATTTCGGAAAAAGGCTGAGCCGAAAACGAACACGATGCCATGTCACATCTCTGGGCAAGCACAGATCCCCAGTGCTGCTGTGCCTGTGAATAGGCTGCCAAGGGAAGTTGAAGTCCAGCAACAGCTTTCATGTGTGGCACATTCCTTGTGGGAAAAGGAGCCGGATGTTTGCCTAGTTGGAGAAAGGCTCTGCCGAGAAGGGATACAATGAGATGTCCCGTACCTGGGAAAGCACAGATCCGCAGTGCTGCTGTGCCTGTGAATAGGCTGCCAAGGGAAGGTGAAGACCAGCAACAGCTTTCAGGGCTGGCCCCTTCCTTGTGGGAGAAGGAGCCGGACGTTTGCCATTTTGGAAACATTTGAGACGAAAACGAACACAATGACATGTCACATCTCTGGGAAAGCACAGATCCGCAGTGCTGCTGTGCCTGTGAATAGGCTGCCAAGGGAAGGTGAAGACCAGCAACAGCTTTCAGGGCTGGCCCCTTGCTTGTTGGAGAAGGAGCCGGATGTTTGCCATTTCGGAAAAAATGCTCAGGAGAAAAAGGGCATGATGAGATGTCCCGCCTCTGGAAAAGCACAGCTCCCCAGTGCTGCTGTGCCTGTGAACAGGCTGCCAAGGGAAGGTGAAGTCCAGCAACAGCTTTCAGGGCTGGCCCCTTCCTTGTGGGAGAAGGGGCCTGAGATTTGCCATTTTGGAAAAAATGCTCGGGAGACAATGGGCATGATGAGATGTTCTGTCTCTGGGAAAGCAGAGTTCCCCAGTGCTGCTGTGCCTGTGAATATGCTGCCAAGGGAAGGTGAAGACCAGCAACAGCTTTCAGGGCTGGCCCCTTGCTTGTGGGAGAAGGAGCCGGACGTTTGCCATTTTGGAAAAATTTGAGACGAAAACGAACATGATTACATGTCACATCTCTGGGAAAGCACAGATCCCCAGTGCTGCTGTGCCTGTGAATAGGCTGCCAAGGGAAGGTGAAGACCAGCAACAGCTTTCAGGGCTGGCGCCTTCCTTGTGGGAGAAGGGGCCGGACGTTTGACATTTCGGAAAGATGCTGTGCTGAGAATGAGCACGATGAGATGTCCCGTCCCTGGGAAAGCACAGATCCCCAGTGCTGCTGTGCCTGTGAATAGGCTGCCAAGGGAAGGTGAAGACCAGCAACAGCTTTCAGGGCTGGCCCCTTCACTGTGGGAGAAGGAGCCGGACGTTTGCCATTTCGGAAAAAGGCTCTGCCGAGAACGGATACAATGAGATGTTCCATGTCTGGGAAAGCACAGCTCCCCAGTGCTGCTGTGCCTGTGAATAGGCTGCCAAGGGAAGGTGAAGACCAGCAACAGCTTTCAGGGCTGGCCCCTTCCTTGTGGGAGAAGGAGCCGGACTTTTGCCATTGCAGAAAGATGGTCTGCTGAGAATGAGCACGATGAGTTTTTCCATGTCTGGGAAAGCACAGATCCGCAGTGCTGCTGTGCCTGTGAATAGGCTGCCAAGGGAAGGTGAAGACCAGCAACAGCTTTCAGGGCTGGCCCCTTCCTTGTGGGAGAAGGACCCAGACGTTTTCCATTTTGGAATAATTTGAGCCAAAAACGAACACGATGACATGTCCCATCTCTGGGAAAGCACAGATCCCCAGTGCTGCTGTGCCTGTGAATAGGCTGCCAAGGGAAGGTGAAGTCCAGCAACAGCTTTTAGGGCTGGCCCCTTCCTTGTGGGAGAAGGAGCCGGACTTTTGCCATTTCGGAAAAAGGCTGAGCCGAAAACGAACACGATGACATGTCACATCTCTGGGAAAGCACAGATCCCCAGTGCTGCTGTGTCTCTGAATAGGCTGCCAAGGGAAGGTGAAGACTAGCAACAGCTTTCAGGGCTGGCCCCTTCCTTGTGGGAGAAGGGGCTGGACGTTGCCATTTCGGAAATCATGCTCAGGAGGCAATGGGCACAATGAGATGTCCCGCCTGTGGGAAAGCAGAGTTCCCCAGTGCTGCTGTGCCTGTGAATAGGCTGCCAAGGGAAGGTGAAGACCAGCAACAGCTTTCAGGGCTGGCCCCTTGCTTGTGGGAAAAGGAGCCGGACGTTTGCCATTTCGGAAAAAGGCTCTGCCGAGAACGGATACAATGAGATGTTCCATGTCTGGGAAAGCACAGATCCCCAGTGCTGCTGGTCCTGTGAATAAGTTGCCAAGGGAAGGTGAAGACCAGCAACAGCTTTCAGGGCTGGCCCCTTCCTTGTGGGAGAAGGAGCTGGACTTTTTTCATTTCGGAAAAAGGCTGAGCCGAAAACGAACACGATGCCATGTCACATCTCTGGGCAAGCACAGATCCCCAGTGCTGCTGTGCCTGTGAATAGGCTGCCAAGGGAAGTTGAAGTCCAGCAACAGCTTTCATGTGTGGCACATTCCTTGTGGGAAAAGGAGCCGGATGTTTGCCTAGTTGGAGAAAGGCTCTGCCGAGAAGGGATACAATGAGATGTCCCGTACCTGGGAAAGCACAGATCCGCAGTGCTGCTGTGCCTGTGAATAGGCTGCCAAGGGAAGGTGAAGACCAGCAACAGCTTTCAGGGCTGGCCCCTTCCTTGTGGGAGAAGGAGCCGGACGTTTGCCATTTTGGAAACATTTGAGACGAAAACGAACACAATGACATGTCACATCTCTGGGAAAGCACAGATCCGCAGTGCTGCTGTGCCTGTGAATAGGCTGCCAAGGGAAGGTGAAGACCAGCAACAGCTTTCAGGGCTGGCCCCTTGCTTGTTGGAGAAGGAGCCGGATGTTTGCCATTTCGGAAAAAATGCTCAGGAGAAAAAGGGCATGATGAGATGTCCCGCCTCTGGAAAAGCACAGCTCCCCAGTGCTGCTGTGCCTGTGAACAGGCTGCCAAGGGAAGGTGAAGTCCAGCAACAGCTTTCAGGGCTGGCCCCTTCCTTGTGGGAGAAGGGGCCTGAGATTTGCCATGTTGGAAAAAATGCTCGGGAGACAATGGGCATGATGAGATGTTCTGTCTCTGGGAAAGCAGAGTTCCCCAGAGCTGCTGTGCCTGTGAATATGCTGCCAAGGGAAGGTGAAGACCAGCAACAGCTTTCAGGGCTGGCCCCTTGCTTGTGGGAGAAGGAGCCGGACGTTTGCCATTTTGGAAAAATTTGAGACGAAAACGAACATGATTACATGTCACATCTCTGGGAAAGCATAGATCCGCAGTGCTGCTGTGCCTGTGAATAGGCTGCCACGGGAAGGTGAAGACCAGCAACAGCTTTCAGGGCTGGCCCCTTCCTTGTGGGAGAAGGAGCCGGATGTTTGCCATTTTGGAGAAAGGCTCTGCCGAGAACGGATACAATGAGATGTCCCGCCTCTGGGAAAGCACAGATCCGCAGTGCTGCTGTGCCTGTGAATAGGTTGCCAAGGGAAGGTGAAGTCCAGCAACAGCTTTCAGGGCTGGCCCCTTCCTTGTGGGAGAAGGAGCCGGACTTTTGCCATTTTGGAAAAAATGCTCAGGAGACAATGGGCATGATGAGATTTTCTGTCTTTGGGAAAGCAGAGTTCCCCAGTGCTGCTGTGCCTGTGAATAGGCTGCCAAGGGAAGGTGAAGACCAGCAACAGCTTTCAGGGCTGGCCCCTTCCTTGTGGGAGAAGGAGCCGGACTTTTGCCATTGCAGAAAGATGGTCTGCTGAGAATGAGCACGATGAGTTTTTCCATGTCTGGGAAAGCACAGATCCGCAGTGCTGCTGTGCCTGTGAATAGGCTGCCAAGGGAAGGTGAAGACCAGCAACAGCTTTCAGGGCTGGCCCCTTCCTTGTGGGAGAAGGAGCCGGACGTTTGCCATTTTGGAAACATTTGAGCCAAAAACGAACACGATGACATGTCCCATCTCTGGGAAAGCACAGATCCCCAGTGCTGCTGTGCCTGTGAATAGGCTGCCAAGGGAAGGTGAAGTCCAGCAACAGCTTTTAGGGCTGGCCCCTTCCTTGTGGGAGAAGGAGCCGGACTTTTGCCATTTCGGAAAAAGGCTGAGCCGAAAACGAACACGATGACATGTCACATCTCTGGGAAAGCACAGATCCCCAGTGCTGCTGTGTCTCTGAATAGGCTGCCAAGGGAAGGTGAAGACTAGCAACAGCTTTCAGGGCTGGCCCCTTCCTTGTGGGAGAAGGGGCTGGACGTTGCCATTTCGGAAATCATGCTCAGGAGGCAATGGGCACAATGAGATGTCCCGCCTGTGGGAAAGCAGAGTTCCCCAGTGCTGCTGTGCCTGTGAATAGGCTGCCAAGGGAAGGTGAAGACCAGCAACAGCTTTCAGGGCTGGCCCCTTGCTTGTGGGAGAAGGAGCCGGACGTTTGCCATTTCGGAAAAAGGCTCTGCCGAGCACGGATACAATGAGATGTTCCATGTCTGGGAAAGCACAGATCCCCAGTGCTGCTGGTCCTGTGAATAAGTTGCCAAGGGAAGGTGAAGACCAGCAACAGCTTTCAGGGCTGGCCCCTTCCTTGTGGGAGAAGGAGCTGGACTTTTTTCATTTCGGAAAAAGGCTGAGCCGAAAACGAACACGATGCCATGTCACATCTCTGGGCAAGCACAGATCCCCAGTGCTGCTCTGCCTGTGAATAGGCTGCCAAGGGAAGTTGAAGTCCAGCAACAGCTTTCATGTGTGGCACATTCCTTGTGGGAAAAGGAGCCGGATGTTTGCCTAGTTGGAGAAAGGCTCTGCCGAGAAGGGATACAATGAGATGTCCCGTACCTGGGAAAGCACAGATCCGCAGTGCTGCTGTGCCTGTGAATAGGCTGCCAAGGGAAGGTGAAGACCAGCAACAGCTTTCAGGGCTGGCCCCTTGCTTGTTGGAGAAGGAGCCGGATGTTTGCCATTTCGGAAAAAATGCTCAGGAGAAAAAGGGCATGATGAGATGTCCAGCCTCTGGAAAAGCACAGCTCCCCAGTGCTGCTGTGCCTGTGAACAGGCTGCCAAGGGAAGGTGAAGTCCAGCAACAGCTTTCAGGGCTGGCCCCTTCCTTGTGGGAGAAGGGGCCTGAGATTTGCCATTTTGGAAAAAATGCTCGGGAGACAATGGGCATGATGAGATGTTCTGTCTCTGGGAAAGCAGAGTTCCCCAGTGCTGCTGTGCCTGTGAATATGCTGCCAAGGGAAGGTGAAGACCAGCAACAGCTTTCAGGGCTGGCCCCTTGCTTGTGGGAGAAGGAGCCGGACGTTTGCCATTTTGGAAAAATTTGAGACGAAAACGAACATGATTACATGTCACATCTCTGGGAAAGCATAGATCCGCAGTGCTGCTGTGCCTGTGAATAGGCTGCCACGAGAAGGTGAAGACCAGCAACAGCTTTCAGGGCTGGCCCCTTCCTTGTGGGAGAAGGAGCTGGACTTTTTTCATTTCGGAAAAAGGCTGAGCCGAAAACGAACACGATGCCATGTCACATCTCTGGGCAAGCACAGATCCCCAGTGCTGCTGTGCCTGTGAATAGGCTGCCAAGGGAAGTTGAAGTCCAGCAACAGCTTTCATGTGTGGCACATTCCTTGTGGGAAAAGGAGCCGGATGTTTGCCTAGTTGGAGAAAGGCTCTGCCGAGAAGGGATACAATGAGATGTCCTGTACCTGGGAAAGCACAGATCCGCAGTGCTGCTGTGCCTGTGAATAGGCTGCCAAGGGAAGGTGAAGACCAGCAACAGCTTTCAGGGCTGGCCCCTTCCTTGTGGGAGAAGGAGCCGGACGTTTGCCATTTTGGAAACATTTGAGACGAAAACGAACACAATGACATGTCACATCTCTGGGAAAGCACAGATCCGCAGTGCTGCTGTGCCTGTGAATAGGCTGCCAAGGGAAGGTGAAGACCAGCAACAGCTTTCAGGGCTGGCCCCTTGCTTGTTGGAGAAGGAGCCGGATGTTTGCCATTTCGGAAAAAATGCTCAGGAGAAAAAGGGCATGATGAGATGTCCCGCCTCTGGAAAAGCACAGCTCCCCAGTGCTGCTGTGCCTGTGAACAGGCTGCCAAGGGAAGGTGAAGTCCAGCAACAGCTTTCAGGGCTGGCCCCTTCCTTGTGGGAGAAGGGGCCTGAGATTTGCCATGTTGGAAAAAATGCTCGGGAGACAATGGGCATGATGAGATGTTCTGTCTCTGGGAAAGCAGAGTTCCCCAGAGCTGCTGTGCCTGTGAATATGCTGCCAAGGGAAGGTGAAGACCAGCAACAGCTTTCAGGGCTGGCCCCTTGCTTGTGGGAGAAGGAGCCGGACGTTTGCCATTTTGGAAAAATTTGAGACGAAAACGAACATGATTACATGTCACATCTCTGGGAAAGCATAGATCCGCAGTGCTGCTGTGCCTGTGAATAGGCTGCCACGGGAAGGTGAAGACCAGCAACAGCTTTCAGGGCTGGCCCCTTCCTTGTGGGAGAAGGAGCCGGATGTTTGCCATTTTGGAGAAAGGCTCTGCCGAGAACGGATACAATGAGATGTCCCGCCTCTGGGAAAGCACAGATCCGCAGTGCTGCTGTGCCTGTGAATAGGTTGCCAAGGGAAGGTGAAGTCCAGCAACAGCTTTCAGGGCTGGCCCCTTCCTTGTGGGAGAAGGAGCCGGACTTTTGCCATTTTGGAAAAAATGCTCAGGAGACAATGGGCATGATGAGATTTTCTGTCTTTGGGAAAGCAGAGTTCCCCAGTGCTGCTGTGCCTGTGAATAGGCTGCCAAGGGAAGGTGAAGACCAGCAACAGCTTTCAGGGCTGGCCCCTTCCTTGTGGGAGAAGGAGCCGGACTTTTGCCATTGCAGAAAGATGGTCTGCTGAGAATGAGCACGATGAGTTTTTCCATGTCTGGGAAAGCACAGATCCGCAGTGCTGCTGTGCCTGTGAATAGGCTGCCAAGGGAAGGTGAAGACCAGCAACAGCTTTCAGGGCTGGCCCCTTCCTTGTGGGAGAAGGAGCCGGACGTTTGCCATTTTGGAAACATTTGAGCCAAAAACGAACACGATGACATGTCCCATCTCTGGGAAAGCACAGATCCCCAGTGCTGCTGTGCCTGTGAATAGGCTGCCAAGGGAAGGTGAAGTCCAGCAACAGCTTTTAGGGCTGGCCCCTTCCTTGTGGGAGAAGGAGCCGGACTTTTGCCATTTCGGAAAAAGGCTGAGCCGAAAACGAACACGATGACATGTCACATCTCTGGGAAAGCACAGATCCCCAGTGCTGCTGTGCCTGTGAATAGGCTGCCAAGGGAAGGTGAAGACTAGCAACAGCTTTCAGGGCTGGCCCCTTCCTTGTGGGAGAAGGGGCTGGACGTTGCCATTTCGGAAATCATGCTCAGGAGGCAATGGGCACAATGAGATGTCCCGCCTGTGGGAAAGCAGAGTTCCCCAGTGCTGCTGTGCCTGTGAATAGGCTGCCAAGGGAAGGTGAAGACCAGCAACAGCTTTCAGGGCTGGCCCCTTGCTTGTGGGAGAAGGAGCCGGACGTTTGCCATTTCGGAAAAAGGCTCTGCCGAGAACGGATACAATGAGATGTTCCATGTCTGGGAAAGCACAGATCCCCAGTGCTGCTGGTCCTGTGAATAAGTTGCCAAGGGAAGGTGAAGACCAGCAACAGCTTTCAGGGCTGGCCCCTTCCTTGTGGGAGAAGGAGGTGGACATTTTTCATTTCGGAAAAAGGCTGAGCCGAAAACGAACACGATGCCATGTCACATCTCTGGGCAAGCACAGATCCCCAGTGCTGCTGTGCCTGTGAATAGGCTGCCAAGGGAAGTTGAAGTCCAGCAACAGCTTTCATGTGTGGCACATTCCTTGTGGGAAAAGGAGCCGGATGTTTGCCTAGTTGGAGAAAGGCTCTGCCGAGAAGGGATACAATGAGATGTCCCGTACCTGGGAAAGCACAGATCCGCAGTGCTGCTGTGCCTGTGAATAGGCTGCCAAGGGAAGGTGAAGACCAGCAACAGCTTTCAGGGCTGGCCCCTTCCTTGTGGGAGAAGGAGCCGGACGTTTGCCATTTTGGAAACATTTGAGACGAAAACGAACACAATGACATGTCACATCTCTGGGAAAGCACAGATCCGCAGTGCTGCTGTGCCTGTGAATAGGCTGCCAAGGGAAGGTGAAGACCAGCAACAGCTTTCAGGGCTGGCCCCTTGCTTGTTGGAGAAGGAGCCGGATGTTTGCCATTTCGGAAAAAATGCTCAGGAGAAAAAGGGCATGATGAGATGTCCCGCCTCTGGAAAAGCACAGCTCCCCAGTGCTGCTGTGCCTGTGAACAGGCTGCCAAGGGAAGGTGAAGTCCAGCAACAGCTTTCAGGGCTGGCCCCTTCCTTGTGGGAGAAGGGGCCTGAGATTTGCCATTTTGGAAAAAATGCTCGGGAGACAATGGGCATGATGAGATGTTCTGTCTCTGGGAAAGCAGAGTTCCCCAGAGCTGCTGTGCCTGTGAATATGCTGCCAAGGGAAGGTGAAGACCAGCAACAGCTTTCAGGGCTGGCCCCTTGCTTGTGGGAGAAGGAGCCGGACGTTTGCCATTTTGGAAAAATTTGAGACGAAAACGAACATGATTACATGTCACATCTCTGGGAAAGCATAGATCCGCAGTGCTGCTGTGCCTGTGAATAGGCTGCCACGGGAAGGTGAAGACCAGCAACAGCTTTCAGGGCTGGCCCCTTCCTTGTGGGAGAAGGAGCCGGATGTTTGCCATTTTGGAGAAAGGCTCTGCCGAGAACGGATACAATGAGATGTCCCGCCTCTGGGAAAGCACAGATCCGCAGTGCTGCTGTGCCTGTGAATAGGTTGCCAAGGGAAGGTGAAGTCCAGCAACAGCTTTCAGGGCTGGCCCCTTCCTTGTGGGAGAAGGAGCCGGACTTTTGCCATTTTGGAAAAAATGCTCAGGAGACAATGGGCATGATGAGATTTTCTGTCTTTGGGAAAGCAGAGTTCCCCAGTGCTGCTGTGCCTGTGAATAGGCTGCCAAGGGAAGGTGAAGACCAGCAACAGCTTTCAGGGCTGGCCCCTTCCTTGTGGGAGAAGGAGCCGGACTTTTGCCATTGCAGAAAGATGGTCTGCTGAGAATGAGCACGATGAGTTTTTCCATGTCTGGGAAAGCACAGATCCGCAGTGCTGCTGTGCCTGTGAATAGGCTGCCAAGGGAAGGTGAAGACCAGCAACAGCTTTCAGGGCTGGCCCCTTCCTTGTGGGAGAAGGAGCCGGACGTTTGCCATTTTGGAAACATTTGAGCCAAAAACGAACACGATGACATGTCCCATCTCTGGGAAAGCACAGATCCCCAGTGCTGCTGTGCCTGTGAATAGGCTGCCAAGGGAAGGTGAAGTCCAGCAACAGCTTTTAGGGCTGGCCCCTTCCTTGTGGGAGAAGGAGCCGGACTTTTGCCATTTCGGAAAAAGGCTGAGCCGAAAACGAACACGATGACATGTCACATCTCTGGGAAAGCACAGATCCCCAGTGCTGCTGTGCCTGTGAATAGGCTGCCAAGGGAAGGTGAAGACTAGCAACAGCTTTCAGGGCTGGCCCCTTCCTTGTGGGAGAAGGGGCTGGACGTTGCCATTTCGGAAATCATGCTCAGGAGGCAATGGGCACAATGAGATGTCCCGCCTGTGGGAAAGCAGAGTTCCCCAGTGCTGCTGTGCCTGTGAATAGGCTGCCAAGGGAAGGTGAAGACCAGCAACAGCTTTCAGGGCTGGCCCCTTGCTTGTGGGAGAAGGAGCCGGACGTTTGCCATTTCGGAAAAAGGCTCTGCCGAGAACGGATACAATGAGATGTTCCATGTCTGGGAAAGCACAGATCCCCAGTGCTGCTGGTCCTGTGAATAAGTTGCCAAGGGAAGGTGAAGACCAGCAACAGCTTTCAGGGCTGGCCCCTTCCTTGTGGGAGAAGGAGGTGGACATTTTTCATTTCGGAAAAAGGCTGAGCCGAAAACGAACACGATGCCATGTCACATCTCTGGGCAAGCACAGATCCCCAGTGCTGCTGTGCCTGTGAATAGGCTGCCAAGGGAAGTTGAAGTCCAGCAACAGCTTTCATGTGTGGCACATTCCTTGTGGGAAAAGGAGCCGGATGTTTGCCTAGTTGGAGAAAGGCTCTGCCGAGAAGGGATACAATGAGATGTCCCGTACCTGGGAAAGCACAGATCCGCAGTGCTGCTGTGCCTGTGAATAGGCTGCCAAGGGAAGGTGAAGACCAGCAACAGCTTTCAGGGCTGGCCCCTTGCTTGTTGGAGAAGGAGCCGGATGTTTGCCATTTCGGAAAAAATGCTCAGGAGAAAAAGGGCATGATGAGATGTCCAGCCTCTGGAAAAGCACAGCTCCCCAGTGCTGCTGTGCCTGTGAACAGGCTGCCAAGGGAAGGTGAAGTCCAGCAACAGCTTTCAGGGCTGGCCCCTTCCTTGTGGGAGAAGGGGCCTGAGATTTGCCATTTTGGAAAAAATGCTCGGGAGACAATGGGCATGATGAGATGTTCTGTCTCTGGGAAAGCAGAGTTCCCCAGTGCTGCTGTGCCTGTGAATATGCTGCCAAGGGAAGGTGAAGACCAGCAACAGCTTTCAGGGCTGGCCCCTTGCTTGTGGGAGAAGGAGCCGGACGTTTGCCATTTTGGAAAAATTTGAGACGAAAACGAACATGATTACATGTCACATCTCTGGGAAAGCATAGATCCGCAGTGCTGCTGTGCCTGTGAATAGGCTGCCACGAGAAGGTGAAGACCAGCAACAGCTTTCAGGGCTGGCCCCTTCCTTGTGGGAGAAGGAGCCGGATGTTTGCCATTTTGGAGAAAGGCTCTGCCGAGAACGGATACAATGAGATGTCCTGCCTCTGGGAAAGCACAGATCCGCAGTGCTGCTGTGCCTGTGAATAGGTTGCCAAGGGAAGGTGAAGTCCAGCAACAGCTTTCAGGGCTGGCCCCTTCCTTGTGGGAGAAGGAGCCAGACTTTTGCCATTTTGGAAAAAATGCTCAGGAGACAATGGGCATGATGAGATTTTCTGTCTTTGGGAAAGCAGAGTTCCCCAGTGCTGCTGTGCCTGTGAATAGGCTGCCAAGGGAAGGTGAAGACCAGCAACAGCTTTCAGGGCTGGCCCCTTCCTTGTGGGAGAAGGAGCCGGACGTTTTCCATTTTGGAAACATTTGAGCCAAAAACGAACACGATGACATGTACCATCTCTGGGAAAGCACAGATCCCCAGTGCTGCTGTGCCTGTGAATAGGCTGCCAAGGGAAGGTGAAGACCAGCAACAGCTTTCAGGGCTGGCCCCTTGCTTGTGGGACAAGGAGCCGGACGTTTGCCATTTTGGAAAAATTTGAGACGAAAACGAACATGATTACATGTCACATCTCTGGGAAAGCATAGATCCGCAGTGCTGCTGTGCCTGTGAATAGGCTGCCACGGGAAGGTGAAGACCAGCAACAGCTTTCAGGGCTGGCCCCTTCCTTGTGGGAGAAGGAGCCGGATGTTTGCCATTTTGGAGAAAGGCTCTGCCGAGAACGGATACAATGAGATGTCCCGCCTCTGGGAAAGCACAGATGCGCAGTGCTGCTGTGCCTGTGAATAGGTTGCCAAGGGAAGGTGAAGTCCAGCAACAGCTTTCAGGGCTGGCCCCTTCCTTGTGGGAGAAGGAGCCAGACTTTTGCCATATTGGAAAAAATGCTCAGGAGACAATGGGCATGATGAGATTTTCTGTCTTTGGGAAAGCAGAGTTCCCCAGTGCTGCTGTGCCTGTGAATAGGCTGCCAAGGGAAGGTGAAGTCCAGCAACAGCTTTCATGTGTGGCACATTCCTTGTGGGAAAAGGAGCCGGATGTTTGCCTAGTTGGAGAAAGGCTCTGCCGAGAAGGGATACAATGAGATGTCCCGTACCTGGGAAAGCACAGATCCGCAGTGCTGCTGTGCCTGTGAATAGGCTGCCAAGGGAAGGTGAAGACCAGCAACAGCTTTCAGGGCTGGCCCCTTCCTTGTGGGAGAAGGAGCCGGACGTTTGCCATTTTGGAAACATTTGAGACGAAAACGAACACAATGACATGTCACATCTCTGGGAAAGCACAGATCCGCAGTGCTGCTGTGCCTGTGAATAGGCTGCCAAGGGAAGGTGAAGACCAGCAACAGCTTTCAGGGCTGGCCCCTTGCTTGTTGGAGAAGGAGCCGGATGTTTGCCATTTCGGAAAAAATGCTCAGGAGAAAAAGGGCATGATGAGATGTCCCGCCTCTGGAAAAGCACAGCTCCCCAGTGCTGCTGTGCCTGTGAACAGGCTGCCAAGGGAAGGTGAAGTCCAGCAACAGCTTTCAGGGCTGGCCCCTTCCTTGTGGGAGAAGGGGCCTGAGATTTGCCATTTTGGAAAAAATGCTCGGGAGACAATGGGCATGATGAGATGTTCTGTCTCTGGGAAAGCAGAGTTCCCCAGAGCTGCTGTGCCTGTGAATATGCTGCCAAGGGAAGGTGAAGACCAGCAACAGCTTTCAGGGCTGGCCCCTTGCTTGTGGGAGAAGGAGCCGGACGTTTGCCATTTTGGAAAAATTTGAGACGAAAACGAACATGATTACATGTCACATCTCTGGGAAAGCATAGATCCGCAGTGCTGCTGTGCCTGTGAATAGGCTGCCACGGGAAGGTGAAGACCAGCAACAGCTTTCAGGGCTGGCCCCTTCCTTGTGGGAGAAGGAGCCGGATGTTTGCCATTTTGGAGAAAGGCTCTGCCGAGAACGGATACAATGAGATGTCCCGCCTCTGGGAAAGCACAGATCCGCAGTGCTGCTGTGCCTGTGAATAGGTTGCCAAGGGAAGGTGAAGTCCAGCAACAGCTTTCAGGGCTGGCCCCTTCCTTGTGGGAGAAGGAGCCGGACTTTTGCCATTTTGGAAAAAATGCTCAGGAGACAATGGGCATGATGAGATTTTCTGTCTTTGGGAAAGCAGAGTTCCCCAGTGCTGCTGTGCCTGTGAATAGGCTGCCAAGGGAAGGTGAAGACCAGCAACAGCTTTCAGGGCTGGCCCCTTCCTTGTGGGAGAAGGAGCCGGACTTTTGCCATTGCAGAAAGATGGTCTGCTGAGAATGAGCACGATGAGTTTTTCCATGTCTGGGAAAGCACAGATCCGCAGTGCTGCTGTGCCTGTGAATAGGCTGCCAAGGGAAGGTGAAGACCAGCAACAGCTTTCAGGGCTGGCCCCTTCCTTGTGGGAGAAGGAGCCGGACGTTTGCCATTTTGGAAACATTTGAGCCAAAAACGAACACGATGACATGTCCCATCTCTGGGAAAGCACAGATCCCCAGTGCTGCTGTGCCTGTGAATAGGCTGCCAAGGGAAGGTGAAGTCCAGCAACAGCTTTTAGGGCTGGCCCCTTCCTTGTGGGAGAAGGAGCCGGACTTTTGCCATTTCGGAAAAAGGCTGAGCCGAAAACGAACACGATGACATGTCACATCTCTGGGAAAGCACAGATCCCCAGTGCTGCTGTGCCTGTGAATAGGCTGCCAAGGGAAGGTGAAGACTAGCAACAGCTTTCAGGGCTGGCCCCTTCCTTGTGGGAGAAGGGGCTGGACGTTGCCATTTCGGAAATCATGCTCAGGAGGCAATGGGCACAATGAGATGTCCCGCCTGTGGGAAAGCAGAGTTCCCCAGTGCTGCTGTGCCTGTGAATAGGCTGCCAAGGGAAGGTGAAGACCAGCAACAGCTTTCAGGGCTGGCCCCTTGCTTGTGGGAGAAGGAGCCGGACGTTTGCCATTTCGGAAAAAGGCTCTGCCGAGAACGGATACAATGAGATGTTCCATGTCTGGGAAAGCACAGATCCCCAGTGCTGCTGGTCCTGTGAATAAGTTGCCAAGGGAAGGTGAAGACCAGCAACAGCTTTCAGGGCTGGCCCCTTCCTTGTGGGAGAAGGAGGTGGACATTTTTCATTTCGGAAAAAGGCTGAGCCGAAAACGAACACGATGCCATGTCACATCTCTGGGCAAGCACAGATCCCCAGTGCTGCTGTGCCTGTGAATAGGCTGCCAAGGGAAGTTGAAGTCCAGCAACAGCTTTCATGTGTGGCACATTCCTTGTGGGAAAAGGAGCCGGATGTTTGCCTAGTTGGAGAAAGGCTCTGCCGAGAAGGGATACAATGAGATGTCCCGTACCTGGGAAAGCACAGATCCGCAGTGCTGCTGTGCCTGTGAATAGGCTGCCAAGGGAAGGTGAAGACCAGCAACAGCTTTCAGGGCTGGCCCCTTGCTTGTTGGAGAAGGAGCCGGATGTTTGCCATTTCGGAAAAAATGCTCAGGAGAAAAAGGGCATGATGAGATGTCCAGCCTCTGGAAAAGCACAGCTCCCCAGTGCTGCTGTGCCTGTGAACAGGCTGCCAAGGGAAGGTGAAGTCCAGCAACAGCTTTCAGGGCTGGCCCCTTCCTTGTGGGAGAAGGGGCCTGAGATTTGCCATTTTGGAAAAAATGCTCGGGAGACAATGGGCATGATGAGATGTTCTGTCTCTGGGAAAGCAGAGTTCCCCAGTGCTGCTGTGCCTGTGAATATGCTGCCAAGGGAAGGTGAAGACCAGCAACAGCTTTCAGGGCTGGCCCCTTGCTTGTGGGAGAAGGAGCCGGACGTTTGCCATTTTGGAAAAATTTGAGACGAAAACGAACATGATTACATGTCACATCTCTGGGAAAGCATAGATCCGCAGTGCTGCTGTGCCTGTGAATAGGCTGCCACGAGAAGGTGAAGACCAGCAACAGCTTTCAGGGCTGGCCCCTTCCTTGTGGGAGAAGGAGCCGGATGTTTGCCATTTTGGAGAAAGGCTCTGCCGAGAACGGATACAATGAGATGTCCTGCCTCTGGGAAAGCACAGATCCGCAGTGCTGCTGTGCCTGTGAATAGGTTGCCAAGGGAAGGTGAAGTCCAGCAACAGCTTTCAGGGCTGGCCCCTTCCTTGTGGGAGAAGGAGCCAGACTTTTGCCATTTTGGAAAAAATGCTCAGGAGACAATGGGCATGATGAGATTTTCTGTCTTTGGGAAAGCAGAGTTCCCCAGTGCTGCTGTGCCTGTGAATAGGCTGCCAAGGGAAGGTGAAGACCAGCAACAGCTTTCAGGGCTGGCCCCTTCCTTGTGGGAGAAGGAGCCGGACGTTTTCCATTTTGGAAACATTTGAGCCAAAAACGAACACGATGACATGTACCATCTCTGGGAAAGCACAGATCCCCAGTGCTGCTGTGCCTGTGAATAGGCTGCCAAGGGAAGGTGAAGACCAGCAACAGCTTTCAGGGCTGGCCCCTTGCTTGTGGGACAAGGAGCCGGACGTTTGCCATTTTGGAAAAATTTGAGACGAAAACGAACATGATTACATGTCACATCTCTGGGAAAGCATAGATCCGCAGTGCTGCTGTGCCTGTGAATAGGCTGCCACGGGAAGGTGAAGACCAGCAACAGCTTTCAGGGCTGGCCCCTTCCTTGTGGGAGAAGGAGCCGGATGTTTGCCATTTTGGAGAAAGGCTCTGCCGAGAACGGATACAATGAGATGTCCCGCCTCTGGGAAAGCACAGATGCGCAGTGCTGCTGTGCCTGTGAATAGGTTGCCAAGGGAAGGTGAAGTCCAGCAACAGCTTTCAGGGCTGGCCCCTTCCTTGTGGGAGAAGGAGCCAGACTTTTGCCATTTTGGAAAAAATGCTCAGGAGACAATGGGCATGATGAGATTTTCTGTCTTTGGGAAAGCAGAGTTCCCCAGTGCTGCTGTGCCTGTGAATAGGCTGCCAAGGGAAGGTGAAGACCAGCAACAGCTTTCAGGGCTGGCCCCTTCCTTGTGGGAGAAGGAGCCGGACTTTTGCCATTGCAGAAAGATGGTCTGCTGAGAATGAGCACGATGAGTTTTTCCATGTCTGGGAAAGCACAGATCCGCAGTGCTGCTGTGCCTGTGAATAGGCTGCCAAGGGAAGGTGAAGACCAGCAACAGCTTTCAGGGCTGGCCCCTTCCTTGTGGGAGAAGGAGCCGGACGTTTTCCATTGTGGAATAATTTGAGCCAAAAACGAACACGATGACATATCCCATCTCTGGGAAAGCACAGATCCCCAGTGCTGCTGTGCCTGTGAATAGGCTGCCAAGGGAAGGTGAAGTCCAGCAACAGCTTTTAGGGCTGGCCCCTTCCTTGTGGGAGAAGGAGCCGGACTTTTGCCATTTCGGAAAAAGGCTGAGCCGAAAACGAACACGATGACATGTCACATCTCTGGGAAAGCACAGATCCCCAGTGCTGCTGTGCCTGTGAATAGGCTGCCAAGGGAAGGTGAAGACTAGCAACAGCTTTCAGGGCTGGCCCCTTCCTTGTGGGAGAAGGGGCTGGACGTTGCCATTTCGGAAATCATGCTCAGGAGGCAATGGGCACAATGAGATGTCCCGCCTGTGGGAAAGCAGAGTTCCCCAGTGCTGCTGTGCCTGTGAATAGGCTGCCAAGGGAAGGTGAAGACCAGCAACAGCTTTCAGGGCTGGCCCCTTGCTTGTGGGAGAAGGAGCCGGACGTTTGCCATTTCGGAAAAAGGCTCTGCCGAGAACGGATACAATGAGATGTTCCATGTCTGGGAAAGCACAGATCCCCAGTGCTGCTGGTCCTGTGAATAAGTTGCCAAGGGAAGGTGAAGACCAGCAACAGCTTTCAGGGCTGGCCCCTTCCTTGTGGGAGAAGGAGCTGGACTTTTTTCATTTCGGAAAAAGGCTGAGCCGAAAACGAACACGATGCCATGTCACATCTCTGGGCAAGCACAGATCCCCAGTGCTGCTGTGCCTGTGAATAGGCTGCCAAGGGAAGTTGAAGTCCAGCAACAGCTTTCATGTGTGGCACATTCCTTGTGGGAAAAGGAGCCGGATGTTTGCCTAGTTGGAGAAAGGCTCTGCCGAGAAGGGATACAATGAGATGTCCCGTACCTGGGAAAGCACAGATCCGCAGTGCTGCTGTGCCTGTGAATAGGCTGCCAAGGGAAGGTGAAGACCAGCAACAGCTTTCAGGGCTGGCCCCTTGCTTGTTGGAGAAGGAGCCGGATGTTTGCCATTTCGGAAAAAATGCTCAGGAGAAAAAGGGCATGATGAGATGTCCAGCCTCTGGAAAAGCACAGCTCCCCAGTGCTGCTGTGCCTGTGAACAGGCTGCCAAGGGAAGGTGAAGTCCAGCAACAGCTTTCAGGGCTGGCCCCTTCCTTGTGGGAGAAGGGGCCTGAGATTTGCCATTTTGGAAAAAATGCTCGGGAGACAATGGGCATGATGAGATGTTCTGTCTCTGGGAAAGCAGAGTTCCCCAGTGCTGCTGTGCCTGTGAATATGCTGCCAAGGGAAGGTGAAGACCAGCAACAGCTTTCAGGGCTGGCCCCTTGCTTGTGGGAGAAGGAGCCGGACGTTTGCCATTTTGGAAAAATTTGAGACGAAAACGAACATGATTACATGTCACATCTCTGGGAAAGCATAGATCCGCAGTGCTGCTGTGCCTGTGAATAGGCTGCCACGAGAAGGTGAAGACCAGCAACAGCTTTCAGGGCTGGCCCCTTCCTTGTGGGAGAAGGAGCCGGATGTTTGCCATTTTGGAGAAAGGCTCTGCCGAGAACGGATACAATGAGATGTCCTGCCTCTGGGAAAGCACAGATCCGCAGTGCTGCTGTGCCTGTGAATAGGTTGCCAAGGGAAGGTGAAGTCCAGCAACAGCTTTCAGGGCTGGCCCCTTCCTTGTGGGAGAAGGAGCCAGACTTTTGCCATTTTGGAAAAAATGCTCAGGAGACAATGGGCATGATGAGATTTTCTGTCTTTGGGAAAGCAGAGTTCCCCAGTGCTGCTGTGCCTGTGAATAGGCTGCCAAGGGAAGGTGAAGACCAGCAACAGCTTTCAGGGCTGGCCCCTTCCTTGTGGGAGAAGGAGCCGGACGTTTTCCATTTTGGAAACATTTGAGCCAAAAACGAACACGATGACATGTACCATCTCTGGGAAAGCACAGATCCCCAGTGCTGCTGTGCCTGTGAATAGGCTGCCAAGGGAAGGTGAAGACCAGCAACAGCTTTCAGGGCTGGCCCCTTGCTTGTGGGACAAGGAGCCGGACGTTTGCCATTTTGGAAAAATTTGAGACGAAAACGAACATGATTACATGTCACATCTCTGGGAAAGCATAGATCCGCAGTGCTGCTGTGCCTGTGAATAGGCTGCCACGGGAAGGTGAAGACCAGCAACAGCTTTCAGGGCTGGCCCCTTCCTTGTGGGAGAAGGAGCCGGATGTTTGCCATTTTGGAGAAAGGCTCTGCCGAGAACGGATACAATGAGATGTCCCGCCTCTGGGAAAGCACAGATGCGCAGTGCTGCTGTGCCTGTGAATAGGTTGCCAAGGGAAGGTGAAGTCCAGCAACAGCTTTCAGGGCTGGCCCCTTCCTTGTGGGAGAAGGAGCCAGACTTTTGCCATTTTGGAAAAAATGCTCAGGAGACAATGGGCATGATGAGATTTTCTGTCTTTGGGAAAGCAGAGTTCCCCAGTGCTGCTGTGCCTGTGAATAGGCTGCCAAGGGAAGGTGAAGACCAGCAACAGCTTTCAGGGCTGGCCCCTTCCTTGTGGGAGAAGGAGCCGGACGTTTTCCATTTTGGAAACATTTGAGCCAAAAACGAACACGATGACATGTACCATCTCTGGGAAAGCACAGATCCCCAGTGCTGCTGTGCCTGTGAATAGGCTGCCAAGGGAAGGTGAAGACCAGCAACAGCTTTCAGGGCTGGCCCCTTGCTTGTGGGACAAGGAGCCGGACGTTTGCCATTTTGGAAAAATTTGAGACGAAAACGAACATGATTACATGTCACATCTCTGGGAAAGCATAGATCCGCAGTGCTGCTGTGCCTGTGAATAGGCTGCCACGGGAAGGTGAAGACCAGCAACAGCTTTCAGGGCTGGCCCCTTCCTTGTGGGAGAAGGAGCCGGATGTTTGCCATTTTGGAGAAAGGCTCTGCCGAGAACGGATACAATGAGATGTCCCGCCTCTGGGAAAGCACAGATGCGCAGTGCTGCTGTGCCTGTGAATAGGTTGCCAAGGGAAGGTGAAGTCCAGCAACAGCTTTCAGGGCTGGCCCCTTCCTTGTGGGAGAAGGAGCCAGACTTTTGCCATTTTGGAAAAAATGCTCAGGAGACAATGGGCATGATGAGATTTTCTGTCTTTGGGAAAGCAGAGTTCCCCAGTGCTGCTGTGCCTGTGAATAGGCTGCCAAGGGAAGGTGAAGACCAGCAACAGCTTTCAGGGCTGGCCCCTTCCTTGTGGGAGAAGGAGCCGGACTTTTTCCATTGTGGAATAATTTGAGCCAAAAACGAACACGATGACATATCCCATCTCTGGGAAAGCACAGATCCCCAGTGCTGCTGTGCCTGTGAATAGGCTGCCAAGGGAAGGTGAAGTCCAGCAACAGCTTTTAGGGCTGGCCCCTTCCTTGTGGGAGAAGGAGCCGGACTTTTGCCATTTCGGAAAAAGGCTGAGCCGAAAACGAACACGATGACATGTCACATCTCTGGGAAAGCACAGATCCCCAGTGCTGCTGTGTCTCTGAATAGGCTGCCAAGGGAAGGTGAAGACTAGCAACAGCTTTCAGGGCTGGCCCCTTCCTTGTGGGAGAAGGGGCTGGACGTTGCCATTTCGGAAATCATGCTCAGGAGGCAATGGGCACAATGAGATGTCCCGCCTGTGGGAAAGCAGAGTTCCCCAGTGCTGCTGTGCCTGTGAATAGGCTGCCAAGGGAAGGTGAAGACCAGCAACAGCTTTCAGGGCTGGCCCCTTGCTTGTGGGAGAAGGAGCCGGACGTTTGCCATTTCGGAAAAAGGCTCTGCCGAGAACGGATACAATGAGATGTTCCATGTCTGGGAAAGCACAGATCCCCAGTGCTGCTGGTCCTGTGAATAAGTTGCCAAGGGAAGGTGAAGACCAGCAACAGCTTTCAGGGCTGGCCCCTTCCTTGTGGGAGAAGGAGCTGGACTTTTTTCATTTCGGAAAAAGGCTGAGCCGAAAACGAACACGATGCCATGTCACATCTCTGGGCAAGCACAGATCCCCAGTGCTGCTGTGCCTGTGAATAGGCTGCCAAGGGAAGTTGAAGTCCAGCAACAGCTTTCATGTGTGGCACATTCCTTGTGGGAAAAGGAGCCGGATGTTTGCCTAGTTGGAGAAAGGCTCTGCCGAGAAGGGATACAATGAGATGTCCCGTACCTGGGAAAGCACAGATCCGCAGTGCTGCTGTGCCTGTGAATAGGCTGCCAAGGGAAGGTGAAGACCAGCAACAGCTTTCAGGGCTGGCCCCTTCCTTGTGGGAGAAGGAGCCGGACGTTTGCCATTTTGGAAACATTTGAGACGAAAACGAACACAATGACATGTCACATCTCTGGGAAAGCACAGATCCGCAGTGCTGCTGTGCCTGTGAATAGGCTGCCAAGGGAAGGTGAAGACCAGCAACAGCTTTCAGGGCTGGCCCCTTGCTTGTTGGAGAAGGAGCCGGATGTTTGCCATTTCGGAAAAAATGCTCAGGAGAAAAAGGGCATGATGAGATGTCCCGCCTCTGGAAAAGCACAGCTCCCCAGTGCTGCTGTGCCTGTGAACAGGCTGCCAAGGGAAGGTGAAGTCCAGCAACAGCTTTCAGGGCTGGCCCCTTCCTTGTGGGAGAAGGGGCCTGAGATTTGCCATTTTGGAAAAAATGCTCGGGAGACAATGGGCATGATGAGATGTTCTGTCTCTGGGAAAGCAGAGTTCCCCAGTGCTGCTGTGCCTGTGAATATGCTGCCAAGGGAAGGTGAAGACCAGCAACAGCTTTCAGGGCTGGCCCCTTGCTTGTGGGAGAAGGAGCCGGACGTTTGCCATTTTGGAAAAATTTGAGACGAAAACGAACATGATTACATGTCACATCTCTGGGAAAGCACAGATCCCCAGTGCTGCTGTGCCTGTGAATAGGCTGCCAAGGGAAGGTGAAGACCAGCAACAGCTTTCAGGGCTGGCGCCTTCCTTGTGGGAGAAGGGGCCGGACGTTTGACATTTCGGAAAGATGCTGTGCTGAGAATGAGCACGATGAGATGTCCCGTCCCTGGGAAAGCACAGATCCCCAGTGCTGCTGTGCCTGTGAATAGGCTGCCAAGGGAAGGTGAAGACCAGCAACAGCTTTCAGGGCTGGCGCCTTCCTTGTGGGAGAAGGAGCCGGACGTTTGCCATTTCGGAAAAAGGCTCTGCCGAGAACGGATACAATGAGATGTTCCATGTCTGGGAAAGCACAGCTCCCCAGTGCTGCTGTGCCTGTGAATAGGCTGCCAAGGGAAGGTGAAGACCAGCAACAGCTTTCAGGGCTGGCCCCTTCCTTGTGGGAGAAGGAGCCGGACTTTTGCCATTGCAGAAAGATGGTCTGCTGAGAATGAGCACGATGAGTTTTTCCATGTCTGGGAAAGCACAGATCCACAGTGCTGCTGTGCCTGTGAATAGGCTGCCAAGGGAAGGTGAAGACCAGCAACAGCTTTCAGGGCTGGCCCCTTCCTTGTGGGAGAAGGACCCAGACGTTTTCCATTTTGGAATAATTTGAGCCAAAAACGAACACGATGACATGTCCCATCTCTGGGAAAGCACAGATCCCCAGTGCTGCTGTGCCTGTGAATAGGCTGCCAAGGGAAGGTGAAGTCCAGCAACAGCTTTTAGGGCTGGCCCCTTCCTTGTGGGAGAAGGAGCCGGACTTTTGCCATTTCGGAAAAAGGCTGAGCCAAAAACGAACACGATGACATGTCACATCTCTGGGAAAGCACAGATCCCCAGTGCTGCTGTGTCTCTGAATAGGCTGCCAAGGGAAGGTGAAGACTAGCAACAGCTTTCAGGGCTGGCCCCTTCCTTGTGGGAGAAGGGGCTGGACGTTGCCATTTCGGAAATCATGCTCAGGAGGCAATGGGCACAATGAGATGTCCCGCCTCTGGGAAAGCAGAGTTCCCCAGTGCTGCTGTGCCTGTGAATAGGCTGCCAAGGGAAGGTGAAGACCAGCAACAGCTTTCAGGGCTGGCCCCTTCCTTGTGGGAGAAGGAGCTGGACTTTTTTCATTTCGGAAAAAGGCTGAGCCGAAAACGAACACGATGCCATGTCACATCTCTGGGCAAGCACAGATCCCCAGTGCTGCTGTGCCTGTGAATAGGCTGCCAAGGGAAGTTGAAGTCCAGCAACAGCTTTCATGTGTGGCACATTCCTTGTGGGAAAAGGAGCCGGATGTTTGCCTAGTTGGAGAAAGGCTCTGCCGAGAAGGGATACAATGAGATGTCCCGTACCTGGGAAAGCACAGATCCGCAGTGCTGCTGTGCCTGTGAATAGGCTGCCAAGGGAAGGTGAAGACCAGCAACAGCTTTCAGGGCTGGCCCCTTCACTGTGGGAGAAGGAGCCGGACGTTTGCCATTTTGGAAACATTTGAGACGAAAACGAACACAATGACATGTCACATCTCTGGGAAAGCACAGATCCGCAGTGCTGCTGTGCCTGTGAATAGGCTGCCAAGGGAAGGTGAAGACCAGCAACAGCTTTCAGGGCTGGCCCCTTGCTTGTTGGAGAAGGAGCCGGATGTTTGCCATTTCGGAAAAAATGCTCAGGAGAAAAAGGGCATGATGAGATGTCCCGCCTCTGGAAAAGCACAGCTCCCCAGTGCTGCTGTGCCTGTGAACAGGCTGCCAAGGGAAGGTGAAGTCCAGCAACAGCTTTCAGGGCTGGCCCCTTCCTTGTGGGAGAAGGGGCCTGAGATTTGCCATTTTGGAAAAAATGCTCGGGAGACAATGGGCATGATGAGATGTTCTGTCTCTGGGAAAGCAGAGTTCCCCAGTGCTGCTGTGCCTGTGAATATGCTGCCAAGGGAAGGTGAAGACCAGCAACAGCTTTCAGGGCTGGCCCCTTGCTTGTGGGAGAAGGAGCCGGACGTTTGCCATTTTGGAAAAATTTGAGACGAAAACGAACATGATTACATGTCACATCTCTGGGAAAGCACAGATCCCCAGTGCTGCTGTGCCTGTGAATAGGCTGCCAAGGGAAGGTGAAGACCAGCAACAGCTTTCAGGGCTGGCGCCTTCCTTGTGGGAGAAGGGGCCGGACGTTTGACATTTCGGAAAGATGCTGTGCTGAGAATGAGCACGATGAGATGTCCCGTCCCTGGGAAAGCACAGATCCCCAGTGCTGCTGTGCCTGTGAATAGGCTGCCAAGGGAAGGTGAAGACCAGCAACAGCTTTCAGGGCTGGCGCCTTCCTTGTGGGAGAAGGAGCCGGACGTTTGCCATTTCGGAAAAAGGCTCTGCCGAGAACGGATACAATGAGATGTTCCATGTCTGGGAAAGCACAGCTCCCCAGTGCTGCTGTGCCTGTGAATAGGCTGCCAAGGGAAGGTGAAGACCAGCAACAGCTTTCAGGGCTGGCCCCTTCCTTGTGGGAGAAGGAGCCGGACTTTTGCCATTGCAGAAAGATGGTCTGCTGAGAATGAGCACGATGAGTTTTTCCATGTCTGGGAAAGCACAGATCCGCAGTGCTGCTGTGCCTGTGAATAGGCTGCCAAGGGAAGGTGAAGACCAGCAACAGCTTTCAGGGCTGGCCCCTTCCTTGTGGGAGAAGGACCCAGACGTTTTCCATTTTGGAATAATTTGAGCCAAAAACGAACACGATGACATGTCCCATCTCTGGGAAAGCACAGATCCCCAGTGCTGCTGTGCCTGTGAATAGGCTGCCAAGGGAAGGTGAAGTCCAGCAACAGCTTTTAGGGCTGGCCCCTTCCTTGTGGGAGAAGGAGCCGGACTTTTGCCATTTCGGAAAAAGGCTGAGCCAAAAACGAACACGATGACATGTCACATCTCTGGGAAAGCACAGATCCCCAGTGCTGCTGTGTCTCTGAATAGGCTGCCAAGGGAAGGTGAAGACTAGCAACAGCTTTCAGGGCTGGCCCCTTCCTTGTGGGAGAAGGGGCTGGACGTTGCCATTTCGGAAATCATGCTCAGGAGGCAATGGGCACAATGAGATGTCCCGCCTCTGGGAAAGCAGAGTTCCCCAGTGCTGCTGTGCCTGTGAATAGGCTGCCAAGGGAAGGTGAAGACCAGCAACAGCTTTCAGGGCTGGCCCCTTGCTTGTGGGAAAAGGAGCCGGACGTTTGCCATTTCGGAAAAAGGCTCTGCCGAGAACGGATACAATGAGATGTTCCATGTCTGGGAAAGCACAGATCCCCAGTGCTGCTGGTCCTGTGAATAAGTTGCCAAGGGAAGGTGAAGACCAGCAACAGCTTTCAGGGCTGGCCCCTTCCTTGTGGGAGAAGGAGCTGGACTTTTTTCATTTCGGAAAAAGGCTGAGCCGAAAACGAACACGATGCCATGTCACATCTCTGGGCAAGCACAGATCCCCAGTGCTGATGTGCCTGTGAATAGGCTGCCAAGGGAAGTTGAAGTCCAGCAACAGCTTTCATGTGTGGCACATTCCTTGTGGGAAAAGGAGCCGGATGTTTGCCTAGTTGGAGAAAGGCTCTGCCGAGAAGGGATACAATGAGATGTCCCGTACCTGGGAAAGCACAGATCCGCAGTGCTGCTGTGCTTGTGAATAGGCTGCCAAGGGAAGGTGAAGACCAGCAACAGCTTTCAGGGCTGGCCCCTTCCTTGTGGGAGAAGGAGGCGGACGTTTGCCATTTTGGAAACATTTGAGACGAAAACGAACACAATGACATGTCACATCTCTGGGAAAGCACAGATCCGCAGTGCTGCTGTGCCTGTGAATAGGCTGCCAAGGGAAGGTGAAGACCAGCAACAGCTTTCAGGGCTGGCCCCTTGCTTGTTGGAGAAGGAGCCGGATGTTTGCCATTTCGGAAAAAATGCTCAGGAGAAAAAGGGCATGATGAGATGTCCCGCCTCTGGAAAAGCACAGCTCCCCAGTGCTGCTGTGCCTGTGAACAGGCTGCCAAGGGAAGGTGAAGTCCAGCAACAGCTTTCAGGGCTGGCCCCTTCCTTGTGGGAGAAGGGGCCTGAGATTTGCCATTTTGGAAAAAATGCTCGGGAGACAATGGGCATGATGAGATGTTCTGTCTCTGGGAAAGCAGAGTTCCCCAGTGCTGCTGTGCCTGTGAATATGCTGCCAAGGGAAGGTGAAGACCAGCAACAGCTTTCAGGGCTGGCCCCTTGCTTGTGGGAGAAGGAGCCGGACGTTTGCCATTTTGGAAAAATTTGAGACGAAAACGAACATGATTACATGTCACATCTCTGGGAAAGCATAGATCCGCAGTGCTGCTGTGCCTGTGAATAGGCTGCCACGGGAAGGTGAAGACCAGCAACAGCTTTCAGGGCTGGCCCCTTCCTTGTGGGAGAAGGAGCCGGATGTTTGCCATTTTGGAGAAAGGCTCTGCCGAGAACGGATACAATGAGATGTCCCGCCTCTGGGAAAGCACAGATCCGCAGTGCTGCTGTGCCTGTGAATAGGTTGCCAAGGGAAGGTGAAGTCCAGCAACAGCTTTCAGGGCTGGCCCCTTCCTTGTGGGAGAAGGAGCCAGACTTTTGCCATTTTGGAAAAAATGCTCAGGAGACAATGGGCATGATGAGATTTTCTGTCTTTGGGAAAGCAGAGTTCCCCAGTGCTGCTGTGCCTGTGAATAGGCTGCCAAGGGAAGGTGAAGACCAGCAACAGCTTTCAGGGCTGGCCCCTTCCTTGTGGGAGAAGGAGCCGGACTTTTGCCATTGCAGAAAGATGGTCTGCTGAGAATGAGCACGATGAGTTTTTCCATGTCTGGGAAAGCACAGATCCGCAGTGCTGCTGTGCCTGTGAATAGGCTGCCAAGGGAAGGTGAAGACCAGCAACAGCTTTCAGGGCTGGCCCCTTCCTTGTGGGAGAAGGAGCCGGACGTTTGCCATTTTGGAAACATTTGAGCCAAAAACGAACACGATGACATGTCCCATCTCTGGGAAAGCACAGATCCCCAGTGCTGCTGTGCCTGTGAATAGGCTGCCAAGGGAAGGTGAAGTCCAGCAACAGCTTTTAGGGCTGGCCCCTTCCTTGTGGGAGAAGGAGCCGGACTTTTGCCATTTCGGAAAAAGGCTGATCCGAAAACGAACACGATGACATGTCACATCTCTGGGAAAGCAGAGTTCCCCAGTGCTGCTGTGTCTCTGAATAGGCTGCCAAGGGAAGGTGAAGACTAGCAACAGCTTTCAGGGCTGGCCCCTTCCTTGTGGGAGAAGGGGCTGGACGTTGCCATTTCGGAAATCATGCTCAGGAGGCAATGGGCACAATGAGATGTCCCGCCTGTGGGAAAGCAGAGTTCCCCAGTGCTGCTGTGCCTGTGAATAGGCTGCCAAGGGAAGGTGAAGACCAGCAACAGCTTTCAGGGCTGGCCCCTTGCTTGTGGGAGAAGGAGCCGGACGTTTGCCATTTCGGAAAAAGGCTCTGCCGAGAACGGATACAATGAGATGTTCCATGTCTGGGGAAGCACAGATCCCCAGTGCTGCTGGTCCTGTGAATAAGTTGCCAAGGGAAGGTGAAGACCAGCAACAGCTTTCAGGGCTGGCCCCTTCCTTGTGGGAGAAGGAGCTGGACTTTTTTCATTTCGGAAAAAGGCTGAGCCGAAAACGAACACGATGCCATGTCACATCTCTGGGCAAGCACAGATCCCCAGTGCTGCTGTGCCTGTGAATAGGCTGCCAAGGGAAGTTGAAGTCCAGCAACAGCTTTCATGTGTGGCACATTCCTTGTGGGAAAAGGAGCCGGATGTTTGCCTAGTTGGAGAAAGGCTCTGCCGAGAAGGGATACAATGAGATGTCCCGTACCTGGGAAAGCACAGATCCGCAGTGCTGCTGTGCCTGTGAATAGGCTGCCAAGGGAAGGTGAAGACCAGCAACAGCTTTCAGGGCTGGCCCCTTGCTTGTTGGAGAAGGAGCCGGATGTTTGCCATTTCGGAAAAAATGCTCAGGAGAAAAAGGGCATGATGAGATGTCCCGCCTCTGGAAAAGCACAGCTCCCCAGTGCTGCTGTGCCTGTGAACAGGCTGCCAAGGGAAGGTGAAGTCCAGCAACAGCTTTCAGGGCTGGCCCCTTCCTTGTGGGAGAAGGGGCCTAAGATTTGCCATTTTGGAAAAAATGCTCGGGAGACAATGGGCATGATGAGATGTTCTGTCTCTGGGAAAGCAGAGTTCCCCAGTGCTGCTGTGCCTGTGAATATGCTGCCAAGGGAAGGTGAAGACCAGCAACAGCTTTCAGGGCTAGCACCTTCATTGTGGGATAAGGAGCCGGACGTTTGCCATTTTGGAAACATTTGAGACGAAAACGAACACAATGACATGTCACATCTCTGGGAAAGCACAGATCCGCAGTGCTGCTGTGCCTGTGAATAGGCTGCCCAGGGAAGGTGAAGACCAGCAGCAGCTTTCAGGGCTGGCCCCTTCCTTGTGGCAGAAGGAGCCAGACGTTTCCCGTTTGGGAAAAAGGCTCTGCCGAGAACGGACACGATGACATGTCCCGTCCCTGAGAAATCACAGATCCGAAGCGCTGCTGTGCCTGTGAATAGGGTGCACGGGGAAGGTGAAGACCAGCAACAGCTTTCAGGGCTAGCACCTTCATTGTGGGAGACGGAGCCGGACGTTTCCCATTTTGGAAAAAGGCTCTGCCAACAAAGGACACGATGAGATGTCCCGTCTCTGGGAAAGCACAGATCCCAAGCGTTGCTGTGCTTATTAATAGGCTGCCCAGGGAAGGTGAAGACCAGCAACAGTTTCAAGGCTGGCATCTTCCTTGTGGAAGAAGGAGCCGGACGTTTCCCATTTGGGAAAAATCTCTGTCGAGAACGGACACGATGACATGTCCCGTCTCTGGGAAAGCACAGATCCCAAGCGCTGCTGTGCCTCTGAATAGGCTGCCCAGGGAAGGTGAAGACCAGCAACAGCTTTCAGGGCTGGCCCCTTCCTTGTGGGAGAAGGAGCCGGACCTTTCCCGTTTAGTAAAAATACTCTGCCGAGAACGGACACGATGACATGTGCCATCTCTGGGAAAGCACAGATCCCAAGCGCTGCTTTGCCTGTGAATATGCTGCCAAGGGAAGGTGAAGACCAACAACAGCTTTCAGGGCTGGCCCCTTCCTTGTGGCAGAAGGAGCCGGACGTTTCCCTTTTCATAAAAGGCTCTGCCGAGAACGGACACGATGACATGTCCCATCTCTGGGAAAGCACAGATCCCAAGCGCTGCTGTGCTTATTAGTAGGCTGCCCAGGGAAGGTGAACACCAGCAAAAGCTTTCAGGGCTGGCCCCTTCCTTCTGCGAGAAGGAGCCAGATGTTTCCCGTTTGGGAAACAGGCTCTTCTGAGAAAGGACACGATCACATGTCCCGTCTCTCGGAAAGCACAGATCCCAATCGCTGCTGTGCCTCTGAATAGGCTGCACAGGGAAGGTGAAGACCAGCAACAGCTTTTAGGGCTGGCCCCTTCCTTGTGGGAGAAGGAGCCGGAAGATTCCTCTCTGGGAAAAAGCTCTGCCGAGAACGGACACGATCACATCTCCCGTCCCTGAGAAAGCACAGATCCCAAGCGCTGCTGTGCCTATGAATAGGGTGCAAGGGAAGGTGAAGACCAGCAGCAGCTTTCAGGGCTGGCCCCTTCCTTGTGGGAGAAGGAGCCGGACGTTTCCCGTTTGGGAAAAAGGCTCTGCCGAGAACGGACACGATGACATGTGCCGTCTCTGGGAAAGCACAGAACCCTAGTGATGTTCTGCTGTGAATATACTGCCAAGGGAAGGTGAAGACCAACAACAGCTTTCAGGGCTGGCCCCTTCCTTGTGGCAGAAGGAGCCGGACGTTTCCCTTTTCATAAAAGGCTCTGCCGAGAACGGACACGATGACATGTCCCATCTCTGGGAAAGCACAGATCCCAAGCGCTGATGTGCTTATTAATAGGCTGCTCAGGGAAAGTGAAGACCAGCAACAGCTTTCTGGGCTAGCACCTTCCTTGTGGCAGAAGGAGCCAGACGTTTCCCGTTTGGGAAAAAGGCTCTTCCGAGAAAGGACACGATCACATGTCCCGTCTCTCGGAAAGCACAGATCCCAATCGCTGCTGTGCCTCTGAATAGGCTGCCCAGGGAAGGTGAAGACCAGCAACAGCTTTTAGGGCTGGCCCCTTCCTTGTTGGAGAAGGAGCCGGACGTTTCCTCTCTGGGAAAAAGCTCTGCCGAGAACGGACACGATCACATCTCCCGTCCCTGAGAAAGCACAGATCCCAAGCGCTGCGGTGCCTATGAATAGGGTGCAAGGGAAGGTGAAGACCAGCAGCAGCTTTCAGGGCTGGCCCCTTCCTTGTGGGAGAAGGAGCCGGACGTTTCCCATTTGGGAAAAAGGCTCTGCCGAGAATGGACACGATGACATGTCCCGTCTCTGGGAAAGCACAGATCCCAAGCGTTGCTGTGCTTATTAATAGGCTGCCCAGGGAAGGTGAAGACCAGCAACAGCTTTCTGGGCTAGCACCTTCCTTGTGGGAGAAGGAGCCGGACTTTTCCCGTTTGGGAAAAAGGCTCTGCCGAGAAAGGACACGATCACATGTCCTGTCTCTGGGAAAGCACAGATCCCTCGTGATGTTATGCCTATGAATAGGCTGCCCAGGGAAGGTGAAGACCAGCAAGAGCTTTCAAGGCTGGCATCTTCCTTGTGGAAGAAGGAGCCGGACGTTTCCCATTTGGGAAAAATACTCTGCCGAGAACGGACACGATGACATGTCCCGTGACTGGGAAAGCACAGATCCCAAGCGCTGCTGTGCTTATTAATAGGCTGCCCAGGGAAGGTGAAGACCAGCAACAGCTTTCTGGGCTAGCACCTTCCTTGTGGCAGAAGGAGCCAGACGTTTCCCGTTTGGGAAAAAGGCTCTTCCGAGAAAGGACACGATCACATGTCCCGTCTCTGGGAAAGCACAGATCCCAAGCGCTGCTGTGCCTCTGAATAGGCTGCCCAGGGAAGGTGAAGACCAGCAACAGCTTTTAGGGCTGGCCCCTTCCTTGTGGGAGAAGGAGCCGGACGTTTCCTCTCTGGGAAAAAGCTCTGCCGAGAACGGACACGATCACATCTCCCGTCCCTGAGAAAGCACAGATCCCAAGCGCTGCGGTGCCTATGAATAGGGTGCAAGGGAAGGTGAAGACCAGCAGCAGCTATCAGGGCTGGCCCCTTCCTTGTGGGAGAAGGAGCCGGACGTTTCCCATTTGGGAAAAAGGCTCTGCCGAGAATGGACACGATGACATGTCCCGTCTCTGGGAAAGCACAGATCGCAAGCGTTGCTGTGCTTATTAATAGGCTGCCCAGGGAAGGTGAAGACCAGCAACAGCTTTCTGGGCTAGCACCTTCCTTGTGGCAGAAGGAGCCGGACGTTTCCCGTTTGGGAAAAAGGCTCTGCCGAGAAAGGACACGATCACATGTCCTGTCTCTGGGAAAGCACAGATCCCTCGTGATGTTATGCCTATGAATAGGCTGCCCAGGGAAGGTGAAGACCAGCAAGAGCTTTCAAGGCTGGCATCTTCCTTGTGGAAGAAGGAGCCGGACGTTTCCCATTTGGGAAAAATACTCTGCCGAGAACGGACACGATGACATGTCCCGTCTCTGGGAAAGCACAGATCCCAAGCGCTGCTGTGCCTCTGAATAGGCTGCCCAGGGAAGGTGAAGACCAGCAACAGCTTTCAGGGCTGGCCCCTTCCTTGTGGGAGAACGAGCCGGACGTTTCCCGTTTGGTAAAAATACTCTGCCGAGAACGGACACGATGACATGTGCCGTCTCTGGGAAAGCACAGATCCCTAGTGATGTTCTGCTGTCAATATACTGCCAAGGGAAGGTGAAGACCAACAACAGCTTTCAGGGCTGGCCCCTTCCTTGTGGCAGAAGGAGCCGGACGTTTCCCTTTTCATAAAAGGCTCTGCCGAGAACGGACACGATGACATGTCCCGTGACTGGGAAAGCACAGATCCCAAGCACTGCTGTGCTTATTAATAGGCTGCCCAGGGAAGGTGAAGACCAGCAACAGCTTTCTGGGCTAGCACCTTCCTTGTGGCAGAAGGAGCCAGACGTTTCCCGTTTGGGAAAAAGGCTCTTCCGAGAAAGGACACGATCACATGTCCCGTCTCTTGGAAAGCACAGATCCCAATCGCTGCTGTGCCTCTGAATAGGCTGCCCAGGGAAGGTGAAGACCAGCAACAGCTTTTAGGGCTGGCCCCTTCCTTGTGGGAGAAGGAGCCGGAAGATTCCTCTCTGGGAAAAAGCTCTGCCGAGAACGGACACGATCACATCTCCCGTCCCTGAGAAAGCACAGATCCCAAGCGCTGCGGTGCCTATGAATAGGGTGCAAGGGAAGGTGAAGACCAGCAGCAGCTTTCAGGGCTGGCCCCTTCCTTGTGGGAGAAGGAGCCGGACGTTTCCCATTTTGGAAAAAGGCTCTGCCGAGAATGGACACGATGACATGTCCCGTCTCTGGGAAAGCACAGATCCCCAGTGCTGCTGTGCCTGTGAATAGGGTGCACGGGGAAGGTGAAGACCAGCAAGAGCTTTCAGGGCTAGCACCTTCATTGTGGGAGACGGAGCCGGACGTTTCCCATTTTGGAAAAAGGCTCTGCCAACAAAGGACACGATGAGATGTCCCGCCTCTGGGAAAGCACAGATCCCAAGCGTTGCTGTGCTTATTAATAGGCTGCCCAGGGAAGGTGAAGACCAGCAACAGCTTTCAAGGCTGGCATCTTCCTTGTGGAAGAAGGAGCCGGACGTTTCCCATTTGGGAAAAAAACTCTGCCGAGAACGGACACGATGACATGTCCCGTCTCTGGGAAAGCACAGATCCCAAGCGCTGCTGTGCCTCTGAATAGGCTGCCCAGGGAAGGTGAAGACCAGCAACAGCTTTCAGGGCTGGCCCCTTCCTTCTGGGAGAAGGAGCCGGACGTTTCCCGTTTGGTAAAAATACTCTGCCGAGAAAGGACACGATCACATGTGCCGTCTCTGGGAAAGCACAGATCCCAAGCGCTGCTGTGCCTGTGAATATGCTGCCAAGGGAAGGTGAAGACCAACAACAGCTTTCAGGGCTGGCCCCTTCCTTGTGGGAGAAGGAGCCGGAAGATTCCTCTCTGGGAAAAAGCTCTGCCGAGAACGGACACGATCACATCTCCCGTCCCTGAGAAAGCACAGATCCCAAGCGCTGCTGTGCCTATGAATACGGTGCAAGGGAAGGTGAAGACCAGCAGCAGCTTTCAGGGCTGGCCCCTTCCTTGTGGGAGAAGGAGCCGGACGTTTCCCGTTTGGGAAAAAGGCTCTGCCGAGAACGGACACGATGACATGTGCCGTCTCTGGGAAAGCACAGATCCCAAGCTTTGCTCTGCTTATTAGTAGGCTGCCCAGGGAAGGTGAAGACCAGCAACAGCTTTCTGGGCTAGCACCTTCCTTGTGGGAGAAGGAGCCGGACGTTTGCCATTTCGGAAAAAGGCTCTTCCGAGAAAGGACACGATGACATGTCCCGTCTCTGGGAAAGCACAGATCCCAAGCGCTGCTGTGCCTCTGAATAGGCTGCCCAGGGAAGGTGAAGACCAGCAACAGCTTTCAGGGCTGGCCCCTTCCTTGTGGGAGAAGGAGCTGGACGTTTCCCGTTTGGGAAAAATACTCTGCCGAGAACGGACATGATGACATGTGCCGTCTCTGGGAAAGCACAGATCCCTAGTCATGTTCTGCTGTGAATATACTGCCAAGGGAAGGTGAAGACCAGCAACAGCTTTCAGGGCTGGCCCCTTTCTTGTGGCAGAAGGAGCCGGTCGTTTCCCTTTTCATAAGAGGCTCTGCCGAGAACGGACACGATGACATGTCCCGTCTCTGGGAAAGCACAAATACCAAGTGCTGCTGTGCTTATTAATAGGCTGCCCAGGGAAGGTGAAGACCAGCAACAGCTTTCAGGGCTGGCCCCTTCCTTCTGCCAGAAGGAGCCAGACGTTTCCCGTTTGGGAAAAAGGCTCTTCCGAGAAAGGACACGATCACATGTCCCGTCTCTCGGAAAGCACAGATCCCAATCGCTGCTGTGCCTCTGAATAGGCTGCCCAGGGAAGGTGAAGACCAGCAACAGCTTTTAGGGCTGGCCCCTTCCTTGTGGGAGAAGGAGCCGGACGTTACCCATTTCGGAAAAATACTCTGCAGAGAAAGGACACGATGACATGTCCCGTCTCTGGGAAAGCACAGATCCCAAGCGCTGCTTTGCTTATTAGTAGGCTGCTCAGGGAAAGTGAAGACCAGCAACAGCTTTCTGGGCTAGCACCTTCCATCTGGGAGAAGGAGCCAGACGTTTCCCGTTTGGGAAAAAGGCTCTTTCGAGAAAGGACACGATGACATGTCCCGTCTCTGGGAAAGCACAGATCCCTCGTGATGTTATGCCTGTGAATAGGCTGCCAGGGAAGGTGAAGACCAGCAAGAGCTTGCAAGGCTGGCATCTTCCTTGTGGGAGAAGGAGCCGGACGTTTCCCATTTCGGAAAAATACTCTGCCGAGAATGGACACGATGACATGTCCCATCTCTGGGAAAGCACAGATCCCAAGCGTTGCTGTGCCTCTGAATAGGCTGCCCAGGGAAGGTGAAGACCAACAACAGCTTTCAGGGCTGGCCCCTTCCTTGTGGGAGAAGGAGCCGGACGTATCCCGTTTGGGAAAAAGGCTCTTCCGAGAACGGACACGATGACATGTCCCGTCCCTGGGAAAGCACAGGTCCCAAGCGCTGCTGTGCCTGTGAATAGGGTGCATGGGGAAGGTGAAGAGCAGCAACAGCTTTCTGGGCTAGCACCTTCATTGTGGGAGAAGGAGCTGGAATTTTCCCATTTTGGAAAAAGGCTCAGCCAACAAAGGACACGATGACATGTACCGTCTCTGGGAAAGCACAGATCCCAAGCGTTGCTGTGCTTATTAATAGGCTGCCCAGGGAAGGTGAAGACCAGCAACAGCTTTCAACGGCTAGCACCTTCCTTGTGGCAGAAGGAGCCGGACGTTTCCCGTTTGGGAAAAAGGCTCTGCCGAGAAAGGACACGATCACATGTCCCGTCTCTCGGAAAGCACAGATCCCTCGTGATGTTATGCCTGTGAATAGGCTGCCCAGGGAAGGTGAAGACCAGCAAGAGCTTTTAGGGCTGGCCCCTTCCTTGTGGGAGAAGGAGCCGGACGTTTCCTCTCTGGGAAAAAGCTCTGCCAAGAACGGACACGATCACATGTCCCGTCCCTGAGAAAGCACAGATCCCAAGCGCTGCGGTGCCTATGAATAGGGTGCAAGGGAAGGTGAAGACCAGCAGCAGCTTTCAGGGCTGGCCCCTTCCTTGTGGGAGAAGGAGCCGGACGTATCCCGTTTGGGAAAAAGGCTCTTCCGAGAAAGGACACGATGACATCTCCCGTCCCTGAGAAAGCACAGATCCGAAGCGCTGCTGTGCCTGTGAATAGGGTGCATGGGGAAGGTGAAGAGCAGCAACAGCTTTCTGGGCTAGCACCTTCATTGTGGGAGAAGGAGCTGGACGTTTCCCATTTTGGAAAAAGGCTCTGCCAACAAAGGACACGATGACATGTACCGTCTCTGGGAAAGCACAGATCCCAAGCGTTGCTGTGCTTATTAATAGGCTGCCCAGGGAAGGTGAAGACCAGCAACAGCTTTCTGGGCTAGCACCTTCCTTGTGGCATAAGGAGCCGGACGTTTCCCTTTTCATAAAAGGCTCTGCCGAGAACGGACACGATGACATGTCCCATCTCTGGGAAAGCACAGATCCCAAGCGCTGCTGTGCTTATTAATAGGCTGCCCAGGGAAGGTGAAGACCAGCAACAGCTTTCTGGGCTAGCACCTTCCTTGTGGAAGAAGGAGGCAGACGTTTCCCGTTTGGGAAAAAGGCTCTTCCGAGAAAGGACACGATCACATGTCCCGTCTCTGGGAAATCACAGATCCCAAGCGTTGCTGTGCTTATTAATAGGCTGCCCAGGGAAGGTGAAGACCAGCAACAGCTTTCACGGCTAGCACCTTCCTTGTGGCAGAAGGAGCCAGACGTTTCCCGTTTGGGAAAAAGGCTCTTCCGAGAAAGGACACGATCACATGTCCCGTCTCTCGGAAAGCACAGATCCCTCGTGATGTTATGCCTGTGAATAGGCTGCCCAGGGAAGGTGAAGACCAGCAAGAGCTTTTAGGGCTGGCCCCTTCCTTGTGGGAGAAGGAGCCGGACGTTTCCTCTCTGGGAAAAAGCTCTGCCGAGAACGGACACGATCACATGTCCCGTCCCTGAGAAAGCACAGATCCCAAGCGCTGCGGTGCCTATGAATAGGGTGCAAGGGAAGGTGAAGACCAGCAGCAGCTTTCAGGGCTGGCCCCTTCCTTGTGGGAGAAGGAGCCACACGTTTCCCGTTTGGAAAAAAGCTCTGTTGAGAACGGACACGATGAAATGTCCCGTCTCTGGGAAAGCACAGATCCCTAGCGATGTTATGCCTGTGAATAGGGTGCCCAGGGAAGGTGAAGACCAACAACAGCTTTCAGGGCTGGCCCCTTCCTTGTGGGAGAAGGAGCCGGACGTTACCCATTTCGGAAAAATACTCTGCAGAGAAAGGACACGATGACATGTCCCGTCTCTGGGAAAGCACAGATCCCAAGCGCTGCTTTGCTTATTAGTAGGCTGCTCAGGGAAGGTGAAGACCAGCAACAGCTTTCTGGGCTAGCACCTTCCTTCTGGGAGAAGGAGCCGGACTTTTCCCGTTTGGGAAAAAGGCTCTTTCGAGAAAGGACACGATGACATGTCCCGTCTCTGGGAAAGCAGAGATCCCTCGTGATGTTATGCCTGTGAATAGGCTGCCCAGGGAAGGTGAAGACCAGCAAGAGCTTTCAAGGCTGGCCCCTTCCTTGCCCGGACGTATCCCGTTTGGGAAAAAGGCTCTTCCAAGAAAGGACACGATGACATCTCCCGTCCCTGAGAAAGCACAGATCCGAAGCGCTGCTGTGCCTGTGAATAGGCTGCAAAGGGAAGGTGAAGACCAGCAACAGCTTTTAGGGCTGGCCCCTTCCTTGTGGGAGAAGGAGCCGGAAGATTCCTCTCTGGGAAAAAGCTCTGCCGAGAACGGACACGATCACATCTCCCGTCCCTGAGAAAGCAGAGATCCCAAGCGCTGCGGTGTCTATGAATAGGGTGCAAGGGAAGGTGAAGACCAGCAGCAGCTTTCAGGGCTGGCCCCTTCCTTGTGGGAGAAGGAGCCGGAAGTTTCCCATTTTGGAAAAAGGCTCTGCCGAGAATGTACACGATGACATGTCCCGTCTCTGGGAAAGCACAGATCCCAAGCGTTGCTGTGCTTATTAATAGGCTGCCCAGGGAAGGTGAAGACCAGCAACAGCTTTCACGGCTAGCACCTTCCTTGTGGAAGAAGGAGCCGGACGTTTCTCGTTTGGGAAAAAGGCTCTGCCGAGAAAGGACACGATCACATGTCCCGTCTCTCGGAAAGCACAGATCCCTCGTGATGTTATGCCTGTGAATAGGCTGCCCAGGGTAGGTGAAGACCAGCAACAGCTTTTAGGGCTGGCCCCTTCCTTGTGGGAGAAGGAGCCGGAAGATTCCTCTCTGGGAAAAATCTCTGCCGAGAACGGACACGATCACATCTCCCGTCCCTGAGAAAGCACAGATCCCAAGCACTGCTGTGCCTCTGAATAGGCTGCCCAGGGAAGGTGAAGACCAGCAACAGCTTTCAGGGCTGGCCCCTTCCTTGAGGGAGAAGGAGCCGGACGTTTCCCGTTTGGGAAAAATACCCTGCCGAGAACGGACACGATGACATGTGCCGTCTCTGGGAAAGCACAGATCCCTAGTGATGTTCTGCTGTGAATATACTGCCAAGGGAAGGTGAAGACCAACAACAGCTTTCAGGGCTGGCCCCTTCCTTGTGGCAGAAGGAGCCGGACGTTTCCCTTTTCATAAAAGGCTCTGCCGAGAACGGATACGATGACATGTCCCATCTCTGGGAAAGCACAGATCCCAAGCGCTGCTGTGCTTATTAATAGGCTGCCCAGGGAAGGTGAAGACCAGCAACAGCTTTCAGGGCTGGCCCCTTCCTTCTGCCAGAAGGAGCCAGACGTTTCCCGTTTGGGAAAAAGGCTCTTCCGAGAAAGGACACGATCACATGTCCCGTCTCTCGGAAAGCACAGATCCCAATCGCTGCTGTGCCTCTGAATAGGCTGCGCAGGGAAGGTGAAGACCAGCAACAGCTTTCAGGGCTGGCCCTTTCCTTGTGGCAGAAGGAGCCGGAGGTTTCCCGTTTGGGTAAAATACTCTGCTGAGAACGGACACGATGACATATGCCGTCTCTGGGAAAGCACAGATCCCAAACGCTGCTGTGCCTATGAATAGGGTGCACGGGGAAGGTGAAGACCAGCAACAGCTTTTAGGGCTGGCCCCTTCCTTGTGAGAGAAGGAGCCGGACGTTTCCTCTCTGGGAAAAAGCTCTGCCGAGAACGGACACGATCACATCTCCCGTCCCTGAGAAAGCACAGATCCCAAGCGCTGCGGTGCCTATGAATAGGGTGCAAGGGAAGGTGAAGACCAGCAGCAGCTTTCAGGGCTGGCCCCTTCCTTGTGGGAGAAGGAGCCAGACGTTTCCCGTTTGGGAAAAAGCTCTGTCGAGAACGGACACGATGAAATGTCCCGTCTCTGGGAAAGCACAGGTCCCTAGTGATGTTGTGCCTGTGAATAGGCTGCCCAGGGAAGGTGAAGACCAACAACAGCTTCCAGGGCTGGCCCCTTCCTTGTGGGAGAAGGAGCCAGACGTTACCCATTTCGGAAAAATACTTTGCCGAGAACGGACACGATGACATGTCCCGTCTCTGGGAAAGCACAGATCCCAAGCGTTGCTGTGCTTATTTGTCGGAGTGGGGGCCGAACCCAGAGTAACGACGCGATCTCAATATGAGTATGATCGTTCTCTACTTTATTCAAACACTACAGGGTTTATATAGTCACATGCGGCAGAAGCTGCTACTTGATTGGATAATGGCCTTTGTGCACGAGCCTTAGGCAACAATACGGTTGGTGCTTCGCCTTTGAGCATGCACCTTAGGCAAGCTGTAACGCTGGTATTCATTCCTCTTTAGTTGTTTTCCTTCTAGCTAGTCTTATCTGCCAAGGTCAAGTTACTACTGCTAAAGCCTGGATTGCTCAGGCTTAAGTATACGTGTCCTCTCTCGTCCAGCCATTCTTCCACAACTCCCCATTCTTCTTTTTGAGCAATCCAGGTTTGATGGACTATGCGCATTATGAGGGTTTTAATACACGAAAACATACAGCTAAAGACAATTATTACAATCAGAATCATTACCAAGAGTCTACCTCCTTCAAGGACCAAGATTTGTAACCAGCCAGTAATTCCCCATTCACTAAGTAATTTGTTTAACCATCCAAGGCCATCACTAACTTGTAACTTGCCTACTTGTTCCTTCATGGTTTGAAGGGCTTTATGAATCGATTCTGAATGATCTGACAGATTCATGCAACACATTCCATCCAGATCTTCACACCCATGACCATGCGCTAGCAATAAAAAATCTATGGCAGCTCTATTTTGTAGTGTAGCGTGTCTAATACTATCTACATCGGTAAGCAAACCATCCAATGCTATTCAGGTTAAATTGCTCTGCTTAGCTAGCCAACATCCCATTTTTCTCATCTGGGTTAATGCTTGTGACGTAGCTATTCCTGGCGCCAGGACACTGGCGGCTATAATTTCTCCGGGGTTCCAGAATTCTACGTTCGAGTCACAATCAGATTCAAAGGCGTGGGTTTCACGTTTTGTCCTGATATGGTTCCTCCTATGTTGCCAAATTTGGGTGTTGTTTGGGAGGAATATTGTCAGGCGTCCCAAACTACATGGTCCACCTTGCAATCGAGAAGGCACTCCAGGCCATGCTCGGTCGCCACATATTAAAAATACCCCGGGTGGTAGTTGTATTGGGGCATTGCTGGACCTAGACAAGTTAGTACTTGTATAATTACACCACTCACTTGCATTGCGATACACCGGCAAGGTCGCATTGACAACTTGCCCCTTTTTCGTGGCATTGCTGCTGTAATTAAACAGTACGCAGTAATCCATCTTTAGTGAACCAAGGAGTTCCAATTCCTGTGGCTCGACTAATGACCCAGGTAATTGAGGAATGATGCCATCCCAATTGTCAGTCTTGTTCCTGCCTGAACAAAGCTCAAAGCTTATAGAGCTCATAGGGCAGGGCCAAGCTTGGTCATCCAGCGGCACTCCTATCAAACATGTGGAAAATGGGTTGTTGGCGCTAGCCATAGCCAAGCATAATGTCGATTGATTAGTTTGGTTAGCAAGCGTAAGCTATATGTTAGTTTTGGGTAAGATGGGGGGAGGCCAAATGGCCTCAGCCACGGATAAAAATAGAATAATAATCATCATGTCTGTTTGCATATTTCCCGTGACGTAGACAAAACTCGGGAATGATCTCCTTCAGGATTAACTGTGCAATCTTTGATGACTGTGGGCATGCACGTCTTCTTTAATCACCGTGAGGGTGCGAGTGCTGGTTTGATGCTCTTGCTCGGTACCCACACTGGTCCTTGATCTGTGGAGACACACATATACCCTCGGCCATTAAAAATAACTGGCACAGGACCTAACCATTCACCAGAGACTGGATCTTTGTACAGAACCTTAAATTGTGGTAACGTTGTTTTACTATTCAATTTGATCATTTGATGGTGGATCATTACGGGTGGTTCTTCCCTATCTCCCATGAGACAGAGAAAGTTTAGCGTGAATAACACCCGATGCAACCTCTGTTGAGCCTCGGTCTCAGCACCCTGTTGTTTTCGTAAATAATCCTTCAGTATTTGATGAGTACGTTCTATCATGCCCTGTCCTGTGGGAGAATGTGGGATACCCGTCACATGTTTGACTCCCCAGCGCGTTAGAAATGCTCTGACTTTCTGACTTGTATATGCGGGTCCGTTGTCTGTTTTTATGCACGTAGGGACCCCAAGAATTGCAAAACAGGCAAGTAAATGTTTACAAACATGTTGAGCCTTTTCACCAGGCAAAGCCGTGGCCCATATCATTTTTGAAAAGGTATCAATCGTTACATGTACATATTTTAATTTTCCAAATTCCGGAACGTGTGTGACATCCATTTGCCACAACTCTAGGGCTTGCAAGCCTTTAGGGTTAACCCCCAAGCCTATGCCTGGCCCATGATTTCCACATTGTGGGCAAGCCTGTATTATTCCTTTTGCTTCATTTTCTGTTAAGTCAAACTGGCGTCTTAGCCCTTTGGCATTTTGGTGAAAGTGTTCATGACTCTGTCTTGCCTGTTGAAACTTGTCCATGGGGGGCATGGTAACTATACTCACTAGCTGATCAGCCACATGATTTCCCTCACCAAGACCTAATTCGAATTGGTGACTGCGGATATGTAGTACACAGCACTGAGCCGTGCGTTGGGACATGATTGAACGCAACTGAATAAATAGCTGTCCCAACCTGGGATTCGACGTTTCCCGCAAAAGTGCATCCTCGAGACGTGGTACTACTCCTGCGACATACAAGGAGTCTGTGACCACATTTAGAGGAGTACTAAGCCAATTTTTTAGTGCCCAGGTAACTGCACTGAGTTCTAAGGTCTGTAACGAATCTCTCGGGTGGCCATCAATCATATGATGTTGCCATTCAGTTCCGTGTCTCCACACACATGTTGCTTTATGCGATCGTCGACCCGCATCGGTGTATACTGTGACCCCTTCTGTCAGAGGTGTAGTACACACTTTGGACCTTTCTAACCACTGGTTTCGCGAAAGAACCTGCCACAATTTCCCTGACGGCTGTTGGGAATGAATCTTTCCGTCATAGCCGAGCAGAGCATTTTGTATGGGTAAGGAAGTACGGAGCCACCAGTCTATGTCAGCAGCATTTGTAGGGATGCTAATATCCTCTGGTTCATGCCCGCTCATCTCAATTATTCGCGAGTGTCCCTTACGTATCAGTGTGGCTATTGCTTGAGTACGCGTTTCAATGCTGGTTTTGGGCTGTACACTCAAAAACACCCATTCCAATACACCAAACCCATCATTTTGCAATTCGCATTTGCCAGTGGCATTGGAGGTTACAGAAGAGGAAGATATCTCCCCGTTCTTCTTTTGCCATTGGCAAATGACTGCGTATGGTGAGGTTTTACCATTACAAATTAATAAAGAGATTGGCAAGTCCAACAGGCGCCGTGTGGACCATGACCGTTGCAGTTTTTCTCCTATTTGTCGCAGTGTTCTTGTCTGCTCTGTGTTCAACGAGACGGTATCTGCTGGGTTGGAACCCCTTAACAGGCACGTCAGTGGGGCAATATCGGAATTCGAAATACCGACACAATTGCGAACCCATTGAATGTCTCCAAGTATAGTCTGTATATCGTGGAGAGTTTGAATTTGAGTAGAAAGTTCAGTCTTTTGTGGGCGGATTTTTGAGTCTGAAATAGTCCATCCTAGATATTTCCACGGGGCTGAACGTTGCACTTTTTCTGGAGCAATGACAAGACCTTTTGTCGATAGGGTGGTGACTAGCTGTTTTAGTGACGCATCAGTGAAGGGTTTTTCTTGACAACAGAGGATGTCGTCCATATAGTGATAAATGATGGTTTCCGGCCATTGATTGCGCAGTGGTTGAAGTGCCCAAGCGACATAAAGCTGACACAGCGTGGGAGAGTTCTTCATGCCTTGTGGTAAGACAACCCATTCATATCATTCTGCTGGAGTAGCTTTATTTGTTGATGGAAGTGAAAAGGCGAATCGCTGAGTGTCCTGCGGGTGCAGCGGAATAGTAAAAAAACAGTCTTTCAGATCTACTATTAAGATGTGCCAGCCTTGAGGTAACATATTAGGGGAAGGCATTCCGGGTTGCAACGCACCCATTGTTTGCATTTGATCATTCACTTTTCTCAGATCATGTAATAATCGCCATTTTCCATTTTTCTTTGGGATTACAAATATTGGAGTGTTCCATGGACTGACAGATGGTTTGATATGTTCTGCAGCTAATTGTTCGGCGACTAACTGTTTGGCTGCTTGCAGTCGCTCCTCTGTTAAAGGCCACTGGTCAACCCACACAGGGTCATTGGTATTCCACACTAATGGTGGGTTGGGCGACTGCGCGCCAGTGACCGCAGCTAAAAAGGCGGAGTAGTTAGCACAGCTCCAATTTGAGTTAAGACATCCCTGCCAATTAAGGCCTCCAAGGTTGACGGTAGGGATAAAACATACACTTTGAGTGTGGCTTTTTGCCCTTCTGGAAACTGTACGACTGGAAACGCCATGTTCAGTGGTGAAAGCTGTCCTTCTAAAATCGTATTCTTAATAATTCCGCTCCAGCGGGTGGGTTGTGGTTGAGTAATAATGTTTTGTAAGCAAGGAGGTTTATCCTGCTCTTTGGTAACAGTTTGTAGTTCCAATTTATCAAGGCGCTGTAAAACGGTTTGTAACATTTTGGTCACAGCGTCATTCGCATGTTGCTCTTCCTTCTCAGAAGGTGGCGTCGCAGGGCCAGGGGATATATCAGTCGATGATGGTAAGGGTGGATACAAAGGCGGAGTTGAGGGCGGTTCGGGAGGAGGCGCAAGAGGTGGAGGACAGCAAACGGTTCCACCTAACTCTTTGCCACTCCCAATGGGCGTTGCAGTCTCCTCCCCTGGAGGCTGCATCGGTTGTACTTCCGCAACTGGCTCAGTATGGACCGGAGGCTCACTGGCGGTAACTTCCGCATTTACATGGAGCGGTGTCGGGCTCGGAGACACTAGCTGAGCAACTTCCAGAGGGCTGTTACAAACCGGGGCAGAGATCCCGCTCACAGGGAGCAATCCCGGGAATACCCCGCGAAGGCTTGCTCCGAAACCTGATCGCTTCGGAGGGTCTGTCTTTCGCTCTGGCCCCAGCATCTGTGCCGCCGCGCAGGCAATCTCCCTCTCTGCTTTCATTTCTTTTAAAGTCTCTAGCACGCTATGCCACAGCGCCCGAACAGCCTTTACCTCCTTTTCGTCTTTGTCCGTGCCCTTTATAGTCTTTTGCCACATCGTTTCCCCAAAGTCCCGCCATTCCGTAATCGAAAATAACATATGGCTGTCTGAGAAATGTCCCCACGCTTGCCCCAGCTTGATCAGATGGACTAGTTGTTTCACCGGGGTTTCTATCCCTCTCTTAGAGAGGATCCCGGCGAGTAACTTAGCTGCCGCTTCCAGCTCCATCGCTGCCACTGAGGGGTGAGGAGCGACCTCACACCGCCCGTGCAAACCCTGCTGGGGGCAGGGCTGCCGACCCTCAGCCGTTGTTTCCCACTCCCCTCCTCTTGCTGCTTACCGCAGGCTCGGAGAAGTCGGTCTCGCTACTCCCTAGTCGAGCCGAACCGTCCTCTGCTACCAGATGTCGGAGTGGGAGCCGAACCCAGAGTAACGACGCGATCTCAATATGAGTATGATCGTTCTCTACTTTATTCAAACACTACAGGGTTTATATAGTCACATGCGGCAGAAGCTGCTACTTGATTGGATAATGGCCTTTGTGCACGAGCCTTAGGCAACAATACGGTTGGTGCTTCGCCTTTGAGCACGCACCTTAGGCAAGCTGTAACGCTGGTATTCATTCCTCTTTAGTTGTTTTCCTTCTAGCTAGTCTTATCTGCCAAGGTCAAGTTACTACTGCTAAAGCCTGGATTGCTCAGGCTTAAGTATACGTGTCCTCTCTCGTCCAGCCATTCTTCCACACTTATTAATAGGCTGCCCAGGGAAGGTGAAGACCAGCAACAGCTTTAAGTGCTAGCACCTTCCTTGTGGGAGAATGAGCCGGACATTTCCCGTTGGGAAAAAGGCTCTTCCGAGAAAGGACACGATGACATGTCCCGTCTCTAGGAAAGCACAGATCCCAAACGCTGCTGTGCCTATGAATAGGGTGCAAGGGAAGGTGAAGACCAGCAACAGCTTTCAGGGCTAGCACCTTCATTGTGGGAGAATGAGCCGGACGTTTCCCGTTTGGGAAAAAGGCTCTTCCGAGAAAGGACACGATCACATGTCCCGCATCTGGGAAAGCACAGGTCCCAAGCGTTGCTGTGCTTATTAATAGGCTGCCCAGGGAAGGTGAAGACCAGCAACAGCTTTCAGGGCTGGCCCCTTCCTTGTGGGAGAAGGAGCCGGACGTTTCCCGTTTGGGAAAAATACTCTGCCGAGAACGGACACGATGACATGTGCCGTCTCTGGGAAAGCACAGATCCCTAGTGATGTTCTGCTGTGAATAGGCTGCCAAGGGAAGGTGAAGACCAACAACAGCTTTCAGGGCTGGCCCCTTCCTTGTGGCAGAAGGAGCCGGACGTTTCCCTTTTCATAAAAGGCTCTGCCGAGAATGGACACAATGACATGTCCCGTCTCTGGGAAAGCACAGATCCCAAGCGTTGCTGTGCTTATTAATAGGCTGCCCAGGGAAGGTGAAGACCAGCAACAGCTTTCAGGGCTGGCCCCTTCCTTCTGCCAGAAGGAGCCAGACGTTTCCCGTTTGGGAAAAAGGCTCTTCCGAGAAAGGACACGATCACATGTCCCGTCTCTCGGAAAGCACAGATCCCAATCGCTGCTGTGCCTCTGAACAGGCTGCACAGGGAAGGTGAAGACCAGCAACAGCTTTTAGGGCTGGCCCCTTCCTTGTGGGAGAAGGAGCCGGAAGATTCCTCTCTGGGAAAAAGCTCTGCCGAGAACGGACACAATCACATCTCCCGTCCCTGAGAAAGCACAGATCCCAAGCGCTGCGGTGCCTATGAATAGGGTGCAAGGGAAGGTGAAGACCAGCAGCAGCTTTCAGGGCTGGCCCCTTCCTTGTGGGAGAAGGAGCCGGACGTTTCCCATTTTGGAAAAATACTGTGCCGAGAATGGACACGATGACATGTACCGTCTCTGGGAAAGCACAGATCCCAAGCGTTGCTGTGCTTATTAGTGGGCTGCCCAGGGAAGGTGAAGACCAGCAACAGCTTTCAGGGCTAGCACCTTCATTGTGGGAGAAGGAGCCGGACGTTTCCCGTTTGGGAAAAAGGCTCTGCCGAGAAAGGACACGATGACATGTCCCATCTCTGGGAAAGCACAGATCCCAAGCGCTGCTGTGCCTATGAATAGGGTGCACGGGGAAGGTGAAGACCAGCAGCAGCTTTCAGGGCTGGCCCCTTCCTTGTGGGAGAAGGAGCCGGAAGATTCCTCTCTGGGAAAAAGCTCTGCCTAGAACGGACACGATCACATGTACCGTCCCTGAGAAAGCACAGATCCCAAGTGCTGAGGTGCCTATGAATAGGGTGTCAAGGGAAGGTGAAGACCAGCAGCAGCTTTCAGGGCTGGCCCCTTCCTTGTGGGAGAAGGAGCCGGACGTTTCCCGTTTTGGAAAAATACTCTGCCGAGAATGGACACGATGACATGTCCCGTCTGTGGGAAAGCACAAATCCCTAGTGATGTTCTGCTGTGAATATACTGCCAAGGGAAGGTGAAGACCAACAACAGCTTTCAGGGCTGGCCCCTTCCTTGGGGCAGAAGGAGCCGGACGTTTCCCTTTTCATAAAAGGCTCTGCCAAGAACGGACACGATGACATGTCCCGTCTCTGGGAAAGCACAGATCCGAAGCGCTGCTGTGCTTATTAATAGGCTGCCCAGGGAAGGTGAAAACCAGCAACAGCTTTCAGGGCTGGCCCCTTCCTTCTGCGAGAAGGAGCCAGACGTTTCCCGTTTGGGAAAAAGGCTCTTCTGAGAAAGGACACGATCACATGTCCCGTCTCTCGGAAAGCACAGATCCCAATCGCTGCTGTGCGTCTGAATAGGGTGCACAGGGAAGGTGAAGACCAGCAACAGCTTTTAGGGCTGGCCCCTTCCTTGTGGGAGAAGGAGCCGGAAGATTCCTCTCTGGGAAAAAGCTCTGCCGAGAACGGACACGATCACATCTCCCGTCCCTGAGAAAGCACAGATCCCAAGCGCTGCGGTGCCTATGAATAGGGTGCAAGGGAAGGTGAAGACCAGCAACAGCTTTCAGGGCTGGCCCCTTCCTTGTGGCAGAAGGAGCCGGACGTTTCCCATTTTGGAAAAATACTCTGCCGAGAATGGACACGATGACATGTCCCGTCTCTGGGAAAGCACAGATCCCAAGCGTTGCTGTGCTTATTAGTAGGCTGCCCAGGGAAGGTGAAGACTAGCAACAGCTTTCTGGGCTAGCACCTTCATTGTGGGAGAAGGAGCCGGACGTTTCCCGTTTGGGAAAAAGGCTCTGCCGAGAAAGGACACGATGACATGTCCCGTCTCTGGGAAAGCACAGATCCCAAGCGCTGCTGTGCCTCTGAATAGGCTGCCCAGGGAAGGTGAAGACCAGCAACAGCTTTCAGGTCTGGCCCCTTCCTTGTGGGAGAAGGAGCCGGACGTTTCCCATTTGGGAAAAATACTCTGCCGAGAACGGACATGATGACATGTGCCGTCTCTGGGAAAGCACAGATCCCTAGTGATGTTCTGCTGTGAATATACTGCCAAGGGAAGGTGAAGACCAACAACAGCTTTCAGGGCTGGCCCCTTCCTTGTGGCAGAAGGAGCTGGACGTTTCCCTTTTAATAAAAGGCTCTGCCGAGAACGGACACGATGACATGTCCCATCTCTGGGAAAGCACAGATCCCAAGCGCTGCTGTGCTTATTAATAGGCTGCCCAGGGAAGGTGAAGACCATCAACAGCTTTCAAGGCTGGCCCCTTCCTTCTGCCAGAAGGAGCCAGACGTTTCCCGTTTGGGAAAAATACTCTGCCGAGAACGGACACGATGACATGTCCCGTCTCTGGGAAAGCACAGATCCCAAGTGCTGAGGTGCCTATGAATAGGGTGCAAGGGAAGGTGAAGACCAGCAGCAGCTTTCAGGGCTGGCCCCTTCCTTGTGGGAGAAGGAGCCGGACGTTTCCCGTTTGGGAAAAAGGCTCTGCCGACAAAGGACACGATGACATGTCCCGTTTCTGGGAAAGCACAGATCCCAAGCGCTGCTGTGCTTATTAGTAGGCTGCCCAGGGAAGGTGAAGACCAGCAACAGCTTTCAGGGCTGGCCCCTTCCTTCTGCCAGAAGGAGCAAGACGTTTCCCGTTTGGGAAAAAGGCTCTTCCGAGAAAGGACACGATCACATGTCCCGTCTCTCGGAAAGCACAGATCCCAATCGCTGCTGTGCCTCTGAATAGGCTGCACAGGGAAGGTGAAGACCAGCAACAGCTTTTAGGGCTGGCCCCTTCCTTGTGGGAGAAGGAGCCGGACGTTTCACATTTTGGAAAAATACTCTGCCGAGAATGGACACGATGACATGTCCCATCTCTGGGAAAGCACAGATCCCAAGCGTTGCTGTGCTTATTAATAGGCTGCCCAGGGAAAGTGAAGACCAGCAACAGCTTTAAGTGCTAGCACCTTCCTTGTGGGAGAATGAGCCGGACGTTTCCCGTTTGGGAAAAAGGCTCTGCCGACAAAGGACACGATCACATGTACCGTCTCTGGGAAAGCACAGATCCCAAGCGTTGATGTGCTTATTAATAGGCTGCCCAGGGAAGGTGAAGACCAGCAACATCTTTCTGGGCTAGCACCTTCATTGTGGGAGAAGGAGCCGGACGTTTCCCGTTTTGGAAAAAGGCTCTGCCGAGAAAGGACATGATGACATCTCCCGTCCCTGAGAAAGCACAGATCCGAAGCGCTGCTGTGCCTGTGAATAGGGTGCACGGGGAAGGTGAAGACCAGCAACAGCTTTCAGGTCTGGCCCCTTCCTTGTGGGAGAAGGAGCCGGACGTTACCCATTTCGGAAAAATACTCTGCCGAGAAAGGACACGATGACATGTCCCGTCTCTGGGAAAGCACAGATCCCAAGCGTTGCTGTGCTTATTAATAGGCTGCCCAGGGAAGGTGAAGACCAGCAACAGCTTTCTGGGCTAGCACCTTCATTTTGGGAGAAGGAGCCGGACGTTTCCCGTTTGGGAAAAAGGTTCTGCCGAGAAAGGACACGATGACATGTCCCGTCTCTGGGAAAGCACAGATCCCAAGCGCTGCTGTGCCTGTGAATAGGGTGCCAAGGGAAGGTGAAGACCAGCAACAGCTTTCAGGGCTAGCACCATCCTTGTGGGAGAATGAGCCGGACGTTTCCCGTTTGGGAAAAAGGCTCTGCCGAGAATGGACACGATGACATGTCCCGTCTCTGGGAAAGCACAGATCCCAAGCGTTGCTGTGCTTATTAATAGGCTGCCCAGGGAAGGTGAAGACCAGCAACAGCTTGTAGGGCTTGGCCCTTCCTTGTGGAAGAAGGAGCCGGACGTATCGCTTTTTGGAAAAAGGCTCTGCCGAGAAAGGACACGATGACATGTCCCGTCTCTGGGAAAGCACAGATCCCAAGCGCTGCTGTGCCTATGAATAGGGTGCAAGGGAAGGTGAAGACCAGCAGCAGCTTTCAGGGCTGGCCCCTTCCTTGTGGGAGAAGGAGCCGGACGTTTCACATTTTGGAAAAATACTCTGCCGAGAACGGACACGATGACATGTCCCATCTCTGGGAAAGCACAGATCCCAAGCGTTGCTGTGCTTATTAATAGGCTGCCCAGGGAAGGTGAAGACCAGCAACAGCTTTAAGTGCTAACACCTTCCTTGTGGGAGAATGAGCCGGACATTTCCCGTTTTGGAAAAAGGCTCTGCCGAGAAAGGACACGATGACATGTCCCGTCTCTGGGAAAGCACAGATCCCAAACGCTGCTGTGCCTATGAATAGGGTGCAAGGGAAGGTGAAGACCAGCAACAGCTTTAAGGGCTAGCACCTTCATTGTGGGAGAAGGAGCCGGACGTTTCCCGTTTGGGAAAAAGGCTCTGCCGACAAAGGACACGATCACATGTACCGTCTCTGGGAAAGCACAGATCCCTAGCGTTGCTGTGCTTATTAATAGGCTGCCCAGGGAAGGTGAAGACCAGCAACAGCTGTCTGGGCTAGCACCTTCATTGTGGGAGAAGGAGCCGGACGTTTCCCGTTTTGGAAAAAGGCTCTGCCGAGAAAGGACACGATGACATGTCCCGCATCTGGGAAAGCACAGATCCCAAGCGCTGCTGTGCTTATTAATAGGCTGCCCAGGGAAGGTGAAGACCAGCAACAGCTTTCAGGGCTGGCCCCTTCCTTCTGCCAGAAGGAGCCGGACGTTTCCCGTTTGGGAAAAATACTCTGCCGAGAACGGACACGATGACATGTCCCGTCTCTGGGAAAGCACAGATCCCAAGCGCTGCTGTGCCTATGAATAGGGTGCACGCGGAAGGTGAAGACCAGCAACAGTTTTAGGGCTGGCCCCTTCCTTGTGGGAGAAGGAGCCGGAAGATTCCTCTCTGGGAAAAAAGCTCTGCCGAGAACGGACACGATCACATGTACCGTCCCTGAGAAAGCACAGATCCCAAGTGCTGAGGTGCCTATGAATAGGGTGCAAGGGAAGGTGAAGACCAGCAGCAGCTTTCAGGGCTGGCCCCTTCCTTGTGGGAGAAGGAGCCGGACGTTTCCCGTTTGGGAAAAAGGCTCTGCCGACAAAGGACACGATGACATGTCCCGTTTCTGGGAAAGCACAGATCCCAAGCGCTGCTGTGCTTATTAGTAGGCTGCCCAGGGAAGGTGAAGACCAGCAACAGCTTTCAGGGCTGGCCCCTTCCTTCTGCCAGAAGGAGCAAGACGTTTCCCGTTTGGGAAAAAGGCTCTTCCGAGAAAGGACACGATCACATGTCCCGTCTCTCGGAAAGCACAGATCCCAATCGCTGCTGTGCCTCTGAATAGGCTGCACAGGGAAGGTGAAGACCAGCAACAGCTTTTAGGGCTGGCCCCTTCCTTGTGGGAGAAGGAGCCGGACGTTTCACATTTTGGAAAAATACTCTGCCGAGAATGGACACGATGACATGTCCCATCTCTGGGAAAGCACAGATCCCAAGCGTTGCTGTGCTTATTAATAGGCTGCCCAGGGAAAGTGAAGACCAGCAACAGCTTTAAGTGCTAGCACCTTCCTTGTGGGAGAATGAGCCGGACGTTTCCCGTTTGGGAAAAAGGCTCTGCCGACAAAGGACACGATCACATGTACCGTCTCTGGGAAAGCACAGATCCCAAGCGTTGATGTGCTTATTAATAGGCTGCCCAGGGAAGGTGAAGACCAGCAACATCTTTCTGGGCTAGCACCTTCATTGTGGGAGAAGGAGCCGGACGTTTCCCGTTTTGGAAAAAGGCTCTGCCGAGAAAGGACATGATGACATCTCCCGTCCCTGAGAAAGCACAGATCCGAAGCGCTGCTGTGCCTGTGAATAGGGTGCACGGGGAAGGTGAAGACCAGCAACAGCTTTCAGGTCTGGCCCCTTCCTTGTGGGAGAAGGAGCCGGACGTTACCCATTTCGGAAAAATACTCTGCCGAGAAAGGACACGATGACATGTCCCGTCTCTGGGAAAGCACAGATCCCAAGCGTTGCTGTGCTTATTAATAGGCTGCCCAGGGAAGGTGAAGACCAGCAACAGCTTTCTGGGCTAGCACCTTCATTTTGGGAGAAGGAGCCGGACGTTTCCCGTTTGGGAAAAAGGTTCTGCCGAGAAAGGACACGATGACATGTCCCGTCTCTGGGAAAGCACAGATCCCAAGCGCTGCTGTGCCTGTGAATAGGGTGCCAAGGGAAGGTGAAGACCAGCAACAGCTTTCAGGGCTAGCACCATCCTTGTGGGAGAATGAGCCGGACGTTTCCCGTTTGGGAAAAAGGCTCTGCCGAGAATGGACACGATGACATGTCCCGTCTCTGGGAAAGCACAGATCCCAAGCGTTGCTGTGCTTATTAATAGGCTGCCCAGGGAAGGTGAAGACCAGCAACAGCTTGTAGGGCTTGGCCCTTCCTTGTGGAAGAAGGAGCCGGACGTATCGCTTTTTGGAAAAAGGCTCTGCCGAGAAAGGACACGATGACATGTCCCGTCTCTGGGAAAGCACAGATCCCAAGCGCTGCTGTGCCTATGAATAGGGTGCAAGGGAAGGTGAAGACCAGCAGCAGCTTTCAGGGCTGGCCCCTTCCTTGTGGGAGAAGGAGCCGGACGTTTCACATTTTGGAAAAATACTCTGCCGAGAACGGACACGATGACATGTCCCATCTCTGGGAAAGCACAGATCCCAAGCGTTGCTGTGCTTATTAATAGGCTGCCCAGGGAAGGTGAAGACCAGCAACAGCTTTAAGTGCTAACACCTTCCTTGTGGGAGAATGAGCCGGACATTTCCCGTTTTGGAAAAAGGCTCTGCCGAGAAAGGACACGATGACATGTCCCGTCTCTGGGAAAGCACAGATCCCAAACGCTGCTGTGCCTATGAATAGGGTGCAAGGGAAGGTGAAGACCAGCAACAGCTTTAAGGGCTAGCACCTTCATTGTGGGAGAAGGAGCCGGACGTTTCCCGTTTGGGAAAAAGGCTCTGCCGACAAAGGACACGATCACATGTACCGTCTCTGGGAAAGCACAGATCCCTAGCGTTGCTGTGCTTATTAATAGGCTGCCCAGGGAAGGTGAAGACCAGCAACAGCTGTCTGGGCTAGCACCTTCATTGTGGGAGAAGGAGCCGGACGTTTCCCGTTTTGGAAAAAGGCTCTGCCGAGAAAGGACACGATGACATGTCCCGCATCTGGGAAAGCACAGATCCCAAGCGCTGCTGTGCTTATTAATAGGCTGCCCAGGGAAGGTGAAGACCAGCAACAGCTTTCAGGGCTGGCCCCTTCCTTCTGCCAGAAGGAGCCGGACGTTTCCCGTTTGGGAAAAATACTCTGCCGAGAACGGACACGATGACATGTCCCGTCTCTGGGAAAGCACAGATCCCAAGCGCTGCTGTGCCTATGAATAGGGTGCACGCGGAAGGTGAAGACCAGCAACAGTTTTAGGGCTGGCCCCTTCCTTGTGGGAGAAGGAGCCGGAAGATTCCTCTCTGGGAAAAAAGCTCTGCCGAGAACGGACACGATCACATGTACCGTCCCTGAGAAAGCACAGATCCCAAGTGCTGAGGTGCCTATGAATAGGGTGCCAAGGGAAGGTGAAGACCAGCAGCAGCTTTTAGGGCTGGCCCCTTCCTTGTGGAAGAAGGAGCCGGACGTATCCCGTTTGGGAAAAATACTCTGCTGAGAACGGACACGATGACATGTGCCGTCTCTGGGAAAGCACAGATCCCTAGTGATGTTCTGCTGTGAATATACTGCCAAGGGAAGGTGAAGACCAACAACAGCTTTCAGGGCTGGCCCCTTCCTTGTGGCAGAAGGAGCCGGACGTTTCCTTTTCATAAAAGGCTCTGCCGAGAACGGACACGAACACATGTACCGTCCCTGAGAAAGCACAGATCCCAAGTGCTGAGGTGCCTATGAATAGGGTGCAAGGGAAGGTGAAGACCAGCAGCAGCTTTCAGGGCTGGCCCCTTCCTTGTGGGAGAAGGAGCCAGACGTTTCCCGTTTGGAAAACAGCTCTGTCGAGAACTGACACGATGACATGTCCCGTCTCTGGGAAAGCACAGATCCCTAGTGATGTTCTGCTGTGAATATACTTCCAAGGGAAGGTGAAGACCAACAACAGCTTTCAGGGCTGGCCCTTTCCTTGTGGCAGAAGGAGCCGGACGTTTCCCATTTGGGAAAAATACTCTGCTGAGAACGGACACGATGACATGTCCCGTCTCTGGGAAAGCACAGATCCCAATCGCTGCTGTGCCTCTGAATAGGCTGCGCAGGGAAGGTGAAGACCAGCAACAGCTTTCAGGGCTGGCCCCTTCCTTGTGGCAGAAGGAGCCGGAAGATTCCTCTCTGGGAAAAAGCTCTGCCGAGAACGGACACGATCACATCTCCCGTCCCTGAGAAAGCACAGATCCCAAGCGCTGCGGTGCCTATGAATAGGGTGCAAGGGAAGGTGAAGACAAGCAGCAGCTTTCAGGGCTGGCCCCTTCCTTGTGGGAGAAGGAGCCGGACGTTTCCCATTTTGGAAAAATACTCTGCCGAGAAAGGACACGATGACATGTCCCGTCTCTGGGAAAGCACAGATCCCAAGCGTTGCTGTGCTTATTAGTAGGCTGCCCAGGGAAGGTGAAGACCAGCAACAGCTTTCTGGGCTAGCACCTTCATTGTGGGAGAAGGAGCCGGACGTTTCCCATTTGGGAAAAAGGCTCTGCCGAGAAAGGACAAGATGACATGTCCCGTCTCTGGGAAAGCACAGATCCGAAGCGCTGCTGTGCCTCTGAATAGGCTGCCCAGGGAAGGTGAAGACCAGCAACAGCTTTCAGGGCTGGCCCCTTCCTTGTGGGAGAAGGAGCCGGACGTTTCCCGTTTGGGAAAAATACTCTGCCGAGAACGGACACGATGACATATGCCGTCTCTGGGAAAGCACAGATCCCTAGTGATGTTCTGCTGTGAATATACTGCCAAGGGAAGGTGAAGACCAACAACAGCTTTTAGGGCTGGCCCCTTCCTTGTGGCAGAAGGAGCCGGACTTTTCCCTTTTCATAAAAGGCTCTGCCGAGAACGGACACGATGACATGTCCCGTCTCTCGGAAAGCACAGATCCCAATCGCTGCTGTGCCTCTGAATAGGCTGCCCAGGGAAGGTGAAGACCAGCAACAGCTTTCAGGGCTGGCCCTTTCCTTGTGGCAGAAGGAGCCGGACGTTTCCCATTTGGGAAAAATACTCTGCCGAGAATGGACACGATGACATGTCCCGTCTCTGGGAAAGCACAGATCCCAAGCGCTGCTGTGCCTGTGAATAGGGTGCACGGGGAAGGTGAAGACCAGCAACAGCTTTCAGGGCTAGCACCTTCATTGTGGGAGAAGGAGCCGGACGTTTCCCATTTTGGAAAAAGGCTCTGCCGAGAAAGGACACGATGACATGTACCGTCTCTGGGAAAGCACAGATCCCAAGCGCTGCTGTGCTTATTAATAGGCTGCCCAGGGAAGGTGAAGACCAGCAACAGTTTTCAGGGCTGGCCCTTTCCTTGTGGCAGAAGGAGCCAGAGGTTTCCCGTTTGGGAAAAATACTCTGCCGAGAACGGACACGATAACATGTCCCGTCTCTGGGAAAGCACAGATCCGAAGCGCTGCTGTGCCTATGAATAGGGTGCAAGGGAAGGTGAAGACCAGCAGCAGCTTTCAGGGCTGGCCCCTTCCTTGTGGGAGAAGGAGCCAGACGTTTCCCGTTTGGAAAAAAGCTCTGTCGATAACGGAGACGATGAAATGTCCCGTCTCTGGGAAAGCACAGATCCCTAGTGATGTTATGCCTGTGAATAGGCTGCCCAGGGAAGGTGAAGACCAGCAACAGCTTTTAGGGCTGGCCCCTTCCTTGTGGGAGAAGGAGCCGGACGTTACCCATTTCGGAAAAATACTCTGCCGAGAACGGACACGATGACATGTCCCATCTCTGGGAAAGCACAGATCCCAAGCGTTGCTGTGCTTATTAGTAGGATGCCCAGGGAAGGTGAAGACCAGCAACAGCTTTCTGGGCTAGCACCTTCATTGTTGGAGAAGGAGCCGGACGTTTCCCGTTTGGGAAAAATACTCTGCCGATAGAGGACATGATGACATGTCCCGTCTCTGGGAAAGCACAGATCCGAAGCGCTGCTGTGCCTGTGAATAGGGTGCACGGGGAAGGTGAAGACCAGCAACAGCTTTCAGGGCTGGCCCTTTCCTTGTGGCAGAAGAAGCCGGACGTTTCCCGTTTGGGAAAAATACTCTGCTGAGAACTGACACAATGACATGTCCCGTCTCTGGGAAAGCACAGATCCCAAGCGCTGCTGTGCTTATTAATAGGCTGCCCAGGGAAGGTGAAGACCAGCAACAGCTTTCAGGGCTGGCCCCTTCCTTCTGCCAGAAGGAGCCAGACGTTTCCCGTTTGGGAAAAAGGCTCTTCCGAGAAAGGACACGATCACATGTCCCGTCTCTCGGTAAGCACAGATCCCAATCGCTGCTGTGCCTCTGAATAGGCTGCCCAGGGAAGGTGAAGACCAGCAACAGCTTTTAGGGCTGGCCCCTTCCTTGTGGCAGAAGGAGCCGGAAGATTCCTCTCTGGGAAAAAGCTCTGCCGAGAACGGACACGATCACATCTCCCGTCCCTGAGAAAGCACAGATCCCAAGCGCTGCGGTGCCTATGAATAGGGTGCAAGGGAAGGTGAAGACCAGCAGCAGCTTTCAGGGCTGGCCCCTTCCTTGTGGGAGAAGGAGCCGGACGTTTCCCATTTTGGAAAAAGGCTCTGCCGAGAATGGACACGATGACATGTCCCGTCTCTGGGAAAGCACAGATCCCAAGCGTTGCTGTGCTTATTAATAGGCTGCCCAGGGAAGGTGAAGACCAGCAACAGCTTTCACGGCTAGCACCTTCCTTGTGGAAGAAGGAGCCGGACGTTTCTCGTTTGGGAAAAAGGCTCTGCCGAGAAAGGACACGATCACATGTCCCGTCTCTCGGAAAGCACAGATCCCTCGTGATGTTATGCCTGTGAATAGGCTGCCCAGGGAAGGTGAAGACCAGCAACAGCTTTTAGGGCTGGCCCCTTCCTTGTGGGAGAAGGAGCCGGAAGATTCCTCTCTGGGAAAAATCTCTGCCGAGAACGGACACGATCACATCTCCCGTCCCTGAGAAAGCACAGATCCCAAGCACTGCTGTGCCTCTGAATAGGCTGCCCAGGGAAGGTGAAGACCAGCAACAGCTTTCAGGGCTGGCCCCTTCCTTGAGGGAGAAGGAGCCGGACGTTTCCCGTTTGGGAAAAATACCCTGCCGAGAACGGACACGATGACATGTGCCGTCTCTGGGAAAGCACAGATCCCTAGTGATGTTCTGCTGTGAATATACTGCCAAGGGAAGGTGAAGACCAACAACAGCTTTCAGGGCTGGCCCCTTCCTTGTGGCAGAAGGAGCCGGACGTTTCCCTTTTCATAAAAGGCTCTGCCGAGAACGGATACGATGACATGTCCCATCTCTGGGAAAGCACAGATCCCAAGCGCTGCTGTGCTTATTAATAGGCTGCCCAGGGAAGGTGAAGACCAGCAACAGCTTTCAGGGCTGGCCCCTTCCTTCTGCCAGAAGGAGCCAGACGTTTCCCGTTTGGGAAAAAGGCTCTTCCGAGAAAGGACACGATCACATGTCCCGTCTCTCGGAAAGCACAGATCCCAATCGCTGCTGTGCCTCTGAATAGGCTGCCCAGGGAAGGTGAAGACCAGCAACAGCTTTCAGGGCTGGCCCTTTCCTTGTGGCAGAAGGAGCCGGAGGTTTCCCGTTTGGGTAAAATACTCTGCTGAGAACGGACACGATGACATGTGCCGTCTCTGGGAAAGCACAGATCCCAAACGCTGCTGTGCCTATGAATAGGGTGCACGGGGAAGGTGAAGACCAGCAACAGCTTTTAGGGCTGGCCCCTTCCTTGTGAGAGAAGGAGCCGGACGTTTCCTCTCTGGGAAAAAGCTCTGCCGAGAACGGACACGATCACATCTCCCGTCCCTGAGAAAGCACAGATCCCAAGCGCTGCGGTGCCTATGAATAGGGTGCAAGGGAAGGTGAAGACCAGCAGCAGCTTTCAGGGCTGGCCCCTTCCTTGTGGGAGAAGGAGCCAGACGTTTCCCGTTTGGGAAAAAGCTCTGTCGAGAACGGACACGATGAAATGTCCCGTCTCTGGGAAAGCACAGGTCCCTAGTGATGTTGTGCCTGTGAATAGGCTGCCCAGGGAAGGTGAAGACCAACAACAGCTTCCAGGGCTGGCCCCTTCCTTGTGGGAGAAGGAGCCAGACGTTACCCATTTCGGAAAAATACTTTGCCGAGAACGGACACGATGACATGTCCCGTCTCTGGGAAAGCACAGATCCCAAGCGTTGCTGTGCTTATTTGTCGGAGTGGGAGCCGAACCCAGAGTAACGACGCGATCTCAATATGAGTATGATCGTTCTCTACTTTATTCAAGCACTACAGGGTTTATATAGTCACATGCGGCAGAAGCTGCTACTTGATTGGATAATGGCCTTTGTGCACGAGCCTTAGGCAACAATACGGTTGGTGCTTCGCCTTTGAGCACGCACCTTAGGCAAGCTGTAACGCTGGTATTCATTCCTCTTTAGTTGTTTTCCTTCTAGCTAGTCTTATCTGCCAAGGTCAAGTTACTACTGCTAAAGCCTGGATTGCTCAGGCTTAAGTATACGTGTCCTCTCTCGTCCAGCCATTCTTCCACAACTCCCCATTCTTCTTTTTGAGCAATCCAGGTTTGATGGACTATGCGCATTATGAGGGTTTTAATACACGAAAACATACAGCTAAAGACAATTATTACAATCAGAATCATTACCAAGAGTCTACCTCCTTCAAGGACCAAGATTTGTAACCAGCCAGTAATTCCCCATTCACTAAGTAATTTGTTTAACCATCCAAGGCCATCACTAACTTGTAACTTGCCTACTTGTTCCTTCATGGTTTGAAGGGCTTTATGAATCGATTCTGAATGATCTGACAGATTCATGCAACACATTCCATCCAGATCTTCACACCCATGACCATGCGCTAGCAATAAAAAATCTATGGCAGCTCTATTTTGTAGTGTAGCGTGTCTAATACTATCTACATCGGTAAGCAAACCATCCAATGCTATTCAGGTTAAATTGCTCTGCTTAGCTAGCCAACATCCCATTTTTCTCATCTGGGTTAATGCTTGTGACGTAGCTATTCCTGGCGCCAGGACACTGGCGGCTATAATTTCTCCGGGGTTCCAGAATTCTACGTTCGAGTCACAATCAGATTCAAAGGCGTGGGTTTCACGTTTTGTCCTGATATGGTTCCTCCTATGTTGCCAAATTTGGGTGTTGTTTGGGAGGAATATTGTCAGGCGTCCCAAACTACATGGTCCACCTTGCAATCGAGAAGGCACTCCAGGCCATGCTCGGTCGCCACATATTAAAAATACCCCGGGTGGTAGTTGTATTGGGGCATTGCTGGACCTAGACAAGTTAGTACTTGTATAATTACACCACTCACTTGCATTGCGATACACCGGCAAGGTCGCATTGACAACTTGCCCCTTTTTCGTGGCATTGCTGCTGTAATTAAACAGTACGCAGTAATCCATCTTTAGTGAACCAAGGAGTTCCAATTCCTGTGGCTCGACTAATGACCCAGGTAATTGAGGAATGATGCCATCCCAATTGTCAGTCTTGTTCCTGCCTGAACAAAGCTCAAAGCTTATAGAGCTCATAGGGCAGGGCCAAGCTTGGTCATCCAGCGGCACTCCTATCAAACATGTGGAAAATGGGTTGTTGGCGCTAGCCATAGCCAAGCATAATGTCGATTGATTAGTTTGGTTAGCAAGCGTAAGCCATATGTTAGTTTTGGGTAAGATGGGGGGAGGCCAAATGGCCTCAGCCACGGATAAAAATAGAATAATAATCATCATGTCTGTTTGCATATTTCCCGTGACGTAGACAAAACTCGGGAATGATCTCCTTCAGGATTAACTGTGCAATCTTTGATGACTGTGGGCATGCATGTCTTCTTTAATCACCGTGAGGGTGCGAGTGCTGGTTTGATGCTCTTGCTCGGTACCCACACTGGTCCTTGATCTGTGGAGACACACATATACCCTCGGCCATTAAAAATAACTGGCACAGGACCTAACCATTCACCAGAGACTGGATCTTTGTACAGAACCTTAAATTGTGGTAACGTTGTTTTACTATTCAATTTGATCATTTGATGGTGGATCATTACGGGTGGTTCTTCCCTATCTCCCATGAGACAGAGAAAGTTTAGCGTGAATAACACCCGATGCAACCTCTGTTGAGCCTCGGTCTCAGCACCCTGTTGTTTTCGTAAATAATCCTTCAGTATTTGATGAGTACGTTCTATCATGCCCTGTCCTGTGGGAGAATGTGGGATACCCGTCACATGTTTGACTCCCCAGCGCGTTAGAAATGCTCTGACTTTCTGACTTGTATATGCGGGTCCGTTGTCTGTTTTTATGCACGTAGGGACCCCAAGAATTGCAAAACAGGCAAGTAAATGTTTACAAACATGTTGAGCCTTTTCACCAGGCAAAGCCGTGGCCCATATCATTTTTGAAAAGGTATCAATCGTTACATGTACATATTTTAATTTTCCAAATTCCGGAACGTGTGTGACATCCATTTGCCACAACTCTAGGGCTTGCAAGCCTTTAGGGTTAACCCCCAAGCCTATGCCTGGCCCATGATTTCCACATTGTGGGCAAGCCTGTATTATTCCTTTTGCTTCATTTTCTGTTAAGTCAAACTGGCGTCTTAGCCCTTTGGCATTTTGGTGAAAGTGTTCATGACTCTGTCTTGCCTGTTGAAACTTGTCCATGGGGGGCATGGTAACTATACTCACTAGCTGATCAGCCACATGATTTCCCTCACCAAGACCTAATTCGAATTGGTGACTGCGGATATGTAGTACACAGCACTGAGCCGTGCGTTGGGACATGATTGAACGCAACTGAATAAATAGCTGTCCCAACCTGGGATTCGACGTTTCCCGCAAAAGTGCATCCTCGAGACGTGGTACTACTCCTGCGACATACAAGGAGTCTGTGACCACATTTAGAGGAGTACTAAGCCAATTTTTTAGTGCCCAGGTAACTGCACTGAGTTCTAAGGTCTGTAACGAATCTCTCGGGTGGCCATCAATCATATGATGTTGCCATTCAGTTCCGTGTCTCCACACACATGTTGCTTTATGCGATCGTCGACCCGCATCGGTGTATACTGTGACCCCTTCTGTCAGAGGTGTAGTACACACTTTGGACCTTTCTAACCACTGGTTTCGCGAAAGAACCTGCCACAATTTCCCTGACGGCTGTTGGGAATGAATCTTTCCGTCATAGCCGAGCAGAGCATTTTGTATGGGTAAGGAAGTACGGAGCCACCAGTCTATGTCAGCAGCATTTGTAGGGATGCTAATATCCTCTGGTTCATGCCCGCTCATCTCAATTATTCGCGAGTGTCCCTTACGTATCAGTGTGGCTATTGCTTGAGTACGCGTTTCAATGCTGGTTTTGGGCTGTACACTCAAAAACACCCATTCCAATACACCAAACCCATCATTTTGCAATTCGCATTTGCCAGTGGCATTGGAGGTTACAGAAGAGGAAGATATCTCCCCGTTCTTCTTTTGCCATTGGCAAATGACTGCGTATGGTGAGGTTTTACCATTACAAATTAATAAAGAGATTGGCAAGTCCAACAGGCGCCGTGTGGACCATGACCGTTGCAGTTTTTCTCCTATTTGTCGCAGTGTTCTTGTCTGCTCTGTGTTCAACGAGACGGTATCTGCTGGGTTGGAACCCCTTAACAGGCACGTCAGTGGGGCAATATCGGAATTCGAAATACCGACACAATTGCGAACCCATTGAATGTCTCCAAGTATAGTCTGTATATCGTGGAGAGTTTGAATTTGAGTAGAAAGTTCAGTCTTTTGTGGGCGGATTTTTGAGTCTGAAATAGTCCATCCTAGATATTTCCACGGGGCTGAACGTTGCACTTTTTCTGGAGCAATGACAAGACCTTTTGTCGATAGGGTGGTGACTAGCTGTTTTAGTGACGCATCAGTGAAGGGTTTTTCTTGACAACAGAGGATGTCGTCCATATAGTGATAAATGATGGTTTCCGGCCATTGATTGCGCAGTGGTTGAAGTGCCCAAGCGACATAAAGCTGACACAGCGTGGGAGAGTTCTTCATGCCTTGTGGTAAGACAACCCATTCATATCATTCTGCTGGAGTAGCTTTATTTGTTGATGGAAGTGAAAAGGCGAATCGCTGAGTGTCCTGCGGGTGCAGCGGAATAGTAAAAAAACAGTCTTTCAGATCTACTATTAAGATGTGCCAGCCTTGAGGTAACATATTAGGGGAAGGCATTCCGGGTTGCAACGCACCCATTGTTTGCATTTGATCATTCACTTTTCTCAGATCATGTAATAATCGCCATTTTCCATTTTTCTTTGGGATTACAAATATTGGAGTGTTCCATGGACTGACAGATGGTTTGATATGTTCTGCAGCTAATTGTTCGGCGACTAACTGTTTGGCTGCTTGCAGTCGCTCCTCTGTTAAAGGCCACTGGTCAACCCACACAGGGTCATTGGTATTCCACACTAATGGTGGGTTGGGCGACTGCGCGCCAGTGACCGCAGCTAAAAAGGCGGAGTAGTTAGCACAGCTCCAATTTGAGTTAAGACATCCCTGCCAATTAAGGCCTCCAAGGTTGACGGTAGGGATAAAACATACACTTTGAGTGTGGCTTTTTGCCCTTCTGGAAACTGTACGACTGGAAACGCCATGTTCAGCGGTGAAAGCTGTCCTTCTAAAATCGTATTCTTAATAATTCCGCTCCAGCGGGTGGGTTGTGGTTGAGTAATAATGTTTTGTAAGCAAGGAGGTTTATCCTGCTCTTTGGTAACAGTTTGTAGTTCCAATTTATCAAGGCGCTGTAAAACGGTTTGTAACATTTTGGTCACAGCGTCATTCGCATGTTGCTCTTCCTTCTCAGAAGGTGGCGTCGCAGGGCCAGGGGATATATCAGTCGATGATGGTAAGGGTGGATACAAAGGCGGAGTTGAGGGCGGTTCGGGAGGAGGCGCAAGAGGTGGAGGACAGCAAACGGTTCCACCTAACTCTTTGCCACTCCCAATGGGCGTTGCAGTCTCCTCCCCTGGAGGCTGCATCGGTTGTACTTCCGCAACTGGCTCAGTATGGACCGGAGGCTCACTGGCGGTAACTTCCGCATTTACATGGAGCGGTGTCGGGCTCGGAGACACTAGCTGAGCAACTTCCAGAGGGCTGTTACAAACCGGGGCAGAGATCCCGCTCACAGGGAGCAATCCCGGGAATACCCCGCGAAGGCTTGCTCCGAAACCTGATCGCTTCGGAGGGTCTGTCTTTCGCTCTGGCCCCAGCATCTGTGCCGCCGCGCAGGCAATCTCCCTCTCTGCTTTCATTTCTTTTAAAGTCTCTAGCACGCTATGCCACAGCGCCCGAACAGCCTTTACCTCCTTTTCGTCTTTGTCCGTGCCCTTTATAGTCTTTTGCCACATCGTTTCCCCAAAGTCCCGCCATTCCGTAATCGAAAATAACATATGGCTGTCTGAGAAATGTCCCCACGCTTGCCCCAGCTTGATCAGATGGACTAGTTGTTTCACCGGGGTTTCTATCCCTCTCTTAGAGGGGATCCCGGCGAGTAACTTAGCTGCCGCTTCCAGCTCCATCGCTGCCACTGAGGGGTGAGGAGCGACCTCACACCGCCCGTGCAAACCCTGCTGGGGGCAGGGCTGCCGACCCTCAGCCGTTGTTTCCCACTCCCCTCCTCTTGCTGCTTACCGCAGGCTCGGAGAAGTCGGTCTCGCTACTCCCTAGTCGAGCCGAACCGTCCTCTGCTACCAGATGTCGGAGTGGGAGCCGAACCCAGAGTAACGACGCGATCTCAATATGAGTATGATCGTTCTCTACTTTATTCAAACACTACAGGGTTTATATAGTCACACGCGGCAGAAACTGCTACTTGATTGGATAATGGCCTTTGTGCACGAGCCTTAGGCAACAATACGGTTGGTGCTTCGCCTTTGAGCACGCACCTTAGGCAAGCTGTAACGCTGGTATTCATTCCTCTTTAGTTGTTTTCCTTCTAGCTAGTCTTATCTGCCAAGGTCAAGTTACTACTGCTAAAGCCTGGATTGCTCAGGCTTAAGTATACGTGTCCTCTCTCGTCCAGCCATTCTTCCACACTTATTAATAGGCTGCCCAGGGAAGGTGAAGACCAGCAACAGCTTTAAGTGCTAGCACCTTCCTTGTGGGAGAATGAGCCGGACATTTCCCGTTGGGAAAAAGGCTCTTCCGAGAAAGGACACGATGACATGTCCCGTCTCTAGGAAAGCACAGATCCCAAACGCTGCTGTGCCTATGAATAGGGTGCAAGGGAAGGTGAAGACCAGCAACAGCTTTCAGGGCTAGCACCTTCATTGTGGGAGAATGAGCCGGACGTTTCCCGTTTGGGAAAAAGGCTCTTCCGAGAAAGGACACGATCACATGTCCCGCATCTGGGAAAGCACAGGTCCCAAGCGTTGCTGTGCTTATTAATAGGCTGCCCAGGGAAGGTGAAGACCAGCAACAGCTTTCAGGGCTGGCCCCTTCCTTGTGGGAGAAGGAGCCGGACGTTTCCCGTTTGGGAAAAATACTCTGCCGAGAACGGACACGATGACATGTGCCGTCTCTGGGAAAGCACAGATCCCTAGTGATGTTCTGCTGTGAATAGGCTGCCAAGGGAAGGTGAAGACCAACAACAGCTTTCAGGGCTGGCCCCTTCCTTGTGGCAGAAGGAGCCGGACGTTTCCCTTTTCATAAAAGGCTCTGCCGAGAATGGACACAATGACATGTCCCGTCTCTGGGAAAGCACAGATCCCAAGCGCTGCTGTGCTTATTAATAGGCTGCCCAGGGAAGGTGAAGACCAGCAACAGCTTTCAGGGCTGGCCCCTTCCTTCTGCCAGAAGGAGCCAGACGTTTCCCGTTTGGGAAAAAGGCTCTTCCGAGAAAGGACACGATCACATGTCCCGTCTCTCGGAAAGCACAGATCCCAATCGCTGCTGTGCCTCTGAACAGGCTGCACAGGGAAGGTGAAGACCAGCAACAGCTTTTAGGGCTGGCCCCTTCCTTGTGGGAGAAGGAGCCGGAAGATTCCTCTCTGGGAAAAAGCTCTGCCGAGAACGGACACGATCACATCTCCCGTCCCTGAGAAAGCACAGATCCCAAGCGCTGCGGTGCCTATGAATAGGGTGCAAGGGAAGGTGAAGACCAGCAACAGCTTTCAGGGCTGGCCCCTTCCTTGTGGCAGAAGGAGCCGGACGTTTCCCATTTTGGAAAAATACTCTGCCGAGAATGGACACGATGACATGTCCCGTCTCTGGGAAAGCACAGATCCCAAGCGTTGCTGTGCTTATTAGTAGGCTGCCCAGGGAAGGTGAAGACTAGCAACAGCTTTCTGGGCTAGCACCTTCATTGTGGGAGAAGGAGCCGGACGTTTCCCGTTTGGGAAAAAGGCTCTGCCGAGAAAGGACACGATGACATGTCCCGTCTCTGGGAAAGCACAGATCCCAAGCGCTGCTGTGCCTCTGAATAGGCTGCCCAGGGAAGGTGAAGACCAGCAACAGCTTTCAGGTCTGGCCCCTTCCTTGTGGGAGAAGGAGCCGGACGTTTCCCATTTGGGAAAAATACTCTGCCGAGAACGGACATGATGACATGTGCCGTCTCTGGGAAAGCACAGATCCCTAGTGATGTTCTGCTGTCAATATACTGCCAAGGGAAGGTGAAGACCAACAACAGCTTTCAGGGCTGGCCCCTTCCTTGTGGCAGAAGGAGCTGGACGTTTCCCTTTTGATAAAAGGCTCTGCCGAGAACGGACACGATGACATGTCCCATCTCTGGGAAAGCACAGATCCCAAGCGCTGCTGTGCTTATTAATAGGCTGCCCAGGGAAGGTGAAGACCATCAACAGCTTTCAAGGCTGGCCCCTTCCTTCTGCCAGAAGGAGCCAGACGTTTCCCGTTTGGGAAAAATACTCTGCCGAGAACGGACACGATGACATGTCCCGTCTCTGGGAAAGCACAGATCCCAAGTGCTGAGGTGCCTATGAATAGGGTGCAAGGGAAGGTGAAGACCAGCAGCAGCTTTCAGGGCTGGCCCCTTCCTTGTGGGAGAAGGAGCCGGACGTTTCCCGTTTGGGAAAAAGGCTCTGCCGACAAAGGACACGATGACATGTCCCGTTTCTGGGAAAGCACAGATCCCAAGCGCTGCTGTGCTTATTAGTAGGCTGCCCAGGGAAGGTGAAGACCAGCAACAGCTTTCAGGGCTGGCCCCTTCCTTCTGCCAGAAGGAGCAAGACGTTTCCCGTTTGGGAAAAAGGCTCTTCCGAGAAAGGACACGATCACATGTCCCGTCTCTCGGAAAGCACAGATCCCAATCGCTGCTGTGCCTCTGAATAGGCTGCACAGGGAAGGTGAAGACCAGCAACAGCTTTTAGGGCTGGCCCCTTCCTTGTGGGAGAAGGAGCCGGACGTTTCACATTTTGGAAAAATACTCTGCCGAGAATGGACACGATGACATGTCCCATCTCTGGGAAAGCACAGATCCCAAGCGTTGCTGTGCTTATTAATAGGCTGCCCAGGGAAAGTGAAGACCAGCAACAGCTTTAAGTGCTAGCACCTTCCTTGTGGGAGAATGAGCCGGACGTTTCCCGTTTGGGAAAAAGGCTCTGCCGACAAAGGACACGATCACATGTACCGTCTCTGGGAAAGCACAGATCCCAAGCGTTGATGTGCTTATTAATAGGCTGCCCAGGGAAGGTGAAGACCAGCAACATCTTTCTGGGCTAGCACCTTCATTGTGGGAGAAGGAGCCGGACGTTTCCCGTTTTGGAAAAAGGCTCTGCCGAGAAAGGACATGATGACATCTCCCGTCCCTGAGAAAGCACAGATCCGAAGCGCTGCTGTGCCTGTGAATAGGGTGCACGGGGAAGGTGAAGACCAGCAACAGCTTTCAGGTCTGGCCCCTTCCTTGTGGGAGAAGGAGCCGGACGTTACCCATTTCGGAAAAATACTCTGCCGAGAAAGGACACGATGACATGTCCCGTCTCTGGGAAAGCACAGATCCCAAGCGTTGCTGTGCTTATTAATAGGCTGCCCAGGGAAGGTGAAGACCAGCAACAGCTTTCTGGGCTAGCACCTTCATTTTGGGAGAAGGAGCCGGACGTTTCCCGTTTGGGAAAAAGGTTCTGCCGAGAAAGGACACGATGACATGTCCCGTCTCTGGGAAAGCACAGATCCCAAGCGCTGCTGTGCCTGTGAATAGGGTGCCAAGGGAAGGTGAAGACCAGCAACAGCTTTCAGGGCTAGCACCATCCTTGTGGGAGAATGAGCCGGACGTTTCCCGTTTGGGAAAAAGGCTCTGCCGAGAATGGACACGATGACATGTCCCGTCTCTGGGAAAGCACAGATCCCAAGCGTTGCTGTGCTTATTAATAGGCTGCCCAGGGAAGGTGAAGACCAGCAACAGCTTGTAGGGCTTGGCCCTTCCTTGTGGAAGAAGGAGCCGGACGTATCGCTTTTTGGAAAAAGGCTCTGCCGAGAAAGGACACGATGACATGTGCCGTCTCTGGGAAAGCACAGATCCCTAGTGATGTTCTGCTGTGAATATACTGCCAAGGGAAGGTGAAGACCAACAACAGCTTTCAGGGCTGGCCCCTTCCTTGTGGCAGAAGGAGCCGGACGTTTCCCTTTTCATAAAAGGCTCTGCCGAGAACGGACACGATGACATGTCCCGTCTCTGGGAAAGCACAGATCCCAAGCGCTGCTGTGCCTATGAATAGGGTGCAAGGGAAGGTGAAGACCAGCAGCAGCTTTCAGGGCTGGCCCCTTCCTTGTGGGAGAAGGAGCCGGACGTTTCACATTTTGGAAAAATACTCTGCCGAGAACGGACACGATGACATGTCCCATCTCTGGGAAAGCACAGATCCCAAGCGTTGCTGTGCTTATTAATAGGCTGCCCAGGGAAGGTGAAGACCAGCAACAGCTTTAAGTGCTAACACCTTCCTTGTGGGAGAATGAGCCGGACATTTCCCGTTTTGGAAAAAGGCTCTGCCGAGAAAGGACACGATGACATGTCCCGTCTCTGGGAAAGCACAGATCCCAAACGCTGCTGTGCCTATGAATAGGGTGCAAGGGAAGGTGAAGACCAGCAACAGCTTTAAGGGCTAGCACCTTCATTGTGGGAGAAGGAGCCGGACGTTTCCCGTTTGGGAAAAAGGCTCTGCCGACAAAGGACACGATCACATGTACCGTCTCTGGGAAAGCACAGATCCCTAGCGTTGCTGTGCTTATTAATAGGCTGCCCAGGGAAGGTGAAGACCAGCAACAGCTGTCTGGGCTAGCACCTTCATTGTGGGAGAAGGAGCCGGACGTTTCCCGTTTTGGAAAAAGGCTCTGCCGAGAAAGGACACGATGACATGTCCCGCATCTGGGAAAGCACAGATCCCAAGCGCTGCTGTGCTTATTAATAGGCTGCCCAGGGAAGGTGAAGACCAGCAACAGCTTTCAGGGCTGGCCCCTTCCTTCTGCCAGAAGGAGCCGGACGTTTCCCGTTTGGGAAAAATACTCTGCCGAGAACGGACACGATGACATGTCCCGTCTCTGGGAAAGCACAGATCCCAAGCGCTGCTGTGCCTATGAATAGGGTGCACGCGGAAGGTGAAGACCAGCAACAGTTTTAGGGCTGGCCCCTTCCTTGTGGGAGAAGGAGCCGGAAGATTCCTCTCTGGGAAAAAAGCTCTGCCGAGAACGGACACGATCACATGTACCGTCCCTGAGAAAGCACAGATCCCAAGTGCTGAGGTGCCTATGAATAGGGTGCCCAGGGAAGGTGAAGACCAGCAGCAGCTTTTAGGGCTGGCCCCTTCCTTGTGGAAGAAGGAGCCGGACGTATCCCGTTTGGGAAAAATACTCTGCTGAGAACGGACACGATGACATGTGCCGTCTCTGGGAAAGCACAGATCCCTAGTGATGTTCTGCTGTGAATATACTGCCAAGGGAAGGTGAAGACCAACAACAGCTTTCAGGGCTGGCCCCTTCCTTGTGGCAGAAGGAGCCGGAGGTTTCCTTTTCATAAAAGGCTCTGCCGAGAACGGACACGAACACATGTACCGTCCCTGAGAAAGCACAGATCCCAAGTGCTGAGGTGCCTATGAATAGGGTGCAAGGGAAGGTGAAGACCAGCAGCAGCTTTCAGGGCTGGCCCCTTCCTTGTGGGAGAAGGAGCCAGACGTTTCCCGTTTGGAAAACAGCTCTGTCGAGAACTGACACGATGACATGTCCCGTCTCTGGGAAAGCACAGATCCCTAGTGATGTTATGCCTGTGAATTGGCTGCCCAGGGAAGGTGAAGACCAGCAACAGCTTTCAGGGCTGGCCCCTTCCTTGTGGGAGAAGGAGCCGGACGTTTCCCGTTTGGGAAAATTACTCTGCCGAGAAAGGACATGAAGACACGTCCCGTCTCTGGAAAAGCACAGATCCCTAGTGATGTTCTGCTGTGAATATACTTCCAAGGGAAGGTGAAGACCAACAACAGCTTTCAGGGCTGGCCCTTTCCTTGTGGCAGAAGGAGCCGGACGTTTCCCATTTGGGAAAAATACTCTGCTGAGAACGGACACGATGACATGTCCCGTCTCTGGGAAAGCACAGATCGCAAGCGCTGCTGTGCTTATTAATAGGCTGCCCAGGGAAGGTGAAGACCAGCAACAGCTTTCAGGGCTGGCCCCTTCCTTCTGCCAGAAGGAGCCAGACGTTTCCCGTTTGGGAAAAAGGCTCTTCCGAGAAAGGACACGATCACATGTCCCGTCTCTCGGTAAGCACAGATCCCAATCGCTGCTGTGCCTCTGAATAGGCTGCGCAGGGAAGGTGAAGACCAGCAACAGCTTTCAGGGCTGGCCCCTTCCTTGTGGCAGAAGGAGCCGGAAGATTCCTCTCTGGGAAAAAGCTCTGCCGAGAACGGACACGATCACATCTCCCGTCCCTGAGAAAGCACAGATCCCAAGCGCTGCGGTGCCTATGAATAGGGTGCAAGGGAAGGTGAAGACAAGCAGCAGCTTTCAGGGCTGGCCCCTTCCTTGTGGGAGAAGGAGCCGGACGTTTCCCATTTTGGAAAAATACTCTGCCGAGAAAGGACACGATGACATGTCCCGTCTCTGGGAAAGCACAGATCCCAAGCGTTGCTGTGCTTATTAGTAGGCTGCCCAGGGAAGGTGAAGACCAGCAACAGCTTTCTGGGCTAGCACCTTCATTGTGGGAGAAGGAGCCGGACGTTTCCCATTTGGGAAAAAGGCTCTGCCGAGAAGGGACAAGATGACATGTCCCGTCTCTGGGAAAGCACAGATCCGAAGCGCTGCTGTGCCTCTGAATAGGCTGCCCAGGGAAGGTGAAGACCAGCAACAGCTTTCAGGGCTGGCCCCTTCCTTGTGGGAGAAGGAGCCGGACGTTTCCCGTTTGGGAAAAATACTCTGCCGAGAACGGACACGATGACATATGCCGTCTCTGGGAAAGCACAGATCCCTAGTGATGTTCTGCTGTGAATATACTGCCAAGGGAAGGTGAAGACCAACAACAGCTTTTAGGGCTGGCCCCTTCCTTGTGGCAGAAGGAGCCGGACTTTTCCCTTTTCATAAAAGGCTCTGCCGAGAACGGACACGATGACATGTCCCGTCTCTCGGAAAGCACAGATCCCAATCGCTGCTGTGCCTCTGAATAGGCTGCCCAGGGAAGGTGAAGACCAGCAACAGCTTTCAGGGCTGGCCCTTTCCTTGTGGCAGAAGGAGCCGGACGTTTCCCGTTTGGGAAAAATACTCTGCCGAGAATGGACACGATGACATGTCCCGTCTCTGGGAAAGCACAGATCCCAAGCGCTGCTGTGCCTGTGAATAGGGTGCACGGGGAAGGTGAAGACCAGCAACAGCTTTCAGGGCTAGCACCTTCATTGTGGGAGAAGGAGCCGGACGTTTCCCATTTTGGAAAAAGGCTCTGCCGAGAAAGGACACGATGACATGTACCGTCTCTGGGAAAGCACAGATCCCAAGCGCTGCTGTGCTTATTAATAGGCTGCCCAGGGAAGGTGAAGACCAGCAACAGTTTTCAGGGCTGGCCCTTTCCTTGTGGCAGAAGGAGCCAGAGGTTTCCCGTTTGGGAAAAATACTCTGCCGAGAACGGACACGATAACATGTCCCGTCTCTGGGAAAGCACAGATCAGAAGCGCTGCTGTGCCTATGAATAGGGTGCAAGGGAAGGTGAAGACCAGCAGCAGCTTTCAGGGCTGGCCCCTTCCTTGTGGGAGAAGGAGCCAGACGTTTCCCGTTTGGAAAAAAGCTCTGTCGAGAACGGAGACGATGAAATGTCCCGTCTCTGGGAAAGCACAGATCCCTAGTGATGTTATGCCTGTGAATAGGCTGCCCAGGGAAGGTGAAGACCAGCAACAGCTTTTAGGGCTGGCCCCTTCCTTGTGGGAGAAGGAGCCGGACGTTACCCATTTCGGAAAAATACTCTGCCGAGAACGGACACGATGACATGTCCCATCTCTGGGAAAGCACAGATCCCAAGCGTTGCTGTGCTTATTAGTAGGCTGCCCAGGGAAGGTGAAGACCAGCAACAGCTTTCTGGGCTAGCACCTTCATTGTTGGAGAAGGAGCCGGACGTTTCCCATTTGGGAAAAAGGCTCTGCCGAGAAAGGACACGATGACATGTCCCGTCTCTGGGAAAGCACAGATCCCAAGCGCTGCTGTGCCTCTGAATAGGCTGCCCAGGGAAGGTGAAGACCAGCAACAGCTTTCAGGGCTGGCCCCTTCCTTGTGGGAGAAGGAGCCGGACGTTTCCCGTTTGGGAAAAATACTCTGCCGATAGAGGACATGATGACATGTCCCGTCTCTGGGAAAGCACAGATCCGAAGCGCTGCTGTGCCTGTGAATAGGGTGCACGGGGAAGGTGAAGACCAGCAACAGCTTTCAGGGCTGGCCCTTTCCTTGTGGCAGAAGAAGCCGGACGTTTCCCGTTTGGGAAAAATACTCTGCTGAGAACTGACACAATGACATGTCCCGTCTCTGGGAAAGCACAGATCCCAAGCGCTGCTGTGCTTATTAATAGGCTGCCCAGGGAAGGTGAAGACCAGCAACAGCTTTCAGGGCTGGCCCCTTCCTTCTGCCAGAAGGAGCCAGACGTTTCCCGTTTGGGAAAAAGGCTCTTCCGAGAAAGGACACGATCACATGTCCCGTCTCTCGGTAAGCACAGATCCCAATCGCTGCTGTGCCTCTGAATAGGCTGCACAGGGAAGGTGAAGACCAGCAACAGCTTTTAGGGCTGGCCCCTTCCTTGTGGCAGAAGGAGCCGGAAGATTCCTCTCTGGGAAAAAGCTCTGCCGAGAACGGACACGATCACATCTCCCGTCCCTGAGAAAGCACAGATCCCAAGCGCTGCGGTGCCTATGAATAGGGTGCAAGGGAAGGTGAAGACCAGCAGCAGCTTTCAGGGCTGGCCCCTTCCTTGTGGGAGAAGGAGCCGGACGTTTCCCATTTTGGAAAAATACTCTGCCGAGAATGGACACGATGACATGTCCCGTCTCTGGGAAAGCACAGATCCCAAGCGTTGCTGTGCTTATTAGTAGGCTGCCCAGGGAAGGTGAAGACCAGCAGCAGCTTTCAGGGCTAGCACCTTCATTGTGGGAGAAGGAGCCGGATGTTTCCCATTTTGGAAAAAGGCTCTGCCGACAAAGGACACGATGACATGTCCCATCTCTGGGAAAGCACAGATCCCAAGCGCTGCTGTGCTTATTAATAGGCTGCCCAGGGAAGGTGAAGACCATCAACAGCTTTCAAGGCTGGCCCCTTCCTTCTGCCAGAAGGAGCCAGACGTTTCCCGTTTGGGAAAAATACTCTTCCAAGAACGGACACGATGACATGTCCCGTCTCTGGGAAAGCACAGATCCCAAGCGCTGCTGTGCCTATGAATAGGGTGCACGGGGAAGGTGAAGACCAGCAACAGCTTTTAGGGCTGGCCCCTTCCTTGTGGGAGAAGGAGCCGGAAGATTCCTCTCTGGGAAAAAGCTCTGCCGAGAACGGACATGATCACATTTACCGTCCCTAGAGAAAGCACAGATCCCAAGTGCTGAGGTGCCTATGAATAGGGTGCAAGGGATGTGAAGACCAGCAGCAGCTTTCAGGGCTGGCCCCTTCCTTGTGGGAGAAGGAGCCGGACGTTTCCCGTTTGGGAAAAAGGCTCTGCCGAGAAAGGACACGATGACATGTCCCGTCTCTGGGAAAGCACAGATCCCAAGCGCTGCTGTGCTTATTAGTAGGCTGCCCAGGGAAGGTGAAGACCAGCAACAGCTTTTAGGGCTGGCCCCTTCCTTCTGTCAGAAGGAGCAAGACGTTTCCCGTTTGGGAAAAAGGCTCTTCCGAGAAAGGACACGATCACATGTCCCGTCTCTCGGAAAGCACAGATCCCAATCGCTGCTGTGCCTCTGAATAGGGTGCACAGGGAAGGTGAAGACCAGCAACAGCATTTAGGGCTGGCCCCTTCCTTGTGGGAGAATGAGCCGGAAGATTCCTCTCTGGGAAAATGCTCTGCCGAGAACGTACACGATCACATCTCCCGTCCCTGAGAAAGCACAGATCCCAAGCGCTGCGGTGCCTATGAATAGGGTGCAAGGGAAGGTGAAGACCAGCAGCAGCTTTCAGGGCTGGCCCCTTCCTTGTGGGAGAAGGAGCCGGACGTTTCACATTTTGGAAAAATACTCTGCCGAGAATGGACACGATGACATGTCCCATCTCTGGGAAAGCACAGATCCCAAGCGTTGCTGTGCTTATTAATAGGCTGCCCAGGGAAAGTGAAGACCAGCAACAGCTTTAAGTGCTAGCACCTTCCTTGTGGGAGAATGAGCCGGACGTTTCCCGTTTGGGAAAAAGGCTCTGCCGACAAAGGACACGATCACATGTACCGTCTCTGGGAAAGCACAGATCCCAAGCGTTGCTGTGCTTATTAATAGGCTGCCCAGGGAAGGTGAAGAGCAGCAACATCTTTCTGGGCTAGCACCTTCATTGTGGGAGAAGGAGCCGGACGTTTCCCGTTTTGGAAAAAGGCTCTGCCGAGAAAGGACATGATGACATCTCCCGTCCCTGAGAAAGCACAGATCCGAAGCGCTGCTGTGCCTGTGAATAGGGTGCACGGGGAAGGTGAAGACCAGCAACAGCTTTCAGGGCTGGCCCCTTCCTTGTGGGAGAAGGAGCCGGACGTTACCCATTTCGGAAAAATACTCTGCCGAGAAAGGACACGATGACATGTCCCGTCTCTGGGAAAGCACAGATCCCAAGCGTTGCTGTGCTTATTAATAGGCTGCCCAGGGAAGGTGAAGACCAGCAACAGCTTTCTGGGCTAGCACCTTCATTGTGGGAGAAGGAGCCGGACGTTTCCCGTTTGGGAAAAAGGTTCTGCCGAGAAAGGACACGATGACATCTCCCGACCCTGAGAAAGCACAGATCCAAAGCGCTGCTGTGCCTGTGAATAGGGTGCACGGGGAAAGTGAAGACCAGCAACAGCTTTCAGGGCTGGCCCCTTCCTTGTGGCAGAAGGAGCCGGACGTTTCCCGTTTGGGAAAAATACTCTGCCGAGAACGGACACGATGACATGTGCCGTCTCTGGGAAAGCACTGATCCCTAGTGATGTTCTGCTGTGAATATACTGCCAAGGGAAGGTGAAGACCAACAACAGCTTTCAGGGCTGGCCCCTTCCTTGTGGCAGAAGGAGCCGGACGTTTCCCTTTTCATAAAAGGCTCTGCCGAGAACGGACACGATGACATGTCCCGTCTCTGGGAAAGCACAGATCCCAAGCGCTGCTGTGCCTATGAATAGGGTGCAAGGGAAGGTGAAGACCAGCAGCAGCTTTCAGGGCTGGCCCCTTCCTTGTGGGAGAAGGAGCCGGACGTTTCACATTTTGGAAAAATACTCTGCCGAGAACGGACACGATGACATGTCCCATCTCTGGGAAAGCACAGATCCCAAGCGCTGCTGTGCTTATTAATAGGCTGCCCAGGGAAGGTGAAGACCAGCAACAGCTTTAAGTGCTAACACCTTCCTTGTGGGAGAATGAGCCGGACATTTCCCGTTCGGGAAAAAGGCTCTGCCGAGAAAGGACACGATGACATGTCCCGTCTCTGGGAAAGCACAGATCCCAAACGCTGCTGTGCCTATGAATAGGGTGCAAGGGAAGGTGAAGACCAGCAACAGCTTTAAGGGCTAGCACCTTCATTGTGGGAGAAGGAGCCGGACGTTTCCCGTTTGGGAAAAAGGCTCTGCCGACAAAGGACACGATCACATGTACCGTCTCTGGGAAAGCACAGATCCCTAGCGTTGCTGTGCTTATTAATAGGCTGCCCAGGGAAGGTGAAGACCAGCAACAGCTGTCTGGGCTAGCACCTTCATTGTGGGAGAAGGAGCCGGACGTTTCCCGTTTTGGAAAAAGGCTCTGCCGAGAAAGGACACGATGACATGTCCCGCATCTGGGAAAGCACAGATCCCAAGCGCTGCTGTGCTTATTAATAGGCTGCCCAGGGAAGGTGAAGACCAGCAACAGCTTTCAGGGCTGGCCCTTTCCTTCTGCCAGAAGGAGCCGGACGTTTCCCGTTTGGGAAAAATACTCTGCCGAGAACGGACACGATGACATGTCCCGTCTCTGGGAAAGCACAGATCCCAAGCGCTGCTGTGCCTATGAATAGGGTGCACGCGGAAGGTGAAGACCAGCAACAGCTGTCTGGGCTGGCCCCTTCCTTGTGGGAGAAGGAGCCGGACGTATCCCGTTTGGGAAAAATACTCTGCTGAGAACGGACACGATGACATGTGCCGTCTCTGGGAAAGCACAGATCCCTAGTGATGTTCTGCTGTGAATATACTGCCAAGGGAAGGTGAAGACCAACAACAGCTTTCAGGGCTGGCCCCTTCCTTGTGGCAGAAGGAGCCGGAAGTTTCCTTTTCATAAAAGGCTCTGCCGAGAACGGACACGAACACATGTACCGTCCCTGAGAAAGCACAGATCCCAAGTGCTGAGGTGCCTATGAATAGGGTGCAAGGGAAGGTGAAGACCAGCAGCAGCTTTCAGGGCTGGCCCCTTCCTTGTGGGAGAAGGAGCCAGACGTTTCCCGTTTGGAAAACAGCTCTGTCGAGAACTGACACGATGACATGTCCCGTCTCTGGGAAAGCACAGATCCCTAGTGATGTTATGCCTGTGAATTGGCTGCCCAGGGAAGGTGAAGACCAGCAACAGCTTTCAGGGCTGGCCCCTTCCTTGTGGGAGAAGGAGCCGGACGTTTCCCGTTTGGGAAAATTACTCTGCCGAGAAAGGACATGAAGACACGTCCCGTCTCTGGAAAAGCACAGATCCCTAGTGATGTTCTGCTGTGAATATACTTCCAAGGGAAGGTGAAGACCAACAACAGCTTTCAGGGCTGGCCCTTTCCTTGTGGCAGAAGGAGCCGGACGTTTCCCATTTGGGAAAAATACTCTGCTGAGAACGGACACGATGACATGTCCCGTCTCTGGGAAAGCACAGATCGCAAGCGCTGCTGTGCTTATTAATAGGCTGCCCAGGGAAGGTGAAGACCAGCAACAGCTTTCAGGGCTGGCCCCTTCCTTCTGCCAGAAGGAGCCAGACGTTTCCCGTTTGGGAAAAAGGCTCTTCCGAGAAAGGACACGATCACATGTCCCGTCTCTCGGTAAGCACAGATCCCAATCGCTGCTGTGCCTCTGAATAGGCTGCGCAGGGAAGGTGAAGACCAGCAACAGCTTTCAGGGCTGGCCCCTTCCTTGTGGGAGAAGGAGCCGGAAGATACCTCTCTGGGAAAAAGCTCTGCCGAGAACGGACACGATCACATCTCCCGTCCCTGAGAAAGCACAGATCCCAAGCGCTGCGGTGCCTATGAATAGGGTGCAAGGGAAGGTGAAGACAAGCAGCAGCTTTCAGGGCTGGCCCCTTCCTTGTGGGAGAAGGAGCCGGACGCTTCCCATTTTGGAAAAATACTCTGCCGAGAAAGGACACGATGACATGTCCCGTCTCTGGGAAAGCACAGATCCCAAGCGTTGCTGTGCTTATTAGTAGGCTGCCCAGGGAAGGTGAAGACCAGCAACAGCTTTCTGGGCTAGCACCTTCATTGTGGGAGAAGGAGCCGGACGTTTCCCATTTGGGAAAAAGGCTCTGCCGAGAAGGGACAAGATGACATGTCCCGTCTCTGGGAAAGCACAGATCCGAAGCGCTGCTGTGCCTCTGAATAGGCTGCCCAGGGAAGGTGAAGACCAGCAACAGCTTTCAGGGCTGGCCCCTTCCTTGTGGGAGAAGGAGCCGGACGTTTCCCGTTTGGGAAAAATACTCTGCCGAGAACGGACACGATGACATATGCCGTCTCTGGGAAAGCACAGATCCCTAGTGATGTTCTGCTGTGAATATACTGCCAAGGGAAGGTGAAGACCAACAACAGCTTTTAGGGCTGGCCCCTTCCTTGTGGCAGAAGGAGCCGGACGTTTCCCTTTTCATAAGAGGCTCTGCCGAGAACGGACACGATGACATGTCCCATCTCTGGGAAAGCACAGATCCCAAGCGCTGCTGTGCTTATTAATAGGCTGCCCAGGGAAGGTGAAGACCAGCAACAGCTTTCAGGGCTGGCCCTTTCCTTGTGGCAGAAGGAGCCAGACGTTTCCCATTTGGGAAAAAGGCTCTGCCGAGAAAGGACATGATCACATGTCCCGTCTCTCGGAAAGCACAGATCCCAAGCGCTGCTGTGCCTCTGAATAGGCTGCCCAGGGAAGGTGAAGACCAGCAACAGCTTTCAGGGCTGGTCCTTTCCTTGTTGCAGAAGGAGCCGGACTTTTCCCATTTGGGAAAAATACTCTGCCGAGAACGGACACGATAACATGTCCCGTCTCTGGGAAAGCACAGATCCCAAGCGCTGCTGTGCCTATGAATAGGGTGCACGGGGAAGGTGAAGACCAGCAACAGCTTTTAGGGCTGGCCCCTTCCTTGTGGGAGAAGGAGCCGGACGTTTCCTCTTTGGGAAAAAGCTCTGCCGAGAACGGACACGATCACATGTACCGTCCCTGAGAAAGCACAGATCCCAAATGCTGAGGTGCCTTTGAATAGGGTGCAAGGGAAGGTGAAGACCAGCAGCAGCTTTCAGGGCTGGCCCCTTCCTTGTGGGAGAAGGAGCCAGACGTTTCCCGTTTGGAAAAAAGCTCTGTCGAGAACGGACACGATCACATGTCCCGTCTCTGGGAAAGCACAGATCCCTAGTGATGTTATGCCTGTGAATAGGCTGCCCAGGGAAGGTGAAGACCAGCAACAGCTTTCTGGGCTAGCACCTTCATTGTGGGAGAAGGAGCCGGACGTATCCCGTTCGGGAAAAAGGCTCTTCCGAGAAAGGACACGATGACATCTCCCGTCCCTGAGAAATCACAGATCCGAAGCGCTGCTGTGCCTGTGAATAGGGTGCACGGGGAAGGTGAAGACCAGCAACAGCTTTCAGGGCTAGCACCTTCATTGTGGGAGAAGGAGCCGGACGTTTCCCATTTCGGAAAAAGGCTCTGCCGACAAAGGACACGATGACATGTACCGTCTCTGGGAAAGCACAGGTCCCAAGCGTTGCTGTGCTTATTAATAGGCTGCCCAGGGAAGGTGAAGACCAGCAACAGCTTTCTGGGCTAGCACCTTCCTTGTGGCAGAAGGAGCCGGACGTTTCCCGTTTGGGAAAAAGGCTCTGCCGAGAAAGGACACGATGACATGTCCCATCTCTGGGAAAGCACAGATCCCAAGCGCTGCTGTGCCTCTGAATAGGCTGCCCAGGGAAGGTGAAGGCCAGAAACAGCTTTCAGGGCTGGCCCCTTCCTTGTGGGAGAAGGAGCCGGACGTTTCCCGTTTGGGAAAAATACTCTGCCGACAACGGACACGATGACATGTGCCGTCTCTGGGAAAGCACAGATCCCTAGTGATGTTCTGCTGTGAATATACTGCCAAGGGAAGGTGAAGACCAACAACAGCTTTCAGGGCTGGCCCCTTCCTTGTGGCAGAAGGAGCCGGACGTTTCCGTTTTCACAAAAGGCTCTGCCGAGAACGGACACGATGACATGTCCCGTCTCTCGGAAAGCACAGATCCCAATCGCTGCTGTGCCTCTGAATAGGCTGCCCAGGGAAGGTGAAGACCAGCAACAGCTTTCAGGGCTGGCCCTTTCCTTGTGGCAGAAGGAGCCGGACGTTTCCCGTTTGGGAAAAATACTCTGCCGAGAATGGACACGATGACATGTCCCGTCTCTGGGAAAGCACAGATCCCAAGCGCTGCTGTGCCTGTGAATAGGGTGCACGGGGAAGGTGAAGACCAGCAACAGCTTTCAGGGCTAGCACCTTCATTGTGGGAGAAGGAGCCGGACGTTTCCCATTTTGGAAAAAGGCTCTGCCGAGAAAGGACACGATGACATGTCCCGTCTCTGGGAAAGCACAGATCCCAAGCGCTGCTGTGCTTATTAATAGGCTGCCCAGGGAAGGTGAAGACCAGCAACAGTTTTCAGGGCTGGCCCTTTCCTTGTGGCAGAAGGAGCCAGAGGTTTCCCGTTTGGGAAAAATACTCTGCCGAGAACGGACACGATAACATGTCCCGTCTCTGGGAAAGCACAGATCCGAAGCGCTGCTGTGCCTATGAATAGGGTGCAAGGGAAGGTGAAGACCAGCAGCAGCTTTCAGGGCTGGCCCCTTCCTTGTGGGAGAAGGAGCCAGACGTTTCCCGTTTGGAAAAAAGCTCTGTCGAGAACGGAGACGATGAAATGTCCCGTCTCTGGGAAAGCACAGATCCCTAGTGATGTTATGCCTGTGAATAGGCTGCCCAGGGAAGGTGAAGACCAGCAACAGCTTTTAGGGCTGGCCCCTTCCTTGTGGGAGAAGGAGCCGGACGTTACCCATTTCGGAAAAATACTCTGCCGAGAACGGACACGATGACATGTCCCATCTCTGGGAAAGCACAGATCCCAAGCGTTGCTGTGCTTATTAGTAGGCTGCCCAGGGAAGGTGAAGACCAGCAACAGCTTTCTGGGCTAGCACCTTCATTGTTGGAGAAGGAGCCGGACGTTTCCCATTTGGGAAAAAGGCTCTGCCGAGAAAGGACACGATGACATGTCCCGTCTCTGGGAAAGCACAGATCCCAAGCGCTGCTGTGCCTCTGAATAGGCTGCCCAGGGAAGGTGAAGACCAGCAACAGCTTTCAGGGCTGGCCCCTTCCTTGTGGGAGAAGGAGCCGGACGTTTCCCGTTTGGGAAAAATACTCTGCCGAGAACGGACACGATGACATATGCCGTCTCTGGGAAAGCACAGATCCCTAGTGATGTTCTGCTGTGAATATACTGCCAAGGGAAGGTGAAGACCAACAACAGCTTTTAGGGCTGGCCCCTTCCTTGTGGCAGAAGGAGCCGGACGTTTCCCTTTTCATAAGAGGCTCTGCCGAGAACGGACACGATGACATGTCCCATCTCTGGGAAAGCACAGATCCCAAGCGCTGCTGTGCTTATTAATAGGCTGCCCAGGGAAGGTGAAGACCAGCAACAGCTTTCAGGGCTGGCCCTTTCCTTGTGGCAGAAGGAGCCAGACGTTTCCCATTTGGGAAAAAGGCTCTGCCGAGAAAGGACATGATCACATGTCCCGTCTCTCGGAAAGCACAGATCCCAAGCGCTGCTGTGCCTCTGAATAGGCTGCCCAGGGAAGGTGAAGACCAGCAACAGCTTTCAGGGCTGGTCCTTTCCTTGTTGCAGAAGGAGCCGGACTTTTCCCATTTGGGAAAAATACTCTGCCGAGAACGGACACGATAACATGTCCCGTCTCTGGGAAAGCACAGATCCCAAGCGCTGCTGTGCCTATGAATAGGGTGCACGGGGAAGGTGAAGACCAGCAACAGCTTTTAGGGCTGGCCCCTTCCTTGTGGGAGAAGGAGCCGGACGTTTCCTCTTTGGGAAAAAGCTCTGCCGAGAACGGACACGATCACATGTACCGTCCCAGAGAAAGCACAGATCCCAAATGCTGAGGTGCCTTTGAATAGGGTGCAAGGGAAGGTGAAGACCAGCAGCAGCTTTCAGGGCTGGCCCCTTCCTTGTGGGAGAAGGAGCCAGACGTTTCCCGTTTGGAAAAAAGCTCTGTCGAGAACGGACACGATCACATGTCCCGTCTCTGGGAAAGCACAGATCCCTAGTGATGTTATGCCTGTGAATAGGCTGCCCAGGGAAGGTGAAGACCAGCAACAGCTTTCTGGGCTAGCACCTTCATTGTGGGAGAAGGAGCCGGACGTATCCCGTTCGGGAAAAAGGCTCTTCCGAGAAAGGACACGATGACATCTCCCGTCCCTGAGAAATCACAGATCCGAAGCGCTGCTGTGCCTGTGAATAGGGTGCACGGGGAAGGTGAAGACCAGCAACAGCTTTCAGGGCTAGCACCTTCATTGTGGGAGAAGGAGCCGGACGTTTCCCATTTCGGAAAAAGGCTCTGCCGACAAAGGACACGATGACATGTACCGTCTCTGGGAAAGCACAGGTCCCAAGCGTTGCTGTGCTTATTAATAGGCTGCCCAGGGAAGGTGAAGACCAGCAACAGCTTTCTGGGCTAGCACCTTCCTTGTGGCAGAAGGAGCCGGACGTTTCCCGTTTGGGAAAAAGGCTCTGCCGAGAAAGGACACGATGACATGTCCCATCTCTGGGAAAGCACAGATCCCAAGCGCTGCTGTGCCTCTGAATAGGCTGCCCAGGGAAGGTGAAGGCCAGAAACAGCTTTCAGGGCTGGCCCCTTCCTTGTGGGAGAAGGAGCCGGACGTTTCCCGTTTGGGAAAAATACTCTGCCGACAACGGACACGATGACATGTGCCGTCTCTGGGAAAGCACAGATCCCTAGTGATGTTCTGCTGTGAATATACTGCCAAGGGAAGGTGAAGACCAACAACAGCTTTCAGGGCTGGCCCCTTCCTTGTGGCAGAAGGAGCCGGACGTTTCCGTTTTCACAAAAGGCTCTGCCGAGAACGGACACGATGACATGTCCCGTCTCTCGGAAAGCACAGATCCCAATCGCTGCTGTGCCTCTGAATAGGCTGCCCAGGGAAGGTGAAGACCAGCAACAGCTTTCAGGGCTGGCCCTTTCCTTGTGGCAGAAGGAGCCGGACGTTTCCCGTTTGGGAAAAATACTCTGCCGAGAATGGACACGATGACATGTCCCGTCTCTGGGAAAGCACAGATCCCAAGCGCTGCTGTGCCTGTGAATAGGGTGCACGGGGAAGGTGAAGACCAGCAACAGCTTTCAGGGCTAGCACCTTCATTGTGGGAGAAGGAGCCGGACGTTTCCCATTTTGGAAAAAGGCTCTGCCGAGAAAGGACACGATGACATGTCCCGTCTCTGGGAAAGCACAGATCCCAAGCGCTGCTGTGCTTATTAATAGGCTGCCCAGGGAAGGTGAAGACCAGCAACAGTTTTCAGGGCTGGCCCTTTCCTTGTGGCAGAAGGAGCCAGAGGTTTCCCGTTTGGGAAAAATACTCTGCCGAGAACGGACACGATAACATGTCCCGTCTCTGGGAAAGCACAGATCCGAAGCGCTGCTGTGCCTATGAATAGGGTGCAAGGGAAGGTGAAGACCAGCAGCAGCTTTCAGGGCTGGCCCCTTCCTTGTGGGAGAAGGAGCCAGACGTTTCCCGTTTGGAAAAAAGCTCTGTCGAGAACGGAGACGATGAAATGTCCCGTCTCTGGGAAAGCACAGATCCCTAGTGATGTTATGCCTGTGAATAGGCTGCCCAGGGAAGGTGAAGACCAGCAACAGCTTTTAGGGCTGGCCCCTTCCTTGTGGGAGAAGGAGCCAGACGTTACCCATTTCGGAAAAATACTCTGCCGAGAACGGACACGATGACATGTCCCATCTCTGGGAAAGCACAGATCCCAAGCGTTGCTGTGCTTATTAGTAGGCTGCCCAGGGAAGGTGAAGACCAGCAACAGCTTTCTGGGCTAGCACCTTCATTGTTGGAGAAGGAGCCGGACGTTTCCCATTTGGGAAAAAGGCTCTGCCGAGAAAGGACACGATGACATGTCCCGTCTCTGGGAAAGCACAGATCCCAAGCGCTGCTGTGCCTCTGAATAGGCTGCCCAGGGAAGGTGAAGACCAGCAACAGCTTTCAGGGCTGGCCCCTTCCTTGTGGGAGAAGGAGCCGGACGTTTCCCGTTTGGGAAAAATACTCTGCCGATAGAGGACATGATGACATGTCCCCGTCTCTGGGAAAGCACAGATCCGAAGCGCTGCTGTGCCTGTGAATAGGGTGCACGGGGAAGGTGAAGACCAGCAACAGCTGTCTGGGCTGGCCCCTTCCTTGTGGAAGAAGGAGCCGGACGTATCCCGTTTGGGAAAAATACTCTGCTGAGAACGGACACGATGACATGTGCCGTCTCTGGGAAAGCACAGATCCCTAGTGATGTTCTGCTGTGAATATACTGCCAAGGGAAGGTGAAGACCAACAACAGCTTTCAGGGCTGGCCCCTTCCTTGTGGCAGAAGGAGCCGGAAGTTTCCTTTTCATAAAAGGCTCTGCCGAGAACGGACACGAACACATGTACCGTCCCTGAGAAAGCACAGATCCCAAGTGCTGAGGTGCCTATGAATAGGGTGCAAGGGAAGGTGAAGACCAGCAGCAGCTTTCAGGGCTGGCCCCTTCCTTGTGGGAGAAGGAGCCAGACGTTTCCCGTTTGGAAAACAGCTCTGTCGAGAACTGACACGATGACATGTCCCGTCTCTGGGAAAGCACAGATCCCTAGTGATGTTATGCCTGTGAATTGGCTGCCCAGGGAAGGTGAAGACCAGCAACAGCTTTCAGGGCTGGCCCCTTCCTTGTGGGAGAAGGAGCCGGACGTTTCCCGTTTGGGAAAATTACTCTGCCGAGAAAGGACATGAAGACACGTCCCGTCTCTGGAAAAGCACAGATCCCTAGTGATGTTCTGCTGTGAATATACTTCCAAGGGAAGGTGAAGACCAGCAACAGCTTTCAGGGCTGGCCCTTTCCTTGTGGCAGAAGGAGCCGGACGTTTCCCATTTGGGAAAAATACTCTGCTGAGAACGGACACGATGACATGTCCCGTCTCTGGGAAAGCACAGATCGCAAGCGCTGCTGTGCTTATTAATAGGCTGCCCAGGGAAGGTGAAGACCAGCAACAGCTTTCAGGGCTGGCCCCTTCCTTGTGGGAGAAGGAGCCGGAAGATTCCTCTCTGGGAAAAAGCTCTGCCGAGAACGGACACGATCACATCTCCCGTCCCTGAGAAAGCACAGATCCCAAGCGCTGCAGTGCCTATGAATAGGGTGCAAGGGAAGGTGAAGACAAGCAGCAGCTTTCAGGGCTGGCCCCTTCCTTGTGGGAGAAGGAGCTGGACGTTTCCCATTTTGGAAATATACTCTGCCGAGAAAGGACACGATGACATGTCCCGTCTCTGGGAAAGCACAGATCCCAAGCGTTGCTGTGCTTATTAGTAGGCTGCCCAGGGAAGGTGAAGACCAGCAACAGCTTTCTGGGCTAGCACCTTCATTGTGGGAGAAGGAGCCGGACGTTTCCCATTTGGGAAAAAGGCTCTGCCGAGAAAGGACAAGATGACATGTCCCGTCTCTGGGAAAGCACAGATCCGAAGCGCTGCTGTGCCTCTGAATAGGCTGCCCAGGGAAGGTGAAGACCAGCAGCAGCTTTCAGGGCTAGCACCTTCATTGTGGGAGAAGGAGCCGGATGTTTCCCATTTTGGAAAAAGGCTCTGCCGACAAAGGACACAATGACATGTACCGTCTCTGGGAAAGCACAGATCCCTAGTGATGTTCTGCTGTGAATATACTGCCAAGGGAAGGTGAAGACCAACAACAGCTTTTAGGGCTGGCCCCTTCCTTGTGGCAGAAGGAGCCGGACTTTTCCCTTTTCATAAAAGGCTCTGCCGAGAACGGACACGATGACATGTCCCATCTCTGGGAAAGCACAGATCCCAAGCGCTGCTGTGCTTATTAATAGGCTGCCCAGGGAAGGTGAAGACCAGCAACAGCTTTCAGGGCTGGCCCTTTCCTTGTGGCAGAAGGAGCCAGACGTTTCCCGTTTGGGAAAAAGGCTCTGCCGAGAAAGGACACGATCACATGTCCCGTCTCTCGGAAAGCACAGATCCCAAACGCTGCTGTGCCTCTGAATAGGCTGCCCAGGGAAGGTGAAGACCAGCAACAGCTTTCAGGGCTGGTCCTTTCCTTGTTGCAGAAGGAGCCGGACTTTTCCCATTTGGGAAAAATACTCTGCCGAGAACGGACACGATAACATGTCCCGTCTCTGGGAAAGCACAGATCCCAAGCGCTGCTGTGCCTATGAATAGGGTGCACGGGGAAGGTGAAGACCAGCAACAGCTTTTAGGGCTGGCCCCATCCTTGTGGGAGAAGGAGCCGGACGTTTCCTCTTTGGGAAAAAGCTCTGCCGAGAACGGACACGATCACATGTACCGTCCCTGAGAAAGCACAGATCCCAAGTGCTGAGGTGCCTTTGAATAGGGTGCAAGGGAAGGTGAAGACCAGCAGCAGCTTTCAGGGCTGGCCCCTTCCTTGTGGGAGAAGGAGCCAGACGTTTCCCGTTTGGAAAAAAGCTCTGTCGAGAACGGACACGATCACATGTCCCGTCTCTGGGAAAGCACAGATCCCTAGTGATGTTATGCCTGTGAATAGGCTGCCCAGGGAAGGTGAAGACCAGCAACAGCTTTCTGGGCTAGCACCTTCATTGTGGGAGAAGGAGCCGGACGTATCCCGTTCGGGAAAAAGGCTCTTCCGAGAAAGGACACGATGACATCTCCCGTCCCTGAGAAATCACAGATCCGAAGCGCTGCTGTGCCTGTGAATAGGGTGCACGGGGAAGGTGAAGACCAGCAACAGCTTTCAGGGCTAGCACCTTCATTGTGGGAGAAGGAGCCGGACGTTTCCCATTTCGGAAAAAGGCTCTGCCGACAAAGGACACGATGACATGTACCTTCTCTGGGAAAGCACAGGTCCCAAGCGTTGCTGTGCTTATTAATAGGCTGCCCAGGGAAGGTGAAGACCAGCAACAGCTTTCTGGGCTAGCACCTTCCTTGTGGCAGAAGGAGCCGGACGTTTCCCGTTTGGGAAAAAGGCTCTGCCGAGAAAGGACACGATGACATGTCCCATCTCTGGGAAAGCACAGATCCCAAGCGCTGCTGTGCCTCTGAATAGGCTGCCCAGGGAAGGTGAAGGCCAGAAACAGCTTTCAGGGCTGGCCCCTTCCTTGTGGGAGAAGGAGCCGGACGTTTCCCGTTTGGGAAAAATACTCTGCCGACAACGGACACGATGACATGTGCCATCTCTGGGAAAGCACAGATCCCTAGTGATGTTCTGCTGTGAATATACTGCCAAGGGAAGGTGAAGACCAACAACAGCTTTCAGGGCTGGCCCCTTCCTTGTGGCAGAAGGAGCCGGACGTTTCCGTTTTCACAAAAGGCTCTGCCGAGAACGGACACGATGACATGTCCCGTCTCTCGGAAAGCACAGATCCCAATCGCTGCTGTGCCTCTGAATAGGCTGCCCAGGGAAGGTGAAGACCAGCAACAGCTTTCAGGGCTGGCCCTTTCCTTGTGGCAGAAGGAGCCGGACGTTTCCCGTTTGGGAAAAATACTCTGCCGAGAATGGACACGATGACATGTCCCGTCTCTGGGAAAGCACAGATCCCAAGCGCTGCTGTGCCTGTGAATAGGGTGCACGGGGAAGGTGAAGACCAGCAACAGCTTTCAGGGCTAGCACCTTCATTGTGGGAGAAGGAGCCGGACGTTTCCCATTTTGGAAAAAGGCTCTGCCGAGAAAGGACACGATGACATGTCCCGTCTCTGGGAAAGCACAGATCCCAAGCGCTGCTGTGCTTATTAATAGGCTGCCCAGGGAAGGTGAAGACCAGCAACAGTTTTCAGGGCTGGCCCTTTCCTTGTGGCAGAAGGAGCCAGAGGTTTCCCGTTTGGGAAAAATACTCTGCCGAGAACGGACACGATAACATGTCCCGTCTCTGGGAAAGCACAGATCCGAAGCGCTGCTGTGCCTATGAATAGGGTGCAAGGGAAGGTGAAGACCAGCAGCAGCTTTCAGGGCTGGCCCCTTCCTTGTGGGAGAAGGAGCCAGACGTTTCCCGTTTGGAAAAAAGCTCTGTCGAGAACGGAGACGATGAAATGTCCCGTCTCTGGGAAAGCACAGATCCCTAGTGATGTTATGCCTGTGAATAGGCTGCCCAGGGAAGGTGAAGACCAGCAACAGCTTTTAGGGCTGGCCCCTTCCTTGTGGGAGAAGGAGCTGGACGTTACCCATTTCGGAAAAATACTCTGCCGAGAACGGACACGATGACATGTCCCATCTCTGGGAAAGCACAGATCCCAAGCGTTGCTGTGCTTATTAGTAGGCTGCCCAGGGAAGGTGAAGACCAGCAACAGCTTTCTGGGCTAGCACCTTCATTGTTGGAGAAGGAGCCGGACGTTTCCCATTTGGGAAAAAGGCTCTGCCGAGAAAGGACACGATGACATGTCCCGTCTCTGGGAAAGCACAGATCCGAAGCGCTGCTGTGCCTCTGAATAGGCTGCCCAGGGAAGGTGAAGACCAGCAACAGCTTTCAGGGCTGGCCCCTTCCTTGTGGGAGAAGGAGCCGGACGTTTCCCGTTTGGGAAAAATACTCTGCCGATAGAGGACATGATGACATGTCCCCGTCTCTGGGAAAGCACAGATCCGAAGCGCTGCTGTGCCTGTGAATAGGTTGCACGGGGAAGGTGAAGACCAGCAACAGCTGTCTGGGCTGGCCCCTTCCTTGTGGAAGAAGGAGCCGGACGTATCCCGTTTGGGAAAAATACTCTGCTGAGAACGGACACGATGACATGTGCCGTCTCTGGGAAAGCACAGATCCCTAGTGATGTTCTGCTGTGAATATACTGCCAAGGGAAGGTGAAGACCAACAACAGCTTTCAGGGCTGGCCCCTTCCTTGTGGCAGAAGGAGCCGGAAGTTTCCTTTTCATAAAAGGCTCTGCCGAGAACGGACACGAACACATGTACCGTTCCTGAGAAAGCACAGATCCCAAGTGCTGAGGTGCCTATGAATAGGGTGCAAGGGAAGGTGAAGACCAGCAGCAGCTTTCAGGGCTGGCCCCTTCCTTGTGGGAGAAGGAGCCAGACGTTTCCCGTTTGGAAAACAGCTCTGTCGAGAACTGACACGATGACATGTCCCGTCTCTGGGAAAGCACAGATCCCTAGTGATGTTATGCCTGTGAATTGGCTGCCCAGGGAAGGTGAAGACCAGCAACAGCTTTCAGGGCTGGCCCCTTCCTTGTGGGAGAAGGAGCCGGACGTTTCCCGTTTGGGAAAATTTCTCTGCCGAGAAAGGACATGAAGACACGTCCCGTCTCTGGAAAAGCACAGATCCCTAGTGATGTTCTGCTGTGAATATACTTCCAAGGGAAGGTGAAGACCAGCAACAGCTTTCAGGGCTGGCCCTTTCCTTGTGGCAGAAGGAGCCGGACGTTTCCCATTTGGGAAAAATACTCTGCTGAGAACGGACACGATGACATGTCCCGTCTCTGGGAAAGCACAGATCGCAAGCGCTGCTGTGCTTATTAATAGGCTGCCCAGGGAAGGTGAAGACCAGCAACAGCTTTCAGGGCTGGCCCCTTCCTTGTGGGAGAAGGAGCCGGAAGATTCCTCTCTGGGAAAAAGCTCTGCCGAGAACGGACACGATCACATCTCCCGTCCCTGAGAAAGCACAGATCCCAAGCGCTGCAGTGCCTATGAATAGGGTGCAAGGGAAGGTGAAGACAAGCAGCAGCTTTCAGGGCTGGCCCCTTCCTTGTGGGAGAAGGAGCTGGACGTTTCCCATTTTGGAAATATACTCTGCCGAGAAAGGACACGATGACATGTCCCGTCTCTGGGAAAGCACAGATCCCAAGCGTTGCTGTGCTTATTAGTAGGCTGCCCAGGGAAGGTGAAGACCAGCAACAGCTTTCTGGGCTAGCACCTTCATTGTGGGAGAAGGAGCCGGACGTTTCCCATTTGGGAAAAAGGCTCTGCCGAGAAAGGACAAGATGACGTGTCCCGTCTCTGGGAAAGCACAGATCCGAAGCGCTGCTGTGCCTCTGAATAGGCTGCCCAGGGAAGGTGAAGACCAGCAACAGCTTTCAGGGCTGGCCCCTTCCTTGTGGGAGAAGGAGCCGGACGTTTCCCGTTTGGGAAAAATACTCTTCCGAGAACGGACACGATGACATATGCCGTCTCTGGGAAAGCACAGATCCCTAGTGATGTTCTGCTGTGAATATACTGCCAAGGGAAGGTGAAGACCAACAACAGCTTTTAGGGCTGGCCCCTTCCTTGTGGCAGAAGGAGCCGGACGTTTCCATTTTCATAAAAGGCTCTGCCGAGAACGGACACGATGACATGTCCCATCTCTGGGAAAGCACAGATCCCAAACGCTGCTGTGCTTATTAATAGGCTGCCCAGGGAAGGTGAAGACCAGCAACAGCTTTCAGGGCTGGCCCTTTCCTTGTGGCAGAAGGAGCCAGACGTTTCCCATTTGGGAAAAAGGCTCTGCCGAGAAAGGACATGATCACATGTCCCGTCTCTCGGAAAGCACAGATCCCAAGCGCTGCTGTGCCTCTGAATAGGCTGCCCAGGGAAGGTGAAGACCAGCAACAGCTTTCAGGGCTGGTCCTTTCCTTGTTGCAGAAGGAGCCGGACTTTTCCCATTTGGGAAAAATACTCTGCCGAGAACGGACACGATAACATGTCCCGTCTCTGGGAAAGCACAGATCCCAAGCGCTGCTGTGCCTATGAATAGGGTGCACGGGGAAGGTGAAGACCAGCAACAGCTTTTAGGGCTGGCCCCTTCCTTGTGGGAGAAGGAGCCGGACGTTTCCTCTTTGGGAAAAAGCTCTGCCGAGAACGGACACGATCACATGTACCGTCCCTGAGAAAGCACAGATCCCAAGTGCTGAGGTGCCTTTGAATAGGGTGCAAGGGAAGGTGAAGACCAGCAGCAGCTTTCAGGGCTGGCCCCTTCCTTGTGGGAGAAGGAGCCGGACGTTTCCCGTTTGGGAAAAATACTCTGCCGACAACGGACACGATGACATGTGCCGTCTCTGGGAAAGCACAGATCCCTAGTGATGTTCTGCTGTGAATATACTGCCAAGGGAAGGTGAAGACCAACAACAGCTTTCAGGGCTGGCCCCTTCCTTGTGGCAGAAGGAGCCGGACGTTTCCCTTTTCACAAAAGGCTCTGCCGAGAACGGACACGATGACATGTCCCGTCTCTGGGAAAGCACAGATCCCAAGCGCTGCTGTGCCTGTGAATAGGGTGCACGGGGAAGGTGAAGACCAGCAACAGCTTTCAGGGCTAGCACCTTCATTGTGGGAGAAGGAGCCGGACGTTTCCCATTTTGGAAAAAGGCTCTGCCGAGAAAGGACACGATGACATGTACCGTCTCTGGGAAAGCACAGATCCCAAGCGCTGCTGTGCTTATTAATAGGCTGCCCAGGGAAGGTGAAGACCAGCAGCAGCTTTCAGGGCTGGCCCTTTCCTTGTGGCAGAAGGAGCCAGAGGTTTCCCGTTTGGGAAAAATACTCTGCCGAGAACGGACACGATAACATGTCCCGTCTCTGGGAAAGCACAGATCCGAAGCGCTGCTGTGCCTATGAATAGGGTGCAAGGGAAGGTGAAGACCAGCAGCAGCTTTCAGGGCTGGCCCCTTCCTTGTGGGAGAAGGAGCCAGACGTTTCCCGTTTGGAAAAAAGCTCTGTCGAGAACGGAGACTATGAAATGTCCCGTCTCTGGGAAAGCACAGATCCCTAGTGATGTTATGCCTGTGAATAGGCTGCCCAGGGAAGGTGAAGACCAGCAACAGCTTTTAGGGCTGGCCCCTTCCTTGTGGGAGAAGGAGCCGGACGTTACCCATTTGGGAAAAATACTCTGCCGAGAACGGACACGATGACATGTCCCATCTCTGGGAAAGCACAGATCCCAAGCGTTGCTGTGCTTATTAGTAGGCTGCCCAGGGAAGGTGAAGACCAGCAACAGCTTTCTGGGCTAGCACCTTCATTGTTGGAGAAGGAGCCGGACGTTTCCCATTTGGGAAAAAGGCTCTTCCGAGAAAGGACACGATCACATGTCCCGTCTCTCGGTAAGCACAGATCCCAATCGCTGCTGTGCCTCTGAATAGGCTGCACAGGGAAGGTGAAGACCAGCAACAGCTTTTAGGGCTGGCCCCTTCCTTGTGGCAGAAGGAGCCGGGAGATTCCTCTCTGGGAAAAAGCTCTGCCGAGAACGGACACGATCACATCTCCCGTCCCTGAGAAAGCACAGATCCCAAGCGCTGCGGTGCCTATGAATAGGGTGCAAGGGAAGGTGAAGACCAGCAGCAGCTTTCAGGCCTGGCCCCTTCCTTGTGGGAGAAGGAGCCGGACGTTTCCCATTTTGGAAAAATACTCTGCCGAGAATGGACACGATGACATGTCCCGTCTCTGGGAAAGCACAGATCCCAAGCGTTGCTGTGCTTATTAGTAGGCTGCCCAGGGAAGGTGAAGACCAGCAGCAGCTTTCAGGGCTAGCACCTTCATTGTGGGAGAAGGAGCCGGATGTTTCCCATTTTGGAAAAAGGCTCTGCCGACAAAGGACACAATGACATGTACCGTCTCTGGGAAAGCACAGATCCCTAGTGATGTTCTGCTGTGAATATACTGCCAAGGGAAGGTGAAGACCAACAACAGCTTTTAGGGCTGGCCCCTTCCTTGTGGCAGAAGGAGCCGGACTTTTCCCTTTTCATAAAAGGCTCTGCCGAGAACGGACACGATGACATGTCCCATCTCTGGGAAAGCACAGATCCCAAGCGCTGCTGTGCTTATTAATAGGCTGCCCAGGGAAGGTGAAGACCAGCAACAGCTTTCAGGGCTGGCCCTTTCCTTGTGGCAGAAGGAGCCAGACGTTTCCCATTTGGGAAAAAGGCTCTGCCGAGAAAGGACACGATCACATGTCCCGTCTCTCGGAAAGCACAGATCCCAAACGCTGCTGTGCCTCTGAATAGGCTGCCCAGGGAAGGTGAAGACCAGCAACAGCTTTCAGGGCTGGTCCTTTCCTTGTTGCAGAAGGAGCCGGACTTTTCCCATTTGGGAAAAATACTCTGCCGAGAACGGACACGATAACATGTCCCGTCTCTGGGAAAGCACAGATCCCAAGCGCTGCTGTGCCTATGAATAGGGTGCACGGGGAAGGTGAAGACCAGCAACAGCTTTTAGGGCTGGCCCCATCCTTGTGGGAGAAGGAGCCGGACGTTTCCTCTTTGGGAAAAAGCTCTGCCGAGAACGGACACGATCACATGTACCGTCCCTGAGAAAGCACAGATCCCAAGTGCTGAGGTGCCTTTGAATAGGGTGCAAGGGAAGGTGAAGACCAGCAGCAGCTTTCAGGGCTGGCCCCTTCCTTGTGGGAGAAGGAGCCAGACGTTTCCCGTTTGGAAAAAAGCTCTGTCGAGAACGGACACGATCACATGTCCCGTCTCTGGGAAAGCACAGATCCCTAGTGATGTTATGCCTGTGAATAGGCTGCCCAGGGAAGGTGAAGACCAGCAACAGCTTTCTGGGCTAGCACCTTCATTGTGGGAGAAGGAGCCGGACGTATCCCGTTCGGGAAAAAGGCTCTTCCGAGAAAGGACACGATGACATCTCCCGTCCCTGAGAAATCACAGATCCGAAGCGCTGCTGTGCCTGTGAATAGGGTGCACGGGGAAGGTGAAGACCAGCAACAGCTTTCAGGGCTAGCACCTTCATTGTGGGAGAAGGAGCCGGACGTTTCCCATTTCGGAAAAAGGCTCTGCCGACAAAGGACACGATGACATGTACCTTCTCTGGGAAAGCACAGGTCCCAAGCGTTGCTGTGCTTATTAATAGGCTGCCCAGGGAAGGTGAAGACCAGCAACAGCTTTCTGGGCTAGCACCTTCCTTGTGGCAGAAGGAGCCGGACGTTTCCCGTTTGGGAAAAAGGCTCTGCCGAGAAAGGACACGATGACATGTCCCATCTCTGGGAAAGCACAGATCCCAAGCGCTGCTGTGCCTCTGAATAGGCTGCCCAGGGAAGGTGAAGGCCAGAAACAGCTTTCAGGGCTGGCCCCTTCCTTGTGGGAGAAGGAGCCGGACGTTTCCCGTTTGGGAAAAATACTCTGCCGACAACGGACACGATGACATGTGCCGTCTCTGGGAAAGCACAGATCCCTAGTGATGTTCTGCTGTGAATATACTGCCAAGGGAAGGTGAAGACCAACAACAGCTTTCAGGGCTGGCCCCTTCCTTGTGGCAGAAGGAGCCGGACGTTTCCCTTTTCATAAAAGGCTCTGCCGAGAACGGACACGATGACATGTGCCGTCTCTCGGAAAGCACAGATCCCAATCGCTGCTGTGCCTCTGAATAGGCTGCCCAGGGAAGGTGAAGACCAGCAGCAGCTTTCTGGGCTAGCACCTTCATTGTGGGAGAAGGAGCCGGACGTATCCCGTTTGGGAAAAATACTCTGCCGAGAACGGACACGATGACAACTCCCGTCCGTGAGAAATCACAGATCCGAAGCGCTGCTGTGCCTGTGAATAGGGTGCACGGGGAAGGTGAAGACCAGCAACAGCTTTCAGGGCTAGCACCTTCATTGTGGGAGAAGGAGCCGGACGTTTCCCATTTTGGAAAAAGGCTCTGCCGAGAAAGGACACGATGACATGTACCGTCTCTGGGAAAGCACAGATCCCAAGCGCTGCTGTGCTTATTAATAGGCTGCCCAGGGAAGGTGAAGACCAGCAACAGTTTTCAGGGCTGGCCCTTTCCTTGTGGCAGAAGGAGCCAGAGGTTTCCCGTTTGGGAAAAATACTCTGCCGAGAACGGACACGATAACATGTCCCGTCTCTGGGAAAGTACAGATCCGAAGCGCTGCTGTGCCTATGAATAGGGTGCAAGGGAAGGTGAAGACCAGCAGCAGCTTTCAGGGCTGGCCCCTTCCTTGTGGGAGAAGGAGCCAGACGTTTCCCATTTGGGAAAAAGGCTCTTCCGAGAAAGGACACGATCACATGTCCCGTCTCTCGGAAAGCACAGATCCCAAGCGCTGCTGTGCCTCTGAATAGGCTGCCCAGGGAAGGTGAAGACCAGCAACAGCTTTCAGGGCTGGTCCTTTGCTTGTTGCAGAAGGAGCCGGACTTTTCCCATTTGGGAAAAATACTCTGCCGAGAACGGACACGATAACATGTCCCGTCTCTGGGAAAGCACAGATCCCAAGCGCTGCTGTGCCTATGAATAGGGTGCACGGGGAAGGTGAAGACCAGCAACAGCTTTTAGGGCTGGCCCCTTCCTTGTGGGAGAAGGAGCCGGACGTTTCCTCTTTGGGAAAAAGCTCTGCCGAGAACGGACACGATCACATGTACCGTCCCTGAGAAAGCACAGATCCCAAGTGCTGACGTGCCTTTGAATAGGGTGCAAGGGAAGGTGAAGACCAGCAGCAGCTTTCAGGGCTGGCCCCTTCCTTGTGGGAGAAGGAGCCAGACGTTTCCCGTTTGGAAAAAAGCTCTGTCAAGAACGGACACGATCACATGTCCCGTCTCTGGGAAAGCACAGATCCCTAGTGATGTTATGCCTGTGAATAGGCTGCCCAGGGAAGGTGAAGACCAGCAACAGCTTTCTGGGCTAGCACCTTCATTGTGGGAGAAGGAGCCGGAGGTATCCCGTTCGGGAAAAAGGCTCTTCCGAGAAAGGACACGATGACATCTCCCGTCCCTGAGAAATCACAGATCCGAAGCGCTGCTGTGCCTGTGAATAGGGTGCACGGGGAAGGTGAAGACCAGCAACAGCTTTCAGGGCTAGCACCTTCATTGTGGGAGAAGGAGCCGGACGTTTCCCATTTCGGAAAAAGGCTCTGCCGACAAAGGACACGATGACATGTACCTTCTCTGGGAAAGCACAGGTCCCAAGCGTTGCTGTGCTTATTAATAGGCTGCCCAGGGAAGGTGAAGACCAGCAACAGCTTTCTGGGCTAGCACCTTCCTTGTGGCAGAAGGAGCCGGACGTTTCCCGTTTGGGAAAAAGGCTCTGCCGAGAAAGGACACGATGACATGTCCCATCTCTGGGAAAGCACAGATCCCAAGCGCTGCTGTGCCTCTGAATAGGCTGCCCAGGGAAGGTGAAGGCCAGAAACAGCTTTCAGGGCTGGCCCCTTCCTTGTGGGAGAAGGAGCCGGACGTTTCCCGTTTGGGAAAAATACTCTGCCGACAACGGACACGATGACATGTGCCGTCTCTGGGAAAGCACAGATCCCTAGTGATGTTCTGCTGTGAATATACTGCCAAGGGAAGGTGAAGACCAACAACAGCTTTCAGGGCTAGCACCTTCCTTGTGGCAGAAGGAGCCGGACGTTTCCCTTTTCATAAAAGGCTCTGCCGAGAACGGACATGATGACATGTCCCGTCTCTCGGAAAGCACAGATCCCAATCGCTGCTGTGCCTCTGAATAGGCTGCCCAGGGAAGGTGAAGACCAGCAACAGCTTTCTGGGCTATCACCTTCATTGTGGGAGAAGGAGCCGGACGTATCCCGTTTGGGAAAAAGGCTCTTCCGAGAAAGGACACGATGACAACTCCCGTCCCTGAGAAATCACAGATCCGAAGCGCTGCTGTGCCTGTGAATAGGGTGCACGGGGAAGGTGAAGACCAGCAACAGCTTTCAGGGCTAGCACCTTCATTGTGGGAGAAGGAGCCGGACGTTTCCCATTTTGGAAAAAGGCTCTGCCGAGAAAGGACACGATGACATGTACCGTCTCTGGGAAAGCACAGATCCCAAGCGCTGCTGTGCTTATTAATAGGCTGCCAAGGGAAGGTGAAGACCAGCAACAGTTTTCAGGGCTGGCCCTTTCCTTGTGGCAGAAGGAGCCAGAGGTTTCCCGTTTGGGAAAAATACTCTGCCGAGAACGGACACGATAACATGTCCCGTCTCTGGGAAAGCACAGATCCGAAACGCTGCTGTGCCTATGAATAGGGTGCAAGGGAAGGTGAAGACCAGCAACAGCTTTCAGGGCTGGCCCCTTCCTTGTGGGAGAAGGAGCCGGAAGATTCCTCTCTGGGAAAAAGCTCTGACGAGAACGGACACGATCACATCTCCCGTCCCTGACAAAGCACAGATCCCAAGCGCTGCGGTGCCTATGAATAGGGTGCAAGGGAAGGTGAACACCAGCAGCAGCTTTCAGGGCTGGCCCCTTCCTTGTGGCAGAAGGAGCCGGACGTTTCCCATTTTGGAAAAATACTCTGCCGAGAATGGACACGATGACATGTCCCGTCTCTCGGAAAGCACAGATCCCAAGCGTTGCTGTGCTTATTAGTAGGCTGCCCAGGGAAGGTGAAGACCAGCAACAGCTTTCTGGGCTAGCACCTTCATTGTGGGAGAAGGAGCCGGACGTTTCCCATTTGGGAAAAAGGCTCTGCCGAGAAAGGACACGATGACATGTCCCATCTCTGGGAAAGCACAGATCCCAAGCGCTGTTGTTCCTCTGAATAGGCTGCCCAGGGAAGGTGAAGACCAGCAACAGCTTTCAGGGCTGGCCCCTTCCTTGTGGGAGAAGGAGCCGGAAGTTTCCCGCTTGGGAAAAATACTCTGCCGAGAACGGACACGATGACATATGCCGTCTCTGGGAAAGCACAGATCCCTAGTGATGTTCTGCTGTGAATATACTGCCAAGGGAAGGTGAAGACCAACAACAGCTTTTAGGGCTGGCCCCTTCCTTGTGGCAGAAGGAGCCGGACGTTTCCCTTTTCATAAAAGGCTCTGCCGAGAACGGACACGATGACATGTCCCATCTCTGGGAAAGCACAGATCCCAAGCGCTGCTGTGCTTATTAATAGGCTGCCCAGGGAAGGTGAAGACCAGCAACAGCTTTCAGGGCTGGCCCTTTCCTTGTGGCAGAAGGAGCCAGACGTTTCCCATTTGGGAAAAAGGCTCTGCCGAGAAAGGACACGATCACATGTCCCGTCTCTCGGAAAGCACAGATCCCAAGCGCTGCTGTGCCTCTGAATAGGCTGCCCAGGGAAGGTGAAGACCAGCAACAGCTTTCAGGGCTGGTCCTTTCCTTGTTGCAGAAGGAGCCAGACTTTTCCCATTTGGGAAAAATACTCTGCCGAGAACGGACACGATAACATGTCCCGTCTCTGGGAAAGCACAGATCCCAAGCGCTGCTGTGCCTATGAATAGGGTGCAAGGGAAGGTGAAGACCAGCAGCAGCTTTCAGGGCTGGCCCCTTCCTTGTGGGAAAAGGAGCCAGACGTTTCCCGTTTGGAAAAAAGCTCTGTCGAGAACGGACACGATCACATGTCCCGTCTCTGGGAAAGCACAGATCCCTAGTGATGTTATGCCTGTGAATAGGCTGCCCAGGGAAGGTGAAGACCAGCAACAGCTTTCTGGGCTAGCACCTTCATTGTGGGAGAAGGAGCCGGACGTATCCCGTTCGGGAAAAAGGCTCTTCCGAGAAAGGACACGATGACATCTCCCGTCCCTGAGAAATCACAGATCCGAAGCGCTGCTGTGCCTGTGAATAGGGTGCACGGGGAAGGTGAAGACCAGCAACAGCTTTCAGGGCTAGCTCCTTCATTGTGGGAGAAGGAGCCGGACGTTTCCCATTTCGGAAAAAGGCTCTGCCGACAACGGACACGATGACATGTGCCGTCTCTGGGAAAGCACAGATCCCTAGTGATGTTCTGCTGTGAATATACTGCCAAGGGAAGGTGAAGACCAACAACAGCTTTCAGGGCTGGCCCCTTCCTTGTGGCAGAAGGAGCCGGACGTTTCCCTTTTCATAAAAGGCTCTGCCGAGAACGGACACGATGACATGTCCCGTCTCTCGGAAAGCACAGATCCCAATCGCTGCTGTGCCTCTGAATAGGCTGCCCAGGGAAGGTGAAGACCAGCAACAGCTTTCAGGGCTGGCCCTTTCCTTGTGGCAGAAGGAGCCAGACGTGTCCCGTTTGGGGAAAAGGCTCTTCCGAGAAAGGACACGATGACAACTCCCGTCCCTGAGAAATCACAGATCCCAAGCGCTGCTGTGCCTGTGAATAGGGTGCACGGGGAAGGTGAAGACCAGCAACAGCTTTCAGGGCTAGCACCTTCATTGTGGGAGAAGGAGCCTGACGTTTCCCATTTTGGAAAAAGGCTCTGCCGAGAAAGGACACGATGACATGTACCTTCTCTGGGAAAGCACAGATCCCAAGCGCTGCTGTGCTTATTAATAGGCTGCCCAGGGAAGGTGAAGACCAGCAACAGTTTTCAGGGCTGGCCCTTTCCTTGTGGCAGAAGGAGCCAGAGGTTTCCCGTTTGGGAAAAATACTCTGCCGAGAACGGACACGATAACATGTCCCGTCTCTGGGAAAGCACAGATCCGAAGCGCTGCTGTGCCTATGAATAGGGTGCAAGGGAAGGTGAAGACCAGCAGCAGCTTTCAGGGCTGGCCCCTTCCTTGTGGGAGAAGGAGCCAGACGTTTCCCGTTTGGAAAAAAGCTCTGTCGAGAACGGACACGATGAAATGTCCCGTCTCTGGGAAAGCACAGATCCCTAGTGATGTTATGCCTGTGAATAGGCTGCCCAGGGAAGGTGAAGACCAGCAACAGCTTTCAGGGCTGTCCCCTTCCTTGTGGGAGAAGGAGCCGGACGTTACCCATTTCGGAAAAATACTCTGCCGAGAACGAACACGATGACATGTCCCATCTCTGGGAAAGCACAGATCCCAAGCGTTGCTGTGCCTATTAGTAGGCTGCCCAGGGAAGGTGAAGACCAGCAACAGCTTTCAGGGCTAGCACCTTCATTGTGGGAGAAGGAGCCGGACGTTTCCCATTTGGGAAAATGGCTCTGCCGAGAACGGACACGATGACATGTCCCGTCTCTGGGAAAGCACAGATCCGAAGCGCTGCTGTGCCTCTGAATAGGCTGCCCAGGGAAGGTGAAGACCAGCAACAGCTTTCAGGGCTGGCCCCTTCCTTGTGGGAGAAGGAGCCGGACGTTTCCCGTTTGGGAAAAATACTCTGCCGATAGAGGACATGATGACATGTCCCGTCTCTGGGAAAGCACAGATCCCAAGCGCTGCTGTGCCTCTGAATAGGCTGCCCAAGGAAGGTGAAGACCAGCAACAGCTTTCAGGGCTGGCCCTTTCCTTGTGGCAGAAGGAGCCGGACGTTTCCCGTTTGGGGAAAAGGCTCTTCCGAGAAAGGACACGATGACAACTCCCGTCCCTGAGAAATCACAGATCCGAAGCGCTGCTGTGCCTGTGAATAGGGTGCACGGGGAAGGTGAAGACCAGCAACAGCTTTCAGGGCTAGCACCTTCATTGTGGGAGAAGGAGCCGGACGTTTCCCATTTTGGAAAAAGGCTCTGCCGAGAAAGGACACGATGACATGTACCGTCTCTGGGAAAGCACAGATCCCAAGCGCTGCTGTGCTTATTAATAGGCTGCCCAGGGAAGGTGAAGACCAGCAACAGTTTTCAGGGCTGGCCCTTTCCTTGTGGCAGAAGGAGCCAGAGGTTTCCCGTTTGGGAAAAATACTCTGCCGAGAACGGACACGATAACATGTCCCGTCTCTGGGAAAGCACAGATCCGAAGCGCTGCTGTGCCTATGAATAGGGTGCAAGGGAAGGTGAAGACCAGCAGCAGCTTTCAGGGCTGGCCCCTTCCTTGTGGGAGAAGGAGCCAGACGTTTCCCGTTTGGAAAAAAGCTCTGTCGAGAACGGACACGATGAAATGTCCCGTCTCTGGGAAAGCACAGATCCCTAGTGATGTTATGCCTGTGAATTGGCTGCCAAGGGAAGGTGAAGACCAGCAACAGCTTTCAGGGCTGGCCCCTTCCTTGTGGGAGAAGGAGCCGGACGTTACCCATTTCGGAAAAATACTCTGCCGAGAACGGACACGATGACATGTCCCATCTCTGGGAAAGCACAGATCCCAAGCGTTGCTGTGCCTATTAGTAGGCTGCCCAGGGAAGGTGAAGACCAGCAACAGCTTTCAGGGCTAGCACCTTCATTGTGGGAGAAGGAGCCGGACGTTTCCCATTTGGGAAAAAGGCTCTGCCAAGAAAGGACACGATAACATGTCCCGTCTCTGGGAAAGCACAGATCCCAAGCGCTGCTGTGCCTCTGAATAGGCTGCCCAGGGAAGGTGAAGACCAGCAACAGCTTTCAGGGCTGGCCCCTTCCTTGTGGGAGAAGGAGCCGGACGTTTCCCGTTTGGGAAAAATACTCTGCCGATAGAGGACATGATGACATGTCCCGTCTCTGGGAAAGCACAGATCCCAAGCGCTGCTGTGCTTATTAATAGGCTGCCCAGGGAAGGTGAAGACCAGCAACAGCTTTCAGGGCTGGCCCCTTCCTTCTGCCAGAAGGAGCCAGACGTTTCCCGTTTTCATAAAAAGGCTCTTCCGAGAAAGGACACGATCACATGTCCCGTCTCTCGGTAAGCACAGATCCCAATCGCTGCTGTGCCTCTGAATAGGCTGCACAGGGAAGGTGAAGACCAGCAACAGCTTTTAGGGCTGGCCCCTTCCTTGTGGGAGAAGGAGCCGGAAGATTCCTCTCTGGGAAAAAGCTCTGCCGAGAACGGACACGATCACATCTCCCGTCCCTGAGAAAGCACAGGTCCCAAGCGCTGCTGTGCCTATGAATAGGGTGCAAGGGAAGGTGAAGACCAACAACAGCTTTCAGGGCTGGCCCCTTCCTTGTGGGAGAAGGAGCCGGACGTTTCCCATTTTGGAAAATACTCTGCCGAGAATGGACACGATGACATGTCCCGTCTCTGGGAAAGCACAGATCCCAAGCGTTGCTGTGCTTATTAGTAGACTGCCCAGGGAAGGTGAAGACCAGCAACAGCTTTCAGGGCTGGCCCCTTCCTTGTGGCAGAAGGAGCCGGACGTTTCCCTTTTCATAAAATGCTCTGCCGAGAACGGACACGATGACATGTCCCATCTCTGGGAAAGCACAGATCCCAAGCGCTGCTGTGCTTATTAATAGGCTGCCCAGGGAAGTTGAAGACCAGCAACAGCTTTTAGGGCTGGCCCCTTCCTTGTGGCAGAAGGAGCCAGACGTTTCCCGTTTGGGAAAAATACTCTGCCGAGAAAGGACATGATCACATGTCCCGTCTCTCGGAAAGCACAGATCCCAAGCGCTGCTGTGCCTCTGAATAGGCTGCCCAGGGAAGGTGAAGACCAGCAACAGCTTTCAGGGCTGGCCCTTTCCTTGTGGCAGAAGGAGCCAGACTTTTCCCGTTTGGGAAAAATACTCTGCCGAGAACGGACACGATAACATGTCCCGTCTCTGGGAAAGCACAGATCCCAAGTGCTGAGGTGCCTATGAATAGGGTGCAAGGGAAGGTGAAGACCAGCAGCAGCTTTCAGGGCTGGCCCCTTCCTTGTGGGAGAAGGAGCCAGACGTTTCCCGTTTGGGAAAAAAGCTCTGTCGAGAACGGACACGATGACATGTGCCGTCTCTGGGAAAGCACAGATCCCTAGTGATGTTATGCCTGTGAATAGGCTGCCCAGGGAAGGTGAAGACCAGCAACAGCTTTCAGGGCTAGCACCTTCATTGTGGGAGAAGGAGCCGGACGTATCCCGTTTGGGAAAAAGGCTCTTCCGAGAAAGGACACGATGACATCTCCCGTCCCTGAGAAATCACAGATCCGAAGCGCTGCTGTGCCTGTGAATAGGGTGCACGGGGAAGGTGAAGACCAGCAACAGCTTTCAGGGCTAGCACCTTCATTGTGGGAGAAGGAGCCGGACGTTTCCCATTTCGGAAAAAGGCTCTGCCGACAAAGGACACGATGACATGTACCGTCTCTGGGAAAGCACAGATCCCAAGCGTTGCTGTGCTTATTAATAGGCTGCCCAGGGAAGGTGAAGACCAGCAACAGCTTTCTGGGCTAGCACCTTCCCTGTGGCAGAAGGAGCCGGACGTTTCCCGTTTGGGAAAAAGGCTCTGCCGAGAAAGGACATGATGACATGTCCCATCTCTGGGAAAGCACAGATCCCAAGCGCTGCTGTGCCTCTGAATAGGCTGCCCAGGGAAGGTGAAGGCCAGAAACAGCTTTCAGGGCTAGCACCTTCATTGTGGGAGAAGGAGCCGGACGTTTCCCATTCGGAAAAAGGCTCTGCCGACAAAGGACACGATGACATGTACCGTCTCTGGGAAAGCACAGATACCAAGCGCTGCTGTGCTTATTAATAGGCTGCCCAGGGAAGGTGAAGACCAGCAACAGCTTTCAGGGCTGGCCCCTTCCTTGTGGCAGAAGGAGCCAGACGTTTTCCGTTTTCATAAAAAGGCTCTTCCGAGAAAGGACACGATCACATGTCCCGTCTCTCGGTAAGCACAGATCCCAATCGCTGCTGTGCCTCTGAATAGGCTGCACAGGGAAGGTGAAGACCAGCAACAGCTTTTAGGGCTGGCCCCTTCCTTGTGGCAGAAGGAGCCGGAAGATTCCTCTCTGGGAAAAAGCTCTGACGAGAACGGACACGATCACATCTCCCGTCCCTGAGAAAGCACAGATCCCAAGCGCTGCGGTGCCTATGAATAGGGTGCAAGGGAAGGTGAAGACAAGCAGCAGCTTTCAGGGCTGGCCCCTTCCTTGTGGGAGAAGGAGCCGGACGTTTCCCATTTGGGAAAAATACTCTGCCGAGAATGGACACGATGACATGTCCCGTCTCTGGGAAAGCACAGATCCCTAGTGATGTTCTGCTGTGAATATACTGCCAAGGGAAGGTGAAGACCAACAACAGCTTTCAGGGCTGGCCCCTTCCTTGTGGCAAAGGAGCCGGACGTTTCCCTTTTCATAAGAGGCTGTGCCGAGAACGGACACGATGACATGTCCCATCTCTCGGAAAGCACAGATCCCAAGTCCTGCTGTGCTTATTAATAGGCTGCCCAGGGAAGGTGAAGACCAGCAACAGCTTTCAGGGCTGGCCCTTTCCTTGTGGCAGAAGGAGCCGGACGTTTCCCGTTTGGGAAAAATACTCTGCCGAGAACGGACACGATGACATGTGCCGTCTCTGGGAAAGCACAGATCCCTAGTGATATTCTGCTGTGAATAGGCTGCCCAGGGAAGGTGAAGACCAACAACAGCTTTCAGGGCTGGCCCCTTCCTTGTGGCAGAAGGAGCCGGACGTTTCCCTTTTCATAAAAGGCTCTGCCGAGAACGGACACGATGACATGTCCCGTCTCTGGGAAAGCACAGATCCCAAGCGCTGCTGTGCTTATTAATAGGCTGCCCAGGGAAGGTGAAGACCAGCAACAGCTTTCAGGGCTGGCCCTTTCCTTGTGGCAGAAGGAGCCAGACGTTTCCCGTTTGGGAAAAATACTCTGCCGAGAAAGGACACGATCACATGTCCCGTCTCTCGGAAAGCACAGATCCCAATCGCTGCTGTGCCTCTGAATAGGCTGCCCAGGGAAGGTGAAGACCAGCAACAGCTTTCAGGGCTGGCCCTTTCCTTGTGGCAGAAGGAGCCGGACGTTTCCTCTTTGGGAAAAATACTCTGCCGAGAACGGACACGATAACATGTCCCGTCTCTGGGAAAGCACAGATCCCAAGTGCTGAGGTGCCTATGAATAGGGTGCAAGGGAAGGTGAAGACCAGCAGCAGCTTTCAGGGCTGGCCCCTTCCTTGTGGGAGAAGGAGCCGGACGTTTCCTCTTTGGGAAAAAGCTCTGCCGAGAACGGACACGATCACATGTACCGTCCCTGAGAAAGCACAGATCCCAAGTGCTGAGGTGCCTATGAATAGGGTGCAAGGGAAGGTGAAGACCAGCAGCAGCTTTCAGGGCTGGCCCCTTCCTTGTGGGAGAAGGAGCCAGAAGTTTCCCGTTTGGAAAAAAGCTCTGTCGAGAACGGACACGATCACATGTCCCGTCTCTGGGAAAGCACAGATCCCTAGTGATGTTATGCCTGTGAACAGGCTGCCCAGGGAAGGTGAAGACCAGCAACAGCTTTCTGGGCTAGCACCTTCATTGTGGGAGAAGGAGCCGGACGTATCCCGTTTGGGAAAAAGGCTCTTCCGAGAACGGACACGATCACATGTCCCGCATCTGGGAAAGCACAGGTCCCAAGCGTTGCTGTGCTTATTAATAGGCTGCCCAGGGAAGGTGAAGACCAGCAACAGCTTTCTGGGCTAGCACCTTCATTGTGGGAGAAGGAGCCGGAAGTTTCCCGTTTGGGAAAAAGATTTTGCCGAGAACGGACACGATGACATGTCCCGTCCCTGGGAAAGCACGGATCCCAAGCGCTGCTGTGCCTGTGAATAGGCTGCCAAGGGAAGGTGAAGACCAGCAACAGCTTTCAGGGCTAGCACCTTCATTGTGGCAGAAGGAGCCGGACCTTTCCCGTTTGGGAAAAAGGCTCTGCCGAGAAAGGACACGATGACATGTCCCGTCTCTGGGAAAGCACAGATCCCAAACGCTGCTGTGCCTATGAATAGGGTGCACGGGGAAGGTGAAGACCAGCAACAGCTTTCAGGGCTAGCACCTTCATTGTGGGAGAAGGAGCTGGACGTTTCCCGTTTGGGAAAAAGTCTCTGCCGAGAAAGGACACAATGACATGTGCCGTATCTGGGAAAGCACAGATCCCTAGTGATGTTCTGCCTGTGAATATACTGCCAAGGGAAGGTGAAGACCAACAACAGCTTTCAGGGCTGGCCCCTTCCTTGTGGCAGAAGGAGCCAGACGTTTCCCTTTTCATAAAAGGCTCTGCCGAGAAAGGACACGATGACGTGTCCCGTCTCTGGGAAAGCACAGATCCCAAGCGCTGCTGTGCTTATTAATAGGCTGCCCAGGGAATGTGAAGACCAGCAACAGCTTTCAGGGCTGGCCCCTTCCTTGTGGCAGAAGGAGCCGGACGTTTCCCATTTGGGAAAAATACTCTGCCGAGAAAGGAAACGATGACATGTCCCGTCTCTGGGAAAGCACAGATCCCAAGCGTTGCTGTGCCTCTGAATAGGCTGCCCAGGGAAGGTGAAGACCAGCAATAGCTTTCTGGGCTAGCACCTTCATTGTGGGAGAATGAGCCGGACGTTTCCCGTTTGGGAAAAAGCTCTTCCGAGAAAGGACACGATGACATCTCCCGTCCCTGAGAAATCACAGATCCGAAGCGCTGCTGTGCCTGTGAATAGGGTGCACGGGGAAGGTGAAGACCAGCAACAGCTTTCAGGGCTAGCACCTTCATTGTGGGAGAAGGAGCCGTACGTTTCCCATTTTGGAAAAAGGCTCTGCCGAGAAAGGACACGATGACATGTACCGTCTCTGGGAAAGCACAGATCCCAAGCGTTGCTGTGCTTATTAATAGGCTGCCCAGGGAAGGTGAAGACCAGCAACAGCTTTCTGGGCGAGCACCTTCATTGTGGGAGAAGGAGCCGGACATTTCCCGTTTGCGAAAAAGGTTATGCCGAGAAAGGACACGATGACATGTCCCGTCTCTCGGAAAGCACAGATACCAAACGCTGCTGTGCCTATGAATATACTGCCCAGGGAAGGTGAAGACCAGCAACAGCTTTTAGGGCTGGCCCCTTCATTGTGGGAGAATTAGGCGGACGTATCCCTTTTGATAAAAGGCTCTGCCGAGAAAGGACACGATGACATGTCCCGTCTCTGGGAAAGCACAGATCCCTCGTGATGTTATGCCTGTGAATAGGCTGCCCAGGGAAGTTGAAGACCAGCAAGAGCTTTCAAGGCTGGCATCTTCCTTGTGGGAGAAGGAGCCGGACGTTTCCCATTTGGGAAAAATTCTCTGCTGAGAATGGACCCGATGACATATCCCGTCTCTGGGAAAGCACAGATCCCAAGCGTTGCTGTGCTTATTAATAGGCTGCCAAGGGAAGGTGAAGACCAGCAACAGCTTTCTGGGCTAGCACCTTCATTGTGGGAGAAGGAGCCGGACGTATCCCGTTTGGGAAAAAGGCTCTGCCGAGAAAGGACACGATCACATGTGCCGCATCTGGGAAAGCACAGGTCCCAAGCGTTGCTGTGCTTATTAATAGGCTGCCCAGGGAAGGTGAAGACCAGCAACAGCTTTCTGGGCGAGCACCTTCATTGTGGGAGAAGGAGCCGGACGTTTCCCGTTTGGGAAAAAGATTCTGCCGAGAACGGACACGATGACATGTCCCGTCCCTGGTGAAAGCACAGATCCCAAGCGCTGCTGTGCCTGTGAATAGGGTGCCAAGGGAAGGTGAAGACCAGCAACAGCTTTCAGGGCTAGCACCTTCATTGTGGGAGAAGGAGCCGGACGTTTCCCGTTTGGGAAAAAGGCTCTGCCGAGAAAGGACATGATGACATGTCCCGTCTCTGGGAAAGCACAGATCCCTAGTGATGTTCTGCCTCTGAATATGCTGCCAAGGGAAGGTGAAGACCAACAACAGCTTTCAGGACTGGCCCCTTCCTTGTGGCAGAAGGAGCCGCACGTTTCCCGTTTAGGGAAAAAGGCTCTGCCGAGAACGGACACGATGACATGTGCCGTCTCTGGGAAAGCACAGATCCCTAGTGATGTTCTGCCTGTGAATATACTGCCAAGGGAAGGTGAAGAGCAGCAACAGCTTTCAGGGCTAGCACCTTCATTGTGGGAGAAGGAGCCGGAAGTTTCCCATTTCGGAAAAAGGCTCTGCCGACAAAGGACACGATGACATGTACCGTCTCTGGGAAAGCACAGATCCCAAGAGTTGCTGTGCTTATTAATAGGCTGCCCAGGGAATGTGAAGGCCAGCAACAGCTTTCTGGGCTGGCCCCTTCCTTGTGGGAGAAGGAGCCGGACGTTACCCATTTCGGAAAAATACTCTGCCGAGAATGGACACGATGACATGTCCCGTCTCTGGGAAAGCACAGATCCCAAGCGTTGCTGTGCTTATTAGTAGACTGCCCAGGGAAGGTGAAGACCAGCGACAGCTTTCTGGGCTAGCACCTTCATTGTGGGAGAAGGAGCCGGACGTTTCCCATTTGGGAAAAAGGCTCTGCCGACAAAGGACACGATGACATGTCCCGTCTCTGGGAAAGCACAGATCCCAAGCGCTGCTGTGCCTCTGAATAGGCTGCCCAGGGAAGGTGAAGACCAGCAACAGCTTTCAGGGCTGGCCCCTTCCTTGTGGCAGAAGGAGCCGGACGTTTCCCTTTTGGGAAAAATACTCTGCCGAGAACGGACACGATGACATGTGCCGTCTCTGGGAAAGCACAGATCCCTAGTGATGTTCTGCTGTGAATAGGCTGCCCAGGGAAGGTGAAGACCAACAACAGCTTTCAGGGCTGGCCCCTTCCTTGTGGCAGAAGGAGCCGGACGTTTCCCTTTTCATAAAAGGCTCTGCCGAGAACGGACACGATGACATGTGCCGTCTCTGGGAAAGCACAGATCCCTAGTGATGTTCTGCTGTGAATAGGCTGCCCAGGGAAGGTGAAGACCAACAACAGCTTTCAGGCCTGGCCCCTTCCTTGTGGCAGAAGGAGCCGGACGTTTCCCTTTTCATAAAAGGCTCTGCCGAGAACGGACACGATGACATGTCCCATCTCTGGGAAAGCACAGATCCCAAGCGCTGCTGTGCTTATTAATAGGCTGCCCAGGGAAGGTGAAGACCAGCAACAGCTTTCAGGGCTGGCCCTTTCCTTGTGGCAGAAGGAGCCAGACGTTTCCCGTTTGGGAAAAATACTCTGCCGAGAAAGGACACGATCACATGTCCCGTCTCTCGGAAAGCACAGATCCCAATCGCTGCTGTGCCTCTGAATAGGCTGCCCAGGGAAGGTGAAGACCAGCAACAGCTTTCAGGGCTGGCCCTTTCCTTGTGGGAGAAGGAGCCGGACGTTTCCTCTTTGGGAAAAAGCTCTGCCGAGAACGGACATGATCACATGTACCGTCCCTGAGAAAGCACAGATCCCAAGTGCTGAGGTGCCTATGAATAGGGTGCAAGGGAAGGTGAAGACGAGCAGCAGCTTTCAGGGCTGGCCCCTTCCTTGTGGGAGAAGGAGCCAGACGTTTCCCGTTTGGAAAAAAGCTCTGCCGAGAAAGGACACGATGACATGTCCCGTCTCTGGGAAAGCACAGATCCCTAGTGATGTTATGCCTGTGAATAGGCTGCCCAGGGAAGGTGAAGACCAGCAACAGCTTTCTGGGCTAGCACCTTCATTGTGGGAGAAGGAGCCGGACGTATCCCGTTTGGGAAAAAGGCTCTTCCGAGAAAGGACACGATGACATCTCCCGTCCCTGAGAAATCACAGATCTGAAGCGCTGCTGTGCCTGTGAATAGGCTGCCCAGGGAAGATGAAGACCAGCAACAGCTTTCAGGGCTAGCACCTTCCTTGTGGGAGAAGGAGCCGGACGTTTCCCGTTTGGGAAAAAGGCTCTGCCGACAAAGGACACGATGACATGTACCGTCTCTGGGAAAGCACAGATCCCAAGCGTTGCTGTGCTTATTAATAGGCTGCCCAGGGAAGGTGAAGACCAGCAACAGCTTTCTGGGCTGGCCCCTTCCTTGTGGGAGAAGGAGCCGGACGTTTCCCGTTTGGGAAAAATACTCTGCCGAGAAAGGACACGATGACATGTGCCGTCTCTGGGAAAGCACAGATCCCTAGTGATGTTCTGCTGTGAATAGGCTGCCAAGGGAAGGTGAAGACCAACAACAGCTTTCAGGGCTGGCCCCTTCCTTGTGGCAGAAGGAGCCGGACGTTTCCCTTTTCATAAAAGGCTCTGCCGAGAACGGACACGATGACATGTCCCGTCTCTCGGAAAGCACAGATCCCAATCGCTGCTGTGCCTCTGAATAGGCTGCCCAGGGAAGGTGAAGACCAGCAACAGCTTTCAGGGCTAGCACCTTCATTGTGGGAGAAGGAGCCGGACGTTTCCCATTTTGGAAAAAGGCTCTGCTGACAAAGGACTCGATGACATGTACCGTCTCTGGGAAAGCACAGATCCCAAGCGCTGCTGTGCTTATTAATAGGTTGCCCAGGGAAGGTGAAGACCAGCAACAGTTTTCAGGGCTGGCCCTTTCCTTGTGGCAGAAGGAGCCAGAGGTTTCCGGTTTGGGAAAAATACTCTGCCGAGAACGGACACGATCACATGTCCCGTCTCTGGGAAAGCACAGATCCGAAGCGCTGCTGTGCCTATGAATAGGGTGCACGGGGAAGGTGAAGACCAGCAACAGCTTTTAGGGCTGGCCCCTTCCTTGTGGCAAAGGAGCCGGACGTTTCCCTTTTCATAAGAGGCTGTGCCGAGAACGGACACGATGACATGTCCTATCTCTCGGAAAGCAGAGATCCCAAGTCCTGCTGTGCCTCTGAATAGGCTGCCCAGGGAAGGTGAAGACCAGCAACAGCTTTCAGGGCTGGCCCCTTCCTTGTGGCAAAGGAGCCGGACGTTTCCCTTTTCATAAGAGGCTCTGCCGAGAAAGGACACGATGACATGTCCCGTCTCTGGGAAAGCACAGATCCGAAACACTGCTGCGCCTGTGAATAGGGTGCACGGGGAAGGTGAAGACCAGCAACAGCTTTCAGGGCTAGCACCTTCCTTGTGGGAGAAGGAGCCGGACGTATCCCGTTTGGGAAAAAGGCTCTGCCGAGAAAGGACACGATCACATGTGCCGCATCTGGGAAAGCACAGGTCCCAAGCGTTGCTGTGCTTATTAATAGGCTGCCCAGGGAAGGTGAAGACCAGCAACAGCTTTCTGGGCGAGCACCTTCATTGTGGGAGAAGGAGCCGGACGTTTCCCGTTTGGGAAAAAGATTCTGCCGAGAACGGACACGATGACATGTCCCGTCCCTGGTGAAAGCACAGATCCCAAGCGCTGCTGTGCCTGTGAATAGGGTGCCAAGGGAAGGTGAAGACCAGCAACAGCTTTCAGGGCTAGCACCTTCATTGTGGGAGAAGGAGCCGGACGTTTCCCGTTTGGGAAAAAGGCTCTGCCGAGAAAGGACATGATGACATGTCCCGTCTCTGGGAAAGCACAGATCCCTAGTGATGTTCTGCCTCTGAATATGCTGCCAAGGGAAGGTGAAGACCAACAACAGCTGTCAGGACTGGCCCCTTCCTTGTGGCAGAAGGAGCCGCACGTTTCCCGTTTAGGGAAAAAGGCTCTGCCGAGAACGGACACGATGACATGTGCCGTCTCTGGGAAAGCACAGATCCCTAGTGATGTTCTGCCTGTGAATATACTGCCAAGGGAAGGTGAAGAGCAGCAACAGCTTTCAGGGCTAGCACCTTCATTGTGGGAGAAGGAGCCGGAAGTTTCCCATTTCGGAAAAAGGCTCTGCCGACAAAGGACACGATGACATGTACCGTCTCTGGGAAAGCACAGATCCCAAGAGTTGCTGTGCTTATTAATAGGCTGCCCAGGGAATGTGAAGGCCAGCAACAGCTTTCTGGGCTGGCCCCTTCCTTGTGGGAGAAGGAGCCGGACGTTACCCATTTCGGAAAAATACTCTGCCGAGAATGGACACGATGACATGTCCCGTCTCTGGGAAAGCACAGATCCCAAGCGTTGCTGTGCTTATTAGTAGACTGCCCAGGGAAGGTGAAGACCAGCGACAGCTTTCTGGGCTAGCACCTTCATTGTGGGAGAAGGAGCCGGACGTTTCCCATTTGGGAAAAAGGCTCTGCCGACAAAGGACACGATGACATGTCCCGTCTCTGGGAAAGCACAGATCCCAAGCGCTGCTGTGCCTCTGAATAGGCTGCCCAGGGAAGGTGAAGACCAGCAACAGCTTTCAGGGCTGGCCCCTTCCTTGTGGCAGAAGGAGCCGGACGTTTCCCGTTTGGGAAAAATACTCTGCCGAGAAAGGACACGATGACATGTCCCGTCTCTGGGAAAGCACAGATCCCTAGTGATGTTCTGCTGTGAATAGGCTGCCCAGGGAAGGTGAAGACCAACAACAGCTTTCAGGGCTGGCCCCTTCCTTGTGGCAGAAGGAGCCGGACGTTTCCCTTTTCATAAAAGGCTCTGCCGAGAACGGACACGATGACATGTGCCGTCTCTGGGAAAGCACAGATCCCTAGTGATGTTCTGCTGTGAATAGGCTGCCCAGGGAAGGTGAAGACCAACAACAGCTTTCAGGGCTGGCCCCTTCCTTGTGGCAGAAGGAGCCGGACGTTTCCCTTTTCATAAAAGGCTCTGCCGAGAACGGACACGATGACATGTCCCATCTCTGGGAAAGCACAGATCCCAAGCGCTGCTGTGCTTATTAATAGGCTGCCCAGGGAAGGTGAAGACCAGCAACAGCTTTCAGGGCTGGCCCTTTCCTTGTGGCAGAAGGAGCCAGACGTTTCCCGTTTGGGAAAAATACTCTGCCGAGAAAGGACACGATCACATGTCCCGTCTCTCGGAAAGCACAGATCCCAATCGCTGCTGTGCCTCTGAATAGGCTGCCCAGGGAAGGTGAAGACCAGCAACAGCTTTCAGGGCTGGCCCTTTCCTTGTGGGAGAAGGAGCCGGACGTTTCCTCTTTGGGAAAAAGCTCTGCCGAGAACGGACATGATCACATGTACCGTCCCTGAGAAAGCACAGATCCCAAGTGCTGAGGTGCCTATGAATAGGGTGCAAGGGAAGGTGAAGACGAGCAGCAGCTTTCAGGGCTGGCCCCTTCCTTGTGGGAGAAGGAGCCAGACGTTTCCCGTTTGGAAAAAAGCTCTGCCGAGAAAGGACACGATGACATGTCCCGTCTCTGGGAAAGCACAGATCCCTAGTGATGTTATGCCTGTGAATAGGCTGCCCAGGGAAGGTGAAGACCAGCAACAGCTTTCTGGGCTAGCACCTTCATTGTGGGAGAAGGAGCCGGACGTATCCCGTTTGGGAAAAAGGCTCTTCCGAGAAAGGACACGATGACATCTCCCGTCCCTGAGAAATCACAGATCTGAAGCGCTGCTGTGCCTGTGAATAGGCTGCCCAGGGAAGGTGAAGACCAGCAACAGCTTTCAGGGCTAGCACCTTCCTTGTGGGAGAAGGAGCCGGACGTTTCCCGTTTGGGAAAAAGGCTCTGCCGACAAAGGACACGATGACATGTACCGTCTCTGGGAAAGCACAGATCCCAAGCGTTGCTGTGCTTATTAATAGGCTGCCCAGGGAAGGTGAAGACCAGCAACAGCTTTCTGGGCTGGCCCCTTCCTTGTGGGAGAAGGAGCCGGACGTTTCCCGTTTGGGAAAAATACTCTGCCGAGAAAGGACACGATGACATGTGCCGTCTCTGGGAAAGCACAGATCCCTAGTGATGTTCTGCTGTGAATAGGCTGCCAAGGGAAGGTGAAGACCAACAACAGCTTTCAGGGCTGGCCCCTTCCTTGTGGCAGAAGGAGCCGGACGTTTCCCTTTTCATAAAAGGCTCTGCCGAGAACGGACACGATGACATGTCCCGTCTCTCGGAAAGCACAGATCCCAATCGCTGCTGTGCCTCTGAATAGGCTGCCCAGGGAAGGTGAAGACCAGCAACAGCTTTCAGGGCTAGCACCTTCATTGTGGGAGAAGGAGCCGGACGTTTCCCATTTTGGAAAAAGGCTCTGCTGACAAAGGACTCGATGACATGTACCGTCTCTGGGAAAGCACAGATCCCAAGCGCTGCTGTGCTTATTAATAGGTTGCCCAGGGAAGGTGAAGACCAGCAACAGTTTTCAGGGCTGGCCCTTTCCTTGTGGCAGAAGGAGCCAGAGGTTTCCGGTTTGGGAAAAATACTCTGCCGAGAACGGACACGATCACATGTCCCGTCTCTGGGAAAGCACAGATCCGAAGCGCTGCTGTGCCTATGAATAGGGTGCACGGGGAAGGTGAAGACCAGCAACAGCTTTTAGGGCTGGCCCCTTCCTTGTGGCAAAGGAGCCGGACGTTTCCCTTTTCATAAGAGGCTGTGCCGAGAACGGACACGATGACATGTCCTATCTCTCGGAAAGCAGAGATCCCAAGTCCTGCTGTGCCTCTGAATAGGCTGCCCAGGGAAGGTGAAGACCAGCAACAGCTTTCAGGGCTGGCCCCTTCCTTGTGGCAAAGGAGCCGGACGTTTCCCTTTTCATAAGAGGCTCTGCCGAGAAAGGACACGATGACATGTCCCGTCTCTGGGAAAGCACAGATCCGAAACACTGCTGTGCCTGTGAATAGGGTGCACGGGGAAGGTGAAGACCAGCAACAGCTTTCAGGGCTAGCACCTTCCTTGTGGGAGAAGGAGCCGGACGTTTCCCGTTTGGGAAAAAGGTTCTGCCGAGAAAGGACACGATGACATGTCCCGTCTCTGGGAAAGCACAGATCCCTCGTGATGTTACGCCTGTGAATAGGCTGCCCAGGGAAGGCGAAGACCAGCAAGAGCTTTCTGGGCTGGCCCCTTCCTTGTGGGAGAAGGAGCCGGACGTTTCCCGTTTGGGAAAAAGGCTCTGCCGACAAAGGACACGATGACATGTACCGTCTCTGGGAAAGCACAGATCCCAAGCGTTGCTGTGCTTATTAATAGGCTGCCCAGGGAAGGTGAAGACCAGCAACAGCTTTCTGGGCTGGCCCCTTCCTTGTGGGAGAAGGAGCCGGACGTTTCCCGTTTGGGAAAAATACTCTGCCGAGAAAGGACACGATGACATGTGCCGTCTCTGGGAAAGCACAGATCCCTAGTGATGTTCTGCTGTGAATAGGCTGCCAAGGGAAGGTGAAGACCAACAACAGCTTTCAGGGCTGGCCCCTTCCTTGTGGCAGAAGGAGCCGGACGTTTCCCTTTTCATAAAAGGCTCTGCCGAGAACGGACACGATGACATGTCCCGTCTCTCGGAAAGCACAGATCCCAATCGCTGCTGTGCCTCTGAATAGGCTGCCCAGGGAAGGTGAAGACCAGCAACAGCTTTCAGGGCTAGCACCTTCATTGTGGGAGAAGGAGCCGGACGTTTCCCATTTTGGAAAAAGGCTCTGCTGACAAAGGACTCGATGACATGTACCGTCTCTGGGAAAGCACAGATCCCAAGCGCTGCTGTGCTTATTAATAGGTTGCCCAGGGAAGGTGAAGACCAGCAACAGTTTTCAGGGCTGGCCCTTTCCTTGTGGCAGAAGGAGCCAGAGGTTTCCGGTTTGGGAAAAATACTCTGCCGAGAACGGACACGATCACATGTCCCGTCTCTGGGAAAGCACAGATCCGAAGCGCTGCTGTGCCTATGAATAGGGTGCACGGGGAAGGTGAAGACCAGCAACAGCTTTTAGGGCTGGCCCCTTCCTTGTGGCAAAGGAGCCGGACGTTTCCCTTTTCATAAGAGGCTGTGCCGAGAACGGACACGATGACATGTCCTATCTCTCGGAAAGCAGAGATCCCAAGTCCTGCTGTGCCTCTGAATAGGCTGCCCAGGGAAGGTGAAGACCAGCAACAGCTTTCAGGGCTGGCCCCTTCCTTGTGGCAAAGGAGCCGGACGTTTCCCTTTTCATAAGAGGCTCTGCCGAGAAAGGACACGATGACATGTCCCGTCTCTGGGAAAGCACAGATCCGAAACACTGCTGTGCCTGTGAATAGGGTGCACGGGGAAGGTGAAGACCAGCAACAGCTTTCAGGGCTAGCACCTTCCTTGTGGGAGAAGGAGCCGGACGTTTCCCGTTTGGGAAAAAGGCTCTGCCGAGAAAGGACACGATGACATGTCCCGTCTCTGGGAAAGCACAGATCCCTCGTGATGTTACGCCTGTGAATAGGCTGCCCAGGGAAGGCGAAGACCAGCAAGAGCTTTTAGGGCTGGCGCCTTCATTGTGGGAGAATGAGCCGGACATTTCCCTTTGGGAAAAAGGCACTGCCGAGAAAGGACACGATGACATGTACCGTCTCTGGGAAAGCACAGGTCCCAAACGCTGCTGTGCTTATTAATAGCCTGCCAAGGGAAGGTGAAGACCAGCAACAGCTTTCTGGGCTAGCACCTTCATTGTGGGAGAAGGAGCCGGACGTTTCCCGTTTGGGAAAAAGGCTCTGCCGAGAAAGGACACGATCACAAGTCCCATCTCTGGGAAAGCACAGATCCCTAGTGATGTTATGCCTGTGAATAGGCTGCCCAGGGAAGGTGAAGACCAGCAACGGCTTTCAGGGCTGGCCCCTTCCTTGTGGGAGAAGGAGCCGGACGTTACCCATTTCGGAAAAATACTCTGCCAAGAAAGGACACGATCACATGTCCCGCATCTGGGAGAGCACAGGTCCCAAGCGTTGCTGTGCTTATTAATAGGCTGCCCAGGGAAGGTGAAGACCAGCAACAGCTTTCAGGGCTAGCACCTTCATTGTGGGAGAAGGAGCCGGACGTTTCCCATTTTGGAAAAAGGCTCTGCCGACAAAGGACACGATGACATGTGCCGTCTCTGGGAAAGCACAGATCCCAAGCGTTACTGTGCTTATTAATAGGCTGCCCAGGGAAGGTGAAGACCAGCAACAGCTTTCTGGGCGAGCACCTGCATTGTGGGAGAAGGAGCCCGAAGATTCCCGTTTGGGAAAAAGGCTCTGCCGAGAAAGGACACGATCACATGTCCCGTCTCTGGGAAAGCACAGATCCCAAGCGTTGCTGTGCTTATTAATAGGCTGCCCAGGGAAGGTGAAGACCAGCAACATCTTTCAGGGCTATCACCTTCATTGTGGGAGAATGAGGCGGACGTATCCCTTTTGATAAAAGGCTCTGCCGAGAAAGGACACGATGACATGTCCCGTCTCTGGGAAAGCACAGATCCCTCGTGATGTTATGCCTGTGAATAGGCTGCCCAGGGAAGGTGAAGACCAGCAAGAGCTTTCAAGGCTGGCATCTTCCTTGTGGGAGAAGGAGCCGGACGTTTCCCATTTGGGAAAAATTCTCTGCCGAGAATGGACCCGATGACATATCCCGTCTCTGGGAAAGCACAGATCCCAAGCGTTGCTGTGCTTATTAATAGGCTGCCAAGGGAAGGTGAAGACCAGCAACAGCTTTCTGGGCTAGCACCTTCATTGTGGGAGAAGGAGCCGGACGTATCCCGTTTGGGAAAAAGGCTCTTCCGAGAACAGACACGATCACATGTCCCGCATCTGGGAAAGCACAGGTCCCAAGCGTTGCTGTGCTTATTAATAGGCTGCCCAGGGAAGGTGAAGACCAGCAACAGCTTTCTGGGCTAGCACCTTCATTGTGGGAGAAGGAGCCGGACGTTTCCCGTTTGGGAAAAAGATTCTGCCGAGAACGGACACGATGACATGTCCCGTCCCTGGGAAAGCACGGATCCCAAGCGCTGCTGTGCCTGTGAATAGGCTGCCAAGGGAAGGTGAAGACCAGCAACAGCTTTAAGTGCTAGCACCTTCATTGTGGCAGAAGGAGCCGGACATTTCCCGTTTGGGAAAAAGGCTCTGCCGAGAAAGGACACGATGACATGTCCCGTCTCTGGGAAAGCACAGATCCCAAACGCTGCTGTGCCTATGAATAGGGTGCACGGGGAAGGTGAAGACCAGCAACAGCTTTCAGGGCTAGCACCTTCATTGTGGGAGAAGGAGCTGGACGTTTCCCGTTTGGGAAAAAGTCTCTGCCGAGAAAGGACACAATGACATGTGCCGTATCTGGGAAAGCACAGATCCCTAGTGATGTTCTGCCTGTGAATATACTGCCAAGGGAAGGTGAAGACCAACAACAGCTTTCAGGGCTGGCCCCTTCCTTGTGGCAGAAGGAGCCGGACGTTTCCCTTTTCATAAAAGGCTCTGCCGAGAAAGGACACGATGACATGTCCCGTCTCTGGGAAAGCACAGATCCCAAGCGCTGCTGTGCTTATTAATAGGCTGCCCAGGGAATGTGAAGACCAGCAACAGCTTTCTGGGCTAGCACCTTCATTGTGGGAGAAGGAGCCGGACGTTTCCCATTTGGGAAAAATACTCTGCCGAGAAAGGACACGATGACATCTCCCGTCCCTGAGAAAGCACAGATCCCAAGCGCTGCTGTGCCTGTGAATAGGGTGCACGGGGAAGGTGAAGGTTAGCAACAGCTTTCAGGGCTAGCACCTTCACTGTGGGAGAAGGAGCCGGACTTTTCCCATTTTGGAAAAAGGCTCTGCCGAGAAAGGATACGATGACATGTACCGACTCTGGGAAAGCACAGATCCCAAGCGTTGCTGTGCTTATTAATAGGCTGCCAAGGGAAGGTGAAGACCAGCAACAGCTTTCAGGGCTGGCCCCTTCCTTGTGGCAGAAGGAGCCGGACGTTTCCCATTTGGGAAAAATACTCTGCCGAGAAAGGACACGATGACATGTCCCGTCTCTGGGAAAGCACAGATCCCAAGCGTTGCTGTGCCTCTGAATAGGCTGCCCAGGGAAGGTGAAGACCAGCAATAGCTTTCTGGGCTAGCACCTTCATTGTGGGAGAATGAGCCGGACGTTTCCCGTTTGGGAAAAAGCTCTTCCGAGAAAGGACACGATGACATCTCCCGTCCCTGAGAAATCACAGATCCGAAGCGCTGCTGTGCCTGTGAATAGGGTGCACGGGGAAGGTGAAGACCGGCAACAGCTTTCAGGGCTAGCACCTTCCTTGTGGGAGAAGGAGCCGGACGTTTCCCATTTTGGAAAAAGGCTCTGCCGAGAAAGGACACGATGACATGTCCCGTCTCTGGGAAAGCACAGATCCCAAGCGTTGCTGTGCTTATTAATAGGCTGCCCAGGGAAGGTGAAGACCAGCAACAGCTTTCTGGGCAAGCACCTTCATTGTGGGAGAAGGAGCCGGACATTTCCCGTTTGCGAAAAAGGTTATGCCGAGAAAGGACACGATGACATCTCCCGTCTCTGGAAAAGTACAGATCCCAAGCGCTGCTGTGCCTGTGAATAGGGTGCCCAGGGAAGGTGAAGTCCAGCATCAGCTTTCAGGGCTAGCACCTTCATTGTGGGAGAAGGAGCCGGACGTTTCCCATTTTGGAAAAAGGCTCTGCTGACAAAGGACTCGATGACATGTACCGTCTCTGGGAAAGCACAGATCCCAAGCGCTGCTGTGCTTATTAATAGGTTGCCCAGGGAAGGTGAAGACCAGCAACAGTTTTCAGGGCTGGCCCTTTCCTTGTGGCAGAAGGAGCCAGAGGTTTCCGGTTTGGGAAAAATACTCTGCCGAGAACGGACACGATCACATGTCCCGTCTCTGGGAAAGCACAGATCCGAAGCGCTGCTGTGCCTATGAATAGGGTGCACGGGGAAGGTGAAGACCAGCAACAGCTTTTAGGGCTGGCCCCTTCCTTGTGGCAAAGGAGCCGGACGTTTCCCTTTTCATAAGAGGCTGTGCCGAGAACGGACACGATGACATGTCCTATCTCTCGGAAAGCAGAGATCCCAAGTCCTGCTGTGCCTCTGAATAGGCTGCCCAGGGAAGGTGAAGACCAGCAACAGCTTTCAGGGCTGGCCCCTTCCTTGTGGCAAAGGAGCCGGACGTTTCCCTTTTCATAAGAGGCTCTGCCGAGAAAGGACACGATGACATGTCCCGTCTCTGGGAAAGCACAGATCCGAAACACTGCTGTGCCTGTGAATAGGGTGCACGGGGAAGGTGAAGACCAGCAACAGCTTTCAGGGCTAGCACCTTCCTTGTGGGAGAAGGAGCCGGACGTTTCCCGTTTGGGAAAAAGGCTCTGCCGAGAAAGGACACGATGACATGTCCCGTCTCTGGGAAAGCACAGATCCCTCGTGATGTTACGCCTGTGAATAGGCTGCCCAGGGAAGGCGAAGACCAGCAAGAGCTTTTAGGGCTGGCGCCTTCATTGTGGGAGAATGAGCCGGACATTTCCCTTTGGGAAAAAGGCACTGCCGAGAAAGGACACGATGACATGTACCGTCTCTGGGAAAGCACAGGTCCCAAACGCTGCTGTGCTTATTAATAGCCTGCCAAGGGAAGGTGAAGACCAGCAACAGCTTTCTGGGCTAGCACCTTCATTGTGGGAGAAGGAGCCGGACGTTTCCCGTTTGGGAAAAAGGCTCTGCCGAGAAAGGACACGATCACAAGTCCCATCTCTGGGAAAGCACAGATCCCTAGTGATGTTATGCCTGTGAATAGGCTGCCCAGGGAAGGTGAAGACCAGCAACGGCTTTCAGGGCTGGCCCCTTCCTTGTGGGAGAAGGAGCCGGACGTTACCCATTTCGGAAAAATACTCTGCCAAGAAAGGACACGATCACATGTCCCGCATCTGGGAGAGCACAGGTCCCAAGCGTTGCTGTGCTTATTAATAGGCTGCCCAGGGAAGGTGAAGACCAGCAACAGCTTTCAGGGCTAGCACCTTCATTGTGGGAGAAGGAGCCGGACGTTTCCCATTTTGGAAAAAGGCTCTGCCGACAAAGGACACGATGACATGTGCCGTCTCTGGGAAAGCACAGATCCCAAGCGTTACTGTGCTTATTAATAGGCTGCCCAGGGAAGGTGAAGACCAGCAACAGCTTTCTGGGCGAGCACCTGCATTGTGGGAGAAGGAGCCCGAAGATTCCCGTTTGGGAAAAAGGCTCTGCCGAGAAAGGACACGATCACATGTCCCGTCTCTGGGAAAGCACAGATCCCAAGCGTTGCTGTGCTTATTAATAGGCTGCCCAGGGAAGGTGAAGACCAGCAACATCTTTCAGGGCTATCACCTTCATTGTGGGAGAATGAGGCGGACGTATCCCTTTTGATAAAAGGCTCTGCCGAGAAAGGACACGATGACATGTCCCGTCTCTGGGAAAGCACAGATCCCTCGTGATGTTATGCCTGTGAATAGGCTGCCCAGGGAAGGTGAAGACCAGCAAGAGCTTTCAAGGCTGGCATCTTCCTTGTGGGAGAAGGAGCCGGACGTTTCCCATTTGGGAAAAATTCTCTGCCGAGAATGGACCCGATGACATATCCCGTCTCTGGGAAAGCACAGATCCCAAGCGTTGCTGTGCTTATTAATAGGCTGCCAAGGGAAGGTGAAGACCAGCAACAGCTTTCTGGGCTAGCACCTTCATTGTGGGAGAAGGAGCCGGACGTATCCCGTTTGGGAAAAAGGCTCTTCCGAGAACAGACACGATCACATGTCCCGCATCTGGGAAAGCACAGGTCCCAAGCGTTGCTGTGCTTATTAATAGGCTGCCCAGGGAAGGTGAAGACCAGCAACAGCTTTCTGGGCTAGCACCTTCATTGTGGGAGAAGGAGCCGGACGTTTCCCGTTTGGGAAAAAGATTCTGCCGAGAACGGACACGATGACATGTCCCGTCCCTGGGAAAGCACGGATCCCAAGCGCTGCTGTGCCTGTGAATAGGCTGCCAAGGGAAGGTGAAGACCAGCAACAGCTTTAAGTGCTAGCACCTTCATTGTTGCAGAAGGAGCCGGACATTTCCCGTTTGGGAAAAAGGCTCTGCCGAGAAAGGACACGATGACATGTCCCGTCTCTGGGAAAGCACAGATCCCAAACGCTGCTGTGCCTATGAATAGGGTGCACGGGGAAGGTGAAGACCAGCAACAGCTTTCAGGGCTAGCACCTTCATTGTGGGAGAAGGAGCTGGACGTTTCCCGTTTGGGAAAAAGTCTCTGCCGAGAAAGGACACAATGACATGTGCCGTATCTGGGAAAGCACAGATCCCTAGTGATGTTCTGCCTGTGAATATACTGCCAAGGGAAGGTGAAGACCAACAACAGCTTTCAGGGCTGGCCCCTTCCTTGTGGCAGAAGGAGCCGGACGTTTCCCTTTTCATAAAAGGCTCTGCCGAGAAAGGACACGATGACATGTCCCGTCTCTGGGAAAGCACAGATCCCAAGCGCTGCTGTGCTTATTAATAGGCTGCCCAGGGAATGTGAAGACCAGCAACAGCTTTCTGGGCTAGCACCTTCATTGTGGGAGAAGGAGCCGGACGTTTCCCATTTGGGAAAAATACTCTGCCGAGAAAGGACACGATGACATCTCCCGTCCCTGAGAAAGCACAGATCCCAAGCGCTGCTGTGCCTGTGAATAGGGTGCACGGGGAAGGTGAAGGTTAGCAACAGCTTTCAGGGCTAGCACCTTCACTGTGGGAGAAGGAGCCGGACTTTTCCCATTTTGGAAAAAGGCTCTGCCGAGAAAGGATACGATGACATGTACCGACTCTGGGAAAGCACAGATCCCAAGCGTTGCTGTGCTTATTAATAGGCTGCCAAGGGAAGGTGAAGACCAGCAACAGCTTTCAGGGCTGGCCCCTTCCTTGTGGCAGAAGGAGCCGGACGTTTCCCATTTGGGAAAAATACTCTGCCGAGAAAGGACACGATGACATGTCCCGTCTCTGGGAAAGCACAGATCCCAAGCGTTGCTGTGCCTCTGAATAGGCTGCCCAGGGAAGGTGAAGACCAGCAATAGCTTTCTGGGCTAGCACCTTCATTGTGGGAGAATGAGCCGGACGTTTCCCGTTTGGGAAAAAGCTCTTCCGAGAAAGGACACGATGACATCTCCCGTCCCTGAGAAATCACAGATCCGAAGCGCTGCTGTGCCTGTGAATAGGGTGCACGGGGAAGGTGAAGACCGGCAACAGCTTTCAGGGCTAGCACCTTCCTTGTGGGAGAAGGAGCCGGACGTTTCCCATTTTGGAAAAAGGCTCTGCCGAGAAAGGACACGATGACATGTCCCGTCTCTGGGAAAGCACAGATCCCAAGCGTTGCTGTGCTTATTAATAGGCTGCCCAGGGAAGGTGAAGACCAGCAACAGCTTTCTGGGCAAGCACCTTCATTGTGGGAGAAGGAGCCGGACATTTCCCGTTTGCGAAAAAGGTTATGCCGAGAAAGGACACGATGACATCTCCCGTCTCTGGAAAAGTACAGATCCCAAGCGCTGCTGTGCCTGTGAATAGGGTGCCCAGGGAAGGTGAAGTCCAGCATCAGCTTTCAGGGCTAGCACCTTCATTGTGGGAGAAGGAGCCGGACGTTTCCCATTTTGGAAAAAGGCTCTGCTGACAAAGGACTCGATGACATGTACCGTCTCTGGGAAAGCACAGATCCCAAGCGCTGCTGTGCTTATTAATAGGTTGCCCAGGGAAGGTGAAGACCAGCAACAGTTTTCAGGGCTGGCCCTTTCCTTGTGGCAGAAGGAGCCAGAGGTTTCCGGTTTGGGAAAAATACTCTGCCGAGAACGGACACGATCACATGTCCCGTCTCTGGGAAAGCACAGATCCGAAGCGCTGCTGTGCCTATGAATAGGGTGCACGGGGAAGGTGAAGACCAGCAACAGCTTTTAGGGCTGGCCCCTTCCTTGTGGCAAAGGAGCCGGACGTTTCCCTTTTCATAAGAGGCTGTGCCGAGAACGGACACGATGACATGTCCTATCTCTCGGAAAGCAGAGATCCCAAGTCCTGCTGTGCCTCTGAATAGGCTGCCCAGGGAAGGTGAAGACCAGCAACAGCTTTCAGGGCTGGCCCCTTCCTTGTGGCAAAGGAGCCGGACGTTTCCCTTTTCATAAGAGGCTCTGCCGAGAAAGGACACGATGACATGTCCCGTCTCTGGGAAAGCACAGATCCGAAACACTGCTGTGCCTGTGAATAGGGTGCACGGGGAAGGTGAAGACCAGCAACAGCTTTCAGGGCTAGCACCTTCCTTGTGGGAGAAGGAGCCGGACGTTTCCCGTTTGGGAAAAAGGCTCTGCCGAGAAAGGACACGATGACATGTCCCGTCTCTGGGAAAGCACAGATCCCTCGTGATGTTACGCCTGTGAATAGGCTGCCCAGGGAAGGCGAAGACCAGCAAGAGCTTTTAGGGCTGGCGCCTTCATTGTGGGAGAATGAGCCGGACATTTCCCTTTGGGAAAAAGGCACTGCCGAGAAAGGACACGATGACATGTACCGTCTCTGGGAAAGCACAGGTCCCAAACGCTGCTGTGCTTATTAATAGCCTGCCAAGGGAAGGTGAAGACCAGCAACAGCTTTCTGGGCTAGCACCTTCATTGTGGGAGAAGGAGCCGGACGTTTCCCGTTTGGGAAAAAGGCTCTGCCGAGAAAGGACACGATCACAAGTCCCATCTCTGGGAAAGCACAGATCCCTAGTGATGTTATGCCTGTGAATAGGCTGCCCAGGGAAGGTGAAGACCAGCAACGGCTTTCAGGGCTGGCCCCTTCCTTGTGGGAGAAGGAGCCGGACGTTACCCATTTCGGAAAAATACTCTGCCAAGAAAGGACACGATCACATGTCCCGCATCTGGGAGAGCACAGGTCCCAAGCGTTGCTGTGCTTATTAATAGGCTGCCCAGGGAAGGTGAAGACCAGCAACAGCTTTCAGGGCTAGCACCTTCATTGTGGGAGAAGGAGCCGGACGTTTCCCATTTTGGAAAAAGGCTCTGCCGACAAAGGACACGATGACATGTGCCGTCTCTGGGAAAGCACAGATCCCAAGCGTTACTGTGCTTATTAATAGGCTGCCCAGGGAAGGTGAAGACCAGCAACAGCTTTCTGGGCGAGCACCTGCATTGTGGGAGAAGGAGCCCGAAGATTCCCGTTTGGGAAAAAGGCTCTGCCGAGAAAGGACACGATCACATGTCCCGTCTCTGGGAAAGCACAGATCCCAAGCGTTGCTGTGCTTATTAATAGGCTGCCCAGGGAAGGTGAAGACCAGCAACATCTTTCAGGGCTATCACCTTCATTGTGGGAGAATGAGGCGGACGTATCCCTTTTGATAAAAGGCTCTGCCGAGAAAGGACACGATGACATGTCCCGTCTCTGGGAAAGCACAGATCCCTCGTGATGTTATGCCTGTGAATAGGCTGCCCAGGGAAGGTGAAGACCAGCAAGAGCTTTCAAGGCTGGCATCTTCCTTGTGGGAGAAGGAGCCGGACGTTTCCCATTTGGGAAAAATTCTCTGCCGAGAATGGACCCGATGACATATCCCGTCTCTGGGAAAGCACAGATCCCAAGCGTTGCTGTGCTTATTAATAGGCTGCCAAGGGAAGGTGAAGACCAGCAACAGCTTTCTGGGCTAGCACCTTCATTGTGGGAGAAGGAGCCGGACGTATCCCGTTTGGGAAAAAGGCTCTTCCGAGAACAGACACGATCACATGTCCCGCATCTGGGAAAGCACAGGTCCCAAGCGTTGCTGTGCTTATTAATAGGCTGCCCAGGGAAGGTGAAGACCAGCAACAGCTTTCTGGGCTAGCACCTTCATTGTGGGAGAAGGAGCCGGACGTTTCCCGTTTGGGAAAAAGATTCTGCCGAGAACGGACACGATGACATGTCCCGTCCCTGGGAAAGCACGGATCCCAAGCGCTGCTGTGCCTGTGAATAGGCTGCCAAGGGAAGGTGAAGACCAGCAACAGCTTTAAGTGCTAGCACCTTCATTGTGGCAGAAGGAGCCGGACATTTCCCGTTTGGGAAAAAGGCTCTGCCGAGAAAGGACACGATGACATGTCCCGTCTCTGGGAAAGCACAGATCCCAAACGCTGCTGTGCCTATGAATAGGGTGCACGGGGAAGGTGAAGACCAGCAACAGCTTTCAGGGCTAGCACCTTCATTGTGGGAGAAGGAGCTGGACGTTTCCCGTTTGGGAAAAAGTCTCTGCCGAGAAAGGACACAATGACATGTGCCGTATCTGGGAAAGCACAGATCCCTAGTGATGTTCTGCCTGTGAATATACTGCCAAGGGAAGGTGAAGACCAACAACAGCTTTCAGGGCTGGCCCCTTCCTTGTGGCAGAAGGAGCCGGACGTTTCCCTTTTCATAAAAGGCTCTGCCGAGAAAGGACACGATGACATGTCCCGTCTCTGGGAAAGCACAGATCCCAAGCGCTGCTGTGCTTATTAATAGGCTGCCCAGGGAATGTGAAGACCAGCAACAGCTTTCTGGGCTAGCACCTTCATTGTGGGAGAAGGAGCCGGACGTTTCCCATTTGGGAAAAATACTCTGCCGAGAAAGGACACGATGACATCTCCCGTCCCTGAGAAAGCACAGATCCCAAGCGCTGCTGTGCCTGTGAATAGGGTGCACGGGGAAGGTGAAGGTTAGCAACAGCTTTCAGGGCTAGCACCTTCACTGTGGGAGAAGGAGCCGGACTTTTCCCATTTTGGAAAAAGGCTCTGCCGAGAAAGGATACGATGACATGTACCGACTCTGGGAAAGCACAGATCCCAAGCGTTGCTGTGCTTATTAATAGGCTGCCAAGGGAAGGTGAAGACCAGCAACAGCTTTCAGGGCTGGCCCCTTCCTTGTGGCAGAAGGAGCCGGACGTTTCCCATTTGGGAAAAATACTCTGCCGAGAAAGGACACGATGACATGTCCCGTCTCTGGGAAAGCACAGATCCCAAGCGTTGCTGTGCCTCTGAATAGGCTGCCCAGGGAAGGTGAAGACCAGCAATAGCTTTCTGGGCTAGCACCTTCATTGTGGGAGAATGAGCCGGACGTTTCCCGTTTGGGAAAAAGCTCTTCCGAGAAAGGACACGATGACATCTCCCGTCCCTGAGAAATCACAGATCCGAAGCGCTGCTGTGCCTGTGAATAGGGTGCACGGGGAAGGTGAAGACCAGCAACAGCTTTCAGGGCTAGCACCTTCCTTGTGGGAGAAGGAGCCGGACGTTTCCCATTTTGGAAAAAGGCTCTGCCGAGAAAGGACACGATGACATGTCCCGTCTCTGGGAAAGCACAGATCCCAAGCGTTGCTGTGCTTATTAATAGGCTGCCCAGGGAAGGTGAAGACCAGCAACAGCTTTCTGGGCAAGCACCTTCATTGTGGGAGAAGGAGCCGGACATTTCCCGTTTGCGAAAAAGGTTATGCCGAGAAAGGACACGATGACATCTCCCGTCTCTGGAAAAGTACAGATCCCAAGCGCTGCTGTGCCTGTGAATAGGGTGCCAAGGGAAGGTGAAGACCAGCAAGAGCTTTCAGGGCTAGCACCTTCATTGTGAGAGAATGAGGCGGACGTATCCCGTTTGGGAAAAAGGCTCTTCCGAGAACGGACACGATCACATGTCCCGCATCTGGGAAAGCACAGATCCCTCGTGATGTTATGCCTGTGAATAGGCTGCCCAGGGAAGGTGAGGACCAGCAAGAGCTTTTAGGGCTGGCCCCTTCCTTGCGGGAGAAGGAGCCAGACGTTTCCCGTTTGGGAAAAAGTCTCTTCCGAGAAAGGACACGATCACATGTGCCGCATCTGGGAAAGCACAGATACCAAACGCTGCTGTGCCTATGAATAGACTGCCCAGGGAAGGTGAAGACCAGCAACAGCTTTTAGGGCTGGCCCCTTCATTGTGGGAGAATGAGCCGGACATTTCCCTTTTGATAAAAGGCTCTGCCGAGAAAGGACACAATGACATGTCCCGCGTCTTGGAAAGCACAGATCTCTCATGATGTTACGCCTGTGAATAGGCTGCCCAGGGAAGGTGAAGACCAGCAAGAGCTTTCAAGGCTGGCATCTTCCTTGTGTGAGAAGGAGCCGGACGTTTCCCATTTGGGAAAAATTCTCTGCCGAGAATGGACCCGATGACATATCTCGTCTCTGGGAAAGCACAGATCCCAAGCGTTGCTGTGCTTATTAATAGGCTGCCCAGGGAAGGTGAAGACCAGCAACAGCTTTCAGGGCTAGCACCTTCATTGTGGGAGAAGGAGCCGGACGTATCCCGTTTGGGAAAAAGGCTCTTCCGAGAACGGACACGATCACATGTCCCGCATCTGGGAAAGCACAGGTCCCAAGCGTTGCTGTGCTTATTAATAGGCTGCCCAGGGAAGGTGAAGACCAGCAACAGCTTTCAGGGCTAGCACCTTCATTGTGGCAGAAGGAGCCGGACGTTTCCCGTTTGGGAAAAATACTCTGCCGAGAACGGACACGATGACATGTGCCGTCTCTGGGAAAGCACAGATCCCTAGTGATGTTCTGCTGTGAATAGGCTGCCCAGGGAAGGTGAAGACCAACAACAGCTTTCAGGGCTGGCCCCTTCCTTGTGGCAGAAGGAGCCGGACGTTTCCCTTTTCATAAAAGGCTCTGCCGAGAACGGACACGATGACATGTCCCGTCTCTCGGAAAGCACAGATCCCTAGTGATGTTCTGCCTCTGAATAGGCTGCCCAGGGAAGGTGAAGACCAGCAACAGCTTTCAGGGCTGGCCCTTTCCTTGTGGGAGAAGGAGCCGGACGTTTCCCGTTTGGGAAAAATACTCTGCCGAGAATGGACACGATGACATGTCCCGTCTCTGGGAAAGCACAGATCCCAAGCATTGCTGTGCCTCTGAATAGGCTGCCCAGGGAAGGTGAAGACCAGCAACAGCTTTCAGGGCTAGCACCTTCATTGTGGGAGAAGGAGCCGGACGTTTCCCATTTTGGAAAAAGGCTCTGCCGACAAAGGACACGATGACATGTACCGTCTCTGGGAAAGCACAGATCCCAAGCGCTGCTGTGCTTATTAATAGGCTGCCCAGGGAAGGTGAAGACCAGCAACAGCTTTCAGGGCTGGCCCTTTCCTTGTGGCAGAAGGAGCCAGACGTTTCCCGTTTGGGAAAAATACTCTGCCGAGAACGGACACGATAACATGTCCCGTCTCTCGGAAAGCACAGATCCGAAGCGCTGCTGTGCCTATGAATAGGGTGCACGGGGAAGGTGAAGACCAGCAACAGCTTTTAGGGCTGGCCCCTTCCTTGTGGGAGAAGGAGCCGGACGTTTCCTCTTTGGGAAAAAGCTCTGCCGAGAACGGACACGATCACATGTACCGTCCCTGAGAAAGCACAGATCCCAAGTGCTGAGGTGCCTATGAATAGGGTGCAAGGGAAGGTGAAGACCAGCAGCAGCTTTCAGGGCTGGCCCCTTCCTTGTGGGAGAAGGAGCCGGAAGTTTCCCGTTTGGAAAAAAGCTCTGTCGAGAACGGACACGATGACATGTCCCGTCTCTGGGAAAGCACAGATCCCTAGTGATGTTATGCCTGTGAATTGGCTGCCCAGGGAAGGTGAAGACCAGCAACAGCTTTCTGGGCTGGCCCCTTCCTTGTGGGAGAAGGAGCCGGACGTTACCCATTTCGGAAAAATACTCTGCCGAGAATGGACACGATGACATGTCCCGTCTCTGGGAAAGCACAGATCCCAAGCGTTGCTGTGCTTATTAGTAGACTGCCCAGGGAAGGTGAAGACCAGCGACAGCTTTCTGGGCTAGCACCTTCATTGTGGGAGAAGGAGCCGGACGTTTCCCATTTGGGAAAAAGGCTCTGCCGAGAAAGGACACGATGACATGTCCCGTCTCTGGGAAAGCACAGATCCCAAGCGCTGCTGTGCCTCTGAATAGGCTGCCCAGGGAAGGTGAAGACCAGCAACAGCTTTCAGGGCTGGCTCCTTCCTTGTGGCAGAAGGAGCCGGACGTTTCCCGTTTGGGAAAAATACTCTGCCGAGAACGGACACGATGACATGTGCCGTCTCTGGGAAAGCACAGATCCCTAGTGATGTTCTGCTGTGAATAGGCTGCCCAGGGAAGGTGAAGACCAACAACAGCTTTCAGGCCTGGCCCCTTCCTTGTGGCAGAAGGAGCCGGACGTTTCCCTTTTCATAAAAGGCTCTGCCGAGAACGGACACGATGACATGTGCCGTCTCTGGGAAAGCACAGATCCCTAGTGATGTTCTGCTGTGAATAGGCTGCCCAGGGAAGGTGAAGACCAACAACAGCTTTCAGGCCTGGCCCCTTCCTTGTGGCAGAAGGAGCCGGACGTTTCCCTTTTCATAAAAGGCTCTGCCGACAACGGACACGATGACATGTCCCATCTCTGGGAAAGCACAGATCCCAAGCGCTGCTGTGCTTATTAATAGGCTGCCCAGGGAAGGTGAAGACCAGCAACAGCTTTCAGGGCTGGCCCTTTCCTTGTGGCAGAAGGAGCCAGACGTTTCCCGTTTGGGAAAAATACTCTGCCGACAACGGACACGATGACATGTGCCGTCTCTGGGAAAGCACAGATCCCTAGTGATGTTCTGCTGTGAATAGGCTGCCCAGGGAAGGTGAAGACCAACAACAGCTTTCAGGGCTGGCCCCTTCCTTGTGGCAGAAGGAGCCGGACGTTTCCCTTTTCATAAAAGGCTCTGCCGAGAACGGACACGATGACATGTCCCGTCTCTCGGAAAGCACAGATCCCTAGTGATGTTCTGCCTCTGAATAGGCTGCCCAGGGAAGGTGAAGACCAGCAACAGCTTTCAGGGCTGGCCCTTTCCTTGTGGGAGAAGGAGCCGGACGTTTCCCGTTTGGGAAAAATACTCTGCCGAGAATGGACACGATGACATGTCCCGTCTCTGGGAAAGCACAGATCCCAAGCATTGCTGTGCCTCTGAATAGGCTGCCCAGGGAAGGTGAAGACCAGCAACAGCTTTCAGGGCTAGCACCTTCATTGTGGGAGAAGGAGCCAGACGTTTCCCATTTTGGAAAAAGGCTCTGCCGACAAAGGACACGATGACATGTACCGTCTCTGGGAAAGCACAGATCCCAAGCGCTGCTGTGCTTATTAATAGGCTGCCCAGGGAAGGTGAAGACCAGCAACAGCTTTCAGGGCTGGCCCTTTCCTTGTGGCAGAAGGAGCCAGACGTTTCCCGTTTGGGAAAAATACTCTGCCGAGAACGGACACGATAACATGTCCCGTCTCTCGGAAAGCACAGATCCGAAGCGCTGCTGTGCCTATGAATAGGTTGCACGGGGAAGGTGAAGACCAGCAACAGCTTTTAGGGCTGGCCCCTTCCTTGTGGGAGAAGGAGCCGGACGTTTCCTCTTTGGGAAAAAGCTCTGCCGAGAACGGACACGATCACATGTACCGTCCCTGAGAAAGCACAGATCCCAAGTGCTGAGGTGCCTATGAATAGGGTGCAAGGGAAGGTGAAGACCAGCAGCAGCTTTCAGGGCTGGCCCCTTCCTTGTGGGAGAAGGAGCCGGAAGTTTCCCGTTTGGAAAAAAGCTCTGTCGAGAACGGACACGATGACATGTCCCGTCTCTGGGAAAGCACAGATCCCTAGTGATGTTATGCCTGTGAATTGGCTGCCCAGGGAAGGTGAAGACCAGCAACAGCTTTCTGGGCTGGCCCCTTCCTTGTGGGAGAAGGAGCCGGACGTTACCCATTTCGGAAAAATACTCTGCCGAGAATGGACACGATGACATGTCCCGTCTCTGGGAAAGCACAGATCCCAAGCGTTGCTGTGCTTATTAGTAGACTGCCCAGGGAAGGTGAAGACCAGCGACAGCTTTCTGGGCTAGCACTTTCATTGTGGGAGAAGGAGCCGGACGTTTCCCATTTGGGAAAAAGGCTCTGCCGAGAAAGGACACGATGACATGTCCCGTCTCTGGGAAAGCACAGATCCCAAGCGCTGCTGTGCCTCTGAATAGGCTGCCCAGGGAAGGTGAAGACCAGCAACAGCTTTCAGGGCTGGCTCCTTCCTTGTGGCAGAAGGAGCCGGACGTTTCCCGTTTGGGAAAAATACTCTGCCGAGAACGGACACGATGACATGTGCCGTCTCTGGGAAAGCACAGATCCCTAGTGATGTTCTGCTGTGAATAGGCTGCCCAGGGAAGGTGAAGACCAACAACAGCTTTCAGGGCTGGCCCCTTCCTTGTGGCAGAAGGAGCCGGACGTTTCCCTTTTCATAAAAGGCTCTGCCGAGAACGGACACGATGACATGTGCCGTCTCTGGGAAAGCACAGATCCCTAGTGATGTTCTGCTGTGAATAGGCTGCCCAGGGAAGGTGAAGACCAACAACAGCTTTCAGGCCTGGCCCCTTCCTTGTGGCAGAAGGAGCCGGACGTTTCCCTTTTCATAAAAGGCTCTGCCGACAACGGACACGATGACATGTCCCATCTCTGGGAAAGCACAGATCCCAAGCGCTGCTGTGCTTATTAATAGGCTGCCCAGGGAAGGTGAAGACCAGCAACAGCTTTCAGGGCTGGCCCTTTCCTTGTGGCAGAAGGAGCCAGACGTTTCCCGTTTGGGAAAAATACTCTGCCGAGAAAGGACACGATCACATGTCCCGTCTCTCGGAAAGCACAGATCCCAATCGCTGCTGTGCCTCTGAATAGGCTGCCCAGGGAAGGTGAAGACCAGCAACAGCTTTCAGGGCTGGCCCTTTCCTTGTGGGAGAAGGAGCCGGACGTTTCCTCTTTGGGAAAAAGCTCTGCCGAGAACGGACACGATCACATGTACCGTCCCTGAGAAAGCACAGATCCCAAGTGCTGAGGTGCCTATGAATAGGGTGCAAGGGAAGCTGAAGACGAGCAGCAGCTTTCAGGGCTGGCCCCTTCCTTGTGGGAGAAGGAGCCAGACGTTTCCCGTTTGGAAAAAAGCTCTGCCGAGAAAGGACACGATGACATGTCCCGTCTCTGGGAAAGCACAGATCCCTAGTGATGTTATGCCTCTGAATAGGCTGCCCAGGGAAGGTGAAGACCAGCAACAGCTTTCTGGGCTAGCACCTTCATTGTGGGAGAAGGAGCCGGACGTATCCCGTTTGGGAAAAAGGCTCTTCCGAGAAAGGACACGATGACATATCCCGTCCCTGAGAAATCACAGATCCGAAGCGCTGCTGTGCCTGTGAATAGGGTGCACGGGGAAGGTGAAGACCAGCAACAGCTTTCAGGGCTAGCACCTTCCTTGTGGGAGAAGGAGCCGGACGTTTCCCGTTTGGGAAAAAGGCTCTGCCGACAAAGGACACGATGACATGTACCGTCTCTGGGAAAGCACAGATCCCAAGCGTTGCTGTGCTTATTAATAGGCTGCCCAGGGAAGGTGAAGACCAGCAACAGCTTTCTGGGCTGGCCCCTTCCTTGTGGGAGAAGGAGCCGGACGTTTCCCGTTTGGGAAAAATACTCTGCCGAGAAAGGACACGATGACATGTGCCGTCTCTGGGAAAGCACAGATCCCTAGTGATGTTCTGCTGTGAATAGGCTGCCAAGGGAAGGTGAAGACCAACAACAGCTTTCAGGGCTGGCCCCTTCCTTGTGGCAGAAGGAGCCGGACGTTTCCCTTTTCATAAAAGGCTCTGCCGAGAACGGACACGATGACATGTCCCGTCTCTTGGAAAGCACAGATCCCAATCGCTGCTGTGCCTCTGAATAGGCTGCCCAGGGAAGGTGAAGACCAGCAACAGCTTTCAGGGCTAGCACCTTCATTGTGGGAGAAGGAGCCGGACGTTTCCCATTTTGGAAAAAGGCTCTGCCGACAAAGGACTCGATGACATGTACCGTCTCTGGGAAAGCACAGATCCCAAGCGCTGCTGTGCTTATTAATAGGTTGCCCAGGGAAGGTGAAGACCAGCAACAGTTTTCAGGGCTGGCCCTTTCCTTGTGGCAGAAGGAGCCAGAGGTTTCCCGTTTGGGAAAAATACTCTGCCGAGAACGGACACGATAACATGTCCCGTCTCTGGGAAAGCACAGATCCGAAGCGCTGCTGTGCCTATGAATAGGGTGCACCGGGAAGGTGAAGACCAGCAACAGCTTTTAGGGCTGGCCCCTTCCTTGTGGGAGAAGGAGCCGGACGTTTCCTCTTTGGGAAAAAGCTCTGCCGAGAACGGACACGATCACATGTACCGTCCCTGAGAAAACACAGATCCCAAGTGCTGAGGTGCCTATGAATAGGGTGCAAGGGAAGGTGAAGACCAGCAGCAGCTTTCAGGGCTGGCCCCTTCCTTGTGGGAGAAGGAGCCAGACGTTTCCCGTTTGGAAAAAAGCTCTGCCGAGAACGGACACGATGACATGTCCCGTCCCTGGGAAAGCACGGATCCCAAGCGCTGCTGTGCCTGTGAATAGGCTGCCAAGGGAAGGTGAAGACCAGCAACAGCTTTAAGTGCTAGCACCTTCATTGTGGCAGAAGGAGCCGGACATTTCCCGTTTGGGAAAAAGGCTCTGCCGAGAAAGGACACGATGACATGTCCCGTCTCTGGGAAAGCACAGATCCCAAACGCTGGCTGTGCCTATGAATAGGGTGCACGGGGAAGGTGAAGACCAGCAACAGCTTTCAGGGCTAGCACCTTCATTGTGGGAGAAGGAGCTGGACGTTTCCCGTTTGGGAAAAAGTCTCTGCCGAGAAAGGACACAATGACATGTGCCGTATCTGGGAAAGCACAGATCCCTAGTGATGTTCTGCCTGTGAATATACTGCCAAGGGAAGGTGAAGACCAACAACAGCTTTCAGGGCTGGCCCCTTCCTTGTGGCAGAAGGAGCCGGACGTTTCCCTTTTCATAAAAGGCTCTGCCGAGAAAGGACACGATGACATGTCCCGTCTCTGGGAAAGCACAGATCCCAAGCGCTGCTGTGCTTATTAATAGGCTGCCCAGGGAATGTGAAGACCAGCAACAGCTTTCAGGGTTGGCCCCTTCCTTGCGGGAGAAGGAGCCGGACGTATCCCGTTTGGGAAAAAGGCTCTGCCGAGAAAGGACACGATGACATCTCCCGTCCCTGAGAAAGCACAGGTCCCAAGCGCTGCTGTGCCTGTGAATAGGGTGCACGGGGAAGGTGAAGGTTAGCAACAGCTTTCAGGGCTAGCACCTTCACTGTGGGAGAAGGAGCCGGACTTTTCCCATTTTGGAAAAAGGCTCTGCCGAGAAAGGATACGATGACATGTACCGACTCTGGGAAAGCACAGATCCCAAGCGTTGCTGTGCTTATTAATAGGCTGCCAAGGGAAGGTGAAGACCAGCAACAGCTTTCAGGGCTGGCCCCTTCCTTGTGGCAGAAGGAGCCGGACGTTTCCCATTTGGGAAAAATACTCTGCCGAGAAAGGACACGATGACATGTCCCGTCTCTGGGAAAGCACAGATCCCAAGCGTTGCTGTGCCTCTGAATAGGCTGCCCAGGGAAGGTGAAGACCAGCAATAGCTTTCTGGGCTAGCACCTTCATTGTGGGAGAATGAGCCGGACGTTTCCCGTTTGGGAAAAAGCTCTTCCGAGAAAGGACACGATGACATCTCCCGTCCCTGAGAAATCACAGATCCGAAGCGCTGCTGTGCCTGTGAATAGGGTGCACGGGGAAGGTGAAGACCAGCAACAGCTTTCAGGGCTAGCACCTTCCTTGTGGGAGAAGGAGCCGGACGTTTCCCATTTTGGAAAAAGTCTCTGCCGAGAAAGGACACGATGACATGTCCCGTCTCTGGGAAAGCACAGATCCCAAGCGTTGCTGTGCTTATTAATAGGCTGCCCAGGGAAGGTGAAGACCAGCAACAGCTTTCTGGGCGAGCACCCTTCATTGTGGGAGAAGGAGCCGGACATTTCCCGTTTGCGAAAAAGGTTATGCCGAGAAAGGACACGATGACATGTCCCGTCTCTGGAAAAGTACAGATCCCAAGCGCTGCTGTGCCTGTGAATAGGGTGCCAAGGGAAGGTGAAGACCAGCAAGAGCTTTCAGGGCTAGCACCTTCATTGTGAGAGAATGAGGCGGACGTATCCCGTTTGGGAAAAAGGCTCTTCGAGAACGGACACGATCACATGTCCCGCATATGGGAAAGCACAGATCCCTCGTGATGTTATGCCTGTGAATAGGCTGCCCAGGGAAGGTGAGGACCAGCAAGAGCTTTTAGGGCTGGCCCCTTCCTTGCGGGAGAAGGAGCCAGACGTTTCCCGTTTGGGAAAAAGTCTCTTCCGAGAAAGGACACGATCACATGTGCCGCATCTGGGAAAGCACAGATACCAAACGCTGCTGTGCCTATGAATAGACTGCCCAGGGAAGGTGAAGACCAGCAACAGCTTTTAGGGCTGGCCCCTTCATTGTGGGAGAATGAGCCGGACATTTCCCTTTTGATAAAAGGCTCTGCCGAGAAAGGACACAATGACATGTCCCGCGTCTTGGAAAGCACAGATCTCTCATGATGTTACGCCTGTGAATAGGCTGCCCAGGGAAGGTGAAGACCAGCAAGAGCTTTCAAGGCTGGCATCTTCCTTGTGTGAGAAGGAGCCGGACGTTTCCCATTTGGGAAAAATTCTCTGCCGAGAATGGACCCGATGACATATCTCGTCTCTGGGAAAGCACAGATCCCAAGCGTTGCTGTGCTTATTAATAGGCTGCCCAGGGAAGGTGAAGACCAGCAACAGCTTTCAGGGCTAGCACCTTCATTGTGGGAGAAGGAGCCGGACGTATCCCGTTTGGAAAAAGGCTCTTCCGAGAACGGACACGATCACATGTCCCGCATCTGGGAAAGCACAGGTCCCAAGCGTTGCTGTGCTTATTAATAGGCTGCCCAGGGAAGGTGAAGACCAGCAACAGCTTTCAGGGCTAGCACCTTCATTGTGGCAGAAGTAGCCGGACGTTTCCCGTTTGGGAAAAATACTCTGCCGAGAACGGACACGATGACATGTCCCGTCTCTGGGAAAGCACAGATCCCTAGTGATGTTCTGCTGTGAATAGGCTGCCCAGGGAAGGTGAAGACCAACAACAGCTTTCAGGGCTGGCCCCTTCCTTGTGGCAGAAGGAGCCGGACGTTTCCCTTTTCATAAAAGGCTCTGCCGAGAACGGACACGATGACATGTCCCGTCTCTCGGAAAGCACAGATCCCTAGTGATGTTTCTGCCTCTGAATAGGCTGCCCAGGGAAGGTGAAGACCAGCAACAGCTTTCAGGGCTGGCCCTTTCCTTGTGGGAGAAGGAGCCGGACGTTTCCCGTTTGGGAAAAATACTCTGCCGAGAATGGACACGATGACATGTCCCGTCTCTGGGAAAGCACAGATCCCAAGCATTGCTGTGCCTCTGAATAGGCTGCCCAGGGAAGGTGAAGACCAGCAACAGCTTTCAGGGCTAGCACCTTCATTGTGGGAGAAGGAGCCGGACGTTTCCCATTTTGGAAAAAGGCTCTGCCGACAAAGGACACGATGACATGTACCGTCTCTGGGAAAGCACAGATCCCAAGCGCTGCTGTGCTTATTAATAGGCTGCCCAGGGAAGGTGAAGACCAGCAACAGCTTTCAGGGCTGGCCCTTTCCTTGTGGCAGAAGGAGCCAGACGTTTCCCGTTTGGGAAAAATACTCTGCCGAGAACGGACACGATAACATATCCCGTCTCTCGGACAGCACAGATCCGAAGCGCTGCTGTGCCTATGAATAGGGTGCACGGGGAAGGTGAAGACCAGCAACAGCTTTTAGGGCTGGCCCCTTCCTTGTGGGAGAAGGAGCCGGACGTTTCCTCTTTGGGAAAAAGCTCTGCCGAGAACGGACACGATCACATGTACCGTCCCTGAGAAAGCACAGATCCCAAGTGCTGAGGTGCCTATGAATAGGGTGCAAGGGAAGGTGAAGACCAGCAGCAGCTTTCAGGGCTGGCCCCTTCCTTGTGGGAGAAGGAGCCGGAAGTTTCCCGTTTGGAAAAAAGCTCTGTCGAGAACGGACACGATGACATGTCCCGTCTCTGGGAAAGCACAGATCCCTAGTGATGTTATGCCTGTGAATTGGCTGCCCAGGGAAGGTGAAGACCAGCAACAGCTTTCTGGGCTGGCCCCTTCCTTGTGGGAGAAGGAGCCGGACGTTACCCATTTCGGAAAAATACTCTGCCGAGAATGGACACGATGACATGTCCCGTCTCTGGGAAAGCACAGATCCCAAGCGTTGCTGTGCTTATTAGTAGACTGCCCAGGGAAGGTGAAGACCAGCGACAGCTTTCTGGGCTAGCACCTTCATTGTGGGAGAAGGAGCCGGACGTTTCCCATTTGGGAAAAAGGCTCTGCCGAGAAAGGACACGATGACATGTCCCGTCTCTGGGAAAGCACAGATCCCAAGCATTGCTGTGCCTCTGAATAGGCTGCCCAGGGAAGGTGAAGACCAGCAACAGCTTTCAGGGCTGGCTCCTTCCTTGTGGCAGAAGGAGCCGGACGTTTCCCGTTTGGGAAAAATACTCTGCCGAGAACGGACACGATGACATGTGCCGTCTCTGGGAAAGCACAGATCCCTAGTGATGTTCTGCTGTGAATAGGCTGCCCAGGGAAGGTGAAGATCAACAACAGCTTTCAGGGCTGGCCCCTTCCTTGTGGCAGAAGGAGCCGGACGTTTCCCTTTTCATAAAAGGCTCTGCCGAGAACGGACACGATGACATGTGCCGTCTCTGGGAAAGCACAGATCCCTAGTGATGTTCTGCTGTGAATAGGCTGCCCAGGGAAGGTGAAGACCAACAACAGCTTTCAGGCCTGGCCCCTTCCTTGTGGCAGAAGGAGCCGGACGTTTCCCTTTTCATAAAAGGCTCTGCCGACAACGGACACGATGACATGTCCCATCTCTGGGAAAGCACAGATCCCAAGCGCTGCTGTGCTTATTAATAGGCTGCCCAGGGAAGGTGAAGACCAGCAACAGCTTTCAGGGCTGGCCCTTTCCTTGTGGCAGAAGGAGCCAGACGTTTCCCGTTTGGGAAAAATACTCTGCCGACAACGGACACGATGACATGTGCCGTCTCTGGGAAAGCACAGATCCCTAGTGATGTTCTGCTGTGAATAGGCTGCCCAGGGAAGGTGAAGACCAACAACAGCTTTCAGGGCTGGCCCCTTCCTTGTGGCAGAAGGAGCCGGACGTTTCCCTTTTCATAAAAGGCTCTGCCGAGAACGGACACGATGACATGTCCCGTCTCTCGGAAAGCACAGATCCCTAGTGATGTTCTGCCTCTGAATAGGCTGCCCAGGGAAGGTGAAGACCAGCAACAGCTTTCAGGGCTGGCCCTTTCCTTGTGGGAGAAGGAGCCGGACGTTTCCCGTTTGGGAAAAATACTCTGCCGAGAATGGACACGATGACATGTCCCGTCTCTGGGAAAGCACAGATCCCAAGCATTGCTGTGCCTCTGAATAGGCTGCCCAGGGAAGGTGAAGACCAGCAACAGCTTTCAGGGCTAGCACCTTCATTGTGGGAGAAGGAGCCGGACGTTTCCCATTTTGGAAAAAGGCTCTGCCGACAAAGGACACGATGACATGTACCGTCTCTGGGAAAGCACAGATCCCAAGCGCTGCTGTGCTTATTAATAGGCTGCCCAGGGAAGGTGAAGACCAGCAACAGCTTTCAGGGCTGGCCCTTTCCTTGTGGCAGAAGGAGCCAGACGTTTCCCGTTTGGGAAAAATACTCTGCCGAGAACGGACACGATAACATGTCCCGTCTCTCGGAAAGCACAGATCCGAAGCGCTGCTGTGCCTATGAATAGGGTGCACGGGGAAGGTGAAGACCAGCAACAGCTTTTAGGGCTGGCCCCTTCCTTGTGGGAGAAGGAGCCGGACGTTTCCTCTTTGGGAAAAAGCTCTGCCGAGAACGGACACGATGACATGTACCGTCCCTGAGAAAGCACAGATCCCAAGTGCTGAGGTGCCTATGAATAGGGTGCAAGGGAAGGTGAAGACCAGCAGCAGCTTTCAGGGCTGGCCCCTTCCTTGTGGGAGAAGGAGCCGGAAGTTTCCCGTTTGGAAAAAAGCTCTGTCGAGAACGGACACGATGACATGTCCCGTCTCTGGGAAAGCACAGATCCCTAGTGATGTTATGCCTGTGAATTGGCTGCCCAGGGAAGGTGAAGACCAGCAACAGCTTTCTGGGCTGGCCCCTTCCTTGTGGGAGAAGGAGCCAGACGTTACCCATTTCGGAAAAATACTCTGCCGAGAATGGACACGATGACATGTCCCGTCTCTGGGAAAGCACAGATCCCAAGCGTTGCTGTGCTTATTAGTAGACTGCCCAGGGAAGGTGAAGACCAGCGACAGCTTTCTGGGCTAGCACCTTCATTGTGGGAGAAGGAGCCGGACGTTTCCCATTTGGGAAAAAGGCTCTGCCGAGAAAGGACACGATGACATGTGCCGTCTCTGGGAAAGCACAGATCCCAAGCGCTGCTGTGCCTCTGAATAGGCTGCCCAGGGAAGGTGAAGACCAGCAACAGCTTTCAGGGCTGGCTCCTTCCTTGTGGCAGAAGGAGCCGGACGTTTCCCGTTTGGGAAAAATACTCTGCCGAGAACGGACACGATGACATGTGCCATCTCTGGGAAAGCACAGATCCCTAGTGATGTTCTGCTGTGAATAGGCTGCCCAGGGAAGGTGAAGACCAACAACAGCTTTCAGGGCTGGCCCCTTCCTTGTGGCAGAAGGAGCCGGACGTTTCCCTTTTCATAAAAGGCTCTGCCGAGAACGGACACGATGACATGTGCCGTCTCTGGGAAAGCACAGATCCCTAGTGATGTTCTGCTGTGAATAGGCTGCCCAGGGAAGGTGAAGACCAACAACAGCTTTCAGGCCTGGCCCCTTCCTTGTGGCAGAAGGAGCCGGACGTTTCCCTTTTCATAAAAGGCTCTGCCGACAACGGACACGATGACATGTCCCATCTCTGGGAAAGCACAGATCCCAAGCGCTGCTGTGCTTATTAATAGGCTGCCCAGGGAAGGTGAAGACCAGCAACAGCTTTCAGGGCTGGCCCTTTCCTTGTGGCAGAAGGAGCCAGACGTTTCCCGTTTGGGAAAAATACTCTGCCGAGAAAGGACACGATCACATGTCCCGTCTCTCGGAAAGCACAGATCCCAATCGCTGCTGTGCCTCTGAATAGGCTGCCCAGGGAAGGTGAAGACCAGCAACAGCTTTCAGGGCTGGCCCTTTCCTTGTGGGAGAAGGAGCCGGACGTTTCCTCTTTGGGAAAAAGCTCTGCTGAGAACGGACACGATCACATGTACCGTCCCTGAGAAAGCACAGATCCCAAGTGCTGAGGTGCCTATGAATAGGGTGCAAGGGAAGCTGAAGACGAGCAGCAGCTTTCAGGGCTGGCCCCTTCCTTGTGGGAGAAGGAGCCAGACGTTTCCCGTTTGGAAAAAAGCTCTGCCGAGAAAGGACACGATGACATGTCCCGTCTCTGGGAAAGCACAGATCCGTCGTGATGTTATGCCTGTGAATAGGCTGCCCAGGGAAGGTGAAGACCAGCAACAGCTTTCTGGGCTAGCACCTTCATTGTGGGAGAAGGAGCCGGACGTATCCCGTTTGGGAAAAAGGCTCTTCCGAGAAAGGACACGATGACATCTCCCGTCCCTGAGAAATCACAGATCCGAAGCGCTGCTGTGCCTGTGAATAGGGTGCACGGGGAAGGTGAAGACCAGCAACAGCTTTCAGGGCTAGCACCTTCCTTGTGGGAGAAGGAGCCGGACGTTTCCCGTTTGGGAAAAAGGCTCTGCCGACAAAGGACACGATGACATGTACCGTCTCTGGGAAAGCACAGATCCCAAGCGTTGCTGTGCTTATTAATAGGCTGCCCAGGGAAGGTGAAGACCAGCAACAGCTTTCTGGGCTGGCCCCTTCCTTGTGGGAGAAGGAGCCGGACGTTTCCCGTTTGGGAAAAATACTCTGCCGAGAAAGGACACGATGACATGTGCCGTCTCTGGGAAAGCACAGATCCCTAGTGATGTTCTGCCTGTGAATATACTGCCAAGGGAAGGTGAAGACCAACAACAGCTTTCAGGGCTGGCCCCTTCCTTGTGGCAGAAGGAGCTGGACATTTCCCGTTTGGGAAAAAGGCTCTGCCGAGAAAGGACACGATGACATGTCCCGTCTCTTGGAAAGCACAGATCCCAATCGCTGCTGTGCCTCTGAATAGGCTGCCCAGGGAAGGTGAAGACCAGCAACAGCTTTCAGGGCTAGCACCTTCATTGTGGGAGAAGGAGCCGGACGTTTCCCATTTTGGAAAAAGGCTCTGCCGACAAAGGACTCGATGACATGTACCGTCTCTGGGAAAGCACAGATCCCAAGCGCTGCTGTGCTTATTAATAGGTTGCCCAGGGAAGGTGAAGACCAGCAACAGTTTTCAGGGCTGGCCCTTTCCTTGTGGCAGAAGGAGCCAGAGGTTTCCCGTTTGGGAAAAATACTCTGCCGAGAACGGACACGATAACATGTCCCGTCTCTGGGAAAGCACAGATCCGAAGCGCTGCTGTGCCTATGAATAGGGTGCATGGGGAAGGTGAAGACCAGCAACAGCTTTTAGGGCTGGCCCCTTCCTTGTGGGAGAAGGAGCCGGACGTTTCCTCTTTGGGAAAAAGCTCTGCCGAGAAAGGACACGATCACATGTACCGTCCCTGAGAAAACACAGATCCCAAGTGCTGAGGTGCCTATGAATAGGGTGCAAGGGAAGGTGAAGACCAGCAGCAGCTTTCAGGGCTGGCCCCTTCCTTGTGGGAGAAGGAGCCAGACGTTTCCCGTTTGGAAAAAAGCTCTGTCGAGAACGGACACGATGACATGTCCCGTCTCTGGGAAAGCACAGATCCCTAGTGATGTTCTGCTGTGAATATACTGCCAAGGGAAGGTGAAGACCAACAACAGCTTTCAGGGCTGGCCCCTTCCTTGTGGCAAAGGAGCCGGACGTTTCCCTTTTCATAAGAGGCTGTGCCGAGAACGGACACGATTACATGTCCCATCTCTCGGAAAGCAGAGATCCCAAGTCCTGCTGTGCCTCTGAATAGGCTGCCCAGGGAAGGTGAAGACCAGCAACAGCTTTCAGGTCTGGCCCTTTCCTTGTGGCAGAAGGAGCCGGACGTTTCCCGTTTGGAAAAATACCCTGCCGAGAACGGACACGATGACATGTGCCGTCTCTGGGAAAGCACAGATCCCTAGTGATGTTCTGCTGTGAATAGGCTGCCCAGGGAAGGTGAAGACCAACAACAGCTTTCAGGGCTGGCCCCTTCCTTGTGGCAGAAGGAGCCGGACGTTTCCCTTTTCATAAAAGGCTCTGCCGAGAACGGACACGATGACATGTCCCATCTCTGGGAAAGCACAGATCCCAAGCGCTGCTGTGCTTATTAATAGGCTGCCCAGGGAAGGTGAAGACCAGCAACAGCTTTCAGGGCTGGCCCTTTCCTTGTGGCAGAAGGAGCCAGACGTTTCCCGTTTGGGAAAAATACTCTGCCGACAAAGGACACGATCACATGTCCCGTCTCTCGGAAAGCACAGATCCCAATCGCTGCTGTGCCTCTGAATAGGCTGCCCAGGGAAGGTGAAGACCAGCAACAGCTTTCAGGGCTGGCCCTTTCCTTGTGGCAGAAGGAGCCGGACGTTTCCCGTTTGGGAAAAATACTCTGCCGAGAACGGACACGATAACATGTCCCGTCTCTGGGAAAGCACAGATCCCAAGTGCTGAGGTGCCTATGAATAGGGTGCACGGGGAAGGTGAAGACCAGCAGCAGCTTTCAGGGCTGGCCCCTTCCTTGTGGGAGAAGGAGCCAGGTGTTTCCTCTTTGGGAAAAAGCTCTGCCGAGAACGGACACGATCACATGTACCGTCCCTGAGAAAGCACAGATCCCAAGTGCTGAGGTGCCTATGAATAGGGTGCAAGGGAAGGTGAAGACCAGCAACAGCTTTCAGGGCTGGCCCCTTCCTTGTGGGAGAAGGAGCCAGACGTTTCCCGTTTGGAAAAAAGCTCTGTCGAGAACGGACACGATGACATGTCCCGTCTCTGGGAAAGCACAGATCCGTCGTGATGTTATGCCTGTGAATAGGCTGCCCAGGGAAGGTGAAGACCAGCAACAGCTTTCTGGGCTAGCACCTTCATTGTGGGAGAAGGAGCCGGACGTATCCCGTTTGGGAAAAATACTCTGCCGAGAAAGGACACGATGACATCTCCCGTCCCTGAGAAATCACAGATCCGAAGCGCTGCTGTGCCTGTGAATAGGGTGCACGGGGAAGGTGAAGACCAGCAACAGCTTTCAGGGCTAGCACCTTCATTGTGGGAGAAGGAGCCGGACGTTTCCCATTTCGGAAAAAGGCTCTGCCGAGAAAGGACACGATGACATGTACCGTCTCTGGGAAAGCACAGATCCCAAGCGTTGCTGTGCTTATTAATAGGCTGCCCAGGGAAGGTGAAGACCAGCAACAGCTTTCTGGGCTGGCCCCTTCCTTGTGGGAGAAGGAGCCGGACGTTTCCCGTTTGGGAAAAATACTCTGCCGAGAACGGACACGATGACATGTGCCGTCTCTGGGAAAGCACATATACCAAACGCTGCTGTGCCTATGAATATACTGCCCAGGGAAGGTGAAGACCAGCAACAGCTTTTAGGGCTGGCCCCTTCATTGTGGGAGAATTAGGCGGACGTATCCCTTTTGATAAAAGGCTCTGCCGAGAACGGACACTATGACATGTCCCGTCTCTGGGAAAGCACAGATCCCTCGTGATGTTATGCCTGTGAATAGGCTGCCCAGGGAAGGTGAAGACCAGCAAGAGCTTTCAAGGCTGGCATCTTCCTTGTGGGAGAAGGAGCCGGACGTTTCCCATTTGGGAAAAATTCTCTGCTGAGAATGGACCCGATGACACATCCCGTCTCTGGGAAAGCACAGATCCCAAGCGTTGCTGTGCTTATTAATAGGCTGCCAAGGGAAGGTGAAGACCAGCAACAGCTTTCTGGGCTAGCACCTTCATTGTGGGAGAAGGAGCCGGACGTATCCCGTTTGGGAAAAAGGCTCTTCCGAGAACAGACACGATCACATGTGCCGCATCTGGGAAAGCACAGGTCCCAAGCGTTGCTGTGCTTATTAATAGGCTGCCCAGGGAAGGTTAAGACCAGCAACAGCTTTCTGGGCGAGCACCTTCATTGTGGGAGAAGGAGCCGGACGTTTCCCGTTTGGGAAAAAGATTCTGCCGAGAACGGACACGATGACATGTCCCGTCCCTGGTGAAAGCACAGATCCCAAGCGCTGCTGTGCCTGTGAATAGGGTGCCAAGGGAAGGTGAAGACCAGCAACAGCTTTCAGGGCTAGCACCTTCATTGTGGGAGAAGGAGCCGGACGTTTCCCGTTTGGGAAAAAGGCTCTGCCGAGAAAGGACATGATGACATGTCCCGTCTCTGGGAAAGCACAGATCCCTAGTGATGTTCTGCCTCTGAATATGCTGCCAAGGGAAGGTGAAGACCAACAACAGCTTTCAGGACTGGCCCCTTCCTTGTGGCAGAAGGAGCCGCACGTTTCCCGTTTAGGGAAAAAGGCTCTGCCGAGAACGGACACGATGACATGTGCCGTCTCTGGGAAAGCACAGATCCCTAGTGATGTTCTGCCTGTGAATATACTGCCAAGGGAAGGTGAAGAGCAGCAACAGCTTTCAGGGCTAGCACCTTCATTGTGGGAGAAGGAGCCGGACGTTTCCCATTTCGGAAAAAGGCTCTGCGGACAAAGGACACGATGACATGTACCGTCTCTGGGAAAGCACAGATCCCAAGAGTTGCTGTGCTTATTAATAGGCTGCCCAGGGAATGTGAAGGCCAGCAACAGCTTTCAGGGCTAGCACCTTCATTGTGGGAGAAGGAGCCGGACGTTTCCCGTTTGGGAAAAATACTCTGCCGAGAATGGACACGATGACATGTCCCGTCTCTGGGAAAGCACAGATCCCAAGCATTGCTGTGCCTCTGAATAGGCTGCCCAGGGAAGGTGAAGACCAGCAATAGCTTTCTGGGCTAGCACCTTCATTGTGGGAGAATGAGCCGGACGTTTCCCGTTTGGGAAAAAGCTCTTCCGAGAAAGGACACGATGACATCTCCCCTCCCTGAGAAATCACAGATCCGAAACACTGCTGTGCCTGTGAATAGGGTGCACGGGGAAGGTGAAGACCAGCAACAGCTTTCTGGGCTAGCACCTTCCTTGTGGGAGAAGGAGCCGGACGTTTCCCGTTTGGGAAAAAGGCTCTGCCGAGAAAGGACACGATGACATGTCCCGTCTCTGGGAAAGCACAGATCCCTCGTGATGTTACGCCTGTGAATAGGCTGCCCAGGGAAGGCGAAGACCAGCAAGAGCTTTTAGGGCTGGCCCCTTCATTGTGGGAGAATGAGCCGGACATTTCCCTTTGGGAAAAAGGCACTGCCGAGAAAGGACACGATGACATGTACCGTCTCTGGGAAAGCACAGGTCCCAAACGCTGCTGTGCTTATTAATAGGCTGCCAAGGGAAGGTGAAGACCAGCAACAGCTTTCTGGGCTAGCACCTTCATTGTGGGAGAAGGAGCCGGACGTTTCCCGTTTGGGAAAAAGGCTCTGCCGAGAAAGGACACGATCACAAGTCCCATCTCTGGGAAAGCACAGATCCCTAGTGATGTTATGCCTGTGAATAGGCTGCCCAGGGAAGGTGAAGACCAGCAACAGCTTTCAGGGCTGGCCCCTTCCTTGTGGGAGAAGGAGCCGGACGTTACCCATTTCGGAAAAATACTCTGCCAAGAAAGGACACGATCACATGTCCCGCATCTGGGAGAGCACAGGTCCCAAGCGTTGCTGTGCTTATTAATAGGCTGCCCAGGGAAGGTGAAGACCAGCAACAGCTTTCAGGGCTAGCACCTTCATTGTGGGAGAAGGAGCCGGACGTTTCCCATTTTGGAAAAAGGCTCTGCCGACAAAGGACACGATGACATGTACCGTCTCTGGGAAAGCACAGATCCCAAGCGTTGCTGTGCTTATTAATAGGCTGCCCAGGGAAGGTGAAGACCAGCAACATCTTTCAGGGCTATCACCTTCACTGTGGGAGAATGAGGCGGACGTATCCCTTTTGATAAAAGGCTCTGCCGAGAAAGGACACGATGACATGTCCCGTCTCTGGGAAAGCACAGATCCCTCGTGATGTTATGCCTGTGAATAGGCTGCCCAGGGAAGGTGAAGACCAGCAAGAGCTTTCAAGGCTGGCATCTTCCTTGTGGGAGAAGGAGCCGGACGTTTCCCATTTTGGAAAAATTCTCTGCCGAGAATGGACCCGATGACATATCCCGTCTCTGGGAAAGCACAGATCCTAAGCGTTGCTGTGCTTATTAATAGGCTGCCAAGGGAAGGTGAAGACCAGCAACAGCTTTCTGGGCTAGCACCTTCATTGTGGGAGAAGGAGCCGGACGTATCCCGTTTGGGAAAAAGGCTCTTCCGAGAACAGACACGATCACATGTCCCGCATGTGGGAAAGCACAGGTCCCAAGCGTTGCTGTGCTTATTAATAGGCTGCCCAGGGAAGGTGAAGACCAGCAACAGCTTTCTGGGCTAGCACCTTCCTTGTGGGAGAAGGAGCCGGACGTTTCCCGTTTGGGAAAAAGATTCTGCCGAGAACGGACACGATGACATGTCCCGTCCCTGGGAAAGCACGGATCCCAACCGCTGCTGTGCCTGTGAATAGGCTGCCAAGGGAAGGTGAAGACCAGCAACAGCTTTAAGTGCTAGCACCTTCATTGTGGCAGAAGGAGCCGGACATTTCCCGTTTGGGAAAAAGGCTCTGCCGAGAAAGGACACGATGACATGTCCCGTCTCTGGGAAAGCACAGATCCCAAACGCTGCTGTGCCTATGAATAGGGTGCACGGGGAAGGTGAAGACCAGCAACAGCTTTCAGGGATAGCACCTTCATTGTGGGAGAAGGAGCTGGACGTTTCCCGTTTGGGAAAAAGTCTCTGCCAAGAAAGGACACAATGACATGTGCCGTATCTGGGAAAGCACAGATCCCTAGTGATGTTCTGCCTGTGAATATACTGCCAAGGGAAGGTGAAGACCAACAACAGCTTTCAGGGCTGGCCCCTTCCTTGTGGCAGAAGGAGCTGGACATTTCCCGTTTGGGAAAAAGGCTCTGCCGAGAAAGGACACGATGACATGTCCCGTCTCTGGGAAAGCACAGATCCCAAGCGCTGCTGTGCTTATTAATAGGCTGCCCAGGGAATGTGAAGACCAGCAACAGCTTTCAGGGTTGGCCCCTTCCTTGCGGGAGAAGGAGCCGGACGTATCCCGTTTGGGAAAAAGGCTCTGCCGAGAAAGGACACGATGACATCTCCCGTCCCTGAGAAAGCACAGGTCCCAAGCGCAGCTGTGCCTGAGAATAGGGTGCACGGGGAAGGTGAAGGTTAGCAACAGCTTTCAGGGCTAGCACCTTCATTGTGGGAGAAGGAGCCGGACTTTTCCCATTTTGGAAAAAGGCTCTGCCGAGAAAGGACACGATGACATGTACCGACTCTGGGAAAGCACAGATCCCAAGCGTTGCTGTGCTTATTAATAGGGTGCCAAGGGAAGGTGAAGACCAGCAACAGCTTTCAGGGCTGGCCCCTTCCTTGTGGCAGAAGGAGCCGGACGTTTCCCATTTGGGAAGAATACTCTGCCGAGAAAGGACATGATGACATGTCCCGTCTCTGGGAAAGCACAGATCCCTAGTGATGTTCTGCCTGTGAATATACTGCCAAGGGAAGGTGAAGAGCAGCAACAGCTTTCAGGGCTGGCCCCTTCCTTGTGGCAGAAGGAGCCGGACGTTTCCCTTTTCATAAAAGGCTCTGCCGAGAACGGACACGATGACATCTCCCGTCCCTGGGAAAGCACAGATCCCAAGCGCTGCTGTGCCTGTGAATAGGGTGCACGGGGAAGGTGAAGACCAGCAACAGCTTTCAGGGCTAGCACCTTCATTGTGGGAGAAGGAGCCGGACGTTTCCCGTTGGGAAAAAGGCTCTGCCGAGAACGGACACGATGACATGTACCGTCTCTGGGAAAGCACAGATCCCAAGCGTTGCTGTGCTTATTAATAGGCTGCCCAGGAAGGTGAAGAGCAGCAACAGCTTTCAGGGCTGGCCCCTTCCTTGTGGGAGAAGGAGCCGGACGTTTCCCGTTTGGGAAAAATACTCTGCCGAGAAAGGACACAATGACATGTCCCGCCTCTGGGAAAGCACAGATCCCAAGCGCTGCTGTGCCTGTGAATAGGGTGCAAGGGAAGGTGAAGACCAGCAACAGCTTTCAGGGCTAGCACCTTCATTGTGGGAGAAGGAGCTGGACGTTTCCTGTTTGGGAAAAAGGCTCTGCCGAGAACGGACACGATGACATGTCCCGTCTCTGGGAAAGCACAGATCCCAAGCGCTGCTGTGCTTATTAATAGGTTGCCCAGGGAAGGTGAAGACCAGCAGCAGTTTTCAGGGTTGGCCCCTACCTTGCGGGAGAAGGAGCCGGACGTATCCCGTTTGGGAAAAAGGCTCTGCCGAGAAAGAACACGATGGCATCTCCCGTCCCTGAGAAAGCACAGGTCCCAAGCGCTGCTGTGCCTGTGAATAGGGTGCACGGGGAAGGTGAAGACCAGCAAGAGCTTTCAGGGCTAGCACCTTCATTGTGGGAGAAGGAGCCGGACTTTTCCCATTTTGGAAAAAGGCTCTGCCGAGAAAGGACACGATGACATGTACCGACTCTGGGAAAGTACAGATGCCAAGCGTTGCTGTGCTTATTAATAGGCTGCCAAGGGAAGGTGAAGACCAGCAACAGCTTTCAGGGCTGGCCCCTTCCTTGTGGCAGAAGGAGCCGGACGTTTCCCATTTGGGAAAAATACTCTGCCGAGAATAGACACGATGACATGTCCCGTCTCTGCGAAAGCACAGATCCCAAGCGTTGCTGTGCCTCTGAATAGGCTGCCCAGGAAAGGTGAAGACCAGCAATAGCTTTCTGGGCTAGCACCTTCATTGTGGGAGAATGAGCCGGACGTTTCCCGTTTGGGAAAAAGCTCTTCTGAGAAAGGACACGATGACATCTCCCCTCGCTGAGAAATCACAGATCCGAAGCGCTGCTGTGCCTGTGAATAGGGTGCACGGGGAAGGTGACGACCAGCAACAGCTTTCAGGGCTAGCACCTTCATTGTGGGAGAAGGAGCCGGACGTTTCCCATTTTGGAAAAAGGCTCTGCCGAGAAAGGACACGATGACATGTCCCGTGTCTGGGAAAGCACAGATCCCAAGCGTTGCTGTGCTTATTTATAGGCTGCCCAGGGAAGGTGAAGACCAGCAACAGCTTTCTGGGCGAGCACCTTCATTGTGGGAGAAGGAGCCGGACATTTCCCGTTTGCGAAAAAGGTTATGCCGAGAAAGGACACGATGACATGTCCCGTCTCTGGGAAAGTACAGATGCCAAGCGCTGCTGTGCCTGTGAATAGGGTGCCAAGGGAAGGTGAAGACCAGCAAGAGCTTTCAGGGCTAGCACCTTCCTTGTGAGAGAATGAGGCGGACGTATCCCTTTTGGGAAAAAGGCTCTTCCGAGAATGGACACGATCACATGTCCCGCATCTGGGAAAGCACAGATCCCTCGTGATGTTATGCCTGTGAATAGGCTGCCCAGGGAAGGTGAGGACCAGCAAGAGCTTTTAGGGCTGGCCCCTTGCTTGCGGGAGAAGGAGCCAGACGTTTCCCGTTTGGGAAAAAGTCTCTTCCGAGAAAGGACACGATCACATGTGCCGCATCTGGGAAAGCACAGATACCAAACGCTGCTGTGCCTATGAATAGACTGCCCAGGGAAGGTGAAGACCAGCAACAGCTTTTAGGGCTGGCCCCTTCATTGTGGGAGAATGAGCCGGACATTTCCCTTTTGATAAAAGGCTCTGCCGAGAAAGGACACAATGACATGTCTCGCATCTGGGAAAGCACAGAACTCTCATGATGTTACGCCTGTGAATAGGCTGCCCAGGGAAGGTGAAGACCAGAAAGAGCTTTCAAGGCTGGCATCTTCCTTGTGGGAGAAGGAGCCGGAAGTTTCCCGTTTGGGAAAAATTCTCTGCCGAGAATGGACACGATGACATATCCCGTCTCTGGGAAAGCACAGATCCCAAGCGTTGCTCTGCTTATTAATAGGCTGCCCAGGGAAGGTGAAGACCAGCAACAGCTTTCAGGGCTAGCACCTTCATTGTGGGAGAAGGAGCCGGACGTATCCCGTTTGGGAAAAAGGCTCTTCCGAGAACGGACACGATGACATGTGCCGCATCTGGGAAAGCACAGATCCCAAGCGCTGCTGTGCCTGTGAATAGGGTGCCAAGGGAAGGTGAAGACCAGCAACAGCTTTCAGGGCTAGCACCTTCCTTGTGGGAGAATGAGCCGGACGTTTCCCGTTTGGGAAAAAGGCTCTGCCGAGAAAGGACATGATGACATGTCCCGTCTCTGGGAAAGCACAGATCCCTAGTGATGTTCTGCCTGTGAATGTACTGCCAAGGGAAGGTGAAGAGCAGCAACAGCTTTCAGGACTGGCCCCTTCCTTGTGGCAGAAGGAGCCGGACGTTTCCCTTTTCATAAAAGGCTCTGCCGAGAACGGACACGATGACATGTCCCGTCTCTGGGAAAGCACAGATCCCAAGCGCTGCTGTGCTTATTGATAGGCTGCCAAGGGAAGGTGAAGACCAGCAACAGCTTTCTGGGTTGGCCCCTTCCTTGTGGGAGAATGAGCCGGACGTATCCCATTTGGGAAAAAGCTCTGCCGAGAAAGGACACGATGACATCTCCCGTCCCTGGGAAAGCACAGGTCCCAAGCGCTGCTGTGCCTGTGAATAGGGTGCACGGGGAAGGTGAAGACCAGCAACAGCTTTCAGGGCTAGCACCTTCATTGTGGGAGAAGGAGCCGGACGTTTCCCGTTGGGAAAAAGGCTCTGCCGAGAACGGACACGATGACATGTACCGTCTCTGGGAAAGCACAGATCCCAAGCGTTGCTGTGCTTATTAATAGGCTGCCCAGGAAGGTGAAGAGCAGCAACAGCTTTCAGGGCTGGCCCCTTCCTTGTGGGAGAAGGAGCCGGACATTTCCCGTTTGGGAAAAATACTCTGCCGAGAAAGGACACAATGACATGTCCCGCCTCTGGGAAAGCACAGATCCCAAGCGCTGCTGTGCCTGTGAATAGGGTGCAAGGGAAGGTGAAGACCAGCAACAGCTTTCAGGGCTAGCACCTTCCTTGTGGGAGAATGAGCCGGACGTTTCCCGTTTGGGAAAAAGGTTCTGCCGAGAACGGACACGATGACATGTCCCGTCTCTGGGAAAGCACAGATCCCAAGCGCTGCTGTGCTTATTAATAGGCTGCCAAGGGAAGGTGAAGACCAGCAACAGCTTTCAGGGCTGGCAATTTCCTTGTGGGAGAATGAGCCGGACGTTTCCCTTTTGGGAAAAATACTCTGCCGAGAAAGGACACAATGACATGTCCCGCCTCTGGGAAAGCACAGATCCCAAGCGCTGCTATGCCTGTGAATAGGGTGCAAGGGAAGGTGAAGACTAGCAACAGCTTTCAGTGCTAGTACCTTAATTGTGGGAGAAGGAGCCGGACGTTTCCCGTTTGGGAAAAAGGCTCTGCCGAGAAACGACACGATCACATGTCCCGTCTCTGGGAAAGCACAGATCCCTCGTGATGTTATGCCTGTGAATAGGCTGCCCAGGGAAGTTGAAGACCAGCAATAGCTTTCAAGGCTGGCATCTTCCTTGTGGGAGAAGGAGCCGGACGTTTCCCGTTTGGGAAAAAGGTTCTGCCGAGAACGGACACGATGACATGTCCCGTCCCTGGGAAAGCACAGATCCCAAGCGCTGCTGTGCCTGTGAATAGGGTGCCAAGGGACGGTGAAGACCAGCAACAGCTTTCTGGGCTAGCACCTTCATTGTGGGAGAAGGAGCCGGACGTATCCCGTTTGGGAAAAAGGCTCTTCCGAGAACGGACACGATCACATGTCCCGCATCTGGGAAAGCACAGGTCCCAAGCGCTGCTGTGCTTATTAATAGGCTGCCCAGGGAAGGTGAAGACCAGCAACAGCTTTCTGGGCTAGCACCTTCATTGTGGGAGAAGGAGCCGGACGTTTCCCGTTTGGGAAAAAGATTCTGCCGAGAACGGACACGATAACATGTCCCGTCCCTGGGAAAGCACAGATCCCAAGCGCTGCTGTGCCTGTGAATAGGGTGCCAAGGGAAGGTGAAGACCAGCAACAGCTTTCACGGCTAGCACCTTCATTGTGGCAGAAGGATCCGGACGTTTCCTGTTTGGGAAAAAGGCTCTGCCGAGAAAGGACATGATGACATGTCCCGTCTCTGGGAAAGCACAGATCCCTAGTGATGTTCTGCCTCTGAATAGGCTGCCAAGGGAAGGTGAAGACCAACAACAGCTTTCAGGACTGGCCCCTTCCTTGTGGCAGAAGGAGCCGGACGTTTCCCGTTTAGGGAAAAAGGCTCTGCCGAGAACGGACACGATGACATGTGCCGTCTCTGGGAAAGCACAGATCCCTAGTGATGTTCTGCCTGTGAATATACTGCCAAGGGAAGGTGAAGAGCAGCAACAGCTTTCAGGGCTGGCCCCTTCCTTGTGGGAGAAGGAGCCGGACCTTTCCCTTTTCATAAAAGGCTCTGCCGAGAACGGACACGATGACATGTCCCGTCTCTGGGAAAGCACAGATCCCAAGCGCTGCTGTGCCTCTGAATAGGCTGCCCAGGGAAGGTGAAGACCAGCAACAGCTTTTAGGGCTGGCCCTTTCCTTGTGGCAGAAGGAGCCGGACGTTTCCTCTTTGGGAAAACGCTCTGCCGAGAACGGACACGATCACATGTACCGTCCCTGGGAAAGCACAGATCCCAAGCGCTGTGGTGCCTATGAATGGGGTGCAAGGGAAGGTGAAGACCAGCAAGAGCTTTCAAGGCTGGCATCTTCCTTGTGGGAGAAGGAGCCGGACGTTTCCCATTTTGGAAAAAGGCTCTGCCGAGAATGGACACGATGACATGTCCCGTCTCTGGGAAAGCACAGATCCCAAGCGTTGCTGTGCTTATTAATAGGCTGCCAAGGGAAGGTGAAGACCAGCAACAGCTTTCAGGGCTGGCCCCTTCCTTGTGGGAGAAGGAGCCGGACGTTTCCCGTTTGGGAAAAATACTCTGCCGAGAACGGACACGATGACATGTGCCGTCTCTGGGAAAGCACAGATCCCTAGTGATGTTCTGCCTGTGAATATGCTGCCAAGGGAAGGTGAAGACCAACAACAGCTTTCAGGGCTGGCCCCTTCCTTGTGGCAGAAGGAGCCGGATGTTTCCCTTTTGATAAAAGGCTCTGCCGAGAACGGACACGATGACATGTCCCGTCTCTGGGAAAGCACAGATCCCTAGTGATGTTCTGCCTGTGAATAGGGTGCACGGGGAACGTGAAGAGCAGCAACAGCTTTCAGGGCTGGCCCCTTCCTTGTGGGAGAAGGAGCCGGACGTTTCCCGTTTTGGAAAAATACTCTGCCGAGAATGGACACGATGACATGTCCCGTCTCTGGGAAAGCACAGGTCCCAAGCGTTGCTGTGCTTATTAATAGGCTGCCAAGGGAAGGTGAAGACCAGCAACAGCTTTCTGGGCGAGCACCTTCATTGTGGGAGAAGGAGCCAGACGTTTCCCTTTTGGGAAAAAGGTTCTGCCGAGAACGGACACGATGACATGTCCCGTCCCTGGGAAAGCACAGATCCCAAGCGCTGCTTTGCCTGTGAATAGGGTGCCAAGGGAAGGTGAAGACCAGCAACAGCTTTCAGGGCTAGCACCTTCATTGTGGCAGAAGGAGGCAGAAGTTTCCCTTTTGGGAAAAAGGCTCTGCCGAGAAAGGACACGATGACATGTCCCGTCTCTGGGAAAGCACAAATCCCTCGTGATGTTATGCCTGTGAATAGGCTGCCCAGGGAAGGTGAAGACCAGCAAGAGTTTTCAAGGCTGGCCCCTTCCTTGTGGCAGAAGGAGCCGGATGTTTCCCTTTTGATAAAAGGCTCTTCCGAGAACGGACACTATCCCATGTCCCGCATCTGGGAAAGCACAGGTCCCAAACGTTGCTGTGCTTATTAATAGGGTGCCCAGGGAAGGTGAAGACCAGCAACAGCTTTTAGGGCTGGCCCCTTCATTGTTGGAGAATGAGCCGGACATTTCCCGTTTGGGAAAAAGGCTCTGCCGAGAAAGGACACGATGACATGTCCCTTCTCTGGGAAAGCACAGATCCCAAACGCTGCTGTGCCTATGAATAGGGTGCACGGGGAAGGTGAAGACCAGCAACAGCTTTCAGGGCTAGCACCTTCATTGTGGCAGAAGGAGCCGGACGTTTCCCGTTTTGGAAAAGTACTCTGCCGAGAATGGACACGATGACATGTCCCGTCCCTGAGAAAGCACAGATCCCAAGCGCTGCTGTGCCTGTGAATAGGGTGCACGGGGAAGGTGAAGACCAGCAACAGCTTTCAGGGCTAGCACCTTCTTGTGGGAGAAGGAGCCAGACGTTTCCCGTTTGGGAAAAAGGCTCTGCCGAGAAAGGACATGATGACATGTCCCGTCTTTGGGAAACACAGATCCCAAGCGTTGCTGTGCTTATTAATAGGCTGCCCAGGGAAGGTGAAGACCAGCAACAGCTTTCAGGGCTGGCCCCTTCCTTGTGGGAGAAGGAGCCGGACGTTTCCCGTTTGGGAAAAAGGCTCTTCCGAGAAAGGACACGATCACATGTCACGTCTCTGGGAAAGCACAGATCCCAAACGCTGCTGCGCTTATTAATAGGCTGCCCAGGGAAGGTGAAGACCAGCAACAGCTCTGGGCTAGCACCTTCATTGTTGGAGAAGGAGCCGGACGTTTCCCGTTTGGGAAAAAGCTCTGTCGAGAACGGACACGATGACATGTCCCGTCTCTGGGAAAGCACAGATCCCAAACGCTGCTGTGCCTATGAATAGGGTGCACGGGGAAGGTGAAGACCAGCAACAGCTTTCAGGGCTAGCACCTTCATTGTGGCAGAAGGAGCCAGACGTTTCCCGTTTGGGAAAAATACTCTGCCGAGAAAGGACATGATGACATGTCCCGTCTCTGGGAAAGCACAGATCCCAAGGGTTGCTGTGCTTATTAATAGGCTGCCAAGGGAAGGTGAAGACCAGCAACAGCTTTCAGGGCTGGCCCCTTCCTTGTGGGAGAAGGAGCCGGACGTTTCCCGTTTGGGAAAAATACTCTGCCGAGAACGGACACGATGACATGTGCCGTCTCTGGGAAAGCACAGATCCCTAGTGATGTTCTGCCTGTGAATATGCTGCCAAGGGAAGGTGAAGACCAACAACAGCTTTCAGGGCTGGCCCCTTCCTTGTGGCAGAAGGAGCCGGACATTTCCCGTTTGGGAAAAAGGCTCTGCCGAGAACGGACACGATGACATGTCCTGTCTCTGGGAAAGCACAGATCCCTCGTGATGTTATGCCTGTGAATAGGGTGCACGGGGAACGTGAAGAGCAGCAACAGCTTTCAGGGCTGGCAGCTTCCTTGTGGCAGAAGGAGCCGGACGTTTCCCGTTTGGGAAATATACTCTGCCGAGAAAGGACACGATGACATGTCTCGTCTCTGGGAAAGCACAGATCCCAAACGCTGCTGTGCCTATGAATAGGGTGCACGGGGAAGGTGAAGACCAGCAACAGCTTTCAGGGCTAGCACCTTCATTGTGGAAGAAGGAGCCGGACGTTTCCCGTTTGGGAAAAATACTCTGCCGAGAAAGGACATGATGACATGTCCCGTCTCTGGGAAAGCACAGATCCCAAGCGTTGCTGTGCTTATTAATAGGCTGCCAAGGGAAGGTGAAGACCAGCAACAGCTTTCAGGGCTGGCCCCTTCCTTGTGGGAGAAGGAGCCGGACGTTTCCCGTTTGGGAAAAATACTCTGCCGAGAACGGACACGATGACATGTGCCGTCTCTGGGAAAGCACAGATCCCTAGTGATGTTCTGCCTGTGAATATGCTGCCAAGGGAAGGTGAACACCAACAGCAGCTTTCAGGGCTGGCCCCTTCCTTGTGGCAGAAGGAGCCGGATGTTTCCCTTTTGATAAAAGGCTCTGCCGAGAACGGACACGATGACATGTCCCGTCTCTGGGAAAGCACAGATGCCTAGTGATGTTCTGCCTGTGAATAGGGTGCACGGGGAACGTGAAGAGCAGCAACAGCTTTCAGGGCTGGCCCCTTCCTTGTGGCAGAAGGAGCCGGACGTTTCCCGTTTGGGAAAAATACTCTGCCGAGAATGCACACGATGACATGTCCGTCTCTGGGAAAGCACAGGTCCCAAGCGTTGCTGTGCTTATTAATAGGCTGCCAAGGGAAGGTGAAGACCAGCAACAGCTTTCTGGGCGAGCACCTTCATTGTGGGAGAAGGAGCCAGACGTTTCCCTTTTGGGAAAAAGGTTCTGCCGAGAACGGACACGATGACATGTCCCGTCCCTGGGAAAGCACAGATCCCAAGCGCTGCTGTGCCTGTGAATAGGGTGCCAAGGGAAGGTGAAGACCAGCAACAGCTTTCAGGGCTAGCACCTTCATTGTGGGAGAAGGAGGCAGAAGTTTCCCGTTTGGGAAAAAGGCTCTGCCGAGAAAGGACACGATGACATGTCCCGTCTCTGGGAAAGCACAAATCCCTCGTGATGTTATGCCTGTGAATAGGCTGCCCAGGGAAGGTGAAGACCAGCAAGAGCTTTCAAGGCTGGCATCTTCCTTGTGGGAGAAGGAGCCGGACGTTTCCCATTTTGGAAAAAGGCTCTTCCGAGAACGGACACTATCCCATGTCCCGCATCTGGGAAAGCACAGGTCCCAAGCGTTGCTGTGCTTATTAATAGGGTGCCCAGGGAAGGTGAAGACCAGCAACAGCTTTTAGGGCTGGCCCCTTCATTGTGGGAGAATGAGCCGGACATTTCCCGTTTGGGAAAAAGGCTCTGCCGAGAAAGGACACGATGACATGTCCCTTCTCTGGGAAAGCACAGATCCCAAACGCTGCTGTGCCTATGAATAGGGTGCACGGGGAAGGTGAAGACCAGCAACAGCTTTCAGGGCTAGCACCTTCATTGTGGCAGAAGGAGCCGGACGTTTCCCGTTTTGGAAAAGTACTCTGCCGAGAATGGACACGATGACATGTCCCGTCCCTGAGAAAGCACAGATCCCAAGCGCTGCTGTGCCTGTGAATAGGGTGCACGGGGAAGGTGAAGACCAGCAACAGCTTTCAGGGCTAGCACCTTCATTGTGGGAGAAGGAGCCAGACGTTTCCCGTTTGGGAAAAAGGCTCTGCCGAGAAAGGACATGATGACATGTCCCGTCTTTGGGAAACACAGATCCCAAGCGTTGCTGTGCTTATTAATAGGCTGCCCAGGGAAGGTGAAGACCAGCAACAGCTTTCAGGGCTGGCCCCTTCCTTGTGGGAGAAGGAGCCGGACGTTTCCCGTTTGGGAAAAAGGCTCTTCCGAGAAAGGACACGATCACATGTCACGTCTCTGGGAAAGCACAGATCCCAAACGCTGCTGTGCCTATGAATAGGGTGCCCAGGGAAGGTGAAGACCAGCAACAGCTTTTAGGGCTGGCCCCTTCCTTGTGGCAGAAGGAGCCGGACATTTCCCTTTTGGGAAAAAGGCTCTGCCGAGAAAGGACACGATGACATGTCCCGTCTCTGGGAAAGCACAGATCCCAAACGCTGCTGTGCCTATGAATAGGGTGCACGGGGAAGGTGAAGACCAGCAACAGCTTTCAGGGCTAGCACCTTCATTGTGGCAGAAGGAGCCGGACGTTTCCCATTTTGGAAAATTACTCTGCCTAGAAAGGACACGATGACATGTCCCGTCTCTGGCAAAGCACAGATCCCAAGCGTTGCTGCGCTTATTAATAGGCTGCCCAGGGAAGGTGAAGACCAGCAACAGCTCTGGGCTAGCACCTTCATTGTTGGAGAAGGAGCCGGACGTTTCCCGTTTGGGAAAAAGCTCTGTCGAGAACGGACACGATGACATGTCCCGTCTCTGGGAAAGCACAGATCCCTAGTGATGTTATGCCTGTGAATAGGCTGCCCAGGGAAGGTGAAGACCAGCAACAGCTTTCAGGGCTGGCCCCTTCCTTGTGGGAGAAGGAGCCGGACGTTACCCATTTCGGAAAAATACTCTGCCAAGAAAGGACACGATGACATGTCCCGCATCTGGGAAAGCACAGGTCCCAAGCGTTGCTGTGCTTATTAATAGGCTGCCCAGGGAAGGTGAAGACCAGCAACAGCTTTCAGGGCTGGCCCCTTCCTTGTGGGAGAAGGAGCCAGACGTTTCCAGTTTGGGAAAAATACTCTGCCGAGAACGGACACGATGACATGTGCTGTCTCTGGGAAAGCACAGATCCCTAGTGATGTTCTGCCTGTGATTATGCTGCCAAGGGAAGGTGAAGACCAACAACAGCTTTCAGGGCTGGCCCCTTCCTTGTGGCAGAAGGAGCCGGACGTTTCCCTTTTGATAAAAGGTTCTGCCGAGAACGGACACGATGACATGTCCCGTCTCTGGGAAAGCACAGATCCCTAGTGATGTTCTGCCTATGAATAGGGTGCACGGGGAAAGTGAAGAGCAGCAACAGCTTTCAGGGCTGGCCCCTTTCTTGTGGAAGAAGGAGCCGGACGTTTCCCGTTTTGGAAAAAAACTCTGCCGAGAATGGACACGATGACATGTCCCGTCTCTGGGAAAGCACAGATCCCAAACGCTGCTGTGCCTATGAATAGGGTGCACGGGGAAGGTGAAGACCAGCAACAGCTTTAAGTGCTAGCACATTCATTGTGGGAGAAGGAGCCGGAAGTTTCCCGTTTGGGAAAAAGTTTCTGCCGAGAAAGGACACTATCCCATGTCCCGCATCTGGGAAAGCACAGATCCCAAGCGCTGCTGTGCCTGTGAATAGGGTGCCAAGGGAAGGTGAAGACCAGCAACAGCTTTCAGGGCGAGCACCTTCACTGTGGGAGAATGAGGCGGAAGTTTCCCGTTTGGGAAAAAGGCTCTGCCGAGAACGGACATGATGACATGTCCCGTCTCTGGGAAAGCACAGATCCCAAGCGTTGCTGTGCTTATTAATAGGCTGCCAAGGGAAGGTGAAGACCAGCAACAGCTTTCAGGGCTGGCCCCTTCCTTGTGGGAGAAGGAGCCGGACGTTTCCCGTTTGGGAAAAATACTCTGCCGAGAACGGACACGATGACATGTGCCGTCTCTGTGAAAGCACAGATCCCTAGTGATGTTCTGCCTGTGAATATGCTGCCAAGGGAAGGTGAAGACCAACAACAGCTTTCAGGGCTGGCCCCTTACTTGTGGCAGAAGGAGCCGGACATTTCCCGTTTGGGAAAAAGGCTCTGCCGAGAAAGGACACGATGACATGTCCTGTCTCTGGGAAAGCACAGATCCCTAGTAATGTTATGCCTGTGAATAGGGTGCACGGGGAACGTGAAGAGCAGCAACAGCTTTCAGGGCTGGCCCCTAACTTGTGGCAGAAGGAGCCGGACGTTTCCCGTTTGGGAAATATACTCTGCCGAGAAAGGACACGATGACATGTCCCGTCTCTGGGAAAGCACAGATCCCAAACGCTGCTGTGCCTATGAATAGGGTGCACGGGGAAGGTGAAGACCAGCAACAGCTTTCAGGGCTAGCACCTTCATTGTGGCAGAAGGAGCCGGACGTTTCCCGTTTTGGAAAAATACTCTGCCGAGAAAGGACATGATGACATGTCCCGTCTCTGGGAAAGCACAGATCCCAAGCGTTGCTGTGCTTATTAATAGGCTGCCAAGGGAAGGTGAAGACCAGCAACAGCTTTCTGGGCGAGCACCTTCATTGTGGGAGAAGGAGCCAGACGTTTCCCTTTTGGGAAAAAGGTTCTGCCGAGAACGGACACGATGACATGTCCCGTCCCTGGGAAAGCACAGATCCCAAGCGCTGCTGTGCCTGTGAATAGGGTGCCAAGGGAAGGTGAAGACCACCAACAGCTTTCAGGGCTAGCACCTTCATTGTGGGAGAAGGAGGCAGAAGTTTCCCGTTTGGGAAAAAGGCTCTGCCGAGAAAGGACACGATGACATGTCCCGTCTCTGGGAAAGCACAAATCCCTCGTGATGTTATGCCTGTGAATAGGCTGCCCAGGGAAGGTGAAGACCAGCAAGAGCTTTCAAGGCTGGCATCTTCCTTGTGGGAGAAGGAGCCGGACGTTTCCCATTTTGGAAAAAGGCTCTTCCGAGAACGGACACTATCCCATGTCCCGCATCTGGGAAAGCACAGGTCCCAAGCGTTGCTGTGCTTATTAATAGGCTGCCCAGGGAAGGTGAAGACCAGCAACAGCTTTTAGGGCTGGCCCCTTCATTGTGGGAGAATGAGCCGGACATTTCCCGTTTGGGAAAAAGGCTCTGCCGAGAAAGGACACGATGACATGTCCCTTCTCTGGGAAAGCACAGATCCCAAACGCTGCTGTGCCTATGAATAGGGTGCACGGGGAAGGTGAAGACCAGCAACAGCTTTCAGGGCTAGCACCTTCATTGTGGCAGAAGGAGCCGGACGTTTCCCGTTTTGGAAAAGTACTCTGCCGAGAATGGACATGATGACATGTCCCGTCCCTGGGAAAGCACAGATCCCAAGCGCTGCTGTGCCTGTGAATAGGGTGCACGGGGAAGGTGAAGACCAGCAACAGCTTTCAGGGCTAGCACCTTCATTGTGGGAGAAGGAGCCAGACGTTTCCCGTTTGGGAAAAAGGCTCTGCCGAGAAAGGACATGATGACATGTCCCGTCTTTGGGAAACACAGATCCCAAGCGTTGCTGTGCTTATTAATAGGCTGCCCAGGGAAGGTGAAGACGAGCAACAGCTTTCAGGGCTGGCCCCTTCCTTGTGGGAGAAGGAGCCGGACGTTTCCCGTTTGGGAAAAAGGCTCTTCCGAGAAAGGACACGATCACATGTCACGTCTCTGGGAAAGCACAGATCCCAAACGCTGCTGTGCCTATGAATAGGGTGCCCAGGGAAGGTGAAGACCAGCAACAGCTTTTAGGGCTGGCCCCTTCCTTGTGGCAGAAGGAGCCGGACATTTCCCGTTTGGGAAAAAGGCTCTGCCGAGAAAGGACACGATGACATGTCCCGTCTCTGGGAAAGCACAGATCCCAAACGCTGCTGTGCCTATGAATAGGGTGCACGGGGAAGGTGAAGACCAGCAACAGCTTTCAGGGCTAGCACCTTCATTGTGGCAGAAGGAGCCGGACGTTTCCCGTTTTGGAAAATTACTCTGCCTAGAAAGGACACGATGACATGTCCCGTCTCTGGCAAAGCACAGATCCCAAGCGTTGCTGCGCTTATTAATAGGCTGCCCAGGGAAGGTGAAGACCAGCAACAGCTCTGGGCTAGCACCTTCATTGTTGGAGAAGGAGCCGGACGTTTCCCGTTTGGGAAAAAGCTCTGTCGAGAACGGACACGATGACATGTCCCGTCTCTGGGAAAGCACAGATCCCTAGTGATGTTATGCCTGTGAATAGGCTGCCCAGGGAAGGTGAAGACCAGCAACAGCTTTCAGGGCTGGCCCCTTCCTTGTGGGAGAAGGAGCCGGACGTTACCCATTTCGGAAAAATACTCTGCCAAGAAAGGACACGATGACATGTCCCGCATCTGGGAAAGCACAGGTCCCAAGCGTTGCTGTGCTTATTAATAGGCTGCCCAGGGAAGGTGAAGACCAGCAACAGCTTTCAGGGCTGGCCCCTTCCTTGTGGCAGAAGGAGCCGGACGTTTCCCGTTTTGGAAAAAAACTCTGCCGAGAATGGACACGATGACATGTCCCGTCTCTGGGAAAGCACAGATCCCAAACGCTGCTGTGCCTATGAATAGGGTGCACGGGGAAGGTGAAGACCAGCAACAGCTTTAAGTGCTAGCACCTTCATTGTGGGAGAAGGAGCCGGAAGTTTCCCGTTTGGGAAAAAGTTTCTGCCGAGAAAGGACACTATCCCATGTCCCGCATCTGGGAAAGCACAGATCCCAAGCGCTGCTGTGCCTGTGAATAGGGTGCCAAGGGAAGGTGAAGACCAGCAACAGCTTTCTGGGCTAGCACCTTCATTGTGGGAGAAGGAGGCGGACGTTTCCCGTTTGGGAAAAAGGTTCTGCCGAGAACGGACACGATGACATGTCCCGTCCCTGGGAAAGCACAGATCCCAAGCGCTGCTGTGGCTGTGAATAGGGTGCCAAGGGAAGGTGAAGACCAGCAACAGCTTTCAGGGCGAGCACCTTCACTGTGTGAGAATGAGGCGGAAGTTTCCCGTTTGGGAAAAAGGCTCTGCCGAGAACGGACATGATGACATGTCCCGTCTCTGGGAAAGCACAGATCCCAAGCGTTGCTGTGCTTATTAATAGGCTGCCAAGGGAAGGTGAAGACCAGCAACAGCTTTCAGGGCTGGCCCCTTCCTTGTGGGAGAAGGAGCCGGACGTTTCCCGTTTGGGAAAAATACTCTGCCGAGAACGGACACGATGACATGTCCCGTCCCTGGGAAAGCACAGATCCCTAGTGATGTTCTGCCTGTGAATATGCTGCCAAGGGAAGGTGAAGACCAACAACAGCTTTCAGGGCTGGCCCCTTCCTTGTGGCAGAAGGAGCCGGATGTTTCCCTTTTGATAAAAGGCTCTGCCGAGAACGGACACGATGACATGTCCCGTCTCTGGGAAAGCACAGATCCCTAGTGATGTTCTGCCTGTGAATAGGGTGCACGGGGAACGTGAAGAGCAGCAACAGCTTTCAGGGCTGGCCCCTTCCTTGTGGCAGAAGGAGCCGGACGTTTCCCGTTTGGGAAAAATACTCTGCCGAGAATGGACACGATGACATGTCCGTCTCTGGGAAAGCACAGGTCCCAAGCGTTGCTGTGCTTATTAATAGGCTGCCAAGGGAAGGTGAAGACCAGCAACAGCTTTCTGGGCGAGCACCTTCATTGTGGGAGAAGGAGCCAGACGTTTCCCTTTTGGGAAAAAGGTTCTGCCGAGAACGGACACGATGACATGTCCCGTCCCTGGGAAAGCACAGATCCCAAGCGCTGCTGTGCCTGTGAATAGGGTGCCAAGGGAAGGTGAAGACCAGCAACAGCTTTCAGGGCTAGCACCTTCATTGTGGGAGAAGGAGGCAGAAGTTTCCCGTTTGGGAAAAAGGCTCTGCCGAGAAAGGACACGATGACATGTCCCGTCTCTGGGAAAGCACAAATCCCTCGTGATGTTATGCCTGTGAATAGGCTGCCCAGGGAAGGTGAAGACCAGCAAGAGCTTTCAAGGCTGGCATCTTCCTTGTGGGAGAAGGAGCCGGACGTTTCCCATTTTGGAAAAAGGCTCTTCCGAGAACGGACACTATCCCATGTCCCGCATCTGGGAAAGCACAGGTCCCAAGCGTTGCTGTGCTTATTAATAGGGTGCCCAGGGAAGGTGAAGACCAGCAACAGCTTTTAGGGCTGGCCCCTTCATTGTGGGAGAATGAGCCGGACATTTCCCGTTTGGGAAAAAGGCTCTGCCGAGAAAGGACACGATGACATGTCCCTTCTCTGGGAAAGCACAGATCCCAAACGCTGCTGTGCCTATGAATAGGGTGCACGGGGAAGGTGAAGACCAGCAACAGCTTTCAGGGCTAGCACCTTCATTGTGGCAGAAGGAGCCGGACGTTTCCCGTTTTGGAAAAGTACTCTGCCGAGAATGGACACGATGACATGTCCCGTCCCTGAGAAAGCACAGATCCCAAGCGCTGCTGTGCCTGTGAATAGGGTGCACGGGGAAGGTGAAGACCAGCAACAGCTTTCAGGGCTAGCACCTTCATTGTGGGAGAAGGAGCCAGACGTTTCCCGTTTGGGAAAAAGGCTCTGCCGAGAAAGGACATGATGACATGTCCCGTCTTTGGGAAAGCACAGGTCCCAAGCGTTGCTGCGCTTATAAATAGGCTGCCCAGAGAAGGTGAAGACCAGCAACAGCTTTCTGGGCTAGCACCTTCGTTGTTGGAGAAGGAGCCAGACGTTTCCCGTTTGGGAAAAAGCTCTGTCGAGAACGGACACGATGACATGTCCCGTCTCTGGGAAAGCACAGATCCCTAGTGATGTTATGCCTGTGAATAGGCTGCCCAGGGAAGGTGAAGACCAGCAACAGCTTTCAGGGCTGGCCCCTTCCTTGTGGGAGAAGGAGCCGGACGTTACCCATTTCGGAAAAATACTCTGCCAAGAAAGGACACGATGACATGTCCCGCATCTGGGAAAGCACAGGTCCCAAGCGTTGCTGTGCTTATTAATAGGCTGCCCAGGGAAGGTGAAGACCAGCAACAGCTTTCAGGGCTGGCCCCTTCCTTGTGGGAGAAGGAGCCAGACGTTTCCCGTTTGGGAAAAATACTCTGCCGAGAACGGACACGATGACATGTCCCGTCTCTGGGAAAGCACAGATCCCTAGTGATGTTCTGCCTGTGAATATGCTGCCAAGGGAAGGTGAAGACCAACAACAGCTTTCAGGGCTGGCCCCTTCCTTGTGGCAGAAGGAGCCGGACATTTCCCGTTTGGGAAAAAGGCTCTGCCGAGAAAGGACACGATGACATGTCCCGTCTTTGGGAAACACAGATCCCAGGCGTTGCTGTGCTTATTAATAGGCTGCCCAGGGAAGGTGAAGACCAGCAACAGCTTTCAGGGCTGGCCCCTTCCTTGTGGGAGAAGGAGCCGGACGTTTCCCGTTTGGGAAAAAGGCTCTGCCGAGAACGGACATGATCACATGTCACGTCTCTGGGAAAGCACAGATCCCAAACGCTGCTGTGCCTATGAATAGGGTGCCCAGGGAAGGTGAAGACCAGCAACAGCTTTCAGGGCTGGCCCCTTCCTTGTGGCAGAAGGAGCCGGACATTTCCCGTTTGGGAAAAAGGCTCTGCCGAGAAAGGACACGATGACATGTCCCGTCTCTGGGAAAGCACAGATCCCAAACGCTGCTGTTCCTATGAATAGGGTGCACGGGGAAGGTGAAGACCAGCAATAGCTTTCAGGGCTAGCACCTTCATTGTGGCAGAAGGAGCCGGACGTTTCCCGTTTTTGAAAAGTACTCTGCCGAGAATGGACACGATGACATGTCCCGTCTCTGGGAAAGCACAGATCCCAAGCGTTGCTGTGCTTATTAATAGGCTGCCCAGGGAAGGTGAAGACCAGCAACAGCTTTCTGGGCTAGCACCTTCATTGTTGGAGAAGGAGCCGGATGTTTCCCGTTTGGGAAAAAGCTCTGTCGAGAACGGACACGATGACATGTCCCGTCCCTGGGAAAGCACAGATCCCTAGTGATGTTATGCCTGTGAATAGGCTGCCCAGGGAAGGTGAAGAGCAGCAACAGCTTTCAGGGCTGGCCCCTTCCTTGTGGGAGAAGGAGCCGGACGTTACCCATTTCGGAAAAATACTATGCCAAGAAAGGACACGATGACATGTCCCGCATCTGGGAAAGCACAGGTCCCAAGCGTTGCTGTGCTTATTAATAGGCTGCCCAGGGAAGGTGAAGACCAGCAACAGCTTTCAGGGCTGGCCCCTTCCTTGTGGGAGAAGGAGCCAGACGTTTCCCGTTTGGGAAAAAGGTTCTGCCGAGAACGGACACGATGACATGTCCCGTCCCTGGGAAAGCACAGATCCCAAGCGCTGCTGTGCCTGTGAATAGGGTGCCAAGGGAAGGTGAAGACCAGCAACAGCTTTCAGGGCTAGCACCTTCATTGTGGGTGAAGGAGCCAGACGTTTCCCGTTTGGGAAAAAGGCTCTGCCGAGAAAGGACATGATGACATGTCCCGTCTTTGGGAAACACAGATCCCAAGTGTTGCTGTGCTTATTAATAGGCTGCCCAGGGAAGGTGAAGACCAACAACAGCTTTCAGGGCTGGCCCCTTCGTTGTGGCAGAAGGAGCCGGACATTTCCCGTTTGGGAAAAAGGCTCTGCCGAGAAAGGACACGATGACATGTCCTGTCTCTGGGAAAGCACAGATCCCTAGTGATGTTATGCCTGTGAATAGGGTGCACGGGGAACGTGAAGAGCAGCAACAGCTTTCAGGGCTGGCCCCTTCCTTGTGGCAGAAGGAGCCGGACGTTTCCCGTTTGGGAAAAATACTCTGCTGAGAAAGGACACGATGACATGTCCCGTCTCTGGGAAAGCACAGATCCCAAACGCTGCTGTGCCTATGAATAGGGTGCACGGGGAAGGTGAAGACCAGCAACAGCTTTCAGGGCTAGCACCTTCATTGTGGCAGAAGGAGCCGGACGTTTCCCGTTTGGGAAAAATACTCTGCCGAGAACGGACACGATGACATGTCCCGTCCCTGGGAAAGCACAGATCCCAAGCGTTGCTGTGCTTATTAATAGGCTGCCCAGGGAAGGTGAAGACCAGCAACAGCTTTCAGGGCTGGCCCCTTCCTTGTGGGAGAAGGAGCCGGACGTTTCCCGTTTGGGAAAAAGGCTCTTCCGAGAAAGGACACGATCACATGTCCCGTCTCTGGGAAAGCACAGATCCCAAACGCTGCTGTGCCTATGAATATGGTGCCCAGGGAAGGTGAAGACCAGCAACAGCTTTCTGGGCTAGCACCTTCATTGTTGGAGAAGGAGCCGGACGTTTCCCGTTTGGGAAAAAGCTCTGTCGAGAACGGACACGATGACATGTCCCGTCTCTGGGAAAGCACAGATCCCTAGTGATGTTATGCCTGTGAATAGGCTGCCCAGGGAAGGTGAAGACCAGCAACAGCTTTCAGGGCTGGCCCCTTCCTTGTGGGAGAAGGAGCCGGACGTTACCCATTTCGGAAAAATACTCTGCCAAGAAAGGAAACGATGACATGTCCCGCATCTGGGAAAGCACAGGTCCCAAGCGTTGCTGTGCTTATTAATAGGCTGCCCAGGGAAGGTGAAGACCAGCAACAGCTTTTAGGGCTGGCCCCTTCATTGTGGGAGAATGAGCCGGACATTTCCCGTTTGGGAAAAAGGCTCTGCCGAGAAAGGACACGATGACATGTCCCGTCTCTGGGAAAGCACAGATCCCAAACGCTGCTGTGCCTATGAATAGGGTGCACGGGGAAGGTGAAGACCAGCAACAGCTTTCAGGGCTAGCACCTTCATTGTGGCAGAAGGAGCCAGACGTTTCCCGTTTGGGAAAAATACTCTGCCGAGAAAGGACATGATGACATGTCCCGTCTCTGGGAAACACAGATCCCAAGCGTTGCTGTGCTTATTAATAGGCTGCCCAGGGAAGGTGAAGACCAGCAACAGCTTTCAGGGCTGGCCCCTTCCTTGTGGGAGAAGGAGCCGGACGTTTCCCGTTTGGGAAAAAGGCTCTTCCGAGAAAGGACACGATCACATGTTCTGTCTCTGGGAAAGCACAGATCCCAAACCCTGCTGTGCCTATGAATAGGGTGCCCAGGGAAGGTGAAGACCAGCAACAGCTTTTAGGGCTGGCCCCTTCCTTGTGGCAGAAGGAGCCGGACATTTCCCGTTTGGGAAAAAGGCTCTGCCGAGAAAGGACACGATGACATGTCCCGTCTCTGGGAAAGCACAGATCCCTAGTGATGTTATGCCTGTGAATAGGCTGCCCAGGGAAGGTGAAGACCAGCAACAGCTTTTAGGGCTGGCCCCTTCCTTGTGGAAGAAGGAGCCGGACGTTTCCCGTTTGGGAAAAAGGCTCTGCCAAGAAAGGACACGATGACATGTCCCGTCTCTGGGAAAGCACAGATCCCAAGCGTTGCTGTGCTTATTAATAGGCTGCCAAGGGAAGGTGAAGACCAGCAACAGCTTTCAGGGCTGGCCCCTTCCTTGTGGCAGAAGGAGCCGGACGTTTCCCTTTTGGGAAAAATACTCTGCCGAGAACGGACACGATGACATGTGCCGTCTCTGGGAAAGCACAGATCCCTAGTGATGTTCTGCCTGTGAATATGCTGCCAAGGGAAGGTGAAGACCAGCAACAGCTTTCAGGGCTGGCCCCTTCCTTGTGGCAGAAGGAGCCGGATGTTTCCCTTTTGATAAAAGGCTCTGCCGAGAACGGACACGATGACATATCCCGTCTCTGGGAAAGCACAGATCCCTAGTGATGTTCTGCCTGTGAATAGGGTGCACGGGGAACGTGAAGAGCAGCAACAGCTTTCAGGGCTGGCCCCTTCATTGTGGGAGAAGGAGCCGGACGTTTCCCGTTTTGGAAAAAGCTCTGTCGAGAACAGACACGATGACATGTCCCGTCTCTGGGAAAGCACAGATCCCAAGCGTTGCTGTGCCTGTGAATAGGGTGCAAGGGAAGGTGAAGATCAGCAACAGCTTTAAGTGCTAGCACCTTCATTGTGGGAGAATGAGCCGGACGTTTCCCGTTTGGGAAAAAGGCTCTGCCGAGAAAGGACACGATCACATGTCCCGTCTCTGGGAAAGCACAGATCCCAAGCGTTGCTTTGCTTATTAATAGGCTGCCCAGGGAAGGTGAAGACCAGCAACAGCTTTCAAGGCTGGCATCTTCCTTGTGGGAGAAGGAGCCAGACGTTTCCCGTTTGGGAAAAAGGTTCTGCCGAGAACGGACACGATGACATGTCCCGTCCCTGGGAAAGCACAGATCCCAAGCGCTGCTGTGCCTGTGAATAGGGTGCCAAGGGAAGGTGAAGACCAGCAACAGCTTTCAGGGCTAGCACCTTCATTGTGGGAGAATGAGCCGGACATTTCCCGTTTGGGAAAAAGGCTCTGCCGAGAAAGGACATGATGACATGTCCCGTCCCTGGGAAAGCACAGATCCCAAGCGCTGCTGTGCTTATTAATAGGCTGCCCAGGGAAGGTGAAGACCAGCAACAGCTTTCAGGGCTGGCCCCTTACTTGTGGCAGAAGGAGCCGGACGTTTCCCGTTTGGGAAAAAGGCTCTGCCGAGAAAGGACACGATGACATGTCCCGTCTCTGGGAAAGCACAGATCCCAAGCGTTGCTGTGCTTATTAATAGGGTGCCCAGGGAAGGTGAAGACCAGCAACAGCTTTCAAGGCTGGCACCTTCATTGTGGGAGAAGGAGCCGGACGTTTCCCGTTTGGGAAAAATACTCTTCCGAGAACGGACACGATCACATGTCCCGCATCTGGGAAAGCACAGGTCCCAAGCGTTGCTGTGCTTATTAATAGGCTGCCCAGGGAAGGTGAAGACCAGCAACAGCTTTTAGGGCTGGCCCCTTCCTTGTGGGAGAATGAGCCGGACATTTCCCGTTTGGGAAAAAGGCTCTGCCGAGAAAGGACACGATGACATGTCCCGTCCCTGGGAAAGCACAGATCCCAAGCGCTGCTGTGCCTATGAATAGGGTGCACGGGGAAGGTGAAGACCAGCAACAGCTTTCAGGGCTAGCACCTTCATTGTGGCAGAAGGAGCCGGACGTTTCCTGTTTTGGAAAAATACTCTGCCGAGAAAGGACATGATGACATGTCCCGTCTCTGGGAAACACAGATCCCAAGCGTTGCTGTGCTTATTAATAGGCTGCCCAGGGAAGGTGAAGACCAGCAACAGCTTTCAGGGCTAGCACCTTCATTGTGGGAGAAGGAGCCGGACGTTTCCCGTTTGGGAAAAAGGCTCTTCCGAGAAAGGACACGATCACATGTCCCGTCTCTGGGAAAGCACAGATCCCAAGCGTTGCTGTGCTTATTAATAGGCTGCCAAGGGAAGGTGAAGACCAGCAAGAGCTTTTAGGGCTGGCCCCTTCCTTGTGGCAGAAGGAGCCGGACATTTCCCGTTTGGGAAAAAGGCTCTGCCGAGAAAGGACACGATGACATGTCCCGTCTCTGGGAAAGCACAGATGCCTAGTGATGTTCTGCCTGTGAATAGGGTGCCCAGGGAAGGTGAAGACCAGCAACAGCTTTTAGGGCTGGCCCCTTCCTTGTGGAAGAAGGACCCGGACGTTTCCCGTTTGGGAAAAAAGCTCTGCCAAGAAAGGACACGATGACATGTCCCGTCCCTGGGAAAGCACAGATCCCAAGCGCTGCTGTGCCTGTGAATAGGGTGCCAAGGGAAGGTGAAGACCAGCAACAGCTTTCAGGGCTAGCACCTTCATTGTGGGAGAATGAGGCGGAAGTTTCCCGTTTGGGAAAAAGGCTCTGCCGAGAAAGGACATGATGACATGTCCCGTCTCTGGGAAAGCACAGATCCCAAGCGTTGCTGTGCTTATTAATAGGCTGCCAAGGGAAGGTGAAGACCAGCAACAGCTTTCAGGGCTGGCCCCTTCATTGTGGCTGAAGGAGCCGGACGTTTCCCATTTGGGAAAAATACTCTGCCGAGAACGGACACGATGACATGTCCCGTCTCTGGGAAAGCACAGATCCCAAGCGTTGCTGTGCTTATTAATAGGCTGCCCAGGGAAGGTGAAGACCAGCAACAGCTTTTAGGGCTGGCCCCTTCATTGTGGGAGAATGAGCCGGACATTTCCCGTTTGGGAAAAAGGCTCTGCCGAGAAAGGACACGATGACATGTCCCGTCTCTGGGAAAGCACAGATCCCAAACGCTGCTGTGCCTATGAATAGGGTGCACGGGGAAGGTGAAGACCAGCAACAGCTTTCTGGGCGAGCACCTTCATTGTGGGAGAATGAGCCAGACGTTTCCCGTTTGGGAAAAACTTTCTGCCGAGAACGGACACGATGACATGTCCCGTCCCTGGGAAAGCACAGATCCCAAGCGCTGCTGTGCCTCTGAATATGCTGCCAAGGAAGGTGAAGACCAGCAACAGCTTTCAGGGCTAGCACCTTCATTGTGGGAGAAGGAGCCGGACGTTTCCCGTTTGGGAAAAAGGCTCTGCCGAGAAAGGACACGATGACATGTCCCGTCTCTGGGAAAGCAGAGGTCCCAAGCGTTGCTGTGCTTATTAATAGGCTGCCCAGGGAAGGTGAAGACCAGCAACAGCTTTTAGGGCTGGCCCCTTCATTGTGGGAGAATGAGCCGGACATTTCCCGTTTGGGAAAAAGGCTCTGCCGAGAAAGGACACGATGACATGTCCCGTCTCTGGGAAAGCACAGATCCCAAACGCTGCTGTGCCTATGAATAGGGTGCACGGGGAAGGTGAAGACCAGCAACAGCTTTCAGGGCTAGCACCTTCATTGTGGCAGAAGGAGCCGGACGTTTCCCGTTTGGGAAAAATACTCTGCCGAGAAAGGACACGATGACATGTCCCTTCTCCGGGAAAGCACAGATCCCAAACGTTGCTGTCCTTATTAATAGGCTGCCCAGGGAAGGTGAAGACCAGCAACAGCTTTCTGGGCTAGCACCTTCATTGTGGGAGAAGGAGCCGGACGTTTCCCGTTTGGGAAGAAGGCTCTTCCGAGAAAGGACACGATCACATGTACCGTCTCTGGGAAAGCACAGATCCCAAACGCTGCTGTTCCTATGAATAGGGTGCCCAGGGAAGGTGAAGACCAGCAACAGCTTTCAGGGCTGGCCCCTTCATTGTGGCTGAAGGAGCCGGACATTTCCCGTTTGGGAAAAAGGCTCTGCCGAGAAAGGACACGATGACATGTACCGTCTCTGGGAAAGCACAGATCCCAAGCGCTGCTGTGCTTATTAATAGGCTGCCCAGGGAAGGTGAAGGCCAGCAACAGCTTTCAGGGCTGGCCCCTTCCTTGTGGGAGAAGGAGCCAGACGTTTCCCGTTTGGGAAAAAGGTTCTGCCGAGAACGGACACGATGACATGTCCCGTCCCTGGGAAAGCACAGATCCCAAGCGCTGCTGTGCCTGTGAATAGGGTGCCAAGGGAAGGTGAAGACCAGCAACAGCTTTCAGGGCTAGCACCTTCATTGTGGGTGAAGGAGCCAGACGTTTCCCGTTTGGGAAAAAGGCTCTGCCGAGAAAGGACATGATGACATGTCCCGTCTTTGGGAAACACAGATCCCAAGTGTTGCTGTGCTTATTAATAGGCTGCCCAGGGAAGGTGAAGACCAACAACAGCTTTCAGGGCTGGCCCCTTCGTTGTGGCAGAAGGAGCCGGACATTTCCCGTTTGGGAAAAAGGCTCTGCCGAGAAAGGACACGATGACATGTCCTGTCTCTGGGAAAGCACAGATCCCTAGTGATGTTATGCCTGTGAATAGGGTGCACGGGGAACGTGAAGAGCAGCAACAGCTTTCAGGGCTGGCCCCTTCCTTGTGGCAGAAGGAGCCGGACGTTTCCCGTTTGGGAAAAATACTCTGCTGAGAAAGGACACGATGACATGTCCCGTCTCTGGGAAAGCACAGATCCCAAACGCTGCTGTGCCTATGAATAGGGTGCACGGGGAAGGTGAAGACCAGCAACAGCTTTCAGGGCTAGCACCTTCATTGTGGCAGAAGGAGCCGGACGTTTCCCGTTTGGGAAAAATACTCTGCCGAGAACGGACACGATGACATGTCCCGTCCCTGGGAAAGCACAGATCCCAAGCGTTGCTGTGCTTATTAATAGGCTGCCCAGGGAAGGTGAAGACCAGCAACAGCTTTCAGGGCTGGCCCCTTCCTTGTGGGAGAAGGAGCCGGACGTTTCCCGTTTGGGAAAAAGGCTCTTCCGAGAAAGGACACGATCACATGTCCCGTCTCTGGGAAAGCACAGATCCCAAACGCTGCTGTGCCTATGAATATGGTGCCCAGGGAAGGTGAAGACCAGCAACAGCTTTCTGGGCTAGCACCTTCATTGTTGGAGAAGGAGCCGGACGTTTCCCGTTTGGGAAAAAGCTCTGTCGAGAACGGACACGATGACATGTCCCGTCTCTGGGAAAGCACAGATCCCTAGTGATGTTATGCCTGTGAATAGGCTGCCCAGGGAAGGTGAAGACCAGCAACAGCTTTCAGGGCTGGCCCCTTCCTTGTGGGAGAAGGAGCCGGACGTTACCCATTTCGGAAAAATACTCTGCCAAGAAAGGAAACGATGACATGTCCCGCATCTGGGAAAGCACAGGTCCCAAGCGTTGCTGTGCTTATTAATAGGCTGCCCAGGGAAGGTGAAGACCAGCAACAGCTTTTAGGGCTGGCCCCTTCATTGTGGGAGAATGAGCCGGACATTTCCCGTTTGGGAAAAAGGCTCTGCCGAGAAAGGACACGATGACATGTCCCGTCTCTGGGAAAGCACAGATCCCAAACGCTGCTGTGCCTATGAATAGGGTGCACGGGGAAGGTGAAGACCAGCAACAGCTTTCAGGGCTAGCACCTTCATTGTGGCAGAAGGAGCCAGACGTTTCCCGTTTGGGAAAAATACTCTGCCGAGAAAGGACATGATGACATGTCCCGTCTCTGGGAAACACAGATCCCAAGCGTTGCTGTGCTTATTAATAGGCTGCCCAGGGAAGGTGAAGACCAGCAACAGCTTTCAGGGCTGGCCCCTTCCTTGTGGGAGAAGGAGCCGGACGTTTCCCGTTTGGGAAAAAGGCTCTTCCGAGAAAGGACACGATCACATGTTCTGTCTCTGGGAAAGCACAGATCCCAAACCCTGCTGTGCCTATGAATAGGGTGCCCAGGGAAGGTGAAGACCAGCAACAGCTTTTAGGGCTGGCCCCTTCCTTGTGGCAGAAGGAGCCGGACATTTCCCGTTTGGGAAAAAGGCTCTGCCGAGAAAGGACACGATGACATGTCCCGTCTCTGGGAAAGCACAGATCCCTAGTGATGTTATGCCTGTGAATAGGCTGCCCAGGGAAGGTGAAGACCAGCAACAGCTTTTAGGGCTGGCCCCTTCCTTGTGGAAGAAGGAGCCGGACGTTTCCCGTTTGGGAAAAAGGCTCTGCCAAGAAAGGACACGATGACATGTCCCGTCTCTGGGAAAGCACAGATCCCAAGCGTTGCTGTGCTTATTAATAGGCTGCCAAGGGAAGGTGAAGACCAGCAACAGCTTTCAGGGCTGGCCCCTTCCTTGTGGCAGAAGGAGCCGGACGTTTCCCTTTTGGGAAAAATACTCTGCCGAGAACGGACACGATGACATGTGCCGTCTCTGGGAAAGCACAGATCCCTAGTGATGTTCTGCCTGTGAATATGCTGCCAAGGGAAGGTGAAGACCAGCAACAGCTTTCAGGGCTGGCCCCTTCCTTGTGGCAGAAGGAGCCGGATGTTTCCCTTTTGATAAAAGGCTCTGCCGAGAACGGACACGATGACATATCCCGTCTCTGGGAAAGCACAGATCCCTAGTGATGTTCTGCCTGTGAATAGGGTGCACGGGGAACGTGAAGAGCAGCAACAGCTTTCAGGGCTGGCCCCTTCATTGTGGGAGAAGGAGCCGGACGTTTCCCGTTTTGGAAAAAGCTCTGTCGAGAACAGACACGATGACATGTCCCGTCTCTGGGAAAGCACAGATCCCAAGCGTTGCTGTGCCTGTGAATAGGGTGCAAGGGAAGGTGAAGATCAGCAACAGCTTTAAGTGCTAGCACCTTCATTGTGGGAGAATGAGCCGGACGTTTCCCGTTTGGGAAAAAGGCTCTGCCGAGAAAGGACACGATCACATGTCCCGTCTCTGGGAAAGCACAGATCCCAAGCGTTGCTTTGCTTATTAATAGGCTGCCCAGGGAAGGTGAAGACCAGCAACAGCTTTCAAGGCTGGCATCTTCCTTGTGGGAGAAGGAGCCAGACGTTTCCCGTTTGGGAAAAAGGTTCTGCCGAGAACGGACACGATGACATGTCCCGTCCCTGGGAAAGCACAGATCCCAAGCGCTGCTGTGCCTGTGAATAGGGTGCCAAGGGAAGGTGAAGACCAGCAACAGCTTTCAGGGCTAGCACCTTCATTGTGGGAGAATGAGCCGGACATTTCCCGTTTGGGAAAAAGGCTCTGCCGAGAAAGGACATGATGACATGTCCCGTCCCTGGGAAAGCACAGATCCCAAGCGCTGCTGTGCTTATTAATAGGCTGCCCAGGGAAGGTGAAGACCAGCAACAGCTTTCAGGGCTGGCCCCTTACTTGTGGCAGAAGGAGCCGGACGTTTCCCGTTTGGGAAAAAGGCTCTGCCGAGAAAGGACACGATGACATGTCCCGTCTCTGGGAAAGCACAGATCCCAAGCGTTGCTGTGCTTATTAATAGGGTGCCCAGGGAAGGTGAAGACCAGCAACAGCTTTCAAGGCTGGCACCTTCATTGTGGGAGAAGGAGCCGGACGTTTCCCGTTTGGGAAAAATACTCTTCCGAGAACGGACACGATCACATGTCCCGCATCTGGGAAAGCACAGGTCCCAAGCGTTGCTGTGCTTATTAATAGGCTGCCCAGGGAAGGTGAAGACCAGCAACAGCTTTTAGGGCTGGCCCCTTCCTTGTGGGAGAATGAGCCGGACATTTCCCGTTTGGGAAAAAGGCTCTGCCGAGAAAGGACACGATGACATGTCCCGTCCCTGGGAAAGCACAGATCCCAAGCGCTGCTGTGCCTATGAATAGGGTGCACGGGGAAGGTGAAGACCAGCAACAGCTTTCAGGGCTAGCACCTTCATTGTGGCAGAAGGAGCCGGACGTTTCCTGTTTTGGAAAAATACTCTGCCGAGAAAGGACATGATGACATGTCCCGTCTCTGGGAAACACAGATCCCAAGCGTTGCTGTGCTTATTAATAGGCTGCCCAGGGAAGGTGAAGACCAGCAACAGCTTTCAGGGCTAGCACCTTCATTGTGGGAGAAGGAGCCGGACGTTTCCCGTTTGGGAAAAAGGCTCTTCCGAGAAAGGACACGATCACATGTCCCGTCTCTGGGAAAGCACAGATCCCAAGCGTTGCTGTGCTTATTAATAGGCTGCCAAGGGAAGGTGAAGACCAGCAAGAGCTTTTAGGGCTGGCCCCTTCCTTGTGGCAGAAGGAGCCGGACATTTCCCGTTTGGGAAAAAGGCTCTGCCGAGAAAGGACACGATGACATGTCCCGTCTCTGGGAAAGCACAGATGCCTAGTGATGTTCTGCCTGTGAATAGGGTGCCCAGGGAAGGTGAAGACCAGCAACAGCTTTTAGGGCTGGCCCCTTCCTTGTGGAAGAAGGACCCGGACGTTTCCCGTTTGGGAAAAAAGCTCTGCCAAGAAAGGACACGATGACATGTCCCGTCCCTGGGAAAGCACAGATCCCAAGCGCTGCTGTGCCTGTGAATAGGGTGCCAAGGGAAGGTGAAGACCAGCAACAGCTTTCAGGGCTAGCACCTTCATTGTGGGAGAATGAGGCGGAAGTTTCCCGTTTGGGAAAAAGGCTCTGCCGAGAAAGGACATGATGACATGTCCCGTCTCTGGGAAAGCACAGATCCCAAGCGTTGCTGTGCTTATTAATAGGCTGCCAAGGGAAGGTGAAGACCAGCAACAGCTTTCAGGGCTGGCCCCTTCATTGTGGCTGAAGGAGCCGGACGTTTCCCATTTGGGAAAAATACTCTGCCGAGAACGGACACGATGACATGTCCCGTCTCTGGGAAAGCACAGATCCCAAGCGTTGCTGTGCTTATTAATAGGCTGCCCAGGGAAGGTGAAGACCAGCAACAGCTTTTAGGGCTGGCCCCTTCATTGTGGGAGAATGAGCCGGACATTTCCCGTTTGGGAAAAAGGCTCTGCCGAGAAAGGACACGATGACATGTCCCGTCTCTGGGAAAGCACAGATCCCAAACGCTGCTGTGCCTATGAATAGGGTGCACGGGGAAGGTGAAGACCAGCAACAGCTTTCTGGGCGAGCACCTTCATTGTGGGAGAATGAGCCAGACGTTTCCCGTTTGGGAAAAACTTTCTGCCGAGAACGGACACGATGACATGTCCCGTCCCTGGGAAAGCACAGATCCCAAGCGCTGCTGTGCCTCTGAATATGCTGCCAAGGAAGGTGAAGACCAGCAACAGCTTTCAGGGCTAGCACCTTCATTGTGGGAGAAGGAGCCGGACGTTTCCCGTTTGGGAAAAAGGCTCTGCCGAGAAAGGACACGATGACATGTCCCGTCTCTGGGAAAGCAGAGGTCCCAAGCGTTGCTGTGCTTATTAATAGGCTGCCCAGGGAAGGTGAAGACCAGCAACAGCTTTTAGGGCTGGCCCCTTCATTGTGGGAGAATGAGCCGGACATTTCCCGTTTGGGAAAAAGGCTCTGCCGAGAAAGGACACGATGACATGTCCCGTCTCTGGGAAAGCACAGATCCCAAACGCTGCTGTGCCTATGAATAGGGTGCACGGGGAAGGTGAAGACCAGCAACAGCTTTCAGGGCTAGCACCTTCATTGTGGCAGAAGGAGCCGGACGTTTCCCGTTTGGGAAAAATACTCTGCCGAGAAAGGACACGATGACATGTCCCTTCTCCGGGAAAGCACAGATCCCAAACGTTGCTGTCCTTATTAATAGGCTGCCCAGGGAAGGTGAAGACCAGCAACAGCTTTCTGGGCTAGCACCTTCATTGTGGGAGAAGGAGCCGGACGTTTCCCGTTTGGGAAGAAGGCTCTTCCGAGAAAGGACACGATCACATGTACCGTCTCTGGGAAAGCACAGATCCCAAACGCTGCTGTTCCTATGAATAGGGTGCCCAGGGAAGGTGAAGACCAGCAACAGCTTTCAGGGCTGGCCCCTTCATTGTGGCTGAAGGAGCCGGACATTTCCCGTTTGGGAAAAAGGCTCTGCCGAGAAAGGACACGATGACATGTACCGTCTCTGGGAAAGCACAGATCCCAAGCGCTGCTGTGCTTATTAATAGGCTGCCCAGGGAAGGTGAAGGCCAGCAACAGCTTTCAGGGCTGGCCCCTTCCTTGTGGGAGAAGGAGCCGGACGTTTCCCGTTTGGGAAAAAGCTCTGTCGAGAACGGACACGATGACATGTCCCGTCTCTGGGAAAGCACAGATCCCTAGTGATGTTATGCCTGTGAATAGGCTGCCCAGGGAAGGTGAAGACCAGCAACAGCTTTCTGGGCGAGCACCTTCATTGTGGGAGAAGGAGCCAGACGTTTCCCGTTTGGGAAAAAGGTTCTGCCGAGAACGGACACGATGACATGTCCCGTCTCTGGGAAAGCACAGATCCCAAGCATTGCTGTGCTTATTAATAGGCTGCCCAGGGAAGGTGAAGACCAGCAACAGCTTTCAGGGCTGGCCCCTTCCTTGTGGGAGAAGGAGCCGGACGTTTCCCGTTTGGGAAAAAGCTCTGTCGAGGACGGACACGATGACATGTGCCGTCTCTGGGAAAGCACAGATCCCTAGTGATGTTCTGCCTGTGAATATGCTGCCAAGGGAAGGTGAAGACCAACAACAGCTTTCAGGCTGGCCCCTGCCTTATGGCAGAAGGAGCCGGACGTTTCCCTTTTGATAAAAGGCTCTGCCGAGAACGGACACGATGACATGTCCCGTCTCTGGGAAAGCACAGATCCCTAGTGATGTTCTGCCTGTGAATAGGGTGCACGGGGAACGTGAAGAGCAGCAACAGCTTTCAGGGCTGGCCCCTTCATTGTGGGAGAATGAGCCGGACATTTCCCTTTTGGGAAAAAGGCTCTGCCGAGAAAGGACACGATGACATGTCCCGTCTCTGGGAAAGCACAGATCCCAAACGCTGCTGTGCCTATGAATAGGGTGCACGGGGAAGGTGAAGACCAGCAACAGCTTTCTGGGCTAGCACCTTCATTGTGGGAGAAGGAGCCGGACGTTTCCCGTTTGGGAAAAAGGCTCTTCCGAGAAAGGACACGATCACATGTCCCGTCTCTGGGAAAGCACAGATCCCAAATGCTGCTGTGCCTATGAATAGGGTGCCCAAGGAAGGTGAAGACCAGCAACAGCTTTTAGGGCTGGCCCCTTCCTTGTGGGAGAATGAGCCGGACATTTCCCGTTTGGGAAAAAGGCTCTGCCGAGAAAGGACACGATGACATGTCCTGTCTCTCGGAAAGCACAGATCCCAAGCGCTGCTGTGCTTATTAATAGGCTGCCCAGGGAAGGTGAAGGCCAGCAACAGCTTTTAGGGCTGGCCCCTTCCTTGTGGGAGAAGGAGCCGGATATTTCCCGTTTGGGAAAAAGGCTCTGCCGAGAAAGGACACGATGACATGTCCCGTCTCTGGGAAAGCACAGATCCCTAGTGATGTTATGCCTGTGAATAGGCTGCCCAGGGAAGGTGAAGACCAGCAACAGCTTTCAGGGCTGGCCCCTTCCTTGTGGGAGAAGGAGCCGGATGTTACCCATTTCGGAAAAATACTCTGCCAAGAAAGGACACGATGACATGTCCCGCATCTGGGAAAGCACAGATCCCTAGTGATGTTCTGCCTGTGAATAGGGTGCACGGGGAACGTGAAGACCAGCAACAGCTTTTAGGGCTGGCCCCTTCCTTGTGGAAGAAGGAGCCGGACGTTTCCCGTTTGGGAAAAATACTCTGCCGAGAATGGACACGATGACATGTCCCGTCTCTGGGAAAGCACAGATCCCAAGCGTTGCTGTGCTTATTAATAGGCTGCCCAGGGAAGGTGAAGACCAGCAACAGCTTTCTGGGCGAGCACCTTCATTGTGGGAGATGGAGCCAGACGTTTCCCGTTTGGGAAAAAGATTCTGCCGATAACGGACACGATGACATGTCCCGTCCCTGGGAAAGCACAGATCCCAAGCGCTGCTGTGCCTGTGAATAGGGTGCCAAGGGAAGGTGAAGACCAGCAACAGCTTTCAGGGCTAGCACCTTCATTGTGGGAGAAGGAGCCGGACGTTTCCCGTTTGGGAAAAAGGCTCTGCCGAGAAAGGACATGATGACATGTCCCGTCTCTGGGAAAGCACAGATCCCAAGCGTTGCTGTGCTTATTAATAGGCTGCCAAGGGAAGGTGAAGACCAGCAACAGCTTTCAGGGCTGGCCCCTTCCTTGTGGGAGAAGGAGCCGGACGTTTCCCGTTTGGGAAAAATACTCTGCCGAGAAAGGACACGATGACATGTCCCGTCTCTGGGAAAGCACAGATCCCAAACGCTGCTGTGCCTATGAATAGGGTGCACGGGGAAGGTGAAGACCAGCAACAGCTTTCAGGGCTGGCCCCTTCCTTGTGGGAGAAGGAGCCGGACGTTTCCCGTTTGGGAAAAAGTTCTGTCGAGAACGGACACGATGACATGTCCCGTCTCTGGGAAAGCACAGATCCCTAGTGATGTTCTGCCTGTGAATAGGGTGCACGGGGAACGTGAAGAGCAGCAACAGCTTTCAGGGCTGGTCCCTTCCTTGTGGGAGAAGGAGTCGGACGTTTCCCGTTTGGGAAAAATACTCTGCCGAGAACGGACACGATGACATGTGCCGTCTCTGGGAAAGCACAGATCCCTAGTGATGTTCTGCCTGTGAATATGCTGCCAAGGGAAGGTGAAGACCAGCAACAGCTTTTAGGGCTGGCCCCTTCATTGTGGGAGAAGGAGTCGGACGTTTCCCGTTTGGGAAAAAGGCTCAGCCGAGAAAGGACACGATGACATGTCCCGTCCCTGGGAAAGCACAGATCCCAAGCGCTGCTGTGCCTGTGAATAGGGTGCACGGGGAAGGTGAAGACCAGCAACAGCTTTCAGGGCTAGCACCTTCATTTTGGCAGAAGGAGCCGGACGTTTCCCATTTTGGAAAAAGGCTCTGCCGAGAATGGACACGATGACATGTCCCGTCTCTGGGAAAGCACAGATCCCAAGCATTGCTGTGCTTATTTATAGGCTGCCCAGGGAAGGTGAAGACCAGCAACAGCTTTCTTGGCTAGCACCTTCATTGTTGGAGAAGGAGCCGGACGTTTCCCGTTTGGGAAAAAGGCTCTGCCGAGAAAGGACACGATCACATGTCCCGTCTCTGGGAAAGCACAGATCCCAAAAACTGCTGTGCGTATGAATAGGGTGCCCAGGGAAGGTGAAGACCAGCAACAGATTTAGGGCTGGCCCCTTCCTTGTGGCAGAAGGAGCCGGACGTTTCCCGTTTGGGAAAAAGGCTCTGCCGAGAAAGGACACGATGACATGTCCTGTCTCTGGGAAAGCACAGATCCCAAGCGCTGCTGTGCTTATTAATAGGCTGCCCAGGGAAGGTGAAGGCCAGCAACAGCTTTCAGGGCTGGCCCCTTCCTTGTGGGAGAAGGAGCCGGACGTTTCCCGTTTGGGAAAAAGCTCTGTCGAGAACGGACACGATGACATGTGCCGTCTCTGGGAAAGCACAGATCCCTAGTGATGTTCTGCCTGTGAATATGCTGCCAAGGGAAGGTGAAGACCAACAACAGCTTTCAGGGCTGGCCCCTGCCTTATGGCAGAAGGAGCCGGACGTTTCCCTTTTGATAAAAGGCTCTGCCGAGAACGGACACGATGACATGTCCCGTCTCTGGGAAAGCACAGATCCCTAGTGATGTTCTGCCTGTGAATAGGGTGCACGGGGAACGTGAAGAGCAGCAACAGCTTTCAGGGCTGGCCCCTTCATTGTGGGAGAATGAGCCGGACATTTCCCGTTTGGGAAAAAGGCTCTGCCGAGAAAGGACACGATGACATGTCCCGTCTCTGGGAAAGCACAAATCCCTCGTCATGTTATGCCTGTGAATAGGCTGCCCAGGGAAGGTGAAGACCAGCAAGAGCTTTCAAGGCTGGCATCTTCCTTGTGGGAGAAGGAGCCGGACGTTTCCCGTTTGGGAAAAAGTCTCTTCCGAGAACGGACACGATGACATGTCCCGCATCTGGGAAAGCACAGGTCCCAAGCGTTGCTGTGCTTATTAATAGGCTGCCCAGGGAAGGTGAAGACCAGCAAGAGCTTTTAGGGCTGGCCCCTTCATTGTGGGAGAATGAGCCGGACATTTCCCGTTTGGGAAAAAGGCTCTGCCGAGAAAGGACACGATGACATGTCCCGTCTCTGGGAAAGCACAGATCCCAAGCGCTGCTGTGCCTGTGAATAGGGTGCACGGGGAAGGTGAAGACCAGCAACAGCTTTCAGGGCTAGCACCTTCATTGTTGGAGAAGGAGACGGACGTTTCCCGTTTGGGAAAAAGGCTCTTCCGAGAAAGGACACGATCACATGTCCCGTCTCTGGGAAAGCACAGATCCCAAAAACTGCTGTGCCTATGAATAGGGTGCCCAGGGAAGGTGAAGACCAGCAACAGATTTAGGGCTGGCCCCTTCCTTGTGGCAGAAGGAGCCGGAAGTTTCCCGTTTGGGAAAAAGGCTCTGCCGAGAAAGGACACGATGACATGTCCTGTCTCTGGGAAAGCACAGATCCCAAGCGCTGCTGTGCTTATTAATAGGCTGCCCAGGGAAGGTGAAGGCCAGCAACAGCTTTCAGGGCTGGCCCCTTCCTTGTGGGAGAAGGAGCCGGACGTTTCCCGTTTGGGAAAAATACTCTGCCGAGAACGGACACGATGACATGTCCCGTCTCTGGGAAAGCACAGATCCCTAGTGATGTTATGCCTGTGAATAGGCTGCCCAGGGAAGGTGAAGACCAGCAACAGCTTTCTGGGCGAGCACCTTCATTGTGGGAGAAGGAGCCAGACGTTTCCCGTTTGGGAAAAAGGTTCTGCCGAGAACGGACACGATGACATGTCCCGTCCCTGGGAAAGCACAGATCCCAAGCGCTGCTGTGCTTATTAATAGGCTGCCCAGGGAAGGTGAAGGCCAGCAACAGCTTTCAGGGCTGGCCCCTTCATTGTGGGAGAAGGAGCCGGACGTTTCCCGTTTGGGAAAAAGGCTCTGCCGAGAAAGGACACGATGACATGTCCCGTCTCTGGGAAAGCACAGATCCAAAGCGCTGCTGTGCCTGTGAATAGGGTGCCAAGGGAAGGTGAAGACCAGCAACAGCTTTCAGGGCTAGCACCTTCATTGTGGGAGAAGGAGCCGGACGTTTCCCATTTTGGAAAATGGCTCTGCCGAGAAAGGACACGATGACATGTCCCGTCTCTGGGAAAGCATAGGTCCCAAGCGTTGCTGTGCTTATTAATAGGCTGCCCAGGGAAGGTGAAGACCAGCAACAGCTTTCTGGGCGAGCACCTTCATTGTGGGAGATGGAGCCAGACGTTTCCCGTTTGGGAAAAAGGTTCTGCCGAGAACAGACACGATGACATGTCCCGTCCCTGGGAAAGCACAGATCCCAAGCGCTGCTGTGCCTGTGAATAGGCTGCCCAGGGAAGGTGAAGACCAGCAACAGCTTTCAGGGCTAGCACCTTCATTGTGGGAGAATGAGCCAGACGTTTCCCGTTTGGGAAAAACGTTCTGCCGAGAAAGGACACGATGACATGTCCCGTCCCTGGGAAAGCACAGATCCCAAGCGCTGCTGTGCCTGTGAATAGGGTACCAAGGGAAGGTGAAGACCAGCAACAGCTTTCAGGGCTAGCACCTTCATTGTGGGAGAATGAGGCGGAAGTTTCCCGTTTGGGAAAAAGGCTCTGCCGAGAAAGGACATGATGACATGTCCCGTCTCTGGGAAAGCACAGATCCCAAGCGTTGCTGTGCTTATTAATAGGCTGCCAAGGGAAGGTGAAGACCAGCAACAGCTTTCAGGGCTGGCCCCTTCCTTGTGGGAGAAGGAGCCGGATGTTTCCCTTTTGGGAAAAAGCTCTGTCGAGAACGGACACGATGACATGTGCCGTCTCTGGGAAAGCACAGATCCCTAGTGATGTTCTGCCTGTGAATATGCTGCCAAGGGAAGGTGAAGACCAACAACAGCTTTCAGGGCTGGCCCCTGCCTTATGGCAGAAGGAGCCGGACGTTTCCCTTTTGATAAAAGGCTCTGCCGAGAACGGACACGATGACATGTCCCGTCTCTGGGAAAGCACAGATCCCAAGCGCTGCTGTGCTTATTAATAGGCTGCCCAGGGAAGGTGAAGGCCAGCAACAGCTTTCAGGGCTGGCCCCTTCCTTGTGGCAGAAGGAGCCGGACGTTTCCCGTTTGGGAAAAAGCTCTGTCGAGAACGGACACGATGACATGTCCCGTCTCTGGGAAAGCACAGATCCCTAGTGATGTTATGCCTGTGAATAGGCTGCCCAGGGAAGGTGAAGACCAGCAACAGCTTTCAGGGCTGGCCCCTTCCTTGTGGGAGAAGGAGCCGGACGTTACCCATTTCGGAAAAATACTCTGCCAAGAAAGGACACGATGACATGTCCCGCATCTGGGAAAGCACAGATCCCTAGTGATGTTCTGCCTGTGAATAGGGTGCACGGGGAACGTGAAGAGCAGCAACAGCTTTCAGGGCTGGCCCCTTCATTGTGGGAGAATGAGCCGGACATTTCCCGTTTGGGAAAAAGGCTCTGCCGAGAAAGGACACGATGACATGTCCCATCTCTGGGAAAGCACAGATCCCAAACGCTGCTGTGCCTATGAATAGGGTGCACGGGGAAGGTGAAGACCAGCAACAGCTTTCTGGGCTAGCACCTTCATTGTGGGAGAAGGAGCCGGACATTTCCCGTTTGGGAAAAAGGCTCTGCCGAGAAAGGACACGATGACATGTCCCGTCTCTGGGAAAGCACAAATCCCTCGTGATGTTATGCCTGTGAATAGGATGCCCAGGGAAGGTGAAGACCAGCAAGAGCTTTCAAGGCTGGCATCTTCCTTGTGGCAGAAGGAGCCGGACGTTTCCCATTTGGGAAAAAGTCTCTTACGAGAACGGACACGATCACATGTCCCGCATCTGGGAAAGCACAGGTCCCAAGCGTTGCTGTGCTTATTAATAGGCTGCCCAGGGAAGGTGAAGACCAGCAACAGCTTTTAGGGCTGGCCCCTTCCTTGTGGGAGAATGAGCCGGACATTTCCCGTTTGGGAAAAAGGCTCTGCCGAGAAAGGACACGATGACATGTCCCGCATCTGGGAAAGCACAGATCCCTAGTGATGTTCTGCCTGTGAATAGGGTGCACGGGGAACGTGAAGACCAGCAACAGCTTTTAGGGCTGGCCCCTTCCTTGTGGCAGAAGGAGCCGGACATTTCCCGTTTTGGAAAAATACTCTGCCGAGAAAGGACACGATGACATGTCCCGTCTGTGGGAAAGCACAGATCCCAAACGCTGCTGTGCCTATGAATAGGGTGCACGGGGAAGGTGAAGACCAGCAACAGCTTTCAGGGCTAGCACCTTCATTGTGGCAGAAGGAGCCGGACGTTTCCGTTTTGGAAAAATACTCTGCCGAGAATGCACACGATGACATGTCCCGTCTCTGGGAAAGCACAGATCCCAAGCGTTGCTGTGCTTATTAATAGGCTGCCCAGGGAAGGTGAAGACCAGCAACAGCTTTCTGGGCTAGCACCTTCATTGTTGGAGAAGGAGCCGGACGTTTCCCGTTTGGGAAAAAGGCTCTTCCGAGAAAGGACACGATGACATGTCCCGTCACTGGGAAAGCACAGATCCCAAACGCTGCTGTGCCTATGAATAGGGTGCCCAGGGAAGGTGAAGACCAGCAACAGCTTTTAGGGCTGGCCCCTTCCTTGTGGGAGAATGAGCCGGACATTTCCCGTTTGGGAAAAAGGCTCTGCCGAGAAAGGACACGATGACATGTCCTGTCTCTGGGAAAGCACAGATCCCAAGCGCTGCTGTGCTTATTAATAGGCTGCCCAGGGAAGGTGAAGGCCAGCAACAGCTTTCAGGGCTGGCCCCTTCCTTGTGGGAGAAGGAGCCGGACGTTTCCCTTTTGGGAAAAAGCTCTGTCGAGAACGGACACGATGACATGTCCCGTCTCTGGGAAAGCACAGATCCCTAGTGATGTTATGCCTGTGAATAGGCTGCCCAGGGAAGGTGAAGACCAGCAACAGCTTTCAGGGCTGGCCCCTTCCTTGTGGGAGAAGGAGCCGGACGTTACCCATTTCGGAAAAATACTCTGCCAAGAAAGGACACGATGACATGTCCCGTCCCTGGGAAAGCACAGATCCCAAGCGCTGCTGTGCCTGTGAATAGGGTGCCAAGGGAAGGTGAAGACCAGCAACAGCTTTCAGGGCTAGCACATACATTGTGGGAGAATGAGGCGGAAGTTTCCCGTTTGGGAAAAAGGCTCTGCCGAGAAAGGACATGATGACATGTCCCGTCTCTGGGAAAGCACAGATCCCAAGCGTTGCTGTGCTTATTAATAGGCTGCCAAGGGAAGGTGAAGACCAGCAACAGCTTTCAGGGCTGGCCCCTTCCTTGTGGGAGATGGAGCCGGACGTTTTCCTTTTGGGAAAAAGCTCTGTCGAGAACGGACAAAATGACATGTGCCGTCTCTGGGAAAGCACAGATCCCTAGTGATGTTCTGCCTGTGAATATGCTGCCAAGGGAAGGTGAAGACCAACAACAGCTTTCAGGGCTGGCCCCTGCCTTATGGCAGAAGGAGCCGGACGTTTCCCTTTTGATAAAAGGCTCTGCCGAGAACGGACACGATGACATGTCCCGTCTCTGGGAAAGCACAGATCCCTAGTGATGTTCTGCCTGTGAATAGGGTGCACGGGGAACGTGAAGACCAGCAAGAGCTTTCAAGGCTGGCATCTTCCTTGTGGGAGAAGGAGCCGGACGTTTCCCGTTTGGGAAAAAGTCTCTTCCGGGAACGGACACGATGATATGTCCCGCATCTGGGAAAGCACAGGTCCCAAGCGCTGCTGTGCTTATTAATAGGCTGCCCAGGGAAGGTGAAGACCAGCAACAGCTTTTAGGGCTGGCCCCTTCATTGTGGGAGAATGAGCCGGACATTTCCCGTTTGGGAAAAAGGCTCTGCCGAGAAAGGACACGATGACATGTCCCGTCTCTGGGAAAGCACAAATCCCTCGTGATGTTATGCCTGTGAATAGGCTGCCCAGGGAAGGTGAAGACCAGCAAGAGCTTTCAAGGCTGGCATCTTCCTTGTGGGAGAAGGAGCCGGACGTTTCCCATTTGGGAAAGAGTCTCTTCCGAGAACGGACACGATCACATGTCCCGCATCTGGGAAAGCACAGGTCCCAAGCGTTGCTGTGCTTATTAATAGGCTGCCCAGGGAAGGTGAAGACCAGCAACAGCTTTTAGGGCTGGCCCCTTCATTGTGGGAGAATGAGCCGGACATTTCCCGTTTGGGAAAAAGGCTCTGCCGAGAAAGGACACGATGACATGTCCCGTCTGTGGGAAAGCACAGATCCCAAACGCTGCTGTGCCTATGAATAGGGTGCACGGGGAAGGTGAAGACCAGCAACAGCTTTCAGGGCTAGCACCTTCATTGTGGCAGAAGGAGCCGGACGTTTCCGTTTTGGAAAAATACTCTGCCGAGAATGCACACGATGACATGTCCCGTCTCTGGGAAAGCACAGATCCCAAGCGTTGCTGTGCTTATTAATAGGCTGCCCAGGGAAGGTGAAGACCAGCAACAGCTTTCTGGGCTAGCACCTTCATTGTTGGAGAAGGAGCCGGACGTTTCCCGTTTGGGAAAAAGGCTCTTCCGAGAAAGGACACGATGACATGTCCCGTCACTGGGAAAGCACAGATCCCAAACGCTGCTGTGCCTATGAATAGGGTGCCCAGGGAAGGTGAAGGCCAGCAACAGCTTTCAGGGCTGGCCCCTTCCTTGTGGGAGAAGGAGCCGGACGTTTCCCTTTTGGGAAAAAGCTCTGTCGAGAACGGACACGATGACATGTCCCGTCTCTGGGAAAGCACAGATCCCTAGTGATGTTATGCCTGTGAATAGGCTGCCCAGGGAAGGTGAAGACCAGCAACAGCTTTCAGGGCTGGCCCCTTCCTTGTGGGAGAAGGAGCCGGACGTTACCCATTTCGGAAAAATACTCTGCCAAGAAAGGACACGATGACATGTCCCGTCCCTGGGAAAGCACAGATCCCAAGCGCTGCTGTGCCTGTGAATAGGGTGCCAAGGGAAGGTGAAGACCAGCAACAGCTTTCAGGGCTAGCACATACATTGTGGGAGAATGAGGCGGAAGTTTCCCGTTTGGGAAAAAGGCTCTGCCGAGAAAGGACATGATGACATGTCCCGTCTCTGGGAAAGCACAGATCCCAAGCGTTGCTGTGCTTATTAATAGGCTGCCAAGGGAAGGTGAAGACCAGCAACAGCTTTCAGGGCTGGCCCCTTCCTTGTGGGAGATGGAGCCGGACGTTTTCCTTTTGGGAAAAAGCTCTGTCGAGAACGGACAAAATGACATGTGCCGTCTCTGGGAAAGCACAGATCCCTAGTGATGTTCTGCCTGTGAATATGCTGCCAAGGGAAGGTGAAGACCAACAACAGCTTTCAGGGCTGGCCCCTGCCTTATGGCAGAAGGAGCCGGACGTTTCCCTTTTGATAAAAGGCTCTGCCGAGAACGGACACGATGACATGTCCCGTCTCTGGGAAAGCACAGATCCCTAGTGATGTTCTGCCTGTGAATAGGGTGCACGGGGAACGTGAAGACCAGCAAGAGCTTTCAAGGCTGGCATCTTCCTTGTGGGAGAAGGAGCCGGACGTTTCCCGTTTGGGAAAAAGTCTCTTCCGGGAACGGACACGATGATATGTCCCGCATCTGGGAAAGCACAGGTCCCAAGCGTTGCTGTGCTTATTAATAGGCTGCCCAGGGAAGGTGAAGACCAGCAACAGCTTTTAGGGCTGGCCCCTTCATTGTGGGAGAATGAGCCGGACATTTCCCGTTTGGGAAAAAGGCTCTGCCGAGAAAGGACACGATGACATGTCCCGTCTCTGGGAAAGCACAAATCCCTCGTGATGTTATGCCTGTGAATAGGCTGCCCAGGGAAGGTGAAGACCAGCAAGAGCTTTCAAGGCTGGCATCTTCCTTGTGGGAGAAGGAGCCGGACGTTTCCCATTTGGGAAAGAGTCTCTTCCGAGAACGGACACGATCACATGTCCCGCATCTGGGAAAGCACAGGTCCCAAGCGTTGCTGTGCTTATTAATAGGCTGCCCAGGGAAGGTGAAGACCAGCAACAGCTTTTAGGGCTGGCCCCTTCATTGTGGGAGAATGAGCCGGACATTTCCCGTTTGGGAAAAAGGCTCTGCCGAGAAAGGACACGATGACATGTCCCGTCTGTGGGAAAGCACAGATCCCAAACGCTGCTGTGCCTATGAATAGGGTGCACGGGGAAGGTGAAGACCAGCAACAGCTTTCAGGGCTAGCACCTTCATTGTGGCAGAAGGAGCCGGACGTTTCCGTTTTGGAAAAATACTCTGCCGAGAATGCACACGATGACATGTCCCGTCTCTGGGAAAGCACAGATCCCAAGCGTTGCTGTGCTTATTAATAGGCTGCCCAGGGAAGGTGAAGACCAGCAACAGCTTTCTGGGCTAGCACCTTCATTGTTGGAGAAGGAGCCGGACGTTTCCCGTTTGGGAAAAAGGCTCTTCCGAGAAAGGACACGATGACATGTCCCGTCACTGGGAAAGCACAGATCCCAAACGCTGCTGTGCCTATGAATAGGGTGCCCAGGGAAGGTGAAGGCCAGCAACAGCTTTCAGGGCTGGCCCCTTCCTTGTGGGAGAAGGAGCCGGACGTTTCCCTTTTGGGAAAAAGCTCTGTCGAGAACGGACACGATGACATGTCCCGTCTCTGGGAAAGCACAGATCCCTAGTGATGTTATGCCTGTGAATAGGCTGCCCAGGGAAGGTGAAGACCAGCAACAGCTTTCAGGGCTGGCCCCTTCCTTGTGGGAGAAGGAGCCGGACGTTACCCATTTCGGAAAAATACTCTGCCAAGAAAGGACACGATGACATGTCCCGTCCCTGGGAAAGCACAGATCCCAAGCGCTGCTGTGCCTGTGAATAGGGTGCCAAGGGAAGGTGAAGACCAGCAACAGCTTTCAGGGCTAGCACATACATTGTGGGAGAATGAGGCGGAAGTTTCCCGTTTGGGAAAAAGGCTCTGCCGAGAAAGGACATGATGACATGTCCCGTCTCTGGGAAAGCACAGATCCCAAGCGTTGCTGTGCTTATTAATAGGCTGCCAAGGGAAGGTGAAGACCAGCAACAGCTTTCAGGGCTGGCCCCTTCCTTGTGGGAGATGGAGCCGGACGTTTTCCTTTTGGGAAAAAGCTCTGTCGAGAACGGACAAAATGACATGTGCCGTCTCTGGGAAAGCACAGATCCCTAGTGATGTTCTGCCTGTGAATATGCTGCCAAGGGAAGGTGAAGACCAACAACAGCTTTCAGGGCTGGCCCCTGCCTTATGGCAGAAGGAGCCGGACGTTTCCCTTTTGATAAAAGGCTCTGCCGAGAACGGACACGATGACATGTCCCGTCTCTGGGAAAGCACAGATCCCTAGTGATGTTCTGCCTGTGAATAGGGTGCACGGGGAACGTGAAGACCAGCAAGAGCTTTCAAGGCTGGCATCTTCCTTGTGGGAGAAGGAGCCGGACGTTTCCCGTTTGGGAAAAAGTCTCTTCCGGGAACGGACACGATGATATGTCCCGCATCTGGGAAAGCACAGGTCCCAAGCGTTGCTGTGCTTATTAATAGGCTGCCCAGGGAAGGTGAAGACCAGCAACAGCTTTTAGGGCTGGCCCCTTCATTGTGGGAGAATGAGCCGGACATTTCCCGTTTGGGAAAAAGGCTCTGCCGAGAAAGGACATGATGACATGTCCCGTTTCTGGGAAAGCACAGATCCCAAACGCTGCTGTGCCTATGAATAGTGTGCACGGGGAAGTTGAAGACCAGCAACAGCTTTCAGGGCTAGCACCTTCATTGTGGCAGAAGGAGCCGGACATTTCCCGTTTTGGAAAAATACTCTGCCGAGAAAGGACACGATGACATGTCCCGTCTGTGGGAAAGCACAGATCCCAAACGCTGCTGTGCCTATGAATAGGGTGCACGGGGAAGGTGAAGACCAGCAACAGCTTTCAGGGCTAGCACCTTCATTGTGGCAGAAGGAGCCGGACGTTTCCGTTTTGGAAAAATACTCTGCCGAGAATGCACACGATGACATGTCCCGTCTCTGGGAAAGCACAGATCCCAAGCGTTGCTGTGCTTATTAATAGGCTGCCCAGGGAAGGTGAAGACCAGCAACAGCTTTCTGGGCTAGCACCTTCATTGTTGGAGAAGGAGCCGGACGTTTCCCGTTTGGGAAAAAGGCTCTTCCGAGAAAGGACACGATGACATGTCCCGTCACTGGGAAAGCACAGATCCCAAACGCTGCTGTGCCTATGAATAGGGTGCCCAGGGAAGGTGAAGACCAGCAACAGCTTTTAGGGCTGGCCCCTTCCTTGTGGGAGAATGAGCCGGACATTTCCCGTTTGGGAAAAAGGCTCTGCCGAGAAAGGACACGATGACATGTCCTGTCTCTGGGAAAGCACAGATCCCAAGCGCTGCTGCGCTTATTAATAGGCTGCCCAGGGAAGGTGAAGGCCAGCAACAGCTTTCAGGGCTGGCCCCTTCCTTGTGGGAGAAGGAGCCGGACGTTTCCCTTTTGGGAAAAAGCTCTGTCGAGAACGGACACGATGACATGTCCCGTCTCTGGGAAAGCACAGATCCCTAGTGATGTTATGCCTGTGAATAGGCTGCCCAGGGAAGGTGAAGACCAGCAACAGCTTTCAGGGCTGGCCCCTTCCTTGTGGGAGAAGGAGCCGGACGTTACCCATTTCGGAAAAATACTCTGCCAAGAAAGGACACGATGACATGTCCCGTCCCTGGGAAAGCACAGATCCCAAGCGCTGCTGTGCCTGTGAATAGGGTGCCAAGGGAAGGTGAAGACCAGCAACAGCTTTCAGGGCTAGCACATACATTGTGGGAGAATGAGGCGGAAGTTTCCCGTTTGGGAAAAAGGCTCTGCCGAGAAAGGACATGATGACATGTCCCGTCTCTGGGAAAGCACAGATCCCAAGCGTTGCTGTGCTTATTAATAGGCTGCCAAGGGAAGGTGAAGACCAGCAACAGCTTTCAGGGCTGGCCCCTTCCTTGTGGGAGATGGAGCCGGACGTTTCCCTTTTGGGAAAAAGCTCTGTCGAGAACGGACACGATGACATGTGCCGTCTCTGGGAAAGCACAGATCCCTAGTGATGTTCTGCCTGTGAATATGCTGCCAAGGGAAGGTGAAGACCAACAACAGCTTTCAGGGCTGGCCCCTGCCTTATGGCAGAAGGAGCCGGACGTTTCCCTTTTGATAAAAGGCTCTGCCGAGAACGGACACGATGACATGTCCCGTCTCTGGGAAAGCACAGATCCCTAGTGATGTTCTGCCTGTGAATAGGGTGCACGGGGAACGTGAAGACCAGCAAGAGCTTTCAAGGCTGGCATCTTCCTTGTGGGAGAAGGAGCCGGACGTTTCCCGTTTGGGAAAAAGTCTCTTCCGGGAACGGACACGATGATATGTCCCGCATCTGGGAAAGCACAGGTCCCAAGCGTTGCTGTGCTTATTAATAGGCTGCCCAGGGAAGGTGAAGACCAGCAACAGCTTTTAGGGCTGGCCCCTTCATTGTGGGAGAATGAGCCGGACATTTCCCGTTTAGGAAAAAGGCTCTGCCGAGAAAGGACATGATGACATGTCCCGTTTCTGGGAAAGCACAGATCCCAAACGCTGCTGTGCCTATGAATAGGGTGCACGGGGAAGTTGAAGACCAGCAACAGCTTTCAGGGCTAGCACCTTCATTGTGGCAGAAGGAGCCGGACATTTCCCGTTTTGGAAAAATACTCTGCCGAGAAAGGACACGATGACATGTCCCGTCTGTGGGAAAGCACAGATCCCAAACGCTGCTGTGCCTATGAATAGGGTGCACGGGGAAGGTGAAGACCAGCAACAGCTTTCAGGGCTAGCACCTTCATTGTGGCAGAAGGAGCCGGACGTTTCCGTTTTGGAAAAATACTCTGCCGAGAATGCACACGATGACATGTCCCGTCTCTGGGAAAGCACAGATCCCAAGCGTTGCTGTGCTTATTAATAGGCTGCCCAGGGAAGGTGAAGACCAGCAACAGCTTTCTGGGCTAGCACCTTCATTGTTGGAGAAGGAGCCGGACGTTTCCCGTTTGGGAAAAAGGCTCTTCCGAGAAAGGACACGATGACATGTCCCGTCACTGGGAAAGCACAGATCCCAAACGCTGCTGTGCCTATGAATAGGGTGCCCAGGGAAGGTGAAGACCAGCAACAGCTTTTAGGGCTGGCCCCTTCCTTGTGGGAGAATGAGCCGGACATTTCCCGTTTGGGAAAAAGGCTCTGCCGAGAAAGGACACGATGACATGTCCTGTCTCTGGGAAAGCACAGATCCCAAGCGCTGCTGTGCTTATTAATAGGCTGCCCAGGGAAGGTGAAGGCCAGCAACAGCTTTCAGGGCTGGCCCCTTCCTTGTGGGAGAAGGAGCCGGACGTTTCCCTTTTGGGAAAAAGCTCTGTCGAGAACGGACACGATGACATGTCCCGTCTCTGGGAAAGCACAGATCCCTAGTGATGTTATGCCTGTGAATAGGCTGCCCAGGGAAGGTGAAGACCAGCAACAGCTTTCAGGGCTGGCCCCTTCCTTGTGGGAGAAGGAGCCGGACGTTACCCATTTCGGAAAAATACTCTGCCAAGAAAGGACACGATGACATGTCCCGTCCCTGGGAAAGCACAGATCCCAAGCGCTGCTGTGCCTGTGAATAGGGTGCCAAGGGAAGGTGAAGACCAGCAACAGCTTTCAGGGCTAGCACATACATTGTGGGAGAATGAGGCGGAAGTTTCCCGTTTGGGAAAAAGGCTCTGCCGAGAAAGGACATGATGACATGTCCCGTCTCTGGGAAAGCACAGATCCCAAGCGTTGCTGTGCTTATTAATAGGCTGCCAAGGGAAGGTGAAGACCAGCAACAGCTTTCAGGGCTGGCCCCTTCCTTGTGGGAGATGGAGCCGGACGTTTTCCTTTTGGGAAAAAGCTCTGTCGAGAACGGACACGATGACATGTGCCGTCTCTGGGAAAGCACAGATCCCTAGTGATGTTCTGCCTGTGAATATGCTGCCAAGGGAAGGTGAAGACCAACAACAGCTTTCAGGGCTGGCCCCTGCCTTATGGCAGAAGGAGCCGGACGTTTCCCTTTTGATAAAAGGCTCTGCCGAGAACGGACACGATGACATGTCCCGTCTCTGGGAAAGCACAGATCCCTAGTGATGTTCTGCCTGTGAATAGGGTGCACGGGGAACGTGAAGACCAGCAAGAGCTTTCAAGGCTGGCATCTTCCTTGTGGGAGAAGGAGCCGGACGTTTCCCGTTTGGGAAAAAGTCTCTTCCGGGAACGGACACGATGATATGTCCCGCATCTGGGAAAGCACAGGTCCCAAGCGTTGCTGTGCTTATTAATAGGCTGCCCAGGGAAGGTGAAGACCAGCAACAGCTTTTAGGGCTGGCCCCTTCATTGTGGGAGAATGAGCCGGACATTTCCCGTTTGGGAAAAAGGCTCTGCCGAGAAAGGACACGATGACATGTCCCGTCTCTGGGAAAGCACAAATCCCTCGTGATGTTATGCCTGTGAATAGGCTGCCCAGGGAAGGTGAAGACCAGCAAGAGCTTTCAAGGCTGGCATCTTCCTTGTGGGAGAAGGAGCCGGACGTTTCCCATTTGGGAAAGAGTCTCTTCCGAGAACGGACACGATCACATGTCCCGCATCTGGGAAAGCACAGGTCCCAAGCGTTGCTGTGCTTATTAATAGGCTGCCCAGGGAAGGTGAAGACCAGCAACAGCTTTTAGGGCTGGCCCCTTCATTGTGGGAGAATGAGCCGGACATTTCCCGTTTGGGAAAAAGGCTCTGCCGAGAAAGGACACGATGACATGTCCCGTCTGTGGGAAAGCACAGATCCCAAACGCTGCTGTGCCTATGAATAGGGTGCACGGGGAAGGTGAAGACCAGCAACAGCTTTCAGGGCTAGCACCTTCATTGTGGCAGAAGGAGCCGGACGTTTCCGTTTTGGAAAAATACTCTGCCGAGAATGCACACGATGACATGTCCCGTCTCTGGGAAAGCACAGATCCCAAGCGTTGCTGTGCTTATTAATAGGCTGCCCAGGGAAGGTGAAGACCAGCAACAGCTTTCTGGGCTAGCACCTTCATTGTTGGAGAAGGAGCCGGACGTTTCCCGTTTGGGAAAAAGGCTCTTCCGAGAAAGGACACGATGACATGTCCCTTCACTGGGAAAGCACAGATCCCAAACGCTGCTGTGCCTATGAATAGGGTGCCCAGGGAAGGTGAAGACCAGCAACAGCTTTTAGGGCTGGCCCCTTCCTTGTGGGAGAATGAGCCGGACATTTCCCGTTTGGGAAAAAGGCTCTGCCGAGAAAGGACACGATGACATGTCCTGTCTCTGGGAAAGCACAGATCCCAAGCGCTGCTGTGCTTATTAATAGGCTGCCCAGGGAAGGTGAAGGCCAGCAACAGCTTTCAGGGCTGGCCCCTTCCTTGTGGGAGAAGGAGCCGGACGTTTCCCTTTTGGGAAAAAGCTCTGTCGAGAACGGACACAATGACATGTCCCGTCTCTGGGAAAGCACAGATCCCTAGTGATGTTATGCCTGTGAATAGGCTGCCCAGGGAAGGTGAAGACCAGCAACAGCTTTCAGGGCTGGCCCCTTCCTTGTGGGAGAAGGAGCCGGACGTTACCCATTTCGGAAAAATACTCTGCCAAGAAAGGACACGATGACATGTCCCGTCCCTGGGAAAGCACAGATCCCAAGCGCTGCTGTGCCTGTGAATAGGCTGCCAAGGGAAGGTGAAGACCAGCAACAGCTTTCAGGGCTAGCACATACATTGTGGGAGAATGAGGCGGAAGTTTCCCGTTTGGGAAAAAGGCTCTGCCGAGAAAGGACATGATGACATGTCCCGTCTCTGGGAAAGCACAGATCCCAAGCGTTGCTGTGCTTATTAATAGGCTGCCAAGGGAAGGTGAAGACCAGCAACAGCTTTCAGGGCTGGCCCCTTCCTTGTGGGAGATGGAGCCGGACGTTTTCCTTTTGGGAAAAAGCTCTGTCGAGAACGGACACGATGACATGTGCCGTCTCTGGGAAAGCACAGATCCCTAGTGATGTTATGCCTGTGAATAGGCTGCCCAGGGAAGGTGAAGACCAGCAAGAGCTTTCAAGGCTGGCATCTTCCTTGTGGGAGAAGGAGCCGGACGTTTCCCGTTTTGGAAAAATACTCTGCCGAGAATGGACACGATGACATGTCCCGTCTCTGGGAAAGCACAGATCCCAAGCGTTGCTGTGCTTATTAATAGGCTGCCCAGGGAAGGTGAAGACCAGCAACAGCTTTTAGGGCTGGCCCCTTCATTGTTGGAGAAGGAGCCGGACGTTTCCCGTTTGGGAAAAAGGCTCTTCCGAGAAAGGACACGATCACATGTCCCGTCTCTGGGAAAGCACAGATCCCAAACGCTGCTGTACCTATGAATAGGGTGCCCAGGGAAGGTGAAGACCAGCAAGAGCTTTTAGGGCTGGCCCCTTCCTTGTGGGAGAATGAGCCGGACATTTCCCGTTTGGGAAAAAGGCTCTGCCGAGAAAGGACACGATGACATGTCCTGTCTCTGGGAAAGCACAGATCCCAAGCGTTGCTGTGCTTATTAATAGGCTGCCCAGGGAAGGTGAAGACCAGCAACAGCTTTCAAGGCTGGCACCTTCATTGTGGGAGAAGGAGCCGGACGTTTCCCGTTTGGGAAAAAGTCTCTTCTGAGAACGGACACGATCACATGTCCCGTCTTTTGGAAAGCACAGATCCCTAGTGATGTTATGCCTGTGAATAGGCTGCCCAGGGAAGGTGAAGACCAGCAAGAGCTTTCAAGGCTGGCATCTTCCTTGTGGGAGAAGGAGCCGGACGTTTCCCGTTTGGGAAAAAGTCTCTTCCGAGAACGGACACGATCACATGTCCTGCATCTGGGAAAGCACAGGTCCCAAGCGTTGCTGTGCTTATTAATAGGCTGCCCAGGGAAGGTGAAGACCAGCAACAGCTTTCTGGGCGAGCACCTTCATTGTGGGAGAAGGAGCCAGACGTTTCCCTTTTGGGAAAAAGGTTCTGCCGAGAACGGACACGATGACATGTCCCGCATCTGGGAAAGCACAGACCCCAAGCGCTGCTGTGCCTGTGAATAGGGTGCCAAGGGAAGGTGAAGACCAGCAACAGCTTTCAGGGCTAGCACCTTCATTGTGGGAGAAGGAGCCGGACGTTTCCCGTTTGGGAAAAAGGCTCTGCCGAGAAAGGACATGATGACATGTCCCGTCTCTGGGAAAGCACAGATCCCAAGCGTTGCTGTGCTTATTAATAGGCTGCCAAGGGAAGGTGAAGACCAGCAACAGCTTTCAGGGCTGGCCCCTTCCTTGTGGGAGAAGGAGCCGGACTTTTCCCGTTTGGGAAAAATACTCTGCCGTGAACGGACACGATGACATGTCCTGTCTCTGGGAAAGCACAGATCCCAAGCGCTGCTGTGCTTATTAATAGGCTGCCCAGGGAAGGTGAAGGCCAGCAACAGCTTTCAGGGCTGGCCCCTTCCTTGTGGGAGAAGGAGCCGGACGTTTCCCGTTTGGGAAAAAGCTCTGTCGAGAACGGACACGATGACATGTCCCGTCTCTGGGAAAGCACAGATCCCTAGTGATGTTCTGCCTGTGAATAGGGTGCACGGGGAACGTGAAGAGCAGCAACAGCTTTCAGGGCTGGCCCCTTCATTGTGGGAGAATGAGCCGGACATTTCCCGTTTGGGAAAAAGGCTCTGCCGAGAAAGGACACGATGACATGTCCCATCTCTGGGAAAGCACAGATCCCAAACGCTGCTGTGCCTATGAATAGGGTGCACGGGGAAGGTGAAGACCAGCAACAGCTTTCTGGGCTAGCACCTTCATTGCGGAAGAAGGAGCCGGACGTTTCCCGTTTGGGAAAAAGGCTCTGCCGAGAAAGGACACGATGACATGTCCCGTCCCTGGGAAAGCACAGATCCCAAGCGTTGCTGTGCTTATTAATAGGCTGCCCAGGGAAGGTGAAGACCAGCAACAGCTTTTAGGGCTGGCCCCTTCATTGTGGGAGAATGAGCCGGACATTTCCCGTTTTGGAAAAATACTCTTCCGAGAAAGGACACGATGACATGTCCCGTCTCTGGGAAAGCACAGATCCCTAGTGATGTTATGCCTGTGAATAGGCTGCCCAGGGAAGGTGAAGACCAGCAACAGCTTTCTGGGCGAGCACCTTCATTGTGGGAGAAGGAGCCAGACGTTTCCCGTTTGGGAAAAAGGTTCTGCCGAGAACGGACACGATGACATGTCCCGTCCCTGGGAAAGCACAGATCCCAAGCGTTGCTGTGCTTATTAATAGGCTGCCAAGGGAAGGTGAAGACCAGCAACAGCTTTCAGGGCTGGCCCCTTCCTTGTGGGAGAAGGAGCCGGACTTTTCCCGTTTGGGAAAAATACTCTGCCGAGAACGGACACGATGACATGTGCCGTCTCTGGGAAAGCACAGATCCCTAGTGATGTTCTGCCTGTGAATATGCTGCCAAGGGAAGGTGAAGACCAACAAGAGCTTTCAGGCTGGCGCCTGCCTTATGGCAGAAGGAGCCGGACGTTTCCCTTTTCATAAAAGGCTCTGCCGAGAACGGACACGATGACATGTCCCGTCTCTGGGAAAGCACAGATCCCTAGTGATGTTCTGCCTGTGAATAGGGTGCACGGGGAACGTGAAGAGCAGCAACAGCTTTCAGGGCTGGCCCCTTCATTGTGGGAGAATGAGCCGGACATTTCCCGTTTGGGAAAAAGGCTCTGCCGAGAAAGGATACGATGACATGTCCCGTCTCTGGGAAAGCACAGATCCCAAACGCTGCTGTGGCTATGAATAGGGTGCCCAGGGAAGGTGAAGACCAGCAAGAGCTTTTAGGGCTGGCCCCTTCCTTGTGGGAGAATGAGCCGCACATTTCCCGTTTGGGAAAAAGGCTCTGCCGAGAAAGGACACGATGACATGTCCTGTCTCTGGGAAAGCACAGATCCCAAGCGTTGCTGTGCTTATTAATAGGCTGCCCAGGGAAGGTGAAGACCAGCAACAGCTTTCAAGGCTGGCACCTTCATTGTGGGAGAAGGAGCCGGACGTTTCCCGTTTGGGAAAAAGTCTCTTCCGAGAACGGACACGATCACATGTCCCGTCTTTTGGAAAGCACAGATCCCTAGTGATGTTATGCCTGTGAATAGGCTGCCCAGGGAAGGTGAAGACCAGCAAGAGCTTTCAAGGCTGGCATCTTCCTTGTGGGAGAAGGAGCCGGACGTTTCCCGTTTGGGAAAAAGTCTCTTCCGAGAACGGACACGATCACATGTCCTGCATCTGGGAAAGCACAGGTCCCAAGCGTTGCTGTGCTTATTAATAGGCTGCCCAGGGAAGGTGAAGACCAGCAACAGCTTTCTGGGCTAGCACCTTCCTTGTGGCAGAAGGAGCCGGACATTTCCCGTTTGGGAAAAAGGCTCTGCCGAGAAAGGACACGATGACATGTACCGTCTCTGGGAAAGCACAGATCCCAAGCGCTGCTGTGCTTATTAATAGGCTGCCCAGGGAAGGTGAAGGCCAGCAACAGCTTTCAGGGCTGGCCCCTTCCTTGTGGGAGAAGGAGCCGGACGTTTCCCGTTTGGGAAAAAGCTCTGTCGAGAACGGACACGATGACATGTCCCGTCTCTGGGAAAGCACGGATCCCAAGCGTTGCTTTGCTTATTAATAGGCTGCCCAGGGAAGGTGAAGACCAGCAACAGCTTTCTGGGCGAGCACCTTCATTGTGGGAGAAGGAGCCAGACGTTTCCCTTTTGGGAAAAAGGTTCTGCCGAGAAAGGACATGATAACATGTCCCGTCTCTGGGAAAGCACAGATCCCAAGGGTTGCTGTGCTTATTAATAGGCTGCCAAGGGAAGGTGAAGACCAGCAACAGCTTTCAGGGCTGGCCCCTTCCTTGTGGGAGAAGGAGCCGGACGTTTCCCGTTTGGGAAAAATACTCTGCCGTGAACGGACACGATGACATGTCCTGTCTCTGGGAAAGCACAGATCCCAAGCGCTGCTGTGCTTATTAATAGGCTGCCCAGGGAAGGTGAAGGCCAGCAACAGCTTTCAGGGCTGGCCCCTTCCTTGTGGGAGAAGGAGCCGGACGTTTCCCGTTTGGGAAAAAGCTCTGTCGAGAACGGACACGATGACATGTCCCGTCTCTGGGAAAGCACAGATCCCTAGTGATGTTCTGCCTGTGAATAGGGTGCACGGGGAACGTGAAGAGCAGCAACAGCTTTCAGGGCTGGCCCCTTCATTGTGGGAGAATGAGCCGGACATTTCCCGTTTGGGAAAAAGGCTCTGCCGAGAAAGGACACGATGACATGTCCCATCTCTGGGAAAGCACAGATCCCAAACGCTGCTGTGCCTATGAATAGGGTGCCCGGGGAAGGTGAAGACCAGCAACAGCTTTCTGGGCTAGCACCTTCATTGTGGGAGATGGAGCCAGACGTTTCCCGTTTGGGAAAAAGGTTCTGCCGAGAAAGGACACGATGACATGTCCCGTCCCTGGGAAAGCACAGATCCCTAGTGATGTTCTGCCTGTGAATATGGTGCACGGGGAACGTGAAGAGCAGCAACAGCTTTCAGGGCTGGCCCCTTCCTTGTGGCAGAAGGAGCCGGACGTTTCCCGTTTGGGAAAAATACTCTGCCGAGAAAGGACACGATGACATGTCCCGTCTCTGGGAAAGCACAGATCCCAAGCGTTGCTGTGCTTATTAATAGGCTGCCCAGGGAAGGTGAAGACCAGCAACAGCTTTTAGGGCTGGCCCCTTCATTGTGGGAGAATGAGCCGGACATTTCCCGTTTGGGAAAAAGGCTCTGCCGAGAAAGGACACGATGACATGTCCCGTCTCTGGGAAAGCACAGATCCCAAACGCTGCTGTGCCTATGAATAGGGTGCACGGGGAAGGTGAAGACCAGCAACAGCTTTCAGGGCTAGCACCGTCATTGTGGCAGAAGGAGCCGCACGTTTCCCGTTTTGGAAAAATACTCTTCCGAGAAAGGACACGATGACATGTCCCGTCTCTGGGAAAGCACAGATCCCTAGTGATGTTCTGCCTGTGAATAGGCTGCCCAGGGAAGGTGAAGACCAGCAACAGCTTTCTGGGCGAGCACCTTCATTGTGGGAGAAGGAGCCAGACGTTTCCCGTTTGGGAAAAAGGTTCTGCCGAGAACGGACACGATGACATGTCCCGTCCCTGGGAAAGCACAGATCCCAAGCGCTGCTGTGCCTGCGAATAGGGTGCCAAGGGAAGGTGAAGACCAGCAACAGCTTTCAGGGCTAGCGCCTTCATTGTGGGAGAAGGAGCCGGATGTTTCCCGTTTGGGAAAAAGGCTCTGCCGAGAAAGGACATGATGACATGTCCCGTCTCTGGGAAAGCACAGATCCCAAGCGTTGCTGTGCTTATTAATAGGCTGCCAAGGGAAGGTGAAGACCAGCAACAGCTTTCAGGGCTGGCCCCTTCCTTGTGGGAGAAGGAGCCGGACTTTTCCCGTTTGGGAAAAATACTCTGCCGAGAACGGACACGATGACATGTCCCGTCTCTGGGAAAGCACAGATCCCTAGTGATGTTCTGCCTGTGAATATGCTGCCAAGGGAAGGTGAAGACCAACAACAGCTTTCAGGCTGGCCCCTGCCTTATGGCAGAAGGAGCCGGACGTTTCCCTTTTGATAAAAGGCTCTGCCGAGAACGGACACGATGACATGTCCCGTCTCTGGGAAAGCACAGATCCCTAGTGATGTTCTGCCTGTGAATAGGGTGCACGGGGAACGTGAAGAGCAGCAACAGCTTTCAGGGCTGGCCCCTTCATTGTGGGAGAATGAGCCGGACATTTCCCGTTTGGGAAAAAGGCTCTGCCGAGAAAGGATACGATGACATGTCCCGTCTCTGGGAAAGCACAGATCCCAAACGCTGCTGTGCCTATGAATAGGGTGCACAGGGAAAGTGAAGAGCAGCAACAGCTTTCAGGGCTAGCACCTTCATTGTGGAAGAAGGTGCCGGATGTTTCCCGTTTGGGAAAAAGGCTCTGCCGAGAAAGGACACGATGACATGTCCCGTCTCTGGGAAAGCACAAATCCCTCGTGATGTTATGCCTGTGAATAGGCTGCCCAGGGAAGGTGAAGACCAGCAAGAGCTTTCAAGGCTGGCATCTTCCTTGTGGGAGAAGGAGCCGGACGTTTCCCGTTTTGGAAAAATACTCTGCCGAGAATGGACACGATGACATGTCCCGTCTCTGGGAAAGCACAGATCCCAAGCGTTGCTGTGCTTATTAATAGGCTGCCCAGGGAAGGTGAAGACCAGCAACAGCTTTCTGGGCTAGCACCTTCATTGTTGGAGAAGGAGCCGGACGTTTCCCGTTTGGGAAAAAGGCTCTTCCGAGAAAGGACACGATCACATGTCCCGTCTCTGGGAAAGCACAGATCCCAAACGCTGCTGTACCTATGAATAGGGTGCCCAGGGAAGGTGAAGACCAGCAAGAGCTTTTAGGGCTGGCCCCTTCCTTGTGGGAGAATGAGCCGGACGTTTCCCGTTTGGGAAAAAGGCTCTGCCGAGAAAGGACATGATGACATGTCCTGTCTCTGGGAAAGCACAGATCCCAAGCGTTGTTGTGCTTATTAATAGGCTGCCCAGGGAAGGTGAAGACCAGCAACAGCTTTCAAGGCTGGCACCTTCATTGTGGGAGAAGGAGCCGGACGTTTCCCGTTTGGGAAAAAGTCTCTTCCGAGAACGGACACGATCACATGTCCCGTCGTTTGGAAAGCACAGATCCCTAGTGATGTTATGCCTGTGAATAGGCTGCCCAGGGAAGGTGAAGACCAGCAAGAGCTTTCAAGGCTGGCATCTTCCTTGTGGGAGAAGGAGCCGGACGTTTCCCGTTTGGGAAAAAGTCTCTTCCGAGAACGGACACGATCACATGTCCTGCATCTGGGAAAGCACAGGTCCCAAGCGTTGCTGTGCTTATTAATAGGCTGCCCAGGGAAGGTGAAGACCAGCAACAGCTTTTAGGGCTGGCCCCTTCATTGTGGGAGAATGAGCCGGACATTTCCCGTTTGGGAAAAAGGCTCTGCCGAGAAAGGACACGATGACATGTACCGTCTCTGGGAAAGCACAGATCCCAAGCGCTGCTGTGCTTATTAATAGGCTGCCCAGGGAAGGTGAAGGCTAGCAACAGCTTTCAGGGCTGGCCCCTTCCTTGTGGGAGAAGGAGCCGGACGTTTCCCGTTTGGGAAATAGCTCTGTCGAGAACGGACACGATGACATGTCCCGTCTCTGGGAAAGCACAGATCCCTAGTGATGTTATGCCTGTGAATAGGCTGCCCAGGGAAGGTGAAGACCAGCAACAGCTTTCAGGGCTGGCCCCTTCCTTGTGGGAGAAGGAGCCGGACGTTACCCATTTCGGAAAAAGACTCTGCCAAGAAAGGACACGATGACATGTCCCGCATCTGGGAAAGCACAGATCCCTAGTGATGTTCTGCCTGTGAATAGGGTGCACGTGGAACGTGAAGACCAGCAACAGCTTTTAGGGCTGGCCCCTTCCTTGTGGAAGAAGGAGCCGGACGTTTCCCGTTTGGGAAAAATACTCTGCCGAGAATGGACACGATGACATGTCCCGTCTCTGGGAAAGCACGGATCCCAAGCGTTGCTTTGCTTATTAATAGGCTGCCCAGGGAAGGTGAAGACCAGCAACAGCTTTCTGGGCGAGCACCTTCATTGTGGGAGAAGGAGCCAGACGTTTCCCTTTTGGGAAAAAGGTTCTGCCGAGAACGGACACGATGACATGTCCCGCATCTGGGAAAGCACAGACCCCAAGCGCTGCTGTGCCTGTGAATAGGGTGCCAAGGGAAGGTGAAGACCAGCAACAGCTTTCAGGGCTAGCACCTTCATTGTGGGAGAAGGAGCCGGACGTTTCCCGTTTGGGAAAAAGGCTCTGCCGAGAAAGGACATGATGACATGTCCCGTCTCTGGGAAAGCACAGGTCCCAAGCGTTGCTGTGCTTATTAATAGGCTGCCAAGGGAAGGTGAAGACCAGCAACAGCTTTCAGGGCTGGCCCCTTCCTTGTGGGAGAAGGAGCCGGACGTTTCCCGTTTGGGAAAAATACTCTGCCGTGAACGGACACGATGACATGTCCTGTCTCTGGGAAAGCACAGATCCCAAGTGCTGCTGTGCTTATTAATAGGCTGCCCAGGGAAGGTGAAGGCCAGCAACAGCTTTCAGCGCTAGCACCTTCATTGTGGGTGAAGAAGCCGGAGGTTTCCCATTTTGGAAAAAGGCTCTGCCGAGAAAGGACATGATGACATGTCCCGTCTCTGGGAAAGCACAGATCCCTAGTGATGTTATGCCTGTGAATAGGCTGCCCAGGGAAGGTGAAGACCAGCAACAGCTTTCTGGGCGAGCACCTTCATTGTGGGAGAAGGGGCCAGACGTTTCCCGTTTGGGAAAAAGGTTCTGCCGAGAACGGACACGATGACATGTCCCGTCCCTGGGAAAGCACAGATCCCAAGCGCTGCTGTGCCTGTGAATAGGGTGCCAAGGGAAGGTGAAGACCAGCAACAGCTTTCAGGGCTAGCACCTTCATTGTGGGAGAAGGAGCCGGATGTTTCCCGTTTGGGAAAAAGGCTCTGCCGAGAAAGGACATGATGACATGTCCCGTCTCTGGGAAAGCACAGATCCCAAGCGTTGCTGTGCTTATTAATAGGCTGCCAAGGGAAGGTGAAGACCAGCAACAGCTTTCAGGGCTGGCCCCTTCCTTGTGGCATAAGGAGCTGGACGTTTCCCGTTTGGGAAAAATACTCTGCCGAGAACGGAGACGATGACATGTGCCGTCTCTGGGAAAGCACAGATCCCTAGTGATGTTCTGCCTGTGAATATGCTGCCAAGGGAAGGTGAAGACCAACAAGAGCTTTCAGGCTGGCCCCTGCCTTATGGCAGAAGGAGCCGGACGTTTCCCTTTTGATAAAAGGCTCTGCCGAGAACGGACACGATGACATGTCCCGTCTCTGGGAAAGCACAGATCCCTAGTGATGTTCTGCCTGTGAATAGGGTGCACGGGGAACGTGAAGAGCAGCAACAGCTTTCAGGGCTGGCCCCTTCATTGTGGGAGAATGAGCCGGACATTTCCCGTTTGGGAAAAAGGCTCTGCCGAGAAAGGATACGATGACATGTCCCGTCTCTGGGAAAGCACAGATCCCAAACGCTGCTGTGCCTATGAATAGGGTGCACAGGGAAAGTGAAGAGCAGCAACAGCTTTCAGGGCTAGCACCTTCATTGTGGAAGAAGGTGCCGGATGTTTCCCGTTTGGGAAAAAGGCTCTGCCGAGAAAGGACACGATGACATGTCCCGTCTCTGGGAAAGCACAAATCCCTCGTGATGTTATGCCTGTGAATAGGCTGCCCAGGGAAGGTGAAGACCAGCAAGAGCTTTCAAGGCTGGCATCTTCCTTGTGGGAGAAGGAGCCGGACGTTTCCCGTTTTGGAAAAATACTCTGCCGAGAATGGACACGATGACATGTCCCGTCTCTGGGAAAGCACAGATCCCAAGCGTTGCTGTGCTTATTAATAGGCTGCCCAGGGAAGGTGAAGACCAGCAACAGCTTTCTGGGCTAGCACCTTCATTGTTGGAGAAGGAGCCGGACGTTTCCCGTTTGGGAAAAAGGCTCTTCCGAGAAAGGACACGATGACATGTCCCGTCTCTGGGAAAGCACAGATCCCAAACGCTGCTGTACCTATGAATAGGGTGCCCAGGGAAGGTGAAGACCAGCAAGAGCTTTTAGGGCTGGCCCCTTCCTTGTGGGAGAATGAGCCGGACGTTTCCCGTTTGGGAAAAAGGCTCTGCCGAGAAAGGACATGATGACATGTGCCGTCTCTGGGAAAGCACAGATCCCAAGCGTTGCTGTGCTTATTAATAGGCTGCCAAGGGAAGGTGAAGACCAGCAACAGCTTTCAGGGCTGGCCCCTTCCTTGTGGGAGAAGGAGCCGGACGTTTCCCGTTTGGGAAAAATACTCTGCCGAGAACGGACACGATGACATGTCCCGTCTCTGGGAAAGCACAGATCCCTAGTGATGTTCTGCCTGTGAATATGCTGCCAAGGGAAGGTGAAGACCAACAAGAGCTTTCAGGCTGGCCCCTGCCTTATGGCAGAAGGAGCCGGACGTTTCCCTTTTGATAAAAGGCTCTGCCGAGAACGGACACGATGACATGGCCCGTCTCTGGGAAAGCACAGATCCCTAGTGATGTTCTGCCTGTGAATAGGGTGCACGGGGAACGTGAAGAGCAGCAACAGCTTTCAGGGCTGGCCCCTTCATTGTGGGAGAATGAGCCGGACATTTCCCGTTTGGGAAAAAGGCTCTGCCGAGAAAGGATACGATGACATGTCCCGTCTCTGGGAAAGCACAGATCCCAAGCGCTGCTGTGCCTATGAATAGGGTGCACAGGGAAAGTGAAGAGCAGCAACAGCTTTCAGGGCTAGCACCTTCATTGTGGAAGAAGGTGCCGGATGTTTCCCGTTTGGGAAAAAGGCTCTGCCGAGAAAGGACACGATGACATGTCCCGTCTCTGGGAAAGCACAAATCCCTCGTGATGTTATGCCTGTGAATAGGCTGCCCAGGGAAGGTGAAGACCAGCAAGAGCTTTCAAGGCTGGCATCTTCCTTGTGGGAGAAGGAGCCGGACGTTTCCCGTTTTGGAAAAATACTCTGCCGAGAATGGACACGATGACATGTCCCGTCTCTGGGAAAGCACAGATCCCAAGCGTTGCTGTGCTTATTAATAGGCTGCCCAGGGAAGGTGAAGACCAGCAACAGCTTTCTGGGCTAGCACCTTCATTGTTGGAGAAGGAGCCGGACGTTTCCCGTTTGGGAAAAAGGCTCTTCCGAGAAAGGACACGATCACATGTCCCGTCTCTGGGAAAGCACAGATCCCAAACGCTGCTGTACCTATGAATAGGGTGCCCAGGGAAGGTGAAGACCAGCAAGAGCTTTTAGGGCTGGCCCCTTCCTTGTGGGAGAATGAGCCGGACGTTTCCCGTTTGGGAAAAAGGCTCTGCCGAGAAAGGACATGATGACATGTCCTGTCTCTGGGAAAGCACAGATCCCAAGCGTTGTTGTGCTTATTAATAGGCTGCCCAGGGAAGGTGAAGACCAGCAACAGCTTTCAAGGCTGGCACCTTCATTGTGGGAGAAGGAGCCGGACGTTTCCCGTTTGGGAAAAAGTCTCTTCCGAGAACGGACACGATCACATGTCCCGTCTTTTGGAAAGCACAGATCCCTAGTGATGTTATGCCTGTGAATAGGCTGCCCAGGGAAGGTGAAGACCAGCAAGAGCTTTCAAGGCTGGCATCTTCCTTGTGGGAGAAGGAGCCGGACGTTTCCCGTTTGGGAAAAAGTCTCTTCCGAGAACGGACACGATCACATGTCCTGCATCTGGGAAAGCACAGGTCCCAAGCGTTGCTGTGCTTATTAATAGGCTGCCCAGGGAAGGTGAAGACCAGCAACAGCTTTTAGGGCTGGCCCCTTCATTGTGGGAGAATGAGCCGGACATTTCCCGTTTGGGAAAAAGGCTCTGCCGAGAAAGGACACGATGACATGTACCGTCTCTGGGAAAGCACAGATCCCAAGCGCTGCTGTGCTTATTAATAGGCTGCCCAGGGAAGGTGAAGGCCAGCAACAGCTTTCAGGGCTGGCCCCTTCCTTGTGGGAGAAGGAGCCGGACGTTTCCCGTTTGGGAAAAAGCTCTGTCGAGAACGGACACGATGACATGTCCCGTCTCTGGGAAAGCACAGATCCCTAGTGATGTTATGCCTGTGAATAGGCTGCCCAGGGAAGGTGAAGACCAGCAACAGCTTTCAGGGCTGGCCCCTTCCTTGTGGGAGAAGGAGCCGGACGTTACCCATTTCGGAAAAAGACTCTGCCAAGAAAGGACACGATGACATGTCCCGCATCTGGGAAAGCACAGATCCCTAGTGATGTTCTGCCTGTGAATAGGGTGCACGTGGAACGTGAAGACCAGCAACAGCTTTTAGGGCTGGCCCCTTCCTTGTGGAAGAAGGAGCCGGACGTTTCCCGTTTGGGAAAAATACTCTGCCGAGAATGGACACGATGACATGTCCCGTCTCTGGGAAAGCACGGATCCCAAGCGTTGCTTTGCTTATTAATAGGCTGCCCAGGGAAGGTGAAGACCAGCAACAGCTTTCTGGGCGAGCACCTTCATTGTGGGAGAAGGAGCCAGACGTTTCCCTTTTGGGAAAAAGGTTCTGCCGAGAACGGACACGATGACATGTCCCGCATCTGGGAAAGCACAGACCCCAAGCGCTGCTGTGCCTGTGAATAGGGTGCCAAGGGAAGGTGAAGACCAGCAACAGCTTTCAGGGCTAGCACCTTCATTGTGGGAGAAGGAGCCGGACGTTTCCCGTTTGGGAAAAAGGCTCTGCCGAGAAAGGACATGATGACATGTCCCGTCTCTGGGAAAGCACAGGTCCCAAGCGTTGCTGTGCTTATTAATAGGCTGCCAAGGGAAGGTGAAGACCAGCAACAGCTTTCAGGGCTGGCCCCTTCCTTGTGGGAGAAGGAGCCGGACGTTTCCCGTTTGGGAAAAATACTCTGCCGTGAACGGACACGATGACATGTCCTGTCTCTGGGAAAGCACAGATCCCAAGCGCTGCTGTGCTTATTAATAGGCTGCCCAGGGAAGGTGAAGGCCAGCAACAGCTTTCAGCGCTAGCACCTTCATTGTGGGTGAAGAAGCCGGAGGTTTCCCATTTTGGAAAAAGGCTCTGCCGAGAAAGGACATGATGACATGTCCCGTCTCTGGGAAAGCACAGATCCCTAGTGATGTTATGCCTGTGAATAGGCTGCCCAGGGAAGGTGAAGACCAGCAACAGCTTTCTGGGCGAGCACCTTCCTTGTGGGAGAAGGAGCCAGACGTTTCCCGTTTGGGAAAAAGGTTCTGCCGAGAACGGACACGATGACATGGCCCGTCTCTGGGAAAGCACAGATCCCTAGTGATGTTCTGCCTGTGAATAGGGTGCACGGGGAACGTGAAGAGCAGCAACAGCTTTCAGGGCTGGCCCCTTCCTTGTGGGAGAATGAGCCGGACATTTCCCGTTTGGGAAAAAGGCTCTGCCGAGAAAGGATACGATGACATGTCCCGTCTCTGGGAAAGCACAGATCCCAAGCGCTGCTGTGCCTATGAATAGGGTGCACAGGGAAAGTGAAGAGCAGCAACAGCTTTCAGGGCTAGCACCTTCATTGTGGAAGAAGGTGCCGGATGTTTCCCGTTTGGGAAAAAGGCTCTGCCGAGAACGGACACGATGACATGGCCCGTCTCTGGGAAAGCACAAATCCCTCGTGATGTTATGCCTGTGAATAGGCTGCCCAGGGAAGGTGAAGACCAGCAAGAGCTTTCAAGGCTGGCATCTTCCTTGTGGGAGAAGGAGCCGGACGTTTCCCGTTTTGGAAAAATACTCTGCCGAGAATGGACACGATGACATGTCCCGTCTCTGGGAAAGCACAGATCCCAAGCGTTGCTGTGCTTATTAATAGGCTGCCCAGGGAAGGTGAAGACCAGCAACAGCTTTCTGGGCTAGCACCTTCATTGTTGGAGAAGGAGCCGGACGTTTCCCGTTTGGGAAAAAGGCTCTTCCGAGAAAGGACACGATCACATGTCCCGTCTCTGGGAAAGCACAGATCCCAAACGCTGCTGTACCTATGAATAGGGTGCCCAGGGAAGGTGAAGACCAGCAAGAGCTTTTAGGGCTGGCCCCTTCCTTGTGGGAGAATGAGCCGGACGTTTCCTGTTTGGGAAAAAGGCTCTGCCGAGAAAGGACATGATGACATGTCCTGTCTCTGGGAAAGCACAGATCCCAAGCGTTGTTGTGCTTATTAATAGGCTGCCCAGGGAAGGTGAAGACCAGCAACAGCTTTCAAGGCTGGCACCTTCATTGTGGGAGAAGGAGCCGGACGTTTCCCGTTTGGGAAAAAGTCTCTTCCGAGAACGGACACGATCACATGTCCCGTCTTTTGGAAAGCACAGATCCCTAGTGATGTTATGCCTGTGAATAGGCTGCCCAGGGAAGGTGAAGACCAGCAAGAGCTTTCAAGGCTGGCATCTTCCTTGTGGGAGAAGGAGCCGGACGTTTCCCGTTTGGGAAAAAGTCTCTTCCGAGAACGGACACGATCACATGTCCTGCATCTGGGAAAGCACAGGTCCCAAGCGTTGCTGTGCTTATTAATAGGCTGCCCAGGGAAGGTGAAGACCAGCAACAGCTTTTAGGGCTGGCCCCTTCATTGTGGGAGAATGAGCCGGACATTTCCCGTTTGGGAAAAAGGCTCTGCCGAGAAAGGACACGATGACATGTACCGTCTCTGGGAAAGCACAGATCCCAAGCGCTGCTGTGCTTATTAATAGGCTGCCCAGGGAAGGTGAAGGCCAGCAACAGCTTTCAGGGCTGGCCCCTTCCTTGTGGGAGAAGGAGCCGGACGTTTCCCGTTTGGGAAAAAGCTCTGTCGAGAACGGACACGATGACATGTCCCGTCTCTGGGAAAGCACAGATCCCTAGTGATGTTATGCCTGTGAATAGGCTGCCCAGGGAAGGTGAAGACCAGCAACAGCTTTCAGGGCTGGCCCCTTCCTTGTGGGAGAAGGAGCCGGACGTTACCCATTTCGGAAAAAGACTCTGCCAAGAAAGGACACGATGACATGTCCCGCATCTGGGAAAGCACAGATCCCTAGTGATGTTCTGCCTGTGAATAGGGTGCACGTGGAACGTGAAGACCAGCAACAGCTTTTAGGGCTGGCCCCTTCCTTGTGGAAGAAGGAGCCGGACGTTTCCCGTTTGGGAAAAATACTCTGCCGAGAATGGACACGATGACATGTCCCGTCTCTGGGAAAGCACGGATCCCAAGCGTTGCTTTGCTTATTAATAGGCTGCCCAGGGAAGGTGAAGACCAGCAACAGCTTTCTGGGCGAGCACCTTCATTGTGGGAGAAGGAGCCAGACGTTTCCCTTTTGGGAAAAAGGTTCTGCCGAGAACGGACACGATGACATGTCCCGCATCTGGGAAAGCACAGACCCCAAGCGCTGCTGTGCCTGTGAATAGGGTGCCAAGGGAAGGTGAAGACCAGCAACAGCTTTCAGGGCTAGCACCTTCATTGTGGGAGAAGGAGCCGGACGTTTCCCGTTTGGGAAAAAGGCTCTGCCGAGAAAGGACATGATGACATGTCCCGTCTCTGGGAAAGCACAGGTCCCAAGCGTTGCTGTGCTTATTAATAGGCTGCCAAGGGAAGGTGAAGACCAGCAACAGCTTTCAGGGCTGGCCCCTTCCTTGTGGGAGAAGGAGCCGGACGTTTCCCATTTGGGAAAAATACTCTGCCGTGAACGGACACGATGACATGTCCTGTCTCTGGGAAAGCACAGATCCCAAGCACTGCTGTGCTTATTAATAGGCTGCCCAGGGAAGGTGAAGGCCAGCAACAGCTTTCAGCGCTAGCACCTTCATTGTGGGTGAAGAAGCCGGAGGTTTCCCATTTTGGAAAAAGGCTCTGCCGAGAAAGGACATGATGACATGTCCCGTCTCTGGGAAAGCACAGATCCCTAGTGATGTTATGCCTGTGAATAGGCTGCCCAGGGAAGGTGAAGACCAGCAACAGCTTTCTGGGCGAGCACCTTCCTTGTGGGAGAAGGAGCCAGACGTTTCCCGTTTGGGAAAAAGGTTCTGCCGAGAACGGACACGATGACATGTCCCGTCCCTGGGAAAGCACAGATCCCAAGCGCTGCTGTGCCTGTGAATAGGGTGCCAAGGGAAGGTGAAGACCAGCAACAGCTTTCAGGGCTAGCACCTTCATTGTGGGAGAAGGAGCCGGATGTTTCCCGTTTGGGAAAAATACTCTGCCGAGAAAGGACATGATGACATGTCCCGTCTCTGGGAAAGCACAGATCCCAAGCGTTGCTGTGCTTATTAATAGGCTGCCAAGGGAAGGTGAAGACCAGCAACAGCTTTCAGGGCTGGCCCCTTCCTTGTGGGAGAAGGAGCCGGACTTTTCCCGTTTGGGAAAAATACTCTGCCGAGAACGGACACGATGACATGTGCCGTCTCTGGGAAAGCACAGATCCCTAGTGATGTTCTGCCTGTGAATATGCTGCCAAGGGAAGGTGAAGACCAACAAGAGCTTTCAGGCTGGCCCCTGCCTTATGGCAGAAGGAGCCGGACGTTTCCCTTTTGATAAAAGTCTCTGCCGAGAACGGACACGATGACATGTCCCGTCTCTGGGAAAGCACAGATCCCTAGTGATGTTCTGCCTGTGAATAGGGTGCACGGGGAACGTGAAGAGCAGCAACAGCTTTCAGGGCTGGCCCCTTCATTGTGGGAGAATGAGCCGGACATTTCCCGTTTGGGAAAAAGGCTCTGCCGAGAAAGGATACGATGACATGTCCCGTCTCTGGGAAAGCACAGATCCCAAACGCTGCTGTGCCTATGAATAGGGTGCACAGGGAAAGTGAAGAGCAGCAACAGCTTTCAGGGCTAGCACCTTCATTGTGGAAGAAGGTGCCGGATGTTTCCCGTTTGGGAAAAAGGCTCTGCCGAGAAAGGACACGATGACATGTCCCGTCTCTGGGAAAGCACAAATCCCTCGTGATGTTATGCCTGTGAATAGGCTGCCCAGGGAAGGTGAAGACCAGCAAGAGCTTTCAAGGCTGGCATCTTCCTTGTGGGAGAAGGAGCCGGACGTTTCCCGTTTTGGAAAAATACTCTGCCGAGAATGGACACGATGACATGTCCCGTCTCTGGGAAAGCACAGATCCCAAGCGTTGCTGTGCTTATTAATAGGCTGCCCAGGGAAGGTGAAGACCAGCAACAGCTTTCTGGGCTAGCACCTTCATTGTTGGAGAAGGAGCCGGACGTTTCCCGTTTGGGAAAAAGGCTCTTCCGAGAAAGGACACGATCACATGTCCCGTCTCTGGGAAAGCACAGATCCCAAACGCTGCTGTACCTATGAATAGGGTGCCCAGGGAAGGTGAAGACCAGCAAGAGCTTTTAGGGCTGGCCCCTTCCTTGTGGGAGAATGAGCCGGACGTTTCCCGTTTGGGAAAAAGGCTCTGCCGAGAAAGGACATGATGACATGTCCCGTCTCTGGGAAAGCACAGATCCCAAGCGTTGCTGTGCTTATTAATAGGCTGCCAAGGGAAGGTGAAGACCAGCAACAGCTTTCAGGGCTGGCCCCTTCCTTGTGGGAGAAGGAGCCGGACGTTTCCCGTTTGGGAAAAATACTCTGCCGAGAACGGACACGATGACATGTCCCGTCTCTGGGAAAGCACAGATCCCTAGTGATGTTCTGCCTGTGAATATGCTGCCAAGGGAAGGTGAAGACCAACAACAGCTTTCAGGCTGGCCCCTGCCTTATGGCAGAAGGAGCCGGACGTTTCCCTTTTGATAAAAGGCTCTGCCGAGAACGCACACGATGACATGGCCCGTCTCTGGGAAAGCACAGATCCCTAGTGATGTTCTGCCTGTGAATAGGGTGCACGGGGAACGTGAAGAGCAGCAACAGCTTTCAGGGCTGGCCCCTTCATTGTGGGAGAATGAGCCGGACGTTTCCCGTTTGGGAAAAAGGCTCTGCCGAGAAAGGATACGATGACATGTCCCGTCTCTGGGAAAGCACAGATCCCAAGCGCTGCTGTGCCTATGAATAGGGTGCCCAGGGAAGGTGAAGACCAGCAAGAGCTTTTAGGGCTGGCCCCTTCCTTGAGGGAGAATGAGCCGCACATTTCCCGTTTGGGAAAAAGGCTCTGCCGAGAAAGGACACGATGACATGTCCTGTCTCTGGGAAAGCACAGATCCCAAGCGTTGCTGTGCTTATTAATAGGCTGCCCAGGGAAGGTGAAGACCAGCAACAGCTTTCAAGGCTGGCACCTTCATTGTGGGAGAAGGAGCCGGACGTTTCCCGTTTGGGAAAAAGTCTCTTCCGAGAACGGACACGATCACATGTCCCGTCTTTTGGAAAGCACAGATCCCTAGTGATGTTATGCCTGTGAATAGGCTGCCCAGGGAAGGTGAAGACCAGCAAGAGCTTTCAAGGCTGGCATCTTCCTTGTGGGAGAAGGAGCCGGACGTTTCCCGTTTGGGAAAAAGTCTCTTCCAAGAACGGACACGATCACATGTCCTGCATCTGGGAAAGCACAGGTCCCAAGCGTTGCTGTGCTTATTAATAGGCTGCCCAGGGAAGGTGAAGACCAGCAACAGCTTTTAGGGCTGGCCCCTTCATTGTGGGAGAATGAGCCGGACATTTCCCGTTTGGGAAAAAGGCTCTGCCGAGAAAGGACACGATGACATGTCCCATCTCTGGGAAGGCACAGATCCCAAACGCTGCTGTGCCTATGAATAGGGTGCACGGGGAAGGTGAAGACCAGCAACAGCTTTCTGGGCTAGCACCTTCATTGCGGAAGAAGGAGCCGGACGTTTCCTGTTTGGGAAAAAGGCTCTGCCGAGAAAGGACACGATGACATGTCCCGTCTCTGGGAAAGCACAGATCCCTAGTGATGTTCTGCCTGTGAATATGGTGCACGGGGAACGTGAAGAGCAGCAACAGCTTTCAGGTCTGGCCCCTTCCTTGTGGCAGAAGGAGCCGGACGTTTCCCGTTTGGGAAAAATACTCTGCCGAGAAAGGACACGATGACATGTCCCGTCTCTGGGAAAGCACAGGTCCCAAGCGTTGCTGTGCTTATTAATAGGCTGCCCAGGGAAGGTGAAGACCAGCAACAGCTTTTAGGGCTGGCCCCTTCATTGTGGGAGAATGAGCCGGACATTTCCCGTTTGGGAAAAAGGCTCTGCCGAGAAAGGACACGATGACATGTCCCGTCTCTGGGAAAGCACAGATCCCAAACGCTGCTGTGCCTATGAATAGGGTGCACGGGGAAGGTGAAGACCAGCAACAGCTTTCAGGGCTAGCACCTTCATTGTGGCAGAAGGAGCCGGACGTTTCCCGTTTTGGAAAAATACTCTTCCGAGAAAGGACACGATGACATGTCCCGTCTCTGGGAAAGCACAGATCCCTAGTGATGTTATGCCTGTGAATAGGCTGCCCAGGGAAGGTGAAGACCAGCAACAGCTTTCTGGGCGAGCACCTTCATTGTGGGAGAAGGAGCCAGACGTTTCCCGTTTGGGAAAAAGGTTCTGCCGAGAACGGACACGATGACATGTCCCGTCCCTGGGAAAGCACAGATCCCAAGCGCTGCTGTGCCTGAGAATAGGGTGCCAAGGGAAGGTGAAGACCAGCAACAGCTTTCAGGGCTAGCACCTTCATTGTGGGAGAAGGAGCCGGACGTTTCCCGTTTGGGAAAAAGGCTCTGCCGAGAAAGGACATGATGACATGTCCCGTCTCTGGGAAAGCACAGATCCCAAGCGTTGCTGTGCTTATTAATAGGCTGCCAAGGGAAGGTGAAGACCAGCAACAGCTTTCAGGGCTGGCCCCTTCCTTGTGGGAGAAGGAGCCGGACTTGTCCCGTTTGGGAAAAATACTCTGCCGAGAACGGACACGATGACATGTGCCGTCTCTGGGAAAGCACAGATCCCTAGTGATGTTCTGCCTGTGAATATGCTGCCAAGGGAAGGTGAAGACCAACAAGAGCTTTCAGGCTGGCCCCTGCCTTATGGCAGAAGGAGCCGGACGTTTCCCTTTTGATAAAAGGCTCTGCCGAGAACGGACACGATGACATGGCCCGTCTCTGGGAAAGCACAGATCCCTAGTGATGTTCTGCCTGTGAATAGGGTGCACGGGGAACGTGAAGAGCAGCAACAGCTTTCAGGGCTGGCCCCTTCATTGTGGGAGAATGAGCCGGACATTTCCCGTTTGGGAAAAAGGCTCTGCCGAGAAAGGATACGATGACATGTCCCGTCTCTGGGAAAGCACAGATCCCAAGCGCTGCTGTGCCTATGAATAGGGTGCCCAGGGAAGGTGAAGACCAGCAAGAGCTTTTAGGGCTGGCCCCTTCCTTGTGGGAGAATGAGCCGCACATTTCCCGTTTGGGAAAAAGGCTCTGCCGAGAAAGGACACGATGACATGTCCTGTCTCTGGGAAAGCACAGATCCCAAGCGTTGCTGTGCTTATTAATAGGCTGCCCAGGGAAGGTGAAGACCAGCAACAGCTTTCAAGGCTGGCACCTTCATTGTGGGAGAAGGAGCCGGACGTTTCCCGTTTGGGAAAAAGTCTCTTCCGAGAACGGACACGATCACATGTCCCGTCTTTTGGAAAGCACAGATCCCTAGTGATGTTATGCCTGTGAATAGGCTGCCCAGGGAAGGTGAAGACCAGCAAGAGCTTTCAAGGCTGGCATCTTCCTTGTGGGAGAAGGAGCCGGACGTTTCCCTTTTGATAAAAGGCTCTGCCGAGAACGGACACGATGACATGGCCCGTCTCTGGGAAAGCACAGATCCCTAGTGATGTTCTGCCTGTGAATAGGGTGCACGGGGAACGTGAAGAGCAGCAACAGCTTTCAGGGCTGGCCCCTTCATTGTGGGAGAATGAGCCGGACATTTCCCGTTTGGGAAAAAGGCTCTGCCGAGAAAGGATACGATGACATGTCCCGTCTCTGGGAAAGCACAGATCCCAAGCGCTGCTGTGCCTATGAATAGGGTGCCCAGGGAAGGTGAAGACCAGCAAGAGCTTTTAGGGCTGGCCCCTTCCTTGTGGGAGAATGAGCCGCACATTTCCCGTTTGGGAAAAAGGCTCTGCCGAGAAAGGACACGATGACATGTCCTGTCTCTGGGAAAGCACAGATCCCAAGCGTTGCTGTGCTTATTAATAGGCTGCCCAGGGAAGGTGAAGACCAGCAACAGCTTTCAAGGCTGGCACCTTCATTGTGGGAGAAGGAGCCGGACGTTTCCCGTTTGGGAAAAAGTCTCTTCCGAGAACGGACACGATCACATGTCCCGTCTTTTGGAAAGCACAGATCCCTAGTGATGTTATGCCTGTGAATAGGCTGCCCAGGGAAGGTGAAGACCAGCAAGAGCTTTCAAGGCTGGCATCTTCCTTGTGGGAGAAGGAGCCGGACGTTTCCCGTTTGGGAAAAAGTCTCTTCCGAGAACGGACACGATCACATGTCCTGCATCTGGGAAAGCACAGGTCCCAAGCGTTGCTGTGCTTATTAATAGGCTGCCCAGGGAAGGTGAAGACCAGCAACAGCTTTTAGGGCTGGCCCCTTCATTGTGGGAGAATGAGCCGGACATTTCCCGTTTGGGAAAAAGGCTCTGCCGAGAAAGGACACGATGACATGTCCCATCTCTGGGAAGGCACAGATCCCAAACGCTGCTGTGCCTATGAATAGGGTGCACGGGGAAGGTGAAGACCAGCAACAGCTTTCTGGGCTAGCACCTTCATTGCGGAAGAAGGAGCCGGACGTTTCCTGTTTGGGAAAAAGGCTCTGCCGAGAAAGGACACGATGACATGTCCCGTCCCTGGGAAAGCACAGATCCCTAGTGATGTTCTGCCTGTGAATATGGTGCACGGGGAACGTGAAGAGCAGCAACAGCTTTCAGGGCTGGCCCCTTCCTTGTGGCAGAAGGAGCCGGACGTTTCCCGTTTGGGAAAAATACTCTGCCGAGAAAGGACACGATGACATGTCTCGTCTCTGGGAAAGCACAGGTCCCAAGCGTTGCTGTGCTTATTAATAGGCTGCCCAGGGAAGGTGAAGACCAGCAACAGCTTTTAGGGCTGGCCCCTTCATTGTGGGAGAATGAGCCGGACATTTCCCGTTTGGGAAAAAGGCTCTGCCGAGAAAGGACACGATGACATGTCCCGTCTCTGGGAAAGCACAGATCCCAAACGCTGCTGTGCCTATGAATAGGGTGCACGGGGAAGGTGAAGACCAGCAACAGCTTTCAGGGCTAGCACCTTCATTGTGGAAGAAGGAGCCGGACGTTTCCCGTTTGGGAAAAAGGTTCTGCCGAGAACGGACACGATGACATGTCCCGTCCCTGGGAAAGCACAGATCCCAAGCGCTGCTGTGCCTGAGAATAGGGTGCCAAGGGAAGGTGAAGACCAGCAACAGCTTTCAGGGCTAGCACCTTCATTGTGGGAGAAGGAGCCGGACGTTTCCCGTTTGGGAAAAAGGCTCTGCCGAGAAAGGACATGATGACATGTCCCGTCTCTGGGAAAGCACAGATCCCAAGCGTTGCTGTGCTTATTAATAGGCTGCCAAGGGAAGGTGAAGACCAGCAACAGCTTTCAGGGCTGGCCCCTTCCTTGTGGGAGAAGGAGCCGGACTTTTCCCGTTTGGGAAAAATACTCTGCCGAGAACGGACACGATGACATGTGCCGTCTCTGGGAAAGCACAGATCCCTAGTGATGTTCTGCCTGTGAATATGCTGCCAAGGGAAGGTGAAGACCAACAAGAGCTTTCAGGCTGGCCCCTGCCTTATGGCAGAAGGAGCCGGACGTTTCCCTTTTGATAAAAGGCTCTGCCGAGAACGGACACGATGACATGGCCCGTCTCTGGGAAAGCACAGATCCCTAGTGATGTTCTGCCTGTGAATAGGGTGCACGGGGAACGTGAAGAGCAGCAACAGCTTTCAGGGCTGGCCCCTTCATTGTGGGAGAATGAGCCGGACATTTCCCGTTTGGGAAAAAGGCTCTGCCGAGAAAGGATACGATGACATGTCCCGTCTCTGGGAAAGCACAGATCCCAAGCGCTGCTGTGCCTATGAATAGGGTGCCCAGGGAAGGTGAAGACCAGCAAGAGCTTTTAGGGCTGGCCCCTTCCTTGTGGGAGAATGAGCCGCACATTTCCCGTTTGGGAAAAAGGCTCTGCCGAGAAAGGACACGATGACATGTCCTGTCTCTGGGAAAGCACAGATCCCAAGCGTTGCTGTGCTTATTAATAGGCTGCCCAGGGAAGGTGAAGACCAGCAACAGCTTTCAAGGCTGGCACCTTCATTGTGGGAGAAGGAGCCGGACGTTTCCCGTTTGGGAAAAAGTCTCTTCCGAGAACGGACACGATCACATGTCCCGTCTTTTGGAAAGCACAGATCCCTAGTGATGTTATGCCTGTGAATAGGCTGCCCAGGGAAGGTGAAGACCAGCAAGAGCTTTCAAGGCTGGCATCTTCCTTGTGGGAGAAGGAGCCGGACGTTTCCCGTTTGGGAAAAAGTCTCTTCCGAGAACGGACACGATCACATGTCCTGCATCTGGGAAAGCACAGGTCCCAAGCGTTGCTGTGCTTATTAATAGGCTGCCCAGGGAAGGTGAAGACCAGCAACAGCTTTTAGGGCTGGCCCCTTCATTGTGGGAGAATGAGCCGGACATTTCCCGTTTGGGAAAAAGGCTCTGCCGAGAAAGGACACGATGACATGTACCGTCTCTGGGAAAGCACAGATCCCAAGCGCTGCTGTGCTTATTAATAGGCTGCCCAGGGAAGGTGAAGGCCAGCAACAGCTTTCAGGGCTGGCCCCTTCCTTGTGGGAGAAGGAGCCGGACGTTTCCCGTTTGGGAAAAAGCTCTGTCGAGAACGGACACGATGACATGTCCCGTCTCTGGGAAAGCACAGATCCCTAGTGATGTTATGCCTGTGAATAGGCTGCCCAGGGAAGGTGAAGACCAGCAACAGCTTTCAGGGCTGGCCCCTTCCTTGTGGGAGAAGGAGCCGGACGTTACCCATTTCCGAAAAATACTCTGCCAAGAAAGGACACGATGACATGTCCCGCATCTGGGAAAGCACAGATCCCTAGTGATGTTCTGCCTGTGAATAGGGTGCACGGGGAACGTGAAGAGCAGCAACAGCTTTCAGGGCTGGCCCCTTCATTGTGGGAGAATGAGCCGGACATTTCCCGTTTGGGAAAAAGGCTCTGCCGAGAAAGGATACGATGACATGTCCCGTCTCTGGGAAAGCACAGATCCCAAGCGCTGCTGTGCCTATGAATAGGGTGCCCAGGGAAGGTGAAGACCAGCAAGAGCTTTTAGGGCTGGCCCCTTCCTTGTGGGAGAATGAGCCGCACATTTCCCGTTTGGGAAAAAGGCTCTGCCGAGAAAGGACACGATGACATGTCCTGTCTCTGGGAAAGCACAGATCCCAAGCGTTGCTGTGCTTATTAATAGGCTGCCCAGGGAAGGTGAAGACCAGCAACAGCTTTCAAGGCTGGCACCTTCATTGTGGGAGAAGGAGCCGGACGTTTCCCGTTTGGGAAAAAGTCTCTTCCGAGAACGGACACGATCACATGTCCCGTCTTTTGGAAAGCACAGATCCCTAGTGATGTTATGCCTGTGAATAGGCTGCCCAGGGAAGGTGAAGACCAGCAAGAGCTTTCAAGGCTGGCATCTTCCTTGTGGGAGAAGGAGCCGGACGTTTCCCGTTTGGGAAAAAGTCTCTTCCAAGAACGGACACGATCACATGTCCCGTCTCTGGGAAAGCACGGATCCCAAGCGTTGCTTTGCTTATTAATAGGCTGCCCAGGGAAGGTGAAGACCAGCAACAGCTTTCTGGGCGAGCACCTTCATTGTGGGAGAAGGAGCCAGAGGTTTCCCTTTTGGGAAAAAGGTTCTGCCGAGAAAGGACATGATAACATATCCCGTCTCTGGGAAAGCACAGATCCCAAGGGTTGCTGTGCTTATTAATAGGCTGCCAAGGGAAGGTGAAGACCAGCAACAGCTTTCAGGGCTGGCCCCTTCCTTGTGGGAGAAGGAGCCGGACGTTTCCCGTTTGGGAAAAATACTCTGCCGTGAACGGACACGATGACATGTCCTGTCTCTGGGAAAGCACAGATCCCAAGCGCTGCTGTGCTTATTAATAGGCTGCCCAGGGAAGGTGAAGGCCAGCAACAGCTTTCAGGGCTGGCCCCTTCCTTGTGGGAGAAGGAGCCGGACGTTTCCCGTTTGGGAAAAAGCTCTGTCGAGAACGGACACGATGACATGTCCCGTCTCTGGGAAAGCACAGATCCCTAGTGATGTTCTGCCTGTGAATAGGGTGCACGGGGAACGTGAAGAGCAGCAACAGCTTTCAGGGCTGGCCCCTTCCTTGTGGCAGAAGGAGCCGGACGTTTCCCGTTTGGGAAAAATACTCTGCCGAGAAAGGACACGATGACATGTCTCGTCTCTGGGAAAGCACAGGTCCCAAGCGTTGCTGTGCTTATTAATAGGCTGCCCAGGGAAGGTGAAGACCAGCAACAGCTTTTAGGGCTGGCCCCTTCATTGTGGGAGAATGAGCCGGACATTTCCCGTTTGGGAAAAAGGCTCTGCCGAGAAAGGACACGATGACATGTCCCGTCTCTGGGAAAGCACAGATCCCAAACGCTGCTGTGCCTATGAATAGGGTGCACGGGGAAGGTGAAGACCAGCAACAGCTTTCAGGGCTAGCACCTTCATTGTGGCAGAAGGAGCCGGACGTTTCCCGTTTGGGAAAAAGGTTCTGCCGAGAACGGACACGATGACATGTCCCGTCCCTGGGAAAGCACAGATCCCAAGCGCTGCTGTGCCTGAGAATAGGGTGCCAAGGGAAGGTGAAGACCAGCAACAGCTTTCAGGGCTAGCACCTTCATTGTGGGAGAAGGAGCCGGACGTTTCCCGTTTGGGAAAAAGGCTCTGCCGAGAAAGGACATGATGACATGTCCCGTCTCTGGGAAAGCACAGATCCCAAGCGTTGCTGTGCTTATTAATAGGCTGCCAAGGGAAGGTGAAGACCAGCAACAGCTTTCAGGGCTGGCCCCTTCCTTGTGGGAGAAGGAGCCGGACTTTTCCCGTTTGGGAAAAATACTCTGCCGAGAACGGACACGATGACATGTGCCGTCTCTGGGAAAGCACAGATCCCTAGTGATGTTCTGCCTGTGAATATGCTGCCAAGGGAAGGTGAAGACCAACAAGAGCTTTCAGGCTGGCCCCTGCCTTATGGCAGAAGGAGCCGGACGTTTCCCTTTTGATAAAAGGCTCTGCCGAGAACGGACACGATGACATGGCCCGTCTCTGGGAAAGCACAGATCCCTAGTGATGTTCTGCCTGTGAATAGGGTGCACGGGGAACGTGAAGAGCAGCAACAGCTTTCAGGGCTGGCCCCTTCATTGTGGGAGAATGAGCCGGACATTTCCCGTTTGGGAAAAAGGCTCTGCCGAGAAAGGATACGATGACATGTCCCGTCTCTGGGAAAGCACAGATCCCAAGCGCTGCTGTGCCTATGAATAGGGTGCCCAGGGAAGGTGAAGACCAGCAAGAGCTTTTAGGGCTGGCCCCTTCCTTGTGGGAGAATGAGCCGCACATTTCCCGTTTGGGAAAAAGGCTCTGCCGAGAAAGGACACGATGACATGTCCTGTCTCTGGGAAAGCACAGATCCCAAGCGTTGCTGTGCTTATTAATAGGCTGCCCAGGGAAGGTGAAGACCAGCAACAGCTTTCAAGGCTGGCACCTTCATTGTGGGAGAAGGAGCCGGACGTTTCCCGTTTGGGAAAAAGTCTCTTCCGAGAACGGACACGATCACATGTCCCGTCTTTTGGAAAGCACAGATCCCTAGTGATGTTATGCCTGTGAATAGGCTGCCCAGGGAAGGTGAAGACCAGCAAGAGCTTTCAAGGCTGGCATCTTCCTTGTGGGAGAAGGAGCCGGACGTTTCCCGTTTGGGAAAAAGTCTCTTCCGAGAACGGACACGATCACATGTCCTGCATCTGGGAAAGCACAGGTCCCAAGCGTTGCTGTGCTTATTAATAGGCTGCCCAGGGAAGGTGAAGACCAGCAACAGCTTTTAGGGCTGGCCCCTTCATTGTGGGAGAATGAGCCGGACATTTCCCGTTTGGGAAAAAGGCTCTGCCGAGAAAGGACACGATGACATGTACCGTCTCTGGGAAAGCACAGATCCCAAGCGCTGCTGTGCTTATTAATAGGCTGCCCAGGGAAGGTGAAGGCCAGCAACAGCTTTCAGGGCTGGCCCCTTCCTTGTGGGAGAAGGAGCCGGACGTTTCCCGTTTGGGAAAAAGCTCTGTCGAGAACGGACACGATGACATGTCCCGTCTCTGGGAAAGCACAGATCCCTAGTGATGTTATGCCTGTGAATAGGCTGCCCAGGGAAGGTGAAGACCAGCAACAGCTTTCAGGGCTGGCCCCTTCCTTGTGGGAGAAGGAGCCGGACGTTACCCATTTCCGAAAAATACTCTGCCAAGAAAGGACACGATGACATGTCCCGCATCTGGGAAAGCACAGATCCCTAGTGATGTTCTGCCTGTGAATAGGGTGCACGGGGAACGTGAAGAGCAGCAACAGCTTTCAGGGCTGGCCCCTTCATTGTGGGAGAATGAGCCGGACATTTCCCGTTTGGGAAATGGCTCTGCCGAGAAAGGATACGATGACATGTCCCGTCTCTGGGAAAGCACAGATCCCAAGCGCTGCTGTGCCTATGAATAGGGTGCCCAGGGAAGGTGAAGACCAGCAAGAGCTTTTAGGGCTGGCCCCTTCCTTGTGGGAGAATGAGCCGCACATTTCCCGTTTGGGAAAAAGGCTCTGCCGAGAAAGGACACGATGACATGTCCTGTCTCTGGGAAAGCACAGATCCCAAGCGTTGCTGTGCTTATTAATAGGCTGCCCAGGGAAGGTGAAGACCAGCAACAGCTTTCAAGGCTGGCACCTTCATTGTGGGAGAAGGAGCCGGACGTTTCCCGTTTGGGAAAAAGTCTCTTCCGAGAACGGACACGATCACATGTCCCGTCTTTTGGAAAGCACAGATCCCTAGTGATGTTATGCCTGTGAATAGGCTGCCCAGGGAAGGTGAAGACCAGCAAGAGCTTTCAAGGCTGGCATCTTCCTTGTGGGAGAAGGAGCCGGACGTTTCCCGTTTGGGAAAAAGTCTCTTCCAAGAACGGACACGATCACATGTCCCGTCTCTGGGAAAGCACGGATCGCAAGCGTTGCTTTGCTTATTAATAGGCTGCCCAGGGAAGGTGAAGACCAGCAACAGCTTTCTGGGCGAGCACCTTCATTGTGGGAGAAGGAGCCAGAGGTTTCCCTTTTGGGAAAAAGGTTCTGCCGAGAAAGGACATGATAACATATCCCGTCTCTGGGAAAGCACAGATCCCAAGGGTTGCTGTGCTTATTAATAGGCTGCCAAGGGAAGGTGAAGACCAGCAACAGCTTTCAGGGCTGGCCCCTTCCTTGTGGGAGAAGGAGCCGGACGTTTCCCGTTTGGGAAAAATACTCTGCCGTGAACGGACACGATGACATGTCCTGTCTCTGGGAAAGCACAGATCCCAAGCGCTGCTGTGCTTATTAATAGGCTGCCCAGGGAAGGTGAAGGCCAGCAACAGCTTTCAGGGCTGGCCCCTTCCTTGTGGGAGAAGGAGCCGGACGTTTCCCGTTTGGGAAAAAGCTCTGTCGAGAACGGACACGATGACATGTCCCGTCTCTGGGAAAGCACAGATCCCTAGTGATGTTCTGCCTGTGAATAGGGTGCACGGGGAACGTGAAGAGCAGCAACAGCTTTCAGGGCTGGCCCCTTCATTGTGGGAGAATGAGCCGGACATTTCCCGTTTGGGAAAAAGGCTCTGCCGAGAAAGGACACGATGACATGTCCCATCTCTGGGAAGGCACAGATCCCAAACGCTGCTGTGCCTATGAATAGGGTGCACGGGGAAGGTGAAGACCAGCAACAGCTTTCTGGGCTAGCACCTTCATTGCGGAAGAAGGAGCCGGACGTTTCCTGTTTGGGAAAAAGGCTCTGCCGAGAAAGGACACGATGACATGTCCCGTCCCTGGGAAAGCACAGATCCCAAGCGCTGCTGTGCCTGTGAATAGGGTGCCAAGGGAAGGTGAAGACCAGCAACAGCTTTCAGGGCTAGCACCTTCATTGTGGGAGAAGGAGCCGGACGTTTCCCGTTTGGGAAAAAGGCTCTGCCGAGAAAGGACATGATGACATGTCCCGTCTCTGGGAAAGCACAGATCCCAAGCGTTGCTGTGCTTATTAATAGGCTGCCAAGGGAAGGTGAAGACCAGCAACAGCTTTCAGGGCTGGCCCCTTCCTTGTGGGAGAAGGAGCCGGACTTTTCCCGTTTGGGAAAAATACTCTGCCGAGAACGGACACGATGACATGTGCCGTCTCTGGGAAAGCACAGATCCCTAGTGATGTTCTGCCTGTGAATATGCTGCCAAGGGAAGGTGAAGACCAACAACAGCTTTCAGGGCTGGCCCCTGCCTTATGGCAGAAGGAGCCGGACGTTTCCCGTTTGATAAAAGGCTCTGCCGAGAACGGACACGATGACATGTCCCGTCTGTGGGAAAGCACAGATCCCTAGTGATGTTCTGCCTGTGAATAGGGTGCACGGGGAACGTTAAGAGCAGCAACAGCTTTCAGGGCTGGCCCCTTCATTGTGGGAGAATGAGCCGGACATTTCCCGTTTGGGAAAAAGGCTCTGCCGAGAAAGGATACGATGACATGTCCCGTCTCTGGGAAAGCACAGATCCCAAACGCTGCTGTGCCTATGAATAGGGTGCACAGGGAAGGTGAAGAGCAGCAACAGCTTTCAGGGCTAGCACCTTCATTGTGGAAGAAGTTGCCGGATGTTTCCCGTTTGGGAAAAAGGCTCTGCCGAGAAAGGACATGATGACATGTCCCGTCTCTGGGAAAGCACAAATCCCTCGTGATGTTATGCCTGTGAATAGGCTGCCCAGGGAAGGTGAAGACCAGCAAGAGCTTTCAAGGCTGGCATCTTCCTTGTGGGAGAAGGAGCCGGACGTTTCCCGTTTTGGAAAAATACTCTGCCGAGAATGGACACGATGACATGTCCCGTCTCTGGGAAAGCACAGATCCCAAGCGTTGCTGTGCTTATTAATAGGCTGCCCAGGGAAGGTGAAGACCAGCAACAGCTTTCTGGGCTAGCACCTTCATTGTTGGAGAAGGAGCCGGACGTTTCCCGTTTGGGAAAAAGGCTCTTCCGAGAAAGGACACGATCACATGTCCCGTCTCTGGGAAAGCACAGATCCCAAACGCTGCTGTACCTATGAATAGGGTGCCCAGGGAAGGTGAAGACCAGCAAGAGCTTTTAGGGCTGGCCCCTTCCTTGTGGGAGAATGAGCCGGACATTTCCCGTTTGGGAAAAAGGCTCTGCCGAGAAAGGACACGATGACATGTCCTGTCTCTGGGAAAGCACAGATCCCAAGCGTTGCTGTGCTTATTAATAGGCTGCCCAGGGAAGGTGAAGACCAGCAACAGCTTTCAAGGCTGGCACCTTCATTGTGGGAGAAGGAGCCGGACGTTTCCCGTTTGGGAAAAAGTCTCTTCCGAGAACGGACACGATCACATGTCCCGTCTTTTGGAAAGCACAGATCCCTAGTAATGTTATGCCTGTGAATAGGCTGCCCAGGGAAGTTGAAGACCAGCAAGAGCTTTCAAGGCTGGCATCTTCCTTGTGGGAGAAGGAGCCGGACGTTTCCCGTTTGGGAAAAAGTCTCTTCCGAGAACGGACACGATCACATGTCCTGCATCTGGGAAAGCACAGGTCCCAAGCGTTGCTGTGCTTATTAATAGGCTGCCCAGGGAAGGTGAAGACCAGCAACAGCTTTTAGGGCTGGCCCCTTCATTGTGGGAGAATGAGCCGGACATTTCCCGTTTGGGAAAAAGGCTCTGCCGAGAAAGGACACGATGACATGTACCGTCTCTGGGAAAGCACAGATCCCAAGCGCTGCTGTGCTTATTAATAGGCTGCCCAGGGAAGGTGAAGGCCAGCAACAGCTTTCAGGGCTGGCCCCTTCCTTGTGGGAGAAGGAGCCGGACGTTTCCCGTTTGGGAAAAAGCTCTGTCGAGAACGGACACGATGACATGTCCCGTCTCTGGGAAAGCACAGATCCCTAGTGATGTTATGCCTGTGAATAGGCTGCCCAGGGAAGGTGAAGACCAGCAACAGCTTTCAGGGCTGGCCCCTTCCTTGTGGGAGAAGGAGCCGGACGTTACCCATTTCGGAAAAATACTCTGCCAAGAAAGGACACGATGACATGTCCCGCATCTGGGAAAGCACAGATCCCTAGTGATGTTCTGCCTGTGAATAGGGTGCACGTGGAACGTGAAGACCAGCAACAGCTTTTAGGGCTGGCCCCTTCCTTGTGGAAGAAGGAGCCGGACGTTTCCCGTTTGGGAAAAATACTCTGCCGAGAATGGACACGATGACATGTCCCGTCTCTGGGAAAGCACGGATCCCAAGCGTTGCTTTGCTTATTAATAGGCTGCCCAGGGAAGGTGAAGACCAGCAACAGCTTTCTGGGCGAGCACCTTCATTGTGGGAGAAGGAGCCAGACGTTTCCCTTTTGGGAAAAAGGTTCTGCCGAGAAAGGACATGATAACATGTCCCGTCTCTGGGAAAGCACAGATCCCAAGGGTTGCTGTGCTTATTAATAGGCTGCCAAGGGAAGGTGAAGACCAGCAACAGCTTTCTGGGCTAGCACCTTCATTGCGGAAGAAGGAGCCGGACATTTCCCGTTTGGGAAAAAGGCTCTGCCGAGAAAGGACACGATGACATGTCCCGTCCCTGGGAAAGCACAGATCCCTAGTGATGTTCTGCCTGCGAATATGGTGCACGGGGAACGTGAAGAGCAGCAACAGCTTTCAGGGCTGGCCCCTTCCTTGTGGCAGAAGGAGCCGGACGTTTCCCGTTTGGGAAAAATACTCTGCCGAGAAAGGACACGATGACATGTCCCGTCTCTGGGAAAGCACAGGTCCCAAGCGTTGCTGTGCTTATTAATAGGCTGCCCAGGGAAGGTGAAGACCAGCAACAGCTTTTAGGGCTGGCCCCTTCATTGTGGGAGAATGAGCCGGACATTTCCCGTTTGGGAAAAAGGCTCTGCCGAGAAAGGACACGATGACATGTCCCGTCTCTGGGAAAGCACAGATCCCAAACGCTGCTGTGCCTATGAATAGGGTGCACGGGGAAGGTGAAGACCAGCAACAGCGTTCAGGGCTAGCACCTTCATTGTGGCAGAAGGAGCCGGACGTTTCCCGTTTTGGAAAAATACTCTTCCGAGAAAGGACACGATGACATGTCCCGTCTCTGGGAAAGCACAGATCCCTAGTGATGTTATGCCTGTGAATAGGCTGCCCAGGGAAGGTGAAGACCAGCAACAGCTTTCTTTGCGAGCACCTTCATTGTGGGAGAATGAGCCGCACATTTCCCGTTTGGGAAAAAGGCTCTGCCGAGAAAGGACACGATGACATGTCCCGTCTCTGGGAAAGCACAGATCCCAAGCGCTGCTGTGCCTGTGAATAGGGTGCCCAGGGAAGGTGAAGACCAGCAAGAGCTTTCAGGGCTGGCCCCTTCCTTGTGGGAGAAGGAGCCGGACGTTTCCCGTTTGGGAAAAAGGCTCTTCCGAGAAAGGACACGATCACATGTCCCATCTCTGGGAAAGCACAGATCCCAAGCGCTGCTGTGCCTATGAATAGGGTGCACGGGGAACGTGAAGACCAGCAACAGCTTTCTGGGCTAGCACCTTCATTGTGGAAGAAGGAGCCGGATGTTTCCCGTTTGGGAAAAAGGCTCTGCCGAGAAAGGACACGATGACATGTCCCGTCTCTGGGAAAGCACAAATCCCTCGTGATGTTATGCCTGTGAATAGGCTGCCCAGGGAAGGTGAAGACCAGCAAGAGCTTTCAAGGCTGGCATCTTCCTTGTGGGAGAAGGAGCCGGACGTTTCCCATTTGGGAAAAATACTCTGCCGAGAATGGACACGATGACATGTCCCGTCTCTGGGAAAGCACAGATCCCAATCGTTGCTGTGCTTATTAATAGGCTGCCCAGGGAAGGTGAAGACCAGCAACAGCTTTTAGGGCTGGCCCCTTCATTGTGGGAGAATGAGCCGGACATTTCCCGTTTGGGAAAAAGGCTCTGCCGAGAAAGGACACGATGACATGTACCGTCTCTGGGAAAGCACAGATCCCAAGCGCTGCTGTGCTTATTAATAGGCTGCCCAGGGAAGGTGAAGGCCAGCAACAGCTTTCAGGGCTGGCCCCTTCCTTGTGGGAGAAGGAGCCGGACGTTTCCCGTTTGGGAAAAAGCTCTGTCGAGAACGGACACGATGACATGTCCCGTCTCTGGGAAAGCACAGATCCCTAGTGATGTTATGCCTGTGAATAGGCTGCCCAGGGAAGGTGAAGACCAGCAACAGCTTTCAGGGCTGGCCCCTTCCTTGTGGGAGAAGGAGCCGGACGTTACCCATTTCGGAAAAATACTCTGCCAAGAAAGGACACGATGACATGTCCCGCATCTGGGAAAGCACAGATCCCTAGTGATGTTCTGCCTGTGAATAGGGTGCACGTGGAACGTGAAGACCAGCAACAGCTTTTAGGGCTGGCCCCTTCCTTGTGGAAGAAGGAGCCGGACGTTTCCCGTTTGGGAAAAATACTCTGCCGAGAATGGACACGATGACATGTCCCGTCTCTGGGAAAGCACGGATCCCAAGCGTTGCTTTGCTTATTAATAGGCTGCCCAGGGAAGGTGAAGACCAGCAACAGCTTTCTGGGCGAGCACCTTCATTGTGGGAGAAGGAGCCAGACGTTTCCCTTTTGGGAAAAAGGTTCTGCCGAGAAAGGACATGATGACATGTCCCGTCTCTGGGAAAGCACAGATCCCAAGGGTTGCTGTGCTTATTAATAGGCTGCCAAGGGAAGGTGAAGACCAGCAACAGCTTTTAGGGCTGGCCCCTTCCTTGTGGGAGAAGGAGCCGGACGTTTCCCGTTTGGGAAAAATACTCTGCCGTGAACGGACACGATGACATGTCCTGTCTCTGGGAAAGCACAGATCCCAAGCGCTGCTGTGCTTATTAATAGGCTGCCCAGGGAAGGTGAAGGCCAGCAACAGCTTTCAGGGCTGGCCCCTTCCTTGTGGGAGAAGGAGCCGGACGTTTCCCGTTTGGGAAAAAGCTCTGTCGAGAACGGACACGATGACATGTCCCGTCTCTGGGAAAGCACAGATCCCTAGTGATGTTCTGCCTGTGAATAGGGTGCACGGGGAACGTGAAGAGCAGCAACAGCTTTCAGGGCTGGCCCCTTCATTGTGGGAGAATGAGCCGGACATTTCCCGTTTGGGAAAAAGGCTCTGCCGAGAAAGGACACGATGACATGTCCCGTCTCTGGGAAAGCACAGATCCCAAACGCTGCTGTGCCTATGAATAGGGTGCACAGGGAAGGTGAAGAGCAGCAACAGCTTTCAGGGCTAGCACCTTCCTTGTGGGAGAAGGAGCCGGATGTTTCCCGTTTGGGAAAAAGGCTCTGCCGAGAAAGGACACGATGACATGTCCCGTCTCTGGGAAAGCACAAATCCCTCGTGATGTTATGCCTGTGAATAGGCTGCCCAGGGAAGGTGAAGACCAGCAAGAGCTTTCAAGGCTGGCATCTTCCTTGTGGGAGAAGGAGCCGGACTTTTCCCGTTTTGGAAAAATACTCTGCCGAGAATGGACACGATGACATGTCCCGTCTCTGGGAAAGCACAGATCCCAAGCGTTGCTGTGCTTATTAATAGGCTGCCCAGGGAAGGTGAAGACCAGCAACAGCTTTCTGGGCTAGCACCTTCATTGTTGGAGAAGGAGCCGGACGTTTCCCGTTTGGGAAAAAGGCTCTTCCGAGAAAGGACACGATCACATGTCCCGTCTCTGGGAAAGCACAGATCCCAAACGCTGCTGTACCTATGAATAGGGTGCCCAGGGAAGGTGAAGACCAGCAAGAGCTTTTAGGGCTGGCCCCTTCCTTGTGGGAGAATGAGCCGGACATTTCCCGTTTGGGAAAAAGGCTCTGCCGAGAAAGGACACGATGACATGTCCTGTCTCTGGGAAAGCACAGATCCCAAGCGTTGCTGTGCTTATTAATAGGCTGCCCAGGGAAGGTGAAGACCAGCAACAGCTTTCAAGGCTGGCACCTTCATTGTGGGAGAAGGAGCCGGACGTTTCCCGTTTGGGAAAAAGTCTCTTCCGAGAACGGACACGATCACATGTCCCGTCTCTGGGAAAGCACAGATCCCTAGTGATGTTATGCCTGTGAATAGGCTGCCCAGGGAAGGTGAAGACCAGCAAGAGCTTTCAAGGCTGGCATCTTCCTTGTGGGAGAAGGAGCCGGACGTTTCCCGTTTGGGAAAAAGTCTCTTCCGAGAACGGACACGATCACATGTCCTGCATCTGGGAAAGCACAGGTCCCAAGCGTTGCTGTGCTTATTAATAGGCTGCCCAGGGAAGGTGAAGGCCAGCAACAGCTTTCTGGGCTAGCACCTTCATTGCGGAAGAAGGAGCCGGACATTTCCCGTTTGGGAAAAAGGCTCTGCCGAGAAAGGACACGATGACATGTCCCGTCCCTGGGAAAGCACAGATCCCTAGTGATGTTCTGCCTGTGAATATGGTGCACGGGGAACGTGAAGAGCAGCAACAGCTTTCAGGGCTGGCCCCTTCCTTGTGGCAGAAGGAGCCGGACGTTTCCCGTTTGGGAAAAATACTCTGCCGAGAAAGGACACGATGACATGTCCCGTCTCTGGGAAAGCACAGGTCCCAAGCGTTGCTGTGCTTATTAATAGGCTGCCCAGGGAAGGTGAAGACCAGCAACAGCTTTTAGGGCTGGCCCCTTCATTGTGGGAGAATGAGCCGGACATTTCCCGTTTGGGAAAAAGGCTCTGCCGAGAAAGGACACGATGACATGTCCCGTCTCTGGGAAAGCACAGATCCCAAACGCTGCTGTGCCTATGAATAGGGTGCACGGGGAAGGTGAAGACCAGCAACAGCGTTCAGGGCTAGCACCTTCATTGTGGCAGAAGGAGCCGGACGTTTCCCGTTTTGGAAAAATACTCTTCCGAGAAAGGACACGATGACATGTCCCGTCTCTGGGAAAGCACAGATCCCTAGTGATGTTATGCCTGTGAATAGGCTGCCCAGGGAAGGTGAAGACCAGCAACAGCTTTCTTTGCGAGCACCTTCATTGTGGGAGAATGAGCCGCACATTTCCCGTTTGGGAAAAAGGCTCTGCCGAGAAAGGACACGATGACATGTCCCGTCCCTGGGAAAGCACAGATCCCAAGCGCTGCTGTGCCTGTGAATAGGGTGCCCAGGGAAGGTGAAGACCAGCAAGAGCTTTCAGGGCTGGCCCCTTCCTTGTGGGAGAAGGAGCCGGACGTTTCCCGTTTGGGAAAAAGGCTCTTCCGAGAAAGGACACGATCACATGTCCCATCTCTGGGAAAGCACAGATCCCAAGCGCTGCTGTGCCTATGAATAGGGTGCACGGGGAACGTGAAGACCAGCAACAGCTTTCTGGGCTAGCACCTTCATTGTGGAAGAAGGAGCCGGATGTTTCCCGTTTGGGAAAAAGGCTCTGCCGAGAAAGGACACGATGACATGTCCCGTCTCTGGGAAAGCACAAATCCCTCGTGATGTTATGCCTGTGAATAGGCTGCCCAGGGAAGGTGAAGACCAGCAAGAGCTTTCAAGGCTGGCATCTTCCTTGTGGGAGAAGGAGCCGGACGTTTCCCATTTGGGAAAAATACTCTGCCGAGAATGGACACGATGACATGTCCCGTCTCTGGGAAAGCACAGATCCCAATCGTTGCTGTGCTTATTAATAGGCTGCCCAGGGAAGGTGAAGACCAGCAACAGCTTTTAGGGCTGGCCCCTTCATTGTGGGAGAATGAGCCGGACATTTCCCGTTTGGGAAAAAGGCTCTGCCGAGAAAGGACACGATGACATGTACCGTCTCTGGGAAAGCACAGATCCCAAGCGCTGCTGTGCTTATTAATAGGCTGCCCAGGGAAGGTGAAGGCCAGCAACAGCTTTCAGGGCTGGCCCCTTCCTTGTGGGAGAAGGAGCCGGACGTTTCCCGTTTGGGAAAAAGCTCTGTCGAGAACGGACACGATGACATGTCCCGTCTCTGGGAAAGCACAGATCCCTAGTGATGTTATGCCTGTGAATAGGCTGCCCAGGGAAGGTGAAGACCAGCAACAGCTTTCAGGGCTGGCCCCTTCCTTGTGGGAGAAGGAGCCGGACGTTACCCATTTCGGAAAAATACTCTGCCAAGAAAGGACACGATGACATGTCCCGCATCTGGGAAAGCACAGATCCCTAGTGATGTTCTGCCTGTGAATAGGGTGCACGTGGAACGTGAAGACCAGCAACAGCTTTTAGGGCTGGCCCCTTCCTTGTGGAAGAAGGAGCCGGACGTTTCCCGTTTGGGAAAAATACTCTGCCGAGAATGGACACGATGACATGTCCCGTCTCTGGGAAAGCACGGATCCCAAGCGTTGCTTTGCTTATTAATAGGCTGCCCAGGGAAGGTGAAGACCAGCAACAGCTTTCTGGGCGAGCACCTTCATTGTGGGAGAAGGAGCCAGACGTTTCCCTTTTGGGAAAAAGGTTCTGCCGAGAAAGGACATGATGACATGTCCCGTCTCTGGGAAAGCACAGATCCCAAGGGTTGCTGTGCTTATTAATAGGCTGCCAAGGGAAGGTGAAGACCAGCAACAGCTTTTAGGGCTGGCCCCTTCCTTGTGGGAGAAGGAGCCGGACGTTTCCCGTTTGGGAAAAATACTCTGCCGTGAACGGACACGATGACATGTCCTGTCTCTGGGAAAGCACAGATCCCAAGCGCTGCTGTGCTTATTAATAGGCTGCCCAGGGAAGGTGAAGGCCAGCAACAGCTTTCAGGGCTGGCCCCTTCCTTGTGGGAGAAGGAGCCGGACGTTTCCCGTTTGGGAAAAAGCTCTGTCGAGAACGGACACGATGACATGTCCCGTCTCTGGGAAAGCACAGATCCCTAGTGATGTTCTGCCTGTGAATAGGGTGCACGGGGAACGTGAAGAGCAGCAACAGCTTTCAGGGCTGGCCCCTTCATTGTGGGAGAATGAGCCGGACATTTCCCGTTTGGGAAAAAGGCTCTGCCGAGAAAGGACACGATGACATGTCCCGTCTCTGGGAAAGCACAGATCCCAAACGCTGCTGTGCCTATGAATAGGGTGCACAGGGAAGGTGAAGAGCAGCAACAGCTTTCAGGGCTAGCACCTTCCTTGTGGGAGAAGGAGCCGGATGTTTCCCGTTTGGGAAAAAGGCTCTGCCGAGAAAGGACACGATGACATGTCCCGTCTCTGGGAAAGCACAAATCCCTCGTGATGTTATGCCTGTGAATAGGCTGCCCAGGGAAGGTGAAGACCAGCAAGAGCTTTCAAGGCTGGCATCTTCCTTGTGGGAGAAGGAGCCGGACTTTTCCCGTTTTGGAAAAATACTCTGCCGAGAATGGACACGATGACATGTCCCGTCTCTGGGAAAGCACAGATCCCAAGCGTTGCTGTGCTTATTAATAGGCTGCCCAGGGAAGGTGAAGACCAGCAACAGCTTTCTGGGCTAGCACCTTCATTGTTGGAGAAGGAGCCGGACGTTTCCCGTTTGGGTAAAAGGCTCTTCCGAGAAAGGACACGATCACATGTCCCGTCTCTGGGAAAGCACAGATCCCAAACGCTGCTGTACCTATGAATAGGGTGCCCAGGGAAGGTGAAGACCAGCAAGAGCTTTTAGGGCTGGCCCCTTCCTTGTGGGAGAATGAGCCGGACATTTCCCGTTTGGGAAAAAGGCTCTGCCGAGAAAGGACACGATGACATGTCCTGTCTCTGGGAAAGCACAGATCCCAAGCGTTGCTGTGCTTATTAATAGGCTGCCCAGGGAAGGTGAAGACCAGCAACAGCTTTCAAGGCTGGCACCTTCATTGTGGGAGAAGGAGCCGGACGTTTCCCGTTTGGGAAAAAGTCTCTTCCGAGAACGGACACGATCACATGTCCCGTCTCTGGGAAAGCACAGATCCCTAGTGATGTTATGCCTGTGAATAGGCTGCCCAGGGAAGGTGAAGACCAGCAAGAGCTTTCAAGGCTGGCATCTTCCTTGTGGGAGAAGGAGCCGGACGTTTCCCGTTTGGGAAAAAGTCTCTTCCGAGAACGGACACGATCACATGTCCTGCATCTGGGAAAGCACAGGTCCCAAGCGTTGCTGTGCTTATTAATAGGCTGCCCAGGGAAGGTGAAGGCCAGCAACAGCTTTCAGGGCTGGCCCCTTCCTTGTGGGAGAAGGAGCCGGACGTTTCCCGTTTGGGAAAAAGCTCTGTCGAGAACGGACACGATGACATGTCCCGTCTCTGGGAAAGCACAGATCCCTAGTGATGTTATGCCTGTGAATAGGCTGCCCAGGGAAGGTGAAGACCAGCAACAGCTTTCAGGGCTGGCCCCTTCCTTGTGGGAGAAGGAGCCGGACGTTACCCATTTCGGAAAAATACTCTGCCAAGAAAGGACACGATGACATGTCCCGCATCTGGGAAAGCACAGATCCCTAGTGATGTTCTGCCTGTGAATAGGGTGCACGTGGAACGTGAAGACCAGCAACAGCTTTTAGGGCTGGCCCCTTCCTTGTGGAAGAAGGAGCCGGACGTTTCCCGTTTGGGAAAAATACTCTGCCGAGAATGGACACGATGACATGTCCCGTCTCTGGGAAAGCACGGATCCCAAGCGTTGCTTTGCTTATTAATAGGCTGCCCAGGGAAGGTGAAGACCAGCAACAGCTTTCTGGGCGAGCACCTTCATTGTGGGAGAAGGAGCCAGACGTTTCCCTTTTGGGAAAAAGGTTCTGCCGAGAACGGACACGATGACATGTCCCGCATCTGGGAAAGCACAGACCCCAAGCGCTGCTGTGCCTGTGAATAGGGTGCCAAGGGAAGGTGAAGACCAGCAACAGCTTTCAGGGCTAGCACCTTCATTGTGGGAGAAGGAGCCGGACGTTTCCCGTTTGGGAAAAAGGCTCTGCCGAGAAAGGACATGATGACATGTCCCGTCTCTGGGAAAGCACAGATCCCAAGCGTTGCTGTGCTTATTAATAGGCTGCCAAGGGAAGGTGAAGACCAGCAACAGCTTTCAGGGCTGGCCCCTTCCTTGTGGGAGAAGGAGCCGGACGTTTCCCGTTTGGGAAAAATACTCTGCCGTGAACGGACACGATGACATGTCCTGTCTCTGGGAAAGCACAGATCCCAAGCGCTGCTGTGCTTATTAATAGGCTGCCCAGGGAAGGTGAAGGCCAGCAACAGCTTTCAGGGCTGGCCCCTTCCTTGTGGGAGAAGGAGCCGGACGTTTCCCTTTTGGGAAAAAGCTCTGTCGAGAACGGACACGATGACATGTGCCGTCTCTGGGAAAGCACAGATCCCTAGTGATGTTCTGCCTGTGAATATGCTGCCAAGGGAAGGTGAAGACCAACAAGAGCTTTCAGGCTGGCCCCTGCCTTATGGCAGAAGGAGCCGGACGTTTCCCTTTTGATAAAAGGCTCTGCCGAGAACGGACACGATGACATGTCCCGTCTCTGGGAAAGCACAGATCCCTAGTGATGTTCTGCCTGTGAATAGGGTGCACGGGGAACGTGAAGAGCAGCAACAGCTTTCAGGGCTGGCCCCTTCATTGTGGGAGAATGAGCCGGACATTTCCCGTTTGGGAAAAAGGCTCTGCCGAGAAAGGATACGATGACATGTCCCGTCTCTGGGAAAGCACAGATCCCAAATGCTGCTGTGCCTATGAATAGGGTGCACAGGGAAAGTGAAGAGCAGCAACAGCTTTCAGGGCTAGCACCTTCATTGTGGAAGAAGGTGCCGGATGTTTCCCGTTTGGGAAAAAGGCTCTGCCGAGAAAGGACATGATGACATGTCCCGTCTCTGGGAAAGCACAAATCCCTCGTGATGTTATGCCTGTGAATAGGCTGCCCAGGGAAGGTGAAGACCAGCAAGAGCTTTCAAGGCTGGCATCTTCCTTGTGGGAGAAGGAGCCAGACGTTTCCCGTTTTGGAAAAATACTCTGCCGAGAATGGACACGATGACATGTCCCGTCTCTGGGAAAGCACAGATCCCAAGCGTTGCTGTGCTTATTAATAGGCTGCCCAGGGAAGGTGAAGACCAGCAACAGCTTTCTGGGCTAGCACCTTCATTGTTGGAGAAGGAGCCGGACGTTTCCCGTTTGGGAAAAAGGCTCTTCCGAGAAAGGACACGATCACATGTCCCGTCTCTGGGAAAGCACAGATCACAAACGCTGCTGTACCTATGAATAGGGTGCCCAGGGAAGGTGAAGACCAGCAAGAGCTTTTAGGGCTAGCACCTTCCTTGTGGGAGAATGAGCCGGACATTTCCCGTTTGGGAAAAAGGCTCTGCCGAGAAAGGACACGATGACATGTCCTGTCTCTGGGAAAGCACAGATCCCAAGCGTTGCTGTGCTTATTAATAGGCTGCCCAGGGAAGGTGAAGACCAGCAACAGCTTTCAAGGCTGGCACCTTCATTGTGGGAGAAGGAGCCGGACGTTTCCCGTTTGGGAAAAAGTCTCTTCCGAGAACGGACACGATCACATGTCCCGTCTCTTGGAAAGCACAGATCCCTAGTGATGTTATGCCTGTGAATAGGCTGCCCAGGGAAGGTGAAGACCAGCAAGAGCTTTCAAGGCTGGCATCTTCCTTGTGGGAGAAGGAGCCGGACGTTTCCCGTTTGGGAAAAAGTCTCTTCCGAGAACGGACACGATCACATGTCCTACATCTGGGAAAGCACAGGTCCCAAGCGTTGCTGTGCTTATTAATAGGCTGCCCAGGGAAGGTGAAGACCAGCAACAGCTTTTAGGGCTGGCCCCTTCATTGTGGGAGAATGAGCCGGACATTTCCCGTTTGGGAAAAAGGCTCTGCCGAGAAAGGACACGATGACATGTCCCGTCTCTGGGAAAGCACAGATCCCAAACGCTGCTGTGCCTATGAATAGGGTGCACGGGGAAGGTGAAGACCAGCAACAGCTTTCTGGGCTAGCACCTTCATTGTGGAAGAAGGAGCCGGACGTTTCCCGTTTGGGAAAAAGGCTCTGCCGAGAAAGGACACGATGACATGTCCCGTCTCTGGGAAAGCACAAATCCCTCGTGATGTTATGCCTGTGAATAGGCTGCCCAGGGAAGGTGAAGACCAGCAAGAGCTTTCAAGGCTGGCATCTTCCTTGTGGGAGAAGGAGCCGGAAGTTTCCCATTTTGGAAAAAGGCTCTGCCGAGAAAGGACATGATGACATGTCCCGTCTCTGGGAAAGCACATATCCCAAGCGTTGCTGTGCTTATTAATAGGCTGCCAAGGGAAGGTGAAGACCAGCAACAGCTTTCAGGGCTGGCCCCTTCCTTGTGGGAGAATGAGCCGGACATTTCCTGTTTGGGAAAAAGGCTCTGCCGAGAAAGGACACGATGACATGTCCTGTCTCTGGGAAAGCACAGATCCCAAGCGTTGCTGTGCTTATTAATAGGCTGCCCAGGGAAGGTGAAGACCAGCAACAGCTTTCAAGGCTGGCACCTTCATTGTGGGAGAAGGAGCCGGACGTTTCCCGTTTGGGAAAAAGTCTCTTCCGAGAACGGACACGATCACATGTCCCGACTCTGGGAAAGCACAGATCCCTAGTGATGTTATGCCTGTGAATAGGCTGCCCAGGGAAGGTGAAGACCAGCAACAGCTTTCAGGGCTGGCCCCTTCCTTGTGGGAGAAGGAGCCGGACGTTTCCCATTTGGGAAAAATACTCTGCCAAGAAAGGACACAATGACATGTCCCGCATCTGGGAAAGCACAGGTCCCAAGCGTTGCTGTGCTTATTAATAGGCTGCCCAGGGAAGGTGAAGACCAGCAAGAGCTTTCAGGGCTGGCCCCTTCCTTGTGGAAGAAGGAGCCGGACGTTTCCCGTTTGGGAAAAAGGCTCTGCCGAGAAAGGACACGATGACATCTCCCGTCCCTGAGAAAGCACAGATCCGAAGCGCTGCTGTGCCTATGAATAGGGTGCACGGGGAAGGTGAAGACCAGCAACAGCTTTCAGGGCTAGCACCTTCATTGTGGGAGAAGGAGGCGGAAGTTTCCCGTTTGGGAAAAAGGCTATGCCGAGAACGGACACGATGACATGTGCCGTCTCTGGGAAAGCACAGATCCCTAGTGATGTTCTGCCTATGAATAGGGTGCACTGGGAACGTGAAGAGCAGCAACAGCTTTCAGGGCTGGCCCCTTCCATGTGGCAGAAGGAGTCGGATGTTTACCTTTTGATAAAAGGTTCTGCCGAGAACGGACACGATGACATGTCCCGTCCCTGGGAAAGCACAGATCCCAAGCGCTGCTGTGCCTGTGAATAGGGTGCCAAGGGAAGGTGAAGACCAGCAACAGCTTTCAGGGCTAGCACCTTCATTCTGGGAGAGGGAGCCGGACGTTTCCCGTTTGGGAAAAAGTCTCTGCCGAGAAAGGACATGATGACATGTCCCGTCTCTGGGAAAGCACAGATCCCAAGCGTTGTTGTGCTTATTAATAGGCTGCCAAGGGAAGGTGAAGACCAGCAACAGCTTTCAGGGCTGGCCCCTTCCTTGTGGGAGAAGGAGCCGGACGTTTCCCGTTTGGGAAAAATACTCTGCCGAGAACGGACACGATGACATGTGCCGTCTCTGGGAAAGCACAGATCCCTAGTGATGTTCTGCTTGTGAATATGCTGCCAAGGGAAGGTGAAGACCAACAACAGCTTTCAGGGCTGGCCCCTGCCTTATGGCAGAAGGAGCCGGACGTTTCCCTTTTGATAAAAGGCTCTGCCGAGAACGGACACGATGACATGTCCCGTCTCTGGGAAAGCACAGATCCCTAGTGATGTTCTGCCTGTGAATAGGGTGCACGGGGAACGTGAAGAGCAGCAACAGCTTTCATCTGACCCCTTCATTGTGGAAGAAGGAGCCGGACATTTCCCGTTTGGGAAAAAGGCTCTGCCGAGAAAGGACACGATGACATGTCCCGTCTCTGGGAAAGCACAGATCCCTAGTGATGTTCTGCCTATGAATAGGGTGCACGGGGAACGTGAAGAGCAGCAACAGCTTTCAGGGCTGGCCCTTTTCTTGTGGCAGAAGGAGCCAGACGTTTCCCGTTTTGGAAAAATACTCTGCCGAGAATGGACACGATGACATGTCCCGTCTCTGGGAAAGCACAGATCCCAAACGCTGCTGTGCCTATGAATAGGGTGCACGGGGAAGGTGAAGACCAGCAACAGCTTTCAGGGCTGGCCCCTTCCTTGTGGGAGAAGGAGCCGGACGTTTCTCGTTTGGGAAAAATACTCTGCCGAGAACGGACACGATGACATGTGCCGTCTCTGGGAAAGCACAGATCCCTAGTGATGTTCTGCCTCTGAATATGCTGCCAAGGGAAGGTGAAGACCAACAACAGCTTTCAGGGCTGGCCCCTTCCTTGTGGCAGAAGGAGCCGGACGTTTCCCTTTTGATAAAAGGCTCTGCCGAGAACGGACACGATGACATGTCCCGTCTCTGGGAAAGCACAGACCCCTAGTGATGTTCTGCCTGTGAATAGGGTGCACGGGGAACGTGAAGAGCAGCAACAGCTTTCAGGGCTGGCCCCTTCCTTGTGGCAGAAGGAGCCGGACGTTTCCCGTTTGGGAAAAATACTCTGCCGAGAATGGACACGATGACATGTCCCGTCTCTGGGAAAGCACAGATCCCAAGCGTTGCTGTGCTTATTAATAGGCTGCCCAGGGAAGGTGAAGACCAAAAACAGCTTTCAAGGCTGGCACCTTCATTGTGGGAGAAGGAGCCGGATGTTTCCCGTTTGGGAAAAAGTCTCTTCCAAGAACGGACATGATCACATGTCCCGCATCTGGGAAACCACAGGTCCCAAGCGTTGCTGTGCTTATTAATAGGCTGCCCAGGGAAGGTGAAGACCAGCAACAGCTTTTAGGGCTGGCCCCTTCATTGTGGGAGAATGAGCCGGACATTTCCCGTTTGGGAAAAAGGCTCTGCCGAGAAAGGACACGATGACATGTCCCGTCTCTGGGAAAGCACAGATCCCAAACGCTGCTGTGCCTATGAATAGGGTGCACGGGGAAGGTGAAGACCAGCAACAGCTTTCAGGGCTAGCACCTTCATTGTGGCAGAAGGAGCCGGACGTTTCCCGTTTTGGAAAAATACTCTGCCGAGAATGGACACGATGACATGTCCCGTCTCTGGGAAAGCACAGATCCCAAGCGTTGCTGTGCTTATTAATAGGCTGCCCAGGGAAGGTGAAGACCAGCAACAGCTTTCTGGGCTAGCACCTTCATTGTTGGAGAAGGAGCCGGACGTTTCCCGTTTGGGAAAAAGTCTCTTCCGAGAACGGACACGATCACATGTCCCGTCTCTGGGAAAGCACAGATCACAAACGCTGCTGTACCTATGAATAGGGTGCCCAGGGAAGGTGAAGACCAGCAAGAGCTTTTAGGGCTAGCACCTTCCTTGTGGGAGAATGAGCCGGACATTTCCCGTTTGGGAAAAAGGCTCTGCCGAGAAAGGACACGATGACATGTCCTGTCTCTGGGAAAGCACAGATCCCAAGCGTTGCTGTGCTTATTAATAGGCTGCCCAGGGAAGGTGAAGACCAGCAACAGCTTTCAAGGCTGGCACCTTCATTGTGGGAGAAGGAGCCGGACGTTTCCCGTTTGGGAAAAAGTCTCTTCCGAGAACGGACACGATCACATGTCCCGTCTCTTGGAAAGCACAGATCCCTAGTGATGTTATGCCTGTGAATAGGCTGCCCAGGGAAGGTGAAGACCAGCAAGAGCTTTCAAGGCTGGCATCTTCCTTGTGGGAGAAGGAGCCGGACGTTTCCCGTTTGGGAAAAAGTCTCTTCCGAGAACGGACACGATCACATGTCCTGCATCTGGGAAAGCACAAATCCCTCGTGATGTTATGCCTGTGAATAGGCTGCCCAGGGAAGGTGAAGACCAGCAAGAGCTTTCAAGGCTGGCATCTTCCTTGTGGGAGAAGGAGCCGGACGTTTCCCATTTTGGAAAAAGGCTCTGCCGAGAAAGGACATGATGACATGTCCCGTCTCTGGGAAAGCACATATCCCAAGCGTTGCTGTGCTTATTAATAGGCTGCCAAGGGAAGGTGAAGACCAGCAACAGCTTTCAGGGCTGGCCCCTTCCTTGTGGGAGAATGAGCCGGACATTTCCCGTTTGGGAAAAAGGCTCTGCCGAGAAAGGACACGATGACATGTCCTGTCTCTGGGAAAGCACAGATCCCAAGCGTTGCTGTGCTTATTAATAGGCTGCCCAGGGAAGGTGAAGACCAGCAACAGCTTTCAAGGCTGGCACCTTCATTGTGGGAGAAGGAGCCGGACGTTTCCCGTTTGGGAAAAAGTCTCTTCCGAGAACGGACACGATCACATGTCCCGACTCTGGGAAAGCACAGATCCCTAGTGATGTTATGCCTGTGAATAGGCTGCCCAGGGAAGGTGAAGACCAGCAACAGCTTTCAGGGCTGGCCCCTTCTTTGTGGGAGAAGGAGCCGGACGTTTCCCATTTGGGAAAAATACTCTGCCAAGAAAGGACACAATGACATGTCCCGCATCTGGGAAAGCACAGGTCCCAAGCGTTGCTGTGCTTATTAATAGGCTGCCCAGGGAAGGTGAAGACCAGCAAGAGCTTTCAGGGCTGGCCCCTTCCTTGTGGAAGAAGGAGCCGGACGTTTCCCGTTTGGGAAAAAGGCTCTGCCGAGAAAGGACACGATGACATCTCCCGTCCCTGAGAAAGCACAGATCCGAAGCGCTGCTGTGCCTATGAATAGGGTGCACGGGGAAGGTGAAGACCAGCAACAGCTTTCAGGGCTAGCACCTTCATTGTGGGAGAAGGAGGCGGAAGTTTCCCGTTTGGGAAAAAAGCTATGCCGAGAACGGACACGATGACATGTGCCGTCTCTGGGAAAGCACAGATCCCTAGTGATGTTCTGCCTATGAATAGGGTGCACTGGGAACGTGAAGAGCAGCAACAGCTTTCAGGGCTGGCCCCTTCCATGTGGCAGAAGGAGTCGGATGTTTACCTTTTGATAAAAGGTTCTGCCGAGAACGGACACGATGACATGTCCCGTCCCTGGGAAAGCACAGATCCCAAGCGCTGCTGTGCCTGTGAATAGGGTGCCAAGGGAAGGTGAAGACCAGCAACAGCTTTCAGGGCTAGCACCTTCATTCTGGGAGAGGGAGCCGGACGTTTCCCGTTTGGGAAAAAGTCTCTGCCGAGAAAGGACATGATGACATGTCCCGTCTCTGGGAAAGCACAGATCCCAAGCGTTGTTGTGCTTATTAATAGGCTGCCAAGGGAAGGTGAAGACCAGCAACAGCTTTCAGGGCTGGCCCCTTCCTTGTGGGAGAAGGAGCCGGACGTTTCCCGTTTGGGAAAAATACTCTGCCGAGAACGGACACGATGACATGTGCCGTCTCTGGGAAAGCACAGATCCCTAGTGATGTTCTGCTTGTGAATATGCTGCCAAGGGAAGGTGAAGACCAACAACAGCTTTCAGGGCTGGCCCCTGCCTTATGGCAGAAGGAGCCGGACGTTTCCCTTTTGATAAAAGGCTCTGCCGAGAACGGACACGATGACATGTCCCGTCTCTGGGAAAGCACAGATCCCTAGTGATGTTCTGCCTGTGAATAGGGTGCACGGGGAACGTGAAGAGAAGCAACAGCTTTCATCTGACCCCTTCATTGTGGAAGAAGGAGCCGGACATTTCCCGTTTGGGAAAAAGGCTCTGCCGAGAAAGGACACGATGACATGTCCCGTCTCTGGGAAAGCACAGATCCCTAGTGATGTTCTGCCTATGAATAGGGTGCACGGGGAACGTGAAGAGCAGCAACAGCTTTCAGGGCTGGCCCTTTTCTTGTGGCAGAAGGAGCCAGACGTTTCCCGTTTTGGAAAAATACTCTGCCGAGAATGGACACGATGACATGTCCCGTCTCTGGGAAAGCACAGATCCCAAACGCTGCTGTGCCTATGAATAGGGTGCACGGGGAAGGTGAAGACCAGCAACAGCTTTCAGGGCTGGCCCCTTCCTTGTGGGAGAAGGAGCCGGACGTTTCTCGTTTGGGAAAAATACTCTGCCGAGAACGGACACGATGACATGTGCCGTCTCTGGGAAAGCACAGATCCCTAGTGATGTTCTGCCTCTGAATATGCTGCCAAGGGAAGGTGAAGACCAACAACAGCTTTCAGGGCTGGCCCCTTCCTTGTGGCAGAAGGAGCCGGACGTTTCCCTTTTGATAAAAGGCTCTGCCGAGAACGGACACGATGACATGTCCCGTCTCTGGGAAAGCACAGACCCCTAGTGATGTTCTGCCTGTGAATAGGGTGCACGGGGAACGTGAAGAGCAGCAACAGCTTTCAGGGCTGGCCCCTTCCTTGTGGCAGAAGGAGCCGGACGTTTCCCGTTTGGGAAAAATACTCTGCCGAGAATGGACACGATGACATGTCCCGTCTCTGGGAAAGCACAGATCCCAAGCGTTGCTGTGCTTATTAATAGGCTGCCCAGGGAAGGTGAAGACCAAAAACAGCTTTCAAGGCTGGCACCTTCATTGTGGGAGAAGGAGCCGGATGTTTCCCGTTTGGGAAAAAGTCTCTTCCAAGAACGGACATGATCACATGTCCCGCATCTGGGAAACCACAGGTCCCAAGCGTTGCTGTGCTTATTAATAGGCTGCCCAGGGAAGGTGAAGACCAGCAACAGCTTTTAGGGCTGGCCCCTTCATTGTGGGAGAATGAGCCGGACGTTTCCCGTTTGGGAAAAAGGCTCTGCCGAGAAAGGACACGATGACATGTCCCGTCTCTGGGAAAGCACAGATCCCAAACGCTGCTGTGCCTATGAATAGGGTGCACGGGGAAGGTGAAGACCAGCAACAGCTTTCAGGGCTAGCACCTTCATTGTGGCAGAAGGAGCCGGACGTTTCCCGTTTTGGAAAAATACTCTGCCGAGAATGGACACGATGACATGTCCCGTCTCTGGGAAAGCACAGATCCCAAGCGTTGCTGTGCTTATTAATAGGCTGCCCAGGGAAGGTGAAGACCAGCAACAGCTTTCTGGGCTAGCACCTTCATTGTTGGAGAAGGAGCCGGACGTTTCCCGTTTGGGAAAAAGTCTCTTCCGAGAACGGACACGATCACATGTCCCGTCTCTGGGAAAGCACAGATCCCAAACGCTGCTGTGCCTATGAATAGGGTGCCCAGGGAAGGTGAAGACCAGCAACAGCTTTCAGGGCTGGCCCCTTCATTGTGGGAGAAGGAGCCGGACATTTCCCGTTTGGGAAAAAGGCTCTGCCGAGAACGGACACGATGACATGTGCCGTCTCTGGGAAAGCACAGATCCCTAGTGATGTTCTGCCTGTGAATATGCTGCCAAGGGAAGTTGAAGACCAACAACAGCTTTCAGGGCTGGCCCCTTCCTTGTGGCAGAAGGAGCCGGACGTTTCCCTTTTGATAAAAGGCTCTGCCGAGAACGGACACGATGACATGTCCCGTCTCTGGGAAAGCACAGATCCCTAGTGATGTTCTGCCTATGAATAGGGTGCACGGGGAACGTGAACAGCAGCAACAGCTTTCAGGGCTGGCCCCTTCCTTGTGGCAGAAGGAGCCGGATGTTAACATTTGATAAAAGGTTCTGCCGAGAACGGACACGATGACATGTCCCGTCCCTGGGAAAGCACAGATCCCAAGCGCTGCTGTGCCTGTGAATAGGGTGCACGGGGAAGGTGAAGACCAGCAACAGCTTTCAGTGCTAGCACCTTCCTTGTGGGAGAAGGAGCCGGACGTTTCCCGTTTGGGAAAAAGGCTCTGCCGAGAAAGGACATGATGACATGTCCCGTCTCTGGGAAAGCACAGATCCCAAGCGCTGCTGTGCTTATTAATAGGCTGCCAAGGGAAGGTGAAGACCAGCAACAGCTTTCAGGGCTGGCCCCTTCCTTGTGGCAGAAGGAGCCGGACGTTTCCCGTTTGGGAAAAATACTCTGCCGAGAACGGAGACGATGACATGTGCCGTCTCTGGGAAAGCACAGATCCCTAGTGATATTCTGCCTGTGAATATGCTGCCAAGGGAAGGTGAAGACCAACAACAGCTTTCAGGGCTGGCCCCTGCCTTATGGCAGAAGGAGCCGGACGTTTCCCTTTTGATAAAAGGCTCTGCCGAGAACGGACACGATGACATGTCCCGTCTCTGGGAAAGCACAGATCCCTAGTGATGTTCTGCCTGTGAATAGGGTGCACGGGGAACGTGAAGAGCAGCAACAGCTTTCAGGGCTGGCCCCTTCCTTGTGGGAGAATGAGCCGGACATTTCCCGTTTGGGAAAAAGGCTCTGCCGAGAAAGGACACGATGACATGTCCCGTCTCTGGGAAAGCACAGATCCCTAGTGATGTTCTGCCTGTGAATAGGGTGCACGGGGAACGTGAAGAGCAGCAACAGCTTTCAGGGCTGGCCCCTTCCTTGTGGGAGAATGAGCCGGACATTTCCCGTTTGGGAAAAAGGCTCTGCCGAGAAAGGACATGATGACATGTCCCGTCTCTGGGAAAGCACAGATCCCAAACGCTGCTGTACCTATGAATAGGGTGCCCAGGGAAGGTGAAGACCAGCAAGAGCTTTTAGGGCTGGCCCCTTCCTTGTGGGAGAATGAGCCGGACATTTCCCGTTTGGGAAAAAGGCTCTGCCGAGAAAGGACACGATGACATGTCCTGTCTCTGGGAAAGCACAGATCCCAAGCGTTGCTGTGCTTATTAATAGGCTGCCCAGGGAAGGTGAAGACCAGCAACAGCTTTCAAGGCTGGCACCTTCATTGTGGGAGAAGGAGCCGGACGTTTCCCGTTTGGGAAAAAGTCTCTTCCGAGAACGGACACGATCACATGTCCCGTCTCTTGGAAAGCACAGATCCCTAGTGATGTTATGCCTGTGAATAGGCTGCCCAGGGAAGGTGAAGACCAGCAACAGCTTTCAAGGCTGGCATCTTCCTTGTGGGAGAAGGAGCCGGACGTTTCCCGTTTGGGAAAAAGTCTCTTCCGAGAACGGACACGATCACATGTCCTGCATCTGGGAAAGCACAGGTCCCAAGCGTTGCTGTGCTTATTAATAGGCTGCCCAGGGAAGGTGAAGACCAGCAACAGCTTTTAGGGCTGGCCCCTTCATTGTGGGAGAATGAGCCGGACATTTCCCGTTTGGGAAAAAGGCTCTGCCGAGAAAGGACACGATGACATGTCCCGTCTCTGGGAAAGCACAGATCCCAAACGCTGCTGTGCCTATGAATAGGGTGCACGGGGAAGGTGAAGAGCAGCAACAGCTTTCAGGGCTAGCACCTTCATTGTGGCAGAAGGAGCCGGACGTTTCCCGTTTTGGAAAAATACTCTTCCGAGAAAGGACACGATGACGTGTCCCGTCTCTGGGAAAGCACAGATCCCAAGCATTGCTGTGCTTATTAATAGGCTGCCCAGGGAAGGTGAAGACCAGCAACAGCTTTCTGGGCTAGCACCTTCATTGTTGGAGAACGAGCCGGACGTTTCCCGTTTGGGAAAAAGGCTCTTCCGAGAAAGGACACGATCACATGTCCCGTCTCTGGGAAAGCACAGATCCCAAACGCTGCTGTGCCTATGAATAGGGTGCCCAGGGAAGGTGAAGACCAGCAAGAGCTTTCAGGGCTGGCCCCTTCCTTGTGGGAGAATGAGCCGGACATTTCCCGTTTGGGAAAAAGGCTCTGCCGAGAAAGGACACGATGACATGTCCTGTCTCTGGGAAAGCACAGATCCCAAGCGCTGCTGTGCTTATTAATAGGCTGCCCAGGGAAGGTGAAGGCCAGCAACAGCTTTCAGGGCTGGCCCCTTCCTTGTGGGAGAAGGAGCCGGACGTTTCCCGTTTGGGAAAAAGCTCTGTCGAGAACGGACACGATGACATGTCCCGTCTCTGGGAAAGCACAGATCCCAAGCGCTGCTGTGCCTATGAATAGGGTGCACGGGGAAGGTGAAGACCAGCAACAGCTTTCTGGGCTAGCACCTTCATTGTGGAAGAAGGAGCCGGACGTTTCCCGTTTGGGAAAAAGGCTCTGCCGAGAAAGGACACGATGACATGTCCCGTCTCTGGGAAAGCACAAATCCCTCGTGATGTTATGCCTGTGAATAGGCTGCCCAGGGAAGGTGAAGACCAGCAACAGCTTTCAAGGCTGGCATCTTCCTTGTGGGGGAAGGAGCCGGACGTTTCCCATTTTGGAAAAAGGCTCTGCCGAGAAAGGACATGATGACATGTCCCGTCTCTGGGAAAGCACAGATCCCAAGCGTTGCTGTGCTTATTAATAGGCTGCCAAGGGAAGGTGAAGGCCAGCAACAGCTTTCAGGGCTGGCCCCTTCCTTGTGGGAGAATGAGCCGGACATTTCCCGTTTGGGAAAAAGGCTCTGCCGAGAAAGGACACGATGACATGTCCTGTCTCTGGGAAAGCACAGATCCCAAGCGTTGCTGTGCTTATTAATAGGCTGCCCAGGGAAGGTGAAGACCAGCAACAGCTTTCAAGGCTGGCACCTTCATTGTGGGAGAAGGAGCCGGACGTTTCCCGTTTGGGAAAAAGTCTCTTCCGAGAACGGACACGATCACATGTCCCGACTCTGGGAAAGCACAGATCCCTAGTGATGTTATGCCTGTGAATAGGCTGCCCAGGGAAGGTGAAGACCAGCAACAGCTTTCAGGGCTGGCCCCTTCCTTGTGGGAGAAGGAGCCGGACGTTTCCCATTTGGGAAAAATACTCTGCCAAGAAAGGACACAATGACATGTCCCGCATCTGGGAAAGCACAGGTCCCAAGCGTTGCTGTGCTTATTAATAGGCTGCCCAGGGAAGGTGAAGACCAGCAAGAGCTTTCAGGGCTGGCCCCTTCCTTGTGGAAGAAGGAGCCGGACATTTCCCGTTTGGGAAAAAGGCTCTGCCGAGAAAGGACACGATGACATGTCCTGTCTCTGGGAAAGCACAGATCCCAAGCGCTGCTGTGCCTATGAATAGGGTGCACGGGGAAGGTGAAGACCAGCAACAGCTTTCAGGGCTAGCACCTTCATTGTGGGAGAAGGAGGCGGAAGTTTCCCGTTTGGGAAAAAGGCTATGCCGAGAACGGACACGATGACATGTGCCGTCTCTGGGAAAGCACAGATCCCTAGTGATGTTCTGCCTGTGAATATGCTGCCAAGGGAAGGTGAAGACCAACAACAGCTTTCAGGGCTGGCCCCTTCCTTGTGGCAGAAGGAGCCGGACGTTTCCCTTTTGATAAAAGGCTCTGCCGAGAACGGACACGATGACATGTCCCGTCTCTGGGAAAGCACAGATCCCTAGTGATGTTCTGCCTATGAATAGGGTGCACTGGGAACGTGAAGAGCAGCAACAGCTTTCAGGGCTGGCCCCTTCCATGTGGCAGAAGGAGTCGGATGTTTACCTTTTGATAAAAATTTCTGCCGAGAACGGACACGATGACATGTCCTGTCCCTGGGAAAGCACAGATCCCAAGCGCTGCTGTGCCTGTGAATAGGGTGCCAAGGGAAGGTGAAGACCAGCAACAGCTTTCAGGGCTAGCACCTTCATTCTGGGAGAGGGAGCCGGACGTTTCCCATTTTGGAAAAATACTCTGCCAAGAAAGGACACGATGACATGTCCCGCATCTGGGAAAGCACAGGTCCCAAGCGTTGCTGTGCTTATTAATAGGCTGCCCAGGGAAGGTGAAGACCAGCAACAGCTTTCTGGGCTAGCACCTTCATTGTTGGAGAACGAGCCATACGTTTCCCGTTTGGGAAAAAGGCTCTTCCGAGAAAGGACACGATCACATGTCCCGTCTCTGGGAAAGCACAGATCCCAAACGCTGCTGTGCCTATGAATAGGGTGCCCAGGGAAGGTGAAGACCAGCAAGAGCTTTCAGGGCTGGCCCCTTCCTTGTGGGAGAATGAGCCGGACATTTCCCGTTTGGGAAAAAGGCTCTGCCGAGAAAGGACACGATGACATGTCCTGTCTCTGGGAAAGCACAGATCCCAAGCGCTGCTGTGCTTATTAATAGGCTGCCCAGGGAAGGTGAAGGCCAGCAACAGCTTTCAGGGCTGGCCCCTTCCTTGTGGGAGGAGGAGCCGGACGTTTCCCGTTTGGGAAAAAGCTCTGTCGAGAACGGACACGATGACATGTCCCGTCTCTGGGAAAGCACAGATCCCAAGCGCTGCTGTGCCTATGAATAGGGTGCACGGGGAAGGTGAAGACCAGCAACAGCTTTCTGGGCTAGCACCTTCATTGTGGAAGAAGGAGCCGGACGTTTCCCGTTTGGGAAAAAGGCTCTGCCGAGAAAGGACACGATGACATGTCCCGTCTCTGGGAAAGCACAAATCCCTCGTGATGTTATGCCTGTGAATAGGCTGCCCAGGGAAGGTGAAGACCAGCAAGAGCTTTCAAGGCTGGCATCTTCCTTGTGGGGGAAGGAGCCGGACGTTTCCCATTTTGGAAAAAGGCTCTGCCGAGAAAGGACATGATGACATGTCCCGTCTCTGGGAAAGCACAGATCCCAAGCGTTGCTGTGCTTATTAATAGGCTGCCAAGGGAAGGTGAAGACCAGCAACAGCTTTCAGGGCTGGCCCCTTCCTTGTGGGAGAATGAGCCGGACATTTCCCGTTTGGGAAAAAGGCTCTGCCGAGAAAGGACACGATGACATGTCCTGTCTCTGGGAAAGCACAGATCCCAAGCGTTGCTGTGCTTATTAATAGGCTGCCCAGGGAAGGTGAAGACCAGCAACAGCTTTCAAGGCTGGCACCTTCATTGTGGGAGAAGGAGCCGGACGTTTCCCGTTTGGGAAAAAGTCTCTTCCGAGAACGGACACGATCACATGTCCCGACTCTGGGAAAGCACAGATCCCTAGTGATGTTATGCCTGTGAATAGGGTGCCCAGGGAAGGTGAAGACCAGCAACAGCTTTCAGGGCTGGCCCCTTCCTTGTGGGAGAAGGAGCCGGACGTTTCCCATTTGGGAAAAATACTCTGCCAAGAAAGGACACAATGACATGTCCCGCATCTGGGAAAGCACAGGTCCCAAGCGTTGCTGTGCTTATTAATAGGCTGCCCAGGGAAGGTGAAGACCAGCAAGAGCTTTCAGGGCTGGCCCCTTCCTTGTGGAAGAAGGAGCCGGACGTTTCCCGTTTGGGAAAAAGGCTCTGCCGAGAAAGGACACGATGACATCTCCCGTCCCTGAGAAAGCACAGATCCGAAGCGCTGCTGTGCCTATGAATAGGGTGCACGGGGAAGGTGAAGACCAGCAACAGCTTTCAGGGCTAGCACCTTCATTGTGGGAGAAGGAGGCGGAAGTTTCCCGTTTGGGAAAAAGGCTATGCCGAGAACGGACACGATGACATGTGCCGTCTCTGGGAAAGCACAGATCCCTAGTGATGTTCTGCCTGTGAATATGCTGCCAAGGGAAGGTGAAGACCAACAACAGCTTTCAGGGCTGGCCCCTTCCTTGTGGCAGAAGGAGCCGGACGTTTCCCTTTTGATAAAAGGCTCTGCCGAGAACGGACACGATGACATGTCCCGTCTCTGGGAAAGCACAGATCCCTAGTGATGTTCTGCCTATGAATAGGGTGCACTGGGAACGTGAAGAGCAGCAACAGCTTTCAGGGCTGGCCCCTTCCATGTGGCAGAAGGAGTCGGATGTTTACCTTTTGATAAAAGGTTCTGCCGAGAACGGACACGATGACATGTCCCGTCCCTGGGAAAGCACAGGTCCCAAGCGTTGCTGTGCTTATTAATAGGCTGCCCAGGGAAGGTGAAGACCAGCAACAGCTTTTAGGGCTGGCCCCTTCCTTGTGGAAGAAGGAGCCGGACGTTTCCCGTTTGGGAAAAAGGCTCTGCCGAGAACGGACACGATGACATGTCCCGTCTCTGGGAAAGCACAGATCCCTAGTGATGTTCTGCCTATGAATAGGGTGCACGGGGAACGTGAAGAGCAGCAACAGCTTTCAGGGCTGGCCCTTTTCTTGTGGCAGAAGGAGCCAGACGTTTCCCGTTTTGGAAAAATACTCTGCCGAGAATGGACACGATGACATGTCCCGTCTCTGGGAAAGCACAGATCCCAAACGCTGCTGTGCCTATGAATAGGGTGCACGGGGAAGGTGAAGACCAGCAACAGCTTTCAGGGCTGGCCCCTTCCTTGTGGGAGAAGGAGCCGGACGTTTCCCGTTTGGGAAAAATACTCTGCCGAGAACGGACACGATGACATGTGCCGTCTCTGGGAAAGCACAGATCCCTAGTGATGTTCTGCCTCTGAATATGCTGCCAAGGGAAGGTGAAGACCAACAACAGCTTTCAGGGCTGGCCCCTTCCTTGTGGCAGAAGGAGCCGGACGTTTCCCTTTTGATAAAAGGCTCTGCCGAGAACGGACACGATGACATGTCCCGTCTCTGGGAAAGCACAGATCCCTAGTGATGTTCTGCCTGTGAATAGGGTGCACGGGGAACGTGAAGAGCAGCAACAGCTTTCAGGTCTGGCCCCTTCCTTGTGGCAGAAGGAGCCGGACGTTTCCCGTTTGGGAAAAATACTCTGCCGAGAATGGACACGATGACATGTCCCGTCTCTGGGAAAGCACAGATCCCAAGCGTTGCTGTGCTTATTAATAGGCTGCCCAGGGAAGGTGAAGACCAAAAACAGCTTTCAAGGCTGGCACCTTCATTGTGGGAGAAGGAGCCGGATGTTTCCCGTTTGGGAAAAAGTCTCTTCCGAGAACGGACATGATCACATGTCCCGCATCTGGGAAACCACAGGTCCCAAGCGTTGCTGTGCTTATTAATAGGCTGCCCAGGGAAGGTGAAGACCAGCAACAGCTTTTAGGGCTGGCCCCTTCATTGTGGGAGAATGAGCCGGACATTTCCCGTTTGGGAAAAAGGCTCTGCCGAGAAAGGACACGATGACATGTCCCGTCTCTGGGAAAGCACAGATCCCAAACGCTGCTGTGCCTATGAATAGGGTGCACGGGGAAGGTGAAGACCAGCAACAGCTTTCTGGGCTAGCACCTTCATTGTGGCAGAAGGAGCCGGACGTTTCCCGTTTTGGAAAAATACTCTGCCGAGAATGGACACGATGACATGTCCCGTCTCTGGGAAAGCACAGATCCCAAGCGTTGCTGTGCTTATTAATAGGCTGCCCAGGGAAGGTGAAGACCAGCAACAGCTTTCTGGGCTAGCACCTTCATTGTTGGAGAAGGAGCCGGACGTTTCCCGTTTGGGAAAAAGTCTCTTCCGAGAACGGACACGATCACATGTCCCGTCTCTGGGAAAGCACAGATCCCAAACGCTGCTGTGCCTATGAATAGGGTGCCCAGGGAAGGTGAAGACCAGCAACAGCTTTCAGGGCTGGCCCCTTCCTTGTGGGAGAATGAGCCGGACATTTCCCGTTTGGGAAAAAGGCTCTGCCGACAAAGGACACGATGACATGTGCCGTCTCTGGGAAAGCACAGATCCCTAGTGATGTTCTGCCTGTGAATATGCTGCCAAGGGAAGTTGAAGACCAACAACAGCTTTCAGGGCTGGCCCCTTCCTTGTGGCAGAAGGAGCCGGACGTTTCCCTTTTGATAAAAGGCTCTGCCGAGAACGGACACGATGACATGTCCCGTCTCTGGGAAAGCACAGATCCCTAGTGATGTTCTGCCTATGAATAGGGTGCACGGGGAACGTGAACAGCAGCAACAGCTTTCAGGGCTGGCCCCTTCCTTGTGGCAGAAGGAGCCGGATGTTTACCTTTTGATAAAAGGTTCTGCCGAGAACGGACACGATCACATGTCCCGTCCCTGGGAAAGCACAGATCCCAAGCGCTGCTGTGCCTGTGAATAGGCTGCCCAGGGAAGGTGAAGACCAGCAAGAGCTTTCAAGGCTGGCATCTTCCTTGTGGGAGAAGGAGCCGGACGTTTCCCGTTTGGGAAAAAGTCTCTTCCGAGAACGGACACGATCACATGTCCCGCATCTGGGAAAGCACAGGTCCCAAGCGTTGCTGTGCTTATTAATAGGCTGCCCAGGGAAGGTGAAGACCAGCAACAGCTTTTAGGGCTGGCCCCTTCATTGTGGGAGAATGAGCCGGACGTTTCCCGTTTGGGAAAAAGGTTCTGCCGAGAAAGGACACGATGACATGTCCTGTCTCTGGGAAAGCACAGATCCCAAGCGCTGCTGTGCTTATTAATAGGCTGCCCAGGGAAGGTGAAGGCCAGCAACAGCTTTCAGGGCTGGCCCCTTCCTTGTGGGAGAAGGAGCCGGACGTTTCACTTTTGGGAAAAAGCTCTGTCGAGAACGGACACGATGACATGTCCCGTCTCTGGGAAAGCACAGATCCCTAGTGATGTTATGCCTGTGAATAGGCTGCCCAGGGAAGGTGAAGACCAGCAACAGCTTTCAGGGCTAGCACCTTCATTGTGGCAGAAGGAGCCGGACGTTTCCCGTTTTGGAAAAATACTCTGCCGAGAATGGACACGATGACATGTCCCGTCTCTGGGAAAGCACAGATCCCAAGCGTTGCTGTGCTTATTAATAGGCTGCCCAGGGAAGGTGAAGACCAGCAACTGCTTTCTGGGCTAGCACCTTCATTGTTGGAGAAGGAGCCGGACGTTTCCCGTTTGGGAAAAAGGCTCTTCCGAGAAAGGACACGATGACATGTGCCGTCTCTGGGAAAGCACAGATCCCTAGTGATGTTCTGCCTCTGAATATGCTGCCAAGGGAAGGTGAAGACCAACAACAGCTCTCAGGGCTGGCCCCTTCCTTGTGGCAGAAGGAGCCGGACGTTTCCCTTTTGATAAAAGGCTCTGCCGAGAACGGACACGATGACATGTCCCGTCTCTGGGAAAGCACAGATCCCTAGTGATGTTCTGCCTGTGAATAGGGTGCACGGGGAACGTGAAGAGCAGCAACAGCTTTCAGGGCTGGCCCCTTCCTTGTGGCAGAAGGAGCCGGACGTTTCCCGTTTGGGAAAAATACTCTGCCGAGAATGGACACGATGACATGTCCCGTCTCTGGGAAAGCACAGATCCCAAGCGTTGCTGTGCTTATTAATAGGCTGCCCAGGGAAGGTGAAGACCAAAAACAGCTTTCAAGGCTGGCACCTTCATTGTGGGAGAAGGAGCCGGATGTTTCCCGTTTGGGAAAAAGTCTCTTCCGAGAACGGACATGATCACATGTCCCGCATCTGGGAAACCACAGGTCCCAAGCGTTGCTGTGCTTATTAATAGGCTGCCCAGGGAAGGTGAAGACCAGCAAGAGCTTTTAGGGCTGGCCCCTTCCTTGTGGGAGAATGAGCCGGACATTTCCCGTTTGGGAAAAAGGCTCTGCCGAGAAAGGACACGATGACATGTCCCGTCTCTGGGAAAGCACAGATCCCAAACGCTGCTGTGCCTATGAATAGGGTGCACGGGGAAGGTGAAGACCAGCAACAGCTTTCAGGGCTAGCACCTTCATTGTGGCAGAAGGAGCCGGACGTTTCCCGTTTTGGAAAAATACTCTGCCGGGAATGGACACGATGACATGTCCCGTCTCTGGGAAAGCACAGATCCCAAGCGTTGCTGTGCTTATTAATAGGCTGCCCAGGGAAGGTGAAGACCAGCAACAGCTTTCTGGGCTAGCACCTTCATTGTTGGAGAAGGAGCCGGACGTTTCCCGTTTGGGAAAAAGTCTCTTCCGAGAACGGACACGATCACATGTCCCGTCTCTGGGAAAGCACAGATCCCAAACGCTGCTGTGCCTATGAATAGGGTGCCCAGGGAAGGTGAAGACCAGCAACAGCTTTCAGGGCTGGCCCCTTCATTGTGGGAGAATGAGCCGGACATTTCCCGTTTGGGAAAAAGGCTCTGCCGAGAACGGACACGATGACATGTGCCGTCTCTGGGAAAGCACAGATCCCTAGTGATGTTCTGCCTGTGAATATGCTGCCAAGGGAAGTTGAAGACCAACAACAGCTTTCAGGGCTGGCCCCTTCCTTGTGGCAGAAGGAGCCGGACGTTTCCCTTTTGATAAAAGGCTCTGCCGAGAACGGACACGATGACATGTCCCGTCTCTGGGAAAGCACAGATCCCTAGTGATGTTCTGCCTATGAATAGGGTGCACGGGGAACGTGAACAGCAGCAACAGCTTTCAGGGCTGGCCCCTTCCTTGTGGCAGAAGGAGCCGGATGTTTACCTTTTGATAAAAGGTTCTGCCGAGAACGGACACGATGACATGTCCCGTCTCTGGGAAAGCACAGATCCCTAGTGATGTTCTGCCTGTGAATAGGGTGCACGGGGAACGTGAAGAGCAGCAACAGCTTTCAGGGCTGGCCCTTTTCTTGTGGCAGAAGGAGCCGGACGTTTCCCGTTTTGGAAAAATACTCTGCCGAGAATGGACACGATGACATGTCCCGTCTCTGGGAAAGCACAGATCCCAAACGCTGCTGTGCCTATGAATAGGGTGCACGGGGAAGGTGAAGACCAGCAACAGCTTTCAGGGCTAGCACCTTCATTGTGGAAGAAGGAGCCGGACATTTCCCGTTTGCGAAAAAGGCTCTGCCGAGAAAGGACACGATGACATGTCCCGTCTCTGGGAAAGCACAAATCCCTCGTGATGTTATGCCTGTGAATAGGCTGCCCAGGGAAGGTGAAGACCAACAACAGCTTTCAGGGCTGGCCCCTTCCTTGTGGCAGAAGGAGCCGGACGTTTCCCTTTTGATAAAAGGCTCTGCCGAGAACGGACACGATGACATGTGCCGTCTCTGGGAAAGCACAGATCCCTAGTGATGTTCTGCCTGTGAATAGGGTGCACGGGGAACGTGAAGAGCAGCAACAGCTTTCAGGGCTGGCCCCTTCCTTGTGGCAGAAGGAGCCGGACGTTTCCCGTTTGGGAAAAAGTCTCTTCCGAGAACGGACACGATCACATGTCCCGCATCTGGGAAAGCACAGGTCCCAAGCGTTGCTGTATTTATTAATAGGCTGCCCAGGGAAGGTGAAGACCAGCAACAGCTTTTAGGGCTGGCCCCTTCATTGTGGGAGAATGAGCCGGACATTTCCCGTTTGGGAAAAAGGCTCTGCCGAGAAAGGACACGATGACATGTCCCGTCTCTGGGAAAGCACAGATCCCAAACGCTGCTGTGCCTATGAATAGGGTGCACGGGGAAGGTGAAGACCAGCAACAGCTTTCAGGGCTAGCACCTTCATTGTGGCAGAAGGAGCCGGACGTTTCCCGTTTTGGAAAAATACTCTGCCGAGAATGGACACGATGACATGTCCCGTCTCTGGGAAAGCACAGATCCCAAGCGTTGCTGTGCTTATTAATAGGCTGCCCAGGGAAGGTGAAGACCAGCAACAGCTTTCTGGGCTAGCACCTTCATTGTTGGAGAAGGAGCCGGACATTTCCCGTTTGGGAAAAAGGCTCTTCCGAGAAAGGACACGATGACATGTCCCGTCCCTGGGAAAGCACAGATCCCAAACGCTGCTGTGCCTATGAATAGGGTGCCCAGGGAAGGTGAAGACCAGCAACAGCTTTCAGGGCTGGCCCCTTCATTGTGGGAGAAGGAGCCGGACATTTCCCGTTTGGGAAAAAGGCTCTGCCGAGAAAGGACACGATGACATGTCCTGTCTCTGGGAAAGCACAGATCCCAAGCTCTGCTGTGCTTATTAATAGGCTGCCCAGGGAATGTGAAGGCCAGCAACAGCTTTCAGGGCTAGCACCTTCATTGTGGGAGAAGGAGGCGGAAGTTTCCCGTTTGGGAAAAAGGCTCTGCCGAGAACGGACACGATGACATGTGCCGTCTCTGGGAAAGCACAGATCCCTAGTGATGTTCTGCCTGTGAATATGCTGCCAAGGGAAGTTGAAGACCAACAACAGCTTTCAGGGCTGGCCCCTTCCTTGTGGCAGAAGGAGCCGGACGTTTCCCTTTTGATAAAAGGTTCTGCCGAGAACGGACACGATGACATGTCCCGTCCCTGGGAAAGCACAGATCCCAAGCGCTGCTGTGCCTGTGAATAGGGTGCCAAGGGAAGGTGAAGACCAGCAACAGCTTTCAGTGCTAGCACCTTCCTTGTGGGAGAAGGAGCCGGACGTTTCCCGTTTGGGAAAAAGGCTCTGCCGAGAAAGGACATGATGACATGTCCCGTCTCTGGGAAAGCACAGATCCCAAGCGTTGCTGTGCTTATTAATAGGCTGCCAAGGGAAGGTGAAGAGCAGCAACAGCTTTCAGGGCTGGCCCCTTCCTTGTGGGAGAAGGAGCCGGACGATTCCCGTTTGGGAAAAATACTCTGCCGAGAACGGAGACGATGACATGTGCCGTCTCTGGGAAAGCACAGATCCCTAGTGATATTCTGCCTGTGAATATGCTGCCAAGGGAAGGTGAAGACCAACAACAGCTTTCAGGGCTGGCCCCTGCCTTATGGCAGAAGGAGCCGGACGTTTCCCTTTTGATAAAAGGCTCTGCCGAGAACGGACACGATGACATGTCCCGTCTCTGGGAAAGCACAAATCCCTCGTGATGTTATGCCTGTGAATAGGCTGCCCAGGGAAGGTGAAGACCAGCAAGAGCTTTCAAGGCTGGCATCTTCCTTGTGGGAGAAGGAGCCGGACGTTTCCCATTTGGGAAAAATACTCTTCCGAGAATGGACACGATGACATGTCCCGTCTCTGGGAAAGCACAGATCCCAAGCGTTGCTGTGCTTATTATTGGCTGCCCAGGGAAGGTGAAGACCAGCAACAGCTTTCAAGGCTGGCCCCTTCATTGTGGGAGAAGGAGCCGGACGTTTCCCGTTTGGGAAAAAGGCTCTTCTGAGAATGGACACGATCACATGTCCCGCATCTGGGAAAGCACAGGTCCCAAGCGTTGCTGTGCTTATTAATAGGCTGCCCAGGGAAGGTGAAGACCAGCAACAGCTTTCAGGGCTGGCCCCTTCATTGTGGGAGAATGTGCCGGACATTTCCCGTTTGGGAAAAAGGCTCTGCCGAGAAAGGACACGATGACATGTCCCGTCCCTGGGAAAGCACAGATCCCAAGCGCTGCTGTGCCTGTGAATAGGGTGCCAAGGGAAGGTGAAGACCAGCAACAGCTTTCAGGGCTAGCACCTTCATTGTGGGAGAATGAGGCGGAAGTTTCCCATTTGGGAAAAAGGCTCTGCCGAGAAAGGACATGATGACATGTCCCGTCTCTGGGAAAGCACAGATCCCAAGCGTTGCTGTGCTTATTAATAGGCTGCCCAGGGAAGGTGAAGACCAGCAACAGCTTTCAGGGCTGGCCCCTTCCTTGTGGGAGAAGGAGCCGGACGTTTCCCGTTTGGGAAAAATACTCTGCCGAGAACGGACACGATGACATGTCCCGTCTCTGGGAAAGCACAAATCCCAAGCGCTGCTGTGCTTATTAATAGGCTGCCCAGGGAAGGTGAAGACCAGCAAGACCTTTTAGGGCTGGCCCCTTCCTTGTGGGAGAAGGAGACGGACGTTTCCCGTTTGGGAAAAAGGCTCTTCCGAGAAAGGACACGATCACATGTCCCGTCTCTCGGAAAGCACAGATACCAAACGCTGCTGTGCCTATGAATAGGGTGCCCAGGGAAGGTGAAGACCAGCAACAGCTTTTAGGGCTGGCCCCTTCATTGTGGGAGAATGAGCCGGACATTTCCCGTTTGGGAAAAAGGCTCTGCTGAGAAAGGACACGATGACATGTCCCGTCTCTTGGAAATCACAGATCCCAAACACTGCTGTGCCTATGAATAGGGTGCACGGGGAAGGTGAAGACCAGCAACAGCTTTCAGGGCTAGCACCTTCATTGTGGGAGAAGGAGCCGGACGTTTCCCGTTTGGGAAAAAGGCTCTGCCGAGAACGGACACGATGACATGTGCCGTCTCTGGGAAAGCACAGATCCCTAGTGATGTTCTGCCTCTGAATATGCTGCCAAGGGAAGGTGAAGACCAACAACAGCTTTCAGGGCTGGCCCCTTCCTTGTGGCAGAAGGAGCCGGACGTTTCCCTTTTGATAAAAGGCTCTGCCGAGAACGGACACGATGACATGTCCCGTCTCTGGGAAAGCACAGATCCCTAGTGATGTTCTGCCTGTGAATAGGGTGCACGGGGAACGTGAAGAGCAGCAACAGCTTTCAGGGCTGGCCCCTTCCTTGTGGCAGAAGGAGCCGGACGTTTCCCGTTTGGGAAAAATACTCTGCCGAGAATGGACACGATGACATGTCCCGTCTCTGGGAAAGCACAGATCCCAAGCGTTGCTGTGCTTATTAATAGGCTGCCCAGGGAAGGTGAAGACCAAAAACAGCTTTCAAGGCTGGCACCTTCATTGTGGGAGAAGGAGCCGGACGTTTCCCTTTTGGGAAAAAGTCTCTTCCGAGAACGGACATGATCACATGTCCCGCATCTGGGAAAGCACAGGTCCCAAGCGTTGCTGTGCTTATTAATAGGCTGCCCAGGGAAGGTGAAGACCAGCAACAGCTTTCTGGGCTAGCACCTTCATTGTTGGAGAAGGAGCCGGACGTTTCCCGTTTGGGAAAAAGTCTCTTCCGAGAACGGACACGATCACATGTCCCGTCTCTGGGAAAGCACAGATCCCAAACGCTGCTGTGACTATGAATAGGGTGCCCAGGGAAGGTGAAGACCAGCAACAGCTTTCAGGGCTGGCCCCTTCATTGTGGGAGAATGAGCCGGACATTTCCCGTTTGGGAAAAAGGCTCTGCCGAGAACGGACACGATGACATGTGCCGTCTCTGGGAAAGCACAGATCCCTAGTGATGTTCTGCCTGTGAATATGCTGCCAAGGGAAGTTGAAGACCAACAACAGCTTTCAGGGCTGGCCCCTTCCTTGTGGCAGAAGGAGCCGGACGTTTCCCTTTTGATAAAAGGCTCTGCCGAGAACGGACACGATGACATGTCCCGTCTCTGGGAAAGCACAGATCCCTAGTGATGTTCTGCCTATGAATAGGGTGCACGGGGAACGTGAACAGCAGCAACAGCTTTCAGGGCTGGCCCCTTCCTTGTGGCAGAAGGAGCCGGATGTTTACCTTTTGATAAAAGGTTCTGCCGAGAACGGACACGATGACATGTCCCGTCTCTGGGAAAGCACAGATCCCAAGCGCTGCTGTGCCTGTGAATAGGGTGCCAAGGGAAGGTGAAGACCAGCAACAGCTTTCAGTGCTAGCACCTTCCTTGTGGGAGAAGGAGCCGGACGTTTCCCGTTTGGGAAAAAGGCTCTGCCGAGAAAGGACATGATGACATGTCCCGTCTCTGGGAAAGCACAGATCCCAAGCGCTGCTGTGCTTATTAATAGGCTGCCAAGGGAAGGTGAAGACCAGCAACAGCTTTCAGGGCTGGCCCCTTCCTTGTGGCATAAGGAGCTGGACGTTTCCCGTTTGGGAAAAATACTCTGCCGAGAACGGAGACGATGACATGTGCCGTCTCTGGGAAAGCACAGATCCCTAGTGATATTCTGCCTGTGAATATGCTGCCAAGGGAAGGTGAAGACCAACAACAGCTTTCAGGGCTGGCCCCTGCCTTATGGCAGAAGGAGCCGGACGTTTCCCTTTTGATAAAAGGCTCTGCCGAGAACGGACACGATGACATGTCCCGTCTCTGGGAAAGCACAGATCCCTAGTGATGTTCTGCCTGTGAATAGGGTGCACGGGGAACGTGAAGAGCAGCAACAGCTTTCAGGGCTGGCCCCTTCATTGTGGGAGAATGAGCCGGACATTTCCCGTTTGGGAAAAAGGCTCTGCCGAGAAAGGACACGATGACATGTCCCGTTTCTGGGAAAGCACAGATCCCAAACGCTGCTGTGCCTATGAATAGGGTGCACGGGGAAGGTGAAGACCAGCAACAGCTTTCAGGGCTAGCACCTTCATTGTGGAAGAAGGAGCCGGACATTTCCCGTTTGGGAAAAAGGCTCTGCCGAGAAAGGACACGATGACATGTCCCGTCTCTGGGAAAGCACAAATCCCTCGTGATGTTATGCCTGTGAATAGGCTGCCCAGGGATGGTGAAGACCAGCAAGAGCTTTCAAGGCTGGCATCTTCCTTGTGGGAGAAGGAGCCGGACGTTTCCCGTTTGGGAAAATGTCTCTTCCGAGAACGGACACGATCACATGTCCCGCATCTGGGAAAGCACAGGTCCCAAGCGTTGCTGTGCTTATTAATAGGCTGCCCAGGGAAGGTGAAGACCAGCAACAGCTTTTAGGGCTGGCCCCTTCATTGTGGGAGAATGAGCCGGACGTTTCCCGTTTGGGAAAAAGGTTCTGCCGAGAAAGGACACGATGACATGTCCTGTCTCTGGGAAAGCACAGATCCCAAGCGCTGCTGTGCTTATTAATAGGCTGCCCAGGGAAGGTGAAGGCCAGCAACAGCTTTCAGGGCTGGCCCCTTCCTTGTGGGAGAAGGAGCCGGACGTTTCCCTTTTGGGAAAAAGCTCTGTCGAGAACGGACACGATGACATGTCCCGTCTCTGGGAAAGCACAGATCCCTAGTGATGTTCTGCCTGTGAATAGGCTGCCCAGGGAAGGTGAAGACCAGCAACAGCTTTCAGGGCTAGCACCTTCATTGTGGCAGAAGGAGCCGGACGTTTCCCGTTTTGGAAAAATACTCTGCCGAGAATGGACACGATGACATGTCCCGTCTCTGGGAAAGCACAGATCCCAAGCGTTGCTGTGCTTATTAATAGGCTGCCCAGGGAAGGTGAAGACCAGCAACAGCTTTCTGGGCTAGCACCTTCATTGTTGGAGAAGGAGCCGGACGTTTCCCGTTTGGGAAAAAGGCTCTTCCGAGAAAGGACACGATCACATGTCCCGTCTCTGGGAAAGCACAGATCCCAAGCGCTGCTGTGCCTCTGAATAGGCTGCCCAGGGAAGGTGAAGACCAGCAACAGCTTTCAGGGCTGGCCCCTTTCTTGTGGGAGAAGGAGCCGGACGTTTCCCGTTTGGGAAAAATACTCTGCCAAGAACGGAGACGATGACATGTGCCGTCTCTTGGAAAGCACAGATCCCTAGTGATGTTCTGCCTGTGAATATGCTGCCAAGGGAATGTGAAGACCAACAACAGCTTTCAGGGCTGGCTCCTGCCTTATGGCAGAAGGAGCCGGACGTTTCCCTTTTGATAAAAGGCTCTGCCGAGAACGGACACGATGACATGTCCCGTCTCTGGGAAAGCACAGATCCCTAGTGATGTTCTGCCTGTGAATAGGGTGCACGGGGAACGTGAAGAGCAGCAACAGCTTTCAGGGCTGGCCCCTTCCTTGTGGGAGAAGGAGCCGGACATTTCCCGTTTGGGAAAAAGGCTCTGCCGAGAACGGACACGATGACATGTCCCGTCTCTGGGAAAGCACAGATCCCAAACGCTGCTGTGTCTATGAATAGGGTGCACGGGGAAGGTGAAGACCAGCAACAGCTTTCAGGGCTAGCACCTTCATTGTGGAAGAAGGAGCCGGACGTTTCCCGTTTGGGAAAAAGGCTCTGCCGAGAAAGGACACGATGACATGTCCCGTCTCTGGGAAAGCACAAATCCCTAGTGATGTTATGCCTGTGAATAGGCTGCCCAGGGAAGGTGAAGACCAGCAAGAGCTTTCAAGGCTGGCATCTTCCTTGTGGGAGAAGGAGCCGGACGTTTCCCGTTTTGGAAAAATACTCTGCCGAGAATGGACACGATGACATCTCCCGTCCCTGATAAAGCACAGATCCAAAGCGCTGCTGTGCCTGTGAATAGGGTGCCAAGGGAAGGTGAAGACCAGCAACAGCTTTCAGGGCTAGCACCTTCATTGTGGGAGAATGAGCCGGACGTTTCCCGTTTGGGAAAAAGGTTCTGCCGAGAACGGACACGATGACATGTGCCGTCTCTGGGAAAGCACAGATCCCTAGTGATGTTCTGCCTGTGAATATGCTGCCAAGGGAAGGTGAAGACCAACAACAGCTTTCAGGGCTGGCCCCTTCCTTGTGGCAGAAGGAGCCGGACGTTTCCCTTTTGATAAAAGGCTCTGCCGAGAACGGACACGATGACATGTCCCGTCTCTGGGAAAGCACAGATCCCAAGCGTTGCTGTGCTTATTAATAGGCTGCCCAGGGAAGGTGAAGACCAAAAACAGCTTTCAAGGCTGGCACCTTCATTGTGGGAGAAGGAGCCGGATGTTTCCCGTTTGGGAAAAAGTCTCTTCCGAGAACGGACATGATCACATGTCCCGCATCTGGGAAAGCACAGATCCCTAGTGATGTTCTGCCTGTGAATAGGGTGCACGGGGAACGTGAAGAGCAGCAACAGCTTTCAGGGCTGGCCCCTTCCTTGTGGCAGAAGGAGCCGGACGTTTCCCGTTTGGGAAAAAGTCTCTTCCGAGAACGGACACGATCACATGTCCCGCATCTGGGAAAGCACAGGTCCCAAGCGTTGCTGTGCTTATTAATAGGCTGCCCAGGGAAGGTGAAGACCAGCAACAGCTTTTAGGGCTGGCCCCTTCATTGTGGGAGAATGAGCCGGACATTTCCCGTTTGGGAAAAAGGCTCTGCCGAGAAAGGACACGATGACATGTCCCGTCTCTGGGAAAGCACAGATCCCAAACGCTGCTGTGCCTATGAATAGGGTGCACGGGGAAGGTGAAGACCAGCAACAGCTTTCTGGGCTAGCACCTTCATTGTGGCAGAAGGAGCCGGACGTTTCCCGTTTTGGAAAAATACTCTGCCGAGAATGGACACGATGACATGTCCCGTCTCTGGGAAAGCACAGATCCCAAGCGTTGCTGTGCTTATTAATAGGCTGCCCAGGGAAGGTGAAGACCAGCAACAGCTTTCTGGGCTAGCACCTTCATTGTTGGAGAAGGAGCCGGACATTTCCCGTTTGGGAAAAAGGCTCTGCCGAGAAAGGACACGATCACATGTCCCGTCTCTGGGAAAGCACAGATCCCAAACGCTGCTGTGCCTATGAATAGGGTGCCCAGGGAAGGTGAAGACCAGCAACAGCTTTCAGGGCTGGCCCCTTCATTGTGGGAGAATGAGCCGGACATTTCCCGTTTGGGAAAAAGGCTCTGCCGAGAAAGGACACGATGACATGTCCTGTCTCTGGGAAAGCACAGATCCCAAGCGCTGCTGTGCTTATTAATAGGCTGCCCAGGGAATGTGAAGGCCAGCAACAGCTTTCAGGGCTAGCACCTTCATTGTGGGAGAAGGAGGCGGAAGTTTCCCGTTTGGGAAAAAGGCTCTGCCGAGAACGGACACGATGACATGTGCCGTCTCTGGGAAAGCACAGATCCCTAGTGATGTTCTGCCTGTGAATATGCTGCCAAGGGAAGGTGAAGACCAACAACAGCTTTCAGGGCTGGCCCCTTCCTTGTGGCAGAAGGAGCCGGACGTTTCCCTTTTGATAAAAGGCTCTGCCGAGAACGGACACGATGACATGTCCCGTCTCTGGGAAAGCACAGATCCCTAGTGATGTTCTGCCTGTGAATAGGGTGCACGGGGAACGTGAACAGCAGCAACAGCTTTCAGGGCTGGCCCCTTCCTTGTGGCAGAAGGAGCCGGATGTTTACCTTTTGATAAAAGGTTCTGCCGAGAACGGACACGATGACATGTCCCGTCCCTGGGAAAGCACAGATCCCAAGCGCTGCTGTGCCTGTGAATAGGGTGCATGGGGAAGGTGAAGACCAGCAACAGCTTTCACGGCTAGCACCTTCATTGTGGCAGAAGGATCCGGACGTTTCCTGTTTGGGAAAAAGGCTCTGCCGAGAAAGGACATGATGACATGTCCCGTCTCTGGGAAAGCACAGATCCCAAGCGTTGCTGTGCTTATTAATAGGCTGCCAAGGGAAGGTGAAGAGCAGCAACAGCTTTCAGGGCTGGCCCCTTCCTTGTGGGAGAAGGAGCCGGACGATTCCCGTTTGGGAAAAATACTCTGCCGAGAACGGAGACGATGACATGTGCCGTCTCTGGGAAAGCACAGATCCCTAGTGATATTCTGCCTGTGAATATGCTGCCAAGGGAAGGTGAAGACCAACAACAGCTTTCAGGGCTGGCCCCTGCCTTATGGCAGAAGGAGCCGGACGTTTCCCTTTTGATAAAAGGCTCTGCCGAGAACGGACACGATGACATGTCCCGTCTCTGGGAAAGCACAAATCCCTCGTGATGTTATGCCTGTGAATAGGCTGCCCAGGGAAGGTGAAGACCAGCAAGAGCTTTCAAGGCTGGCATCTTCCTTGTGGGAGAAGGAGCCGGACGTTTCCCATTTGGGAAAAATACTCTTCCGAGAATGGACACGATGACATGTCCCGTCTCTGGGAAAGCACAGATCCCAAGCGTTGCTGTGCTTATTATTGGCTGCCCAGGGAAGGTGAAGACCAGCAACAGCTTTCAAGGCTGGCCCCTTCATTGTGGGAGAAGGAGCCGGACGTTTCCCGTTTGGGAAAAAGGCTCTTCTGAGAATGGACACGATCACATGTCCCGCATCTGGGAAAGCACAGGTCCCAAGCGTTGCTGTGCTTATTAATAGGCTGCCCAGGGAAGGTGAAGACCAGCAACAGCTTTCAGGGCTGGCCCCTTCATTGTGGGAGAATGTGCCGGACATTTCCCGTTTGGGAAAAAGGCTCTGCCGAGAAAGGACACGATGACATGTCCCGTCCCTGGGAAAGCACAGATCCCAAGCGCTGCTGTGCCTGTGAATAGGGTGCCAAGGGAAGGTGAAGACCAGCAACAGCTTTCAGGGCTAGCACCTTCATTGTGGGAGAATGAGGCGGAAGTTTCCCATTTGGGAAAAAGGCTCTGCCGAGAAAGGACATGATGACATGTCCCGTCTCTGGGAAAGCACAGATCCCAAGCGTTGCTGTGCTTATTAATAGGCTGCCCAGGGAAGGTGAAGACCAGCAACAGCTTTCAGGGCTGGCCCCTTCCTTGTGGGAGAAGGAGCCGGACGTTTCCCGTTTGGGAAAAATACTCTGCCGAGAACGGACACGATGACATGTCCCGTCTCTGGGAAAGCACAAATCCCAAGCGCTGCTGTGCTTATTAATAGGCTGCCCAGGGAAGGTGAAGACCAGCAAGACCTTTTAGGGCTGGCCCCTTCCTTGTGGGAGAAGGAGACGGACGTTTCCCGTTTGGGAAAAAGGCTCTTCCGAGAAAGGACACGATCACATGTCCCGTCTCTCGGAAAGCACAGATACCAAACGCTGCTGTGCCTATGAATAGGGTGCCCAGGGAAGGTGAAGACCAGCAACAGCTTTTAGGGCTGGCCCCTTCATTGTGGGAGAATGAGCCGGACATTTCCCGTTTGGGAAAAAGGCTCTGCTGAGAAAGGACACGATGACATGTCCCGTCTCTTGGAAATCACAGATCCCAAACACTGCTGTGCCTATGAATAGGGTGCACGGGGAAGGTGAAGACCAGCAACAGCTTTCAGGGCTAGCACCTTCATTGTGGGAGAAGGAGCCGGACGTTTCCCGTTTGGGAAAAAGGCTCTGCCGAGAACGGACACGATGACATGTGCCGTCTCTGGGAAAGCACAGATCCCTAGTGATGTTCTGCCTCTGAATATGCTGCCAAGGGAAGGTGAAGACCAACAACAGCTTTCAGGGCTGGCCCCTTCCTTGTGGCAGAAGGAGCCGGACGTTTCCCTTTTGATAAAAGGCTCTGCCGAGAACGGACACGATGACATGTCCCGTCTCTGGGAAAGCACAGATCCCTAGTGATGTTCTGCCTGTGAATAGGGTGCACGGGGAACGTGAAGAGCAGCAACAGCTTTCAGGGCTGGCCCCTTCCTTGTGGCAGAAGGAGCCGGACGTTTCCCGTTTGGGAAAAATACTCTGCCGAGAATGGACACGATGACATGTCCCGTCTCTGGGAAAGCACAGATCCCAAGCGTTGCTGTGCTTATTAATAGGCTGCCCAGGGAAGGTGAAGACCAAAAACAGCTTTCAAGGCTGGCACCTTCATTGTGGGAGAAGGAGCCGGACGTTTCCCTTTTGGGAAAAAGTCTCTTCCGAGAACGGACATGATCACATGTCCCGCATCTGGGAAAGCACAGGTCCCAAGCGTTGCTGTGCTTATTAATAGGCTGCCCAGGGAAGGTGAAGACCAGCAACAGCTTTCTGGGCTAGCACCTTCATTGTTGGAGAAGGAGCCGGACGTTTCCCGTTTGGGAAAAAGTCTCTTCCGAGAACGGACACGATCACATGTCCCGTCTCTGGGAAAGCACAGATCCCAAACGCTGCTGTGACTATGAATAGGGTGCCCAGGGAAGGTGAAGACCAGCAACAGCTTTCAGGGCTGGCCCCTTCATTGTGGGAGAATGAGCCGGACATTTCCCGTTTGGGAAAAAGGCTCTGCCGAGAACGGACACGATGACATGTGCCGTCTCTGGGAAAGCACAGATCCCTAGTGATGTTCTGCCTGTGAATATGCTGCCAAGGGAAGTTGAAGACCAACAACAGCTTTCAGGGCTGGCCCCTTCCTTGTGGCAGAAGGAGCCGGACGTTTCCCTTTTGATAAAAGGCTCTGCCGAGAACGGACACGATGACATGTCCCGTCTCTGGGAAAGCACAGATCCCTAGTGATGTTCTGCCTATGAATAGGGTGCACGGGGAACGTGAACAGCAGCAACAGCTTTCAGGGCTGGCCCCTTCCTTGTGGCAGAAGGAGCCGGATGTTTACCTTTTGATAAAAGGTTCTGCCGAGAACGGACACGATGACATGTCCCGTCTCTGGGAAAGCACAGATCCCAAGCGCTGCTGTGCCTGTGAATAGGGTGCCAAGGGAAGGTGAAGACCAGCAACAGCTTTCAGTGCTAGCACCTTCCTTGTGGGAGAAGGAGCCGGACGTTTCCCGTTTGGGAAAAAGGCTCTGCCGAGAAAGGACATGATGACATGTCCCGTCTCTGGGAAAGCACAGATCCCAAGCGCTGCTGTGCTTATTAATAGGCTGCCAAGGGAAGGTGAAGACCAGCAACAGCTTTCAGGGCTGGCCCCTTCCTTGTGGCATAAGGAGCTGGACGTTTCCCGTTTGGGAAAAATACTCTGCCGAGAACGGAGACGATGACATGTGCCGTCTCTGGGAAAGCACAGATCCCTAGTGATATTCTGCCTGTGAATATGCTGCCAAGGGAAGGTGAAGACCAACAACAGCTTTCAGGGCTGGCCCCTGCCTTATGGCAGAAGGAGCCGGACGTTTCCCTTTTGATAAAAGGCTCTGCCGAGAACGGACACGATGACATGTCCCGTCTCTGGGAAAGCACAGATCCCTAGTGATGTTCTGCCTGTGAATAGGGTGCACGGGGAACGTGAAGAGCAGCAACAGCTTTCAGGGCTGGCCCCTTCATTGTGGGAGAATGAGCCGGACATTTCCCGTTTGGGAAAAAGGCTCTGCCGAGAAAGGACACGATGACATGTCCCGTTTCTGGGAAAGCACAGATCCCAAACGCTGCTGTGCCTATGAATAGGGTGCACGGGGAAGGTGAAGACCAGCAACAGCTTTCAGGGCTAGCACCTTCATTGTGGAAGAAGGAGCCGGACATTTCCCGTTTGGGAAAAAGGCTCTGCCGAGAAAGGACACGATGACATGTCCCGTCTCTGGGAAAGCACAAATCCCTCGTGATGTTATGCCTGTGAATAGGCTGCCCAGGGATGGTGAAGACCAGCAAGAGCTTTCAAGGCTGGCATCTTCCTTGTGGGAGAAGGAGCCGGACGTTTCCCGTTTGGGAAAATGTCTCTTCCGAGAACGGACACGATCACATGTCCCGCATCTGGGAAAGCACAGGTCCCAAGCGTTGCTGTGCTTATTAATAGGCTGCCCAGGGAAGGTGAAGACCAGCAACAGCTTTTAGGGCTGGCCCCTTCATTGTGGGAGAATGAGCCGGACGTTTCCCGTTTGGGAAAAAGGTTCTGCCGAGAAAGGACACGATGACATGTCCTGTCTCTGGGAAAGCACAGATCCCAAGCGCTGCTGTGCTTATTAATAGGCTGCCCAGGGAAGGTGAAGGCCAGCAACAGCTTTCAGGGCTGGCCCCTTCCTTGTGGGAGAAGGAGCCGGACGTTTCCCTTTTGGGAAAAAGCTCTGTCGAGAACGGACACGATGACATGTCCCGTCTCTGGGAAAGCACAGATCCCTAGTGATGTTCTGCCTGTGAATAGGCTGCCCAGGGAAGGTGAAGACCAGCAACAGCTTTCAGGGCTAGCACCTTCATTGTGGCAGAAGGAGCCGGACGTTTCCCGTTTTGGAAAAATACTCTGCCGAGAATGGACACGATGACATGTCCCGTCTCTGGGAAAGCACAGATCCCAAGCGTTGCTGTGCTTATTAATAGGCTGCCCAGGGAAGGTGAAGACCAGCAACAGCTTTCTGGGCTAGCACCTTCATTGTTGGAGAAGGAGCCGGACGTTTCCCGTTTGGGAAAAAGGCTCTTCCGAGAAAGGACACGATCACATGTCCCGTCTCTGGGAAAGCACAGATCCCAAGCGCTGCTGTGCCTCTGAATAGGCTGCCCAGGGAAGGTGAAGACCAGCAACAGCTTTCAGGGCTGGCCCCTTCCTTGTGGGAGAAGGAGCCGGACGTTTCCCGTTTGGGAAAAATACTCTGCCAAGAACGGAGACGATGACATGTGCCGTCTCTTGGAAAGCACAGATCCCTAGTGATGTTCTGCCTGTGAATATGCTGCCAAGGGAATGTGAAGACCAACAACAGCTTTCAGGGCTGGCTCCTGCCTTATGGCAGAAGGAGCCGGACGTTTCCCTTTTGATAAAAGGCTCTGCCGAGAACGGACACGATGACATGTCCCGTCTCTGGGAAAGCACAGATCCCTAGTGATGTTCTGCCTGTGAATAGGGTGCACGGGGAACGTGAAGAGCAGCAACAGCTTTCAGGGCTGGCCCCTTCCTTGTGGGAGAAGGAGCCGGACATTTCCCGTTTGGGAAAAAGGCTCTGCCGAGAACGGACACGATGACATGTCCCGTCTCTGGGAAAGCACAGATCCCAAACGCTGCTGTGTCTATGAATAGGGTGCACGGGGAAGGTGAAGACCAGCAACAGCTTTCAGGGCTAGCACCTTCATTGTGGAAGAAGGAGCCGGACGTTTCCCGTTTGGGAAAAAGGCTCTGCCGAGAAAGGACACGATGACATGTCCCGTCTCTGGGAAAGCACAAATCCCTAGTGATGTTATGCCTGTGAATAGGCTGCCCAGGGAAGGTGAAGACCAGCAAGAGCTTTCAAGGCTGGCATCTTCCTTGTGGGAGAAGGAGCCGGACGTTTCCCGTTTTGGAAAAATACTCTGCCGAGAATGGACACGATGACATCTCCCGTCCCTGATAAAGCACAGATCCAAAGCGCTGCTGTGCCTGTGAATAGGGTGCCAAGGGAAGGTGAAGACCAGCAACAGCTTTCAGGGCTAGCACCTTCATTGTGGGAGAATGAGCCGGACGTTTCCCGTTTGGGAAAAAGGTTCTGCCGAGAACGGACACGATGACATGTGCCGTCTCTGGGAAAGCACAGATCCCTAGTGATGTTCTGCCTGTGAATATGCTGCCAAGGGAAGGTGAAGACCAACAACAGCTTTCAGGGCTGGCCCCTTCCTTGTGGCAGAAGGAGCCGGACGTTTCCCTTTTGATAAAAGGCTCTGCCGAGAACGGACACGATGACATGTCCCGTCTCTGGGAAAGCACAGATCCCAAGCGTTGCTGTGCTTATTAATAGGCTGCACAGGGAAGGTGAAGACCAAAAACAGCTTTCAAGGCTGGCACCTTCATTGTGGGAGAAGGAGCCGGATGTTTCCCGTTTGGGAAAAAGTCTCTTCCGAGAACGGACATGATCACATGTCCCGCATCTGGGAAAGCACAGATCCCTAGTGATGTTCTGCCTGTGAATAGGGTGCACGGGGAACGTGAAGAGCAGCAACAGCTTTCAGGGCTGGCCCCTTCCTTGTGGCAGAAGGAGCCGGACGTTTCCCGTTTGGGAAAAAGTCTCTTCCGAGAACGGACACGATCACATGTCCCGCATCTGGGAAAGCACAGGTCCCAAGCGTTGCTGTGCTTATTAATAGGCTGCCCAGGGAAGGTGAAGACCAGCAACAGCTTTTAGGGCTGGCCCCTTCATTGTGGGAGAATGAGCCGGACATTTCCCGTTTGGGAAAAAGGCTCTGCCGAGAAAGGACACGATGACATGTCCCGTCTCTGGGAAAGCACAGATCCCAAACGCTGCTGTGCCTATGAATAGGGTGCACGGGGAAGGTGAAGACCAGCAACAGCTTTCTGGGCTAGCACCTTCATTGTGGCAGAAGGAGCCGGACGTTTCCCGTTTTGGAAAAATACTCTGCCGAGAATGGACACGATGACATGTCCCGTCTCTGGGAAAGCACAGATCCCAAGCGTTGCTGTGCTTATTAATAGGCTGCCCAGGGAAGGTGAAGACCAGCAACAGCTTTCTGGGCTAGCACCTTCATTGTTGGAGAAGGAGCCGGACATTTCCCGTTTGGGAAAAAGGCTCTGCCGAGAAAGGACACGATCACATGTCCCGTCTCTGGGAAAGCACAGATCCCAAACGCTGCTGTGCCTATGAATAGGGTGCCCAGGGAAGGTGAAGACCAGCAACAGCTTTCAGGGCTGGCCCCTTCATTGTGGGAGAATGAGCCGGACATTTCCCGTTTGGGAAAAAGGCTCTGCCGAGAAAGGACACGATGACATGTCCTGTCTCTGGGAAAGCACAGATCCCAAGCGCTGCTGTGCTTATTAATAGGCTGCCCAGGGAATGTGAAGGCCAGCAACAGCTTTCAGGGCTAGCACCTTCATTGTGGGAGAAGGAGGCGGAAGTTTCCCGTTTGGGAAAAAGGCTCTGCCGAGAACGGACACGATGACATGTGCCGTCTCTGGGAAAGCACAGATCCCTAGTGATGTTCTGCCTGTGAATATGCTGCCAAGGGAAGGTGAAGACCAACAACAGCTTTCAGGGCTGGCCCCTTCCTTGTGGCAGAAGGAGCCGGACGTTTCCCTTTTGATAAAAGGCTCTGCCGAGAACGGACACGATGACATGTCCCGTCTCTGGGAAAGCACAGATCCCTAGTGATGTTCTGCCTGTGAATAGGGTGCACGGGGAACGTGAACAGCAGCAACAGCTTTCAGGGCTGGCCCCTTCCTTGTGGCAGAAGGAGCCGGATGTTTACCTTTTGATAAAAGGTTCTGCCGAGAACGGACACGATGACATGTCCCGTCCCTGGGAAAGCACAGATCCCAAGCGCTGCTGTGCCTGTGAATAGGGTGCATGGGGAAGGTGAAGACCAGCAACAGCTTTCACGGCTAGCACCTTCATTGTGGCAGAAGGATCCGGACGTTTCCTGTTTGGGAAAAAGGCTCTGCCGAGAAAGGACATGATGACATGTCCCGTCTCTGGGAAAGCACAGATCCCAAGCGTTGCTGTGCTTATTAATAGGCTGCCAAGGGAAGGTGAAGAGCAGCAACAGCTTTCAGGGCTGGCCCCTTCCTTGTGGGAGAAGGAGCCGGACGATTCCCGTTTGGGAAAAATACTCTGCCGAGAACGGAGACGATGACATGTGCCGTCTCTGGGAAAGCACAGATCCCTAGTGATATTCTGCCTGTGAATATGCTGCCAAGGGAAGGTGAAGACCAACAACAGCTTTCAGGGCTGGCCCCTGCCTTATGGCAGAAGGAGCCGGACGTTTCCCTTTTGATAAAAGGCTCTGCCGAGAACGGACACGATGACATGTCCCGTCTCTGGGAAAGCACAGATCCCAAACGCTGCTGTGCCTATGAATAGGGTGCACGGGGAAGGTGAAGACCAGCAACAGCTTTCAGGGCTAGCACCTTCATTGTGGGAGAAGGAGCCGGACGTTTCCCATTTTGGAAAAAGGCTCTGCCGAGAAAGGACACGATGACATGTCCCGTCTCTGAGAAAGCACAGATCCCAAGTGTTGATGTGCTTATTAATAGGGTGCCCAGGGAAGGTGAAGACCAGCAACAGCTATCTGGGCGAGCAACTTCATTGTGGGAGAAGGAGCCAGACGTTTCCCGTTTGGGAAAAAGGTTCTGCCGAGAACGGACACGATGACATGTCCCGTCCCTGGGAAAGCACAGATCCCAAGCACTGCTGTGCCTGTGAATAGGGTGCCAAGGGAAGGTGAAGACCAGCAACAGCTTTCAGGGCTAGCACCTTCATTGTGGGAGAAGGAGGCGGAAGTTTCCCGTTTGGGAAAAAGGCTCTGCCGAGAAAGGACATGATGACATGTGCCGTCTCTGGGAAAGCACGGATCCCAAGCGTTGCTGTGCTTATTAATAGGCTGCCCAGGGAAGGTGAAGACCAGCAACAGCTTTCAGGGCTGGCCCCTTCCTTGTGGGAGAAGGAGCCGGACATTTCCCGTTTGGGAAAAAGGCTCTGCCGAGAAAGGACACGATGACATGTCCCGTCTCTGGGAAAGCACAGATCCCAAGCGCTGCTGTGCCTATGAATAGGGTGCACGGGGAAGGTGAAGACCAGCAACAGCTTTCAGGGCTAGCACCTTCATTGTGGCAGAAGGAGCCGGACGTTTCCCGCTTTGGAAAAATACTCTGCCGATAATGGACACGATGACATGTCCCGTCTCTGGGAAAGCACAGATCCCAAGCGCTGCTGTGCTTATTAATAGGCTGCCCAGGGAAGGTGAAGGCCAGCAACGGCTTTCAGGGCTGGCCCCTTCCTTGTGGGAGAAGGAGCCGGACGTTTCCTGTTTGGGAAAAAGCTCTGTCGTGAACGGACACGATGACATGTCCCGTCTCTGGGAAAGCACAGATCCCTAGTGATGTTATGCCTGTGAATATGCTGCCCAGCGAAGGTGAAGACCAGCAACAGCTTTCAGGGCTGGCCCCTTCCTTGTGGGAGAAGGAGCCGGACGTTACCCATTTCGGAAAAATACTCTGCCAAGAAAGGACACGATCACATGTCCCGCATCTGGGAAAGCACAGGTCCCAAGCGTTGCTGTGCTTATTAATAGGCTGCCCAGGGAAGGTGAAGACCAGCAACAGCTTTTAGGGCTGGCCCCTTCCTTGTGGAAGAAGGAGCCGGACGTTTCCCGTTTGGGAAAAAGGCTCTGCCGAGAAAGGACACGATGACATCTCCCGTCCCTGAGAAAGAACAGATCTGAAGCGCTGCTGTGCCTGTGAATAGGGTGCACGGGGAAGGTGAAAACCAGCAACAGCTTTCAGGGCGAGCACCTTCATTGTGGGAGAAGGAGCCGGACGTTTCCCATTTTGGAAAAAGGCTCTGCCGAGAATGGACACGATGACATGTCCCGTCTCTGGGAAAGCACAGATCCCAAGCGTTGCTGTGCTTATTAATAGGCTGCCCAGGGAAGGTGAAGACCAGCAACAGCTTTCTGGGCTAGCACCTTCATTGTTGGAGAAGGAGCCGGACATTTCCCGTTTGGGAAAAAGGCTCTGCCGAGAAAGGACACGATGACATGTCCTGTCTCTGGGAAAGCACAGATCCCAAGCGCTGCTGTGCTTATTAATAGGCTGCCCAGGGAATGTAAAGGCCAGCAACAGCTTTCAGGGCTAGCACCTTCATTGTGGGAGAAGGAGGCGGAAGTTTCCCGTTTGGGAAAAAGGCTCTGCCGAGAACGGACACGATGACATGTGCCGTCTCTGGGAAAGCACAGATCCCTAGTGATGTTCTGCCTGTGAATATGCTGCCAAGGGAAGGTGAAGACCAACAACAGCTTTCAGGGCTGGCCCCTTCCTTGTGGCAGAAGGAGCCGGACGTTTCCCTTTTGATAAAAGGCTCTGCCGAGAACGGACACGATGACATGTCCCGTCTCTGGGAAAGCACAGATCCCTAGTGATGTTCTGCCTGTGAATAGGGTGCACGGGGAACGTGAACAGCAGCAACAGCTTTCAGGGCTGGCCCCTTCCTTGTGGCAGAAGGAGCCGGATGTTTACCTTTTGATAAAAGGTTCTGCCGAGAACGGACACGATGACATGTCCCGTCCCTGGGAAAGCACAGATCCCAAGCGCTGCTGTGCCTGTGAATAGGGTGCATGGGGAAGGTGAAGACCAGCAACAGCTTTCACGGCTAGCACCTTCATTGTGGCAGAAGGATCCGGACGTTTCCTGTTTGGGAAAAAGGCTCTGCCGAGAAAGGACACGATGACATGTCCCGTCCCTGGGAAAGCACAGTTCCCAAGCACTGCTGTGCCTGTGAATAGGGTGCCAAGGGAAGGTGAAGACCAGCAACAGCTTTCAGGTCTAGCACCTTCATTGTGGGAGAAGGAGGCGGAAGTTTCCCGTTTGGGAAAAAGGCTCTGCCGAGAAAGGACATGATGACATGTGCCGTCTCTGGGAAAGCACGGATCCCAAGCGTTGCTGTGCTTATTAATAGGCTGCCAAGGGAAGGTGAAGACCAGCAACAGCTTTCAGGGCTGGCCCCTTCCTTGTGGGAGAAGGAGTCGGACGTTTCCCGCTTTGGAAAAATACTCTGCCGAGAACGGACACGATGACATGTGCCGTCTCTGGGAAAGAACAGATCCCTCGTGATGTTATGCCTGTGAATAGGCTGCCCAGGGAAGGTGAAGACCAGCAAGAGCTTTCAAGGCTGGCATCTTCCTTGTGGGAGAAGGAGCCGGACGTTTCCCGTTTGGGAAAAAGTCTCTTCCGAGAACGGACACGATCACATGTGCCGCATCTGGGAAAGCACAGGTCCCAAGCGTTGCTGTGCTTATTAATAGGCTGCCCAGGGAAGGTGAAGACCAGCAACAGCTTTCAGGGCTGGCCCCTTCATTGTGGGAGAAGGAGCCGGACATTTCCCGTTTGGGAAAAAGGCTCTGCCGAGAAAGGACACGATGACATGTCCCGTCTCTGGGAAAGCACAGATCCCAAGCGCTGCTGTGCCTATGAATAGGGTGCACGGGGAAGGTGAAGACCAGCAACAGCTTTCAGGGCTAGCACCTTCATTGTGGCAGAAGGAGCCGGACGTTTCCCGCTTTGGAAAAATACTCTGCCGATAATGGACACGATGACATGTCCCGTCTCTGGGAAAGCACAGATCCCAAGCGCTGCTGTGCTTATTAATAGGCTGCCCAGGGAAGGTGAAGGCCAGCAACGGCTTTCAGGGCTGGCCCCTTCCTTGTGGGAGAAGGAGCCGGACGTTTCCTGTTTGGGAAAAAGCTCTGTCGTGAACGGACACGATGACATGTCCCGTCTCTGGGAAAGCACAGATACCTAGTGATGTTCTGCCTGTGAATATGCTGCCAAGGGAAGGTGAAGACCAACAACAGCTTTCAGGGCTGGCCCCTTCCTTGTGGCAGAAGTAGCCGGACATTTCCCTTTTGATAAAAAGCTCTGCCGAGCACGGACACGATGACATGTCCCGTCTCTGGGAAAGCACAGATCCCTCGTGATGTTATGCCTGTGAATAGGCTGCCCAGGGAAGGTGAAGACCAGCAAGAGCTTTCAAGGCTGGCATCTTCCTTGTGGGAGAAGGAGCCGGACGTTTCCCATTTGGGAAAAATACTCTGCCGAGAATGGACACGATGACATGTCCCGTCTCTGGTAAAGCACAGATCCCAAGCGTTGCTGTGCTTATTAATAGGCTGCCCAGGGAAGGTGAAGACCAGCAACAGCTTTCAAGGCTGGCACCTTCATTGTGGGAGAAGGAGCCGGACGTTTCCCGTTTGGGAAAAAGTCTCTTCCGAGAACGGACACGATCACATGTCCCGTCTCTGGGAAAGCACAGATCCCAAGCGTTGCTGTGCTTATTAATAGGCTGCCCAGGGAAGGTGAAGACCAGCAACAGCTTTTAGGGCTAGCACCTTCCTTGTGGAAGAAGGAGACGGACGTTTCCCATTTGGGAAAAAGGCTCTGCCGAGAAAGGACACGATGACATGTCCCGTCTCTGGGAAAGCACAGATCCAAAGCGCTGCTGTGCCTGTGAATAGGGGGCACGGGGAAGGTGAAGACCAGCAACAGCTTTCAGGGCTAGCACCTTCATTGTGGGAGAAGGAGCCGGACGTTTCCCATTTTGGAAAAAGGCTCTGCCGAGAAAGGACACGATGACATGTCCCGTCTCTGAGAAAGCACAGATCCCAAGTGTTGATGTGCTTATTAATAGGCTGCCCAGGGAAGGTGAAGACCAGCAACAGCTATCTGGGCGAGCAACTTCATTGTGGGAGAAGGAGCCAGACGTTTCCCGTTTGGGAAAAAGGTTCTGCCGAGAACGGACACGATGACATGTCCCGTCCCTGGGAAAGCACAGATCCCAAGCACTGCTGTGCCTGTGAATAGGGTGCCAAGGGAAGGTGAAGACCAGCAACAGCTTTCAGGGCTAGCACCTTCATTCTGGGAGAAGGAGCCGGACGTTTCCCGTTTGGGAAAAAGGCTCTGCCGAGAAAGGACACGATGACATGTCCCGTCTCTGGGAAAGCACAGATCCCAAGCGCTGCTGTGCCTATGAATAGGGTGCACGGGGAAGGTGAAGACCAGCAACAGCTTTCAGGGCTAGCACCTTCATTGTGGCAGAAGGAGCCGGACGTTTCCCGCTTTGGAAAAATACTCTGCCGATAATGGACGCGATGACATGTCCCGTCTCTGGGAAAGCACAGATCCCAAGCGCTGCTGTGCTTATTAATAGGCTGCCCAGGGAAGGTGAAGGCCAGCAACAGCTTTCAGGGCTGGCCCCTTCCTTGTGGGAGAAGGAGCCGGACGTTTCCTGTTTGGGAAAAATACTCTGCCGAGAACGGACACGATGACATGTGCCGTCTCTGGGAAAGCACAGATACCTAGTGATGTTCTGCCTGTGAATATGCTGCCAAGGGAAGGTGAAGACCAACAACAGCTTTCAGGGCTGGCCCCTTCCTTGTGGCAGAAGGAGCCGGACGTTTCCCTTTTGATAAAAAGCTCTGCCGAGCACGGACACGATGACATGTCCCGTCTCTGGGAAAGCACAGATCCCTCGTGATGTTATGCCTGTGAATAGGCTGCCCAGGGAAGGTGAAGACCAGCAAGAGCTTTCAAGGCTGGCATCTTCCTTGTGGGAGAAGGAGCCGGACGTTTCCCATTTGGGAAAAATACTCTGCCGAGAATGGACACGATGACATGTCCCGTCTCTGGTAAAGCACAGATCCCAAGCGTTGCTGTGCTTATTAATAGGCTGCCCAGGGAAGGTGAAGACCAGCAACAGCTTTTAGGGCTAGCACCTTCCTTGTGGAAGAAGGAGACGGACGTTTCCCATTTGGGAAAAAGGCTCTGCCGAGAAAGGACACGATGACATGTCCCGTCCCTGAGAAAGCACAGATCCAAAGCGCTGCTGTGCCTGTGAATAGGGGGCACGGGGAAGGTGAAGACCAGCAACAGCTTTCAGGGCTAGCACCTTCATTCTGGGAGAAGGAGCCGGACGTTTCCCGTTTGGGAAAAAGGCTCTGCCGAGAAAGGACATGATGACATGTCCCGTCTCTGGGAAAGCACGGATCCCAAGCGTTGCTGTGCTTATTAATAGGCTGCCAAGGGAAGGTGAAGACCAGCAACAGCTTTCAGGGCTGGCCCCTTCCTTGTGGGAGAAGGAGCCGGACGTTTCCCGCTTTGGAAAAATACTCTGCCGAGAACGGACACGATGACATGTGCCGTCTCTGGGAAAGCACAGATCCCTCGTGATGTTATGCCTGTGAATAGGGTGCCAAGGGAAGGTGAAGACCAGCAAGAGCTTTCAAGGCTGGCATCTTCCTTGTGGGAGAAGGAGCCGGACGTTTCCTGTTTGGGAAAAAGTCTCTTCCGAGAACGGACACGATCACATGTGCCGCATCTGGGAAAGCACAGGTCCCAAGCGTTGCTGTGCTTATTAATAGGCTGCCCAGGGAAGGTGAAGACCAGCAACAGCTTTTAGGGCTGGCCCCTTCCTTGTGGAAGAAGGAGCCGGACGTTTCCCGTTTGGGAAAAAGGCTCTGCCGAGAAAGGACACGATGACATCTCCTGTCCCTGAGAAAGCACAGATCAGAAGCGCTGCTGTGCCTGTGAATAGGGTGCACGGGGAAGGTGAAGACCAGCAACAGCTTTCAGGGCGAGCACCTTCATTGTGGGAGAAGGAGCCGGACGTTTCCCATTTTGGAAAAAGGCTCTGCCGAGAAAGGACATGATGACATGTCCCGTCTCTGGGAAAGCACAGATCCCAAGCGTTGCTGTGCTTATTAATAGGCTGCCCAGGGAAGGTGAAGACCAGCAACAGCTTTCAGGGCTGGCCCCTTCCTTGTGGGAGAAGGAGCCGGACGTTTCCCGTTTGGGAAAAATACTCTGCCGAGAACGGACACGATGACATGTGCCGTCTCTGGGAAAGCACAGATCCCTAGTGATGTTCTGCCTGTGAATATGCTGCCAAGGGAAGGTGAAGACCAACAAAAGCTTTCAGGGCTGGCCCCTTCCTTGTGGCAGAAGGAGCCGGACGTTTCCCTTTTGATAAAAAGCTCTGCCGAGCACGGACACGATGACATGTCCCGTCTCTGGGAAAGCACAGATCCCTCGTGATGTTATGCCTGTGAATAGGCTGCCCAGGGAAGGTGAAGACCAGCAAGAGCTTTCAAGGCTGGCATCTTCCTTGTGGGAGAAGGAGCCGGACGTTTCCCGTTTGGGAAAAAGGCTCTGCCGAGAAAGGACACGATGACATGTCCCGTCTCTGGGAAAGCACAGATCCCAAGCGTTGCTGTGCTTATTAATAGGCTGCCCAGGGAAGGTGAAGACCAGCAACAGCTTTCAAGGCTGGCACCTTCATTGTGGGAGAAGGAGCCGGACGTTTCCCGTTTGGGAAAAAGTCTCTTCCGAGAAAGGACACGATGACATGTCCCGTCTCTGGGAAAGCACAGATCCCAAGCGCTGCTGTGCCTATGAACAGGGTGCACGGGGAAGGTGAAGACCAGCAACAGCTTTCAGGGCTAGCACCTTCATTGTGGCAGAAGGAGCCGGACGTTTCCCGCTTTGGAAAAATACTCTGCCGATAATGGACACGATGACATGTCCCGTCTCTGGGAAAGCACAGATCCCAAGCGTTGCTGTGCTTATTAATAGGCTGCCCAGGGAAGGTGAAGACCAGCAACAGCTTTCTGGGCTAGCACCTTCATTGTGGCAGAAGGAGCCGGACGTTTCCCGTTTGGGAAAAAGGCTCTGCCGAGAAAGGACACGATCACATGTCCCGTCTCTGGGAAAGCACAGATCCCAAACGCTGCTGTGCCTATGAATAGGGTGCCCAGGGAAGGCGAAGACCAGCAACAGCTTTTAGGGCTGGCCCCTTCATTGTGGGAGAATGAGCCGGACATTTCCCGTGTGGGAAAAAGGCTCTGCCGAGAAAGGACACGATGACATGTCCCGTCTCTGGGAAAGCACAGATCCCAAGCGCTGCTGTGCTTATTAATAGGCTGCCCAGGGAAGGTGAAGGCCAGCAACAGCTTTTAGGGCTGGCCCCTTCCTTGTGGGAGAAGGAGCCGGACGTTACCCATTTCGGAAAAATACTCTGCCAAGAAAGGACACGATGACATGTCCCGCATCTGGGAAAGCACAGGTCCCAAGCGTTGCTGTGCTTATTAATAGGCTGCCCAGGGAAGGTGAAGACCAGCAACAGCTTTTAGGGCTGGCCCCTTCCTTGTGGAAGAAGGAGCCGGACGTTTCCCGTTTGGGAAAAAGGCTCTGCCGAGAACGGACACGATGACATGTCCCGTCTGTGGGAAAGCACAGGTCCCAAGCGCTGCTGTGCCTATGAATAGGGTGCACGGGGAAGGTGAAGACCAGCAACAGCTTTCAGGGCTACCACCTTCATGGTGGGAGAAGGAGCCGGACGTTTCCCGTTTGGGAAAAAGTTTCTGCCGAGAAAGGACACGATGACATGTCCTGTCTCTGGGAAAGCACAGGTCCCAAGCGCTGCTGTACCTATGAATAGGGTGCACGGGGAAGGTGAAGACCAGCAACAGCTTTCAGGGCTAGCACCTTCATTGTGGGAGAAGGAGCCGGACGTTTCCTTTTTGGGAAAATGCTCTGCCGAGAACGGACACGATCACATGTCCCGTCTCTGGGAAAACATACATCCCTAGCGTTGCTGTGCTTATTAATAGGCTGCCCAGGGAAGGTGAAGACCAGCAGCAGCTTTCAGAGCTGGCCCCTTCCTTGTGGGAGAAGGAGCCGGACGTTTCCTCTTTGGGAAATAGCTCTGCGAGAACGGACACGATGACATATCCCATCTCTGGGAAAGCACAGATCCGAAGCGCTGCTGTGCCTGTGAATATGCTGCCCAGGGAAGGTGAAGACCAGCAACAGCTTTCAGGGCTGGCCCCTTCCTTGTGGCAGAAGGAGCCGGACGTTTCCCGTTTGGGAAAAATACTCTGCCGAAAACGGACACGATGACATGACCCGTCTGTGGAAAAGCACAGATCCCTAGTGATGTTATGCCTGTGAATAGGCTGCCCAGGGAAGGTGAAGACCAGCAGCAGCTTTCAGGGTTGGCCCCTTCCTTGTGGGAGAAGGAGCCGGACGTTTCCCGTTTGGGAAAAATACTCTGCCGAGAACGGACACAATGACATGTCCCGCCTCTGGGAAAGCACAGATCCCAAGCGCTGCTGTGCCTGTGAATAGGGTGCCAAGGGAAGGTGAAGACCAGCAACAGCTTTCAGGGCTAGCACCTTCATTGTGGGAGAATGAGCCGGACGTTTCCCGTTTGGGAAAAATACTCTGCCGAGAATGGACACGATGACATGTCCCATCTCTGGGAAAGCACAGATCCCAAGCGTTGCTGTGCTTATTAATAGGCTGCCCAGGGAAGGTGAAGACCAGAAAGAGCTTTCAGTGCTGGCCCGTTCCTTGTGGCAGAAGGAGCCGGACGTTTCCCGTTTGGGAAAAATACTCTGCCGAAAACGGACACGATGACATGTCCCGTCTCTGGGAAAGCATAGATCCCAAACGTTGCTGTGCCTCTGAATAGGCTGCCCAGGGAAGGCGAAGACCAGCAAGAGCTTTTAGGGCTGGCCCCTTCCTTGTGGGAGAAGGAGCCCGACGTTTCCCGTTTGGGAAAAAGTCTCTGCCGAGAAAGGACACGATGACATGTCCCGTCTCTGGGAAAGCACAGATCCCAACCGCTGCTGTGCGTATGAATAGGGTGCACGGGGAAGGTAAAGTCCGGCAAGAGCTTTTAGGGCTGGCCCCTTCCTTGTTGCAGAAGGAGCCGGACGTTTCCCGTTTTGGAAAAATACTCTGCCGAGAATGCACACGGTGACATGTCCCGTCTCTGGGAAAGCACAGATCCCAAGCGCTGCTGTGCCTATGAATAGGGTGCACGGGAAGGTGAAGACCAGCAACAGCTTTCAGGGCTAGTACCTTCATTATGGAAGAAGGAGCCGGATGTTTCCCATTTTGGAAAAAGGCTCTGCCGAGAAAGGACACGATGACATGTCCCGCATCTGGGAAAGCACAGGTCCCAAGCGTTGCTGTGCTTATTAATAGGCTGGCCAGGGAAGGTGAAGACCAGCAACAGCTTTTAGGGCTGGCCCCTTCCTTGTGGAAGAAGGAGCCGGACGTTTCCCGTTTGGGAAAAAGGCTCTGCCGAGAACGGACACGATGACATGTCCCGTCTGTGGGAAAGCACAGGTCCCAAGCGCTGCTGTGCCTATGAATAGGGTGCACGGGGAAGGTGAAGACCAGCAACAGCTTTCAGGGCTACCACCTTCATGGTGGGAGAAGGAGCCGGACGTTTCCCGTTTGGGAAAAAGTTTCTGCCGAGAAAGGACACGATGACATGTCCTGTCTCTGGGAAAGCACAGGTCCCAAGCGCTGCTGTACCTATGAATAGGGTGCACGGGGAAGGTGAAGACCAGCAACAGCTTTCAGGGCTAGCACCTTCATTGTGGGAGAAGGAGCCGGACGTTTCCTTTTTGGGAAAATGCTCTGCCGAGAACGGACACGATCACATGTCCCGTCTCTGGGAAAACATACATCCCTAGCGTTGCTGTGCTTATTAATAGGCTGCCCAGGGAAGGTGAAGACCAGCAGCAGCTTTCAGAGCTGGCCCCTTCCTTGTGGGAGAAGGAGCCGGACGTTTCCTCTTTGGGAAATAGCTCTGCGAGAACGGACACGATGACATATCCCATCTCTGGGAAAGCACAGATCCGAAGCGCTGCTGTGCCTGTGAATATGCTGCCCAGGGAAGGTGAAGACCAGCAACAGCTTTCAGGGCTGGCCCCTTCCTTGTGGCAGAAGGAGCCGGACGTTTCCCGTTTGGGAAAAATACTCTGCCGAAAACGGACACGATGACATGACCCGTCTGTGGAAAAGCACAGATCCCTAGTGATGTTATGCCTGTGAATAGGCTGCCCAGGGAAGGTGAAGACCAGCAGCAGCTTTCAGGGTTGGCCCCTTCCTTGTGGGAGAAGGAGCCGGACGTTTCCCGTTTGGGAAAAATACTCTGCCGAGAACGGACACAATGACATGTCCCGCCTCTGGGAAAGCACAGATCCCAAGCGCTGCTGTGCCTGTGAATAGGGTGCCAAGGGAAGGTGAAGACCAGCAACAGCTTTCAGGGCTAGCACCTTCATTGTGGGAGAATGAGCCGGACGTTTCCCGTTTGGGAAAAATACTCTGCCGAGAATGGACACGATGACATGTCCCATCTCTGGGAAAGCACAGATCCCAAGCGTTGCTGTGCTTATTAATAGGCTGCCCAGGGAAGGTGAAGACCAGAAAGAGCTTTCAGTGCTGGCCCGTTCCTTGTGGCAGAAGGAGCCGGACGTTTCCCGTTTGGGAAAAATACTCTGCCGAAAACGGACACGATGACATGTCCCGTCTCTGGGAAAGCATAGATCCCAAACGTTGCTGTGCCTCTGAATAGGCTGCCCAGGGAAGGCGAAGACCAGCAAGAGCTTTTAGGGCTGGCCCCTTCCTTGTGGGAGAAGGAGCCCGACGTTTCCCGTTTGGGAAAAAGTCTCTGCCGAGAAAGGACACGATGACATGTCCCGTCTCTGGGAAAGCACAGATCCCAACCGCTGCTGTGCGTATGAATAGGGTGCACGGGGAAGGTAAAGTCCGGCAAGAGCTTTTAGGGCTGGCCCCTTCCTTGTTGCAGAAGGAGCCGGACGTTTCCCGTTTTGGAAAAATACTCTGCCGAGAATGCACACGGTGACATGTCCCGTCTCTGGGAAAGCACAGATCCCAAGCGCTGCTGTGCCTATGAATAGGGTGCACGGGAAGGTGAAGACCAGCAACAGCTTTCAGGGCTAGTACCTTCATTATGCAAGAAGGAGCCGGATGTTTCCCATTTTGGAAAAAGGCTCTGCCGAGAAAGGACACGATGACATGTACCGTCTCTGGGAAAGCACAGATCCCAAGCGTTTCTGTGGTTATTAATAGGCTGCCCAGGGAAGGTGAAGAGCAGCAACAGCTTTCAGGGCTGGCCCCTTCCTTGTGGGAGAAGGAGCCGGACGTTTCCCTTTTGGGAAAAAGGCTCTGCCGACAACGGACACGATGACATGTCCCGTCTCTGGGAAAGCACAGATCCGAAGCGCTGCTCTGCCTGTGAATAGGGTGCACGGGGAAGGTGAAGAGCAGCAACAGCTTTCAGGGCTGGCCCCTTCCTTATGGCAGAAGGAGCCGGACGTTTCCCGTTTGGGAAAAATACTCTGCCGAGAACGGACACGATGACATGTACCGTCTCTGGGAAAGCACAGATCCCAAGCGTTGCTGTGCTTATTAATAGGCTGCCCAGGGAAGGTGAAGAGCAGCAACAGCTTTTAGGGCTGGCCCCTTCCTTGTGGGAGAAGGAGCCCAACGTTTCCCGTTTGGGAAAAAGTCTCTTCCGAGAACGGACATGATGACATGTCCCGTCTCTGGGAAAGCACAGATCCCAAGCGTTGCTGTGGTTATTAATAGGCTGCCCAGGGAAGGTGAAGAGCAGCAACAGCTTTCAGGGCTGGCCCCTTCCTTGTGGCAGAAGGAGCCGGACGTTTCCCGTTTGGGAAAAATACTCTGCCGAAAACGGACACGATGACATGTCCCGTCTGTGGAAAAGCACAGATCCCTAGTGATGTTATGCCTGTGAATAGGCTGCCCAGGGAAGGTGAAGACCAGCAGCAGCTTTCAGCGTTGGCCCCTTCCTTGTGGCAGAAGGAGCCGGACGTTTCCCGTTTGGGAAAAATACTGTGCCGAGAATGGACACGATGACATGTCCCATCTCTGGGAAAGCACAGAAACCAAGCGTTGCTGTGCTTATTAATAGGCTGCCCAGGGAAGGTGAAGACCAGAAAGAGCTTTCAGTGCTGGCCCGTTCCTTGTGGCAGAAGGAGCCGGACGTTTCCCGTTTGGGAAAAATACTCTGCCGAAAACGGACACGATGACATGTCCCGTCTCTGGGAAAGCATAGATCCCAAACGTTGCTGTTCCTCTGAATAGGCTGCCCAGGGAAGGCGAAGACCAGCAAGAGCTTTTAGGGCTGGCCCCTTCCTTGTGGGAGAAGGAGCCCGACGTTTCCCGTTTGGGAAAAAGTCTCTGCCGAGAAAGGACACGATGACATGTCCCGTCTCTGGGAAAGCACAGATCCCAACCGCTGCTGTGCGTATGAATAGGGTGCACGGGGAAGGTAAAGTCCGGCAAGAGCTTTAGGGCTGGCCCCTTCCTTGTGGCAGAAGGAGCCGGACGTTTCCCTTTTTGGAAAAATACTCTGCCGAGAATGCACACGATGACATGTCCCGTCTCTGGGAAAGCACAGATCCCAAGCGCTGCTGTGCCTATGAATAGGGTGCACGGGAAGGTGAAGACCAGCAACAGCTTTCAGGGCTAGTACCTTCATTATGGAAGAAGGAGCCGGATGTTTCCCATTTTGGAAAAAGGCTCTGCCGAGAAAGGACACGATGACATGTACCGTCTCTGGGAAAGCACAGATCCCAAGCGTTGATGTGCTTATTAATAGGCTGCCCAGGGAAGGTGAAGACTAGCAACAGCTTTCAGGGCTGGCCCCTTCCTTGTTGCAGAAGGAGCCGGACGTTTCCCTTTTCGGAAAAAGGCTCTGCCGAGAACGGACACGATCACATGTCCCGTCTCTGGGAAAGCACAGGTCCCAAGCGCTGCTCTGCCTGTGAATAGGGTGCATGGGGAAGGTGAAGAGCAGCAACAGCTTTCAGGGCTGGCCCCTTCCTTGTGGGAGAAGGAGCCGGACGTTTCCCATTTGGGAAAAATACTCTGCCGAGAACGGACACGATGACATGTCCCGTCTGTGGAAAAGCACAGATCCCTAGTGATGTTATGCCTGTGAACATGCTGCCCAGGGAAGGTGAAGACCAGCAACAGCTTTCAGGGCTGGCCCCTTCCTTGTGGCAGAAGGAGCCGGACGTTTCCAGTTTGGGAAAAAGGCTCTGCCGAGAACGGACACGATGACATGTCCCGTCTCTGGGAAAGCACAGATCCCAAGCGCTGCTGTGCCTGTGAATAGGGTTCCAAGGGAAGGTGAAGACCAGCAACAGCTTTCTGGGCTAGCACCTTCATTTTGGGAGAATGAGCCGGACGTTTCCCGTTTGGGAAAAAGGCTCTGCCGAGAAAGGACATGATGACATGTCCCGTCTCTGGGGAAGCACAGATCCCTAGTGATGTTCTGCCTCTGAATATGCTGCCAAGGGAAGGTGAAGAGCAGCAACAGCTTTCAGGGCTGGCCCCTTCCTTGTGGCAGAAGGAGCCGGACGTTTCCCATTTGGGAAAAAGGCTCTGCCGAGAACGGACACGATCACATGTCCCGTCTCTGGGAAAGCACAGATCCGAAGCGCTGCTCTGCCTGTGAATAGGGTGCACGGGGAAGGTGAAGAGCAGCAACAGCTTTCAGGGCTGGCCCCTTCCTTGTGGCAGAAGGAGCCGGACGTTTCCCGTTTGGGAAAAATCCTCTGCCGAGAACGGACACGATGACATGTCCCGTCTCTGGGAAAGCACAGATCCCAAGCGTTGCTGTGCTTATTAATAGGCTGCCCAGGGAAGGTGAAGAGCAGCAACAGCTTTTAGGGCTGGCCCCTTCCTTGTGGGAGAAGGAGCCCGACGTTTCCCATTTGGGAAAAAGTCTCTGCCGAGAACGGACACGATGACATGTCCCGTCTCTGGGAAAGCACAGATCCCAAGCGTTGCTGTGGTTATTAATAGGCTGCCCAGGGAAGGTGAAGACCAGCAACAGCTTTCAGGGCTGGCCCCTTCCTTGTGGCAGAAGGAGCCGGACGTTTCCCGTTTGTGGAAAATACTCTGCCGAAAACGGACACGATGACATGACCCGTCTGTGGAAAAGCACAGATCCCTAGTGATGTTATGCCTGTGAATAGGCTGCCCAGGGAAGGTGAAGACCAGCAGCAGCTGTCAGGGTTGGCCCCTTCCTTGTGGGAGAAGGAGCCGGACGTTTCCCGTTTGGGAAAAATACTCTGCCGAGAACGGACACAATGACATGTCCCGCCTCTGGGAAAGCACAGATCCCAAGCGCTGCTGTGCCTGTGAATAGGGTGCCAAGGGAAGGTGAAGACCAGCAACAGCTTTCAGGGCTAGCACCTTCATTGTGGGAGAATGAGCCGGACGTTTCCCGTTTGGGAAAAATACTCTGCCGAGAATGGACACGATGACATGTCCCATCTCTGGGAAAGCACAGATCCCAAGCGTTGCTGTGCTTATTAATAGGCTGCCCAGGGAAGGTGAAGACCAGAAAGAGCTTTCAGTGCTGGCCCGTTCCTTGTGGCAGAAGGAGCCGGACGTTTCCCGTTTGGGAAAAATACTCTGCCGAAAACGGACACGATGACATGTCCCGTCTCTGGGAAAGCATAGATCCCAAACGTTGCTGTGCCTCTGAATAGGCTGCCCAGGGAAGGCGAAGACCAGCAAGAGCTTTTAGGGCTGGCCCCTTCCTTGTGGGAGAAGGAGCCCGACGTTTCCCGTTTGGGAAAAAGTCTCTGCCGAGAAAGGACACGATGACATGTCCCGTCTCTGGGAAAGCACAGATCCCAAACGCTGCTGTGCGTATGAATAGGGTGCACGGGGAAGGTAAAGTCCGGCAAGAGCTTTTAGGGCTGGCCCCTTCCTTGTTGCAGAAGGAGCCGGACGTTTCCCGTTTTGGAAAAATACTCTGCCGAGAATGCACACGGTGACATGTCCCGTCTCTGGGAAAGCACAGATCCCAAGCGCTGCTGTGCCTATGAATAGGGTGCACGGGAAGGTGAAGACCAGCAACAGCTTTCAGGGCTAGCACCTTCATTATGGAAGAAGGAGCCGGATGTTTCCCATTTTGGAAAAAGGCTCTGCCGAGAAAGGACACGATGACATGTACCGTCTCTGGGAAAGCACAGATCCCAAGCGTTGCTGTGGTTATTAATAGGCTGCCCAGGGAAGGTGAAGAGCAGCAACAGCTTTCAGGGCTGGCCCCTTCCTTGTGGGAGAAGGAGCCGGACGTTTCCCTTTTGGGAAAAAGGCTCTGCCGAGAACGGACACGATGACATGTCCCGTCTCTGGGAAAGCACAGATCCGAAGCGCTGCTCTGCCTGTGAATAGGGTGCACGGGGAAGGTGAAGAGCAGCAACAGCTTTCAGGGCTGGCCCCTTCCTTATGGAAGAAGGAGCCGGACGTTTCCCATTTGGGAAAAATACTCTGCCGAGAACGGACACGATGACATGTCCCGTCTCTGGGAAAGCACAGATCCCAAGCGTTGCTGTGCTTATTAATAGGCTGCCCAGGGAAGGTGAAGAGCAGCAACAGCTTTTAGGGCTGGCCCCTTCCTTGTGGGAGAAGGAGCCCGACGTTTCCCGTTTGGGAAAAAGTCTCTTCCGAGAACGGACACGATGACATGTCCCGTCTCTGGGAAAGCACAGATCCCAAGCGTTGCTGTGGTTATTAATAGGCTGCCCAGGGAAGGTGAAGAGCAGCAACAGCTTTCAGGGCTGGCCCCTTCCTTGTGGCAGAAGGAGCCGGACGTTTCCCGTTTGGGAAAAATACTCTGCCGAAAACGGACACGATGACATGTCCCGTCTGTGGAAAAGCACAGATCCCTAGTGATGTTATGCCTGTGAATAGGCTGCCCAGGGAAGGTGAAGACCAGCAGCAGCTTTCAGCGTTGGCCCCTTCCTTGTGGCAGAAGGAGCCGGACGTTTCCCGTTTGGGAAAAATACTGTGCCGAGAATGGACACGATGACATGTCCCATCTCTGGGAAAGCACAGATCCCAAGCGTTGCTGTGCTTATTAATAGGCTGCCCAGGGAAGGTGAAGACCAGAAAGAGCTTTCAGTGCTGGCCCGTTCCTTGTGGCAGAAGGAGCCGGACGTTTCCCGTTTGGGAAAAATACTCTGCCGAAAACGGACACGATGACATGTCCCGTCTCTGGGAAAGCACAGATCCCTAGTGATGTTCTGCCTCTGAATATGCTGCCAGGGGAAGGTGAAGACCAGCAATAGCTTTCAGGGCTAGCATCTTCCTTGTGGGAGAAGGAGCCGGACGTTTCCCGTGTGGGAAAAATACTCTGCCGAAAACGGACACGATGACATGTCCCGTCTCTGGGAAAGCACAGATCCCTAGTGATGTTCTGCCTCTGAATATGCTGCCAAGGGAAGGTGAAGACCAGCAATAGCTTTCAGGGCTAGCATCTTCCTTGTGGGAGAAGGAGCCGGACGTTTCCCGTTTGGGAAAAAGGCTCTGCCGAGAAAGGACACGATGACATGTCCCGTCTCTGGGAAAGCACAGATCCCAACCGCTGCTGTGCGTATGAATAGGGTGCACGGGGAAGGTAAAGTCCGGCAAGAGCTTTTAGGGCTGGCCCCTTCCTTGTTGCAGAAGGAGCCGGACATTTCCCGTTTTGGAAAAATACTCTGCCGAGAATGCACACGATGACATGTCCCGTCTCTGGGAAAGCACAGATCCCAAGCGCTGCTGTGCCTATGAATAGGGTGCACGGGAAGGTGAAGACCAGCAACAGCTTTCAGGGCTAGTACCTTCATTATGGAAGAAGGAGCCGGATGTTTCCCATTTTGGAAAAAGGCTCTGCCGAGAAAGGACATGATGACATGTCCCGTCTCTGGGAAAGCACAGATCCCAAGCGTTGCTGTGCTTATTAATAGGCTGCCCAGGGAAGGTGAAGACTAGCAACAGCTTTCAGGGCTGGCCCCTTCCTTGTGGCAGAAGGAGCCGGACGTTTCCCGTTTGGGAAAAAGGCTCTGCCGAGAACGGACACGATGACATGTCCCGTCTCTGGAAAAGCACAGATCCCTAGTGATGTTATGCCTGTGAATAGGCTGCCCAGGGAAGGTGAAGTCCAGCAGCAGCTTTCAGGGCTGGCCCCTTCCTTGTGGCAGAAGGAGCCGGACGTTTCCCATTTTGGAAAAAGGCTCTGCCGACAAAGGACACGATGACATGTCCCGTCTCTGGGAAAGCACAGATCCCAAGCGCTGCTGTGCCTGTGAATAGGGTGCACGGGGAAGGTGAAGACCAGCAACAGCTTTCTGGGCTACCACCTTCCTTGTGGGAGAAGGAGCCGGACGTTTCCCGTTTGGGAAAAAGGCTCTGCCGAGAAAGGACATGATGACATGTCCCGTCTCTGGGAAAGCACAGATCCCTAGTGATGATCTGCCTCTGAATATGCTGCCAAGGGAAGGTGAAGACCAGCAATAGCTTTCAGGGCTAGCATATTCATTGTGGGAGAATGAGCCGGACGTTTCCCGTTTGGGAAAAAGGCTCTGCCGAGAAAGGACATGATGACATGTCCCGTCTCTGGGAAAGCACAGATCCCTAGTGATATTCTGCCTCTGAGTATGCTGCCAAGGGAAGGTGAAGACCAGCAACAGCTTTCAGGGCTGGCCCCTTCCTTGTGGCAGAAGGAGCCAGACGTTTCCCGTTTGGGAAAAAGGCTCTGCCGAGAACGGACACGATGACATGTCCCGTCTCTGGGAAAGCACAGATCCCAAGCGTTGCTGTGGTTATTAATAGGCTGCCCAGGGAAGGTGAAGAGCAGCAACAGCTTTCAGGGCTGGCCCCTTCCTTGTGGGAGAAGGAGCCGGACGTTTCCCGTTTGGGAAAAATACTCTGCCGAGAACGGACACGATGACATGTCCCGTCTGTGGAAAAGCACAGATCCCTAGTGATGTTATGCCTGTGAATATGCTGCCAAGGGAAGGTGAAGAGCGGCAACAGCTTTCAGGGCTGGCCCCTTCCTTGTGGCAGAAGGAGCCGGACGTTTCCCGTTTGGGAAAAAGGCTCTGCCGAGAAAGGACACGATGACATGTCCCGTCTCTGGAAAAGCACAGATCCCTAGTGATGTTATGCCTGTGAATAGGGTGCACGGGGAAGGTGAAGACCAGCAGCACCTTTCAGGGCTGGCCCCTTCCTTGTGGGAGAAGGAGACGGACGTTTCCCGTTTGGGAAAAATACTCTGCCGAGAACGGACACGATGACATCTCCCGTCCCTGGGAAAGCACAGATCCCAAGCGCTGCTGTGCCTGTGAATAGGGTGCACGGGGAAGGTGAAGACCAGCAACAGCTTTCAGGGCTAGCACCTTCCTTGTGGGAGAAGGAGCCGGACGTTTCCCATTTGGGAAAATGTTCTGCCGGGAAAGGACATGATGACATGTCCCGTCTCTGGGAAAGCACAGATCCCAAGCGCTGCTGTGCCTGTGAATAGGATGCCCAGGGAAGGTGAAGAGCAGCAACAGCTTTCAGGGCTGGCCCCTTCCTTGTGGGAGAAGGAGCCGGACGTTTCCCGTTTGGGAAAAATACTCTGCCGAAAACGGACACGATGACATGTCCCGTCTGTGGAAAAGCACAGATCCCTAGTGATGTTATGCCTGTGAATAGGCTGCCCAGGGAAGGTGAAGACCAGCAGCAGCTTTCAGGGCTGGCCCCTTCCTTGTGGCAGAAGGAGCCGGACGTTTCCCGTTTGGGAAAAATACTCTGCCGAGAATGGACACGATGACATGTCCCGCCTCTGGGAAAGCACAGATCCCAAGCGCTGCTGTGCCTGTGAATAGGGTGCACGGGGAAGGTGAAGACCAGCAACAGCTTTCTGGGCTAGCACCTTCATTGTGGGAGAATGAGCCGGACGTTTCCCGTTTGGGAAAAATACTCTGCCAAGTATGCACACGATGACATGTCCCGTCTCTGGGAAAGCACAGATCCCAAGCGTTGCTGTGCTTATTAATAGGCTGCCCAGGGAAGGTGAAGACCAGAAAGAGCTTTTAGGGCTGGCCCCTTCCTTGTGGAAGAAGGAGCCCGACGTTTCCCGTTTGGGAAAAAGTCTCTGCCGAGAAAGGACACGATGACATGTCTCGTCTCTGGGAAAGCACAGATCCCAAGCGCTGCTGTGCCTGTGAATAGGGTGCACGGGGAAGGTGAAGACCAGCAACAGCTCTCTGGGCTAGCACCTTCCTTGTGGGAGAAGGAGCCGGACGTTTCCCGTTTGGGAAAAAGGCTCTGCCGAGAAAGGACATGATGACATGTCCCGTCTCTGGGAAAGCACAGATCCCTAGTGATGATCTGCCTCTGAATATGCTGCCAAGGGAAGGTGAAGACCAGCAATAGCTTTCAGGGCTAGCATCTTCATTGTGGGAGAATGAGCCGGACGTTTCCCGTTTGGGAAAAAGGCTCTGCCGAGAAAGGACATGATGACATGTCCCGTCTCTGGGAAAGCACAGATCCCTAGTGATATTCTGCCTCTGAGTATGCTGCCCAGGGAAGGTGAAGACCAGCAACAGCTTTCAGGGCTGGCCCCTTCCTTGTGGCAGAAGGAGCCAGACGTTTCCCGTTTGGGAAAAAGGCTCTGCCGAGAATGCACACGATGACATGTCCCGTCTCTGGGAAAGCACAGATCCCAAGCGTTGCTGTGGTTATTAATAGGCTGCCCAGGGAAGGTGAAGAGCGGCAACAGCTTTCAGGGCTGGCCCCTTCCTTGTGGGAGAAGGAGCCGGACGTTTCCCGTTTGGGAAAAATACTCTGCCGAGAACGGACACGATGACATGTCCCGTCTGTGGAAAAGCACAGATCCCTAGTGATGTTATGCCTGTGAATATGCTGCCCAGGGAAGGTGAAGAGCGGCAACAGCTTTCAGGGCTGGCCCCTTCCTTGTGGCAGAAGGAGCCGGACGTTTCCCGTTTGGGAAAAAGGCTCTGCCGAGAAAGGACACGATGACATGTCCCGTCTCTGGAAAAGCACAGATCCCTAGTGATGTTATGCCTGTGAATAGGGTGCACGGGGAAGGTGAAGACCAGCAGCACCTTTCAGGGCTGGCCCCTTCCTTGTGGGAGAAGGAGACGGACGTTTCCCGTTTGGGAAAAATACTCTGCCGAGAACGGACACGATGACATCTCCCGTCCCTGGGAAAGCACAGATCCCAAGCGCTGCTGTGCCTGTGAATAGGGTGCACGGGGAAGGTGAAGACCAGCAACAGCTTTCAGGGCTAGCACCTTCCTTGTGGGAGAAGGAGCCGGACGTTTCCCATTTGGGAAAATGTTCTGCCGGGAAAGGACATGATGACATGTCCCGTCTCTGGGAAAGCACAGATCCCAAGCGCTGCTGTGCCTGTGAATAGGATGCCCAGGGAAGGTGAAGAGCAGCAACAGCTTTCAGGGCTGGCCCCTTCCTTGTGGGAGAAGGAGCCGGACGTTTCCCGTTTGGGAAAAATACTCTGCCGAAAACGGACACGATGACATGTCCCGTCTGTGGAAAAGCACAGATCCCTAGTGATGTTATGCCTGTGAATAGGCTGCCCAGGGAAGGTGAAGACCAGCAGCAGCTTTCAGGGCTGGCCCCTTCCTTGTGGCAGAAGGAGCCGGACGTTTCCCGTTTGGGAAAAATACTCTGCCGAGAATGGACACGATGACATGTCCCGCCTCTGGGAAAGCACAGATCCCAAGCGCTGCTGTGCCTGTGAATAGGGTGCACGGGGAAGGTGAAGACCAGCAACAGCTTTCTGGGCTAGCACCTTCATTGTGGGAGAATGAGCCGGACGTTTCCCGTTTGGGAAAAATACTCTGCCAAGTATGCACACGATGACATGTCCCGTCTCTGGGAAAGCACAGATCCCAAGCGTTGCTGTGCTTATTAATAGGCTGCCCAGGGAAGGTGAAGACCAGAAAGAGCTTTTAGGGCTGGCCCCTTCCTTGTGGAAGAAGGAGCCCGACGTTTCCCGTTTGGGAAAAAGTCTCTGCCGAGAAAGGACACGATGACATGTCTCGTCTCTGGGAAAGCACAGATCCCAAGCGCTGCTGTGCCTGTGAATAGGGTGCACGGGGAAGGTGAAGACCAGCAACAGCTCTCTGGGCTAGCACCTTCCTTGTGGGAGAAGGAGCCGGACGTTTCCCGTTTGGGAAAAAGGCTCTGCCGAGAAAGGACATGATGACATGTCCCGTCTCTGGGAAAGCACAGATCCCTAGTGATGATCTGCCTCTGAATATGCTGCCAAGGGAAGGTGAAGACCAGCAATAGCTTTCAGGGCTAGCATCTTCATTGTGGGAGAATGAGCCGGACGTTTCCCGTTTGGGAAAAAGGCTCTGCCGAGAAAGGACATGATGACATGTCCCGTCTCTGGGAAAGCACAGATCCCTAGTGATATTCTGCCTCTGAGTATGCTGCCCAGGGAAGGTGAAGACCAGCAACAGCTTTCAGGGCTGGCCCCTTCCTTGTGGCAGAAGGAGCCAGACGTTTCCCGTTTGGGAAAAAGGCTCTGCCGAGAATGCACACGATGACATGTCCCGTCTCTGGGAAAGCACAGATCCCAAGCGTTGCTGTGGTTATTAATAGGCTGCCCAGGGAAGGTGAAGAGCGGCAACAGCTTTCAGGGCTGGCCCCTTCCTTGTGGCAGAAGGAGCCGGACGTTTCCCGTTTGGGAAAAAGGCTCTGCCGAGAAAGGACACGATGACATGTCCCGTCTCTGGAAAAGCACAGATCCCTAGTGATGTTATGCCTGTGAATAGGCTGCCCAGGGAAGCTGAAGACCAGCAGCACCTTTCAGGGCTGGCCCCTTCCTTGTGGGAGAAGGAGACGGACGTTTCCCGTTTGGGAAAAATACTCTGCCGAGAACGGACACGATGACATCTCCCGTCCCTGGGAAAGCACAGATCCCAAGCGCTGCTGTGCCTGTGAATAGGGTGCACGGGGAAGGTGAAGACCAGCAACAGCTTTCAGGGCTAGCACCTTCCTTGTGGGAGAAGGAGCCGGACGTTTCCCATTTGGGAAAATGTTCTGCCGGGAAAGGACATGATGACATGTCCCGTCTCTGGGAAAGCACAGATCCCAAGCTTTGCTGTGCTTATTAATAGGCTGCCCAGGGAAGGTGAAGACCAGCAACAGCTTTCAGGGCTGGCCCCTTCCTTGTGGCAGAAGGAGCCGGACGTTTCCCGTTTGGGAAAAAGGATCTGCCGAGAACGGACACGATGACATGTCCCGTCTCTGGGAAAGCACAGATCCCTAGTGATGTTCTGCCTCTGAATATGCTGCCAAGGGAATGTGAAGACCAGCAATAGCTTTCAGGGCTAGCATCTTCATTGTGGGAGAATGAGCCGGACGTTTCCCGTTTGGGAAAAAGGCTCTGCCGAGAAAGGACACGATGACATGTCCCGTCTCTGGGAAAGCACAAATCCCAACCGCTGCTGTGCGTATGAATAGGGTGCACGGGGAAGGTAAAGTCCGGCAAGAGCTTTTAGGGCTGGCCCCTTCCTTGTTGCAGAAGGAGCCGGACGTTTCCCGTTTTGGAAAAATACTCTGCCGAGAATGCACACGATGACATGTCCCGTCTCTGGGAAAGCACAGATCCCAAGCGCTGCTGTGCCTATGAATAGGGTGCACGGGAAGGTGAAGACCAGCAACAGCTTTCAGGGCTAGTACCTTCATTATGGAAGAAGGAGCCGGATGTTTCCCATTTTGGAAAAAGGCTCTGCCGAGAAAGGACACGATGACATGTACCGTCTCTGGGAAAGCACAGATCCCAAGCGTTGCTGTGCTTATTAATAGGCTGCCCAGGGAAGGTGAAGACTAGCAACAGCTTTCAGGGCTGGCCCCTTCCTTGTGGCAGAAGGAGCCGGACGTTTCCCTTTTCGGAAAAAAGCTCTGCCGAGAACGGACACGATGACATGTCCCGTCTCTGGGAAAGCACAGGTCCCAAGCGCTGCTCTGCCTGTGAATAGGGTGCATGGGGAAGGTGAAGAGCAGCAACAGCTTTCAGGGCTGGCCCCTTCCTTGTGGCAGAAGGAGCCGGACGTTTCCCGTTTGGGAAAAAGGCTCTGCCGAGAACGGACACGATGACATGTCCCGTCTCTGGAAAAGCACAGATCCCTAGTGATGTTATGCCTGTGAATAGGCTGCCCAGGGAAGGTGAAGTCCAGCAGCAGCTTTCAGGGCTGGCCCCTTCCTTGTGGCAGAAGGAGCCGGACGTTTCCCATTTTGGAAAAAGGCTCTGCCGACAAAGGACACGATGACATGTCCCGTCTCTGGGAAAGCACAGATCCCAAGCGCTGCTGTGCCTGTGAATAGGGTGCACGGGGAAGGTGAAGACCAGCAACAGCTTTCTGGGCTACCACCTTCCTTGTGGGAGAAGGAGCCGGACATTTCCCGTTTGGGAAAAAGGCTCTGCCGAGAAAGGACATGATGACATGTCCCGTCTCTGGGAAAGCACAGATCCCTAGTGATGATCTGCCTCTGAATATGCTGCCAAGGGAAGGTGAAGACCAGCAATAGCTTTCAGGGCTAGCTCTTCATTGTGGGAGAATGAGCCGGACGTTTCCCGTTTGGGAAAAAGGCTCTGCCGAGAAAGGACATGATGACATGTCCCGTCTCTGGGAAAGCACAGATCCCTAGTGATATTCTGCCTCTGAGTATGCTGCCAAGGGAAGGTGAAGACCAGCAACAGCTTTCAGGGCTGGCCCCTTCCTTGTGGCAGAAGGAGCCAGACGTTTCCCGTTTGGGAAAAAGGCTCTGCCGAGAACGGACACGATGACATGTCCCGTCTCTGGGAAAGCACAGATCCCAAGCGTTGCTGTGGTTATTAATAGGCTGCCCAGGGAAGGTGAAGAGCAGCAACAGCTTTCAGGGCTGGCCCCTTCCTTGTGGCAGAAGGAGCCGGACGTTTCCCGTTTGGGAAAAATACTCTGCCGAGAACGGACACGATGACATGTCCCGTCTGTGGAAAAGCACAGATCCCTAGTGATGTTATGCCTGTGAATATGCTGCCCAGGGAAGGTGAAGAGCGGCAACAGCTTTCAGGGCTGGCCCCTTCCTTGTGGCAGAAGGAGCCGGACGTTTCCCGTTTGGGAAAAAGGCTCTGCCGAGAAAGGACACGATGACATGTCCCGTCTCTGGAAAAGCACAGATCCCTAGTGATGTTATGCCTGTGAATAGGGTGCACGGGGAAGGTGAAGACCAGCAGCACCTTTCAGGGCTGGCCCCTTCCTTGTGGGAGAAGGAGACGGACGTTTCCCGTTTGGGAAAAATACTCTGCCGAGAACGGACACGATGACATGTCCCGTCCCTGGGAAAGCACAGATCCCAAGCGCTGCTGTGCCTGTGAATAGGGTGCACGGGGAAGGTGAAGACCAGCAACAGCTTTCAGGGCTAGCACCTTCCTTGTGGGAGAAGGAGCCGGACGTTTCCCATTTGGGAAAATGTTCTGCCGGGAAAGGACATGATGACATGTCCCGTCTCTGGGAAAGCACAGATCCCAAGCGCTGCTGTGCCTGTGAATAGGGTGCACGGGGAAGGTGAAGAGCAGCAACAGCTTTCAGGGCTGGCCCCTTCCTTGTGGCAGAAGGAGCCGGACGTTTCCCGTTTGGGAAAAATACTCTGCCGAAAACGGACACGATGACATGTCCCGTCTGTGGAAAAGCACAGATCCCTAGTGATGTTATGCCTGTGAATAGGCTGCCCAGGGAAGGTGAAGACCAGCAGCAGCTTTCAGGGCTGGCCCCTTCCGTGTGGGAGAAGGAGCCGGACGTTTCCCGTTTGGGAAAAATACTCTGCCGAGAATGGACACGATGACATGTCCCGTCTCTGGGAAAGCACAGATCCCAAGCGTTGCTGTGCTTATTAATAGGCTGCCCAGGGAAGGTGAAGACCAGCAAGAGCTTTCAAGGCTGGCATCTTCCTTGTGGGAGAAGGAGCCGGACGTTTCCCGTTTGGGAAAAATACTCTGCCGAGAATGGACACGATGACATGTCCCGCCTCTGGGAAAGCACAGATCCCAAGCGCTGCTGTGCCTGTGAATAGGGTGCCAAGGGAAGGTGAAGACCAGCAACAGCTTTCAGGGCTAGCACCTTCATTGTGGGAGAATGAGCCGGACGTTTCCCGTTTGGGAAAAATACTCTGCCGAGAATGGACACGATGACATGTCCCATCTCTGGGAAAGCACAGATCCCAAGCGTTGCTGTGCTTATTAATAGGCTGCCCAGGGAAGGTGAAGACCAGAAAGAGCTTTCAGTGCTGGCCCGTTCCTTGTGGCAGAAGGAGCCGGACGTTTCCCGTTTGGGAAAAATACTCTGCCGAAAACGGACACGATGACATGTCCCGTCTCTGGGAAAGCATAGATCCCAAACGTTGCTGTGCCTCTGAATAGGCTGCCCAGGGAAGGCGAAGACCAGCAAGAGCTTTTAGGGCTGCCCCCTTCCTTGTGGGAGAAGGAGCCCGACGTTTCCCGTTTGGGAAAAAGTCTCTGCCGAGAAAGGACACGATGACATGTCCCGTCTCTGGGAAAGCACAGATCCCAAGCGTTGCTGTGCTTATTAATAGGCTGCCCAGGGAAGGTGAAGACTAGCAACAGCTTTCAGGGCTGGCCCCTTCCTTGTGGCAGAAGGAGCCGGACGTTTCCCTTTTCGGAAAAAAGCTCTGCCTAGAACGGACACGATGACATGTCCCGTCTCTGGGAAAGCACAGGTCCCAAGCGCTGCTCTGCCTGTGAATAGGGTGCATGGGGAAGGTGAAGAGCAGCAACAGCTTTCAGGGCTGGCCCCTTCCTTGTGGGAGAAGGAGCCGGACGTTTCCCATTTGGGAAAAAGGCTCTGCCGAGAACGGACACGATGACATGTCCCGTCTCTGGAAAAGCACAGATCCCTAGTGATGTTATGCCTGTGAATAGGCTGCCCAGGGAAGGTGAAGTCCAGCAGCAGCTTTCAGGGCTGGCCCCTTCCTTGTGGCAGAAGGAGCCGGACGTTTCCCATTTTGGAAAAAGGCTCTGCCGAGAACGGACACGATGACATGTCCCGTCTCTGGGAAAGCACAGATCCCAAGCGCTGCTGTGCCTGTGAATAGGGTGCACGGGGAAGGTGAAGACCAGCAACAGCTTTCTGGGCTACCACCTTCCTTGTGGGAGAAGGAGCCGGACGTTTCCCATTTGGGAAAATGTTCTGCCGGGAAAGGACATGATGACATGTCCCGTCTCTGGGAAAGCACAGATCCCAAGCGCTGCTGTGCCTGTGAATAGGATGCCCAGGGAAGGTGAAGAGCAGCAACAGCTTTCAGGGCTGGCCCCTTCCTTGTGGGAGAAGGAGCCGGACGTTTCCCGTTTGGGAAAAATACTCTGCCGAGAACAAACACGATGACATGTCCCGTCTGTGGAAAAGCACAGATCCCTAGTGATGTTATGCCTGTGAATATGCTGCCCAGGGAAGGTGAAGAGCGGCAACAGCTTTCAGGGCTGGCCCCTTCCTTGTGGCAGAAGGAGCCGGACGTTTCCCGTTTGGGAAAAAGGCTCTGCCGAGAAAGGACACGATGACATGTCCCGTCTCTGGAAAAGCACAGATCCCTAGTGATGTTATGCCTGTGAATAGGGTGCACGGGGAAGGTGAAGACCAGCAGCACCTTTCAGGGCTGGCCCCTTCCTTGTGAGAGAAGGAGACGGACGTTTCCCGTTTGGGAAAAATACTCTGCCGAGAACGGACACGATGACATCTCCCGTCCCTGGGAAAGCACAGATCCCAAGCGCTGCTGTGCCTGTGAATAGGGTGCACGGGGAAGGTGAAGACCAGCAACAGCTTTCAGGGCTAGCACCTTCCTTGTGGGAGAAGGAGCCGGACGTTTCCCGTTTGGGAAAATGTTCTGCCGGGAAAGGACATGATGACATGTCCCGTCTCTGGGAAAGCACAGATCCCAAGCGCTGCTGTGCCTGTGAATAGGATGCCCAGGGAAGGTGAAGAGCAGCAACAGCTTTCAGGGCTGGCCCCTTCCTTGTGGCAGAAGGAGCCGGACGTTTCCCGTTTGGGAAAAATACTCTGCCGAAAACGGACACGATGACATGTCCCGTCTGTGGAAAAGCACAGATCCCTAGTGATGTTATGCCTGTGAATAGGCTGCCCAGGGAAGGTGAAGACCAGCAGCAGCTTTCTGGGTTAGCACCTTCATTGTGGGAGAATGAGCCGGACGTTTCCCGTTTGGGAAAAATACTCTGCCAAGAATGCACACGATGACATGTCCCGTCTCTGGGAAAGCACAGATCCCAAGCGTTGCTGTGCTTATTAATAGGCTGCCCAGGGAAGGTGAAGACCAGAAAGAGCTTTTAGGGCTGGCCCCTTCCTTGTGGGAGAAGGAGCCCGACGTTTCCCGTTTGGGAAAAAGTCTCTGCCGAGAAAGGACACCATGACATGTCTCGTCTCTGGGAAAGCACAGATCCCAAGCGCTGCTGTGCCTGTGAATAGGGTGCACGGGGAAGGTGAAGACCAGCAACAGCTCTCTGGGCTAGCACCTTCCTTGTGGGAGAAGGAGCCGGACGTTTCCCATTTGGGAAAAAGGCTCTGCCGAGAAAGGACATGATGACATGTCCCGTCTCTGGGAAAGCACAGATCCCTAGTGATGATCTGCCTCTGAATATGCTGCCAAGGGAAGGTGAAGACCAGCAATAGCTTTCAGGGCTAGCATCTTCATTGTGGGAGAATGAGCCGGACGTTTCCCGTTTGGGAAAAAGGCTCTGCCGAGAAAGGACATGATGACATGTCCCGTCTCTGGGAAAGCACAGATCCCTAGTGATATTCTGCCTCTGAGTATGCTGCCCAGGGAAGGTGAAGACCAGCAACAGCTTTCAGGGCTGGCACCTTCCTTGTGGCAGAAGGAGCCAGACGTTTCCCGTTTGGGAAAAAGGCTCTGCCGAGAACGGACACGATGACATGTCCCGTCTCTGGGAAAGCACAGATCCCAAGCGTTGCTGTGGTTATTAATAGGCTGCCCAGGGAAGGTGAAGAGCGGCAACAGCTTTCAGGGCTGGCCCCTTCCTTGTGGCAGAAGGAGCCGGACGTTTCCCGTTTGGGAAAAAGGCTCTGCCGAGAAAGGACACGATGACATGTCCCGTCTCTGGAAAAGCACAGATCCCTAGTGATGTTATGCCTGTGAATAGGCTGCCCAGGGAAGCTGAAGACCAGCAGCACCTTTCAAGGCTGGCCCCTTCCTTGTGGGAGAAGGAGACGGACGTTTCCCATTTGGGAAAAATACTCTGCCGAGAACGGACACGATGACATGTCCCGTCCCTGGGAAAGCACAGATCCCAAGCGCTGCTGTGCCTGTGAATAGGGTGCACGGGGAAGGTGAAGACCAGCAACAGCTTTCAGGGCTAGCACCTTCCTTGTGGGAGAAGGAGCCGGACGTTTCCCATTTGGGAAAATGTTCTGCCGGGAAAGGACATGATGACATGTCCCGTCTCTGGGAAAGCACAGATCCCAAGCTTTGCTGTGCTTATTAATAGGCTGCCCAGGGAAGGTGAAGACCCGCAGCAGCTTTCAGGGCTGGCCCCTTCCTTGTGGCAGAAGGAGCCGGACGTTTCCCGTTTGGGAAAAAGGCTCTGCCGAGAACGGACACGATGACATGTCCCGTCTCTGGGAAAGCACAGATCCCAAGCGTTGCTGTGGTTATTAATAGGCTGCCCAGGGAAGGTGAAGAGCAGCAACAGCTTTCAGGGCTGGCCCCTTCCTTGTGGGAGAAGGAGCCGGACGTTTCACGTTTAGGAAAAATACTCTGCCGAGAACGGACACGATGACATGTCCCGTCTGTGGAAAAGCACAGATCCCTAGTGATGTTATGCCTGTGAATATGCTGCCCAGGGAAGGTGAAGAGCAGCAACAGCTTTCCGGGCTGGCCCCTTCCGTGTGGGAGAAGGAGCCGGACGTTTCCCGTTTGGGAAAAAGGCTCTGCCGAGAAAGGACACGATGACATCTCCCGTCCCTGAGAAAGCACAGGTTCCAAGCGCTGCTGTGTCTGTGAATAGGGTGCACGGGAAGGTCAAGACCAGCAACAGCTTTCAGGGCTAGCACCTTCATTGTGGGAGAAGGAGGCGGACGTTTCCCGTTTGGGAAAAAGGTTCTGCCGAGAAAGGACACGATGACATGTCCCGTCCCTGGGAAAGCACAGATCCCTAGTGATGTTATGCCTGTGAATAGGCTGCCAAGGGAAGGTGAAGACCAGCAGCACCTTTCAGGGCTGGCCCCTTCCTTGTGGCAGAAGGAGCCGGATGTTTCCTTTTTGGGAAAAATACTCTGCCGAGAAAGGACACGATGACATGTCCCGTCTCTGGGAAAGAACAGATCCCAAGCGTTGCTGTGCTTATTAATAGGCTGCCAGGGAAGGTGAAGACCAGCAACAGCTTTCAGGGCTAGCACCTTCATTGTGGGAGAAGGAGCCGGACGTTTCCCGTTTGGGAAAAAGGCTCTGCCGAGAAAGGACACGATGACATGTCCCGTCTCTGGGAAAGCACAGGTCCCAAGCGCTGCTGTGCCTATGAATAGGGTGCATGGGGAAGGTGAAGAAGAGCAACAGCTTTCAGCGCTGGCTCCTTCCTTGTGGCAGAAGGAGCCGGAAGTTTCCCGTTTGGGAAAAAGCTCTTCCGAGAAAGGACACCATGACATGTCCCGCCTCTGGGAAAGCACAGATCCCAAGCGCTGCTGTGCCTGTGAATAGGGTGCCAAGGGAAGGTGAAGACCAGCAACAGCTTTCAGGGCTAGCACCTTCATTGTGGGAGAATGAGCCGGACGTTTCCCGTTTGGGAAAAATACTCTGCCGAGAATGGACACGATGACATGTCCCATCTCTGGGAAAGCACAGATCCCAAGCGTTGCTGTGCTTATTAATAGGCTGCCCAGGGAAGGTGAAGACCAGAAAGAGCTTTCAGTGCTGGCCCGTTCCTTGTGGCAGAAGGAGCCGGACGTTTCCCGTTTGGGAAAAATACTCTGCCGAAAACGGACACGATGACATGTCCCGTCTCTGGGAAAGCATAGATCCCAAACGTTGCTGTGCCTCTGAATAGGCTGCCCAGGGAAGGCGAAGACCAGCAAGAGCTTTTAGGGCTGCCCCCTTCCTTGTGGGAGAAGGAGCCCGACGTTTCCCGTTTGGGAAAAAGTCTCTGCCGAGAAAGGACACGATGACATGTCCCGTCTCTGGGAAAGCACAGATCCCAAGCGTTGCTGTGCTTATTAATAGGCTGCCCAGGGAAGGTGAAGACTAGCAACAGCTTTCAGGGCTGGCCCCTTCCTTGTGGCAGAAGGAGCCGGACGTTTCCCTTTTCGGAAAAAAGCTCTGCCTAGAACGGACACGATGACATGTCCCGTCTCTGGGAAAGCACAGGTCCCAAGCGCTGCTCTGCCTGTGAATAGGGTGCATGGGGAAGGTGAAGAGCAGCAACAGCTTTCAGGGCTGGCCCCTTCCTTGTGGGAGAAGGAGCCGGACGTTTCCCATTTGGGAAAAAGGCTCTGCCGAGAACGGACACGATGACATGTCCCGTCTCTGGAAAAGCACAGATCCCTAGTGATGTTATGCCTGTGAATAGGCTGCCCAGGGAAGGTGAAGTCCAGCAGCAGCTTTCAGGGCTGGCCCCTTCCTTGTGGCAGAAGGAGCCGGACGTTTCCCATTTTGGAAAAAGGCTCTGCCGAGAACGGACACGATGACATGTCCCGTCTCTGGGAAAGCACAGATCCCAAGCGCTGCTGTGCCTGTGAATAGGGTGCACGGGGAAGGTGAAGACCAGCAACAGCTTTCTGGGCTACCACCTTCCTTGTGGGAGAAGGAGCCGGACGTTTCCCATTTGGGAAAATGTTCTGCCGGGAAAGGACATGATGACATGTCCCGTCTCTGGGAAAGCACAGATCCCAAGCGCTGCTGTGCCTGTGAATAGGATGCCCAGGGAAGGTGAAGAGCAGCAACAGCTTTCAGGGCTGGCCCCTTCCTTGTGGGAGAAGGAGCCGGACGTTTCCCGTTTGGGAAAAATACTCTGCCGAGAACGGACACGATGACATGTCCCGTCTGTGGAAAAGCACAGATCCCTAGTGATGTTATGCCTGTGAATATGCTGCCCAGGGAAGGTGAAGAGCGGCAACAGCTTTCAGGGCTGGCCCCTTCCTTGTGGCAGAAGGAGCCGGACGTTTCCCGTTTGGGAAAAAGGCTCTGCCGAGAAAGGACACGATGACATGTCCCGTCTCTGGAAAAGCACAGATCCCTAGTGATGTTATGCCTGTGAATAGGGTGCACGGGGAAGGTGAAGACCAGCAGCACCTTTCAGGGCTGGCCCCTTCCTTGTGAGAGAAGGAGCCGGACGTTTCCCGTTTGGGAAAAATACTCTGCCGAGAACGGACACGATGACATCTCCCGTCCCTGGGAAAGCACAGATCCCAAGCGCTGCTGTGCCTGTGAATAGGGTGCACGGGGAAGGTGAAGACCAGCAACAGCTTTCAGGGCTAGCACCTTCCTTGTGGGAGAAGGAGCCGGACGTTTCCCGTTTGGGAAAATGTTCTGCCGGGAAAGGACATGATGACATGTCCCGTCTCTGGGAAAGCACAGATCCCAAGCGCTGCTGTGCCTGTGAATAGGATGCCCAGGGAAGGTGAAGAGCAGCAACAGCTTTCAGGGCTGGCCCCTTCCTTGTGGCAGAAGGAGCCGGACGTTTCCCGTTTGGGAAAAATACTCTGCCGAAAACGGACACGATGACATGTCCCGTCTGTGGAAAAGCACAGATCCCTAGTGATGTTATGCCTGTGAATAGGCTGCCCAGGGAAGGTGAAGACCAGCAGCAGCTTTCTGGGTTAGCACCTTCATTGTGGGAGAATGAGCCGGACGTTTCCCGTTTGGGAAAAATACTCTGCCAAGAATGCACACGATGACATGTCCCGTCTCTGGGAAAGCACAGATCCCAAGCGTTGCTGTGCTTATTAATAGGCTGCCCAGGGAAGGTGAAGACCAGAAAGAGCTTTTAGGGCTGGCCCCTTCCTTGTGGGAGAAGGAGCCCGACGTTTCCCGTTTGGGAAAAAGTCTCTGCCGAGAAAGGACACCATGACATGTCTCGTCTCTGGGAAAGCACAGATCCCAAGCGCTGCTGTGCCTGTGAATAGGGTGCACGGGGAAGGTGAAGACCAGCAACAGCTCTCTGGGCTAGCACCTTCCTTGTGGGAGAAGGAGCCGGACGTTTCCCGTTTGGGAAAAAGGCTCTGCCGAGAAAGGACATGATGACATGTCCCGTCTCTGGGAAAGCACAGATCCCTAGTGATGATCTGCCTCTGAATATGCTGCCAAGGGAAGGTGAAGACCAGCAATAGCTTTCAGGGCTAGCATCTTCATTGTGGGAGAATGAGCCGGACGTTTCCCGTTTGGGAAAAAGGCTCTGCCGAGAAAGGACATGATGACATGTCCCGTCTCTGGGAAAGCACAGATCCCTAGTGATATTCTGCCTCTGAGTATGCTGCCCAGGGAAGGTGAAGACCAGCAACAGCTTTCAGGGCTGGCACCTTCCTTGTGGCAGAAGGAGCCAGACGTTTCCCGTTTGGGAAAAAGGCTCTGCCGAGAACGGACACGATGACATGTCCCGTCTCTGGGAAAGCACAGATCCCAAGCGTTGCTGTGGTTATTAATAGGCTGCCCAGGGAAGGTGAAGAGCGGCAACAGCTTTCAGGGCTGGCCCCTTCCTTGTGGCAGAAGGAGCCGGACGTTTCCCGTTTGGGAAAAAGGCTCTGCCGAGAAAGGACACGATGACATGTCCCGTCTCTGGAAAAGCACAGATCCCTAGTGATGTTATGCCTGTGAATAGGCTGCCCAGGGAAGCTGAAGACCAGCAGCACCTTTCAAGGCTGGCCCCTTCCTTGTGGGAGAAGGAGACGGACGTTTCCCATTTGGGAAAAATACTCTGCCGAGAACGGACACGATGACATCTCCCGTCCCTGGGAAAGCACAGATCCCAAGCGCTGCTGTGCCTGTGAATAGGGTGCACGGGGAAGGTGAAGACCAGCAACAGCTTTCAGGGCTAGCACCTTCCTTGTGGGAGAAGGAGCCGGACGTTTCCCATTTGGGAAAATGTTCTGCCGGGAAAGGACATGATGACATGTCCCGTCTCTGGGAAAGCACAGATCCCAAGCTTTGCTGTGCTTATTAATAGGCTGCCCAGGGAAGGTGAAGACCCGCAGCAGCTTTCAGGGCTGGCCCCTTCCTTGTGGCAGAAGGAGCCGGACGTTTCCCGTTTGGGAAAAAGGCTCTGCCGAGAACGGACACGATGACATGTCCCGTCTCTGGGAAAGCACAGATCCCAAGCGTTGCTGTGGTTATTAATAGGCTGCCCAGGGAAGGTGAAGAGCAGCAACAGCTTTCAGGGCTGGCCCCTTCCTTGTGGGAGAAGGAGCCGGACGTTTCACGTTTAGGAAAAATACTCTGCCGAGAACGGACACGATGACATGTCCCGTCTGTGGAAAAGCACAGATCCCTAGTGATGTTATGCCTGTGAATATGCTGCCCAGGGAAGGTGAAGAGCAGCAACAGCTTTCCGGGCTGGCCCCTTCCGTGTGGGAGAAGGAGCCGGACGTTTCCCGTTTGGGAAAAAGGCTCTGCCGAGAAAGGACACGATGACATCTCCCGTCCCTGAGAAAGCACAGGTTCCAAGCGCTGCTGTGTCTGTGAATAGGGTGCACGGGAAGGTCAAGACCAGCAACAGCTTTCAGGGCTAGCACCTTCATTGTGGGAGAAGGAGGCGGACGTTTCCCGTTTGGGAAAAAGGTTCTGCCGAGAAAGGACACGATGGCATGTCCCGTCCCTGGGAAAGCACAGATCCCTAGTGATGTTATGCCTGTGAATAGGCTGCCAAGGGAAGGTGAAGACCAGCAGCACCTTTCAGGGCTGGCCCCTTCCTTGTGGCAGAAGGAGCCGGATGTTTCCTTTTTGGGAAAAATACTCTGCCGAGAAAGGACACGATGACATGTCCCGTCTCTGGGAAAGAACAGATCCCAAGCGTTGCTGTGCTTATTAATAGGCTGCCAGGGAAGGTGAAGACCAGCAACAGCTTTCAGGGCTAGCACCTTCATTGTGGGAGAAGGAGCCGGACGTTTCCCGTTTGGGAAAAAGGCTCTGCCGAGAAAGGACACGATGACATGTCCCGTCTCTGGGAAAGCACAGGTCCCAAGCGCTGCTGTGCCTATGAATAGGGTGCACGGGGAAGGTGAAGAAGAGCAACAGCTTTCAGGGCTGGCTCCTTCCTTGTGGCAGAAGGAGACGGACGTTTCCCGTTTGGGAAAAAGCTCTTCCGAGAAAGGACACCATGACATGTCCCGCCTCTGGGAAAGCACAGATCCCAAGCGATGCTGTGCCTGTGAAAAGGGTGCCAAGGGAAGGTGAAGGCCAGCAACAGCTTTCAGGGCTGGCCCCTTCCTTGTGGGAGAAGGAGCCGGACATTTCCCATTTCGGAAGAATACTCTGCCGAGAACGGACACGATGACATGTCCCGTCTCTGGGAAAGCACAGATCCCGAGCGCTGCTGTGCTTATTAATAGGCTGGCCAGGGAAGGTGAAGACCAGCAAGAGCTTTCTGGGCTAGCACCTTCCTTGTGGCAGAAGGAGCCAGACGTTTCCCATTTCGGAAAAATACTCTGCCGAGAACGGACACGATGACATGTCCCGTCTCTGGGAAAGCACAGATCCCTAGTGATGCTCTGCCTGTGAATAGGGTGCATGGGGAAGGTGAAGAGCAGCAACAGCTTTCAGGGCTGGCCCCTTCCTTATGGGAGAAGGAGCCGGACGTTTCCCGTTTGGGAAAAAGGCTCTGCCGAGAACGGACACGATGACATGTCCCGTCTCTGGAAAAGCACAGATCCCTAGTGATGTTATGCCTGTGAATAGGCTGCCCAGGGAAGGTGAAGACCAGCAGCAGCTTTCAGGGCTAGCACCTTCATTGTGGGAGAAGGAGCCGGATGTTTCCCATTTTGGAAAAAGGCTCTGCCGAGAAAGGACACGATGACATGTACCGTCTCTGGGAAAGCACAGATCCCAAGCGTTGCTGTGGTTATTAATAGGCTGCCCAGGGAAGGTGAAGAGCAGCAACAGCTTTCAGGGCTGGCCCCTTCCTTGTGGGAGAAGGAGCCGGACGTTTCCAGTTTGGGAAAAATACTCTGCCGAGAACGAACACGATGACATGTCCCGTCTGTGGAAAAGCACAGATCCCTAGTGATGTTATGCCTGTGAACATGCTGCCCAGGGAAGGTGAAGACCAGAAACAGCTTTCAGGGCTGGCCCCTTCCTTGCGGCAGAAGGAGCCGGACGTTTCCAGTTTGGGAAAAAGGCTCTGCCGAGAACGGACACGATGACATGTCCCGCGTCTGGGAAAGCACAGATCCCAAGCGCTGCTGTGCCTGTGAATAGGGTTCCAAGGGAAGGTGAAGACCAGCAACAGCTTTCTGGGCTAGCACCTTCATTTTGGGAGAATGAGCCGGATGTTTCCCGTTTGGGAAAAAGGCTCTGCCGAGAAAGGACATGATGACATGTCCCGTCTCTGGGGAAGCACAGATCCCTAGTGATGTTCTGCCTCTGAATATGCTGCCAAGGGAAGGTGAAGAGCAGCAACAGCTTTCAGGGCTGGCCCCTTCCTTGTGGCAGAAGGAGCCGGACGTTTCCCGTTTGGGAAAAAGGCTCTGCCGAGAACGGACACGATGACATGTCCCGTCTCTGGGAAAGCACAGATCCGAAGCGCTGCTCTGCCTGTGAATAGGGTGCACGGGGAAGGTGAAGAGCAGCAACAGCTTTCAGGGCTGGCCCCTTCCTTGTGGCAGAAAGAGCTGGACGTTTCCTGTTTGGGAAAAATACTCTGCCGAGAACGGACACGATGACATGTCCCGTCTCTGGGAAAGCACAGATCCCAAGCGTTGCTGTGCTTATTAATAGGCTGCCCAGGGAAGGTGAAGACCAGCAACAGGTTTCAGGGCTGGCCACTTCCTTGTGGGAGAAGGAGCCGGACGTTTCCCTTTTCGGAAAAAGGCTCTGCCGAGAACGGACACGATCACATGTCCCGTCTCTGGGAAAGCACAGGTCCCAAGCGCTGCTCTGCCTATAAATAGGGTGCATGGGGAAGGTGAAGAGCAGCAACAGCTTTCAGGGCTGGCCCCTTCCTTGTTGCAGAAGGAGCCGGACGTTTCCCGTTTGGGAAAAAGGCTCTGCCGAGAAAGGACACGATGACACGACCCGCCTCTGGGAAAGCACAGATCCCAAGCGCTGCTGTGCCTGTGAATAGGCTGCCCAGGGAAGGTGAAGACCAGCAACAGCTTTCTGGGCTAGCACCTTCATTGTGGGAGAAGGAGCCGGACGTTTCCCATTTTGGAAAAAGGCTCTGCCGAGAAAGGACACGATGACATGTACCGTCTCTGGGAAAGCACAGATCCCAAGCGCTGCTGTGCCTGTGAATAGGGTGCACGGGGAAGGTGATGAGCAGCAACAGCTTTCAGGGCTGGCCCCTTCCTTGTGGCAGAAGGAGCCGGACGTTTCCCGTTTGGGAAAAAGGCTCTGCCGAGAACGGACACGATGACATGTCCCATCTCTTGGAAAGCACAGATCCCAAGCGTTTCTGTGGTTATTAATAGGCTGCCCAGGGAAGGTGAAGACCAGCAACAGCTTTCAGGGCTGGCCCCTTCCTTGTGGGAGAAGGAGCCGGACGTTTCCAGTTTGGGAAAAATACTCTGCCGAGAACGGACCCGATGACATGTCCCGTCTCTGGAAAAGCACAGATCCCTAGTGATGTTATGCCTGTGAATATGCTGCCCAGGGAAGGTGAAGACCAGCAACAGCTTTCAGGGCTGGCCCCTTCCTTGCGGCAGAAGAAGCCAGACGTTTCCCATTTCGGAAAAATACTCTGCCGAGAACGGACACGATGACATGTCCCGTCTGTGGGAAAGCACAGATCCCTAGTGATGCTCTGCCTGTGAATAGGTTGCATTGGGCAGGTGAAGAGCAGCAACAGCTTTCACGGCTGTCCCCTTCCTTGTGGCAGAAGGAGCCGGACGTTTCCCGTTTTGGAAAAATACTCTGCCGGAAAGGACACGATGACATGTCCCGTCTGTGGGAAAGCACAGATCCTAAGCGATGCTGTGCTTATTCATAGGCTGCCCAGGGAAGGTGAAGACCAGCAAGAGCTTTCAGGGCTAGCACCTTCACTGTGGGAGAAGGAGCCGGACGTTTCCCGTTTGGGAAAAAGGTTCTGCCGAGAAAGGACACTATGATATGTCCCGTCCCTGGGAAAGCACAGATCCCTAGTGATGTTATGCCTGTGAATAGGCTGCCAAGGGAAGGTGAAGACCAGCAACAGCTTTCAGGGCTAGCACCTTCATTGTGGGAGAAGGAGCCGGACGTTTCCCGTTTGGGAAAAAGGCTCTGCCGAGAAAGGACACGATGACATGTCCCGTCTCTGGGAAAGCACAGGTCCCAAGTGCTGCTGTGCCTATGAATAGGGTGCACGGGGAAGGTGAAGAAGAGCAACAGCTTTCAGGGCTGGCCCCTTCCTTGTGGCAGAAGGAGCCGGAAGTTTCCCGTTTGGGAAAAAGCTCTGCTGAGAATGGACACCATGACATGTGCCGTCTCTGGGAAAGCACAGGTCCCAAGCGCTGCTGTACCTATGAATAGGGTGCACGGGGAAGGTGAAGACCAGCAACAGCTCTCTGGGCTAGCACCTTCCTTGTGGGAGAAGGAGCTGGACGTTTCCTGTTTGGGAAAAGGTTCTGCCGAGAAAGGACACGATGACATGTCCCGTCCCTGGGAAAGCACAGATCCCAAGATTTGTTGTGCTTATTAATAGGCTGCCCAGGGAAGGTGAAGGCCAGCAACAGCTTTCAGGGCTGGCCCCTTCCTTGTGGGAGAAGGAGCCGGACGTTTCCCATTTCGGAAGAACACTCTGCCGAGAACGGACACGATGACATGTCCCGTCTCTGGGAAAGCACAGATCCCAAGCGCTGCTGTGCTTATTAATAGGCTGGCCAGGGAAGGTGAAGACCAGCAAGAGCTTTCTGGGCTAGCACCTTCCTTCTGGGAGAAGGAGCCGGACGTTTCCCATTTCGGAAAAATACTCTGCCGAGAACGGACACGATGACATGTCCCGTCTGTGGGAAAGCACAGATCCCTAGTGATGCTCTGCCTGTGAATAGGGTGCATGGGGAAGGTGAAGAGCAGCAACAGCTTTCACGGCTGTCCCCTTCCTTGTAGCAGAAGGAGCCGGACGTTTCCGTTTTGGAAAAATACTCTGCCGAGAATGGACACGATGACATGTCCCGTCCCTGAGAAACCACAGATTCGAAGCGCTGCTCTGCCTGTGAATAGGGTGGACGGGGAAGGTGAAGACCAGCAAGAGCTTTCAGGCCTAGCACCTTCATTGTGGGAGAAGGAGCCGGACGTTTACCGTTTGGGAAAAAATCTCTGCCGAGAACGGACACGATGACATGTCCCGTCTCTGAGAAAGCACAGGTCCCAAGCGCTGCTGTGCGTATGAATAGGGTGCATGGGGAAGGTGAAGACCAGCAGGAGCTTTCTGGGCTAGCACCTTCATTGTGGGACAAGGAGGCGGACGTTTCCCGTTTGGGAAAAAGGTTCTGCCCAGAAAGGACACGATGACATGTCCCGTCCCTGGGAAAGCACAGATCCCTAGTGATGTTATGCCTGTGAATAGGCTGCCCAGGTAAGGTGAAGACCAGCAGCACCTTTCAGGGCTGGCCCCTTCCTTGTGGCAGAAGGAGCCAGGCGTTTCCCGTTTGGGAAAAATACTCTGCCGAGAACGGGCACGATGACATGTCCCGTGTCTGGGAAAGCACAGATCCCTAGTGATGTTATGCCTGTGAAAAGGCTGCCCAGGGAAGGTGAGGACCAGCAGCACCTTTCAGGGCTGGCCCCTTCCTTGTGGCAGAAGGAGCCAGACGTTTCCCGTTTGGGAAAAAGTCTCTGACGAGAACGGACACGATGACATGTCCCGTCTCTGGGAAAGCACAGATCCCAAGCGCTGCTGTGCCTGTGAATAGGGTGCATGGGGAAGGTGAAGACCAGCAGCAGCTTTCAGGGCTGGCCCCTTCCTTGTGGGAGAAGGAGCCGGACGTTTCCCTTTTGGAAAAATGTCTCTGCCGAGAAAGGACACGATGACATCTCCCGTCCGGGAGAAAGCACAGATCCGAAGCGCTGCTGTGCCTGTGAATAGGGTGCACGGTAAAGGTGAAGACCAGCAACAGCTTTCAAGGGCTAGCACCTTCAGTGTGGGAGAAGGAGCCGGACGTTTCCCATTTTGGAAGAAGGCTCTGCCGAGAACGGACACGATGACATGTCCCGTGTCTGGGAAAGCACAGATCCCTAGTGATGTTCTGCCTGTGAATAGGGTGCACGGGGAAGGTGAAGACCAGCAACAGCTTTCACCGCTGGCCCCTTCCTTGTGGCAGAAGGAGCCGGACGTTTCCCGTTTTGGAAAAATACTCTGCCGAGAATGCACACGATGACATGTCCCGTCTCTGGGAAAGCACAGATCCTAAGCGTTGCTGTGCTTATTAATAGGCTGCCCAGGGAAGGTGAAGACCAGCAACGGCTTTCAGGGCTGGCACCTTCATTGTGGGAGAAGGAGCCGGAGGTTTCCCGTTTGGGAAAAAGGTTCTGCCGCGAAGGACACGATGACATGTCCCGTCCCTGGAAAGCACAGATCCCTAGTGATGTTATGCCTGTGAATAGGCTGCCAAGGGAAGGTGAAGACCAGCAGCACCTTTCAGGGCTGGCCCCTTCCTTGTGGGAGAAGGAGCCGGACGTTTCCCGTTTGGGAAAAAGGTTCTGCCCAGAAAGGACACGATGACATGTCCCGTCCCTGGGAAAGCACAGATCCCTAGTGATGTTATGCCTGTGAATAGGCTGCCCAGGTAAGGTGAAGACCAGCAGCACCTTTCAGGGCTGGCCCCTTCCTTGTGGCAGAAGGAGCCAGGCGTTTCCCGTTTGGGAAAAATACTCTGCCGAGAACGGACACGATGACATGTCCCGTGTCTGGGAAAGCACAGATCCCTAGTGATGTTATGCCTGTGAAAAGGCTGCCCAGGGAAGGTGAGGACCAGCAGCACCTTTCAGGGCTGGCCCCTTCCTTGTGGCAGAAGGAGCCAGACGTTTCCCGTTTGGGAAAAAGTCTCTGACGAGAACGGACACGATGACATGTCCCGTCTCTGGGAAAGCACAGATCCCAAGCGCTGCTGTGCCTGTGAATAGGGTGCATGGGGAAGGTGAAGACCAGCAGCAGCTTTCAGGGCTGGCCCCTTCCTTGTGGGAGAAGGAGCCGGACGTTTCCCTTTTGGAAAAATGTCTCTGCCGAGAAAGGACACGATGACATCTCCCGTCCCTGAGAAAGCACAGATCCGAAGCGCTGCTGTGCCTGTGAATAGGGTGCACGGTAAAGGTGAAGACCAGCAACAGCTTTCAAGGGCTAGCACCTTCAGTGTGGGAGAAGGAGCTGGACGTTTCCCATTTTGGAAGAAGGCTCTGCCGAGAACGGACACGATGACATGTCCCGTGTCTGGGAAAGCACAGATCCCTAGTGATGTTCTGCCTGTGAATAGGGTGCACGGGGAAGGTGAAGACCAGCAACAGCTTTCACCGCTGGCCCCTTCCTTGTGGCAGAAGGAGCCGGACGTTTCCCGTTTTGGAAAAATACTCTGCCGAGAATGCACACGATGACATGTCCCGTCTCTGGGAAAGCACAGATCCCAAGCGTTGCTGTGCTTATTAATAGGCTGCCCAGGGAAGGTGAAGACCAGCAACAGCTTTCAGGGCTAGCACCTTCATTGTGGGAGAAGGAGCCGGAGGTTTCCCGTTTGGGAAAAAGGTTCTGCCGCGAAGGACACGATGACATGTCCCGTCCCTGGAAAGCACAGATCCCTAGTGATGTTATGCCTGTGAATAGGCTGCAAAGGGAAGGTGAAGACCAGCAGCACCTTTCAGGGCTGGCCCCTTCCTTGTGGCAGAAGGAGCCGGACGTATCCCGTTTGGGAAAAAGGGTCTGCCGAGAACGGACACCATGACATGTCCCGTCTCTGGGAAAGCACAGGTCCCAAGCGCTGCTGTGCCTATGAATAGGGTGCATGGGGAAGGTGAAGAGCAGCAAGAGCTTTCTGGGCTAGCACCTTCATTGTGGGAGAAGGAGCCGGACGTTTCCTGTTTGGGAAAAAGGTTCTGCCGAGAATGGACACGATGACATGACCCGTCTCTGGGAAAGCACAGATCCCTAGTGATATTCTGCCTCTGAGTATGCTGCCAAGGGAAGGTGAAGACCAGCAACAGCTTTCAGGGCTGGCCCCTTCCTTGTGGCAGAAGGAGCCGGACGTATCCCATTTGGGAAAAAGGGTCTGCCGAGAACGGACCCGATGACATGTCCCGTCTCTGGGAAAGCACAGATCCCAAGCGTTGCTGTGCTTATTAATAGGCTGCCCAGGGAAGGTGAAGAGCAGCAACAGCTTTCCGGGCTGGCCCCTTCCTTGTGGGAGAAGGAGCCGGACGTTTCCAGTTTGGGAAAAATACACTGCCGAGAACGAACACGATGACATGTCCCGTCTGTGGAAAAGCACAGATCCCTAGTGATGTTATGCCTGTGAATATGCTGCCCAGGGAAGGTGAAGACCAGAAACAGCTTTCAGGGCTGGCCCCTTCCTTGCGGCAGAAGGAGCCGGACGTTTCCAGTTTGGGAAAAAGGCTCTGCCGAGAACGGGCACGATGACATGTCCCGTCTGTGGGAAAGCACAGGTCCCAAGCGCTGCTCTGCCTATAAATAGGGTGCATGGGGAAGGTGAAGAGCAGCAACAGCTTTCAGGGCTGGCCCCTTCCTTGTGGGAGAAGGAGCCGGACGTTTCCCGTTTGGGAAAAAGGCTCTGCCGGGAAAGGACACGATCACATGTCCCGTCTCTGGAAAAGCACAGATCCCTAGTGATGTTATGCCTGTGAATAGGCTGCCAAGGGAAGGTGAAGACCAGCAGCACCTTTCAGGGCCGGCCCCTTCCCTGTGGGAGAAGGAGCCGGACGTTTCCCATTTGGGAAAAATACTCTGCCGAGAACGGACACGATGACACGACCCGCCTCTGGGAAAGCACAGATCCCAAGCGCTGCTGTGCCTGTGAATAGGGTGCCAAGGGAAGGTGAAGACCAGCAACAGCTTTCAGGGCTAGCACCTTCATTGTGGGAGAAGGAGCCGGACGTTTCCCATTTTGGAAAAAGGCTCTGCCGAGAAAGGACACGATGACATGTACCGTCTCTGGGAAAGCACAGATCCCAAGCGCTGCTGTGCCTGTGAATAGGGTGCATGGGGAAGGTGAAGAGCAGCAACAGCTTTCAGGGCTGGCCCCTTCCTTGTGGCAGAAGGAGCCGGAAGTTTCCCGTTTGGGAAAAAGGCTCTGCCGAGAAAGGACATGATGACATGTCCCGTCTCTGGGAAAACACAGATCCCTAGTGATGTTCTGCCTGTGAATATGCTGCCAAGGGAAGGTGAAGACCAGCAATAGCTTTCAGGGGTAGCACCTTCATTGTGGGAGAATGATCCGGACGTTTCCCGTTTGGGAAAAAGGCTCTTCCGAGAACGGACACGATGACATGTCCCATCTCTGGGAAAGCACAGATCCCAAGCGTTTCTGTGGTTATTAATAGGCTGCCCAGGGAAGGTGAAGACCAGCAACAGCTTTCAGGGCTGGCCTCTTCCTTGTGGGAGAAGGAGCCGGACGTTTCCAGTTTGGGAAAAATACTCTGCCGAAAACGGACACGATGCCATGTCCCGTCTCTGGAAAAGCACAGATCCCTAGTGATGTTATGCCTGTGAATAGGCTGCCCAGGGAAGGTGAAGACCAGCAACAGCTTTCAGGGCTGGCCCCTTCCTTGCGGCAGAAGAAGCCAGACGTTTCCCATTTCGGAAAAATACTCTGCCGAGAACGGACACGATGACATGTCCCGTCTGTGGGAAAGCACAGATCCCTAGTGATGCTCTGCCTGTGAATAGGTTGCATTGGGAAGGTGAAGAGCAGCAACAGCTTTCACGGCTGTCCCCTTCCTTGTGGCAGAAGGAGCCGGACGTTTCCCGTTTTGGAAAAATACTCTGCCGGAAAGGACACAATGACATGTCCCGTCTGTGGGAAAGCACAGATCCTAAGCGATGCTGTGCTTATTCATAGGCTGCCCAGGGAAGGTGAAGACCAGCAACAGCTTTCAGGGCTAGCACCTTCACTGTGGGAGAAGGAGCCGGACGTTTCCCGTTTGGGAAAAATACTCTGCCGAGAAAGGACACTATGACATGTCCCGTCCCTGGGAAAGCACAGATCCCTAGTGATGTTATGCCTGTGAATAGGCTGCCAAGGGAAGGTGAAGACCAGCAGCACCTTTCAGGGCTGGCCCCTTCCTTGTGGGAGAAGGAGCCGGATGTTTCCCGTTTGGGAAAAATGCTCTTCCGAGAAAGGACACGATGACATGTCCCGTCTCTGGGAAAGCACAGGTCCCAAGTGCTGCTGTGCCTATGAATAGGGTGCACGGGGAAGGTGAAGAAGAGCAACAGCTTTCAGGGCTGGCCCCTTCCTTGTGGCAGAAGGAGCCAGAATTTTCCCGTTTGGGAAAAAGCTCTGCCGAGAATGGACACCATGACATGTCCCGTCTCTGGGAAAGCACAGGTCCCAAGCGCTGCTGTACCTATGAATAGGGTGCACGGGGAAGGTGAAGACCAGCAAGAGCTTTCAGGCCTAGCACCTTCATTGTGGGAGAAGAGCTGGACGTTTCCTGTTTGGGAAAAAGGTTCTGCCGAGAAAGGACACGATGACATGTCCCGTCCCTGGGAAAGCACAGATCCCAAGCTTTGTTGTGCTTATTAATAGGCTGCCCAGGGAAGGTGAAGGCCAGCAACAGCTTTCAGGGCTGGCCCCTTCCTTGTGGGAGAAGGAGCCGGACGTTTCCCATTTCGGAAGAATACTCTGCCGAGAACGGACACGATGACATGTCCCGTCTCTGGGAAAGCACAGATCCCAAGCGCTGCTGTGCTTATTAATAGGCTGGCCAGGGAAGGTGAAGACCAGCAAGAGCTTTCTGGGCTAGCACCTTCCTTGTGGCAGAAGGAGCCAGACGTTTCCCATGTCGGAAAAATACTCTGCCGAGAACGGACACGATGACATGTCCCGTCTGTGGGAAAGCACAGTTCCCTAGTGATGCTCTGCCTGTGAATAGGGTGCATGGGGAAGGTGAAGACCAGCAACAGCTTTCACGGCTGTCCCCTTCCTTGTAGCAGAAGGAGCCGGACGTTTCCGTTTTGGAAAAATACTCTGCCGAGAATGGACACGATGACATGTCCCGTCTCTGGGAAAGCACAGATCCCAAGCGATGCTGTGCTTATTAATAGGCTGCCCAGGGAAGGTGAAGACCAGCAACAGCTTTCTGGGCTAGCACCTTCATTGTGGGAGAAGGAGCCGGACATTTCCCGTTTCGGAAAAAGGCTCTGCCGAAAAAGGACACGATGACATCTCCCGTCCCTGAGAAACCACAGATTCGAAGCGCTGCTCTGCCTGTGAATAGGGTGGACGGGGAAGGTGAAGACCAGCAAGAGCTTTCAGGCCTAGCACCTTCATTGTGGGAGAAGGAGCCGGACGTTTACCGTTTGGGAAAAAATCTCTGCCGAGAACGGACACGATGACATGTCCCGTCTCTGAGAAAGCACAGGTCCCAAGCGCTGCTGTGCGTATGAATAGGGTGCATGGGGAAGGTGAAGACCAGCAGGAGCTTTCTGGGCTAGCACCTTCATTGTGGGACAAGGAGGCGGACGTTTCCCGTTTGGGAAAAAGGTTCTGCCCAGAAAGGACACGATGACATGTCCCGTCCCTGGGAAAGCACAGATCCCTAGTGATGTTATGCCTGTGAATAGGCTGCCCAGGTAAGGTGAAGACCAGCAGCACCTTTCAGGGCTGGCCCCTTCCTTGTGGCAGAAGGAGCCAGGCGTTTCCCGTTTGGGAAAAATACTCTGCCGAGAACGGGCACGATGACATGTCCCGTGTCTGGGAAAGCACAGATCCCTAGTGATGTTATGCCTGTGAAAAGGCTGCCCAGGGAAGGTGAGGACCAGCAGCACCTTTCAGGGCTGGCCCCTTCCTTGTGGCAGAAGGAGCCAGACGTTTCCCGTTTGGGAAAAAGTCTCTGACGAGAACGGACACGATGACATGTCCCGTCTCTGGGAAAGCACAGATCCCAAGCGCTGCTGTGCCTGTGAATAGGGTGCATGGGGAAGGTGAAGACCAGCAGCAGCTTTCAGGGCTGGCCCCTTCCTTGTGGGAGAAGGAGCCGGACGTTTCCCTTTTGGAAAAATGTCTCTGCCGAGAAAGGACACGATGACATCTCCCGTCCGGGAGAAAGCACAGATCCGAAGCGCTGCTGTGCCTGTGAATAGGGTGCACGGTAAAGGTGAAGACCAGCAACAGCTTTCAAGGGCTAGCACCTTCAGTGTGGGAGAAGGAGCCGGACGTTTCCCATTTTGGAAGAAGGCTCTGCCGAGAACGGACACGATGACATGTCCCGTGTCTGGGAAAGCACAGATCCCTAGTGATGTTCTGCCTGTGAATAGGGTGCACGGGGAAGGTGAAGACCAGCAACAGCTTTCACCGCTGGCCCCTTCCTTGTGGCAGAAGGAGCCGGACGTTTCCCGTTTTGGAAAAATACTCTGCCGAGAATGCACACGATGACATGTCCCGTCTCTGGGAAAGCACAGATCCTAAGCGTTGCTGTGCTTATTAATAGGCTGCCCAGGGAAGGTGAAGACCAGCAACGGCTTTCAGGGCTGGCACCTTCATTGTGGGAGAAGGAGCCGGAGGTTTCCCGTTTGGGAAAAAGGTTCTGCCGCGAAGGACACGATGACATGTCCCGTCCCTGGAAAGCACAGATCCCTAGTGATGTTATGCCTGTGAATAGGCTGCCAAGGGAAGGTGAAGACCAGCAGCACCTTTCAGGGCTGGCCCCTTCCTTGTGGGAGAAGGAGCCGGACGTTTCCCGTTTGGGAAAAAGGTTCTGCCCAGAAAGGACACGATGACATGTCCCGTCCCTGGGAAAGCACAGATCCCTAGTGATGTTATGCCTGTGAATAGGCTGCCCAGGTAAGGTGAAGACCAGCAGCACCTTTCAGGGCTGGCCCCTTCCTTGTGGCAGAAGGAGCCAGGCGTTTCCCGTTTGGGAAAAATACTCTGCCGAGAACGGACACGATGACATGTCCCGTGTCTGGGAAAGCACAGATCCCTAGTGATGTTATGCCTGTGAAAAGGCTGCCCAGGGAAGGTGAGGACCAGCAGCACCTTTCAGGGCTGGCCCCTTCCTTGTGGCAGAAGGAGCCAGACGTTTCCCGTTTGGGAAAAAGTCTCTGACGAGAACGGACACGATGACATGTCCCGTCTCTGGGAAAGCACAGATCCCAAGCGCTGCTGTGCCTGTGAATAGGGTGCATGGGGAAGGTGAAGACCAGCAGCAGCTTTCAGGGCTGGCCCCTTCCTTGTGGGAGAAGGAGCCGGACGTTTCCCTTTTGGAAAAATGTCTCTGCCGAGAAAGGACACGATGACATCTCCCGTCCCTGAGAAAGCACAGATCCGAAGCGCTGCTGTGCCTGTGAATAGGGTGCACGGTAAAGGTGAAGACCAGCAACAGCTTTCAAGGGCTAGCACCTTCAGTGTGGGAGAAGGAGCTGGACGTTTCCCATTTTGGAAGAAGGCTCTGCCGAGAACGGACACGATGACATGTCCCGTGTCTGGGAAAGCACAGATCCCTAGTGATGTTCTGCCTGTGAATAGGGTGCACGGGGAAGGTGAAGACCAGCAACAGCTTTCACCGCTGGCCCCTTCCTTGTGGCAGAAGGAGCCGGACGTTTCCCGTTTTGGAAAAATACTCTGCCGAGAATGCACACGATGACATGTCCCGTCTCTGGGAAAGCACAGATCCCAAGCGTTGCTGTGCTTATTAATAGGCTGCCCAGGGAAGGTGAAGACCAGCAACAGCTTTCAGGGCTAGCACCTTCATTGTGGGAGAAGGAGCCGGAGGTTTCCCGTTTGGGAAAAAGGTTCTGCCGCGAAGGACACGATGACATGTCCCGTCCCTGGAAAGCACAGATCCCTAGTGATGTTATGCCTGTGAATAGGCTGCAAAGGGAAGGTGAAGACCAGCAGCACCTTTCAGGGCTGGCCCCTTCCTTGTGGCAGAAGGAGCCGGACGTATCCCGTTTGGGAAAAAGGGTCTGCCGAGAACGGACACCATGACATGTCCCGTCTCTGGGAAAGCACAGGTCCCAAGCGCTGCTGTGCCTATGAATAGGGTGCATGGGGAAGGTGAAGAGCAGCAAGAGCTTTCTGGGCTAGCACCTTCATTGTGGGAGAAGGAGCCGGACGTTTCCTGTTTGGGAAAAAGGTTCTGCCGAGAATGGACACGATGACATGACCCGTCTCTGGGAAAGCACAGATCCCTAGTGATATTCTGCCTCTGAGTATGCTGCCAAGGGAAGGTGAAGACCAGCAACAGCTTTCAGGGCTGGCCCCTTCCTTGTGGCAGAAGGAGCCGGACGTATCCCATTTGGGAAAAAGGGTCTGCCGAGAACGGACCCGATGACATGTCCCGTCTCTGGGAAAGCACAGATCCCAAGCGTTGCTGTGCTTATTAATAGGCTGCCCAGGGAAGGTGAAGAGCAGCAACAGCTTTCCGGGCTGGCCCCTTCCTTGTGGGAGAAGGAGCCGGACGTTTCCAGTTTGGGAAAAATACACTGCCGAGAACGAACACGATGACATGTCCCGTCTGTGGAAAAGCACAGATCCCTAGTGATGTTATGCCTGTGAATATGCTGCCCAGGGAAGGTGAAGACCAGAAACAGCTTTCAGGGCTGGCCCCTTCCTTGCGGCAGAAGGAGCCGGACGTTTCCAGTTTGGGAAAAAGGCTCTGCCGAGAACGGGCACGATGACATGTCCCGTCTGTGGGAAAGCACAGGTCCCAAGCGCTGCTCTGCCTATAAATAGGGTGCATGGGGAAGGTGAAGAGCAGCAACAGCTTTCAGGGCTGGCCCCTTCCTTGTGGGAGAAGGAGCCGGACGTTTCCCGTTTGGGAAAAAGGCTCTGCCGGGAAAGGACACGATCACATGTCCCGTCTCTGGAAAAGCACAGATCCCTAGTGATGTTATGCCTGTGAATAGGCTGCCAAGGGAAGGTGAAGACCAGCAGCACCTTTCAGGGCCGGCCCCTTCCCTGTGGGAGAAGGAGCCGGACGTTTCCCATTTGGGAAAAATACTCTGCCGAGAACGGACACGATGACACGACCCGCCTCTGGGAAAGCACAGATCCCAAGCGCTGCTGTGCCTGTGAATAGGGTGCCAAGGGAAGGTGAAGACCAGCAACAGCTTTCAGGGCTAGCACCTTCATTGTGGGAGAAGGAGCCGGACGTTTCCCATTTTGGAAAAAGGCTCTGCCGAGAAAGGACACGATGACATGTACCGTCTCTGGGAAAGCACAGATCCCAAGCGCTGCTGTGCCTGTGAATAGGGTGCATGGGGAAGGTGAAGAGCAGCAACAGCTTTCAGGGCTGGCCCCTTCCTTGTGGCAGAAGGAGCCGGAAGTTTCCCGTTTGGGAAAAAGGCTCTGCCGAGAAAGGACATGATGACATGTCCCGTCTCTGGGAAAACACAGATCCCTAGTGATGTTCTGCCTGTGAATATGCTGCCAAGGGAAGGTGAAGACCAGCAATAGCTTTCAGGGGTAGCACCTTCATTGTGGGAGAATGATCCGGACGTTTCCCGTTTGGGAAAAAGGCTCTTCCGAGAACGGACACGATGACATGTCCCATCTCTGGGAAAGCACAGATCCCAAGCGTTTCTGTGGTTATTAATAGGCTGCCCAGGGAAGGTGAAGACCAGCAACAGCTTTCAGGGCTGGCCTCTTCCTTGTGGGAGAAGGAGCCGGACGTTTCCAGTTTGGGAAAAATACTCTGCCGAAAACGGACACGATGCCATGTCCCGTCTCTGGAAAAGCACAGATCCCTAGTGATGTTATGCCTGTGAATAGGCTGCCCAGGGAAGGTGAAGACCAGCAACAGCTTTCAGGGCTGGCCCCTTCCTTGCGGCAGAAGAAGCCAGACGTTTCCCATTTCGGAAAAATACTCTGCCGAGAACGGACACGATGACATGTCCCGTCTGTGGGAAAGCACAGATCCCTAGTGATGCTCTGCCTGTGAATAGGTTGCATTGGGAAGGTGAAGAGCAGCAACAGCTTTCACGGCTGTCCCCTTCCTTGTGGCAGAAGGAGCCGGACGTTTCCCGTTTTGGAAAAATACTCTGCCGGAAAGGACACAATGACATGTCCCGTCTGTGGGAAAGCACAGATCCTAAGCGATGCTGTGCTTATTCATAGGCTGCCCAGGGAAGGTGAAGACCAGCAACAGCTTTCAGGGCTAGCACCTTCACTGTGGGAGAAGGAGCCGGACGTTTCCCGTTTGGGAAAAATACTCTGCCGAGAAAGGACACTATGACATGTCCCGTCCCTGGGAAAGCACAGATCCCTAGTGATGTTATGCCTGTGAATAGGCTGCCAAGGGAAGGTGAAGACCAGCAGCACCTTTCAGGGCTGGCCCCTTCCTTGTGGGAGAAGGAGCCGGATGTTTCCCGTTTGGGAAAAATGCTCTTCCGAGAAAGGACACGATGACATGTCCCGTCTCTGGGAAAGCACAGGTCCCAAGTGCTGCTGTGCCTATGAATAGGGTGCACGGGGAAGGTGAAGAAGAGCAACAGCTTTCAGGGCTGGCCCCTTCCTTGTGGCAGAAGGAGCCAGAATTTTCCCGTTTGGGAAAAAGCTCTGCCGAGAATGGACACCATGACATGTCCCGTCTCTGGGAAAGCACAGGTCCCAAGCGCTGCTGTACCTATGAATAGGGTGCACGGGGAAGGTGAAGACCAGCAAGAGCTTTCAGGCCTAGCACCTTCATTGTGGGAGAAGAGCTGGACGTTTCCTGTTTGGGAAAAAGGTTCTGCCGAGAAAGGACACGATGACATGTCCCGTCCCTGGGAAAGCACAGATCCCAAGCTTTGTTGTGCTTATTAATAGGCTGCCCAGGGAAGGTGAAGGCCAGCAACAGCTTTCAGGGCTGGCCCCTTCCTTGTGGGAGAAGGAGCCGGACGTTTCCCATTTCGGAAGAATACTCTGCCGAGAACGGACACGATGACATGTCCCGTCTCTGGGAAAGCACAGATCCCAAGCGCTGCTGTGCTTATTAATAGGCTGGCCAGGGAAGGTGAAGACCAGCAAGAGCTTTCTGGGCTAGCACCTTCCTTGTGGCAGAAGGAGCCAGACGTTTCCCATGTCGGAAAAATACTCTGCCGAGAACGGACACGATGACATGTCCCGTCTGTGGGAAAGCACAGTTCCCTAGTGATGCTCTGCCTGTGAATAGGGTGCATGGGGAAGGTGAAGACCAGCAACAGCTTTCACGGCTGTCCCCTTCCTTGTAGCAGAAGGAGCCGGACGTTTCCGTTTTGGAAAAATACTCTGCCGAGAATGGACACGATGACATGTCCCGTCTCTGGGAAAGCACAGATCCCAAGCGATGCTGTGCTTATTAATAGGCTGCCCAGGGAAGGTGAAGACCAGCAACAGCTTTCTGGGCTAGCACCTTCATTGTGGGAGAAGGAGCCGGACATTTCCCGTTTCGGAAAAAGGCTCTGCCGAAAAAGGACACGATGACATCTCCCGTCCCTGAGAAACCACAGATTCGAAGCGCTGCTCTGCCTGTGAATAGGGTGGACGGGGAAGGTGAAGACCAGCAAGAGCTTTCAGGCCTAGCACCTTCATTGTGGGAGAAGGAGCCGGACGTTTCCCGTTTGGGAAAAAAGCTCTGCCGAGAACGGACACGATGACATGTCCCGTCTCTGGGAAAGCACAGGTCCCAAGCGCTGCTCTGCGTATGAATAGGGTGCATGGGGAAGGTGAAGACCAGCAGGAGCTTTCTGGGCTAGCACCTTCATTGTGGGACAAGGAGGCGGACGTTTCCCGTTTGGGAAAAAGGTTCTGCCGAGAAAGGACACGATGACATGTGCCGTCTCTGGGAAAGCACAGATCCCTAGTGATGTTATGCCTGTGAATAGGCTGCCCAGGGAAGGTGAAGACCAGCAGCACCTTTCAGGGCTGGCCCCTTCCTTGTGGCAGAAGGAGCCAGACGTTTCCCGTTTGGGAAAAATACTCTGCCGAGAACGGACACGATGACATGTCCCGTGTCTGGGAAAGCACAGATCCCTAGTGATGTTATGCCTGTGAATAGGCTGCCCAGGGAAGGTGAAGACCAGCAGCACCTTTCAGGGCTGGCCCCTTCCTTGTGGCAGAAGGAGCCAGACGTTTCCCGTTTGGGAAAAAGTCTCTGCCGAGAACGGACACGATGACATGTCCCGTCTCTGGGAAAGCACAGATCCCAAGCGCTGCTGTGCCTGTGAATAGGGTGCATGGGGAAGGTGAAGACCAGCAGCAGCTTTCAGGGCTGGCCCCTTCCTTGTGGGAGAAGGAGCCGGACGTTTCCCTTTTGGAAAAATGTCTCTGCCGAGAAAGGACACGATGACATCTCCCGTCCCTGAGAAAGCACAGATCCGAAGCGCTGCTGTGCCTGTGAATAGGGTGCACGGTAAAGGTGAAGACCAGCAACAGCTTTCAAGGGCTAGCACCTTCAGTGTGGGAGAAGGAGCCGGACGTTTCCCATTTTGGAAGAAGGCTCTGCCGAGAAAGGACACGATGACATGTCCCGTGTCTGGGAAAGCACAGATCCCTAGTGATGTTCTGCCTCTGAGTATGCTGCCAAGGGAAGGTGAAGACCAGCAACATCTTTCAGGGCTGGCCCCTTCCTTGTGGCAGAAGGAGCCGGACGTTTCCCGTTTGGGAAAAAGGCTCTGCCGAGAACGGACCCGATGACATGTCCCGTCTCTGGGAAAGCACAGATCCCAAGCGTTGCTGTGGTTTTTAATAGGCTGCCCAGGGAAGGTGAAGACCAGCAACAGCTTTCCGGGCTGGCCCCTTCCTTGTGGGAGAAGGAGCCGGACGTTTCCAGTTTGGGAAAAATACTCTGCCGAGAACGAACACGATGACATGTCCCGTCTGTGGAAAAGCACAGATCCCTAGTGATGTTATGCCTGTGAATATGCTGCCCAGGGAAGGTGAAGAGCAGCAACAGCTTTCAGGGCTGGCCCCTTCCTTGTGGGAGAAGGAGCCGGACGTTTCCAGTTTGGGAAATAGGCTCTGCCGAGAACGGACACGATGACATGTCCCGCCTCTGGGAAAGCACAGATCCCAAGCGCTGCTGTGCCTGTGAATAGGGTTCCAAGGGAAGGTGAAGACCAGCAAGAGCTTTCTGGGCTAGCACCTTCATTTTGGGAGAATGAGCCGGATGTTTCCCGTTTGGGAAAAAGGCTCTGCCGAGAAAGGACATGATGACATGTCCCGTCTCTGGGGAAGCACAGATCCCTAGTGATGTTCTGCCTGTGAATATGCTGCCAAGGGAAGGTGAAGACCAGCAACAGCTTTCAGGGCTGGCCCCTTCCTTGTGGCAGAAGGAGCCGGACGTTTCCCATTTGGGAAAAAGGCTCTGCCGAGAACGGACACGATGACATGTCCCGTCTCTGGGAAAGCACAGATCCGAAGCGCTGCTCTGCCTGTGAATAGGGTGCACGGGGAAGGTGAAGAGCATCAACAGCTTTCAGGGCTGGCCCCTTCCTTGTGGCAGAAAGAGCTGGAAGTTTCCCGTTTGGGAAAAATACTCTGCCGAGAACGGACACGATGACATGTCCCGTCTCTGGGAAAGCACAGATCCCAAGCGTTGCTGTGCTTATTAATAGGCTGCCCAGGGAAGGTGAAGACCAGCAACAGGTTTCAGGGCTGGCCCCTTCCTTGTGGGAGAAGGAGCCGGACGTTTCCCTTTTCGGAAAAAGTCTCTGCCGAGAACGGACACGATGACATGTCCCGTCTCTGGGAAAGCACAGATCCCAAGCGCTGCTCTGCCTATAAATAGGGTGCATGGGGAAGGTGAAGAGCAGCAACAGCTTTCAGGGCTGGCCCCTTCCTTGTGGGAGAAGGATCCGGACGTTTCCCGTTTGGGAAAAAGGCTTTGCCGAGAAAGGACACGATCACATGTCCCGTGTTTGGAAAAGCACAGATCCCTAGTGATGTTATGCCTGTGAATAGGCTGCCCAGGGAAGGTGAAGACCAGCAGCACCTTTCAGGGCCGGCCCCTTCCTTGTGGGAGAAGGAGACGGACGTTTCCCGTTTGGGAAAAATAATCTGCCGAGAAAGGACACGATGACATCTCCCGTCCCTGGAAAAGCACAGATCCCAAGCGCTGCTGTGCTTATTAATAGGCTGCCCAGGGAAGGTGAAGACCAGCAACAGCTTTCAGGGCTGGCCCCTTCCTTGTGGCAGAAGGAGCCGGACGTTTCGCGTTTGGGAAAAAGGCTCTGCCGAGAACGGACACGATGACATGTCTCGTGTCTGGTAAAGCACAGGTCCCAAGCGCTGCTGTGCTTATTAATAGGCTGCCCAGGGAAGGTGAAGACCAGCAACAGCTTTCCGGGCTGGCCCCTTCCTTGTGGCAGAAGGAGCCGGACGTTTCCCATTTGGGAAAAATACTCTGCCGAGAACGGACACGATGACATGTCCCGTCTCTGGGAAAGCACAGATCCCTAGTGATGTTATGCCTGTGAATAGGCTGCCCAGGGATGGTGAAGACCAGCAAGAGCTTTCAGGGCTGGCCCCTTCATTTTGGGAGAATGAGCCGGACGTTTCCCGTTTGGGAAAAAGGCTCTGCCGAGAAAGGAAACGATGACACGAACCGCCTCTGGGAAAGCACAGATCCCAAGCGCTGCTGTGCCTGTCAATAGGGTGCCAAGGGAAGGTGAAGACCAGCAACAGCTTTCTGGGCTAGCACCTTCATTGTGAGAGAAGGAGCCGGACGTTTCCCGTTTGGAAAAAGGCTCTGCCGAGAAAGGACACGATGACATGTCCCGTCTCTGGGAAAGAACAGATCCCAAGCGCTGCTGTGCTTATTAGTAGGCTGCCCAGGGAAGGTGAAGACCAGCAACAGCTTTCCGGGCTGGCCCCTTCCTTGTGGCAGAAGGAGCCGGACGGTTCCCATTTGGGAAAAAAGCTCTGCCGAGAAAGGACACGATGACATCTCCCGTCCCTGAGAAAGCACAGATCCGAAGCGCTGCTGTGTCTGTGAATAGGGTGCACGAGAAGGTGAAGACCAGCAATAGCTTTCAGGGCTAGCACCTTCATTGTGGGAGAAGGAGCCGGACGTTTCCCGTTTGGGAAAAAGGCTCTGCCGAGAACGGACACGATGACATGTCCTATCTCTGGGAAAGCACAGATCCCAAGCGCTGCTGTGCTTATTAATAGGCTGCCCAGGGAAGGTGAAGACCAGCAACAGCTTTCAGGGCTGGCCCCTTCCTTGTGGGAGAAGGAGCCGGACGTTTCCAGTTTGGGAAAAATACTCTGCCGAGAACGGACACGATGACATGTCCCGTCTCTGGAAAAGCACAGATCCCTAGTGATGTTATGCCTGTGAATAGGCTGCCCAGGGAAGGTGAAGACCAGCAACAGCTTTCAGGGCTGGCCCCTTCCATGCGGCAGAAGAAGCCAGACGTTTCCCATTTCGGAAAAATACTCTGCCGAGAACGGACACGATGACATGTCCCGTCTGTGGGAAAGCACAGATCCCTAGTGATGCTCTGCCTGTGAATAGGTTGCATGGGGAAGGTGAAGAACAGCAACAGCTTTCACGGCTGTCCCCTTCCTTGTAGCAGAAGGAGCCGGACGTTTCCGTTTTGGAAAAATACTCTGCCGAGAATGGACACGATGACATGTCCCGTCTCTGGGAAAGCACAGATCCCAAGCGATGCTGTGCTTATTAATAGGCTGCCCAGGGAAGGTGAAGACCAGCAACAGCTTTCTGGGCTAGCACCTTCATTGTGGGAGAAGGAGCCGGACATTTCCCGTTTCGGAAAAAGGCTCTGCCGAAAAAGGACACGATGACATCTCCCGTCCCTGAGAAACCACAGATTCGAAGCGCTGCTCTGCCTGTGAATAGGGTGGACGGGGAAGGTGAAGACCAGCAAGAGCTTTCAGGCCTAGCACCTTCATTGTGGGAGAAGGAGCCGGACGTTTCCCGTTTGGGAAAAAAGCTCTGCCGAGAACGGACACGATGACATGTCCCGTCTCTGGGAAAGCACAGGTCCCAAGCGCTGCTCTGCGTATGAATAGGGTGCATGGGGAAGGTGAAGACCAGCAGGAGCTTTCTGGGCTAGCACCTTCATTGTGGGACAAGGAGGCGGACGTTTCCCGTTTGGGAAAAAGGTTCTGCCGAGAAAGGACACGATGACATGTCCCGTCCCTGGGAAAGCACAGATCCCTAGTGATGTTATGCCTGTGAATAGGCTGCCCAGGGAAGGTGAAGACCAGCAGCACCTTTCAGGGCTGGCCCCTTCCTTGTGGCAGAAGGAGCCAGACGTTTCCCGTTTGGGAAAAATACTCTGCCGAGAACGGACACGATGACATGTCCCGTGTCTGGGAAAGCACAGATCCCTAGTGATGTTATGCCTGTGAATAGGCTGCCCAGGGAAGGTGAAGACCAGCAGCACCTTTCAGGGCTGGCCCCTTCCTTGTGGCAGAAGGAGCCAGACGTTTCCCGTTTGGGAAAAAGTCTCTGCCGAGAACGGACACGATGACATGTCCCGTCTCTGGGAAAGCACAGATCCCAAGCGCTGCTGTGCCTGTGAAAAGGGTGCATGGGGAAGGTGAAGACCAGCAGCAGCTTTCAGGGCTGGCCCCTTCCTTGTGGGAGAAGGAGCCGGACGTTTCCCTTTTGGAAAAATGTCTCTGCCGAGAAAGGACACGATGACATCTCCCGTCCCTGAGAAAGCACAGATCCGAAGCGCTGCTGTGCCTGTGAATAGGGTGCACGGTAAAGGTGAAGACCAGCAACAGATTTCAAGGGCTAGCACCTTCAGTGTGGGAGAAGGAGCCGGACGTTTCCCATTTTGGAAGAAGGCTCTGCCGAGAAAGGACACGATGACATGTCCCGTGTCTGGGAAAGCACAGATCCCTAGTGATGTTCTGCCTCTGAGTATGCTGCCAAGGGAAGGTGAAGACCAGCAACAGCTTTCAGGGCTGGCCCCTTCCTTGTGGCAGAAGGAGCCGGACGTTTCCCGTTTGGGAAAAAGGCTCTGCCGAGAACGGACCCGATGACATGTCCCGTCTCTGGGAAAGCACAGATCCCAAGCGTTGCTGTGGTTTTTAATAGGCTGCCCAGGGAAGGTGAAGACCAGCAACAGCTTTCCGGGCTGGCCCCTTCCTTGTGGGAGAAGGAGCCGGACGTTTCCAGTTTGGGAAAAATACTCTGCCGAGAACGAACACGATGACATGTCCCGTCTGTGGAAAAGCACAGATCCCTAGTGATGTTATGCCTGTGAATATGCTGCCCAGGGAAGGTGAAGAGCAGCAACAGCTTTCAGGGCTGGCCCCTTCCTTGTGGGAGAAGGAGCCGGACGTTTCCAGTTTGGGAAATAGGCTCTGCCGAGAACGGACACGATGACATGTCCCGCCTCTGGGAAAGCACAGATCCCAAGCGCTGCTGTGCCTGTGAATAGGGTTCCAAGGGAAGGTGAAGACCAGCAAGAGCTTTCTGGGCTAGCACCTTCATTTTGGGAGAATGAGCCGGACGTTTCCCGTTTGGGAAAAAGGCTCTGCCGAGAAAGGACATGATGACATGTCCCGTCTCTGGGGAAGCACAGATCCCTAGTGATGTTCTGCCTGTGAATATGCTGCCAAGGGAAGGTGAAGACCAGCAACAGCTTTCAGGGCTGGCCCCTTCCTTGTGGCAGAAGGAGCCGGACGTTTCCCATTTGGGAAAAAGGCTCTGCCGAGAACGGACACGATGACATGTCCCGTCTCTGGGAAAGCACAGATCCGAAGCGCTGCTCTGCCTGTGAATAGGGTGCACGGGGAAGGTGAAGAGCATCAACAGCTTTCAGGGCTGGCCCCTTCCTTGTGGCAGAAAGAGCTGGAAGTTTCCCGTTTGGGAAAAATACTCTGCCGAGAACGGACACGATGACATGTCCCGTCTCTGGGAAAGCACAGATCCCAAGCGTTGCTGTGCTTATTAATAGGCTGCCCAGGGAAGGTGAAGACCAGCAACAGGTTTCAGGGCTGGCCCCTTCCTTGTGGGAGAAGGAGCCGGACGTTTCCCTTTTCGGAAAAAGTCTCTGCCGAGAACGGACACGATGACATGTCCCGTCTCTGGGAAAGCACAGATCCCAAGCGCTGCTCTGCCTATAAATAGGGTGCATGGGGAAGGTGAAGAGCAGCAACAGCTTTCAGGGCTGGCCCCTTCCTTGTGGGAGAAAGATCCGGACGTTTCCCGTTTGGGAAAAAGGCTTTGCCGAGAAAGGACACGATCACATGTCCCGTGTTTGGAAAAGCACAGATCCCTAGTGATGTTATGCCTGTGAATAGGCTGCCCAGGGAAGGTGAAGACCAGCAGCACCTTTCAGGGCCGGCCCCTTCCTTGTGGGAGAAGGAGACGGACGTTTCCCGTTTGGGAAAAATACTCTGCCGAGAAAGGACACGATGACATCTCCCGTCCCTGGGAAAGCACAGATCCCAAGCGCTGCTGTGCTTATTAATAGGCTGCCCAGGGAAGGTGAAGACCAGCAACAGCTTTCAGGGCTGGCCCCTTCCTTGTGGCAGAAGGAGCCGGACGTTTCGCGTTTGGGAAAAAGGCTCTGCCGAGAACGGACACGATGACATGTCTCGTGTCTGGTAAAGCACAGGTCCCAAGCGCTGCTGTGCTTATTAATAGGCTGCCCAGGGAAGGTGAAGACCAGCAACAGCTTTCCGGGCTGGCCCCTTCCTTGTGGCAGAAGGAGCCGGACGTTTCCCATTTGGGAAAAATACTCTGCCGAGAACGGACACGATGACATGTCCCGTCTCTGGGAAAGCACAGATCCCTAGTGATGTTATGCCTGTGAATAGGCTGCCCAGGGATGGTGAAGACCAGCAAGAGCTTTCAGGGCTGGCCCCTTCATTTTGGGAGAATGAGCCGGACGTTTCCCGTTTGGGAAAAAGGCTCTGCCGAGAAAGGAAACGATGACACGAACCGCCTCTGGGAAAGCACAGATCGCAAGCGCTGCTGTGCCTGTCAATAGGGTGCCAAGGGAAGGTGAAGACCAGCAACAGCTTTCTGGGCTAGCACCTTCATTGTGAGAGAAGGAGCCGGACGTTTCCCGTTTGGAAAAAGGCTCTGCCGAGAAAGGACACGATGACACGTCCCGTCTCTGGGAAAGAACAGATCCCAAGCGCTGCTGTGCTTATTAGTAGGCTGCCCAGGGAAGGTGAAGACCAGCAACAGCTTTCCGGGCTGTCCCCTTCCTTGTGGCAGAAGGAGCCGGACGGTTCCCATTTGGGAAAAAAGCTCTGCCGAGAAAGGACACGATGACATCTCCCGTCCCTGAGAAAGCACAGATCCGAAGCGCTGCTGTGTCTGTGAATAGGGTGCACGAGAAGGTGAAGACCAGCAATAGCTTTCAGGGCTAGCACCTTCATTGTGGGAGAAGGAGCCGGACGTTTCCCGTTTGGGAAAAAGGCTCTGCCGAGAACGGACACGATGACATGTCCTATCTCTGGGAAAGCACAGATCCCAAGCGCTGCTGTGCTTATTAATAGGCTGCCCAGGGAAGGTGAAGACCAGCAACAGCTTTCAGGGCTGGCCCCTTCCTTGTGGGAGAAGGAGCCGGACGTTTCCAGTTTGGGAAAAATACTCTGCCGAGAACGGACACGATGACATGTCCCGTCTCTGGAAAAGCACAGATCCCTAGTGATGTTATGCCTGTGAATAGGCTGCCCAGGGAAGGTGAAGACCAGCAACAGCTTTCAGGGCTGGCCCCTTCCTTGCGGCAGAAGAAGCCAGACGTTTCCCATTTCGGAAAAATACTCTGCCGAGAACGGACACGATGACATGTCCCGTCTGTGGGAAAGCACAGATCCCTAGTGATGCTCTGCCTGTGAATAGGTTGCATGGGGAAGGTGAAGAACAGCAACAGCTTTCACGGCTGTCCCCTTCCTTGTGGCAGAAGGAGCCGGACGTTTCCCGTTTTGGAAAAATACTCTGCCGGAAAGGACACGATGACATGTCCCGTCTCTGGGAAAGCACAGATCCCAAGCGATGCTGTGCTTATTAATAGGCTGCCCAGGGAAGGTGAAGACCAGCAACAGCTTTCTGGGCTAGCACCTTCATTGCGGGAGAAGGAGGCGGACGTTTCCCGTTTGGGAAAAAGGTTCTGCCGAGAAAGGACATGATGACATGTCCCGTCTGTGGGAAAGCACAGATCCCTAGTGATGTTATGCCTGTGAATAGGCTGCCAAGGGAAGGTGAAGAGCAGCAACAGCTTTCAGGGCTGGCCCCTTCCTTGTGGCAGAAGGAGCCGGACGTTTCCCGTTTGGGAAAAAGGCTCTGCCGAGAAAGGACATGATGACATGTCCCGTCTCTGGGAAAGCACAGATCCCTAGTGATGTTCTGCCTGTGAATATGCTGCCAAGGGAAGGTGAAGACCAGCAATAGCTTTCAGGGGTAGCACCTTCATTGTGGGAGAATGAGCCGGACGTTTCCCGTTTGGGAAAAAGGCTCTGCCGAGAACGGACACGATGACATGTCCCATCTCTGGGAAAGCACAGATCCCAAGCGTTTCTGTGGTTATTAATAGGCTGCCCAGGGAAGGTGAAGACCAGCAACAGCTTTCAGGGCTGGCCTCTTCCTTGTGGGAGAAGGAGCCGGACGTTTCCAGTTTGGGAAAAATACTCTGCCGAAAACGGACACGATGACATGTCCCGTCTCTGGAAAAGCACAGATCCCTAGTGATGTTATGCCTGTGAATAGGCTGCCCAGGGAAGGTGAAGACCAGCAACAGCTTTCAGGGCTGGCCCCTTCCTTGCGGCAGAAGAAGCCAGACGTTTCCCATTTCGGAAAAATACTCTGCCGAGAACGGACACGATGACATGTCCCGTCTGTGGGAAAGCACAGATCCCTAGTGATGCTCTGCCTGTGAATAGGTTGCATTGGGAAGGTGAAGAGCAGCAACAGCTTTCACGGCTGTCCCCTTCCTTGTGGCAGAAGGAGCCGGACGTTTCCCGTTTTGGAAAAATACTCTGCCGGAAAGGACACAATGACATGTCCCGTCTGTGGGAAAGCACAGATCCTAAGCGATGCTGTGCTTATTCATAGGCTGCCCAGGGAAGGTGAAGACCAGCAACAGCTTTCTGGGCTAGCACCTTCACTGTGGGAGAAGGAGCCGGACGTTTCCCGTTTGGGAAAAATACTCTGCCGAGAAAGGACACTATGACATGTCCCGTCCCTGGGAAAGCACAGATCCCTAGTGATGTTATGCCTGTGAATAGGCTGCCAAGGGAAGGTGAAGACCAGCAGCACCTTTCAGGGCTGGCCCCTTCCTTGTGGCAGAAGGAGCCGGATGTTTCCCGTTTGGGAAAAATACTCTTCCGAGAAAGGACACGATGACATGTCCCGTCTCTGGGAAAGAACAGATCCCAAGCGTTGTTGTGCTTATTAATAGGCTGCCCAGGGAAGGTGAAGACCAGCAACAGCTTTCTGGCTTAGCACCTTCATTGTGGGAGAAGGAGCCGGACGTTTCCCGTTTGGGAAAAAGGCTCTGCCGAGAAAGGACACGATGACATGTCCCGTCTCTGGGAAAGCACAGGTCCCAAGTGCTGCTGTGCCTATGAATAGGGTGCACGGGGAAGGTGAAGAAGAGCAACAGCTTTCAGGGCTGGCCCCTTCCTTGTGGCAGAAGGAGCCAGAATTTTCCCGTTTGGGAAAAAGCTCTGCCGAGAATGGACACCATGACATGTCCCGTCTCTGGGAAAGCACAGGTCCCAAGCGCTGCTGTACCTATGAATAGGGTGCACGGGGAAGGTGAAGACCAGCAAGAGCTTTCAGGCCTAGCACCTTCATTGTGGGAGAAGGAGCTGGACGTTTCCTGTTTGGGAAAAAGGTTCTGCCGAGAAAGGACACGATGACATGTCCCGTCCCTGGGAAAGCACAGATCCCAAGCTTTGTTGTGCTTATTAATAGGCTGCCCAGGGAAGGTGAAGGCCAGCAACAGCTTTCAGGGCTGGCCCCTTCCTTGTGGGAGATGGAGCCGGACGTTTCCCATTTCGGAAGAATACTCTGCCGAGAACGGACACGATGACATGTCCCGTCTCTGGGAAAGCACAGATCCCAAGCGCTGCTGTGCTTATTAATAGGCTGGCCAGGGAAGGTGAAGACCAGCAAGAGCTTTCTGGGCTAGCACCTTCCTTGTGGCAGAAGGAGCCAGACGTTTCCCATGTCGGAAAAATACTCTGCCGAGAACGGACACGATGACATGTCCCGTCTGTGGGAAAGCACAGATCCCTAGTGATGCTCTGCCTGTGAATAGGGTGCATGGGGAAGGTGAAGACCAGCAACAGCTTTCACGGCTGTCCCCTTCCTTGTAGCAGAAGGAGCCGGACGTTTCCGTTTTGGAAAAATACTCTGCCGAGAATGGACACGATGACATGTCCCGTCTCTGGGAAAGCACAGATCCCAAGCGATGCTGTGCTTATTAATAGGCTGCCCAGGGAAGGTGAAGACCAGCAACAGCTTTCTGGGCTAGCACCTTCATTGTGGGAGAAGGAGCCGGACATTTCCCGTTTCGGAAAAAGGTTCTGCCGAAAAAGGACACGATGACATCTCCCGTCCCTGAGAAACCACAGATTCGAAGCGCTGCTCTGCCTGTGAATAGGGTGGACGGGGAAGGTGAAGACCAGCAAGAGCTTTCAGGCCTAGCACCTTCATTGTGGGAGAAGGAGCCGGACGTTTCCCGTTTGGGAAAAAAGCTCTGCCGAGAACGGACACGATGACATGTCCCGTCTCTGGGAAAGCACAGGTCCCAAGCGCTGCTCTGCGTATGAATAGGGTGCATGGGGAAGGTGAAGACCAGCAGGAGCTTTCTGGGCTAGCACCTTCATTGTGGGACAAGGAGGCGGACGTTTCCCGTTTGGGAAAAAGGTTCTGCCGAGAAAGGACACGATGACATGTGCCGTCTCTGGGAAAGCACAGATCCCTAGTGATGTTATGCCTGTGAATAGGCTGCCCAGGGAAGGTGAAGACCAGCAGCACCTTTCAGGGCTGGCCCCTTCCTTGTGGCAGAAGGAGCCAGACGTTTCCCGTTTGGGAAAAATACTCTGCCGAGAACGGACACGATGACATGTCCCGTGTCTGGGAAAGCACAGATCCCTAGTGATGTTATGCCTGTGAATAGGCTGCCCAGGGAAGGTGAAGACCAGCAGCACCTTTCAGGGCTGGCCCCTTCCTTGTGGCAGAAGGAGCCAGACGTTTCCCGTTTGGGAAAAAGTCTCTGCCGAGAACGGACACGATGACATGTCCCGTCTCTGGGAAAGCACAGATCCCAAGCGCTGCTGTGCCTGTGAATAGGGTGCATGGGGAAGGTGAAGACCAGCAGCAGCTTTCAGGGCTGGCCCCTTCCTTGTGGGAGAAGGAGCCGGACGTTTCCCTTTTGGAAAAATGTCTCTGCCGAGAAAGGACACGATGACATCTCCCGTCCCTGAGAAAGCACAGATCCGAAGCGCTGCTGTGCCTGTGAATAGGGTGCACGGTAAAGGTGAAGACCAGCAACAGCTTTCAAGGGCTAGCACCTTCAGTGTGGGAGAAGGAGCCGGACGTTTCCCATTTTGGAAGAAGGCTCTGCCGAGAAAGGACACGATGACATGTCCCGTGTCTGGGAAAGCACAGATCCCTAGTGATGTTCTGCCTCTGAGTATGCTGCCAAGGGAAGGTGAAGACCAGCAACAGCTTTCAGGGCTGGCCCCTTCCTTGTGGCAGAAGGAGCCGGACGTTTCCCGTTTGGGAAAAAGGCTCTGCCGAGAACGGACCCGATGACATGTCCCGTCTCTGGGAAAGCACAGATCCCAAGCGTTGCTGTGGTTTTTAATAGGCTGCCCAGGGAAGGTGAAGACCAGCAACAGCTTTCCGGGCTGGCCCCTTCCTTGTGGGAGAAGGAGCCGGACGTTTCCAGTTTGGGAAAAATACTCTGCCGAGAACGAACACGATGACATGTCCCGTCTGTGGAAAAGCACAGATCCCTAGTGATGTTATGCCTGTGAATATGCTGCCCAGGGAAGGTGAAGAGCAGCAACAGCTTTCAGGGCTGGCCCCTTCCTTGTGGGAGAAGGAGCCGGACGTTTCCAGTTTGGGAAATAGGCTCTGCCAAGAACGGACACGATGACATGTCCCGCCTCTGGGAAAGCACAGATCCCAAGCGCTGCTGTGCCTGTGAATAGGGTTCCAAGGGAAGGTGAAGACCAGCAAGAGCTTTCTGGGCTAGCACCTTCATTTTGGGAGAATGAGCCGGACGTTTTCCGTTTGGGAAAAAGGCTCTGCCGAGAAAGGACATGATGACATGTCCCGTCTCTGGGGAAGCACAGATCCCTAGTGATGTTCTGCCTGTGAATATGCTGCCAAGGGAAGGTGAAGACCAGCAACAGCTTTCAGGGCTGGCCCCTTCCTTGTGGCAGAAGGAGCCGGACGTTTCCCATTTGGGAAAAAGGCTCTGCCGAGAACGGACACGATGACATGTCCCGTCTCTGGGAAAGCACAGATCCGAAGCGCTGCTCTGCCTGTGAATAGGGTGCACGGGGAAGGTGAAGAGCATCAACAGCTTTCAGGGCTGGCCCCTTCCTTGTGGCAGAAAGAGCTGGACGTTTCCCGTTTGGGAAAAATACTCTGCCGAGAACGGACACGATGACATGTCCCGTCTCTGGGAAAGCACAGATCCCAAGCGTTGCTGTGCTTATTAATAGGCTGCCCAGGGAAGGTGAAGACCAGCAACAGGTTTCAGGGCTGGCCCCTTCCTTGTGGGAGAAGGAGCCGGACGTTTCCCTTTTCGGAAAAAGTCTCTGCCGAGAACGGACACGATGACATGTCCCGTCTCTGGGAAAGCACAGATCCCAAGCGCTGCTCTGCCTATAAATAGGGTGCATGGGGAAGGTGAAGAGCAGCAACAGCTTTCAGGGCTGGCCCCTTCCTTGTGGGAGAAGGATCCGGACGTTTCCCGTTTGGGAAAAAGGCTCTGTCGAGAAAGGAAACGATCACATGTCCCGTGTTTGGAAAAGCACAGATCCCTAGTGATGTTATGCCTGTGAATAGGCTGCCCAGGGAAGGTGAAGACCAGCAGCACCTTTCAGGGCCGGCCCCTTCCTTGTGGGAGAAGGAGACGGACGTTTCCCGTTTGGGAAAAATACTCAGCCGAGAAAGGACACGATGACATCTCCCGTCCCTGGGAAAGCACAGATCCCAAGCGCTGCTGTGCTTATTAATAGGCTGCCCAGGGAAGGTGAAGACCAGCAACAGCTTTCAGGGCTAGCACCTTCCTTGTGGGAGAAGGAGCCGGACGTTTCCCGTTTGGGAAAAAGTCTCTGCCGAGAACGGACACGATCACATGTCCCATCTCTGGGAAAGCACAGGTCCCAAGTGTTGCTGTGCTTATTAATAGGCTGCCCAGGGAAGGTGAAGACCAGCAACAGCTTTCCGGGCTGGCCCCTTCCTTGTGGCAGAAGGAGCCGGACGTTTCCCATTTGGGAAAAATACTCTGCCGAGAACGGACACGATGACATGTCCCGTCTCTGGGAAAGCACAGATCCCTAGTGATGTTATGCCTGTGAATAGGCTGCCCAGGGATGGTGAAGACCAGCAAGAGCTTTCAGGGCTGGCCCCTTCATTTTGGGAGAATGAGCCGGACGTTTCCCGTTTGGGAAAAAGGCTCTGCCGAGAAAGGAAACGATGACACGACCCGCCTCTGGGAAAGCACAGATCCTAAGCGCTGCTGTGCCTGTCAATAGGGTGCCAAGGGAAGGTGAAGACCAGCAACAGCTTTCTGGGCTAGCACCTTCATTGTGAGAGAAGGAGCCGGACGTTTCCCGTTTCGAAAAAGGCTCTGCCGAGAAAGGACACGATGACATGTCCCGTCTCTGGGAAAGAACAGATCCCAAGCGCTGCTGTGCTTATTAGTAGGCTGCCCAGGGAAGGTGAAGACCAGCAACAGCTTTCCGGGCTGTCCCCTTCCTTGTGGCAGAAGGAGCCGGACGGTTCCCATTTGGGAAAAAAGCTCTGCCGAGAAAGGACACGATGACATCTCCCGTCCCTGAGAAAGCACAGATCCGAAGCGCTGCTGTGTCTGTGAATAGGGTGCACGAGAAGGTGAAGACCAGCAATAGCTTTCAGGGCTAGCACCTTCATTGTGGGAGAAGGAGCCGGACGTTTCCCGTTTGGGAAAAAGGCTCTGCCGAGAACGGACACGATGACATGTCCTATCTCTGGGAAAGCACAGATCCCAAGCGCTGCTGTGCTTATTAATAGGCTGCCCAGGGAAGGTGAAGACCAGCAACAGCTTTCAGGGCTGGCCCCTTCCTTGTGGGAGAAGGAGCCGGACGTTTCCAGTTTGGGAAAAATACTCTGCCGAGAACGGACACGATGACATGTCCCGTCTCTGGAAAAGCACAGATCCCTAGTGATGTTATGCCTGTGAATAGGCTGCCCAGGGAAGGTGAAGACCAGCAACAGCTTTCAGGGCTGGCCCCTTCCTTGCGGCAGAAGAAGCCAGACGTTTCCCATTTCGGAAAAATACTCTGCCGAGAACGGACACGATGACATGTCCCGTCTGTGGGAAAGCACAGATCCCTAGTGATGCTCTGCCTGTGAATAGGTTGCATGGGGAAGGTGAAGAACAGCAACAGCTTTCACGGCTGTCCCCTTCCTTGTGGCAGAAGGAGCCGGACGTTTCCCGTTTGGGAAAAATACTCTGCCGGAAAGGACGCGATGACATGTCCCGTCTCTGGGAAAGCACAGATCCCAAGCGATGCTGTGCTTATTAATAGGCTGCCCAGGGAAGGTGAAGACCAGCAACAGCTTTCTGGGCTAGCACCTTCATTGTGGGAGAAGGAGGCGGACGTTTCCCGTTTGGGAAAAAGGTTCTGCCGAGAAAGGACATGATGACATGTCCCGTCTGTGGGAAAGCACAGATCCCTAGTGATGTTATGCCTGTGAATAGGCTGCCAAGGGAAGGTGAAGAGCAGCAACAGCTTTCAGGGCTGGCCCCTTCCTTGTGGCAGAAGGAGCCGGACGTTTCCCGTTTGGGAAAAAGGCTCTGCCGAGAAAGGACATGATGACATGTCCCGTCTCTGGGAAAGCACAGATCCCTAGTGATGTTCTGCCTGTGAATATGCTGCCAAGGGAAGGTGAAGACCAGCAATAGCTTTCAGGGGTAGCACCTTCATTGTGGGAGAATGAGCCGGACGTTTCCCGTTTGGGAAAAAGGCTCTGCCGAGAACGGACACGATGACATGTCCCATCTCTGGGAAAGCACAGATCCCAAGCGTTTCTGTGGTTATTAATAGGCTGCCCAGGGAAGGTGAAGACCAGCAACAGCTTTCAGGGCTGGCCCCTTCATTTTGGGAGAATGAGCCGGACGTTTCCCGTTTGGGAAAAAGGCTCTGCCGAGAAAGGAAACGATGACACGACCCGCCTCTGGGAAAGCACAGATCCCAAGCGCTGCTGTGCCTGTCAATAGGGTGCCAAGGGAAGGTGAAGACCAGCAACAGCTTTCTGGGCTAGCACCTTCATTGTGAGAGAAGGAGCCGGACGTTTCCCGTTTCGAAAAAGGCTCTGCCGAGAAAGGACACGATGACATGTCCCGTCTCTGGGAAAGAACAGATCCCAAGCGCTGCTGTGCTTATTAGTAGGCTGCCCAGGGAAGGTGAAGACCAGCAACAGCTTTCCGGGCTGTCCCCTTCCTTGTGGCAGAAGGAGCCGGACGGTTCCCATTTGGGAAAAAAGCTCTGCCGAGAAAGGACACGATGACATCTCCCGTCCCTGAGAAAGCACAGATCCGAAGCGCTGCTGTGTCTGTGAATAGGGTGCACGAGAAGGTGAAGACCAGCAATAGCTTTCAGGGCTAGCACCTTCATTGTGGGAGAAGGAGCCGGACGTTTCCCGTTTGGGAAAAAGGCTCTGCCGAGAACGGACACGATGACATGTCCTATCTCTGGGAAAGCACAGATCCCAAGCGCTGCTGTGCTTATTAATAGGCTGCCCAGGGAAGGTGAAGACCAGCAACAGCTTTCAGGGCTGGCCCCTTCCTTGTGGGAGAAGGAGCCGGACGTTTCCAGTTTGGGAAAAATACTCTGCCGAGAACGGACACGATGACATGTCCCGTCTCTGGAAAAGCACAGATCCCTAGTGATGTTATGCCTGTGAATAGGCTGCCCAGGGAAGGTGAAGACCAGCAACAGCTTTCAGGGCTGGCCCCTTCCTTGCGGCAGAAGAAGCCAGACGTTTCCCATTTCGGAAAAATACTCTGCCGAGAACGGACACGATGACATGTCCCGTCTGTGGGAAAGCACAGATCCCTAGTGATGCTCTGCCTGTGAATAGGTTGCATGGGGAAGGTGAAGAACAGCAACAGCTTTCACGGCTGTCCCCTTCCTTGTGGCAGAAGGAGCCGGACGTTTCCCGTTTGGGAAAAATACTCTGCCGGAAAGGACACGATGACATGTCCCGTCTCTGGGAAAGCACAGATCCCAAGCGATGCTGTGCTTATTAATAGGCTGCCCAGGGAAGGTGAAGACCAGCAACAGCTTTCTGGGCTAGCACCTTCATTGTGGGAGAAGGAGGCGGACGTTTCCCGTTTGGGAAAAAGGTTCTGCCGAGAAAGGACATGATGACATGTCCCGTCTGTGGGAAAGCACAGATCCCTAGTGATGTTATGCCTGTGAATAGGCTGCCAAGGGAAGGTGAAGAGCAGCAACAGCTTTCAGGGCTGGCCCCTTCCTTGTGGCAGAAGGAGCCGGACGTTTCCCGTTTGGGAAAAAGGCTCTGCCGAGAAAGGACATGATGACATGTCCCGTCTCTGGGAAAGCACAGATCCCTAGTGATGTTCTGCCTGTGAATATGCTGCCAAGGGAAGGTGAAGACCAGCAATAGCTTTCAGGGGTAGCACCTTCATTGTGGGAGAATGAGCCGGACGTTTCCCGTTTGGGAAAAAGGCTCTGCCGAGAACGGACACGATGACATGTCCCATCTCTGGGAAAGCACAGATCCCAAGCGTTTCTGTGGTTATTAATAGGCTGCCCAGGGAAGGTGAAGACCAGCAACAGCTTTCAGGGCTGGCCCCTTCCTTGCGGCAGAAGAAGCCAGACGTTTCCCATTTCGGAAAAATACTCTGCCGAGAACGGACACGATGACATGTCCCGTCTGTGGGAAAGCACAGATCCCTAGTGATGCTCTGCCTGTGAATAGGTTGCATTGGGAAGGTGAAGAGCAGCAACACCTTTCACGGCTGTCCACTTCCTTGTGGCAGAAGGAGCCGGACGTTTCCCGTTTTGGAAAAATACTCTGCCGGAAAGGACACAATGACATGTCCCGTCTGTGGGAAAGCACAGATCCTAAGCGATGCTGTGCTTATTCATAGGCTGCCCAGGGAAGGTGAAGACCAGCAACAGCTTTCTGGGCTAGCACCTTCACTGTGGGAGAAGGAGCCGGACGTTTCCCGTTTGGGAAAAATACTCTGCCGAGAAAGGACACTATGACATGTCCCGTCCCTGGGAAAGCACAGATCCCTAGTGATGTTATGCCTGTGAATAGGCTGCCAAGGGAAGGTGAAGACCAGCAGCACCTTTCAGGGCTGGCCCCTTCCTTGTGGCAGAAGGAGCCGGATGTTTCCCGTTTGGGAAAAATACTCTTCCGAGAAAGGACACGATGACATGTCCCGTCTCTGGGAAAGAACAGATCCCAAGCGTTGCTGTGCTTATTAATAGGCTGCCCAGGGAAGGTGAAGACCAGCAACAGCTTTCTGGCTTAGCACCTTCATTGTGGGAGAAGGAGCCGGACGTTTCCCGTTTGGGAAAAAGGCTCTGCCGAGAAAGGACACGATGACATGTCCCGTCTCTGGGAAAGCACAGGTCCCAAGTGCTGCTGTGCCTATGAATAGGGTGCACGGGGAAGGTGAAGAAGAGCAACAGCTTTCAGGGCTGGCCCCTTCCTTGTGGCAGAAGGAGCCAGAATTTTCCCGTTTGGGAAAAAGCTCTGCCGAGAATGGACACCATGACATGTCCCGTCTCTGGGAAAGCACAGGTCCCAAGCGCTGCTGTACCTATGAATAGGGTGCACGGGGAAGGTGAAGACCAGCAAGAGCTTTCAGGCCTAGCACCTTCATTGTGGGAGAAGGAGCTGGACGTTTCCTGTTTGGGAAAAAGGTTCTGCCGAGAATGGAAACAATGACATGTCCCGTCCCTGGGAAAGCACAGATCCCAAGCTTTGTTGTGCTTATTAATAGGCTGCCCAGGGAAGGTGAAGGCCAGCAACAGCTTTCAGGGCTGGCCCCTTCCTTGTGGGAGAAGGAGCCGGACGTTTCCCATTTCGGAAGAATACTCTGCCGAGAACGGACACGATGACATGTCCCGTCTCTGGGAAAGCACAGATCCCAAGCGCTGCTGTGCTTATTAATAGGCTGGCCAGGGAAGGTGAAGACCAGCAAGAGCTTTCTGGGCTAGCACCTTCCTTGTGGCAGAAGGAGCCAGACGTTTCCCATGTCGGAAATATACTCTGCCGAGAACGGACACGATGACATGTCCCGTCTGTGGGAAAGCACAGATCCCTAGTGATGCTCTGCCTGTGAATAGGGTGCATGGGGAAGGTGAAGACCAGCAACAGCTTTCACGGCTGTCCCCTTCCTTGTAGCAGAAGGAGCCGGACGTTTCCGTTTTGGAAAAATACTCTGCCGAGAATGGACACGATGACATGTCCCGTCTCTGGGAAAGCACAGATCCCAAGCGATGCTGTGCTTATTAATAGGCTGCCCAGGGAAGTTGAAGACCAGCAACAGCTTTCTGGGCTAGCACCTTCATTGTGGGAGAAGGAGCCGGACATTTCCCGTTTCGGAAAAAGGCTCTGCCGAAAAAGGACACGATGACATCTCCCGTCCCTGAGAAACCACAGATTCGAAGCGCTGCTCTGCCTGTGAATAGGGTGGACGGGGAAGGTGAAGACCAGCAAGAGCTTTCAGGCCTAGCACCTTCATTGTGGGAGAAGGAGCCGGACGTTTCCCGTTTGGGAAAAAAGCTCTGCCGAGAACGGACACGATGACATGTCCCGTCTCTGGGAAAGCACAGGTCCCAAGCGCTGCTCTGCGTATGAATAGGGTGCATGGGGAAGGTGAAGACCAGCAGGAGCTTTCTGGGCTAGCACCTTCATTGTGGGACAAGGAGGCGGACGTTTCCCGTTTGGGAAAAAGGTTCTGCCGAGAAAGGACACGATGACATGTCCCGTCCCTGGGAAAGCACAGATCCCTAGTGATGTTATGCCTGTGAATAGGCTGCCCAGGGAAGGTGAAGACCAGCAGCACATTTCAGGGCTGGCCCCTTCCTTGTGGCAGAAGGAGCCAGACGTTTACCGTTTGGGAAAAATACTCTGCCGAGAACGGACACGATGACATGTCCCGTGTCTGGGAAAGCACAGATCCCTAGTGATGTTATGCCTGTGAATAGGCTGCCCAGGGAAGGTGAAGACCAGCAGCACCTTTCAGGGCTGGCCCCTTCCTTGTGGCAGAAGGAGCCAGACGTTTCCCGTTTGGGAAAAAGTCTCTGCCGAGAACGGACACGATGACATGTCCCGTCTCTGGGAAAGCACAGATCCCAAGCGCTGCTGTGCCTGTGAATAGGGTGCATGGGGAAGGTGAAGACCAGCAGCAGCTTTCAGGGCTGGCCCCTTCCTTGTGGGAGAAGGAGCCGGACGTTTCCCTTTTGGAAAAATGTCTCTGCCGAGAAAGGACACGATGACATCTCCCGTCCCTGAGAAAGCACAGATCCGAAGCGCTGCTGTGCCTGTGAATAGGGTGCACGGTAAAGGTGAAGACCAGCAACAGCTTTCAAGGGCTAGCACCTTCAGTGTGGGAGAAGGAGCCGGACGTTTCCCATTTTGGAAGAAGGCTCTGCCGAGAAAGGACACGATGACATGTCCCGTGTCTGGGAAAGCACAGATCCCTAGTGATGTTCTGCCTCTGAGTATGCTGCCAAGGGAAGGTGAAGACCAGCAACAGCTTTCAGGGCTGGCCCCTTCCTTGTGGCAGAAGGAGCCGGACGTTTCCCGTTTGGGAAAAAGGCTCTGCCGAGAACGGACCCGATGACATGTCCCGTCTCTGGGAAAGCACAGATCCCAAGCGTTGCTGTGGTTTTTAATAGGCTGCCCAGGGAAGGTGAAGACCAGCAACAGCTTTCCGGGCTGGCCCCTTCCTTGTGGGAGAAGGAGCCGGACGTTTCCCGTTTGGGAAAAATACTCTGCCGAGAACGAACACGATGACATGTCCCGTCTGTGGAAAAGCACAGATCCCTAGTGATGTTATGCCTGTGAATATGCTGCCCAGGGAAGGTGAAGAGCAGCAACAGCTTTCAGGGCTGGCCCCTTCCTTGTGAGAGAAGGAGCCGGACGTTTCCAGTTTGGGAAATAGGCTCTGCCGAGAACGGACACGATGACATGTCCCGCCTCTGGGAAAGCACAGATCCCAAGCGCTGCTGTGCCTGTGAATAGGGTTCCAAGGGAAGGTGAAGACCAGCAAGAGCTTTCTGGGCTAGCACCTTCATTTTGGGAGAATGAGCCGGACGTTTCCCGTTTGGGAAAAAGGCTCTGCCGAGAAAGGACATGATGACATGTCCCGTCTCTGGGGAAGCACAGATCCCTAGTGATGTTCTGCCTGTGAATATGCTGCCAAGGGAAGGTGAAGACCAGCAACAGCTTTCAGGGCTGGCCCCTTCCTTGTGGCAGAAGGAGCCGGACGTTTCCCGTTTGGAAAAAGGCTCTGCCGAGAACGGACACGATGACATGTCCCGTCTCTGGGAAAGCACAGATCCGAAGCGCTGCTCTGCCTGTGAATAGGGTGCACGGGGAAGGTGAAGAGCATCAACAGCTTTCAGGGCTGGCCCCTTCCTTGTGGCAGAAAGAGCTGGACGTTTCCCGTTTGGGAAAAATACTCTGCCGAGAACGGACACGATGACATGTCCCGTCTCTGGGAAAGCACAGATCCCAAGCGTTGCTGTGCTTATTAATAGGCTGCCCAGGGAAGGTGAAGACCAGCAACAGGTTTCAGGGCTGGCCCCTTCCTTGTGGGAGAAGGAGCCGGACGTTTCCCTTTTCGGAAAAAGTCTCTGCCGAGAACGGACACGATGACATGTCCCGTCTCTGGGAAAGCACAGATCCCAAGCGCTGCTCTGCCTATAAATAGGGTGCATGGGGAAGGTGAAGAGCAGCAACAGCTTTCAGGGCTGGCCCCTTCCTTGTGGGAGAAGGATCCGGACGTTTCCCGTTTGGGAAAAAGGCTCTGCCGAGAAAGGACACGATCACATGTCCCGTGTTTGTAAAAGCACAGATCCCTAGTGATGTTATGCCTGTGAATAGGCTGCCAAGGGAAGGTGAAGACCAGCAGCACCTTTCAGGGCCGGCCCCTTCCTTGTGGGAGAAGGGGACGGACGTTTCCCGTTTGGGAAAAATACTCTGCCGAGAAAGGACACGATGACATCTCCCGTCCCTGGGAAAGCACAGATCCCAAGCGCTGCTGTGCTTATTAATAGGCTGCCCAGGGAAGGTGAAGACCAGCAACAGCTTTCAGGGCTAGCACCTTCCTTGTGGGAGAAGGAGCCGGACGTTTCCCGTTTGGGAAAAAGTCTCTGCCGAGAACGGACACGATCACATGTCCCATCTCTGGGAAAGCACAGGTCCCAAGTGTTGCTGTGCTTATTAATAGGCTGCCCAGGGAAGGTGAAGACCAGCAACAGCTTTCCGGGCTGGCCCCTTCCTTGTGGCAGAAGGAGCCGGACGTTTCCCATTTGGGAAAAATACTCTGCCGAGAACGGACACGATGACATGTCCCGTCTCTGGGAAAGCACAGATCCCTAGTGATGTTATGCCTGTGAATAGGCTGCCCAGGGATGGTGAAGACCAGCAAGAGCTTTCAGGGCTGGCCCCTTCATTTTGGGAGAATGAGCCGGACGTTTCCCGTTTGGGAAAAAGGCTCTGCCGAGAAAGGAAACGATGACACGACCCGCCTCTGGGAAAGCACAGATCCCAAGCGCTGCTGTGCCTGTCAATAGGGTGCCAAGGGAAGGTGAAGACCAGCAACAGCTTTCTGGGCTAGCACCTTCATTGTGAGAGAAGGAGCCGGACGTTTCCCGTTTGGAAAAAGGCTCTGCCGAGAAAGGACACGATGACATGTCCCGTCTCTGGGAAAGAACAGATCCCAAGCGCTGCTGTGCTTATTAGTAGGCTGCCCAGGGAAGGTGAAGACCAGCAACAGCTTTCCGGGCTGGCCCCTTCCTTGTGGCAGAAGGAGCCGGACGGTTCCCGTTTTGGAAAAATACTCTGCCGGAAAGGACACGATGACATGTCCCGTCTCTGGGAAAGCACAGATCCCAAGCGATGCTGTGCTTATTAATAGGCTGCCCAGGGAAGGTGAAGACCAGCAACAGCTTTCTGGGCTAGCACCTTCATTGTGGGAGAAGGAGGCGGACGTTTCCCGTTTGGGAAAAAGGTTCTGCCGAGAAAGGACATGATGACATGTCCCGTCTGTGGGAAAGCACAGATCCCTAGTGATGTTATGCCTGTGAATAGGCTGCCAAGGGAAGGTGAAGACCAGCAGCACCTTTCAGGGCTGGCCCCTTCCTTGTGGCAGAAGGAGCCGGACGTTTCCCGTTTGGGAAAAAGGCTCTGCCGAGAAAGGACATGATGACATGTCCCGTCTCTGGGAAAGCACAGATCCCTATTGATGTTCTGCCTCTGAATATGCTGCCAAGGGAAGGTGAAGACCAGCAATAGCTTTCAGGGCTAGCACCTTCATTGTGGGAGAAGGAGCCGGACGTTTCCCGTTTGGAAAAAGGCTCTGCCGAGAAAGGACACGATGACATGTCCCGTCTCTAGGAAAGCATAGGTCCCAAGCGTTGCTGTGCTTATTAATAGGCTGCCCAGGGAAGGTGAAGACCAGCAACAGCTTTCCGGGCTGGCCCCTTCCTTGTGGCAGAAGGAGCCGGACGGTTCCCATTTGGGAAAAAAGCTCTGCCAAGAAAGGACACGATGACATCTCCCGTCCCTGAGAAAGCACAGATCCGAAGCGCTGCTGTGTCTGTGAATAGGGTGCACGAGAAGGTGAAGACCAGCAATAGCTTTCAGGGCTAGCACCTTCATTGTGGGAGAATGAGCCGGACGTTTCCCGTTTGGGAAAAAGGCTCTGCCGAGAACGGACACGATGACATGTCCTATCTCTGGGAAAGCACAGATCCCAAGCGCTGCTGTGCTTATTAATAGGCTGCCCAGGGAAGGTGAAGACCAGCAACAGCTTTCAGGGCTGGCCCCTTCCTTGTGGGAGAAGGAGCCGGACGTTTCCAGTTTGGGAAAAATACTCTGCCGAGAACGGACACGATGACATGTCCCGTCTCTGGAAAAGCACAGATCCCTAGTGATGTTATGCCTGTGAATAGGCTGCCCAGGGAAGGTGAAGACCAGCAACAGCTTTCAGGGCTGGCCCCTTCCTTGCGGCAGAAGAAGCCAGACGTTTCCCATTTCGGAAAAATACTCTGCCGAGAACGGACACGATGACATGTCCCGTCTGTGGGAAAGCACAGATCCCTAGTGATGCTCTGCCTGTGAATAGGTTGCATGGGGAAGGTGAAGAACAGCAACAGCTTTCACGGCTGTCCCCTTCCTTGTGGCAGAAGGAGCCGGATGTTTCCCGTTTTGGAAAAATACTCTGCCGGAAAGGACACGATGACATGTCCCGTCTCTGGGAAAGCACAGATCCCAAGCGATGCTGTGCTTATTAATAGGCTGCCCAGGGAAGGTGAAGACCAGCAACAGCTTTCTGGGCTAGCACCTTCATTGTGGGAGAAGGAGGCGGACGTTTCCCGTTTGGGAAAAAGGTTCTGCCGAGAAAGGACATGATGACATGTCCCGTCTGTGGGAAAGCACAGATCCCTAGTGATGTTATGCCTGTGAATAGGCTGCCAAGGGAAGGTGAAGACCAGCAGCACCTTTCAGGGCTGGCCCCTTCCTTGTGGCAGAAGGAGCCGGACGTTTCCCGTTTGGGAAAAAGGCTCTGCCGAGAAAGGACATGATGACATGTCCCGTCTCTGGGAAAGCACAGATCCCTATTGATGTTCTGCCTCTGAATATGCTGCCAAGGGAAGGTGAAGACCAGCAATAGCTTTCAGGGCTAGCACCTTCATTGTGGGAGAAGGAGCCGGACGTTTCCCGTTTGGAAAAAGGCTCTGCCGAGAAAGGACACGATGACATGTCCCGTCTCTAGGAAAGCATAGGTCCCAAGCGTTGCTGTGCTTATTAATAGGCTGCCCAGGGAAGGTGAAGACCAGCAACAGCTTTCCGGGCTGGCCCCTTCCTTGTGGCAGAAGGAGCCGGACGGTTCCCATTTGGGAAAAAAGCTCTGCCAAGAAAGGACACGATGACATCTCCCGTCCCTGAGAAAGCACAGATCCGAAGCGCTGCTGTGTCTGTGAATAGGGTGCACGAGAAGGTGAAGACCAGCAATAGCTTTCAGGGCTAGCACCTTCATTGTGGGAGAATGAGCCGGACGTTTCCCGTTTGGGAAAAAGGCTCTGCCGAGAACGGACACGATGACATGTCCTATCTCTGGGAAAGCACAGATCCCAAGCGCTGCTGTGCTTATTAATAGGCTGCCCAGGGAAGGTGAAGACCAGCAACAGCTTTCAGGGCTGGCCCCTTCCTTGTGGGAGAAGGAGCCGGACGTTTCCAGTTTGGGAAAAATACTCTGCCGAGAACGGACACGATGACATGTCCCGTCTCTGGAAAAGCACAGATCCCTAGTGATGTTATGCCTGTGAATAGGCTGCCCAGGGAAGGTGAAGACCAGCAACAGCTTTCAGGGCTGGCCCCTTCCTTGCGGCAGAAGAAGCCAGACGTTTCCCATTTCGGAAAAATACTCTGCCGAGAACGGACACGATGACATGTCCCGTCTGTGGGAAAGCACAGATCCCTAGTGATGCTCTGCCTGTGAATAGGTTGCATGGGGAAGGTGAAGAACAGCAACAGCTTTCACGGCTGTCCCCTTCCTTGTGGCAGAAGGAGCCGGACGTTTCCCGTTTTGGAAAAATACTCTGCCGGAAAGGACACGATGACATGTCCCGTCTCTGGGAAAGCACAGATCCCAAGCGATGCTGTGCTTATTAATAGGCTGCCCAGGGAAGGTGAAGACCAGCAACAGCTTTCTGGGCTAGCACCTTCATTGTGGGAGAAGGAGGCGGACGTTTCCCGTTTGGGAAAAAGGTTCTGCCGAGAAAGGACATGATGACATGTCCCGTCTGTGGGAAAGCACAGATCCCTAGTGATGTTATGCCTGTGAATAGGCTGCCAAGGGAAGGTGAAGAGCAGCAGCACCTTTCAGGGCTGGCCCCTTCCTTGTGGCAGAAGGAGCCGGACGTTTCCCGTTTGGGAAAAAGGCTCTGCCGAGAAAGGACATGATGACATGTCCCGTCTCTGGGAAAGCACAGATCCCTAGTGATGTTCTGCCTGTGAATATGCTGCCAAGGGAAGGTGAAGACCAGCAATAGCTTTCAGGGGTAGCACCTTCATTGTGGGAGAATGAGCCGGACGTTTCCCGTTTGGGAAAAAGGCTCTGCCGAGAACGGACACGATGACATGTCCCATCTCTGGGAAAGCACAGATCCCAAGCGTTTCTGTGGTTATTAATAGGCTGCCCAGGGAAGGTGAAGACCAGCAACAGCTTTCAGGGCTGGCCCCTTCCTTGCGGCAGAAGAAGCCAGACGTTTCCCATTTCGGAAAAATACTCTGCCGAGAACGGACACGATGACATGTCCCGTCTGTGGGAAAGCACAGATCCCTAGTGATGCTCTGCCTGTGAATAGGTTGCATTGGGAAGGTGAAGAGCAGCAACACCTTTCACGGCTGTCCACTTCCTTGTGGCAGAAGGAGCCGGACGTTTCCCGTTTTGGAAAAATACTCTGCCGGAAAGGACACAATGACATGTCCCGTCTGTGGGAAAGCACAGATCCTAAGCGATGCTGTGCTTATTCATAGGCTGCCCAGGGAAGGTGAAGACCAGCAACAGCTTTCTGGGCTAGCACCTTCACTGTGGGAGAAGGAGCCGGACGTTTCCCGTTTGGGAAAAATACTCTGCCGAGAAAGGACACTATGACATGTCCCGTCCCTGGGAAAGCACAGATCCCTAGTGATGTTATGCCTGTGAATAGGCTGCCAAGGGAAGGTGAAGACCAGCAGCACCTTTCAGGGCTGGCCCCTTCCTTGTGGCAGAAGGAGCCGGATGTTTCCCGTTTGGGAAAAATACTCTTCCGAGAAAGGACACGATGACATGTCCCGTCTCTGGGAAAGAACAGATCCCAAGCGTTGCTGTGCTTATTAATAGGCTGCCCAGGGAAGGTGAAGACCAGCAACAGCTTTCTGGCTTAGCACCTTCATTGTGGGAGAAGGAGCCGGACGTTTCCCGTTTGGGAAAAAGGCTCTGCCGAGAAAGGACACGATGACATGTCCCGTCTCTGGGAAAGCACAGGTCCCAAGTGCTGCTGTGCCTATGAATAGGGTGCACGGGGAAGGTGAAGAAGAGCAACAGCTTTCAGGGCTGGCCCCTTCCTTGTGGCAGAAGGAGCCAGAATTTTCCCGTTTGGGAAAAAGCTCTGCCGAGAATGGACACCATGACATGTCCCGTCTCTGGGAAAGCACAGGTCCCAAGCGCTGCTGTACCTATGAATAGGGTGCACGGGGAAGGTGAAGACCAGCAAGAGCTTTCAGGCCTAGCACCTTCATTGTGGGAGAAGGAGCTGGACGTTTCCTGTTTGGGAAAAAGGTTCTGCCGAGAATGGAAACAATGACATGTCCCGTCCCTGGGAAAGCACAGATCCCAAGCTTTGTTGTGCTTATTAATAGGCTGCCCAGGGAAGGTGAAGGCCAGCAACAGCTTTCAGGGCTGGCCCCTTCCTTGTGGGAGAAGGAGCCGGACGTTTCCCATTTCGGAAGAATACTCTGCCGAGAACGGACACGATGACATGTCCCGTCTCTGGGAAAGCACAGATCCCAAGCGCTGCTGTGCTTATTAATAGGCTGGCCAGGGAAGGTGAAGACCAGCAAGAGCTTTCTGGGCTAGCACCTTCCTTGTGGCAGAAGGAGCCAGACGTTTCCCATGTCGGAAATATACTCTGCCGAGAACGGACACGATGACATGTCCCGTCTGTGGGAAAGCACAGATCCCTAGTGATGCTCTGCCTGTGAATAGGGTGCATGGGGAAGGTGAAGACCAGCAACAGCTTTCACGGCTGTCCCCTTCCTTGTAGCAGAAGGAGCCGGACGTTTCCGTTTTGGAAAAATACTCTGCCGAGAATGGACACGATGACATGTCCCGTCTCTGGGAAAGCACAGATCCCAAGCGATGCTGTGCTTATTAATAGGCTGCCCAGGGAAGTTGAAGACCAGCAACAGCTTTCTGGGCTAGCACCTTCATTGTGGGAGAAGGAGCCGGACATTTCCCGTTTCGGAAAAAGGCTCTGCCGAAAAAGGACACGATGACATCTCCCGTCCCTGAGAAACCACAGATTCGAAGCGCTGCTCTGCCTGTGAATAGGGTGGACGGGGAAGGTGAAGACCAGCAAGAGCTTTCAGGCCTAGCACCTTCATTGTGGGAGAAGGAGCCGGACGTTTCCCGTTTGGGAAAAAAGCTCTGCCGAGAACGGACACGATGACATGTCCCGTCTCTGGGAAAGCACAGGTCCCAAGCGCTGCTCTGCGTATGAATAGGGTGCATGGGGAAGGTGAAGACCAGCAGGAGCTTTCTGGGCTAGCACCTTCATTGTGGGACAAGGAGGCGGACGTTTCCCGTTTGGGAAAAAGGTTCTGCCGAGAAAGGACACGATGACATGTCCCGTCCCTGGGAAAGCACAGATCCCTAGTGATGTTATGCCTGTGAATAGGCTGCCCAGGGAAGGTGAAGACCAGCAGCACATTTCAGGGCTGGCCCCTTCCTTGTGGCAGAAGGAGCCAGACGTTTCCCGTTTGGGAAAAATACTCTGCCGAGAACGGACACGATGACATGTCCCGTGTCTGGGAAAGCACAGATCCCTAGTGATGTTATGCCTGTGAATAGGCTGCCCAGGGAAGGTGAAGACCAGCAGCACCTTTCAGGGCTGGCCCCTTCCTTGTGGCAGAAGGAGCCAGACGTTTCCCGTTTGGGAAAAAGTCTCTGCCGAGAACGGACACGATGACATGTCCCGTCTCTGGGAAAGCACAGATCCCAAGCGCTGCTGTGCCTGTGAATAGGGTGCATGGGGAAGGTGAAGACCAGCAGCAGCTTTCAGGGCTGGCCCCTTCCTTGTGGGAGAAGGAGCCGGACGTTTCCCTTTTGGAAAAATGTCTCTGCCGAGAAAGGACACGATGACATCTCCCGTCCCTGAGAAAGCACAGATCCGAAGCGCTGCTGTGCCTGTGAATAGGGTGCACGGTAAAGGTGAAGACCAGCAACAGCTTTCAAGGGCTAGCACCTTCAGTGTGGGAGAAGGAGCCGGACGTTTCCCATTTTGGAAGAAGGCTCTGCCGAGAAAGGACACGATGACATGTCCCGTGTCTGGGAAAGCACAGATCCCTAGTGATGTTCTGCCTCTGAGTATGCTGCCAAGGGAAGGTGAAGACCAGCAACAGCTTTCAGGGCTGGCCCCTTCCTTGTGGCAGAAGGAGCCGGACGTTTCCCGTTTGGGAAAAAGGCTCTGCCGAGAACGGACCCGATGACATGTCCCGTCTCTGGGAAAGCACAGATCCCAAGCGTTGCTGTGGTTTTTAATAGGCTGCCCAGGGAAGGTGAAGACCAGCAACAGCTTTCCGGGCTGGCCCCTTCCTTGTGGGAGAAGGAGCCGGACGTTTCCAGTTTGGGAAAAATACTCTGCCGAGAACGAACACGATGACATGTCCCGTCTGTGGAAAAGCACAGATCCCTAGTGATGTTATGCCTGTGAATATGCTGCCCAGGGAAGGTGAAGAGCAGCAACAGCTTTCAGGGCTGGCCCCTTCCTTGTGAGAGAAGGAGCCGGACGTTTCCAGTTTGGGAAATAGGCTCTGCCGAGAACGGACACGATGACATGTCCCGCCTCTGGGAAAGCACAGATCCCAAGCGCTGCTGTGCCTGTGAATAGGGTTCCAAGGGAAGGTGAAGACCAGCAAGAGCTTTCTGGGCTAGCACCTTCATTTTGGGAGAATGAGCCGGACGTTTCCCGTTTGGGAAAAAGGCTCTGCCGAGAAAGGACATGATGACATGTCCCGTCTCTGGGGAAGCACAGATCCCTAGTGATGTTCTGCCTGTGAATATGCTGCCAAGGGAAGGTGAAGACCAGCAACAGCTTTCAGGGCTGGCCCCTTCCTTGTGGCAGAAGGAGCCGGACGTTTCCCGTTTGGAAAAAGGCTCTGCCGAGAACGGACACGATGACATGTCCCGTCTCTGGGAAAGCACAGATCCGAAGCGCTGCTCTGCCTGTGAATAGGGTGCACGGGGAAGGTGAAGAGCATCAACAGCTTTCAGGGCTGGCCCCTTCCTTGTGGCAGAAAGAGCTGGACGTTTCCCGTTTGGGAAAAATACTCTGCCGAGAACGGACACGATGACATGTCCCGTCTCTGGGAAAGCACAGATCCCAAGCGTTGCTGTGCTTATTAATAGGCTGCCCAGGGAAGGTGAAGACCAGCAACAGGTTTCAGGGCTGGCCCCTTCCTTGTGGGAGAAGGAGCCGGACGTTTCCCTTTTCGGAAAAAGTCTCTGCCGAGAACGGACACGATGACATGTCCCGTCTCTGGGAAAGCACAGATCCCAAGCGCTGCTCTGCCTATAAATAGGGTGCATGGGGAAGGTGAAGAGCAGCAACAGCTTTCAGGGCTGGCCCCTTCCTTGTGGGAGAAGGATCCGGACGTTTCCCGTTTGGGAAAAAGGCTCTGCCGAGAAAGGACACGATCACATGTCCCGTGTTTGGAAAAGCACAGATCCCTAGTGATGTTATGCCTGTGAATAGGCTGCCCAGGGAAGGTGAAGACCAGCAGCACCTTTCAGGGCCGGCCCCTTCCTTGTGGGAGAAGGGGACGGACGTTTCCCGTTTGGGAAAAATACTCTGCCGAGAAAGGACACGATGACATCTCCCGTCCCTGGGAAAGCACAGATCCCAAGCGCTGCTGTGCTTATTAATAGGCTGCCCAGGGAAGGTGAAGACCAGCAACAGCTTTCAGGGCTAGCACCTTCCTTGTGGGAGAAGGAGCCGGACGTTTCCCGTTTGGGAAAAAGTCTCTGCCGAGAACGGACACGATCACATGTCCCATCTCTGGGAAAGCACAGGTCCCAAGTGTTGCTGTGCTTATTAATAGGCTGCCCAGGGAAGGTGAAGACCAGCAACAGCTTTCCGGGCTGGCCCCTTCCTTGTGGCAGAAGGAGCCGGACGTTTCCCATTTGGGAAAAATACTCTGCCGAGAACGGACACGATGACATGTCCCGTCTCTGGGAAAGCACAGATCCCTAGTGATGTTATGCCTGTGAATAGGCTGCCCAGGGATGGTGAAGACCAGCAAGAGCTTTCAGGGCTGGCCCCTTCATTTTGGGAGAATGAGCCGGACGTTTCCCGTTTGGGAAAAAGGCTCTGCCGAGAAAGGAAACGATGACACGACCCGCCTCTGGGAAAGCACAGATCCCAAGCGCTGCTGTGCCTGTCAATAGGGTGCCAAGGGAAGGTGAAGACCAGCAACAGCTTTCTGGGCTAGCACCTTCATTGTGAGAGAAGGAGCCGGACGTTTCCCGTTTGGAAAAAGGCTCTGCCGAGAAAGGACACGATGACATGTCCCGTCTCTGGGAAAGAACAGATCCCAAGCGCTGCTGTGCTTATTAGTAGGCTGCCCAGGGAAGGTGAAGACCAGCAACAGCTTTCTGGGCTGGCCCCTTCCTTGTGGCAGAAGGAGCCGGACGGTTCCCGTTTTGGAAAAATACTCTGCCGGAAAGGACACGATGACATGTCCCGTCTCTGGGAAAGCACAGATCCCAAGCGATGCTGTGCTTATTAATAGGCTGCCCAGGGAAGGTGAAGACCAGCAACAGCTTTCTGGGCTAGCACCTTCATTGTGGGAGAAGGAGGCGGACGTTTCCCGTTTGGGAAAAAGGTTCTGCCGAGAAAGGACATGATGACATGTCCCGTCTGTGGGAAAGCACAGATCCCTAGTGATGTTATGCCTGTGAATAGGCTGCCAAGGGAAGGTGAAGACCAGCAGCACCTTTCAGGGCTGGCCCCTTCCTTGTGGCAGAAGGAGCCGGACGTTTCCCGTTTGGGAAAAAGGCTCTGCCGAGAAAGGACATGATGACATGTCCCGTCTCTGGGAAAGCACAGATCCCTATTGATGTTCTGCCTCTGAATATGCTGCCAAGGGAAGGTGAAGACCAGCAATAGCTTTCAGGGCTAGCACCTTCATTGTGGGAGAAGGAGCCGGACGTTTCCCGTTTGGAAAAAGGCTCTGCCGAGAAAGGACACGATGACATGTCCCGTCTCTAGGAAAGCATAGGTCCCAAGCGTTGCTGTGCTTATTAATAGGCTGCCCAGGGAAGGTGAAGACCAGCAACAGCTTTCCGGGCTGGCCCCTTCCTTGTGGCAGAAGGAGCCGGACGGTTCCCATTTGGGAAAAAAGCTCTGCCAAGAAAGGACACGATGACATCTCCCGTCCCTGAGAAAGCACAGATCCGAAGCGCTGCTGTGTCTGTGAATAGGGTGCACGAGAAGGTGAAGACCAGCAATAGCTTTCAGGGCTAGCACCTTCATTGTGGGAGAATGAGCCGGACGTTTCCCGTTTGGGAAAAAGGCTCTGCCGAGAACGGACACGATGACATGTCCTATCTCTGGGAAAGCACAGATCCCAAGCGCTGCTGTGCTTATTAATAGGCTGCCCAGGGAAGGTGAAGACCAGCAACAGCTTTCAGGGCTGGCCCCTTCCTTGTGGGAGAAGGAGCCGGACGTTTCCAGTTTGGGAAAAATACTCTGCCGAGAACGGACACGATGACATGTCCCGTCTCTGGAAAAGCACAGATCCCTAGTGATGTTATGCCTGTGAATAGGCTGCCCAGGGAAGGTGAAGACCAGCAACAGCTTTCAGGGCTGGCCCCTTCCTTGCGGCAGAAGAAGCCAGACGTTTCCCATTTCGGAAAAATACTCTGCCGAGAACGGACACGATGACATGTCCCGTCTGTGGGAAAGCACAGATCCCTAGTGATGCTCTGCCTGTGAATAGGTTGCATGGGGAAGGTGAAGAACAGCAACAGCTTTCACGGCTGTCCCCTTCCTTGTGGCAGAAGGAGCCGGATGTTTCCCGTTTTGGAAAAATACTCTGCCGGAAAGGACACGATGACATGTCCCGTCTCTGGGAAAGCACAGATCCCAAGCGATGCTGTGCTTATTAATAGGCTGCCCAGGGAAGGTGAAGACCAGCAACAGCTTTCTGGGCTAGCACCTTCATTGTGGGAGAAGGAGGCGGACGTTTCCCGTTTGGGAAAAAGGTTCTGCCGAGAAAGGACATGATGACATGTCCCGTCTGTGGGAAAGCACAGATCCCTAGTGATGTTATGCCTGTGAATAGGCTGCCAAGGGAAGGTGAAGACCAGCAGCACCTTTCAGGGCTGGCCCCTTCCTTGTGGCAGAAGGAGCCGGACGTTTCCCGTTTGGGAAAAAGGCTCTGCCGAGAAAGGACATGATGACATGTCCCGTCTCTGGGAAAGCACAGATCCCTATTGATGTTCTGCCTCTGAATATGCTGCCAAGGGAAGGTGAAGACCAGCAATAGCTTTCAGGGCTAGCACCTTCATTGTGGGAGAAGGAGCCGGACGTTTCCCGTTTGGAAAAAGGCTCTGCCGAGAAAGGACACGATGACATGTCCCGTCTCTAGGAAAGCATAGGTCCCAAGCGTTGCTGTGCTTATTAATAGGCTGCCCAGGGAAGGTGAAGACCAGCAACAGCTTTCCGGGCTGGCCCCTTCCTTGTGGCAGAAGGAGCCGGACGGTTCCCATTTGGGAAAAAAGCTCTGCCAAGAAAGGACACGATGACATCTCCCGTCCCTGAGAAAGCACAGATCCGAAGCGCTGCTGTGTCTGTGAATAGGGTGCACGAGAAGGTGAAGACCAGCAATAGCTTTCAGGGCTAGCACCTTCATTGTGGGAGAATGAGCCGGACGTTTCCCGTTTGGGAAAAAGGCTCTGCCGAGAACGGACACGATGACATGTCCTATCTCTGGGAAAGCACAGATCCCAAGCGCTGCTGTGCTTATTAATAGGCTGCCCAGGGAAGGTGAAGACCAGCAACAGCTTTCAGGGCTGGCCCCTTCCTTGTGGGAGAAGGAGCCGGACGTTTCCAGTTTGGGAAAAATACTCTGCCGAGAACGGACACGATGACATGTCCCGTCTCTGGAAAAGCACAGATCCCTAGTGATGTTATGCCTGTGAATAGGCTGCCCAGGGAAGGTGAAGACCAGCAACAGCTTTCAGGGCTGGCCCCTTCCTTGCGGCAGAAGAAGCCAGACGTTTCCCATTTCGGAAAAATACTCTGCCGAGAACGGACACGATGACATGTCCCGTCTGTGGGAAAGCACAGATCCCTAGTGATGCTCTGCCTGTGAATAGGTTGCATGGGGAAGGTGAAGAACAGCAACAGCTTTCACGGCTGTCCCCTTCCTTGTGGCAGAAGGAGCCGGACGTTTCCCGTTTTGGAAAAATACTCTGCCGGAAAGGACACGATGACATGTCCCGTCTCTGGGAAAGCACAGATCCCAAGCGATGCTGTGCTTATTAATAGGCTGCCCAGGGAAGGTGAAGACCAGCAACAGCTTTCTGGGCTAGCACCTTCATTGTGGGAGAAGGAGGCGGACGTTTCCCGTTTGGGAAAAAGGTTCTGCCGAGAAAGGACATGATGACATGTCCCGTCTGTGGGAAAGCACAGATCCCTAGTGATGTTATGCCTGTGAATAGGCTGCCAAGGGAAGGTGAAGACCAGCAGCACCTTTCAGGGCTGGCCCCTTCCTTGTGGCAGAAGGAGCCGGACGTTTCCCGTTTGGGAAAAAGGCTCTGCCGAGAAAGGACATGATGACATGTCCCGTCTCTGGGAAAGCACAGATCCCTATTGATGTTCTGCCTCTGAATATGCTGCCAAGGGAAGGTGAAGACCAGCAATAGCTTTCAGGGCTAGCACCTTCATTGTGGGAGAAGGAGCCGGACGTTTCCCGTTTGGAAAAAGGCTCTGCCGAGAAAGGACACGATGACATGTCCCGTCTCTAGGAAAGCATAGGTCCCAAGCGTTGCTGTGCTTATTAATAGGCTGCCCAGGGAAGGTGAAGACCAGCAACAGCTTTCCGGGCTGGCCCCTTCCTTGTGGCAGAAGGAGCCGGACGGTTCCCATTTGGGAAAAAAGCTCTGCCAAGAAAGGACACGATGACATCTCCCGTCCCTGAGAAAGCACAGATCCGAAGCGCTGCTGTGTCTGTGAATAGGGTGCACGAGAAGGTGAAGACCAGCAATAGCTTTCAGGGCTAGCACCTTCATTGTGGGAGAATGAGCCGGACGTTTCCCGTTTGGGAAAAAGGCTCTGCCGAGAACGGACACGATGACATGTCCTATCTCTGGGAAAGCACAGATCCCAAGCGCTGCTGTGCTTATTAATAGGCTGCCCAGGGAAGGTGAAGACCAGCAACAGCTTTCCGGGCTGGCCCCTTCCTTGTGGCAGAAGGAGCCGGACGTTTCCAGTTTGGGAAAAATACTCTGCCGAGAACGGACACGATGACATGTCCCGTCTCTGGAAAAGCACAGATCCCTAGTGATGTTATGCCTGTGAATAGGCTGCCCAGGGAAGGTGAAGACCAGCAACAGCTTTCAGGGCTGGCCCCTTCCTTGCGGCAGAAGAAGCCAGACGTTTCCCATTTCGGAAAAATACTCTGCCGAGAACGGACACGATGACATGTCCCGTCTGTGGGAAAGCACAGATCCCTAGTGATGCTCTGCCTGTGAATAGGTTGCATTGGGAAGGTGAAGAACAGCAACAGCTTTCACGGCTGTCCCCTTCCTTGTGGCAGAAGGAGCCGGACGTTTCCCATTTTGGAAAAATACTCTGCCGGAAAGGACACGATGACATGTCCCGTCTCTGGGAAAGCACAGATCCCAAGCGATGCTGTGCTTATTAATAGGCTGCCCAGGGAAGGTGAAGACCAGCAACAGCTTTCTGGGCTAGCACCTTCATTGTGGGAGAAGGAGCCGGACGTTTCCCGTTTGGGAAAAAGGTTCTGCCGAGAAAGGACATGATGACATGTCCCGTCCCTGGGAAAGCACAGATCCCCAGTGATGTTATGCCTGTGAATAGGCTGCCAAGGGAAGGTGAAGACCAGCAGCACCTTTCAGGGCTGGCCCCTTCCTTGTGGCAGAAGGAGCCGGACATTTCCCGTTTGGGAAAAAGGCTCTGCCGAGAAAGGACATGATGACATGTCCCGTCTCTGGGAAAGCACAGATCCCTAGTGATGTTCTGCCTCTGAATATGCTGCCAAGGGAAGGTGAAGACCAGCAACAGATTTCTGGGCTAGCACCTTCATTGTGGGAGAAGGAGGCGGACGTTTCCCTTTTGGGAAAAAGGCTCTGCCGAGAAAGGACGCGATCACATGTCCCGTCTCTCGGAAAGCACAAATCCCTAGTGATGTTATGCCTGTGAATAGGCTGCCAAGGGAAGGTGAAGACCAGCAGCACCTTTCAGGGCTGGCCCCTTCCTTGTGAGAGAAGGAGACGGACGTTTCCCGTTTGGGAAAAATACTCTGCCGAGAACGGACACGATGACATGTCCCGTCTCTGGGAAAGCACAGATCCCAAGCGCTGCTGTGCCTGTGAATAGGGTGCATGGGGAAGGTGAAGACCAGCAGCAGCTTTCAGGGCTGGCCCCTTCCTTGTGGGAGAAGGAGCCGGACGTTTCCCTTTTGGAAAAATGTCTCTGCCGAGAAAGGACACGATGACATCTCCCGTCCCTGAGAAAGCACAGATCCCAAGCGCTGCTGTGCTTATTAATAGGCTGCCCAGGGAAGGTGAAGACCAGCAAGAGCTTTCTGGGCTAGCACCTTCCTTGTGGCAGAAGGAGCCAGACGTTTCCCATTTCGGAAAAATACTCTGCTGAGAACGGACACGATGACATGTCCCGTCTGTGGGAAAGCACAGATCCCTAGTGGGGCTCTGCCTGTGAATAGGGTGCATGGGGAAGGTGAAGAGCAGCAACAGCTTTCACGGCTGTCCCCTTCCTTGTGGCAGAAGGAGCCGGACGTTTCCCGTTTTGGAAAAATACTCTGCCGAGAATGGACACGATGACATGTCCCGTCTCTGGGAAAGCACAGATCCCAAGCGATGCTGTGCTTATTAATAGGCTGCCCAGGGAAGGTGAAGACCAGCAACAGCTTTCTGGGCTAGCACCTTCATTGTGGGAGAAGGAGCCGGACGTTTCCCGTTTGGGAAAAAGGTTCTGCCGAAAAAGGACACGATGACATCTCCCGTCCCTGAGAAACCACAGATTCGAAGCGCTGCTCTGCCTGTGAATAGGGTGGACGGGGAAGGTGAAGACCAGCAAGAGCTTTCAGGCCTAGCACCTTCATTGTGGGAGAAGGAGCCGGACGTTTCCCGTTTGGGAAAAAAGCTCTGCCGAGAACGGACACGATGACATGTCCCGTCTCAGGGAAAGCACAGGTCCCAAGCGCTGCTGTGCGTATGAATAGGGTGCATGGGGAAGGTGAAGACCAGCAGGAGCTTTCAGTGCTGGCCCGTTCCTTGTGGCAGAAGGAGCCGGACGTTTCCCATTTGGGAAAAAAGCTCTGCCAAGAAAGGACACGATGACATCTCCCGTCCCTGAGAAAGCACAGATCCGAAGCGCTGCTGTGTCTGTGAATAGGGTGCACGAGAAGGTGAAGACCAGCAATAGCTTTCAGGGCTAGCACCTTCATTGTGGGAGAATGAGCCGGACGTTTCCCGTTTGGGAAAAAGGCTCTGCCGAGAACGGACACGATGACATGTCCTATCTCTGGGAAAGCACAGATCCCAAGCGCTGCTGTGCTTATTAATAGGCTGCCCAGGGAAGGTGAAGACCAGCAACAGCTTTCCGGGCTGGCCCCTTCCTTGTGGCAGAAGGAGCCGGACGTTTCCAGTTTGGGAAAAATACTCTGCCGAGAACGGACACGATGACATGTCCCGTCTCTGGAAAAGCACAGATCCCTAGTGATGTTATGCCTGTGAATAGGCTGCCCAGGGAAGGTGAAGACCAGCAACAGCTTTCAGGGCTGGCCCCTTCCTTGCGGCAGAAGAAGCCAGACGTTTCCCATTTCGGAAAAATACTCTGCCGAGAACGGACACGATGACATGTCCCGTCTGTGGGAAAGCACAGATCCCTAGTGATGCTCTGCCTGTGAATAGGTTGCATTGGGAAGGTGAAGAACAGCAACAGCTTTCACGGCTGTCCCCTTCCTTGTGGCAGAAGGAGCCGGACGTTTCCCATTTTGGAAAAATACTCTGCCGGAAAGGACACGATGACATGTCCCGTCTCTGGGAAAGCACAGATCCCAAGCGATGCTGTGCTTATTAATAGGCTGCCCAGGGAAGGTGAAGACCAGCAACAGCTTTCTGGGCTAGCACCTTCATTGTGGGAGAAGGAGCCGGACGTTTCCCGTTTGGGAAAAAGGTTCTGCCGAGAAAGGACATGATGACATGTCCCGTCCCTGGGAAAGCACAGATCCCCAGTGATGTTATGCCTGTGAATAGGCTGCCAAGGGAAGGTGAAGACCAGCAGCACCTTTCAGGGCTGGCCCCTTCCTTGTGGCAGAAGGAGCCGGACATTTCCCGTTTGGGAAAAAGGCTCTGCCGAGAAAGGACATGATGACATGTCCCGTCTCTGGGAAAGCACAGATCCCTAGTGATGTTCTGCCTCTGAATATGCTGCCAAGGGAAGGTGAAGACCAGCAACAGATTTCTGGGCTAGCACCTTCATTGTGGGAGAAGGAGGCGGACGTTTCCCTTTTGGGAAAAAGGCTCTGCCGAGAAAGGACGCGATCACATGTCCCGTCTCTCGGAAAGCACAAATCCCTAGTGATGTTATGCCTGTGAATAGGCTGCCAAGGGAAGGTGAAGACCAGCAGCACCTTTCAGGGCTGGCCCCTTCCTTGTGAGAGAAGGAGACGGACGTTTCCCGTTTGGGAAAAATACTCTGCCGAGAACGGACACGATGACATGTCCCGTCTCTGGGAAAGCACAGATCCCAAGCGCTGCTGTGCCTGTGAATAGGGTGCATGGGGAAGGTGAAGACCAGCAGCAGCTTTCAGGGCTGGCCCCTTCCTTGTGGGAGAAGGAGCCGGACGTTTCCCTTTTGGAAAAATGTCTCTGCCGAGAAAGGACACGATGACATCTCCCGTCCCTGAGAAAGCACAGATCCCAAGCGCTGCTGTGCTTATTAATAGGCTGCCCAGGGAAGGTGAAGACCAGCAAGAGCTTTCTGGGCTAGCACCTTCCTTGTGGCAGAAGGAGCCAGACGTTTCCCATTTCGGAAAAATACTCTGCTGAGAACGGACACGATGACATGTCCCGTCTGTGGGAAAGCACAGATCCCTAGTGGGGCTCTGCCTGTGAATAGGGTGCATGGGGAAGGTGAAGAGCAGCAACAGCTTTCACGGCTGTCCCCTTCCTTGTGGCAGAAGGAGCCGGACGTTTCCCGTTTTGGAAAAATACTCTGCCGAGAATGGACACGATGACATGTCCCGTCTCTGGGAAAGCACAGATCCCAAGCGATGCTGTGCTTATTAATAGGCTGCCCAGGGAAGGTGAAGACCAGCAACAGCTTTCTGGGCTAGCACCTTCATTGTGGGAGAAGGAGCCGGACGTTTCCCGTTTGGGAAAAAGGTTCTGCCGAAAAAGGACACGATGACATCTCCCGTCCCTGAGAAACCACAGATTCGAAGCGCTGCTCTGCCTGTGAATAGGGTGGACGGGGAAGGTGAAGACCAGCAAGAGCTTTCAGGCCTAGCACCTTCATTGTGGGAGAAGGAGCCGGACGTTTCCCGTTTGGGAAAAAAGCTCTGCCGAGAACGGACACGATGACATGTCCCGTCTCAGGGAAAGCACAGGTCCCAAGCGCTGCTGTGCGTATGAATAGGGTGCATGGGGAAGGTGAAGACCAGCAGGAGCTTTCTGGGCTAGCACCTTCATTGTGGGACAAGGAGGCGGACGTTTCCTGTTTGGGAAAAAGGTTCTGCCGAGAAAGGACACGATGACATGTCCCGTCCCTGGGAAAGCACAGATCCCTAGTGATTTTATGCCTGTGAATAGGCTGCCCAGGGAAGGTGAAGACCAGCAGCACCTTTCAGGGCTGGCCCCTTCCTTGTGGCAGAAGGAGCCAGAGGTTTCCCGTTTGGGAAAAATACTCTGCCGAGAACGGACACGATGACATGTCCCGTCTCTGGGAAAGCACAGATCCCTAGTGATGTTATGCCTGTGAATAGGCTGCCCAGGGAAGGTGAAGACCAGCAGCACCTTTCAGCGCTGGCCCCTTCCTTGTGGCAGAAGGAGCCGGACGTTTCCCGTTTGGGAAAAAGTTTCTGCCGAGAAAGGACACGATGACATGTCCCGTCTCTGGGAAAGCACAGATCCCAAGCGCTGCTGTGCCTGTGAATAGGGTGCACAGTAAAGGTGAAGACCAGCAACAGCTTTCAAGGGCTAGCACCTTCAGTGTGGGAGAAGGAGCCGGACGTTTCCCATTTTGGAAGAAGGCTCTGCCGAGAAAGGACACGATGACACGTCCCGTGTCTGGGAAAGCACAGATCCCTAGTGATGTTCTGCCTGTGAATAGGGTGCACGGGGAAGGTGAAGACCAGCAACAACTTTCAGGGCTGGCCCCTTCCTTGTAGCAGAAAGAGCTGGACATTTCCCGTTTGGGAAAAATACTCTGCCGAGAACGGACACGATGACATGTCCCGTCTCTGGGAAAGCACAGATCCCAAGCGTTGCTGTGCTTATTAATAGGCTGCCCAGGGAAGGTGAAGAGCAGCAACAGCTTTTAGGGCTGGCCCCTTCCTTGTGGCAGAAGGAGCCCGACGTTTCCCGTTTGGGAAAAAGTCTCTGCCGAGAACGGACACGATGACATGTCCCGTCTCTGGGAAAGCACACATCCGAAGCGCTGCTGTGCGTATGAATAGGGTGCACGGGGAAGGTAAAGTCCGGCAAGAGCTTTTAGGGCTGGCCCCTTCCTTGTTGCAGAAGGAGCCGGACGTTTCCCATTTGGGAAAAAGTCTCTGCCGAGAAAGGACACGATGACATGTCCCGTCCCTGGGAAAGCACAGATCCCTAGTGATGTTCTGCCTGTGAATAGGGTGCACGGGGAAGGTGAAGACCAGCAGCACCTTTCAGGGCTGGCCCCTTCCTTGTGGCAGAAGGAGCCGTAAGTTTCCCGTTTGGGAAAAAGCTCTGCCGAGAATGGACACGATGACATGTCCCGTCTCTGGGAAAGCACAGGTCCCAAGCGCTGCTGTACCTATGAATAGGGTGCACGGGGAAGGTGAAGACCAGCAAGAGCTTTCAGGCCTAGCACCTTCATTGTGGGAGAAGGAGCTGGACGTTTCCTGTTTGGGAAAAAGGTTCTGCCGAGAAAGGACACGATGACATGTCCCGTCCCTGGGAAAGCACAGATCCCAAGCTTTGTTGTGCTTATTAATAGGCTGCCCAGGGAAGGTGAAGGCCAGCAACAGCTTTCAGGGCTGGCCCCTTCCTTGTGGGAGAAGGAGCCGGACGTTTCCCATTTCGGAAGAATACTCTGCCGAGAACGGACACGATGACATGGCCGTCTCTGGGAAAGCACAGATCCCAAGCGCTGCTGTGCTTATTAATAGGCTGGCCAGGGAAGGTGAAGACCAGCAAGAGCTTTCTGGGCTAGCACCTTCCTTGTGGCAGAAGGAGCCAGACGTTTCCCATTTCGGAAAAATACTCTGCCGAGAACGGACACGATGACATGTCCCGTCTGTGGGAAAGCACAGATCCCTAGTGATATTCTGCCTCTGAGTATGCTGCCAAGGGAAGGTGAAGACCAGGAACAGCTTTCAGGGCTGGCCCCTTCCTTGTGGCAGAAGGAGCCAGACGTTTCCCGTTTGGGAAAAAGGCTCTGCCGAGAACGGATCCGATGACATGTCCCGTCTCTGGGAAAGCACAGATCCCAAGCGTTGCTGTGGTTTTTAATAGGCTGCCCAGGGAAGGTGAAGAGCAGCAACACCTTTCCGGGCTGGCCCCTTCCTTGTGGGAGAAGGAGCCGGACGTTTCCAGTTTGGGAAAAATACTCTGCCGAGAACGAACACGATGACATGTACCGTCTGTGGAAAAGCACAGATCCCTAGTGATGTTATGCCTGTGAATATGCTGCCCAGGGAAGGTGAAGACCAGAAACAGCTTTCAGGGCTGGCCCCTTCCTTGCGGCAGAAGGAGCCGGACGTTTCCAGTTTGGGAAATAGGCTCTGCCGAGAACGGACACGATGACATGTCCCGCCTCTGGGAAAGCACAGATCCCAAGCGCTGCTGTGCCTGTGTATAGGGTTCCAAGGGAAGGTGAAGACCAGCAACAGCTTTCTGGGCTAGCACCTTCATTTTGGGAGAAGGAGCCGGACGTTTCCCGTTTGGGAAAAAGGCTCTGCCGAGAAAGGACATGATGACATGTCCCGTCTCTGGGGAAGCACAGATCCCTAGTGAAGTTCTGCCTGTGAATATGCTGCCAAGGGAAGGTGAAGACCAGCAACAGCTTTCAGGGCTGGCCCCTTCCTTGTGGGAGAAGGAGCCGGACGTTTCCCCTTTCGGAAAAAGGCTCTGCCGAGAACGGACACGATGACATGTCCCGTCTCTGGGAAAGCACAGATCCGAAGCGCTGCTCTGCCTGTGAATAGGGTGCACGGGGAAGGTGAAGACCAGCAACAGGTTTCAGGGCTGGCCCCTTCCTTGTGGCAGAAAGAGCTGGACGTTTCCCGTTTGGGAAAAATACTCTGCCGAGAACGGACACGATGACATGTCCCGTCTCTGGGAAAGCACAGATCCCAAGCGTTGCTGTGCTTATTAATAGGCTGCCCAGGGAAGGTGAAGACCAAAAACAGCTTTCAGGGCTGGCCCCTTCCTTGTGGGAGAAGGAGCCGGACGTTTCCCTTTTCGGAAAAAGTCTCTGCCGAGAACGGACACGATGACATGTCCCGTCTCAGGGAAAGCACAGGTCCCAAGCGCTGCTCTGCCTATAAATAGGGTGCATGGGGAAGGTGAAGAGCAGCAACAGCTTTCAGGGCTGGCCCCTTCCTTGTGGGAGAAGGATCCGGACCTTTCCCGTTTGGGAAAAAGGCTCTGCCGAGAAAGGACACGATCACATGTCCCGTGTTTGGAAAAGCACAGATGCCTAGTGATGTTATGCCTGTGAATAGGCTGCCCAGGGAAGGTGAAGACCAGCAGCACCTTTCAGGGCCGGCCCCTTCCTTGTGGGAGAAGGAGACGGACGTTTCCCATTTGGGAAAAATACTCTGCCGAGAAAGGACACGATGACATCTCCCGTCCCTGGGAAAGCACAGATCCCAAGCGCTGCTGTGCTTATTAATAGGCTGCCCAGGGAAGGTGAAGACCAGCAACAGCTTTCAGGGCTAGCACCTTCCTTGTGGGAGAAGGAGCCAGACGTTTCCCGTTTGGGAAAAAGGCTCTGCCGAGAACGGACACGATCACATGTCCCGTCTCTGGGAAAGCACAGGTCCCAAGTGTTGCTGTGCTTATTAATAGGCTGCCCAGGGAAGGTGAAGACCAGCAACAGCTTTCCGGGCTGGCCCCTTCCTTGTGGCAGAAGGAGCCGGACGTTTCCTGTTTGGGAAAAAGGTTCTGCCGAGAACGGACACGATGACATGTACCGTCTCTGGGAAAGCACAGATCCCTAGTGATGTTATGCCTGTGAATAGGCTGCCCAGGGATGGTGAAGACCAGCAAGAGCTTTCAGGGCTGGCCCCTTCATTGTGGGAGAATGAGCCGGACGTTTCCCGTTTGGGAAAAAGGCTCTGCCGAGAAAGGACACGATGACACGACCCGCCTCTGGGAAAGCACAGATCCCAAGCGCTGCTGTGCCTGTGAATAGGGTGCCAAGGGAAGGTGAAGACCAGCAACAGCTTTCTGGGCTAGCACCTTCATTGTGAGAGAAGGAGCCGGACGTTTCCCGTTTGGAAAAAGGCTCTGCCGAGAAAGGACACGATGACATGTCCCGTCTCTAGGAAAGCATAGGTCCCAAGCGTTGCTGTGCTTATTAATAGGCTGCCCAGGGAAGGTGAAGACCAGCAACAGCTTTCCGGGCTGGCCCCTTCCTTGTGGGAGAAGGAGCCGGACGGTTCCCATTTGGGAAAAAAGCTCTGCCGAGAAAGGACACGATGACATCTCCCGTCCCTGAGAAAGCACAGATCCGACGCGCTGCTGTGTCTGTGAATAGGGTGCACGAGAAGGTGAAGACCAGCAATAGCTTTCAGGGCTAGCACCTTCATTGTGGGAGAAGGAGCCGGACGTTTCCCGTTTGGGAAAAAGGCTCTGCCGAGAATGGACACGATGACATGTCCTATCTCTGGGAAAGCACAGATCCCAAGCGCTGCTGTGCTTATTAATAGGCTGCCCAGGGAAGGTGAAGACCAGCAACAGCTTTCAGGGCTGGCCCCTTCCTTGCGGCAGAAGAAGCCAGACGTTTCCCATTTCGGAAAAATACTCTGCCGAGAACGGACACGATGACATGTCCCGTCTGTGGGAAAGCACAGATCCCTAGTGATGCTCTGCCTGTGAATAGGTTGCATGGGGAAGGTGAAGAACAGCAACAGCTTTCACGGCTGTCCCCTTCCTTGTGGCAGAAGGAGCCGGACGTTTCCCGTTTTGGAAAAATACTCTGCCGAGAATGGACACGATGACATGTCCCGTCTCTGGGAAAGCACAGATCCCAAGCGATGCTGTGCTTATTAATAGGCTGGCCAGGGAAGGTGAAGACCAGCAACAGCTTTCTGGGCTAGCACCTTCATTGTGGGAGAAGGAGGCGGACGTTTCCCGTTTGGGAAAAAGGTTCTGCCGAGAAAGGACACGATGACATGTCCCTTCTCTGGGAAAGCACAGATCCCAAGCGCTGCTGTGCCTGTGAATAGGGTGCATGGGGAAGGTGAAGACCAGCAGCAGCTTTCAGGGCTGGCCCCTTCCTTGTGGGAGAAGGAGCCGGACGTTTCCCTTTTGGAAAAATGTCTCTGCCGAGAAAGGACACGATGACATCTCCCGTCCCTGAGAAAGCACAGATCCGAAGCGCTGCTGTGCCTGTGAATATGGTGCACGGTAAAGGTGAAGACCAGCAACAGCTTTCAAGGGCTAGCACCTTCATTGTGGGAGAAGGAGCCGGACGTTTCCCATTTTGGAAGAAGGCTCTGCCGAGAAAGGACACGATGACATGTCCCGTGTCTGGGAAAGCACAGATCCCTAGTGATGTTCTGCCTGTGAATAGGGTGCACGGGGAAGGTGAAGACCAGCAACAGCTTTCACCGCTGGCCCCTTCCTTGTGGCAGAAGGAGCCGGACGTTTCCCGTTTTGGAAAAATACTCTGCCGAGAATGCACACGATGACATGTCCCATCTCTGGGAAAGCACAGATCCCAAGCGTTGCTGTGCCTATGAATAGGGTGCATGGGGAAGGTGAAGAGCAGCAAGAGCTTTCTGGGCTAGCACCTTCATTGTGGGAGAAGGAGCCGGACGTTTCCTGTTTGGGAAAAAGGTTCTGCCGAGAAAGGACACGATGACATGTCCCGTCTCTGTGAAAGCACAGATCCCTAGTGATATTCTGCCCCTGAGTATGCTGCCAAGGGAAGGTGAAGACCAGCAACAGCTTTCAGGGCTGGCCCCTTCCTTGTGGCAGAAGGAGCCGGACGTTTCCCATTTGGAAAAAGGCTCTGCCGAGAACGGACACGATGACATGTCCCGTCTCTGGGAAAGCACAGATCCGAAGCGCTGCTCTGCCTGTGAATAGGGTGCACGGGGAAGGTGAAGAGCAGCAGCAGCTTTCAGGGCTGGCCCCTTCCTTGTGGCAGAAAGAGCTGGACGTTTCCCGTTTGGGAAAAATACTCTGCCGAGAACGGACACGATGACATGTCCCGTCTCTGGGAAAGCACAGATCCCAAGCGTTGCTGTGCTTATTAATAGGCTGCCCAGGGAAGGTGAAGACCAGCAACAGCTTTTAGGGCTGGCCCCTTCCTTGTGGGAGAAGGAGCCTGACGTTTCCCGTTTGGGAAAAAGTCTCTGCCGAGAACGGACACGATGACATGTCCCGTCTCTGGGAAAGCACAGATCCCAAGCGCTGCTGTGCATATGAATAGGGTGCCCGGGGAAGGTGAAGACCAGCAACAGCTTTCAGGGCTAGCACCTTCCTTGTGGGAGAAGGAGCCAGACGTTTCCCGTTTGGGAAAAAGGCTCTGCCGAGAAAGGACACGATCACATGTCCCGTCTCTGGGAAAGCACAGGTCCCAAGTGTAGCTGTGCTTATTAATAGGCTGCCCAGGGAAGGTGAAGACCAGCAACAGCTTTCCGGGCTGGCCCCTTCCTTGTGGCAGAAGGAGCCGGACGTTTCCCATTTGGGCAAAAGGTTTCTGCCGAGAACGGACACGATGACATGTCCCGTCTCTGGGAAAGCACAGATCCCTAGTGATGTTATGCCTGTGAATAGGCTGCCCAGGGAAGGTGAAGACCAGCAAGAGCTTTCAGGGCTGGCCCCTTCCTTGTGGGAGATTGAGCCGGACGTTTCCCGTTTGGGAAAAAGGCTCTGCCGAGAAAGGACACGATGACACGACCCGCCTCTGGGAAAGCACAGATCCCAAGCGCTGCTGTGCCTGTGAATAGGGTGCCAAGGGAAGGTGAAGACCAGCAACAGCTTTCAGGGCTGGCCCCTTCCTTGTGGCAGAAGGAGCCGGACGTTTCCCGTTTGGAAAAAGGCTCTGCCGAGAAAGGACACGATGACATGTCCCGTCTCTGGGAAAGCATAGGTCCCAAGCGTTGCTGTGCTTATTAATAGGCTGCCCAGGGAAGGTGAAGACCAGCAGCAGCTTTCACGGCTGGCCCCTTCCTTGTGGCAGAAGGAGCCGGACGTTTCCCGTTTGGGAAAAAGGCTCTGCCGAGAAAGGACATGATGACATCTCCCGTCCCTGAGAAAGCACAGATCCGAAGCGCTGCTGTGTCTGTGAATAGGGTGCACGAGAAGGTGAAGACCAGCAACAGCTTTCAGGGCTAGCACCTTCATTGTGGGAGAAGGATCCGGACGTTTCCCATTTTGGAAAAAGGCTCTGCCGAGAAAGGACACGATGACATGTACCGTCTCTGGGAAAGCACAGATCCCTAGTGATGTTCTGCCTGTGAATAGGGTGCACGGGGAAGGTGAAGACCAGCAACAGCTTTCACGGCTGGCCCCTTCCTTGTGGCAGAAGGAGCCGGACGTTTCCCGTTTGGGAAAAAGGCTCTGCCGAGAAAGGACATGATGACATCTCCCGTCCCTGAGAAAGCACAGATCCGAAGCGCTGCTGTGTCTGTGAATAGGGTGCACGAGAAGGTGAAGACCAGCAACAGCTTTCAGGGCTAGCACCTTCATTGTGGGAGAAGGAGCCGGACGTTTCCCATTTTGGAAAAAGGCTCTGCCGAGAAAGGACACGATGACATGTACCGTCTCTGGGAAAGCACAGATCCCAAGCGCTGCTGTGCCTGTGAATAGGGTGCATGGGGAAGGTGAAGAGCAGCAACAGCTTTCAGGGCTGGCCCCTTCCTTGTGGCAGAAGGAGCCAGACGTTTCCCGTTTGGGAAAAAGGCTCTGCCGAGAAAGGACATGATGACATGTCCCGTCTCTGGGAAAGCACAGATCCCTAGTGATGTTCTGCCTCTGAATATGCTGCCAAGGGAAGGTGAAGACACGCAATAGCTTTCAGGGCTAGCACCTTCATTGTGGGAGAATGAGCCGGACATTTCCCGTTTGGGAAAAAGGCTCTGCCGAGAACGGACACGATGACATGTCCCATCTCTGGGAAAGCACAGATCCCAAGCGTTTCTGTGGTTATTAATAGGCTGCCCAGGGAAGGTGAAGAGCAGCAACAGCTTTCAGGGCTGGCCCCTTCCTTGTGGGAGAAGGAGCCGGACGTTTCCCGTTTGGGAAAAATACTCTGCCGAGAACGGACACGATGACATGTCCCATCTCTGGAAAAGCACAGATCCCTAGTGATGTTATGCCTGTGAATAGGCTGCCCAGGGAAGGTGAAGACCAGCAACAGCTTTCAGGGCTGGCCCCTTCATTGCGGCAGAAGAAGCCAGACGTTTCCCATTTCGGAAAAATACTCTACCGAGAACGGACACGATGACATGTCCCATCTGTGGGAAAGCACAGATCCCTAGTGATGCTCTGCCTGTGAATAGGTTGCATTGGGAAGGTGAAGAGCAGCAACAGCTTTCAGGGCTGGCCCCTTCCTTGTGGCAGAAAGAGCTGGAAGTTTCCCGTTTGGGAAAAAAGCTCTGCCGAGAATGGACACCATGACATGTCCCGTCTCTGGGAAAGCACAGGTTCCAAGCGCTGCTGTGCCTATGAATAGGGTGCACGGGGAAGGTGAAGAAGAGCAACAGCTTTCAGGGCTGGCCCCTTCCTTGTGGCAGAAGGAGCCGGAAGTTTCCCGTTTGGGAAAAAAGCTCTGCCGAGAATGGACACCATGACATGTCCCGTCTCTGGGAAAGCACAGGTCCCAAGCGCTGCTGTGCCTATGAATAGGGTGCATGGGGAAGGTGAAGAGCAGCAAGAGCTTTCTGGGCTAGCACCTTCATTGTGGGAGAAGGAGCCGGACGTTTCCTGTTTGGGAAAAAGGTTCTGCCGAGAAAGGACACGATGACATGTCCCGTCTCTGGGAAAGCACAGATCCCTAGTGATATTCTGCCTCTGAGTATGCTGCCAAGGGAAGGTGAAGACCAGCAACAGCTTTCAGGGCTGGCCCCTTCCTTGTGGCAGAAGGAGCCGGACGTTTCCCGTTTGGGAAAAAGGCTCTGCCGAGAACGGACCCGATGACATGTCCCGTCTCTGGGAAAGCACAGATCCCAAGCGTTGCTGTGGTTATTAATAGGCTGCCCAGGGAAGGTGAAGAGCAGCAACAGCTTTCCGGGCTGGCCCCTTCCTTGTGGGAGAAGGAGCCGGACGTTTCCAGTTTGGGAAAAATACTCTGCCGAGAACGAACACGATGACATGTCCCGTCTCTGGGAAAGCACAGAACCCTAGTGATGTTATGCCTGTGAATATGCTGCCCAGGGAAGGTGAAGACCAGAAACAGCTTTCAGGGCTGGCCCCTTCCTTGCGGCAGAAGGAGCCGGACGTTTCCAGTTTGGGAAAAAGGCTCTGCCGAGAACGGACACGATGACATGTCCCGCCTCTGGGAAAGCACAGATCCCAAGCGCTGCTGTGCCTGTGAATAGGGTTCCAAGGGAAGGTGAAGACCAGCAACAGCTTTCTGGGCTAGCAACTTCATTTTGGGAGAATGAGCCGGACGTTTCCCGTTTGGGAAAAAGGCTCTGCCGAGAAAGGACATGATGACATGTCCCGTCTCTGGGGAAGCACAGATCCCTAGTGATGTTCTGCCTGTGAATATGCTGCCAAGGGAAGGTGAAGACCAGCAACAGCTTTCAGGGCTGGTCCCTTCCTTGTGGCAGAAGGAGCCAGACGTTTCCAATTTGGGAAAAAGGCTCTGCCGAGAACGGACACGATGACATGTCCCGTCTCTGGGAAAGCACAGATCCGAAGCGCTGCTCTGCCTGTGAATAGGGTGCACGGGGAAGGTGAAGAGCAGCAGCAGCTTTCAGGGCTGGCCCCTTCCTTGTGGCAGAAAGAGCTGGACGTTTCCCGTTTGGGAAAAATACTCTGCCGAGAACGGACACGATGACATGTCCCGTCTCTGGGAAAGCACAGATCCCAAGCGTTGCTGTGCTTATTAATAGGCTGCCCAGGGAAGGTGAAGAGCAGCAACAGCTTTTAGGGCTGGCCCCTTCCTTGTGGGAGAAGGAGCCGGACGTTTCCCGTTTGGGAAAAAGTCTCTGCCGAGAACGGACACGATGACATGTCCCGTCTCTGGGAAAGCACACATCCGAAGCGCTGCTGTGCGTATGAATAGGGTGCACGGGGAAGGTAAAGTCCGGCAAGAGCTTTTAGGGCTGGCCCCTTCCTTGTTGCAGAAGGAGCCGGACGTTTCCCATTTGGGAAAAAGTCTCTGCCGAGAAAGGACACGATGACATGTCCCGTCCCTGGGAAAGCACAGATCCCTAGTGATGTTATGCCTGTGAATAGGCTGCCAAGGGAAGGTGAAGACCAGCAGCACCTTTCAGGGCTGGCCCCTTCCTTGTGGCAGAAGGAGCCGGATGTTTCCCGTTTGGGAAAAATACTCTGCCGAGAAAGGACACGATGACATGTCCCGTCTCTGGGAAAGAACAGATCCCAAGCGTTGCTGTGCTTATTAATAGGCTGCCCAGGGAAGGTGAAGACCAGCAACAGCTTTCAGGGCTAGCACCTTCATTGTGGGAGAAGGAGCCGGACGTTTCCCGTTTGGGAAAAAGGCTCTGCCGACAAAGGACACGATGACATGTCCCGTCTCTGGGAAAGCACAGGTCCCAAGCGCTGCTGTGCCTATGAATAGGGTGCACGGGGAAGGTGAAGAAGAGCAACAGCTTTCAGGGCTGGCCCCTTCCTTGTGGCAGAAGGAGCCGGAAGTTTCCCGTTTGGAAAAAGCTCTGCCGAGAATGGACACCATGACATGTCCCGTCTCTGGGAAAGCACAGGTCCCAAGCGCTGCTGTACCTATGAATAGGGTGCACGGGGAAGGTGAAGACCAGCAAGAGCTTTCAGGCCTAGCACCTTCATTGTGGGAGAAGGAGCTGGACGTTTCCTGTTTGGGAAAATGGTTCTGCCGAGAAAGGACACGATGACATGTCCCGTCCCTGGGAAAGCACAGATCCCAAGCTTTGTTGTGCTTATTAATAGGCTGCCCAGGGAAGGTGAAGACCAGCAACAGCTTTCCGGGCTGGCCCCTTCCTTGTGGGAGAAGGAGCCGGACATTTCCCACTTCGGAAGAATACTCTGCCGAGAACGGACACGATGACATGTCCCGTCTCTGGGAAAGCACAGATCCCAAGCGCTGCTGTGCTTATTAATAGGCTGGCCAGGGAAGGTGAAGACCAGCAAGAGCTTTCTGGGCTAGCACCTTCCTTGTGGCAGAAGGAGCCAGACGTTTCCCATTTCGGAAAAATACTCTGCCGAGAACGGACACGATGACATGTCCCGTCTGTGGGAAAGCACAGATCCCTAGTGGTGCTCTGCCTGTGAATAGGGTGCATGGGGAAGGTTAAGAGCAGCAACAGCTTTCACGGCTGTCCCCTTCCTTGTGGCAGAAGGAGTCAGACGTTTCCCGTTTTGGAAAAATACTCTGCCGAGAATGGACACGATGACATGTCCCGTCTCTGGGAAAGCACAGATCCCAAGCGATGCTGTGGTTATTAATAGGCTGCCCAGGGAAGGTGAAGAGCAGCAAGAGCTTTCAGGCCTAGCACCTTCATTGTGGGAGAGGAGCCGGACGTTTCCCGTTTGGGAAAAAAGCTCTGCCGAGAACGGACACGATGACATGTCCCGTCTCTGGGAAAGCACAGGTCCCAAGCGCTGCTGTGCGTATGAATAGGGTGCATGGGGAAGGTGAATACCAGCAGGAGCTTTCTGGGCTAGCACCTTCATTGTGGGACAAGGAGGCGGACGTTTCCTGTTTGGGAAAAAGGTTCTGCCGAGAAAGGACACGATGACATGTCCCGTCCCTGGGAAAGCACAGATCCCTAGTGATGTTATGCCTGTGAATAGGCTGCCAAGGGAAGGTAAAGACCAGCAGCACCTTTCAGGGCTGGCCCCTTCCTTGTGGCAGAAGGAGCCAGACGTTTCCCGTTTGGGAAAAATACTCTGCCGAGAACGGACACGATGACATGTCCCGTATCTGTGAAAGCACAGATCCCTAGTGGTGTTATGCCTGTGAATAGGCTGCCCAGGGAAGGTGAAGACCAGCAGCACCTTTCAGGGCTGGCCCCTTCCTTGTGGTAGAAGGAGCCAGAGGTTTCCCGTTTGGGAAAATGTTTCTGCCGAGAAAGGACACGATGACATGTCCCGTCTCTGGGAAAGCACAGATCCCAAGCGCTGCTGTGCCTGTGAATAGGGTGCATGGGGAAGGTGAAGACCAGCAGCAGCTTTCAGGGCTGGCCCCTTCCTTGTGGGAGAAGGAGCCGGACGTTTCCCTTTTGGAAAAATGTCTCTGCCGAGAAAGGACACGATGACATCTCCCGTCCCTGAGAAAGCACAGATCCGAAGCGCTGCTGTGCCTGTGAATAGGGTGCACGGGGAAGGTGAAGACCAGCAACAGCTTTCACCGCTGGCCCCTTCCTTGTAGCAGAAGGAGCCGGACGTTTCCCGTTTGGGAAAAATACTCTGACGAGAAAGGAAACGATGACATGTCCCGTCTCTGGGAAAGCACAGATCCCAAGCGTTCCTGTGCTTATTAATAGGCTGCCCAGGGAAGGTGAAGACCAGCAACAGCTTTCAGGGCTAGCACCTTCATTGTGGGAGAAGGAGCCGGACGTTTCCCGTTTGGGAAAAAGGCTCTGCCGAGAAAGGACACGATGACATGTACCGTCTCTGGGAAAGCACAGGTCCCAAGCGCTGCTGTGCCTATGAATAGGGTGCACGGGGAAGGTGAAGAAGAGCAACAGCTTTCCGGGCTGGCCCCTTCCTTGTGGCAGAAGGAGCCGGAAGTTTCCCGTTTGGGAAAAAAGCTCTGCCGAGAAAGGACACGATGACATGTCCCGTCTCTGGGAAAGCACAGATCCCTAGTGATATTCTGCCTCTGAGTATGCTGCCAAGGGAAGGTGAAGACCAGCAACAGCTTTCAGGGCTGGCCCCTTCCTTGTGGCAGAAGGAGCCGGACGTTTCCCGTTTGGGAAAAAGGCTCTGCCGAGAACGGACCCGATGACATGTCCCGTCTCTGGGAAAGCACAGATCCCAAGCGTTGCTGTGCTTATTAATAGGCTGCCCAGGGAAGGTGAAGAGCAGCAACAGCTTTCCGGGTTGGCCCCTTCCTTGTGGGAGAAGGAGCCGGACGTTTCCAGTTTGGGAAAAATACTCTGCCGAGAACGAACACGATGACATGTCCCGTCTGTGGGAAAGCACAGATCCCTAGTGATGTTATGCCTGTGAATATGCTGCCCAGGGAAGGTGAAGACCAGAAACAGCTTTCAGGGCTGGCCCCTTCCTTGCGGCAGAAGGAGCCGGACGTTTCCAGTTTGGGAAAAAGGCTCTGCCGAGAACGGACACGATGACATGTCCCGCCTCTGGGAAAGCACAGATCCCAAGCGCTGCTGTGCCTGTGAATAGGGTTCCAAGGGAAGGTGAAGACCAGCAACAGCTTTCTGGGCTAGCACCTTCATTTTGGGAGAATGAGCCGGACGTTTCCCGTTTGGGAAAAAGGCTCTGCCGAGAAAGGACATGATGACATGTCCCGTCTCTGGGGAAGCACAGATCCCTAGTGGTGTTCCGCCTCTGAATATGCTGCCAAGGGAAGGTGAAGATCAGCAACAGCTTTCAGGGCTGGCCCCTTCCTTGTGGCAGAAGGAGCCGGACGTTTCCCATTTGGGAAAAATACTCTGCCGAGAACGGACACGATGACATGTCCCGTCTCTGGGAAAGCACAGATCCCTAGTGATGTTTTGCCTGTGAATAGGCTGCCCAGGGATGGTGAAGACCAGCAATAGCTTTCAGGGCTGGCCCCTTCATTGTGGGAGATTGAGCCGGACGTTTCCCGTTTGGGAAAAAGGCTCTGCCGAGAAAGGACACGATGACACGACCCGCCTCTGGGAAAGCACAGATCCCAAGCGCTGCTGTGCCTGTGAATAGGGTGCCAAGGGAAGGTGAAGACCAGCAACAGCTTTCTGGGCTAGCACCTTCATTGTGAGAGAAGGAGCCGGACGTTTCCCGTTTGGAAAAAGGCTCTGCCGAGAAAGGACACGATGACATGTCCCGTCTCTGGGAAAGCGTAGGTCCCAAGCGTTGCTGTGCTTATTAATAGGCTGCCCAGGGAAGGTGAAGACCAGCAACAGCTTTCCGGGCTGGCCCCTTCCTTGTGGCAGAAGGAGCCGGACGGTTCCCATTTGGGAAAAAAGCTCTGCCGAGAAAGGACACGATGACATCTCCCGTCCCTGAGAAAGCACAGATCCGAAGCGCTGCTGTGTCTGTGAATAGGGTGCACGAGAAGGTGAAGACCAGCAACAGCTTTCAGGGCTAGCACCTTCATTGTGGGAGAAGGAGCCGGACGTTTCCCATTTTGGAAAAAGGCTCTGCCGAGAACGGACACGATGACATGTACCGTCTCTGGGAAAGCACACATCCCAAGCGCTGCTCTGCCTGTGAATAGGGTGCATGGGGAAGGTGAAGAGCAGCAACAGCTTTCAGGGCTGGCCCCTTCCTTGTGGCAGAAGGAGCCAGACGTTTCCCGTTTGGGAAAAAGGCTCTGCCGAGAAAGGACATGATGACATGTCCCGTCTCTGGGAAAGCACAGATCCCTAGTGATGTTCTGCCTCTGAATATGCTGCCAAGGGAAGGTGAACACCAGCAATAGCTTTCAGGGCTAGCACCTTCCTTGTGGCAGAAGGAGCCGGACGTTTCCCGTTTGGGAAAAATACTCTGCCGAGAACGGACACGATGACATGTCCCGTCTCTGGGAAAGAACAGATCCCAAGCGCTGCTGTGCTTTTTAATAGGCTGCCCAGGGAAGGTGAAGACCAGCAACAGCTTTCAGGGCTAGCACCTTCATTGTGGGAGAAGGAGCCGGACGTTTCCCGTTTGGGAAAAAGGCTCTGCCGAGAAAGGACACGATGACATGTCCCCTCTCTGGGAAAGCACAGGTCCCAAGCGCTGCTGTGCCTATGAATAGGGTGCACGGGGAAGGTGAAGAAGAGCAACAGCTTTCAGGGCTGGCCCCTTCCTTGTGGCAGAAAGAGCCGGAAGTTTCCCATTTGGGAAAAAGCTCTGCCGAGAATGGACACCATGACATGTCCCGTCTCTGGGAAAGCACAGGTCCCAAGCGCTGCTGTGCTTATTAATAGGCTGCCCAGGGAAGGTGAAGACCAGCAAGAGCTTTCTGGGCTAGCACCTTCCTTGTGGGAGAAGGAGCCGGACGTTTCCCGTTTGGGAAAAGGTTCTGCCGAAAAAGGACACGATGACATCTCCCGTCCCTGAGAAACCACAGATTCGAAGCGCTGCTCTGCCTGTGAATAGGGTGGACGGGGAAGGTGAAGACCAGCAAGAGCTTTCAGGCCTAGCACCTTCATTGTGGGAGAAGGAGCCGGACGTTTCCCGTTTGGGAAAAAAGCTCTGCCGAGAACGGACACGATGACATGTCCCGTCTCTGGGAAAGCACAGGTCCCAAGCGCTGCTGTGCGTATGAATAGGGTGCATGGGGAAGGTGAAGACCAGCAGGAGCTTTCTGGGCTAGCACCTTCATTGTGGGAGAAGTAGGCGGACGTTTCCCGTTTCGGAAAAAGGTTCTGCCGAGAAAGGACACGATGACATGTCCCGTCCCTGGGAAAGCACAGATCCCTAGTGATGTTATGCCTGTGAATAGGCTGCCCAGGGAAGGTGAAGACCAGCAGCACCTTTCAGGGCTGGCCCCTTCCTTGTGGCAGAAGGAGCCAGATGTTTCCCATTTGGGAAAAAGTTTCTGCCGAGAACGGACACGATGACATGTCCCGTCTCTGGGAAAGCACAGATCCCAAGCGTTGCTGTGCCTGTGAATAGGGTGCATGGGGAAGGTGAAGACCAGCAGCAGCTTTCAGGGCTGGCCCCTTCCTTGTGGGAGAAGGAGCCGGACGTTTCCCTTTTGGAAAAATGTCTCTGCCGAGAATGGACACCATGACATCTCCCGTCCCTGAGAAAGCACAGATCCGAAGCGCTGCTGTGCCTGTGAATAGGGTGCACGGTAAAGGTGAAGACCAGCAACAGCTTTCAAGGGCTAGCACCTTCAGTGTGGGAGAAGGAGCCGGACGTTTCCCATTTTGGAAGAAGGCTCTGCCGAGAAAGGACACGATGACATGTCCCGTGTCTGGGAAAGCACAGATCCCTAGTGATGTCCTGCCTGTGAATAGGGTGCACGGGGAAGATGAAGACCAGCAACAGCTTTCACCGCTGGCCCCTTCCTTGTGGCAGAAAGAGCCGGACGTTTCCCGTTTTGGAAAAATACTCTGCCGAGAATGCACACGATGACATGTCCCGTCTCTGGGAAAGCACAGATCCCAAGCGTTGCTATGCTTATTAATAGGCTGCCAAGGGAAGGTGAAGACCAGCAACACCTTTCAGGGCTAGCACCTTCATTGTGGGAGAAGGAGCCGGACGTTTCCCGTTTGGGAAAAAGGTTCTGCCGCGAAGGACACGATGACATGTCCCGTCCCTGGGAAAGCACAGATCCCTAGTGATGTTATGCCTGTGAATAGGCTGCCAAGGGAAGGTGAAGACCAGCAGCAGCTTTCAGGGCTAGCACCTTCATTGTGGGAGAAGGAGCCGGACGTTTCCCGTTTGGGAAAAAGGCTCTGCCGAGAAAGGACACGATGACATGTCCCGTCTCTGGGAAAGCACAGGTCCCAAGCGCTGCTGTGCCTATGAATAGGGTGCACGGGGAAGGTGAAGAAGAGCAACAGCTTTCAGGGCTGGCCCCTTCGTTGTGGGAGAAGGAGCCGGACGTTTCCCGTTTGGGAAAAAGGCTCTGCCGAGAACGGACCCGATGACATGTCCCGTCTCTGGGAAAGCACAGATCCCAAGCGTTGCTGTGCTTATTAATAGGCTGCCCAGGGAAGGTGAAGAGCAGCAACAGCTTTCCGGGTTGGCCCCTTCCTTGTGGGAGAAGGAGCCGGACGTTTCCAGTTTGGGAAAAATACTCTGCCGAGAACGAACACGATGACATGTCCCGTCTGTGGGAAAGCACAGATCCCTAGTGATGTTATGCCTGTGAATATGCTGCCCAGGGAAGGTGAAGACCAGAAACAGCTTTCAGGGCTGGCCCCTTCCTTGCGGCAGAAGGAGCCGGACGTTTCCAGTTTGGGAAAAAGGCTCTGCCGAGAACGGACACGATGACATGTCCCGCCTCTGGGAAAGCACAGATCCCAAGCGCTGCTGTGCCTGTGAATAGGGTTCCAAGGGAAGGTGAAGACCAGCAACAGCTTTCTGGGCTAGCACCTTCATTTTGGGAGAATGAGCCGGACGTTTCCCGTTTGGGAAAAAGGCTCTGCCGAGAAAGGACATGATGACATGTCCCGTCTCTGGGGAAGCACAGATCCCTAGTGGTGTTCCGCCTCTGAATATGCTGCCAAGGGAAGGTGAAGATCAGCAACAGCTTTCAGGGCTGGCCCCTTCCTTGTGGCAGAAGGAGCCGGACGTTTCCCATTTGGGAAAAATACTCTGCCGAGAACGGACACGATGACATGTCCCGTCTCTGGGAAAGCACAGATCCCTAGTGATGTTTTGCCTGTGAATAGGCTGCCCAGGGATGGTGAAGACCAGCAATAGCTTTCAGGGCTGGCCCCTTCATTGTGGGAGATTGAGCCGGACGTTTCCCGTTTGGGAAAAAGGCTCTGCCGAGAAAGGACACGATGACACGACCCGCCTCTGGGAAAGCACAGATCCCAAGCGCTGCTGTGCCTGTGAATAGGGTGCCAAGGGAAGGTGAAGACCAGCAACAGCTTTCTGGGCTAGCACCTTCATTGTGAGAGAAGGAGCCGGACGTTTCCCGTTTGGAAAAAGGCTCTGCCGAGAAAGGACACGATGACATGTCCCGTCTCTGGGAAAGCGTAGGTCCCAAGCGTTGCTGTGCTTATTAATAGGCTGCCCAGGGAAGGTGAAGACCAGCAACAGCTTTCCGGGCTGGCCCCTTCCTTGTGGCAGAAGGAGCCGGACGGTTCCCATTTGGGAAAAAAGCTCTGCCGAGAAAGGACACGATGACATCTCCCGTCCCTGAGAAAGCACAGATCCGAAGCGCTGCTGTGTCTGTGAATAGGGTGCACGAGAAGGTGAAGACCAGCAACAGCTTTCAGGGCTAGCACCTTCATTGTGGGAGAAGGAGCCGGACGTTTCCCATTTTGGAAAAAGGCTCTGCCGAGAACGGACACGATGACATGTACCGTCTCTGGGAAAGCACACATCCCAAGCGCTGCTCTGCCTGTGAATAGGGTGCATGGGGAAGATGAAGAGCAGCAACAGCTTTCAGGGCTGGCCCCTTCCTTGTGGCAGAAGGAGCCAGACGTTTCCCGTTTGGGAAAAAGGCTCTGCCGAGAAAGGACATGATGACATGTCCCGTCTCTGGGAAAGCACAGATCCCTAGTGATGTTCTGCCTCTGAATATGCTGCCAAGGGAAGGTGAACACCAGCAATAGCTTTCAGGGCTAGCACCTTCCTTGTGGCAGAAGGAGCCGGACGTTTCCCGTTTGGGAAAAATACTCTGCCGAGAACGGACACGATGACATGTCCCGTCTCTGGGAAAGAACAGATCCCAAGCGCTGCTGTGCTTTTTAATAGGCTGCCCAGGGAAGGTGAAGACCAGCAACAGCTTTCAGGGCTAGCACCTTCATTGTGGGAGAAGGAGCCGGACGTTTCCCGTTTGGGAAAAAGGCTCTGCCGAGAAAGGACACGATGACATGTCCCCTCTCTGGGAAAGCACAGGTCCCAAGCGCTGCTGTGCCTATGAATAGGGTGCACGGGGAAGGTGAAGAAGAGCAACAGCTTTCAGGGCTGGCCCCTTCCTTGTGGCAGAAAGAGCCGGAAGTTTCCCATTTGGGAAAAAGCTCTGCCGAGAATGGACACCATGACATGTCCCGTCTCTGGGAAAGCACAGGTCCCAAGCGCTGCTGTGCTTATTAATAGGCTGCCCAGGGAAGGTGAAGACCAGCAAGAGCTTTCTGGGCTAGCACCTTCCTTGTGGGAGAAGGAGCCGGACGTTTCCCGTTTGGGAAAAGGTTCTGCCGAAAAAGGACACGATGACATCTCCCGTCCCTGAGAAACCACAGATTCGAAGCGCTGCTCTGCCTGTGAATAGGGTGGACGGGGAAGGTGAAGACCAGCAAGAGCTTTCAGGCCTAGCACCTTCATTGTGGGAGAAGGAGCCGGACGTTTCCCGTTTGGGAAAAAAGCTCTGCCGAGAACGGACACGATGACATGTCCCGTCTCTGGGAAAGCACAGGTCCCAAGCGCTGCTGTGCGTATGAATAGGGTGCATGGGGAAGGTGAAGACCAGCAGGAGCTTTCTGGGCTAGCACCTTCATTGTGGGAGAAGTAGGCGGACGTTTCCCGTTTCGGAAAAAGGTTCTGCCGAGAAAGGACACGATGACATGTCCCGTCCCTGGGAAAGCACAGATCCCTAGTGATGTTATGCCTGTGAATAGGCTGCCCAGGGAAGGTGAAGACCAGCAGCACCTTTCAGGGCTGGCCCCTTCCTTGTGGCAGAAGGAGCCAGATGTTTCCCATTTGGGAAAAAGTTTCTGCCGAGAACGGACACGATGACATGTCCCGTCTCTGGGAAAGCACAGATCCCAAGCGTTGCTGTGCCTGTGAATAGGGTGCATGGGGAAGGTGAAGACCAGCAGCAGCTTTCAGGGCTGGCCCCTTCCTTGTGGGAGAAGGAGCCGGACGTTTCCCTTTTGGAAAAATGTCTCTGCCGAGAATGGACACCATGACATCTCCCGTCCCTGAGAAAGCACAGATCCGAAGCGCTGCTGTGCCTGTGAATAGGGTGCACGGTAAAGGTGAAGACCAGCAACAGCTTTCAAGGGCTAGCACCTTCAGTGTGGGAGAAGGAGCCGGACGTTTCCCATTTTGGAAGAAGGCTCTGCCGAGAAAGGACACGATGACATGTCCCGTGTCTGGGAAAGCACAGATCCCTAGTGATGTCCTGCCTGTGAATAGGGTGCACGGGGAAGATGAAGACCAGCAACAGCTTTCACCGCTGGCCCCTTCCTTGTGGCAGAAAGAGCCGGACGTTTCCCGTTTTGGAAAAATACTCTGCCGAGAATGCACACGATGACATGTCCCGTCTCTGGGAAAGCACAGATCCCAAGCGTTGCTATGCTTATTAATAGGCTGCCAAGGGAAGGTGAAGACCAGCAACACCTTTCAGGGCTAGCACCTTCATTGTGGGAGAAGGAGCCGGACGTTTCCCGTTTGGGAAAAAGGTTCTGCCGCGAAGTACACGATGACATGTCCCGTCCCTGGGAAAGCACAGATCCCTAGTGATGTTATGCCTGTGAATAGGCTGCCAAGGGAAGGTGAAGACCAGCAGCAGCTTTCAGGGCTAGCACCTTCATTGTGGGAGAAGGAGCCGGACGTTTCCCGTTTGGGAAAAAGGCTCTGCCGAGAAAGGACACGATGACATGTCCCGTCTCTGGGAAAGCACAGGTCCCAAGCGCTGCTGTGCCTATGAATAGGGTGCACGGGGAAGGTGAAGAAGAGCAACAGCTTTCAGGGCTGGCCCCTTCGTTGTGGGAGAAGGAGCCGGACGTTTCCCGTTTGGGAAAAAAGCTCTGCCGAGAATGGACACCATGACATGTCCCGTCTCTGGGAAAGCACAGGTCCCAAGCGCTGCTGTGCCTATGAATAGGGTGCATGGGGAAGGTGAAGAGCAGCAAGAGCTTTCTGGGCTAGCACCTTCATTGTGGGAGAAGGAGCCGGACGTTTCCTGTTTGGGAAAAAGGTTCTGCCGAGAAAGGACACGATGACATGTCCCGTCCCTGGGAAAGCACAGATCCCAAGCTTTGTTGTGCTTATTAATAGGCTGCCCAGGGAAGGTGAAGGCCAGCAACAGCTTTCAGGGCTGGCCCCTTCCTTGTGGGAGAAGGAGCCGGACGTTTCCCATTTCGGAAGAATACTCTGCCGAGAACGGACACGATGACATGTCCCGTCTCTGGGAAAGCACAGATCCCAAGCGCTGCTGTGCTTATTAATAGGCTGGCCAGGGAAGGTGAAGGCCAGCAACAGCTTTCAGGGCTGGCCCCTTCCTTGTGGCAGAAGGAGCCAGACGTTTCCCATTTCGGAAAAATACTCTGCCGAGAACGGACACGATGACATGTCCCGTCTGTGGGAAAGCACAGATCCCTAGTGATGCTCTGCCTGTGAATAGGGTGCATGGGGAAGGTGAAGAGCAGCAACAGCTTTCACGGCTGTCCCCTTCCTTGTGGCAGAAGGAGCCGGACGTTTCCCGTTTTGGAAAAATACTCTGCCGAGAATGGACACGATGACATCTCCCGTCTCTGGGAAAGCACAGAACCCAAGCGTTGCTCTGCTTATTAAAAGGCTGCCCAGGGAAGGCGAAGACCAGCAACACCTTTCTGGGCTAGCACCTTCCTTGTGGAAGAAGGAGCCGGACGTTTCCCGTTTGGGAAAAAGTCTCTGCCGAGAACGGACACGATGACATGTCCCGTCTCTGGGAAAGCACAGATCCCAAGCGCTGCTGTGCCTGTGAATAGGGTGGACGGGGAAGGTGAAGACCAGCAAGAGCTTTCAGGCCTAGCACCTTCATTGTGGGAGAAGGAGCCGGACGTTTCCCGTTTGGGAAAAAAGCTCTGCCGAGAACGGACACGATGACATGTCCCGTCTCTGGGAAAGCACAGGTCCCAAGCGCTGCTGTGCGTATGAATAGGGTGCCAAGGGAAGGTGAAGACCAGCAGGAGCTTTCTGGGCTAGCACCTTCATTGTGGGAGAAGGAGGCGGACGTTTCCCGTTTCGGAAAAAGGTTCTGCCGAGAAAGGACACGATGACATGTCCCGTCCCTGGGAAAGCACAGATCCCTAGTGATGTTATGCCTGTGAATAGGCTGCCCAGGGAAGGTGAAGACCAGCAGCACCTTTCAGGGCTGGCCCCTTCCTTGTGGCAGAAGGAGCCACACGTTTCCCGTTTGGGAAAAATACTCTGCCGAGAAAGGACACGATGACATGTCCCGTGTCTGGGAAAGCACAGATCCCTAGTGATGTTATGCCTGTGAAAAGGCTGCCCAGGGAAGGTGAAGACCAGCAGCACCTTTCAGGGCTGGCCCCTTCCTTGTGGCAGAAGGAGCCAGACGCTTCCCTTTTGGAAAAATGTCTCTGCCGAGAAAGGACACGATGACATCTCCCGTCCCTGAGAAAGCACAGATCCCAAGCGCTGCTGTGCCTGTGAATAGGGTGCACGGTAAAGGTGAAGACCAGCAACAGCTTTCAAGGGCTAGCACCTTCAGTGTGGGAGAAGGAGCTGGACGTTTCCCATTTTGGAAGAAGGCTCTGCCGAGAAAGGACACGATGACATGTCCCGTGTCTGGGAAAGCACAGATCCCTAGTGATGTCCTGCCTGTGAATAGGGTGCACGGGGAAGGTGAAGACCAGCAGCAGCTTTCAGGCCTAGCACCTTCATTGTGGGAGAAGGAGCCGGACATTTCCCACTTCGGAAGAATACTCTGCGGAGAACGGACACGAAGACATGTCCCGTCTCTGGGAAAGCACAGATCCCAATCGCTGCTGTGCCTGTGAATAGGCTGCCCAGGGAAGGTGAAGACCAGCAAGAGCTTTCAGGGCTGGCCCCTTCCTTGTGGCAGAAGGAGCCAGACGTTTCCCATTTCGGAAAAATACTCTGCCGAGAACGGACACGATGACATGTCCCGTCTCTGGGAAAGCACAGATCCCTAGTGATGCTCTGCCTGTGAATAGGGTGCATGGGGAAGGTGAAGAGCAGCAACAGCTTTCACGGCTGGCCCCTTCCTTGTGGGAGAAGGAGCCGGACGTTTCCCTTTTGGAAAAATGTCTCTGCCGAGAAAGGACACGATGACATCTCCCGTCCCTGAGAAAGCACAGATCCGAAGCGCTGCTGTGCCTGTGAATAGGGTGCACGGTAAAGGTGAAGACCAGCAACAGCTTTCAAGGGCTAGCACCTTCAGTGTGGGAGAAGGAGCCGGACGTTTCCCATTTTGGAAGAAGGCTCTGCCGAGAAAGGACACGATGACATGTCCCGTGTCTGGGAAAGCACAGATCCCTAGTGATGCTCTGCCTGTGAATAGGGTGCATGGGGAAGGTGAAGACCAGCAACAGCTTTCACGGCTGTCCCCTTCCTTGTGGCAGAAGGAGCCGGACGTTTCCCGTTTTGGAAAAATACTCTGCCGAGAATGGACACGATGACATCTCCCGTCTCTGGGAAAGCACATATCCCAAGCGATGCTGTGCTTATTAATAGGCTGCCCAGGGAAGGTGAAGACCAGCAACAGCTTTCTGGGCTAGCACCTTCCTTGTGGGAGAAGGAGCCGGACGTTTCCCGTTTGGGAAAAGGTTCTGCCGAAAAAGGACACGATGACATCTCCCGTCCCTGAGAAACCACAGATTCGAAGCGCTGCTCTGCCTGTGAATAGGGTGGACGGGGAAGGTGAAGACCAGCAAGAGCTTTCAGGCCTAGCACCTTCATTGTGGGAGAAGGAGCCGGACGTTTCCCGTTTGGGAAAAAAGCTCTGCCGAGAACGGACACGATGACATGTCCCGTCTCTGGGAAAGCACAGGTCCCAAGCGCTGCTGTGCGTATGAATAGGGTGCCAAGGGAAGGTGAAGACCAGCAGGAGCTTTCTGGGCTAGCACCTTCATTGTGGGAGAAGGAGGCGGACGTTTCCCGTTTCGGAAAAAGGTTCTGCCGAGAAAGGACACGATGACATGTCCCGTCCCTGGGAAAGCACAGATCCCTAGTGATGTTATGCCTGTGAATAGGCTGCCCAGGGAAGGTGAAGACCAGCAGCACCTTTCAGGGCTGGCCCCTTCCTTGTGGCAGAAGGAGCCACACGTTTCCCGTTTGGGAAAAATACTCTGCCGAGAAAGGACACGATGACATGTCCCGTCTCTGGGAAAGCACAGATCCCAAGCGCTGCTGTGCCTGTGAATAGGGTGGACGGGGAAGGTGAAGACCAGCAAGAGCTTTCAGGCCTAGCACCTTCATTGTGGGAGAAGGAGCCGGACGTTTCCCGTTTGGGAAAAAAGCTCTGCCGAGAACGGACACGATGACATGTCCCGTCTCTGGGAAAGCACAGGTCCCAAGCGCTGCTGTGCGTATGAATAGGGTGCCAAGGGAAGGTGAAGACCAGCAGGAGCTTTCTGGGCTAGCACCTTCATTGTGGGAGAAGGAGGCGGACGTTTCCCGTTTCGGAAAAAGGTTCTGCCGAGAAAGGACACGATGACATGTCCCGTCCCTGGGAAAGCACAGATCCCTAGTGATGTTATGCCTGTGAATAGGCTGCCCAGGGAAGGTGAAGACCAGCAGCACCTTTCAGGGCTGGCCCCTTCCTTGTGGCAGAAGGAGCCACACGTTTCCCGTTTGGGAAAAATACTCTGCCGAGAAAGGACACGATGACATGTCCCGTGTCTGGGAAAGCACAGATCCCTAGTGATGTTATGCCTGTGAAAAGGCTGCCCAGGGAAGGTGAAGACCAGCAGCACCTTTCAGGGCTGGCCCCTTCCTTGTGGCAGAAGGAGCCAGACGCTTCCCTTTTGGAAAAATGTCTCTGCCGAGAAAGGACACGATGACATCTCCCGTCCCTGAGAAAGCACAGATCCCAAGCGCTGCTGTGCCTGTGAATAGGGTGCACGGTAAAGGTGAAGACCAGCAACAGCTTTCAAGGGCTAGCACCTTCAGTGTGGGAGAAGGAGCTGGACGTTTCCCATTTTGGAAGAAGGCTCTGCCGAGAAAGGACACGATGACATGTCCCGTGTCTGGGAAAGCACAGATCCCTAGTGATGTCCTGCCTGTGAATAGGGTGCACGGGGAAGGTGAAGACCAGCAGCAGCTTTCAGGCCTAGCACCTTCATTGTGGGAGAAGGAGCCGGACATTTCCCACTTCGGAAGAATACTCTGCGGAGAACGGACACGAAGACATGTCCCGTCTCTGGGAAAGCACAGATCCCAATCGCTGCTGTGCCTGTGAATAGGCTGCCCAGGGAAGGTGAAGACCAGCAAGAGCTTTCAGGGCTGGCCCCTTCCTTGTGGCAGAAGGAGCCAGACGTTTCCCATTTCGGAAAAATACTCTGCCGAGAACGGACACGATGACATGTCCCGTCTCTGGGAAAGCACAGATCCCTAGTGATGCTCTGCCTGTGAATAGGGTGCATGGGGAAGGTGAAGAGCAGCAACAGCTTTCACGGCTGGCCCCTTCCTTGTGGGAGAAGGAGCCGGACGTTTCCCTTTTGGAAAAATGTCTCTGCCGAGAAAGGACACGATGACATCTCCCGTCCCTGAGAAAGCACAGATCCGAAGCGCTGCTGTGCCTGTGAATAGGGTGCACGGTAAAGGTGAAGACCAGCAACAGCTTTCAAGGGCTAGCACCTTCAGTGTGGGAGAAGGAGCCGGACGTTTCCCATTTTGGAAGAAGGCTCTGCCGAGAAAGGACACGATGACATGTCCCGTGTCTGGGAAAGCACAGATCCCTAGTGATGCTCTGCCTGTGAATAGGGTGCATGGGGAAGGTGAAGACCAGCAACAGCTTTCACGGCTGTCCCCTTCCTTGTGGCAGAAGGAGCCGGACGTTTCCCGTTTTGGAAAAATACTCTGCCGAGAATGGACACGATGACATCTCCCGTCTCTGGGAAAGCACATATCCCAAGCGATGCTGTGCTTATTAATAGGCTGCCCAGGGAAGGTGAAGACCAGCAACAGCTTTCTGGGCTAGCACCTTCCTTGTGGGAGAAGGAGCCGGACGTTTCCCGTTTGGGAAAAGGTTCTGCCGAAAAAGGACACGATGACATCTCCCGTCCCTGAGAAACCACAGATTCGAAGCGCTGCTCTGCCTGTGAATAGGGTGGACGGGGAAGGTGAAGACCAGCAAGAGCTTTCAGGCCTAGCACCTTCATTGTGGGAGAAGGAGCCGGACGTTTCCCGTTTGGGAAAAAAGCTCTGCCGAGAACGGACACGATGACATGTCCCGTCTCTGGGAAAGCACAGGTCCCAAGCGCTGCTGTGCGTATGAATAGGGTGCCAAGGGAAGGTGAAGACCAGCAGGAGCTTTCTGGGCTAGCACCTTCATTGTGGGAGAAGGAGGCGGACGTTTCCCGTTTCGGAAAAAGGTTCTGCCGAGAAAGGACACGATGACATGTCCCGTCCCTGGGAAAGCACAGATCCCTAGTGATGTTATGCCTGTGAATAGGCTGCCCAGGGAAGGTGAAGACCAGCAGCACCTTTCAGGGCTGGCCCCTTCCTTGTGGCAGAAGGAGCCACACGTTTCCCGTTTGGGAAAAATACTCTGCCGAGAAAGGACACGATGACATGTCCCGTGTCTGGGAAAGCACAGATCCCTAGTGATGTTATGCCTGTGAATAGGCTGCCCAGGGAAGGTGAAGACCAGCAGCACCTTTCAGGGCTGGCCCCTTCCTTGTGGCAGAAGGAGCCAGACGCTTCCCTTTTGGAAAAATGTCTCTGCCGAGAAAGGACACGATGACATCTCCCGTCCCTGAGAAAGCACAGATCCCAAGCGCTGCTGTGCCTGTGAATAGGGTGCACGGTAAAGGTGAAGACCAGCAACAGCTTTCAAGGGCTAGCACCTTCAGTGTGGGAGAAGGAGCTGGACGTTTCCCATTTTGGAAGAAGGCTCTGCCGAGAAAGGACACGATGACATGTCCCGTGTCTGGGAAAGCACAGATCCCTAGTGATGTCCTGCCTGTGAATAGGGTGCACGGGGAAGGTGAAGACCAGCAGCAGCTTTCAGGCCTAGCACCTTCATTGTGGGAGAAGGAGCCGGACATTTCCCACTTCGGAAGAATACTCTGCGGAGAACGGACACGAAGACATGTCCCGTCTCTGGGAAAGCACAGATCCCAATCGCTGCTGTGCCTGTGAATAGGCTGCCCAGGGAAGGTGAAGACCAGCAAGAGCTTTCAGGGCTGGCCCCTTCCTTGTGGCAGAAGGAGCCAGACGTTTCCCATTTCGGAAAAATACTCTGCCGAGAACGGACACGATGACATGTCCCGTCTCTGGGAAAGCACAGATCCCTAGTGATGCTCTGCCTGTGAATAGGGTGCATGGGGAAGGTGAAGAGCAGCAACAGCTTTCACGGCTGGCCCCTTCCTTGTGGGAGAAGGAGCCGGACGTTTCCCTTTTGGAAAAATGTCTCTGCCGAGAAAGGACACGATGACATCTCCCGTCCCTGAGAAAGCACAGATCCGAAGCGCTGCTGTGCCTGTGAATAGGGTGCACGGTAAAGGTGAAGACCAGCAACAGCTTTCAAGGGCTAGCACCTTCAGTGTGGGAGAAGGAGCCGGACGTTTCCCATTTTGGAAGAAGGCTCTGCCGAGAAAGGACACGATGACATGTCCCGTCTCTGGGAAAGCACAGATCCCTAGTGATGTTCTGCCTGTGAATAGGGTGCACGGGGAAGGTGAAGACCAGCAACAGCTTTCACCGCTGGCCCCTTCCTTGTGGCAGAAGGAGCCGGACGTTTCCCGTTTTGGAAAAATACTCTGCCGAGAATGCACACGATGACATGTCCCGTCTCTGGGAAAGCACAGATCCCAAGCGCTGCTGTACTTATTAATAGGGTGCCCAGGGAAGGTGAAGACCAGCAACAGCTTTCAGGGCTAGCACCTTCCTTGTGGGAGAAGGAGCCGGACGTTTCCCATTTGGGAAAAAGGCTCTGCCGAGAAAGGACACGATGACATGTCCCGTCTCTGGGAAAGCACAGATCCCAAGCGTTGCTGTGCTTATTAATAGGCTGCCCAGGGAAGGTGAAGACCAGCAACAGCTTTCTGGCTTAGCATCTTCCTTGTGGGAGAAGGAGCCGGACGTTTCCCGTTTGGGAAAAAGTCTCTGCCGAGAAAGGACACGATGACATCTCACGTCCCTGAGAAAGCACAGAATCCAAGCTCTGCGGTGCCTCTGAGTAGGGTGCCCAGGGAAGGTAAAGACCAGCAAGAGCTTTCAGGGCTGGCCCCTTCCTTGTGGGAGAAGGAGCCGGACGTTTCCCATTTCGGAAAAAGCTCTGCCGAGAACGGACACGATGACATGTCCCGTCTCTGGGAAAGCACAGATCCCTAGTGATGTTCTGCCTGTGAATAGGGTGCATGGGGAAGGTGAAGACCAGCAACAGCTTTCAGGGCTAGCACCTTCATTGTGGCAGAAGGAGCCGGACGTTTCCCGTTTGGGAAAAATACTCTGCTGAGAAAGGACACGATGACATGTCCCGTCTCTGGGAAAGCACAGATCCCAAGCGCTGCTGTGCCTGTGAATACGGTGCCAAGGGAAGGTGAAGACCAGCAACAGCTTTCAGGGCTGGCCCCTTCCTTGTGGGAGAAGGAGCCGGACGTTTCCCGTTTGGGAAAAAGGCTCTGCCGAGAAAGGACATGATGACATGTCCCGTCTCTGGGAAAGCACAGATCCCTAGTGATGTTCTGCCTCTGAATATGCTGCCAAGGGAAGGTGAAGACCAGCAACAGCTTTCAGGGCTGGCCCCTTCCTTGTGGGAGAAGGAGCCGGACGTTTCTCTTTTGGGAAAGAGGCTCTGCCGAGAACGGACACGATGACATGTCCCGTCTCTGGGAAAGCACAGGTCCCAAGCGCTGCTGTGCCTATGAATAGGGTGCATGGGGAAGGTGAAGGCCAGCAAGAGCTTTCAGGGCTAGCACCTTCCTTGTGGCAGAAGGAGCCGGACGTTTCCCTTTTGGGAAAGAGGCTCTGCCGAGAACGGACACGATGACATGTCCCGTCTCTGAGAAAGCATAGATCGCAAGCGCTGCTGTGCTTATTAATAGGCTGCCCAGGGAAGGTGAAGTCCAGCAGGAGCTTTCAGGGCTGGCCCCTTCCTTGTGGCAGAAGGAGCCGGACGTTTCCCGTTTGGGAAAAAGGCTCTGCCGAGAAAGGACACGATGACATGTCCCGTCTCTGGGAAAGCACAGATCCCTAGTGATGTTCTGCCTGTGAATAGTGTGCACGGGGAAGGTGAAGAACAGCAACAGCTTTCAGGGCTGGCCCCTTCCTTGTGACAGAAGGAGCCGGACGTTTCCCATTTTGGAAAAATACTCTGCCTAGAATGGACACGATGACATGTCCCGTCTCTGGGAAAGCACAGAGCTCAAGCGTTGCTGTGCTTATTAATAGGCTGCCCAGGGAAGGTGAAGACCAGCAACAGCTTTCAGGGCTAGCACCTTCACTGTGGGCGAAGGAGCTGGACTTTTCCCGTTTGGGAAAAAGCTCTGCCGAGAACGGACACGATGACATGTCCCGTCTCTGGGAAAGCACAGGTCCCAAGCGTTGCTGTGCTTATTAATAGGCTGCCCAGGGAAGGTGAAGACCAGCAACAACTTTTAGGGCTGGCCCCTTCCTTGTGGGAGATGGAGCCGGAGGTTTCCCATTTGGGAAAAAAGCTCTGCCGAGAAAGGACACGATGACATCTCCCGTCCCTGAGAAAGCACAGATCCCAAGCGCTGCTGTGCCTGTGAATAGGGTGCCAAGGGAAGGTGAAGACCAGCAACAGCTTTCTGGGCTAGCACCTTCATTGTGGGAGAAGGAGCCGGACATTTCCCATTTTGGAAAAAGGCTCTGCCGAGAAAGGACACGATGACATGTACCGTCTCTGGGAAAGCACAGATCCCAAGCGTTGCTGTGCTTATTAATAGGCTGCCCAGGGAAGGTGAAGACCAGCAACAGCTTTCTGGCTTAGCACCTTCCTTGTGGGAGAAGGAGCCGGACGTTTCCCGTTTGGGAAAAAGTCTCTGCCGAGAAAGGACATGATGACATCTCACGTCCCTGAGAAAGAACAGAATCCAAGCTCTGCGGTGCCTCTGAGTAGGGTGCCCAGGGAAGGTAAAGACCAGCAAGAGCTTTCAGGGCTGGCCCCTTCCTTGTGGGAGAAGAGGCCGGACGTTTCCCATTTCGGAAAAAGCTCTGCCGAGAACGGACACGATGACATGTCCCGTCTCTGGGAAAGCACAGATCCCTAGTGATGTTCTGCCTCTGAATATGCTGCCAAGGGAAGGTGAAGACCAGCAACAGCTTTCAGGGCTGGCCCCTTCCTTGTGGCAGAAGGAGCCGGATGTTTCCCTTTTGGGAAAAAGGCTCTGCCGAGAACGGACACGATGACATGTCCCGTCTCTGGGAAAGCACAGGTCCCAAGCGCTGCTGTGCCTCTGAATAGGGTGCATGGGGAAGGTGAAGATCAGCAACAGCTTTCAGGGCTGGCCCCTTCCTTGTGGGAGAAGGAGACGGACGTTTCCCATTTTGGAAAAAGGCTCTGCCGAGAACGGACACGATGACATGTCCCATCTCTGGGAAAGCACAGATCCCAAGCGCTGCTGTGCTTATTAATAGGCTGCCCAGGGAAGGTGAAGACCAGCAGCAGCTTTCAGGGCTGGCCCCTGCCTTGTGGGAGAAGGAGCCGGACGTTTCCCTTTTGGGAAAAAGTCTCTGCCGAGAAAGGACACGATCACATGTCCCGTCCCTGAGAAAGCACAGAATCCAAGCTCTGCGGTGCCTATGAATAGGGTGCCCAGGGAAGGTAAAGACCAGCAAGAGCTTTCAGGGCTGGCCCCTTCCTTGTGGCAGAAGGAGCCGGACGTTTCCCGTTTGGGAAAAAAGCTCTGCCGAGAAAGGACACGATGACATCTCCCGTCCCTGAGAAAGCACAGATCCCAAGCGCTGCTGTGCCTGTGAATAGGGTGCACGGGGAAGGTGAAGACCAGCAACAGCTTTCTGGGCTAGCACCTTCATTGTGGGAGAAGGAGCCGGACGTTTCCCATTTGGGAAAAAGGCTCTGCCGAGAAAGGACACGATGACATGTACCGTCTCTGGGAAAGCACAGATCCCAAGCGTTGCTGTGCTTATTAATAGGCTGCCCAGGGAAGGTGAAGACCAGCAACAGCTTTCTGGCTTAGCACCTTCCTTGTGGGAGAAGGAGCCGGACGTTTCCCGTTTGGGAAAAAGTCTCTGCCGAGAAAAGACACGATGACATCTCACGTCCCTGAGAAAGCACAGAATCCAAGCTCTGCGGTGCCTCTGAGTAGGGTGCCCAGGGAAGGTAAAGACCAGCAAGAGCTTTCAGGGCTGGCCCCTTCCTTGTGGGAGAAGGAGCCGGACGTTTCCCATTTCAGAAAAAGCTCTGCCGAGAATGGACACGATGACATGTCCCGTCTCTGGGAAAGCACAGATCCCTAGTGATGTTCTGCCTGTGAATAGGGTGCATGGGGAAGGTGAAGACCAGCAACAGCTTTCAGGGCTAGCACCTTCATTGTGGCAGAAGGAGCCGGACGTTTCCCGTTTGGGAAAAATACTCTGCTGAGAACGGACACGATGACATGTCCCGTCTCTGGGAAAGCACAGATCCCAAGCGCTGCTGTGCCTGTGAATACGGTGCCAAGGGAAGGTGAAGACCAGCAACAGCTTTCAGGGCTGGCCCCTTCCTTGTGGGAGAAGGAGCCGGACGTTTCCCGTTTGGGAAAAAGGCTCTGCCGAGAAAGGACATGATGACATGTCCCGTCTCTGGGAAAGCACAGATCCCTAGTGATGTTCTGCCTCTGAATATGCTGCCAAGGGAAGGTGAAGACCAGCAACAGCTTTCAGGGCTGGCCCCTTCCTTGTGGGAGAAGGAGCCGGACGTTTCTCTTTTGGGAAAGAGGCTCTGCCGAGAACGGACACGATGACATGTCCCGTGACTGGGAAAGCACAGGTCCCAAGCGCTGCTGTGCCTATGAATAGGGTGCACGGGGAAGGTGAAGACCAGCAAGAGCTTTCAGGGCTAGCACCTTCCTTGTGGCAGAAGGAATCGGACGTTTCCCTTTTGGGAAGAAGGCTCTGCCGAGAACGGACACGATGACATGTCCCGTCCCTGAGAAAGCATAGATCGCAAGCGCTGCTGTGCTTATTAATAGGCTGCCCAGGGAAGGTGAAGTCCAGCAGGAGCTTTCAGGGCTGAACCCTTCCTTGTGGCAGAAGGAGCCGGACGTTTCCCGTATGGGAAAAAGGCTCTGCCGAGAACGGACACGATGACATGTCCCGTCTCTGGGAAAGCACAGATCCCTAGTGATGTTCTGCCTGTGAATAGGGTGCACGGGGAAGGTGAAGACCAGCAACAGCTTTCAGGGCTGGCCCCTTCCTTGTGGCAGAAGGAGCCGGACGTTTCCCATTTTGGAAAAATACTCTGCCGAGAATGGACACGATGACATGTCCCGTCTCTGGGAAAGCACAGAGCCCAAGCGTTGCTGTGCTTATTAATAGGCTCCCCAGGGAAGGTGAAGACCAGCAGCAGCTTTCAGGGCTGGCCCCTTCCTTGTGGCAGAAGGAGACGGACGTTTCCCTTTTCGGAAAAAGGCTCTGCCGAGAAAGGACACGATCACATGTCCCGTCCCTGAGAAAGGACAGAATCCAAGCTCTGCGGTGCCTATGAATAGGGTGCCCAGGGAAGGTAAAGACCAGCAAGAGCTTTCAGGGCTGGCCCCTTCCTTGTGGGAGAAGGAGCCGGACATTTCCCGTTTGGGAAAAAAGCTCTGCCGAGAAAGGACACGATGACATCTCCCGTCCCTGAGAAAGCACAGATCCCAAGCGCTGCTGTGCCTGTGAATAGGGTGCCAAGGGAAGGTGAAGACCAGCAACAGCTTTCTGGGCTAGCACCTTCATTGTGGGAGAAGGAGCCGGACATTTCCCATTTTGGAAAAAGGCTCTGCCGAGAAAGGACACGATGACATGTACCGTCTCTGGGAAAGCACAGATCCCAAGCGCTGCTGTGCTTATTAATAGGCTGCCCAGGGAAGGTGAAGACCAGCAACAGCTTTCTGGCTTAGCACCTTCCTTGTGGGAGAAGGAGCCGGACGTTTCCCGTTTGGGAAAAAGGCTCTGCCGAGAAAGGACACGATGACATCTCACGTCCCTGAGAAAGCACAGAATCCAAGCTCTGCGGTGCCTCTGAGTAGGGTGCCCAGGGAAGGTAAAGACCAGCAAGAGCTTTCAGGGCTGGCCCCTTCCTTGTGGGAGAAGAGGCCGGACGTTTCCCATTTCGGAAAAAGCTCTGCCGAGAACGGACACGATGACATGTCCCGTCTCTGGGAAAGCACAGATCCCTAGTGATGTTCTGCCTCTGAATATGCTGCCAAGGGAAGGTGAAGACCAGCAACAGCTTTCAGGGCTGGCCCCTTCCTTGTGGCAGAAGGAGCCGGACGTTTCCCTTTTGGGAAAAAGGCTCTGCCGAGAACGGACACGATGACATGTCCCGTCTCTGGGAAAGCACAGGTCCCAAGCGCTGCTGTGCCTCTGAATAGGGTGCATGGGGAAGGTGAAGAGCAGCAACAGCTTTCACGGCTGTCCCCTTCCTTGTGGCAGAAGGAGCCGGACGTTTCCCGTTTTGGAAAAATACTCTGCCGAGAATGGACACGATGACATCTCCCGTCTCTGGGAAAGCACATATCCCAAGCGATGCTGTGCTTATTAATAGGCTGCCCAGGGAAGGTGAAGACCAGCAACAGCTTTCTGGGCTAGCACCTTCCTTGTGGGAGAAGGAGCCGGACGTTTCCCGTTTGGGAAAAGGTTCTGCCGAAAAAGGACACGATGACATCTCCCGTCCCTGAGAAACCACAGATTCGAAGCGCTGCTCTGCCTGTGAATAGGGTGGACGGGGAAGGTGAAGACCAGCAAGAGCTTTCAGGCCTAGCACCTTCATTGTGGGAGAAGGAGCCGGACGTTTCCCGTTTGGGAAAAAAGCTCTGCCGAGAACGGACACGATGACATGTCCCGTCTCTGGGAAAGCACAGGTCCCAAGCGCTGCTGTGCGTATGAATAGGGTGCCAAGGGAAGGTGAAGACCAGCAGGAGCTTTCTGGGCTAGCACCTTCATTGTGGGAGAAGGAGGCGGACGTTTCCCGTTTCGGAAAAAGGTTCTGCCGAGAAAGGACACGATGACATGTCCCGTCCCTGGGAAAGCACAGATCCCTAGTGATGTTATGCCTGTGAATAGGCTGCCCAGGGAAGGTGAAGACCAGCAGCAACTTTCAGGGCTGGCCCCTTCCTTGTGGCAGAAGGAGCCACACGTTTCCCGTTTGGGAAAAATACTCTGCCGAGAAAGGACACGATGACATGTCCCGTGTCTGGGAAAGCACAGATCCCTAGTGATGTTATGCCTGTGAATAGGCTGCCCAGGGAAGGTGAAGACCAGCAGCACCTTTCAGGGCTGGCCCCTTCCTTGTGGCAGAAGGAGCCAGACGCTTCCCTTTTGGAAAAATGTCTCTGCCGAGAAAGGACACGATGACATCTCCCGTCCCTGAGAAAGCACAGATCCGAAGCGCTGCTGTGCCTGTGAATAGGGTGCACGGTAAAGGTGAAGACCAGCAACAGCTTTCAAGGGCTAGCACCTTCAGTGTGGGAGAAGGAGCCGGACGTTTCCCATTTTGGAAGAAGGCTCTGCCGAGAAAGGACACGATGACATGTCCCGTGTCTGGGAAAGCACAGATCCCTAGTGATGTCCTGCCTGTGAATAGGGTGCACGGGGAAGGTGAAGACCAGCAGCAGCTTTCAGGGCTAGCACCTTCATTGTGGGAGAAGGAGCCGGACATTTCCCACTTCGGAAGAATACTCTGCGGAGAACGGACACGAAGACATGTCCCGTCTCTGGGAAAGCACAGATCCCAATCGCTGCTGTGCCTGTGAATAGGCTGCCCAGGGAAGGTGAAGACCAGCAAGAGCTTTCAGGGCTGGCCCCTTCCTTGTGGCAGAAGGAGCCAGACGTTTCCCATTTCGGAAAAATACTCTGCCGAGAACGGACACGATGACATGTCCCGTCTCTGGGAAAGCACAGATCCCTAGTGATGCTCTGCCTGTGAATAGGGTGCATGGGGAAGGTGAAGAGCAGCAACAGCTTTCACGGCTGGCCCCTTCCTTGTGGGAGAAGGAGCCGGACGTTTCCCTTTTGGAAAAATGTCTCTGCCGAGAAAGGACACGATGACATCTCCCGTCCCTGAGAAAGCACAGATCCGAAGCGCTGCTGTGCCTGTGAATAGGGTGCACGGTAAAGGTGAAGACCAGCAACAGCTTTCAAGGGCTAGCACCTTCAGTGTGGGAGAAGGAGCCGGACGTTTCCCATTTTGGAAGAAGGCTCTGCCGAGAAAGGACACGATGACATGTCCCGTGTCTGGGAAAGCACAGATCCCTAGTGATGTTCTGCCTGTGAATAGGGTGCACGGGGAAGGTGAAGACCAGCAACAGCTTTCACCGCTGGCCCCTTCCTTGTGGCAGAAGGAGCCGGACGTTTCCCGTTTTGGAAAAATACTCTGCCGAGAATGCACACGATGACATGTCCCGTCTCTGGGAAAGCACAGATCCCAAGCGCTGCTGTACTTATTAATAGGGTGCCCAGGGAAGGTGAAGACCAGCAACAGCTTTCAGGGCTAGCACCTTCCTTGTGGGAGAAGGAGCCGGACGTTTCCCATTTGGGAAAAAGGCTCTGCCGAGAAAGGACACGATGACATGTCCCGTCTCTGGGAAAGCACAGATCCCAAGCGTTGCTGTGCTTATTAATAGGCTGCCCAGGGAAGGTGAAGACCAGCAACAGCTTTCTGGCTTAGCATCTTCCTTGTGGGAGAAGGAGCCGGACGTTTCCCGTTTGGGAAAAAGTCTCTGCCGAGAAAGGACACGATGACATCTCACGTCCCTGAGAAAGCACAGAATCCAAGCTCTGCGGTGCCTCTGAGTAGGGTGCCCAGGGAAGGTAAAGACCAGCAAGAGCTTTCAGGGCTGGCCCCTTCCTTGTGGGAGAAGGAGCCGGACGTTTCCCATTTCGGAAAAAGCTCTGCCGAGAACGGACACGATGACATGTCCCGTCTCTGGGAAAGCACAGATCCCTAGTGATGTTCTGCCTGTGAATAGGGTGCATGGGGAAGGTGAAGACCAGCAACAGCTTTCAGGGCTAGCACCTTCCTTGTGGCAGAAGGAGCCGGACGTTTCCCGTTTGGGAAAAATACTCTGCTGAGAACGGACACGATGACATGTCCCGTCTCTGGGAAAGCACAGATCCCAAGCGCTGCTGTGCCTGTGAATACGGTGCCAAGGGAAGGTGAAGACCAGCAACAGCTTTCAGGGCTGGCCCCTTCCTTGTGGGAGAAGGAGCCGGACGTTTCCCGTTTGGGAAAAAGGCTCTGCCGAGAAAGGACATGATGACATGTCCCGTCTCTGGGAAAGCACAGATCCCTAGTGATGTTCTGCCTCTGAATATGCTGCCAAGGGAAGGTGAAGACCAGCAACAGCTTTCAGGGCTGGCCCCTTCCTTGTGGGAGAAGGAGCCGGACGTTTCTCTTTTGGGAAAGAGGCTCTGCCGAGAACGGACACGATGACATGTCCCGTCTCTGGGAAAGCACAGGTCCCAAGCGCTGCTGTGCCTATGAATAGGGTGCATGGGGAAGGTGAAGGCCAGCAAGAGCTTTCAGGGCTAGCACCTTCCTTGTGGCAGAAGGAATCGGACGTTTCCCTTTTGGGAAAAAGGCTCTGCCGAGAACGGACACGATGACATGTCCCGTCTCTGAGAAAGCATAGATCGCAAGCGCTGCTGTGCTTATTAATAGGCTGCCCAGGGAAGGTGAAGTCCAGCAGGAGCTTTCAGGGCTGAACCCTTCCTTGTGGCAGAAGGAGCCGGACGTTTCCCGTTTGGGAAAAAGGCTCTGCCGAGAACGGACACGATGACATGTCCCGTCTCTGGGAAAGCACAGATCCCTAGTGATGTTCTGCCTGTGAATAGTGTGCACGGGGAAGGTGAAGAACAGCAACAGCTTTCAGGGCTGGCCCCTTCCTTGTGACAGAAGGAGCCGGACGTTTCCCATTTTGGAAAAATACTCTGCCTAGAATGGACACGATGACATGTCCCGTCTCTGGGAAAGCACAGAGCTCAAGCGTTGCTGTGCTTATTAATAGGCTGCCCAGGGAAGGTGAAGACCAGCAACAGCTTTCAGGGCTAGCACCTTCACTGTGGGCGAAGGAGCTGGACTTTTCCCGTTTGGGAAAAAGCTCTGCCAAGAACGGACACGATGACATGTCCCGTCTCTGGGAAAGCACAGGTCCCAAGCGTTGCTGTGCTTATTAATAGGCTGCCCAGGGAAGGTGAAGACCAGCAACAACTTTTAGGGCTGGCCCCTTCCTTGTGGGAGATGGAGCCGGAGGTTTCCCATTTGGGAAAAAAGCTCTGCCGAGAAAGGACACGATGACATCTCCCGTCCCTGAGAAAGCACAGATCCCAAGCGCTGCTGTGCCTGTGAATAGGGTGCCAAGGGAAGGTGAAGACCAGCAACAGCTTTCTGGGCTAGCACCTTCATTGTGGGAGAAGGAGCCGGACATTTCCCATTTTGGAAAAAGGCTCTGCCGAGAAAGGACACGATGACATGTACCGTCTCTGGGAAAGCACAGATCCCAAGCGTTGCTGTGCTTATTAATAGGCTGCCCAGGGAAGGTGAAGACCAGCAACAGCTTTCTGGCTTAGCACCTTCCTTGTGGGAGAAGGAGCCGGACGTTTCCCGTTTGGGAAAAAGTCTCTGCCGAGAAAGGACATGATGACATCTCACGTCCCTGAGAAAGAACAGAATCGAAGCTCTGCGGTGCCTCTGAGTAGGGTGCCCAGGGAAGGTAAAGACCAGCAAGAGCTTTCAGGGCTGGCCCCTTCCTTGTGGGAGAAGAGGCCGGACGTTTCCCATTTCGGAAAAAGCTCTGCCGAGAACGGACACGATGACATGTCCCGTCTCTGGGAAAGCACAGATCCCTAGTGATGTTCTGCCTCTGAATATGCTGCCAAGGGAAGGTGAAGACCAGCAACAGCTTTCAGGGCTGGCCCCTTCCTTGTGGCAGAAGGAGCCGGATGTTTCCCTTTTGGGAAAAAGGCTCTGCCGAGAACGGACACGATGACATGTCCCGTCTCTGGGAAAGCACAGGTCCCAAGCGCTGCTGTGCCTCTGAATAGGGTGCACGGGGAAGGTGAAGATCAGCAACAGCTTTCAGGGCTGGCCCCTTCCTTGTGGGAGAAGGAGACGGACGTTTCCCATTTTGGAAAAAGGCTCTGCCGAGAACGGACATGATGACATGTCCCATCTCTGGGAAAGCACAGATCCCAAGCGCTGCTGTGCTTATTAATAGGCTGCCCAGGGAAGGTGAAGACCAGCAGCAGCTTTCAGGGCTGGCCCCTGCCTTGTGGGAGAAGGAGCCGGACGTTTCCCTTTTGGGAAAAAGTCTCTGCCGAGAAAGGACACGATCACATGTCCCGTCCCTGAGAAAGCACAGAATCCAAGCTCTGCGGTGCCTATGAATAGGGTGCCCAGGGAAGGTAAAGACCAGCAAGAGCTTTCAGGGCTGGCCCCTTCCTTGTGGCAGAAGGAGCCGGACGTTTCCCGTTTGGGAAAAAAGCTCTGCCGAGAAAGGACACGATGACATCTCCCGTCCCTGAGAAAGCACAGATCCCAAGCGCTGCTGTGCCTGTGAATAGGGTGCACGGGGAAGGTGAAGACCAGCAACAGCTTTCTGGGCTAGCACCTTCATTGTGGGAGCAGGAGCCGGACGTTTCCCATTTGGGAAAAAGGCTCTGCCGAGAAAGGACACGATGACATGTACCGTCTCTGGGAAAGCACAGATCCCAAGCGTTGCTGTGCTTATTAATAGGCTGCCCAGGGAAGGTGAAGACCAGCAACAGCTTTCTGGCTTAGCACCTTCCTTGTGGGAGAAGGAGCCGGACGTTTCCCGTTTGGGAAAAAGTCTCTGCCGAGAAAAGACACGATGACATCTCACGTCCCTGAGAAAGCACAGAATCCAAGCTCTGCGGTGCCTCTGAGTAGGGTGCCCAGGGAAGGTAAAGACCAGCAAGAGCTTTCAGGGCTGGCCCCTTCCTTGTGGGAGAAGGAGCCGGACGTTTCCCATTTCGGAAAAAGCTCTGCCGAGAACGGACACGATGACATGTCCCGTCTCTGGGAAAGCACAGATCCCTAGTGATGTTCTGCCTGTGAATAGGGTGCATGGGGAAGGTGAAGACCAGCAACAGCTTTCAGGGCTAGCACCTTCATTGTGGCAGAAGGAGCCGGACGTTTCCCGTTTGGGAAAAATACTCTGCTGAGAACGGACACGATGACATGTCCCGTCTCTGGGAAAGCACAGATCCCAAGCGCTGCTGTGCTTATTAATAGGCTGCCCAGGGAAGGTGAAGACCAGCAACAGCTTTCAGGGCTGGCCCCTTCCTTGTGGGAGAAGGAGCCGGACGTTTCCCGTTTGGGAAAAAGGCTCTGCCGAGAAAGGACATGATGACATGTCCCGTCTCTGGGAAAGCACAGATCCCTAGTGATGTTCTGCCTCTGAATATGCTGCCAAGGGAAGGTGAAGACCAGCAACAGCTTTCAGGGCTGGCCCCTTCCTTGTGGGAGAAGGAGCCGGACGTTTCTCTTTTGGGAAAGAGGCTCTGCCGAGAACGGACACGATGACATGTCCCGTGACTGGGAAAGCACAGGTCCCAAGCGCTGCTGTGCCTATGAATAGGGTGCACGGGGAAGGTGAAGACCAGCAAGAGCTTTCAGGGCTAGCACCTTCCTTGTGGCAGAAGGAATCGGACGTTTCCCTTTTGGGAAGAAGGCTCTGCCGAGAACGGACACGATGACATGTCCCGTCCCTGAGAAAGCATAGATCGCAAGCGCTGCTGTGCTTATTAATAGGCTGCCCAGGGAAGGTGAAGTCCAGCAGGAGCTTTCAGGGCTGAACCCTTCCTTGTGGCAGAAGGAGCCGGACGTTTCCCGTTTGGGAAAAAGGCTCTGCCGAGAACGGACACGATGACATGTCCCGTCTCTGGGAAAGCACAGATCCCTAGTGATGTTCTGCCTGTGAATAGGGTGCACGGGGAAGGTGAAGACCAGCAACAGCTTTCAGGGCTGGCCCCTTCCTTGTGGCAGAAGGAGCCGGACGTTTCCCATTTTGGAAAAATACTCTGCCGAGAATGGACACGATGACATGTCCCGTCTCTGGGAAAGCACAGAGCCCAAGCGTTGCTGTGCTTATTAATAGGCTCCCCAGGGAAGGTGAAGACCAGCAGCAGCTTTCAGGGCTGGCCCCTTCCTTGTGGCAGAAGGAGACGGACGTTTCCCTTTTCGGAAAAAGGCTCTGCCGAGAAAGGACACGATCACATGTCCCGTCCCTGAGAAAGGACAGAATCCAAGCTCTGCGGTGCCTATGAATAGGGTGCCCAGGGAAGGTAAAGACCAGCAAGAGCTTTCAGGGCTGGCCCCTTCCTTGTGGGAGAAGGAGCCGGACATTTCCCGTTTGGGAAAAAAGCTCTGCCGAGAAAGGACACGATGACATCTCCCGTCCCTGAGAAAGCACAGATCCCAAGCGCTGCTGTGCCTGTGAATAGGGTGCCAAGGGAAGGTGAAGACCAGCAACAGCTTTCTGGGCTAGCACCTTCATTGTGGGAGAAGGAGCCGGACATTTCCCATTTTGGAAAAAGGCTCTGCCGAGAAAGGACACGATGACATGTACCGTCTCTGGGAAAGCACAGATCCCAAGCGTTGCTGTGCTTATTAATAGGCTGCCCAGGGAAGGTGAAGACCAGCAACAGCTTTCTGGCTTAGCACCTTCCTTGTGGGAGAAGGAGCCGGACGTTTCCCATTTGGGAAAAAGGCTCTGCCGAGAAAGGACACGATGACATCTCACGTCCCTGAGAAAGCACAGAATCCAAGCTCTGCGGTGCCTCTGAGTAGGGTGCCCAGGGAAGGTAAAGACCAGCAAGAGCTTTCAGGGCTGGCCCCTTCCTTGTGGGAGAAGAGGCCGGACGTTTCCCATTTCGGAAAAAGCTCTGCCGAGAACGGACACGATGACATGTCCCGTCTCTGGGAAAGCACAGATCCCTAGTGATGTTCTGCCTCTGAATATGCTGCCAAGGGAAGGTGAAGACCAGCAACAGCTTTCAGGGCTGGCCCCTTCCTTGTGGCAGAAGGAGCCGGACGTTTCCCTTTTGGGAAAAAGGCTCTGCCGAGAACGGACACGATGACATGTCCCGTCTCTGGGAAAGCACAGGTCCCAAGCGCTGCTGTGCCTCTGAATAGGGTGCATGGGGAAGGTGAAGATCAGCAACAGCTTTCAGGGCAGGCCCCTTCCTTGTGGGAGAAGGAGACGGACGTTTCCCATTTGGGAAAAAGGCTCTGCCGAGAACGGACACGATGACATGTCCCATCTCTGGGAAAGCACAGATCCCAAGCGCTGCTGTGCTTATTAATAGGCTGCCCAGGGAAGGTGAAGACCAGCAGCAGCTTTCAGGGCTGGCCCCTTCCTTGTGGGAGAAGGAGCCGGACGTTTCCCTTTTGGGAAAAAGTCTCTGCCGAGAAAGGACACGATCACATGTCCCGTCCCTGAGAAAGCACAGAATCCAAGCTCTGCGGTGCCTATGAATAGGGTGCCCAGGGAAGGTAAAGACCAGCAAGAGCTTTCAGGGCTGGCCCCTTCCTTGTGGCAGAAGGAGCCGGACGTTTCCCGTTTGGGAAAAAAGCTCTGCCGAGAAAGGACACGATGACATCTCCTGTCCCTGAGAAAGCACAGATCCCAAGCGCTGCTGTGCCTGTGAATAGGGTGCACGGGGAAGGTGAAGACCAGCAACAGCTTTCAGGGCTAGCACCTTCCTTGTGGCAGAAGGAGCCGGACGTTTCCCGTTTGGGAAAAATACTCTGCTGAGAACGGACACGATGACATGTCCCGTCTCTGGGAAAGCACAGATCCCAAGCGCTGCTGTGCCTGTGAATACGGTGCCAAGGGAAGGTGAAGACCAGCAACAGCTTTCAGGGCTGGCCCCTTCCTTGTGGGAGAAGGAGCCGGACGTTTCCCGTTTGGGAAAAAGGCTCTGCCGAGAAAGGACATGATGACATGTCCCGTCTCTGGGAAAGCACAGATCCCTAGTGATGTTCTGCCTCTGAATATGCTGCCAAGGGAAGGTGAAGACCAGCAACAGCTTTCAGGGCTGGCCCCTTCCTTGTGGGAGAAGGAGCCGGACGTTTCTCTTTTGGGAAAGAGGCTCTGCCGAGAACGGACACGATGACATGTCCCGTGACTGGGAAAGCACAGGTCCCAAGCGCTGCTGTGCGTATGAATAGGGTGCACGGGGAAGGTGAAGACCAGCAAGAGCTTTCAGGGCTAGCACCTTCCTTGTGGCAGAAGGAATCGGACGTTTCCGTTTTGGGAAGAAGGCTCTGCCGAGAACGGACACGATGACATCTCACGTCCCTGAGAAAGCACAGAATCCAAGCTCTGCGGTGCCTCTGAGTAGGGTGCCCAGGGAAGGTAAAGACCAGCAAGAGCTTTCAGGGCTGGCCCCTTCCTTGTGGCAGAAGGAGCCGGACGTTTCCCTTTTGGGAAAAAAGCTCTGCCGAGAAAGGACACGATGACATCTCCCGTCCCTGAGAAAGCACAGATCCCAAGCGCTGCTGTGCCTGTGAATAGGGTGCACGGGGAAGGTGAAGACCAGCAACAGCTTTCTGGGCTAGCACCTTCATTGTGGGAGAAGGAGCCGGACGTTTCCCATTTGGGAAAAAGGCTCTGCCGAGAAAGGACACGATGACATGTCCCGTCTCTGGGAAAGCACAGATCCCAAGCGTTGCTGTGCTTATTAATAGGCTGCCCAGGGAAGGTGAAGACCAGCAACAGCTTTCTGGCTTAGCACCTTCCTTGTGGGAGAAGGAGCCGGACGTTTCCCGTTTGGGAAAAAGTCTCTGCCGAGAAAAGACACGATGACATCTCACGTCCCTGAGAAAGCACAGAATCCAAGCTCTGCGGTGCCTCTGAGTAGGGTGCCCAGGGAAGGTAAAGACCAGCAAGAGCTTTCAGGGCTGGCCCCTTCCTTGTGGGAGAAGGAGCCGGACGTTTCCCATTTCGGAAAAAGCTCTGCCGAGAACGGACACGATGACATGTCCCGTCTCTGGGAAAGCACAGATCCCTAGTGATGTTCTGCCTGTGAATAGGGTGCATGGGGAAGGTGAAGACCAGCAACAGCTTTCAGGGCTAGCACCTTCATTGTGGCAGAAGGAGCCGGACGTTTCCCGTTTGGGAAAAATACTCTGCTGAGAACGGACACGATGACATGTCCCGTCTCTGGGAAAGCACAGATCCCAAGCGCTGCTGTGCCTGTGAATACGGTGCCAAGGGAAGGTGAAGACCAGCAACAGCTTTCAGGGCTGGCCCCTTCCTTGTGGGAGAAGGAGCCGGACGTTTCCCGTTTGGGAAAAAGGCTCTGCCGAGAAAGGACATGATGACATGTCCCGTCTCTGGGAAAGCACAGATCCCTAGTGATGTTCTGCCTCTGAATATGCTGCCAAGGGAAGGTGAAGACCAGCAACAGCTTTCAGGGCTGGCCCCTTCCTTGTGGGAGAAGGAGCCGGACGTTTCTCTTTTGGGAAAGAGGCTCTGCCGAGAACGGACACGATGACATGTCCCGTGACTGGGAAAGCACAGGTCCCAAGCGCTGCTGTGCCTATGAATAGGGTGCACGGGGAAGGTGAAGACCAGCAAGAGCTTTCAGGGCTAGCACCTTCCTTGTGGCAGAAGGAATCGGACGTTTCCCTTTTGGGAAGAAGGCTCTGCCGAGAACGGACACGATGACATGTCCCGTCCCTGAGAAAGCATAGATCGCAAGCGCTGCTGTGCTTATTAATAGGCTGCCCAGGGAAGGTGAAGTCCAGCAGGAGCTTTCAGGGCTGAACCCTTCCTTGTGGCAGAAGGAGCCGGACGTTTCCCGTTTGGGAAAAAGGCTCTGCCGAGAACGGACACGATGACATGTCCCGTCTCTGGGAAAGCACAGATCCCTAGTGATGTTCTGCCTGTGAATAGGGTGCACGGGGAAGGTGAAGACCAGCAACAGCTTTCAGGGCTGGCCCCTTCCTTGTGGCAGAAGGAGCCGGACGTTTCCCATTTTGGAAAAATACTCTGCCGAGAATGGACACGATGACATGTCCCGTCTCTGGGAAAGCACAGAGCCCAAGCGTTGCTGTGCTTATTAATAGGCTCCCCAGGGAAGGTGAAGACCAGCAGCAGCTTTCAGGGCTGGCCCCTTCCTTGTGGCAGAAGGAGACGGACGTTTCCCTTTTCGGAAAAAGGCTCTGCCGAGAAAGGACACGATCACATGTCCCGTCCCTGAGAAAGGACAGAATCCAAGCTCTGCGGTGCCTATGAATAGGGTGCCCAGGGAAGGTAAAGACCAGCAAGAGCTTTCAGGGCTGGCCCCTTCCTTGTGGGAGAAGGAGCCGGACATTTCCCGTTTGGGAAAAAAGCTCTGCCGAGAAAGGACACGATGACATCTCCCGTCCCTGAGAAAGCACAGATCCCAAGCGCTGCTGTGCCTGTGAATAGGGTGCCAAGGGAAGGTGAAGACCAGCAACAGCTTTCTGGGCTAGCACCTTCATTGTGGGAGAAGGAGCCGGACATTTCCCATTTTGGAAAAAGGCTCTGCCGAGAAAGGACACGATGACATGTACCGTCTCTGGGAAAGCACAGATCCCAAGCGTTGCTGTGCTTATTAATAGGCTGCCCAGGGAAGGTGAAGACCAGCAACAGCTTTCTGGCTTAGCACCTTCCTTGTGGGAGAAGGAGCCGGACGTTTCCCGTTTGGGAAAAAGGCTCTGCCGAGAAAGGACACGATGACATCTCACGTCCCTGAGAAAGCACAGAATCCAAGCTCTGCGGTGCCTCTGAGTAGGGTGCCCAGGGAAGGTAAAGACCAGCAAGAGCTTTCAGGGCTGGCCCCTTCCTTGTGGGAGAATAGGCCGGACGTTTCCCATTTCGGAAAAAGCTCTGCCGAGAACGGACACGATGACATGTCCCGTCTCTGGGAAAGCACAGATCCCTAGTGATGTTCTGCCTCTGAATATGCTGCCAAGGGAAGGTGAAGACCAGCAACAGCTTTCAGGGCTGGCCCCTTCCTTGTGGCAGAAGGAGCCGGACGTTTCCCTTTTGGGAAAAAGGCTCTGCCGAGAACGGACACGATGACATGTCCCGTCTCTGGGAAAGCACAGGTCCCAAGCGCTGCTGTGCCTCTGAATAGGGTGCATGGGGAAGGTGAAGATCAGCAACAGCTTTCAGGGCTGGCCCCTTCCTTGTGGGAGAAGGAGACGGACGTTTCCCATTTGGGAAAAAGGCTCTGCCGAGAACGGACACGATGACATGTCCCATCTCTGGGAAAGCACAGATCCCAAGCGCTGCTGTGCTTATTAATAGGCTGCCCAGGGAAGGTGAAGACCAGCAGCAGCTTTCAGGGCTGGCCCCTTCCTTGTGGGAGAAGGAGCCGGACGTTTCCCTTTTGGGAAAAAGTCTCTGCCGAGAAAGGACACGATCACATGTCCCGTCCCTGAGAAAGCACAGAATCCAAGCTCTGCGGTGCCTATGAATAGGGTGCCCAGGGAAGGTAAAGACCAGCAAGAGCTTTCAGGGCTGGCCCCTTCCTTGTGGCAGAAGGAGCCGGACGTTTCCCGTTTGGGAAAAAAGCTCTGCCGAGAAAGGACACGATGACATCTCCTGTCCCTGAGAAAGCACAGATCCCAAGCGCTGCTGTGCCTGTGAATAGGGTGCACGGGGAAGGTGAAGACCAGCAACAGCTTTCAGGGCTAGCACCTTCCTTGTGGCAGAAGGAGCCGGACGTTTCCCGTTTGGGAAAAATACTCTGCTGAGAACGGACACGATGACATGTCCCGTCTCTGGGAAAGCACAGATCCCAAGCGCTGCTGTGCCTGTGAATACGGTGCCAAGGGAAGGTGAAGACCAGCAACAGCTTTCAGGGCTGGCCCCTTCCTTGTGGGAGAAGGAGCCGGACGTTTCCCGTTTGGGAAAAAGGCTCTGCCGAGAAAGGACATGATGACATGTCCCGTCTCTGGGAAAGCACAGATCCCTAGTGATGTTCTGCCTCTGAATATGCTGCCAAGGGAAGGTGAAGACCAGCAACAGCTTTCAGGGCTGGCCCCTTCCTTGTGGGAGAAGGAGCCGGACGTTTCTCTTTTGGGAAAGAGGCTCTGCCGAGAACGGACACGATGACATGTCCCGTGACTGGGAAAGCACAGGTCCCAAGCGCTGCTGTGCCTATGAATAGGGTGCACGGGGAAGGTGAAGACCAGCAAGAGCTTTCAGGGCTAGCACCTTCCTTGTGGCAGAAGGAATCGGACGTTTCCGTTTTGGGAAGAAGGCTCTGCCGAGAACGGACACGATGACATCTCACGTCCCTGAGAAAGCACAGAATCCAAGCTCTGCGGTGCCTCTGAGTAGGGTGCCCAGGGAAGGTAAAGACCAGCAAGAGCTTTCAGGGCTCAACCCTTCCTTGTGGCAGAAGGAGCCGGACGTTTCCCGTTTGGGAAAAAGGCTCTGCCGAGAACGGACACGATGACATGTCCCGTCTCTGGGAAAGCACAGATCCCTAGTGATGTTCTGCCTGTGAATAGGGTGCACGGGGAAGGTGAAGACCAGCAAGAGCTTTCAGGGCTGGCCCCTTCCTTGTGGCAGAAGGAGCCGGACGTTTCCCATTTTGGAAAAATACTCTGCCGAGAATGGACACGATGACATGTCCCGTCTCTGGGAAAGCACAGGTCCCAAGCGCTGCTGTGCCTCTGAATAGGGTGCATGGGGAAGGTGAAGATCAGCAACAGCTTTCAGGGCTGGCCCCTTCCTTGTGGGAGAAGGAGACGGACGTTTCCCATTTTGGAAAAAGGCTCTGCCGAGAACGGACACGATGACATGTCCCATCTCTGGGAAAGCACAGATCCCAAGCGCTGCTGTGCTTATTAATAGGCTGCCCAGGGAAGGTGAAGACCAGCAGCAGCTTTCAGGGCTGGCCCCTTCCTTGTGGGAGAAGGAGCCGGACGTTTCCCTTTTGGGAAAAAGTCTCTGCCAAGAAAGGACACGATCACATGTCCCGTCCCTGAGAAAGCACAGAATCCAAGCTCTGCGGTGCCTATGAAATAGGGTGCCCAGGGAAGGTAAAGACCAGCAAGAGCTTTCAGGGCTGGCCCCTTCCTTGTGGCAGAAGGAGCCGGACGTTTCCCGTTTGGGAAAAAAAGCTCTGCCGAGAAAGGACACGATGACATCTCCCGTCCCTGAGAAAGCACAGATCCCAAGCGCTGCTGTGCCTGTGAATAGGGTGCACGGGGAAGGTGAAGACCAGCAACAGCTTTCTGGGCTAGCACCTTCATTGTGGGAGAAGGAGCCGGACGTTTCCCATTTGGGAAAAAGGCTCTGCCGAGAAAGGACACGATGACATGTACCGTCTCTGGGAAAGCACAGATCCCAAGCGTTGCTGTGCTTATTAATAGGCTGCCCAGGGAAGGTGAAGACCAGCAACAGCTTTCTGGCTTAGCACCTTCCTTGTGGGAGAAGGAGCCGGACGTTTCCCGTTTGGGAAAAAGTCTCTGCCGAGAAAAGACACGATGACATCTCACGTCCCTGAGAAAGCACAGAATCCAAGCTCTGCGGTGCCTCTGAGTAGGGTGCCCAGGGAAGGTAAAGACCAGCAAGAGCTTTCAGGGCTGGCCCCTTCCTTGTGGGAGAAGGAGCCGGACGTTTCCCATTTCGGAAAAAGCTCTGCCGAGAACGGACACGATGACATGTCCCGTCTCTGGGAAAGCACAGATCCCAAGCGCTGCTGTGCCTGTGAATAGGGTGCACGGGGAAGGTGAAGACCAGCAACAGCTTTCAGGGCTAGCACCTTCATTGTGGCAGAAGGAGCCGGACGTTTCCCGTTTGGGAAAAATACTCTGCTGAGAACGGACACGATGACATGTCCCCGTCTCTGGGAAAGCACAGATCCCAAGCGCTGCTGTGCCTGTGAATACGGTGCCAAGGGAAGGTGAAGACCAGCAACAGCTTTCAGGGCTGGCCCCTTCCTTGTGGGAGAAGGAGCCGGACGTTTCCCTTTTGATAAAAGGCTCTGCCGAGAACGGAGACGATGAAATGTCCCGTCTCTGGGAAAGCACAGATCCCTAGTGATGTTCTGCCTCTGAATATGCTGCCAAGGGAAGGTGAAGACCAGCAACAGCTTTCAGGGCTGGCCCCTTCCTTGTGGGAGAAGGAGCCGGACGTTTCTCTTTTGGGAAAGAGGCTCTGCCGAGAACGGACACGATGACATGTCCCGTGACTGGGAAAGCACAGGTCCCCAAGCGCTGCTGTGCCTATGAATAGGGTGCACGGGGAAGGTGAAGACCAGCAAGAGCTTTCAGGGCTAGCACCTTCCTTGTGGCAGAAGGAATCGGACGTTTCCCTTTTGGGAAGAAGGCTCTGCCGAGAACGGACACGATGACATGGTCCCGTCCCTGAGAAAGCATAGATCGCAAGCGCTGCTGTGCTTATTAATAGGCTGCCCAGGGAAGGTGAAGTCCAGCAGGAGCTTTCAGGGCTGAACCCTTCCTTGTGGCAGAAGGAGCCGGACGTTTCCCGTTTGGGAAAAAGGCTCTGCCGAGAACGGACACGATGACATGTCCCGTCTCTGGGAAAGCACAGATCCCTAGTGATGTTCTGCCTGTGAATAGGGTGCACGGGGAAGGTGAAGACCAGCAACAGCTTTCAGGGCTGGCCCCTTCCTTGTGGCAGAAGGAGCCGGACGTTTCCCATTTTGGAAAAATACTCTGCCGAGAATGGACACGATGACATGTCCCGTCTCTGGGAAAGCACAGAGCCCAAGCGTTGCTGTGCTTATTAGTAGACTGCCCAGGGTAGGTGAAGACCAGCAGCAGCTTTCAGGGCTGGCCCCTTCCTTGTGGGAGAAGGAGCCGGACGTTTCCCTTTTGGGAAAAAGTCTCTGCCGAGAAAGGACACGATCACATGTCCCGTCCCTGAGAAAGCACAGAATCCAAGCTCTGCGGTGCCTATGAATAGGGTGCCCAGGGAAGGTAAAGACCAGCAAGAGCTTTCAGGGCTGGCCCCTTCCTTGTGGCAGAAGGAGCCGGACGTTTCCCGTTTGGGAAAAAAGTTCTGCCGAGAAAGGACACGATGACATCTCCCGTCCCTGAGAAAGCACAGATCCCAAGCGCTGCTGTGCCTGTGAATAGGGTGCACGGGGAAGGTGAAGACCAGCAACAGCTTTCTGGGCTAGCACCTTCCTTGTGGGAGAAGGAGCCGGACGTTTCCCGTTTGGGAAAAAGGCTCTGCCGAGAAAGGACACGATGACATGTACCGTCTCTGGGAAAGCACAGATCCCAAGCGTTGCTGTGCTTATTAATAGGCTGCCCAGGGAAGGTGAAGACCAGCAACAGCTTTCTGGCTTAGCACCTTCCTTGTGGGAGAAGGAGCCGGACGATTCCCGTTTGGGAAAAAGTCTCTGCCGAGAAAGGACACGATGAGATCTCACGTCCCTGAGAAAGCACAGAATCCAAGCTCTGCGGTGCCTCTGAGTAGGGTGCCCAGGGAAGGTAAAGACCAGCAAGAGCTTTCAGGGCTGGCCCCTTCCTTGTGGGAGAAGGAGCCGGACGTTTCCCATTTCGGAAAAAGCTCTGCCGAGACCGGACACGATGACATGTCCCGTCTCTGGGAAAGCACAGATCCCTAGTGATGTTCTGCCTGTGAATAGGGTGCATGGGGAAGGTGAAGACCAGCAACAGCTTTCAGGGCTAGCACCTTCATTGTGGCAGAAGGAGCCGGACGTTTCCCGTTTGGGAAAAATACTCTGCTGAGAACGGACACGATGACATGTCCCGTCTCTGGGAAAGCACAGATCCCAAGCGCTGCTGTGCCTGTGAATACGGTGCCAAGGGAAGGTGAAGACCAGCAACAGCTTTCAGGGCTGGCCCCTTCCTTGTGGGAGAAGGAGCCGGACGTTTCCCGTTTGGGAAAAAGGCTCTGCCGAGAAAGGACATGATGACATGTCCCGTCTCTGGGAAAGCACAGATCCCTAGTGATGTTCTGCCTCTGAATATGCTGCCAAGGGAAGGTGAAGACCATCAACAGCTTTCAGGGCTGGCCCCTTCCTTGTGGGAGAAGGAGCCGGACGTTTCTCTTTTGGGAAAGAGGCTCTGCCGAGAACGGACACGATGACATGTCCCGTCTCTGGGAAAGCACAGGTCCCAAGCGCTGCTGTGCCTATGAATAGGGTGCACGGGGAAGGTGAAGACCAGCAAGAGCTTTCAGGGCTGGCCCCTTCCTTGTGGCAGAAGGAGCCGGACGTTTCCCATTTTGGAAAAATACTCTGCCGAGAATGGACACGATGACATGTCCCGTCTCTGGGAAAGCACAGGTCCCAAGCGCTGCTGTGCCTCTGAATAGGGTGCATGGGGAAGGTGAAGATCAGCAACAACTTTCAGGGCTGGCCCCTTCCTTGTGGGAGAAGGAGACGGACGTTTCCCATTTTGGAAAAAGGCTCTGCCGAGAACGGACACGATGACATGTCCCATCTCTGGGAAAGCACAGATCCCAAGCGCTGCTGTGCTTATTAATAGGCTGCCCAGGGAAGGTGAAGACCAGCAGCAGCTTTCAGGGCTGGCCCCTTCCTTGTGGGAGAAGGAGCCGGACGTTTCCCTTTTGGGAAAAAGTCTCTGCCGAGAAAGGACACGATCACATGTCCCGTCCCTGAGAAAGCACAGAATCCAAGCTCTGCGGTGCCTATGAATAGGGTGCCCAGGGAATGTAAAGACCAGCAAGAGCTTTCAGGGCTGGCCCCTTCCTTGTGGCAGAAGGAGCCGGACGTTTCCCGTTTGGGAAAAAAGCTCTGCCGAGAAAGGACACGATGACATCTCCCGTCCCTGAGAAAGCACAGATCCCAAGCGCTGCTGTGCCTGTGAATAGGGTGCACGGGGAAGGTGAAGACGAGCAACAGCTTTCTGGGCTAGCACCTTCATTGTGGGAGAAGGAGCCGGACGTTTCCCATTTGGGAAAAAGGCTCTGCCGAGAAAGGACACGATGACATGTACCGTCTCTGGGAAAGCACAGATCCCAAGCGTTGCTGTGCTTATTAATAGGGTGCCCAGGGAAGGTGAAGACCAGCAACAGCTTTCTGGCTTAGCACCTTCCTTGTGGGAGAAGGAGCCGGACGTTTCCCGTTTGGGAAAAAGTCTCTGCCGAGAAAGGACACGATGACATCTCACGTCCCTGAGAAAGCACAGAATCCAAGCTCTGCGGTGCCTCTGAGTAGGGTGCCCAGGGAAGGTAAAGACCAGCAAGAGCTTTCAGGGCTGGCCCCTTCCTTGCGGCAGAAGGAGCCGGACGTTTCCCATTTCGGAAAAAGCTCTGCCGAGACCGGACACGATGACATGTCCCGTCTCTGGGAAAGCACAGATCCCTAGTGATGTTCTGCCTGTGAATAGGGTGCATGGGGAAGGTGAAGACCAGCAACAGCTTTCAGGGCTAGCACCTTCATTGTGGCAGAAGGAGCCGGACGTTTCCCGTTTGGGAAAAATACTCTGCTGAGAACGGACACGATGACATGTCCCGTCTCTGGGAAAGCACAGATCCCAAGCGCTGCTGTGCCTGTGAATACGGTGCCAAGGGAAGGTGAAGACCAGCAACAGCTTTCAGGGCTGGCCCCTTCCTTGTGGGAGAAGGAGCCGGACGTTTCCCATTTTGGAAAAATACTCTGCCGAGAATGGACACGATGACATGTCCCGTCTCTGGAAAGCACAGAGCCCAAGCGTTGCTGTGCTTATTAATAGGCTGCCCAGGGAAGGTGAAGACCAGCAACAGCTTTCAGGGCTACCACCTTCACTGTGGGCGAAGGAGCTGGACTTTTCCCGTTTGGGAAAAAGCTCTGCCGAGAACGGACACGATGACATGTCCCGTCTCTGGGAAAGCACAGGTCCCAAGCGTTGCTGTGCTTATTAATAGGCTGCCCAGGGAAGGTGAAGACCAGCAACAGCTTGTAGGGCTGGGCCCTTCCTTGTGGGAGAAGGAGCCGGACGTTTCCCTTTTGGGAAAAAGGCTCTGCCGAGAAAGGACACGATGTCATGTCCCATCTCTGGGAAAGCAGAGATCCCAAGCGCTGCTGTGCTTATTAATAGGCTGCCCAGGGAAGGTGAAGACCAGCAGCAGCTTTCAGGGCTGGCCCCTTCCTTGTGGGAGAAGGAGCCGGACGTTTCCCGTTTGGGAAAAAAGCTGTGCCAAGAAAGGACATGATGACATCTCCCGTCCCTGAGAAAGCACAGATCCGAAGCGCTACTGTGCCTGTGAATAGGGTGCACGGGGAAGGTGAAGACCAGCAACAGCTTTCTGGGCTAGCACCTTCATTGTGGGAGAAGGAGCCGGACGTTTCCCATTTTGGAAAAAGGCTCTGCCGAGAAAGGACACGATGACATGTCCCGTCTCTGGGAAAGCACAGATCCCTAGTGATGTTCTGCCTCTGAATATGCTGACAAGGGAAGGTGAAGACCAGCAACAGCTTTCAGGGCTGGCCCCTTCCTTGTGGCAGAAGGAGCCGGACGTTTCCCGTTTGGGAAGAAGGCTCTGCCGAGAACGGACACGATGACATGTCCCGTCCCTGAGAAAGCATAGATCGCAAGCGCTGCTGTGCTTATTAATAGGCTGCCCAGGGAAGGTGAAGTCCAGCAGGAGCTTTCAGGGCTGAACCCTTCCTTGTGGCAGAAGGAGCCGGACGTTTCCCGTTTGGGAAGAAGGCTCTGCCGAGAACGGACACGATGACATGTCCCGTCCCTGAGAAAGCATAGATCGCAAGCGCTGCTGTGCTTATTAATAGGCTGCCCAGGGAAGGTGAAGTCCAGCAGGAGCTTTCAGGGCTGAACCCTTCCTTGTGGCAGAAGGAGCCGGACGTTTCCCGTTTGGGAAAAAGGCTCTGCCGAGAACGGACACGATGACATGTCCCGTCTCTGGGAAAGCACAGATCCCTAGTGATGTTCTGCCTGTGAATAGGGTGCACGGGGAAGGTGAAGACCAGCAAGAGCTTTCAGGGCTGGCCCCTTCCTTGTGGCAGAAGGAGCCGGACGTTTCCCATTTTGGAAAAATACTCTGCCGAGAATGGACACGATGACATGTCCCGTCTCTGGGAAAGCACAGAGCCCAAGCGTTGCTGTGCTTATTAATAGGCTGCCCAGGGAAGGTGAAGACCAGCAACAGCTTTCAGGGCTACCACCTTCACTGTGGGCGAAGGAGCTGGACTTTTCCCGTTTGGGAAAAAGCTCTGCCGAGAACGGACACGATGACATGTCCCGTCTCTGGGAAAGCACAGGTCCCAAGCGTTGCTGTGCTTATTAATAGGCTGCCCAGGGAAGGTGAAGACCAGCAACAGCTTGTAGGGCTGGGCCCTTCCTTGTGGGAGAAGGAGCCGGACGTTTCCCTTTTGGGAAAAAGGCTCTGCCGAGAAAGGACACGATGTCATGTCCCATCTCTGGGAAAGCAGAGATCCCAAGCGCTGCTGTGCTTATTAATAGGCTGCCCAGGGAAGGTGAAGACCAGCAGCAGCTTTCAGGGCTGGCCCCTTCCTTGTGGGAGAAGGAGCCGGACGTTTCCCGTTTGGGAAAAAAGCTGTGCCAAGAAAGGACATGATGACATCTCCCGTCCCTGAGAAAGCACAGATCCGAAGCGCTACTGTGCCTGTGAATAGGGTGCACGGGGAAGGTGAAGACCAGCAACAGCTTTCTGGGCTAGCACCTTCATTGTGGGAGAAGGAGCCGGACGTTTCCCATTTTGGAAAAAGGCTCTGCCGAGAAAGGACACGATGACATGTCCCGTCTCTGGGAAAGCACAGATCCCTAGTGATGTTCTGCCTCTGAATATGCTGACAAGGGAAGGTGAAGACCAGCAACAGCTTTCAGGGCTGGCCCCTTCCTTGTGGCAGAAGGAGCCGGACGTTTCCCGTTTGGGAAGAAGGCTCTGCCGAGAACGGACACGATGACATGTCCCGTCCCTGAGAAAGCATAGATCGCAAGCGCTGCTGTGCTTATTAATAGGCTGCCCAGGGAAGGTGAAGTCCAGCAGGAGCTTTCAGGGCTGAACCCTTCCTTGTGGCAGAAGGAGCCGGACGTTTCCCGTTTGGGAAGAAGGCTCTGCCGAGAACGGACACGATGACATGTCCCGTCCCTGAGAAAGCATAGATCGCAAGCGCTGCTGTGCTTATTAATAGGCTGCCCAGGGAAGGTGAAGTCCAGCAGGAGCTTTCAGGGCTGAACCCTTCCTTGTGGCAGAAGGAGCCGGACGTTTCCCGTTTGGGAAAAAGGCTCTGCCGAGAACGGACACGATGACATGTCCCGTCTCTGGGAAAGCACAGATCCCTAGTGATGTTCTGCCTGTGAATAGGGTGCACGGGGAAGGTGAAGACCAGCAAGAGCTTTCAGGGCTGGCCCCTTCCTTGTGGCAGAAGGAGCCGGACGTTTCCCATTTTGGAAAAATACTCTGCCGAGAATGGACACGATGACATGTCCCGTCTCTGGGAAAGCACAGAGCCCAAGCGTTGCTGTGCTTATTAATAGGCTGCCCAGGGAAGGTGAAGACCAGCAACAGCTTTCAGGGCTAGCACCTTCACTGTGGGCGAAGGAGCTGGACTTTTCCCGTTTGGGAAAAAGCTCTGCCGAGAACGGACACGATGACATGTCCCGTCTCTGGGAAAGCACAGGTCCCAAGCGTTGCTGTGCTTATTAATAGGCTGCCCAGGGAAGGTGAAGACCAGCAACAGCTTGTAGGGCTGGGCCCTTCCTTGTGGGAGAAGGAGCCGGACGTTTCCCTTTTGGGAAAAAGGCTCTGCCGAGAAAGGACACGATGTCATGTCCCATCTCTGGGAAAGCAGAGATCCCAAGCGCTGCTGTGCTTATTAATAGGCTGCCCAGGGAAGGTGAAGACCAGCAGCAGCTTTCAGGGCTGGCCCCTTCCTTGTGGGAGAAGGAGCCGGACGTTTCCCGTTTGGGAAAAAAGCTGTGCCGAGAAAGGACATGATGACATCTCCCGTCCCTGAGAAAGCACAGATCCGAAGCGCTACTGTGCCTGTGAATAGGGTGCACGGGGAAGGTGAAGACCAGCAACAGCTTTCTGGGCTAGCACCTTCATTGTGGGAGAAGGAGCCGGACGTTTCCCATTTTGGAAAAAGGCTCTGCCGAGAAAGGACACGATGACATGTCCCGTCTCTGGGAAAGCACAGATCCCTAGTGATGTTCTGCCTCTGAATATGCTGACAAGGGAAGGTGAAGACCAGCAACAGCTTTCAGGGCTGGCCCCTTCCTTGTGGCAGAAGGAGCCGGACGTTTCCCGTTTGGGAAAAAGGCTCTGCCGAGAACGGACACGATGACATGTCCCGTCCCTGAGAAAGCACAGATCCCATGCGCTGCTGTGCCTATGTAAAGGGTGCATGGGGAAGGTGAAGACCAGCAACAGCTTTCAGGGCAGGCCCCTTCCTTGTGGCAGAAGGAGCCGGACGTTTCCCATTTTGGAAAAAGGCTCTGCCGAGAACGGACACGATGACATGTCCCGTCTCTGGGAAAGCACAGGTCCCAAGCGTTTCTGTGCTTATTCATAGGCTGCCCAGGGAAGGTGAAGACCAGCAGCAGCTTTCAGGGCTGGCCCCTTCCTTGTGGGAGAAGGAGCCGGACGTTTCCCGTTTGGGAAAAGTACTCTGACGAGAACGGACACGATGACATGTCCCGTCTCTGGGAAAGCATAGATCCCAATCGCTGCTGTGCCTATGAATAGGCTGCCCAGGGAAGGTGAAGAGCAGCAACAGCTTTCAGGGCTGGCCCCTTCCTTGTGGGAGAAGGAGCCGGACGTTTCCCATTTCGGAAAAATACTCTGCCGAGAACGGACACGATGACATGTCCCGTCTCTGGGAAAGCACGGATCCCAAGCGTTGTAGTGCTTATTAATACGCTGCCCAGGGAAGGTGAAGGCCAGCAACAGCTTTCTGGGCTAGCACCTTCATTGTGGGAGAAGGAGCCGGACTTTTCCCTTTTGGGAAAAAGTCTCTGCCGAGAAAGGACACGATCACATGTCCCGTCCCTGAGAAAGCACAGAATCCAAGCTCTGCGGTGCCTATGAAAAGGGTGCCCAGGGAAGGTAATGACCAGCAAGATCTTTCAGGGCTGGCCCCTTCCTTGTGGCAGAAGGAGCCGGACGTTTCCCATTTCAGAAAAAGCTGTGCCAAGAAAGGACACGATGACATGTCCCGTCTCTGGGAAAGCACAGATCCCTAGTGATGTTCTGCCTCTGAATATGCTGCCAAGGGAAGGTGAAGGCCAGCAACAGCTTTCAGGGCTGGCCCCTTCCTTGTGGCAGAAGGAGCCGGACGTTTCCCGTTTGGGAAAAAGGCTCTGCCGAGAACGGACACGATCACATGTCCCGTCTCTGGGAAAGCACAGGTCCCAAGCGCTGCTGTGCCTATGAATAGGGTGCATGGGGAAGGTGAAGACCAGCAACAGCTTTCAGGGCTGGCCCCTTCCTTGTGGCAGAAGGAGCCGGACGTTTCCCTTTTGGGAAAAAGGCTCTGCCGAGAAAGGACACAATCACATGTCCCGTCTCTGGGAAAGCACAGGTCCCAAGCGCTGCTCTGCCCATGAATAGGCTGCCCAGGGAAGGTGAAGAGCAGCAACAGCTCTTAGGGCTGGCCCCTTCATTGTGGGAGAAGCAGCCGGACGTTTCTCTTTTGGAAAAAGGCTCTGCCGAGAACGGACACGATGACATGTCCCATCTCTGGGAAAGCACAGGTCCCAAGCGCTGCTGTGAATATGAATAGGGTGCATGGGGAAGGTGAAGACCAGCAACAGCTTTCTGGGCTAGCACCTTCCTTGTGGCAGAAGGAATCGGACGTTTCCCTTTTGGGAAAAAGGCTCTGCCGAGAACGGACACGATGACATGTCCCGTCTCTGAGAAAGCATAGATCGCAAGCGCTGCTGTGCTTATTAATAGGCTGCCCAGGGAAGGTGAAGACCAGCAGGAGCTTTCAGGGCTGGCCCCTTCCTTGTGGCAGAACGAGCCGGACGTTTCCCGTTTGGGAAAAAGGCTCTGCCGAGAACGGACACGATGACATGTCCCGTCTCTGGGAAAGCACAGATCCCTAGTGATGTTCTGCCTGTGAATAGGGTGCACGGGGAAGGTGAAGAGCAGCAACAGCTTTCAGGGCTGGCCCCTTCCTTGTGGCAGAAGGAGCCGGACGTTGCCGTTTGGGAAAAGTACTCTGCCGAGAATGGACACGATGACATGTCCCGTCTCTGGGAAAGCACAGAGCCCAAGCGTTGCTGTGCTTATTAATAGGCTGCCCAGGGAAGGTGAAGACCAGCAACAGCTTTCTGGGCTAGCACCTTCACTGTGGGAGAAGGAGCCGGACGTTTCCCGTTTGGGAAAAAGCTCTGCCGAGAACGGACACAATGACATCTCCCGTCTCTGGGAAAGCACAGGTCCCAAGCGTTGCTGTGCTTATTAATAGGCTGCCCAGGGAAGGTGAAGACCAGCAACAGCTTTCAGGGCTGGCCCCTTCCTTGTGGCAGAAGGAGCCGGACGTTTCCCGTTTTGGAAAAATACTCTGCCGAGAAAGGACACGATGACATCTCCCGTCCCTGAGAAAGCACAGATCCCAAGCGCTGCTGTGCGTGTGAATAGGGTGCACGGGGAAGGTGAAGACCAGCAACAGCTTTCAGGGCTAGCACCTTCAGTGTGGGAGAAGGAGCCGGACGTTTCACATTTTGGAAAAAGGCTCTGCCGAGAAAGGACACGATGACATGTCCTGTCTCTGGAAAAGCACAGATCCCAAGCGCTACTGTTCTCATTAATAGGCTGCCCAGGGAAGGTGAAGACCAGCAGGAGCTTTCAGGGCTGGCCCCTTCCTTGTGGGAGAAGGAGCCGGACGTTTCCCTTTTGGGAAAAAGTCTCTGCTGACAAAGGACACGATGACATGTAAAGTCTCTGGGAAAGCACAGAGCCCAAGCGTTGCTGTGCTTATTAATCGGCTGCCCAGGGAAGGTGAAGACCAGCAACAGCTTTCTGGGCTTGCAGCTTCATTGTGGGAGAAGGAGCCGGACGTTTCGCGTTTGGGAAAAAGTCTCTGCCGAGAACGGACACGATGACATGTCCCGTCTCTGGGAAAGCACAGATCCCAAGCGCTGCTGTGCCTGTGAATAGGGTGCCAAGGGAAGGTGAAGACCAGCAACAGCTTTCAGGGCTGGCCCCTTCCTTGTGGCAGAAGGAGCCGGACGTTTCCCGTTTGGGAAAAGGCTCTGCCGAGAAAGGACATGATGACATGTCCCGTCTCTGGGAAAGCACAGGTCCCTAGTGATGTTCTGCCTCTGAATATGCTGCCAAGGGAAGGTGAAGAGCAGCAACAGCTTTCAGGGCTGGCCCCTTCCTTGTGGCAGAAGGAGCCGGACGTTTCCCGTTTGGGAAAAATACTCTGCCGAGAATGGACACGATGACATGTCCCGTCTCTGGGAAAGCACAGAACCCAAGCGTTGCTGTGCTTATTAAAAGGCTGCCCAGGGAAGGCGAAGACCAGCAACACCTTTCTGGGCTAGCACCTTCATTGTGGAAGAAGGAGCCGGACGTTTCCCGTTTGGGAAAAAGTCTCTGCCGAGAACGGACACGATGACATGTCCCGTCTCTGGGAAAGCACAGATCCCAAGCGCTGCTGTGCCTGTGAATAGGGTGCCAAGGGAAGGTGAAGACCAGCAACAGCTTTCAGGGCTAGCACCTTCATTATGGGAGAAGGAGCCGGACGTTTCCCGTTTGGGAAAACGGCTCTGCCGAGAACGGACACGATGACATGTCCCGTCTCTGGGAAAGCACAGGTCCCAAGCGTTTCTGTGCTTATTCATAGGCTGCCCAGGGAAGGTGAAGACCAGCAACAGCTTTCTGGCTTAGCACCTTCCTTGTGGCAGAAGGAGCCGGACGTTTCCCGTTTGGGAAAATTACTCTGACGAGAACGGACACGATGACATGTCCCGTCTCTGGGAAAGCATAGATCCCAATCGCTGCTGTGCCTATGAATAGGCTGCCCAGGGAAGGTGAAGACCAGCAACAGCTTTTAGGGCTGGCCCCTTCCTTGTGGGAGAAGGAGCCGGACGTTTCCCATTTCGGAAAAATACTCTGCCGAGAACGGACACGATGACATGTCCCGTCTCTGGGAAAGCACGGATCCCAAGCGTTGTAGTGCTTATTAATAGGCTGCCCAGGGAAGGTGAAGGCCAGCAACAGCTTTCTGGGCTAGCACCTTCATTGTGGGAGAAGGAGCCGGACTTTTCCCTTTTGGGAAAAAGTCTCTGCCGAGAAAGGACACGATCACATGTCCCGTCTCTGAGAAAGCATAGATCGCAAGCGCTGCTGTGCTTATTAATAGGCTGCCCAGGGAAGGTGAAGTCCAGCAAGAACTTTCAGGGCTGGCCCCTTCCTTGTGGCAGAAGGAGCCGGACGTTTCCCATTTCAGAAAAAGCTCTGCCAAGAAAGGACACGATGACATGTCCCGTCTCTGGGAAAGCACAGATCCCTAGTGATGTTCTGCCTCTGAATATGCTGCCAAGGGAAGGTGAAGGCCAGCAACAGCTTTCAGGGCTGGCCCCTTCCTTGTGGCAGAAGGAGCCGGACGTTTCGCGTTTGGGAAAAAGTCTCTGCCGAGAACGGACACGATGACATGTCCCGTCTCTGGGAAAGCACAGATCCCAAGCGCTGCTGTGCCTGTGAATAGGGTGCCAAGGGAAGGTGAAGACCAGCAACAGCTTTCAGGGCTGGCCCCTTCCTTGTGGCAGAAGGAGCCGGACGTTTCCCGTTTGGGAAAAGGCTCTGCCGAGAAAGGACATGATGACATGTCCCGTCTCTGGGAAAGCACAGGTCCCTAGTGATGTTCTGCCTCTGAATATGCTGCCAAGGGAAGGTGAAGAGCAGCAACAGCTTTCAGGGCTGGCCCCTTCCTTGTGGCAGAAGGAGCCGGACGTTTCCCGTTTGGGAAAAATACTCTGCCGAGAATGGACACGATGACATGTCCCGTCTCTGGGAAAGCACAGAACCCAAGCGTTGCTGTGCTTATTAAAAGGCTGCCCAGGGAAGGCGAAGACCAGCAACACCTTTCTGGGCTAGCACCTTCATTGTGGAAGAAGGAGCCGGACGTTTCCCGTTTGGGAAAAAGTCTCTGCCGAGAACGGACACGATGACATGTCCCGTCTCTGGGAAAGCACAGATCCCAAGCGCTGCTGTGCCTGTGAATAGGGTGCCAAGGGAAGGTGAAGACCAGCAACAGCTTTCAGGGCTAGCACCTTCATTATGGGAGAAGGAGCCGGACGTTTCCCGTTTGGGAAAACGGCTCTGCCGAGAACGGACACGATGACATGTCCCGTCTCTGGGAAAGCACAGGTCCCAAGCGTTTCTGTGCTTATTCATAGGCTGCCCAGGGAAGGTGAAGACCAGCAACAGCTTTCTGGCTTAGCACCTTCCTTGTGGCAGAAGGAGCCGGACGTTTCCCGTTTGGGAAAATTACTCTGACGAGAACGGACACGATGACATGTCCCGTCTCTGGGAAAGCATAGATCCCAATCGCTGCTGTGCCTATGAATAGGCTGCCCAGGGAAGGTGAAGACCAGCAACAGCTTTTAGGGCTGGCCCCTTCCTTGTGGGAGAAGGAGCCGGACGTTTCCCATTTCGGAAAAATACTCTGCCGAGAACGGACACGATGACATGTCCCGTCTCTGGGAAAGCACGGATCCCAAGCGTTGTAGTGCTTATTAATAGGCTGCCCAGGGAAGGTGAAGGCCAGCAACAGCTTTCTGGGCTAGCACCTTCATTGTGGGAGAAGGAGCCGGACTTTTCCCTTTTGGGAAAAAGTCTCTGCCGAGAAAGGACACGATCACATGTCCCGTCTCTGAGAAAGCATAGATCGCAAGCGCTGCTGTGCTTATTAATAGGCTGCCCAGGGAAGGTGAAGTCCAGCAAGAACTTTCAGGGCTGGCCCCTTCCTTGTGGCAGAAGGAGCCGGACGTTTCCCATTTCAGAAAAAGCTCTGCCAAGAAAGGACACGATGACATGTCCCGTCTCTGGGAAAGCACAGATCCCTAGTGATGTTCTGCCTCTGAATATGCTGCCAAGGGAAGGTGAAGGCCAGCAACAGCTTTCAGGGCTGGCCCCTTCCTTGTGGCAGAAGGAGCCGGACGTTTCCCTTTTGGGAAAAAGGCTCTGCCGAGAAAGGACACAATCACATGTCCCGTCTCTGGGAAAGCACAGGTCCCAAGCGCTGCTCTGCCTATGAATAGGCTGCCCAGGGAAGGTGAAGAGCAGCAACAGCTCTTAGGGCTGGCCCCTTCATTGTGGGAGAAGCAGCCGGACGTTTCTCTTTTGGAAAAAGGCTCTGCCGAGAACGGACACGATGACATGTCCCATCTCTGGGAAAGCACAGGTCCCAAGCGCTGCTGTGCCTATGAATAGGGTGCATGGGGAAGGTGAAGACCAGCAACAGCTTTCTGGGCTAGCACCTTCCTTGTGGCAGAAGGAATCGGACGTTTCCCTTTTGGGAAAAAGGCTCTGCCGAGAACGGACACGATGACATGTCCCGTCTCTGAGAAAGCATAGATCGCAAGCGCTGCTGTGCTTATTAATAGGCTGCCCAGGGAAGGTGAAGTCCAGCAGGAGCTTTCAGTGCTGGCCCCTTCCTTGTGGCAGAAGGAGCCGGACGTTTCCCGTTTGGGAAAAAGGCTCTGCCGAGAACGGACACGGTGACATGTCCCGTCTCTGGGAAAGCACAGATCCCTAGTGATATTCTGCCTGTGAATAGGGTGCACGGGGAAGGTGAAGAGCAGCAACAGCTTTCAGGGCTGGCCCCTTCCTTGTGGCAGAAGGAGCCGGACGTTTCCCGTTTTGGAAAAATACTCTGCCGAGAATGGACACGATGACATGTCCCGTCTCTGGGAAAGCACAGAGCCCAAGCGTTGCTGTGCTTATTAATAGGCTGCCCAGGGAAGGTGAAGACCAGCAACAGCTTTCAGGGCTAGCACCTTCACTGTGGGAGAAGGAGCCGGACGTTTCCCGTTTGGGAAAAAGTCTCTGCCGAGAACGGACACGATGACATGTCCCGTCTCTGGGAAAGCACAGATCCCAAGCGCTGCTGTGCCTGTGAATAGGGTGCCAAGGGAAGGTGAAGACCAGCAACAGCTTTCAGGGCTAGCACCTTCATTATGGGAGAAGGAGCCGGACGTTTCCCGTTTGGGAAAACGGCTCTGCCGAGAACGGACACGATGACATGTCCCGTCTCTGGGAAAGCACAGGTCCCAAGCGTTTCTGTGCTTATTCATAGGCTGCCCAGGGAAGGTGAAGACCAGCAGCAGCTTTCAGGGCTGGCCCCTTCCTTGTGGGAGAAGGAGCCGGACGTTTCGCGTTTGGGAAAAAGTCTCTGCCGAGAACGGACACGATGACATGTCCCGTCTCTGGGAAAGCACAGATCCCAAGCGCTGCTGTGCCTGTGAATAGGGTGCCAAGGGAAGGTGAAGACCAGCAACAGCTTTCAGGGCTGGCCCCTTCCTTGTGGCAGAAGGAGCCGGACGTTTCCCGTTTGGGAAAAGGCTCTGCCGAGAAAGGACATGATGACATGTCCCGTCTCTGGGAAAGCACAGGTCCCTAGTGATGTTCTGCCTCTGAATATGCTGCCAAGGGAAGGTGAAGAGCAGCAACAGCTTTCAGGGCTGGCCCCTTCCTTGTGGCAGAAGGAGCCGGACGTTTCCCGTTTGGGAAAAATACTCTGCCGAGAATGGACACGATGACATGTCCCGTCTCTGGGAAAGCACAGAACCCAAGCGTTGCTGTGCTTATTAAAAGGCTGCCCAGGGAAGGCGAAGACCAGCAACACCTTTCTGGGCTAGCACCTTCCTTGTGGAAGAAGGAGCCGGACGTTTCCCGTTTGGGAAAAGTACTCTGACGAGAACGGACACGATGACATGTCCCGTCTCTGGGAAAGCACAGATCCCAAGCGCTGCTGTGCCTGTGAATAGGGTGCCAAGGGAAGGTGAAGACCAGCAACAGCTTTCAGGGCTAGCACCTTCATTATGGGAGAAGGAGCCGGACGTTTCCCGTTTGGGAAAAAGTCTCTGCCGAGAACGGACACGATGACATGTCCCGTCTCTGGGAAAGCACAGGTCCCAAGCGTTTCTGTGCTTATTCATAGGCTGCCCAGGGAAGGTGAAGACCAGCAGCAGCTTTCAGGGCTGGCCCCTTCCTTGTGGCAGAAGGAGCCGGACGTTTCCCGTTTGGGAAAATTACTCTGACGAGAACGGACACGATGACATGTCCCGTCTCTGGGAAAGCATAGATCCCAATCGCTGCTGTGCCTATGAATAGGCTGCCCAGGGAAGGTGAAGACCAGCAACAGCTTTTAGGGCTGGCCCCTTCCTTGTGGGAGAAGGAGCCGGACGTTTCCCATTTCGGAAAAATACTCTGCCGAGAACGGACACGATGACATGTCCCGTCTCTGGGAAAGCACGGATCCCAAGCGTTGTAGTGCTTATTAATAGGCTGCCCAGGGAAGGTGAAGGCCAGCAACAGCTTTCTGGGCTAGCACCTTCATTGTGGGAGAAGGAGCCGGACTTTTCCCTTTTGGGAAAAAGTCTCTGCCGAGAAAGGACACGATCACATGTCCCGTCCCTGAGAAAGCACAGAATCCAAGCTCTCTGGTGCCTATGAAAAGGGTGCCCAGGGAAGGTAATGTCCAGCAAGAACTTTCAGGGCTGGCCCCTTCCTTGTGGCAGAAGGAGCCGGACGTTTCCCATTTCAGAAAAAGCTCTGCCAAGAAAGGACACGATGACATGTCCCGTCTCTGGGAAAGCACAGATCCCTAGTGATGTTCTGCCTCTGAATATGCTGCCAAGGGAAGGTGAAGGCCAGCAACAGCTTTCAGGGCTGGCCCCTTCCTTGTGGCAGAAGGAGCCGGACGTTTCCCGTTTGGGAAAAAGGCTCTGCCGAGAACGGACACGATCACATGTCCCGTCTCTGGGAAAGCACAGGTCCCAAGCGCTGCTGTGCCTATGAATAGGGTGCATGGGGAAGGTGAAGACCAGCAACAGCTTTCAGGGCTGGCCCCTTCCTTGTGGCAGAAGGAGCCGGACGTTTCCCTTTTGGGAAAAAGGCTCTGCCGAGAAAGGACACAATCACATGTCCCGTCTCTGGGAAAGCACAGGTCCCAAGCGCTGCTCTGCCTATGAATAGGCTGCCCAGGGAAGGTGAAGAGCAGCAACAGCTCTTAGGGCTGGCCCCTTCATTGTGGGAGAAGCAGCCGGACGTTTCTCTTTTGGAAAAAGGCTCTGCCGAGAACGGACACGATGACATCTCCCGTCTCTGGGAAAGCACAGATCCCAAGCGCTGCTGTGCCTATGAATAGGGTGCATGGGGAAGGTGAAGACCAGCAACAGCTTTCTGGGCTAGCACCTTCCTTGTGGCAGAAGGAATCGGACGTTTCCCTTTTGGGAAAAAGGCTCTGCCGAGAACGGACACGATGACATGTCCCGTCTCTGAGAAAGCATAGATCGCAAGCGCTGCTGTGCTTATTAATAGGCTGCCCAGGGAAGGTGAAGTCCAGCAGGAGCTTTCAGTGCTGGCCCCTTCCTTGTGGCAGAAGGAGCCGGACGTTTCCCGTTTGGGAAAAAGGCTCTGCCGAGAACGGACACGGTGACATGTCCCGTCTCTGGGAAAGCACAGATCCCTAGTGATATTCTGCCTGTGAATAGGGTGCACGGGGAAGGTGAAGAGCAGCAACAGCTTTCAGGGCTGGCCCCTTCCTTGTGGCAGAAGGAGCCGGACGTTTCCCGTTTTGGAAAAATACTCTGCCGAGAATGGACACGATGACATGTCCCGTCTCTGGGAAAGCACAGAGCCCAAGCGTTGCTGTGCTTATTAATAGGCTGCCCAGGGAAGGTGAAGACCAGCAACAGCTTTCAGGGCTAGCACCTTCACTGTGGGAGAAGGAGCCGGACGTTTCCCGTTTGGGAAAAAGTCTCTGCCGAGAACGGACACGATGACATGTCCCGTCTCTGGGAAAGCACAGATCCCAAGCGCTGCTGTGCCTGTGAATAGGGTGCCAAGGGAAGGTGAAGACCAGCAACAGCTTTCAGGGCTAGCACCTTCATTATGGGAGAAGGAGCCGGACGTTTCCCGTTTGGGAAAACGGCTCTGCCGAGAACGGACACGATGACATGTCCCGTCTCTGGGAAAGCACAGGTCCCAAGCGTTTCTGTGCTTATTCATAGGCTGCCCAGGGAAGGTGAAGACCAGCAGCAGCTTTCAGGGCTGGCCCCTTCCTTGTGGGAGAAGGAGCCGGACGTTTCGCGTTTGGGAAAAAGTCTCTGCCGAGAACGGACACGATGACATGTCCCGTCTCTGGGAAAGCACAGATCCCAAGCGCTGCTGTGCCTGTGAATAGGGTGCCAAGGGAAGGTGAAGACCAGCAACAGCTTTCAGGGCTGGCCCCTTCCTTGTGGCAGAAGGAGCCGGACGTTTCCCGTTTGGGAAAAGGCTCTGCCAAGAAAGGACATGATGACATGTCCCGTCTCTGGGAAAGCACAGGTCCCTAGTGATGTTCTGCCTCTGAATATGCTGCCAAGGGAAGGTGAAGAGCAGCAACAGCTTTCAGGGCTGGCCCCTTCCTTGTGGCAGAAGGAGCCGGACGTTTCCCGTTTGGGAAAAATACTCTGCCGAGAATGGACACGATGACATGTCCCGTCTCTGGGAAAGCACAGAACCCAAGCGTTGCTCTGCTTATTAAAAGGCTGCCCAGGGAAGGCGAAGACCAGCAACACCTTTCTGGGCTAGCACCTTCATTGTGGAAGAAGGAGCCGGACGTTTCCCGTTTGGGAAAAAGTCTCTGCCGAGAACGGACACGATGACATGTCCCGTCTCTGGGAAAGCACAGATCCCAAGCGCTGCTGTGCCTGTGAATAGGGTGCCAAGGGAAGGTGAAGACCAGCAACAGCTTTCAGGGCTAGCACCTTCATTATGGGAGAAGGAGCCGGACGTTTCCCGTTTGGGAAAACGGCTCTGCCGAGAACGGACACGATGACATGTCCCGTCTCTGGGAAAGCACAGGTCCCAAGCGTTTCTGTGCTTATTCATAGGCTGCCCAGGGAAGGTGAAGACCAGCAGCAGCTTTCAGGGCTGGCCCCTTCCTTGTGGGAGAAGGAGCCGGACGTTTCCCGTTTGGGAAAATTACTCTGACGAGAACGGACACGATCACATGTCCCGTCTCTGGGAAAGCATAGATCCCAATCGCTGCTGTGCCTATGAATAGGCTGCCCAGGGAAGGTGAAGACCAGCAACAGCTTTTAGGGCTGGCCCCTTCCTTGTGGGAGAAGGAGCCGGACGTTTCCCATTTCGGAAAAATACTCTAGTGAGAACGGACACGATGACATGTCCCGTCTCTGGGAAAGCACGGATCCCAAGCGTTGTAGTGCTTATTAATAGGCTGCCCAGGGAAGGTGAAGGCCAGCAACAGCTTTCTGGGCTAGCACCTTCATTGTGGGAGAAGGAGCCGGACTTTTCCCTTTTGGGAAAAAGTCTCTGCCGAGAAAGGACACGATCACATGTCCCGTCCCTGAGAAAGCACAGAATCCAAGCTCTCTGGTGCCTATGAAAAGGGTGCCCAGGGAAGGTAATGACCAGCAAGAACTTTCAGGGCTGGCCCCTTCCTTGTGGCAGAAGGAGCCGGACGTTTCCCATTTCAGAAAAAGCTCTGCCAAGAAAGGACACGATGACATGTCCCGTCTCTGGGAAAGCACAGATCCCTAGTGATGTTCTGCCTCTGAATATGCTGCCAAGGGAAGGTGAAGGCCAGCAACAGCTTTCAGGGCTGGCCCCTTCCTTGTGGCAGAAGGAGCCGGACGTTTCCCGTTTGGGAAAAAGGCTCTGCCGAGAACGGACACGATCACATGTCCCGTCTCTGGGAAAGCACAGGTCCCAAGCGCTGCTGTGCCTATGAATAGGGTGCATGGGGAAGGTGAAGACCAGCAACAGCTTTCAGGGCTGGCCCCTTCCTTGTGGCAGAAGGAGCCGGACCTTTCCCTTTTGGGAAAAAGGCTCTGCCGAGAAAGGACACAATCACATGTCCCGTCTCTGGGAAAGCACAGGTCCCAAGCGCTGCTCTGCCTATGAATAGGCTGCCCAGGGAAGGTGAAGAGCAGCAACAGCTCTTAGGGCTGGCCCCTTCATTGTGGGAGAAGCAGCCGGACGTTTCTCTTTTGGAAAAAGGCTCTGCCGAGAACGGACACGATGACATGTCCCATCTCTGGGAAAGCACAGGTCCCAAGCGCTGCTGTGCCTATGAATAGGGTGCATGGGGAAGGTGAAGACCAGCAACAGCTTTCTGGGCTAGCACCTTCCTTGTGGCAGAAGGAATCGGACGTTTCCCTTTTGGGAAAAAGGCTCTGCCGAGAACGGACACGATGACATGTCCCGTCTCTGAGAAAGCATAGATCGCAAGCGCTGCTGTGCTTATTAATAGGCTGCCCAGGGAAGGTGAAGTCCAGCAGGAGCTTTCAGTGCTGGCCCCTTCCTTGTGGCAGAAGGAGCCGGACGTTTCCCGTTTGGGAAAAAGGCTCTGCCGAGAACGGACACGGTGATATGTCCCGTCTCTGGGAAAGCACAGATCCCTAGTGATATTCTGCCTGTGAATAGGGTGCACGGGGAAGGTGAAGAGCAGCAACAGCTTTCAGGGCTGGCCCCTTCCTTGTGGCAGAAGGAGCCGGACGTTTCCCGTTTTGGAAAAATACTCTGCCGAGAATGGACACGATGACATGTCCCGTCTCTGGGAAAGCACAGAGCCCAAGCGTTGCTGTGCTTATTAATAGGCTGCCCAGGGAAGGTGAAGACCAGCAACAGCTTTCAGGGCTAGCACCTTCACTGTGGGAGAAGGAGCCGGACGTTTCCCGTTTGGGAAAAAGCTCTGCCGAGAACGGACACGATAACATGTCCCATCTCTGGGAAAGCACAGGTCCCAAGCGTTGCTGTGCTTATTAATAGGCTGCCCAGGGAAGGTGAAGACCAGCAACAGCTTTCAGGGCTGGCCCCTTCCTTGTGGCAGAAGGAGCCGGACGTTTCCCGTTTTGGAAAAATACTCTGCCGAGAAAGGACACGATGACATCTCCCGTCCCTGAGAAAGCACAGATCCGAAGCGCTGCTGTGCGTGTGAATAGGGTGCACGGGGAAGGTGAAGACCAGCAACAGCTTTCAGGGCTAGCACCTTCATTGTGGGAGAAGGAGCCGGACGTTTCACATTTTGGAAAAAGGCTCTGCCGAGAAAGGACATGATGACATGTCCCGTCTCTGGAAAAGCACAGATCCCAAGCGCTGCTGTTCTTATTAATAGGCTGCCCAGGGAAGGTGAAGACCAGCAGGAGCTTTCAGGGCTGGCCCCTTCCTTGTGGGAGAAGGAGCCGGACGTTTCCCTTTTGGGAAAAAGTCTCTGCCGAGAAAGGACACGATGACATGTAAAGTCTCTGGGAAAGCACAGATCCCAAGCGTTGCTGTGCTTATTAATAGGCTGCCCAGGGAAGGTGAAGACCAGCAACAGCTTTCTGGGCTTGCAGCTTCATTGTGGGAGAAGGAGCCGGACGTTTCGCGTTTGGGAAAAAGTCTCTGCCGAGAACGGACACGATCACATGTCCCGTCTCTGGGAAAGCACAGATCCCAAGCGCTGCTGTGCCTGTGAATAGGGTGCCAAGGGAAGGTGAAGACCAGCAACAGCTTTCAGGGCTGGCCCCTTCCTTGTGGCAGAAGGAGCCGGACGTTTCCCGTTTGGGAAAACGGCTCTGCCGAGAAAGGACATGATGACATGTCCCGTCTCTGGGAAAGCACAGATCCCTAGTGATGTTCTGCCTCTGAATATGCTGCCAAGGGAAGGTGAAGAGCAGCAACAGCTTTCAGGGCTGGCCCCTTCCTTGTGGCAGAAGGAGCCGGACGTTTCCCGTTTTGGAAAAATACTCTGCCGAGATTGGACACGATGACATGTCCCGCCTCTGGGAAAGCACAGAACCCAAGCGTTGCTGTGCTTATTAAAAGGCTGCCCAGGGAAGGTGAAGACCAGCAACACCTTTCTGGGCTAGCACCTTCATTGTGGAAGAAGGAGCCGGACGTTTCCCGTTTGGGAAAAAGTCTCTGCCGAGAACGGACACGATGACATGTCCCGTCTCTGGGAAAGCACAGATCCCAAGCGCTGCTGTGCCTGTGAATAGGGTGCCAAGGGAAGGTGAAGACCAGCAACAGCTTTCAGGGCTAGCACCTTCATTATGGGAGAAGGAGCCGGACGTTTCCCGTTTGGGAAAACGGCTCTGCCGAGAACGGACACGATGACATGTCCCGTCTCTGGGAAAGCACAGGTCCCAAGCGTTTCTGTGCTTATTCATAGGCTGCCCAGGGAAGGTGAAGACCAGCAGCAGCTTTCAGGGCTGGCCCCTTCCTTGTGGGAGAAGGAGCCGGACGTTTCCCGTTTGGGAAAAGTACTCTGACGAGAACGGACACGATGACATGTCCCGTCTCTGGGAAAGCATAGATCCCAATCGCTGCTGTGCCTATGAATAGGCTGCCCAGGGAAGGTGAAGACCAGCAACAGCTATTAGGGCTGGCCCCTTCCTTGTGGGAGAAGGAGCCGGACGTTTCCCATTTCGGAAAAATACTCTGCCGAGAACGGACACAATGACATGTCCCGTCTCTGGGAAAGCACGGATCCCAAGCGTTGTAGTGCTTATCAATAGGCTGCCCAGGGAAGGTGAAGGCCAGCAACAGCTTTCTGGGCTAGCACCTTCATTGTGGGAGAAGGAGCCGGACTTTTCCCTTTTTTGAAAAAGTCTCTGCCGAGAAAGGACACGATCACATGTCCCGTCCCTGAGAAAGCACAGAATCCAAGCTCTGCGGTGCCTATGAAAAGGGTGCCCAGGGAAGGTAATGACCAGCAAGAACTTTCAGGGCTGGCCCCTTCCTTGTGGCAGAAGGAGCCGGACGTTTCCCATTTCAGAAAAAGCTCTGCCAAGAAAGGACACGATGACATGACCCGTCTCTGGGAAAGCACAGATCCCTAGTGATGTTCTGCCTCTGAATATGCTGCCAAGGGAAGGTGAAGGCCAGCAACAGCTTTCAGGGCTGGCCCCTTCCTTGTGGCAGAAGGAGCCGGACGTTTCCCGTTTGGGAAAAAGGCTCTGCCGAGAACGGACACGATCACATGTCCCGTCTCTGGGAAAGCACAGGTCCCAAGCGCTGCTGTGCCTATGAATAGGGTGCATGGGGAAGGTGAAGACCAGCAACAGCTTTCAGGCCTGGCCCCTTCCTTGTGGCAGAAGGAGCCGGACGTTTCCCTTTTGGGAAAAAGGCTCTGCCGAGAAAGGACACAATCACATGTCCCGTCTCTGGGAAAGCACAGGTCCCAAGCGCTGCTCTGCCCATGAATAGGCTGCCCAGGGAAGGTGAAGAGCAGCAACAGCTCTTAGGGCTGGCCCCTTCATTGTGGGAGAAGCAGCCGGACGTTTCTCTTTTGGAAAAAGGCTCTGCCGAGAACGGACACGATGACATGTCCCATCTCTGGGAAAGCACAGGTCCCAAGCGCTGCTGTGAATATGAATAGGGTGCATGGGGAAGGTGAAGACCAGCAACAGCTTTCTGGGCTAGCACCTTCCTTGTGGCAGAAGGAATCGGACGTTTCCCTTTTGGGAAAAAGGCTCTGCCGAGAACGGACACGATGACATGTCCCGTCTCTGAGAAAGCATAGATCGCAAGCGCTGCTGTGCTTATTAATAGGCTGCCCAGGGAAGGTGAAGTCCAGCAGGAGCTTTCAGGGCTGGCCCCTTCCTTGTGGCAGAAGGAGCCGGACGTTTCCCTTTTGGGAAAAAGGCTCTGCCGAGAACGGACACGATGACATGTCCCGTCTCTGGGAAAGCACAGATCCCTAGTGATGTTCTGCCTGTGAATAGGGTGCACGGGGAAGGTGAAGACCAGCAAGAGCTTTCAGGGCTGGCCCCTTCCTTGTGGCAGAAGGAGCCGGACGTTTCCCATTTTGGAAAAATACTCTGCCGAGAATGGACACGATGACATGTCCCGTCTCTGGGAAAGCACAGAGCCCAAGCGTTGCTGTGCTTATTAATAGGCTGCCCAGGGAAGGTGAAGACCAGCAACAGCTTTCAGGGCTAGCACCTTCACTGTGGGCGAAGGAGCTGGACTTTTCCCGTTTGGGAAAAAGCTCTGCCGAGAACGGACACGATGACATGTCCCGTCTCTGGGAAAGCACAGGTCCCAAGCGTTGCTGTGCTTATTAATAGGCTGCCCAGGGAAGGTGAAGACCAGCAACAGCTTGTAGGGCTGGGCCCTTCCTTGTGGGAGAAGGAGCCGGACGTTTCCCTTTTGGGAAAAAGGCTCTGCCGAGAAAGGACACGATGTCATGTCCCATCTCTGGGAAAGCAGAGATCCCAAGCGCTGCTGTGCTTATTAATAGGCTGCCCAGGGAAGGTGAAGACCAGCAGCAGCTTTCAGGGCTGGCCCCTTCCTTGTGGGAGAAGGAGCCGGACGTTTCCCGTTTGGGAAAAAAGCTCTGCCGAGAAAGGACATGATGACATCTCCCGTCCCTGAGAAAGCACAGATCCGAAGCGCTGCTGTGCCTGTGAATAGGGTGCACGGGGAAGGTGAAGACCAGCAACAGCTTTCTGGGCTAGCACCTTCATTGTGGGAGAAGGAGCCGGAAGTTTCCCATTTTGGAAAAAGGCTCTGCCGAGAAAGGACACGATGACATGTCCCGTCTCTGGGAAAGCACAGATCCCTAGTGATGTTCTGCCTCTGAATATGCTGCCAAGGGAAGGTGAAGACCAGCAACAGCTTTCAGGGCTGGCCCCTTCCTTGTGGCAGAAGGAGCCGGACGTTTCCCATTTTGGAAAAAGGCTCTGCCGAGAACGGACACGATGACATGTCCCGTCTCTGGGAAAGCACAGGTCCCAAGCGTTTCTGTGCTTATTCATAGGCTGCCCAGGGAAGGTGAAGACCAGCAGCAGCTTTCAGGGCTGGCCCCTTCCTTGTGGGAGAAGGAGCCGGACGTTTCCCGTTTGGGAAAAGTACTCTGACGAGAACGGACACGATGACATGTCCCGTCTCTGGGAAAGCACGGATCCCAAGCGTTGTAGTGCTTATTAATAGGCTGCCCAGGGAAGGTGAAGGCCAGCAACAGCTTTCTGGGCTAGCACCTTCATTGTGGGAGAAGGAGCCGGACTTTTCCCTTTTGGGAAAAAGTCTCTGCCGAGAAAGGACACGATCACATGTCCCGTCCCTGAGAAAGCACAGAATCCAAGCTCTGCGGTGCCTATGAAAAGGGTGCCCAGGGAAGGTAATGACCAGCAAGAACTTTCAGGGCTGGCCCCTTCCTTGTGGCAGAAGGAGCCGGACGTTTCCCATTTCAGAAAAAGCTCTGCCAAGAAAGGACACGATGACATGTCCCGTCTCTGGGAAAGCACAGATCCCTAGTGATGTTCTGCCTCTGAATATGCTGCCAAGGGAAGGTGAAGGCCAGCAACAGCTTTCAGGGCTGGCCCCTTCCTTGTGGCAGAAGGAGCCGGACGTTTCCCGTTTGGGAAAAAGGCTCTGCCGAGAACGGACACGATCACATGTCCCGTCTCTGGGAAAGCACAGGTCCCAAGCGCTGCTGTGCCTATGAATAGGGTGCATGGGGAAGGTGAAGACCAGCAACAGCTTTCAGGGCTGGCCCCTTCCTTGTGGCAGAAGGAGCCGGACGTTTCCCTTTTGGGAAAAAGGCTCTGCCGAGAACGGACACGATGACATGTCCCGTCTCTGGGAAAGCACAGGTCCCAAGCGCTGCTCTGCCTATGAATAGGCTGCCCAGGGAAGGTGAAGAGCAGCAACAGCTCTTAGGGCTGGCCCCTTCATTGTGGGAGAAGCAGCCGGACGTTTCTCTTTTGGAAAAAGGCTCTGCCGAGAACGGACACGATGACATGTCCCATCTCTGGGAAAGCACAGGTCCCAAGCGCTGCTGTGCCTATGAATAGGGTGCATGGGGAAGGTGAAGACCAGCAACAGCTTTCTGGGCTAGCACCTTCCTTGTGGCAGAAGGAATCGGACGTTTCCCTTTTGGGAAAAAGGCTCTGCCGAGAACGGACACGATGACATGTCCCGTCTCTGAGAAATCATAGATCGCAAGCGCTGCTGTGCTTATTAATAGGCTGCCCAGGGAAGGTGAAGTCCAGCAGGAGCTTTCAGTGCTGGCCCCTTCCTTGTGGCAGAAGGAGCCGGACGTCTCCCGTTTGGGAAAAAGGCTCTGCTGAGAACGGACACGGTGACATGTCCCGTCTCTGGGAAAGCACAGATCCCTAGTGATGTTCTGCCTGTGAATAGGGTGCACGGGGAAGGTGAAGAGCAGCAACAGCTTTCAGGGCTGGCCCCTTCCTTGTGGCAGAAGGAGCCGGACGTTTCCCGTTTTGGAAAAATACTCTGCCGAGAATGGACACGATGACATGTCCCGTCTCTGGGAAAGCACAGAGCCCAAGCGTTGCTGTGCTTATTAATAGGCTGCCCAGGGAAGGTGAAGACCAGCAACAGCTTTCAGGGCTGGCCCCTTCCTTGTGGCAGAAGGAGCCGTACGTTTCCCGTTTTGGAAAAAAACTCTGCCGAGAAAGGACACGATGACATCTCCCGTCCCTGAGAAAGCACAGATCATAAGCGCTGCTGTGCGTGTGAATAGGGTGCACGGGGAAGGTGAAGACCAGCAACAGCTTTCAGGGCTAGCACCTTCAGTGTGGGAGAAGGAGCCGGACGTTTCACATTTTAGAAAAAGGCTCTGCCGAGAAAGGACGTGATGACATGTCCCGTCTCTGGAAAAGCACAGATCCCAAGCGCTGCTGTTCTTATTAATAGGCTGCCCAGGGAAGGTGAAGACCAGCAGGATCTTTGAGGGCTGGCCCCTTCCTTGTGGGAGAAGGAGCCGGACGTTTCCCTTTTGGGAAAAAGTCTCTGCCGAGAAAGGACACGATGACATGTCCCGTCTCTGGGAAAGCACAGATCCCAAGCGTTGCTGTGCTTATTAATAGGCTGCCCAGGGAAGGTGAAGACCAGCAACAGCTTTCTGGGCTTGCAGCTTCATTGTGGGAGAAGGAGCCGGACGTTTCGCGTTTGGGAAAAAGTCTCTGCCGAGAACGGACACGATGACATGTCCCGTCTCTGGGAAAGCACATATCCCAAGCGCTGCTGTGCCTGTGAATAGGGTGCCAAGGGAAGGTGAAGACCAGCAACAGCTTTCAGGGCTGGCCCCTTCCTTGTGGCAGAAGGAGCCGGACGTTTCCCGTTTGGGAAAACGGCTCTGCCGAGAAAGGACATGATGACATGTCCCGTCTCTGGGAAAGCACAGATCCCTAGTGATGTTCTGCCTCTGAATATGCTGCCAAGGGAAGGTGAAGGGCAGCAACAGCTTTCAGGGCTGGCCCCTTCCTTGTGGCAGAAGGAGCCGGACGTTTCCCTTTTGGGAAAAAGGCTCTGCCGAGAACGGATACGATGACATGTCCCGTCTCTGGGAAAGCACAGATCCCATGCGCTGCTGTGCCTATGTATAGGGTGCATGGGGAAGGTGAAGACCAGGAAGAGCTTTCAGGGCTGGCCCCTTCCTTGTGGGAGAAGGAGCCAGACTTTTCCCATTTCGGAAAAAGGCTCTGCCGAGAACGGACACGATGACATGTCCCGTCTCTGGGAAAGCACAGATCCCAAGCGTTGCTGCGCTTATTAATAGGCTGCCCAGGGAAGGTGAAGACCAGCAGCAGCTTTCAGTGCTGGCCCCTTCCTTGTGGGAGAAGGAGCCGGAAGTTTCCCTTTTGGGAAAAAGTCTCTGCCGAGAAAGGAGACAATCACATGTCCCGTCCCTGAGAAAGCACAGAATCCAAGCTCTGCGGTGCCTATGAATAGGGTGCCCAGGGAAGGTAAAGACCAGCAACAGCTTTCAGGGCTAGCACCTTCCTTGTGGCAGAAGGAGCCGGACGTTTCCACTTTCGGAAAAAGGCTCTGCCAGGAACGGACACGATGACATGTCCCGTCTCTGGGAAAGCACAGGTCCCAAGCGCTGCTATGCCTATGAATAGGGTGCATGGGGAAGGTGAAGACCAGCAGCAGCTTTCAGTGCTGGCCCCTTCCTTGTGGCAGAAGGAGCCGGACGTTTCCCGTTTGGGAAAAAGGCTCTGCCGAGAACGGACACGATGACATGTCCCGTCTCTGGGAAAGCACAGATCCCTAGTGATGTTCTGCCTGTGAATGGGGTGCACGGGGAAGGTGAAGAGCAGCAACAGCTTTCAGGGCTGGCCCCTTCCTTGTGGCAGAAGGAGCCGGACGTTTCCCGTTTTGGAAAAATACTCTGCCGAGAATGGACACGATGACATGTCCCGTCTCTGGGAAAGCACAGAGCCCAAGCGTTGCTGTGCTTATTAATAGGCTGCCCAGGGAAGGTGAAGACCAGCAACAGCTTTCAGGGCTAGCACCTTCACTGTGGGAGAAGGAGCCGGACTTTTCCCGTTTGGGAAAAAGCTCTGCCGAGAACGGACACGATGACATGTCCCGTCTCTGGGAAAGCACAGGTCCCAAGCGTTGCTGTGCTTATTAATAGGCTGCCCAGGGAAGGTGAAGACCAGCAACAACTTTTAGGGCTGGCCCCTTCCTTGTGGCAGAAGGAGCCGGACGTTTCCCTTTTGGGAAAAAAGCTCTGCCGAGAAAGGACACGATGACATCTCCCTTCCCTGAGAAAGCACAGATCCGAAGCGCTGCTGTGCCTGTGAATAGGGTGCTCGGGGAAGGTGAAGACCAGCAACAGCTTTCTGGGCTAGCACCTTCCTTGTGGGAGAAGGAGCCGGACGTTTCCCATTTTGGAAAAAGGCTCTGCCGAGAAAGGACATGACGACATGTCCCGTCTCTGGAAAAGCACAGATCCCAAGCGCTGCTGTGCTTATTAATAGGCTGCCCAGGGAAGGTGAAGACCAGCAGGAGCTTTCAGGGCTGGCCCCTTCCTTGTGGGAGAAGGAGCCGGACGTTTCCCTTTTGGGAAAAAGTCTCTGCCGAGAAAGGACACGATCACATGTCCCGTCTCTGGGAAAGCACAGTATCCAAGCTCTGCGGTGCCTATGAATAGGGTGCCCAGGGAAGGTAAAGACCAGCAAGAGCTTTCAGGGCTGGCCCCTTCCTTGTGGGAGAAGGAGCCGGACGTTTCCCGTTTGGGAAAAAAGCTCTGCCGAGAATGCACACGATGACATGTCCCGTGTCTGGGAAAGCACAGATCCCAAGCGCTGCTGTGCCTGTGAATAGGGTGCACGGGGAAGGTGAAGACCAGCAACAGCTTTCTGGGCTAGCACCTTCATTGTGGGAGAAGGAGCCGGACGTTTCCCATTTTGGAAAAAGGCTCTGCCGAGAAAGGACACGATGTCATGTACCGTCTCTGGGAAAGCACAGATCCCAAGCGCTGCTGTGACTGTGAATAGGGTGCCAAGGGAAGGTGAAGACCAGCAACAGCTTTCAGGGCTGGCCCCTTCCTTGTGGGAGAAGGAGCCGGTCGTTTCCCGTTTCGGAAAAAGGCTCTGCCGAGAAAGGACATGATGACATGTCCCGTCTCTGGGAAAGCACAGATCCCTAGTGATGTTCTGCCTCTGAATATGCTGCCAAGGGAAGGTGAAGAACAGCAACAGCTTTCAGGGCTGGCCCCTTCCTTGTGGCAGAAGGAGCCGGACGTTTCCCTTTTGGGAAAGAGGCTCTGCCGAGAACGGACACGATGACATGTCCCGTCTCTGGGAAAGCACAGATCCGAAGCGCTGCTGTGCCTATGAATAGGGTGCATGGGGAAGGTGAAGACCAGCAACAGCTTTCAGGGCTAGCACCTTCCTTGTGGCAGAAGGAATCGGACGTTTCCCTTTTGGGAAAAAGGCTCTGCCGAGAACGGACATGATGACATGTCCCGTCTCTGAGAAAGCATAGATCCCAAGCGCTGCTGTGCTTATTAATAGGCTGCCCAGGGAAGGTGAAGTCCAGCAGGAGCTTTCAGTGCTGGCCCCTTCCTTGTGGCAGAAGGAGCCGGACGTTTCCCGTTTGGGAAAAAGGCTCTGCCGAGAACGGACACGATGACATGTCCCGTCTCTGGGAAAGCACAGATCCCTAGTGATGTTCTGCCTGTGAATAGGGTGCACGGGGAAGGTGAAGAGCAGCAACAGCTTTCAGGGCTGGCCCCTTCCTTGTGGCAGAAGGAGCCGGACGTTTCCCGTTTTGGAAAAATACTCTGCAGAGAATGGACATGATGACATGTCCCGTCTCTGGGAAAGCACAGGTCCCAAGCGTTGCTGTGCTTATTAATAGGCTGCCCAGGGAAGGTGAAGACCAGCAGCAGCTTTCAGGGCTGGCCCCTTCCTTGTGGGAGAAGGAGCCGGACGTTTCCCGTTTGGGAAAAGTACTCTGACGAGAACGGACACGATGACATGTCCCGTCTCTGGGAAAGCATAGATCCCAATCGCTGCTGTGCCTATGAATAGGCTGCCCAGGGAAGGTGAAGACCAGCAACAGCTTTTAGGGCTGGCCCCTTCCTTGTGGGAGAAGGAGCCGGACGTTTCCCATTTCGGAAAAATACTCTGCCGAGAACGGACACGATGACATGTCCCGTCTCTGGGAAAGCACGGATCCCAAGCGTTGTAGTGCTTATTAATAGGCTGCCCAGGGAAGGTGAAGGCCAGCAACAGCTTTCTGGGCTAGCACCTTCATTGTGGGAGAAGGAGCCGGACTTTTCCCTTTTGGGAAAAAGTCTCTGCCGAGAAAGGACACGATCACATGTCCCGTCCCTGAGAAAGCACAGAATCCAAGCTCTGCGGTGCCTATGAAAAGGGTGCCCAGGGAAGGTAATGACCAGCAAGAACTTTCAGGGCTGGCCCCTTCCTTGTGGCAGAAGGAGCCGGACGTTTCCCATTTCAGAAAAAGCTCTGCCAAGAAAGGACACGATGACATGTCCCGTCTCTGGGAAAGCACAGATCCCTAGTGATGTTCTGCCTCTGAATATGCTGCCAAGGGAAGGTGAAGGCCAGCAACAGCTTTCAGGGCTGGCCCCTTCCTTGTGGCAGAAGGAGCCGGACGTTTCCCGTTTGGGAAAAAGGCTCTGCCGAGAACGGACACGATCACATGTCCCGTCTCTGGGAAAGCACAGGTCCCAAGCGCTGCTGTGCCTATGAATAGGGTGCATGGGGAAGGTGAAGACCAGCAACAGCTTTCAGGGCTGGCCCCTTCCTTGTGGCAGAAGGAGCCGGACGTTTCCCTTTTGGGAAAAAGGCTCTGCCGAGAAACGACACAATCACATGTCCCGTCTCTGGGAAAGCACAGGTCCCAAGCGCTGCTCTGCCTATGAATAGGCTGCCCAGGGAAGGTGAAGAGCAGCAACAGCTCTTAGGGCTGGCCCCTTCATTGTGGGAGAAGCAGCCGGACGTTTCTCTTTTGGAAAAAGGCTCTGCCGAGAACGGACACGATGACATGTCCCATCTCTGGGAAAGCACAGGTCCCAAGCGCTGCTGTGCCTATGAATAGGGTGCATGGGGAAGGTGAAGACCAGCAACAGCTTTCTGGGCTAGCACCTTCCTTGTGGCAGAAGGAATCGGACGTTTCCCTTTTGGGAAAAAGGCTCTGCCGAGAACGGACACGATGACATGTCCCGTCTCTGAGAAAGCATAGATCGCAAGCGCTGCTGTGCTTATTAATAGGCTGCCCAGGGAAGGTGAAGTCCAGCAGGAGCTTTCAGTGCTGGCCCCTTCCTTGTGGCAGAAGGAGCCGGACGTTTCCCGTTTGGGAAAAAGGTTCTGCCGAGAACGGACACGGTGACATGTCCCGTCTCTGGGAAAGCACAGATCCCTAGTGATGTTCTGCCTGTGAATAGGGTGCACGGGGAAGGTGAAGAGCAGCAATAGCTTTCAGGGCTGGCCCCTTCCTTGTGGCAGAAGGAGCCGGACGTTTCCCGTTTTGGAAAAATACTCTGCCGAGAATGGACACGATGACATGTCCCGTCTCTGGGAAAGCACAGAGCCCAAGCGTTGCTGTGCTTATTAATAGGCTGCCCAGGGAAGGTGAAGACCAGCAACAGCTTTCAGGGCTGGCCCCTTCCTTGTGGCAGAAGGAGCCGTACGTTTCCCGTTTTGGAAAAAAACTCTGCCGAGAAAGGACACGATGACATCTCCCGTCCCTGAGAAAGCACAGATCATAAGCGCTGCTGTGCGTGTGAATAGGGTGCACGGGGAAGGTGAAGACCAGCAACAGCTTTCAGGGCTAGCACCTTCAGTGTGGGAGAAGGAGCCGGACGTTTCACATTTTAGAAAAAGGCTCTGCCGAGAAAGGACGTGATGACATGTCCCGTCTCTGGAAAAGCACAGATCCCAAGCGCTGCTGTTCTTATTAATAGGCTGCCCAGGGAAGGTGAAGACCAGCAGGATCTTTGAGGGCTGGCCCCTTCCTTGTGGGAGAAGGAGCAGGACGTTTCCCTTTTGGGAAAAAGTCACTGCCGAGAAAGGACACGATGACATGTAAAGTCTCTGGGAAAGCACAGATCCCAAGCGTTGCTGTGCTTATTAATAGGCTGCCCAGGGAAGGTGAAGACCAGCAACAGCTTTCTGGGCTTGCAGCTTCATTGTGGGAGAAGGAGCCGGACGTTTCGCGTTTGGGAAAAAGTCTCTGCCGAGAACGGACACGATCACATGTCCCGTCTCTGGGAAAGCACAGATCCCAAGCGCTGCTGTGCCTGTGAATAGGGTGCCAAGGGAAGGTGAAGACCAGCAACAGCTTTCAGGGCTGGCCCCTTCCTTGTGGCAGAAGGAGCCGGACGTTTCCCGTTTGGGAAAACGGCTCTGCCGAGAAAGGACATGATGACATGTCCCGTTTCTGGGAAAGCACAGATCCCTAGTGATGTTCTGCCTCTGAATATGCTGCCAAGGGAAGGTGAAGAGCAGCAACAGCTTTCAGGGCTGGCCCCTTCCTTGTGGCAGAAGGAGCCGGACGTTTCCCTTTTGGGAAAAAGGCTCTGCCGAGAACGGATACGATGACATGTCCCGTCTCTGGGAAAGCACAGATCCCATGCGCTCCTGTGCCTATGTATAGGGTGCATGGGGAAGGTGAAGACCAGGAAGAGCTTTCAGGGCTGGCCCCTTCCTTGTGGGAGAAGGAGCCAGACGTTTCCCATTTCGGAAAAAGGCTCTGCCGAGAACGGACACGATGACATGTCCCATCTCTGGGAAAGCACAGATCCCAAGCGTTGCTGCGCTTATTAATAGGCTGCCCAGGGAAGGTGAAGACCAGCAGCAGCTTTCAGTGCTGGCCCCTTCCTTGTGGGAGAAGGAGCCGGAAGTTTCCCTTTTGAGAAAAAGTCTCTGCCGAGAAAGGAGACAATCACATGTCCCGTCCCTGAGAAAGCAAGAATCCAAGCTCTGCGGTGCCTATGAATAGGGTGCCCAGGGAAGGTAAAGACCAGCAACAGCTTTCAGGGCTAGCACCTTCACTGTGGCAGAAGGAGCCGGACGTTTCCACTTTCGGAAAAAGGCTCTGCCAGGAACGGACACGATGACATGTCCCGTCTCTGGGAAAGCACAGGTCCCAAGCGCTGCTATGCCTATGAATAGGGTGCATGGGGAAGGTGAAGACCAACAGCAGCTTTCAGTGCTGGCCCCTTCCTTGTGGCAGAAGGAGCCGGACGTTTCCCGTTTGGGAAAAAGGCTCTGCCGAGAACGGACACGATGACATGTCCCGTCTCTGGGAAAGCACAGATCCCTAGTGATGTTCTGCCTGTGAATGGGGTGCACGGGGAAGGTGAAGAGCAGCAACAGCTTTCAGGGCTGGCCCCTTCCTTGTGGCAGAAGGAGCCGGACGTTTCCCGTTTTGGAAAAATACTCTGCCGAGAATGGACACGATGACATGTCCCGTCTCTGGGAAAGCACAGAGCCCAAGCGTTGCTGTGCTTATTAATAGGCTGCCCAGGGAAGGTGAAGACCAGCAACAGCTTTCAGGGCTAGCACCTTCACTGTGGGAGAAGGAGCCGGACTTTTCCCGTTTGGGAAAAAGCTCTGCCGAGAAAGGACACGATGACATGTCCCGTCTCTGGGAAAGCACAGGTCCCAAGCGTTGCTGTGCTTATTAATAGGCTGCCCAGGGAAGGTGAAGACCAGCAACAACTTTTAGGGCTGGCCCCTTCCTTGTGGCAGAAGGAGCCGGACGTTTCCCGTTTGGGAAAAAAGCTCTGCCGAGAAAGGACACGATGACATCTCCCGTCCCTGAGAAAGCACAGATCCGAAGCGCTGCTGTGCCTGTGAATAGGGTGCTCGGGGAAGGTGAAGACCAGCAACAGCTTTCTGGGCTAGCACCTTCATTGTGGGAGAAGGAGCCGGACGTTTCCCATTTTGGAAAAAGGCTCTGCCGAGAAAGGACATGACGACATGTCCCGTCTCTGGAAAAGCACAGATCCCAAGCGCTGCTGTGCTTATTAATAGGCTGCCCAGGGAAGGTGAAGACCAGCAAGAGCTTTCAGGGCTGGCCCCTTCCTTGTGGGAGAAGGAGCCGGACGTTTCCCGTTTGGGAAAAAAGCTCTGCCGAGAAAGGACACGATGACATGTCCCGTGTCTGGTAAAGCACAGATCCGAAGCGCTGCTGTGCCTGTGAATAGGGTGCACGGGGAAGGTGAAGACCAGCAACAGCTTTCTGGGCTAGCACCTTCATTGTGGGAGAAGGAGCCGGACGTTTCCCATTTTGGAAAAAGGCTCTGCCGAGAAAGGACACGATGTCATGTACCGTCTCTGGGAAAGCACAGATCCCAAGCGCTGCTGTGCCTGTGAATAGGGTGCCAAGGGAAGGTGAAGACCAGCAACAGCTTTCAGGGCTGGCCCCTTCCTTGTGGCAGAAGGAGCCGGTCGTTTCCCGTTTGGGAAAAAGGCTCTGCCGAGAAAGGACATGATGACATGTCCCGTCTCTGGGAAAGCAGAGATCCCTAGTGATGTTCTGCCTCTGAATATGCTGCCAAGGGAAGGTGAAGAACAGCAACAGCTTTCAGGGCTGGCCCCTTCCTTGTGGCAGAAGGAGCCGGACGTTTCCCTTTTGGGAAAGAGGCTCTGCCGAGAACGGACACGATGACATGTCCCGTCTCTGGGAAAGCACAGATCCGAAGCGCTGCTGTGCCTATGAATAGGGTGCATGGGGAAGGTGAAGACCAGCAACAGCTTTCAGGGCTAGCACCTTCCTTGTGGCAGAAGGAATCGGACGTTTCCCTTTTGAGAAAAAGGCTCTGCCGAGAACGGACATGATGACATGTCCCGTCTCTGAGAAAGCATAGATCCCAAGCGCTGCTGTGCTTATTAATAGGCTGCCCAGGGAAGGTGAAGTCCAGCAGGAGCTTTCAGTGCTGGCCCCTTCCTTGTGGCAGAAGGAGCCGGACGTTTCCCGTTTGGGAAAAAGGCTCTGCCGAGAACGGACACGATGACATGTCCCGTCTCTGGGAAAGCACAGATCCCTAGTGATGTTCTGCCTGTGAATAGGGTGCACGGGGAAGGTGAAGAGCAGCAACAGCTTTCAGGGCTGGCCCCTTCCTTGTGGCAGAAGGAGCCGGACGTTTCCCGTTTTGGAAAAATACTCTGCAGAGAATGGACATGATGACATGTCCCGTCTCTGGGAAAGCACAGGTCCCAAGCGTTGCTGTGCTTATTAATAGGCTGCCCAGGGAAGGTGAAGACCAGCAACAACTTTTAGGGCTGGCCCCTTCTTTGTGGCAGAAGGAGCCGGACGTTTCCCTTTTGGGAAAAAAGCTCTGCCGAGAAAGGACACGATGACATCTCCCGTCCCTGAGAAAGCACAGATCCGAAGCGCTGCTGTGCGTGTGAATAGGGTGCACGGGGAAGGTGAAGACCAGCAACAGCTTTCAGGGCTAGCACCTTCATTGTGGGAGAAGGAGCCGGACATTTCCCATTTTCGAAAAAGGCTCTGCCGAGAAAGGACATGATGACATGTCCCGTCTCTGGGAAAGCACAGGTCCCTAGTGATGTTCTGCCTCTGAATATGCTGCCAAGGGAAGGTGAAGACCAGCAACAGCTTTCAGGGCTGGCCCCTTCCTTGTGGCAGAAGGAGCCGGACGTTTCCCTTTTGGGAAAAAGGCTCTGCCGAGAAAGGACACGATGACATGTCCCGTCTCTGGGAAAGCACAGATCCCAAGCGTTGCTGTGCTTATTAATAGGCTGCCCAGGGAAGGTGAAGACCAGCAGCAGCTTTCAGTGCTGGCCCCTTCATTGTGGCAGAAGGAGCCGGACGTTTCCCTTTTGGGAAAAAGTCTCTGCCGAGAAAGGAGACGATCACATGTCCCGTCCCTGAGAAAGCACAGAATCCAAGCTCTGCGGTGCCTATGAATAGGCTGCCCAGGGAAGGTGAAGACCAGCAACAGCTTTCTGGGCTAGCACCTTCCTTGTGGGAGAAGGAGCCGGACGTTTCCACTTTCGGAAAAAGGCTCTGCCGAGAACGGACACGATGACATGTCCCGTCTCTGGGAAAGCACAGGTCCCAAGCGCTGCTCTGCCTATGAATAGGCTGCCCAGGGAAGGTGAAGAGCAGCAACAGCTCTTAGGGCTGGCCCCTTCATTGTGGGAGAAGCAGCCGGACGTTTCTCTTTTGGAAAAAGGCTCTGCCGAGAACGGACACGATGACATGTCCCATCTCTGGGAAAGCACAGGTCCCAAGCGCTGCTGTGCCTATGAATAGGGTGCATGGGGAAGGTGAAGACCAGCAACAGCTTTCTGGGCTAGCACCTTCCTTGTGGCAGAAGGAATCGGACGTTTCCCTTTTGGGAAAAAGGCTCTGCCGAGAACGGACACGATGACATGTCCCGTCTCTGGGAAAGCACAGATCCCTAGTGATGTTCTGCCTGTGATTAGGGTGCACGGGGAAGGTGAAGACCAGCAACAGCTTTCAGGGCTGGCCCCTTCCTTGTGGGAGAAGGAGACGGACGTTTCCCTTTTGGGAAAAAGTCTCTGCCGAGAAAGGACGCGATCACAAGTCCCGTCCCTGAGAAAGCACAGAATCCAAGCTCTGCTGTGCCTGTGAATAGGGTGCACGGGGAAGGTGAAGACCAGCAACAGCTTTCTGGGCTAGCACTTTCATTGCGGGAGAAGGAGCCGGACGTTTCCCTTTTGGGAAAAAGGCTCTGCCGAGAACGGACACGATGACATGTTCCGTCTCTGGGAAAGCACAGATCCCAAGCGCTGCTGTGCCTGTGAATAGGGTGCCCAGGGAAGTTGAAGACCAGCAACAGCTTTCAGGGCTAGCACCTTCATTGTGGGAGAAGGAGCCGGACGTTTCGCGTTTGGGAAAAAGGTTCTGCCGAGAAAGGACACGATGACATGTCCCGTCTCTGGGAAAGCACAGATCCCAAGCGCTGCTGTGCCTGTGAATAGGGTGCCAAGGGAAGGTGAAGACCAGCAACAGCTTTCAGGGCTGGCCCCTTCCTTGTGGGAGAATGAGCCGGACGTTTCCCGTTTGGGAAAAAGGCTCTGCCGAGAAAGGATATGATGACATGTCCCGTCTCTGGGAAAGCACAGGTCCGAAGCGTTGCTGTGCTTATTAATAGGCTGCCCAGGGAAGGTGAAGAGCAGCAACAGCTTTCAGGGCTGGCCCCTTCCTTGTGGCAGAAGGAGCCGGACGTTTCCCGTTTGGGAAAAAAGCTCTGCCGAGAAAGGACACGATGACATCTCACGTCCCTGAGAAAGCACAGATCTGAAGCGCTGCTGTGCGTGTTAATAGGGTGCACGGGGAAGGTGAAGACCAGCAACAGCTTTCAGGGCTAGCACCTTCACTGTGGGAGAAGGAGCCGGACATTTCCCATTTTGGTAAAAGGCTCTGCCGAGAAAGGACATGATGACATGTCCCGAATCTGGGAAAGCACAGATCCCTAGTGATGTTCTGCCTCTGAATATGCTGCCAAGGGAAGGTGAAGACCAGCAGCAGCTTTCAGGGCTGGCCCCTTCCTTGTGGGAGAAGGAGCCGGACGTTTCCCGTTTGGGAAAAAGGCTCTGCCGAGAACGGACACGATGACATGTCCCGTCTCTGGGAAAGCACAGATCCCAAGCGCTGCTGTGCTTATTAATAGGCTGCCCAGGGAAGGTGAAGACTAGCAGGAGCTTTCAGGGCTGGCCCCTTCCTTGTGGGAGAAAGAGCCGGACGTTTCCCTTTTGGGAAAAAGTCTCTGCCGAGAAAGGACACGATCACAAGTCCCGTCCCTGAGAAAGCACAGAATCCAAGCTCTGCTGTGCCTGTGAATAGGGTGCCCAGGGAAGGTAAAGACCAGCAAGAGCTTTCTGGGCTAGCACCTTCCTTGTGGGAGAAGGAGCCGGACGTTTCCACTTTCGGAAAAAGGCTCTGCCGAGAACGGACACGATGACATGTCCCGTCTCTGGGAAAGCACAGATCCCAAGCGTTGCTGTGCTTATTAATAGGCTGCCCAGGGAAGGTGAAGGCCAGCAACAGCTTTAAGGGCTGGCCCCTTCCTTGTGGGAGAAGGAGCCGGACGTTTCCCATTTCGGAAAAATACTCTGCCGAGAACGGACACGATGACATGTCCCGTCTCTGGGAAAGCACAGATCCCAAGTGCTGCTGTGCCTGTGAATAGGCTGCCCAGGGAAGGTGAAGAACAGCAACAGCTTTCAGTGCTGGCCCCTTCCTTGTGGGAGAAGGAGCCGGACGTTTCCCGTTTGGGAAAAAGTCTCTGCCGAGAAAGGACACAATCACATGTCCCATCTCTGGGAAAGCACAGGTCCCAAGCGCTGCTCTGCCTATGAATAGGCTGCCCAGGGAAGGTGAAGAGCAGCAACAGCTCTTAGGGCTGGCCCCTTCATTGTGGGAGAAGCAGCCGGACGTTTCTCTTTTGGAAAAAGGCTCTGCCGAGAACGGACACGATGACATGTCCCATCTCTGGGAAAGCACAGGTCCCAAGCGCTGCTGTGCCTATGAATAGGGTGCATGGGGAAGGTGAAGACCAGCAACAGCTTTCTGGGCTAGCACCTTCCTTGTGGCAGAAGGAATCGGACGTTTCCCTTTTGGGAAAAAGGCTCTGCCGAGAACGGACACGATGACATGTCCCGTCTCTGGGAAAGCACAGATCCCTAGTGATGTTCTGCCTGTGAATAGGGTGCACGGGGAAGGTGAAGAGCAGCAACAGCTTTCAGGGCTGGCCCCTTCCTTGTGGCAGAAGGAGCCGGACGTTTCCCGTTTTGGAAAAATACTCTGCCGAGAATGGACACGATGACATGTCCCGCCTCTGGGAAAGCACAGAGCCCAAGCGTTGCTGTGCTTATTAATAGGCTGCCCAGGGAAGGTGAAGACCAGCAACAGCTTTCAGGGCTAGCACCTTCACTGTGGGAGAAGGAGCCGGACTTTTCCTGTTTGGGAAAAATACTCTGCCGAGAACGGACACGATGACATGTCCCGTCTCTGGGAAAGCACAGGTCCCAAGCGTTGCTGTGCTTATTAATAGGCTGCCCAGGGAAGGTGAAGACCAGCAACAACTTTTAGGGCTGGCCCCTTCATTGTGGCAAAAGGAGCCGGACGTTTCCCGTTTAGGAAAAAAGATCTGCCGAGAAAGGACACGATGACATCTCCAGTCCCTGAGAAAGCACAGATCCGAAGCGCTGCTGTGCCTGTGAATAGGGTGCACGGGGAAGGTGAAGACCAGCAACAGCTTTCTGGGCTAGCACCTTCCTTGTGGGAGAAGGAGCCGGACGTTTCCCATTTTGGAAAAAGGCTCTGCCGAGAAAGGACACGATGACATGTACCGTCTCTGGGAAAGCACAGATCCCAAGCGTTGCTGTGCTTATTAATAGGCTGCCCAGGGAAGGTGAAGACCAGCAACAGCTTTCAGGGCTAGCACCTTCATTGTGGGAGAAGGAGCCGGACGTTTCGCGTTTGGGAAAAAGGCTCTGCCGAGAAAGGACACAATCACATGTCCCGTCTCTGGGAAAGCACAGGTCCCAAGCGCTGCTCTGCCTATGAATAGGCTGCCCAGGGAAGGTGAAGAGCAGCAACAGCTCTTAGGGCTGGCCCCTTCATTGTGGGAGAAGCAGCCGGACGTTTCTCTTTTGGAAAAAGGCTCTGCCGAGAACGGACACGATGACATGTCCCAACTCTGGGAAAGCACAGGTCCCAAGCGCTGCTGTGAATATGAATAGGGTGCATGGGGAAGGTGAAGACCAGCAACAGCTTTCTGGGCTAGCACCTTCCTTGTGGCAGAAGGAATCGGACGTTTCCCTATTGGGAAAAAGGCTCTGCCGAGAACGGACACGATGACATGTCCCGTCTCTGAGAAAGCATAGATCGCAAGCGCTGCTGTGCTTATTAATAGGCTGCCCAGGGAAGGTGAAGTCCAGCAGGAGCTTTCAGTGCTGGACCCTTCCTTGTGGCAGAAGGAGCCGGACGTTTCCCTTTTGGGAAAAAGGCTCTGCCGAGAACGGACACGATGACATGTCCCGTCTCTGGGAAAGCACAGATCCCTAGTGATGTTCTGCCTGTGAATAGGGTGCACGGGGAAGGTGAAGAGCAGCAATAGCTTTCAGTGCTAGACCCTTCCTTGTGGCAGAAGGAGCCGGACGTTTCCCGTTTGGGAAAACGGCTCTGCCGAGAACGGACACGATGACATGTCCCGTCTCTGGGAAAGCACAGAGCCCAAGCGTTGCTGTGCTTATTAATAGGCTGCCCAGGGAAGGTGAAGACCAGCAACAGCTTTCAGGGCTAGCACCTTCACTGTGGGAGAAGGAGCCGGACTTTTCCCGTTTGGGAAAAAGCTCTGCCGAGAACGGACACGATGACATGTCCCGTCTCTGGGAAAGCACAGGTCCCAAGCGTTGCTGTGCTTATTAATAGGCTGCCCAGGGAAGGTGAACACCAGCAACAACTTTTAGGGCTGGCCCCTTCATTGTGGCAGAAGGAGCCGGACGTTTCCCGTTTGGGAAAAAAAGCTCTGCCGAGAAAGGACACGATGACATCTCCCGTCCCTGAGAAAGCACAGATCCCAAGCGCTGCTGTGCCTGTGAATAGGGTGCACGGGGAAGGTGAAGACCAGCAACAGCTTTCTGGGCTAGCACCTTCATTGTGGGAGAAGGAGCCGGACGTTTCCGATTTTGGAAAAAGGCTCTTCCGAGAAAGGACACGATGACATGTACCGTCTCTGGGAAAGCACAGATCCCAAGCGTTGCTGTGCTTATTAATAGGCTGCCCAGGGAAGGTGAACACCAGCAACAGCTTTCTGGGTTAGCACCTTCATTGTGGGAGAAGGAGCTGGACGTTTCCCTTTTGGGAAAAAGTCTCTGCCGAGAACGGACACGATCACATGTCCCGTCCCTGAGAAAGCACAGAATCCAAGCTCTGCGGTGCCTATGAATAGGGTGCATGGGGAAGGTAAAGACCAGCAAGAGCTTTCAGGGCTGGCCCCTTCCTTGTGGGAGAAGGAGCCGGACGTTTCCCGTTTGGGAAAAAACTCTGCCGAGAAAGTACACGATGACATCTCCCGTCCCTGAGAAAGCACAGATCCAAAGCGCTGCTGTGCCTGTGAATAGGGTGCACGGGGAAGGTGAAGACCAGCAACAGCTTTCTGGGCTAGCACCTTCATTGTGGGAGAAGGAGCCGGACGTTTCCACTTTCGGAAAAAGGCTCTGCCGAGAACGGACACGATTACATGTCCAGTCTCTGGGAAAGCACAGGTCCCAAGCGCTGCTGTGCCTATGAATAGGGTGCATGGGGAAGGTGAAGACCAGCAACAGCTTTGAGGGCTAGCACCTTCCTTGTGGCAGAAGGAATCAGACGTTTCCCTTTTGGGAAAAAGGCTCTGCCGAGAACGGACACGATGACATGTCCCGTCTCTGAGAAAGCATAGATCGCAAGCGCTGCTGTGCTTATTAATAGGCTGCCCAGGGAAGGTGAAGTCCAGCAGGAGCTTTCAGTGCTGGCCCCTTCCTTGTGGCAGAAGGAGCCGGACGTTTCCCGTTTGGGAAAAAGGCTCTGCCGAGAACGGACACGATGACATGTCCCGTCTCTGGGAAAGCACAGATCGCTAGTGATGTTCTGCCTGTGAATAGGGTGCACGGGGAAGGTGAAGAGCAGCAACAGCTTTCAGGGCTGGCCCCTTCCTTGTGGGAGAAGGAGACGGATGTTTCCCTTTTGGGAAAAAGGCTCTGCCGAGAAAGGACACGATGACATGTCCCGTCTCTGGGAAAGCACAGATCCCAAGCGCTGCTGTGCTTATTAATAGGCTGCCCAGGGAAGGTGAAGACTAGCAGGAGCTTTCAGGGCTGGCCCCTTCCTTGTGGGAGAAAGAGCCGGACGTTTCCCTTTTGGGAAAAAGTCTCTGCCGAGAAAGGACACGATCACAAGTCCCGTCCCTGAGAAAGCACAGAATCCAAGCTCTGCTGTGCCTGTGAATAGGGTGCCCAGGGAAGGTAAAGACCAGTAAGAGCTTTCTGGGCTAGCACCTTCCTTGTGGGAGAAGGAGCCGGACGTTTCCACTTTCGGAAAAAGGCTCTGCCGAGAACGGACACGATGACATGTCCCGTCTCTGGGAAAGCACAGATCCCAAGCGTTGCTGTGCTTATTAATAGGCTGCCCAGGGAAGGTGAAGGCCAGCAACAGCTTTAAGGGATGGCCCCTTCCTTGTGGGAGAAGGAGCCGGACGTTTCCCATTTCGGAAAAATACTCTGCCGAGAACGGACACGATGACATGTCCCATCTCTGGGAAAGCACAGATCCCAAGCGCTGCTGTGCCTGTGAATAGGCTACCCAGGGAAGGTGAAGAACAGCAACAGCTTTCAGTGCTGGCCCCTTCCTTGTGGGAGAAGGAGCCGGACGTTTCCCGTTTGGGAAAAAGTCTCTGCCGAGAAAGGACACAATCACATGTCCCATCTCTGGGAAAGCACAGGTCCCAAGCGCTGCTCTGCCTATGAATAGGCTGCCCAGGGAAGGTGAAGAGCAGCAACAGCTCTTAGGGCTGGCCCCTTCATTGTGGGAGAAGCAGCCGGACGTTTCTCTTTTGGAAAAAGGCTCTGCCGAGAACGGACACGATGACATGTCCCATCTCTGGGAAAGCACAGGTCCCAAGCGCTGCTGTGCCTATGAATAGGGTGCATGGGGAAGGTGAAGACCAGCAACAGCTTTCTGGGCTAGCACCTTCCTTGTGGCAGAAGGAATCGGACGTTTCCCTTTTGGGAAAAAGGCTCTGCCGAGAACGGACACGATGACATGTCCCGTCTCTGGGAAAGCACAGATCCCTAGTGATGTTCTGCCTGTGAATAGGGTGCACGGGGAAGGTGAAGAGCAGCAACAGCTTTCAGGGCTGGCCCCTTCCTTGTGGCAGAAGGAGCCGGACGTTTCCCGTTTTGGAAAAATACTCTGCCGAGAATGGACACGATGACATGTCCCGCCTCTGGGAAAGCACAGAGTCCAAGCGTTGCTGTGCTTATTAATAGGGTGCCCAGGGAAGGTGAAGACCAGCAACAGCTTTCAGGGCTAGCACCTTCACTGTGGGAGAAGGAGCCGGACTTTTCCTGTTTGGGAAAAATACTCTGCCGAGAACGGACACGATGACATGTCCCGTCTCTGGGAAAGCACAGGTCCCAAGCGTTGCTGTGCTTATTAATAGGCTGCCCAGGGAAGGTGAAGACCAGCAACAACTTTTAGGGCTGGCCCCTTCATTGTGGCAAAAGGAGCCGGACGTTTCCCGTTTAGGAAAAAAGATCTGCCGAGAAAGGACACGATGACATCTCCAGTCCCTGAGAAAGCACAGATCCGAAGCGCTGCTGTGCCTGTGAATAGGGTGCACGGGGAAGGTGAAGACCAGCAACAGCTTTCTGGGCTAGCACCTTCCTTGTGGGAGAAGGAGCCGGACGTTTCCCATTTTGGAAAAAGGCTCTGCCGAGAAAGGACACGATGACATGTACCGTCTCTGGGAAAGCACAGATCCCAAGCGTTGCTGTGCTTATTAATAGGCTGCCCAGGGAAGGTGAAGACCAGCAACAGCTTTCAGGGCTAGCACCTTCATTGTGGGAGAAGGAGCCGGACGTTTCGCGTTTGGGAAAAAGTCTCTGCCGAGAACGGACACGATGACATGTCCCGTCTCTGGGAAAGCACAGATCCCAAGCGCTGCTGTGCCTGTGAATAGGCTGCCCAGGGAATGTGAAGACCAGCAACAGCTTTCAGTGCTGGACCCTTCCTTGTGGGAGAAGGAGCCGGACGTTTCCCGTTTGGGAAAAAGGCTCTGCCGAGAAAGGACACAATCACATGTCCCGTCTCTGGGAAAGCACAGGTCCCAAGCGCTGCTCTGCCTATGAATAGGCTGCCCAGGGAAGGTGAAGAGCAGCAACAGATCTTAGGGCTGGCCCCTTCATTGTGGGAGAAGCAGCCGGACGTTTCTCTTTTGGAAAAAGGCTCTGCCGAGAACGGACACGATGACATGTCCCATCTCTGGGAAAGCACAGGTCCCAAGCGCTGCTGTGAATATGAATAGGGTGCATGGGGAAGGTGAAGACCAGCAACAGCTTTCTGGGCTAGCACCTTCCTTGTGGCAGAAGGAATCGGACGTTTCCCTATTGGGAAAAAGGCTCTGCCGAGAACGGACACGATGACATGTCCCGTCTCTGAGAAAGCATAGATCGCAAGCGCTGCTGTGCTTATTAATAGGCTGCCCAGGGAAGGTGAAGTCCAGCAGGAGCTTTCAGTGCTGGACCCTTCCTTGTGGCAGAAGGAGCCGGACGTTTCCCTTTTGGGAAAAAGGCTCTGCCGAGAACGGACACGATGACATGTCCTGTCTCTGGGAAAGCACAGATCCCTAGTGATGTTCTGCCTGTGAATAGGGTGCACGGGGAAGGTGAAGAGCAGCAATAGCTTTCAGTGCTAGACCCTTCCTTGTGGCAGAAGGAGCCGGACGTTTCCCGTTTTGGAAAAATACTCTGCCGAGAATGGACACGATGACATGTCCCGTCTCTGGGAAAGCACAGAGCCCAAGCGTTGCTGTGCTTATTAATAGGCTGCCCAGGGAAGGTGAAGACCAGCAACAGCTTTCAGGGCTAGCACCTTCACTGTGGGAGAAGGAGCCGGACTTTTCCCGTTTGGGAAAAAGCTCTGCCGAGAACGGACACGATGACATGTCCCGTCTCTGGGAAAGCACAGGTCCCAAGCGTTGCTGTGCTTATTAATAGGCTGCCCAGGGAAGGTGAACACCAGCAACAACTTTTAGGGCTGGCCCCTTCATTGTGGCAGAAGGAGCCGGACGTTTCCCGTTTGGGAAAAAAGCTCTGCCGAGAAAGGACACGATGACATCTCCCGTCCCTGAGAAAGCACAGATCCAAAGCGCTGCTGTGCCTGTGAATAGGGTGCACGGGGAAGGTGAAGACCAGCAACAGCTTTCTGGGCTAGCACCTTCATTGTGGGAGAAGGAGCCGGACGTTTCCGATTTTGGAAAAAGGCTCTTCCGAGAAAGGACACGATGACATGTCCCGTCTCTGGGAAAGCACAGATCCCAAGCGTTGCTGTGCTTATTAATAGGCTGCCCAGGGAAGGTGAAGACCAGCAACAGCTTTCTGGGTTAGCACCTTCATTGTGGGAGAAGGAGCTGGACGTTTCCCTTTTGGGAAAAAGTCTCTGCCGAGAACGGACACGATCACATGTCCCGTCCCTGAGAAAGCACAGAATCCAAGCTCTGCGGTGCCTATGAATAGGGTGCATGGGGAAGGTAAAGACCAGCAAGAGCTTTCAGGGCTGGCCCCTTCCTTGTGGGAGAAGGAGCCGGACGTTTCCCGTTTGGGAAAAAAGCTCTGCCGAGAAAGTACACGATGACATCTCCCGTCCCTGAGAAAGCACAGATCCAAAGCGCTGCTGTGCCTGTGAATAGGGTGCACGGGGAAGGTGAAGACCAGCAACAGCTTTCTGGGCTAGCACCTTCATTGTGGGAGAAGGAGCCGGACGTTTCCCATTTTGGAAAAAGGCTCTGCCGAGAAAGGACACGATGACATGTCCCGTCTCTGGGAAAGCACAGATCCCAAGCGCTGCTGTGCCTCTGAATATGCTGCCAAGGAAGGTGAAGACCAGCAACAGCTTTCAGGGCTAGCACCTTCATTGTGGGAGAATGAACTGGACGCTTCCCGTTTGCGAAAAAGGCTCTGCCGAGAAAGGACATGATGACATGTCCCGTCTCTGGGAAAGCACAGATCCCAAGCGCTGCTGTGCCTGTGAATAGGCTGCCCAGGGAATGTGAAGACCAGGAACAGATTTCTGGGCTGGCCCCTTCCTTGTGGGAGAAGGAGCCGGACGTTTCCCTTTTGGGAAAAAGTCTCTGCTGAGAAAGGACACGATCACATGTCCCGTCCCTGAGAAAGCACAGAATCCAAGCTCTGCGGTGCCTATGAATAGGGTGCCCAGGGAAGGTAAAACCAGCAAGAGCTTTCAGGGCTGGCCCCTTCCTTGTGGGAGAAGGAGCCGGACGTTTCCCTTTTGGGAAAAAAGCTCTGCCGAGAAAGGACACGATGACATCTCCCGTCCCTGAGAAAGCACAGATCCGAAGCGCTGCTGTGCCTGTGAATAGGGTGCACGGGGAAGGTGAAGACCAGCAACAGCTTTCTGGGCCAGCACCTTCATTGTGGGAGAAGGAGCCGGACGTTTCCCATTTTGGAAAAAGGCTCTGCCGAGAAAGGACATGATGACATGTCCCGTCTCTGGGAAAGCACAGATCCCAAGCGTTGCTGTGCTTATTAATAGGCTGCCCAGGGAAGGTGAAGACCAGCAACAGCTTTCTGGGCTAGCACCTTCATTGTGGGAGAAGGAGCCGGACGTTTCCCTTTTGGGAAAAAGGCTCTGCCGAGAACGGACACGATGACATGTCCCGTCTCTGGGAAAGCACAGATCCCAAGCGCTGCTGTGCCTGTGAATAGGGTGCATGGGGAAGGTGAAGACCAGCAACAGCTTTCAGGGCTAGCACCTTCCTTGTGGGAGAAGGAGCCGGACGTTTCCCGTTTGGGAAAAAGGCTCTGCCGAGAAAGGAGACGATCACATGTCCCGTCACTGAGAAAGCACAGAATCCAAGCTCTGCGGTGCCTATGAATAGGGTGCCCAGGGAAGGTAAAGACCAGCAACAGCTTTCTGGGCTAGCACCTTCCTTGTGCGAGAAGGAGCCGGACGTTTCCACTTTCGGAAAAAGGCTCTGCCGAGAACGGACACGATGACATGTCCCGTCTCTGGGAAAGCACAGATCCCAAGCGTTGCTGTGCTTATTAATAGGCTGACCAGGGAAGGTGAAGGCCAGCAACAGCTTTCCGGGCTGGCCCCTTCCTTGTGGGAGAAGGAGCCGGACGTTTCCCATTTCGGAAAAATACTCTGCCGAGAACGGACACGATGACATGTCCCGTGTCTGGGAAAGCACAGATCCGAAGCGCTGCTGTGCCTGTGAATAGGCTGCCCAGGGAAGGTGAAGTCCAGCAGGAGCTTTCAGTGCTGGACCCGTCCTTGTGGCAGAAGGAGCCGGACGTTTCCCGTTTGGGAAAAAGGCTCTGCCGAGAAAGGACACGATGACATGTCCCATCTCTGGGAAAGCACAGGTCCCAAGCGATGCTCTGCCTATGAATAGGCTGCCCAGGGAAGGTGAAGAGCAGCAACAGCTCTTAGGGCTGGCCCCTTCATTGTGGGAGAAGCAGCCGGACGTTTCCCTTTTGGGAAAAAGGCTCTGCTGAGAAAGGACACGATGACATGTCCCGTCTCTGGGAAAGCACAGATCCCAAGCGTTGCTGTGCTTATTAATAGGCTGCCCAGGGAATGTGAAGACCAGCAACAGCTTTCTGGGCTTGCCCCTTCATTGTGGCAGAAGGAGCCGGATGTTTCCCATTTCGGAAGAAGGCTCTGCCGAGAATGGACACGATGACATGTCCCATCTCTGGGAAAGCACAGATCCCTAGCGCTGCTGTGCTTATTAATAGGCTGCCCAGGGAAGGTGAAGACCAGCAGCAGCTTTCAGGGCTGGCCCCTTCCTTGTGGGAGAAGGAGCCGGACGTTTCCCTTTTGGGAAAAAGGCTCTGCCGAGAAAGGACACGATGACATCTCCCGTCCCTGAGAAAGCATAGAATCCAAGCTCTGCGGTGCCTATGAGTAGGGTGCCCAGGGAAGGTAAAGACCAGCAAGAGCTTTCAGGGCTGGCCCCTTCCTTGTGGGAGAAGGAGCCGGACGTTTCCCATTTCGGAAAAAGCTCTGCCGAGACCGGACACGATGACATGTCCCGTCTCTGGGAAAGCACAGATCCCTAGTGATGTTCTGCCTGTGAATATGCTGCCAAGGGAAGGTGAAGACCAGCAACAGCTTTCAGGGCTGGGCCCTTCCTTGTGGCAGAAGGAGCCGGACGTTTCCCTTTTGGGAAAGAGGCTCTGCCGAGAACGGACACGATGACATGTCCCGTCTCTGGGAAAGCACAGGTCCCAAGCGCTGCTGTGCCTATGAATAGGGTGCATGGGGAAGGTGAAGTCCAGCAGGAGCTTTCAGGGCTGGCCCCTTCCTTGTGGCAGAAAGAGCCGGACGTTTCCCTTTTGGGAAAAAGTCTCTGCCGAGAACGGACACGATGACATGTCCCGTCTCTGGGAAAGCACAGATCCCCCTATGAATAGGGTGCATGGGGAAGGTGAAGACCAGCAACAGCTTTCAGGGCTAGCACCTTCCTTTTGGCAGAAGGAGCCGGACGTTTCCCTTTTGGGAAAAAGGCTCTGCCGAGAACGGACACGATGACATGTCCCGTCTCTGAGAAAGCATAGATCGCAAGCGCTGCTGTGCTTATTTATAGGCTGCCCCGGGAAGGTGAAGTCCAGCATGAGCTTTCAGGGCTGGCCCCTTCCTTGTGGCAGAAAGAACCCGACGTTTCCAGTTTGGGAAAAAGGCTCTGCCGAGAACGGACACGATGACATGTCCCGTCTCTGGGAAAGCACAGTTCCCAAGCGCTGCTGTGCCTATGAATAGGGTGCATGGGGAAGGTGAAGACCAGCAGCAGCTTTCAGGGCTGGACCCTTCCTTGTGGGAGAAGGAGCCGGACGTTTCCCTTTTGGGAAAAAGTCTCTGCTGAGAAAGGACACGATCACATGTCCCGTCCCTGAGAAAGCACAGAATCCAAGCTCTGCGGTGCCTATGAATAGGCTGCCCAGGGAACGTAAAGACCAGCAAGAGCTTTCAGGGCTTGCCCCTTCCTTGTGGGAGAAGGAGCCGGACGTTTCCCGTTTGGGAAAAAAGCTCTGCCGAGAAAGGACACGATGACATCTCCCGTCTCTGGGAAAGCACAGATCCCTAGAGTTTCTGTGCTTATTAATAGGCTGCCCAGGGAAGGTGAAGACCAGTAGCAGCTTTCAGGGCTGGCCCATTCCTTGTGGCAGAAGGAGCCGGACGTTTCCCGTTTGGGAAAAAAGCTCTGACGAGAAAGGACCCGATGACATCTCCCGTCCCTGAGAAAGCACAGATCCGAAGCGCTGCTCTGCCTGTGAATAGGGTGCACGGGAAGGTGAAGACCAGCAACAGCTCTCTGGGCTAGCACCTTCATTGTGCGAGAAGGAGCCGGACGTTTCCCATTTTGGAAAAAGGCTCTGCCGAAAAAGGACACGATGACATTTCCCGTCTCTGGGAAAGCACAGGTCCCAAGCGTTGCTGTGCTTATTAATAGGCTGCCCAGGGAAGGTGAAGACCAGCAACAGCTTTCAGCGCTAGCACCTTCATTGTGGGTGAAGAAGCCGGAGGTTTCCCATTTTGGAAAAAGGCTCTGCCGAGAAAGGACACGATGACATGTACCGTCTCTGGGAAAGCACAGATCCCTAGTGATGTTCTGCCTCTGAATATGCTGCCAAGGGAAGGTGAAGAGCAGCAACAGCTTTCAGGGCTAGCACCTTCATTGTGGGAGAAGGAGCTGGACTTTTCCCATTTGGGAAAAAGCTCTACCGAGAACGGACACGATGACATGTCCCGTCTCTGGGAAAGCACAGGTCCCAAGCGTTGCTGTGCTTATTAATAGGCTGCCCAGGGAAGGTGAAGACCAGCAACAACTTTTAGGGCTGGCCCCTTCCTTGTGGCAGAAGGAGCCGGACGTTTCCCGTTTGGGAAGAAAGCTCTGCCGACAAAGGACACGATGACATGTCCCGTCCCTGGGAAAGCACAGATCCGAAGCGCTGCTGTGCGTGTGAATAGGGTGCACGGGGAAGGTGAAGAGCAGCAACAGCTTTCAGGGCTAGCACCTTCATTATGGGAGAAGGAGCCGTACGTTTCCCATTTTGGAACAAGGCTCTGCCGAGAAAGGACATGATGACATGTCCCATCTCTGCGAAAGCACAGATCCCTAGTGATGTTCTGCCTCTGAATATGCTGCCAAGGGAAGGTGAAGACCAGCAACAGATTTCAGGGCTTGCCCCTTCCTTGTGGCAGAAGGAGCCGGACGTTTCCCGTTTGGGAAAAAGGCTCTGACGAGAAAGGACCCGATGACATCTCCCGTCCCTGAGAAAGCACAGATCCGAAGCGCTGCTGTGCCTGTGAATAGGGTGCACGGGAAGGTGAAGACCAGCAACAGCTCTCTGGGCTAGCACCTTCATTGTGCGAGAAGGAGCCGGACGTTTCCCATTTTGGAAAAAGGCTCTGCCGAAAAAGGACACGATGACATTTCCCGTCTCTGGGAAAGCACAGGTCCCAAGCGTTGCTGTGCTTATTAATAGGCTGCCCAGGGAAGGTGAAGACCAGCAACAGCTTTCAGCGCTAGCACCTTCATAGTGGGTGAAGAAGCCAGAGGTTTCCCATTTTGGAAAAAGGCTCTGCCGAGAAAGGACACGATGACATGTACCGTCTCTGGGAAAGCACAGATCCCTAGTGATGTTCTGCCTCTGAATATGCTGCCAAGGGAAGGTGAAGAGCAGCAACAGCTTTCAGGGCTAGCACCTTCCTTGTGGCAGAAGGAGCTGGACTTTTCCCATTTGGGAAAAAGCTCTACCGAGAACGGACACGATGACATGTCCCGTCTCTGGGAAAGCACAGGTCCCAAGCGTTGCTGTGCTTATTAATAGGCTGCCGAGGGAAGGTGAAGACCAGCAACAACTTTTAGGGCTGGCCCCTTCCTTGTGGCAGAAGGAGCCGGACGTTTCCCTTTTGGGAAGAAAGCTCTGCCGACAAAGGACACGAGGACATCTCCCGTCCCTGAGAAAGCACAGATCCGAAGCGCTGCTGTGCATGTGAATAGGGTGCATGGGTAAGGTGAGGAGCAGCAACAGCTCTTAGAGCTGGCCCCTTCCTTGTGGGAGAAGGAGCCGGACGTTTCCCATTTCGGAAAAATACTCTGCCGAGAACGGACACGATGACATGTCCCGTCTCTGGGAAAGCACAGATCCCAAGCGCTGCTGTGCTTATTAATAGGCTGCCCAGGGAAGGTGAAGAGCAACAACAGCTCTTAGGGCTGGCCCCTTCATTGTGGGAGACGCAGCCGGACGTTTGTCTTTTGGAAAAAGGCTCTGCCGAGAACGGACACGATGACATGTCCCATCTCTGGGAAAGCACAGGTCCCAAGCGCTGCTGTGAATATGAATAGGGTGCATGGGGAAGGTGAAGACCAGAAACAGCTTTCTGGGCTAGCACCTTCCTTGTGGCAGAAGGAATCGGACGTTTCCCTTTTGGGAAGAAGGCTCTGCCGAGAACGGACACGATGACATGTCCCGTCTCTGAGAAAGCATAGATCGCAAGCGCTGCTGTGCTTATTAATAGGCTGCCCAGGGAAGGTGAAGTCCAGCAGGAGCTTTCAGTGCTGGCCCCTTCCTTGTGGCAGAAGGAGCCGGACGTTTCCCGTTTGGGAAAAAGGCTCTGCCGAGAACGGACACAATGACATCTCCCGTCCCTGAGAAAGCACAGATCCAAAGCGCTGTTGTGCCTGTGAATAGGGTGCACGGGGAAGGTGAAGACCAGCAACAGCTTTCTGGGCTAGCACCTTCATTGTGGCAGAAGGAGCCGGACGTTTCCGATTTTGGAAAAAGGCTCTTCCGAGAAAGGACACGATGACATGTACCGTCTCTGGGAAAGCACAGATCCCAAGCGTTGCTGTGCTTATTAATAGGCTGCCCAGGGAAGGTGAAGACCAGCAACAGCTTTCTGGGTTAGCACCTTCATTGTGGGAGAAGGAGCCGGACGTTTCCCTTTTGGGAAAAAGGCTCTGCCGAGAACGGACACGATGACATGTCCCGTCTCTGGGAAAGCACAGAATCCAAGCTCTGCGGTGCCTATGAATAGGGTGCATGGGGAAGGTAAAGACCAGCAAGAGCTTTCAGGGCTGGCCCCTTCCTTGTGGGAGAAGGAACCGGACGTTTCCCGTTTGGGAAAAAAGCTCTGCCGAGAAAGTACACGAGGACATCTCCCGTCCCTGAGAAAGCACAGATCCAAAGCGCTGCTGTGCCTGTGAATAGGGTGCACGGGGAAGGTGAAGACCAGCAACAGCTTTCTGGGCTAGCACCTTCATTGTGGGAGAAGGAGCCGTACGTTTCCAATTTTGGAAAAAGGCTCTGACGAGAAAGGACACGATGACATGTCCCGTCTCTGGGAAAGCACAGATCCCAAGCGTTGCTGTGCTTATTAATAGGCTGCCCAGGGAAGGTGAAGACCAGCAGCAGCTTTTAGGGCTGTCCCCTTCCTTGTGGGAGAAGGAGCCGGACGTTTCCCGTTTGGGAAAAAGGCTCTGCCGAGAAAGGACATGATGACATGTCCCGTCTGTGTGAAAGCACAGATCCCTAGTGATGTTCTGCCTCTGAATATGCTGCCAAGGGAAGGTGAAGACCAGCAACAGCTTTCAGGGCTGGCCCCTTCCTTGTGGGAGAAGGAGCCGGACGTTGCCCTTTTGGGAAAAAGGCTCTGCCGAGAACGGACACGATGACATGTCCCGTCTCTGGGAAAGCACAGATCCCAAGCGCTGCTGTGCCTATGAATAGGCTGCCCAGGGAAGGTAAAGACCAGCAAGAGCTTTCAGGGCTGGCCCCTTCCTTGTGGGAGAAGGAGCCGGAGGTTTCCCTTTTGGGAAAAAGGCTCTGCCGAGAAAGGAGACGATGACATGTCCCGTCTCTGGGAAAGCATAGATCCCTAGTGATGTTCTGCCTGTGAATAGGGTGCACGGGGAAGGTGAAGAGCAGCAATAGCTTTCAGTGCTAGACCCTTCCTTGTGGCAGAAGGAGCCGGACGTTTCCTGTTTGGGAAAACGGCTCTGCCGAGAACGGACACGATGACATGTCCCGTCTCTGGGAAAGCACAGAGCCCAAGCGTTGCTGTGCTTATTAATAGGCTGCCCAGGGAAGGTGAAGACCAGCAACAGCTTTCAGGGCTAGCACCTTCACTGTGGGAGAAGGAGCCGGACTTTTCCCGTTTGGGAAAAAGCTCTGCCGAGAACGGACACGATGACATGTCCCGTCTCTGGGAAAGCACAGGTCCCAAGCGTTGCTGTGCTTATTAATAGGCTGCCCAGGGAAGGTGAACACCAGCAACAACTTTTAGGGCTGGCCCCTTCATTGTGGCAGAAGGAGCCGGACGTTTCCCGTTTGGGAAAAAAGCTCTGCCGAGAAAGGACACGATGACATCTCCCGTCCCTGAGAAAGCACAGATCCAAAGCGCTGCTGTGCCTGTGAATAGGGTGCACGGGGAAGGTGAAGACCAGCAACAGCTTTCTGGGCTAGCACCTTCATTGTGGGAGAAGGAGCCGGACGTTTCCGATTTTGGAAAAAGGCTCTTCCGAGAAAGGACACGATGACATGTACCGTCTCTGGGAAAGCACAGATCCCAAGCGTTGCTGTGCTTATTAATAGGCTGCCCAGGGAAGGTGAACACCAGCAACAGCTTTCTGGGTTAGCACCTTCATTGTGGGAGAAGGAGCTGGACGTTTCCCTTTTGGGAAAAAGTCTCTGCCGAGAACGGACACGATCACATGTCCCGTCCCTGAGAAAGCACAGAATCCAAGCTCTGCGGTGCCTATGAATAGGGTGCATGGGGAAGGTAAAGACCAGCAAGAGCTTTCAGGGCTGGCCCCTTCCTTGTGGGAGAAGGAGCCGGACGTTTCCCGTTTGGGAAAAAACTCTGCCGAGAAAGTACACGATGACATCTCCCGTCCCTGAGAAAGCACAGATCCAAAGCGCTGCTGTGCCTGTGAATAGGGTGCACGGGGAAGGTGAAGACCAGCAACAGCTTTCTGGGCTAGCACCTTCATTGTGGGAGAAGGAGCCGGACGTTTCCACTTTCGGAAAAAGGTTCTGCCGAGAAAGGACACGATTACATGTCCAGTCTCTGGGAAAGCACAGGTCCCAAGCGCTGCTGTGCCTATGAATAGGGTGCATGGGGAAGGTGAAGACCAGCAACAGCTTTGAGGGCTAGCACCTTCCTTGTGGCAGAAGGAATCAGACGTTTCCCTTTTGGGAAAAAGGCTCTGCCGAGAACGGACACGATGACATGTCCCGTCTCTGAGAAAGCATAGATCGCAAGCGCTGCTGTGCTTATTAATAGGCTGCCCAGGGAAGGTGAAGTCCAGCAGGAGCTTTCAGTGCTGGCCCCTTCCTTGTGGCAGAAGGAGCCGGACGTTTCCCGTTTGGGAAAAAGGCTCTGCCGAGAACGGACACGATGACATGTCCCGTCTCTGGGAAAGCACAGATCGCTAGTGATGTTCTGCCTGTGAATAGGGTGCACGGGGAAGGTGAAGAGCAGCAACAGCTTTCAGGGCTGGCCCCTTCCTTGTGGGAGAAGGAGACGGATGTTTCCCTTTTGGGAAAAAGGCTCTGCCGAGAAAGGACACGATGACATGTCCCGTCTCTGGGAAAGCACAGATCCCAAGCGCTGCTGTGCTTATTAATAGGCTGCCCAGGGAAGGTGAAGACTAGCAGGAGCTTTCAGGGCTGGCCCCTTCCTTGTGGGAGAAAGAGCCGGACGTTTCCCTTTTGGGAAAAAGTCTCTGCCGAGAAAGGACACGATCACAAGTCCCGTCCCTGAGAAAGCACAGAATCCAAGCTCTGCTGTGCCTGTGAATAGGGTGCCCAGGGAAGGTAAAGACCAGTAAGAGCTTTCTGGGCTAGCACCTTCCTTGTGGGAGAAGGAGCCGGACGTTTCCACTTTCGGAAAAAGGCTCTGCCGAGAACGGACACGATGACATGTCCCGTCTCTGGGAAAGCACAGATCCCAAGCGTTGCTGTGCTTATTAATAGGCTGCCCAGGGAAGGTGAAGGCCAGCAACAGCTTTAAGGGATGGCCCCTTCCTTGTGGGAGAAGGAGCCGGACGTTTCCCATTTCGGAAAAATACTCTGCCGAGAACGGACACGATGACATGTCCCATCTCTGGGAAAGCACAGATCCCAAGCGCTGCTGTGCCTGTGAATAGGCTACCCAGGGAAGGTGAAGAACAGCAACAGCTTTCAGTGCTGGCCCCTTCCTTGTGGGAGAAGGAGCCGGACGTTTCCCGTTTGGGAAAAAGTCTCTGCCGAGAAAGGACACAATCACATGTCCCATCTCTGGGAAAGCACAGGTCCCAAGCGCTGCTCTGCCTATGAATAGGCTGCCCAGGGAAGGTGAAGAGCAGCAACAGCTCTTAGGGCTGGCCCCTTCATTGTGGGAGAAGCAGCCGGACGTTTCTCTTTTGGAAAAAGGCTCTGCCGAGAACGGACACGATGACATGTCCCATCTCTGGGAAAGCACAGGTCCCAAGCGCTGCTGTGCCTATGAATAGGGTGCATGGGGAAGGTGAAGACCAGCAACAGCTTTCTGGGCTAGCACCTTCCTTGTGGCAGAAGGAATCGGACGTTTCCCTTTTGGGAAAAAGGCTCTGCCGAGAACGGACACGATGACATGTCCCGTCTCTGGGAAAGCACAGATCCCTAGTGATGTTCTGCCTGTGAATAGGGTGCACGGGGAAGGTGAAGAGCAGCAACAGCTTTCAGGGCTGGCCCCTTCCTTGTGGCAGAAGGAGCCGGACGTTTCCCGTTTTGGAAAAATACTCTGCCGAGAATGGACACGATGACATGTCCCGCCTCTGGGAAAGCACAGAGTCCAAGCGTTGCTGTGCTTATTAATAGGGTGCCCAGGGAAGGTGAAGACCAGCAACAGCTTTCAGGGCTAGCACCTTCACTGTGGGAGAAGGAGCCGGACTTTTCCTGTTTGGGAAAAATACTCTGCCGAGAACGGACACGATGACATGTCCCGTCTCTGGGAAAGCACAGGTCCCAAGCGTTGCTGTGCTTATTAATAGGCTGCCCAGGGAAGGTGAAGACCAGCAACAACTTTTAGGGCTGGCCCCTTCATTGTGGCAAAAGGAGCCGGACGTTTCCCGTTTAGGAAAAAAGATCTGCCGAGAAAGGACACGATGACATCTCCAGTCCCTGAGAAAGCACAGATCCGAAGCGCTGCTGTGCCTGTGAATAGGGTGCACGGGGAAGGTGAAGACCAGCAACAGCTTTCTGGGCTAGCACCTTCCTTGTGGGAGAAGGAGCCGGACGTTTCCCATTTTGGAAAAAGGCTCTGCCGAGAAAGGACACGATGACATGTACCGTCTCTGGGAAAGCACAGATCCCAAGCGTTGCTGTGCTTATTAATAGGCTGCCCAGGGAAGGTGAAGACCAGCCACAGCTTTCAGGGCTAGCACCTTCATTGTGGGAGAAGGAGCCGGACGTTTCGCGTTTGGGAAAAAGTCTCTGCCGAGAACGGACACGATGACATGTCCCGTCTCTGGGAAAGCACAGATCCCAAGCGCTGCTGTGCCTGTGAATAGGCTGCCCAGGGAATGTGAAGACCAGCAACAGCTTTCAGTGCTGGACCCTTCCTTGTGGGAGAAGGAGCCGGACGTTTCCCGTTTGGGAAAAAGGCTCTGCCGAGAAAGGACACAATCACATGTCCCGTCTCTGGGAAAGCACAGGTCCCAAGCGCTGCTCTGCCTATGAATAGGCTGCCCAGGGAAGGTGAAGAGCAGCAACAGATCTTAGGGCTGGCCCCTTCATTGTGGGAGAAGCAGCCGGACGTTTCTCTTTTGGAAAAAGGCTCTGCCGAGAACGGACACGATGACATGTCCCATCTCTGGGAAAGCACAGGTCCCAAGCGCTGCTGTGAATATGAATAGGGTGCATGGGGAAGGTGAAGACCAGCAACAGCTTTCTGGGCTAGCACCTTCCTTGTGGCAGAAGGAATCGGACGTTTCCCTATTGGGAAAAAGGCTCTGCCGAGAACGGACACGATGACATGTCCCGTCTCTGAGAAAGCATAGATCGCAAGCGCTGCTGTGCTTATTAATAGGCTGCCCAGGGAAGGTGAAGTCCAGCAGGAGCTTTCAGTGCTGGACCCTTCCTTGTGGCAGAAGGAGCCGGACGTTTCCCTTTTGGGAAAAAGGCTCTGCCGAGAACGGACACGATGACATGTCCTGTCTCTGGGAAAGCACAGATCCCTAGTGATGTTCTGCCTGTGAATAGGGTGCACGGGGAAGGTGAAGAGCAGCAATAGCTTTCAGTGCTAGACCCTTCCTTGTGGCAGAAGGAGCCGGACGTTTCCCGTTTTGGAAAAATACTCTGCCGAGAATGGACACGATGACATGTCCCGTCTCTGGGAAAGCACAGAGCCCAAGCGTTGCTGTGCTTATTAATAGGCTGCCCAGGGAAGGTGAAGACCAGCAACAGCTTTCAGGGCTAGCACCTTCACTGTGGGAGAAGGAGCCGGACTTTTCCCGTTTGGGAAAAAGCTCTGCCGAGAACGGACACGATGACATGTCCCGTCTCTGGGAAAGCACAGGTCCCAAGCGTTGCTGTGCTTATTAATAGGCTGCCCAGGGAAGGTGAACACCAGCAACAACTTTTAGGGCTGGCCCCTTCATTGTGGCAGAAGGAGCCGGACGTTTCCCGTTTGGGAAAAAAGCTCTGCCGAGAAAGGACACGATGACATCTCCCGTCCCTGAGAAAGCACAGATCCAAAGCGCTGCTGTGCCTGTGAATAGGGTGCACGGGGAAGGTGAAGACCAGCAACAGCTTTCTGGGCTAGCACCTTCATTGTGGGAGAAGGAGCCGGACGTTTCCGATTTTGGAAAAAGGCTCTTCCGAGAAAGGACACGATGACATGTCCCGTCTCTGGGAAAGCACAGATCCCAAGCGTTGCTGTGCTTATTAATAGGCTGCCCAGGGAAGGTGAAGACCAGCAACAGCTTTCTGGGTTAGCACCTTCATTGTGGGAGAAGGAGCTGGACGTTTCCCTTTTGGGAAAAAGTCTCTGCCGAGAACGGACACGATCACATGTCCCGTCCCTGAGAAAGCACAGAATCCAAGCTCTGCGGTGCCTATGAATAGGGTGCATGGGGAAGGTAAAGACCAGCAAGAGCTTTCAGGGCTGGCCCCTTCCTTGTGGGAGAAGGAGCCGGACGTTTCCCGTTTGGGAAAAAAGCTCTGCCGAGAAAGTACACGATGACATCTCCCGTCCCTGAGAAAGCACAGATCCAAAGCGCTGCTGTGCCTGTGAATAGGGTGCACGGGGAAGGTGAAGACCAGCAACAGCTTTCTGGGCTAGCACCTTCATTGTGGGAGAAGGAGCCGGACGTTTCCCATTTTGGAAAAAGGCTCTGCCGAGAAAGGACACGATGACATGTCCCGTCTCTGGGAAAGCACAGATCCCAAGCGCTGCTGTGCCTCTGAATATGCTGCCAAGGAAGGTGAAGACCAGCAACAGCTTTCAGGGCTAGCACCTTCATTGTGGGAGAATGAACTGGACGCTTCCCGTTTGCGAAAAAGGCTCTGCCGAGAAAGGACATGATGACATGTCCCGTCTCTGGGAAAGCACAGATCCCAAGCGCTGCTGTGCCTGTGAATAGGCTGCCCAGGGAATGTGAAGACCAGGAACAGATTTCTGGGCTGGCCCCTTCCTTGTGGGAGAAGGAGCCGGACGTTTCCCTTTTGGGAAAAAGTCTCTGCTGAGAAAGGACACGATCACATGTCCCGTCCCTGAGAAAGCACAGAATCCAAGCTCTGCGGTGCCTATGAATAGGGTGCCCAGGGAAGGTAAAACCAGCAAGAGCTTTCAGGGCTGGCCCCTTCCTTGTGGGAGAAGGAGCCGGACGTTTCCCTTTTGGGAAAAAAGCTCTGCCGAGAAAGGACACGATGACATCTCCCGTCCCTGAGAAAGCACAGATCCGAAGCGCTGCTGTGCCTGTGAATAGGGTGCACGGGGAAGGTGAAGACCAGCAACAGCTTTCTGGGCCAGCACCTTCATTGTGGGAGAAGGAGCCGGACGTTTCCCATTTTGGAAAAAGGCTCTGCCGAGAAAGGACATGATGACATGTCCCGTCTCTGGGAAAGCACAGATCCCAAGCGTTGCTGTGCTTATTAATAGGCTGCCCAGGGAAGGTGAAGACCAGCAACAGCTTTCTGGGCTAGCACCTTCATTGTGGGAGAAGGAGCCGGACGTTTCCCTTTTGGGAAAAAGGCTCTGCCGAGAACGGACACGATGACATGTCCCGTCTCTGGGAAAGCACAGATCCCAAGCGCTGCTGTGCCTGTGAATAGGGTGCATGGGGAAGGTGAAGACCAGCAACAGCTTTCAGGGCTAGCACCTTCCTTGTGGGAGAAGGAGCCGGACGTTTCCCGTTTGGGAAAAAGGCTCTGCCGAGAAAGGAGACGATCACATGTCCCGTCACTGAGAAAGCACAGAATCCAAGCTCTGCGGTGCCTATGAATAGGGTGCCCAGGGAAGGTAAAGACCAGCAACAGCTTTCTGGGCTAGCACCTTCCTTGTGCGAGAAGGAGCCGGACGTTTCCACTTTCGGAAAAAGGCTCTGCCGAGAACGGACACGATGACATGTCCCGTCTCTGGGAAAGCACAGATCCCAAGCGTTGCTGTGCTTATTAATAGGCTGACCAGGGAAGGTGAAGGCCAGCAACAGCTTTCCGGGCTGGCCCCTTCCTTGTGGGAGAAGGAGCCGGACGTTTCCCATTTCGGAAAAATACTCTGCCGAGAACGGACACGATGACATGTCCCGTGTCTGGGAAAGCACAGATCCGAAGCGCTGCTGTGCCTGTGAATAGGCTGCCCAGGGAAGGTGAAGTCCAGCAGGAGCTTTCAGTGCTGGACCCGTCCTTGTGGCAGAAGGAGCCGGACGTTTCCCGTTTGGGAAAAAGTCTCTGCCGAGAAAGGACACGATGACATGTCCCATCTCTGGGAAAGCACAGGTCCCAAGCGATGCTCTGCCTATGAATAGGCTGCCCAGGGAAGGTGAAGAGCAGCAACAGCTCTTAGGGCTGGCCCCTTCATTGTGGGAGAAGCAGCCGGACGTTTCCCTTTTGGGAAAAAGGCTCTGCTGAGAAAGGACACGATGACATGTCCCGTCTCTGGGAAAGCACAGATCCCAAGCGTTGCTGTGCTTATTAATAGGCTGCCCAGGGAATGTGAAGACCAGCAACAGCTTTCTGGGCTTGCCCCTTCATTGTGGCAGAAGGAGCCGGATGTTTCCCATTTCGGAAGAAGGCTCTGCCGAGAATGGACACGATGACATGTCCCATCTCTGGGAAAGCACAGATCCCTAGCGCTGCTGTGCTTATTAATAGGCTGCCCAGGGAAGGTGAAGACCAGCAGCAGCTTTCAGGGCTGGCCCCTTCCTTGTGGGAGAAGGAGCCGGACGTTTCCCTTTTGGGAAAAAGGCTCTGCCGAGAAAGGACACGATGACATCTCCCGTCCCTGAGAAAGCATAGAATCCAAGCTCTGCGGTGCCTATGAGTAGGGTGCCCAGGGAAGGTAAAGACCAGCAAGAGCTTTCAGGGCTGGCCCCTTCCTTGTGGGAGAAGGAGCCGGACGTTTCCCATTTCGGAAAAAGCTCTGCCGAGACCGGACACGATGACATGTCCCGTCTCTGGGAAAGCACAGATCCCTAGTGATGTTCTGCCTGTGAATAGGGTGCATGGGGAAGGTGAAGAGCAGCAACAGCTTTTAGGGCTAGCACCTTCATTGTGGGAGAAGGAGCCGGACGTTTCCCGTTTGGGAAAAATACTCTGCTTAGAACGGACACGATGACATGTCCCATCTCTGGGAAGTCACAGATCCCAAGCGCTGCTGTGCCTGTGAATAGGGTGCCAAGGGAAGGTGAAGACCAGCAACAGCTTTCAGGGCTGGCCCCTTCATTTTGGGAGAATGAGCCGGACGTTTCCCGTTTGGGAAAAAGGCTCTGCCGAGTAAGGACATGATGACATGTCCCGTCTCTGGGAAAGCACAGATCCCTAGTGATGTTCTGCCTCTGAATATGCTGCCAAGGGAAGGTGAAGACCAGCAACAGCTTTCAGGGCTGGCCCCTTCCTTGTGGCAGAAGGAGCCGGACGTTTCCCTTTTGGGAAAGAGGCTCTGCCGAGAACGGACACGATGACATGTCCCGTCTCTGGGAAAGCACAGGTCCCAAGCGCTGCTGTGCCTATGAATAGGGTGCATGGGGAAGGTGAAGTCCAGCAGGAGCTTTCAGGGCTGGCCCCTTCCTTGTGGCAGAAAGAGCCGGACGTTTCCCTTTTGGGAAAAAGTCTCTGCCGAGAACGGACACGATGACATGTCCCGTCTCTGGGAAAGCACAGATCCCCCTATGAATAGGGTGCATGGGGAAGGTGAAGACCAGCAACAGCTTTCAGGGCTAGCACCTTCCTTTTGGCAGAAGGAGCCGGACGTTTCCCTTTTGGGAAAAAGGCTCTGCCGAGAACGGACACGATGACATGTCCCGTCTCTGAGAAAGCATAGATCGCAAGCGCTGCTGTGCTTATTTATAGGCTGCCCCGGGAAGGTGAAGTCCAGCATGAGCTTTCAGGGCTGGCCCCTTCCTTGTGGCAGAAAGAACCCGACGTTTCCAGTTTGGGAAAAAGGCTCTGCCGAGAACGGACACGATGACATGTCCCGTCTCTGGGAAAGCACAGTTCCCAAGCGCTGCTGTGCCTATGAATAGGGTGCATGGGGAAGGTGAAGACCAGCAGCAGCTTTCAGGGCTGGACCCTTCCTTGTGGGAGAATGAGCCGGACGTTTCCCTTTTGGGAAAAAGTCTCTGCTGAGAAAGGACACGATCACATGTCCCGTCCCTGAGAAAGCACAGAATCCAAGCTCTGCGGTGCCTATGAATAGGCTGCCCAGGGAACGTAAAGACCAGCAAGAGCTTTCAGGGCTTGCCCCTTCCTTGTGGGAGAAGGAGCCGGACGTTTCCCGTTTGGGAAAAAAGCTCTGCCGAGAAAGGACACGATGACATCTCCCGTCTCTGGGAAAGCACAGATCCCTAGAGTTTCTGTGCTTATTAATAGGCTGCCCAGGGAAGGTGAAGACCAGTAGCAGCTTTCAGGGCTGGCCCCTTCCTTGTGGGAGAAGGAGCCGGACGTTTCCCTTTTGGGAAAAAGGCTCTGCCGAGAACGGACACGATGACATGTCCCGTGTCTGGGAAAGCACAGGTCCCAAGCGCTGCTGTGCCTATGAATAGGGTGCATGGGGAAGGTGAAGACCAGAAACAGCTTTCAGGGCTAGCACCTTCCTTGTGGGAGAAGGAGCCGGACATTTCCCATTTTGGAAAAAGGCTCTGCCGAGAAAGGACACGATGACATGTCCCGTCTCTGGGAAAGCACAGAACCCAAGCGTTGCTGTGCTTTTTAATATGCTGCCCAGGGAAGGTGAAGACCAGCAACAGCTTTCTGGGCTAGCACCTTCATTGTGGCAGAAGGAGCCGGACGTTTCCCTTTTGGGAAAAAGGTTCTGCCGAGAAAGGACACGATGACATGTCCCGTCTCTGGGAAAGCACAGATCCCAAGCGCTGCTGTGCCTGTGAATAGGGTGCCAAGGGAAGGTGAAGACCAGCAACAGCTTTCAGGGCTAGCACCTTCATTGTGGGAGAATGAGCCGGACGTTTCCCGTTTGGGAAAAAGGCTCTGCCGAGAAAGGACATGATGACATGTCCCGTCTCTGGGAAAGCACAGATCCCTAGTGATGTTCTGCCTCTGAATATGCTGCCAAGGGAAAGTGAAGACCAGCAACAGCTTTCAGGGCTGGCCCCTTCCTTGTGGCAGAAGGAGCTGGACGTTTCCCGTTTGGGAAAAATACTCTGCCGAGAACGGACACGATGACATGTCCCGTCTCTGGGAAAGCATAGATCCCAATCGTTGCTGTGCCTCTGAATAGGCTGCCCAGGGAAGGCGAAGACCAGCAAGGGCTTTTAGGGCTGGCCCCTTTCTTGTGGCAGAAGGAGCCAGACGTTTCCCGTTTGGGAAAAAGTCTCTGCCGAGAACGGACACGATGACATGTCCCGTCTCTGGGAAAGCACAGATCCCAAGCGCTGCTGTGCCTGTGAATAGGGTGCATGGGGAAGGTGAAGACCAGCAACAGATTTCTGGGCTGGCCCCTTCCTTGTGGCAGAATGAGCCGGACGTTTCCCGTTTGGGAAAAAGGCTCTGCCGAGAAAGGACACGATGACATGTCCCGTCTCTGGGAAAGCACAGATCCCTAGTGATGTTCTGCCTCTGAATATGCTGCCAAGGGAAGGTGAAGACCAGCAACAGCTTTCAGGGCTGGCCCCTTCCTTGTGGCAGAAGGAGACGGACGTTTCCCGTTTGGGAAAAAGGCTCTGCCGAGAACGGACACGATGCCATGTCACGTGACTGGGAAAGCACAGGTCCCAAGCGCTGCTGTGCCTATGAATAGGGTGCATGGGGAAGGTGAAGACCAGCAAGAGCTTTCAGGGCTGGCCCCTTCCTTGTGGGAGAAGGAGACGGACGTTTCCCATTTGGGAAGAAGGCTCTGCCGATAACGGAAACGATGACATGTCCCATCTCTGGGAAAGCACAGATCCCAAGCGCTGCTGTGCTTATTAATAGGCTGCCCAGGGAAGGTGAAGACCAGCAACAGCTTTCAGGGCTGGCCCCTTCCTTGTGGCAGAAGGAGCCGGACGTTTCCCTTTTGGGAAAAAGGCTCTGCTGAGAACGGACACGATCACATGTCCCGTGCCTGGGAAAGCACAGATCCCAAGCGCTGCTGTGCCTATGAATAGGGTGCATGGGGAAGGTGAAGACCAGCAACAGCTCTTAGGGCTGGCCCCTTCCTTGTGGCAGGAGACGGACGTTTCCATTTGAGAAAAAGTCTCTGCCGAGAAAGTACACGATGACATGTCCCCTCTCTGAGAAAGCACAGAATCCAAGCTCTGCGGTGCCTGTGAATAGGGTGCCAAGGGAAGGTGAAGACCAGCAACAGCTTTCTGGGCTAGCACCTTCATTGTGGGAGAAGGAGACGGACGTTTCCCATTTTGGAAAAAGGCTCTGCCGAGAAAGGACACGATGACATGTACCGTCTCTGGGAAAGCACAGATCCCAAGCGTTGCTGTGCTTTTTAATAGGCTGCCCAGGGAAGGTGAAGACCAGCAACAGCTTTCTGGGCTAGCACCTTCATTGTGGGAGAAGGAGCCGGATGTTTCCCGTTGGGGAAAAAGGCTCTGCCGAGAAAGGACATGATGACATGTCCCGTCTCTGGGAAAGCACAGATCCCTAGTGATGTTCTGCCTCTGAATATGCTGCCAAGGGAAGGTGAAGACCAGCAAGAGCTTTTAGGGCTGGCCCCTTTCTTGTGGCAGAAGGAGCCAGACGTTTCCCGTTTGGGAAAAAAGCTCTGCCGAGATAGGACACGATGACATCTCCCGTCCCTGGGAAAGCACAGGTTCCAAGCGCTGCTGTGCCTGTGAATAGGGTGCACGGGGAAGGTGAAGACCAGAAACAGCTTCAGGGCTGGCCCCTTCCTTGTGGGAGAAGGAGCCGGACGTTTCCCGTTTGGGAAAAAGGCTCTGCCGAGAAAGGACACGATGACATGTACCGTCTCTGGGAAAGCACAGATCCCAAGCGTTGCTGTGCTTATTTATAGGCTGCCCACGGAAGGTGAAGACCAGCAACAGCTCTCTGGGCTAGCACCTTCATTGTGGGAGAAGGAGCCAGATGTTTCCCGTTTGGGAAAAAGTTTCTGCCAAGAAAGGACACGATGACATGTCCCGTCTCTGGGAAAGCACAGAGCCCAGCCGCTGCTGTGCCTATGAATAGGGTGCACGGGGAAGGTGAAGACCAGCAGGAGCTTTCAGGGCTGGCCCCTTCCTTGTGGGAGAAGGAGCCGGACGTTTCCCTTTTGGGAAAAAGGCTCTGCCGAGAACGGACACGATGACATGTCCCGTGTCTGGTAAAGCACAGGTCCCAAGCATTGCTGTGTTTATTAATAGGCTGCCCAGGGAAGGTGAAGACCAGCAACAGCTCTCTGGGCTAGCACCTTCATTTTGGGGGAATGAGCTGGACGTTTCCCGTTTGGGAAAAAGTTTCTGCCGAGAAAGGACACGATGACATGTCCCGTCTCTGGGAAAGCACAGATCCCTAGTGATGTTCTGCCTCTGAATATGCTGCCAAGGGAAGGTGAAGACCAGCAACAGCTTTCAGGGCTGGCCCCTTCCTTGAGGCAGAAGGAGCCGGACGTTTCCCTTTTGGGAAAAAGGCTCTGCCGAGAATGGACACGATGACATGTCCCGTGTCTGGTAAAGCACAGGTCCCAAGCGCTGCTGTGCCTATGAATAGGGTGCATGGGGAAGGTGAAGACCAGCAACAGCTTTCAGGGCTAGCACCTTCCTTGTGGGAGAAGGAGCCGGACATTTCCCATTTTGGAAAAAGGCTCTGCCGAGAAAGGACACGATGACATGTACCGTCTCTGGGAAAGCACAGATCCCAAGCGTTGCTGTGCTTTTTAATATGCTGCCCAGGGAAGGTGAAGACCAGCAACAGCTTTCTGGGCTAGCACCTTCATTGTGGCAGAAGGAGCCGGACGTTTCCCGTTTGGGAAAAAGGCTCTGCCGAGAAAGGACATGATGACATGTCCCGTCTCTGGGAAAGCACAGATCCCTAGTGATGTTCTGCCTCTGAATATGCTGCCAAGGGAAAGTGAAGACCAGCAACAGCTTTCAGGGCTGGCCCCTTCCTTGTGGCAGAAGGAGCTGGACGTTTCCCGTTTGGGAAAAATACTCTGCCGAGAACAGACACGATGACATGTCCCGTCTCTGGGAAAGCATACATCCCAATCGTTGCTGTGCCTCTGAATAGGCTGCCCAGGGAAGGCGAAGACCAGCAAGAGCTTTTAGGGCTGGCCCCTTTCTTGTGGCAGAAGGAGCCAGACGTTTCCCGTTTGGGAAAAAGTCTCTGCCGAGAACGGACACGATGACATGTCCCGTCTCTGGGAAAGCACAGATCCCAAGCGCTGCTGTGCCTGTGAATAGGGTGCATGGGGAAGGTGAAGACCAGCAACAGCTTTCAGGGCTGGCCCCTTCCTTGTGGGAGAATGAGCCGGACGTTTCCCGTTAGGGAAAAAGGCTCTGCCGAGAAAGGACATGATGACATGTCCCGTCTCTGGGAAAGCACAGATCCCTAGTGATGTTCTGCCTCTGAATATGCTGCCAAGGGAAGGTGAAGACCAGCAACAGCTTTCAGGGCTGGCCCCTTCCTTGTGGCAGAAGGAGCCGGACGTTTCCCTTTTGGGAAAAAGGCTCTGCCGAGAACGGACACGATGACATGTCCCGTCTCTGGGAAAGCACAGGTCCCAAGCGCTGCTGTGCTTATTAATAGGCTGCCCAGGGAAGGTGAAGACCAGCAACAGCTTTCAGGGCTGGCCCCTTCCTTGTGGGAGAAGGAGACGGACGTTTCCCTTTTGGGAAAAAGTCTCTGCCGAGAAAGTACACGATGACATGTCCCGTCTCTGAGAAAGCACAGAATCCAAGCTCTGCGGTGCCTATGAATAGGGTGCCCAGGGAAGGTAAAGACCAGCAAGAGCTTTCAGGGCTGGCCCCTTCCTTGTGGCAGAAGGAGCCGGACGTTTCCCTTTTGGGAAAAAGGCTCTGCCGAGAAAGGACACAATGACATCTACCGTCTCTGGGAAAGCACAGATCCCAAGCGTTGCTGTGCTTTTTAATAGGCTGCCCAGGGAAGGTGAAGACCAGCAACAGCTTTCTGGGCTAGCACCTTCCTTGTGGGAGAAGGAGCCGGACATTTCCCATTTTGGAAAAAGGCTCTGCCGAGAAAGGACATGATGACATGTCCCGTCTCTGGGAAAGCACAGATCCCTAGTGATGTTCTGCCTCTGAATATGCTGCCAAGGGAAGGTGAAGACCAGCAACAGCTTTCAGGGCTGGCCCCTTCCTTGTGGCAGAAGGAGCCGGACGTTTCCCTTTTGGGAAAAAGGCTCTGCCGAGAACGGACACGATGACATGTCCCGTCTCTGGGAAAGCACAGGTCCCAAGCGCTGCTGTGCCTATGAATAGGGTGCATGGGGAAGGTGAAGACCAGAAACAGCTTTCAGGGCTAGCACCGTCCTTGTGGGAGAAGGAGCCGGACATTTCCCATTTTGGAAAAAGGCTCTGCCGAGAAAGGACACGATGACATGTACCGTCTCTGGGAAAGCACAGATCCCAAGCGTTGCTGTGCTTTTTAATATGCTGCCCAGGGAAGGTGAAGATCAGCAACAGCTTTCTGGGCTAGCACCTTCATTGTGGCAGAAGGAGCCGGACGTTTCCCGTTTGGGAAAAAGGTTCTGCCGAGAAAGGACACGATGACATGTCCCGTCTCTGGGAAAGCACAGATCCCAAGCGTTGCTGTGCTTTTTAATAGGCTGCCAAGGGAAGGTGAAGACCAGCAACAGCTCTCTGGGCTAGCACCTTCATTGTGGCAGAATGAGCCGGAGGTTTCCCATTTTGGAAAAAGGCTCTGCCGAGAAAGGACATGATGACATGTCCCGTCTCTGGGAAAGCACAGATCCCTAGTGATGTTCTGCCTCTGAATATGCTGCCAAGGGAAAGTGAAGACCAGCAACAGCTTTCAGGGCTGGCCCCTTCCTTGTGGCAGAAGGAGCTGGACGTTTCCCGTTTGGGAAAAATACTCTGCCGAGAACGGACACGATGACATGTCCCGTCTCTGGGAAAGCATAGATCCCAATCGTTGCTGTGCCTCTGAATATGCTGCCAAGGGAAAGTGAAGACCAGCAACAGCTTTCAGGGCTGGCCCCTTCCTTGTGGCAGAAGGAGCTGGACGTTTCCCGTTTGGGAAAAATACTCTGCCGAGAACGGACACGATGACATGTCCCGTCTCTGGGAAAGCATAGATCCCAATCGTTGCTGTGCCTCTGAATAGGCTGCCCAGGGAAGGCGAAGACCAGCAAGAGCTTTCAGGGCTGGCCCCTTTCTTGTGGCAGAAGGAGCCAGACGTTTCCCGTTTGGGAAAAAGTCTCTGCCGAGAACGGACACGATGACATGTCCCGTCTCTGGGAAAGCACAGATCGCAAGCGCTGCTGTGCCTGTGAATAGGGTGCATGGGGAAGGTGAAGACCAGCAACAGCTTTCTGGGCTGGCCCCTTCCTTGTGGGAGAATGAGCCGGACGTTTCCCGTTTGGGAAAAAGGCTCTGCCGAGAAAGGACACGATGACATGTCCCGTCTCTGGGAAAGCACAGATCCCTAGTGATGTTCTGCCTCTGAATATGCTGCCAAGGGAAGGTGAAGACCAGCAACAGCTTTCAGGGCTGGCCCCTTCCTTGTGGCAGAAGGAGCCGGACGTTTCGCATTTGGGAAAAAGTCTCTGCCGAGAACGGACACGATGACATGTCTCGTGTCTGGTAAAGCACAGGTCCCAAGCGCTGCTGTGCTTATTAATAGGCTGCCCAGGGAAGGTGAAGACCAGCAACAGCTTTCAGGGCTGGCCCCTTCCTTGTGGGAGAAGGAGACGGACGTTTCCCTTTTGGGAAAAAGTCTCTGCCGAGAAAGTACACGATGACATGTCCCGTCTCTGGGAAAGCACAGGTCCCAAGCGCTGCTGTGCCTATGAATAGGGTGCATGGGGAAGGTGAAGACCAGCAACAGCTTTCAGGGCTAGCACCTTCATTGTGAGAGAAGGAGCCGGACGTTTCCCATTTTGGAAAAAGGCTCTGCCGAGAAAGGACACAATGACATGTACCGTCTCTGGGAAAGCACAGATCCCAAGCGTTGCTGTGCTTTTTAATAGGCTGCCCAGGGAAGGTGAAGACCAGCAACAGCTTTCTGGGCTAGCACCTTCATTGTGGCAGAAGGAGCCGGACGTTTCCCGTTTGGGAAAAATACTCTGCCGAGAAAGGACACGATGACATGTCCAATCTCTGGGAAAGCACAGATCCCAAGCGCTGCTGTGCCTATGAATAGGGTGCATGGGGAAGGTGAAGACCAGCAACAGCTTTCAGGGCTAGCACCTTCATTGTGGGAGAATGAGCCGGACGTTTCCCGTTTGGGAAAAAGGCTCTGCCGAGAAAGGACATGATGACATGTCCCGTCTCTGGGAAAGCACAGATCCCTAGTGATGTTCTGCCTCTGAATATGCTGCCAAGGGAAAGTGAAGACCAGCAACAGCTTTCAGGGCTGGCCCCTTCCTTGTGGCAGAAGGAGCTGGACGTTTCCCGTTTGGGAAAAATACTCTGCCGAGAACAGACACGATGACATGTCCCGTCTCTGGGAAAGCATACATCCCAATCGTTGCTGTGCCTCTGAATAGGCTGCCCAGGGAAGGCGAAGACCAGCAAGAGCTTTTAGGGCTGGCCCCTTTCTTGTGGCAGAAGGAGCCAGACGTTTCCCGTTTGGGAAAAAGTCTCTGCCGAGAACGGACACGATGACATGTCCCGTCTCTGGGAAAGCACAGATCCCAAGCGCTGCTGTGCCTGTGAATAGGGTGCATGGGGAAGGTGAAGACCAGCAACAGCTTTCAGGGCTGGCCCCTTCCTTGTGGGAGAATGAGCCGGACGTTTCCCGTTTGGGAAAAAGTCTCTGCCGAGAAAGGACACGATGACATGTCCTGTCTCTGGGAAAGCACAGATCCCTAGTGATGTTCTGCCTCTGAATATGCTGCCAAGGGAAGGTGAAGACCAGCAACAGCTTTCAGGGCTGGCCCCTTCCTTGTGGCAGAAGGAGCCGGACGTTTCCCTTTTGGGAAAAAGGCTCTGCCGAGAACGGACACGATGACATGTCCCGTCTCTGGGAAAGCACAGGTCCCAAGCGCTGCTGTGCTTATTAATAGGCTGCCCAGGGAAGGTGAAGACCAGCAACAGCTTTCAGGGCTGGCCCCTTCCTTGTGGGAGAAGGAGACGGACGTTTCCCTTTTGGGAAAAAGTCTCTGCCGAGAAAGTACACGATGACATGTCCCGTCTCTGAGAAAGCACAGAATCCAAGCTCTGCGGTGCCTATGAATACGGTGCCCAGGGAAGGTAAAGACCAGCAAGAGCTTTCAGGGCTGGCCCCTTCCTTGTGGCAGAAGGAGCCGGACGTTTCCCTTTTGGGAAAAAGGCTCTGCCGAGAAAGGACACAATGACATGTACCGTCTCTGGGAAAGCACAGATCCCAAGCGTTGCTGTGCTTTTTAATAGGCTGCCCAGGGAAGGTGAAGACCAGCAACAGCTTTCTGGGCTAGCACCTTCCTTGTGGGAGAAGGAGCCGGATGTTTCCCGCTGGGGAAAAAGGCTCTGCCGAGAAAGGACATGATGACATGTCCCGTCTCTGGGAAAGCACAGATCCCTAGTGATGTTCTGCCTCTGAATATGCTGCCAAGGGAAGGTGAAGACCAGCAACAGCTTTCAGGGCTGGCCCCTTCCTTGTGGCAGAAGGAGCCGGACGTTTCCCTTTTGGGAAAAAGGCTCTGCCGAGAACGGACACGATGACATGTCCCGTGTCTGGTAAAGCACAGGTCCCAAGCGCTGCTGTGCCTATGAATAGGGTGCATGGGGAAGGTGAAGACCAGAAACAGCTTTCAGGGCTAGCACCTTCCTTGTGGGAGAAGGAGCCGGACATTTCCCATTTTGGAAAAAGTCTCTGCCGAGAAAGGACACGATGACATGTACCGTCTCTGGGAAAGCACAGATCCCAAGCGTTGCTGTGCTTTTTAATATGCTGCCCAGGGAAGGTGAAGACCAGCAACAGGTTTCTGGGCTAGCACCTTCCTTGTGGGAGAAGGAGCCGGACGTTTCCCGTTTGGGAAAAAGGTTCTGCCGAGAAAGGACACGATGACATGTCCCGTCTCTGGGAAAGCACAGATCCCAAGCGCTGCTGTGCCTGTGAATAGGGTGCCAAGGGAAGGCGAAGACCAGCAAGAGCTTTCAGGGCTGGCCCCTTCCTTGTGGCAGAAGGAGCCGGACGTTTCCCGTTTGGAAAAAAGATCTGCCGAGAACGGACACGATGACATGTCCCGTCTCTGGGAAAGCATACATCCCAATCTTTGCTGTGCCTCTGAATAGGCTGCCCAGGGAAGGCGAAGACCAGCAAGAGCTTTCAGGGCTGGCCCCTTTCTTGTGGCAGAAGGAGCCAGACGTTTCCCGTTTGGGAAAAAGTCTCTGCCGAGAACGGACACGATGACATGTCCCGTCTCTGGGAAAGCACAGATCCCAAGCGCTGCTGTGCCTGTGAATAGGGTGCATGGGGAAGGTGAAGACCAGCAACAGCTTTCTGGGCTGGCCCCTTCCTTGTGGGAGAATGAGCCGGACGTTTCCCGTTTGGGAAAAAGGCTCTGCCGAGAAAGGACACGATGACATGTCCCGTCTCTGGGAAAGCACAGATCCCTAGTGATGTTCTGCCTCTGAATATGCTGCCAAGGGAAGGTGAAGACCAGCAACAGCTTTCAGGGCTGGCCCCTTCCTTGTGGCAGAAGGAGCCGGACGTTTCGCGTTTGGGAAAAAGGCTCTGCCGAGAACGGACACGATGACATGTCTCGTGTCTGGTAAAGCACAGGTCCCAAGCGCTGCTGTGCTTATTAATAGGCTGCCCAGGGAAGGTGAAGACCAGCAAGAGCTTTCAGGGCTGGCCCCTTCCTTGTGGCAGAAGGAGCCGGACGTTTCCCTTTTGGGAAAAAGGCTCTGCCGAGAACGGACACGATGACATGTCCCGTCTCTGGGAAAGCACAGGTCCCAAGCGCTGCTGTGCCTATGAATAGGGTGCATGGGGAAGGTGAAGACCAGCAACAGCTTTCAGGCCTAGCACCTTCATTGTGAGAGAAGGAGCCGGACGTTTCCCATTTTGTAAAAAGGCTCTGCCGAGAAAGGACACAATGACATGTCCCGTCTCTGGGAAAGCACAGATCCCAAGCGTTGCTGTGCTTTTTAATAGGCTGCCCAGGGAAGGTGAAGACCAGCAACAGCTTTCTGGGCTAGCACCTTCCTTGTGGGAGAAGGAGCCGGATGTTTCCCGCTGGGGAAAAAGGCTCTGCCGAGAAAGGACATGATGACATGTCCCGTCTCTGGGAAAGCACAGATCCCTAGTGATGTTCTGCCTCTGAATATGCTGCCAAGGGAAGGTGAAGACCAGCAACAGCTTTCAGGGCTGGCCCCTTCCTTGTGGCAGAAGGAGCCGGACGTTTCCCTTTTGGGAAAAAGGCTCTGCCGAGAACGGACACGATGACATGTCCCGTGTCTGGTAAAGCACAGGTCCCAAGCGCTGCTGTGCCTATGAATAGGGTGCATGGGGAAGGTGACGACCAGAAACAGCTTTCAGGGCTAGCACCTTCCTTGTGGGAGAAGGAGCCGGACATTTCCCATTTTGGAAAAAGGCTCTGCCGAGAAAGCACACGATGACATGTACCGTCTCTGGGAAAGCACAGATCCCAAGCGTTGCTGTGCTTTTTAATATGCTGCCCAGGGAAGGTGAAGACCAGCAACAGGTTTCTGGGCTAGCACCTTCATTGTGGCAGAAGGAGCCGGACGTTTCCCGTTTGGGAAAAAGGTTCTGCCGAGAAAGGACACGATGACATGTCCCGTCTCTGGGAAAGCACAGATCCCAAGCGCTGCTGTGCCTGTGAATAGGGTGCCAAGGGAAGGTGAAGACCAGCAACAGCTTTCAGGGCTAGCACCTTCATTGTGGGAGAATGAGCCGGACGTTTCCCGTTTGGGAAAAAGGCTCTGCCGAGAAAGGACATGGTGACATGTCCCGTCTCTGGGAAAGCACAGATCCCTAGTGATGTTCTGCCTCTGAATATGCTGCCAAGGGAAGGTGAAGACCAGCAACAGCTTTCAGGGCTGGCCCCTTCCTTGTGGCAGAAGGAGCTGGACGTTTCCCGTTTGGGAAAAATACTCTGCCGAGAACGGACACGATGACATGTCCCGTCTCTGGGAAAGCATAGATCCCAATCGTTGCTGTGCCTCTGAATAGGCTGCCCAGGGAAGGCGAAGACCAGCAAGAGCTTTTAGGGCTGGCCCCTTTCTTGTGGCAGAAGGAGCCAGACGTTTCCCGTTTGGGAAAAAGTCTCTGCCGAGAACGGACACGATGACGTGTCCCGTCTCTGGGAAAGCACAGATCCCAAGCGCTGCTGTGCCTGTGAATAGGGTGCATGGGGAAGGTGAAGACCAGCAACAGCTTTCAGGGCTGGCCCCTTCCTTGTGGGAGAATGAGCCGGACGTTTCCCGTTTGGGAAAAAGGCTCTGCCGAGAAAGGACACGATGACATGTCCCGTCTCTGGGAAAGCACAGATCCCTAGTGATGTTCTGCCTCTGAATATGCTGCCAAGGGAAGGTGAAGACCAGCAACAGCTTTCAGGGCTGGCCCCTTCCTTGTGGCAGAAGGAGCCGGACGTTTCCCTTTTGGGAAAAAGGCTCTGCCGAGAACGGACACGATGACATGTCTCGTGTCTGGGAAAGCACAGGTCCCAAGCGCTGCTGTGCTTATTAATAGGCTGCCCAGGGAAGGTGAAGACCAGCAGCAGCTTTCAGGGCTGGCCCCTTCCTTGTGGCAGAAGGAGCCGGACGTTTCCCTTTGAGAAAAAGTCCCTGCCGAGAACGGACACGATGACATGTCCCGTCTCTGAGAAAGCACAGAATCCAAGCTCTGCGGTGCCTATGAATAGGGTGCCCAGGGAAGGTGAAGACCAGCAAGAGCTTTCAGGGCTGGCTCCTTCCTTGTGGCAGAAGGAGCCGGACGTTTCCCTTTTGGGAAAAAGGCTCTGCCGAGAACGGACACGATGACATGTCCCGTCTCTGGGAAAGCACAGGTCCCAAGCGCTGCTGTGCCTATGAATAGGGTGCATGGGGAAGGTGAAGACCAGCAACAGCTTTCAGGGCTAGCACCTTCATTGTGAGAGAAGGAGCCGGACGTTTCCCATTTTGGAAAAAGGCTCTGCCGAGAAAGGACACAATGACATGTACCGTCTCTGGGAAAGCACAGATCCCAAGCGTTGCTGTGCTTTTTAATATGCTGCCCAGGGAAGGTGAAGACCAGCAACAGCTTTCTGGGCTAGCACCTTCCTTGTGGGAGAAGGAGCCGGATGTTTCACGTTGCGGAAAAAGGCTCTGCCGAGAAAGGACATGATGACATGTCCCGTCTCTGGGAAAGCAGAGATCCCTAGTGATGTTCTGCCTCTGAATATGCTGCCAAGGGAAGGTGAAGACCAGCAACAGCTTTCAGGGCTGGCCCCTTCCTTGTGGCAGAAGGAGCCGGACGTTTCCCTTTTGGGAAAAAGTCCCTGCCGAGAACGGACACGATGACATGTCCCGTCTCTGAGAAAGCACAGAATCCAAGCTCTGCGGTGCCTATGAATAGGGTGCCCAGGGAAGGTAAAGACCAGCAAGAGCTTTCAGGGCTGGCCCCTTCCTTGTGGCAGAAGGAGCCGGACGTTTCCCTTTTGGGAAAAAGGCTCTGCCGAGAACGGACACGATGACATGTCCCGTGTCTGGTAAAGCACAGGTCCCAAGCGCTGCTGTGCCTATGAATAGGGTGCATGGGGAAGGTGAAGACCAGCAACAGCTTTCAGGGCTAGCACCTTCATTGTGAGAGAAGGAGCCGGACGTTTCCCATTTTGGAAAAAGGCTCTGCCGAGAAAGGACACAATGACATGTACCGTCTCTGGGAAAGCACAGATCCCAAGCGTTGCTGTGCTTTTTAATATGCTGCCCAGGGAAGGTGAAGACCAGCAACAGCTTTCTGGGCTAGCACCTTCCTTGTGGGAGAAGGAGCCGGATGTTTCACGTTGGGGAAAAAGGCTCTGCCGAGAAAGGACATGATGACATGTCCCGTCTCTGGGAAAGCAGAGATCCCTAGTGATGTTCTGCCTCTGAATATGCTGCCAAGGGAAGGTGAAGACCAGCAACAGCTTTTAGGGCTGGCCCCTTTCTTGTGGCAGAAGGAGCCAGACGTTTCCCGTTTGGGAAAAAAGCTCTGCCGAGATAGGACACGATGACATCTCCTGTCCCTGGGAAAGCACAGGTTCCAAGCGCTGCTGTGCCTGTGAATAGGGTGCACGGGGAAGGTGAAGACCAGAAACAGCTTCAGGGCTGGCCCCTTCCTTGTGGGAGAAGGAGCCGGACGTTTCCCGTTTGGGAAAAAGGCTCTGCCGAGAAAGGACACGATGACATGTACCGTCTCTGGGAAAGCACAGATCCCAAGCGTTGCTGTGCTTATTTATAGGCTGGCCACGGAAGGTGAAGACCAGCAACAGCTCTCTGGGCTAGCACCTTCATTGTGGGAGAAGGAGCCAGATGTTTCCCGTTTGGGAAAAAGTTTCTGCCAAGAAAGGACACGATGACATGTCCCGTCTCTGGGAAAGCACAGAGCCCAGCCGCTGCTGTGCCTATGAATAGGGTGCACGGGGAAGGTGAAGACCAGCAGGAGCTTTCAGGGCTGGCCCCTTCCTTGTGGGAGAAGGAGCCGGACGTTTCCCTTTTGGGAAAAAGGCTCTGCCGAGAACGGACACGATGACATGTCCCGTCTCTGGGAAAGCACAGGTCCCAAGCATTGCTGTGTTTATTAATAGGCTGCCCAGGGAAGGTGAAGACCAGCAACAGCTCTCTGGGATAGCACCTTCATTTTGGGGGAATGAGCTGGACGTTTCCCGTTTGGGAAAAAGATTCTGCCGAGAAAGGACACGATGACATGTCCCGTCTCTGGGAAAGCACAGATCCCTAGTGATGTTCTGCCTCTGAATATGCTGCCAAGGGAAGGTGAAGACCAGCAACAGCTTTCAGGGCTGGCCCCTTCCTTGAGGCAGAAGGAGCCGGACGTTTCCCTTTTGGGAAAAAGGCTCTGCCGAGAACGGACACGATGACATGTCCCGTGTCTGGTAAAGCACAGGTCCCAAGCGCTGCTGTGCCTATGAATAGGGTGCATGGGGAAGGTGAAGACCAGAAACAGCTTTCAGGGCTAGCACCTTCCTTGTGGGAGAAGGAGCCGGACATTTCCCATTTTGGAAAAAGGCTCTGCCGAGAAAGGACACGATGACATGTACCGTCTCTGGGAAAGCACAGATCCCAAGCGTTGCTGTGCTTTTTAATATGCTGCCCAGGGAAGGTGAAGACCAGCAACAGCTTTCTGGGCTAGCACCTTCATTGTGGCAGAAGGAGCCGGACGTTTCCCGTTTGGGAAAAAGGCTCTGCCGAGAAAGGACATGATGACATGTCCTGTCTCTGGGAAAGCACAGATCCCTAGTGATGTTCTGCCTCTGAATATGCTGCCAAGGGAAAGTGAAGACCAGCAACAGCTTTCAGGGCTGGCCCCTTCCTTGTGGCAGAAGGAGCTGGACGTTTCCCGTTTGGGAAAAAGTCCCTGCCGAGAACGGACACGATGACATGTCCCGTCTCTGAGAAAGCACAGAATCCAAGCTCTGCGGTGCCTATGAATAGGGTGCCCAGGGAAGGTAAAGACCAGCAAGAGCTTTCAGGGCTGGCCCCTTCCTTGTGGCAGAAGGAGCCGGACGTTTCCCTTTTGGGAAAAAGGCTCTGCCGAGAACGGACACGATGACATGTCCCGTGTCTGGTAAAGCACAGGTCCCAAGCGCTGCTGTGCCTATGAATAGGGTGCATGGGGAAGGTGAAGACCAGCAACAGCTTTCAGGGCTAGCACCTTCATTGTGAGAGAAGGAGCCGGACGTTTCCCATTTTGGAAAAAGGCTCTGCCGAGAAAGGACACAATGACATGTACCGTCTCTGGGAAAGCACAGATCCCAAGCGTTGCTGTGCTTTTTAATATGCTGCCCAGGGAAGGTGAAGACCAGCAACAGCTTTCTGGGCTAGCACCTTCCTTGTGGGAGAAGGAGCCGGATGTTTCACGTTGGGGAAAAAGGCTCTGCCGAGAAAGGACATGATGACATGTCCCGTCTCTGGGAAAGCAGAGATCCCTAGTGATGTTCTGCCTCTGAATATGCTGCCAAGGGAAGGTGAAGACCAGCAACAGCTTTTAGGGCTGGCCCCTTTCTTGTGGCAGAAGGAGCCAGACGTTTCCCGTTTGGGAAAAAAGCTCTGCCGAGGTAGGACACGATGACATCTCCTGTCCCTGGGAAAGCACAGGTTCCAAGCGCTGCTGTGCCTGTGAATAGGGTGCACGGGGAAGGTGAAGACCAGAAACAGCTTCAGGGCTGGCCCCTTCCTTGTGGGAGAAGGAGCCGGACGTTTCCCGTTTGGGAAAAAGGCTCTGCCGAGAAAGGACACGATGACATGTACCGTCTCTGGGAAAGCACAGATCCCAAGCGTTGCTGTGCTTATTTATAGGCTGGCCACGGAAGGTGAAGACCAGCAACAGCTCTCTGGGCTAGCACCTTCATTGTGGGAGAAGGAGCCAGATGTTTCCCGTTTGGGAAAAAGTTTCTGCCAAGAAAGGACACGATGACATGTCCCGTCTCTGGGAAAGCACAGAGCCCAGCCGCTGCTGTGCCTATGAATAGGGTGCACGGGGAAGGTGAAGACCAGCAGGAGCTTTCAGGGCTGGCCCCTTCCTTGTGGGAGAAGGAGCCGGACGTTTCCCTTTTGGGAAAAAGGCTCTGCCGAGAACGGACACGATGACATGTCCCGTCTCTGGGAAAGCACAGGTCCCAAGCATTGCTGTGTTTATTAATAGGCTGCCCAGGGAAGGTGAAGACCAGCAACAGCTCTCTGGGATAGCACCTTCATTTTGGGGGAATGAGCTGGACGTTTCCCGTTTGGGAAAAAGATTCTGCCGAGAAAGGACACGATGACATGTCCCGTCTCTGGGAAAGCACAGATCCCTAGTGATGTTCTGCCTCTGAATATGCTGCCAAGGGAAGGTGAAGACCAGCAACAGCTTTCAGGGCTGGCCCCTTCCTTGAGGCAGAAGGAGCCGGACGTTTCCCTTTTGGGAAAAAGGCTCTGCCGAGAACGGACACGATGACATGTCCCGTGTCTGGTAAAGCACAGGTCCCAAGCGCTGCTGTGCCTATGAATAGGGTGCATGGGGAAGGTGAAGACCAGAAACAGCTTTCAGGGCTAGCACCTTCCTTGTGGGAGAAGGAGCCGGACATTTCCCATTTTGGAAAAAGGCTCTGCCGAGAAAGGACACGATGACATGTACCGTCTCTGGGAAAGCACAGATCCCAAGCGTTGCTGTGCTTTTTAATATGCTGCCCAGGGAAGGTGAAGACCAGCAACAGCTTTCTGGGCTAGCACCTTCATTGTGGCAGAAGGAGCCGGACGTTTCCCGTTTGGGAAAAAGGCTCTGCCGAGAAAGGACATGATGACATGTCCCGTCTCTGGGAAAGCACAGATCCCTAGTGATGTTCTGCCTCTGAATATGCTGCCAAGGGAAAGTGAAGACCAGCAACAGCTTTCAGGGCTGGCCCCTTCCTTGTGGCAGAAGGAGCTGGACGTTTCCCGTTTGGGAAAATGTCCCTGCCGAGAACGGACACGATGACATGTCCCGTCTCTGAGAAAGCACAGAATCCAAGCTCTGCGGTGCCTATGAATAGGGTGCCCAGGGAAGGTAAAGACCAGCAAGAGCTTTCAGGGCTGGCCCCTTCCTTGTGGCAGAAGGAGCCGGACGTTTCCCTTTTGGGAAAAAGGCTCTGCCGAGAACGGACACGATGACATGTCCCGTGTCTGGTAAAGCACAGGTCCCAAGCGCTGCTGTGCCTATGAATAGGGTGCATGGGGAAGGTGAAGACCAGCAACAGCTTTCAGGGCTAGCACCTTCATTGTGAGAGAAGGAGCCGGACGTTTCCCATTTTGGAAAAAGGCTCTGCCGAGAAAGGACACAATGACATGTACCGTCTCTGGGAAAGCACAGATCCCAAGCGTTGCTGTGCTTTTTAATATGCTGCCCAGGGAAGGTGAAGACCAGCAACAGCTTTCTGGGCTAGCACCTTCCTTGTGGCAGAAGGAGCCAGACGTTTCCCGTTTGGGAAAAAAGCTCTGCCGAGGTAGGACACGATGACATCTCCTGTCCCTGGGAAAGCACAGGTTCCAAGCGCTGCTGTGCCTGTGAATAGGGTGCACGGGGAAGGTGAAGACCAGAAACAGCTTCAGGGCTGGCCCCTTCCTTGTGGGAGAAGGAGCCGGACGTTTCCCGTTTGGGAAAAAGGCTCTGCCGAGAAAGGACACGATGACATGTACCGTCTCTGGGAAAGCACAGATCCCAAGCGTTGCTGTGCTTATTTATAGGCTGGCCACGGAAGGTGAAGACCAGCAACAGCTCTCTGGGCTAGCACCTTCATTGTGGGAGAAGGAGCCAGATGTTTCCCGTTTGGGAAAAAGTTTCTGCCAAGAAAGGACACGATGACATGTCCCGTCTCTGGGAAAGCACAGAGCCCAGCCGCTGCTGTGCCTATGAATAGGGTGCACGGGGAAGGTGAAGACCAGCAGGAGCTTTCAGGGCTGGCCCCTTCCTTGTGGGAGAAGGAGCCGGACGTTTCCCTTTTGGGAAAAAGGCTCTGCCGAGAACGGACACGATGACATGTCCCGTCTCTGGGAAAGCACAGGTCCCAAGCATTGCTGTGTTTATTAATAGGCTGCCCAGGGAAGGTGAAGACCAGCAACAGCTCTCTGGGATAGCACCTTCATTTTGGGGGAATGAGCTGGACGTTTCCCGTTTGGGAAAAAGATTCTGCCGAGAAAGGACACGATGACATGTCCCGTCTCTGGGAAAGCACAGATCCCTAGTGATGTTCTGCCTCTGAATATGCTGCCAAGGGAAGGTGAAGACCAGCAACAGCTTTCAGGGCTGGCCCCTTCCTTGAGGCAGAAGGAGCCGGACGTTTCCCTTTTGGGAAAAAGGCTCTGCCGAGAACGGACACGATGACATGTCCCGTGTCTGGTAAAGCACAGGTCCCAAGCGCTGCTGTGCCTATGAATAGGGTGCATGGGGAAGGTGAAGACCAGAAACAGCTTTCAGGGCTAGCACCTTCCTTGTGGGAGAAGGAGCCGGACATTTCCCATTTTGGAAAAAGGCTCTGCCGAGAAAGGACACGATGACATGTACCGTCTCTGGGAAAGCACAGATCCCAAGCGTTGCTGTGCTTTTTAATATGCTGCCCAGGGAAGGTGAAGACCAGCAACAGCTTTCTGGGCTAGCACCTTCATTGTGGCAGAAGGAGCCGGACGTTTCCCGTTTGGGAAAAAGGCTCTGCCGAGAAAGGACATGATGACATGTCCCGTCTCTGGGAAAGCACAGATCCCTAGTGATGTTCTGCCTCTGAATATGCTGCCAAGGGAAAGTGAAGACCAGCAACAGCTTTCAGGGCTGGCCCCTTCCTTGTGGCAGAAGGAGCTGGACGTTTCCCGTTTGGGAAAAATACTCTGCCGAGAACAGACACGATGACATGTCCCGTCTCTGGGAAAGCATACATCCCAATCGTTGCTGTGCCTCTGAATAGGCTGCCCAGGGAAGGCGAAGACCAGCAAGAGCTTTTAGGGCTGGCCCCTTTCTTGTGGCAGAAGGAGCCAGACGTTTCCCGTTTGGGAAAAAGTCTCTGCCGAGAACGGACACGATGACATGTCCCATCTCTGGGAAAGCACAGATCCCAAGCGCTGCTGTGCCTGTGAATAGGGTGCATGGGGAAGGTGAAGACCAGCAACAGCTTTCAGGGCTGGCCCCTTCCTTGTGGGAGAATGAGCCGGACGTTTCCCGTTAGGGAAAAAGGCTCTGCCGAGAAAGGACATGGTGACATGTCCCGTCTCTGGGAAAGCACAGATCCCTAGTGATGTTCTGCCTCTGAATATGCTGCCAAGGGAAGGTGAAGACCAGCAACAGCTTTCAGGGCTGGCCCCTTCCTTGTGGCAGAAGGAGCCGGACGTTTCCCTTTTGGGAAAAAGGCTCTGCCGAGAACGGACACGATGACATGTCCCGTCTCTGGGAAAGCACAGGTCCCAAGCGCTGCTGTGCTTATTAATAGGCTGCCCAGGGAAGGTGAAGACCAGCAACAGCTTTCAGGGCTGGCCCCTTCCTTGTGGGAGAAGGAGACGGACGTTTCCCTTTTGGGAAAAAGTCTCTGCCGAGAAAGTACACGATGACATGTCCCGTCTCTGAGAAAGCACAGAATCCAAGCTCTGCGGTGCCTATGAATAGGGTGCCCAGGGAAGGTAAAGACCAGCAAGAGCTTTCAGGGCTGGCCCCTTCCTTGTGGCAGAAGGAGCCGGACGTTTCCCTTTTGGGAAAAAGGCTCTGCCGAGAAAGGACACAATGACATGTACCGTCTCTGGGAAAGCACAGATCCCAAGCGTTGCTGTGCTTTTTAATAGGCTGCCCAGGGAAGGTGAAGACCAGCAACAGCTTTCTGGGCTAGCACCTTCCTTGTGGGAGAAGGAGCCGGATGTTTCCCGCTGGGGAAAAAGGCTCTGCCGAGAAAGGACATGATGACATGTCCCGTCTCTGGGAAAGCACAGATCCCTAGTGATGTTCTGCCTCTGAATATGCTGCCAAGGGAAGGTGAAGACCAGCAACAGCTTTCAGGGCTGGCCCCTTCCTTGTGGCAGAAGGAGCCGGACGTTTCCCTTTTGGGAAAAAGGCTCTGCCGAGAACGGACACGATGACATGTCCCGTCTCTGGGAAAGCACAGGTCCCAAGCGCTGCTGTGCCTATGAATAGGGTGCATGGGGAAGGTGACGACCAGAAACAGCTTTCAGGGCTAGCACCTTCCTTGTGGGAGAAGGAGCCGGACATTTCCCATTTTGGAAAAAGGCTCTGCCGAGAAAGGACACGATGACATGTACCGTCTCTGGGAAAGCACAGATCCCAAGCGTTGCTGTGCTTTTTAATATGCTGCCCAGGGAAGGTGAAGACCAGCAACAGGTTTCTGGGCTAGCACCTTCATTGTGGCAGAAGGAGCCGGACGTTTCCCGTTTGGGAAAAAGGTTCTGCCGAGAAAGGACACGATGACATGTCCCGTCTCTGGGAAAGCACAGATCCCAAGCGCTGCTGTGCCTGTGAATAGGGTGCACGGGGAAGGTGAAGACCAGCAACAGCTTTCAGGGCTAGCACCTTCATTGTGGGAGAATGAGCCGGACGTTTCCCGTTTGGGAAAAAGGCTCTGCCGAGAAAGGACATGGTGACATGTCCCGTCTCTGGGAAAGCACAGATCCCTAGTGATGTTCTGCCTCTGAATATGCTGCCAAGGGAAGGTGAAGACCAGCAACAGCTTTCAGGGCTGGCCCCTTCCTTGTGGCAGAAGGAGCTGGACGTTTCCCGTTTGGGAAAAAGTCCCTGCCGAGAACGGACACGATGACATGTCCCGTCTCTGGGAAAGCACAGGTCCCAAGCGCTGCTGTGCCTATGAATAGGGTGCATGGGGAAGGTGAAGACCAGCAACAGCTTTCAGGGCTAGCACCTTCATTGTGAGAGAAGGAGCCGGACGTTTCCCATTTTGGAAAAAGGCTCTGCCGAGAAAGGACACAATGACATGTACCGTCTCTGGGAAAGCACAGATCCCAAGCGTTGCTGTGCTTTTTAATATGCTGCCCAGGGAAGGTGAAGACCAGCAACAGCTTTCTGGGCTAGCACCTTCCTTGTGGGAGAAGGAGCCGGATGTTTCACGTTGGGGAAAAAGGCTCTGCCGAGAAAGGACATGATGACATGTCCCGTCTCTGGGAAAGCACAGATCCCTAGTGATGTTCTGCCTCTGGATATGCTGCCAAGGGAAGGTGAAGACCAGCAACAGCTTTCAGGGCTGGCCCCTTCCTTGTGGCAGAAGGAGCCGGACGTTTCCCTTTTGGGAAAAAGGCTCTGCCGAGAACGGACACGATGACATGTCCCGTCTCTGGGAAAGCACAGGTCCCAAGCGCTGCTGTGCCTATGAATAGGGTGCATGGGGAAGGTGAAGACCAGCAACAGCTTTCAGGGCTAGCACCTTCATTGTGAGAGAAGGAGCCGGACGTTTCCCATTTTGGAAAAAGGCTCTGCCGAGAAAGGACACAATGACATGTACCGTCTCTGGGAAAGCACAGATCCCAAGCGTTGCTGTGCTTTTTAATATGCTGCCCAGGGAAGGTGAAGACCAGCAACAGCTTTCTGGGCTAGCACCTTCCTTGTGGCAGAAGGAGCCGGATGTTTCACGTTGGGGAAAAAGGCTCTGCCGAGAAAGGACATGATGACATGTCCCGTCTCTGGGAAAGCAGAGATCCCTAGTGATGTTCTGCCTCTGAATATGCTGCCAAGGGAAGGTGAAGACCAGCAACAGCTTTCAGGGCTGGCCCCTTCCTTGTGGCAGAAGGAGCCGGACGTTTCCCTTTTGGGAAAAAGGCTCTGCCGAGAACGGACACGATGACATGTCCCGTGTCTGGGAAAGCACAGGTCCCAAGCGCTGCTGTGCCTATGAATAGGGTGCATGGGGAAGGTGAAGACCAGAAACAGCTTTCAGGGCTAGCACCTTCCTTGTGGGAGAAGGAGCCGGACATTTCCAATTTTGGAAAAAGGCTCTGCCGAGAAAGGACACGATGACATGTACCGTCTCTGGGAAAGCACAGATCCCAAGCGTTGCTGTGCTTTTTAATAGGCTGCCCAGGGAAGGTGAAGACCAGCAAGAGCTTTCTGGGCTAGCACCTTCCTTGTGGGAGAAGGAGCCGGATGTTTCCCGTTGGGGAAAAAGGCTCTGCCGAGAAAGGACATGATGACATGTCCCGTCTCTGGGAAAGCAGAGATCCCTAGTGATGTTCTGCCTCTGAATATGCTGCCAAGGGAAGGTGAAGACCAGCAACAGCTTTCAGGGCTGGCCCCTTCCTTGTGGCAGAAGGAGCCGGACGTTTCCCTTTTGGGAAAAAGGCTCTGCCGAGAACGGACACGATGACATGTCCCGTCTCTGGGAAAGCACAGGTCCCAAGCGCTGCTGTGCCTATGAATAGGGTGCATGGGGAAGGTGAAGACCAGCAACAGCTTTCAGGGCTAGCACCTTCCTTGTGGGAGAAGGAGTCGGACATTTCCCATTTTGGAAAAAGGCTCTGCCGAGAAAGGACACGATGACATGTCCCGTCTGTGGGAAAGCACAGATCCCAAGCGTTGCTGTGCTTATTAATAGGCTGCCCAGGGAAGGTGAAGACCAGCAACAGCTTTCTGGGCTAGCACCTTCATTGTGGCAGAAGGAGCCGGACGTTTCCCGTTTGGGAAAAAGGCTCTGCCGAGAAAGGACATGGTGACATGTCCCGTCTCTGGGAAAGCAGAGATCCCTAGTGATGTTCTGCCTCTGAATATGCTGCCAAGGGAAAGTGAAGACCAGCAACAGCTTTCAGGGCTGGCCCCTTCCTTGTGGCAGAAGGAGCTGGACATTTCCCGTTTGGGAAAAATACTCTGCCGAGAACGGACACGATGACATGTCCCGTCTCTGGGAAAGCATAGATCCCAATCGTTGCTGTGCCTCTGAATAGGCTGCCCAGGGAAGGCGAAGACCAGCAAGAGCTTTTAGGGCTGGCCCCTTTCTTGTGGCAGAAGGAGCCACACGTTTCCCGTTTGGGAAAAAGTCTCTGCCGAGAACGGACACGATGACATGTCCCGTCTCTGGGAAAGCACAGATCCCAAGCGCTGCTGTGCCTGTGAATAGGGTGCATGGGGAAGGTGAAGATCAGCAACAGCTTTCTGGGCTGGCCCCTTCCTTGTGGGAGAATGAGCCGGACGTTTCCCGTTTGGGAAAAAGGCTCTGCCGAGAAAGGACACGATGACATGTCCCGTCTCTGGGAAAGCACAGATCCCTAGTGATGTTCTGCCTCTGAATGTCCTGCCAAGGGAAGGTGAAGACCAGCAACAGCTTTCAGGGCTGGCCCCTTCCTTGTGGCAGAAGGAGCCGGACGTTTACCTTTTGGGAAAAAGGCTCTGCCGAGAAAGGACACGATGACATGTCTCGTGTCTGGTAAAGCACAGGTCCCAAGCGCTGCTGTGCTTATTAATAGGCTGCCCAGGGAAGGTGAAGACCAGCAACAGCTTTCAGGGCTGGCCCCTTCCTTGTGGGAGAAGGAGACGGACGTTTCCCTTTTGGGAAAAAGTCTCTGCCGAGAAAGTACACGATGACATGTCCCGTCTCTGAGAAAGCACAGAATCCAAGCTCTGCGGTGCCTATGAATAGGGTGCATGGGGAAGGTGAAGACCAGAAACAGCTTTCAGGGCTAGCACCTTCATTGTGAGAGAAGGAGCCGGACGTTTCCCATTTTTGAAAAAGGCTCTGCCGAGAAAGGACACAATGACATGTCCCGTCTCTGGGAAAGCACAGATCCCAAGCGTTGCAGTGCTTTTTAATAGGCTGCCCAGGGAAGGTGAAGACCAGCAACAGCTCTCTGGGCTAGCACCTTCCTTGTGGGAGAAGGAGCCGGACGTTTCGCGTTTGGGAAAAAGGCTCTGCCGAGAACGGACACAATGACATGTCCCGTCTCTGGGAAAGCACAGATCCCTAGTGATGTTCTGCCTCTGAATATGCTGCCAAGGGAAGGTGAAGACCAGCAACAGCTTTCAGGGCTGGCCCCTTCCTTGTGGCAGAAGGAGCCGGACGTTTCCCTTTTGGGAAAAAGGCTCTGCCGAGAACGGACACGATGACATGTCCCGTCTCTGGGAAAGCACAGGTCCCAAGCGCTGCTGTGCCTATGAATAGGGTGCATGGGGAAGGTGAAGACCAGCAACAGCTTTCAGGGCTAGCACCTTCATTGTGAGAGAAGGAGCCGGACGTTTCCCATTTTGGAAAAAGGCTCTGCCGAGAAAGGACACAATGACATGTCCCGTCTCTGGGAAAGCACAGATCCCAAGCGTTGCAGTGCTTTTTAATAGGCTGCCCAGGGAAGGTGAAGACCAGCAACAGCTCTCTGGGCTAGCACCTTCCTTGTGGGAGAAGGAGCCGGACGTTTCGCGTTTGGGAAAAAGTCTCTGCCGAGAACGGACACAATGACATGTCCCGTCTCTGGGAAAGCACAGATCCCTAGTGATGTTCTGCCTCTGAATATGCTGCCAAGGGAAGGTGAAGACCAGCAACAGCTTTCAGGGCTGGCCCCTTCCTTGTGGCAGAAGGAGCCGGACGTTTCCCTTTTGGGAAAAAGGCTCTGCCGAGAACGGACACGATGACATGTCCCGTCTCTGGGAAAGCACAGGTCCCAAGCGCTGCTGTGCCTATGAATAGGGTGCATGGGGAAGGTGAAGACCAGCAACAGCTTTCAGGGCTAGCACCTTCATTGTGAGAGAAGGAGCCGGACGTTTCCCATTTTGGAAAAAGGCTCTGCCGAGAAAGGACACAATGACATGTCCCGTCTCTGGGAAAGCACAGATCCCAAGCGTTGCAGTGCTTTTTAATAGGCTGCCCAGGGAAGGTGAAGACCAGCAACAGCTCTCTGGGCTAGCACCTTCCTTGTGGGAGAAGGAGCCGGACGTTTCGCGTTTGGGAAAAAGTCTCTGCCGAGAACGGACACAATGACATGTCCCGTCTCTGGGAAAGCACAGATCCCTAGTGATGTTCTGCCTCTGAATATCCTGCCAAGGGAAGGTGAAGACCAGCAACAGCTTTCAGGGCTGGCCCCTTCCTTGTGGCAGAAGGAGCCGGACGTTTCCCTTTTGGGAAAAAGGCTCTGCCGAGAACGGACACGATGACATGTCCCGTCTGTGGGAAAGCACAGGTCCCAAGCGCTGCTGTGCCTATGAATAGGGTGCATGGGGAAGGTGAAGACCAGCAACAGCTTTCAGGGCTAGCACCTTCATTGTGAGAGAAGGAGCCGGACGTTTCCCATTTTGGAAAAAGGCTCTGCCGAGAAAGGACACAATGACATGTCCCGTCTCTGGGAAAGCACAGATCCCAAGCGTTGCAGTGCTTTTTAATAGGCTGCCCAGGGAAGGTGAAGACCAGCAACAGCTCTCTGGGCTAGCACCTTCCTTGTGGGAGAAGGAGCCGGACGTTTCGCGTTTGGGAAAAAGTCTCTGCCGAGAACGGACACAATGACATGTCCCGTCTCTGGGAAAGCACAGATCCCTAGTGATGTTCTGCCTCTGAATATGCTGCCAAGGGAAGGTGAAGACCAGCAACAGCTTTCAGGGCTGGCCCCTTCCTTGTGGCAGAAGGAGCCGGACGTTTCCCTTTTGGGAAAAAGGCTCTGCCGAGAACGGACACGATGACATGTCCCGTCTCTGGGAAAGCACAGGTCCCAAGCGCTGCTGTGCCTATGAATAGGGTGCATGGGGAAGGTGAAGACCAGCAACAGCTTTCAGGGCTAGCACCTTCATTGTGAGAGAAGGAGCCGGACGTTTCCCATTTTGGAAAAAGGCTCTGCCGAGAAAGGACACAATGACATGTCCCGTCTCTGGGAAAGCACAGATCCCAAGCGTTGCAGTGCTTTTTAATAGGCTGCCCAGGGAAGGTGAAGACCAGCAACAGCTCTCTGGGCTAGCACCTTCCTTGTGGGAGAAGGAGCCGGACGTTTCGCGTTTGGGAAAAAGTCTCTGCCGAGAACGGACACAATGACATGTCCCGTCTCTGGGAAAGCACAGATCCCTAGTGATGTTCTGCCTCTGAATATGCTGCCAAGGGAAGGTGAAGACCAGCAACAGCTTTCAGGGCTGGCCCCTTCCTTGTGGCAGAAGGAGCCGGACGTTTCCCTTTTGGGAAAAAGGCTCTGCCGAGAACGGACACGATGACATGTCCCGTGTCTGGGAAAGCACAGGTCCCAAGCGCTGCTGTGCCTATGAATAGGGTGCATGGGGAAGGTGAAGACCAGCAACAGCTTTCAGGGCTAGCACCTTCCTTGTGGGAGAAGGAGCCGGACATTTCCCATTTTGGAAAAAGGCTCTGCCGAGAAAGGACACGATGACATGTACCGTCTCTGGGAAAGCACAGATCCCAAGCGTTGCTGTGCTTTTTAATATGCTGCCCAGGGAAGGTGAAGACCAGCAACAGCTTTCTGGGCTAGCACCTTCATTGTGGCAGAAGGAGCCGGACGTTTCCCGTTTGGGAAAAAGGTTCTGCCGAGAAAGGACACGATGACATGTCCCGTCTCTGGGAAAGCACAGAATCCAAGCTCTGCGGTGCCTATGAATAGGGTGCCCAGGGAAGGTAAAGACCAGCAAGAGCTTTCAGGGCTGGCCCCTTCCTTGTGGCAGAAGGAGCCGGACGTTTCCCTTTTGGGAAAAAGGCTCTGCCGAGAACGGACACGATGACATGTCCCGTCTCTGGGAAAGCACAGGTCCCAAGCGCTGCTGTGCCTATGAATAGGGTGCATGGGGAAGGTGAAGACCAGCAACAGCTTTCAGGGCTAGCACCTTCATTGTGAGAGAAGGAGCCGGACGTTTCCCATTTTGGAAAAAGGCTCTGCCGAGAAAGGACACAATGACATGTCCCGTCTCTGGGAAAGCACAGATCCCAAGCGTTGCAGTGCTTTTTAATAGGCTGCCCAGGGAAGGTGAAGACCAGCAACAGCTCTCTGGGCTAGCACCTTCCTTGTGGGAGAAGGAGCCGGACGTTTCGCGTTTGGGAAAAAGTCTCTGCCGAGAACGGACACGATGACATGTCCCGTCTGTGGGAAAGCACAGATCCCTAGTGATGTTATGCCTGTGAATAGGCTGCCCAGGGAAGGTGAAGACCAGCAACAGCTTTCAGGGCTGGCCCCTTCCTTGTGGCAGAAGGAGCCGGACGTTTCCCTTTTGGGAAAAAGGCTCTGCCGAGAACGGACACGATGACATGTCCCGTCTCTGGGAAAGCACAGGTCCCAAGCGCTGCTGTGCCTATGAATAGGGTGCATGGGGAAGGTGAAGACCAGCAACAGCTTTCAGGGCTAGCACCTTCCTTGTGGGAGAAGGAGCCGGACATTTCCCATTTTGGAAAAAGGCTCTGCCGAGAAAGGACACGATGACATGTACCGTCTCTGGGAAAGCACAGATCCCAAGCGTTGCTGTGCTTTTTAATATTCTGCACAGGGAAGGTGAAGACCAGCAACAGGTTTCTGGGCTAGCACCTTCCTTGTGGCAGAAGGAGCCGGACGTTTCCCGTTTGGGAAAAAGGTTCTGCCGAGAAAGGACACGATGACATGTCCCGTCTCTGGGAAAGCACAGATCCCAAGCGCTGCTGTGCCTGTGAATAGGGTGCCAAGGGAAGGTGAAGACCAGCAACAGCTCTCTGGGCTAGCACCTTCATTGTGGGAGAATGAGCCGGACGTTTCCCATTTGGGAAAAAGGCTCTGCAGAGAAAGGACATGATGACATGTCCCGTCTCTGGGAAAGCACAGATCCCTAGTGATGTTCTGCCTCTGAATATGCTGCCAATGGAAAGTGAAGAGCAGCAACAGCTTTCAGGGCTGGCCCCTTCCTTGTGGCAGAAGGAGCCGGACGTTTCCCTTTTGGGAAAAAGGCTCTGACGAGAACGGACACGATGACATGTCCCTTCTCTGGGAAAGCACAGATCCCAAGCGCTGCTGTGCTTATTAATAGGCTGCCCAGGGAAGGTGAAGACCAGCAACAGCTTTCAGGGCTGGCCCCTTCCTTGTGGCAGAAGGAGACGGACGTTTCCCTTTTGGGAAAACGTCCCTGCCGAGAAAGTACACGATGACATGTCCCCTCTCTGAGAAAGCACAGAATCCAAGCTCTGCGGTGCCTATGAATAGGGTGCCCATGGAAGGTAAAGACCAGCAATAGTTTTCAGGGCTGGCCCCTTCCTTGTGGCAGAAGGAGCCGGACGTTTCCACTTTCGGAAAAAGGCTCTGCCGAGAACGGACACGATCACATGTCCCATGTCTGGGAAAGCACAGGTCCCAAGCGCTGCTGTGCCTATGAATAGGGTGCATTGGGAAGGTGAAGACCAGCAACAGCTTTCAGGGCTAGCACCTTCATTGTGAGAGAAGGAGCCGGACGTTTCCTGTTTGGGAAAAAGGCTCTGCCAAGAACGGACACGATGACATGTCCCGTCTCTGGGAAAGCACAGATCCCAAGCGCTGCTGTGCCTGTGAATACGGTGCACGGGGAAGGTGAAGACCAGCAACAACTTTTAGGGCTGGCCCCTTCCTTGTGGGAGAAGGAGCCGGACGTTTCCCGTTTGGGAAAAAAGCTCTGCCGAGAAAGGACACGATGACATCTCTCGTCCCTGGGAAAGCACAGATCCCTAGTGATGTTCTGCCTCTGAATATGCTGCCAAGGGAAGGTGTAGACCAGCAACAGCTTTCAGGGCTAGCACCTTCATTGTGGGAGAATGAGCTGGACGTTTCCCGTTTGGGAAAAAGGCTCTGCCGAGAAAGGACATGATGACATGTCCCGTCTCTGGGAAAGCACAGATCCCTAGTGATGTTCTGCCTCTGAATATGCTGCCAAGGGAAAGTGAAGACCAGCAACAGCTTTCAGGGCTGGCCCCTTCCTTGTGGCAGAAGGAGCTGGACGTTTCCCTTTTGGGAAAATTACTCTGCCGAGAACGGACACGATGACATGTCCCGTCTCTGGGAAAGCATAGATCCCAATCGTTGCTGTGCCTCTGAATAGTCTGCCCAGGGAAGGCGAAGACCAGCAAGAGCTTTTAGGGCTGGCCCCTTTCTTGTGGCAGAAGGAGCCGGACGTTTCCCGTTTGGGAAAAAGTCTCTGCCGAGAACGGACACGATGACATGTCCCGTCTCTGGGAAAGCACAGATCCCAAGCGCTGCTGTGCCTGTGAATAGGGTGCATGGGGAAGGTGAAGACCAGCAACAGCTTTCTGGGCTGGCCCCTTCCTTGTGGGAGAATGAGCCGGACGTTTCCCGTTTGGGAAAAAGGCTCTGCCGAGAAAGGACATGATGACATGTCCCGTCTCTGGGAAAGCACAGATCCCAAGCGTTGCTGTGCTTATTAATAGGCTGCCCAGGGAAGGTGAAGACCAGCAACAGCTCTCTGGTCTAGCACCTTCATTGTGGCAGAAGGAGCCGGACGTTTCCCTTTTGGGAAAAAGGTTCTGCCGAGAAAGGACACGATGACATGTCCCGTCTCTGGGAAAGCACAGATCCCAAGCGCTGCTGTGCCTGTGAACAGGGTGCCAAGGGAAGGTGAAGACCAGCAACAGCTTTCACCGCTGGCCCCTTCCTTGTGGCAGAAGGAGCCGGACGTTTCCCTTTTGGGAAAAAGGCTCTGCCGAGAACGGACACGATGACATGTCCCGTCTCTGGGAAAGCACAGGTCCCAAGCGCTGCTGTGCCTATGAATAGGGTGCATGGGGAAGGTGAAGACCAGCAACAGCTTTCAGGGCTAGCACCTTCCTTGTGGGAGAAGGAGCCGGACATTTCCCATTTTGGAAAAAGGCTCTGCCGAGAAAGGACACGATGACATGTCCCGTCTGTGGGAAAGCACAGATCCCAAGCGTTGCTGTGCTTTTTAATAGGCTGCCCAGGGAATGTGAAGACCAGCAACAGGTTTCTGGGCTAGCACCTTCATTGTGGCAGAAGGAGCCGGACGTTTCCCGTTTGGGAAAAAGGTTCTGCCGAGAAAGGACACGATGACATCTCCCGTCCCTGAGAAAGCACAGATCCCAAGCGCTGCTGTGCCTGTGAATAGGATGCACGGGGAAGGTGAAGACCAGCAAGAGCTTTCAGGGCTAGCACCTTCATTGTGGGAGAAGGAGCCGGACGTTTCCCGTTTGGGAAAAAAGCTCTGCCGAGAAGGGACACGATGACATGTCCCGTCTCTGGGAAAGCACAGATACCTAGTGATGTTCTGCCTCTGAATATGCTGCCAAGGGAAGGTGAAGACCAGCAACAGCTTTCAGGGCTGGCCCCTTCCTTGTGGCAGAAGGAGCCAGACGTTTCCCGTTTGGGAAAAAGGCTCTGCCGAGAACGGACACGATAACATGACCCGTCTCTGGGAAAGCATACATCCCAATCGTTGCTGTGCCTCTGAATAGGCTGCCCAGGGAAGGCGAAGACCAGCAAGAGCTTTTAGGGCTGGCCCCTTTCTTGTGGCAGAAGGAGCCAGACGTTTCCCATTTGGGAAAAAAGCTCTGCCGAGATAGGACACGATGACATCTCCCGTCCCTGGGAAAGCACAGGTTCCAAGCGCTGCTGTGCCTGTGCATAGGGTGCACGGGGAAGGTGAAGACCAGCAACAGCTTTCTGGGCTAGCACCTTCCTTGTGGCAGAAGGAGCCAGACGTTTCCCGTTTGGGAAAAAGGCTCTGCCGAGAAAGGACACGATGACATGTCCCGTCTCTGGGAAAGCACAGATCCCAAGCGTTGCTGTGCTTATTAATAGGCTGCCCAGGGAAGGTGAAGACCAGCAACAGCTCTCTGGGCTAGCACCTTCCTTGTGGGAGAAGGAGCCGGACGTTTCCCGTTTGGGAAAAAGTCTCTGCCGAGAAAGGACACGATGACATGTCCCGTCTCTGGGAAAGCACAGATCCCAAGCGCTGCTGTGCCTGTGAACAGGGTGCCAAGGGAAGGTGAAGACCAGCAACAGCTTTCAGGGCTGGCCCCTTCCTTGTGGCAGAAGGAGCCGGACGTTTCCCTTTTGGGAAAAAGGCTCTGCCGAGAACGGACACGATGACATGTCCCGTGTCTGGGAAAGCACAGATCCCAAGCGCTGCTGTGCCTATGAATAGGGTGCATGGGGAAGGTGAAGACCAGCAACAGCTTTCAGGGCTAGCACCTTCATTGTGGCAGAAGGAGCCGGACGTTTCCCGTTTGGGAAAAAGGCTCTGCCGAGAAAGGACACGATGACATGTACCGTCTCTGGGAAAGCACAGATCCCAAGCGTTGCTGTGCTTTTTAATAGGCTGCCCAGGGAAGGTGAAGACCAGCAACAGCTTTCAGGGCTAGCACCTTCCTTGTGGGAGAAGGAGCCGGACGTTTCCTGTTTGGGAAAATGGTTCTGCCGAGAAAGGACACGATGACATCTCCCGTCCCTGGGAAAGCAGAGGTCCCAAGCGCTGCTGTGCCTGTGAATAGGGTGCACGGGGAAGGTGAAGACCAGCAAGAGCTTTCAGGGCTAGCACCTTCATTGTGGGAGAAGGAGCCGGACGTTTCCCGTTTGGGAAAAAGTTTCTGCCGAGAAAGGACACGATGACATGTCCCGCCTCTGGGAAAGCACAGATCCCAAGCGCTGCTGTGCCTGTGAATAGGGTGCCAAGGGAAGGTGAAGACCAGCAACAGCTTTCAGGGCTGGCCCCTTCCTTGTGGCAGAAGGAGCCGGACGTTTCCCTTTCGGGAAAAAGGCTCTGCTGAGAACGGACACGATGACATGTCCCGTCACTGGGAAAGCACAGGTCCCAAGCGCTGCTCTGCCTATGAATAGGGTGCATGGGGAAGTGAAGACCAGCAACAGCTTTCAGGGCTGGCCCCTTCCTTGTGGCAGAAGGAGCCGGACGTTTCCCATTTGGGAAAAAGGCTCTGCCAAGAACGGACACGATGACATGTCCCATCTCTGGGAAAGCACAGATCCCAAGCGCTGCTGTGCTTATTAATACGCTGCCCAGGGAAGGTGAAGACCAGCAGCAGCTTTCAGGGCTGGCCCCTTCCTTGTGGGAGAAGGAGACGGACGTTTCCCGTTTCGGAAAAAGGCTCTGCCGAGAACGGACACGATGACATGTCCCGTCTCTGGGAAAGCATACATCCCAATCGTTGCTGTGCCTCTGAATAGGCTGCCCAGGGAAGGCGAAGACCAGCAAGAGCTTTTAGGGCTGGCCCCTTTCTTGTGGCAGAAGGAGCCAGACGTTTCCCGTTTGGGAAAAAAGCTCTGCCGAGATAGGACACGATGACATCTCCCGTCCCTGGGAAAGCACAGGTTCCAAGCGCTGCTGTGCCTGTGCATAGGGTGCACAGGGAAGGTGAAGACCAGCAACAGCTTTCTGGGCTAGCACCTTCCTTGTGGGAGAAGGAGCCGGACATTTCCCGTTTGGGAAAAAGGCTCTGCCGAGAAAGGACACGATGACATGTACCGTCTCTGGGAAAGCACAGATCCCAAGCGTTGCTGTGCTTATTAATAGGCTGCCCAGGGAAGGTGAAGACCAGCAACAGCTCTCTGGGCTAGCACCTTCCTTGTGGGAGAAGGAGCCGGACGTTTCCCGTTTGGGAAAAAGGTTCTGCCGAGAAAGGACACGATGACATGTCCCGTCTCTGGGAAAGCACAGATCCCTAGTGATGTTCTGCCTCTGAATATGCTGCCAAGGGAAGGTGAAGACCAGCAACAGCTTTCAGGGCTGGCCCCTTCCTTGTGGCAGAAGGAGCCGGATGTTTCCCGTTTGGGAAAAAAGCTCTGCCGAGAACGGACACGATGACATCTCCCGTCCCTGGGAAAGCAGAGGTCCCAAGCGCTGCTGTGCCTGTGAATAGGGTGCACGGGGAAGGTGAAGAGCAGCAAGAGCTTTCAGGGCTAGCACCTTCATTGTGGGAGAAGGAGCCGGACGTTTCCCGTTTGGGAAAAAGTTTCTGCCGAGAAAGGACACGATGACATGTCCCGCCTCTGGGAAAGCACAGATCCCAAGCGCTGCTGTGCCTGTGAATAGGGTGCCAAGGGAAGGTGAAGACCAGCAACAGCTTTCAGGGCTGGCCCCTTCCTTGTGGCAGAAGGAGCCGGACGTTTCCCTTTCGGGAAAAAGGCTCTGCTGAGAACGGACACGATGACATGTCCCGTCACTGGGAAAGCACAGGTCCCAAGCGCTGCTCTGCCTATGAATAGGGTGCATGGGGAAGTGAAGACCAGCAACAGCTTTCAGGGCTGGCCCCTTCCTTGTGGCAGAAGGAGCCGGACGTTTCCCATTTGGGAAAAAGGCTCTGCCAAGAACGGACACGATGACATGTCCCATCTCTGGGAAAGCACAGATCCCAAGCGCTGCTGTGCTTATTAATACGCTGCCCAGGGAAGGTGAAGACCAGCAGCAGCTTTCAGGGCTGGCCCCTTCCTTGTGGGAGAAGGAGACGGACGTTTCCCGTTTGGGAAAAAGGCTCTGCTGAGAACGGACACGATGACATGTCCCGTCTCTGGGAAAGCATACATCCCAATCGTTGCTGTGCCTCTGAATAGGCTGCCCAGGGAAGGCGAAGACCAGCAAGAGCTTTTAGGGCTGGCCCCTTTCTTGTGGCAGAAGGAGCCAGACGTTTCCCGTTTGGGAAAAAAGCTCTGCCGAGATAGGACACGATGACATCTCCCGTCCCTGGGAAAGCACAGGTTCCAAGCGCTGCTGTGCCTGTGCATAGGGTGCACAGGGAAGGTGAAGACCAGCAACAGCTTTCTGGGCTAGCACCTTCCTTGTGGGAGAAGGAGCCGGACATTTCCCGTTTGGGAAAAAGGCTCTGCCGAGAAAGGACACGATGACATGTACCGTCTCTGGGAAAGCACAGATCCCAAGCGTTGCTGTGCTTATTAATAGGCTGCGCAGGGAAGGTGAAGACCAGCAACAGCTCTCTGGGCTAGCACCTTCCTTGTGGGAGAAGGAGCCGGACGTTTCCCGTTTGGGAAAAAGGTTCTGCCGAGAAAGGACACGATGACATGTCCCGTCTCTGGGAAAGCACAGATCCCTAGTGATGTTCTGCCTCTGAATATGCTGCCAAGGGAAGGTGAAGACCAGCAACAGCTTTCAGGGCTGGCCCCTTCCTTGTGGCAGAAGGAGCCAGACGTTTCCCGTTTGGGAAAAAGGCTCTGCTGAGAACGGACACGATAACATGACCCGTCTCTGGGAAAGCATACATCCCAATCGTTGCTGTGCCTCTGAATAGGCTGCCCAGGGAAGGCGAAGACCAGCAAGAGCTTTTAGGGCTGGCCCCTTTCTTGTGGCAGAAGGAGCCAGACGTTTTCCATTTGGGAAAAAAGCTCTGCCGAGATAGGACACGATGACATCTCCCGTCCCTGGGAAAGCACAGGTTCCAAGCGCTGCTGTGCCTGTGCATAGGGTGCACGGGGAAGGTGAAGACCAGCAACAGCTTTCTGGGCTAGCACCTTCCTTGTGGGAGAAGGAGCCGGACGTTTCCCGTTTGGGAAAAAGGCTCTGCCGAGAAAGGACACGATGACATGTCCCGTCTCTGGGAAACCACAGATCCCAATCGTTGCTGTGCTTATTAATAGGCTGCCCAGGGAAGGTGAAGACCAGCAACAGCTCTCTGGGCTAGCACCTTCCTTGTGGGAGAAGGAGCCGGACGTTTCCCGTTTGGGAAAAAGGTTCTGCCGAGAAAGGACACGATGACATGTCCCGTCTCTGGGAAAGCACAGATCCCAAGCGCTGCTGTGCCTGTGAACAGGGTGCCAAGGGAAGGTGAAGACCAGCAACAGCTTTTAGGGCTGGCCCCTTCCTTGTGGCAGAAGGAGCCGGACGTTTCCCTTTTGGGAAAAAGGCTCTGCCGAGAACGGACACGATGACATGTCCCGTCTCTGGGAAAGCACAGATCCCAAGCGCTGCTGTGCCTATGAATAGGGTGCATGGGGAAGGTGAAGACCAGCAACAGCTTTCAGGGCTAGCACCTTCATTGTGAGAGAAGGAGCCGGACATTTCCCATTTTAGAAAAGGGCTCTGCCGAGAAAGGACACGATGACATGTCCCGTCTCTGGGAAAGAACAGAGCCGAACCGCTGCTGTGCCTATGAATAGGCTGCCCAGGGAAGGTGTAGACCAGCAACAACTTTTAGGGCTGGCCCCTTCCTTGTGGCAGAAGGAGCCGGATGTTTCCCGTTTGGGAAAAAAGCTCTGCCGAGAACGGACACGATGACATGTCCCGTCCCTGGGAAAGCAGAGGTCCCAAGCGCTGCTGTGCCTGTGAATAGGGTGCACGGGGAAGGTGAAGACCAGCAAGAGCTTTCAGGGCTAGCACCTTCATTGTGGGAGAAGGAGCCGGACGTTTCCCGTTTGGGAAAAAGTTTCTGCCGAGAAAGGACACGATGACATGTCCCGCCTCTGGGAAAGCACAGATCCCAAGCGCTGCTGTGCCTGTGAATAGGGTGCATGGGGAAGGTGAAGACCAGCAACAGCTTTCAGGGCTGGCCCCTTCCTTGTGGCAGAAGGAGCTGGACGTTTCCCTTTTGGGAAAAAGGCTCTGCCGAGAACGGACAAGATGACATGTCCCGTCTCTGGGAAAGCATACATCCCAATCGTTGCTGTGCCTCTGAATAGGCTGCCCAGGGAAGGCGAAGACCAGCAAGAGCTTTTAGGGCTGGCCCCTTTCTTGTGGCAGAAGGAGCCAGACGTTTCCCATTTGGGAAAAAAGCTCTGCCGAGATAGGACACGATGACATCTCCCGTCCCTGGGAAAGCACAGGTTCCAAGCGCTGCTGTGCCTGTGCATAGGGTGCACAGGGAAGGTGAAGACCAGCAACAGCTTTCTGGGCTAGCACCTTCCTTGTGGGAGAAGGAGCCGGACGTTTCCCGTTTGGGAAAAAGGCTCTGCCGAGAAAGGACACGATGACATGTCCCGTCTCTGGGAAAGCACAGATCCCAAGCGCTGCTGTGCCTGTGAATAGGGTGCCCAGGGAAGGTGAAGACCAGCAAGAGCTTTCAGGGCTAGCACCTTCATTTTGGGAGAAGGAGCCGGACGTTTCCCTTTTGGGAAAAAGTTTCTGACGAGAACGGACACGATGACATGTCCCTTCTCTGGGAAAGCACAGATCCCTAGTGATGTTCTGCCTCTGAATATGCTGCCAAGGGAAGGTGAAGACCAGCAACAGCTTTCAGGGCTGGCCCCTTCCTTGTGGCAGAAGGAGCCGGACGTTTCCCTTTCGGGAAAAAGGCTCTGCTGAGAAAGGACACGATGACATGTCCCGTGACTGGGAAAGCACAGCTCCCAAGCGCTGCTCTGCCTATGAATAGGTTGCATGGGGAAGGTGAAGACCAGCAACAGCTTTCAGGGCTGGCCCCTTCCTTGTGGCAGAAGGAGCCGGACGTTTCCCATTTGGGAAAAAGGCTCTGCCGAGAACGGACACGATGACATGTCCCATCTCTGGGAAAGCACAGATCCCAAGCGCTGCTGTGCTTATTAATAGGCTGCCCAGGGAAGGTGAAGACCAGCAGCAGCTTTCAGGGCTGGCCCCTTCCTTGTGGGAGAAGGAGACGGACGTTTCCCGTTTGGGAAAAAGGCTCTGCCGAGAACGGACACGATGACATGTCCCGTCTCTGGGAAAGCACAGAGCCCAATCGTTGCTGTGCCTCTGAATAGGCTGCCCAGGGAAGGCGAAGACCAGCAAGAGCTTTTAGGGCTGGCCCCTTTCTTGTGGCAGAAGGAGCCAGACGTTTCCCGTTTGGGAAAAAAGCTCTGCCGAGATAGGACACGATGACATCTCCCGTCCCTGGGAAAGCACAGGTTCCAAGCGCTGCTGTGCCTGTGCATAGGGTGCACGGGGAAGGTGAAGACCAGCAACAGCTTTCTGGGCTAGCACCTTCCTTGTGGGAGAAGGAGCCGGACGTTTCCCGTTTGGGAAAAAAGCTCTGCCGAGAAAGGACACGATGACATGTACCGTCTCTGGGAAAGCACAGATCCCAAGCGTTGCTGTGCTTATTAATAGGCTGCCCAGGGAAGGTGAAGACCAGCAACAGCTCTCTGGGCTAGCACCTTCCTTGTGGGAGAAGGAGCTGGACGTTTCCCGTTTGGGAAAAAGGTTCTGCCGAGAAAGGACACGATGACATGTCCCGTCTCTGGGAAAGCACAGATCCCTAGTGATGTTCTGCCTCTGAATATGCTGCCAAGCGAAAGTGAAGACCAGCAACAGCTTTCAGGGCTGGCCCCTTCCTTGTGGCAGAAGGAGCCGGACGTTTCCCGTTTGGGAAAAATACTCTGCCGAGAACGGACACGATGACATGTCCCGTCTCTGGGAAAGCATAGATCCCAATCGTTGCTGTGCCTCTGAATAGGCTGCCCAGGGAAGGCGAAGACCAGCAAGAGCTTTTAGGGCTGGCCCTTTTCTTGTGGCAGAAGGAGCCGGACGTTTCCCGTTTGGGAAAAAGTCTCTGCCGAGAATGGACACGATGACATGTCCCATCTCTGGGAAAGCACAGGTCCCAAGCGTTGCTGTGCTTATTAATAGCCTGCCCAGGGAAGGTGAAGACCAGCAACAACTTTTAGGGCTGGCCCCTTCCTTGTGGGATAAGGAGCCGGACGTTTCCCTTTTGGGAAGAAAGCTCTGCCGAGAAAGGACACGATGACATCTCCCGTCCCTGAGAAAGCAGAGATCCGAAGCGCTGCTGTGCCTGTGAATAGGATGCACGGGGAAGGTGAAGACCAGCAAGAGCTTTCAGGCCTAGCACCTTCTTTGTGGGAGAAGGAGCCGGACGTTTCCCGTTTGGGAAAAAAGCTCTGCCGAGAACGGACACGATGACATGTCCCGTCTCTGGGAAAGCACAGATACCTAGTGATGTTCTGCCTCTGAATATGCTGCCAAGGGAAGGTGAAGACCAGCAACAGCTTTCAGGGCTGGCCCCTTCCTTCTGGCAGAAGGAGCCGGACGTTTCCCTTTTGGGAAAATGGCTCTGCTGAGAACGGACACGATGACATGTCAAGTCTCTGGGAAAGCACAGGTCCCAAGCGCTGCTCTGCCTATGAATAGGGTGCATGGGGAAGGTGAAGACCAGCAACAGCTTTCAGGGCTGGCCCCTTCCTTGTGGCAGAAGGAGCCGGACGTTTCCCATTTGGGAAAAAAGCTCTGCCGAGATAGGACACGATGACATCTCCCGTCCCTGGGAAAGCACAGGTTCCAAGCGCTGCTGTGCCTGTGCATAGGGGGCACGGGGAAGGTGAAGACCAGCAACAGCTTTCTGGGCTAGCACCTTCGTTGTGGGAGAAGGAGCCGGACGTTTCCCGTTTGGGAAAAAGCTCTGCCGAGAAAGGACACGATGACATGTACCGTCTCTGGGAAAGCACAGATCCCAAGCGTTGCTGTGCTTATTAATAGGCTGCGCAGGGAAGGTGAAGACCAGCAACAGCTCTCTGGGCTAGCACCTTCCTTGTGGGAGACGGAGCCGGACGTTTCCCGTTTGGGAAAAAGGTTCTGCCGAGAAAGGACACGATGACATGTCCCGTCTCTGGGAAAGCACAGATCCCAAGCGCTGCTGTGCCTGTGAACAGGGTGCCAAGGGAAGGTGAAGACCAGCAACAGCTTTCAGGGCTGGCCCCTTCCTTGTGGCAGAAGGAGCCGGACGTTTCCCGTTTGGGAAAAATACTCTGCCGAGAACGGACACGATGACATGTCCCGTGTCTGGGAAAGCACAGGTCCCAAGCGCTGCTGTGCCTATGAATAGGGTGCATGGGGAAGGTGAAGACCAGCAACAGCTTTCAGGGCTAGCACCTTCCTTGTGAGAGAAGGAGCCGGACGTTTCCCATTTTAGAAAAAGGCTCTGCCGAGAAAGGACACGATGACATGTACCGTCTCTGCGAAAGCACAGATCCCAAGCGTTGCTGTGCTTTTTAATAGGCTGCCCAGGGAAGGTGAAGACCAGCAACAGCTTTCAGGGCTAGCACCTTCATTGTGGGAGAAGGAGCCGGACGTTTCCTGTTTGGGAAAAAGGTTCTGCCAAGAAAGGACACGATGACATGTCCCGTCTCTGGGAAAGCACAGATCCCTAGTGTTGTTCTGCCTCTGAATATGGTGCCAAGGGAAGGTGAAGACCAGCAACAGCTTTCAGGGCTAGCACCTTCCTTGTGGCAGAAGGAGCCGGACGTTTCCCGTTTGGGAAAAATACTCTGCCGAGAACGGACACGATGACATGTCCCGTCTCTGGGAAAGCATAGATCCCAAGCGTTGCTGTGCCTCTGAATAGGCTGCCCAGGGAAGGCGAAGACCAGCAACAGCTTTTAGGGCTGGCCCCTTCCTTGTGGCAGAAGGAGCTAGACGTTTCCCGTTTGGGAAAAAGTCTCGGCCGAGAATGGACACGATGACATGTCCCGTCTCTGGGAAAGAACAGAGCCCAACCGCTGCTGTGCCTATGAATAGGGTGCACGGGGAAGGTGTAGACCAGCAACAACTTTTACGGCTGGCCCCTTCCTTGTGGCAGAAGGAGCCGGATGTTTCCCGTTTGGGAAAAAAGCTCTGCCGAGAACGGACACGATGACATCTCCCGTCCCTGGGAAAGCAGAGGTCCCAAGCACTGCTGTGCCTGTGAATAGGGTGCACGGGGAAGGTGAAGAGCAGCAAGAGCTTTCAGGGCTAGCACCTTCATTGTGGGAGAAGGAGCCGGACGTTTCCCGTTTGGGAAAAAGTTTCTGCCGAGAAAGGACACGATGACATGTCCCGTCTCTAGGAAAGCACAGATCCCAAGCGCTGCTGTGCCTGTGAATAGGGTGCCCAGGGAAGGTGAAGACCAGCAAGAGCTTTCAGGGCTAGCACCTTCATTCTGGGAGAAGGAGCCGGACGTTTCCCTTTTGGGAAAAAGTTTCTGACGAGAATGGACACGATGACATGTACCGTCTCTGGGAAAGCACAGGTCCCAAGCGCTGCTGTGCCTGTGAATAGGGTGCCAAGGGAATGTGAAGGCCAGCAACAGCTTTCAGGGCTGGCCCCTTCCTTGTGGGAGAAGGAGCCGGACGTTTCTCTTTTGGGAAAAAGGCTCTGCCGAGAACGGACACGATGACATGTCCCTTCTCTGGGAAAGCACAGATCCCTAGTGATGTTCTGCCTCTGAATATGCTGCCAAGGGAAGGTGAAGACCAGCAACAGCTTTCAGGGCTGGCCCCTTCCTTGTGGCAGAAGGAGCCGGACGTTTCCCTTTCGGGAAAAAGGCTCTGCTGAGAAAGGACACGATGACATGTCCCGTGACTGGGAAAGCACAGCTCCCAAGCGCTGCTCTGCCTATGAATAGGTTGCATGGGGAAGGTGAAGACCAGCAACAGCTTTCAGGGCTGGCCCCTTCCTTGTGGCAGAAGGAGCCGGACGTTTCCCATTTGGGAAAAAGGCTCTGCCGAGAACGGACACGATGACATGTCCCATCTCTGGGAAAGCACAGATCCCAAGCGCTGCTGTGCTTATTAATAGGCTGCCCAGGGAAGGTGAAGACCAGCAGCAGCTTTCAGGGCTGGCCCCTTCCTTGTGGGAGAAGGAGACGGACGTTTCCCATTTGGGAAAAAGGCTCTGCCGAGAACGGACACGATGACATGTCCCGTCTCTGGGAAAGCACAGAGCCCAATCGCTGCTGTGCCTCTGAATAGGCTGCCCAGGGAAGGCGAAGACCAGCAAGAGCTTTTAGGGCTGGCCCCTTTCTTGTGGCAGAAGGAGCCAGACGTTTCCCGTTTGGGAAAAAAGCTCTGCCGAGATAGGACACGATGACATCTCCCGTCCCTGGGAAAGCACAGGTTCCAAGCGCTGCTGTGCCTGTGCATAGGGTGCACGGGGAAGGTGAAGACCAGCAACAGCTTTCTGGGCTAGCACCTTCCTTGTGGGAGAAGGAGCCGGACGTTTCCCGTTTGGGAAAAAAGCTCTGCCGAGAAAGGACACGATGACATGTACCGTCTCTGGGAAAGCACAGATCCCAAGCGTTGCTGTGCTTATTAATAGGCTGCCCAGGGAAGGTGAAGACCAGCAACAGCTCTCTGGGCTAGCACCTTCCTTGTGGGAGAAGGAGCTGGACGTTTCCCGTTTGGGAAAAAGGTTCTGCCGAGAAAGGACACGATGACATGTCCCGTCTCTGGGAAAGCACAGATCCCTAGTGATGTTCTGCCTCTGAATATGCTGCCAAGCAAAAGTGAAGACCAGCAACAGCTTTCAGGGCTGGCCCCTTCCTTGTGGCAGAAGGAGCCGGACGTTTCCCGTTTGGGAAAAATACTCTGCCGAGAACGGACACGATGACATGTCCCGTCTCTGGGAAAGCATAGATCCCAATCGTTGCTCTGCCTCTGAATAGGCTGCCCAGGGAAGGCGAAGACCAGCAAGAGCTTTTAGGGCTGGCCCTTTTCTTGTGGCAGAAGGAGCCGGACGTTTCCCGTTTGGGAAAAAGTCTCTGCCGAGAACGGACACGATGACATGTCCCGTCTCTGGGAAAGCACAGATTCCAAGCGTTGCTGTGCTTATTAATAGCCTGCCCAGGGAAGGTGAAGACCAGCAACAACTTTTAGGGCTGGCCCCTTCCTTGTGGGAGAAGGAGCCGGACGTTTCCCTTTTGGGAAGAAAGCTCTGCCGAGAAAGGACACGATGACATCTCCCGTCCCTGAGAAAGCACAGATCCGAAGCGCTGCTGTGCCTGTGAATAGGATGCACGGGGAAGGTGAAGACCAGCAAGAGCTTTCAGGCCTAGCACCTTCTTTGTGGGAGAAGGAGCCGGACGTTTCCCGTTTGGGAAAAAAGCTCTGCCGAGAACGGACACGATGACATGTCCCGTCTCTGGGAAAGCACAGATACCTAGTGATGTTCTGCCTCTGAATATGCTGCCAAGGGAAGGTGAAGACCAGCAACAGCTTTCAGGGCTGGCCCCTTCCTTGTGGCAGAAGGAGCCGGACGTTTCCCTTTTGGGAAAATGGCTCTGCTGAGAACGGACACGATGACATGTCAAGTCTCTGGGAAAGCACAGGTCCCAAGCGCTGCTCTGCCTATGAATAGGGTGCATGGGGAAGGTGAAGACCAGCAACAGCTTTCAGGGCTGGCCCCTTCCTTGTGGCAGAAGGAGCCGGACGTTTCCCATTTGGGAAAAAGTCTCTGCCGAGAACGGACAAGATGACATGTCCCGTCTCTGGGAAAGCATACATCCCAATCGTTGCTGTGCCTCTGAATAGGCTGCCCAGGGAAGGCGAAGACCAGCAAGAGCTTTTAGGGCTGGCCCCTTTCTTGTGGCAGAAGGAGCCAGACGTTTCCCGTTTGGGAAAAAAGCTCTGCCGAGATAGGACACGATGACATCTCCCGTCCCTGGGAAAGCACAGGTTCCAAGCGCTGCTGTGCCTGTGAATAGGGTGCACGGGGAAGGTGAAGACCAGCAACAGCTTTCTGGGCTAGCACCTTCCTTGTGGGAGAAGGAGCCGGACGTTTCCCGTTTGGGAAAAAGGCTCTGCCGAGAAAGGACACAATGACATGTACCGTCTCTGGGAAAGCACAGATCCCAAGCGTTGCTGTGCTTATTAATAGGCTGCGCAGGGAAGGTGAAGACCAGCAACAGCTCTCTGGGCTAGCACCTTCCTTGTGGGAGAAGGAGCCGGACGTTTCCCGTTTGGGAAAAAGGTTCTGCCGAGAAAGGACACTATGACATGTCCCGTCTCTGGGAAAGCACAGATCCCAAGCGCTGCTGTGCCTGTGAACAGGGTGCCAAGGGAAGGTGAAGACCAGCAACAGCTTTTAGGGCTGGCCCCTTCCTTGTGGCAGAAGGAGCCGGACGTTTCCCTTTTGGGAAAAAGGCTCTGCCGAGAACGGACACGATGACATGTCCCGTCTCTGGGAAAGCACAGGTCCCAAGCATTGCTGTGTTTATTAATAGGCTGCCCAGGGAAGGTGAAGACCAGCAACAGCTCTCTGGGATAGCACCTTCATTTTGGGGGAATGAGCTGGACGTTTCCCGTTTGGGAAAAAGATTCTGCCGAGAAAGGACACGATGACATGTCCCGTCTCTGGGAAAGCACAGATCCCTAGTGATGTTCTGCCTCTGAATATGCTGCCAAGGGAAGGTGAAGACCAGCAACAGCTTTCAGGGCTGGCCCCTTCCTTGAGGCAGAAGGAGCCGGACGTTTCCCTTTTGGGAAAAAGGCTCTGCCGAGAACGGACACGATGACATGTCCCGTGTCTGGTAAAGCACAGGTCCCAAGCGCTGCTGTGCCTATGAATAGGGTGCATGGGGAAGGTGAAGACCAGAAACAGCTTTCAGGGCTAGCACCTTCCTTGTGGGAGAAGGAGCCGGACATTTCCCATTTTGGAAAAAGGCTCTGCCGAGAAAGGACACGATGACATGTACCGTCTCTGGGAAAGCACAGATCCCAAGCGTTGCTGTGCTTTTTAATATGCTGCCCAGGGAAGGTGAAGACCAGCAACAGCTTTCTGGGCTAGCACCTTCATTGTGGCAGAAGGAGCCGGACGTTTCCCGTTTGGGAAAAAGGCTCTGCCGAGAAAGGACATGATGACATGTCCCGTCTCTGGGAAAGCACAGATCCCTAGTGATGTTCTGCCTCTGAATATGCTGCCAAGGGAAAGTGAAGACCAGCAACAGCTTTCAGGGCTGGCCCCTTCCTTGTGGCAGAAGGAGCTGGACGTTTCCCGTTTGGGAAAAATACTCTGCCGAGAACAGACACGATGACATGTCCCGTCTCTGGGAAAGCATACATCCCAATCGTTGCTGTGCCTCTGAATAGGCTGCCCAGGGAAGGCGAAGACCAGCAAGAGCTTTTAGGGCTGGCCCCTTTCTTGTGGCAGAAGGAGCCAGACGTTTCCCGTTTGGGAAAAAGTCTCTGCCGAGAACGGACACGATGACATGTCCCATCTCTGGGAAAGCACAGATCCCAAGCGCTGCTGTGCCTGTGAATAGGGTGCATGGGGAAGGTGAAGACCAGCAACAGCTTTCAGGGCTGGCCCCTTCCTTGTGGGAGAATGAGCCGGACGTTTCCCGTTAGGGAAAAAGGCTCTGCCGAGAAAGGACATGGTGACATGTCCCGTCTCTGGGAAAGCACAGATCCCTAGTGATGTTCTGCCTCTGAATATGCTGCCAAGGGAAGGTGAAGACCAGCAACAGCTTTCAGGGCTGGCCCCTTCCTTGTGGCAGAAGGAGCCGGACGTTTCCCTTTCGGGAAAAAGGCTCTGCTGAGAACGGACACGATGACATGTCCCGTCACTGGGAAAGCACAGGTCCCAAGCGCTGCTCTGCCTATGAATAGGGTGCATGGGGAAGTGAAGACCAGCAACAGCTTTCAGGGCTGGCCCCTTCCTTGTGGCAGAAGGAGCCGGACGTTTCCCATTTGGGAAAAAGGCTCTGCCAAGAACGGACACGATGACATGTCCCATCTCTGGGAAAGCACAGATCCCAAGCGCTGCTGTGCTTATTAATACGCTGCCCAGGGAAGGTGAAGACCAGCAGCAGCTTTCAGGGCTGGCCCCTTCCTTGTGGGAGAAGGAGACGGACGTTTCCCGTTTCGGAAAAAGGCTCTGCCGAGAACGGACACGATGACATGTCCCGTCTCTGGGAAAGCATACATCCCAATCGTTGCTGTGCCTCTGAATAGGCTGCCCAGGGAAGGCGAAGACCAGCAAGAGCTTTTAGGGCTGGCCCCTTTCTTGTGGCAGAAGGAGCCAGACGTTTCCCGTTTGGGAAAAAAGCTCTGCCGAGATAGGACACGATGACATCTCCCGTCCCTGGGAAAGCACAGGTTCCAAGCGCTGCTGTGCCTGTGCATAGGGTGCACAGGGAAGGTGAAGACCAGCAACAGCTTTCTGGGCTAGCACCTTCCTTGTGGGAGAAGGAGCCGGACATTTCCCGTTTGGGAAAAAGGCTCTGCCGAGAAAGGACACGATGACATGTACCGTCTCTGGGAAAGCACAGATCCCAAGCGTTGCTGTGCTTATTAATAGGCTGCCCAGGGAAGGTGAAGACCAGCAACAGCTCTCTGGGCTAGCACCTTCCTTGTGGGAGAAGGAGCCGGACGTTTCCCGTTTGGGAAAAAGGTTCTGCCGAGAAAGGACACGATGACATGTCCCGTCTCTGGGAAAGCACAGATCCCTAGTGATGTTCTGCCTCTGAATATGCTGCCAAGGGAAGGTGAAGACCAGCAACAGCTTTCAGGGCTGGCCCCTTCCTTGTGGCAGAAGGAGCCGGATGTTTCCCGTTTGGGAAAAAAGCTCTGCCGAGAACGGACACGATGACATCTCCCGTCCCTGGGAAAGCAGAGGTCCCAAGCGCTGCTGTGCCTGTGAATAGGGTGCACGGGGAAGGTGAAGAGCAGCAAGAGCTTTCAGGGCTAGCACCTTCATTGTGGGAGAAGGAGCCGGACGTTTCCCGTTTGGGAAAAAGTTTCTGCCGAGAAAGGACACGATGACATGTCCCGCCTCTGGGAAAGCACAGATCCCAAGCGCTGCTGTGCCTGTGAATAGGGTGCCAAGGGAAGGTGAAGACCAGCAACAGCTTTCAGGGCTGGCCCCTTCCTTGTGGCAGAAGGAGCCGGACGTTTCCCTTTCGGGAAAAAGGCTCTGCTGAGAACGGACACGATGACATGTCCCGTCACTGGGAAAGCACAGGTCCCAAGCGCTGCTCTGCCTATGAATAGGGTGCATGGGGAAGTGAAGACCAGCAACAGCTTTCAGGGCTGGCCCCTTCCTTGTGGCAGAAGGAGCCGGACGTTTCCCATTTGGGAAAAAGGCTCTGCCAAGAACGGACACGATGACATGTCCCATCTCTGGGAAAGCACAGATCCCAAGCGCTGCTGTGCTTATTAATACGCTGCCCAGGGAAGGTGAAGACCAGCAGCAGCTTTCAGGGCTGGCCCCTTCCTTGTGGGAGAAGGAGACGGACGTTTCCCGTTTGGGAAAAAGGCTCTGCTGAGAACGGACACGATGACATGTCCCGTCTCTGGGAAAGCATACATCCCAATCGTTGCTGTGCCTCTGAATAGGCTGCCCAGGGAAGGCGAAGACCAGCAAGAGCTTTTAGGGCTGGCCCCTTTCTTGTGGCAGAAGGAGCCAGACGTTTCCCGTTTGGGAAAAAAGCTCTGCCGAGATAGGACACGATGACATCTCCCGTCCCTGGGAAAGCACAGGTTCCAAGCGCTGCTGTGCCTGTGCATAGGGTGCACAGGGAAGGTGAAGACCAGCAACAGCTTTCTGGGCTAGCACCTTCCTTGTGGGAGAAGGAGCCGGACATTTCCCGTTTGGGAAAAAGGCTCTGCCGAGAAAGGACACGATGACATGTACCGTCTCTGGGAAAGCACAGATCCCAAGCGTTGCTGTGCTTATTAATAGGCTGCGCAGGGAAGGTGAAGACCAGCAACAGCTCTCTGGGCTAGCACCTTCCTTGTGGGAGAAGGAGCCGGACGTTTCCCGTTTGGGAAAAAGGTTCTGCCGAGAAAGGACACGATGACATGTCCCGTCTCTGGGAAAGCACAGATCCCTAGTGATGTTCTGCCTCTGAATATGCTGCCAAGGGAAGGTGAAGACCAGCAACAGCTTTCAGGGCTGGCCCCTTCCTTGTGGCAGAAGGAGCCAGACGTTTCCCGTTTGGGAAAAAGGCTCTGCTGAGAACGGACACGATAACATGACCCGTCTCTGGGAAAGCATAGATCCCAATCGTTGCTGTGCCTCTGAATAGGCTGCCCAGGGAAGGCGAAGACCAGCAAGAGCTTTTAGGGCTGGCCCCTTTCTTGTGGCAGAAGGAGCCAGACGTTTTCCATTTGGGAAAAAAGCTCTGCCGAGATAGGACACGATGACATCTCCCGTCCCTGGGAAAGCACAGGTTCCAAGCGCTGCTGTGCCTGTGCATAGGGTGCACGGGGAAGGTGAAGACCAGCAACAGCTTTCTGGGCTAGCACCTTCCTTGTGGGAGAAGGAGCCGGACGTTTCCCGTTTGGGAAAAAGGCTCTGCCGAGAAAGGACACGATGACATGTCCCGTCTCTGGGAAACCACAGATCCCAATCGTTGCTGTGCTTATTAATAGGCTGCCCAGGGAAGGTGAAGACCAGCAACAGCTCTCTGGGCTAGCACCTTCCTTGTGGGAGAAGGAGCCGGACGTTTCCCGTTTGGGAAAAAGGTTCTGCCGAGAAAGGACACGATGACATGTCCCGTCTCTGGGAAAGCACAGATCCCAAGCGCTGCTGTGCCTGTGAACAGGGTGCCAAGGGAAGGTGAAGACCAGCAACAGCTTTTAGGGCTGGCCCCTTCCTTGTGGCAGAAGGAGCCGGACGTTTCCCTTTTGGGAAAAAGGCTCTGCCGAGAACGGACACGATGACATGTCCCGTGTCTGGGAAAGCACAGATCCCAAGCGCTGCTGTGCCTATGAATAGGGTGCATGGGGAAGGTGAAGACCAGCAACAGCTTTCAGGGCTAGCACCTTCATTGTGAGAGAAGGAGCCGGACATTTCCCATTTTAGAAAAGGGCTCTGCCGAGAAAGGACACGATGACATGTCCCGTCTCTGGGAAAGAACAGAGCCGAACCGCTGCTGTGCCTATGAATAGGCTGCCCAGGGAAGGTGTAGACCAGCAACAACTTTTAGGGCTGGCCCCTTCCTTGTGGCAGAAGGAGCCGGACGTTTCCCGTTTGGGAAAAAGTTTCTGCCGAGAAAGGACACGATGACATGTCCCGCCTCTGGGAAAGCACAGATCCCAAGCGCTGCTGTGCCTGTGAATAGGGTGCATGGGGAAGGTGAAGACCAGCAACAGCTTTCAGGGCTGGCCCCTTCCTTGTGGCAGAAGGAGCTGGACGTTTCCCTTTTGGGAAAAAGGCTCTGCCGAGAACGGACAAGATGACATGTCCCGTCTCTGGGAAAGCATACATCCCAATCGTTGCTGTGCCTCTGAATAGGCTGCCCAGGGAAGGCGAAGACCAGCAAGAGCTTTTAGGGCTGGCCCCTTTCTTGTGGCAGAAGGAGCCAGACGTTTCCCATTTGGGAAAAAAGCTCTGCCGAGATAGGACACGATGACATCTCCCGTCCCTGGGAAAGCACAGGTTCCAAGCGCTGCTGTGCCTGTGCATAGGGTGCACAGGGAAGGTGAAGACCAGCAACAGCTTTCTGGGCTAGCACCTTCCTTGTGGGAGAAGGAGCCGGACGTTTCCCGTTTGGGAAAAAGGCTCTGCCGAGAAAGGACACGATGACATGTCCCGTCTCTGGGAAAGCACAGATCCCAAGCGCTGCTGTGCCTGTGAATAGGGTGCCCAGGGAAGGTGAAGACCAGCAAGAGCTTTCAGGGCTAGCACCTTCATTTTGGGAGAAGGAGCCGGACGTTTCCCTTTTGGGAAAAAGTTTCTGACGAGAACGGACACGATGACATGTCCCTTCTCTGGGAAAGCACAGATCCCTAGTGATGTTCTGCCTCTGAATATGCTGCCAAGGGAAGGTGAAGACCAGCAACAGCTTTCAGGGCTGGCCCCTTCCTTGTGGCAGAAGGAGCCGGACGTTTCCCTTTCGGGAAAAAGGCTCTGCTGAGAAAGGACACGATGACATGTCCCGTGACTGGGAAAGCACAGCTCCCAAGCGCTGCTCTGCCTATGAATAGGTTGCATGGGGAAGGTGAAGACCAGCAACAGCTTTCAGGGCTGGCCCCTTCCTTGTGGCAGAAGGAGCCGGACGTTTCCCATTTGGGAAAAAGGCTCTGCCGAGAACGGACACGATGACATGTCCCATCTCTGGGAAAGCACAGATCCCAAGCGCTGCTGTGCTTATTAATAGGCTGCCCAGGGAAGGTGAAGACCAGCAGCAGCTTTCAGGGCTGGCCCCTTCCTTGTGGGAGAAGGAGACGGACGTTTCCCGTTTGGGAAAAAGGCTCTGCCGAGAACGGACACGATGACATGTCCCGTCTCTGGGAAAGCACAGAGCCCAATCGTTGCTGTGCCTCTGAATAGGCTGCCCAGGGAAGGCGAAGACCAGCAAGAGCTTTTAGGGCTGGCCCCTTTCTTGTGGCAGAAGGAGCCAGACGTTTCCCGTTTGGGAAAAAAGCTCTGCCGAGATAGGACACGATGACATCTCCCGTCCCTGGGAAAGCACAGGTTCCAAGCGCTGCTGTGCCTGTGCATAGGGTGCACGGGGAAGGTGAAGACCAGCAACAGCTTTCTGGGCTAGCACCTTCCTTGTGGGAGAAGGAGCCGGACGTTTCCCGTTTGGGAAAAAAGCTCTGCCGAGAAAGGACACGATGACATGTACCGTCTCTGGGAAAGCACAGATCCCAAGCGTTGCTGTGCTTATTAATAGGCTGCCCAGGGAAGGTGAAGACCAGCAACAGCTCTCTGGGCTAGCACCTTCCTTGTGGGAGAAGGAGCTGGACGTTTCCCGTTTGGGAAAAAGGTTCTGCCGAGAAAGGACACGATGACATGTCCCGTCTCTGGGAAAGCACAGATCCCTAGTGATGTTCTGCCTCTGAATATGCTGCCAAGCGAAAGTGAAGACCAGCAACAGCTTTCAGGGCTGGCCCCTTCCTTGTGGCAGAAGGAGCCGGACGTTTCCCGTTTGGGAAAAATACTCTGCCGAGAACGGACACGATGACATGTCCCGTCTCTGGGAAAGCATAGATCCCAATCGTTGCTGTGCCTCTGAATAGGCTGCCCAGGGAAGGCGAAGACCAGCAAGAGCTTTTAGGGCTGGCCCTTTTCTTGTGGCAGAAGGAGCCGGACGTTTCCCGTTTGGGAAAAAGTCTCTGCCGAGAATGGACACGATGACATGTCCCATCTCTGGGAAAGCACAGGTCCCAAGCGTTGCTGTGCTTATTAATAGCCTGCCCAGGGAAGGTGAAGACCAGCAACAACTTTTAGGGCTGGCCCCTTCCTTGTGGGAGAAGGAGCCGGACGTTTCCCTTTTGGGAAGAAAGCTCTGCCGAGAAAGGACACGATGACATCTCCCGTCCCTGAGAAAGCACAGATCCGAAGCGCTGCTGTGCCTGTGAATAGGATGCACGGGGAAGGTGAAGACCAGCAAGAGCTTTCAGGCCTAGCACCTTCTTTGTGGGAGAAGGAGCCGGACGTTTCCCGTTTGGGAAAAAAGCTCTGCCGAGAACGGACACGATGACATGTCCCGTCTCTGGGAAAGCACAGATACCTAGTGATGTTCTGCCTCTGAATATGCTGCCAAGGGAAGGTGAAGACCAGCAACAGCTTTCAGGGCTGGCCCCTTCCTTGTGGCAGAAGGAGCCGGACGTTTCCCTTTTGGGAAAATGGCTCTGCTGAGAACGGACACGATGACATGTCAAGTCTCTGGGAAAGCACAGGTCCCAAGCGCTGCTCTGCCTATGAATAGGGTGCATGGGGAAGGTGAAGACCAGCAACAGCTTTCAGGGCTGGCCCCTTCCTTGTGGCAGAAGGAGCCGGACGTTTCCCATTTGGGAAAAAAGCTCTGCCGAGATAGGACACGATGACATCTCCCGTCCCTGGGAAAGCACAGGTTCCAAGCGCTGCTGTGCCTGTGCATAGGGGGCACGGGGAAGGTGAAGACCAGCAACAGCTTTCTGGGCTAGCACCTTCGTTGTGGGAGAAGGAGCCGGACGTTTCCCGTTTGGGAAAAAGCTCTGCCGAGAAAGGACACGATGACATGTACCGTCTCTGGGAAAGCACAGATCCCAAGCGTTGCTGTGCTTATTAATAGGCTGCGCAGGGAAGGTGAAGACCAGCAACAGCTCTCTGGGCTAGCACCTTCCTTGTGGGAGACGGAGCCGGACGTTTCCCGTTTGGGAAAAAGGTTCTGCCGAGAAAGGACACGATGACATGTCCCGTCTCTGGGAAAGCACAGATCCCAAGCGCTGCTGTGCCTGTGAACAGGGTGCCAAGGGAAGGTGAAGACCAGCAACAGCTTTCAGGGCTGGCCCCTTCCTTGTGGCAGAAGGAGCCGGACGTTTCCCGTTTGGGAAAAATACTCTGCCGAGAACGGACACGATGACATGTCCCGTGTCTGGGAAAGCACAGGTCCCAAGCGCTGCTGTGCCTATGAATAGGGTGCATGGGGAAGGTGAAGACCAGCAACAGCTTTCAGGGCTAGCACCTTCATTGTGAGAGAAGGAGCCGGACGTTTCCCATTTTAGAAAAAGGCTCTGCCGAGAAAGGACACGATGACATGTACCGTCTCTGCGAAAGCACAGATCCCAAGCGTTGCTGTGCTTTTTAATAGGCTGCCCAGGGAAGGTGAAGACCAGCAACAGCTTTCAGGGCTAGCACCTTCATTGTGGGAGAAGGAGCCGGACGTTTCCTGTTTGGGAAAAAGGTTCTGCCAAGAAAGGACACGATGACATGTCCCGTCTCTGGGAAAGCACAGATCCCTAGTGTTGTTCTGCCTCTGAATATGGTGCCAAGGGAAGGTGAAGACCAGCAACAGCTTTCAGGGCTAGCACCTTCCTTGTGGCAGAAGGAGCCGGACGTTTCCCGTTTGGGAAAAATACTCTGCCGAGAACGGACACGATGACATGTCCCGTCTCTGGGAAAGCATAGATCCCAAGCGTTGCTGTGCCTCTGAATAGGCTGCCCAGGGAAGGCGAAGACCAGCAACAGCTTTTAGGGCTGGCCCCTTCCTTGTGGCAGAAGGAGCTAGACGTTTCCCGTTTGGGAAAAAGTCTCGGCCGAGAATGGACACGATGACATGTCCCGTCTCTGGGAAAGAACAGAGCCCAACCGCTGCTGTGCCTATGAATAGGGTGCACGGGGAAGGTGTAGACCAGCAACAACTTTTACGGCTGGCCCCTTCCTTGTGGCAGAAGGAGCCGGATGTTTCCCGTTTGGGAAAAAAGCTCTGCCGAGAACGGACACGATGACATCTCCCGTCCCTGGGAAAGCAGAGGTCCCAAGCACTGCTGTGCCTGTGAATAGGGTGCACGGGGAAGGTGAAGAGCAGCAAGAGCTTTCAGGGCTAGCACCTTCATTGTGGGAGAAGGAGCCGGACGTTTCCCGTTTGGGAAAAAGTTTCTGCCGAGAAAGGACACGATGACATGTCCCGTCTCTAGGAAAGCACAGATCCCAAGCGCTGCTGTGCCTGTGAATAGGGTGCCCAGGGAAGGTGAAGACCAGCAAGAGCTTTCAGGGCTAGCACCTTCATTTTGGGAGAAGGAGCCGGACGTTTCCCTTTTGGGAAAAAGTTTCTGACGAGAATGGACACGATGACATGTACCGTCTCTGGGAAAGCACAGGTCCCAAGCGCTGCTGTGCCTGTGAATAGGGTGCCAAGGGAATGTGAAGGCCAGCAACAGCTTTCAGGGCTGGCCCCTTCCTTGTGGCAGAAGGAGCCGGACGTTTCTCTTTTGGGAAAAAGGCTCTGCCGAGAACGGACACGATGACATGTCCCTTCTCTGGGAAAGCACAGATCCCTAGTGATGTTCTGCCTCTGAATATGCTGCCAAGGGAAGGTGAAGACCAGCAACAGCTTTCAGGGCTGGCCCCTTCCTTGTGGCAGAAGGAGCCGGACGTTTCCCTTTCGGGAAAAAGGCTCTGCTGAGAAAGGACACGATGACATGTCCCGTGACTGGGAAAGCACAGCTCCCAAGCGCTGCTCTGCCTATGAATAGGTTGCATGGGGAAGGTGAAGACCAGCAACAGCTTTCAGGGCTGGCCCCTTCCTTGTGGCAGAAGGAGCCGGACGTTTCCCATTTGGGAAAAAGGCTCTGCCGAGAACGGACACGATGACATGTCCCATCTCTGGGAAAGCACAGATCCCAAGCGCTGCTGTGCTTATTAATAGGCTGCCCAGGGAAGGTGAAGACCAGCAGCAGCTTTCAGGGCTGGCCCCTTCCTTGTGGGAGAAGGAGACGGACGTTTCCCATTTGGGAAAAAGGCTCTGCCGAGAACGGACACGATGACATGTCCCGTCTCTGGGAAAGCACAGAGCCCAATCGCTGCTGTGCCTCTGAATAGGCTGCCCAGGGAAGGCGAAGACCAGCAAGAGCTTTTAGGGCTGGCCCCTTTCTTGTGGCAGAAGGAGCCAGACGTTTCCCGTTTGGGAAAAAAGCTCTGCCGAGATAGGACACGATGACATCTCCCGTCCCTGGGAAAGCACAGGTTCCAAGCGCTGCTGTGCCTGTGCATAGGGTGCACGGGGAAGGTGAAGACCAGCAACAGCTTTCTGGGCTAGCACCTTCCTTGTGGGAGAAGGAGCCGGACGTTTCCCGTTTGGGAAAAAAGCTCTGCCGAGAAAGGACACGATGACATGTACCGTCTCTGGGAAAGCACAGATCCCAAGCGTTGCTGTGCTTATTAATAGGCTGCCCAGGGAAGGTGAAGACCAGCAACAGCTCTCTGGGCTAGCACCTTCCTTGTGGGAGAAGGAGCTGGACGTTTCCCGTTTGGGAAAAAGGTTCTGCCGAGAAAGGACACGATGACATGTCCCGTCTCTGGGAAAGCACAGATCCCTAGTGATGTTCTGCCTCTGAATATGCTGCCAAGCAAAAGTGAAGACCAGCAACAGCTTTCAGGGCTGGCCCCTTCCTTGTGGCAGAAGGAGCCGGACGTTTCCCGTTTGGGAAAAATACTCTGCCGAGAACGGACACGATGACATGTCCCGTCTCTGGGAAAGCATAGATCCCAATCGTTGCTGTGCCTCTGAATAGGCTGCCCAGGGAAGGCGAAGACCAGCAAGAGCTTTTAGGGCTGGCCCTTTTCTTGTGGCAGAAGGAGCCGGACGTTTCCCGTTTGGGAAAAAGTCTCTGCCGAGAACGGACACGATGACATGTCCCGTCTCTGGGAAAGCACAGATTCCAAGCGTTGCTGTGCTTATTAATAGCCTGCCCAGGGAAGGTGAAGACCAGCAACAACTTTTAGGGCTGGCCCCTTCCTTGTGGGAGAAGGAGCCGGACGTTTCCCTTTTGGGAAGAAAGCTCTGCCGAGAAAGGACACGATGACATCTCCCGTCCCTGAGAAAGCACAGATCCGAAGCGCTGCTGTGCCTGTGAATAGGATGCACGGGGAAGGTGAAGACCAGCAAGAGCTTTCAGGCCTAGCACCTTCTTTGTGGGAGAAGGAGCCGGACGTTTCCCGTTTGGGAAAAAAGCTCTGCCGAGAACGGACACGATGACATGTCCCGTCTCTGGGAAAGCACAGATACCTAGTGATGTTCTGCCTCTGAATATGCTGCCAAGGGAAGGTGAAGACCAGCAACAGCTTTCAGGGCTGGCCCCTTCCTTGTGGCAGAAGGAGCCGGACGTTTCCCTTTTGGGAAAATGGCTCTGCTGAGAACGGACACGATGACATGTCAAGTCTCTGGGAAAGCACAGGTCCCAAGCGCTGCTCTGCCTATGAATAGGGTGCATGGGGAAGGTGAAGACCAGCAACAGCTTTCAGGGCTGGCCCCTTCCTTGTGGCAGAAGGAGCCGGACGTTTCCCATTTGGGAAAAAGTCTCTGCCGAGAACGGACAAGATGACATGTCCCGTCTCTGGGAAAGCATACATCCCAATCGTTGCTGTGCCTCTGAATAGGCTGCCCAGGGAAGGCGAAGACCAGCAAGAGCTTTTAGGGCTGGCTCCTTTCTTGTGGCAGAAGGAGCCAGACGTTTCCCGTTTGGGAAAAAAGCTCTGCCGAGATAGGACACGATGACATCTCCCGTCCCTGGGAAAGCACAGGTTCCAAGCGCTGCTGTGCCTGTGAATAGGGTGCACGGGGAAGGTGAAGACCAGCAACAGCTTTCTGGGCTAGCACCTTCCTTGTGGGAGAAGGAGCCGGACGTTTCCCGTTTGGGAAAAAGGCTCTGCCGAGAAAGGACACAATGACATGTACCGTCTCTGGGAAAGCACAGATCCCAAGCGTTGCTGTGCTTATTAATAGGCTGCGCAGGGAAGGTGAAGACCAGCAACAGCTCTCTGGGCTAGCACCTTCCTTGTGGGAGAAGGAGCCGGACGTTTCCCGTTTGGGAAAAAGGTTCTGCCGAGAAAGGACACTATGACATGTCCCGTCTCTGGGAAAGCACAGATCCCAAGCGCTGCTGTGCCTGTGAACAGGGTGCCAAGGGAAGGTGAAGACCAGCAACAGCTTTTAGGGCTGGCCCCTTCCTTGTGGCAGAAGGAGCCGGACGTTTCCCTTTTGGGAAAAAGGCTCTGCCGAGAACGGACACGATGACATGTCCCGTCTCTGGGAAAGCACAGGTCCCAAGCATTGCTGTGTTTATTAATAGGCTGCCCAGGGAAGGTGAAGACCAGCAACAGCTCTCTGGGATAGCACCTTCATTTTGGGGGAATGAGCTGGACGTTTCCCGTTTGGGAAAAAGATTCTGCCGAGAAAGGACACGATGACATGTCCCGTCTCTGGGAAAGCACAGATCCCTAGTGATGTTCTGCCTCTGAATATGCTGCCAAGGGAAGGTGAAGACCAGCAACAGCTTTCAGGGCTGGCCCCTTCCTTGAGGCAGAAGGAGCCGGACGTTTCCCTTTTGGGAAAAAGGCTCTGCCGAGAACGGACACGATGACATGTCCCGTGTCTGGTAAAGCACAGGTCCCAAGCGCTGCTGTGCCTATGAATAGGGTGCATGGGGAAGGTGAAGACCAGAAACAGCTTTCAGGGCTAGCACCTTCCTTGTGGGAGAAGGAGCCGGACATTTCCCATTTTGGAAAAAGGCTCTGCCGAGAAAGGACACGATGACATGTACCGTCTCTGGGAAAGCACAGATCCCAAGCGTTGCTGTGCTTTTTAATATGCTGCCCAGGGAAGGTGAAGACCAGCAACAGCTTTCTGGGCTAGCACCTTCATTGTGGCAGAAGGAGCCGGACGTTTCCCGTTTGGGAAAAAGGCTCTGCCGAGAAAGGACATGATGACATGTCCCGTCTCTGGGAAAGCACAGATCCCTAGTGATGTTCTGCCTCTGAATATGCTGCCAAGGGAAAGTGAAGACCAGCAACAGCTTTCAGGGCTGGCCCCTTCCTTGTGGCAGAAGGAGCTGGACGTTTCCCGTTTGGGAAAAATACTCTGCCGAGAACAGACACGATGACATGTCCCGTCTCTGGGAAAGCATACATCCCAATCGTTGCTGTGCCTCTGAATAGGCTGCCCAGGGAAGGCGAAGACCAGCAAGAGCTTTTAGGGCTGGCCCCTTTCTTGTGGCAGAAGGAGCCAGACGTTTCCCGTTTGGGAAAAAGTCTCTGCCGAGAACGGACACGATGACATGTCCCATCTCTGGGAAAGCACAGATCCCAAGCGCTGCTGTGCCTGTGAATAGGGTGCATGGGGAAGGTGAAGACCAGCAACAGCTTTCAGGGCTGGCCCCTTCCTTGTGGGAGAATGAGCCGGACGTTTCCCGTTAGGGAAAAAGGCTCTGCCGAGAAAGGACATGGTGACATGTCCCGTCTCTGGGAAAGCACAGATCCCTAGTGATGTTCTGCCTCTGAATATGCTGCCAAGGGAAGGTGAAGACCAGCAACAGCTTTCAGGGCTGGCCCCTTCCTTGTGGCAGAAGGAGCCGGACGTTTCCCTTTTGGGAAAAAGGCTCTGCCGAGAACGGACACGATGACATGTCCCGTCTCTGGGAAAGCACAGGTCCCAAGCGCTGCTGTGCTTATTAATAGGCTGCCCAGGGAAGGTGAAGACCAGCAACAGCTTTCAGGGCTGGCCCCTTCCTTGTGGGAGAAGGAGACGGACGTTTCCCTTTTGGGAAAAAGTCTCTGCCGAGAAAGTACACGATGACATGTCCCGTCTCTGAGAAAGCACAGAATCCAAGCTCTGCGGTGCCTATGAATAGGGTGCCCAGGGAAGGTAAAGACCAGCAAGAGCTTTCAGGGCTGGCCCCTTCCTTGTGGCAGAAGGAGCCGGACGTTTCCCTTTTGGGAAAAAGGCTCTGCCGAGAAAGGACACAATGACATGTACCGTCTCTGGGAAAGCACAGATCCCAAGCGTTGCTGTGCTTTTTAATAGGCTGCCCAGGGAAGGTGAAGACCAGCAACAGCTTTCTGGGCTAGCACCTTCCTTGTGGGAGAAGGAGCCGGATGTTTCCCGCTGGGGAAAAAGGCTCTGCCGAGAAAGGACATGATGACATGTCCCGTCTCTGGGAAAGCACAGATCCCTAGTGATGTTCTGCCTCTGAATATGCTGCCAAGGGAAGGTGAAGACCAGCAACAGCTTTCAGGGCTGGCCCCTTCCTTGTGGCAGAAGGAGCCGGACGTTTCCCTTTTGGGAAAAAGGCTCTGCCGAGAACGGACACGATGACATGTCCCGTCTCTGGGAAAGCACAGGTCCCAAGCGCTGCTGTGCCTATGAATAGGGTGCATGGGGAAGGTGACGACCAGAAACAGCTTTCAGGGCTAGCACCTTCCTTGTGGGAGAAGGAGCCGGACATTTCCCATTTTGGAAAAAGGCTCTGCCGAGAAAGGACACGATGACATGTACCGTCTCTGGGAAAGCACAGATCCCAAGCGTTGCTGTGCTTTTTAATATGCTGCCCAGGGAAGGTGAAGACCAGCAACAGCTTTCTGGGCTAGCACCTTCATTGTGGCAGAAGGAGCCGGACGTTTCCCGTTTGGGAAAAAGGTTCTGCCGAGAAAGGACACGATGACATGTCCCGTCTCTGGGAAAGCACAGATCCCAAGCGCTGCTGTGCCTATGAATAGGGTGCATGGGGAAGGTGAAGACCAGCAACAGCTTTCAGGGCTAGCACCTTCATTGTGAGAGAAGGAGCCGGACGTTTCCCGTTTGGGAAAAAGGCTCTGCCGAGAAAGGACACAATGACATGTACCGTCTCTGGGAAAGCACAGATCCCAAGCGTTGCTGTGCTTTTTAATATGCTGCCCAGGGAAGGTGAAGACCAGCAACAGCTTTCTGGGCTAGCACCTTCCTTGTGGGAGAAGGAGCCGGATGTTTCACGTTGGGGAAAAAGGCTCTGCCGAGAAAGGACATGATGACATGTCCCGTCTCTGGGAAAGCACAGATCCCTAGTGATGTTCTGCCTCTGGATATGCTGCCAAGGGAAGGTGAAGACCAGCAACAGCTTTCAGGGCTGGCCCCTTCCTTGTGGCAGAAGGAGCCGGACGTTTCCCTTTTGGGAAAAAGGCTCTGCCGAGAACGGACACGATGACATGTCCCGTCTCTGGGAAAGCACAGGTCCCAAGCGCTGCTGTGCCTATGAATAGGGTGCATGGGGAAGGTGAAGACCAGCAACAGCTTTCAGGGCTAGCACCTTCATTGTGAGAGAAGGAGCCGGACGTTTCCCATTTTGGAAAAAGGCTCTGCCGAGAAAGGACACAATGACATGTACCGTCTCTGGGAAAGCACAGATCCCAAGCGTTGCTGTGCTTTTTAATATGCTGCCCAGGGAAGGTGAAGACCAGCAACAGCTTTCTGGGCTAGCACCTTCCTTGTGGCAGAAGGAGCCGGATGTTTCACGTTGGGGAAAAAGGCTCTGCCGAGAAAGGACATGATGACATGTCCCGTCTCTGGGAAAGCAGAGATCCCTAGTGATGTTCTGCCTCTGAATATGCTGCCAAGGGAAGGTGAAGACCAGCAACAGCTTTCAGGGCTGGCCCCTTCCTTGTGGCAGAAGGAGCCGGACGTTTCCCTTTTGGGAAAAAGGCTCTGCCGAGAACGGACACGATGACATGTCTCGTGTCTGGGAAAGCACAGGTCCCAAGCGCTGCTGTGCCTATGAATAGGGTGCATGGGGAAGGTGAAGACCAGAAACAGCTTTCAGGGCTAGCACCTTCCTTGTGGGAGAAGGAGCCGGACATTTCCAATTTTGGAAAAAGGCTCTGCCGAGAAAGGACACGATGACATGTACCGTCTCTGGGAAAGCACAGATCCCAAGCGTTGCTGTGCTTTTTAATAGGCTGCCCAGGGAAGGTGAAGACCAGCAAGAGCTTTCTGGGCTAGCACCTTCCTTGTGGGAGAAGGAGCCGGATGTTTCCCGTTGGGGAAAAAGGCTCTGCCGAGAAAGGACATGATGACATGTCCCGTCTCTGGGAAAGCAGAGATCCCTAGTGATGTTCTGCCTCTGAATATGCTGCCAAGGGAAGGTGAAGACCAGCAACAGCTTTCAGGGCTGGCCCCTTCCTTGTGGCAGAAGGAGCCGGACGTTTCCCTTTTGGGAAAAAGGCTCTGCCGAGAACGGACACGATGACATGTCCCGTGTCTGGGAAAGCACAGGTCCCAAGCGCTGCTGTGCCTATGAATAGGGTGCATGGGGAAGGTGAAGACCAGCAACAGCTTTCAGGGCTAGCACCTTCCTTGTGGGAGAAGGAGTCGGACATTTCCCATTTTGGAAAAAGGCTCTGCCGAGAAAGGACACGATGACATGTCCCGTCTGTGGGAAAGCACAGATCCCAAGCGTTGCTGTGCTTTTTAATATGCTGCCCAGGGAAGGTGAAGACCAGCAACAGCTTTCTGGGCTAGCACCTTCATTGTGGCAGAAGGAGCCGGACGTTTCCCGTTTGGGAAAAAGGCTCTGCCGAGAAAGGACATGGTGACATGTCCCGTCTCTGGGAAAGCACAGATCCCTAGTGATGTTCTGCCTCTGAATATGCTGCCAAGGGAAAGTGAAGACCAGCAACAGCTTTCAGGGCTGGCCCCTTCCTTGTGGCAGAAGGAGCTGGACATTTCCCGTTTGGGAAAAATACTCTGCCGAGAACGGACACGATGACATGTCCCGTCTCTGGGAAAGCATAGATCCCAATCGTTGCTGTGCCTCTGAATAGGCTGCCCAGGGAAGGCGAAGACCAGCAAGAGCTTTTAGGGCTGGCCCCTTTCTTGTGGCAGAAGGAGCCACACGTTTCCCGTTTGGGAAAAAGTCTCTGCCGAGAACGGACACGATGACATGTCCCGTCTCTGGGAAAGCACAGATCCCAAGCGCTGCTGTGCCTGTGAATAGGGTGCATGGGGAAGGTGAAGATCAGCAACAGCTTTCTGGGCTGGCCCCTTCCTTGTGGGAGAATGAGCCGGACGTTTCCCGTTTGGGAAAAAGGCTCTGCCGAGAAAGGACACGATGACATGTCCCGTCTCTGGGAAAGCACAGATCCCTAGTGATGTTCTGCCTCTGAATGTCCTGCCAAGGGAAGGTGAAGACCAGCAGCAGCTTTCAGGGCTGGCCCCTTCCTTGTGGCAGAAGGAGCCGGACGTTTCCCTTTTGGGAAAAAGGCTCTGCCGAGAAAGGACACGATGACATGTCTCGTGTCTGGTAAAGCACAGGTCCCAAGCGCTGCTGTGCTTATTAATAGGCTGCCCAGGGAAGGTGAAGACCAGCAACAGCTTTCAGGGCTGGCCCCTTCCTTGTGGGAGAAGGAGACGGACGTTTCCCTTTTGGGAAAAAGTCTCTGCCGAGAAAGTACACGATGACATGTCCCGTCTCTGAGAAAGCACAGAATCCAAGCTCTGCGGTGCCTATGAATAGGGTGCATGGGGAAGGTGAAGACCAGAAACAGCTTTCAGGGCTAGCACCTTCATTGTGAGAGAAGGAGCCGGACGTTTCCCATTTTTGAAAAAGGCTCTGCCGAGAAAGGACACAATGACATGTCCCGTCTCTGGGAAAGCACAGATCCCAAGCGTTGCAGTGCTTTTTAATAGGCTGCCCAGGGAAGGTGAAGACCAGCAACAGCTCTCTGGGCTAGCACCTTCCTTGTGGGAGAAGGAGCCGGACGTTTCGCGTTTGGGAAAAAGGCTCTGCCGAGAACGGACACAATGACATGTCCCGTCTCTGGGAAAGCACAGATCCCTAGTGATGTTCTGCCTCTGAATATGCTGCCAAGGGAAGGTGAAGACCAGCAACAGCTTTCAGGGCTGGCCCCTTCCTTGTGGCAGAAGGAGCCGGACGTTTCCCTTTTGGGAAAAAGGCTCTGCCGAGAACGGACACGATGACATGTCCCGTCTCTGGGAAAGCACAGGTCCCAAGCGCTGCTGTGCCTATGAATAGGGTGCATGGGGAAGGTGAAGACCAGCAACAGCTTTCAGGGCTAGCACCTTCATTGTGAGAGAAGGAGCCGGACGTTTCCCATTTTGGAAAAAGGCTCTGCCGAGAAAGGACACAATGACATGTCCCGTCTCTGGGAAAGCACAGATCCCAAGCGTTGCAGTGCTTTTTAATAGGCTGCCCAGGGAAGGTGAAGACCAGCAACAGCTCTCTGGGCTAGCACCTTCCTTGTGGGAGAAGGAGCCGGACGTTTCGCGTTTGGGAAAAAGTCTCTGCCGAGAACGGACACAATGACATGTCCCGTCTCTGGGAAAGCACAGATCCCTAGTGATGTTCTGCCTCTGAATATGCTGCCAAGGGAAGGTGAAGACCAGCAACAGCTTTCAGGGCTGGCCCCTTCCTTGTGGCAGAAGGAGCCGGACGTTTCCCTTTTGGGAAAAAGGCTCTGCCGAGAACGGACACGATGACATGTCCCGTCTCTGGGAAAGCACAGGTCCCAAGCGCTGCTGTGCCTATGAATAGGGTGCATGGGGAAGGTGAAGACCAGCAACAGCTTTCAGGGCTAGCACCTTCATTGTGAGAGAAGGAGCCGGACGTTTCCCATTTTGGAAAAAGGCTCTGCCGAGAAAGGACACAATGACATGTCCCGTCTCTGGGAAAGCACAGATCCCAAGCGTTGCAGTGCTTTTTAATAGGCTGCCCAGGGAAGGTGAAGACCAGCAACAGCTCTCTGGGCTAGCACCTTCCTTGTGGGAGAAGGAGCCGGACGTTTCGCGTTTGGGAAAAAGTCTCTGCCGAGAACGGACACAATGACATGTCCCGTCTCTGGGAAAGCACAGATCCCTAGTGATGTTCTGCCTCTGAATATCCTGCCAAGGGAAGGTGAAGACCAGCAACAGCTTTCAGGGCTGGCCCCTTCCTTGTGGCAGAAGGAGCCGGACGTTTCCCTTTTGGGAAAAAGGCTCTGCCGAGAACGGACACGATGACATGTCCCGTCTCTGGGAAAGCACAGGTCCCAAGCGCTGCTGTGCCTATGAATAGGGTGCATGGGGAAGGTGAAGACCAGCAACAGCTTTCAGGGCTAGCACCTTCATTGTGAGAGAAGGAGCCGGACGTTTCCCATTTTGGAAAAAGGCTCTGCCGAGAAAGGACACAATGACATGTCCCGTCTCTGGGAAAGCACAGATCCCAAGCGTTGCAGTGCTTTTTAATAGGCTGCCCAGGGAAGGTGAAGACCAGCAACAGCTCTCTGGGCTAGCACCTTCCTTGTGGGAGAAGGAGCCGGACGTTTCGCGTTTGGGAAAAAGTCTCTGCCGAGAACGGACACAATGACATGTCCCGTCTCTGGGAAAGCACAGATCCCTAGTGATGTTCTGCCTCTGAATATGCTGCCAAGGGAAGGTGAAGACCAGCAACAGCTTTCAGGGCTGGCCCCTTCCTTGTGGCAGAAGGAGCCGGACGTTTCCCTTTTGGGAAAAAGGCTCTGCCGAGAACGGACACGATGACATGTCCCGTCTCTGGGAAAGCACAGGTCCCAAGCGCTGCTGTGCCTATGAATAGGGTGCATGGGTAAGGTGAAGACCAGCAACAGCTTTCAGGGCTAGCACCTTCATTGTGAGAGAAGGAGCCGGACGTTTCCCATTTTGGAAAAAGGCTCTGCCGAGAAAGGACACAATGACATGTCCCGTCTCTGGGAAAGCACAGATCCCAAGCGTTGCAGTGCTTTTTAATAGGCTGCCCAGGGAAGGTGAAGACCAGCAACAGCTCTCTGGGCTAGCACCTTCCTTGTGGGAGAAGGAGCCGGACGTTTCGCGTTTGGGAAAAAGTCTCTGCCGAGAACGGACACAATGACATGTCCCGTCTCTGGGAAAGCACAGATCCCTAGTGATGTTCTGCCTCTGAATATGCTGCCAAGGGAAGGTGAAGACCAGCAACAGCTTTCAGGGCTGGCCCCTTCCTTGTGGCAGAAGGAGCCGGACGTTTCCCTTTTGGGAAAAAGGCTCTGCCGAGAACGGACACGATGACATGTCCCGTGTCTGGGAAAGCACAGGTCCCAAGCGCTGCTGTGCCTATGAATAGGGTGCATGGGGAAGGTGAAGACCAGCAACAGCTTTCAGGGCTAGCACCTTCCTTGTGGGAGAAGGAGCCGGACATTTCCCATTTTGGAAAAAGGCTCTGCCGAGAAAGGACACGATGACATGTACCGTCTCTGGGAAAGCACAGATCCCAAGCGTTGCTGTGCTTTTTAATATGCTGCCCAGGGAAGGTGAAGACCAGCAACAGCTTTCTGGGCTAGCACCTTCATTGTGGCAGAAGGAGCCGGACGTTTCCCGTTTGGGAAAAAGGTTCTGCCGAGAAAGGACACGATGACATGTCCCGTCTCTGGGAAAGCACAGATCCCAATCGCTGCTGTGCCTGTGAATAGGGTGCATGGGTAAGGTGAAGACCAGCAACAGCTTTCAGGGCTGGCCCCTCCCTTGTGGGAGAATGAGCCGGACGTTTCCCGTTTGGGAAAAAGGCTCTGCCGAGAAAGGACACGATGACATGTCCCGTCTCTGGGAAAGCACAGATCCCTAGTGATGTTCTGCCTCTGAATATGCTGCCAAGGGAAGGTGAAGACCAGCAACAGCTTTCAGGGCTGGCCCCTTCCTTGTGGCAGAAGGAGACGGACGTTTCCCATTTGGGAAAAAGGCTCTGCCGAGAACGGACACGATGACATGTCCCATCTCTGGGAAAGCACAGATCCCAAGCACTGCTGTGCTTATTAATAGGCTGCCCAGGGAAGGTGAAGACCAGCAACAGCTTTCAGGGCTGGCCCCTTCCTTGTGGCAGAAGGAGACGGACGTTTCCCTTTTGGGAAAAAGTCTCTGCCGAGAAAGTACACGATGACATGTCCCGTCTCTGAGAAAGCACAGAATCCAAGCTCTGCGGTGCCTATGAATAGGGTGCCCAGGGAAGGTAAAGACCAGCAAGAGCTTTCAGGGCTGGCCCCTTCCTTGTGGCAGAAGGAGCCGGACGTTTCCCTTTTGGGAAAAAGGCTCTGCCGAGAACGGACACGATGACATGTCCCGTCTCTGGGAAAGCACAGGTCCCAAGCGCTGCTGTGCCTATGAATAGGGTGCATGGGGAAGGTGAAGACCAGCAACAGCTTTCAGGGCTAGCACCTTCATTGTGAGAGAAGGAGCCGGACGTTTCCCATTTTGGAAAAAGGCTCTGCCGAGAAAGGACACAATGACATGTCCCGTCTCTGGGAAAGCACAGATCCCAAGCGTTGCAGTGCTTTTTAATAGGCTGCCCAGGGAAGGTGAAGACCAGCAACAGCTCTCTGGGCTAGCACCTTCCTTGTGGGAGAAGGAGCCGGACGTTTCGCGTTTGGGAAAAAGTCTCTGCCGAGAACGGACACGATGACATGTCCCGTCTGTGGGAAAGCACAGATCCCTAGTGATGTTATGCCTGTGAATAGGCTGCCCAGGGAAGGTGAAGACCAGCAACAGCTTTCAGGGCTGGCCCCTTCCTTGTGGCAGAAGGAGCCGGACGTTTCCCTTTTGGGAAAAAGGCTCTGCCGAGAACGGACACGATGACATGTCCCGTCTCTGGGAAAGCACAGGTCCCAAGCGCTGCTGTGCCTATGAATAGGGTGCATGGGGAAGGTGAAGACCAGCAACAGCTTTCAGGGCTAGCAGCTTCCTTGTGGGAGAAGGAGCCGGACATTTCCCATTTTGGAAAAAGGCTCTGCCGAGAAAGGACACGATGACATGTACCGTCTCTGGGAAAGCACAGATCCCAAGCGTTGCTGTGCTTTTTAATATTCTGCACAGGGAAGGTGAAGACCAGCAACAGGTTTCTGGGCTAGCACCTTCATTGTGGCAGAAGGAGCCGGACGTTTCCCGTTTGGGAAAAAGGTTCTGCCGAGAAAGGACACGATGACATGTCCCGTCTCTGGGAAAGCACAGATCCCAAGCGCTGCTGTGCCTGTGAATAGGGTGCCAAGGGAAGGTGAAGACCAGCAACAGCTCTCTGGGCTAGCACCTTCATTGTGGGAGAATGAGCCGGACGTTTCCCATTTGGGAAAAAGGCTCTGCAGAGAAAGGACATGATGACATGTCCCGTCTCTGGGAAAGCACAGATCCCTAGTGATGTTCTGCCTCTGAATATGCTGCCAATGGAAAGTGAAGAGCAGCAACAGCTTTCAGGGCTGGCCCCTTCCTTGTGGCAGAAGGAGCCGGACGTTTCCCTTTTGGGAAAAAGGCTCTGACGAGAACGGACACGATGACATGTCCCTTCTCTGGGAAAGCACAGATCCCAAGCGCTGCTGTGCTTATTAATAGGCTGCCCAGGGAAGGTGAAGACCAGCAACAGCTTTCAGGGCTGGCCCCTTCCTTGTGGCAGAAGGAGACGGACGTTTCCCTTTTGGGAAAACGTCCCTGCCGAGAAAGTACACGATGACATGTCCCCTCTCTGAGAAAGCACAGAATCCAAGCTCTGCGGTGCCTATGAATAGGGTGCCCATGGAAGGTAAAGACCAGCAATAGTTTTCAGGGCTGGCCCCTTCCTTGTGGCAGAAGGAGCCGGACGTTTCCACTTTCGGAAAAAGGCTCTGCCGAGAACGGACACGATCACATGTCCCGTGTCTGGGAAAGCACAGGTCCCAAGCGCTGCTGTGCCTATGAATAGGGTGCATTGGGAAGGTGAAGACCAGCAACAGCTTTCAGGGCTAGCACCTTCATTGTGAGAGAAGGAGCCGGACGTTTCCTGTTTGGGAAAAAGGCTCTGCCAAGAACGGACACGATGACATGTCCCGTCTCTGGGAAAGCACAGATCCCAAGCGCTGCTGTGCCTGTGAATACGGTGCACGGGGAAGGTGAAGACCAGCAACAACTTTTAGGGCTGGCCCCTTCCTTGTGGGAGAAGGAGCCGGACGTTTCCCGTTTGGGAAAAAAGCTCTGCCGAGAAAGGACACGATGACATCTCTCGTCCCTGGGAAAGCACAGATCCCTAGTGATGTTCTGCCTCTGAATATGCTGCCAAGGGAAGGTGTAGACCAGCAACAGCTTTCAGGGCTAGCACCTTCATTGTGGGAGAATGAGCTGGACGTTTCCCGTTTGGGAAAAAGGCTCTGCCGAGAAAGGACATGATGACATGTCCCGTCTCTGGGAAAGCACAGATCCCTAGTGATGTTCTGCCTCTGAATATGCTGCCAAGGGAAAGTGAAGACCAGCAACAGCTTTCAGGGCTGGCCCCTTCCTTGTGGCAGAAGGAGCTGGACGTTTCCCTTTTGGGAAAATTACTCTGCCGAGAACGGACACGATGACATGTCCCGTCTCTGGGAAAGCATAGATCCCAATCGTTGCTGTGCCTCTGAATAGTCTGCCCAGGGAAGGCGAAGACCAGCAAGAGCTTTTAGGGCTGGCCCCTTTCTTGTGGCAGAAGGAGCCGGACGTTTCCCGTTTGGGAAAAAGTCTCTGCCGAGAACGGACACGATGACATGTCCCGTCTCTGGGAAAGCACAGATCCCAAGCGCTGCTGTGCCTGTGAATAGGGTGCATGGGGAAGGTGAAGACCAGCAACAGCTTTCTGGGCTGGCCCCTTCCTTGTGGGAGAATGAGCCGGACGTTTCCCGTTTGGGAAAAAGGCTCTGCCGAGAAAGGACATGATGACATGTCCCGTCTCTGGGAAAGCACAGATCCCAAGCGTTGCTGTGCTTATTAATAGGCTGCCCAGGGAAGGTGAAGACCAGCAACAGCTCTCTGGTCTAGCACCTTCATTGTGGCAGAAGGAGCCGGACGTTTCCCTTTTGGGAAAAAGGTTCTGCCGAGAAAGGACACGATGACATGTCCCGTCTCTGGGAAAGCACAGATCCCAAGCGCTGCTGTGCCTGTGAACAGGGTGCCAAGGGAAGGTGAAGACCAGCAACAGCTTTCAGGGCTGGCCCCTTCCTTGTGGCAGAAGGAGCCGGACGTTTCCCTTTTGGGAAAAAGGCTCTGCCGAGAACGGACACGATGACATGTCCCGTCTCTGGGAAAGCACAGGTCCCAAGCGCTGCTGTGCCTATGAATAGGGTGCATGGGGAAGGTGAAGACCAGCAACAGCTTTCAGGGCTAGCACCTTCCTTGTGGGAGAAGAAGCCGGACATTTCCCATTTTGGAAAAAGGCTCTGCCGAGAAAGGACACGATGACATGTCCCGTCTGTGGGAAAGCACAGATCCCAAGCGTTGCTGTGCTTTTTAATAGGCTGCCCAGGGAAGGTGAAGACCAGCAACAGCTTTCTGGGCTAGCACCTTCATTGTGGCAGAAGGAGCCGGACGTTTCCCGTTTGGGAAAAATACTCTGCCGAGAAAGGACACGATGACATCTCCCGTCCCTGAGAAAGCACAGATCCCAAGCGCTGCTGTGCCTGTGAATAGGATGCACGGGGAAGGTGAAGACCAGCAAGAGCTTTCAGGGCTAGCACCTTCATTGTGGGAGAAGGAGCCGGACGTTTCCCGTTTGGGAAAAAAGCTCTGCCGAGAAGGGACACGATGACATGTCCCGTCTCTGGGAAAGCACAGATACCTAGTGATGTTCTGCCTCTGAATATGCTGCCAAGGGAAGGTGAAGACCAGCAACAGCTTTCAGGGCTGGCCCCTTCCTTGTGGCAGAAGGAGCCAGACGTTTCCCGTTTGGGAAAAAGGCTCTGCCGAGAACGGACACGATAACATGACCCGTCTCTGGGAAAGCATACATCCCAATCGTTGCTGTGCCTCTGAATAGGCTGCCCAGGGAAGGCGAAGACCAGCAAGAGCTTTTAGGGCTGGCCCCTTTCTTGTGGCAGAAGGAGCCAGACGTTTCCCATTTGGGAAAAAAGCTCTGCCGAGATAGGACACGATGACATCTCCCGTCCCTGGGAAAGCACAGGTTCCAAGCGCTGCTGTGCCTGTGCATAGGGTGCACGGGGAAGGTGAAGACCAGCAACAGCTTTCTGGGCTAGCACCTTCCTTGTGGCAGAAGGAGCCAGACGTTTCCCGTTTGGGAAAAAGGCTCTGCCGAGAAAGGACACGATGACATGTCCCGTCTCTGGGAAAGCACAGATCCCAAGCGTTGCTGTGCTTATTAATAGGCTGCCCAGGGAAGGTGAAGACCAGCAACAGCTCTCTGGGCTAGCACCTTCCTTGTGGGAGAAGGAGCCGGACGTTTCCCGTTTGGGAAAAAGTCTCTGCCGAGAAAGGACACGATGACATGTCCCGTCTCTGGGAAAGCACAGATCCCAAGCGCTGCTGTGCCTGTGAACAGGGTGCCAAGGGAAGGTGAAGACCAGCAACAGCTTTCAGGGCTGGCCCCTTCCTTGTGGCAGAAGGAGCCGGACGTTTCCCTTTTGGGAAAAAGGCTCTGCCGAGAACGGACACGATGACATGTCCCGTGTCTGGGAAAGCACAGATCCCAAGCGCTGCTGTGCCTATGAATAGGGTGCATGGGGAAGGTGAAGACCAGCAACAGCTTTCAGGGCTAGCACCTTCATTGTGGCAGAAGGAGCCGGACGTTTCCCGTTTGGGAAAAAGGCTCTGCCGAGAAAGGACACGATGACATGTACCGTCTCTGGGAAAGCACAGATCCCAAGCGTTGCTGTGCTTTTTAATAGGCTGCCCAGGGAAGGTGAAGACCAGCAACAGCTTTCAGGGCTAGCACCTTCCTTGTGGGAGAAGGAGCCGGACGTTTCCTGTTTGGGAAAATGGTTCTGCCGAGAAAGGACACGATGACATTTCCCGTCCCTGGGAAAGCAGAGGTCCCAAGCGCTGCTGTGCCTGTGAATAGGGTGCACGGGGAAGGTGAAGACCAGCAAGAGCTTTCAGGGCTAGCACCTTCATTGTGGGAGAAGGAGCCGGACGTTTCCCGTTTGGGAAAAAGTTTCTGCCGAGAAAGGACACGATGACATGTCCCGCCTCTGGGAAAGCACAGATCCCAAGCGCTGCTGTGCCTGTGAATAGGGTGCCAAGGGAAGGTGAAGACCAGCAACAGCTTTCAGGGCTGGCCCCTTCCTTGTGGCAGAAGGAGCCGGACGTTTCCCTTTCGGGAAAAAGGCTCTGCTGAGAACGGACACGATGACATGTCCCGTCACTGGGAAAGCACAGGTCCCAAGCGCTGCTCTGCCTATGAATAGGGTGCATGGGGAAGTGAAGACCAGCAACAGCTTTCAGGGCTGGCCCCTTCCTTGTGGCAGAAGGAGCCGGACGTTTCCCATTTGGGAAAAAGGCTCTGCCAAGAACGGACACGATGACATGTCCCATCTCTGGGAAAGCACAGATCCCAAGCGCTGCTGTGCTTATTAATACGCTGCCCAGGGAAGGTGAAGACCAGCAGCAGCTTTCAGGGCTGGCCCCTTCCTTGTGGGAGAAGGAGACGGACGTTTCCCGTTTCGGAAAAAGGCTCTGCCGAGAACGGACACGATGACATGTCCCGTCTCTGGGAAAGCATACATCCCAATCGTTGCTGTGCCTCTGAATAGGCTGCCCAGGGAAGGCGAAGACCAGCAAGAGCTTTTAGGGCTGGCCCCTTTCTTGTGGCAGAAGGAGCCAGACGTTTCCCGTTTGGGAAAAAAGCTCTGCCGAGATAGGACACGATGACATCTCCCGTCCCTGGGAAAGCACAGGTTCCAAGCGCTGCTGTGCCTGTGCATAGGGTGCACAGGGAAGGTGAAGACCAGCAACAGCTTTCTGGGCTAGCACCTTCCTTGTGGGAGAAGGAGCCGGACATTTCCCGTTTGGGAAAAAGGCTCTGCCGAGAAAGGACACGATGACATGTACCGTCTCTGGGAAAGCACAGATCCCAAGCGTTGCTGTGCTTATTAATAGGCTGCCCAGGGAAGGTGAAGACCAGCAACAGCTCTCTGGGCTAGCACCTTCCTTGTGGGAGAAGGAGCCGGACGTTTCCCGTTTGGGAAAAAGGTTCTGCCGAGAAAGGACACGATGACATGTCCCGTCTCTGGGAAAGCACAGATCCCTAGTGATGTTCTGCCTCTGAATATGCTGCCAAGGGAAGGTGAAGACCAGCAACAGCTTTCAGGGCTGGCCCCTTCCTTGTGGCAGAAGGAGCCGGATGTTTCCCGTTTGGGAAAAAAGCTCTGCCGAGAACGGACACGATGACATCTCCCGTCCCTGGGAAAGCAGAGGTCCCAAGCGCTGCTGTGCCTGTGAATAGGGTGCACGGGGAAGGTGAAGAGCAGCAAGAGCTTTCAGGGCTAGCACCTTCATTGTGGGAGAAGGAGCCGGACGTTTCCCGTTTGGGAAAAAGTTTCTGCCGAGAAAGGACACGATGACATGTCCCGCCTCTGGGAAAGCACAGATCCCAAGCGCTGCTGTGCCTGTGAATAGGGTGCCAAGGGAAGGTGAAGACCAGCAACAGCTTTCAGGGCTGGCCCCTTCCTTGTGGCAGAAGGAGCCGGACGTTTCCCTTTCGGGAAAAAGGCTCTGCTGAGAACGGACACGATGACATGTCCCGTCACTGGGAAAGCACAGGTCCCAAGCGCTGCTCTGCCTATGAATAGGGTGCATGGGGAAGTGAAGACCAGCAACAGCTTTCAGGGCTGGCCCCTTCCTTGTGGCAGAAGGAGCCGGACGTTTCCCATTTGGGAAAAAGGCTCTGCCAAGAACGGACACGATGACATGTCCCATCTCTGGGAAAGCACAGATCCCAAGCGCTGCTGTGCTTATTAATACGCTGCCCAGGGAAGGTGAAGACCAGCAGCAGCTTTCAGGGCTGGCCCCTTCCTTGTGGGAGAAGGAGACGGACGTTTCCCGTTTGGGAAAAAGGCTCTGCTGAGAACGGACACGATGACATGTCCCGTCTCTGGGAAAGCATACATCCCAATCGTTGCTGTGCCTCTGAATAGGCTGCCCAGGGAAGGCGAAGACCAGCAAGAGCTTTTAGGGCTGGCCCCTTTCTTGTGGCAGAAGGAGCCAGACGTTTCCCGTTTGGGAAAAAAGCTCTGCCGAGATAGGACACGATGACATCTCCCGTCCCTGGGAAAGCACAGGTTCCAAGCGCTGCTGTGCCTGTGCATAGGGTGCACAGGGAAGGTGAAGACCAGCAACAGCTTTCTGGGCTAGCACCTTCCTTGTGGGAGAAGGAGCCGGACATTTCCCGTTTGGGAAAAAGGCTCTGCCGAGAAAGGACACGATGACATGTACCGTCTCTGGGAAAGCACAGATCCCAAGCGTTGCTGTGCTTATTAATAGGCTGCGCAGGGAAGGTGAAGACCAGCAACAGCTCTCTGGGCTAGCACCTTCCTTGTGGGAGAAGGAGCCGGACGTTTCCCGTTTGGGAAAAAGGTTCTGCCGAGAAAGGACACGATGACATGTCCCGTCTCTGGGAAAGCACAGATCCCTAGTGATGTTCTGCCTCTGAATATGCTGCCAAGGGAAGGTGAAGACCAGCAACAGCTTTCAGGGCTGGCCCCTTCCTTGTGGCAGAAGGAGCCAGACGTTTCCCGTTTGGGAAAAAGGCTCTGCTGAGAACGGACACGATAACATGACCCGTCTCTGGGAAAGCATACATCCCAATCGTTGCTGTGCCTCTGAATAGGCTGCCCAGGGAAGGCGAAGACCAGCAAGAGCTTTTAGGGCTGGCCCCTTTCTTGTGGCAGAAGGAGCCAGACGTTTTCCATTTGGGAAAAAAGCTCTGCCGAGATAGGACACGATGACATCTCCCGTCCCTGGGAAAGCACAGGTTCCAAGCGCTGCTGTGCCTGTGCATAGGGTGCACGGGGAAGGTGAAGACCAGCAACAGCTTTCTGGGCTAGCACCTTCCTTGTGGGAGAAGGAGCCGGACGTTTCCCGTTTGGGAAAAAGGCTCTGCCGAGAAAGGACACGATGACATGTCCCGTCTCTGGGAAACCACAGATCCCAATCGTTGCTGTGCTTATTAATAGGCTGCCCAGGGAAGGTGAAGACCAGCAACAGCTCTCTGGGCTAGCACCTTCCTTGTGGGAGAAGGAGCCGGACGTTTCCCGTTTGGGAAAAAGGTTCTGCCGAGAAAGGACACGATGACATGTCCCGTCTCTGGGAAAGCACAGATCCCAAGCGCTGCTGTGCCTGTGAACAGGGTGCCAAGGGAAGGTGAAGACCAGCAACAGCTTTTAGGGCTGGCCCCTTCCTTGTGGCAGAAGGAGCCGGACGTTTCCCTTTTGGGAAAAAGGCTCTGCCGAGAACGGACACGATGACATGTCCCGTGTCTGGGAAAGCACAGATCCCAAGCGCTGCTGTGCCTATGAATAGGGTGCATGGGGAAGGTGAAGACCAGCAACAGCTTTCAGGGCTAGCACCTTCATTGTGAGAGAAGGAGCCGGACATTTCCCATTTTAGAAAAGGGCTCTGCCGAGAAAGGACACGATGACATGTCCCGTCTCTGGGAAAGAACAGAGCCGAACCGCTGCTGTGCCTATGAATAGGCTGCCCAGGGAAGGTGTAGACCAGCAACAACTTTTAGGGCTGGCCCCTTCCTTGTGGCAGAAGGAGCCGGATGTTTCCCGTTTGGGAAAAAAGCTCTGCCGAGAACGGACACGATGACATGTCCCGTCCCTGGGAAAGCAGAGGTCCCAAGCGCTGCTGTGCCTGTGAATAGGGTGCACGGGGAAGGTGAAGACCAGCAAGAGCTTTCAGGGCTAGCACCTTCATTGTGGGAGAAGGAGCCGGACGTTTCCCGTTTGGGAAAAAGTTTCTGCCGAGAAAGGACACGATGACATGTCCCGCCTCTGGGAAAGCACAGATCCCAAGCGCTGCTGTGCCTGTGAATAGGGTGCATGGGGAAGGTGAAGACCAGCAACAGCTTTCAGGGCTGGCCCCTTCCTTGTGGCAGAAGGAGCTGGACGTTTCCCTTTTGGGAAAAAGGCTCTGCCGAGAACGGACAAGATGACATGTCCCGTCTCTGGGAAAGCATACATCCCAATCGTTGCTGTGCCTCTGAATAGGCTGCCCAGGGAAGGCGAAGACCAGCAAGAGCTTTTAGGGCTGGCCCCTTTCTTGTGGCAGAAGGAGCCAGACGTTTCCCATTTGGGAAAAAAGCTCTGCCGAGATAGGACACGATGACATCTCCCGTCCCTGGGAAAGCACAGGTTCCAAGCGCTGCTGTGCCTGTGCATAGGGTGCACAGGGAAGGTGAAGACCAGCAACAGCTTTCTGGGCTAGCACCTTCCTTGTGGGAGAAGGAGCCGGACGTTTCCCGTTTGGGAAAAAGGCTCTGCCGAGAAAGGACACGATGACATGTCCCGTCTCTGGGAAAGCACAGATCCCAAGCGCTGCTGTGCCTGTGAATAGGGTGCCCAGGGAAGGTGAAGACCAGCAAGAGCTTTCAGGGCTAGCACCTTCATTTTGGGAGAAGGAGCCGGACGTTTCCCTTTTGGGAAAAAGTTTCTGACGAGAACGGACACGATGACATGTCCCGTCACTGGGAAAGCACAGGTCCCAAGCGCTGCTCTGCCTATGAATAGGGTGCATGGGGAAGTGAAGACCAGCAACAGCTTTCAGGGCTGGCCCCTTCCTTGTGGCAGAAGGAGCCGGACGTTTCCCATTTGGGAAAAAGGCTCTGCCAAGAACGGACACGATGACATGTCCCATCTCTGGGAAAGCACAGATCCCAAGCGCTGCTGTGCTTATTAATACGCTGCCCAGGGAAGGTGAAGACCAGCAGCAGCTTTCAGGGCTGGCCCCTTCCTTGTGGGAGAAGGAGACGGACGTTTCCCGTTTGGGAAAAAGGCTCTGCTGAGAACGGACACGATGACATGTCCCGTCTCTGGGAAAGCATACATCCCAATCGTTGCTGTGCCTCTGAATAGGCTGCCCAGGGAAGGCGAAGACCAGCAAGAGCTTTTAGGGCTGGCCCCTTTCTTGTGGCAGAAGGAGCCAGACGTTTCCCGTTTGGGAAAAAAGCTCTGCCGAGATAGGACACGATGACATCTCCCGTCCCTGGGAAAGCACAGGTTCCAAGCGCTGCTGTGCCTGTGCATAGGGTGCACAGGGAAGGTGAAGACCAGCAACAGCTTTCTGGGCTAGCACCTTCCTTGTGGGAGAAGGAGCCGGACATTTCCCGTTTGGGAAAAAGGCTCTGCCGAGAAAGGACACGATGACATGTACCGTCTCTGGGAAAGCACAGATCCCAAGCGTTGCTGTGCTTATTAATAGGCTGCGCAGGGAAGGTGAAGACCAGCAACAGCTCTCTGGGCTAGCACCTTCCTTGTGGGAGAAGGAGCCGGACGTTTCCCGTTTGGGAAAAAGGTTCTGCCGAGAAAGGACACGATGACATGTCCCGTCTCTGGGAAAGCACAGATCCCTAGTGATGTTCTGCCTCTGAATATGCTGCCAAGGGAAGGTGAAGACCAGCAACAGCTTTCAGGGCTGGCCCCTTCCTTGTGGCAGAAGGAGCCAGACGTTTCCCGTTTGGGAAAAAGGCTCTGCTGAGAACGGACACGATAACATGACCCGTCTCTGGGAAAGCATACATCCCAATCGTTGCTGTGCCTCTGAATAGGCTGCCCAGGGAAGGCGAAGACCAGCAAGAGCTTTTAGGGCTGGCCCCTTTCTTGTGGCAGAAGGAGCCAGACGTTTTCCATTTGGGAAAAAAGCTCTGCCGAGATAGGACACGATGACATCTCCCGTCCCTGGGAAAGCACAGGTTCCAAGCGCTGCTGTGCCTGTGCATAGGGTGCACGGGGAAGGTGAAGACCAGCAACAGCTTTCTGGGCTAGCACCTTCCTTGTGGGAGAAGGAGCCGGACGTTTCCCGTTTGGGAAAAAGGCTCTGCCGAGAAAGGACACGATGACATGTCCCGTCTCTGGGAAAGCACAGATCCCAATCGTTGCTGTGCTTATTAATAGGCTGCCCAGGGAAGGTGAAGACCAGCAACAGCTCTCTGGGCTAGCACCTTCCTTGTGGGAGAAGGAGCCGGACGTTTCCCGTTTGGGAAAAAGGTTCTGCCGAGAAAGGACACGATGACATGTCCCGTCTCTGGGAAAGCACAGATCCCAAGCGCTGCTGTGCCTGTGAACAGGGTGCCAAGGGAAGGTGAAGACCAGCAACAGCTTTTAGGGCTGGCCCCTTCCTTGTGGGAGAAGGAGCCGGACGTTTCCCTTTTGGGAAAAAGGCTCTGCCGAGAACGGACACGATGACATGTCCCGTGTCTGGGAAAGCACAGATCCCAAGCGCTGCTGTGCCTATGAATAGGGTGCATGGGGAAGGTGAAGACCAGCAACAGCTTTCAGGGCTAGCACCTTCATTGTGAGAGAAGGAGCCGGACATTTCCCATTTTAGAAAAGGGCTCTGCCGAGAAAGGACACGATGACATGTCCCGTCTCTGGGAAAGAACAGAGCCGAACCGCTGCTGTGCCTATGAATAGGCTGCCCAGGGAAGGTGTAGACCAGCAACAACTTTTAGGGCTGGCCCCTTCCTTGTGGCAGAAGGAGCCGGATGTTTCCCGTTTGGGAAAAAAGCTCTGCCGAGAACGGACACGATGACATGTCCCGTCCCTGGGAAAGCAGAGGTCCCAAGCGCTGCTGTGCCTGTGAATAGGGTGCACGGGGAAGGTGAAGACCAGCAAGAGCTTTCAGGGCTAGCACCTTCATTGTGGGAGAAGGAGCCGGACGTTTCCCGTTTGGGAAAAAGTTTCTGCCGAGAAAGGACACGATGACATGTCCCGCCTCTGGGAAAGCACAGATCCCAAGCGCTGCTGTGCCTGTGAATAGGGTGCATGGGGAAGGTGAAGACCAGCAACAGCTTTCAGGGCTGGCCCCTTCCTTGTGGCAGAAGGAGCTGGACGTTTCCCTTTTGGGAAAAAGGCTCTGCCGAGAACGGACAAGATGACATGTCCCGTCTCTGGGAAAGCATACATCCCAATCGTTGCTGTGCCTCTGAATAGGCTGCCCAGGGAAGGCGAAGACCAGCAAGAGCTTTTAGGGCTGGCCCCTTTCTTGTGGCAGAAGGAGCCAGACGTTTCCCATTTGGGAAAAAAGCTCTGCCGAGATAGGACACGATGACATCTCCCGTCCCTGGGAAAGCACAGGTTCCAAGCGCTGCTGTGCCTGTGCATAGGGTGCACAGGGAAGGTGAAGACCAGCAACAGCTTTCTGGGCTAGCACCTTCCTTGTGGGAGAAGGAGCCGGACGTTTCCCGTTTGGGAAAAAGGCTCTGCCGAGAAAGGACACGATGACATGTCCCGTCTCTGGGAAAGCACAGATCCCAAGCGCTGCTGTGCCTGTGAATAGGGTGCCCAGGGAAGGTGAAGACCAGCAAGAGCTTTCAGGGCTAGCACCTTCATTTTGGGAGAAGGAGCCGGACGTTTCCCTTTTGGGAAAAAGTTTCTGACGAGAACGGACACGATGACATGTCCCTTCTCTGGGAAAGCACAGATCCCTAGTGATGTTCTGCCTCTGAATATGCTGCCAAGGGAAGGTGAAGACCAGCAACAGCTTTCAGGGCTGGCCCCTTCCTTGTGGCAGAAGGAGCCGGACGTTTCCCTTTCGGGAAAAAGGCTCTGCTGAGAAAGGACACGATGACATGTCCCATCTCTGGGAAAGCACAGATCCCAAGCGCTGCTGTGCTTATTAATAGGCTGCCCAGGGAAGGTGAAGACCAGCAGCAGCTTTCAGGGCTGGCCCCTTCCTTGTGGGAGAAGGAGACGGACGTTTCCCGTTTGGGAAAAAGGCTCTGCCGAGAACGGACACGATGACATGTCCCGTCTCTGGGAAAGCACAGAGCCCAATCGTTGCTGTGCCTCTGAATAGGCTGCCCAGGGAAGGCGAAGACCAGCAAGAGCTTTTAGGGCTGGCCCCTTTCTTGTGGCAGAAGGAGCCAGACGTTTCCCGTTTGGGAAAAAAGCTCTGCCGAGATAGGACACGATGACATCTCCCGTCCCTGGGAAAGCACAGGTTCCAAGCGCTGCTGTGCCTGTGCATAGGGTGCACGGGGAAGGTGAAGACCAGCAACAGCTTTCTGGGCTAGCACCTTCCTTGTGGGAGAAGGAGCCGGACGTTTCCCGTTTGGGAAAAAAGCTCTGCCGAGAAAGGACACGATGACATGTACCGTCTCTGGGAAAGCACAGATCCCAAGCGTTGCTGTGCTTATTAATAGGCTGCCCAGGGAAGGTGAAGACCAGCAACAGCTCTCTGGGCTAGCACCTTCCTTGTGGGAGAAGGAGCTGGACGTTTCCCGTTTGGGAAAAAGGTTCTGCCGAGAAAGGACACGATGACATGTCCCGTCTCTGGGAAAGCACAGATCCCTAGTGATGTTCTGCCTCTGAATATGCTGCCAAGCGAAAGTGAAGACCAGCAACAGCTTTCAGGGCTGGCCCCTTCCTTGTGGCAGAAGGAGCCGGACGTTTCCCGTTTGGGAAAAATACTCTGCCGAGAACGGACACGATGACATGTCCCGTCTCTGGGAAAGCATAGATCCCAATCGTTGCTGTGCCTCTGAATAGGCTGCCCAGGGAAGGCGAAGACCAGCAAGAGCTTTTAGGGCTGGCCCTTTTCTTGTGGCAGAAGGAGCCGGACGTTTACCGTTTGGGAAAAAGTCTCTGCCGAGAATGGACACGATGACATGTCCCATCTCTGGGAAAGCACAGGTCCCAAGCGTTGCTGTGCTTATTAATAGCCTGCCCAGGGAAGGTGAAGACCAGCAACAACTTTTAGGGCTGGCCCCTTCCTTGTGGGAGAAGGAGCCGGACGTTTCCCTTTTGGGAAGAAAGCTCTGCCGAGAAAGGACACGATGACATCTCCCGTCCCTGAGAAAGCACAGATCCGAAGCGCTGCTGTGCCTGTGAATAGGATGCACGGGGAAGGTGAAGACCAGCAAGAGCTTTCAGGCCTAGCACCTTCTTTGTGGGAGAAGGAGCCGGACGTTTCCCGTTTGGGAAAAAAGCTCTGCCGAGAACGGACACGATGACATGTCCCGTCTCTGGGAAAGCACAGATACCTAGTGATGTTCTGCCTCTGAATATGCTGCCAAGGGAAGGTGAAGACCAGCAACAGCTTTCAGGGCTGGCCCCTTCCTTCTGGCAGAAGGAGCCGGACGTTTCCCTTTTGGGAAAATGGCTCTGCTGAGAACGGACACGATGACATGTCAAGTCTCTGGGAAAGCACAGGTCCCAAGCGCTGCTCTGCCTATGAATAGGGTGCATGGGGAAGGTGAAGACCAGCAACAGCTTTCAGGGCTGGCCCCTTCCTTGTGGCAGAAGGAGCCGGACGTTTCCCATTTGGGAAAAAAGCTCTGCCGAGATAGGACACGATGACATCTCCCGTCCCTGGGAAAGCACAGGTTCCAAGCGCTGCTGTGCCTGTGCATAGGGGGCACGGGGAAGGTGAAGACCAGCAACAGCTTTCTGGGCTAGCACCTTCGTTGTGGGAGAAGGAGCCGGACGTTTCCCGTTTGGGAAAAAGCTCTGCCGAGAAAGGACACGATGACATGTACCGTCTCTGGGAAAGCACAGATCCCAAGCGTTGCTGTGCTTATTAATAGGCTGCGCAGGGAAGGTGAAGACCAGCAACAGCTCTCTGGGCTAGCACCTTCCTTGTGGGAGACGGAGCCGGACGTTTCCCGTTTGGGAAAAAGGTTCTGCCGAGAAAGGACACAATGACATGTCCCGTCTCTGGGAAAGCACAGATCCCAAGCGCTGCTGTGCCTGTGAACAGGGTGCCAAGGGAAGGTGAAGACCAGCAACAGCTTTCAGGGCTGGCCCCTTCCTTGTGGCAGAAGGAGCCGGACGTTTCCCGTTTGGGAAAAATACTCTGCCGAGAACGGACACGATGACATGTCCCGTGTCTGGGAAAGCACAGGTCCCAAGCGCTGCTGTGCCTATGAATAGGGTGCATGGGGAAGGTGAAGACCAGCAACAGCTTTCAGGGCTAGCACCTTCATTGTGAGAGAAGGAGCCGGACGTTTCCCATTTTAGAAAAAGGCTCTGCCGAGAAAGGACACGATGACATGTACCGTCTCTGCGAAAGCACAGATCCCAAGCGTTGCTGTGCTTTTTAATAGGCTGCCCAGGGAAGGTGAAGACCAGCAACAGCTTTCAGGGCTAGCACCTTCATTGTGGGAGAAGGAGCCGGACGTTTCCTGTTTGGGAAAAAGGTTCTGCCAAGAAAGGACACGATGACATGTCCCGTCTCTGGGAAAGCACAGATCCCTAGTGTTGTTCTGCCTCTGAATATGGTGCCAAGGGAAGGTGAAGACCAGCAACAGCTTTCAGGGCTAGCACCTTCCTTGTGGCAGAAGGAGCCGGACGTTTCCCGTTTGGGAAAAATACTCTGCCGAGAACGGACACGATGACATGTCCCGTCTCTGGGAAAGCATAGATCCCAAGCGTTGCTGTGCCTCTGAATAGGCTGCCCAGGGAAGGCGAAGACCAGCAACAGCTTTTAGGGCTGGCCCCTTCCTTGTGGCAGAAGGAGCTAGACGTTTCCCGTTTGGGAAAAAGTCTCGGCCGAGAATGGACACGATGACATGTCCCGTCTCTGGGAAAGAACAGAGCCCAACCGCTGCTGTGCCTATGAATAGGGTGCACGGGGAAGGTGTAGACCAGCAACAACTTTTACGGCTGGCCCCTTCCTTGTGGCAGAAGGAGCCGGATGTTTCCCGTTTGGGAAAAAAGCTCTGCCGAGAACGGACACGATGACATCTCCCGTCCCTGGGAAAGCAGAGGTCCCAAGCACTGCTGTGCCTGTGAATAGGGTGCACGGGGAAGGTGAAGAGCAGCAAGAGCTTTCAGGGCTAGCACCTTCATTGTGGGAGAAGGAGCCGGACGTTTCCCGTTTGGGAAAAAGTTTCTGCCGAGAAAGGACACGATGACATGTCCCGTCTCTAGGAAAGCACAGATCCCAAGCGCTGCTGTGCCTGTGAATAGGGTGCCCAGGGAAGGTGAAGACCAGCAAGAGCTTTCAGGGCTAGCACCTTCATTTTGGGAGAAGGAGCCGGACGTTTCCCTTTTGGGAAAAAGTTTCTGACGAGAATGGACACGATGACATGTACCGTCTCTGGGAAAGCACAGGTCCCAAGCGCTGCTGTGCCTGTGAATAGGGTGCCAAGGGAATGTGAAGGCCAGCAACAGCTTTCAGGGCTGGCCCCTTCCTTGTGGGAGAAGGAGCCGGACGTTTCTCTTTTGGGAAAAAGGCTCTGCCGAGAACGGACACGATGACATGTCCCTTCTCTGGGAAAGCACAGATCCCTAGTGATGTTCTGCCTCTGAATATGCTGCCAAGGGAAGGTGAAGACCAGCAACAGCTTTCAGGGCTGGCCCCTTCCTTGTGGCAGAAGGAGCCGGACGTTTCCCTTTCGGGAAAAAGGCTCTGCTGAGAAAGGACACGATGACATGTCCCGTGACTGGGAAAGCACAGCTCCCAAGCGCTGCTCTGCCTATGAATAGGTTGCATGGGGAAGGTGAAGACCAGCAACAGCTTTCAGGGCTGGCCCCTTCCTTGTGGCAGAAGGAGCCGGACGTTTCCCATTTGGGAAAAAGGCTCTGCCGAGAACGGACACGATGACATGTCCCATCTCTGGGAAAGCACAGGTCCCAAGCGCTGCTGTGCTTATTAATAGGCTGCCCAGGGAAGGTGAAGACCAGCAGCAGCTTTCAGGGCTGGCCCCTTCCTTGTGGGAGAAGGAGACGGACGTTTCCCATTTGGGAAAAAGGCTCTGCCGAGAACGGACACGATGACATGTCCCGTCTCTGGGAAAGCACAGAGCCCAATCGCTGCTCTGCCTCTGAATAGGCTGCCCAGGGAAGGCGAAGACCAGCAAGAGCTTTTAGGGCTGGCCCCTTTCTTGTGGCAGAAGGAGCCAGACGTTTCCCGTTTGGGAAAAAAGCTCTGCCGAGATAGGACACGATGACATCTCCCGTCCCTGGGAAAGCACAGGTTCCAAGCGCTGCTGTGCCTGTGCATAGGGTGCACGGGGAAGGTGAAGACCAGCAACAGCTTTCTGGGCTAGCACCTTCCTTGTGGGAGAAGGAGCCGGACGTTTCCCGTTTGGGAAAAAAGCTCTGCCGAGAAAGGACACGATGACATGTACCGTCTCTGGGAAAGCACAGATCCCAAGCGTTGCTGTGCTTATTAATAGGCTGCCCAGGGAAGGTGAAGACCAGCAACAGCTCTCTGGGCTAGCACCTTCCTTGTGGGAGAAGGAGCTGGACGTTTCCCATTTGGGAAAAAGGTTCTGCCGAGAAAGGACACGATGACATGTCCCGTCTCTGGGAAAGCACAGATCCCTAGTGATGTTCTGCCTCTGAATATGCTGCCAAGCAAAAGTGAAGACCAGCAACAGCTTTCAGGGCTGGCCCCTTCCTTGTGGCAGAAGGAGCCGGACGTTTCCCGTTTGGGAAAAATACTCTGCCGAGAACGGACACGATGACATGTCCCGTCTCTGGGAAAGCATAGATCCCAATCGTTGCTGTGCCTCTGAATAGGCTGCCCAGGGAAGGCGAAGACCAGCAAGAGCTTTTAGGGCTGGCCCTTTTCTTGTGGCAGAAGGAGCCGGACGTTTCCCGTTTGGGAAAAAGTCTCTGCCGAGAACGGACACGATGACATGTCCCGTCTCTGGGAAAGCACAGATTCCAAGCGTTGCTGTGCTTATTAATAGCCTGCCCAGGGAAGGTGAAGACCAGCAACAACTTTTAGGGCTGGCCCCTTCCTTGTGGGAGAAGGAGCCGGACGTTTCCCTTTTGGGAAGAAAGCTCTGCCGAGAAAGGACACGATGACATCTCCCGTCCCTGAGAAAGCACAGATCCGAAGCGCTGCTGTGCCTGTGAATAGGATGCACGGGGAAGGTGAAGACCAGCAAGAGCTTTCAGGCCTAGCACCTTCTTTGTGGGAGAAGGAGCCGGACGTTTCCCGTTTGGGAAAAAAGCTCTGCCGAGAACGGACACGATGACATGTCCCGTCTCTGGGAAAGCACAGATACCTAGTGATGTTCTGCCTCTGAATATGCTGCCAAGGGAAGGTGAAGACCAGCAACAGCTTTCAGGGCTGGCCCCTTCCTTGTGGCAGAAGGAGCCGGACGTTTCCCTTTTGGGAAAATGGCTCTGCTGAGAACGGACACGATGACATGTCAAGTCTCTGGGAAAGCACAGGTCCCAAGCGCTGCTCTGCCTATGAATAGGGTGCATGGGGAAGGTGAAGACCAGCAACAGCTTTCAGGGCTGGCCCCTTCCTTGTGGCAGAAGGAGCCGGACGTTTCCCATTTGGGAAAAAGTCTCTGCCGAGAACGGACAAGATGACATGTCCCGTCTCTGGGAAAGCATACATCCCAATCGTTGCTGTGCCTCTGAATAGGCTGCCCAGGGAAGGCGAAGACCAGCAAGAGCTTTTAGGGCTGGCCCCTTTCTTGTGGCAGAAGGAGCCAGACGTTTCCCGTTTGGGAAAAAAGCTCTGCCGAGATAGGACACGATGACATCTCCCGTCCCTGGGAAAGCACAGGTTCCAAGCGCTGCTGTGCCTGTGAATAGGGTGCACGGGGAAGGTGAAGACCAGCAACAGCTTTCTGGGCTAGCACCTTCCTTGTGGGAGAAGGAGCCGGACGTTTCCCGTTTGGGAAAAAGGCTCTGCCGAGAAAGGACACAATGACATGTACCGTCTCTGGGAAAGCACAGATCCCAAGCGTTGCTGTGCTTATTAATAGGCTGCGCAGGGAAGGTGAAGACCAGCAACAGCTCTCTGGGCTAGCACCTTCCTTGTGGGAGAAGGAGCCGGACGTTTCCCGTTTGGGAAAAAGGTTCTGCCGAGAAAGGACACTATGACATGTCCCGTCTCTGGGAAAGCACAGATCCCAAGCGCTGCTGTGCCTGTGAACAGGGTGCCAAGGGAAGGTGAAGACCAGCAACAGCTTTTAGGGCTGGCCCCTTCCTTGTGGCAGAAGGAGCCGGACGTTTCCCTTTTGGGAAAAAGGCTCTGCCGAGAACGGACACGATGACATGTCCCGTGTCTGGGAAAGCACAGGTCCCAAGCGCTGCTGTGCCTATGAATAGGGTGCATGGGGAAGGTGAAGACCAGCAACAGCTTTCAGGGCTAGCACCTTCAATGTGAGAGAAGGAGCCGGACGTTTCCCATTTTAGAAAAAGGCTCTGCCGAGAAAGGACACGATGACATGTACCGTCTCTGGGAAAGCACAGATCCCAAGCGTTGCTGTGCTTTTTAATAGGCTGCCCAGGGAAGGTGAAGACCAGCAACAGCTTTCAGGGCTAGCACCTTCATTGTGGGAGAAGGAGCCGGACGTTTCCTGTTTGGGAAAAAGGTTCTGCCGAGAAAGGACACGATGACATGTCCCGTCTCTGGGAAAGCACAGATCCCTAGTGTTGTTCTGCCTCTGAATATGCTGCCAAGGGAAGGTGAAGACCAGCAACAGCTTTCAGGGCTGGCCCCTTCCTTGTGGCAGAAGGAGCCGGACGTTTCCCTTTTGGGAAAATGGCTCTGCTGAGAACGGACACGATGACATGTCAAGTCTCTGGGAAAGCACAGGTCCCAAGCGCTGCTCTGCCTATGAATAGGGTGCATGGGGAAGGTGAAGACCAGCAGCAGCTTTCAGGGCTGGCCCCTTCCTTGTGGGAGAAGGAGCCGGACATTTCCCATTTGGGAAAAAGGCTCTGCCGAGAACGGACAAGATGACATGTCCCGTCTCTGGGAAAGCATACATCCCAATCATTGCTGTGCCTCTGAATAGGCTGCCCAGGGAAGGCGAAGACCAGCAAGAGCTTTTAGGGCTGGCCCCTTTCTTGTGGCAGAAGGAGCCAGACGTTTCCCGTTTGGGAAAAAATCTCTGCCGAGATAGGACACGATGACATCTCCCGTCCCTGGGAAAGCACAGGTTCCAAGCGCTGCTGTGCCTGTGCATAGGGTGCACGGGGAAGGTGAAGACCAGCAACAGCTTTCTGGGCTAGCACCTTCCTTGTGGGAGAAGGAGCCGGACGTTTCCCGTTTGGGAAAAAGGCTCTGCCGAGAAAGGACACGATGACATGTACCGTCTCTGGGAAAGCACAGATCCCAAGCGTTGCTGTGCTTATTAATAGGCTGCCCAGGGAAGGTGAAGACCAGCAACAGCTCTCTGGGCTAGCACCTTCCTTGTGGGAGAAGGAGCCGGACGTTTCCCTTTTGGGAAAAAGGCTCTGCCGAGAACGGACACGATCGCATGTCCCGTCTCTGGGAAAGCACAGGTCCCAAGCGCTGCTGTGCCTATGAATAGGGTGCATGGGGAAGGTGAAGACCAGCAACAGCTTTCAGGGCTAGCACCTTCCTTGTGAGAGAAGGAGCCGGACGTTTCCCATTTTAGAAAAAGGCTCTGCCGAGAAAGGACACGATGACATGTACCGTCTCTGCGAAAGCACAGATCCCAAGCGTTGCTGTGCTTTTTAATAGGCTGCCCAGGGAAGGTGAAGACCAGCAACAGCTTTCAGGGCTAGCACCTTCCTTGTGGGAGAAGGAGCCGGACGTTTCCCGTTTGGGAAAAAGGTTCTGCCGAGAAAGGACACGATGACATGTCCCGTCTCTGGGAAAGCACAGATCCCTAGTGTTGTTCTGCCTCTTAATATGCTGCCAAGGGAAGGTGAAGACCAGCAACAGCTTTCAGGGCTGGCCCCTTCCTTGTGGCAGAAGGAGCCGGACGTTTCCCGTTTGGGAAAAATACTCTGCCGAGAACGGACACGATGACATGTCCCGTCTCTGGGAAAGCATAGATCCCAAGCGTTGCTGTGCCTCTGAATAGGCTGCCCAGGGAAGGCGAAGACCAGCAAGAGATTTAGGGCTGGCCCCTTCCTTGTGGCAGAAGGAGCCGGACGTTTCCCGTTTGGGAAAAAAGCTCTGCCGAGAAAGGACACGATGACATGTACCGTCTCTGGGAAAGCACAGATCCCAAGCGTTGCTGTGCTTATTAATAGGCTGCCCAGGGAAGGTGAAGACCAGCAACAGCTCTCTGGGCTAGCACCTTCCTTGTGGGAGAAGGAGCTGGACGTTTCCCGTTTGGGAAAAAGGTTCTGCCGAGAAAGGACACGATGACATGTCCCGTCTCTGGGAAAGCACAGATCCCTAGTGATGTTCTGCCTCTGAATATGCTGCCAAGCGAAAGTGAAGACCAGCAACAGCTTTCAGGGCTGGCCCCTTCCTTGTGGCAGAAGGAGCCGGACGTTTCCCGTTTGGGAAAAATACTCTGCCGAGAACGGACACGATGACATGTCCCGTCTCTGGGAAAGCATAGATCCCAATCGTTGCTGTGCCTCTGAATAGGCTGCCCAGGGAAGGCGAAGACCAGCAAGAGCTTTTAGGGCTGGCCCTTTTCTTGTGGCAGAAGGAGCCGGACGTTTCCCGTTTGGGAAAAAGTCTCTGCCGAGAACGGACACGATGACATGTCCCGTCTCTGGGAAAGCACAGGTCCCAAGCGTTGCTGTGCTTATTAATAGCCTGCCCAGGGAAGGTGAAGACCAGCAACAACTTTTAGGGCTGGCCCCTTCCTTGTGGGAGAAGGAGCCGGACGTTTCCCTTTTGGGAAGAAAGCTCTGCCGAGAAAGGACACGATGACATCTCCCGTCCCTGAGAAAGCACAGATCCGAAGCGCTGCTGTGCCTGTGAATAGGATGCACGGGGAAGGTGAAGACCAGCAAGAGATTTCAGGCCTAGCACCTTCTTTGTGGGAGAAGGAGCCGGACGTTTCCCGTTTGGGAAAAAAGCTCTGCCGAGAACGGACACGATGACATGTCCCGTCTCTGGGAAAGCACAGATACCTAGTGATGTTCTGCCTCTGAATATGCTGCCAAGGGAAGGTGAAGACCAGCAACAGCTTTCAGGGCTGGCCCCTTCCTTGTGGCAGAAGGAGCCGGACGTTTCCCTTTTGGGAAAATGGCTCTGCTGAGAACGGACACGATGACATGTCAAGTCTCTGGGAAAGCACAGGTCCCAAGCGCTGCTCTGCCTATGAATAGGGTGCATGGGGAAGGTGAAGACCAGCAACAGCTTTCAGGGCTGGCCCCTTCCTTGTGGCAGAAGGAGCCGGACGTTTCCCATTTGGGAAAAAGTCTCTGCCGAGAACGGACAAGATGACATGTCCCGTCTCTGGGAAAGCATACATCCCAATCGTTGCTGTGCCTCTGAATAGGCTGCCCAGGGAAGGCGAAGACCAGCAAGAGCTTTTAGGGCTGGCCCCTTTCTTGTGGCAGAAGGAGCCAGACGTTTCCCGTTTGGGAAAAAAGCTCTGCCGAGATAGGACACGATGACATCTCCCGTCCCTGGGAAAGCACAGGTTCCAAGCGCTGCTGTGCCTGTGAATAGGGTGCACGGGGAAGGTGAAGACCAGCAACAGCTTTCTGGGCTAGCACCTTCCTTGTGGGAGAAGGAGCCGGACGTTTCCCGTTTGGGAAAAAGGCTCTGCCGAGAAAGGACACGATGACATGTACCGTCTCTGGGAAAGCACAGATCCCAAGCGTTGCTGTGCTTTTTAATAGGCTGCCCAGGGAAGGTGAAGACCAGCAACAGCTCTCTGGGCTAGCACCTTCCTTGTGGGAGAAGGAGCCGGACGTTTCCCGTTTGGGAAAAAGGTTCTGCCGAGAAAGGACACTATGACATGTCCCGTCTCTGGGAAAGCACAGATCCCAAGCGCTGCTGTGCCTGTGAACAGGGTGCCAAGGGAAGGTGAAGACCAGCAACAGCTTTCAGGGCTGGCCCCTTCCTTGTGGCAGAAGGAGCCGGACGTTTCCCTTTTGGGAAAAAGGCTCTGCCGAGAACGGACACGATGACATGTCCCGTGTCTGGGAAAGCACAGGTCCCAAGCGCTGCTGTGCCTATGAATAGGGTGCATGGGGAAGGTGAAGACCAGCAACAGCTTTCAGGGCTAGCACCTTCATTGTGAGAGAAGGAGCCGGACGTTTCCCATTTTAGAAAAAGGCTCTGCCGAGAAAGGACACGATGACATGTACCGTCTCTGGGAAAGCACAGATCCCAAGCGTTGCTGTGCTTTTTAATAGGCTGCCCAGGGAAGGTGAAGACCAGCAACAGCTTTCAGGGCTAGCACCTTCATTGTGGGAGAAGGAGCCGGACGTTTCCTGTTTGGGAAAAAGGTTCTGCCGAGAAAGGACACGATGACATGTCCCGTCTCTGGGAAAGCACAGATCCCTAGTGTTGTTCTGCCTCTGAATATGCTGCCAAGGGAAGGTGAAGACCAGCAACAGCTTTCAGGGCTGGCCCCTGCCTTGTGGCAGAAGGAGCCAGACGTTTCCCGTTTGGGAAAAATACTCTGCCGAGAACGGACACGATGAAATGTCCCGTCTCTGGGAAAGCATAGATCCCAAGCGTTGCTGTGCCTCTGAATAGGCTGCCCAGGGAAGGCGAAGACCAGCAAGAGCTTTCAGGCCTAGCACCTTCATTGTGGGAGAAGGAGCCAGACGTTTCCCGTTTGGGAAAAAAGCTCTGCCGAGATAGGACACGATGACATCTCCCGTCCCTGGGAAAGCACAGATTCCAAGCGCTGCTGTGCCTGTGCATAGGGTGCACGGGGAAGGTGAAGACCAGCAACAGCTTTCAGGGCTGGCCCCTTCCTTGTGGCAGAAGGAGCCGGACGTTTCCCTTTTGGGAAAATGGCTCTGCTGAGAACGGACACGATGACATGTCAAGTCTCTGGGAAAGCACAGGTCCCAAGCGCTGCTCTGCCTATGAATAGGGTGCATGGGGAAGGTGAAGACCAGCAGCAGCTTTCAGGGCTGGCCCCTTCCTTGTGGGAGAAGGAGCCGGACATTTCCCATTTGGGAAAAAGGCTCTGCCGAGAACGGACAAGATGACATGTCCCGTCTCTGGGAAAGCATACATCCCAATCGTTGCTGTGCCTCTGAATAGGCTGCCCAGGGAAGGCGAAGACCAGCAAGAGCTTTTAGGGCTGGCCCCTTTCTTGTGGCAGAAGGAGCCAGACGTTTCCCGTTTGGGAAAAAATCTCTGCCGAGATAGGACACGATGACATCTCCCGTCCCTGGGAAAGCACAGGTTCCAAGCGCTGCTGTGCCTGTGCATAGGGTGCACGGGGAAGGTGAAGACCAGCAACAGCTTTCTGGGCTAGCACCTTCCTTGTGGGAGAAGGAGCCGGACGTTTCCCGTTTGGGAAAAAGGCTCTGCCGAGAAAGGACACGATGACATGTACCGTCTCTGGGAAAGCACAGATCCCAAGCGTTGCTGTGCTTATTAATAGGCTGCCCAGGGAAGGTGAAGACCAGCAACAGCTCTCTGGGCTAGCACCTTCCTTGAGGGAGAAGGAGCCGGACGTTTCCCTTTTGGGAAAAAGGCTCTGCCGAGAACGGACACGATGACATGTCCCGCCTCTGGGAAAGCACAGGTCCCAAGCGCTGCTGTGCCTATGAATAGGGTGCATGGGGAAGGTGAAGACCAGCAACAGCTTTCAGGGCTAGCACCTTCATTGTGAGAGAAGGAGCCGGACGTTTCCCATTTTAGAAAAAGGCTCTGCCGAGAAAGGACACGATGACATGTACCGTCTCTGCGAAAGCACAGATCCCAAGCGTTGCTGTGCTTTTTAATAGGCTGCCCAGGGAAGGTGAAGACCAGCAACAGCTTTCAGGGCTAGCACCTTCATTGTGGGAGAAGGAGCCGGACGTTTCCTGTTTGGGAAAAAGGTTCTGCCGAGAAAGGACACGATGACATGTCCCGTCTCTGGGAAAGCACAGATCCCTAGTGTTGTTCTGCCTCTTAATATGCTGCCAAGGGAAGGTGAAGACCAGCAACAGCTTTCAGGGCTGGCCCCTTCCTTGTGGCAGAAGGAGCCGGACGTTTCCCGTTTGGGAAAAATACTCTGCCGAGAACGGACACGATGACATGTCCCGTCTCTGGGAAAGCATAGATCCCAAGCGTTGCTGTGCCTCTGTATAGGCTGCCCAGGGAAGGCGAAGACCAGCAAGAGCTTTTATGGCTGGCCCCTTCCTTGTGGCAGAAGGAGCCCGACGTTTCCCGTTTGGGAAAAAGTCTCTGCCGAGAAAGGACACGATGACATGTCCCGTCTCTGGGAAAGCACAGATCCCAACCGCTGCTGTGCTTATTAATAGGCTGCCCAGGGAAGGTGAAGACCAGCAACAGCTTTTAGGGCTAGCCCCTTCCTTGTTGTAGAAGGAGCCGGACGTTTCCCGTTTGGGAAAAAAGCTCTGCCGAGAAAGGACACGATGACATGTCCCGTCTCTGGGAAAGCACAGATCCGAAGCGCTGCTGTGCCTGTGAATAGGGTGCACGGGAAGGTGAAGACCAGCAACAGCTTTCAGGGCTAGTACCTTCATTGTGGAAGAAGGAGCCGGACGTTTCCCATTTTGGAAAAAGGCTCTGCCGAGAAAGGACACGATGACATGTACCGTCTCTGGGAAAGCACAGATCCCAAGCGTTGCTGTGCTTATTAATAGGCTGCCCAGGGAAGGTGAAGACCAGTAACAGCTTTCAGGGCTGGCCCCTTCCTTGTGGCAGAAGGAGCCGGACGTTTCCCTTTTCGGAAAAAGGCTCTGCCGAGAACGGACACGATCACATGTCCCGTCTCTGGGAAAGCACAGGTCCCAAGCGCTGCTCTGCCTGTGAATAGGGTGCACGGGGAAGGTGAAGACCAGCAACAGATTTCAGGGCTGGCCCCTTCCTTGTGGGAGAAGGAGCCGGACGTTTCCCTTTTGGGAAAAAGGCTCTGCCGAGAACGGACACGATGACATGTCCCGTCTCTGGAAAAGCACAGATCCCAAGTGATGTTATGCCTGTGAATAGGCTGCCCAGGGAAGGTGAAGACCAGCAGCAGGTTACAGGGCTAGCACCTTCCTTGTGGCAGAAGGAGCCGGACGTTTCCCGTTTGGGAAAAAGGCTCTGCCGAGAAAGGACATGATGACATCTCCCGTCTCTGGGAAAGCACAGATCCGAAGCGCTGCTGTGCCTGTGAATAGGGTGCACGGGGAAGGTGAAGACCAGCAACAGCTTTCTGGGCTAGCACCTTCCTTGTGGCAGAAGGAGCCGGACGTTTCCCGTTTGGGAAAAAGGCTCTGCCGAGAAAGGACATGATGACATGTCCCGTCTCTGGGAAAGCACAGATCCCTAGTGATGTTCTGCCTCTGAATATGCTGCCCAGGGAAGGTGAAGACCAGCAGCAGCTTTCAGGGCTGGCCCCTTCCTTGTGGGAGAATGAGCCGGACGTTTCCCGTTTGGGAAAAAGGCTCTGCCGAGAAAGGACATGATGACATGTCCCGTCTCTGGGAAAGCACAGATCCCTAGTGATATTCTGCCTCTGAGTATGCTGCCAAGGGAAGGTGAAGACCAGCAACAGCTTTCAGGGCTGGCCCCTTCCTCGTGGCAGAAGGAGCCGGACGTTTCCCGTTTGGGAAAAAGGCTCTGCCGAGAACGGACCCGATGACATGTCCCGTCTCTGGGAAAGCACAGATCCCAAGCGTTGCTGTGGTTATTAATAGGCTGCCCAGGGAAGGTGAAGAGCAGCAACAGCTTTCAGGGCTGGCCCCTTCCTTGTGGGAGAAGGAGCCGGACGTTTCCCGTTTGGGAAAAAGGCTCTGCCGAGAACGGACACGATGACATGTCCCGCCTCTGGGAAAGCACAGATCCCAAGCGCTGCTGTGCCTGTGAATAGGGTTCCAAGGGAAGGTGAAGACCAGCAACAGCTTTCAGGGCTACCACCTTCATTTTGGGAGAATGAGCCGGACGTTTCCCGTTTGGGAAAAAGGCTCTGCCGAGAAAGGACACGATGACATGTACCGTCTCTGGGGAAGCACAGATCGCTAGTGATGTTCTGCCTCTGAATATGCTGCCAAGGGAAGGTGAAGAAGAGCAACAGCTTTCAGGGCTGGCCCCTTCCTTGTGGCAGAAGGAGCCGGACGTTTCCCATTTGGGAAAAAGGCTCTGCCGAGAACGGACACGATGACATGTCCCGTCTCTGGGAAAGCACAGATCCCAAGCGCTGCTGTGCCTGTGAATTGGGTGCACGGGGAAGGTGAAGAGCAGCAACAGCTTTCAGGGCTGGCCCCTTCCTTGTGGCAGAAAGAGCTGGACGTTTCCCGTTTGGGAAAAATACTCTGCCGAGAACGGACACGATGACATGTCCCGTCTCTGGGAAAGCACAGATCCCAAGCGTTGCTGTGCTTATTAATAGGCTGCCCAGGGAAGGTGAAGAGCAGCAACAGCTTTTAGGGCTGGCCCCTTCCTTGTGGGAGAAGGAGCCCGACGTTTCCCATTTGGGAAAAAGTCTCTGCCGAGAACGGACACGATGACATGTCCCGTCTCTGGGAAAGCACAGATCCCAACCGCTGCTGTGCGTATGAATAGGGTGCACGGGGAAGGTAAAGTCTGGCAAGAGCTTTCAGGGCTGGCCCCTTCCTTGTTGCAGAAGGAGCCGGACGTTTCCCGTTTTGGAAAAAGGCTCTGCCGAAAAAGGACACGATCACATGTCCCGTCTCTGGGAAAGCACAGATCCCTAGTGATGTTATGCCTGTGAATAGGCTGCCCAGGGAAGGTGAAGACCAAGAGCAACTTCAGGGCCGGCCCCTTCCTTGTGGGAGAAGGAGACGGACGTTTCCCATTTGGGAAAAATACTCTGCCGAGAAAGGACACGATGACATCTCCCGTCCCTGGGAAAGCACAGATCCCAAGCGCTGCTGTGCTTATTAATAGGCTGCCCAGGGAAGGTGAAGACCAGAAACAGCTTTCAGGGCTAGCACCTTCCTTGTGGGAGAAGGAGCCAGACGTTTCCCGTTTGGGAAAAAGGCTCTGCCGAGAACGGACACGATGACATGTCCCGTCTCTGGGAAAGCACAGGTCCCAAGCGCTGCTCTGCCTATAAATAGGGTGCATGGGGAAGGTGAAGAGCAGCAACAGCTTTCAGGGCTGGCCCCTTCCTTGTGGGAGAAGGATCCGGACGTTTCCCGTTTTGGAAAAAGGCTCTGCCGAAAAAGGACACTATCACATGTCCCATCTCTGGAAAAGCACAGATCCCTAGTGATGTTATGCCTGTGAATAGGCTGCCCAGGGAAGGTGAAGACCAGCAGCACCTTTCAGGGCCGGCCCCTTCCTTGTGGGAGAAGGAGCCGGACGTTTCCCGTTTGGGAAAAATACTCTGCCGAGAAAGGACACGATGACATCTCCCGTCCCTGGGAAAGCACAGATCCCAAGCGCTGCTGTGCTTATTAATAGGCTGCCCAGGGAAGGTGAAGACCAGCAACAGCTTTCAGGGCTAGCACCTTCCTTGTGGGAGAAGGAGCCAGACGTTTCGCGTTTGGGAAAAAGGCTCTGCCGAGAACGGACACGATCACATGTCCCGTATCTGGGAAAGCACAGGTCCCAAGCGTTGCTGTGCTTATTAAAAGGCTGCCCAGGGAAGGTGAAGAGCAGCAACAGCTTTCAGGGCTGGCCCCTTCCTTGTGGCAGAAGGAGCCGGACGTTTCCCATTTGGGAAAAATACTCTGCCGAGAACGGACACGATGACATGTCCCGTCTCTGGGAAAGCACAGATCCCTAGTGATATTATGCCTGTGAATAGGCTGCCCAGGGAAGGTAAAGACCAGCAAGAGCTTTCAGGGCTGGCCCCTTCATTGTGGGAGAATGAGCCAGACGTTTCCCGTTTGGGAAAAAGGCTCTGCCGAGAACGGAAACGATGACACGACCCGCCTCTGGGAAAGCACAGATATCAAGCGCTGCTGTGCCTGTGAATAGGGTGCCAAGGGAAGGTGAAGACCAGCAACAGCTTTCTGGGCTAGCACCTTCATTGTGAGAGAAGGAGCCGGACGTTTCCCGTTTGGAAAAAGGCTCTGCCGAGAACGGACACGATGACATGTCCCGTCTCTGGGAAAGCACAGGTCCCAAGCGTTGCTGTGCTTATTAATAGGCTGCCCAGGGAAGGTGAAGACCAGCAACAGCTTTCCGGGCTGGCCCCTTCCCTGTGGCAGAAGGAGCCGGACGGTTCCCATTTGGGAAAAAAGCTCTGTCGAGAAAGGACACGATGACATCTCCCGTCCCTGAGAAAGCACAGATCCGAAGCGCTGCTGTGTCTGTGAATAGGGTGCACAGGAAGGTGAAGACCAGCAACAGCTTTCAGGGCTAGCACCTTCATTGTGGGAGAAGGAGCCGGACGTTTCCCATTTTGGAAAAGGCTCTGCCGAGAAAGGACACGATGACATGTACCGTCTCTGGGAAAGCACGGATCCCAAGTGATGTTATGCCTGTGAATATGCTGCCCAGGGAAGGTGAAGACCAGAAACAGCTTTCAGGGCTGGCCCCTTCCTTGCGGCAGAAGGAGCCGGACGTTTCCAGTTTGGGAAGAAGGCTCTGCCGAGAACGGACACGATGACATGTCCCGCCTCTGGGAAAGCACAGATCCCAAGCGCTGCTGTGCCTGTGAATAGGATTCCAAGGGAAGGTGAAGACCAGCAACAGCTTTCTGGGCTAGCACCTTCATTTTGGGAGAATGAGCCGGACGTTTCCCGTTTGGGAAAAAGGCTCTGCCGAGAAAGGACACGATGACATGTACCGTGTCTGGGAAAGCACAGATCCCAAGCGCTGCTGTGCCTGTGAATAGGGTGCATGGGGAAGGTGAAGAGCAGCAAGAGCTTTCAGGGCTGGCCCCTTCCTTGTGGCAGAAGGAGCCGGACGTTTCCCTTTTGGGAAAAAGGCTCTGCCGAGAAAGGACATGATGACATGTACCGTCTCTGGGAAAGCACAGATCCCTAGTGATGTTCTGCCTCTGAATATGCTGCCAAGGGAAGGTGAAGACCAGCAACTGCTTTCAGGGCTAGCACCTTCATTGTGGGAGAATGAGCCGGACGTTTCCCGTTTGGGAAAAAGGCTCTGCCGAGAACGGACACGATGACATGTCCCATCTCTGGGAAAGCACAGATCCCAAGCGTTTCTGTGGTTATTAATAGGTTGCCCAGGGAAGGTGAAGAGCAGCAACAGCTTTCAGGGCTGGCCCCTTTCTTCTGGGAGAAGGAGCAGGACGTTTCCCGTTTGGGAAAAATACTCTGCCGAGAACGGACACGATGACATGTCCCGTCCCTGAGAAAGCACAGATCCTTAGTGATGTTATGCCTGTGAATAGGCTGCATAGGGAAGGTGAAGAGCAGCAACAGCTTTCACGGCTGTCCCCTTCATTGTGGCAGAAGGAGCCGGACGTTTCCCATTTTGGAAAAAGGCTCTGCCGAGAATGGACACGATGACATGTCCCGTCTCTGGGAAAGCACAGATCCCAAGCGATGCTGTGCTTATTAATAGGCTGCCCAGGGAAGGTGAAGACCAGCAACAGCTTTCTGGGCTAGCACCTTCATTGTGGGAGAAGGAGGCGGACGTTTCCCGTTTGGGAAAAAGGTTCTGCCGAGAAAGGACACGATGACATGTCCCGTCCCTGGGAAAGCACAGATCCCTACTGATGTTATGCCTGCGAATAGGCTGCCAAGGGAAGGTGAAGACCAACAGCAACTTTCAGGGCTGGCCCCTTCCTTGTGGCAGAAGGAGCCAGACGTTTCCCGTTTGGGAAAAATACTCTGCCGAGAAAGGACACGATGACATGTCCCGTCTCTGGGAAAGCACAGATCCCAAGCGTTGCTGTGCTTATTAATAGGCTGCCCAGGGAAGGTGAAGAGCAGCAACAGCTTTCAGGGCTAGCACCTTCATTGTGGGAGACGGAGCCGGACGTTTCCCGTTTGGGAAAAAGGCTCTGCCGAGAAAGGACACGATGACATGTCCCGTCTCTGGGAAAGCACAGGTCCCAAGCGCTGCTGTGCCTATGAATAGGGTGCACGGGGAAGGTGAAGAAGAGCAACAGCTTTCAGGGCTGGCCCCTTCCTTGTGGCAGAAGGAGCCGGAAGTTTCCCGTTTGGGAAAAAGCTCTGCCGAGAATGGACACCATGACATGTCCCATCTCTGGGAAAGCACAGGTCCCAAGCGCTGCTGTGCCTGTGAATAGGCTGCCCAGGGAAGGTGAAGACCAGCAACAGCTTTCAGGGCTGGCCCCTTCCTTGTGGCAGAAGGAGCCAGACGTTTCCCATTTCGGAAAAATACTCTGCCGAGAACGGACACGATGACATGTCCCGTCTGTGGGAAAGCACAGATCCCTAGTGATGCTCTGCTGTGAATAGGGTGCATGGGGAAGGAGAAGAGCAGCAACAGCTTTCACGGCTGTCCCCTTCCTTGTGGCAGAAGGAGCCGGACGTTTCCCGTTTTGGAAAAATACTCTGCCGAGAATGGACACGATGACATGTCCCGTCTCTGGGAAAGCACATATCCCAAGCGATGCTGTGCTTATTAATAGGCTGCCCAGGGAAGGTGAAGACCAGCAGGAGCTTTCAGGGCTAGCACCTTCATTGTGGCAGAAGGAGCCGGACGTTTCCCGTTTGGGAAAAAGGTTCTGCCGAAAAAGGACACGATGACATCTCCCGTCCCTGAGAAACCACAGATTCGAAGCGCTGCTGTGCCTGTGAATAGGGTGCACGGGAAGGTGAAGACCAGCAACAGCTTTCAGGCCTAGCACCTTCATTGTGGGAGAAGGATCCGGACGTTTCCCGTTTGGGAAAAAGGCTCTGCCGAGAAAGGACACGATGACATGTCCCGTCTCTGGGAAAGCACAGATCCCAAGCGCTGCTGTGCCTGTGAATAGGGTGCCCAGGGAAGGTGAAGAGCAGCAACAGCTTTCAGGGCTGGCCCCTTCCTTGTGGCAGAAGGAGCCGGACGTTTCCCGTTTGGGAAGAATACTCTGCCGAAAACGGACACGATGACATGTCCCATCTGTGGAAAAGCACAGATCCCTAGTGATGTTATGCCTGTGAATAGGCTGCCCAGAGAAGGTGAAGACCAGCAGCAGCTTTCAGGGCTGGCCCCTTCCTTGTGGCAGAAGGAGCCGGACGTTTCCCGTTTGGGAAAAAGTCTCTGCCGAGAAAGGACAAGTTGACATGTCCCGTCTCTGGGAAAGCACAGATCCCAACCGCTGCTGTGCTTATTAATAGGCTGCCCAGGGAAGGTGAAGACCAGCAACAGCTTTTAGGGCTAGCCCCTTCCTTGTTGTAGAAGGAGCCGGACGTTTCCCGTTTGGGAAAAAAGCTCTGCCGAGAAAGGACACGATGACATGTCCCGTCTCTGGGAAAGCACAGGTCCCAAGCGTTGCTGTGCTTATTAATAGGCTGCCCAGGGAAGGTGAAGACCAGCAACAGCTTTTAGGGCTAGCCCCTTCCTTGTTGTAGAAGGAGCCGGACGGTTCCCATTTGGGAAAAAAGCTCTGTCGAGAAAGGACACGATGACATCTCCCGTCCCTGAGAAAGCACAGATCCGAAGCGCTGCTGTGCCTGTGAATAGGGTGCACGGGAAGGTGAAGACCAGCAACAGCTTTCAGGGCTAGTACCTTCATTGTGGAAGAAGGAGCCGGACGTTTCCCATTTTGGAAAAAGGCTCTGCCGAGAAAGGACACGATGACATGTACCGTCTCTGGGAAAGCACAGATCCCAAGCGTTGCTGTGCTTATTAATAGGCTGCCCAGGGAAGGTGAAGACCAGCAACAGCTTTCAGGGCTGGCCCCTTCCTTGTGGCAGAAGGAGCCGGACGTTTCCCTTTTCGGAAAAAGGCTCTGCCGAGAACGGACACGATCACATGTCCCGTCTCTGGGAAAGCACAGGTCCCAAGCGCTGCTCTGCCTGTGAATACGGTGCACGGGGAAGGTGAAGACCAGCAACAGCTTTCAGGGCTGGCCCCTTCCTTGTGGGAGAAGGAGCCGGACGTTTCCCTTTTGGGAAAAAGGCTCTGCCGAGAACGGACACGATGACATGTCCCGTCTCTGGAAAAGCACAGATCCCAAGTGATGTTATGCCTGTGAATAGGGTGCCCAGGGAAGGTGAAGACCAGCAGCAGCTTACAGGGCTAGCACCTTCCTTGTGGCAGAAGGAGCCGGACGTTTCCCGTTTGGGAAAAAGGCTCTGCCGAGAAAGGACATGATGACATCTCCCGTCTCTGGGAAAGCACAGATCCGAAGCGCTGCTGTGCCTGTGAATAGGGTGCACGGGGAAGGTGAAGACCAGCAACAGCTTTCTGGGCTAGCACCTTCCTTGTGGCAGAAGGAGCCGGACGTTTCCCGTTTGGGAAAAAGGCTCTGCCGAGAAAGGACATGATGACATGTCCCGTCTCTGGGAAAGCACAGATCCCTAGTGATGTTCTGCCTCTGAATATGCTGCCAAGGGAAGGTGAAGACCAGCAGCAGCTTTCAGGGCTGGACCCTTCCTTGTGGGAGAATGAGCCGGACGTTTCCCGTTTGGGAAAAAGGCTCTGCCGAGAAAGGACATGATGACATGTCCCGTCTCTGGGAAAGCACAGATCCCTAGTGATATTCTGCCTCTGAGTATGCTGCCAAGGGAAGGTGAAGACCAGCAACAGCTTTCAGGGCTGGCCCCTTCCTCGTGGCAGAAGGAGCCGGACGTTTCCCGTTTGGGAAAAAGGCTCTGCCGAGAACGGACACGATGACATGTCCCGTCTCTGGGAAAGCACAGATCCCAAGCGTTGCTGTGGTTATTAATAGGCTGCCCAGGGAAGGTGAACAGCAGCAACAGCTTTCAGGGCTGGCCCCTTCCTTGTGGGAGAAGGAGCCGGACGTTTCCCGTTTGGGAAAAAGGCTCTGCCGAGAACGGACACGATGACATGTCCCGCCTCTGGGAAAGCACAGATCCCAAGCGCTGCTGTGCCTGTGAATAGGGTTCCAAGGGAAGGTGAAGACCAGCAACAGCTTTCAGGGCTACCACCTTCATTTTGGGAGAATGAGCCGGACGTTTCCCGTTTGGGAAAAAGGCTCTGCCGAGAAAGGACATGATGACATGTCCCGTCTCTGGGGAAGCACAGATCGCTAGTGATGTTCTGCCTCTGAATATGCTGCCAAGGGAAGGTGAAGAAGAGCAACAGCTTTCAGGGCTGGCCCCTTCCTTGTGGCAGAAGGAGCCGGACGTTTCCCATTTGGGAAAAAGGCTCTGCCGAGAACGGACACGATGACATGTCCCGTCTCTGGGAAAGCACAGATCCCAAGCGCTGCTGTGCCTGTGAATAGGGTGCACGGGGAAGGTGAAGAGCAGCAACAGCTTTCAGGGCTGGCCCCTTCCTTGTGGCAGAAAGAGCTGGACGTTTCCCGTTTGGGAAAAATACTCTGCCGAGAACGGACACGATGACATGTCCCGTCTCTGGGAAAGCACAGATCCCAAGCGTTGCTGTGCTTATTAATAAGCTGCCCAGGGAAGGTGAAGAGCAGCAACAGCTTTTAGGGCTGGCCCCTTCCTTGTGGGAGAAGGAGCCCGACGTTTCCCATTTGGGAAAAAGTCTCTGCCGAGAACGGACACGATGACATGTCCCGTCTCTGGGAAAGCACAGATCCCAACCGCTGCTGTGCGTATGAATAGGGTGCACGGGGAAGGTAAAGTCTGGCAAGAGCTTTCAGGGCTGGCCCCTTCCTTGTTGCAGAAGGAGCCGGACGTTTCCCGTTTGGGAAAAATACTCTGCCGAGAATGGAAACAATGACATGTCCCGTCTCTGGGAAAGCACAGGTCCCAAGCGTTTCTGTGCTTATTAATAGGCTGCCCAGGGAAGGTGAAGACCAGCAACAGGTTTCAGGGCTGGCCCCTTCCTTGTGGGAGAAGGAGCCGGACGTTTCCCATTTTGGAAAAAGGCTCTGCCGAAAAAGGACACGATCACATGTCCCGTCTCTGGGAAAGCACAGATCCCTAGTGATGTTATGCCTGTGAATAGGCTGCCCAGGGAAGGTGAAGACCAACAGCAACTTCAGGGCCGGCCCCTTCCTTGTGGGAGAAGGAGACGGACGTTTCCCATTTGGGAAAAATACTCTGCCGAGAAAGGACACGATGACATCTCCCGTCCCTGGGAAAGCACAGATCCCAAGCGCTGCTGTGCTTATTAATAGGCTGCCCAGGGAAGGTGAAGACCAGCAACAGCTTTCAGGGCTAGCACCTTCCTTGTGGGAGAAGGAGCCAGACGTTTCGCGTTTGGGAAAAAGGCTCTGCCGAGAACGGACACGATGACATGTCCCGTCTCTGGGAAAGCACAGGTCCCAAGCGCTGCTCTGCCTATAAATAGGGTGCATGGGGAAGGTGAAGAGCAGCAACAGCTTTCAGGGCTGGCCCCTTCCTTGTGGGAGAAGGATCCGGACGTTTCCCGTTTTGGAAAAAGGCTCTGCCGAAAAAGGACACGATCACATGTCCCATCTCTGGAAAAGCACAGATCCCTAGTGATGTTATGCCTGTGAATAGGCTGCCCAGGGAAGGTGAAGACCAGCAGCACCTTTCAGGGCCGGCCCCTTCCTTGTGGGAGAAGGAGCCGGACGTTTCCCGTTTGGGAAAAATACTCTGCCGAGAAAGGACACGATGACATCTCCCGTCCCTGGGAAAGCACAGATCCCAAGCGCTGCTGTGCTTATTAATAGGCTGCCCAGGGAAGGTGAAGACCAGCAACAGCTTTCAGGGCTAGCACCTTCCTTGTGGGAGAAGGAGCCAGACGTTTCGCGTTTGGGAAAAAGGCTCTGCCGAGAACGGACACGATCACATGTCCCGTATCTGGGAAAGCACAGGTCCCAAGCGTTGCTGTGCTTATTAAAAGGCTGCCCAGGGAAGGTGAAGACCAGCAACAGCTTTCCGGGCTGGCCCCTTCCTTGTGGCAGAAGGAGCCGGACCTTTCCCATTTGGGAAAAATACTCTGCCGAGAACGGACAGGATGACATGTCCCGTCTCTGGGAAAGCACAGATCCCTAGTGATGTTATGCCTGTGAATAGGCTGCCCAGGGATGGTGAAGACCAGCAAGAGCTTTCAGGGCTGGCCCCTTCATTGTGGGAGAATGAGCCAGACGTTTCCCGTTTGGGAAAAAGGCTCTGCCGAGAACGGAAACGATGACACGACCCGCCTCTGTGAAAGCACAGATATCAAGCGCTGCTGTGCCTGTGAATAGGGTGCCAAGGGAAGGTGAAGACCAGCAACAGCTTTCTGGGCTAGCACCTTCATTGTGGCAGAAGGAGCCGGACATTTCCCTTTTCGGAAAAAGGCTCTGCCGAGAACGGACACGATCACATGTCCCGTCTCTGGGAAAGCACAGGTCCCAAGCGTTGCTGTGCTTATTAATAGGCTGCCCAGGGAAGGTGAAGACCAGCAACAGCTTTCCGGGCTGGCCCCTTCCCTGTGGCAGAAGGAGCCGGACGGTTCCCATTTGGGAAAAAAGCTCTGTCGAGAAAGGACACGATGACATCTCCCGTCCCTGAGAAAGCACAGATCCGAAGCGCTGCTGTGTCTGTGAATAGGGTGCACAGGAAGGTGAAGACCAGCAACAGCTTTCAGGGCTAGCACCTTCATTGTGGGAGAAGGAGCCGGACGTTTCCCATTTTGGAAAAGGCTCTGCCGAGAAAGGACACGATGACATGTACCGTCTCTGGGAAAGCACGGATCCCAGGTGATGTTATGCCTGTGAATATGCTGCCCAGGGAAGGTGAAGACCAGAAACAGCTTTCAGGGCTGGCCCCTTCCTTGTGGCAGAAGGAGCCGGACGTTTCCCGTTTGGGAAAAAGGCTCTGCCGAGAAAGGACATGATGACATGTCCCGTCTCTGGGAAAGCACAGATCCCTAGTGATGTTCTGCCTCTGAATATGCTGCCAAGGGAAGGTGAAGACCAGCAAGTGCTTTCAGGGCTAGCACCTTCATTGTGGGAGAATGAGCCGGACGTTTCCCGTTTGGGAAAAAGGCTCTGCCGAGAACGGACACGATGACATGTCCCATCTCTGGGAAAGCACAGATCCCAAGCGTTTCTGTGGTTATTAATAGGTTGCCCAGGGAAGGTGAAGAGCAGCAACAGCTTTCAGGGCTGGCCCCTTTCTTCTGGGAGAAGGAGCAGGACGTTTCCCGTTTGGGAAAAATACTCTGCCGAGAACGGACACGATGACATGTCCCGTCCCTGAGAAAGCACAGATCCTTAGTGATGTTATGCCTGTGAATAGGCTGCACAGGGAAGGTGAAGAGCAGCAACAGCTTTCACGGCTGTCCCCTTCATTGTGGCAGAAGGAGCCGGACGTTTCCCATTTTGGAAAAAGGCTCTGCCGAGAATGGACACGATGACATGTCCCGTCTCTGGGAAAGCACAGATCCCAAGCGATGCTGTGCTTATTAATAGGCTGCCCAGGGAAGGTGAAGACCAGCAACAGCTTTCTGGGCTAGCACCTTCATTGTGGGAGAAGGAGGCGGACGTTTCCCGTTTGGGAAAAAGGTTCTGCCGAGAAAGGATACGATGACATGTCCCGTCCCTGGGAAAGCACAGATCCCTACTGATGTTATGCCTGCGAATAGGCTGCCAAGGGAAGGTGAAGACCAACAGCAACTTTCAGGGCTGGCCCCTTCCTTGTGGCAGAAGGAGCCAGACGTTTCCCGTTTGGGAAAAATACTCTGCCGAGAAAGGACACGATGACATGTCCCGTCTCTGGGAAAGCACAGATCCCAAGCGTTGCTGTGCTTATTAATAGGCTGCCCAGGGAAGGTGAAGAGCAGCAACAGCTTTCAGGGCTAGCACCTTCATTGTGGGAGACGGAGCCGGACGTTTCCCGTTTGGGAAAAAGGCTCTGCCGAGAAAGGACACGATGACATGTCCCGTCTCTGGGAAAGCACAGGTCCCAAGCGCTGCTGTGCCTATGAATAGGGTGCACGGGGAAGGTGAAGAAGAGCAACAGCTTTCAGGGCTGGCCCCTTCCTTGTGGCAGAAGGAGCCGGAAGTTTCCCGTTTGGGAAAAAGCTCTGCCGAGAATGGACACCATGACATGTCCCATCTCTGGGAAAGCACAGGTCCCAAGCGCTGCTGTGACTGTGAATAGGGTGCCCAGGGAAGGTGAAGACCAGCAAGAGCTTTCAGGGCTGGCCCCTTCCTTGTGGCAGAAGGAGCCGGACGTTTCCCATTTCGGAAAAATACTCTGCCGAGAACGGACACGATGACATGTCCCGTCTCTGGGAAAGCACAGGTCCCAAGCGCTGCTGTGCGTATGAATAGGATGCATGGGGAAGGTGAAGACCAGCAGGAGCTTTCAGGGCTAGCACCTTCATTGTGGCAGAAGGAGCCGGACGTTTCCCGTTTGGGAAAAAGGTTCTGCCGAAAAAGGACACGATGACATCTCCTGTCCCTGAGAAACCACAGATTCGAAGCGCTGCTGTGCCTGTGAATAGGGTGCACGGGGAAGGTGAAGACCAGCAACAGCTTTCAGGCCTAGCACCTTCATTGTGGGAGAAGGAGCTGGACGTTTCCCGTTTGGGAGAAAAGCTCTGCCGAGAACGGACACGATGACATGTCCCGTCTCTGGGAAAGCACAGGTCCCAAGCGCTGCTGTGCGTATGAATAGGATGCATGGGGAAGGTGAAGACCAGCAGGAGCTTTCTGGGCTAGCACCTTCATTGTGGGAGAAGGAGCCGGATGTTTCCTGTTTGGGAAAAAGGTTCTGCCGAGAAAGGACACGATGACATGTCCCGTCCCTTGGAAAGCACAGATCCCTAGTGATGTTATGCCTGTGAATAGGCTGCCCAGGGAAGGTGAAGACCAGCAGCAGCTTTCAGGGCTGGCCCCTTCCTTGTGGCAGAAGGAGCCGGACGTTTCCCGTTTCGGAAAAATACTCTGCCGAGAAAGGACACGATGACATGTCCCGTGTCTGGGAAAGCACAGATCCCTAGTGATGTTATGCCTGTGAATAGGCTGCCCAGGGAAGGTGAAGACCAGCAGCACCTTTCAGGGCTGGCCCCTTCCTTGTGGCAGAAGGAGCCAGACGTTTCCCGTTTGGGAATAAGTTTCTGCCGAGAACGGACACGATGACATGTCCAGTCTCTGGGAAAGCACAGATCCCAAGCGCTGCTGTGCCTGTGAATAGGGTGCATGGGGAAGGTGAAGACCAGCAGCAGCTTTCAGGGCTGGCCCCTTCCTTGTGGGAGAAGGAGCCGGACGTTTCCCTTTTGGAAAAATGTCTCTGCCGAGAAATGACACGATGACATCTCCCGTCCCTGAGAAAGCACAGATCCGAAGCGCTGCTGTGCCTGTGAATAGGGTGCACGGTAAAGGTGAAGACCAGCAACAGCTTTCAAGGGCTAGCACCTTCAGTGTGGGAGAAGGAGCCGGACGTTTCCCATTTTGGAAGAAGGCTCTGCCGAGAAAGGACACGATGACATGTCCCGTCTCTGGGAAAGCACAGATCCCTAGTGATGTTCTGCCTGTGAATAGGGTGCACGGGGAAGGTGAAGACCAACAGCAACTTTCAGGGCTGGCCCCTTCCTTGTGGCAGAAGGAGCCAGACGTTTCCCGTTTGGGAAAAATACTCTGCCGAGAAAGGACACGATGACATGTCCCGTCTCTGGGAAAGCACAGGTCCCAAGCGCTGCTGTGCCTATGAATAGGGTGCACGGGGAAGGTGAAGAAGAGCAACAGCTTTCAGGGCTGGCCCCTTCCTTGTGGCAGAAGGAGCCGGAAGTTTCCCGTTTGGGAAAAAGCTCTGCCGAGAATGGACACCATGACATGTCCCATCTCTGGGAAAGCACAGGTCCCAAGCGCTGCTGTGCCTGTGAATAGGCTGCCCAGGGAAGGTGAAGACCAGCAAGAGCTTTCAGGGCTGGCCCCTTCCTTGTGGCAGAAGGAGCCAGACGTTTCCCATTTCGGAAAAATACTCTGCCGAGAACGGACACGATGACATGTCCCGTCTGTGGGAAAGCACAGATCCCTAGTGATGCTCTGCCTGTGAATAGGGTGCATGGGGAAGGAGAAGAGCAGCAACAGCTTTCACGGCTGTCCCCTTCCTTGTGGCAGAAGGAGCCGGACGTTTCCCGTTTTGGAAAAATACTCTGCCGAGAATGGACACGATGACATGTCCCGTCTCTGGGAAAGCACGGATCCCAAGCGATGCTGTGCTTATTAATAGGCTGCCCAGGGAAGGTGAAGACCAGCAGGAGCTTTCAGGGCTAGCACCTTCATTGTGGCAGAAGGAGCCGGACGTTTCCCGTTTGGGAAAAAGGTTCTGCCGAAAAAGGACACGATGACATCTCCCGTCCCTGAGAAACCACAGATTCGAAGCGCTGCTGTGCCTGTGAATAGGGTGCATGGGGAAGGTGAAGACCAGCAACAGCTTTCAGGCCTAGCACCTTCATTGTGGGAGAAGGAGCTGGACGTTTCCCGTTTGGGAGAAAAGCTCTGCCGAGAACGGACACGATGACATGTCCCGTCTCTGGGAAAGCACAGGTCCCAAGCGCTGCTGTGCGTATGAATAGGATGCATGGGGAAGGTGAAGACCAGCAGGAGCTTTCTGGGCTAGCACCTTCATTGTGGGAGAAGGAGCCGGATGTTTCCTGTTTGGGAAAAAGGTTCTGCCGAGAAAGGACACGATGACATGTCCCGTCCCTTGGAAAGCACAGATCCCTAGTGATGTTATGCCTGTGAATAGGCTGCCCAGGGAAGGTGAAGACCAGCAGCAGCTTTCAGGGCTGGCCCCTTCCTTGTGGCAGAAGGAGCCGGACGTTTCCCGTTTCGGAAAAATACTCTGCCGAGAAAGGACACGATGACATGTCCCGTGTCTGGGAAAGCACAGATCCCTAGTGATGTTATGCCTGTGAATAGGCTGCCCAGGGAAGGTGAAGACCAGCAGCACCTTTCAGGGCTGGCCCCTTCATTGTGGCAGAAGGAGCCAGACGTTTCCCGTTTGGGAATAAGTTTCTGCCGAGAACGGACACGATGACATGTCCAGTCTCTGGGAAAGCACAGATCCCAAGCGCTGCTGTGCCTGTGAATAGGGTGCATGGGGAAGGTGAAGACCAGCAGCAGCTTTCAGGGCTGGCCCCTTCCTTGTGGGAGAAGGAGCCGGACGTTTCCCTTTTGGAAAAATGTCTCTGCCGAGAAATGACACGATGACATCTCCCGTCCCTGAGAAAGCACAGATCCGAAGCGCTGCTGTGCCTGTGAATAGGGTGCACGGTAAAGGTGAAGACCAGCAACAGCTTTCAAGGGCTAGCACCTTCAGTGTGGGAGAAGGAGCCGGACGTTTCCCATTTTGGAAGAAGGCTCTGCCGAGAAAGGACACGATGACATGTCCCGTGTCTGGGAAAGCACAGATCCCTAGTGATGTTCTGCCTGTGAATAGGGTGCACGGGGAAGGTGAAGAGCAGCAACAGCTTTCACGGCTGGCCCCTTCCTTGTGGCAGAAGGAGCCGGACGTTTCCCATTTCGGAAAAATACTCTGCCGAGAAAGGACACGATGACATGTCCCGTCTCTGGGAAAGCACAGATCCCAAGCGATGCTGTGCTTATTAATAGGCTGCCCAGGGAAGGTGAAGACCAGCAACAGCTTTCTGGGCTAGCACCTTCCTTGTGGGAGAAGGAGCCGGACGTTTCCCGTTTGGGAAAAAAGCTCTGCCGAGAAAGGACACGATGACATGTCCCGTCTCTGGGAAAGCACAGATCCCTAGTGATGTTATGCCTGTGAATAGGCTGCCCAGGGATGGTGAAGACCAGCAAGAGCTTTCAGGGCTGGCCCCTTCATTGTGGGAGAATGAGCCAGACGTTTCCCGTTTGGGAAAAAGGCTCTGCCGAGAACGGAAACGATGACACGACCCGCCTCTGGGAAAGCACAGATCCCAAGCGCTGCTGTGCCTGTGAATAGGGTGCCAAGGGAAGGTGAAGACCAGCAACAGCTTTCTGGGCTAGCACCTTCATTGTGAGAGAAGGAGCCGGACGTTTCCCGTTTTGGAAAAGTACTCTGCCGAGAACGGACACGATGACATGTCCCGTCTCTGGGAAAGCACAGATCCCTAGTGATGTTCTGCCTGTGAATAGGGTGCACGGGGAAGGTAAGGAGCAGCAAGAGCTTTTAGGGCTGGCCCCTTCCTTGTTGCAGAAGGAGCCGGACGTTTCCTGTTTTGGAAAAAGGCTCTGCCGAGAACGGACACGATGACATGTCCCGTCTCTGGGAAAGCACAGGTCCCAAGCGTTGCTGTGCTTATTAATAGGCTGCCCAGGGAAGGTGAAGACCAGCAACAACTTTTAGGGCTGGCCCCTTCCTTGTGGGAGAAGGAGCCGGACGTTTCCCCTTTGAGAAAAAAGCTCTGCCGAGAAAGGACACGATGACATCTCCCGTCCCTGAGAAAGCACAGATCCGAAGCGCTGCTGTGCCTGTGTATAGAGTGCACGGGGAAGGTGAAGACCAGCAACAGCTTTCAGGGCTAGCACCTTCATTGTGGGAGAAGGAGCCGGACGTTTCCCATTTTGGAAAAAGGCTCTGCCGAGAAAGGACACGATGACATCTCCCGTCTCTGGGAAAGCACAGACCCCAAGCGCTGCTGTGCCTGTGAATAGGGTGCACGGGGAAGGTGAAGACCAGCAACAGCTTTCAGGCCTAGCACCTTCATTGTGGGAGAAGGAGCTGGACGTTTCCCGTTTGGGAGAAAAGCTCTGCCGAGAACGGACACGATGACATGTCCCGTCTCTGGGAAAGCACAGGTCCCAAGCGCTGCTGTGCGTATGAATAGGATGCATGGGGAAGGTGAAGACCAGCAGGAGCTTTCTGGGCTAGCACCTTCATTGTGGGAGAAGGAGCCGGATGTTTCCTGTTTGGGAAAAAGGTTCTGCCGAGAAAGGACACGATGACATGTCCCGTCCCTTGGAAAGCACAGATCCCTAGTGATGTTATGCCTGTGAATAGGCTGCCCAGGGAAGGTGAAGACCAGCAGCAGCTTTCAGGGCTGGCCCCTTCCTTGTGGCAGAAGGAGCCGGACGTTTCCCGTTTCGGAAAAATACTCTGCCAAGAAAGGACACGATGACATGTCCCGTGTCTGGGAAAGCACAGATCCCTAGTGATGTTATGCCTGTGAATAGGCTGCCCAGGGAAGGTGAAGACCAGCAGCACCTTTCAGGGCTGGCCCCTTCCTTGTGGCAGAAGGAGCCAGACGTTTCCCGTTTGGGAATAAGTTTCTGCCGAGAACGGACACGATGACATGTCCAGTCTCTGGGAAAGCACAGATCCCAAGCGCTGCTGTGCCTGTGAATAGGGTGCCAAGGGAAGGTGAAGACCAGCAGCACCTTTCAGGGCTGGCCCCTTCCTTGTGGCAGAAGGAGCCGGACGTTTCCCATTTCGGAAAAATACTCTGCCTAGAACGGATACGATGACATGTCCCGTCTCTGGGAAAGCACAGGTCCCAAGCGCTGCTCTGCCTATAAATAGGGTGCATGGTGAAGGTGAAGAGCAGCAACAGCTTTCAGGGCTGGCCCCTTCCTTGTGGGAGAAGGATCCGGACGTTTCCCGTTTTGGAAAAAGGCTCTGCCGAAAAAGGACACGATCACACGTCCCATCTCTGGGAAAGCACAGATCCCTAGTGATGTTATGCCTGTGAATAGGCTGCCCAGGGAAGGTGAAGACCAGCAGCACCTTTCAGGGCCGGCCCCTTCCTTGTGGGAGAAGGAGCCGGACGTTTCCCGTTTGGGAAAAATACTCTGCCGAGAAAGGACACGATGACATCTCCCGTTCCTGGGAAAGCACAGATCCCAAGCGCTGCTGTGCTTATTAATAGGCTGCCCAGGGAAGGTGAAGACCAGCAACAGCTTTCAGGGCTAGCACCTTCCTTGTGGGAGAAGGAGCCAGACGTTTCCCGTTTGGGAAAAAGGCTCTGCCGAGAACGGACACGATCACATGTCCCGTCTCTGGGAAAGCACAGGTCCCAAGCGTTGCTGTGCTTATTAATAGGCTGCCCAGGGAAGGTGAAGACCAGCAACAGCTTTCCGGGCTGGCCCCTTCCTTGTGGCAGAAGGAGCCGGACCTTTCCCATTTGGGAAAAATACTCTGCCGAGAACGGACACGATGACATGTCCCGTCTCTGGGAAAGCACAGATCCCTAGTGATGTTATGCCTGTGAATAGGCTGCCCAGGGATGGTGAAGACCAGCAAGAGCTTTCAGGGCTGGCCCCTTCATTGTGGGAGAATGAGCCAGACGTTTCCCGTTTGGGAAAAAGGCTCTGCCGAGAACGGAAACGATGACACGACCCGCCTCTGGGAAAGCACAGATCCCAAGCGCTGCTGTGCCTGTGAATAGGGTGCCAAGGGAAGGTGAAGACCAGCAACAGCTTTCTGGGCTAGCACCTTCCTTGTGGCAGAAGGAGCCGGACGTTTCCCATTTCGGAAAAATACTCTGCCGAGAACGGACACGATGACATGTCCCGTCTCTGGGAAAGCACAGATCCCTAGTGATGTTCTGCCTGTGAATAGGGTGCACGGGGAAGGTAAGGAGCAGCAAGAGCTTTTAGGGCTGGCCCCTTCCTTGTTGCAGAAGGAGCCGGACGTTTCCTGTTTTGGAAAAAGGCTCTGCCGAGAACGGACACGATGACATGTCCCGTCTCTGGGAAAGCACAGGTCCCAAGCGTTGCTGTGCTTATTAATAGGCTGCCCAGGGAAGGTGAAGACCAGCAACAACTTTTAGGGCTGGCCCCTTCCTTGTGGGAGAAGGAGCCGGACGTTTCCCCTTTGAGAAAAAAGCTCTGCCGAGAAAGGACACGATGACATCTCCCGTCCCTGAGAAAGCACAGATCCGAAGCGCTGCTGTGCCTGTGTATAGAGTGCACGGGGAAGGTGAAGACCAGCAACAGCTTTCAGGGCTAGCACCTTCATTGTGGGAGAAGGAGCCGGACGTTTCCCATTTTGGAAAAAGGCTCTGCCGAGAAAGGACACGATGACATCTCCCGTCTCTGGGAAAGCACAGACCCCAAGCGCTGCTGTGCCTGTGAATAGGGTGCACGGGGAAGGTGAAGACCAGCAACAGCTTTCAGGCCTAGCACCTTCATTGTGGGAGAAGGAGCTGGACGTTTCCCGTTTGGGAGAAAAGCTCTGCCGAGAACGGACACGATGACATGTCCCGTCTCTGGGAAAGCACAGGTCCCAAGCGCTGCTGTGCGTATGAATAGGATGCATGGGGAAGGTGAAGACCAGCAGGAGCTTTCTGGGCTAGCACCTTCATTGTGGAAGAAGGAGCCGGATGTTTCCTGTTTGGGAAAAAGGTTCTGCCGAGAAAGGACACGATGACATGTCCCGTCCCTTGGAAAGCACAGATCCCTAGTGATGTTATGCCTGTGAATAGGCTGCCCAGGGAAGGTGAAGACCAGCAGCAGCTTTCAGGGCTGGCCCCTTCCTTGTGGCAGAAGGAGCCGGACGTTTCCCGTTTCGGAAAAATACTCTGCCGAGAAAGGACACGATGACATGTCCCGTGTCTGGGAAAGCACAGATCCCTAGTGATGTTATGCCTGTGAATAGGCTGCCCAGGGAAGGTGAAGACCAGCAGCACCTTTCAGGGCTGGCCCCTTCCTTGTGGCAGAAGGAGCCAGACGTTTCCCGTTTGGGAATAAGTTTCTGCCGAGAACGGACACGATGACATGTCCAGTCTCTGGGAAAGCACAGATCCCAAGCGCTGCTGTGCCTGTGAATAGGGTGCATGGGGAAGGTGAAGACCAGCAGCAGCTTTCAGGGCTGGCCCCTTCCTTGTGGGAGAAGGAGCCGGACGTTTCCCTTTTGGAAAAATGTCTCTGCCGAGAAATGACACGATGACATCTCCCGTCCCTGAGAAAGCACAGATCCGAAGCGCTGCTGTGCCTGTGAATAGGGTGCACGGTAAAGGTGAAGACCAGCAACAGCTTTCAAGGGCTAGCACCTTCAGTGTGGGAGAAGGAGCCGGACGTTTCCCATTTTGGAAGAAGGCTCTGCCGAGAAAGGACACGATGACATGTCCCGTCTCTGGGAAAGCACAGATCCCTAGTGATGTTCTGCCTGTGAATAGGGTGCACGGGGAAGGTGAAGACCAACAGCAACTTTCAGGGCTGGCCCCTTCCTTGTGGCAGAAGGAGCCAGACGTTTCCCGTTTGGGAAAAATACTCTGCCGAGAAAGGACACGATGACATGTCCCGTCTCTGGGAAAGCACAGATCCCAAGCGTTGCTGTGCTTATTAATAGGCTGCCCAGGGAAGGTGAAGACCAGCAACAGCTTTCAGGGCTAGCACCTTCCTTGTGGGAGAAGGAGCCGGACGTTTCCCGTTTGGGAAAAAAGCTCTGCCGAGAAAGGACACGATGACATGTCCCGTCTCTGGGAAAGCACAGGTCCCAAGCGCTGCTGTGCCTGTGAATAGGCTGCCCAGGGAAGGTGAAGACCAGCAAGAGCTTTCAGGGCTGGCCCCTTCCTTGTGGCAGAAGGAGCCAGACGTTTCCCATTTCGGAAAAATACTCTGCCGAGAACGGACACGATGACATGTCCCGTCTGTGGGAAAGCACAGATCCCTAGTGATGCTCTGCCTGTGAATAGGGTGCATGGGGAAGGAGAAGAGCAGCAACAGCTTTCACGGCTGTCCCCTTCCTTGTGGCAGAAGGAGCCGGACGTTTCCCGTTTTGGAAAAATACTCTGCCGAGAATGGACACGATGACATGTCCCGTCTCTGGGAAAGCACATATCCCAAGCGATGCTGTGCTTATTAATAGGCTGCCCAGGGAAGGTGAAGACCAGCAGGAGCTTTCTGGGCTAGCACCTTCCTTGTGGGAGAAGGAGCCGGACGTTTCCCGTTTGGGAAAAAGGTTCTGCCGAAAAAGGACACGATGACATCTCCCGTCCCTGAGAAACCACAGATTCGAAGCGCTGCTGTGCCTGTGAATAGGGTGCACGGGGAAGGTGAAGACCAGCAACAGCTTTCAGGCCTAGCACCTTCATTGTGGGAGAAGGAGCTGGACGTTTCCCGTTTGGGAGAAAAGCTCTGCCGAGAACGGACACGATGACATGTCCCGTCTCTGGGAAAGCACAGGTCCCAAGCGCTGCTGTGCGTATGAATAGGATGCATGGGGAAGGTGAAGACCAGCAGGAGCTTTCTGGGCTAGCACCTTCATTGTGGGAGAAGGAGCCGGATGTTTCCTGTTTGGGAAAAAGGTTCTGCCGAGAAAGGACACGATGACATGTCCCGTCCCTTGGAAAGCACAGATCCCTAGTGATGTTATGCCTGTGAATAGGCTGCCCAGGGAAGGTGAAGACCAGCAGCAGCTTTCAGGGCTGGCCCCTTCCTTGTGGCAGAAGGAGCCGGACGTTTCCCGTTTCGGAAAAATACTCTGCCGAGAAAGGACACGATGACATGTCCCGTGTCTGGGAAAGCACAGATCCCTAGTGATGTTATGCCTGTGAATAGGCTGCCCAGGGAAGGTGAAGACCAGCAGCACCTTTCAGGGCTGGCCCCTTCATTGTGGCAGAAGGAGCCAGACGTTTCCCGTTTGGGAATAAGTTTCTGCCGAGAACGGACACGATGACATGTCCAGTCTCTGGGAAAGCACAGATCCCAAGCGCTGCTGTGCCTGTGAATAGGGTGCATGGGGAAGGTGAAGACCAGCAGCAGCTTTCAGGGCTGGCCCCTTCCTTGTGGGAGAAGGAGCCGGACGTTTCCCTTTTGGAAAAATGTCTCTGCCGAGAAATGACACGATGACATCTCCCGTCCCTGAGAAAGCACAGATCCGAAGCGCTGCTGTGCCTGTGAATAGGGTGCACGGTAAAGGTGAAGACCAGCAACAGCTTTCAAGGGCTAGCACCTTCATTGTGGGAGAAGGAGCCGGACGTTTCCCATTTTGGAAGAAGGCTCTGCCGAGAAAGGACACGATGACATGTCCCGTGTCTGGGAAAGCACAGATCCCTAGTGATGTTCTGCCTGTGAATAGGGTGCACGGGGAAGGTGAAGAGCAGCAACAGCTTTCACGGCTGGCCCCTTCCTTGTGGCAGAAGGAGTCGGACGTTTCCCATTTCGGAAAAATACTCTGCCGAGAAAGGACACGATGACATCTCCCGTCTCTGGGAAAGCACAGATCCCAAGCGATGCTGTGCTTATTAATAGGCTGCCCAGGGAAGGTGAAGACCAGCAACAGCTTTCTGGGCTAGCACCTTCCTTGTGGGAGAAGGAGCCGGACGTTTCCCGTTTGGGAAAAAAGCTCTGCCGAGAAAGGACACGATGACATGTCCCGTCTCTGGGAAAGCACAGGTCCCAAGCGCTGCTGTGCCTATGAATAGGGTGCACGGGGAAGATGAAGAAGAGCAACAGCTTTCAGGGCTGGCCCCTTCCTTGTGGCAGAAGGAGCCAGACGTTTCCCATTTCGGAAAAATACTCTGCCGAGAACGGACACGATGACATGTCCCGTCTGTGGGAAAGCACAGATCCCTAGTGATGCTCTGCCTGTGAATAGGGTGCATGGGGAAGGAGAAGAGCAGCAACAGCTTTCACTGCTGTCCCCTTCCTTGTGGCAGCAGGAGCCGGACGTTTCCCGTTTTGGAAAAATACTCTGCCGAGAATGGACACGATGACATGTCCCGTCTCTGGGAAAGCACAGATCCGAAGCGTTGCTGTGCTTATTAATAGGCTGCCCAGGGAAGGTGAAGACCAGCAACAGCTTTCTGGGCTAGCACCTTCCTTGTGGGAGAAGGAGCCGGACGTTTCCCGTTTGGGAAAAAGGTTCTGCCGAAAAAGGACACGATGACATATCTCGTCCCTGGGTAAGTACAGATCCCAAGCGCTGCTGTGCCTGTGAATAGGGTGCCAAGGGAAGGTGAAGACCAGCAGCACCTTTCAGAGCTGGCCCCTTCCTTGTGGCAGAAGGAGCCGGACGTTTCCCATTTCGGAAAAATACTCTGCCTAGAACGGATACGATGACATGTCCCGTCTCTGGGAAAGCACAGGTCCCAAGCGCTGCTCTGCCTATAAATAGGGTGCATGGTGAAGGTGAAGAGCAGCAACAGCTTTCAGGGCTGGCCCCTTCCTTGTGGGAGAAGGATCCGGACGTTTCCCGTTTTGGAAAAAGGCTCTGCCGAAAAAGGACACGATCACACGTCCCATCTCTGGGAAAGCACAGATCCCTAGTGATGTTATGCCTGTGAATAGGCTGCCCAGGGAAGGTGAAGACCAGCAGCACCTTTCAGGGCCGGCCCCTTCCTTGTGGGAGAAGGAGCCGGACGTTTCCCGTTTGGGAAAAATACTCTGCCGAGAAAGGACACGATGACATCTCCCGTCCCTGGGAAAGCACAGATCCCAAGCGCTGCTGTGCTTATTAATAGGCTGCCCAGGGAAGGTGAAGACCAGCAACAGCTTTCAGGGCTAGCACCTTCCTTGTGGGAGAAGGAGCCAGACGTTTCCCGTTTGGGAAAAAGGCTCTGCCGAGAACGGACACGATCACATGTCCCGTCTCTGGGAAAGCACAGGTCCCAAGCGTTGCTGTGCTTATTAATAGGCTGCCCAGGGAAGGTGAAGACCAGCAACAGCTTTCCGGGCTGGCCCCTTCCTTGTGGCAGAAGGAGCCGGACCTTTCCCATTTGGGAAAAATACTCTGCCGAGAACGGACACGATGACATGTCCCGTCTCTGGGAAAGCACAGATCCCTAGTGATGTTATGCCTGTGAATAGGCTGCCCAGGGATGGTGAAGACCAGCAAGAGCTTTCAGGGCTGGCCCCTTCATTGTGGGAGAATGAGCCAGACGTTTCCCGTTTGGGAAAAAGGCTCTGCCGAGAACGGAAACGATGACACGACCCGCCTCTGGGAAAGCACAGATCCCAAGCGCTGCTGTGCCTGTGAATAGGGTGCCAAGGGAAGGTGAAGACCAGCAACAGCTTTCTGGGCTAGCACCTTCATTGTGAGAGAAGGAGCCGGACGTTTCCCGTTTGGAAAAAGGCTCTGCCGAGAACGGACACGATGACATGTCCCGTCTCTGGGAAAGCACAGATCCCTAGTGATGTTCTGCCTGTGAATAGGGTGCACGGGGAAGGTAAGGAGCAGCAAGAGCTTTTAGGGCTGGCCCCTTCCTTGTTGCAGAAGGAGCCGGACGTTTCCTGTTTTGGAAAAAGGCTCTGCCGAGAAAGGACACGATGACATGTCCCGTCTCAGGGAAAGCACAGGTCCCAAGCGTTGCTGTGCTTATTAATAGGCTGCCCAGGGAAGGTGAAGACCAGCAACAACTTTTAGGGCTGGCCCCTTCCTTGTGGGAGAAGGAGCCGGACGTTTCCCCTTTGAGAAAAAAGCTCTGTCGAGAAAGGACACGATGACATCTCCCGTCCCTGGGAAAGCACAGATCCGAAGCGCTGCTGTGCCTGTGTATAGAGTGCACGGGGAAGGTGAAGACCAGCAACAGATTTCAGGGCTAGCACCTTCATTGTGGGAGAAGGATCCGGACGTTTCCCATTTTGGAAAAAGGCTCTGCCGAGAAAGGACACGATGACATCTCCCGTCTCTGGGAAAGCACAGACCCCAAGCGTTGCTGTGCTTTTTAATAGGCTGCCCAGGGAAGGTGAAGACCAGCAGGAGCTTTCTGGGCTAGCACCTTCATTGTGGGAGAAGGAGCCGGACGTTTCCCTTTTGGGAAAAAGGCTCTGCTGAGAACGGACACGATGACATGTCCCGTCTCTGGGAAAGCACAGATCCCAAGCACTGCTGTGCCTGTGAATAGGGTGCCAAGGGAAGGTAAAGACCAGCAACAGCTTTCAGGGCTGGCCCCTTCCTTGTGGGAGAAGGAGCCGGACGTTTCCCGTTTGGGAAAAAAGCTCTGCCGACAAAGGACACGACGACATCTCCCGTCCCTGAGAAAGCACAGATCCAAAGCGCTGCTGTGCCTATGAATAGGGTGCACGGGAAGGTGAAGACCAGCAACAGCTTTCAGGGCTAGCACCTTCATTGTGGGAGAAGGATCCGGACATTTCCCGTTTGGGAAAAAGGCTCTGCCGAGAAAGGACACGATGACATGTCCCGTCTCTGGGAAAGCACAGATCACAAGCGCTGCTGTGCCTGTGAATAGGGTGCACGGGGAAGGTGAAGAGCAGCAACAGCTTTCACGGCTGGCCCCTTCCTTGTGGCAGAAGGAGTCGGACGTTTCCCATTTCGGAAAAATACTCTGCCGAGAAAGGACACGATGACATCTCCCGTCTCTGGGAAAGCACAGATCCCAAGCGATGCTGTGCTTATTAATAGGCTGCCCAGGGAAGGTGAAGACCAGCAACAGCTTTCTGGGCTAGCACCTTCCTTGTGGGAGAAGGAGCCGGACGTTTCCCGTTTGGGAAAAAAGCTCTGCCGAGAAAGGACACGATGACATGTCCCGTCTCTGGGAAAGCACAGGTCCCAAGCGCTGCTGTGCCTATGAATAGGGTGCACGGGGAAGATGAAGAAGAGCAACAGCTTTCAGGGCTGGCCCCTTCCTTGTGGCAGAAGGAGCCAGACGTTTCCCATTTCGGAAAAATACTCTGCCGAGAACGGACACGATGACATGTCCCGTCTGTGGGAAAGCACAGATCCCTAGTGATGCTCTGCCTGTGAATAGGGTGCATGGGGAAGGAGAAGAGCAGCAACAGCTTTCACGGCTGTCCCCTTCCTTGTGGCAGCAGGAGCCGGACGTTTCCCGTTTTGGAAAAATACTCTGCCGAGAATGGACACGATGACATGTCCCGTCTCTGGGAAAGCACAGATCCGAAGCGTTGCTGTGCTTATTAATAGGCTGCCCAGGGAAGGTGAAGACCAGCAACAGCTTTCTGGGCTAGCACCTTCCTTGTGGGAGAAGGAGCCGGACGTTTCCCGTTTGGGAAAAAGGTTCTGCCGAAAAAGGACACGATGACATATCTCGTCCCTGGGTAAGTACAGATCCCAAGCGCTGCTGTGCCTGTGAATAGGGTGCCAAGGGAAGGTGAAGACCAGCAGCACCTTTCAGAGCTGGCCCCTTCCTTGTGGCAGAAGGAGCCGGACGTTTCCCATTTCGGAAAAATACTCTGCCTAGAACGGATACGATGACATGTCCCGTCTCTGGGAAAGCACAGGTCCCAAGCGCTGCTCTGCCTATAAATAGGGTGCATGGTGAAGGTGAAGAGCAGCAACAGCTTTCAGGGCTGGCCCCTTCCTTGTGGGAGAAGGATCCGGACGTTTCCCGTTTTGGAAAAAGGCTCTGCCGAAAAAGGACACGATCACACGTCCCATCTCTGGGAAAGCACAGATCCCTAGTGATGTTATGCCTGTGAATAGGCTGCCCAGGGAAGGTGAAGACCAGCAGCACCTTTCAGGGCCGGCCCCTTCCTTGTGGGAGAAGGAGCCGGACGTTTCCCGTTTGGGAAAAATACTCTGCCGAGAAAGGACACGATGACATCTCCCGTCCCTGGGAAAGCACAGATCCCAAGCGCTGCTGTGCTTATTAATAGGCTGCCCAGGGAAGGTGAAGACCAGCAACAGCTTTCAGGGCTAGCACCTTCCTTGTGGGAGAAGGAGCCAGACGTTTCCCGTTTGGGAAAAAGGCTCTGCCGAGAACGGACACGATCACATGTCCCGTCTCTGGGAAAGCACAGGTCCCAAGCGTTGCTGTGCTTATTAATAGGCTGCCCAGGGAAGGTGAAGACCAGCAACAGCTTTCCGGGCTGGCCCCTTCCTTGTGGCAGAAGGAGCCGGACCTTTCCCATTTGGGAAAAATACTCTGCCGAGAACGGACACGATGACATGTCCCGTCTCTGGGAAAGCACAGATCCCTAGTGATGTTATGCCTGTGAATAGGCTGCCCAGGGATGGTGAAGACCAGCAAGAGCTTTCAGGGCTGGCCCCTTCATTGTGGGAGAATGAGCCAGACGTTTCCCGTTTGGGAAAAAGGCTCTGCCGAGAACGGAAACGATGACACGACCCGCCTCTGGGAAAGCACAGATCCCAAGCGCTGCTGTGCCTGTGAATAGGGTGCCAAGGGAAGGTGAAGACCAGCAACAGCTTTCTGGGCTAGCACCTTCATTGTGAGAGAAGGAGCCGGACGTTTCCCGTTTGGAAAAAGGCTCTGCCGAGAACGGACACGATGACATGTCCCGTCTCTGGGAAAGCACAGATCCCTAGTGATGTTCTGCCTGTGAATAGGGTGCACGGGGAAGGTAAGGAGCAGCAAGAGCTTTTAGGGCTGGCCCCTTCCTTGTTGCAGAAGGAGCCGGACGTTTCCTGTTTTGGAAAAAGGCTCTGCCGAGAAAGGACACGATGACATGTCCCGTCTCAGGGAAAGCACAGGTCCCAAGCGTTGCTGTGCTTATTAATAGGCTGCCCAGGGAAGGTGAAGACCAGCAACAACTTTTAGGGCTGGCCCCTTCCTTGTGGGAGAAGGAGCCGGACGTTTCCCCTTTGAGAAAAAAGCTCTGCCGAGAAAGGACACGATGACATCTCCCGTCCCTGGGAAAGCACAGATCCGAAGCGCTGCTGTGCCTGTGTATAGAGTGCACGGGGAAGGTGAAGACCAGCAACAGATTTCAGGGCTAGCACCTTCATTGTGGGAGAAGGAGCCGGACGTTTCCCATTTTGGAAAAAGGCTCTGCCGAGAAAGGACACGATGACATCTCCCGTCTCTGGGAAAGCACAGACCCCAAGCGTTGCTGTGCTTTTTAATAGGCTGCCCAGGGAAGGTGAAGACCAGCAGGAGCTTTCTGGGCTAGCACCTTCATTGTGGGAGAAGGAGCCGGACGTTTCCCTTTTGGGAAAAAGGCTCTGCTGAGAACGGACACGATGACATGTCCCGTCTCTGGGAAAGCACAGATCCCAAGCACTGCTGTGCCTGTGAATAGGGTGCCAAGGGAAGGTAAAGACCAGCAACAGCTTTCAGGGCTGGCCCCTTCCTTGTGGGAGAAGGAGCCGGACGTTTCCCGTTTGGGAAAAAAGCTCTGCCGACAAAGGACACGACGACATCTCCCGTCCCTGAGAAAGCACAGATCCAAAGCGCTGCTGTGCCTATGAATAGGGTGCACGGGAAGGTGAAGACCAGCAACAGCTTTCAGGGCTAGCACCTTCATTGTGGGAGAAGGATCCGGACATTTCCCGTTTGGGAAAAAGGCTCTGCCGAGAAAGGACACGATGACATGTCCCGTCTCTGGGAAAGCACAGATCACAAGCGCTGCTGTGCCTGTGAATAGGGTGCACGGGGAAGGTGAAGAGCAGTAACAGCTTTCAGGGCTGGCCCCTTCCTTGTGGCAGAAGGAGCCGGACGTTTCCCGTTTGGGAAAAAGTCTCTGTCGAGAACGGACACGATGACATGTCCCGTCTCTGGGAAAGCACAGATCCCAAGCGTTGCTGTGGTTATTAATAGGCTGCCCAGGGAAGGTGAAGAGCAGCAGCAGCTTTCAGGGCTGGCACCTTTCTTGTGGGAGAAGGAGCCGGACGTTTCCCGTTTGGGAAAAATACTCTGCCGAAAACGGACACGATGACATGTCCCGTCTGTGGAAAAGCACAGATCCCTAGTGATGTTATGCCTGTGAATAGGCTGCCCAGAGAAGGCGAAGACCAGCAAGAGCTTTTAGGGCTGGCCCCTTCCTTGTGGGAGAAGGAGCCCGACGTTTCCCGTTTGGGAAAAAGTTTCTGCCGAGAAAGGACACGATGACATGTCCCGTCTCTGGGAAAGCACAGATCCCAACCGCTGCTGTGCTTATTAATAGGCTGCCCAGGGAAGGTGAAGACCAGCAACATCTTTCAGGGCTAGCCCCTTCCTTGTTGTAGAAGGAGCCGGACGTTTCCCTTTTCGGAAAAAAGCTCTGCCGAGAAAGGACACGATGACATGTCCCGTCTCTGGGAAAGCACAGATCCGAAGCGCTGCTGTGCCTGTGAATAGGGTGCACGGGAAGGTGAAGACCAGCAACAGCTTTCAGGGCTAGCACCTTCATTGTGGAAGAAGGAGCCGGATGTTTCCCATTTTGGAAAAAGGCTCTGCCGAGAAAGGACACGATGACATGTACCGTCTCTGGGAAAGCACAGGTCCCAAGCGCTGCTGTGCTTATTAATAGGCTGCCCAGGGAAGGTGAAGACCAGCAACAGCTTTCAGGGCTGGCCCCTTCCTTGTGGCAGAGGAGCCGGACGTTTCCCTTTTCGGAAAAAGGCTCTGCCGAGAACGGACACGATCGCATGTCCCGTCTCTGGGAAAGCACAGGTCCCAAGCGCTGCTCTGCCTGTGAATAGGGTGCACGGGGAAGGTGAAGACCAGCAACAGCTTTCAGGGCTGGCCCCTTCCTTGTGGCAGAAGGAGCCGGACGTTTCCCGTTTGGAAAAAGGCTCTGCCGAGAATGGACCCGATGACATGTCCCGTCTCTGGGAAAGCACAGATCCCAAGCGTTGTTGTGGTTATTAATAGGCTGCCCAGGGAAGGTGAAGACCAGCAACAGCTTTCCGGGCTGGCCCCTTCCTTGTGGCAGAAGGAGCCGGACGGTTCCCATTTGGGAAAGAAGCTCTGTCGAGAAAGGACACGATGACATCTCCCATCCCTGAGAAAGCACAGATCCGAAGCGCTGCTGTGTCTGTGAATAGGGTGCACGGGAAGGTGAAGACCAGCAACAGCTTTCACGGCTAGCACCTTCATTGTGGGAGAAGGAGCCGGACGTTTCCCATTTTGGAAAAAGGCTCTGCCGAGAAAGGACACGATGACATGTCCCGTCTCTGGGAAAGCACGGATCCCAAGTGATGTTATGCCTGTGAATATGCTGCCCAGGGAAGGTGAAGACCAGAAACAGCTTTCAGGGCTGGCCCCTTCCTTACGGCAGAAGGAGCCGGACGTTTGCCATTTGGGAAAAAGGCTCTGCCGAGAACGGACACGATGACATGTCCCGCCTCTGGGAAAGCACAGATCCCAAGCGCTGCTGTGCCTGTGAATAGGGTTCCAAGGGAAGGTGAAGACCAGCAACAGCTTTCTGGGCTAGCACCTTCATTTTGGGAGAATGAGCCGGACGTTTCCCGTTTGGGAAAAAGGTTCTGCCGAGAAAGGACATGATGACATGTCCCGTCTCTGGGGAAGCACAGATCGCTAGTGATGTTCTGCCTCTGAATATGCTGCCAAGGGAAGGTGAAGACCAGCAACAGCTTTCAGGGCTGGCCCCTTCCTTGTGGCAGAAGGAGCCGGACGTTTCCCGTTTGGGAAAAAGGCTCTGCCGAGAACGGAAACGATGACACGACCCGCCTCTGGGAAAGCACAGATCCCAAGCGCTGCTGTGCCTGTGAATAGGGTGCCAAGGGAAGGTGAAGACCAGCAACAGCTTTCTGGGCTAGCACCTTCATTGTGAGAGAAGGAGCCGGACGTTTCCCGTTTGGAAAAAGGCTCTGCCGAGAACGGACACGATGACATGTCCCGTCTCTGGGAAAGCACAGATCCCTAGTGATGTTCTGCCTGTGAATAGGGTGCACGGGGAAGGTAAGGAGCAGCAAGAGCTTTTAGGGCTGGCCCCTTCCTTGTTGCAGAAGGAGCCGGACGTTTCCTGTTTTGGAAAAAGGCTCTGCCGAGAAAGGACACGATGACATGTCCCGTCTCTGGGAAAGCACAGGTCCCAAGCGTTGCTGTGCTTATTAATAGGCTGCCCAGGGAAGGTGAAGACCAGCAACAACTTTTAGGGCTGGCCCCTTCCTTGTGGGAGAAGGAGCCGGACGTTTCCCCTTTGAGAAAAAAGCTCTGCCGAGAAAGGACACGATGACATCTCCCGTCCCTGAGAAAGCACAGATCCGAAGCGCTGCTGTGCCTGTGTATAGAGTGCACGGGGAAGGTGAAGACCAGCAACAGCTTTCAGGGCTAGCACCTTCATTGTGGGAGAAGGAGCCGGACGTTTCCCATTTTGGAAAAAGGCTCTGCCGAGAAAGGACACGATGACATCTCCCGTCTCTGGGAAAGCACAGACCCCAAGCGTTGCTGTGCTTTTTAATAGGCTGCCCAGGGAAGGTGAAGACCAGCAACATCTTTCAGGGCTAGCCCCTTCCTTGTTGTAGAAGGAGCCGGACGTTTCCCTTTTCGGAAAAAAGCTCTGCCGAGAAAGGACACGATGACATGTCCCGTCTCTGGGAAAGCACAGATCCGAAGCGCTGCTGTGCCTGTGAATAGGGTGCACGGGAAGGTGAAGACCAGCAACAGCTTTCAGGGCTAGCACCTTCATTGTGGAAGAAGGAGCCGGATGTTTCCCATTTTGGAAAAAGGCTCTGCCGAGAAAGGACACGATGACATGTACCGTCTCTGGGAAAGCACAGGTCCCAAGCGCTGCTGTGCTTATTAATAGGCTGCCCAGGGAAGGTGAAGACCAGCAACAGCTTTCAGGGCTGGCCCCTTCCTTGTGGCAGAGGAGCCGGACGTTTCCCTTTTCGGAAAAAGGCTCTGCCGAGAACGGACACGATCGCATGTCCCGTCTCTGGGAAAGCACAGGTCCCAAGCGCTGCTCTGCCTGTGAATAGGGTGCACGGGGAAGGTGAAGACCAGCAACAGCTTTCAGGGCTGGCCCCTTCCTTGTGGCAGAAGGAGCCGGACGTTTCCCGTTTGGAAAAAGGCTCTGCCGAGAATGGACCCGATGACATGTCCCGTCTCTGGGAAAGCACAGATCCCAAGCGTTGTTGTGGTTATTAATAGGCTGCCCAGGGAAGGTGAAGACCAGCAACAGCTTTCCGGGCTGGCCCCTTCCTTGTGGCAGAAGGAGCCGGACGGTTCCCATTTGGGAAAGAAGCTCTGTCGAGAAAGGACACGATGACATCTCCCATCCCTGAGAAAGCACAGATCCGAAGCGCTGCTGTGTCTGTGAATAGGGTGCACGGGAAGGTGAAGACCAGCAACAGCTTTCACGGCTAGCACCTTCATTGTGGGAGAAGGAGCCGGACGTTTCCCATTTTGGAAAAAGGCTCTGCCGAGAAAGGACACGATGACATGTCCCGTCTCTGGGAAAGCACGGATCCCAAGTGATGTTATGCCTGTGAATATGCTGCCCAGGGAAGGTGAAGACCAGAAACAGCTTTCAGGGCTGGCCCCTTCCTTACGGCAGAAGGAGCCGGACGTTTCCAGTTTGGGAAAAAGGCTCTGCCGAGAACGGACACGATGACATGTCCCGCCTCTGGGAAAGCACAGATCCCAAGCGCTGCTGTGCCTGTGAATAGGGTTCCAAGGGAAGGTGAAGACCAGCAACAGCTTTCTGGGCTAGCACCTTCATTTTGGGAGAATGAGCCGGACGTTTCCCGTTTGGGAAAAAGGTTCTGCCGAGAAAGGACATGATGACATGTCCCGTCTCTGGGGAAGCACAGATCGCTAGTGATGTTCTGCCTCTGAATATGCTGCCAAGGGAAGGTGAAGACCAGCAACAGCTTTCAGGGCTGGCCCCTTCCTTGTGGCAGAAGGAGCCGGACGTTTCCCGTTTGGGAAAAAGGCTCTGCCGAGAACGGAAACGATGACACGACCCGCCTCTGGGAAAGCACAGATCCCAAGCGCTGCTGTGCCTGTCAATAGGGTGCCAAGGGAAGGTGAAGACCAGCAACAGCTTTCTGGGCTAGCACCTTCATTGTGAGAGAAGGAGCCGGACGTTTCCCGTTTGGAAAAAGGCTCTGCCGAGAACGGACACGATGACATGTCCCGTCTCTGGGAAAGCACAGATCCCTAGTGATGTTCTGCCTGTGAATAGGGTGCACGGGGAAGGTAAGGAGCAGCAAGAGCTTTTAGGGCTGGCCCCTTCCTTGTTGCAGAAGGAGCCGGACGTTTCCTGTTTTGGAAAAAGGCTCTGCCGAGAAAGGACACGATGACATGTCCCGTCTCTGGGAAAGCACAGGTCCCAAGCGTTGCTGTGCTTATTAATAGGCTGCCCAGGGAAGGTGAAGACCAGCAACAACTTTTAGGGCTGGCCCCTTCCTTGTGGGAGAAGGAGCCGGACGTTTCCCCTTTGAGAAAAAAGCTCTGCCGAGAAAGGACACGATGACATCTCCCGTCCCTGAGAAAGCACAGATCCGAAGCGCTGCTGTGCCTGTGTATAGAGTGCACGGGGAAGGTGAAGACCAGCAACAGCTTTCAGGGCTAGCACCTTCATTGTGGGAGAAGGAGCCGGACGTTTCCCATTTTGGAAAAAGGCTCTGCCGAGAAAGGACACGATGACATCTCCCGTCTCTGGGAAAGCACAGACCCCAAGCGTTGCTGTGCTTTTTAATAGGCTGCCCAGGGAAGGTGAAGACCAGCAGGAGCTTTCTGGGCTAGCACCTTCATTGTGGGAGAAGGAGCCGGACGTTTCCCTTTTGGGAAAAAGGCTCTGCTGAGAACGGACACGATGACATGTCCCGTCTCTGGGAAAGCACAGATCCCAAGCACTGCTGTGCCTGTGAATAGGGTGCCAAGGGAAGGTAAAGACCAGCAACAGCTTTCAGGGCTGGCCCCTTCCTTGTGGGAGAAGGAGCCGGACGTTTCCCGTTTGGGAAAAAAGCTCTGCCGACAAAGGACACGACGACATCTCCCGTCCCTGAGAAAGCACAGATCCAAAGCGCTGCTGTGCCTATGAATAGGGTGCACGGGAAGGTGAAGACCAGCAACAGCTTTCAGGGCTAGCACCTTCATTGTGGGAGAAGGATCCGGACATTTCCCGTTTGGGAAAAAGGCTCTGCCGAGAAAGGACACGATGACATGTCCCGTCTCTGGGAAAGCACAGATCACAAGCGCTGCTGTGCCTGTGAATAGGGTGCACGGGGAAGGTGAAGAGCAGTAACAGCTTTCAGGGCTGGCCCCTTCCTTGTGGGAGAAGGAGCCGGACGTTTCCCGTTTGGGAAAAAGTCTCTGTCGAGAACGGACACGATGACATGTCCCGTCTCTGGGAAAGCACAGATCCCAAGCGTTGCTGTGGTTATTAATAGGCTGCCCAGGGAAGGTGAAGAGCAGCAGCAGCTTTCAGGGCTGGCACCTTTCTTGTGGGAGAAGGAGCCGGACGTTTCCCGTTTGGGAAAAATACTCTGCCGAAAACGGACACGATGACATGTCCCGTCTGTGGAAAAGCACAGATCCCTAGTGATGTTATGCCTGTGAATAGGCTGCCCAGAGAAGGTGAAGTCCAGCTGCAGCTTTCAGGGCTGGCCCCTTCCTTGTTGTATAAGGAGCCGGACGTTTCCCGTTTGGGAAAAAAGCTCTGCCGAGAAAGGACACGATGACATGTCCCGTCTCTGGGAATGCATAGATCCCAAACGTTACTATGCCTCTGAATAGGCTGCCCAGGGAAGGCGAAGACCAGCAAGAGCTTTTAGGGCTGGCCCCTTCCTTGTGGGAGAAGGAGCCCGACGTTTCCCGTTTGGGAAAAAGTTTCTGCCGAGAAAGGACACGATGACATGTCCCGTCTCTGGGAAAGCACAGATCCCAACCGCTGCTGTGCTTATTAATAGGCTGCCCAGGGAAGGTGAAGACCAGCAACAGCTTTCAGGGCTAGCACCTTCATTGTGGGAGAAGGATCCGGACATTTCCCGTTTGGGAAAAAGGCTCTGCCGAGAAAGGACACGATGACATGTCCCGTCTCTGGGAAAGCACAGATCACAAGCGCTGCTGTGCCTGTGAATAGGGTGCACGGGGAAGGTGAAGAGCAGTAACAGCTTTCAGGGCTGGCCCCTTCCTTGTGGCAGAAGGAGCCGGACGTTTCCCGTTTGGGAAAAAGTCTCTGTCGAGAACGGACACGATGACATGTCCCGTCTCTGGGAAAGCACAGATCCCAAGCGTTGCTGTGGTTATTAATAGGCTGCCCAGGGAAGGTGAAGAGCAGCAGCAGCTTTCAGGGCTGGCACCTTTCTTGTGGGAGAAGGAGCCGGACGTTTCCCGTTTGGGAAAAATACTCTGCCGAGAACGGACACGATGACATGTCCCGTCTGTGGAAAAGCAGAGATCCCTAGTGATGTTATGCCTGTGAATAGGCTGCCCAGAGAAGGTGAAGTCCAGCTGCAGCTTTCAGGGCTGGCCCCTTCCTTGTTGTATAAGGAGCCGGACGTTTCCCGTTTGGGAAAAAAGCTCTGCCGAGAAAGGACACGATGACATGTCCCGTCTCTGGGAATGCATAGATCCCAAACGTTGCTATGCCTCTGAATAGGCTGCCCAGGGAAGGCGAAGACCAGCAAGAGCTTTTAGGGCTGGCCCCTTCCTTGTTGTAGAAGGAGCCGGACGTTTCCCGTTTGGGAAAAAAGCTCTGCCGAGAAAGGACACGATGACATGTCCCGTCTCTGGGAAAGCACAGATCCGAAGCGCTGCTGTGCCTGTGAATAGGGTGCACGGGAAGGTGAAGACCAGCAACAGCTTTCAGGGCTAGCACCTTCATTGTGGAAGAAGGAGCCGGATGTTTCCCATTTTGGAAAAAGGCTCTGCCGAGAAAGGACACGATGACATGTACCGTCTCTGGGAAAGCACAGGTCCCAAGCGCTGCTGTGCTTATTAATAGGCTGCCCAGGGAAGGTGAAGACCAGCAACAGCTTTCAGGGCTGGCCCCTTCCTTGTGGCAGAGGAGCCGGACGTTTCCCTTTTCGGAAAAAGGCTCTGCCGAGAACGGACACGATCGCATGTCCCGTCTCTGGGAAAGCACAGGTCCCAAGCGCTGCTCTGCCTGTGAATAGGGTGCACGGGGAAGGTGAAGACCAGCAACAGCTTTCAGGGCTGGCCCCTTCCTTGTGGCAGAAGGAGCCGGACGTTTCCCGTTTGGAAAAAGGCTCTGCCGAGAATGGACCCGATGACATGTCCCGTCTCTGGGAAAGCACAGATCCCAAGCGTTGTTGTGGTTATTAATAGGCTGCCCAGGGAAGGTGAAGACCAGCAACAGCTTTCCGGGCTGGCCCCTTCCTTGTGGCAGAAGGAGCCGGACGGTTCCCATTTGGGAAAGAAGCTCTGTCGAGAAAGGACACGATGACATCTCCCATCCCTGAGAAAGCACAGACCCCAAGCGTTGCTGTGCTTTTTAATAGGCTGCCCAGGGAAGGTGAAGACCAGCAGGAGCTTTCTGGGCTAGCACCTTCATTGTGGGAGAAGGAGCCGGACGTTTCCCATTTTGGAAAAAGGCTCTGCCCAGAAAGGACACGATGACATGTCCCGTCTCTGGGAAAGCACGGATCCCAAGTGATGTTATGCCTGTGAATATGCTGCCCAGGGAAGGTGAAGACCAGAAACAGCTTTCAGGGCTGGCCCCTTCCTTACGGCAGAAGGAGCCGGACGTTTCCAGTTTGGGAAAAAGGCTCTGCCGAGAACGGACACGATGACATGTCCCGCCTCTGGGAAAGCACAGATCCCAAGCGCTGCTGTGCCTGTGAATAGGGTTCCAAGGGAAGGTGAAGACCAGCAACAGCTTTCTGGGCTAGCACCTTCATTTTGGGAGAATGAGCCGGACGTTTCCCGTTTGGGAAAAAGGCTCTGCCGAGAAAGGACATGATGACATGTCCCGTCTCTGGGGAAGCACAGATCGCTAGTGATGTTCTGCCTCTGAATATGCTGCCAAGGGAAGGTGAAGACCAGCAACAGCTTTCAGGGCTGGCCCCTTCCTTGTGGCAGAAGGAGCCGGACGTTTCCCGTTTGGGAAAAAAGCTCTGCCGAGAAAGGACACGATGACATGTCCCGTCTCTGGGAATGCATAGATCCCAAACGTTGCTATGCCTCTGAATAGGCTGCCCAGGGAAGGCGAAGACCAGCAAGAGCTTTTAGGGCTGGCCCCTTCCTTGTGGGAGAAGGAGCCCGACGTTTCCCGTTTGGGAAAAAGTTTCTGCCGAGAAAGGACACGATGACATGTCCCGTCTCTGGGAAAGCACAGATCCCAACCGCTGCTGTGCTTATTAATAGGCTGCCCAGGGAAGGTGAAGACCAGCAACAGCTTTCAGGGCTAGCCCCTTCCTTGTTGTAGAAGGAGCCGGACGTTTCCCGTTTGGGAAAAAAGCTCTGCCGAGAAAGGACACGATGACATGTCCCGTCTCTGGGAAAGCACAGATCCCAAGCGCTGCTGTGCCTGTGAATAGGGTGCACGGGAAGGTGAAGACCAGCAACAACTTTCAGGGCTAGCACCTTCATTGTGGAAGAAGGAGCCGGATGTTTCCCATTTTGGAAAAAGGCTCTGCCGAGAAAGGACACGATGACATGTACCGTCTCTGGGAAAGCACAGATCCCAAGCGTTGCTGTGCTTATTAATAGGCTGCCCAGGGAAGGTGAAGACCAGCAACAGCTTTCAGGGCTGGCCCCTTCCTTGTGGCAGAGGAGCCAGACGTTTCCCTTTTCGGAAAAAGGCTCTGCCGAGAACGGACACGATCGCATGTCCCGTCTCTGGGAAAGCACAGGTCCCAAGCGCTGCTCTGCCTGTGAATAGGGTGCATGGGGAAGGTGAAGACCAGCAACAGCTTTCAGGGCTGGCCCCTTCCTTGTGGCAGAAGGAGCCGGACGTTTCCCGTTTGGAAAAAGGCTCTGCCGAGAATGGACCCGATGACATGTCCCGTCTCTGGGAAAGCACAGATCCCAAGCGTTGTTGTGGTTATTAATAGGCTGCCCAGGGAAGGTGAAGACCAGCAACAGCTTTCCGGGCTGGCCCCTTCCTTGTGGCAGAAGGAGCCGGACGGTTCCCATTTGGGAAAGAAGCTCTGTCGAGAAAGGACACGATGACATCTCCCATCCCTGAGAAAGCACAGATCCGAAGCGCTGCTGTGTCTGTGAATAGGGTGCACGGGAAGGTGAAGACCAGCAACAGCTTTCACGGCTAGCACCTTCATTGTGGGAGAAGGAGCCGGACGTTTCCCGTTTGGGAAAAAGGCTCTGCCGAGAAAGGACACGATGTCATGTCCCGTCTCTGGGAAAGCACGGATCCCAAGTGATGTTATGCCTGTGAATATGCTGCCCAGGGAAGGTGAAGACCAGAAACAGCTTTCAGGGCTGGCCCCTTCCTTACGGCAGAAGGAGCCGGACGTTTCCCGTTTGGGAAAAAGGCTCTGCCGAGAACGGACACGATGACATGTCCCGCCTCTGGGAAAGCACAGATCCCAAGCGCTGCTGTGCCTGTGAATAGGGTTCCAAGGGAAGGTGAAGACCAGCAACAGCTTTCTGGGCTAGCACCTTCATTTTGGGAGAATGAGCCGGACGTTTCCCGTTTGGGAGAAAGGCTCTGCCGAGAAAGGACATGATGACATGTCCCGTCTCTGGGGAAGCACAGATCGCTAGTGATGTTCTGCCTCTGAATATGCTGCCAAGGGAAGGTGAAGACCAGCAACAGCTTTCAGGGCTGGCCCCTTCCTTGTGGCAGAAGGAGCCGGACGTTTCCCATTTGGGAAAAAAGCTCTGCCGAGAAAGGACACGATGACATGTCCCGTCTCTGGGAATGCATAGATCCCAAACGTTGCTATGCCTCTGAATAGGCTGCCCAGGGAAGGCGAAGACCAGCAAGAGCTTTTAGGGCTGGCCCCTTCCTTGTGGGAGAAGGAGCCCGACGTTTCCCGTTTGGGAAAAAGTTTCTGCCGAGAAAGGACACGATGACATGTCCCGTCTCTGGGAAAGCACAGATCCCAACCGCTGCTGTGCTTATTAATAGGCTGCCCAGGGAAGGTGAAGACCAGCAACAACTTTCAGGGCTAGCCCCTTCCTTGTTGTAGAAGGAGCCGGACGTTTCCCGTTTGGGAAAAAAGCTCTGCCGAGAAAGGACACGATGACATGTCCCGTCTCTGGGAAAGCACAGATCCGAAGCGCTGCTGTGCCTGTGAATAGGGTGCACGGGAAGGTGAAGACCAGCAACAACTTTCAGGGCTAGCACCTTCATTGTGGAAGAAGGAGCCGGATGTTTCCCATTTTGGAAAAAGGCTCTGCCGAGAAAGGACACGATGACATGTACCGTCTCTGGGAAAGCACAGATCCCAAGCGTTGCTGTGCTTATTAATAGGCTGCCCAGGGAAGGTGAAGACCAGCAACAGCTTTCAGGGCTGGCCCCTTCCTTGTGGCAGAGGAGCCGGACGTTTCCCTTTTCGGAAAAAGGCTCTGCCGAGAACGGACACGATCGCATGTCCCGTCTCTGGGAAAGCACAGGTCCCAAGCGCTGCTCTGCCTGTGAATAGGGTGCATGGGGAAGGTGAAGACCAGAAACAGCTTTCAGGGCTGGCCCCTTCCTTGTGGCAGAAGGAGCCGGACGTTTCCCGTTTGGAAAAAGGCTCTGCCGAGAATGGACCCGATGACATGTCCCGTCTCTGGGAAAGCACAGATCCCAAGCGTTGTTGTGGTTATTAATAGGCTGCCCAGGGAAGGTGAAGACCAGCAACAGCTTTCCGGGCTGGCCCCTTCCTTGTGGCAGAAGGAGCCGGACGGTTCCCATTTGGGAAAGAAGCTCTGTCGAGAAAGGACACGATGACATCTCCCATCCCTGAGAAAGCACAGATCCGAAGCGCTGCTGTGTCTGTGAATAGGGTGCACGGGAAGGTGAAGACCAGCAACAGCTTTCACGGCTAGCACCTTCATTGTGGGAGAAGGAGCCGGACGTTTCCCATTTTGGAAAAAGGCTCTGCCGAGAAAGGACACGATGACATGTCCCGTCTCTGGGAAAGCACAGATCCCAAGTGATGTTATGCCTGTGAATATGCTGCCCAGGGAAGGTGAAGACCAGAAACAGCTTTCAGGGCTGGCCCCTTCCTTACGGCAGAAGGAGCCGGACGTTTCCAGTTTGGGAAAAAGGCTCTGCCGAGAACGGACACGATGACATGTCCCGCCTCTGGGAAAGCAAAGATCCCAAGCGCTGCTGTGCCTGTGAATAGGGTTCCAAGGGAAGGTGAAGACCAGCAACAGCTTTCTGGGCTAGCACCTTCATTTTGGGAGAATGAGCCGGACGTTTCCCGTTTGGGAAAAAGGCTCTGCCGAGAAAGGACATGATGACATGTCCCGTCTCTGGGGAAGCACAGATCGCTAGTGATGTTCTGCCTCTGAATATGCTGCCAAGGGAAGGTGAAGACCAGCAACAGCTTTCAGGGCTGGCCCCTTCCTTGTGGCAGAAGGAGCCGGACGTTTCCCGTTTGGGAAAAAAGCTCTGCCGAGAAAGGACACGATGACATGTCCCGTCTCTGGGAATGCATAGATCCCAAACGTTGCTATGCCTCTGAATAGGCTGCCCAGGGAAGGCGAAGACCAGCAAGAGCTTTTAGGGCTGGCCCCTTCCTTGTGGGAGAAGGAGCCCGACGTTTCCCGTTTGGGAAAAAGTTTCTGCCGAGAAAGGACACAATGACATGTCCCGTCTCTGGGAAAGCACAGATCCCAACCGCTGCTGTGCTTATTAATAGGCTGCCCAGGGAAGGTGAAGACCAGCAACAGCTTTCAGGGCTAGCCCCTTCCTTGTTGTAGAAGGAGCCGGACGTTTCCCGTTTGGGAAAAAAGCTCTGCCGAGAAAGGACACGATGACATGTCCCGTCTCTGGGAAAGCACAGATCCGAAGCGCTGCTGTGCCTGTGAATAGGGTGCACGGGAAGGTGAAGACCAGCAACAACTTTCAGGGCTAGCACCTTCATTGTGGAAGAAGGAGCCGGATGTTTCCCATTTTGGAAAAAGGCTCTGCCGAGAAAGGACACGATGACATGTCCCGTGTCTGGGAAAGCACAGATCCCAAGCGTTGCTGTGCTTATTAATAGGCTGCCCAGGGAAGGTGAAGACCAGCAACAGCTTTCAGGGCTGGCCCCTTCCTTGTGGCAGAGGAGCCGGACGTTTCCCTTTTCGGAAAAAGGCTCTGCCGAGAACGGACACGATCGCATGTCCCGTCTCTGGGAAAGCACAGGTCCCAAGCGCTGCTCTGCCTGTGAATAGGGTGCACGGGGAAGGTGAAGACCAGCAACAGCTTTCAGGGCTGGCCCCTTCCTTGTGGCAGAAGGAGCCGGACGTTTCCCGTTTGGAAAAAGGCTCTGCCGAGAATGGACCCGATGACATGTCCCGTCTCTGGGAAAGCACAGATCCCAAGCGTTGTTGTGGTTATTAATAGGCTGCCCAGGGAAGGTGAAGACCAGCAACAGCTTTCCGGGCTGGCCCCTTCCTTGTGGCAGAAGGAGCCGGACGGTTCCCATTTGGGAAAGAAGCTCTGTCGAGAAAGGACACGATGACATCTCCCATCCCTGAGAAAGCACAGATCCGAAGCGCTGCTGTGTCTGTGAATAGGGTGCACGGGAAGGTGAAGACCAGCAACAGCTTTCACGGCTAGCACCTTCATTGTGGGAGAAGGAGCCGGACGTTTCCCATTTTGGAAAAAGGCTCTGCCGAGAAAGGACACGATGACATGTCCCGTCTCTGGGAAAGCACGGATCCCAAGTGATGTTATGCCTGTGAATATGCTGCCCAGGGAAGGTGAAGACCAGAAACAGCTTTCAGGGCTGGCCCCTTCCTTACGGCAGAAGGAGCCGGACGTTTCCAGTTTGGGAAAAAGGCTCTGCCGAGAACGGACACGATGACATGTCCCGCCTCTGGGAAAGCACAGATCCCAAGCGCTGCTGTGCCTGTGAATAGGGTTCCAAGGGAAGGTGAAGACCAGCAACAGCTTTCTGGGCTAGCACCTTCATTTTGGGAGAATGAGCCGGACGTTTCCCGTTTGGGAAAAAGGCTCTGCCGAGAAAGGACATGATGACATGTCCCGTCTCTGGGGAAGCACAGATCGCTAGTGATGTTCTGCCTCTGAATATGCTGCCAAGGGAAGGTGAAGACCAGCAACAGCTTTCAGGGCTGGCCCCTTCCTTGTGGCAGAAGGAGCCGGACGTTTCCCGTTTGGGAAAAAAGCTCTGCCGAGAAAGGACACGATGACATGTCCCGTCTCTGGGAATGCATAGATCCCAAACGTTGCTATGCCTCTGAATAGGCTGCCCAGGGAAGGCGAAGACCAGCAAGAGCTTTTAGGGCTGGCCCCTTCCTTGTGGGAGAAGGAGCCCGACGTTTCCCGTTTGGGAAAAAGTTTCTGCCGAGAAAGGACACGATGACATGTCCCGTCTCTGGGAAAGCACAGATCCCAACCGCTGCTGTGCTTATTAATAGGCTGCCCAGGGAAGGTGAAGACCAGCAACAGCTTTCAGGGCTAGCCCCTTCCTTGTTGTAGAAGGAGCCGGACGTTTCCCTTTTCGGAAAAAAGCTCTGCCGAGAAAGGACACGATGACATGTCCCGTCTCTGGGAAAGCACAGATCCGAAGCGCTGCTGTGCCTGTGAATAGGGTGCACGGGAAGGTGAAGACCAGCAACAACTTTCAGGGCTAGCACCTTCATTGTGGAAGAAGGAGCCGGATGTTTCCCATTTTGGAAAAAGGCTCTGCCGAGAAAGGACACGATGACATGTCCCGTGTCTGGGAAAGCACAGATCCCAAGCGTTGCTGTGCTTATTAATAGGCTGCCCAGGGAAGGTGAAGACCAGCAACAGCTTTCAGGGCTGGCCCCTTCCTTGTGGCAGAGGAGCCGGACGTTTCCCTTTTCGGAAAAAGGCTCTGCCGAGAACGGACACGATCGCATGTCCCGTCTCTGGGAAAGCACAGGTCCCAAGCGCTGCTCTGCCTGTGAATAGGGTGCACGGGGAAGGTGAAGACCAGCAACAGCTTTCAGGGCTGGCCCCTTCCTTGTGGCAGAAGGAGCCGGACGTTTCCCGTTTGGAAAAAGGCTCTGCCGAGAATGGACCCGATGACATGTCCCGTCTCTGGGAAAGCACAGATCCCAAGCGTTGTTGTGGTTATTAATAGGCTGCCCAGGGAAGGTGAAGACCAGCAACAGCTTTCAGGGCTGGCCCCTTCCTTGTGGCAGAAGGAGCCGGACGGTTCCCATTTGGGAAAGAAGCTCTGTCGAGAAAGGACACGATGACATCTCCCATCCCTGAGAAAGCACAGATCCGAAGCGCTGCTGTGTCTGTGAATAGGGTGCACGGGAAGGTGAAGACCAGCAACAGCTTTCACGGCTAGCACCTTCATTGTGGGAGAAGGAGCCGGACGTTTCCCATTTTGGAAAAAGGCTCTGCCGAGAAAGGACACGATGACATGTCCCGTCTCTGGGAAAGCACGGATCCCAAGTGATGTTATGCCTGTGAATATGCTGCCCAGGGAAGGTGAAGACCAGAAACAGCTTTCAGGGCTGGCCCCTTCCTTACGGCAGAAGGAGCCGGACGTTTCCAGTTTGGGAAAAAGGCTCTGCCGAGAACGGACACGATGACATGTCCCGCCTCTGGGAAAGCACAGATCCCAAGCGCTGCTGTGCCTGTGAATAGGGTTCCAAGGGAAGGTGAAGACCAGCAACAGCTTTCTGGGCTAGCACCTTCATTTTGGGAGAATGAGCCGGACGTTTCCCGTTTGGGAAAAAGGCTCTGCCGAGAAAGGACATGATGACATGTCCCGTCTCTGGGGAAGCACAGATCGCTAGTGATGTTCTGCCTCTGAATATGCTGCCAAGGGAAGGTGAAGACCAGCAACAGCTTTCAGGGCTGGCCCCTTCCTTGTGGCAGAAGGAGCCGGACGTTTGCCATTTGGGAAAAAGGCTCTGCCGAGAACGGACACGATGACATGTCCCGTCTCTGGGAAAGCACAGATCCCAAGCGTTGCTGTGCCTGTGAATAGGGTACACGGGGAAGGTGAAGAGCAGCAACAGCTTTCAGGGCTGGCCCCTTCCTTGTGGCAGAAAGAGCCGGACGTTTCCCGTTTGGGAAAAATACTCTGCCGAGAACGGACACGATGACATGTCCCGTCTCTGGGAAAGCACAGGTCCCAAGCGTTGCTGTGCTTATTAATAGGCTGCCCAGGGAAGGTGAAGAGCAGCAACAGCTTTTAGGGCTGGCCCCTTCCTTGTGGGAGAAGGAGCCCGACGTTTCCCGTTTGGGAAAAAGTCTCTGCCGAGAACGGACACGATGACATGTCCCGTCTCTGGGAAAGCACAGATCCCAACCGCTGCTGTGCGTATGAATAGGGTGCACGGGGAAGGTAAAGTCCGGCAAGAGCTTTTAGGGCTGGCCCCTTCCTTGTTGCAGAAGGAGCCGGACGTTTCCCGTTTGGGAAAAATACTCTGCCGAGAATGGAAACAATGACATGTCCCGTCTCTGGGAAAGCACAGGTCCCAAGCGTTTCTGTGCTTATTAATAGGCTGCCCAGGGAAGGTGAAGACCAGCAACAGGTTTCAGGGCTGGCCCCTTCCTTGTGGGAGAAGGAGCCGGACATTTCCCGTTTTGGAAAAAGGCTCTGCCGAAAAAGGACACGATCACATGTCCCGTCTCTGGAAAAGCACAGATCCCTAGTGATGTTATGCCTGTGAATAGGCTGCCCAGGGAAGGTGAAGACCAGCAGCACCTTTCAGGGCCGGCCCCTTCCTTGTGGGAGAAGGAGACGGACGTTTCCCGTTTGGGAAAAATACTCTGCCGACAAAGGACACGATGACATCTCCCGTCCCTGGGAAAGCACAGATCCCAAGCGCTGCTGTGCTTATTAATAGGCAGCCCAGGGAAGGTGAAGACCAGTAACAGCTTTCAGGGCTAGCACCTTCCTTGTGGGAGAAGGAGCCAGACGTTTCCCGTTTGGGAAAAAGGCTCTGCCGAGAACGGACACGATCACATGTCCCGTCTCTGGGAAAGCACAGGTCCCAAGCGCTGCTGTGCCTATAAATAGGGTGCATGGGGAAGGTGAAGACCAGCAACAGCTTTCAGGGCTGGCCCCTTCCTTGTGGGAGAAGGATCCGGACGTTTCCCGTTTTGGAAAAAGGCTCTTCCGAAAAAGGACACGATCACATGTCCCGTCTCTGGGAAAGCACAGATGCCTAGTGATGTTATGCCTGTGAATAGGCTGCCCAGGGATGGTGAAGACCAGCAAGAGCTTTCAGGGCTGGCCCCTTCATTGTGGGAGAATGAGCCAGACGTTTCCCGTTTGGGAAAAAGGCTCTGCCGAGAACGGAAACGATGACACGACCCGCCTCTGGGAAAGCACAGATCCCAAGCGCTGCTGTGCCTGTGAATAGGGTGCCAAGGGAAGGTGAAGACCAGCAACAGCTTTCTGGGCTAGCACCTTCATTGTGAGAGAAGGAGCCGGACGTTTCCCGTTTGGAAAAAGGCTCTGCCGAGAACGGACACGATGACATGTCCCGTCTCTGGGAAAGCATAGGTCCCAAGCGTTGCTGTGCTTATTAATAGGCTGCCCAGGGAAGGTGAAGACCAGCAACAGCTTTCAGGGCTGGCCCCTTCCTTGTGGCAGAAGGAGCCGGACGTTTCCCATTTGGGAAAAAAGCTCTGTCGAGAAAGGACACGATGACATCTCCCGTCCCTGAGAAAGCACAGATCCGAAGCGCTGCTGTGTCTGTGAATAGGGTGCACGGGAAGGTGAAGACCAGCAACAGCTTTCAGGGCTAGCACCTTCATTGTGGGAGAAGGAGCCGGACGTTTCCCATTTTGGAAAAAGGCTCTGCCGAGAAAGGACACGATGACATGTACCGTCTCTGGGAAAGCACGGATCCCAAGTGATGTTATGCCTGTGAATATGCTGCCCAGGGAAGGTGAAGACCAGAAACAGCTTTCAGGTCTGGCCCCTTCCTTGCGGCAGAAGGAGCCGGACGTTTCCAGTTTGGGAAAAAGGCTCTGCCGAGAACGGACACGATGACGTGTCCCGCCTCTGGGAAAGCACAGATCCCAAGCGCTGCTGTGCCTGTGAATAGGGTTCCAAGGGAAGGTGAAGACCAGCAACAGCTTTCTGGGCTAGCACCTTCATTTTGGGAGAATGAGCCGGACGTTTCCCGTTTGGGAAAAAGGCTCTGCCGAGAAAGGACATGATGACATCTCCCGTCTCTGGGGAAGCACAGATCGCTAGTGATGTTCTGCCTCTGAATATGCTGCCAAGGGAAGGTGAAGACCAGCAACAGCTTTCAGGGCTGGCCCCTTCCTTGTGGCAGAAGGAGCCAGACGTTTCCCATTTGGGAAAAAGGCTCTGCCGAGAACGGACACGATGACATGTCCCGTCTCTGGGAAAGCACAGATCCCAAGCGCTGCTGTGCCTGTGAATAGGGTGCACGGGGAAGGTGAAGAGCAGCAGCAGCTTTCAGGGCTGGCCCCTTCCTTGTGGCAGAAAGAGCAGGACGTTTCCCGTTTGGGAAAAATACTCTGCCGAGAACGGACACGATGACATGTCCCGTCTCTGGGAAAGCACAGATCCCAAGCGTTGCTGTGCTTATTAATAGGCTGCCCAGGGAAGGTGAAGAGCAGCAACAGCTTTTAGGGCTGGCCCCTTCCTTGTGGCAGAAGGAGCCGGACGGTTCCCATTTGGGAAAGAAGCTCTGTCGAGAAAGGACACGATGACATCTCCCATCCCTGAGAAAGCACAGATCCGAAGCGCTGCTGTGTCTGTGAATAGGGTGCACGGGAAGGTGAAGACCAGCAACAGCTTTCACGGCTAGCACCTTCATTGTGGGAGAAGGAGCCGGACGTTTCCCATTTTGGAAAAAGGCTCTGCCGAGAAAGGACACGATGACATGTCCCGTCTCTGGGAAAGCACGGATCCCAAGTGATGTTATGCCTGTGAATATGCTGCCCAGGGAAGGTGAAGACCAGAAACAGCTTTCAGGGCTGGCCCCTTCCTTACGGCAGAAGGAGCCGGACGTTTCCAGTTTGGGAAAAAGGCTCTGCCGAGAACGGACACGATGACATGTCCCGCCTCTGGGAAAGCACAGATCCCAAGCGCTGCTGTGCCTGTGAATAGGGTTCCAAGGGAAGGTGAAGACCAGCAACAGCTTTCTGGGCTAGCACCTTCATTTTGGGAGAATGAGCCGGACGTTTCCCGTTTGGGAAAAAGGCTCTGCCGAGAAAGGACATGATGACATGTCCCGTCTCTGGGGAAGCACAGATCGCTAGTGATGTTCTGCCTCTGAATATGCTGCCAAGGGAAGGTGAAGAGCAGCAACAGCTTTCAGGGCTGGCCCCTTCCTTGTGGCAGAAGGAGCCGGACGTTTGCCATTTGGGAAAAAGGCTCTGCCGAGAACGGACACGATGACATGTCCCGTCTCTGGGAAAGCACAGATCCCAAGCGTTGCTGTGCCTGTGAATAGGGTACACGGGGAAGGTGAAGAGCAGCAACAGCTTTCAGGGCTGGCCCCTTCCTTGTGGCAGAAAGAGCCGGACGTTTCCCGTTTGGGAAAAATACTCTGCCGAGAACGGACACGATGACATGTCCCGTCTCTGGGAAAGCACAGGTCCCAAGCGTTGCTGTGCTTATTAATAGGCTGCCCAGGGAAGGTGAAGAGCAGCAACAGCTTTTAGGGCTGGCCCCTTCCTTGTGGGAGAAGGAGACCGACGTTTCCCGTTTGGGAAAAAGTCTCTGCCGAGAACGGACACGATGACATGTCCCGTCTCTGGGAAAGCACAGATCCCAACCGCTGCTGTGCGTATGAATAGGGTGCACGGGGAAGGTAAAGTCCGGCAAGAGCTTTTAGGGCTGGCCCCTTCCTTGTTGCAGAAGGAGCCGGACGTTTCCCGTTTGGGAAAAATACTCTGCCGAGAATGGAAACAATGACATGTCCCGTCTCTGGGAAAGCACAGGTCCCAAGCGTTTCTGTGCTTATTAATAGGCTGCCCAGGGAAGGTGAAGACCAGCAACAGGTTTCAGGGCTGGCCCCTTCCTTGTGGGAGAAGGAGCCGGACATTTCCCGTTTTGGAAAAAGGCTCTGCCGAAAAAGGACACGATCACATGTCCCGTCTCTGGAAAAGCACAGATCCCTAGTGATGTTATGCCTGTGAATAGGCTGCCCAGGGAAGGTGAAGACCAGCAGCACCTTTCAGGGCCGGCCCCTTCCTTGTGGGAGAAGGAGACGGACGTTTCCCGTTTGGGAAAAATACTCTGCCGACAAAGGACACGATGACATCTCCCGTCCCTGGGAAAGCACAGATCCCAAGCGCTGCTGTGCTTATTAATAGGCAGCCCAGGGAAGGTGAAGACCAGTAACAGCTTTCAGGGCTAGCACCTTCCTTGTGGGAGAAGGAGCCAGACGTTTTCCGTTTGGGAAAAAGGCTCTGCCGAGAACGGACACGATCACATGTCCCGTCTCTGGGAAAGCACAGGTCCCAAGCGCTGCTCTGCCTATAAATAGGGTGCATGGGGAAGGTGAAGACCAGCAACAGCTTTCAGGGCTGGCCCCTTCCTTGTGGGAGAAGGATCCGGACGTTTCCCGTTTTGGAAAAAGGCTCTTCCGAAAAAGGACACGATCACATGTCCCGTCTCTGGGAAAGCACAGATGCCTAGTGATGTTATGCCTGTGAATAGGCTGCCCAGGGATGGTGAAGACCAGCAAGAGCTTTCAGGGCTGGCCCCTTCATTGTGGGAGAATGAGCCAGACGTTTCCCGTTTGGGAAAAAGGCTCTGCCGAGAACGGAAACGATGACACGACCCGCCTCTGGGAAAGCACAGATCCCAAGCGCTGCTGTGCCTGTGAATAGGGTGCCAAGGGAAGGTGAAGACCAGCAACAGCTTTCTGGGCTAGCACCTTCATTGTGAGAGAAGGAGCCGGACGTTTCCCGTTTGGAAAAAGGCTCTGCCGAGAACGGACACGATGACATGTCCCGTCTCTGGGAAAGCATAGGTCCCAAGCGTTGCTGTGCTTATTAATAGGCTGCCCAGGGAAGGTGAAGACCAGCAACAGCTTTCCGGGCTGGCCCCTTCCTTGTGGCAGAAGGAGCCGGACGTTTCCCGTTTGGGAAAAAAGCTCTGTCGAGAAAGGACACGATGACATCTCCCGTCCCTGAGAAAGCACAGATCCGAAGCGCTGCTGTGTCTGTGAATAGGGTGCACGGGAAGGTGAAGACCAGCAACAGCTTTCAGGGCTAGCACCTTCATTGTGGGAGAAGGAGCCGGACGTTTCCCATTTTGGAAAAAGGCTCTGCCGAGAAAGGACACGATGACATGTACCGTCTCTGGGAAAGCACGGATCCCAAGTGATGTTATGCCTGTGAATATGCTGCCCAGGGAAGGTGAAGACCAGAAACAGCTTTCAGGGCTGGCCCCTTCCTTGCGGCAGAAGGAGCCGGACGTTTCCAGTTTGGGAAAAAGGCTCTGCCGAGAACGGACACGATGACATGTCCCGCCTCTGGGAAAGCACAGATCCCAAGCGCTGCTGTGCCTGTGAATAGGGTTCCAAGGGAAGGTGAAGACCAGCAACAGCTTTCTGGGCTAGCACCTTCATTTTGGGAGAATGAGCCGGACGTTTCCCGTTTGGGAAAAAGGCTCTGCCGAGAAAGGACATGATGACATCTCCCGTCTCTGGGGAAGCACAGATCGCTAGTGATGTTCTGCCTCTGAATATGCTGCCAAGGGAAGGTGAAGACCAGCAACAGCTTTCAGGGCTGGCCCCTTCCTTGTGGCAGAAGGAGCCAGACGTTTCCCATTTGGGAAAAAGGCTCTGCCGAGAACGGACACGATGACATGTCCCGTCTCTGGGAAAGCACAGATCCCAAGCGCTGCTGTGCCTGTGAATAGGGTGCACGGGGAAGGTGAAGAGCAGCAGCAGCTTTCAGGGCTGGCCCCTTCCTTGTGGCAGAAAGAGCAGGACGTTTCCCGTTTGGGAAAAATACTCTGCCGAGAACGGACACGATGACATGTCCCGTCTCTGGGAAAGCACAGATCCCAAGCGTTGCTGTGCTTATTAATAGGCTGCCCAGGGAAGGTGAAGACCAGCAACAGCTTTTAGGGCTGGCCCCTTCCTTGTGGGAGAAGGAGCCCGACGTTTCCCGTTTGGGAAAAAGTCTCTGCCGAGAACGGACACGATGACATGTCCCGTCTCTGGGAAAGCACAGATCCCAACCGCTGCTGTGCGTATGAATAGGGTGCACGGGGAAGGTAAAGTCCGGCAAGAGCTTTTAGGGCTGGCCCCTTCCTTGTTGCAGAAGGAGCCGGACGTTTCCCGTTTGGGAAAAATACTCTGCCGAGAATGGACACAATGACATGTCCCGTCTCTGGGAAAGCACAGGTCCCAAGCGTTTCTGTGCTTATTAATAGGCTGCCCAGGGAAGGTAAAGACCAGCAACAGGTTTCAGGGCTGGCCCCTTCCTTGTGGGAGAAGGAGCCGGACGTTTCCCGTTTTGGAAAAAGGCTCTGCCGAAAAAGGACACGATCACATGTCCCGTCTCTGGAAAAGCACAGATCCCTAGTGATGTTATGCCTGTGAATAGGCTGCCCAGGGAAGGTGAAGACCAGCAGCACCTTTCAGGGCCGGCCCCTTCCTTGTGGGAGAAGGAGCCGGACGTTTCCCGTTTGGGAAAAAGGCTCTGCCGAGAACGGACACGATCACATGTCCCGTCTCTGGGAAAGCACAGGTCCCAAGTGTTGCTGTGTTTATTAATAGGCTGCCCAGGGAAGGTGAAGACCAGCAACAGCTTTCCGGGCTGGCCCCTTCCTTGTGGCAGAAGGAGCCGGACCTTTCCCATTTGGGAAAAATACTCTGCCGAGAACGGACACGATGACATGTCCCGTCTCTGGGAAAGCACAGATGCCTAGTGATGTTATGCCTGTGAATAGGCTGCCCAGGGATGGTGAAGACCAGCAAGAGATTTCAGGTCTGGCCCCTTCATTGTGGGAGAATGAGCCAGACGTTTCCCGTTTGGGAAAAAGTCTCTGCCGAGAACGGAAACGATGACACGACCCGCCTCTGGGAAAGCACAGATCCCAAGCGCTGCTGTGCCTGTGAATAGGGTGCCAAGGGAAGGTGAAGACCAGCAGCAGCTTTCTGGGCTGGCCCCTTCCTTGCGGCAGAAGGAGCCGGACGTTTCCCATTTGGGAAAAAAGCTCTGTCGAGAAAGGACACGATGACATCTCCCGTCCCTGAGAAAGCACAGATCCGAAGCGCTGCTGTGTCTGTGAATAGGGTGCACGGGAAGGTGAAGACCAGCAACAGCTTTCAGGGCTAGCACCTTCATTGTGGGAGAAGGAGCCGGACGTTTCCCATTTTGGAAAAAGGCTCTGCCGAGAAAGGACACGATGACATGTACCGTCTCTGGGAAAGCACGGATCCCAAGTGATGTTATGCCTGTGAATATGCTGCCCAGGGAAGGTGAAGACCAGAAACAGCTTTCAGGGCTGGCACCTTCCTTGCGGCAGAAGGAGCCGGACGTTTCCAGTTTGGGAAAAAGGCTCTGCCGAGAACGGACACGATGACATGTCCCGCCTCTGGGAAAGCACAGATCCCAAGCGTTGCTGTGCTTATTAATAGGCTGCCCAGGGAAGGTGAAGAGCAGCAACAGCTTTTAGGGCTGGCCCCTTCCTTGTGGGAGAAGGAGCCCGACGTTTCCCGTTTGGGAAAAAGTCTCTGCCGAGAACGGACACGATGACATGTCCCGTCTCTGGGAAAGCACAGATCCCAACCGCTGCTGTGCGTATGAATAGGGTGCACGGGGAAGGTAAAGTCCGGCAAGAGCTTTTAGGGCTGGCCCCTTCCTTGTTGCAGAAGGAGCCGGACGTTTCCCGTTTGGGAAAAATACTCTGCCGAGAATGGAAACAATGACATGTCCCGTCTCTGGGAAAGCACAGGTCCCAAGCGTTTCTGTGCTTATTAATAGGCTGCCCAGGGAAGGTGAAGACCAGCAACAGGTTTCAGGGCTGGCCCCTTCCTTGTGGGAGAAGGAGCCGGACATTTCCCGTTTTGGAAAAAGGCTCTGCCGAAAAAGGACACGATCACATGTCCCGTCTCTGGAAAAGCACAGATCCCTAGTGATGTTATGCCTGTGAATAGGCTGCCCAGGGAAGGTGAAGACCAGCAGCACCTTTCAGGGCCGGCCCCTTCCTTGTGGGAGAAGGAGACGGACGTTTCCCGTTTGGGAAAAATACTCTGCCGACAAAGGACACGATGACATCTCCCGTCCCTGGGAAAGCACAGATCCCAAGCGCTGCTGTGCTTATTAATAGGCAGCCCAGGGAAGGTGAAGACCAGTAACAGCTTTCAGGGCTAGCACCTTCCTTGTGGGAGAAGGAGCCAGACGTTTCCCGTTTGGGAAAAAGGCTCTGCCGAGAACGGACACGATCACATGTCCCGTCTCTGGGAAAGCACAGGTCCCAAGCGCTGCTCTGCCTATAAATAGGGTGCATGGGGAAGGTGAAGACCAGCAACAGCTTTCAGGGCTGGCCCCTTCCTTGTGGGAGAAGGATCCGGACGTTTCCCGTTTTGGAAAAAGGCTCTTCCGAAAAAGGACACGATCACATGTCCCGTCTCTGGGAAAGCACAGATGCCTAGTGATGTTATGCCTGTGAATAGGCTGCCCAGGGATGGTGAAGACCAGCAAGAGCTTTCAGGGCTGGCCCCTTCATTGTGGGAGAATGAGCCAGACGTTTCCCGTTTGGGAAAAAGGCTCTGCCGAGAACGGAAACGATGACACGACCCGCCTCTGGGAAAGCACAGATCCCAAGCGCTGCTGTGCCTGTGAATAGGGTGCCAAGGGAAGGTGAAGACCAGCAACAGCTTTCTGGGCTAGCACCTTCATTGTGAGAGAAGGAGCCGGACGTTTCCCGTTTGGAAAAAGGCTCTGCCGAGAACGGACACGATGACATGTCCCGTCTCTGGGAAAGCATAGGTCCCAAGCGTTGCTGTGCTTATTAATAGGCTGCCCAGGGAAGGTGAAGACCAGCAACAGCTTTCCGGGCTGGCCCCTTCCTTGTGGCAGAAGGAGCCGGACGTTTCCCATTTGGGAAAAAAGCTCTGTCGAGAAAGGACACGATGACATCTCCCGTCCCTGAGAAAGCACAGATCCGAAGCGCTGCTGTGTCTGTGAATAGGGTGCACGGGAAGGTGAAGACCAGCAACAGCTTTCAGGGCTAGCACCTTCATTGTGGGAGAAGGAGCCGGACGTTTCCCATTTTGGAAAAAGGCTCTGCCGAGAAAGGACACGATGGCATGTACCGTCTCTGGGAAAGCACGGATCCCAAGTGATGTTATGCCTGTGAATATGCTGCCAAGGGAAGGTGAAGACCAGAAACAGCTTTCAGGGCTGGCCCCTTCCTTGCGGCAGAAGGAGCCGGACGTTTCCAGTTTGGGAAAAAGGCTCTGCCGAGAACGGACACGATGACGTGTCCCGCCTCTGGGAAAGCACAGATCCCAAGCGCTGCTGTGCCTGTGAATAGGGTTCCAAGGGAAGGTGAAGACCAGCAACAGCTTTCTGGGCTAGCACCTTCATTTTGGGAGAATGAGCCGGACGTTTCCCGTTTGGGAAAAAGGCTCTGCCGAGAAAGGACATGATGACATCTCCCGTCTCTGGGGAAGCACAGATCGCTAGTGATGTTCTGCCTCTGAATATGCTGCCAAGGGAAGGTGAAGACCAGCAACAGCTTTCAGGGCTGGCCCCTTCCTTGTGGCAGAAGGAGCCAGACGTTTCCCATTTGGGAAAAAGGCTCTGCCGAGAACGGACACGATGACATGTCCCGTCTCTGGGAAAGCACAGATCCCAAGCGCTGCTGTGCCTGTGAATAGGGTGCACGGGGAAGGTGAAGAGCAGCAGCAGCTTTCAGGGCTGGCCCCTTCCTTGTGGCAGAAAGAGCAGGACGTTTCCCGTTTGGGAAAAATACTCTGCCGAGAACGGACACGATGACATGTCCCGTCTCTGGGAAAGCACAGATCCCAAGCGTTGCTGTGCTTATTAATAGGCTGCCCAGGGAAGGTGAAGAGCAGCAACAGCTTTTAGGGCTGGCCCCTTCCTTGTGGCAGAAGGAGCCGGACGGTTCCCATTTGGGAAAGAAGCTCTGTCGAGAAAGGACACGATGACATCTCCCATCCCTGAGAAAGCACAGATCCGAAGCGCTGCTGTGTCTGTGAATAGGGTGCACGGGAAGGTGAAGACCAGCAACAGCTTTCACGGCTAGCACCTTCATTGTGGGAGAAGGAGCCGGACGTTTCCCATTTTGGAAAAAGGCTCTGCCGAGAAAGGACACGATGACATGTCCCGTCTCTGGGAAAGCACGGATCCCAAGTGATGTTATGCCTGTGAATATGCTGCCCAGGGAAGGTGAAGACCAGAAACAGCTTTCAGGGCTGGCCCCTTCCTTACGGCAGAAGGAGCCGGACGTTTCCAGTTTGGGAAAAAGGCTCTGCCGAGAACGGACACGATGACATGTCCCGCCTCTGGGAAAGCACAGATCCCAAGCGCTGCTGTGCCTGTGAATAGGGTTCCAAGGGAAGGTGAAGACCAGCAACAGCTTTCTGGGCTAGCACCTTCATTTTGGGAGAATGAGCCGGACGTTTCCCGTTTGGGAAAAAGGCTCTGCCGAGAAAGGACATGATGACATGTCCCGTCTCTGGGGAAGCACAGATCGCTAGTGATGTTCTGCCTCTGAATATGCTGCCAAGGGAAGGTGAAGAGCAGCAACAGCTTTCAGGGCTGGCCCCTTCCTTGTGGCAGAAGGAGCCGGACGTTTGCCATTTGGGAAAAAGGCTCTGCCGAGAACGGACACGATGACATGTCCCGTCTCTGGGAAAGCACAGATCCCAAGCGTTGCTGTGCCTGTGAATAGGGTACACGGGGAAGGTGAAGAGCAGCAACAGCTTTCAGGGCTGGCCCCTTCCTTGTGGCAGAAAGAGCCGGACGTTTCCCGTTTGGGAAAAATTCTCTGCCGAGAACGGACACGATGACATGTCCCGTCTCTGGGAAAGCACAGGTCCCAAGCGTTGCTGTGCTTATTAATAGGCTGCCCAGGGAAGGTGAAGAGCAGCAACAGCTTTTAGGGCTGGCCCCTTCCTTGTGGGAGAAGGAGCCCGACGTTTCCCGTTTGGGAAAAAGTCTCTGCCGAGAACGGACACGATGACATGTCCCGTCTCTGGGAAAGCACAGATCCCAACCGCTGCTGTGCGTATGAATAGGGTGCACGGGGAAGGTAAAGTCCGGCAAGAGCTTTTAGGGCTGGCCCCTTCCTTGTTGCAGAAGGAGCCGGACGTTTCCCGTTTGGGAAAAATACTCTGCCGAGAATGGAAACAATGACATGTCCCGTCTCTGGGAAAGCACAGGTCCCAAGCGTTTCTGTGCTTATTAATAGGCTGCCCAGGGAAGGTGAAGACCAGCAACAGGTTTCAGGGCTGGCCCCTTCCTTGTGGGAGAAGGAGCCGGACATTTCCCGTTTTGGAAAAAGGCTCTGCCGAAAAAGGACACGATCACATGTCCCGTCTCTGGAAAAGCACAGATCCCTAGTGATGTTATGCCTGTGAATAGGCTGCCCAGGGAAGGTGAAGACCAGCAGCACCTTTCAGGGCCGGCCCCTTCCTTGTGGGAGAAGGAGACGGACGTTTCCCGTTTGGGAAAAATACTCTGCCGACAAAGGACACGATGACATCTCCCGTCCCTGGGAAAGCACAGATCCCAAGCGCTGCTGTGCTTATTAATAGGCAGCCCAGGGAAGGTGAAGACCAGTAACAGCTTTCAGGGCTAGCACCTTCCTTGTGGGAGAAGGAGCCAGACGTTTTCCGTTTGGGAAAAAGGCTCTGCCGAGAACGGACACGATCACATGTCCCGTCTCTGGGAAAGCACAGGTCCCAAGCGCTGCTCTGCCTATAAATAGGGTGCATGGGGAAGGTGAAGACCAGCAACAGCTTTCAGGGCTGGCCCCTTCCTTGTGGGAGAAGGATCCGGACGTTTCCCGTTTTGGAAAAAGGCTCTTCCGAAAAAGGACACGATCACATGTCCCGTCTCTGGGAAAGCACAGATGCCTAGTGATGTTATGCCTGTGAATAGGCTGCCCAGGGATGGTGAAGACCAGCAAGAGCTTTCAGGGCTGGCCCCTTCATTGTGGGAGAATGAGCCAGACGTTTCCCGTTTGGGAAAAAGGCTCTGCCGAGAACGGAAACGATGACACGAACCGCCTCTGGGAAAGCACAGATCCCAAGCGCTGCTGTGCCTGTGCATAGGGTGCCAAGGGAAGGTGAAGACCAGCAACAGCTTTCTGGGCTAGCACCTTCATTGTGAGAGAAGGAGCCGGACGTTTCCCGTTTGGAAAAAGGCTCTGCCGAGAACGGACACGATGACATGTCCCGTCTCTGGGAAAGCATAGGTCCCAAGCGTTGCTGTGCTTATTAATAGGCTGCCCAGGGAAGGTGAAGACCAGCAACAGCTTTCCGGGCTGGCCCCTTCCTTGTGGCAGAAGGAGCCGGACGTTTCCCATTTGGGAAAAAAGCTCTGTCGAGAAAGGACACGATGACATCTCCCGTCCCTGAGAAAGCACAGATCCGAAGCGCTGCTGTGTCTGTGAATAGGGTGCACGGGAAGGTGAAGACCAGCAACAGCTTTCAGGGCTAGCACCTTCATTGTGGGAGAAGGAGCCGGACGTTTCCCATTTTGGAAAAAGGCTCTGCCGAGAAAGGACACGATGACATGTACCGTCTCTGGGAAAGCACGGATCCCAAGTGATGTTATGCCTGTGAATATGCTGCCCAGGGAAGGTGAAGACCAGAAACAGCTTTCAGGGCTGGCCCCTTCCTTGCGGCAGAAGGAGCCGGACGTTTCCAGTTTGGGAAAAAGGCTCTGCCGAGAACGGACACGATGACATGTCCCGCCTCTGGGAAAGCACAGATCCCAACCGCTGCTGTGCCTGTGAATAGAGTTCCAAGGGAAGGTGAAGACCAGCAACAGCTTTCTGGGCTAGCACCTTCATTTTGGGAGAATGAGCCGGACGTTTCCCGTTTGGGAAAAAGGCTCTGCCGAGAAAGGACATGATGACATCTCCCGTCTCTGGGGAAGCACAGATCGCTAGTGATGTTCTGCCTCTGAATATGCTGCCAAGGGAAGGTGAAGAGCAGCAACAGCTTTCAGGGCTGGCCCCTTCCTTGTGGCAGAAGGAGCCAGACGTTTCCCATTTGGGAAAAAGGCTCTGCCGAGAACGGACACGATGACATGTCCCGTCTCTGGGAAAGCACAGATCCCAAGCGCTGCTGTGCCTGTGAATAGGGTGCACGGGGAAGGTGAAGAGCAGCAGCAGCTTTCAGGGCTGGCCCCTTCCTTGTGGCAGAAAGAGCAGGACGTTTCCCGTTTGGGAAAAATACTCTGCCGAGAACGGACACGATGACATGTCCCGTCTCTGGGAAAGCACAGATCCCAAGCGTTGCTGTGCTTATTAATAGGCTGCCCAGGGAAGGTGAAGAGCAGCAACAGCTTTTAGGGCTGGCCCCTTCCTTGTGGGAGAAGGAGCCCGACGTTTCCCGTTTGGGAAAAAGTCTCTGCCGAGAACGGACACGATGACATGTCCCGTCTCTGGGAAAGCACAGATCCCAACCGCTGCTGTGCGTATGAATAGGGTGCACGGGGAAGGTAAAGTCCGGCAAGAGCTTTTAGGGCTGGCCCCTTCCTTGTTGCAGAAGGAGCCGGACGTTTCCCGTTTGGGAAAAATACTCTGCCGAGAATGGACACAATGACATGTCCCGTCTCTGGGAAAGCACAGGTCCCAAGCGTTGCTGTGCTTATTAATAGGCTGCCCAGGGAAGGTAAAGACCAGCAACAGGTTTCAGGGCTGTCCCCTTCCTTGTGGGAGAAGGAGCCGGACGTTTCCCGTTTTGGAAAAAGGCTCTGCCGAAAATGGACACGATCACATGTCCCGTCTCTGGAAAAGCACAGATCCCTAGTGATGTTATGCCTGTGAATAGGCTGCCCAGGGAAGGTGAAGACCAGCAGCACCTTTCAGGGCCGGCCCCTTCCTTGTGGGAGAAGGAGCCGGACGTTTCCCGTTTGGGAAAAAGGCTCTGCCGAGAACGGACACGATCACATGTCCCGTCTCTGGGAAAGCACAGGTCCCAAGTGTTGCTGTGTTTATTAATAGGCTGCCCAGGGAAGGTGAAGACCAGCAACAGCTTTCCGGGCTGGCCCCTTCCTTGTGGCAGAAGGAGCCGGACCTTTCCCATTTGGGAAAAATACTCTGCCGAGAACGGACACGATGACATGTCCCGTCTCTGGGAAAGCACAGATGCCTAGTGATGTTATGCCTGTGAATAGGCTGCCCAGGGATGGTGAAGACCAGCAAGAGATTTCAGGGCTGGCCCCTTCATTGTGGGAGAATGAGCCAGACGTTTCCCGTTTGGGAAAAAGTCTCTGCCGAGAACGGAAACGATGACACGACCCGCCTCTGGGAAAGCACAGATCCCAAGCGCTGCTGTGCCTGTGAATAGGGTGCCAAGGGAAGGTGAAGACCAGCAGCAGCTTTCTGGGCTGGCCCCTTCCTTGCGGCAGAAGGAGCCGGACGTTTCCCATTTGGGAAAAAAGCTCTGTCGAGAAAGGACACGATGACATCTCCCGTCCCTGAGAAAGCACAGATCCGAAGCGCTGCTGTGTCTGTGAATAGGGTGCACGGGAAGGTGAAGACCAGCAACAGCTTTCAGGGCTAGCACCTTCATTGTGGGAGAAGGAGCCGGACGTTTCCCATTTTGGAAAAAGGCTCTGCCGAGAAAGGACACGATGACATGTACCGTCTCTGGGAAAGCACGGATCCCAAGTGATGTTATGCCTGTGAATATGCTGCCCAGGGAAGGTGAAGACCAGCAACAGCTTTCAGGGCTGGCCCCTTCCTTGCGGCAGAAGGAGCCGGACGTTTCCAGTTTGGGAAAAAGGCTCTGCCGAGAACGGACACGATGACATGTCCCGCCTCTGGGAAAGCACAGGTCCCAACCGCTGCTGTGCCTGTGAATAGGGTTCCAAGGGAAGGTGAAGACCAGCAACAGCTTTCTGGGCTAGCACCTTCATTTTGGGAGAATGAGCCGGACGTTTCCCGTTTGGGAAAAAGGCTCTGCCGAGAAAGGACATGATGACATGTCCCGTCTCTGGGGAAGCACAGATCGCTAGTGATGTTCTGCCTCTGAATATGCTGCCAAGGGAAGGTGAAGACCAGCAAGAGCTTTCAGGGCTGGCCCCTTCCTTGTGGCAGAAGGAGCCGGACGTTTGCCATTTGGGAAAAAGGCTCTGCCGAGAACGGACACGATGACATGTCCCGTCTCTGGGAAAGCACAGATCCGAAGCGCTGCTCTGCCTGTGAATAGGGTGCACGGGGAAGGTGAAGAGCAGCAACAGCTTTCAGGGCTGGCCCCTTCCTTGTGGCAGAAAGAGCTGGACGTTTCCCGTTTGGGAAAAAGGCTCTGCCGAGAACGGACACGATGACATGTCCCGTATCTGGGAAAGCACAGATCCCAAGCGTTGCTGTGCTTATTAATAGGCTGCCCAGGGAAGGTGAAGAGCAGCAACAGCTTTTAGGGCTGGCCCCTTCCTTGTGGGAGAAGGAGCCCGACGTTTCCCGTTTGGGAAAAAGTCTCTGCCGAGAACGGACACGATGACATGTCCCGTCTCTGGGAAAGCACAGATCCCAACCGCTGCTGTGCGTATGAATAGGGTGCACGGGGAAGTTAAAGTCCGGCAAGAGCTTTTAGGGCTGGCCCCTTCCTTGTTGCAGAAGGAGCCGGACGTTTCCCGTTTGGGAAAAATACTCTGCCGAGAATGGACACAATGACATGTCCCGTCTCTGGGAAAGCACAGGTCCCAAGCGTTTCTGTGCTTATTAAGAGGCTGCCCAGGGAAGGTGAAGACCAGCAACAGGTTTCAGGGCTGGCCCCTTCCTTGTGGGAGAAGGAGCCGGACGTTTCCCGTTTTAGAAAAAGGCTCTGCCGAGAAAGGACACGATGACATCTCCCGTCCCTGGGAAAGCACAGACCCCAAGCGCTGCTGTGCTTATTAATAGGGTGCCAAGGGAAGGTGAAGACCAGCAACAGCTTTCTGGGCTAGCACCTTCATTGTGAGAGAAGGAGCCGGACGTTTCCCGTTTGGAAAAAGGCTCTGCCGGGAACGGACACGATGACATGTCCCGTCTCTGGGAAAGCATAGGTCCCAAGCGTTGCTGTGCTTATTAATAGGCTGCCCAGGGCAGGTGAAGACCAGCAACAGCTTTCCGGGCTGGCCCCTTCCTTGTGGCAGAAGGAGCCGGACGGTTCCCTTTCGGGAAAAAAGCTCTGTCGAGAAAGGACACGATGACATCTCCCGTCCCTGAGAAAGCACAGATCCGAAGAGCTGCTGTGTCTGTGAATAGGGTGCACGGGAAGGTGAAGACCAGCAACAGCTTTCACGGCTAGCACCTTCAGTGTGGGAGAAGGAGCCGGACGTTTCCCATTTTGGAAAAAGGCTCTGCCGAGAAAGGACACGATGACATGTACCGTCTCTCGGAAAGCACAGATCCCAAGCGCTGCTGTGCCTGTGAATAGGGTGCATGGGGAAGGTGAAGAGCAGCAAGAGCTTTCAGGGCTGGCCCCTTCCTTGTGGCAGAAGGAGCCGGACGTTTCCCGTTTGGGAAAAAGGCTCTGCCGAGAAAGGACATGATGACATGTCCCGTCTCTGGGAAAGCACAGATCCCTAGTGATGTTCTGCCTCTGAATATGCTGCCAAGGGAAGGTGAAGACCAGCAAGTGCTTTCAGGGCTAGCACCTTCATTGTGGGAGAATGAGCCGGACGTTTCCCGTTTGGGAAAAAGGCTCTGCCGAGAACGGACACGATGACATGTCCCATCTCTGGGAAAGCACAGATCCCAAGCGTTTCTGTGGTTATTAATAGGCTGCCCAGGGAAGGTGAAGAGCAGCAACAGCTTTCAGGGCTGGCCCCTTCCTTGTGGGAGAAGGAGCCGGATGTTTCCCGTTTGGGAAAAATACTCTGCCGAGAACGGACACGATGACATGTCCCGTCTCTGGAAAAGCACAGATCCCTAGTGATGTTATGCCTGTGAATAGGCTGCCCAGGGAAGGTGAAGAGCAGCAACAGCTTTCACGGCTGTCCCCTTCATTGTGGCAGAAGGAGCCGGACGTTTCCCATTTGGGAAAAAGGCTCTGCCGAGAATGGACACGATGACATGTCCCGTCTCTGGGAAAGCACAGATCCCAAGCGTTGCTGTGCTTATTAATAGGCTGCCCAGGGAAGGTGAAGACCAGCAACAGCTTTCTGGGCTAGCACCTTCATTGTGGGAGAAGGAGCTGGACGTTTCCCGTTTGGGAAAAAAGCTCTGCCGAGAACGGACACGATGACATGTCCCGTCTCTGGGAAAGCACAGGTCCCAAGCGCTGCTGTGCGTATGAATAGGGTGCATGGGGAAGGTGAAGACCAGCAGGAGCTTTCTGGGCTAGCACCTTCATTGTGGGAGAAGGAGCCGGACGTTTCCTGTTTGGGAAAAAGGTTCTGCCGAGAAAGGATACGATGACATGTCCCGTCCCTTGGAAAGCACAGATCCCTAGTGATGTTATGCCTGTGAATAGGCTGCCAAGGGAAGGTGAAGACCAGCAGCACCTTTCAGGGCTGGCCCCTTCCTTGTGGCAGAAGGAGCCGGACGTTTCCCGTTTGGGAAAAATACTCTGCCGAGAAAGGACACGATGACATCTCCCGTCTCTGGGAAAGCACAGATCCCTAGTGATGTCATGCCTGTGAATAGGCTGCCCAGGGAAGGTGAAGACCAGCAGCACCTTTCAGGGCTGGCCCCTTCCTTGTGGGAGAAGGAGCCGGACGTTTCCCGTTTGGGAATAAGTTTCTGCCGAGAACGGACAGGATGACATGTCCCGTCTCTGGGAAAGCACAGATCCCAAGCGCTGCTGTGCCTGTGAATAGGGTGCATGGGGAAGGTGAAGACCAGCAGCAGCTTTCAGGGCTGGCCCCTTCCTTGTGGGAGAAGGAGCCGGATGTTTCCCTTTTGGAAAAATGTCTCTGCCGAGAAAGGACACGATGACATCTCCCGTCCCTGAGAAAGCACAGATCCGAAGCGCTGCTGTGCCTGTGAATAGGGTGCACGGTAAAGGTGAAGACCAGCAACAGCTTTCAAGGGCTAGCACCTTCAGTGTGGGAGAAGGAGCCGGACATTTCCCATTTTGGAAAAAGGCTATGCCGAGAAAGGACACGATGACATGTCCCGTCTCTGGGAAAGCACAGATCCCTAGTGATGTTCTGCCTGTGAATAGGGTGCACGGGGAAGGTAAAGACCAGCAAGAGCTTTCACGGCTGGCCCCTTCCTTGTGGCAGAAGGAGCCGGACGTTTCCCGTTTTGGAAAAATACTCTGCTGAGAATGCACACGATGACATGTCCCGTCTCTGGGAAAGCACAGATCCCATGCGCTGCTGTGCCTGTGAATAGGGTGCCCAGGGAAGGTGAAGACCAGCAACAGCTTTCAGGGCTAGCACCTTCCTTGTGGGAGAAGGAGCCGGACGTTTCCCGTTTGGGAAAAAGCCTCTGCCGAGAAAGGACACGATGACATGTCCCGTCTCTGGGAAAGCACAGGTCCCAAGCGCTGCTGTGCCTATGAATAGGGTGCACGGGGAAAGTGAAGACCAGCAACAGCTTTCAGGGCTGTCCCCTTTCTTGTGGCAGAAGGAGCCGGACGTTTCCCATTTTGGAAAAATATTCTGCCGAGAATGGACACGATGACATGTCCCGTCTCTGGGAAAGCACAGATCCCAAGCGTTGCTGCGCTTATTAATAGGCTGCCCAGGGAAGGTGAAGACCAGCAACAGCTTTCCGGGCTGGCCCCTTCCTTGTGGCAGAAGGAGCCGGACGGTTCCCTTTTGGGAAAAAAGCTCTGTCGAGAAAGGACACGATGACATCTCCCGTCCCTGAGAAAGCACAGATCCGAAGCGCTGCTGTGTCTGTGAATAGGGTGCACGGGAAGGTGAAGACCTGCAACAGCTTTCACGGCTAGCACCTTCAGTGTGGGAGAAGGAGCCGGACGTTTCCCATTTTGGAAAAAGGCTCTGCCGAGAAAGGACACGATGACATGTACCGTCTCTGGGAAAGCACAGATCCGAAGCGCTGCTGTGCCTGTGAATAGGGTGCATGGGGAAGGTGAAGAGCAGCAAGAGCTTTCAGGGCTGGCCCCTTCCTTGTGGCAGAAGGAGCCGGACGTTTCCCGTTTGGGAAAAAGGCTCTGCCGAGAAAGGACATGATGACATGTCCCGTCTCTGGGAAAGCACAGATCCCTAGTGATGTTCTGCCTCTGAATATGCTGCCCAGGGAAGGTGAAGACCAGCAACTGCTTTCAGGGCTAGCACCTTCATTGTGGGAGAATGAGCCGGACGTTTCCCGTTTGGGAAAAAGGCTCTGCCGAGAACGGACACGATGACATGTCCCATCTCTGGGAAAGCACAGATCCCAAGCGTTTCTGTGCTTATTAATAGGCTGCCCAGGGAAGGTGAAGACCAGCAACAGCTTTCTGGGCTAGCACCTTCATTGTGGGAGAAGGAGCCGGACGTTTCCCGTTTGGGAAAAAGTTTCTGCCGAAAAAGGACACGATGACATCTCCCGTCCCTGAGAAACCACAGATTCGAAGCGCTGCTGTGCCTGTGAATAGGGTGCACGGGGAAGGTGAAGACCAGCAACAGCTTTCAGGCCTAGCACCTTCCTTGTGGGAGAAGGAGCTGGACGTTTCCCGTTTGGGAAAAAAGCTCTGCCGAGAACGGACACGATGACATGTCCCGTCTCTGGGAAAGCACAGGTCCCAAGCGCTGCTGTGCGTATGAATAGGGTGCATGGGGAAGGTGAAGACCAGCAGGAGCTTTCTGGGCTAGCACCTTCATTGTGGGAGAAGGAGCCGGACGTTTCCTGTTTGGGAAAAAGGTTCTGCCGAGAAAGGATACGATGACATGTCCCGTCCCTTGGAAAGCACAGATCCCTAGTGATGTTATGCCTGTGAATAGGCTGCCAAGGGAAGGTGAAGACCAGCAGCACCTTTCAGGGCTGGCCCCTTCCTTGTGGCAGAAGGAGCCGGACGTTTCCCGTTTGGGAAAAATACTCTGCCGAGAAAGGACACGATGACATGTCCCGTCTCTGGGGAAGCACAGATCGCTAGTGATGTTCTGCCTCTGAATATGCTGCCAAGGGAAGGTGAAGACCAGCAACAGCTTTCAGGGCTGGCCCCTTCCTTGTGGCAGAAGGAGCCGGACGTTTCCCGTTTGGGAATAAGTTTCTGCCGAGAACGGACAGGATGACATGTCCCGTCTCTGGGAAAGCACAGATCCCAAGCGCTGCTGTGCCTGTGAATAGGGTGCATGGGGAAGGTGAAGACCAGCAGCAGCTTTCAGGGCTGGCCCCTTCCTTGTGGGAGAAGGAGCCGGATGTTTCCCTTTTGGAAAAATGTCTCTGCCGAGAAAGGACACGATGACATCTCCCGTCCCTGAGAAAGCACAGATCCGAAGCGCTGCTGTGCCTGTGAATAGGGTGCACGGTAAAGGTGAAGACCAGCAACAGCTTTCAAGGGCTAGCACCTTCAGTGTGGGAGAAGGAGCCGGACATTTCCCATTTTGGAAAAAGGCTATGCCGAGAAAGGACACGATGACATGTCCCGTCTCTGGGAAAGCACAGATCCCTAGTGATGTTCTGCCTGTGAATAGGGTGCACGGGGAAGGTAAAGACCAGCAAGAGCTTTCACGGCTGGCCCCTTCCTTGTGGCAGAAGGAGCCGGACGTTTCCCGTTTTGGAAAAATACTCTGCTGAGAATGCACACGATGACATGTCCCGTCTCTGGGAAAGCACAGATCCCATGCGCTGCTGTGCCTGTGAATAGGGTGCCCAGGGAAGGTGAAGACCAGCAACAGCTTTCAGGGCTAGCACCTTCCTTGTGGGAGAAGGAGCCGGACGTTTCCCGTTTGGGAAAAAGCCTCTGCCGAGAAAGGACACGATGACATGTCCCGTCTCTGGGAAAGCACAGGTCCCAAGCGCTGCTGTGCCTATGAATAGGGTGCACGGGGAAAGTGAAGACCAGCAACAGCTTTCAGGGCTGTCCCCTTTCTTGTGGCAGAAGGAGCCGGACGTTTCCCATTTTGGAAAAATATTCTGCCGAGAATGGACACGATGACATGTCCCGTCTCTGGGAAAGCACAGATCCCAAGCGTTGCTGCGCTTATTAATAGGCTGCCCAGGGAAGGTGAAGACCAGCAACAGCTTTCCGGGCTGGCCCCTTCCTTGTGGCAGAAGGAGCCGGACGGTTCCCTTTTGGGAAAAAAGCTCTGTCGAGAAAGGACACGATGACATCTCCCGTCCCTGAGAAAGCACAGATCCGAAGCGCTGCTGTGTCTGTGAATAGGGTGCACGGGAAGGTGAAGACCTGCAACAGCTTTCACGGCTAGCACCTTCAGTGTGGGAGAAGGAGCCGGACGTTTCCCATTTTGGAAAAAGGCTCTGCCGAGAAAGGACACGATGACATGTACCGTCTCTGGGAAAGCACAGATCCGAAGCGCTGCTGTGCCTGTGAATAGGGTGCATGGGGAAGGTGAAGAGCAGCAAGAGCTTTCAGGGCTGGCCCCTTCCTTGTGGCAGAAGGAGCCGGACGTTTCCCGTTTGGGAAAAAGGCTCTGCCGAGAAAGGACATGATGACATGTCCCGTCTCTGGGAAAGCACAGATCCCTAGTGATGTTCTGCCTCTGAATATGCTGCCCAGGGAAGGTGAAGACCAGCAACTGCTTTCAGGGCTAGCACCTTCATTGTGGGAGAATGAGCCGGACGTTTCCCGTTTGGGAAAAAGGCTCTGCCGAGAACGGACACGATGACATGTCCCATCTCTGGGAAAGCACAGATCCCAAGCGTTTCTGTGCTTATTAATAGGCTGCCCAGGGAAGGTGAAGACCAGCAACAGCTTTCTGGGCTAGCACCTTCATTGTGGGAGAAGGAGCCGGACGTTTCCCGTTTGGGAAAATGTTTCTGCCGAAAAAGGACACGATGACATCTCCCGTCCCTGAGAAACCACAGATTCGAAGCGCTGCTGTGCCTGTGAATAGGGTGCACGGGGAAGGTGAAGACCAGCAACAGCTTTCAGGCCTAGCACCTTCCTTGTGGGAGAAGGAGCTGGACGTTTCCCGTTTGGGAAAAAAGCTCTGCCGAGAACGGACACGATGACATGTCCCGTCTCTGGGAAAGCACAGGTCCCAAGCGCTGCTGTGCGTATGAATAGGGTGCATGGGGAAGGTGAAGACCAGCAGGAGCTTTCTGGGCTAGCACCTTCATTGTGGGAGAAGGAGCCGGACGTTTCCTGTTTGGGAAAAAGGTTCTGCCGAGAAAGGATACGATGACATGTCCCGTCCCTTGGAAAGCACAGATCCCTAGTGATGTTATGCCTGTGAATAGGCTGCCAAGGGAAGGTGAAGACCAGCAGCACCTTTCAGGGCTGGCCCCTTCCTTGTGGCAGAAGGAGCCGGACGTTTCCCGTTTGGGAAAAATACTCTGCCGAGAAAGGACACGATGACATGTCCCGTCTCTGGGGAAGCACAGATCGCTAGTGATGTTCTGCCTCTGAATATGCTGCCAAGGGAAGGTGAAGACCAGCAACAGCTTTCAGGGCTGGCCCCTTCCTTGTGGCAGAAGGAGCCGGACGTTTCCCGTTTGGGAAAAAAGCTCTGCCGAGAACGGACAGGATGACATGTCCCGTCTCTGGGAAAGCACAGATCCCAAGCGCTGCTGTGCCTGTGAATAGGGTGCATGGGGAAGGTGAAGACCAGCAGCAGCTTTCAGGGCTGGCCCCTTCCTTGTGGGAGAAGGAGCCGGATGTTTCCCTTTTGGAAAAATGTCTCTGCCGAGAAAGGACACGATGACATCTCCCGTCCCTGAGAAAGCACAGATCCGAAGCGCTGCTGTGCCTGTGAATAGGGTGCACGGTAAAGGTGAAGACCAGCAACAGCTTTCAAGGGCTAGCACCTTCAGTGTGGGAGAAGGAGCCGGACATTTCCCATTTTGGAAAAAGGCTATGCCGAGAAAGGACACGATGACATGTCCCGTCTCTGGGAAAGCACAGATCCCTAGTGATGTTCTGCCTGTGAATAGGGTGCACGGGGAAGGTAAAGACCAGCAAGAGCTTTCACGGCTGGCCCCTTCCTTGTGGCAGAAGGAGCCGGACGTTTCCCGTTTTGGAAAAATACTCTGCTGAGAATGCACACGATGACATGTCCCGTCTCTGGGAAAGCACAGATCCCAAGCGTTGCTGCGCTTATTAATAGGCTGCCCAGGGAAGGTGAAGACCAGCAACAGCTTTCCGGGCTGGCCCCTTCCTTGTGGCAGAAGGAGCCGGACGGTTCCCTTTTGGGAAAAAAGCTCTGCCGAGAAAGGACACGATGACATCTCCCGTCCCTGAGAAAGCACAGATCCGAAGCGCTGCTGTGTCTGTGAATAGGGTGCACGGGAAGGTGAAGACCAGCAACAGCTTTCAGGGCTAGCACCTTCATTGTGGGAGAAGGAGCCGGACGTTTCCCATTTTGGAAAAAGGCTCTGCCGAGAAAGGACACGATGACATGTACCGTCTCTGGGAAAGCACAGATCCGAAGCGCTGCTGTGCCTGTGAATAGGGTGCATGGGGAAGGTGAAGAGCAGCAAGAGCTTTCAGGGCTGGCCCCTTCCTTGTGGCAGAAGGAGCCGGACGTTTCCCTTTTGGGAAAAAGGCTCTGCCGAGAAAGGACATGATGACATGTCCCGTCTCTGGGAAAGCACAGATCCCTAGTGATGTTCTGCCTCTGAATATGCTGCCCAGGGAAGGTGAAGACCAGCAACTGCTTTCAGGGCTAGCACCTTCATTGTGGGAGAATGAGCCGGACGTTTCCCGTTTGGGAAAAAGGCTCTGCCGAGAACGGACACGATGACATGTCCCATCTCTGGGAAAGCACAGATCCCAAGCGTTTCTGTGCTTATTAATAGGCTGCCCAGGGAAGGTGAAGACCAGCAACAGCTTTCTGGGCTAGCACCTTCATTGTGGGAGAAGGAGCCGGACGTTTCCCGTTTGGGAAAAAGTTTCTGCCGAAAAAGGACACGATGACATCTCCCGTCCCTGAGAAACCACAGATTCGAAGCGCTGCTGTGCCTGTGAATAGGGTGCACGGGGAAGGTGAAGACCAGCAACAGCTTTCAGGCCTAGCACCTTCATTGTGGGAGAAGGAGCTGGACGTTTCCCGTTTGGGAAAAAAGCTCTGCCGAGAACGGACACGATGACATGTCCCGTCTCTGGGAAAGCACAGGTCCCAAGCGCTGCTGTGCGTATGAATAGGGTGCATGGGGAAGGTGAAGACCAGCAGGAGCTTTCTGGGCTAGCACCTTCATTGTGGGAGAAGGAGCCGGACGTTTCCTGTTTGGGAAAAAGGTTCTGCCGAGAAAGGATACGATGACATGTCCCGTCCCTTGGAAAGCACAGATCCCTAGTGATGTTATGCCTGTGAATAGGCTGCCAAGGGAAGGTGAAGACCAGCAGCACCTTTCAGGGCTGGCCCCTTCCTTGTGGCAGAAGGAGCCGGACGTTTCACGTTTGGGAAAAATACTCTGCCGAGAAAGGACACGATGACATGTCCCGTCTCTGGGGAAGCACAGATCGCTAGTGATGTTCTGCCTCTGAATATGCTGCCAAGGGAAGGTGAAGACCAGCAACAGCTTTCAGGGCTGGCCCCTTCCTTGTGGCAGAAGGAGCCGGACGTTTCCCGTTTGGGAAAAAAGCTCTGCCGAGAACGGACAGGATGACATGTCCCGTCTCTGGGAAAGCACAGATCCCAAGCGCTGCTGTGCCTGTGAATAGGGTGCATGGGGAAGGTGAAGACCAGCAGCAGCTTTCAGGGCTGGCCCCTTCCTTGTGGGAGAAGGAGCCGGATGTTTCCCTTTTGGAAAAATGTCTCTGCCGAGAAAGGACACGATGACATCTCCCGTCCCTGAGAAAGCACAGATCCGAAGCGCTGCTGTGCCTGTGAATAGGGTGCACGGTAAAGGTGAAGACCAGCAACAGCTTTCAAGGGCTAGCACCTTCAGTGTGGGAGAAGGAGCCGGACATTTCCCATTTTGGAAAAAGGCTCTGCCGAGAAAGGACACGATGACATGTCCCGTCTCTGGGAAAGCACAGATCCCTAGTGATGTTCTGCCTGTGAATAGGGTGCACGGGGAAGGTAAAGACCAGCAAGAGCTTTCACGGCTGGCCCCTTCCTTGTGGCAGAAGGAGCCGGACGTTTCCCGTTTTGGAAAAATACTCTGCTGAGAATGCACACGATGACATGTCCCGTCTCTGGGAAAGCACAGATCCCATGTGCTGCTGTGCCTGTGAATAGGGTGCACGGGGAAGGTGAAGACCAGCAACAGCTTTCAGGGCTAGCACCTTCCTTGTGGGAGAAGGAGCCGGACGTTTCCCGTTTGGGAAAAAGCCTCTGCCGAGAAAGGACACGATGACATGTCCCGTCTCTGGGAAAGCACAGGTCCCAAGCGCTGCTGTGCCTATGAATAGGGTGCACGGGGAAGGTGAAGACCAGCAACAGCTTTCAGGGCTGTCCCCTTTCTTGTGGCAGAAGGAGCCGGACGTTTCCCATTTTGGAAAAATATTCTGCAGAGAATGGACACGATGACATGTCCCGTCTCTGGGAAAGCACAGATCCCAAGCGTTGCTGTGCTTATTAATAGGCTGCCCAGGGAAGGTGAAGACCAGCAAGAGCTTTCAGGGTTGGCCCCTTCCTTGTGGCAGAAGGAGCCAGACTTTTCCCATTTCGGAAAAATACTCTGCCGAGAACGGACACGATGACATGTCCCGTCTCTGGGAAAGCACAGATCCCTAGTCATGCTCTGCCTGTGAATAGGGTGCATGGGGAAGGTGAAGAGCAGCAACAGCTTTCACGGCTGTCCCCTTCCTTGTGGCAGAAGGAGCCAGACGTTTCCCGTTTTGGAAAAATACTCTGCCGAGAATGGACACGATGACATCTCCCGTCTCTGGGAAAGCACATATCCCAAGCGATGCTGTGCTTATTAATAGGCTGCCCAGGGAAGGTGAAGACCAGCAACAGCTTTCTGGGCTAGCACCTTCATTGTGGGAGAAGGAGCCGGACGTTTCCCGTTTGGGAAAATGTTCTGCCGAAAAAGGACACGATGACATCTCCCGTCCCTGAGAAACCACAGATTCGAAGCGCTGCTGTGCCTGTGAATAGGGTGCACGGGGAAGGTGAAGACCAGCAACAGCTTTCAGGGCTAGCACCTTCCTTGTGGCAGAAGGAGCCGGACGTTTCCCGTTTGGGAAAAAGGCTCTGCCGAGAAAGGACACGATGACATGTCCCATCTCTGGGAAAGCACAGGTCCCAAGCGCTGCTGTGCCTATGAATAGGGTGCACGGGGAAGGTGAAGAAGAGCAACAGCTTTCAGGGCTGTCCCCTTTCTTGTGGCAGAAGGAGCCGGACGTTTCCCATTTTGGAAAAATATTCTGCCGAGAATGGACACGATGACATCTCCCGTCTCTGGGAAAGCACAGATCCCAAGCGTTGCTGTGCTTATTAATAGGCTGCCCAGGGAAGGTGAAGACCAGCAACAGCTTTCTGGGCTAGCACCTTCATTGTGGGAGAAGGAGCCGGACGTTTCCCGTTGGGGAAAAAGGTTCTGCTGAAAAAGGACACGATGACATATCTCGTCCCTGGGTAAGTACAGATCCCAAGCGCTGCTGTGCCTGTGAATAGGGTGCCAAGGGAAGGTGAAGACCAGCAGCACCTTTCAGGGCTGGCCCCTTCCTTGTGGCAGAAGGAGCCGGACGTTTCCCATTTCGGAAAAATACTCTGCCTAGAACGGACATGATGACATGTCCAGTCTCTGGGAAAGCACAGATCCCAAGCGTTGCTGTGCTTATTAATAGGCTGCCCAGGGAAGGTGAAGACCAGCAACAGCTTTCTGGCTTAGCACCTTCCTTGTGGGAGAAGGAGCCGGACGTTTCCCGTTTGGGAAAAAGTCTCTGCCGAGAAAGGACACGATGACATCTCACGTCCCTGAGAAAGCACAGAATCCAAGCTCTGCGGTGCCTCTGAGTAGGGAGCCCAGGGAAGGTGAAGAGCAGTAACAGCTTTCAGGGCTGGCCCCTTCCTTGTGGGAGAAGGAGCCGGACGTTTCCCATTTCGGAAAAAGCTCTGCCGAGAACGGACACGATGACATGTCCCGTCTCTGGGAAAGCATAGGTCCCAAGCGTTGCTGTGCTTATTAATAGGCTGCCCAGGGAAGGTGAAGACCAGCAACAGCTTTCCGGGCTGGCCCCTTCCTTGTGGCAGAAGGAGCCGGACGGTTCCCATTTGGGAAAAAAGCTCTCTCGAGAAAGGACACGATGACATCTCCCGTCCCTGAGAAAGCACAGATCCGAAGCGCTGCTGTGTCTGTGAATAGGGTGCACGGGAAGGTGAAGACCAGCAACAGCTTTCACGGCTAGCACCTTCATTGTGGGAGAAGGAGCCGGACGTTTCCCATTTTGGAAAAAGGCTCTGCCGAGAAAGGACACGATGACATGTACCGTCTCTGGGAAAGCACAGATCCGAAGCGCTGCTGTGCCTGTGAATAGGGTGCATGGGGAAGGTGAAGAGCAGCAAGAGCTTTCAGGGCTGGCCCCTTCCTTGTGGCAGAAGGAGCCGGACGTTTCCCGTTTGGGAAAAAGGCTCTGCCGAGAAAGGACATGACGACATGTCCCGTCTCTGGGAAAGCACAGATCCCTAGTGATGTTCTGCCTCTGAATATGCTGCCAAGGGAAGGTGAAGACCAGCAACTGCTTTCAGGGCTAGCACCTTCATTGTGGGAGAATGAGCCGGACGTTTCCCGTTTGGGAAAAAGGCTCTGCCGAGAACGGACACGATGACATGTCCCATCTCTGGGAAAGCACAGATCCCAAGCGTTTCTGTGGTTATTAATAGGCTGCCCAGGGAAGGTGAAGAGCAGCAACAGCTTTCAGGGCTGGCCCCTTCCTTGTGGGAGAAGGAGCCGGACGTTTCCAGTTTGGGAAAAATACTCTGCCGAGAACGGACACGATGACATGTCCCGTCTCTGGAAAAGCACAGATCCCTAGTGATGTCATGCCTGTGAATAGGTTGCATGGGGAAGGTGAAGAGCAGCAACAGCTTTCACGGCTGTCCCCTTCATTGTGGCAGAAGGAGCCGTACGTTTCCCATTTTGGAAAAAGGCTCTGCCGAGAATGGACACGATGACATGTCCCGTCTCTGGGAAAGCACAGATCCCAAGCAATGCTGTGCTTATTAATAGGCTGCCCAGGGAAGGTGAAGACCAGCAACAGCTTTCTGGGCTAGCACCTTCATTGTGGGAGAAGGAGGCGGACGTTTCCCGTTTGGGAAAAAGGTTCTGCCGAGAAAGGACACGATGACATGTCCCGTCCCTGGGAAAGCACAGATCCCTAGTGATGTTATGCCTGCGAATAGGCTGCCAAGGGAAGGTGAAGACCAGCAGCAACTTTCAGGGCTGGCCCCTTCCGTGTGGCAGAAGGAGCCAGACGTTTCCCGTTTGGGAAAAATACTCTGCCGAGAAAGGACACGATGACATGTCCCGTCTCTGGGAAAGCACAGATCCCAAGCGTTGCTGTGCTTATTAATAGGCTGCCCAGGGAAGGTGAAGAGCAGCAACAGCTTTCAGGGCTAGCACCTTCATTGTGGGAGACGGAGCCGGACGTTTCCCGTTTGGGAAAAAGGCTCTGCCGAGAAAGGACATGATGACATGTCCCGTCTCTGGGAAAGCACAGGTCCCAAGCGCTGCTGTGCCTATGAATAGGGTGCACGGGGAAGGTGAAGAAGAGCAACAGCTTTCAGGGCTGGCCCCTTCCTTGTGGCAGAAGGAGCCGGAAGTTTCCCGTTTGGGAAAAAGCTCTGCCGAGAAAGGACACCATGACATGTCCCGTCTCTGGGAAAGCACAGGTCCCAAGCGCTGCTGTGCCTGTGAATAGGCTGCCCAGGGAAGGTGAAGACCAGCAAGAGCTTTCAGGGCTGGCCCCTTCCTTGTGGGAGAAGGAGCCAGACTTTTCCCATTTCGGAATAATACTCTGCCGAGAACGGACACGATGACATGTCCCGTCTCTGGGAAAGCACAGATCCCTAGTGATGCTCTGCCTGTGAATAGGGTGCATGGGGAAGGTGAAGAGCAGCAACAGCTTTCACGGCTGTCCCCTTCCTTGTGGCAGAAGGAGCCGGACGTTTCCCGTTTTGGAAAAATACTCTGCCGAGAATGGACACGATGACATCTCCCGTCTCTGGGAAAGCACATATCCCAAGCGATGCTGTGCTTATTAATAGGCTGCCCAGGGAAGGTGAAGACCAGCAACAGCTTTCTGGGCTAGCACCTTCATTGTGGGAGAAGGAGCCGGACGTTTCCCGTTTGGGAAAAAGGTTCTGCCGAGAAAGGACACGATGACATCTCCCGTCCCTGAGAAACCACAGATTCGAAGCGCTGCTGTGCCTGTGAATAGGGTGCACGGGGAAGGTGAAGACCAGCAACAGCTTTCAGGCCTAGCACCTTCATTGTGGGAGAAGGAGCTGGACGTTTCCCGTTTGGGAAAAAAGCTCTGCCGAGAACGGACACGATGACATGTCCCGTCCCTTGGAAAGCACAGATCCCTAGTGATGTTATGCCTGTGAATAGGCTGCCAAGGGAAGGTGAAGACCAGCAGCACCTTTCAGGGCTGGCCCCTTCCTTGTGGCAGAAGGAGCCGGACGTTTCCCGTTTGGGAAAAATACTCTGCCGAGAAAGGACACGATGACATCTCCCGTCTCTGGGAAAGCACAGATCCCTAGTGATGTTATGCCTGTGAATAGGCTGCCCAGGGAAGGTGAAGACCAGCAGCACCTTTCAGGGCTGGCCCCTTCCTTGTGGGAAAAGGAGCCGGACGTTTCCCGTTTGGGAATAAGTTTCTGCCGAGAACGGACAGGATGACATGTCCCGTCTCTGGGAAAGCACAGATCCCAAGCGCTGCTGTGCCTGTGAATAGGGTGCATGGGGAAGGTGAAGACCAGCAGCAGCTTTCAGGGCTGGCCCCTTCCTTGTGGCAGAAGGAGCCGGACGTTTCCCTTTTGGGAAAATGTCTCTGCCGAGAAAGGAGACGATCACATGTTCCGTCCCTGAGAAAGCACAGATCCGAAGCGCTGCTGTGCCTGTGAATAGGGTGCACGGTAAAGGTGAAGACCAGCAACAGCTTTCAAGGGCTAGCACCTTCAGTGTGGGAGAAGGAGCCGGACATTTCCAATTTTGGAAAAAGGCTCTGCCGAGAAAGGACACGATGACATGTCCCGTGTCTGGGAAAGCACAGATCCCTTGTGATGTTCTGCCTGTGAATAGGGTGCACGGGGAAGGTGAAGACCAGCAAGAGCTTTCACGGCTGGCCCCTTCCTTGTGGCAGAAGGAGCCGGACGTTTCCCGTTTTGGAAAAATACTCTGCCGAGAATGCACACGATGACATGTCCCGTCTCTGGGAAAGCACAGATCCCAAGCGTTGCTGTGCTTATTAATAGGCTGCCCAGGGAAGGTGAAGACCAGCAACAGCTTTCAGGGCTAGCACCTTCCTTGTGGGAGAAGGAGCCGGACGTTTCCCGTTTAGGAAAAAGTCTCTGCCGAGAAAGGACACGATGACATGTCCCGTCTCTGGGAAAGCACAGGTCCCAAGCGCTGCTGTGCCTATGAATAGGGTGCACGGGGATGGTGAAGAAGAGCAACAGCTTTCAGGGCTGTCCCCTTTCTTGTGGCAGAAGGAGCCGGACGTTTCCCATTTTGGAAAAATATTCTGCCGAGAATGGACACGATGACATGTCCCGTCTCTGGGAAAGCACAGATCCCAAGCGTTGCTGTGCTTATTAATAGGCTGCCCAGGGAAGGTGAAGACCAGCAACAGCTTTCTGGGCTAGCACCTTCATTGTGGGAGAAGGAGCCGGACGTTTCCCGTTTGGGAAAAAGGTTCTGCCGAAAAAGGACACGATGACATATCTCGTCCCTGGGTAAGTACAGATCCCAAGCGCTGCTGTGCCTGTGAATAGGGTGCCAAGGGAAGGTGAAGACCAGCAGCACCTTTCAGGGCTGGCCCCTTCCTTGTGGCAGAAGGAGCCGGACGTTTCCCATTTCGGAAAAATACTCTGCCTAGAAAGGACATGATGACATGTCCAGTCTCTGGGAAAGCACAGATCCCAAGCGTTGCTGTGCTTATTAATAGGCTGCCCAGGGAAGGTGAAGACCAGCAACAGCTTTCTGGCTTAGCACCTTCCTTGTGGGAGAAGGAGCCGGACGTTTCATGTTTGGGAAAAAGGCTCTGCCGAGAAAGGACATGATGACATGTCCCGTCTCTGGGAAAGCACAGATCCCTAGTGATGTTCTGCCTTTTATATGCTGCCAAGGGAAGGTGAAGACCAGCAACAGCTTTCAGGGCTGGCCCCTTCCTTGTGGCAGAAGGAGCCGGACGTTTCTCTTTTGAGAAAGAGGCTCTGCCGAGAATGGACACGATGACATGTCCCGTCTCTGGGAAAGCACAGGTCCCAAGCGCTGCTGTGCCTATGAATAGGGTGCATGGGGAAGGTGAAGACCAGCAACAGCTTTCAGGGCTAGCACCTTCCTTGTGGCAGAAGGAATCGGACGTTTCCCTTTTGGGAAAAAGGCTCTGCCGAGAACGGACACGATGACATGTCCCGTCTCTGAGAAAGCATAGATCGCAAGCGCTGCTGTGCTTATTAATAGGCTGCCCAGGTGTGGAAGAATGGCTAAACGAAAGAGGACACGTATACTTAAGCCTGAGCAATCCAGGCTTTAGCAGTAGTAACTTGACCTTGGCAGATAAGATTAGCTAGAAGGAAAACAACTAAAGAGGAATGAATGTCAGCGTTACAGCTTGCCTAAGGCGCGTGCACAAAGGCGAAGCACCAACCGTATTGTTGCCTAAGGTGCGTGCACAAAGGAGAAGCACCAACCGTAGTGTTGCCTAAGGCTCGTGCACAAAGGCCATTATCCAATCAAGTAGCAGCTTCTACCGTGTGTGACTATATAAACCCTGTAGTGTTTGAATAAAGTAGAGAACGATCATACTCATATTGAGATCGCGTCGTTACTCTGGGTTCGGCTCCCACTCCGACATCTGGTAGCAGAGGACGGTTCGGCTCGACTAGGGAGTAGCGAGACCGACTTCTCCGAGCCTGCGGTAAGCAGCAAGAGGAGGGGAGTGGGAAACAACGGCTGAGGGTCGGCAGCCCTGCCCCCAGCAGGGTTTGCACGGGTGGTGTGAGGTCGCTCCTCACCCCTCAGTGGCAGCGATGGAGCTGGAAGCGGCAGCTAAGTTACTCGCCGAGATCCTCTCTAAGAGAGGGATAGAAACCCCGGTGAAACAACTAGTCCGTCTGATCAAGCTGGGGCAAGCGTGGGGACATTTCTCAGACAGCCATATGTTATTTTCGATTACGGAATGGCGGGACTTTGGGGAAACGATGTGGCAAAAGACTATAAAGGGCACGGACAAAGATGAAAAGGAGGTAAAGGCTGTTCGGGCGTTGTGGCATAGCGTGCTAGAGACTCTAAAAGAAATGAAAGCAGAGAGGGAGGTTGCCTGCGCGGCGGCACAGATGCTGGGGCCAGAGCGAAAGACAGACCCTCCGAAGCGATCAGGTTTCGGAGCAAGCCTTCGCGGGGTATTCCCGGGATTGCTCCCTGTGAGCGGGATCTCTGCCCCGGTTTGTAACAGCCCTCTGGAAGTTGCTCAGCTAGTGTCTCCGAGCCCGACACCGCTCCATGCGAATGCGGAAGTTACCGCCAGTGAGCCTCCGGTACATACTGAGCCAGTTGCGGAAGTACAACCGATGCAGCCTCCAGGGGAGGAGACTGCAACGCCCATTGGGAGTGGCAAAGAGTTAGGTGGAACCGTTTGCTGTCCTCCACCTCCTGCGCCTCCTCCCGAACCGCCCTCAACTCCGCCTTTGTATCCACCCTTACCAACATCGACTGATATATCCCCTGACCCTGCGACGCCACCTTCTGAGAAGGAAGAGCAACATGCGAATGACGCTGTGACCAAAATGTTACAAACCGTTTTACAGCGCCTTGATAAATTGGAACTACAAACTGTTACCAAAGAGCAGGATAAACCTCCTTGCTTACAAAACATTATTACTCAACCACAACCCATCCGCTGGAGCGGAATTATTAAGAATGCGATTTTAGAAGGACAGCTTTCACCGCTGAACATGGCGTTTCCAGTCGTACAGGAAGCAGGAGGGCAAAAGTGGGAAGCACATGACTGGAAAATCTTACAGCAAGCACGCACTACTGTCTCCACTTACGGACTAAAATCTGAAGCTACGCGCCAAATTGTGAGCTGGATTTTTTCTGCAGATCTGATGTGTCCGTATGACTGTCAAAATCTAATGAGACTTTTGCTAACGCCCACACAATATCTGTTGTGGCAATCAGCGTGGAGTCAAAGAGCCGTGAGTGCAGCTGACCAAAGACAACGAGTCGGAGGACATTCCATTTCAAAAATCAGTAAACATCTTGTACAATTACAGTTTCCAGAAGGGCAAAAAGCCACACTCAAAGTGTATGTTTTATCCCTACCGTCAACCTTGGAGGCCTTAATCGGCAGGGATGTCTTAACTCAAATTGGAGCTGTGCTAACTACTCCGCCTTTTTAGCTGCGGTCACTGGCGCGCAGTCGCCCAACCCACCATTAGTGTGGAATACCAATGACCCTGTGTGGGTTGACCAGTGGCCTTTAACAGAGGAGCGACTGCAAGCAGCCAAACAGTTAGTCGCCGAACAATTAGCTGCAGAACATATCAAACCATCTGTCAGTCCATGGAACACTCCAATATTTGTAATCCCAAAGAAAAATGGAAAATGGCGATTATTACATGATCTGAGAAAAGTGAATGATCAAATGCAAACAATGGGTGCGTTGCAACCCGGAATGCCTTCCCCTAATATGTTACCTCAAGGCTGGCACATCTTAATAGTAGATCTGAAAGACTGTTTTTTTACTATTCCGCTACACCCGCAGGACACTCAACGATTCGCCTTTTCACTTCCATCAACAAATAAAGCTACTCCAGCAGAACGATATGAATGGGTTGTCTTACCACAAGGCATGAAGAACTCTCCCACGCTGTGTCAGCTTTATGTCGCTTGGGCACTTCAACCACTGCGCAATCAATGGCCGGAAACCATCATTTATCACTATATGGACGACATCCTCTGTTGTCAAGAAAAACCCTTCACTGATGCGTCACTAAAACAGCTAGTCACCGCCCTATCGACAAAAGGTCTTGTCATTGCTCCAGAAAAAGTGCAACGTTCAGCCCCGTGGAAATATCTGGGATGGACTATCTCGGACTCAAAAATCCGCCCACAAAAAACTGAACTTTCTACTCAAATTCAAACTCTCCACGATATACAGACTATACTTGGAGACATTCAATGGGTTCGCAATTGTGTCGGTATTTCGAATTCCGATATTGCCCCACTGACGTGCCTGTTAAGGGGTTCCAACCCAGCAGATACCGTCTCGTTGAACACAGAGCAGACAAGAACACTGCGACAAATAGGAGAAAAACTGCAACAATCATGGTCCACACGGCGCCTGTTGGACTTGCCAATCTCTTTATTAATTTGTAATGGTAAAACCTCACCATACGCAGTCATTTGCCAATGGCAAAAGAAGAACGGGGAGATATCTTCCTCTTCTGTAACCTCCAATGCCACTGGCAAATGCGAATTGCAAAATGATGGGTTTGGTGTATTGGAATGGGTGTTTTTGAGTGTACAGCCCAAAACCAGCATTGAAACGCGTACTCAAGCAATAGCCACCCTGATACGTAAGGGACGCTCGCGAATAATTGAGATGAGCGGGCATGAACCAGAGGATATTAGCATCCCTACAAATGCTGCTGACATAGACTGGTGGCTCCGTACTTCCTTACCCATACAAAATGCTCTGCTCGGCTATGACGGAAAGATTCATTCCCAACAGCCGTCAGGGAAATTGTGGCAGGTTCTTTCGCGAAACCAGTGGTTAGAAAGGTCCAAAGTGTGTACTACACCTCTGACAGAAGGGGTCACAGTATACACCGATGCGGGTCGACGATCGCATAAAGCAACATGTGTGTGGAGACACGGAACTGAATGGCAACATCATATGATTGATGGCCACCCGAGAGATTCGTTACAGACCTTAGAACTCAGTGCAGTTACCTGGGCACTAAAAAATTGGCTTAGTACTCCTCTAAATGTGGTCACAGACTCCCTGTATGTCGCAGGAGTAGTACCACGTCTCGAGGATGCACTTTTGCGGGAAACGTCGAATCCCAGGTTGGGACAGCTATTTATTCAGTTGCGTTCAATCATGTCCCAACGCACGGCTCAGTGCTGTGTACTACATATCCGCAGTCACCAATTCGAATTAGGTCTTGGTGAGGGAAATCATGTAGCTGATCAGCTAGTGAGTATAGTTACCATGCCCCCCATGGACAAGTTTCAACAGGCAAGACAGAGTCATGAACACTTTCACCAAAATGCCAAAGGGCTAAGACGCCAGTTTGACTTAACAGAAAATGAAGCAAAAGGAATAATACAGGCTTGCCCACAATGTGGAAATCATGGGCCAGGCATAGGCTTGGGGGTTAACCCTAAAGGCTTGCAAGCCCTAGAGTTGTGGCAAATGGATGTCACACACGTTCCAGAATTTGGAAAATTAAAATATGTACATGTAATGATTGATACCTTTTCAAAAATGATATGGGCCACGGCTTTGCCTGGTGAAAAGGCTCTACATGTTTGTAAACATTTACTTGCCTGTTTTGCAATTCTTGGGGTCCCTACGTGCATAAAAACAGACAACGGACCCGCATATACAAGTCAGAAAGTCAGAGCATTTCTAACGCGCTGGGGAGTCAAACATGTGACGGGTATCCCACATTCTCCCACAGGACAGGGCATGATAGAACGTACTCATCAAATACTGAAGGATTATTTACGAAAACAACAGGGTGCTGAGACCGAGGCTCAACAGAGGTTGCATCGGGTGTTATTCACGCTAAACTTTCTCTGTCTCATGGGAGATAGGGAAGAACCACCCGTAATGATCCACCATCAAATGATCAAATTGAATAGTAAAACAACATTACCACAATTTAAGGTTCTGTACAAAGATCCAGTCTCTGGTGAATGGTTAGGTCCTGTGCCAGTTATTTTTAATGGCCGAGGGTATATGTGTGTCTCCACAGATCAAGGACCAGTGTGGGTACCGAGCAAGAGCATCAAACCAGCACTCGCACCCTCACGGTGATTAAAGAAGACGTGCATGCCCACAGTCATCAAAGATTGCACGGTTAATCCTGAAGGAGATCATTCCCGAGTTTTGTCTACGTCGCGGGAAATATGCCAACAGACATGATGATTATTATTCTATTTTTATCCGTGGCTGAGGCCATTTGGCCTCCCCCCATCTTACCCAAAACTAACATATAGCTTACGCTTGCTAACCAAACTAATCAATCGACATTATGCTTGGCTATGGCTAGCGCCAACAACCCATTTTCCACGTGTTTGATAGGAGTGCCACTGGATGACCAAGCTTGGCCCTGCCCTATGAGCTCTATAAGCTTTGAGCTTTGTTCAGGCAGGAGCAAGACTGACAATTGGGATGGCATCATTCCTCAATTACCTGGGTCACTAGTCGAGCCACAGGAATTAGAACTCCTTGGTTCACTAAAGATGGATTACTGCGTACTGTTTAATTACAGCAGCAATGCCACGAAAAAGGGGCAAGTTGTCAATGCGACCTTGCCGGTGTATCGCAATGCAAGTGAGTGGTGTAATTATACAAGTACTAACTTGTCTAGGTCCAGCAACGCCCCAATACAACTACCACCCGGGGTATTTTTAATATGTGGCGACCGAGCATGGCCTGGAGTGCCTTCTCGATTGCAAGGTGGACCATGTAGTTTGGGACGCCTGACAATATTCCTCCCAAACAACACCCAAATTTGGCAACATAGGAGGAACCATATCAGGACAAAACGTGAAATCCATGCCTTTGAATCTGATTGTGACTCGAACGTAGAATTCTGGAACCCCGGAGAAATTATAGCCGCCAGTGTCCTGGCGCCAGGAATAGCTACGTCACAAGCATTAACCCAGATGAGAAAAATGAGATGTTGGCTAGCTAAGCAGAGCAATTTAACCTCAGTAGCATTGGATGGTTTGCTTACCGATGTAGATAGTATTAGACACGCTACACTACAAAATAGAGCTGCCATAGATTTTTTATTGCTAGCGCATGGTCATGGGTGTGAAGATCTGGATGGAATGTGTTGCATGAATCTGTCAGATCATTCAGAGTCGATTCATAAAGCCCTTCAAACCATGAAGGAACAAGTAGGCAAGTTACAAGTTAGTGATGGCCTTGGATGGTTAAACAAATTACTTAGTGAATGGGGAATTACTGGCTGGTTACAAACCTTGGTCCTTGAAGGAGGTAGACTCTTGGTAATGATTCTGATTGTAATAATTGTCTTTAGCTGTATGTTTTCGTGTATTAAAACCCTCATAATGCGCATGGTCCATCAAACCTGGATTGCTCAAAAAGAAGAACGGGGAGTTGTGGAAGAATGGCTAAACGAAAGAGGACACGTATACTTAAGCCTGAGCAATCCAGGCTTTAGCAGTAGTAACTTGACCTTGGCAGATAAGATTAGCTAGAAGGAAAACAACTAAAGAGGAATGAATGTCAGCGTTACAGCTTGCCTAAGGCGCGTGCACAAAGGCGAAGCACCAACCGTATTGTTGCCTAAGGTGCGTGCACAAAGGAGAAGCACCAACCGTAGTGTTGCCTAAGGCTCGTGGACAAAGGCCATTATCCAATCAAGTAGCAGCTTCTGCTGCGTGTGACTATATAAACCCTGTAGTGTTTGAATAAAGTAGAGAACGATCATACTCATATTGAGATCGCGTCGTTACTCTGGGTTCGGCTCCCACTCCGACACCCAGGGAAGGTGAAGTCCAGCAGGAGCTTTCAGGGCTGGCCCCTCCCTTGTGGCAGAAGGAGCCGGACGTTTCTCTTTTGGGAAAGAGGCTCTGCCGAGAACGGACACGATGACATGTCCCGTCTCTGGGAAAGCACAGGTCCCAAGCGCTGCTGTGCCTATGAATAGGGTGCATGGGGAAGGTGAAGACCAGCAACAGCTTTCAGTGCTAGCACCTTCCTTGTGGCAGAAGGAATCGGACGTTTCCCTTTTGGGAAAAAGGCTCTGCCGAGAACGGACACGATGACATGTCCCGTCTCTGAGAAAGCATAGATCGCAAGCGCTGCTGTGCTTATTAATAGGCTGCCCAGGGAAGGTGAAGTCCAGCAGGAGCTTTCAGGGCTGGCCCCTTCCTTGTGGCAGAAGGAGCCGGACGTTTCCCGTTTGGGAAAAAGGCTCTGCCGAGAACGGACACGATGACATGTCCCGTCTCTGGGAAAGCACAGATCCCTAGTGATGTTCTGCCTGTGAATAGGGTGCACGGGGAAGGTGAAGAGCAGCAACAGCTTTCAGGGCTGGCCCCTTCCTTGTGGCAGAAGGAGCCGGACGTTTCCCGTTTTGGAAAAATACTCTGCCGAGAATGGACACGATGACATGTCCCGTCTCTGGGAAAGCACAGAGCCCAAGCGTTGCTGTGCTTATTAATAGGCTGCCCAGCGAAGGTGAAGACCAGCAACAGCTTTCAGGGCTAGCACCTTCACTGTGGGAGAAGGAGCTGGACTTTTCCCGTTTGGGAAAAATACTCTGCCGAGAACGGACACGATGACATGTCCCGTCTCTGGGAAAGCACAGGTCCCAAGCGTTGCTGTGCTTATTAATAGGCTGCCCAGGGAAGGTGAAGGCCAGCAACAGCTTTCAGGGCTGGCCCCTTCGTTGTGGCAGAAGGAGCCGGACGTTTCCCGTTTGGGAAAAAGGCTCTGCCGAGAACGGATACGATGACATGTCCCGTCTCTGGGAAAGCACAGGTCCCAAGCGCTGCTGTTCCTATGAATAGGGTGCATGGGGAAGGTGAAGACCAGCAACAGCTTTCAGGGCTGGCCCCTTCGTTGTGGCAGAAGGAGCCGGACGTTTCCCTTTTGGGAAAAAGCCTCTGCCGAGAAAGGACACGATCACATGTCCCGTCCCTGAGAAAGCACAGAATCCAAGCTCTGCGGTGCCTATGAATAGGGTGCCCAGGGAAGGTAAAGACCAGCAAGAGCTTTCAGGGCTGGCCCCTTCCTTGTGGGAGAAGGAGCCGGACTTTTCCCGTTTGGGAAAAAAGCTCTGCCGAGAAAAGACATGATGACATCTCCCGTCCCTGAGAAAGCACAGATCCGAAGCGCTGCTGTGCTTGTGAATAGGGTGCACGGGGAAGGTGAAGACCAGCAACAGCTTTCAGGGCTAGCACCTTCATTGTGGGAGAAGGAGCCGGACGTTTCCCATTTTGGAAAAAGGCTCTGCCGAGAAAGGACCCGATGACATGTCCCGTCTCTGGGAAAGCACAGATCCCTAGTGATGTTCTGCCTCTGAATATGCTGCCAAGGGAAGGTGAAGACCAGCAACAGCTTTCAGGGCTGGCCCCTTCCTTGTGGCAGAAGGAGCCGGACGTTTCCCTTTTGGGAAAAAGGCTCTGCCGAGAACGGACACGATGACATGTCCCATCTCTGGGAAAGCACAGATCCCATGCGCTGCTGTGCCTATGTAAAGGGTGCATGGGGAAGGTGAAGACCAGCAACAGCTTTCAGGGCTGGCCCCTTCCTTGTGGGAGAAGGAGCCGGACGTTTCCCGTTTGGGAAAAAAGCTCTGCCGAGAAAGGACACGATGACATCTCCCGTCCCTGAGAAAGCACAGATCCGAAGCGCTGCTGTGCGTGTGAATAGGGTGCACGGGGAAGGTGAAGACCAGCAACAGCTTTCAGGGCTAGCACCTTCATTGTGGGAGAAGGAGCCGGACGTTTCGCGTTTGGGAAAAAGTCTCTGCCGAGAACGGACACGATGACATGTCCCGTCTCTGGGAAAGCACAGATCCCAAGCGCTGCTGTGCCTGTGAATAGGGTGCATGGGGAAGGTGAAGACCAGCAACAGCTTTCAGGGCTGGCCCCTTCCTTGTGGCAGAAGGAGCCGGACGTTTCCCGTTTGGGAAAAAGGCTCTGCCGAGAAAGGACATGATGACATGTCCCGTCTCTGGGAAAGCACAGATCCCTAGTGATGTTCTGCCTCTGAATATGCTGCCAAGGAAAGGTGAAGAGCAGCAACAGCTTTCAGGGCTGGCCCCTTCCTTGTGGCAGAAGGAGCCGGACGTTTCTCTTTTGGGAAAGAGTCTCTGCCGAGAACGGACACGATGACATGTCCCGTCTCTGGGAAAGCACAGGTCCCAAGCGCTGCTGTGCCTATGAATAGGGTGCATGGGGAAGGTGAAGACCAGCAACAGCTTTCAGGGCTAGCACCTTCCTTGTGGCAGAAGGAATCAGACGTTTTCCTTTTGGGAAAAAGGCTCTGCCGAGAACGGACACGATGACATGTCCCTTCTCTGAGAAAGCATAGATCGCAAGCGCTGCTGTGCTTATTAATAGGGTGCCCAGGGATGGTGAAGTCCAGCAGGAGCTTTCAGGGCTGGCCCCTTCCTTGTGGCAGAAGGAGCCGGACGTTTCCCGTTTGGGAAAAAGGCTCTTCCGAGAAAGGACACGATGACATGTCCCGTCTCTGGGAAAGCACAGATCCCTAGTGATGTTCTGCCTGTGAATAGGGTGCACGGGGAAGGTGAAGAGCAGCAACAGCTTTCAGGGCTGGCCCCTTCCTTGTGGCAGAAGGAGCCGGACGTTTCCCGTTTTGGAAAAATACTCTGCCGAGAACGGACACGATGACATGTCCCGTCTCTGAGAAAGCATAGATCGCAAGCGCTGCTGTGCTTATTAATAGGCTGCCCAGGGAAGGTGAAGACCAGCAACAGCTTTCAGGGCTAGCACCTTCACTGTGGGAGAAGGAGCTGGACTTTTCCCGTTTGGGAAAAAGCTCTGCCGAGAACGGACACGATGACATGTCCCGTCTCTGGGAAAGCACAGGTCCCAAGCGTTGCTGTGCTTATTAATAGGCTGCCCAGGGAAGGTGAAGACCAGCAACAGCTTTCAGGGCTGGCCCCTTCGTTGTGGCAGAAGGAGCCGGACGTTTCCCGTTTGGGAAAAAGGCTCTGCTGAGAACGGATACGATGACATGTCCCGTCTCTGGGAAAGCACAGGTCCCAAGCGCCGCTGTGCCTATGAATAGGGTGCATGGGGAAGGTGAAGACCAGCAACAGCTTTCAGGGCTGACCCCTTCCTTGTGGGAGAAGGAGACGGACGTTTCCCTTTTGGGAAAAAGCCTCTGCCGAGAAAGGACACGATGACATGTCCCATCTCTGGGAAAGCACAGATCCCAAGCGCTGCTGTGCTTATTAATAGGCTGCCCAGGGAAGGTGAAGACCAGCAGGAGCTTTCAGGGCTGGCCCCTTCCTTGTGGGACAAGGAGCTGGACGTTTCCCTTTTGGGAAAAAGTCTCTGCCGAGAAAGGACACGATCACATATCCCGTCCCTGAGAAAGCACAGAATCCAAGCTCTGCGGTGCCTATGAATAGGGTGCCCAGGGAAGGTAAAGACCAGCAAGAGCTTTCAGGGCTGGCCCCTTCCTTGTGGCAGAAGGAGCCAGACGTTTCCCGTTTGGGAAAAAGCTCTGCCGAGAAAGGACATGATGACATCTCCCGTCCCTGAGAAAGCACAGATCCGAAGCGCTGCTGTGCGTGTGAATAGGGTGCACGGGGAAGGTGAAGACCAGCAACAGCTTTCAGGGCTAGCACCTTCATTGTGGGAGAAGGAGCCGGACATTTCCCATTTTGGAAAAAGGCTGTGCCGAGAAAGGACACGATGACATGTCCCGTCTCTGGGAAAGCACAGATCCCTAGTGATGTTCTGCCTCTGAATATGCTGCCAAGGGAAGGTGAAGACCAGCAACAGCTTTCAGGGCTGGCCCCTTCCTTGTGGCAGAAGGAGCCGGACGTTTCCCTTTTGGGAAAAAGGCTCTGCCGAGAACGGACACGATGACATGTCCCGTCTCTGGGAAAGCACAGATCCCATGCGCTGCTGTGCCTATGTAAAGGGTGCATGGGGAAGGTGAAGACCAGCAGCAGCTTTCAGGGCTGGCCCCTTCCTTGTGGGAGAAGGAGCCGGACGTTTCCCTTTTGGGAAAAAGGCTCTGCCGAGAAAGGACACGATGACATGTCCCATCTCTGGGAAAGCACAGGTCCCAAGGGCTGCTGTGCTTATTAATAGGCTGCCCAGGGAAGGTGAAGACCAGCAGCAGCTTTCAGGGCTGGCCCCTTCCTTGTGGGAGAAGGAGCCGGACGTTTCCCTTTTGGGAAAAAGGCTCTGCCGAGAAAGGACACGATCACATCTCCCGTCCCTGAGAAAGCACAGATCCGAAGCGCTGCTGTGCCTGTGAATAGGGTGCACGGGGAAGGTGAAGACCAGCAACAGCTTTCAGGGCTAGCACCTTCATTGTGGGAGAAGGAGCCGGACGTTTCGTGTTTGGGAAAAAGTCTCTGCCGAGAACGGACACGATGACATGTCCCGTCTCTGGGAAAGCACAGATCCCAAGCGCTGCTGTGCCTGTGAATAGGGTGCCAAGGGAAGGTGAAGACCAGCAACAGCTTTCAGGGCTGGCCCCTTCCTTGTGGCAGAAGGAGCCGGACGTTTCCCGTTTGGGAAAAAGGCTCTGCCGAGAAAGGACATGATGACATGTCCCGTCTCTGGGAAAGCACAGATCCCTAGTGATGTTCTGCCTCTGAATATGCTGCCAAGGGAAGGTGAAGAGCAGCAACAGCTTTCAGGGCTGGCCCCTTCCTTGTGGCAGAAGGAGCCGGACGTTTCTCTTTTGGGAAAGAGGCTCTGCCGAGAACGGACACGATGACATGTCCCGTCTCTGGGAAAGCACAGGTCCCAAGCGCTGCTGTGCCTATGAATAGGGTGCATGGGGAAGGTGAAGACCAGCAACAGCTTTCAGGGCTAGCACCTTCCTTGTGGCAGAAGGAATCGGACGTTTCCCTTTTGGGAAAAAGGCTCTGCCGTGAACGGACACGATGACATGTCCCGTCTCTGAGAAAGCATAGATCGCAAGCGCTGCTGTGCTTATTAATAGGCTGCCCAGGGAAGGTGAAGTCCAGCAGGAGCTTTCAGGGCTGGCCCCTTCCTTGTGGCAGAAGGAGCCGGACGTTTCCCTTTTGGGAAAAAGGCTCTGCCGAGAACGGACACGATGACATGTCCCGTCTCTGGGAAAGCACAGATCCCTAGTGATGTTCTGCCTGTGAATAGGGTGCACGGGGAAGGTGAAGAGCAGCAACAGCTTTCAGGGCTGGCCCCTTCCTTGTGGCAGAAGGAGCCGGACGTTTCCCGTTTTGGAAAAATACTCTGCCGAGAATGGACACGATGACATGTCCCGTCTCTGGGAAAGCACAGAGCCCAAGCGTTGCTGTGCTTATTAATAGGCTGCCCAGCGAAGGTGAAGACCAGCAACAGCTTTCAGGGCTAGCACCTTCACTGTGGGAGAAGGAGCTGGACTTTTCCCGTTTGGGAAAAATACTCTGCCGAGAACGGACATGATGACATGTCCCGTCTCTGGGAAAGCACAGGTCCCAAGCGTTGCTGTGCTTATTAATAGGCTGCCCAGGGAAGGTGAAGGCCAGCAACAGCTTTCAGGGCTGGCCCCTTCGTTGTGGCAGAAGGAGCCGGACGTTTCCCGTTTGGGAAAAAGGCTCTGCCGAGAACGGATACGATGACATGTCCCGTCTCTGGGAAAGCACAGGTCCCAAGCGCTGCTGTTCCTATGAATAGGGTGCATGGGGAAGGTGAAGACCAGCAACAGCTTTCAGGGCTGGCCCCTTCGTTGTGGCAGAAGGAGCCGGACGTTTCCCTTTTGGGAAAAAGCCTCTGCCGAGAAAGGACACGATCACATGTCCCGTCCCTGAGAAAGCACAGAATCCAAGCTCTGCGGTGCCTATGAATAGGGTGCCCAGGGAAGGTAAAGACCAGCAAGAGCTTTCAGGGCTGGCCCCTTCCTTGTGGGAGAAGGAGCCGGACGTTTCCCGTTTGGGAAAAAAGCTCTGCCGAGAAAAGACATGATGACATCTCCCGTCCCTGAGAAAGCACAGATCCGAAGCGCTGCTGTGCTTGTGAATAGGGTGCACGGGGAAGGTGAAGACCAGCAACAGCTTTCAGGGCTAGCACCTTCATTGTGGGAGAAGGAGCCGGACGTTTCCCATTTTGGAAAAAGGCTCTGCCGAGAAAGGACCCGATGACATGTCCCGTCTCTGGGAAAGCACAGATCCCTAGTGATGTTCTGCCTCTGAATATGCTGCCAAGGGAAGGTGAAGACCAGCAACAGCTTTCAGGGCTGGCCCCTTCCTTGTGGCAGAAGGAGCCGGACGTTTCCCTTTTGGGAAAAAGGCTCTGCCGAGAACGGACACGATGACATGTCCCATCTCTGGGAAAGCACAGATCCCATGCGCTGCTGTGCCTATGTAAAGGGTGCATGGGGAAGGTGAAGACCAGCAACAGCTTTCAGGGCTGGCCCCTTCCTTGTGGGAGAAGGAGCCGGACGTTTCCCGTTTGGGAAAAAAGCTCTGCCGAGAAAGGACACGATGACATCTCCCGTCCCTGAGAAAGCACAGATCCGAAGCGCTGCTGTGCGTGTGAATAGGGTGCACGGGGAAGGTGAAGACCAGCAACAGCTTTCAGGGCTAGCACCTTCATTGTGGGAGAAGGAGCCGGACGTTTCGCGTTTGGGAAAAAGTCTCTGCCGAGAACGGACACGATGACATGTCCCGTCTCTGGGAAAGCACAGATCCCAAGCGCTGCTGTGCCTGTGAATAGGGTGCATGGGGAAGGTGAAGACCAGCAGCAGCTTTCAGGGCTGGCCCCTTCCTTGTGGCAGAAGGAGCCGGACGTTTCCCGTTTGGGAAAAAGGCTCTGCCGAGAAAGGACATGATGACATGTCCCGTCTCTGGGAAAGCACAGATCCCTAGTGATGTTCTGCCTCTGAATATGCTGCCAAGGAAAGGTGAAGAGCAGCAACAGCTTTCAGGGCTGGCCCCTTCCTTGTGGCAGAAGGAGCCGGACGTTTCTCTTTTGGGAAAGAGTCTCTGCCGAGAACGGACACGATGACATGTCCCGTCTCTGGGAAAGCACAGGTCCCAAGCGCTGCTGTGCCTATGAATAGGGTGCATGGGGAAGGTGAAGACCAGCAACAGCTTTCAGGGCTAGCACCTTCCTTGTGGCAGAAGGAATCAGACGTTTTCCTTTTGGGAAAAAGGCTCTGCCGAGAACGGACACGATGACATGTCCCGTCTCTGAGAAAGCATAGATCGCAAGCGCTGCTGTGCTTATTAATAGGGTGCCCAGGGATGGTGAAGTCCAGCAGGAGCTTTCAGGGCTGGCCCCTTCCTTGTGGCAGAAGGAGCCGGACGTTTCCCGTTTGGGAAAAAGGCTCTTCCGAGAAAGGACACGATGACATGTCCCGTCTCTGGGAAAGCACAGATCCCTAGTGATGTTCTCCCTGTGAATAGGGTGCACGGGGAAGGTGAAGAGCAGCAACAGCTTTCAGGGCTGGCCCCTTCCTTGTGGCAGAAGGAGCCGGACGTTTCCCGTTTTGGAAAAATACTCTGCCGAGAATGGACACGATGACATGTCCCGTCTCTGGGAAAGCACAGAGCCCAAGCGTTGCTGTGCTTATTAATAGGCTGCCCAGGGAAGGTGAAGACCAGCAACAGCTTTCAGGGCTAGCACCTTCACTGTGGGAGAAGGAGCTGGACTTTTCCCGTTTGGGAAAAAGCTCTGCCGAGAACGGACACGATGACATGTCCCGTCTCTGGGAAAGCACAGGTCCCAAGCGTTGCTGTGCTTATTAATAGGCTGCCCAGGGAAGGTGAAGACCAGCAACAGCTTTCAGGGCTGGCCCCTTCCTTGTGGCAGAAGGAGCCGGACGTTTCCCGTTTGGGAAAAAGGCTCTGCCGAGAACGGATACGATGACATGTCCCGTCTCTGGGAAAGCACAGGTCCCAAGCGCCGCTGTGCCTATGAATAGGGTGCATGGGGAAGGTGAAGACCAGCAACAGCTTTCAGGGCTGACCCCTTCCTTGTGGGAGAAGGAGACGGACGTTTCCCTTTTGGGAAAAAGCCTCTGCCGAGAAAGGACACGATGACATGTCCCATCTCTGGGAAAGCACAGATCCCAAGCGCTGCTGTGCTTATTAATAGGCTGCCCAGGGAAGGTGAAGACCAGCAGGAGCTTTCAGGGCTGGCCCCTTCCTTGTGGGACAAGGAGCTGGACGTTTCCCTTTTGGGAAAAAGGCTCTGCCGAGAAAGGACACGATCACATGTCCCGTCCCTGAGAAAGCACAGAATCCAAGCTCTGCGGTGCCTATGAATAGGGTGCCCAGGGAAGGTAAAGACCAGCAAGAGCTTTCAGGGCTGGCCCCTTCCTTGTGGCAGAAGGAGCCAGACGTTTCCCGTTTGGGAAAAAGCTCTGCCGAGAAAGGACATGATGACATCTCCCGTCCCTGAGAAAGCACAGATCCGAAGCGCTGCTGTGCGTGTGAATAGGGTGCACGGGGAAGGTGAAGACCAGCAACAGCTTTCAGGGCTAGCACCTTCATTGTGGGAGAAGGAGCCGGACATTTCCCATTTTGGAAAAAGGCTCTGCCGAGAAAGGACACGATGACATGTCCCGTCTCTGGGAAAGCACAGATCCCTAGTGATGTTCTGCCTCTGAATATGCTGCCAAGGGAAGGTGAAGACCAGCAACAGCTTTCAGGGCTGGCCCCTTCCTTGTGGCAGAAGGAGCCGGACGTTTCCCTTTTGGGAAAAAGGCTCTGCCGAGAACGGACACGATGACATGTCCCGTCTCTGGGAAAGCACAGATCCCATGCGCTGCTGTGCCTATGTAAAGGGTGCATGGGGAAGGTGAAGACCAGCAGCAGCTTTCAGGGCTGGCCCCTTCCTTGTGGGAGAAGGAGCCGGAAGTTTCCCTTTTGGGAAAAAGGCTCTGCCGAGAAAGGACACGATGACATGTCCCATCTCTGGGAAAGCACAGGTCCCAAGGGCTGCTGTGCTTATTAATAGGCTGCCCAGGGAAGGTGAAGACCAGCAGCAGCTTTCAGGGCTGGCCCCTTCCTTGTGGGAGAAGGAGCCGGACGTTTCCCTTTTGGGAAAAAGGCTCTGCCGAGAAAGGACACGATCACATCTCCCGTCCCTGAGAAAGCACAGATCCGAAGCGTTGCTGTGCCTGTGAATAGGGTGCACAGGGAAGGTGAAGACCAGCAACAGCTTTCTGGGCTAGCACCTTCATTGTGGGAGAAGGAGACGGATGTTTCCCATTTTGGAAAAAGGCTCTGCCGAGAAAGGACATGATGACATGTCCCATCTCTGGGAAAGCACAGATCCCAAACGCTGCTGTGCCTCTGAATATGCTGCCCAGGGAAGGTGAAGAGCAGAAAAAACTTTCAGGGCTAGCACCTTCATTGTGGGAGAATGAGCTGGACGTTTCCCGTTTGGGAAAAAGGCTCTGCCGAGAAAGGACATGATGACATGTCCCGTCTCTGGGAAAGCACAGATCCCAAGCGCTGCTGTGCCTGTGAATAGGGTGCCAAGGGAAGGTGAAGACCAGCAACAGCTTTCAGGGCTGGCCCCTTCCTTGTGGGAGAAGGAGCCGGACGTTTCCCGTTTGGGAAAAAGGCTCTGCCGAGAAAGGACACGATCACATGTCCCGTCCCTGAGAAAGCACAGAATCCAAGCTCTGCGGTGCCTATGAATAGGGTGCCCAGGGAAGGTAAAGACCAGCAAGAGCTTTCAGGGCTGGCCCCTTCCTTGTGGGAGAAGGAGCCGGACGTTTCCCGTTTGGGAAAAAAGCTCTGCCGAGAAAGGACATGATGACATCTCCCGTCCCTGAGAAAGCACAGATCCGAAGCGCTGCTGTGCTTGTGAATAGGGTGCACGGGGAAGGTGAAGACCAGCAACAGCTTTCAGGGCTAGCACCTTCATTGTGGGAGAAGGAGCCGGACGTTTCCCCTTTTGGGAAAAGGCTCTGCCGAGAAAGGACACGATGACATGTCCCGTCTCTGCGAAAGCACAGATCCCTAGTGATGTTCTGCCTCTGAATATGCTGCCAAGGGAAGGTGAAGACCAGCAACAGCTTTCAGGGCTGGCCCCTTCCTTGTGGCAGAAGGAGCCGGACGTTTCCCTTTTGGGAAAAAGGCTCTGCCGAGAACGGACACGATGACATGTCCCGTCTCTGGGAAAGCACAGATCCCTAGTGATGTTCTGCCTGTGAATAGGGTGCACGGGGAAGGTGAAGAGCAGCAACAGCTTTCAGGGCTGGCCCCTTCCTTGTGGCAGAAGGAGCCGGACGTTTCCCGTTTTGGAAAAATACTCTGCCGAGAATGGACACGATGACATGTCCCGTCTCTGGGAAAGCACAGAGCCCAAGCGTTGCTGTGCTTATTAATAGGCTGCCCAGCGAAGGTGAAGACCAGCAACAGCTTTCAGGGCTAGCACCTTCACTGTGGGAGAAGGAGCTGGACTTTTCCCGTTTGGGAAAAATACTCTGCCGAGAACGGACATGATGACATGTCCCGTCTCTGGGAAAGCACAGGTCCCAAGCGTTGCTGTGCTTATTAATAGGCTGCCCAGGGAAGGTGAAGGCCAGCAACAGCTTTCAGGGCTGGCCCCTTCGTTGTGGCAGAAGGAGCCGGACGTTTCCCGTTTGGGAAAAAGGCTCTGCCGAGAACGGATACGATGACATGTCCCGTCTCTGGGAAAGCACAGGTCCCAAGCGCTGCTGTTCCTATGAATAGGGTGCATGGGGAAGGTGAAGACCAGCAACAGCTTTCAGGGCTGGCCCCTTCGTTGTGGCAGAAGGAGCCGGACGTTTCCCTTTTGGGAAAAAGCCTCTGCCGAGAAAGGACACGATCACATGTCCCGTCCCTGAGAAAGCACAGAATCCAAGCTCTGCGGTGCCTATGAATAGGGTGCCCAGGGAAGGTAAAGACCAGCAAGAGCTTTCAGGGCTGGCCCCTTCCTTGTGGGAGAAGGAGCCGGACGTTTCCCGTTTGGGAAAAAAGCTCTGCCGAGAAAAGACATGATGACATCTCCCGTCCCTGAGAAAGCACAGATCCGAAGCGCTGCTGTGCTTGTGAATAGGGTGCACGGGGAAGGTGAAGACCAGCAACAGCTTTCAGGGCTAGCACCTTCATTGTGGGAGAAGGAGCCGGACGTTTCCCATTTTGGAAAAAGGCTCTGCCGAGAAAGGACCCGATGACATGTCCCGTCTCTGGGAAAGCACAGATCCCTAGTGATGTTCTGCCTCTGAATATGCTGCCAAGGGAAGGTGAAGACCAGCAACAGCTTTCAGGGCTGGCCCCTTCCTTGTGGCAGAAGGAGCCGGACGTTTCCCTTTTGGGAAAAAGGCTCTGCCGAGAACGGACACGATGACATGTCCCATCTCTGGGAAAGCACAGATCCCATGCGCTGCTGTGCCTATGTAAAGGGTGCATGGGGAAGGTGAAGACCAGCAACAGCTTTCAGGGCTGGCCCCTTCCTTGTGGGAGAAGGAGCCGGACGTTTCCCGTTTGGGAAAAAAGCTCTGCCGAGAAAGGACACGATGACATCTCCCGTCCCTGAGAAAGCACAGATCCGAAGCGCTGCTGTGCGTGTGAATAGGGTGCACGGGGAAGGTGAAGACCAGCAACAGCTTTCAGGGCTAGCACCTTCATTGTGGGAGAAGGAGCCGGACGTTTCGCGTTTGGGAAAAAGTCTCTGCCGAGAACGGACACGATGACATGTCCCGTCTCTGGGAAAGCACAGATCCCAAGCGCTGCTGTGCCTGTGAATAGGGTGCATGGGGAAGGTGAAGACCAGCAGCAGCTTTCAGGGCTGGCCCCTTCCTTGTGGCAGAAGGAGCCGGACGTTTCCCGTTTGGGAAAAAGGCTCTGCCGAGAAAGGACATGATGACATGTCCCGTCTCTGGGAAAGCACAGATCCCTAGTGATGTTCTGCCTCTGAATATGCTGCCAAGGAAAGGTGAAGAGCAGCAACAGCTTTCAGGGCTGGCCCCTTCCTTGTGGCAGAAGGAGCCGGACGTTTCTCTTTTGGGAAAGAGTCTCTGCCGAGAACGGACACGATGACATGTCCCGTCTCTGGGAAAGCACAGGTCCCAAGCGCTGCTGTGCCTATGAATAGGGTGCATGGGGAAGGTGAAGACCAGCAACAGCTTTCAGGGCTAGCACCTTCCTTGTGGCAGAAGGAATCAGACGTTTTCCTTTTGGGAAAAAGGCTCTGCCGAGAACGGACACGATGACATGTCCCGTCTCTGAGAAAGCATAGATCGCAAGCGCTGCTGTGCTTATTAATAGGGTGCCCAGGGATGGTGAAGTCCAGCAGGAGCTTTCAGGGCTGGCCCCTTCCTTGTGGCAGAAGGAGCCGGACGTTTCCCGTTTGGGAAAAAGGCTCTTCCGAGAAAGGACACGATGACATGTCCCGTCTCTGGGAAAGCACAGATCCCTAGTGATGTTCTCCCTGTGAATAGGGTGCACGGGGAAGGTGAAGAGCAGCAACAGCTTTCAGGGCTGGCCCCTTCCTTGTGGCAGAAGGAGCCGGACGTTTCCCGTTTTGGAAAAATACTCTGCCGAGAATGGACACGATGACATGTCCCGTCTCTGGGAAAGCACAGAGCCCAAGCGTTGCTGTGCTTATTAATAGGCTGCCCAGGGAAGGTGAAGACCAGCAACAGCTTTCAGGGCTAGCACCTTCACTGTGGGAGAAGGAGCTGGACTTTTCCCGTTTGGGAAAAAGCTCTGCCGAGAACGGACACGATGACATGTCCCGTCTCTGGGAAAGCACAGGTCCCAAGCGTTGCTGTGCTTATTAATAGGCTGCCCAGGGAAGGTGAAGACCAGCAACAGCTTTCAGGGCTGGCCCCTTCCTTGTGGCAGAAGGAGCCGGACGTTTCCCGTTTGGGAAAAAGGCTCTGCCGAGAACGGATACGATGACATGTCCCGTCTCTGGGAAAGCACAGGTCCCAAGCGCCGCTGTGCCTATGAATAGGGTGCATGGGGAAGGTGAAGACCAGCAACAGCTTTCAGGGCTGACCCCTTCCTTGTGGGAGAAGGAGACGGACGTTTCCCTTTTGGGAAAAAGCCTCTGCCGAGAAAGGACACGATGACATGTCCCATCTCTGGGAAAGCACAGATCCCAAGCGCTGCTGTGCTTATTAATAGGCTGCCCAGGGAAGGTGAAGACCAGCAGGAGCTTTCAGGGCTGGCCCCTTCCTTGTGGGACAAGGAGCTGGACGTTTCCCTTTTGGGAAAAAGGCTCTGCCGAGAAAGGACACGATCACATGTCCCGTCCCTGAGAAAGCACAGAATCCAAGCTCTGCGGTGCCTATGAATAGGGTGCCCAGGGAAGGTAAAGACCAGCAAGAGCTTTCAGGGCTGGCCCCTTCCTTGTGGCAGAAGGAGCCAGACGTTTCCTGTTTGGGAAAAAGCTCTGCCGAGAAAGGACATGATGACATCTCCCGTCCCTGAGAAAGCACAGATCCGAAGCGCTGCTGTGCGTGTGAATAGGGTGCACGGGGAAGGTGAAGACCAGCAACAGCTTTCAGGGCTAGCACCTTCATTGTGGGAGAAGGAGCCGGACATTTCCCATTTTGGAAAAAGGCTCTGCCGAGAAAGGACACGATGACATGTCCCGTCTCTGGGAAAGCACAGATCCCTAGTGATGTTCTGCCTCTGAATATGCTGCCAAGGGAAGGTGAAGACCAGCAACAGCTTTCAGGGCTGGCCCCTTCCTTGTGGCAGAAGGAGCCGGACGTTTCCCTTTTGGGAAAAAGGCTCTGCCGAGAACGGACACGATGACATGTCCCGTCTCTGGGAAAGCACAGATCCCATGCGCTGCTGTGCCTATGTAAAGGGTGCATGGGGAAGGTGAAGACCAGCAGCAGCTTTCAGGGCTGGCCCCTTCCTTGTGGGAGAAGGAGCCGGAAGTTTCCCTTTTGGGAAAAAGGCTCTGCCGAGAAAGGACACGATGACATGTCCCATCTCTGGGAAAGCACAGGTCCCAAGGGCTGCTGTGCTTATTAATAGGCTGCCCAGGGAAGGTGAAGACCAGCAGCAGCTTTCAGGGCTGGCCCCTTCCTTGTGGGAGAAGGAGCCGGACGTTTCCCTTTTGGGAAAAAGGCTCTGCCGAGAAAGGACACGATCACATCTCCCGTCCCTGAGAAAGCACAGATCCGAAGCGTTGCTGTGCCTGTGAATAGGGTGCACAGGGAAGGTGAAGACCAGCAACAGCTTTCTGGGCTAGCACCTTCATTGTGGGAGAAGGAGACGGATGTTTCCCATTTTGGAAAAAGGCTCTGCCGAGAAAGGACATGATGACATGTCCCATCTCTGGGAAAGCACAGATCCCAAACGCTGCTGTGCCTCTGAATATGCTGCCCAGGGAAGGTGAAGAGCAGAAAAAACTTTCAGGGCTAGCACCTTCATTGTGGGAGAATGAGCTGGACGTTTCCCGTTTGGGAAAAAGGCTCTGCCGAGAAAGGACATGATGACATGTCCCGTCTCTGGGAAAGCACAGATCCCAAGCGCTGCTGTGCCTGTGAATAGGGTGCCAAGGGAAGGTGAAGACCAGCAACAGCTTTCAGGGCTGGCCCCTTCCTTGTGGGAGAAGGAGCCGGACGTTTCCCGTTTGGGAAAAAGGCTCTGCCGAGAAAGGACACGATCACATGTCCCGTCCCTGAGAAAGCACAGAATCCAAGCTCTGCGGTGCCTATGAATAGGGTGCCCAGGGAAGGTAAAGACCAGCAAGAGCTTTCAGGGCTGGCCCCTTCCTTGTGGGAGAAGGAGCCGGACGTTTCCCGTTTGGGAAAAAAGCTCTGCCGAGAAAGGACATGATGACATCTCCCGTCCCTGAGAAAGCACAGATCCGAAGCGCTGCTGTGCTTGTGAATAGGGTGCACGGGGAAGGTGAAGACCAGCAACAGCTTTCAGGGCTAGCACCTTCATTGTGGGAGAAGGAGCCGGACGTTTCCCCTTTTGGGAAAAGGCTCTGCCGAGAAAGGACACGATGACATGTCCCGTCTCTGCGAAAGCACAGATCCCTAGTGATGTTCTGCCTCTGAATATGCTGCCAAGGGAAGGTGAAGACCAGCAACAGCTTTCAGGGCTGGCCCCTTCCTTGTGGCAGAAGGAGCCGGACGTTTCCCTTTTGGGAAAAAGGCTCTGCCGAGAACGGACACGATGACATGTCCCATCTCTGGGAAAGCACAGATCCCATGCGCTGCTGTGCCTATGTAAAGGGTGCATGGGGAAGGTGAAGACCAGCAACAGCTTTCAGGGCTGGCCCCTTCCTTGTGGGAGAAGGAGCCGGACGTTTCCCGTTTGGGAAAAAAGCTCTGCCGAGAAAGGACACGATGACATCTCCCGTCCCTGAGAAAGCACAGATCCGAAGCGCTGCTGTGCGTGTGAATAGGGTGCACGGGGAAGGTGAAGACCAGCAACAGCTTTCAGGGCTAGCACCTTCATTGTGGGAGAAGGAGCCGGACGTTTCGCGTTTGGGAAAAAGTCTCTGCCGAGAACGGACACGATGACATGTCCCGTCTCTGGGAAAGCACAGATCCCAAGCGCTGCTGTGCCTGTGAATAGGGTGCATGGGGAAGGTGAAGACCAGCAGCAGCTTTCAGGGCTGGCCCCTTCCTTGTGGCAGAAGGAGCCGGACGTTTCCCGTTTGGGAAAAAGGCTCTGCCGAGAAAGGACATGATGACATGTCCCGTCTCTGGGAAAGCACAGATCCCTAGTGATGTTCTGCCTCTGAATATGCTGCCAAGGAAAGGTGAAGAGCAGCAACAGCTTTCAGGGCTGGCCCCTTCCTTGTGGCAGAAGGAGCCGGACGTTTCTCTTTTGGGAAAGAGTCTCTGCCGAGAACGGACACGATGACATGTCCCGTCTCTGGGAAAGCACAGGTCCCAAGCGCTGCTGTGCCTATGAATAGGGTGCATGGGGAAGGTGAAGACCAGCAACAGCTTTCAGGGCTAGCACCTTCCTTGTGGCAGAAGGAATCAGACGTTTCCCTTTTGGGAAAAAGGCTCTGCCGAGAACGGACACGATGACATGTCCCGTCTCTGAGAAAGCATAGATCGCAAGCGCTGCTGTGCTTATTAATAGGGTGCCCAGGGATGGTGAAGTCCAGCAGGAGCTTTCAGGGCTGGCCCCTTCCTTGTGGCAGAAGGAGCCGGACGTTTCCCGTTTGGGAAAAAGGCTCTTCCGAGAAAGGACACGATGACATGTCCCGTCTCTGGGAAAGCACAGATCCCTAGTGATGTTCTCCCTGTGAATAGGGTGCACGGGGAAGGTGAAGAGCAGCAACAGCTTTCAGGGCTGGCCCCTTCCTTGTGGCAGAAGGAGCCGGACGTTTCCCGTTTTGGAAAAATACTCTGCCGAGAATGGACACGATGACATGTCCCGTCTCTGGGAAAGCACAGAGCCCAAGCGTTGCTGTGCTTATTAATAGGCTGCCCAGGGAAGGTGAAGACCAGCAACAGCTTTCAGGGCTAGCACCTTCACTGTGGGAGAAGGAGCTGGACTTTTCCCGTTTGGGAAAAAGCTCTGCCGAGAACGGACACGATGACATGTCCCGTCTCTGGGAAAGCACAGGTCCCAAGCGTTGCTGTGCTTATTAATAGGCTGCCCAGGGAAGGTGAAGACCAGCAACAGCTTTCAGGGCTGGCCCCTTCGTTGTGGCAGAAGGAGCCGGACGTTTCCCGTTTGGGAAAAAGGCTCTGCCGAGAACGGATACGATGACATGTCCCGTCTCTGGGAAAGCACAGGTCCCAAGCGCCGCTGTGCCTATGAATAGGGTGCATGGGGAAGGTGAAGACCAGCAACAGCTTTCAGGGCTGACCCCTTCCTTGTGGGAGAAGGAGACGGACGTTTCCCTTTTGGGAAAAAGCCTCTGCCGAGAAAGGACACGATGACATGTCCCATCTCTGGGAAAGCACAGATCCCAAGCGCTGCTGTGCTTATTAATAGGCTGCCCAGGGAAGGTGAAGACCAGCAGGAGCTTTCAGGGCTGGCCCCTTCCTTGTGGGACAAGGAGCTGGACGTTTCCCTTTTGGGAAAAAGTCTCTGCCGAGAAAGGACACGATCACATGTCCCGTCCCTGAGAAAGCACAGAATCCAAGCTCTGCGGTGCCTATGAATAGGGTGCCCAGGGAAGGTAAAGACCAGCAAGAGCTTTCAGGGCTGGCCCCTTCCTTGTGGCAGAAGGAGCCAGACGTTTCCCGTTTGGGAAAAAGCTCTGCCGAGAAAGGACATGATGACATCTCCCGTCCCTGAGAAAGCACAGATCCGAAGCGCTGCTGTGCGTGTGAATAGGGTGCACGGGGAAGGTGAAGACCAGCAACAGCTTTCAGGGCTAGCACCTTCATTGTGGGAGAAGGAGCCGGACATTTCCCATTTTGGAAAAAGTCTGTGCCGAGAAAGGACACGATGACATGTCCCGTCTCTGGGAAAGCACAGATCCCTAGTGATGTTCTGCCTCTGAATATGCTGCCAAGGGAAGGTGAAGACCAGCAACAGCTTTCAGGGCTGGCCCCTTCCTTGTGGCAGAAGGAGCCGGACGTTTCCCTTTTGGGAAAAAGGCTCTGCCGAGAACGGACACGATGACATGTCCCGTCTCTGGGAAAGCACAGATCCCATGCGCTGCTGTGCCTATGTAAAGGGTGCATGGGGAAGGTGAAGACCAGCAGCAGCTTTCAGGGCTGGCCCCTTCCTTGTGGGAGAAGGAGCCGGAAGTTTCCCTTTTTGGGAAAAAGGCTCTGCCGAGAAAGGACACGATGACATGTCCCATCTCTGGGAAAGCACAGGTCCCAAGGGCTGCTGTGCTTATTAATAGGCTGCCCAGGGAAGGTGAAGACCAGCAGCAGCTTTCAGGGCTGGCCCCTTCCTTGTGGGAGAAGGAGCCGGACGTTTCGCGTTTGGGAAAAAGGCTCTGCCGAGAAAGGACACGATCACATCTCCCGTCCCTGAGAAAGCACAGATCCGAAGCGTTGCTGTGCCTGTGAATAGGGTGCACGGGGAAGGTGAAGACCAGCAACAGCTTTCTGGGCTAGCACCTTCATTGTGGGAGAAGGAGACGGATGTTTCCGATTTTGGAAAAAGGCTCTGCCGAGAAAGGACATGATGACATGTCCCATCTCTGGGAAAGCACAGATCCCAAACGCTGCTGTGCCTCTGAATATGCTGCCCAGGGAAGGTGAAGAGCAGAAAAAACTTTCAGGGCTAGCACCTTCATTGTGGGAGAATGAGCTGGACGTTTCCCGTTTGGGAAAAAGGCTCTGCCGAGAAAGGACATGATGACATGTCCCGTCTCTGGGAAAGCACAGATCCCAAGCGCTGCTGTGCCTGTGAATAGGGTGCCAAGGGAAGGTGAAGACCAGCAACAGCTTTCAGGGCTGGCCCCTTCCTTGTGGGAGAAGGAGCCGGACGTTTCCCGTTTGGGAAAAAGGCTCTGCCGAGAAAGGACACGATCACATGTCCCGTCCCTGAGAAAGCACAGAATCCAAGCTCTGCGGTGCCTATGAATAGGGTGCCCAGGGAAGGTAAAGACCAGCAAGAGCTTTCAGGGCTGGCCCCTTCCTTGTGGGAGAAGGAGCCGGACGTTTCCCGTTTGGGAAAAAAGCTCTGCCGAGAAAGGACATGATGACATCTCCCGTCCCTGAGAAAGCACAGATCCGAAGCGCTGCTGTGCTTGTGAATAGGGTGCACGGGGAAGGTGAAGACCAGCAACAGCTTTCAGGGCTAGCACCTTCATTGTGGGAGAAGGAGCCGGACGTTTCCCCTTTTGGGAAAAGGCTCTGCCGAGAAAGGACACGATGACATGTCCCGTCTCTGCGAAAGCACAGATCCCTAGTGATGTTCTGCCTCTGAATATGCTGCCAAGGGAAGGTGAAGACCAGCAACAGCTTTCAGGGCTGGCCCCTTCCTTGTGGCAGAAGGAGCCGGACGTTTCCCTTTTGGGAAAAAGGCTCTGCCGAGAACGGACACGATGACATGTCCCGTCTCTGGGAAAGCACAGATCCCATGCGCTGCTGTGCCTATGTAAAGGGTGCATGGGGAAGGTGAAGACCAGCAACAGCTTTCAGGGCTGGCCCCTTCCTTGTGGGAGAAGGAGCCGGACGTTTCCCGTTTGGGAAAAAAGCTCTGCCGAGAAAGGACACGATGACATCTCCCGTCCCTGAGAAAGCACAGATCCGAAGCGCTGCTGTGCCTGTGAATAGGGTGCACGGGGAAGGTGAAGACCAGCAACAGCTTTCTGGGCTAGCACCTTCATTGTGGGAGAAGGAGCCGGACGTTTCCCATTTTGGAAAAAGGCTCTGCCGAGAAAGGACACGATGACATGTACCGTCTCTGGGAAAGCACAGATCCCAAGCGTTGCTGTGCTTATTAATAGGCTGCCCAGGGAAGGTGAAGACCAGCAACAGCTTTCTGGGCTAGCACCTTCATTGTGGGAGAATGAGCCGGACGTTTCCCGTTTGGGAAAAAGTCTCTGCCGAGAAAGGAGACGATCACAAGTCCCGTCCCTGAGAAAGCACAGAATCCAAGCTCTGCGGTGCCTATGAATAGGGTGCCCAGGGAAGGTAAAGACCAGCAACAGCTTTCTGGGCTAGCACCTTCCTTGTGGGAGAAGGAGCCGGACGTTTCCACTTTCGGAAAAAGGCTCTGCCGAGAACGGACACGATGACATGTCCCGTCTCTGGGAAAGCACAGATCCCAAGCGTTGCTGTGCTTATTAATAGGCTGCCCAGGGAAGGTGAAGGCCAGCAACAGCTTTAAGGGCTGGCCCCTTCCTTGTGGGAGAAGGAGCCGGACGTTTCCCATTTCGGAAAAATGCTCTGCCGAGAACGGACACGATGACATGTCCCGTCTCTGGGAAAGCACAGATCCCTAGTGATGTTCTGCCTGTGAATAGGGTGCACGGGGAAGGTGAAGAGCAGCAACAGCTTTCAGGGCTGGCCCCTTCCTTGTGGCAGAAGGAGCCGGACGTTTCCCGTTTTGGAAAACTACTCTGCCGAGAATGGACACGATGACATGTCCCGTCTCTGGGAAAGCAGAGAGCCCAAGCGTTGCTGTGCTTATTAATAGGCTGCCCAGGGAAGGTGAAGACCAGCAACAGCTTTCAGGGCTAGCACCTTCACTGTGGGAGAAGGAGCCGGACTTTTCCCGTTTGGGAAAAAGCTCTGCCGAGAACGGACACGATGACATGTCCCGTCTCTGGGAAAGCACAGGTCCCAAGCGTTGCTGTGCTTATTAATAGGCTGCCCAAGGAAGGTGAAGACCAGCAACAACTTTTAGGGCTGGCCCCTTCCTTGTGGCAGAAGGAGCCGGACGTTTCCCGTTTGGGAAAAAAGCTCTGCCGAGAAAGGACACGATGACATCTCCCGTCCCTGAGAAAGCACAGATCCGAAGCGCTGCTGTGCGTGTGAATAGGGTGCACGGGGAAGGTGAAGAGCAGCAACAGCTTTCAGGGCTAGCACCTTCCTTGTGGGAGAAGGAGCCGGACGTTTCCCGTTTTGGAAAACTACTCTGCCGAGAATGGACACGATGACATGTCCCGTCTCTGGGAAAGCAGAGAGCCCAAGCGTTGCTGTGCTTATTAATAGGCTGCCCAGGGAAGGTGAAGACCAGCAACAGCTTTCAGGGCTAGCACCTTCACTGTGGGAGAAGGAGCCGGACTTTTCCCGTTTGGGAAAAAGCTCTGCCGAGAACGGACACGATGACATGTCCCGTCTCTGGGAAAGCACAGGTCCCAAGCGTTGCTGTGCTTATTAATAGGCTGCCCAAGGAAGGTGAAGACCAGCAACAACTTTTAGGGCTGGCCCCTTCCTTGTGGCAGAAGGAGCCGGACGTTTCCCGTTTGGGAAAAAAGCTCTGCCGAGAAAGGACACGATGACATCTCCCGTCCCTGAGAAAGCACAGATCCGAAGCGCTGCTGTGCGTGTGAATAGGGTGCACGGGGAAGGTGAAGACCAGCAACAGCTTTCAGGGCTAGCACCTTCATTGTGGGAGAAGGAGCCGGACGTTTCGCGTTTGGGAAAAAGTCTCTGCCGAGAACGGACACGATGACATGTCCCGTCTCTGGGAAAGCACAGATCCCAAGCGCTGCTGTGCCTGTGAATAGGGTGCCAAGGGAAGGTGAAGACCAGCAACAGCTTTCAGGGCTGGCCCCTTCCTTGTGGCAGAAGGAGCCGGACGTTTCCCGTTTGGGAAAAAGGCTCTGCCGAGAAAGGACATGATGACATGTCCCGTCTCTGGGAAAGCACAGATCCCTAGTGATGTTCTGCCTCTGAATATGCTGCCAAGGAAAGGTGAAGAGCAGCAACAGCTTTCAGGGCTGGCCCCTTCCTTGTGGCAGAAGGAATCGGACGTTTTCCTTTTGGGAAAAAGGCTCTGCCGAGAACGGACACGATGACATGTCCCGTCTCTGGGAAAGCACAGATCCCATGCGCTGCTGTGCCTATGTAAAGGGTGCATGGGGAAGGTGAAGACCAGCAACAGCTTTCAGGGCTGGCCCCTTCCTTGTGGGAGAAGGAGCCGGACGTTTCCCGTTTGGGAAAAAAGCTCTGCCGAGAAAGGACACGATGACATCTCCCGTCCCTGAGAAAGCACAGATCCGAAGCGCTGCTGTGCCTGTGAATAGGGTGCACGGGGAAGGTGAAGACCAGCAACAGATTTCTGGGCTAGCACCTTCATTGTGGGAGAAGGAGCCGGACGTTTCCCATTTTGGAAAAAGGCTCTGCCGAGAACGGACACGATGACATGTACCGTCTCTGGGAAAGCACAGATCCCAAGCGTTGCTGTGCTTATTAATAGGCTGCCCAGGGAAGGTGAAGACCAGCAACAGCTTTCTGGGCTAGCACCTTCATTGTGGGAGAATGAGCCGGACGTTTCCCGTTTGGGAAAAAGTCTCTGCCGAGAAAGGACACGATCACATGTCCCGTCCCTGAGAAAGCACAGAATCCAAGCTCTGCGGTGCCTATGAATAGGGTGCCCAGGGAAGATAAAGACCAGCAACAGCTTTCTGGGCTAGCACCTTCCTTGTGGGAGAAGGAGCCGGACGTTTCCACTTTCGGAAAAAGGCTCTGCCGAGAACGGACACGATGACATGTCCCGTCTCTGGGAAAGCACAGATCCCAAGCGTTGCTGTGCTTATTAATAGGCTGCCCAGGGAAGGTGAAGGCCAGCAACAGCTTTAAGGGCTGGCCCCTTCCTTGTGGGAGAAGGAGCCGGACGTTTCCCATTTCGGAAAAATGCTCTGCCGAGAACGGACACGATGACATGTCCCGTCTCTGGGAAAGCACAGATCCCTAGTGATGTTCTGCCTGTGAATAGGGTGCACGGGGAAGGTGAAGAGCAGCAACAGCTTTCAGGGCTGGCCCCTTCCTTGTGGCAGAATGAGCCGGACGTTTCCCGTTTTGGAAAACTACTCTGCCGAGAATGGACACGATGACATGTCCCGTCTCTGGGAAAGCAGAGAGCCCAAGCGTTGCTGTGCTTATTAATAGGCTGCCCAGGGAAGGTGAAGACCAGCAACAGCTTTCAGGGCTAGCACCTTCACTGTGGGAGAAGGAGCCGGACTTTTCCCGTTTGGGAAAAAGCTCTGCCGAGAACGGACACGATGATATGTCCCGTCTCTGGGAAAGCACAGGTCCCAAGCGTTGCTGTGCTTATTAATAGGCTGCCCAAGGAAGGTGAAGACCAGCAACAACTTTTAGGGCTGGCCCCTTCCTTGTGGCAGAAGGAGCCGGACGTTTCCCGTTTGGGAAAAAAGCTCTGCCGAGAAAGGACACGATGACATCTCCCGTCCCTGAGAAAGCACAGGTCCCAAGCGCTGCTGTGCCTATGAATAGGGTGCATGGGGAAGGTGAAGACCAGCAACAGCTTTCAGGGCTGACCCCTTCCTTGTGGGAGAAGGAGACGGACGTTTCCCTTTTGGGAAAAAGTCTCTGCCGAGAAAGGACACGATCACATGTCCCGTTCCTGAGAAAGCACAGAATCCAAGCTCTGCGGTGCCTATGAATAGGGTGCCCAGGGAAGGTAAAGACCAGCAAGAGCTTTCAGGGCTGGCCCCTTCCTTGTGGCAGAAGGAGCCAGACGTTTCCCGTTTGGGAAAAAAGCTCTTCCGAGAAAGGACATGATGACATCTCCCGTCCCTGAGAAAGCACAGATCCGAAGCGCTGCTGTGCCTGTGAATAGGGTGCACGGGGAAGGTGAAGACCAGCAACAGCTTTCAGGGCTAGCACCTTCATTGTGGGAGAAGGAGCCGGACATTTCCCATTTTGGAAAAAGGCTCTGCCGAGAAAGGACACGATGACATGTCCCGTCTCTGGGAAAGCACAGATCCCTAGTGATGTTCTGCCTCTGAATATGCTGCCAAGGGAAGGTGAAGACCAGCAACAGCTTTCAGGGCTGGCCCCTTCCTTGTGGCAGAAGGAGCCGGACGTTTCCCTTTTGCGAAAAAGGCTCTGCCGAGAACGGACACGATGACACGTCCCGTCTCTGGGAAAGCACAGATCCCATGCGCTGCTGTGCCTATGTAAAGGGTGCATGGGGAAGGTGAAGACCAGCAACAGCTTTCAGGGCTGGCCCCTTCCTTGTGGGAGAAGGAGCCGGACGTTTCCCATTTGGGAAAAAGGGTCTGCCGAGAACGGACACGATGACATGTCCCGTCTCTGGGAAAGCACAGGTCCCAAGCGTTTCTGGGCTTATTCATAGGCTGCCCAGGGAAGGTGAAGACCAGCAGCAGCTTTCAGGGCTGGCCCCTTCCTTGTGGGAGAAGGAGCCGGACGTTTCCCTTTTGGGAAAAAGGCTCTGCCGAGAAAAGACACAATGACATGTCCCATCTCTGGGAAAGCACAGGTCCCAAGCGCTGCTGTGCTTATTAATAGGCTGCCCAGGGAAGGTGAAGACCAGCAGCAGCTTTTAGGGCTGGCCCCTTCCTTGTGGGAGAAGGAGCCGGACGTTTCCCTTTTGGGAAAAAGGCTCTTTCGAGAAAGGACACGATGACATCTCCCGTCCCTGAGAAAGCACAGATCCGAAGCGCTGCTGTGCCTGTGAATAGGGTGCACGGGGAAGGTGAAGACCAGCAACAGATTTCTGGGCTAGCACCTTCATTGTGGGAGAAGGAGCCGGACGTTTCCCATTTTGGAAAAAGGCTCTGCCGAGAACGGACACGATGACATGTACCGTCTCTGGGAAAGCACAGATCCCAAGCGTTGCTGTGCTTATTAATAGGCTGCCCAGGGAAGGTGAAGACCAGCAACAGCTTTCTGGGCTAGCACCTTCATTGTGGGAGAATGAGCCGGACGTTTCCCGTTTGGGAAAAAGTCTCTGCCGAGAAAGGACACGATCACATGTCCCGTCCCTGAGAAAGCACAGAATCCAAGCTCTGCGGTGCCTATGAATAGGGTGCCCAGGGAAGATAAAGACCAGCAACAGCTTTCTGGGCTAGCACCTTCCTTGTGGGAGAAGGAGCCGGACGTTTCCACTTTCGGAAAAAGGCTCTGCCGAGAACGGACACGATGACATGTCCCGTCTCTGGGAAAGCACAGATCCCAAGCGTTGCTGTGCTTATTAATAGGCTGGCCAGGGAAGGTGAAGGCCAGCAACAGCTTTAAGGGCTGGCCCCTTCCTTGTGGGAGAAGGAGCCGGACGTTTCCCATTTCGGAAAAATGCTCTGCCGAGAACGGACACGATGACATGTCCCGTCTCTGGGAAAGCACAGATCCCTAGTGATGTTCTGCCTGTGAATAGGGTGCACGGGGAAGGTGAAGAGCAGCAACAGCTTTCAGGGCTGGCCCCTTCCTTGTGGCAGAATGAGCCGGACGTTTCCCGTTTTGGAAAACTACTCTGCCGAGAATGGACACGATGACATGTCCCGTCTCTGGGAAAGCAGAGAGCCCAAGCGTTGCTGTGCTTATTAATAGGCTGCCCAGGGAAGGTGAAGACCAGCAACAGCTTTCAGGGCTAGCACCTTCACTGTGGGAGAAGGAGCCGGACTTTTCCCGTTTGGGAAAAAGCTCTGCCGAGAACGGACACGATGATATGTCCCGTCTCTGGGAAAGCACAGGTCCCAAGCGTTGCTGTGCTTATTAATAGGCTGCCCAAGGAAGGTGAAGACCAGCAACAACTTTTAGGGCTGGCCCCTTCCTTGTGGCAGAAGGAGCCGGACGTTTCCCGTTTGGGAAAAAAGCTCTGCCGAGAAAGGACACGATGACATCTCCCGTCCCTGAGAAAGCACAGGTCCCAAGCGCTGCTGTGCCTATGAATAGGGTGCATGGGGAAGGTGAAGACCAGCAACAGCTTTCAGGGCTGACCCCTTCCTTGTGGGAGAAGGAGACGGACGTTTCCCTTTTGGGAAAAAGTCTCTGCCGAGAAAGGACACGATCACATGTCCCGTTCCTGAGAAAGCACAGAATCCAAGCTCTGCGGTGCCTATGAATAGGGTGCCCAGGGAAGGTAAAGACCAGCAAGAGCTTTCAGGGCTGGCCCCTTCCTTGTGGCAGAAGGAGCCAGACGTTTCCCGTTTGGGAAAAAAGCTCTTCCGAGAAAGGACATGATGACATCTCCCGTCCCTGAGAAAGCACAGATCCGAAGCGCTGCTGTGCCTGTGAATAGGGTGCACGGGGAAGGTGAAGACCAGCAACAGCTTTCAGGGCTAGCACCTTCATTGTGGGAGAAGGAGCCGGACATTTCCCATTTTGGAAAAAGGCTCTGCCGAGAAAGGACACGATGACATGTCCCGTCTCTGGGAAAGCACAGATCCCTAGTGATGTTCTGCCTCTGAATATGCTGCCAAGGGAAGGTGAAGACCAGCAACAGCTTTCAGGGCTGGCCCCTTCCTTGTGGCAGAAGGAGCCGGACGTTTCCCTTTTGCGAAAAAGGCTCTGCCGAGAACGGACACGATGACACGTCCCGTCTCTGGGAAAGCACAGATCCCATGCGCTGCTGTGCCTATGTAAAGGGTGCATGGGGAAGGTGAAGACCAGCAACAGCTTTCAGGGCTGGCCCCTTCCTTGTGGGAGAAGGAGCCGGACGTTTCCCATTTGGGAAAAAGGGTCTGCCGAGAACGGACACGATGACATGTCCCGTCTCTGGGAAAGCACAGGTCCCAAGCGTTTCTGGGCTTATTCATAGGCTGCCCAGGGAAGGTGAAGACCAGCAGCAGCTTTCAGGGCTGGCCCCTTCCTTGTGGGAGAAGGAGCCGGACGTTTCCCTTTTGGGAAAAAGGCTCTGCCGAGAAAAGACACAATGACATGTCCCATCTCTGGGAAAGCACAGGTCCCAAGCGCTGCTGTGCTTATTAATAGGCTGCCCAGGGAAGGTGAAGACCAGCAGCAGCTTTTAGGGCTGTCCCCTTCCTTGTGGGAGAAGGAGCCGGACGTTTCCCTTTTGGGAAAAAGGCTCTTTCGAGAAAGGACACGATCACATCTCCCGTCCCTGAGAAAGCATAGATCCGAAGCGCTGCTGTGCCTGTGAATAGGGTGCACGGGGAAGGTGAAGACCAGCAACAGCTTTCTGGGCTAGCACCTTCATTGTGGGAGAAGGAGACGGATGTTTCCCATTTTGGAAAAAGGCTCTGCCGAGAAAGGACACGATGACATGTCCCATCTCTGGGAAAGCACAGATCCCAAACGCTGCTGTGCCTCTGAATATGCTGCCCAGGGAAGGTGAAGAGCAGAAAAAACTTTCAGGGCTAGCACCTTCATTGTGGGAGAAGGAGCTGGACGTTTCCCGTTTGGGAAAAAGGCTCTGCCGAAAAAGGACATGATGACATGTCCCGTCTCTGGGAAAGCACAGATCCCAAGCGCTGCTGTGCCTGTGAATAGGGTGCCAAGGGAAGGTGAAGACCAGCAACAGCTTTCAGGGCTGGCCCCTTCCTTGTGGGAGAAGGAGCCGGACGTTTCCCGTTTGGGAAAAAGGCTCTGCCGAGAAAGGACATGATGACATGTCCCGTCTCTGGGAAAGCACAGATCCCTAGTGATGTTCTGCCTCTGAATATGCTGCCAAGGGAAGGTGAAGACCAGCAACAACTTTCAGGGCTGGCCCCTTCCTTGTGGCAGAAGGAGCCGGACGTTTCCCGTTTGGGAAAAAGGCTCTGCCGAGAACGGATACGATGACATGTCCCGTCTCTGGGAAAGCACAGTTCCCAAGCACTGCTGTGCCTATGAATAGGGTGCATGGGGAAGGTGAAGACCAGCAACAGCTTTCAGGGCTGGCCCCTTCCTTGTGGGAGAAGGAGACGGACGTTTCCCTTTTGGGAAAAAGGCTCTGCCGACAAAGGACACGATGACATGTCCCGTCTCTGGGAAAGCACAGATCCCAAGCGCTGCTGTGCCTGTGAATAGGGTGCACGGGGAAGGTGAAGACCAGCAACAGCTTTCTGGGCTAGCACCTTCATTGTGGGAGAAGGAGCCGGAAGTTTCCCATTTTGGAAAAAGGCTCTGCCGAGAAAGGACACGATGACATGTCCCGTCTCTGGGAAAGCACAGGTCCCAAGCGTTGCTGTGCTTATTAATAGGCTGCCCAGGGAAGGTGAAGACCAGCAACAGCTTTCTGGGCTGGCCCCTTCCTTGTGGGAGAAGGAGCCGGACGTTTCGCGTTTGGGAAAAAGTCTCTGCCGAGAAAGGACACGATCACATGTCCCGTCCCTGAGAAAGCACAGAATCCAAGCTCTGCGGTGCCTATGAATAGGGTGCCCAGGGAAGGTGAAGACCAGCAACAGCTTTCTGGGCTAGCACCTTCCTTGTGGGAGAAGGAGCCGGACGTTTCCACTTTCGGAAAAAGGCTCTGCCGAGAACGGACACGATGACATGTCCCGTCTCTGGGAAAGCACAGATCCCAAGCGTTGCTGTGCTTATTAATAGGCTGCCCAGGGAAGGTGAAGGCCAGCAACAGCTTTAAGGGCTGGCCCCTTCCTTGTGGGAGAAGAGCCGGACGTTTCCCATTTCAGAAAAATACTCTGCCGAGAACGGACACGATGACATGTCCCGTCTCTGGGAAAGCACAGGTCCCAAGCGCTGCTGTGCCTATGAATAGGGTGCCCAGGGAAGGTAAAGACCAGCAACAGCTTTCAGGGCTAGCACCTTCCTTGTGGCAGAAGGAGCCGGACTTTTCCCGTTTGGGAAAAAGCTCTGCCGAGAACGGACACGATGACATGTCCCGTCTCTGGGAAAGCACAGGTCCCAAGCGTTGCTGTGCTTATTAATAGGCTGCCCAAGGAAGGTGAAGACCAGCAACAGCTTTCAGGGCTGGCCCGTTCCTTGTGGCAGAAGGAGCCGGACGTTTCCCGTTTGGGAAAAAGGCTCTGCCGAGAACGGACACGGTGACATGTCCCGTCTCTGGGAAAGCACAGATCCCTAGTGATGTTCTGCCTGTGAATAGGGTGCACGGGGAAGGTGAAGAGCAGCAACAGCTTTCAGGGCTGGCCCCTTCCTTGTGGCAGAAGGAGCCGGACGTTTCCCGTTTTGGAAAAATACTCTGCCGAGAATGGACACGATGACATGTCCCGTCTCTGGGAAAGCACAGAGCCCAAGCGTTGCTGTGCTTATTAATAGGCTGCCCAGGGAAGGTGAAGACCAGCAACAGCTTTCAGGGCTGGCCCCTTCCTTGTGGGAGAAGGAGCCGGACTTTTCCCGTTTGGGAAAAAGCTCTGCCGAGAACGGACACGATGACATGTCCCGTCTCTGGGAAAGCACAGGTCCCAAGCGTTGCTGTGCTTATTAATAGGCTGCCCAAGGAAGGTGAAGACCAGCAACAACTTTTAGGGCTGGCCCCTTCCTTGTGGCAGAAGGAGCCGGACGTTTCCCGTTTGGGAAAAAAGCTCTGCCGAGAAAGGACACGATGACATCTCCCGTCCCTGAGAAAGCACAGATCCGAAGCGCTGCTGTGCGTGTGAATAGGGTGCACGGGGAAGGTGAAGACCAGCAACAGCTTTCAGGGCTAGCACCTTCATTGTGGGAGAAGGAGCCGGACGTTTCGCGTTTGGGAAAAAGTCTCTGCCGAGAACGGACACGATGACATGTCCCGTCTCTGGGAAAGCACAGATCCCAAGCGGTGCTGTGCCTGTGAATAGGGTGCCAAGGGAAGGTGAAGACCAGCAACAGCTTTCAGGGCTGGCCCCTTCCTTGTGGGAGAAGGAGCCGGAGGTTTCCCGTTTGGGAAAAAGGCTCTGCCGAGAAAGGACATGATGACATGTCCCGTCTCTGGGAAAGCACAGATCCCTAGTGATGTTCTACCTCTGAATATGCTGCCAAGGGAAGGTGAAGAGCAGCAACAGCTTTCAGGGCTGGCCCCTTCCTTGTGGCAGAAGGAGCCGGACGTTTCCCGTTTTGGAAAAAGGCTCTGCCGAGAAAGGACACGATGACATGTCCCGTCTCTGGGAAAGCACAGAGCCCAAGCGTTGCTGTGCTTATTAATAGGCTGCCCAGGGAAGGTGAAGTCCAGCAGGAGCTTTCTGGGCTAGCACCTTCATTATGGGAGAAGGAGCCGGACGTTTCGCGTTTGGGAAAAAGTCTCTGCCGAGAACGGACACGATGACATGTCCCGTCTCTGGGAAAGCACAGGTCCCTAGTGATGTTCTGCCTGTGAATAGGGTGCACGGGGAAGGTGAAGAGCAGCAACAGCTTTCAGGGCTGGCCCCTTCCTTGTGGCAGAAGGAGCCGGACGTTTCCCGTTTTGGAAAACTACTCTGCCGAGAATGGACACGATGACATGTCCCGTCTCTGGGAAAGCACAGGTCCCAAGGGCTGCTGTGCTTATTAATAGGCTGCCCAGGGAAGGTGAAGACCAGCAGCAGCTTTCAGGGCTGGCCCCTTCCTTGTGGGAGAAGGAGCCGGACGTTTCCCTTTTGGGAAAAAGGCTCTGCCGAGAAAGGACACGATCACATCTCCCGTCCCTGAGAAAGCACAGATCCGAAGCGCTGCTGTGCCTGTGAATAGGGTGCACGGGGAAGGTGAAGACCAGCAACAGCTTTCTGGGCTAGCACCTTCATTGTGGGAGAAGGAGACGGATGTTTCCCATTTTGGAAAAAGGCTCTGCCGAGAAAGGACACGATGACATGTCCCATCTCTGGGAAAGCAGAGATCCCAAACGCTGCTGTGCCTCTGAATATGCTGCCCAGGGAAGGTGAAGAGCAGAAAAAACTTTCAGGGCTAGCACCTTCATTGTGGGAGAAGGAGCTGGACGTTTCCCTTTTGGGAAAAAGGCTCTGCCGAGAAAGGACATGATGACATGTCCCGTCTCTGGGAAAGCACAGATCCCAAGCGCTGCTGTGCCTGTGAATAGGGTGCCAAGGGAAGGTGAAGACCAGCAACAGATTTCAGGGCTGGCCCCTTCCTTGTGGGAGAAGGAGCCGGACGTTTCCCGTTTGGGAAAAAGGCTCTGCCGAGAAAGGACATGATGACATGTCCCGTCTCTGGGAAAGCACAGATCCCTAGTGATGTTCTGCCTCTGAATATGCTGCCAAGGGAAGGTGAAGACCAGCAACAACTTTCAGGGCTGGCCCCTTCCTTGTGGCAGAAGGAGCCGGACGTTTCCCGTTTGGGAAAAAGGCTCTGCCGAGAACGGATACGATGACATGTCCCGTCTCTGGGAAAGCACAGTTCCCAAGCACTGCTGTGCCTATGAATAGGGTGCATGGGGAAGGTGAAGACCAGCAACAGCTTTCAGGGCTAGCACCTTCCTTGTGGGAGAAGGAGACGGACGTTTCCCTTTTGGGAAAAAGGCTCTGCCGAGAAAGGACACGATGACATGTCCCGTCTCTGGGAAAGCACAGGTCCCAAGCGCTGCTGTGCTTATTAATAGGCTGCCCAGGGAAGGTGAAGACCAGCAGGAGCTTTCAGGGCTGGCCCCTTCCTTGTGGGAGAAGGAGCCGGACGTTTCCCTTTTGGGAAAAAGGCTCTGCCGAGAAAGGACACGATCACATCTCCCGTCCCTGAGAAAGCACAGATCCGAAGCGCTGCTGTGCCTGTGAATAGGGTGCACGGGGAAGGTGAAGACCAGCAACAGCTTTCTGGGCTAGCACCTTCATTGTGGGAGAAGGAGACGGATGTTTCCCATTTTGGAAAAAGGCTCTGCCGAGAAAGGACACGATGACATGTCCCATCTCTGGGAAAGCACAGATCCCAAACGCTGCTGTGCCTCTGAATATGCTGCCCAGGGAAGGTGAAGAGCAGAAAAAACTTTCAGGGCTAGCACCTTCATTGTGGGAGAAGGAGCTGGACGTTTCCCGTTTGGGAAAAAGGCTCTGCCGAGAAAGGACATGATGACATGTCCCGTCTCTGGGAAAGCACAGATCCCTAGTGATGTTCTGCCTCTGAATATGCTGCCAAGGGAAGGTGAAGACCAGCAACAACTTTCAGGGCTGGCCCCTTCCTTGTGGCAGAAGGAGCCGGACGTTTCCCGTTTGGGAAAAAAGCTCTGCCGAGAAAGGAAACAATGACATCTCCCGTCCCTGAGAAAGCACAGATCCGAAGCGCTGCTGTGCGTGTGAATAGGGTGCACGGGGAAGGTGAAGACCAGCAACAGCTTTCAGGGCTAGCACCTTCATTGTGGGAGAAGGAGCCGGACGTTTCGCGTTTGGGAAAAAGTCTCTGCCGAGAACGGACACGATGACATGTCCCGTGTCTGGGAAAGCACAGATCCCAAGCGCTGCTGTGCCTGTGAATAGGGTGCCAAGGGAAGGTGAAGACCAGCAACAGCTTTCAGGGCTGGCCCCTTCCTTGTGGGAGAAGGAGCCGGACGTTTCCCGTTTGGGAAAAAGGCTCTGCCGAGAAAGGACATGATGACATGTCCCGTCTCTGGGAAAGCACAGATCCCTAGTGATGTTCTACCTCTGAATATGCTGCCAAGGGAAGGTGAAGAGCAGCAACAGCTTTCAGGGCTGGCCCCTTCCTTGTGGCAGAAGGAGCCGGACGTTTCCCGTTTTGGAAAAAGGCTCTGCCGAGAAAGGACACGATGACATGTCCCGTCTCTGGGAAAGCACAGAGCCCAAGCGTTGCTGTGCTTATTAATAGGCTGCCCAGGGAAGGTGAAGACCAGCAACAGCTTTCTGGGCTAGCACCTTCATTGTGCGAGAAGGAGCCGGACGTTTCGCGTTTGGGAAAAAGTCTCTGCCGAGAACGGACACGATGACATGTCCCGTCTCTGGGAAAGCACAGATCCCAAGCGCTGCTGTGCCTGTGAATAGGGTGCACGGGGAAGGTGAAGACCAGCAACAGCTTTCAGGGCTAGGACCTTCCTTGTGGGAGAAGGAGCCGGACGTTTCCCGTTTGGGAAAAAGTCTCTGCCGAGAAAGGACACGATCACATGTCCCGTCCCTGAGAAAGCACAGAATCCAAGCTCTGCGGTGCCTATGAATAGGGTGCCCAGGGAAGGTGAAGACCAGCAACAGCTTTCTGGGCTAGCACCTTCCTTGTGGGAGAAGGAGCCGGACGTTTCCACTTTCGGAAAAAGGCTCTGCCGAGAACGGACACGATGACATGTCCCGTCTCTGGGAAAGCACAGATCCCAAGCGTTGCTGTGCTTATTAATAGGCTGCCCAGGGAAGGTGAAGGCCAGCAACAGCTTTAAGGGCTGGCCCCTTCCTTGTGGGAGAAGGAGCCGGACGTTTCCCATTTCAGAAAAATACTCTGCCGAGAACGGACACGATGACATGTCCCGTCTCTGGGAAAGCACAGGTCCCAAGCGCTGCTGTGCCTATGAATAGGGTGCATGGGGAAGGTGAAGACCAGCAACAGCTTTCAGGGCTAGCACCTTCCTTGTGGCAGAAGGAATCGGACGTTTCCCTTTTGGGAAAAAGGCTCTGCCGAGAACGGACACGATGACATGTCCCGTCTCTGGGAAAGCACAGATCCCTAGTGATGTTCTGCCTGTGAATAGGGTGCACGGGGAAGGTGAAGAGCAGCAACAGCTTTCAGGGCTGGCCCCTTCCTTGTGGCAGAAGGAGCCGGACGTTTCCCGTTTTGGAAAAATACTCTGCCGAGAATGGACACGATGACATGTCCCGTCTCTGGGAAAGCACAGAGCCCAAGCGTTGCTGTGCTTATTAATAGGCTGCCCAGGGAAGGTGAAGACCAGCAACAGCTTTCAGGGCTAGCACCTTCACTGTGGGAGAAGGAGCCGGACTTTTCCCGTTTGGGAAAAAGCTCTGCCGAGAACGGACACGATGACATGTCCCGTCTCTGGGAAAGCACAGGTCCCAAGCGTTGCTGTGCTTATTAATAGGCTGCCCAGGGAAGGTGAAGACCAGCAACAGCTTGTAGGGCTGGCCCCTTCCTTGTGGCAGAAGGAGCCGGACGTTTCCCGTTTGGGAAAAAAGCTCTGCCGAGAAAGGAAACAATGACATCTCCCATCCCTGAGAAAGCACAGATCCGAAGCGCTGCTGTGCGTGTGAATAGGGTGCACGGGGAAGGTGAAGACCAGCAACAGCTTTCAGGGCTAGCACCTTCATTGTGGGAGAAGGAGCCGGACGTTTCGCGTTTGGGAAAAAGTCTCTGCCGAGAACGGACACGATGACATGTCCCGTGTCTGGGAAAGCACAGATCCCAAGCGCTGCTGTGCCTGTGAATAGGGTGCCAAGGGAAGGTGAAGACCAGCAACAGCTTTCAGGGCTGGCCCCTTCCTTGTGGGAGAAGGAGCCGGAGGTTTCCCGTTTGGGAAAAAGGCTCTGCCGAGAAAGGACATGATGACATGTCCCGTCTCTGGGAAAGCACAGATCCCTAGTGATGTTCTACCTCTGAATATGCTGCCAAGGGAAGGTGAAGAGCAGCAACAGCTTTCAGGGCTGGCCCCTTCCTTGTGGCAGAAGGAGCCGGACGTTTCCCGTTTTGGAAAAAGGCTCTGCCGAGAAAGGACACGATGACATGTCCCGTCTCTGGGAAAGCACAGAGCCCAAGCGTTGCTGTGCTTATTAATAGGCTGCCCAGGGAAGGTGAAGACCAGCAACAGCTTTCAGGGCTAGCACCTTCACTGTGGGAGAAGGAGCCGGACTTTTCCCGTTTGGGAAAAAGCTCTGCCGAGAACGGACACGATGACATGTCCCGTCTCTGGGAAAGCACAGGTCCCAAGCGTTGCTGTGCTTATTAATAGGCTGCCCAGGGAAGGTGAAGACCAGCAACAACTTTTAGGGCTGGCCCCTTCCTTGTGGCAGAAGGAGCCGGACGTTTCCCGTTTGGGAAAAAAGCTCTGCCGAGAAAGGACACGATGACATCTCCCGTCCCTGAGAAAGCACAGATCCAAAGCGCTGCTGTGCCTGTGAATAGGGTGCACGGGGAAGGTGAAGACCAGCAACAGCTTTCAGGGCTAGCACCTTCATTGTGGGAGAAGGAGCCGGACGTTTCGCCTTTGGGAAAAAGTCTCTGCCGAGAACGGACACGATGACATGTCCCGTGTCTGGGAAAGCACAGATCCCAAGCGCTGCTGTGCCTGTGAATAGGGTGCCAAGGGAAGGTGAAGACCAGCAACAGCTTTCAGGGCTGGCCCCTTCCTTGTGGGAGAAGGAGCCGGAGGTTTCCCGTTTGGGAAAAAGGCTCTGCCGAGAAAGGACATGATGACATGTCCCGTCTCTGGGAAAGCACAGATCCCTAGTGATGTTCTGCCTCTGAATATGCTGCCAAGGGAAGGTGAAGACCAGCAACAGCTTTCAGGGCTGGCCCCTTCCTTGTGGCAGAAGGAGCCGGACGTTTCCCGTTTGGGAAAAAGTCTCTGCCGAGAAAGGACACGATCACATGTCCCGTCCCTGAGAAAGCACAGAATCCAAGCTCTGTGGTGCCTATGAATAGGGTGCCCAGGGAAGGTAAAGACCAGCAAGAGCTTTCAGGGCTGGCCCCTTCCTTGTGGGAGAAGGAGCCGGACGTTTCCCGTTTGGGAAAAAAGCTCTGCCGAGAAAGGACAGGATGACATCTCCCGTCCCTGAGAAAGCACAGATCCGAAGCGCTGCTGTGCCTGTGAATAGGGTGCACGGGGAAGGTGAAGACCAGCAACAGCTTTCTGGGCTAGCACCTTCATTGTGGGAGAAGGAGCCGGAAGTTTCCCATTTTGGAAAAAGGCTCTGCCGAGAAAGGACACGATGACATGTCCCGTCTCTGGGAAAGCACAGATCCCTAGTGATGTTCTGCCTGTGAATATGCTGCCAAGGGAAGGTGAAGACCAGCAACAGCTTTCAGGGCTGGCCCCTTCCTTGTGGGAGAAGGAGCCGGATGTTTCCCGTTTGGGAAAAAGGCTCTGCTGAGAACGGAGACGATCACATGTCCCGTCTCTGGGAAAGCACAGGTCCCAAGCGCTGCTGTGCCTATGAATAGGGTGCATGGTGAAGGTGAAGACCAGCAACAGCTTTCAGGGCTGGCCCCTTCCTTGTGGCAGAAGGAGCCGGACGTTTCCCATTTGGGAAAAAGGCTCTGCCGAGAACAGACACGATGACATGTCCCGTCTCTGGGAAAGCACAGAGCCCAAGCGTTTCTGTGCTTATTCATAGGCTGCCCAGGGAAGGTGAAGACCAGCAGCAGCTTTCAGGGCTGGCCCCTTCCTTGTGGGAGAAGGAGCCGGACGTTTCCCGTTTGGGAAAAGTACTCTGACGAGAACGGACACGATGACATGTCCCGTCTCTGGGAAAGCATAGATCCCAATCGCTGCTGTGCCTCTGAATAGGCTGCCCAGGGAAGGTGAAGACCAGCAACAGCTTTTAGGGCTGGCCCCTTCCTTGTGGCAGAAGGAGCCGGACGTTTCCCGTTTGGGAAAAAGGCTCTGCCGAGAACGGATACGATGACATGTCCCGTCTCTGGGAAAGCACAGTTCCCAAGCACTGCTGTGCCTATGAATAGGGTGCATGGGGAAGGTGAAGACCAGCAACAGCTTTCAGGGCTGGCCCCTTCCTTGTGGGAGAAGGAGACGGACGTTTCCCTTTTGGGAAAAAGGCTCTGCCGAGAAAGGACACGATGACATGTCCCGTCTCTGGGAAAGCACAGATCCCAAGCGCTGCTGTGCTTATTAATAGGCTGCCCAGGGAAGGTGAAGACCAGCAGGAGCTTTCAGGGCTGGCCCCTTCCTTGTGGCAGAAGGAGCCGGACGTTTCCCATTTCAGAAAAAGCTCTGCCGAGAAAGGACACGATGACATCTCCCGTCTCTGGGAAAGCACAGATCCCTAGTGATGTTCTGCCTCTGAATATGCTGCCAAGGGAAGGTGAAGACCAGCAACAGCTTTCAGGGCTGGCCCCTTCCTTGTGGGAGAAGGAGCCGGACGTTTCCCTTTTGGGAAAAAGGCTCTGCCGAGAAAGGACACGATCACATGTCCCGTCTCTGAGAAAGCACAGAATCTAAGCTCTGCGGTGCCTGTGAATAGGGTGCCCAGGGAAGGTAAAGACCATCAAGAGCTTTCAGGGCTGGCCCCTTCCTTGTGGGAGAAGGAGCCGGAGGTTTCCCGTTTGGGAAAAAAGCTCTGCCGAGAAAGGACACGATGACATCTCCCGTCCCTGAGAAAGCAGAGATCCGAAGCGCTGCTGTGCCTGTGAATAGGGTGCACGGGGAAGGTGAAGACCAGCAACAGCTTTCTGGGCTAGCACCTTCATTGTGGGAGAAGGAGACGGATGTTTCCCATTTTGGAAAAAGTCCCTGCCGAGAAAGGACATGATGACATGTCCCATCTCTGGGAAAGCACAGATCCCAAGCGCTGCTGTGCCTCTGAATATGCTGCCCAGGGAAGGTGAAGACCAGAAAAAACTTTCAGGGCTAGCACCTTCATTGTGGCAGAAGGAGCTGGACGTTTCCCGTTTGCGAAAAAGTCTCTGCCGAGAAAGGACATGATGACATGTCCCGTCTCTGGGAAAGCACAGATCCCAAGCGCTGCTGTGCCTATGAATAGGGTGCATGGGGAAGGTGAAGACCAGCAACAGCTTTCAGGGCTGGCCCCTTCCTTGTGGGAGAAGGAGACGGACGTTTCCCTTTTGGGAAAAAGGCTCTGCCGAGAAAGGACACGATGACATGTCCCGTCTCTGGGAAAGCACAGATCCCAAGCGCTGCTGTGCTTATTAATAGGCTGCCCAGGGAAGGTGAAGACCAGCAGGAGCTTTCAGGGCTGGCCCCTTCCTTGTGGCAGAAGGAGCCGGACGTTTCCCATTTCAGAAAAAGCTCTGCCGAGAAAGGACACGATGACATCTCCCGTCTCTGGGAAAGCACAGATCCCTAGTGATGTTCTGCCTCTGAATATGCTGCCAAGGGAAGGTGAAGACCAGCAACAGCTTTCAGGGCTGGCCCCTTCCTTGTGGGAGAAGGAGCCGGACGTTTCCCTTTTGGGAAAAAGGCTCTGCCGAGAAAGGACACGATCACATGTCCCGTCTCTGAGAAAGCACAGAATCTAAGCTCTGCGGTGCCTGTGAATAGGGTGCCCAGGGAAGGTAAAGACCATCAAGAGCTTTCAGGGCTGGCCCCTTCCTTGTGGGAGAAGGAGCCGGAGGTTTCCCGTTTGGGAAAAAAGCTCTGCCGAGAAAGGACACGATGACATCTCCCGTCCCTGAGAAAGCAGAGATCCGAAGCGCTGCTGTGCCTGTGAATAGGGTGCACGGGGAAGGTGAAGACCAGCAACAGCTTTCTGGGCTAGCACCTTCATTGTGGGAGAAGGAGACGGATGTTTCCCATTTTGGAAAAAGTCCCTGCCGAGAAAGGACACGATGACATGTCCCATCTCTGGGAAAGCACAGATCCCAAGCGCTGCTGTGCCTCTGAATATGCTGCCCAGGGAAGGTGAAGAGCAGAAAAAACTTTCAGGGCTGGCCCCTTCCTTGTGGCAGAAGGAGCTGGACGTTTCCCGTTTGCGAAAAAGTCTCTGCCGAGAAAGGACATGATGACATGTCCCGTCTCTGGGAAAGCACAGATCCCAAGCGCTGCTGTGCCTATGAATAGGGTGCATGGGGAAGGTGAAGACCAGCAACAGCTTTCAGGGCTGGCCCCTTCCTTGTGGGAGAAGGAGCCGGACGTTTCCCTTTTGGGAAAAAGGCTCTGCCGAGAAAGGACACGATCACATGTCCCGTCCCTGAGAAAGCACAGAATCCAAGCTCTGCGGTGCCTATGAATAGGGTGCCCAGGGAAGGTAAAGACCAGCAAGAGCTTTCAGGGCTGGCCCCTTCCTTGTGGCAGAAGGAGCCAGACGTTTCCCGTTTGGGAAAAAAGCTCTGTGGAGAAAGGACACGATGACATCTCCCGTCCCTGAGAAAGCACAGATCCGAAGCGCTGCTGTGCCTGTGAATAGGGTGCACGGGGAAGGTGAAGACCAGCAACAGCTTTCAGGGCTAGCACCTTCCTTGTGGGAGAAGGAGCCGGACGTTTCCCATTTTGGAAAAAGGCTCTGCCGAGAATGGACACGATGACATGTACCGTCTCTGGGAAAGCACAGATCCCAAGCGCTGCTGTGCCTGTGAATAGGGTGCCAAGGGAAGGTGAAGACCAGCAACAGCTTTCAGGGCTAGCACCTTCCTTGTGGCAGAATGAGCCGGACGTTTCCCGTTTGGGAAAAAGTCTCTGCCGAGAAAGGACACGATCACATGTCCCGTCCCTGAGAAAGCACAGAATCCAAGCTCTGCGGTGCCTATGAATAGGGTGCCCAGGGAAGGTAAAGACCAGCAACAGCTTTCTGGGCTAGCACCTTCCTTGTGGGAGAAGGAGCCGGACGTTTCCACTTTCGGAAAAAGGCTCTGCCGAGAACGGACACGATGACATGTCCCGTCTCTGGGAAAGCACAGATCCCAAGCGTTGCTGTGCTTATTAATAGGCTGCCCAGGGAAGGTGAAGGCCAGCAACAGCTTTAAGGGCTGGCCCCTTCCTTGTGGGAGAAGGAGACGGACGTTTCCCATTTCGGAAAAATACTCTGCCGAGAACGGACACGATGACATGTCCCGTCTCTGGGAAAGCACAGATCCCAAGCGCTGCTGTGCCTGTGAATAGGCTGCCCAGGGAAGTTGAAGACCAGCAACAGCTTTCAGTGCTGGACCCTTCCTTGTGGGAGAAGGAGCCGGACGTTTCCCATTTGGGAAAAAGGCTCTGCCGAGAACGGACACAATCACATGTCCCGTCTCTGGGAAAGCATAGGTCCCAAGCGCTGCTCTGCCTATGAATAGGCTGCCCAGGGAAGGTGAAGAGCAGCAACAGCTCTTAGGGCTGTCCCCTTCATTGTGGGAGAAGCAGCCGGACGTTTCTCTTTTGGAAAAAGGCTCTGCCGAGAACGGACACGATGACATGTCCAATCTCTGGGAAAGCACAGGTCCCAAGCGCTGCTGTGCCTATGAATAGGGTGCATGGGGAAGGTGAAGACCAGCAACAGCTTTCTGGGCTAGCACCTTCCTTGTGGCAGAAGGAATCGGACGTTTCCCTTTTGGGAAAAAGGCTCTGCCGAGAACGGACACGATGACATGTCCCGTCTCTGAGAAAGCATAGATCGCAAGCGCTGCTGTGCTTATTAATAGGCTGCCCAGGGAAGGTGAAGTCCAGCAGGAGTTTTCAGTGCTGGCCCCTTCCTTGTGGGAGAAGGAGCCGGACGTTTCCCATTTGGGAAAAAGGCTCTGCCGAGAACGGACACGATGACATGTCCCGTCTCTGGGAAAGCACAGATCCCTAGTGATGTTCTGCCTGTGAATAGGGTGCACGGGGAAGGTGAAGACCAGCAACAGCTTTCAGGGCTGGCCCCTTCCTTGTGGCAGAAGGAGCCGGACGTTTCCCGTTTTGGAAAAATTCTCTGCCGAGAATGGACACGATGACATGTCCCGTCTCTGGGAAAGCACAGAGCCCAAGCGTTGCTGTGCTTATTAATAGGCTGCCCAGGGAAGGTGAAGACCAGCAACAGCCTTCAGGGCTAGCACCTTCACTGTGGGAGAAGGAGCCGGACTTTTCCCGTTTTGGAAAAAGCTCTGCCGAGAACGGACACGATGACATGTCCCGTCTCTGGGAAAGCACAGGTCCCAAGCGTTGCTGTGCTTATTAATAGGCTGCCCAGGGAAGGTGAAGACCAGCAACAACTTTTAGGGCTGGCCCCTTCCTTGTGCAGAAGGAGCCGGACGTTTCCCGTTTGGGAAAAAAGCTCTGCCGAGAAAGGACACGATGACATCTCCCGTCCCTGAGAAAGCACAGATCCGAAGCGCTGCTGTGCGTGTGAATAGGGTGCACGGGGAAGGTGAAGACCAGCAACAGCTTACAGGTCTAGCACCTTCAGTGTGGGAGAAGGATCCGGAGGTTTCACATTTTGGAAAAAGGCTCTGCCGAGAAAGGACATGATGACATGTCCCGTCTCTGGAAAAGCACAGATCCCAAGCTCTGCTGTGCTTATTAATAGGCTGCCCAGGGAAGGTGAAGACCAGCAGCAGCTTTCAGGGCTGGCCCCTTCCTTGTGGGAGAAGGAGCCGGACGTTTCCCGTTTGGGAAAAAAGCTCTGCCGAGAAAGGACACGATGACATCTCCCGTCCCTGAGAAAGCACAGATCCGAAGCGCTGCTGTGCCTGTGAATAGGGTGCACGGGGAAGGTGAAGACCAGCAACAGCTTTCTGGGCTAGCACCTTCCTTGTGGGAGAAGGAGCCGGAAGTTTCCCATTTTGGAAAAAGGCTCTGCCGAGAAAGGACACGATGACATGTCCCGTCTCTGGGAAAGCACAGATCCCAAGCGTTGCTGTGCTTATTAATAGGCTGCCCAGGGAAGGTGAAGACCAGCAACAGCTTTCTGGGCTAGCACCTTCATTGTGGGAGAAGGAGCCGGACGTTTCCCATTTTGGAAAAAGGCTCTGCCGAGAAAGGACACGATGACATGTACCGTCTCTGGGAAAGCACAGGTCCCAAGCGTTGCTGTGCTTATTAATAGGCTGGCCAGGGAAGGTGAAGACCAGCAACAGCTTTCTGGCCTAGCACCTTCATTGTGGGAGAAGGAGCCGGACGTTTCCCGTTTGGGAAAAAGGCTCTGCCGAGAACGGACACGATGACATGTCCCGTCTCTCGGAAAGCACAGATCCCAAGCGCTGCTGTGCCTGTGAATAGGGTGCCAAGGGAAGCTGAAGACCAGCAACAGCTTTCAGGGCTGGCCCCTTCCTTGTGGGAGAAGGAGCCGGACGTTTCCCGTTTGGGAAAAAGGCTCTGCAGAGAAAGGACACGATGACATGTCCCGTCTCTGGGAAAGCACAGATCCCTAGTGATGTTCTGCCTCTGAATATGCTGCCAAGGGAAGGTGAAGAGCAGCAACAGCTTTCAGGGCTGGCCCCTTCCTTGTGGCAGAAGGAGCCGGACGTTTCCCGTTTTGGAAAACTACTCTGCCGAAAATGGACACGATGACATGTCCCGTCTCTGGGAAAGCACAGAGCCCAAGCGTTGCTGTGCTTATTAATAGGGTGCCCGGGGAAGGTGAAGACCAGCAACAGCTTCAAGGGCTAGCACCTTCACTGTGGGAGAAGGAGCCGGACTTTTCCCGTTTGGGAAAAAGCTCTGCCGAGAACGGACACGATGACATGTCCCGTCTCTGAGAAAGCATAGATCGCAAGCTCTGCTGTGCTTATTAATAAGCTGCCCAGGGAAGGTGAAGTCCAGCCGGAGCTTTCAGTGCTGGCCCCTTCCTTGTGGCAGAAGGAGCCTGACGTTTCCCGTTTGGGAAAAAGGCTCTGCCGAGAACGGACACGATGACATGTCCCGTCTCTGGGAAAGCACAGATCCCATGCGCTGCTGTGCCTGTGAATAGGGTGCATGGGGAAGTTGAAGACCAGCAGCAGCTTTAAGGGCTGGCCCCTTCCTTGTGGGAGAAGGAGACGGACGTTTCCCGTTTGGGAAAGAGGCTCTGCCGAGAAAGGACACGATGACATGTCCCGTCTCTGGGAAAGCACAGATCCCAAGCGCTCCTGTGCCTGTGAATAGGCTGCCCAGGGAAGGTGAAGACCAGCAACAGCTTTCTGGGCTAGCACCTTCATTGTGGGAGAATGAGCCGGACGTTTCCCGTTTGGGAAAAAGTCTCTGCCGAGAAAGGACACGATCACATGTCCCGTCCCTGAGAAAGCACAGAATCCAAGCTCTGCGGAGCCTATGAATAGGCTGCCCAGGGAAGGTGAAGACCAGCAGGAGCTTTAAGGGCTGGCCCCTTCCTTGTGGGAGAAGGAGCCGGACGTTTCCCATTTCGGAAAAATACTCTGCCGAGAACGGACACGATGACATGTCCCGTCTCTGGGAAAGCACAGATCCCAAGCGCTGCTGTGCCTGTGAATAGGCTGCCCAGGGAAGTTGAAGACCAGCAACAGCTTTCAGTGCTGGACCCTTCCTTGTGGGAGAAGGAGCCGGACGTTTCCCGTTTGGGAAAAAGTCTCTGCCGAGAAAGGACACAATCACATCTCCCGTCTCTGGGAAAGCACAGGTCCCAAGCGCTGCTCTGCCTATGAATAGGCTGCCCAGGGAAGGTGAAGAGCAGCAACAGCTCTTAGGACTGGCCCCTTCCTTGTGGGAGAAGCAGCCGGACGTTTCTCTTTTGGAAAAAGGCTCTGCCGAGAACGGACACGATGACATGTCCAATCTCTGGGAAAGCACAGGTCCCAAGCGCTGCTGTGCCTATGAATAGGGTGCATGGGGAAGGTGAAGACCAGCAACAGCTTTCTGGGCTAGCACCTTCCTTGTGGCAGAAGGAATCGGACGTTTCCCTTTTGGGAAAAAGGCTCTGCCGAGAACGGACACGATGACATGTCCCGTCTCTGAGAAAGCATAGATCGCAAGCGCTGCTGTGCTTATTAATAGGCTGCCCAGGGAAGGTGAAGTCCAGCAGGAGCTTTCAGTGCTGGCCCCTTCCTTGTGGCAGAAGGAGCCGGACGTTTCCCGTTTGGGAAAAAGGCTCTGCCGAGAACGGACACGATGACATGTCCCGTCTCTGGGAAAGCACAGATCCCTAGTGATGTTCTGCCTGTGAATAGGGTGCACGGGGAAGGTGAAGAGCAGCAACAGCTTTCAGGGCTGGCCCCTTCCTTGTGGCAGAAGGAGCCGGACGTTTCCCGTTTTGGAAAAATACTCTGCCGAGAATGGACACGATGACATGTCCCGTCTCTGGGAAAGCACAGAGCCCAAGCGTTGCTGTGCTTATTAATAGGCTGCCCAGGGAAGGTGAAGGCCAGCAACAGCTTTCAGGGCTAGCACCTTCACTGTGGGAGAAGGAGCCGGACTTTTCCCGTTTGGGAAAAAGCTCTGCCGAGAAAGGACACGATCACATGTCCCGTCCCTGAGAAAGCACAGAATCCAAGCTCTGCGGAGCCTATGAATAGGCTGCCCAGGGAAGGTGAAGGCCAGCAACAGCTTTAAGGGCTGGCCCCTTCCTTGTGGGAGAAGGAGCCGGACGTTTCCCATTTCGGAAAAATACTCTGCCGAGAACGGACACGATGACATGTCCCGTCTCTGGGAAAGCACAGATCCCAAGCGCTGCTGTGCCTGTGAATAGGCTGCCCAGGGAAGTTGAAGACCAGCAACAGCTTTCAGGGCTGGACCCTTCCTTGTGGGAGAAGGAGCCGGACGTTTCCCGTTTGGGAAAAAGTCTCTGCCGAGAAAGGACACAATCACATGTCCCGTCTCTGGGAAAGCACAGGTCCCAAGCGCTGCTCTGCCTATGAATAGGCTGCCCAGGGAAGGTGAAGAGCAGCAACAGCTCTTAGGGCTGGACCCTTCATTGTGGGAGAAGCAGCCAGACGTTTCTCTTTTGGAAAAAGGCTCTGCCGAGAACGGACACGATGACATGTCCAATCTCTGGGAAAGCACAGGTCCCAAGCGCTGCTGTGCCTGTGAATAGGGTGCCAAGGGAAGGTGAAGACCAGCAACAGCTTTCAGGGCTAGCACCTTCCTTGTGGCAGAAGGAATCGGACGTTTCCCGTTTTGGAAAAAGGCTCTGCCGACAAAGGACACGATGACATGTACCGTCTCTGGGAAAGCACAGATCCCAAGCGTTGCTGTGCTTATTAATAGGCTGCCCAGGGAAGGTGAAGACCAGCAACAGCTTTCTGGGCTAGCACCTTCGTTGTGGGAGAAGGAGCCGGACGTTTCCCATTTTGGAAAAAGGCTCTGCCGAGAAAGGACACGATGACATGTACCGTCTCTGGGAAAGCACAGGTCCCAAGCGTTGCTGTGCTTATTAATAGGCTGCCCAGGGAAGGTGAAGACCAGCAACAGCTTTCTGGCCTAGCACCTTCATTGTGGGAGAAGGAGCCGGACGTTTCGCGTTTGGGAAAAAGTCTCTGCCGAGAACGGACACGATGACATGTCCCGTCTCTGGGAAAGCACAGATCCCAAGCGCTGCTGTGCCTGTGAATAGGGTGCCAAGGGAAGGTGAAGACCAGCAACAGCTTTCAGGGCTGGCCCCTTCCTTGTGGGAGAAGGAGCCGGACGTTTCCCGTTTGGGAAAAAGGCTCTGCCGAGAAAGGACATGATGACATGTCCCGTTTCTGGGAAAGCACAGATCCCTAGTGATGTTCTGCCTCTGAATATGCTGCCAAGGGAAGGTGAAGAGCAGCAACAGCTTTCAGGGCTGGCCCCTTCCTTGTGGCAGAAGGAGCCGGACGTTTCCCGTTTTGGAAAAATACTCTGCCGAGAATGGACACGATGACATGTCCCGTCTCTGGGAAAGCACAGAGCCCAAGCGTTGCTGTGCTTATTAATAGGCTGCCCGGGGAAGGTGAAGACCAGCAACAGCTTCAAGGGCTAGCACCTTCCTTGTGGGAGAAGGAGCCGGAAGTTTCCCGTTTGGGAAAAAGTCTCTGCCGAGAAAGGAGACGATCACATGTCCCGTCCCTGAGAAAGCACAGAATCCAAGCTCTGCGGTGCCTATGAATAGGGTGCCCAGGGAAGGTGAAGACCAGCAACAGCTTTCTGGGCTAGCACCTTCCTTGTGGGGGAAGGAGCCGGACGTTTCCACTTTCGGAAAAAGGCTCTGCCGAGAACGGACACGATGACATGTCCCGTCTCTGGGAAAGCACAGATCCCAAGCGCTGCTGTGCCTATGAATAGGGTGCATGGGGAAGGTGAAGACCAGCAACAGCTTTCAGGGCTAGCACCTTCCTTGTGGCAGAAGGAATCGGACGTTTCCCTTTTGGGAAAAAGGCTCTGCCGAGAACGGACACGATGACATGTCCCGTCTCTGAGAAAGCATAGATCGCAAGCGCTGCTGTGCTTATTAATAGGCTGCCCAGGGAAGGTGAAGTCCAGCAGGAGCTTTCAGTGCTGGCCCCTTCCTTGTGGCAGAAGGAGCCGGACGTTTCCCGTTTGGGAAAAAGGCTCTGCCGAGAACGCACACGATGACATGTCCCGTCTCTGGGAAAGCACAGATCCCTAGTGATGTTCTGCCTGTGAATAGGGTGCACGGGGAAGGTGAAGAGCAGCAACAGCTTTCAGGGCTGGCCCCTTCCTTGTGGGAGAAGGAGCCGGACGTTTCCCGTTTGGGAAAAAGGCTCTGCCGAGAACGGACACGATGACATGTCCCGTCTCTGGGAAAGCACAGATCCCAAGCGCTCCTGTGCCTGTGAATAGGCTGCCCAGGGAAGGTGAAGACCAGCAACAGCTTTCTGGGCTAGCACCTTCATTGTGGGAGAATGAGCCGGACGTTTCCCGTTTGGGAAAAAGTCTCTGCCGAGAAAGGACACGATCACATGTCCCGTCCCTGAGAAAGCACAGAATCCAAGCTCTGCGGAGCCTATGAATAGGCTGCCCAGGGAAGGTGAAGGCCAGCAACAGCTTTAAGGGCTGGCCCCTTCCTTGTGGGAGAAGGAGCCGGACGTTTCCCATTTCGGAAAAATACTCTGCCGAGAACGGACACGATGACATGTCCCGTCTCTGGTAAAGCACAGATCCCAAGCGCTGCTGTGCCTGTGAATAGGCTGCCCAGGGAAGTTGAAGACCAGCAACAGCTTTCAGTGCTGGACCCTTCCTTGTGGGAGAAGGAGCCGGACGTTTCCCGTTTGGGAAAAAGTCTCTGCCGAGAAAGGACACAATCACATCTCCCGTCTCTGGGAAAGCACAGGTCCCAAGCGCTGCTCTGCCTATGAATAGGCTGCCCAGGGAAGGTGAAGAGCAGCAACAGCTCTTAGGACTGGCCCCTTCATTGTGGGAGAAGCAGCCGGACGTTTCTCTTTTGGAAAAAGGCTCTGCCGAGAACGGACACGATGACATGTCCAATCTCTGGGAAAGCACAGGTCCCAAGCGCTGCTGTGCCTATGAATAGGGTGCATGGGGAAGGTGAAGACCAGCAACAGCTTTCTGGGCTAGCACCTTCATTGTGGGAGAAGAAGACGGACGTTTCGCGTTTGGGAAAATGTCTCTGCCGAGAACGGACACGATGACATGTCCCGTCTCTGGGAAAGCACAGATCCCAAGCGCTGCTGTGCCTGTGAATAGGGTGCCAAGGGAAGGTGAAGACCAGCAACAGCTTTCAGGGCTAGCACCTTCATTGTGGGAGAATGAGCCGGACGTTTCCCGTTTGGGAAAAAGTCTCTGCCGAGAAAGGACACGATCACATGTCCCGTCCCTGAGAAAGCACAGAATCCAAGCTCAGCGGTGCCTATGAATAGGGTGCCCAGGGAAGGTAAAGACCAGCAACAGCTTTCTGGGCTAGCACCTTCCTTGTGGGAGAAGGAGCCGGACGTTTCCACTTTCGGAAAAAGGCTCTGCCGAGAACGGACACGATGACATGTCCCGTCTCTGGGAAAGCACAGATCCCAAGCGTTGCTGTGCTTATTAATAGGCTGCCCAGGGAAGGTGAAGGCCAGCAACAGCTTTAAGGGCTGGCCCCTTCCTTGTGGCAGAAGGAGCCGGACGTTTCTCATTTCGGAAAAATACTCTGCCGAGAACGGACACGATGACATGTCCCATCTCTGGGAAAGCACAGATCCCAAGCGCTGCTGTGCCTGTGAATAGGCTGCCCAGGGAAGGTGAAGACCAGCAACAGCTTTCAGGGCTGGACCCTTCCTTGTGGGAGAAGGAGCCGGACGTTTCCCGTTTAGGAAAAAAGCTCTGCCGAGAAAGGACACGATGACATCTCCCGTCCCTGAGAAAGCACAGATCCGAAGCGCTGCTGTGCCTGTGAATAGGGTGCACGGGGAAGGTGAAGACCAGCAACAGCTTTCTGGGCTAGCACCTTCCTTGTGGGAGAAGGAGCCGGACATTTCCCATTTTGGAAAAAGGCTCTGCCGAGAAAGGACACGATGACATCTCCCGTCTCTGGGAAAGCACAGATCCCAAGCGTTGCTGTGCTTATTAATAGGCTGCCCAGGGATGCTGAAGACCAGCAACAGCTTTCTGGGCTAGCACCTTCCTTGTGGGAGAAGGAGCCGGACGTTTCCCGTTTGGGAAATAGTCTCTGCCGAGAACGGACACGATGACATGTCCCGTCTCTGGGAAAGCACAGATCCCAAGCGCTGCTGTGCCTGTGAATAGGGTGCCAAGGGAAGGTGAAGACCAGCAACAGCTTTCAGGGCTGGCCCCTTCCTTGTGGGAGAAGGAGCCGGACGTTTCCCGTTTGGGAAAAAGGCTCTGCCGAGAAAGGACATGATGACATGTCCCGTCTCTGGGAAAGCACAGATCCCTAGTGATGTTCTGCCTCTGAATATGCTGCCAAGGGAAGGTGAAGAGCAGCAACAGCTTTCAGGGCTGGCCCCTTCCTTGTGGCAGAAGGAGCCGGACGTTTCCCGTTTTGGAAAAATACTCTGCCGAGAATGGACACGATGACATGTCCCGTCTCTGGGAAAGCACAGAGCCCAAGCGTTGCTGTGCTTATTAATAGGCTGCCCAGGGAAGGTGAAGACCAGCAACAGCTTTCAGGGCTAGCACCTTCACTGTGGGAGAAGGAGCCGGACTTTTCCCGTTTGGGAAAAAGCTCTGCCGAGAACGGACATGATGACATGTCCCGTCTCTGAGCAAGCATAGATTGGAAGCGCTGCTGTGCTTATTAATAGGCTGCCCAGGGAAGGTGAAGTCCAGCAGGAGCTTTCAGTGCTGGCCCCTTCCTTGTGGCAGAAGGAGCCGGACGTTTCCCGTTTGGGAAAAAGGCTCTGCCGAGAACGGACACGATGACATGTCCCGTCTCTGGGAAAGCACAGGTCCCTAGTGATGTTCTGCCTGTGAATAGGGTGCACGGGGAAGGTGAAGAGCAGCATCAGCTTTCTGGGCTGGCCCCTTCCTTGTGGCAGAAGGAGCCGGACGTTTCCCGTTTTGGAAAAATACTCTGCCGAGAATGGACATGATGACATGTCCCGTCTCTGGGAAAGCACAGATCCCAAGCGTTGCTGTGCTTATTAATAGGCTGCCCAGGGAAGGTGAAGACCAGCAACAACTTTTAGGGCTGGCCCCTTCCTTGTGGCAGAAGGAGCCGGACGTTTCCCATTTGGGAAAAAAGCTCTGCCGAGAAAGGACACGATGACATCTCCCGTCCCTGAGAAAGCACAGATCCAAAGCGCTGCTGTGCGTGTGAATAGGGTGCACGGGGAAGGTGAAGACCAGCAACAGCTTTCAGGGCTAGCACCTTCATTGTGGGAGAAGGAGCCTGACATTACCCATTTTGGAAAAAGGATCTGCCGAGAAAGGACATGATGACATGTCCCGTCTCTGGGAAAGCACAGATCCCTAGTGATGTTCTGCCTCAGAATATGCTGCCAAGGGAAGGTGAAGACCAGCACCAGCTTTCAGGGGCTACCACCTTCATTGTGGGAGAAGGAGCCGGACGTTTCCCGTTTGGGAAAAAAGCTCTGCCGAGAAAGGACACGATGACATCTCCCGTCCCTGAGAAAGCACAGATCCGAAGCGCTGCTGTGCCTGTGAATAGGGTGCACGGGGAAGGTGAAGACCAGCAACAGCTTTCTGGGCTAGCACCTTCCTTGTGGGAGAAGGAGCCGGACGTTTCCCATTTTGGAAAAAGGCTCTGCCGAGAAAGGACACGATGACATCTCCCGTCTCTGGGAAAGCACAGATCCCAAGCGTTGCTGTGCTTATTAATAGGCTGCCCAGGGATGGTGAAGACCAGCAACAGCTTTCTGGGCTAGCACCTTCCTTGTGGCAGAAGGAGCCGGACGTTTCCCGTTTGGGAAATAGTCTCTGCCGAGAACGGACACGATGACATGTCCCGTCTCTGGGAAAGCACAGATCCCAAGCGCTGCTGTGCCTGTGAATAGGGTGCCAAGGGAAGGTGAAGACCAGCAACAGCTTTCAGGGCTGGCCCCTTCCTTGTGGGAGAAGGAGCCGGACGTTTCCCGTTTGGGAAAAAGGCTCTGCCGAGAAAGGACATGATGACATGTCCCGTCTCTGGGAAAGCACAGATCCCTAGTGATGTTCTGCCTCTGAATATGCTGCCAAGGGAAGGTGAAGAGCAGCAACAGCTTTCAGGGCTGGCCCCTTCCTTGTGGCAGAAGGAGCCGGACGTTTCCCGTTTTGGAAAAATACTCTGCCGAGAATGGACACGATGACATGTCCCGTCTCTGGGAAAGCACAGAGCCCAAGCGTTGCTGTGCTTATTAATAGGCTGCCCAGGGAAGGTGAAGACCAGCAACAGCTTTCAGGGCTAGCACCTTCACTGTGGGAGAAGGAGCCGGACTTTTCCCGTTTGGGAAAAAGCTCTGCCGAGAACGGACATGATGACATGTCCCGTCTCTGAGCAAGCATAGATTGGAAGCGCTGCTGTGCTTATTAATAGGCTGCCCAGGGAAGGTGAAGTCCAGCAGGAGCTTTCAGTGCTGGCCCCTTCCTTGTGGCAGAAGGAGCCGGACGTTTCCCGTTTGGGAAAAAGGCTCTGCCGAGAACGGACACGATGACATGTCCCGTCTCTGGGAAAGCACAGGTCCCTAGTGATGTTCTGCCTGTGAATAGGGTGCACGGGGAAGGTGAAGAGCAGCATCAGCTTTCTGGGCTGGCCCCTTCCTTGTGGCAGAAGGAGCCGGACGTTTCCCGTTTTGGAAAAATACTCTGCCGAGAATGGACATGATGACATGTCCCGTCTCTGGGAAAGCACAGATCCCAAGCGTTGCTGTGCTTATTAATAGGCTGCCCAGGGAAGGTGAAGACCAGCAACAACTTTTAGGGCTGGCCCCTTCCTTGTGGCAGAAGGAGCCGGACGTTTCCCGTTTGGGAAAAAAGCTCTGCCGAGAAAGGACACGATGACATCTCCCGTCCCTGAGAAAGCACAGATCCGAAGCGCTGCTGTGCCTGTGAATAGGGTGCACGGGGAAGGTGAAGACCAGCAACAGCTTTCTGGGCTAGCACCTTCCTTGTGGGAGAAGGAGCCGGACGTTTCCCATTTTGGAAAAAGGCTCTGCCGAGAAAGGACACGATGACATGTCCCGTCTCTGGGAAAGCACAGATCCAAAGCGCTGCTGTGCGTGTGAATAGGGTGCACGGGGAAGGTGAAGACCAGCAACAGCTTTCAGGGCTAGCACCTTCATTGTGGGAGAAGGAGCCTGACATTACCCATTTTGGAAAAAGGATCTGCCGAGAAAGGACATGATGACATGTCCCGTCTCTGGGAAAGCACAGATCCCTAGTGATGTTCTGCCTCAGAATATGCTGCCAAGGGAAGGTGAAGACCAGCACCAGCTTTCAGGGGCTACCACCTTCATTGTGGGAGAAGGAGCCGGACGTTTCCCGTTTGGGAAAAAAGCTCTGCCGAGAAAGGACACGATGACATCTCCCGTCCCTGAGAAAGCACAGATCCGAAGCGCTGCTGTGCCTGTGAATAGGGTGCACGGGGAAGGTGAAGACCAGCAACAGCTTTCTGGGCTAGCACCTTCCTTGTGGGAGAAGGAGCCGGACGTTTCCCATTTTGGAAAAAGGCTCTGCCGAGAAAGGACACGATGACATCTCCCGTCTCTGGGAAAGCACAGATCCCAAGCGTTGCTGTGCTTATTAATAGGCTGCCCAGGGATGGTGAAGACCAGCAACAGCTTTCTGGGCTAGCACCTTCCTTGTGGCAGAAGGAGCCGGACGTTTCCCGTTTGGGAAATAGTCTCTGCCGAGAACGGACACGATGACATGTCCCGTCTCTGGGAAAGCACAGATCCCAAGCGCTGCTGTGCCTGTGAATAGGGTGCCAAGGGAAGGTGAAGACCAGCAACAGCTTTCAGGGCTGGCCCCTTCCTTGTGGGAGAAGGAGCCGGACGTTTCCCGTTTGGGAAAAAGGCTCTGCCGAGAAAGGACATGATGACATGTCCCGTCTCTGGGAAAGCACAGATCCCTAGTGATGTTCTGCCTCTGAATATGCTGCCAAGGGAAGGTGAAGAGCAGCAACAGCTTTCAGGGCTGGCCCCTTCCTTGTGGCAGAAGGAGCCGGACGTTTCCCGTTTTGGAAAAATACTCTGCCGAGAATGGACACGATGACATGTCCCGTCTCTGGGAAAGCACAGAGCCCAAGCGTTGCTGTGCTTATTAATAGGCTGCCCAGGGAAGGTGAAGACCAGCAACAGCTTTCAGGGCTAGCACCTTCACTGTGGGAGAAGGAGCCGGACTTTTCCCGTTTGGGAAAAAGCTCTGCCGAGAACGGACATGATGACATGTCCCGTCTCTGAGCAAGCATAGATTGGAAGCGCTGCTGTGCTTATTAATAGGCTGCCCAGGGAAGGTGAAGTCCAGCAGGAGCTTTCAGTGCTGGCCCCTTCCTTGTGGCAGAAGGAGCCGGACGTTTCCCGTTTGGGAAAAAGGCTCTGCCGAGAACGGACACGATGACATGTCCCGTCTCTGGGAAAGCACAGGTCCCTAGTGATGTTCTGCCTGTGAATAGGGTGCACGGGGAAGGTGAAGAGCAGCATCAGCTTTCTGGGCTGGCCCCTTCCTTGTGGCAGAAGGAGCCGGACGTTTCCCGTTTTGGAAAAATACTCTGCCGAGAATGGACATGATGACATGTCCCGTCTCTGGGAAAGCACAGATCCCAAGCGTTGCTGTGCTTATTAATAGGCTGCCCAGGGAAGGTGAAGACCAGCAACAACTTTTAGGGCTGGCCCCTTCCTTGTGGCAGAAGGAGCCGGACGTTTCCCATTTGGGAAAAAAGCTCTGCCGAGAAAGGACACGATGACATCTCCCGTCCCTGAGAAAGCACAGATCCAAAGCGCTGCTGTGCGTGTGAATAGGGTGCACGGGGAAGGTGAAGACCAGCAACAGCTTTCAGGGCTAGCACCTTCATTGTGGGAGAAGGAGCCTGACATTACCCATTTTGGAAAAAGGATCTGCCGAGAAAGGACATGATGACATGTCCCGTCTCTGGGAAAGCACAGATCCCTAGTGATGTTCTGCCTCAGAATATGCTGCCAAGGGAAGGTGAAGACCAGCACCAGCTTTCAGGGGCTACCACCTTCATTGTGGGAGAAGGAGCCGGACGTTTCCCGTTTGGGAAAAAAGCTCTGCCGAGAAAGGACACGATGACATCTCCCGTCCCTGAGAAAGCACAGATCCGAAGCGCTGCTGTGCCTGTGAATAGGGTGCACGGGGAAGGTGAAGACCAGCAACAGCTTTCTGGGCTAGCACCTTCCTTGTGGGAGAAGGAGCCGGACGTTTCCCATTTTGGAAAAAGGCTCTGCCGAGAAAGGACACGATGACATCTCCCGTCTCTGGGAAAGCACAGATCCCAAGCGTTGCTGTGCTTATTAATAGGCTGCCCAGGGATGGTGAAGACCAGCAACAGCTTTCTGGGCTAGCACCTTCCTTGTGGCAGAAGGAGCCGGACGTTTCCCGTTTGGGAAATAGTCTCTGCCGAGAACGGACACGATGACATGTCCCGTCTCTGGGAAAGCACAGATCCCAAGCGCTGCTGTGCCTGTGAATAGGGTGCCAAGGGAAGGTGAAGACCAGCAACAGCTTTCAGGGCTGGCCCCTTCCTTGTGGGAGAAGGAGCCGGACGTTTCCCGTTTGGGAAAAAGGCTCTGCCGAGAAAGGACATGATGACATGTCCCGTCTCTGGGAAAGCACAGATCCCTAGTGATGTTCTGCCTCTGAATATGCTGCCAAGGGAAGGTGAAGAGCAGCAACAGCTTTCAGGGCTGGCCCCTTCCTTGTGGCAGAAGGAGCCGGACGTTTCCCGTTTTGGAAAAATACTCTGCCGAGAATGGACACGATGACATGTCCCGTCTCTGGGAAAGCACAGAGCCCAAGCGTTGCTGTGCTTATTAATAGGCTGCCCAGGGAAGGTGAAGACCAGCAACAGCTTTCAGGGCTAGCACCTTCACTGTGGGAGAAGGAGCCGGACTTTTCCCGTTTGGGAAAAAGCTCTGCCGAGAACGGACATGATGACATGTCCCGTCTCTGAGCAAGCATAGATTGGAAGCGCTGCTGTGCTTATTAATAGGCTGCCCAGGGAAGGTGAAGTCCAGCAGGAGCTTTCAGTGCTGGCCCCTTCCTTGTGGCAGAAGGAGCCGGACGTTTCCCGTTTGGGAAAAAGGCTCTGCCGAGAACGGACACGATGACATGTCCCGTCTCTGGGAAAGCACAGGTCCCTAGTGATGTTCTGCCTGTGAATAGGGTGCACGGGGAAGGTGAAGAGCAGCATCAGCTTTCTGGGCTGGCCCCTTCCTTGTGGCAGAAGGAGCCGGACGTTTCCCGTTTTGGAAAAATACTCTGCCGAGAATGGACATGATGACATGTCCCGTCTCTGGGAAAGCACAGATCCCAAGCGTTGCTGTGCTTATTAATAGGCTGCCCAGGGAAGGTGAAGACCAGCAACAACTTTTAGGGCTGGCCCCTTCCTTGTGGCAGAAGGAGCCGGACGTTTCCCGTTTGGGAAAAAAGCTCTGCCGAGAAAGGACACGATGACATCTCCCGTCCCTGAGAAAGCACAGATCCGAAGCGCTGCTGTGCCTGTGAATAGGGTGCACGGGGAAGGTGAAGACCAGCAACAGCTTTCTGGGCTAGCACCTTCCTTGTGGGAGAAGGAGCCGGACGTTTCCCATTTTGGAAAAAGGCTCTGCCGAGAAAGGACACGATGACATGTCCCGTCTCTGGGAAAGCACAGATCCAAAGCGCTGCTGTGCGTGTGAATAGGGTGCACGGGGAAGGTGAAGACCAGGAACAGCTTTCAGGGCTAGCACCTTCATTGTGGGAGAAGGAGCCTGACATTACCCATTTTGGAAAAAGGATCTGCCGAGAAAGGACATGATGACATGTCCCGTCTCTGGGAAAGCACAGATCCCTAGTGATGTTCTGCCTCAGAATATGCTGCCAAGGGAAGGTGAAGACCAGCACCAGCTTTCAGGGGCTACCACCTTCATTGTGGGAGAAGGAGCCGGACGTTTCCCGTTTGGGAAAAAAGCTCTGCCGAGAAAGGACACGATGACATCTCCCGTCCCTGAGAAAGCACAGATCCGAAGCGCTGCTGTGCCTGTGAATAGGGTGCACGGGGAAGGTGAAGACCAGCAACAGCTTTCTGGGCTAGCACCTTCCTTGTGGGAGAAGGAGCCGGACGTTTCCCATTTTGGAAAAAGGCTCTGCCGAGAAAGGACACGATGACATCTCCCGTCTCTGGGAAAGCACAGATCCCAAGCGTTGCTGTGCTTATTAATAGGCTGCCCAGGGATGGTGAAGACCAGCAACAGCTTTCTGGGCTAGCACCTTCCTTGTGGCAGAAGGAGCCGGACGTTTCCCGTTTGGGAAATAGTCTCTGCCGAGAACGGACACGATGACATGTCCCGTCTCTGGGAAAGCACAGATCCCAAGCGCTGCTGTGCCTGTGAATAGGGTGCCAAGGGAAGGTGAAGACCAGCAACAGCTTTCAGGGCTGGCCCCTTCCTTGTGGGAGAAGGAGCCGGACGTTTCCCGTTTGGGAAAAAGGCTCTGCCGAGAAAGGACATGATGACATGTCCCGTCTCTGGGAAAGCACAGATCCCTAGTGATGTTCTGCCTCTGAATATGCTGCCAAGGGAAGGTGAAGAGCAGCAACAGCTTTCAGGGCTGGCCCCTTCCTTGTGGCAGAAGGAGCCGGACGTTTCCCGTTTTGGAAAAATACTCTGCCGAGAATGGACACGATGACATGTCCCGTCTCTGGGAAAGCACAGAGCCCAAGCGTTGCTGTGCTTATTAATAGGCTGCCCAGGGAAGGTGAAGACCAGCAACAGCTTTCAGGGCTAGCACCTTCACTGTGGGAGAAGGAGCCGGACTTTTCCCGTTTGGGAAAAAGCTCTGCCGAGAACGGACATGATGACATGTCCCGTCTCTGAGCAAGCATAGATTGGAAGCGCTGCTGTGCTTATTAATAGGCTGCCCAGGGAAGGTGAAGTCCAGCAGGAGCTTTCAGTGCTGGCCCCTTCCTTGTGGCAGAAGGAGCCGGACGTTTCCCGTTTGGGAAAAAGGCTCTGCCGAGAACGGACACGATGACATGTCCCGTCTCTGGGAAAGCACAGGTCCCTAGTGATGTTCTGCCTGTGAATAGGGTGCACGGGGAAGGTGAAGAGCAGCATCAGCTTTCTGGGCTGGCCCCTTCCTTGTGGCAGAAGGAGCCGGACGTTTCCCGTTTTGGAAAAATACTCTGCCGAGAATGGACATGATGACATGTCCCGTCTCTGGGAAAGCACAGATCCCAAGCGTTGCTGTGCTTATTAATAGGCTGCCCAGGGAAGGTGAAGACCAGCAACAACTTTTAGGGCTGGCCCCTTCCTTGTGGCAGAAGGAGCCGGACGTTTCCCGTTTGGGAAAAAAGCTCTGCCGAGAAAGGACACGATGACATCTCCCGTCCCTGAGAAAGCACAGATCCGAAGCGCTGCTGTGCCTGTGAATAGGGTGCACGGGGAAGGTGAAGACCAGCAACAGCTTTCTGGGCTAGAACCTTCCTTGTGGGAGAAGGAGCCGGACGTTTCCCATTTTGGAAAAAGGCTCTGCCGAGAAAGGACACGATGACATGTCCCGTCTCTGGGAAAGCACAGATCCCAAGCGCTGCTGTGCCTGTGAATAGGGTGCCAAGGGAAGGTGAAGACCAGCAACAGCTTTCAGGGCTAGCACCTTCATTGTGGGAGAATGAGCCGGACGTTTCCCGTTTGGGAAAAAGTCTCTGCCGAGAAAGGACACGATCACATGTCCCGTCCCTGAGAAAGCACAGAATCCAAGCTCTGCGGTGCCTATGAATAGGGTGCCCAGGGAAGGTAAAGACCAGCAACAGCTTTCTGGGCTAGCACCTTCCTTGTGGGAGAAGGAGCCGGACGTTTCCACTTTCGGAAAAAGGCTCTGCCGAGAACGGACACGATGACATGTCCCGTCTCTGGGAAAGCACAGATCCCAAGCGTTGCTGTGCTTATTAATAGGCTGCCCAGGGAAGGTGAAGGCCAGCAACAGCTTTAAGGGCTGGCCCCTTCCTTGTGGCAGAAGGAGCCGGACGTTTCTCATTTCGGAAAAATACTCTGCCGAGAACGGACACGATGACATGTCCCATCTCTGGGAAAGCACAGATCCCAAGCGCTGCTGTGCCTGTGAATAGGCTGCCCAGGGAAGGTGAAGACCAGCAACAGCTTTCAGGGCTGGACCCTTCCTTGTGGGAGAAGGAGCCGGACGTTTCCCGTTTGGGAAAAAAGCTCTGCCGAGAAAGGACACGATGACATCTCCCGTCCCTGAGAAAGCACAGATCCGAAGCGCTGCTGTGCCTGTGAATAGGGTGCACGGGGAAGGTGAAGACCAGCAACAGCTTTCTGGGCTAGCACCTTCCTTGTGGGAGAAGGAGCCGGACATTTCCCATTTTGGAAAAAGGCTCTGCCGAGAAAGGACACGATGACATCTCCCTTCTCTGGGAAAGCACAGATCCCAAGCGTTGCTGTGCTTATTAATAGGCTGCCCAGGGATGGTGAAGACCAGCAACAGCTTTCTGGGCTAGCACCTTCCTTGTGGCAGAAGGAGCCGGACGTTTCCCGTTTGGGAAATAGTCTCTGCCGAGAACGGACACGATGACATCTCCCGTCTCTGGGAAAGCACAGATCCCAAGCGCTGCTGTGCCTGTGAATAGGGTGCCAAGGGAAGGTGAAGACCAGCAACAGCTTTCAGGGCTGGCCCCTTCCTTGTGGGAGAAGGAGCCGGACGTTTCCCGTTTGGGAAAAAGGCTCTGCCGAGAAAGGACATGATGACATGTCCCGTCTCTGGGAAAGCACAGATCCCTAGTGATGTTCTGCCTCTGAATATGCTGCCAAGGGAAGGTGAAGAGCAGCAACAGCTTTCAGGGCTGGCCCCTTCCTTGTGGCAGAAGGAGCCGGACGTTTCCCGTTTTGGAAAAATACTCTGCCGAGAATGGACACGATGACATGTCCCGTCTCTGGGAAAGCACAGAGCCCAAGCGTTGCTGTGCTTATTAATAGGCTGCCCAGGGAAGGTGAAGACCAGCAACAGCTTTCAGGGCTAGCACCTTCACTGTGGGAGAAGGAGCCGGACTTTTCCCGTTTGGGAAAAAGCTCTGCCGAGAACGGACATGATGACATGTCCCGTCTCTGAGCAAGCATAGATTGGAAGCGCTGCTGTGCTTATTAATAGGCTGCCCAGGGAAGGTGAAGTCCAGCAGGAGCTTTCAGTGCTGGCCCCTTCCTTGTGGCAGAAGGAGCCGGACGTTTCCCGTTTGGGAAAAAGGCTCTGCCGAGAACGGACACGATGACATGTCCCGTCTCTGGGAAAGCACAGGTCCCTAGTGATGTTCTGCCTGTGAATAGGGTGCACGGGGAAGGTGAAGAGCAGCATCAGCTTTCTGGGCTGGCCCCTTCCTTGTGGCAGAAGGAGCCGGACGTTTCCCGTTTTGGAAAAATACTCTGCCGAGAATGGACATGATGACATGTCCCGTCTCTGGGAAAGCACAGATCCCAAGCGTTGCTGTGCTTATTAATAGGCTGCCCAGGGAAGGTGAAGACCAGCAACAACTTTTAGGGCTGGCCCCTTCCTTGTGGCAGAAGGAGCCGGACGTTTCCCGTTTGGGAAAAAAGCTCTGCCGAGAAAGGACACGATGACATCTCCCGTCCCTGAGAAAGCACAGATCCGAAGCGCTGCTGTGCCTGTGAATAGGGTGCACGGGGAAGGTGAAGACCAGCAACAGCTTTCTGGGCTAGCACCTTCCTTGTGGGAGAAGGAGCCGGACGTTTCCCATTTTGGAAAAAGGCTCTGCCGAGAAAGGACACGATGACATGTCCCGTCTCTGGGAAAGCACAGATCCCAAGCGCTGCTGTGCCTGTGAATAGGGTGCCAAGGGAAGGTGAAGACCAGCAACAGCTTTCAGGGCTAGCACCTTCATTGTGGGAGAATGAGCCGGACGTTTCCCGTTTGGGAAAAAGTCTCTGCCGAGAAAGGACACGATCACATGTCCCGTCCCTGAGAAAGCACAGAATCCAAGCTCTGCGGTGCCTATGAATAGGGTGCCCAGGGAAGGTAAAGACCAGCAACAGCTTTCTGGGCTAGCACCTTCCTTGTGGGAGAAGGAGCCGGACGTTTCCACTTTCGGAAAAAGGCTCTGCCGAGAACGGACACGATGACATGTCCCGTCTCTGGGAAAGCACAGATCCCAAGCGTTGCTGTGCTTATTAATAGGCTGCCCAGGGAAGGTGAAGGCCAGCAACAGCTTTAAGGGCTGGCCCCTTCCTTGTGGCAGAAGGAGCCGGACGTTTCTCATTTCGGAAAAATACTCTGCCGAGAACGGACACGATGACATGTCCCATCTCTGGGAAAGCACAGATCCCAAGCGCTGCTGTGCCTGTGAATAGGCTGCCCAGGGAAGGTGAAGACCAGCAACAGCTTTCAGGGCTGGACCCTTCCTTGTGGGAGAAGGAGCCGGACGTTTCCCGTTTGGGAAAAAAGCTCTGCCGAGAAAGGACACGATGACATCTCCCGTCCCTGAGAAAGCACAGATCCGAAGCGCTGCTGTGCCTGTGAATAGGGTGCACGGGGAAGGTGAAGACCAGCAACAGCTTTCTGGGCTAGCACCTTCCTTGTGGGAGAAGGAGCCGGACGTTTCCCATTTTGGAAAAAGGCTCTGCCGAGAAAGGACACGATGACATCTCCCTTCTCTGGGAAAGCACAGATCCCAAGCGTTGCTGTGCTTATTAATAGGCTGCCCAGGGATGGTGAAGACCAGCAACAGCTTTCTGGGCTAGCACCTTCCTTGTGGCAGAAGGAGCCGGACGTTTCCCGTTTGGGAAATAGTCTCTGCCGAGAACGGACACGATGACATGTCCCGTCTCTGGGAAAGCACAGATCCCAAGCGCTGCTGTGCCTGTGAATAGGGTGCCAAGGGAAGGTGAAGACCAGCAACAGCTTTCAGGGCTGGCCCCTTCCTTGTGGGAGAAGGAGCCGGACGTTTCCCGTTTGGGAAAAAGGCTCTGCCGAGAAAGGACATGATGACATGTCCCGTCTCTGGGAAAGCACAGATCCCTAGTGATGTTCTGCCTCTGAATATGCTGCCAAGGGAAGGTGAAGAGCAGCAACAGCTTTCAGGGCTGGCCCCTTCCTTGTGGCAGAAGGAGCCGGACGTTTCCCGTTTTGGAAAAATACTCTGCCGAGAATGGACACGATGACATGTCCCGTCTCTGGGAAAGCACAGAGCCCAAGCGTTGCTGTGCTTATTAATAGGCTGCCCAGGGAAGGTGAAGACCAGCAACAGCTTTCAGGGCTAGCACCTTCACTGTGGGAGAAGGAGCCGGACTTTTCCCGTTTGGGAAAAAGCTCTGCCGAGAACGGACATGATGACATGTCCCGTCTCTGAGCAAGCATAGATTGGAAGCGCTGCTGTGCTTATTAATAGGCTGCCCAGGGAAGGTGAAGTCCAGCAGGAGCTTTCAGTGCTGGCCCCTTCCTTGTGGCAGAAGGAGCCGGACGTTTCCCGTTTGGGAAAAAGGCTCTGCCGAGAACGGACACGATGACATGTCCCGTCTCTGGGAAAGCACAGGTCCCTAGTGATGTTCTGCCTGTGAATAGGGTGCACGGGGAAGGTGAAGAGCAGCATCAGCTTTCTGGGCTGGCCCCTTCCTTGTGGCAGAAGGAGCCGGACGTTTCCCGTTTTGGAAAAATACTCTGCCGAGAATGGACATGATGACATGTCCCGTCTCTGGGAAAGCACAGATCCCAAGCGTTGCTGTGCTTATTAATAGGCTGCCCAGGGAAGGTGAAGACCAGCAACAACTTTTAGGGCTGGCCCCTTCCTTGTGGCAGAAGGAGCCGGACGTTTCCCGTTTGGGAAAAAAGCTCTGCCGAGAAAGGACACGATGACATGTCCCGTCCCTGAGAAAGCACAGATCCGAAGCGCTGCTGTGCCTGTGAATAGGGTGCACGGGGAAGGTGAAGACCAGCAACAGCTTTCTGGGCTAGCACCTTCCTTGTGGGAGAAGGAGCCGGACGTTTCCCATTTTGGAAAAAGGCTCTGCCGAGAAAGGACATGATGACATGTCCCGTCTCTGGGAAAGCACAGATCCCAAGCGCTGCTGTGCCTGTGAATAGGGTGCCAAGGGAAGGTGAAGACCAGCAACAGCTTTCAGGGCTAGCACCTTCATTGTGGGAGGAGGAGCCGGACTTTTCCCGTTTGGGAAAAAGTCTCTGCCGAGAAAGGACACGATCACATGTCCCGTCCCTGAGAAAGCACAGAATCCAAGCTCTGCGGTGCCTATGAATAGGGTGCCCAGGGAAGGTAAAGACCAGCAACAGCTTTCTGGGCTAGCACCTTCCTTGTGGGAGAAGGAGCCGGACGTTTCCACTTTCGGAAAAAGGCTCTGCCGAGAACGGACACGATGACATGTCCCGTCTCTGGGAAAGCACAGATCCCAAGCGTTGCTGTGCTTATTAATAGGCTGCCCAGGGAAGGTGAAGGCCAGCAACAGCTTTAAGGCTGGCCACTTCCTTGTGGCAGAAGGAGCCGGACGTTTCTCATTTCGGAAAAATACTCTGCCGAGAACGGACACGATGACATGTCCCATCTCTGGGAAAGCACAGATCCCAAGCGCTGCTGTGCCTGTGAATAGGCTGCCAAGGGAAGGTGAAGACCAGCAACAGCTTTCAGGGCTGGACCCTTCCTTGTGGGAGAAGGAGCCGGACGTTTCCCGTTTGGGAAAAAAGCTCTGCCGAGAAAGGACACGATGACATCTCCCGTCCCTGAGAAAGCACAGATCCGAAGCGCTGCTGTGCCTGTGAATAGGGTGCACGGGGAAGGTGAAGACCAGCAACAGCTTTCTGGGCTAGCACCTTCCTTGTGGGAGAAGGAGCCGGACATTTCCCATTTTGGAAAAAGGCTCTGCCGAGAAAGGACACGATGACATCTCCCGTCTCTGGGAAAGCACAGATCCCAAGCGTTGCTGTGCTTATTAATAGGCTGCCCAGGGATGGTGAAGACCAGCAACAGCTTTCTGGGCTAGCACCTTCCTTGTGGCAGAAGGAGCCGGACGTTTCCCGTTTGGGAAATAGTCTCTGCCGAGAACGGACACGATGACATGTCCCGTCTCTGGGAAAGCACAGATCCCAAGCGCTGCTGTGCCTGTGAATAGGGTGCCAAGGGAAGGTGAAGACCAGCAACAGCTTTCAGGGCTGGCCCCTTCCTTGTGGGAGAAGGAGCCGGACGTTTCCCGTTTGGGAAAAAGGCTCTGCCGAGAAAGGACATGATGACATGTCCCGTCTCTGGGAAAGCACAGATCCCTAGTGATGTTCTGCCTCTGAATATGCTGCCAAGGGAAGGTGAAGAGCAGCAACAGCTTTCAGGGCTGGCCCCTTCCTTGTGGCAGAAGGAGCCGGACGTTTCCCGTTTTGGAAAAATACTCTGCCGAGAATGGACACGATGACATGTCCCGTCTCTGGGAAAGCACAGAGCCCAAGCGTTGCTGTGCTTATTAATAGGCTGCCCAGGGAAGGTGAAGACCAGCAACAGCTTTCAGGGCTAGCACCTTCACTGTGGGAGAAGGAGCCGGACTTTTCCCGTTTGGGAAAAAGCTCTGCCGAGAACGGACATGATGACATGTCCCGTCTCTGAGCAAGCATAGATTTGAAGCTCTGCTGTGCTTATTAATAGGCTGCCCAGGGAAGGTGAAGTCCAGCAGGAGCTTTCAGTGCTGGCCCCTTCCTTGTGGCAGAAGGAGCCGGACGTTTCCCGTTTGGGAAAAAGGCTCTGCCGAGAACGGACACGATGACATGTCCCGTCTCTGGGAAAGCACAGGTCCCTAGTGATGTTCTGCCTGTGAATAGGGTGCACGGGGAAGGTGAAGAGCAGCATCAGCTTTCTGGGCTGGCCCCTTCCTTGTGGCAGAAGGAGCCGGACGTTTCCCGTTTTGGAAAAATACTCTGCCGAGAATGGACATGATGACATGTCCCGTCTCTGGGAAAGCACAGATCCCAAGCGTTGCTGTGCTTATTAATAGGCTGCCCAGGGAAGGTGAAGACCAGCAACAACTTTTAGGGCTGGCCCCTTCCTTGTGGCAGAAGGAGCCGGACGTTTCCCGTTTGGGAAAAAAGCTCTGCCGAGAAAGGACACGATGACATCTCCCGTCCCTGAGAAAGCACAGATCCAAAGCGCTGCTGTGCGTGTGAATAGGGTGCACGGGGAAGGTGAAGACCAGCAACAGCTTTCAGGGCTAGCACCTTCATTGTGGGAGAAGGAGCCTGACATTACCCATTTTGGAAAAAGGCTCTGCCGAGAAAGGACACGATGACATGTCCCGTCTCTGGGAAAGCACAGATCCCTAGTGATGTTCTGCCTCAGAATATGCTGCCAAGGGAAGGTGAAGACCAGCAACAGCTTTCAGGGGCTAGCACCTTCATTGTGGGAGAAGGAGCCGGACGTTTCCCGTTTGGGAAAAAAGCTCTGCCGAGAAAGGACACGATGACATCTCCCGTCCCTGAGAAAGCACAGATCCGAAGCGCTGCTGTGCCTGTGAATAGGGTGCACGGGGAAGGTGAAGACCAGCAACAGCTTTCTGGGCTAGCACCTTCCTTGTGGGAGAAGGAGCCGGACGTTTCCCATTTTGGAAAAAGGCTCTGCCGAGAAAGGACACGATGACATGTACCGTCTCTGGGAAAGCACAGTTCCCATGCGCTGCTGTGCCTATGAATAGGGTGCATGGGGAAGGTGAAGAACAGCAACAGCTTTCAGGGCTAGCACCTTCACTGTGGGAGAAGGAGACGGACGTTTCCCTTTTGGGAAAAAGGCTCTGCCGAGAAAGGACACCATCACATGTCCCGTCCCTGAGAAAGCACAGAATCCAAGGTCTGCGGTGCCTATGAATAGGCTGCCCAGGGAAGGTGAAGACCAGCAGCAGCATTCAGGGCTGGCCCCTTCCTTCTGGGAGAAGGAGCCGGACGTTTCCCGTTTGGGAAAAAGGCTCTGCCGAGAAAGGACACGATGACATCTCCCATCCCTGAGAAAGCACAGATCCGAAGCGCTGCTGTGCCTGTGAATAGGGTGCACGGGGAAGGTGAAGACCAGCAACAGCTTTCTCGGCTAGCACCTTCATTGTGGGAGAAGGAGCCGGAAGTTTCCCATTTTGGAAAAAGGCTCTGCCGAGAAAGGACACGATGACATGTACCGACTCTGGGAAAGCACAGATCCCAAGCGTTGCTGTGCTTATTAATAGGCTGCCCAGGGAAGGTGAAGACCAGCAACAGCTTTCAGGGCTAGCACCTTCATTATGGGAGAAGGAGCCGGACGTTTCCCGTTTGGGAAAACGGCTCTGCCGAGAAAGGACATGATGACATGTCCCGTCTCTGGGAAAGCACAGATCCCTAGTGATGTTCTGCCTCTGAATATGCTGCCAAGGGAAGGTGAAGAGCAGCAGCAGCTTTCAGGGCTGGCCCCTTCCTTGTGGCAGAAGGAGCCGGACGTTTCCCTTTTGGGAAAAAGGCTCTGCCGAGAACGGACACGATGACATGTCGCGTCTCTGGGAAAGCACAGATCCCGTGCGCTGCTGTGCCTATGTATAGGGTGCATAGGGAAGGTGAAGACCAGGAAGAGCTTTCAGGGCTGGCCCCTTCCTTGTGGGAGAAGGAGCTGCACGTTTCCCATTTCGGAAAAAGGCTCTGCCGAGAACGGACACGATGACATGTCCCGTCTCTGGGAAAGCACAGATCCCAAGCGCTGCTGTGCCTGTGAATAGGCTGCCCAGGGAAGTTGAAGACCAGCAACAGCTTTCAGTGCTGGACCCTTCCTTGTGGGAGAAGGAGCCGGACGTTTCCCGTTTGGGAAAAAGTCTCTGCCGAGAAAGGAGACGATCACATGTCCCGTCCCTGAGAAAGCACAGAATCCAAGCTCTCGGGTGCCTATGAATAGGGTGCCCAGGGAAGGTAAAGACCAGCAACAGCTTTCAGGGCTAGCACCTTCCTTGTGGGAGAAGGAGCCGGACGTTTCCACTTTCGGAAAAAGGCTCTGCCGAGAACGGACACGATGACATGTCCCGTCTCTGGGAAAGCACAGGTCCCAAGCGCTGCTGTGCCTATGAATAGGGTGCATGGGGAAGGTGAAGACCAGCAACAGCTTTCAGGGCTAGCACCTTCCTTGTGGCAGAAGGAATCGGACGTTTCCCTTTTGGGAAAAAGGCTCTGCCGAGAACGGACACGATGACATGTCCCGTCTCTGAGAAAGCATAGACTGCAAGCGCTGCTGTGCTTATTAATAGGCTGCCCAGGGAAGGTGAAGTCCAGCAGCAGCTTTCAGTGCTGGCCTCTTCCTTGTGGCAGAAGGAGCCGGACGTTTCCCGTTTGGAAAAAAGGCTCTGCCGAGAACGGACACGATGACATGTCCCGTCTCTGGGAAAGCACAGATCCCTAGTGATGTTCTGCCTGTGAATAGGGTGCACGGGGAAGGTGAAGAGCAGCAACAGCTTTCAGGGCTGGCCCCTTCCTTGTGGCAGAAGGAGCCGGACATTTCCCGTTTTGGAGAAATACTCTGCCGAGAACGGACACGATGACATGTCCCGTCTCTGGGAAAGTACAGAGCCCAAGCGTTGCTGTGCTTATTAATAGGCTGCCCAGGGAAGGTGAAGACCAGCAGCAGCTTTCAGGGCTAGAACCTTCACTGTGGGAGAAGGAGCCGACTTTTCCCGTTTGGGAAAAAGCTCTGCCGAGAACGGACACGATGACATGTCCCGTCTCTGGGAAAGCACAGATCCCAAGCGCTGCTGTTCTTATTAATAGGCTGCCCAGGGAAGGTGAAGACCAGCAGGAGCTTTCAGGGCTGGCCCCTTCCTTGTGGCAGAAGGAGCCGGACGTTTCCCTTTTGGGAAAAAGGCTCTGCCGAGAAAGGACACGATCACATGTCCCGTCTCTGGGAAAGCACAGAATCCAAGCTCTGCGGTGCCTATGAATAGGGTGCCCAGGGAAGGTAAAGACCAGCAAGAGCTTTCAGGGCTGGCCCCTTCCTTGTGGCAGAAGGAGCCGGACGTTTCGCGTTTGGGAAAAAGTCTCTGCCGAGAACGGACACGATGACATGTCCCGTCTCTGGGAAAGCACAGATCCCAAGCGCTGCTGTGCCTGTGAATAGGGTGCCAAGGGAAGGTGAAGACCAGCAACAGCTTTCAGGGCTGGCCCCTTCCTTGTGGGAGAAGGAGCCGGACGTTTCCCGTTTGGGAAAAAGGCTCTTCCGAGAAAGGACATGATGACATGTCCCGTCTCTGGGAAAGCACAGATCCCTAGTGATGTTCTGCCTCTGAATATGCTGCCAAGGGAAGGTGAAGACCAGCAACAGCTTTCAGGGCTGGCCCCTTCCTTGTGGCAGAAGGAGCCGGACGTTTCCCTTTTGGGAAAGAGTCTCTGCCGAGAACGGACACGATGACATGTCCCGTCTCTGGGAAAGCACAGGTCCCAAGCGCTGCTGTGCCTATGAATAGGGTGCATGGGGAAGGTGAAGACCAGCAACAGCTTTCAGGGCTAGCACCTTCCTTGTGGCAGAAGGAATCGGACGTTTCCCTTTTGGGAAAAAGGCTCTGCCGAGAACGGACATGATGACATGTCCCGGCTCTGAGAAAGCATAGATTGCAAGTGCTGCTGTGCTTATTAATAGGCTGTCCAGGGAAGGTGAAGACCAGCAACAACTTTTAGGGCTGGCCCCTTCCTTGTGGCAGAAGGAGCCGGACGTTTCCCGTTTGGGAAAAAAGCTCTGCCGAGAAAGGACACGATGACATCTCCCGTCCCTGAGAAAGCACAGATCCGAAGCGCTGCTGTGCGTGTGAATAGGGTGCACGGGGAAGGTGAAGACCAGCAACAGCTTTCTGGGCTAGCACCTTCATTGTGGGAGAAGGAGCCGGACATTTCCCATTTTCGAAAAAGGCTCTGCCGAGAAAGGACATGATGACATGTCCCGTCTCTGGGAAAGCACAGATCCCAAGCGTTGCTGTGCTTATTAATAGGCTGCCCAGGGAAGGTGAAGACCAGCAACAGCTTTCAGGGCTGGCCCCTTCCTTGTGGCAGAAGGAGCCGGACGTTTCCCTTTTGGGAAAAAGGCTCTGCCGAGAATGGATACGATGACATGTCCCGTCTCTGGGAAAGCACAGATCCCATGCGCTGCTGTGCCTATGAATAGGGTGCATGGGGAAGGTGAAGACCAGCAACAGCTTTCAGGGCTAGCACCTTCCTTGTGGGAGAAGGAGCCGGACGTTTCGCGTTTGGGAAAAAGGCTCTGCCGAGAACGGACACGATGACATGTCCCGTCTCTTAGAAAGCATAGATCGCAAGCGCTGCTGTGCTTATTAATAGGCTGCCCAGGGAAGGTGAAGAGCAGCAACAGCTTTCAGGGCTGGCCCCTTCCTTGTGGGAGAAGGAGCCGGACGTTTCCCGTTTTGGAAAAATACTCTGCCGAGAATGGACACGATGACATGTCCCGTCTCTGGGAAAGCACAGAGCCCAAGCGTTGCTGTGCTTATTAATAGGCTGCCCAGGGAAGGTGAAGACCAGCAACAGCTTTCTGGGCTAGCACCTTCATTGTGGGAGAAGGAGCCGGACGTTTCCCGTTTGGGAAAAAGGTTCTGCCGAGAACGGACACGATGACATGTCCCGTCTCTGGGAAAGCACAGATCCCAAGCGCTGCTGTGCCTGTGAATAGGGTGCCAAGGGAAGGTGAAGACCAGCAACAGCTTTCAGGGCTGGCCCCTTCTTTGTGGGAGAAGGAGCCGGACTTTTCCCGTTTGAGAAAAAGGCTCTGCCGAGAACGGACATGATGACATGTCCCGTCTCTGAGAAAGCATAGATTGCAAGCGCTGCTGTGCTTATTAATAGGCTGCCCAGGGAAGGTGAAGTCCAGCAGGAGCTTTCAGTGCTGGCCCCTTCCTTGTGGCAGAAGGAGCCGGACGTTTCCCGTTTGGGAAAAAGGCTCTGCCGAGAACGGACACGATGACATGTCCCGTCTCTGGGAAAGCACAGATCCCTAGTGATGTTCTGCCTGTGAATAGGGTGCACGGGGAAGGTGAAGAGCAGCAACAGCTTTCAGGGCTGGCCCCTTCCTTGTGGCAGAAGGAGCCGGACGTTTCCGGTTTTGGAAAAATACTCTGCCGAGAATGGACATGATGACATGTCCCGTCTCTGGGAAAGCACAGATCCCAAGCGTTGCTGTGCTTATTAATAGGCTGCCCAGGGAAGGTGAAGACCAGCAACAACTTTTAGGGCTGGCCCCTTCCTTGTGGCAGAAGGAGCCGGACGTTTCCCGTTTGGGAAAAAAGCTCTGCCGAGAAAGGAGACGATCACATGTCCCGTCCCTGAGAAAGCACAGAATCCAAGCTCTCCGGTGCCTATGAATAGGGTGCCCAGGGAAGGTAAAGACCAGCAACAGCTTTCTGGGCTAGCACCTTCATTGTGGGAGAAGGAGCCGGACATTTCCCATTTTCGAAAAAGGCTCTGCCGAGAAAGGACATGATGACATGTCCCGTCTCTGGGAAAGCACAGATCCCTAGTGATGTTCTGCCTCTGAATATGCTGCCAAGGGAAGGTGAAGACCAGCAGCAGCTTTCAGGGCTGGCCCCTTCCTTGTGGCAGAAGGAGCCGGACGTTTCCCTTTTGGGAAAAAGGCTCTGCCGAGAACGGACTCGATGACATGTACCGTCTCTGGGAAAGCACAGATCCCATGCGCTGCTGTGCCTATGAATAGGGTGCACGGGGAAGGTAAAGACCAGCAACAGCTTTCAGGGCTAGCACCTTCCTTGTGGCAGAAGGAATCGGATGTTTCCCTTTTGGGAAAAAGTCTCTGCCGAGAAAGGACACGATGACATGTACCGTCTCTGGGAAAGCACAGATCCCAAGCGTTGCTGTGCTTTTTAATAGGCTGCCCAGGGAAGGTGAAGACCAGCAACAGCTTTCTGGGCTAGCACCTTCATTGTGGGAGAAGGAGCCGGACGTTTCCCATTTCGGAAAAAGGCTCTGCCGAGAAAGGACACGATGACATGTCCCGTCTCTGGGAAAGCACAGATCCCAAGCGTTGCTGTGCTTATTAATAGGCTGCCCAGGGAAGGTGAAGACCAGCAACAGCTTTCTGGGCTAGCACCTTCCTTGTGGGAGAAGGAGCCGGACGTTTCCCGTTTGGGAAAAAGTCTCTTCCGAGAAAGGACACGATGACATGTCCCGTCTCTGGGAAAGCACAGATCCCAAGCGCTGCTGTGCCTGTGAATAGGGTGCCAAGGGAAGGTGAAGACCAGCAACAGCTTTCAGGGCTGGCCCCTTCCTTGTGGGAGAATGAGCCGGACGTTTCCCGTTTGGGAAAAAGGCTCTTCCGAGAAAGGACATGATGACATGTCCCGTCTCTGGGAAAGCACAGATCCCTAGTGATGTTCTGCATCTGAATATGCTGCCAAGGGAAGGTGAAGACCAGCAACAGCTTTCAGGGCTGGCCCCTTCCTTGTGGCAGAAGGAGCCGGACGTTTCCCTTTTGGGAAATAGTCTCTGCCGAGAACGGACACGATGACATGTCCCTTCTCTGGGAAAGCACAGGTCCCAAGCGCTGCTGTGCCTATGAATAGGGTGCATGGGGAAGGTGAAGACCAGCAACAGCTTTCAGGGCTAGCACCTTCCTTGTGGCAGAAGGAATCGGACGTTTCCCTTTTGGGAAAAAGGCTCTGCCGAGAACGGACATGATGACATGTCCCGGCTCTGAGAAAGCATAGATTGCAAGTGCTGCTGTGCTTATTAATAGGCTGCCCAGGGAAGGTGAAGACCAGCAACAACTTTTAGGGCTGGCCCCTTCCTTGTGGCAGAAGGAGCCGGACGTTTCCCGTTTGGGAAAAAAGCTCTGCCGAGAAAGGACACGATGACATCTCCCGTCCCTGAGAAAGCACAGATCCGAAGCGCTGCTGTGCCTGTGAATAGGGTGCACGGGGAAGGTGAAGACCAGCAACAGCTTTCTGGGCTAGCACCTTCCTTGTGGGAGAAGGAGCCGGACATTTCCCATTTTCGAAAAAGGCTCTGCCGAGAAAGGACATGATGACATGTCCCGTCTCTGGGAAAGCACAGATCCCTAGTGATGTTCTGCCTCTGAATATGCTGCCAAGGGAAGGTGAAGACCAGCAGGAGCTTTCAGGGCTGGCCCCTTCCTTGTGGCAGAAGGAGCCGGACGTTTCCCTTTTGGGAAAAAGGCTCTGCCGAGAATGGATACGATGACATGTCCCGTCTCTGTGAAAGCACAGATCCCATGCGCTGCTGTGCCTATGTATAGGGTGCATGGGGAAGGTGAAGACCAGCAAGAGCTTTCAGGGCTGGCCCCTTCCTTGTGGGAGAAGGAGCCGGACGTTTCCCTTTTGGGAAAAAGTCTCTGCCGAGAAAGGAGACGATCACATGTCCCGTCCCTGAGAAAGCACAGAATCCAAGCTCTCCGGTGCCTATGAATAGGGTGCCCAGGTAAGGTAAAGACCAGCAAGAGCTTTCTGGGCTAGCACCTTCCTTGTGGGAGAAGGAGCCGGACGTTTCCACTTTTGGAAAAAGGCTCTGCCGAGAACGGACACGATGACATGTCCCGTCTCTGGGAAAGCACAGGTCCCAAGCGCTGCTGTGCCTATGAATAGGGTGCATGGGGAAGGTGAAGACCAGCAACAGCTTTCAGGGCTAGCACCTTCCTTGTGGCAGAAGGAATCGGACGTTTCCCTTTTGGGAAAAAGGCTCTGCCGAGAACGGACACGATGACATGTCCCGTCTCTGGGAAAGCACAGAGCCCAAGCGTTGCTGTGCTTATTAATAGGCTGCCCAGGGAAGGTGAAGACCAGCAGGAGCTTTCAGGGCTGGCCCCTTCCTTGTGGGAGAAGGAGCCGGACGTTTCCCTTTTGGGAAAAAGTCTCTGCCGAGAAAGGACACGATCACATGTCCCGTCTCTGGGAAAGCACAGAATCCAAGCTCTGCGGTGCCTATGAATAGGGTGCCCAGGGAAGGTAAAGACCAGCAAGAGCTTTCAGGGCTGGCCCCTTCCTTGTGGGAGAAGGAGCCGGACGTTTCCCGTTTGGGAAAAAAGCTCTGCCGAGTAAGGAGACGATGACATCTCCCGTCCCTGAGAAAGCACAGATCCGAAGCGCTGCTGTGCCTGTGAATAGGGTGCACGGGGAAGGTGAAGACCAGCAACAGCTTTCAGGGCTAGCACATTCATTGTGGGAGAAGGAGCCGGACGTTTCCCATTTTGGAAAAAGGCTCTGCCGAGGAAGGACACGATGACATGTACCGTCTCTGGGAAAGCACAGATCCCAAGCGTTGCTGTGCTTATTAATAGGCTGCCCAGGGAAGGTGAAGACCAGCAACAGCTTTCTGGGCTAGCACCTTCATTGTGGGAGAATGAGCCGGACGTTTCCCGTTTGGGAAAAAGGCTCTGCCGAGAACGGACACGATGACATGTCCCGTCTCTGGGAAAGCACAGATCCGAAGCGCTGCTGTGCCTGTGAATAGGGTGCCAAGGGAAGGTGAAGACCAGCAACAGCTTTCAGGGCTGGCCCCTTCTTTGTGGGAGAAGGAGCCGGACGTTTCCCGTTTGGGAAAAAGGCTCTGCCGAGAACGGACATGATGACATGTCCCGTCTCTGAGAAAGCATAGATTGCAAGCGCTGCTGTGCTTATTAATAGGCTGCCCAGGGAAGGTGAAGTCCAGCAGGAGCTTTCAGTGCTGGCCCCTTCCTTGTGGCAGAAGGAGCCGGACGTTTCCCGTTTGGGAAAAAGGCTCTGCCGAGAACGGACACGATGACATGTCCCGTCTCTGGGAAAGCACAGATCCCTAGTGATGTTCTGCCTGTGAATAGGGTGCACGGGGAAGGTGAAGAGCAGCAACAGCTTTCAGGGCTGGCCCCTTCCTTGTGGCAGAAGGAGCCGGACGTTTCCCGTTTTGGAAAAATACTCTGCCGAGAATGGACATGATGACATGTCCCGTCTCTGGGAAAGCACAGATCCCAAGCGTTGCTGTGCTTATTAATAGGCTGCCCAGGGAAGGTGAAGACCAGCAACAACTTTTAGGGCTGGCCCCTTCCTTGTGGCAGAAGGAGCCGGACGTTTCCCGTTTGGGAAAAAAGCTCTGCCGAGAAAGGACACGATGACATCTCCCGTCCCTGAGAAAGCACAGATCCGAAGCGCTGCTGTGCGTGTGAATAGGGTGCACGGGGAAGGTGAAGACCAGCAACAGCTTTCAGGGCTAGCACCTTCATTGTGGGAGAAGGAGCTGGACATTTCCCATTTTCGAAAAAGTCTCTGCCGAGAAAGGACATGATGACATGTCCCGTCTCTGGGAAAGCACATATCCCTAGTGATGTTCTGCCTCTGAATATGCTGCCAAGGGAAGGTGAAGACCAGCAGCAGCTTTCAGGGCTGGCCCCTTCCTTGTGGCAGAAGGAGCCGGACGTTTCCCTATTGGGAAAAAGGCTCTGCCGAGAACGGACACGATGACATGTCCCGTCTCTGGGAAAGCACAGATCCCATGCGCTGCTGTGCCTATGTATACGGTGCATGGGGAAGGTGAAGAGCAGCAAGAGCTTTCAGGGCTGGCCCCTTCCTTGTGGGAGAAGGAGCCGGACGTTTCCCATTTCGGAAAAATACTCTGCCGAGAACGGACACGATGACATGTCCCGTCTCTGGGAAAGCACAGATCCCAAGCGTTGCTGTGCTTATTAATAGGCTGCCCAGGGAAGGTGAAGACCAGCAGCAGCTTTCAGTGCTGGCCCCTTCCTTGTGGGAGAAGGAGCCGGACGTTTCCCATTTGGGAAAAAGTCTCTGCCGAGAAAGGAGACGATCACATGTCCCGTCCCTGAGAAAGCACAGAATCCAAGCTCTCCGGTGCCTATGAATAGGGTGCCCAGGGAAGGTAAAGACCAGCAACAGCTTTCTGGGCTAGCACCTTCCTTGTGGGAGAAGGAGCCGGACGTTTCCACTTTCGGAAAAAGGCTCTGCCGAGAAAGGACACGATGACATGTCCCGTCTCTGGGAAAGCACAGGTCCCAAGCGCTGCTGTGCCTATGAATAGGGTGCACGGGGAAGGTGAAGACCAGCAACAGCTTTCAGGGCTAGCACCTTCCTTGTGGCAGAAGGAATCGGACGTTTCCCTTTTGGGAAAAAGGCTCTGCCGAGAACGGACACGATGACATGTCCCGTCTCTGAGAAAGCATAGATCGCAAGCGCTGCTGTGCTTATTAATAGGCTGCCCAGGGAAGGTGAAGTCCAGCAGGAGCTTTCAGTGCTGGCCCCTTCCTTGTGGCAGAAGGAGCCGGACGTTTCCCGTTTGGGAAAAAGGCTCTGCCGAGAATGGACACGATGACATGTCCCGTCTCTGGGAAAGCACAGATCCCTAGTGATGATCTGCCTGTGAATAGGGTGCACGGGGAAGGTGAAGAGCAGCAACAGCTTTCAGGGCTGGCCCCTTCCTTGTGGCAGAAGGAGCCGGACGTTTCCCGTTTTGGAAAAATACTCTGCCGAGAATGGACACGATGACATGTCCCGTCTCTGGAAAAGCACAGATCCCAAGCGTTGCTGTGCTTATTAATAGGCTGCCCAGGGAAGGTGAAGACCAGCAACAGCTTTCAGGGCTAGCACCTTCACTGTGGGAGAAGGAGCCGGACTTTTCCCATTTGGGAAAAAGCTCTGCCGAGAACGGACACGATGACATGTCCCGTCTCTGGGAAAGCACAGGTCCCAAGCGTTGCTGTGCTTATTAATAGGCTGCCCAGGGAAGGTGAAGACCAGCAACAGCTTTCTGGGCTAGCACCTTCATTGTGGGAGAAGGAGCCGGACGTTTCCCATTTTGGAAAAAGGCTCTGCCGAGAAAGGACACGATGACATGTACCGTCTCTGGGAAAGCACAGATCCCAAGCGTTGCTGTGCTTATTAATAGGCTGCCCAGGGAAGGTGAAGACCAGCAACAGCTTTCTGGGCTAGCACCTTCATTGTGGGAGAAGGAGCCGGACGTTTCGCGTTTGGGAAAAAGTCTCTGCCGAGAACGGACACGATGACATGTCCCGTCTCTGGGAAAGCACAGATCCCAAGCGCTGCTGTGCCTCTGAATAGGCTGCCAAGGGAAGGTGAAGACCAGCAACAGCTTTCAGGGCTGGCCCCTTCCTTGTGGGAGAAGGATCCGGACGTTTCCCGTTTGGGAAAAAGGCTCTGCCGAGAAAGGACACGATGACATGTACCGTCTCTGGGAAAGCACAGGTCCCAAGCGTTGCTGTGCTTATTAATAGGCTGCCCAGGGAAGGTGAAGACCAGCAACAGCTTTCTGGCCTAGCACCTTCATTGTGGGAGAAGGAGCCGGACGTTTCGCGTTTGGGAAAAAGTCTCTGCCGAGAACGGACACGATGACATGTCCCGTCTCTGGGAAAGCACAGATCCCAAGCGCTGCTGTGCCTGTGAATAGGGTGCCAAGGGAAGGTGAAGACCAGCAACAGCTTTCAGGGCTAGCACCTTCCTTGTGGGAGAAGGAGACGGACGTTTCCCTTTTGAGAAAAAGGCTCTGCCGAGAACGGACATGATGACATGTCCCGTCTCTGAGAAAGCATAGATTGCAAGCGATGCTGTGCTTATTAATAGGCTGCCCAGGGAAGGTGAAGTCCAGCAGGAGCTTTCAGTGCTGGCCCCTTCCTTGTGGCAGAAGGAGCCGGACGTTTCCCGTTTGGGAAAAAGGCTCTGCCGAGAACGGACACGATGACATGTCCCGTCTCTGGGAAAGCACAGATCCCTAGTGATGTTGTGCCTGTGAATAGGGTGCACGGGGAAGGTGAAGAGCAGCAACAGCTTTCAGGGCTGGCCCCTTCCTTGTGGCAGAAGGAGCCGGACGTTTCCCGTTTTGGAAAGATATTCTGCCGAGAATGGACATGATGACATGTCCCGTCTCTGGGAAAGCACAGATCCCAAGCGTTGCTGTGCTTATTAATAGGCTGCCCAGGGAAGGTGAAGACCAGCAACAACTTTTAGGGCTGGCCCCTTCATTGTGGGAGAAGGAGCCGGACGTTTCCCGTTTGGGAAAAAGGCTCTGCCGAGAACGGACATGATGACATGTCCCGTCTCTGAGAAAGCATAGATTGCAAGCGCTGCTGTGCTTATTAATAGGCTGCCCAGGGAAGGTGAAGTCCAGCAGGAGCTTTCAGTGCTGGCCCCTTCCTTGTGGCAGAAGGAGCCGGACGTTTCCCGTTTGGGAAAAAGGCTCTGCCGAGAACGGACACGATGACATGTCCCGTCTCTGGGAAAGCACAGATCCCTAGTGATGTTCTGCCTGTGAATAGGGTGCACGGGGAAGGTGAAGAGCAGCAACAGCTTTCAGGGCTGGCCCCTTCCTTGTGGCAGAAGGAGCCGGACGTTTCCCGTTTTGGAAAAATACTCTGCCGAGAATGGACATGATGACATGTCCCGTCTCTGGGAAAGCACAGATCCCAAGCGTTGCTGTGCTTATTAATAGGCTGCCCAGGGAAGGTGAAGACCAGCAACAACTTTTAGGGCTGGCCCCTTCCTTGTGGCAGAAGGAGCCGGACGTTTCCCGTTTGGGAAAAAAGCTCTGCCGAGAAAGGACACGATGACATCTCCCGTCCCTGAGAAAGCACAGATCCGAAGCGCTGCTGTGCGTGTGAATAGGGTGCACGGGGAAGGTGAAGACCAGCAACAGCTTTCAGGGCTAGCACCTTCATTGTGGGAGAAGGAGCCGGACATTTCCCATTTTCGAAAAAGTCTCTGCCGAGAAAGGACATGATGACATGTCCCGTCTCTGGGAAAGCACATATCCCTAGTGATGTTCTGCCTCTGAATATGCTGCCAAGGGAAGGTGAAGACCAGCAGCAGCTTTCAGGGCTGGCCCCTTCCTTGTGGCAGAAGGAGCCGGACGTTTCCCTATTGGGAAAAAGGCTCTGCCGAGAACGGACACGATGACATGTCCCGTCTCTGGGAAAGCACAGATCCCATGCGCTGCTGTGCCTATGTATACGGTGCATGGGGAAGGTGAAGAGCAGCAAGAGCTTTCAGGGCTGGCCCCTTCCTTGTGGGAGAAGGAGCCGGACGTTTCCCATTTCGGAAAAATACTCTGCCGAGAACGGACACGATGACATGTCCCGTCTCTGGGAAAGCACAGATCCCAAGCGTTGCTGTGCTTATTAATAGGCTGCCCAGGGAAGGTGAAGACCAGCAGCAGCTTTCAGTGCTGGCCCCTTCCTTGTGGGAGAAGGAGCCGGACGTTTCCCATTTGGGAAAAAGTCTCTGCCGAGAAAGGAGACGATCACATGTCCCGTCCCTGAGAAAGCACAGAATCCAAGCTCTCCGGTGCCTATGAATAGGGTGCCCAGGGAAGGTAAAGACCAGCAACAGCTTTCTGGGCTAGCACCTTCCTTGTGGGAGAAGGAGCCGGACGTTTCCACTTTCGGAAAAAGGCTCTGCCGAGAAAGGACACGATGACATGTCCCGTCTCTGGGAAAGCACAGGTCCCAAGCGCTGCTGTGCCTATGAATAGGGTGCACGGGGAAGGTGAAGACCAGCAACAGCTTTCAGGGCTAGCACCTTCCTTGTGGCAGAAGGAATCGGACGTTTCCCTTTTGGGAAAAAGGCTCTGCCGAGAACGGACACGATGACATGTCCCGTCTCTGAGAAAGCATAGATCGCAAGCGCTGCTGTGCTTATTAATAGGCTGCCCAGGGAAGGTGAAGTCCAGCAGGAGCTTTCAGTGCTGGCCCCTTCCTTGTGGCAGAAGGAGCCGGACGTTTCCCGTTTGGGAAAAAGGCTCTGCCGAGAATGGACACGATGACATGTCCCGTCTCTGGGAAAGCACAGATCCCTAGTGATGATCTGCCTGTGAATAGGGTGCACGGGGAAGGTGAAGAGCAGCAACAGCTTTCAGGGCTGGCCCCTTCCTTGTGGCAGAAGGAGCCGGACGTTTCCCGTTTTGGAAAAATACTCTGCCGAGAATGGACACGATGACATGTCCCGTCTCTGGAAAAGCACAGATCCCAAGCGTTGCTGTGCTTATTAATAGGCTGCCCAGGGAAGGTGAAGACCAGCAACAGCTTTCAGGGCTAGCACCTTCACTGTGGGAGAAGGAGCCGGACTTTTCCCATTTGGGAAAAAGCTCTGCCGAGAACGGACACGATGACATGTCCCGTCTCTGGGAAAGCACAGGTCCCAAGCGTTGCTGTGCTTATTAATAGGCTGCCCAGGGAAGGTGAAGACCAGCAACAGCTTTCTGGGCTAGCACCTTCATTGTGGGAGAAGGAGCCGGACGTTTCCCATTTTGGAAAAAGGCTCTGCCGAGAAAGGACACGATGACATGTACCGTCTCTGGGAAAGCACAGATCCCAAGCGTTGCTGTGCTTATTAATAGGCTGCCCAGGGAAGGTGAAGACCAGCAACAGCTTTCTGGGCTAGCACCTTCATTGTGGGAGAAGGAGCCGGACGTTTCGCGTTTGGGAAAAAGTCTCTGCCGAGAACGGACACGATGACATGTCCCGTCTCTGGGAAAGCACAGATCCCAAGCGCTGCTGTGCCTCTGAATAGGCTGCCAAGGGAAGGTGAAGACCAGCAACAGCTTTCAGGGCTGGCCCCTTCCTTGTGGGAGAAGGATCCGGACGTTTCCCGTTTGGGAAAAAGGCTCTGCCGAGAAAGGACACGATGACATGTACCGTCTCTGGGAAAGCACAGGTCCCAAGCGTTGCTGTGCTTATTAATAGGCTGCCCAGGGAAGGTGAAGACCAGCAACAGCTTTCTGGCCTAGCACCTTCATTGTGGGAGAAGGAGCCGGACGTTTCGCGTTTGGGAAAAAGTCTCTGCCGAGAACGGACACGATGACATGTCCCGTCTCTGGGAAAGCACAGATCCCAAGCGCTGCTGTGCCTGTGAATAGGGTGCCAAGGGAAGGTGAAGACCAGCAACAGCTTTCAGGGCTAGCACCTTCCTTGTGGGAGAAGGAGACGGACGTTTCCCTTTTGAGAAAAAGGCTCTGCCGAGAACGGACATGATGACATGTCCCGTCTCTGAGAAAGCATAGATTGCAAGCGATGCTGTGCTTATTAATAGGCTGCCCAGGGAAGGTGAAGTCCAGCAGGAGCTTTCAGTGCTGGCCCCTTCCTTGTGGCAGAAGGAGCCGGACGTTTCCCGTTTGGGAAAAAGGCTCTGCCGAGAACGGACACGATGACATGTCCCGTCTCTGGGAAAGCACAGATCCCTAGTGATGTTGTGCCTGTGAATAGGGTGCACGGGGAAGGTGAAGAGCAGCAACAGCTTTCAGGGCTGGCCCCTTCCTTGTGGCAGAAGGAGCCGGACGTTTCCCGTTTTGGAAAGATATTCTGCCGAGAATGGACATGATGACATGTCCCGTCTCTGGGAAAGCACAGATCCCAAGCGTTGCTGTGCTTATTAATAGGCTGCCCAGGGAAGGTGAAGACCAGCAACAACTTTTAGGGCTGGCCCCTTCATTGTGGGAGAAGGAGCCGGACGTTTCCCGTTTGGGAAAAAGTCTCCGCCGAGAACGGACACGATGACATGTCCCGTCTCTGGGAAAGCACAGATCCCAAGCGCTGCTGTGCGTGTGAATAGGGTGCACGGGGAAGGTGAAGACCAGCAACAGCTTTCAGGGCTAACACCTTCCTTGTGGGAGAAGGAGCCGGAAGTTTCCCGTTTGGGAAAAAGGCTCTGCCGAGAAAGGACATGATGACATGTCCCGTCTCTGGGAAAGCACAGATCCGAAGCGCTGCTGTGCCTGTGAATAGGGTGCACGGGGAAGGTGAAGACCAGCAACAGCTTTCTGGGCTAGCACCTTCATTGTGGGAGAAGGAGCCGGACGTTTCCCATTTTGGAAAAAGGCTCTGCCGAGAAAGGACACGATGACATGTACCGTCTCTGGGAAAGCACAGATCCCAAGCGTTGCTGTGCTTATTAATAGGCTGCCCAGGGAAGGTGAAGACCAGCAACAGCTTTCTGGGTTAGCACCTTCATTGTGGGAGAAGGAGCCGGACGTTTCGCGTTTGGGAAAAAGTCTCTGCCGAGAACGGACACGATGACATGTCCCGTCTCTGGGAAAGCACAGATCCCAAGCGCTGCTGTGCGTGTGAATAGGGTGCACGGGGAAGGTGAAGACCAGCAACAGCTTTCAGGGCTAGCACCTTCATTGTGGGAGAAGGAGCCGGACGTTTCCCGTTTGGGAAAAAGGCTCTGCCGAGAAAGGACATGATGACATGTCCCGTCTCTGGGAAAGCACAGATCCCTAGTGATGTTCTGCCTCTGAATATGCTGCCATGGGAAGGTGAAGACCAGCAACAGCTTTCAGGGCTGGCCCCTTCCTTGTGGCAGAAGGAGCCAGACGTTTCCCTTTTGGGAAAAAGGCTCTGCCGAGAACGGACACGATGACATGTCCCGTCTCTGGGAAAGCACAGATCCCAAGCGTTGCTGTGCCTATGTATAGGGTGCATGGGGAAGGTGAAGACCAGCAAGAGCTTTCAGGGCTGGCCCCTTCCTTGTGGGAGAAGGAGCCGGACGTTTCCCTTTTGGGAAAAAGTCTCTGCCGAGAAAGGAGACGATGACATGTCCCGTCCCTGAGAAAGCACAGAATCCAAGCTCTGCGGTGCCTATGAATAGGGTGCCCAGGGAAGGTAAAGACCAGCAACAGCTTTCTGGGCTAGCAGCTTCCTTGTGGGAGAAGGAGCCGGACGTTTCCCGTTTGGGAAAAAGTCTCTGCCGAGAACGGACACGATGACATGTCCCGTCTCTGGGAAAGCACAGATCCCAAGCGCTGCTGTGCCTCTGAATAGGCTGCCAAGGGAAGGTGAAGACCAGCAACAGCTTTCAGGGCTGGCCCCTTCCTTGTGGGAGAAGGAGCCGGACGTTTCCCGTTTTGGAAAAATACTCTGCCGAGAATGGACACGATGACATGTCCCGTCTCTGGGAAAGCACAGAGCCCAAGCGTTGCTGTGCTTATTAATAGGCTGCCCAGGGAAGGTGAAGGCCAGCAACAGCTTTCAGGGCTAGCACCTTCACTGTGGGAGAAGGAGCCGGACTTTTCCCGTTTGGGAAAAAGCTCTGCCGAGAACGGACACGATGACATGTCCCGTCTCTGGGAAAGCACAGGTCCCAAGCGTTGCTGTGCTTATTAATAGGCTGCCCAGGGAAGGTGAAGACCAGCAACAACTTTTAGGGCTGGCCCCTTCCTTGTGGCAGAAGGAGCCGGACGTTTCCCATTTGGGAAAAAAGCTCTGCCGAGAAAGGACACGATGACATCTCCCGTCCCTGAGAAAGCACAGATCCGAAGCGCTGCTGTGCCTGTGAATAGGGTGCACGGGGAAGGTGAAGACCAGCAACAGCTTTCAGGGCTGGCCCCTTCTTTGTGGGAGAAGGAGCCGGACGTTTCCCGTTTGGGAAAAAGGCTCTGCCGAGAACGGACATGATGACATGTCCCGTCTCTGAGAAAGCATAGATTGCAAGCGCTGCTGTGCTTATTAATAGGCTGCCCAGGGAAGGTGAAGTCCAGCAGGAGCTTTCAGTGCTGTCCCCTTCCTTGTGGCAGAAGGAGCCGGACGTTTCCCGTTTGGGAAAAAGGCTCTGCCGAGAACGGACACGATGACATGTCCCGTCTCTGGGAAAGCACAGATCCCTAGTGATGTTCTGCCTGTGAATAGGGTGCACGGGGAAGGTGAAGAGCAGCAACAGCTTTCAGGGCTGGCCCCTTCCTTGTGGCAGAAGGAGCCGGACGTTTCCGGTTTTGGAAAAATACTCTGCCGAGAATGGACATGATGACATGTCCCATCTCTGGGAAAGCACAGATCCCAAGCGTTGCTGTGCTTATTAATAGGCTGCCCAGGGAAGGTGAAGACCAGCAACAACTTTTAGGGCTGGCCCCTTCCTTGTGGGAGAAGGAGCCGGACGTTTCCCGTTTGGGAAAAAAGATCTGCCGAGAAAGGACACGATGACATCTCCCGTCCCTGAGAAAGCACAGATCCGAAGCGCTGCTGTGCGTGTGAATAGGGTGCACGGGGAAGGTGAAGACCAGCAACAGCTTTCAGGGCTAGCACCTTCCTTGTGGGAGAAGGAGCCGGACATTTCCCATTTTCGAAAAATGCTCTGCCGAGAAAGGACATGATGACATGTCCCGTCTCTGGGAAAGCACATATCCCTAGTGATGTTCTGCCTCTGAATATGCTGCCAAGGGAAGGTGAAGACCAGCAGCAGCTTTCAGGGCTGGCCCCTTCCTTGTGGCAGAAGGAGCCGGACGTTTCCCTATTGGGAAAAAGGCTCTGCCGAGAACGGACACGATGACATGTCCCGTCTCTGGGAAAGCACAGATCCCATGCGCTGCTGTGCCTATGTATACGGTGCATGGGGAAGGTGAAGAGCAGCAAGAGCTTTCAGGGCTGGCCCCTTCCTTGTGGGAGAAGGAGCCGGACGTTTCCCATTTCGGAAAAATACTCTGCCGAGAACGGACACGATGACATGTCCCGTCTCTGGGAAAGCACAGATCCCAAGCGTTGCTGTGCTTATTAATAGGCTGCCCAGGGAAGGTGAAGACCAGCAGCAGCTTTCAGTGCTGGCCCCTTCCTTGTGGGAGAAGGAGCCGGACGTTTCCCATTTGGGAAAAAGTCTCTGCCGAGAAAGGAGACGATCACATGTCCCGTCCCTGAGAAAGCACAGAATCCAAGCTCTCCGGTGCCTATGAATAGGGTGCCCAGGGAAGGTAAAGACCAGCAACAGTTTCTGGGCTAGCACCTTCCTTGTGGGAGAAGGAGCCGGACGTTTCCACTTTCGGAAAAAGGCTCTGCCGAGAACGGACACGATGACATGTCCCGTCTCTGGGAAAGCACAGGTCCCAAGCGCTGCTGTGCCTATGAATAGGGTGCACGGGGAAGGTGAAGACCAGCAACAGCTTTCAGGGCTAGCACCTTCCTTGTGGCAGAAGGAATCGGACGTTTCCCTTTTGGGAAAAAGGCTCTGCCGAGAACGGACACGATGACATGTCCCGTCTCTGAGAAAGCATAGATCGCAAGCGCTGCTGTGCTTATTAATAGGCTGCCCAGGGAAGGTGAAGTCCAGCAGGAGCTTTCAGTGCTGGCCCCTTCCTTGTGGCAGAAGGAGCCGGACGTTTCCCGTTTGGGAAAAAGGCTCTGCCGAGAATGGACACGATGACATGTCCCGTCTCTGGGAAAGCACAGATCCCTAGTGATGATCTGCCTGTGAATAGGGTGCACGGGGAAGGTGAAGAGCAGCAACAGCTTTCAGGGCTGGCCCCTTCCTTGTGGCAGAAGGAGCCGGACGTTTCCCGTTTTGGAAAAATACTCTGCCGAGAATGGACACGATGACATGTCCCGTCTCTGGGAAAGCACAGATCCCAAGCGTTGCTGTGCTTATTAATAGGCTGCCCAGGGAAGGTGAAGACCAGCAACAGCTTTCAGGGCTAGCACCTTCACTGTGGGAGAAGGAGCCGGACTTTTCCCGTTTGGGAAAAAGCTCTGCCGAGAACGGACACGATGACATGTCCCGTCTCTGGGAAAGCACAGGTCCCAAGCGTTGCTGTGCTTATTAATAGGCTGCCCAGGGAAGGTGAAGACCAGCAACAGCTTTCTGGGCTAGCACCTTAATTGTGGGAGAAGGAGCCGGACGTTTCCCATTTTGGAAAAAGGCTCTGCCGAGAAAGGACACGATGACATGTACCGTCTCTGGGAAAGCACAGATCCCAAGCGTTGCTGTGCTTATTAATAGGCTGCCCAGGGAAGGTGAAGACCAGCAACAGCTTTCTGGGCTAGCACCTTCATTGTGGGAGAAGGAGCCGGACGTTTCGCGTTTGGGAAAAAGGCTCTGCCGAGAACGGACACGATGACATGTCCCGTCTCTGGGAAAGCACAGATCCCAAGCGCTGCTGTGCCTCTGAATAGGCTGCCAAGGGAAGGTGAAGACCAGCAACAGCTTTCAGGGCTGGCCCCTTCCTTGTGGGAGAAGGAGCCGGACGTTTCCCGTTTGGGAAAAAGGCTCTGCCGAGAAAGGACATGATGACATGTCCCGTCTCTGGGAAAGCACAGATCCCTAGTGATGTTCTGCCTCTGAATATGCTGCCAAGGGAAGGTGAAGACCAGCAACAGCTTTCAGGGCTGGCCCCTTCCTTGTGGCAGAAGGAGCCGGACGTTTCCCTTTTGGGAAAGAGGCTCTGCCGAGAACGGACACGATGACATGTCCCGTCTCTGGGAAAGCACAGGTCCCAAGCGCTGCTGTGCCTATGAATAGGGTGCATGGGGAAGGTGAAGACCAGCAACAGCTTTCAGGGCTAGCACCTTCCTTGTGGGAGAAGGAGACGGACGTTTCCCGTTTGGGAAAAAGGCTCTGCCGAGAACGGACATGATGACATGTCCCGTCTCTGAGAAAGCATAGATTGCAAGCGCTGCTGTGCTTATTAATAGGCTGCCCAGGGAAGGTGAAGTCCAGCAGGAGCTTTCAGTGCTGGCCCCTTCCTTGTGGCAGAAGGAGCCGGACGTTTCCCGTTTGGGAAAAAGGCTCTGCCGAGAACGGACACGATGACATGTCCCGTCTCTGGGAAAGCACAGAGCCCTAGTGATGTTCTGCCTGTGAATAGGGTGCACGGGGAAGGTGAAGAGCAGCAACAGCTTTCAGGGCTGGCCCCTTCCTTGTGGCAGAAGGAGCCGGACGTTTCCCGTTTTGGAAAAATACTCTGCCGAGAATGGACACGATGACATGTCCCGTCTCTGGGAAAGCACAGAGCCCAAGCGTTGCTGTGCTTATTAATAGGCTGCCCAGGGAAGGTGAAGACCAGCAACAGCTTTCTGGGTTAGCACCTTCATTGTGGGAGAAGGAGCCGGACGTTTCGCGTTTGGGAAAAAGTCTCTGCCGAGAACGGACACGATGACATGTCCCGTCTCTGGGAAAGCACAGATCCCAAGCGCTGCTGTGCGTGTGAATAGGGTGCACGGGGAAGGTGAAGACCAGCAACAGCTTTCAGGGCTAGCACCTTCATTGTGGGAGAAGGAGCCGGACGTTTCCCGTTTGGGAAAAAGGCTCTGCCGAGAAAGGACATGATGACATGTCCCGTCTCTGGGAAAGCACAGATCCCTAGTGATGTTCTGCCTCTGAATATGCTGCCATGGGAAGGTGAAGAGCAGCAACAGCTTTCAGGGCTGGCCCCTTCCTTGTGGCAGAAGGAGCCAGACGTTTCCCTTTTGGGAAAAAGGCTCTGCCGAGAACGGACACGATGACATGTCCCGTCTCTGGGAAAGCACAGAGCCCAAGCGTTGCTGTGCCTATGTATAGGGTGCATGGGGAAGGTGAAGACCAGCAAGAGCTTTCAGGGCTGGCCCCTTCCTTGTGGGAGAAGGAGCCGGACGTTTCCCTTTTGGGAAAAAGTCTCTGCCGAGAAAGGAGACGATCACATGTCCCGTCCCTGAGAAAGCACAGAATCCAAGCTCTGCGGTGCCTATGAATAGGGTGCCCAGGGAAGGTAAAGACCAGCAACAGCTTTCTGGGCTAGCAGCTTCCTTGTGGGAGAAGGAGCCGGACGTTTCCCGTTTGGGAAAAAGGCTCTGCCGAGAACGGACACGATGACATGTCCCGTCTCTGGGAAAGCACAGATCCCAAGCGCTGCTGTGCCTCTGAATAGGCTGCCAAGGGAAGGTGAAGACCAGCAACAGCTTTCAGGGCTGGCCCCTTCCTTGTGGGAGAAGGAGCCGGACGTTTCCCGTTTTGGAAAAATACTCTGCCGAGAATGGACACGATGACATGTCCCGTCTCTGGGAAAGCACAGAGCCCAAGCGTTGCTGTGCTTATTAATAGGCTGCCCAGGGAAGGTGAAGGCCAGCAACAGCTTTCAGGGCTAGCACCTTCACTGTGGGAGAAGGAGCCGGACTTTTCCCGTTTGGGAAAAAGCTCTGCCGAGAACGGACACGATGACATGTCCCGTCTCTGGGAAAGCACAGGTCCCAAGCGTTGCTGTGCTTATTAATAGGCTGCCCAGGGAAGGTGAAGACCAGCAACAACTTTTAGGGCTGGCCCCTTCATTGTGGCAGAAGGAGCCGGACGTTTCCCGTTTGGGAAAAAAGCTCTGCCGAGAAAGGACACGATGACATCTCCCGTCCCTGAGAAAGCACAGATCCGAAGCGCTGCTGTGCCTGTGAATAGGGTGCACGGGGAAGGTGAAGACCAGCAACAGCTTTCTGGGCTAGCACCTTCATTGTGGGAGAAGGAGCCGGACGTTTCCCATTTTGGAAAAAGGCTCTGCCGAGAAAGGACACGATGACATGTACCGTCTCTGGGAAAGCACAGATCCCAAGCGTTGCTGTGCTTATTAATAGGCTGCCCAGGGAAGGTGAAGACCAGCAACAGCTTTCTGGGTTAGCACCTTCATAGTGGGAGAAGGAGCCGGACGTTTCGCGTTTGGGAAAAAGTCTCTGCCGAGAACGGACACGATGACATGTCCCGTCTCTGGGAAAGCACAGATCCCAAGCGCTGCTGTGCCTGTGAATAGGGTGCCCAGGGAAGGTGAAGACCAGCAACAGCTTTCAGGGCTAGCACCTTCCTTGTGGGAGAATGAGCCGGACGTTTCCCTTTTGGGAAAAAGTCTCTGCCGAGAAAGGAGACGATCACATGTCCCGTCCCTGAGAAAGCACAGAATCCAAGCTCTGCGGTGCCTATGAATAGGGTGCCCAGGGAAGGTAAAGACCAGCAAGAGCTTTCTGGGCTAGCACCTTCCTTGTGGGAGAAGGAGCCGGACGTTTCCACTTTCGGAAAAAGGCTCTGCCGAGAACGGACACGATGACATGTCCCGTCTCTGGGAAAGCACAGGTCCCAAGCGCTGCTGTGCCTATGAATAGGGTGCATGGGGAAGGTGAAGACCAGCAACAGCTTTCAGGGCTAGCACCTTCCTTGTGGCAGAAGGAATCGGACGTTTCCCTTTTGGGAAAAAGGCTCTGCCGAGAACGGACACGATGACATGTCCCGTCCCTGGGAAAGCATAGATCGCAAGCGCTGCTGTGCTTATTAATAGGCTGCCCAGGGAAGGTGAAGACCAGCAACAGCTTTCAGGGCTAGCACCTTCACTGTGGGAGAAGGAGCCGGACTTTTCCCGTTTGGGAAAAAGCTCTGCCGAGAACGGACACGATGACATGTCCCGTCTCTGGGAAAGCACAGGTCCGAAGCGTTGCTGTGCTTATTAATAGGCTGCCCAGGGAAGGTGAAGACCAGCAACAACTTTTACGGTTGGACCCTTCCTTGTGGCAGAAGGAGCCGGACGTTTCCCGTTTGGGAAAAAAGCTCTGCCGAGAAAGGACACGATGACATCTCCCGTCCCTGAGAAAGCACAGATCCGAAGCGCTGCTGTGCGTGTGAATAGGGTGCACGGGGAAGGTGAAGACCAGCAACAGCTTTCAGGGCTAGCACCTTCATTGTGGGAGAAGGAGCCGGATGTTTCCCATTTTGGAAAAAGGCTCTGCCGAGAAAGGACATGATGACATGTCCCGTCTCTGGAAAAGCACAGATCCCAAGCGCTGCTGTGCTTATTAATAGGCTGCCCAGGGAAGGTGAAGACCAGCAGGAGCTTTCAGGGCTGGCCCCTTCCTTGTGGGAGAAGGAGACGGACGTTTCCCTTTTGGGAAAAAGGTTCTGCCGAGAAAGGACACGATCACATGTCCCGTCTCTGGGAAAGCACAGAATCCAAGCTCTGCGGTGCCTATGAATAGGGTGCCCACGGAAGGTAAAGACCAGCAAGAGCTTTCAGGGCTGGCCCCTTCCTTGTGGGAGAAGGAGCCGGACGTTTCCCGTTTGGGAAAAAAGCTCTGCCGAGAAAGGACACGATGACATCTCCCGTCCCTGAGAAAGCACAGATCCCAAGCGCTGCTGTGCCTGTGAATAGGGTGCACGGGGAAGGTGAAGACCAGCAACAGCTTTCTCGGCTAGCACCTTCATTGTGGGAGAAGGAGCCGGACGTTTCCCATTTTGGAAAAAGGCTCTGCCGAGAAAGGACACGATGACATGTACCGTCTCTGGGAAAGCACAGATCCCAAGCGTTGCTGTGCTTATTAATAGGCTGCCCAGGGAAGGTGAAGACCAGCAACAGCTTTCAGGGCTAGCACCTTCATTGTGGGAGAAGGAGCCGGACGTTTCCCGTTTGGGAAAAAGGTTCTGCCGAAAAAGGACACGATGACATGTCCCGTCTCTGAGAAAGCATAGATTGCAAGCGCTTCTGTGCTTATTAATAGGCTGCCCAGGGAAGGTGAAGTCCAGCAGGAGCTTTCAGTGCTGGCCCCTTCCTTGTGGCAGAAGGAGCCGGACGTTTCGCGTTTGGGAAAAAGGCTCTGCCGAGAACGGACACGATGACATGTCCCGTCTCTGGGAAAGCACAGATCCCAAGCGCTGCTGTGCCTGTGAATAGGGTGCCAAGGGAAGGTGAAGACCAGCAACAGCTTTCAGGGCTAGCACCTTCCTTGTGGGAGAATGAGCCGGACGTTTCCCGTTTGGGAAAAAGTCTCTGCCGAGAAAGGACACGATCACATGTCCCGTCCCTGAGAAAGCACAGAATCCAAGCTCTGCGGTGCCTATGAATAGGGTGCCCAGGGAAGGTAAAGACCAGCAAGAGCTTTCTGGGCTAGCACCTTCCTTGTGGGAGAAGGAGCCGGACGTTTCCACTTTCGGAAAAAGGCTCTGCCGAGAACGGACACGATGACATGTCCCGTCTCTGGGAAAGCACAGGTCCCAAGCGCTGCTGTGCCGATGAATAGGGTGCATGGGGAAGGTGAAGACCAGCAACAGCTTTCAGGGCTAGCACCTTCCTTGTGGCAGAAGGAATCGGACGTTTCCCTTTTGGGAAAAAGGCTCTGCCGAGAACGGACACGATGACATGTCCCGTCCCTGGGAAAGCATAGATCGCAAGCGCTGCTGTGCTTATTAATAGGCTGCCCAGGGAAGGTGAAGACCAGCAACAGCTTTCAGGGCTAGCACCTTCACTGTGGGAGAAGGAGCCGGACTTTTCCCGTTTGGGAAAAAGCTCTGCCGAGAACGGACACGATGACATGTCCCGTCTCTGGGAAAGCACAGGTCCGAAGCGTTGCTGTGCTTATTAATAGGCTGCCCAGGGAAGGTGAAGACCAGCAACAACTTTTACGGTTGGCCCCTTCCTTGTGGCAGAAGGAGCCGGACGTTTCCCGTTTGGGAAAAAAGCTCTGCCGAGAAAGGACACGATGACATCTCCCGTCCCTGAGAAAGCACAGATCCGAAGCGCTGCTGTGCGTGTGAATAGGGTGCACGGGGAAGGTGAAGACCAGCAACAGCTTTCAGGGCTAGCACCTTCATTGTGGGAGAAGGAGCCGGATGTTTCCCATTTTGGAAAAAGGCTCTGCCGAGAAAGGACACGATGACATGTCCCGTCTCTGGGAAAGCACAGATCCCAAGCGCTGCTGTTCTTATTAATAGGCTGCCCAGGGAAGGTGAAGACCAGCAGGAGCTTTCAGGGCTGGCCCCTTCCTTGTGGGAGAAGGAGACGGACGTTTCCCTTTTGGGAAAAAGTCTCTGCCGAGAAAGGACACGATCACATGTCCCGTCTCTGGGAAAGCACAGAATCCAAGCTCTGCGGTGCCTATGAATAGGGTGCCCAGGGAAGGTGAAGACCAGCAAGAGCTTTCAGGGCTGGCCCCTTCCTTGTGGGAGAAGGAGCCGGACGTTTCCCGTTTGGGAAAAAAGCTCTGCCGAGAAAGGACACGATGACATCTCCCGTCCCTGAGAAAGCACAGATCCGAAGCGCTGCTGTGCCTGTGAATAGGGTGCACGGGGAAGGTGAAGACCAGCAACAGCTTTCTCGGCTAGCACCTTCATTGTGGGAGAAGGAGCCGGACGTTTCCCATTTTGGAAAAAGGCTCTGCCGAGAAAGGACACGATGACATGTACCGTCTCTGGGAAAGCACAGATCCCAAGCGTTGCTGTGCTTATTAATAGGCTGCCCAGGGAAGGTGAAGACCAGCAACAGCTTTCAGGGCTAGCACCTTCATTGTGGGAGAAGGAGCCGGACGTTTCCCGTTTGGGAAAAAGGTTCTGCCGAAAAAGGACACGATGACATGTCCCGTCTCTGAGAAAGCATAGATTGCAAGCGCTGCTGTGCTTATTAATAGGCTGCCAAGGGAAGGTGAAGTCCAGCAGGAGCTTTCAGTGCTGGCCCCTTCCTTGTGGCAGAAGGAGCCGGACGTTTCGCGTTTGGGAAAAAGGCTCTGCCGAGAACGGACACGATGACATGTCCCGTCTCTGGGAAAGCACAGATCCCTAGTGATGTTCTGCCTGTGAATAGGGTGCACGGGGAAGGTGAAGAGCAGCAACAGCTTTCAGGGCTGGCCCCTTCCTTGTGGCAGAAGGAGCCGGACGTTTCCCGTTTTGGAAAAATACTCTGCCGAGAATGGACATGATGACATGTCCCGTCTCTGGGAAAGCACAGATCCCAAGCGTTGCTGTGCTTATTAATAGGCTGCCCAGGGAAGGTGAAGACCAGCAACAACTTTTAGGGCTGGCCCCTTCCTTGTGGCAGAAGGAGCCGGACGTTTCCCGTTTGGGAAAAAAGCTCTGCCGAGAAAGGACACGATGACATCTCCCGTCCCTGAGAAAGCACAGATCCGAAGCGCTGCTGTGCGTGTGAATAGGGTGCACGGGGAAGGTGAAGACCAGCAACAGCTTTCAGGGCTAGCACCTTCATTGTGGGAGAAGGAGCCGGACATTTCCCATTTTCGAAAAAGGCTCTGCCGAGAAAGGACATGATGACATGTCCCGTCTCTGGGAAAGCACAGATCCCTAGTGATGTTCTGCCTCAGAATATGCTGCCAAGGGAAGGTGAAGACCAGCAGCAGCTTTCAGGGCTGGCCCCTTCCTTGTGGCAGAAGGAGCCGGACGTTTCCCTTTTGGGAAAAAGGCTCTGCCGAGAACGGACACGATGACATGTCCCGTCTCTGGGAAAGCACAGATCCCATGCGCTGCTGTGCCTATGTATACGGTGCATGGGGAAGGTGAAGAGCAGCAACAGCTTTCAGGGCTGGCCCCTTCCTTGTGGGAGAAGGAGCCGGACGTTTCCCATTTCGGAAAAATACTCTGCCGAGAACGGACACGATGACATGTCCCGTCTCTGGGAAAGCACAGATCCCAAGCGTTGCTGTGCTTATTAATAGGCTGCCCAGGGAAGGTGAAGACCAGCAGCAGCTTTCAGTGCTGGCCCCTTCCTTGTGGGAGAAGGAGCCGGACGTTTCCCTTTTGGGAAAAAAGCTCTGCCGAGAAAGGACACGATGACATCTCCCGTCCCTGAGAAAGCACAGATCCGAAGCGCTGCTGTGCCTGTGAATAGGGTGCACGGGGAAGGTGAAGACCAGCAATAGCTTTCTGGGCTAGCACCTTCATTGTGGGAGAAGGAGCCGGACGTTTCCCATTTTGGAAAAAGGCTCTGCCGAGAAAGGACACGATGACATGTACCGTCTCTGGGAAAGCACAGATCCCAAGCGTTGCTGTGCTTATTAATAGGCTGCCCAGGGAAGGTGAAGACCAGCAACAGCTTTCAGGGCTAGCACCTTCATTGTGGGAGAAGGAGCCGGACGTTTCGCGTTTGGGAAAAAGGCTCTGCCGAGAAAGGACATGATGACATGTCCCGTCTCTGGGAAAGCACAGATCCCTAGTGATGTTCTGCCTCTGAATATGCTGCCAAGGGAAGGTGAAGACCAGCAACAGCTTTCAGGGCTGGCCCCTTCCTTGTGGCAGAAGGAGCCAGACGTTTCCCGTTTGGGAAAAAGGCTCTGCCGAGAACGGACATGATGACATGTCCCGTCTCTGGGAAAGCACAGATCCCAAGCGTTGCTGTGCCTATGTATAGGGTGCATGGGGAAGGTGAAGACCAGCAAGAGCTTTCAGGGCTGGCCCCTTCCTTGTGGGAGAAGGAGCCGGACGTTTCCCTTTTGGGAAAAAGTCTCTGCCGAGAAAGGAGACGATCACATGTCCCGTCCCTGAGAAAGCACAGAATCCAAGCTCTGCGGTGCCTATGAATAGGGTGCCCAGGGAAGGTAAAGACCAGCAACAGCTTTCTGGGCTAGCAGCTTCCTTGTGGGAGAAGGAGCCGGACGTTTCCACTTTCGGAAAAAGGCTCTGCCGAGAACGGACACGATGACATGTCCCGTCCCTGAGAAAGCATAGATCGCAAGCGCTGCTGTGCTTATTAATAGGCTGCCCAGGGAAGGTGAAGTCCAGCAGGAGCTTTCAGGGCTGGCCCCTTCCTTGTGGCAGAAGGAGCCGGACGTTTCCCGTTTGGGAAAAAGGCTCTGCCGAGAACGGACACGATGACATGTCCCGTCTCTGGGAAAGCACAGATCCCAAGCGCTGCTGTGCCTCTGAATAGGCTGCCAAGGGAAGGTGAAGACCAGCAACAGCTTTCAGGGCTGGCCCCTTCCTTGTGGGAGAAGGAGCCGGACGTTTCCCGTTTTGGAAAAATACTCTGCCGAGAATGGACACGATGACATGTCCCGTCTCTGGGAAAGCACAGATCCCAAGCGTTGCTGTGCTTATTAATAGGCTGCCCAGGGAAGGTGAAGGCCAGCAACAGCTTTCAGGGCTAGCACCTTCACTGTGGGAGAAGGAGCCGGACTTTTCCCGTTTGGGAAAAAGCTCTGCCGAGAACGGACACGATGACATGTCCCGTCTCTGGGAAAGCACAGGTCCCAAGCGTTGCTGTGCTTATTAATAGGCTGCCCAGGGAAGGTGAAGACCAGCAACAGCTTTCAAGGCTGGCATCTTCCTTGTGGAAGAAGGAGCCGGACGTTTCCCGTTTGGGAAAAAAGCTCTGCCGAGAAAGGACACGATGACATCTCCCGTCCCTGAGAAAGCACAGATCCGAAGCGCTGCTGTGCCTGTGAATAGGGTGCACGGGGAAGGTGAAGACCAGCAACAGCTTTCTGGGCTAGCACCTTCATTGTGGGAGAAGGAGCCGGACGTTTCCCATTTTGGAAAAAGGCTCTGCCGAGAAAGGACACGATGACATGTACCGTCTCTGGGAAAGCACAGATCCCAAGCGTTGCTGTGCTGTCGGAGTGGGAGCCGAACCCAGAGTAACGACGCGATCTCAATATGAGTATGATCGTTCTCTACTTTATTCAAACACTACAGGGTTTATATAGTCACACGCGGCAGAAGCTGCTACTTGATTGGATAATGGCCTTTGTCCACGAGCCTTAGGCAACACTACGGTTGGTGCTTCTCCTTTGTGCACGCACCTTAGGCAAGCTGTAACGCTGACATGCATTCCTCTTTAGTTGTTTTCCTTCTAGCTAATCTTATCTGCCAAGGTCAAGTTACTACTGCTAAAGCCTGGATTGCTCAGGCTTAAGTATACGTGTCCTCTTTCGTTTAGCCATTCTTCCACAACTCCCCGTTCTTCTTTTTGAGCAATCCAGGTTTGATGGACCATGCGCATTATGAGGGTTTTAATACACGAAAACATACAGCTAAAGACAATTATTACAATCAGAATCATTACCAAGAGTCTACCTCCTTCAAGGACCAAGGTTTGTAACCAGCCAGTAATTCCCCATTCACTAAGTAATTTGTTTAACCATCCAAGGCCATCACTAACTTGTAACTTGCCTACTTGTTCCTTCATGGTTTGAAGGGCTTTATGAATCGACTCTGAATGATCTGACAGATTCATGCAACACATTCCATCCAGATCTTCACACCCATGACCATGCGCTAGCAATAAAAAATCTATGGCAGCTCTATTTTGTAGTGTAGCGTGTCTAATACTATCTACATCGGTAAGCAAACTATCCAATGCTATTGAGGTTAAGTTGCTTTGCTTAGCTAGCCAACATCTCATTTTTCTCATCTGGGTTAATGCTTGTGACGTAGCTATTCCTGGCGCCAGGACACTGGCGGCTATAATTTCTCCGGGGTTCCAGAATTCTACGTTCGAGTCACAATCAGATTCAAAGGCATGGATTTCACGTTTTGTCCTGATATGGTTCCTCCTATGTTGCCAAATTTGGGTGTTGTTTGGGAGGAATATTGTCAGGCGTCCCAAACTACATGGTCCACCTTGCAATCGAGAAGGCACTCCAGGCCATGCTCGGTCGCCACATATTAAAAATACCCCGGGTGGTAGTTGTATTGGGGCGTTGCTGGACCTAGACAAGTTAGTACTTGTATAATTACACCACTCACTTGCATTGCGATACACCGGCAAGGTCGCATTGACAACTTGCCCTTTTTTCGTGGCATTGCTGCTGTAATTAAACAGTACGCAGTAATCCATCTTTAGTGAACCAAGGAGTTCTAATTCCTGTGGCTCAACTAGTGACCCAGGTAATTGAGGAATGATGCCATCCCAATTGTCAGTCTTGCTCCTGCCTGAACAAAGCTCAAAGCTTAGAGAGCTCATAGGGCAGGGCCAAGCTTGGTCATCCAGCGGCACTCCTATCAAACACGTGGAAAATGGGTTGTTGGCGCTAGCCATAGCCAAGCATAATGTCGATTGATTAGTTTGGTTAGCAAGCGTAAGCCAGATGTTAGTTTTGGGTAAGATGGGGGGAGGCCAAATGGCCTCAGCCACGGATAAAAATAGAATAATAATCATCATGTCTGTTGGCATATTTCCCGTGACGTAGACAAAACTCGGGAATGATCTCCTTCAGGATTAACCGTGCAATCTTTGATGACTGTGGGCATGCACGTCTTCTTTAATCACCGTGAGGGTGCGAGTGCTGGTTTGATGCTCTTGCTCGGTACCCACACTGGTCCTTGATCTGTGGAGACACACATATACCCTCGGCCATTAAAAATAACTGGCACAGGACCTAACCATTCACCAGAGACTGGATCTTTGTACAGAACCTTAAATTGTGGTAATGTTGTTTTACTATTCAATTTGATCATTTGATGGTGGATCATTACGGGTGGTTCTTCCCTATCTCCCATGAGACAGAGAAAGTTTAGCGTGAATAACACCCGATGCAACCTCTGCTGAGCCTCGGTCTCAGCACCCTGTTGTTTTCGTAAATAATCCTTCAGTATTTGATGAGTACGTTCTATCATGCCCTGTCCTGTGGGAGAATGTGGGATACCCGTCACATGTTTGACTCCCCAGCGCGTTAGAAATGCTCTGACTTTCTGACTTGTATATGCAGGTCCGTTGTCTGTTTTTATGCACGTAGGGACCCCAAGAATTGCAAAACAGGCAAGTAAATGTTTACAAACATGTAGAGCCTTTTCACCAGGCAAAGCCGTGGCCCATATCATTTTTGAAAAGGTATCAATCGTTACATGTACATATTTTAATTTTCCAAATTCTGGAACGTGTGTGACATCCATTTGCCACAACTCTAGGGCTTGCAAGCCTTTAGGGTTAACCCCCAAGCCTATGCCTGGCCCATGATTTCCACATTGTGGGCAAGCCTGTATTATTCCTTTTGCTTCATTTTCTGTTAAGTCAAACTGGCGTCTTAGCCCTTTGGCATTTTGGTGAAAGTGTTCATGACTCTGTCTTGCCTGTTGAAACTTGTCCATGGGGGGCATGGTAACTATACTCACTAGTTGATCAGCCACATGATTTCCCTCACCAAGACCTAATTCGAATTGGTGACTGCGGATATGTAGTACACAGCACTGAGCCGTGCGTTGGGACATGATTGAACGCAACTGAATAAATAGCTGTCCCAACCTGGGATTCGACGTTTCCCGCAAAAGTGCATCCTCGAGACGTGGTACTACTCCTGCGACATACAAGGAGTCTGTGACCACATTTAGAGGAGTACTAAGCCAATTTTTTAGTGCCCAGGTAACTGCACTGAGTTCTAAGGTCTGTAACGAATCTCTCGGGTGGCCATCAATCATATGATGTTGCCATTCAGTTCCGTGTCTCCACACACATGTTGCTTTATGCGATCGTCGACCCGCATCGGTGTATACTGTGACCCCTTCTGTCAGAGGTGTAGTACACACTTTGGACCTTTCTAACCACTGGTTTCGCGAAAGAACCTGCCACAATTTCCCTGACGGCTGTTGGGAATGAATCTTTCCGTCATAGCCGAGCAGAGCATTTTGTATGGGTAAGGAAGTACGGAGCCACCAGTCTATGTCAGCAGCATTTGTAGGGATGCTAATATCCTCTGGTTCATGCCCGCTCATCTCAATTATTCGCGAGCGTCCCTTACGTATCAGGGTGGCTATTGCTTGAGTACGCGTTTCAATGCTGGTTTTGGGCTGTACACTCAAAAACACCCATTCCAATACACCAAACCCATCATTTTGCAATTCGCATTTGCCAGTGGCATTGGAGGTTACAGAAGAGGAAGATATCTCCCCGTTCTTCTTTTGCCATTGGCAAATGACTGCGTATGGTGAGGTTTTACCATTACAAATTAATAAAGAGATTGGCAAGTCCAACAGGCGCCGTGTGGACCATGACCGTTGCAGTTTTTCTCCTATTTGTCGCAGTGTTCTTGTCTGCTCTGTGTTCAACGAGACGGTATCTGCTGGGTTGGAACCCCTTAACAGGCACGTCAGTGGGGCAATATCGGAATTCGAAATACCGACACAATTGCGAACCCATTGAATGTCTCCAAGTATAGTCTGTATATCGTGGAGAGTTTGAATTTGAGTAGAAAGTTCAGTCTTTTGTGGGCGGATTTTTGAGTCCGAGATAGTCCATCCCAGATATTTCTATGGGGCTGAACGTTGCACTTTTTCTGGAGCAATGACAAGACCTTTTGTCGATAGGGCGGTGACTAGCTGTTTTAGTGACGCATCAGTGAAGGGTTTTTCTTGACAACAGAGGATGTCGTCCATATAGTGATAAATGATGGTTTCCGGCCATTGATTGCACAGTGGTTGAAGTGCCCAAGCGACATAAAGCTGACACAGCGTGGGAGAGTTCTTCATGCCTTGTGGTAAGACAACCCATTCATATCGTTCTGCTGGAGTAGCTTTATTTGTTGATGGAAGTGAAAAGGCGAATCGTTGAGTGTCCTGCGGGTGTAGCGGAATAGTAAAAAAACAGTCTTTCAGATCTACTATTAAGATGTGCCAGCCTTGAGGTAACATATTAGGGGAAGGCATTCCGGGTTGCAACGCACCCATTGTTTGCATTTGATCATTCACTTTTCTCAGATCATGTAATAATCGCCATTTTCCATTTTTCTTTGGGATTACAAATATTGGAGTGTTCCATGGACTGACAGATGGTTTGATATGTTCTGCAGCTAATTGTTCGGCGACTAACTGTTTGGCTGCTTGCAGTCGCTCCTCTGTTAAAGGCCACTGGTCAACCCACACAGGGTCATTGGTATTCCACACTAATGGTGGGTTGGGCGACTGCGCGCCAGTGACCGCAGCTAAAAAGGCGTAGTAGTTAGCACAGCTCCAATTTGAGTTAAGACATCCCTGCCGATTAAGGCCTCCAAGGTTGACGGTAGGGATAAGACATACACTTTGAGTGTGGCTTTTTGCCCTTCTGGAAACTGTAATTGTACAAGATGTTTACTGATTTTTGAAATGGAATGTCCTCCGACTCGTTGTCTTTGGGCAGCTGCACTCACAGCTCTTTGACTCCACGCTGATTGCCACAACAGATATTGTGTGGGCGTTAGCAAAAGTCTCATTAGATTTTGACAGTCATACGGACACATTAGATCTGCAGAAAAAATCCAGCTCACAATTTGGCGCGTAGCTTCAGATTTTAGTCCGTAAGTGGAGACAGTAGTGCGTGCTTGCTGTAAGATTTTCCAGTCATGTGCTTCCCACTTTTGCCCTCCTGCTTCCTGTACGACTGGAAACGCCATGTTCAGCGGTGAAAGCTGTCCTTCTAAAATCGCATTCTTAATAATTCCGCTCCAGCGGATGGGTTGTGGTTGAGTAATAATGTTTTGTAAGCAAGGAGGTTTATCCTGCTCTTTGGTAACAGTTTGTAGTTCTAATTTATCAAGGCGCTGTAAAACGGTTTGTAACATTTTGGTCACAGCGTCATTCGCATGTTGCTCTTCCTTCTCAGAAGGTGGCGTCGCAGGGCCAGGGGAGATATCAGTCGATGTTGGTAAGGGTGGATACAAAGGCGGAGCTGAGGGCGGTTCAGGAGGAGGCGCAGGAGGTGGAGGACAGCAAACGGTTCCACCTAACTCTTTGCCACTCCCAATGGGCGTTGCAGTCTCCTCCCCTGGAGGCTGCATCGGTTGTACTTCCGCAACTGGCTCAGTATGTACCGGAGGCTCACTGGCGGTAACTTCCGCATTCGCATGGAGCGGTGTCGGGCTCGGAGACACTAGCTGAGCAACTTCCAGAGGGCTGTTACAAACCGGGGCAGAGATCCCGCTCACAGGGAGCAATCCCGGGAATACCCCGCGAAGGCTTGCTCCGAAACCTGATCGCTTCGGAGGGTCTGTCTTTCGCTCTGGCCCCAGCATCTGTGCCGCCGCGCAGGCAACCTCCCTCTCTGCTTTCATTTCTTTTAGAGTCTCTAGCACGCTATGCCACAACGCCCGAACAGCCTTCACCTCCTTTTCATCTTTGTCCGTGCCCTTTATAGTCTTTTGCCACATCGTTTCCCCAAAGTCCCGCCATTCCGTAATCGAAAATAACATATGGCTGTCTGAGAAATGTCCCCACGCTTGCCCCAGCTTGATCAGACGGACTAGTTGTTTCACCGGGGTTTCTATCCCTCTCTTAGAGAGGATCCCGGCGAGTAACTTAGCTGCCGCTTCCAGCTCCATCGCTGCCACTGAGGGGTGAGTAGCGACCTCACACCAACCGTGCAAACCCTGCTGGGGGCAGGGCTGCCGACCCTCAGCCGTTGTTTCCCACTCCCCTCCTCTTGCTGCTTACCGCAGACTCGGAGAAGTCGGTCTCGCTACTCCCTAGTCGAGCCGAACCGTCCTCTGCTACCAGATGTCGGAGTGGGAGCCGAACCCAGAGTAACGACGCAATCTCAATATGAGTATGATCGTTCTCTACTTTATTCAAACACTACAGGGTTTATATAGTCACACGCGGCAGAAGCTGCTACTTGATTGGATAATGGCCTTTGTCCACGAGCCTTAGGCAACACTACGGTTGGTGCTTCTCCTTTGTGCACGCACCTTAGGCAAGCTGTAACGCTGACATGCATTCCTCTTTAGTTGTTTTCCTTCTAGCTAATCTTATCTGCCAAGGTCAAGTTACTACTGCTAAAGCCTGGATTGCTCAGGCTTAAGTATACGTGTCCTCTTTCGTTTAGCCATTCTTCCACACTGTGCTTATTAATAGGCTGCCCAGGGAAGGTGAAGACCAGCAACAGCTTTCTGGGTTAGCACCTTCATTGTGGGAGAAGGAGCCGGACGTTTCGCGTTTGGGAAAAAGGCTCTGCCAAGAACGGACACGATGACATGTCCCGTCTCTGGGAAAGCACAGATCCCAAGCGCTGCTGTGCGTGTGAATAGGGTGCACGGGGAAGGTGAAGACCAGCAACAGCTTTCAGGGCTAGCACCTTCATTGTGGGAGAAGGAGCCGGACGTTTCCCGTTTGGGAAAAAGGCTCTGCCGAGAAAGGACATGATGACATGTCCCGTCTCTGGGAAAGCACAGATCCCTAGTGATGTTCTGCCTCTGAATATGCTGCCAAGGGAAGGTGAAGACCAGCAAGAGCTTTCAGGGCTGGCCCCTTCCTTGTGGGAGAAGGAGCCGGACGTTTCCCTTTTGGGAAAAAGTCTCTGCCGAGAAAGGAGACGATCACATGTCCCGTCCCTGAGAAAGCACAGAATCCAAGCTCTGCGGTGCCTATGGATAGGGTGCCCAGGGAAGGTAAAGACCAGCAACAGCTTTCTGGGCTAGCAGCTTCCTTGTGGGAGAAGGAGCCGGACGTTTCCACTTTCGGAAAAAGGCTCTGCCGAGAACGGACACGATGACATGTCCCGTCTCTGAGAAAGCATAGATCGCAAGCGCTGCTGTGCTTATTAATAGGCTGCCCAGGGAAGGTGAAGACCAGCAACAGCTTTTAGGGCTGGCCCCTTCCTTGTGGCAGAAGGAGCCGGACGTTTCCCGTTTGGGAAAAAGGCTCTGCCGAGAACGGACACGATGACATGTCCCGTCTCTGGGAAAGCACAGATCCCTAGTGATGTTCTGCCTGTCAATAGGGTGCACGGGGAAGGTGAAGAGCAGCAACAGCTTTCAGGGCTGGCCCCTTCCTTGTGGCAGAAGGAGCCGGACGTTTCCCGTTTTGGAAAAATACTCTGCCGAGAATGGACACGATGACATGTCCCGTCTCTGGGAAAGCACAGGTCCCAAGCGTTGCTGTGCTTATTAATAGGCTGCCCAGGGAAGGTGAAGACCAGCAACAACTTTTAGGGCTGGCCCCTTCATTGTGGCAGAAGGAGCCGGATGTTTCCCGTTTGCGAAAAAAGCTCTGCCGAGAAAGGACACGATGACATCTCCCGTCCCTGAGAAAGCACAGATCCGAAGCGCTGCTGTGCCTGTGAATAGGGTGCACGGGGAAGGTGAAGACCAGCAACAGCTTTCTGGGCTAGCACCTTCCTTGTGGCAGAAGGAATCGGACGTTTCCCATTTTGGAAAAAGGCTCTGCCGAGAAAGGACACGATGACATGTACCGTCTCTGGGAAAGCACAGATCCCAAGCGTTGCTGTGCTTATTAATAGGCTGCCCAGGGAAGGTGAAGACCAGCAACAGCTTTCTGGGTTAGCACCTTCATTGTGGGAGAAGGAGGCGGACGTTTCGCGTTTGGGAAAAAGTCTCTGCCGAGAACGGACACGATGACATGTCCCGTCTCTGGGAAAGCACAGATCCCAAGCGCTGCTGTGCCTGTGAATAGGGTGCCAAGGGAAGGTGAAGACCAGCAACAGCTTTCAGGGCTAGCACCTTCCTTGTGGGAGAATGAGCCGGACGTTTCCCTTTTGGGAAAAAGTCTCTGCCGAGAAAGGACACGATGACATCTCCCGTCCCTGAGAAAGCACAGAATCCAAGCTCTGCGGTGCCTATGAATAGGGTGCCCAGGGAAGGTAAAGACCAGCAAGAGCTTTCTGGGCTAGCAGCTTCCTTGTGGGAGAAGGAGCCGGACGTTTCCACTTTCGGAAAAAGGCTATGCCGAGAACGGACACGATGACATGTCCCGTCTCTGGGAAAGCACAGATCCCATGCGCTGCTGTGCCTGTGAATAGGGTGCATGGGGAAGGTGAAGACCAGCAACAGCTTTCAGGGCTAGCACCTTCCTTGTGGCAGAAGGAATCGGACGTTTCCCTTTTGGGAAAAAGGCTCTGCCGAGAACGGACACGATGACATGTCCCGTCTCTGGGAAAGCATAGATCGCAAGCGCTGCTGTGCTTATTAATAGGCTGCCCAGGGAAGGTGAAGACCAGCAACAGCTTTCAGGGCTAGCACCTTCACTGTGGGAGAAGGAGCCGGACTTTTCCCGTTTGGGAAAAAGCTCTGCTGAGAACGGACACGATGACATGTCCCGTCTCTGGGAAAGCACAGGTCCGAAGCGTTGCTGTGCTTATTATTAGGCTGCCCAGGGAAGGTGAAGACCAGCAACAACTTTTACGCTTGGCCCCTTCCTTGTGGCAGAAGGAGCCGGACGTTTCCCTTTTGGGAAAATGTCTCTGCCGAGAACGGACACGATCACCTGTCCCGTCTCTGGGAAAGCACAGAATCCAAGCTCTGCGGTGCCTATGAATAGGGTGCCCAGGGAAGGTAAAGACCAGCAAGAGCTTTCAGGGCTGGCCCCTTCCTTGTGGGAGAAGGAGCCGGACGTTTCCCGTTTGGGAAAAAAGCTCTGCCGAGAAAGGACACGATGACATCTCCCGTCCCTGAGAAAGCACAGATCCGAAGCGCTGCTGTGCCTGTGAATAGGGTGCACGGGGAAGGTGAAGACCAGCAACAGTTTTCTCGGCTAGCACCTTCATTGTGGGAGAAGGAGCCGGACGTTTCCCATTTTGGAAAAAGGCTCTGCCGAGAAAGGACACGATGACATGTACCGTCTCTGGGAAAGCACAGATCCCAAGCGTTGCTGTGCTTATTAATAGGCTGCCCAGGGAAGGTGAAGACCAGCAACAGCTTTCTGGGCTAGCACCTTCATTGTGGGAGAAGGAGCCGGACGTTTCCCGTTTGGGAAAAACGTTCTGCTGAAAAAGGACACGATGACATCTCCCGTCCCTGAGAAAGCACAGATCCCAAGCGCTGCTGTGCCTGTGAATAGGGTGCCAAGGGAAGGTGAAGACCAGCAACAGCTTTCAGGGCTGGCCCCTTCTTTGTGGGAGAAGGAGCCGGACGTTTCCCGTTTGGGAAAAAGGCTCTGCCGAGAACGGACATGATGACATGTCCCGTCTCTGGGAAAGCACAGATCCCTAGTGATGTTCTGCCTCTGAATATGCTGCCAAGGGAAGGTGAAGACCAGCAAGAGCTTTCAGGGCTGGCCCCTTCCTTGTGGCAGAAGGAGCCAGACGTTTCCCTTTTGGGAAAAAGTCTCTGCCGAGAACGGACACGATGACATGTCCCGTCTCTGGGAAAGCACAGATCCCAAGCGTTGCTGTGCCTATGTATAGGGTGCATGGGGAAGGTGAAGACCAGCAAGAGCTTTCAGGGCTGGCCCCTTCCTTGTGGGAGAAGGAGCCGGACGTTTCCCTTTTGGGAAAAAGTCTCTGCCGAGAAAGGAGACGATCACATGTCCCGTCCCTGAGAAAGCACAGAATCCAAGCTCTGCGGTGCCTATGAAAAGGGTGCCCAGGGAAGGTAAAGACCAGCAACAGCTTTCTGGGCTAGCACCTTCCTTGTGGGAGAAGGAGCCGGACGTTTCCACTTTCGGAAAAAGGCTCTGCCGAGAACGGACACGATGACATGTCCCGTCTCTGAGAAAGCATAGAACGCAAGCGCTGCTGTGCTTATTAATAGGCTGCCCAGGGAAGGTGAAGTCCAGCAGGAGCTTTCAGTGCTGGCCCCTTCCTTGTGGCAGAAGGAGCCGGACGTTTCCCGTTTGGGAAAAAGGCTCTGCCGAGAACGGACACGATGACATGTCCCGACTCTGGGAAAGCACAGATCCCTAGTGATGTTCTGCCTGTGAATAGGGTGCACGGGGAAGGTGAAGAGCAGCAACAGCTTTCAGGGCTGGCCCCTTCATTGTGGCAGAAGGAGCCGGACGTTTCCCGTTTTGGAAAAATACTCTGCCGAGAATGGACACGATGACATGTCCCGTCTCTGGGAAAGCACAGAGCCCAAGCGTTGCTGTGCTTATTAATAGGCTGCCCAGGGAAGGTGAAGTCCAGCAGGAGCTTTCAGGGCTAGCACCTTCACTGTGGGAGAAGGAGCCGGACTTTTCCCGTTTGGGAAAAAGCTCTGCCGAGAACGGACACGATGACATGTCCCGTCTCTGGGAAAGCACAGGTCCCAAGCGTTGCTGTGCTTATTAATAGGCTGCCCAGGGAAGGTGAAGACCAGCAACAACTTTTAGGGCTGGCCCCTTCATTGTGGCAGAAGGAGCCGGACGTTTCCCGTTTGGGAAAAAAGCTCTGCCGAGAAAGGACACGATGACATCTCCCGTCCCTGAGAAAGCACAGATCCGAAGCGCTGCTGTGCGTGTGAACAGGGTGCACGGGGAAGGTGAAGACCAGCAACAGCTTTCTCGGCTAGCACCTTCCTTGTGGCAGAAGGAATCGGACGTTTCCCATTTTGGAAAAAGGCTCTGCCGAGAAAGGACACGATGACATGTCCCGTCTCTGGGAAAGCACAGGTCCCAAGCGCTGCTGTGCCTATGAATATGGTGCATGGGGAAGGTGAAGACCAGCAACAGCTTTCAGGGCTAGCACCTTCCTTGTGGCAGAAGGAATCGGACGTTTCCCTTTTGGGAAAAAGGCTCTGCCGAGAACGGACACGATGACATGTCCCGTCCCTGGGAAAGCATAGATCGCAAGCGCTGCTGTGCTTATTAATAGGCTGCCCAGGGAAGTTGAAGACCAGCAACAACTTTTACGGTTGGCCCCTTCCTTGTGGCAGAAGGAGCCGGACGTTTCCCGTTTGGGAAAAAAGCTCTGCCGAGAAAGGACACGATGACATCTCCCGTCCCTGAGAAAGCACAGATCCGAAGCGCTGCTGTGCCTGTGAATATGGTGCACGGGGAAGGTGAAGACCAGCAACAGCTTTCAGGGCTAGCACCTTCATTGTGGGAGAAGGAGCCGGACGTTTCCCATTTTGGAAAAAGGCTCTGCCGAGAAAGGACATGATGACATGTCCCGTCTCTGGAAAAGCACAGATCCCAAGCGCTGCTGTTGTTATTAATAGGCTGCCCATTGAAGGTGAAGACCAGCAGGAGCTTTCAGGGCTGGCCCCTTCTTTGTGGGAGAAGGAGCCGGACGTTTCCCTTTTGGGAAAAAGTCTCTGCCGAGAAAGGACACGATGACATGTCCCGTCTCTGGGAAAGCACAGATCCCATGCGCTGCTGTGCCTATGTATAGGGTGCATGGGGAAGGTGAAGACCAGCAAGAGCTTTCAGGGCTGGCCCCTTCCTTGTGGGAGAAGGAGCTGGACGTTTCCCTTTTGGGAAAATGTCTCTGCCGAGAAAGGAGACGATCACATGTCCCGTCCCTGAGAAAGCACAGAATCCAAGCTCTGCGGTGCCTATGAATAGGGTGCCCAGGGAAGGTAAAGACCAGCAACAGCTTTCTGGGCTAGCACCTTCATTGTGGGAGAAGGAGCCGGACGTTTCCACTTTCGGAAATAGGCTCTGCCGAGAACGGACACGATGACATGTCCCGTCTCTGGGAAAGCACAGGTCCCAAGCGCTGCTGTGCCTATGAATAGGGTGCATGGGGAAGGTGAAGACCAGCAACAGCTTTCAGGGCTAGCACCTTCCTTGTGGCAGAAGGAATCGGACGTTTCCCTTTTGGGAAAAAGGCTCTGCCGAGAAAGGACACGATGACATGTCCCGTCTCTGAGAAAGCATAGATCGCAAGCGCTGCTGTGCTTATTAATAGGCTGCCCAGGGAAGGTGAAGTCCAGCAGGAGCTTTCAGTGCTGGCCCCTTCCTTGTGGCAGAAGGAGCCGGACGTTTCCCGTTTGGGAAAAAGGCTCTGCCGAGAACGGACACGATGACATGTCCCGTCTCTGGGAAAGCACAGATCCCTAGTGATGTTCTGCCTGTGAATAGGGTGCACGGGGAAGGTGAAGAGCAGCAACAGCTTTCAGGGCTGGCCCCTTCCTTGTGGGAGAAGGAGCCGGACGTTTCCCGTTCGGGAAAATACTCTGCCGAGAATGGACACGATGACATGTCCCGTCTCTGGGAAAGCACAGAGCCCAAGCGTTGCTGTGCTTATTAATAGGCTGCCCAGGGAAGGTGAAGACCAGCAACAGCTTTCAGGGCTAGCACCTTCACTGTGGGAGGAGGAGCCGGACTTTTCCCGTTTGGGAAAAAGCTCTGCCGAGAACGGACACGATGACATGTCCCGTCTCTGGGAAAGCACAGGTCCCAAGCGTTGCTGTGCTTATTAATAGGCTGCCCAGGGAAGGTGAAGACCAGCAACAACTTTTAGGGCTGGCCCCTTCCTTGTGGCAGAAGGAGCCGGACGTTTCCCGTTTGGGAAAAAAGCTCTGCCGAGAAAGGACACGATGACATCTCCCGTCCCTGAGAAAGCACAGATCCGAAGCGCTGCTGTGCCTGTGAATAGGGTGCACGGGGAAGGTGAAGACCAGCAACAGCTTTCAGGGCTAGCACCTTCATTGTGGGAGAAGGAGCCGGACGTTTCGCGTTTGGGAAAAAGTCTCTGCCGAGAACGGACACGATGACATGTCCCGTCTCTGGGAAAGCACAGATCCCAAGCGCTGCTGTGCCTGTGAATACGGTGCCAAGGGAAGGTGAAGACCAGCAACAGCTTTCAGGGCTGGCCCCTTCCTTGTGGGAGAAGGAGCCGGACGTTTCCCGTTTGGGAAAAAGGCTCTGCCGAGAACGGACACGATGACATTTCCCGTCTCTGGGAAAGCACAGATCCCTAGTGATGTTCTGCCTCTGAATATGCTGCCAAGGGAAGTTGAAGGCCAGCAACAGCTTTCAGGGCTGGCCCCTTCCTTGTGGCAGAAGGAGCCGGACGTTTCCCTTTTGGGAAAGAGGCTCTGCCGAGAACGGACACGATGACATGTCCCGTCTCTGGGAAAGCACAGGTCCCAAGCGCTGCTGTGCCTATGAATAGGGTGCATGGGGAAGGTGAAGACCAGCAACAGCTTTCAGGGCTAGCACCTTCCTTGTGGGAGAAGGAGACGGACGTTTCCCTTTTGGGAAAAAGGCTCTGCCGAGAACGGACAGGATGACATGTCCCGTCTCTGAGAAAGCATAGATCGCAAGCGCTGCTGTGCTTATTAATAGGCTGCCCAGGGAAGGTGAAGTCCAGCAGGAGCTTTCAGGGCTGGCCCCTTCCTTGTGGCAGAAGGAGCCGGACGTTTCCCGTTTGGGAAAAATACTCTGCCGAGAATGGACACGATGACATGTCCCGTCTCTGGGAAAGCACAGATCCCAAGCGTTGCTGTGCTTATTAATAGGCTGCCCAGGGAAGTTGAAGACCAGCAACAACTTTTAGGGCTGGCCCCTTCATTGTGGGAGAAGGAGCCGGACGTTTCCCGTTTGGGAAAAAAGCTCTGCCGAGAACGGACACGATGACATGTCCCGTCTCTGGGAAAGCACAGATCCCAAGCGCTGCTGTGCGTGTGAATAGGGTGCACGGGGAAGGTGAAGACCAGCAAGAGCTTTCAGGGCTAGCACCTTCATTATGGGAGAAGGAGCCGGACGTTTCCCGTTTGGGAAAACGGCTCTGCCGAGAACGGACACGATGACATGTCCCGTCTCTGGGAAAGCACAGATCCCAAGCGCTGCTGTGCCTGTGAATAGGGTGCCAAGGGAAGGTGAAGACCAGCAACAGCTTTCAGGGCTAGCACCTTCCTTGTGGGAGAATGAGCCGGACGTTTCCCTTTTGGGAAAAAGTCTCTGCCGAGAAAGGACACGATGACATCTCCCGTCCCTGAGAAAGCACAGAATCCAAGCTCTGCGGTGCCTATGAATAGGGTGCCCAGGGAAGGTAAAGACCAGCAAGAGCTTTCTGGGCTAGCAGCTTCCTTGTGGGAGAAGGAGCCGGACGTTTCCACTTTCGGAAAAAGGCTATGCCGAGAACGGACACGATGACATGTCCCGTCTCTGGGAAAGCACAGATCCCATGCGCTGCTGTGCCTGTGAATAGGGTGCATGGGGAAGGTGAAGACCAGCAACAGCTTTCAGGGCTAGCACCTTCCTTGTGGCAGAAGGAATCGGACGTTTCCCTTTTGGGAAAAAGGCTCTGCCGAGAACGGACACGATGACATGTCCCGTCTCTGGGAAAGCATAGATCGCAAGCGCTGCTGTGCTTATTAATAGGCTGCCCAGGGAAGGTGAAGACCAGCAACAGCTTTCAGGGCTAGCACCTTCACTGTGGGAGAAGGAGCCGGACTTTTCCCGTTTGGGAAAAAGCTCTGCTGAGAACGGACACGATGACATGTCCCGTCTCTGGGAAAGCACAGGTCCGAAGCGTTGCTGTGCTTATTATTAGGCTGCCCAGGGAAGGTGAAGACCAGCAACAACTTTTACGCTTGGCCCCTTCCTTGTGGCAGAAGGAGCCGGACGTTTCCCTTTTGGGAAAATGTCTCTGCCGAGAACGGACACGATCACCTGTCCCGTCTCTGGGAAAGCACAGAATCCAAGCTCTGCGGTGCCTATGAATAGGGTGCCCAGGGAAGGTAAAGACCAGCAAGAGCTTTCAGGGCTGGCCCCTTCCTTGTGGGAGAAGGAGCCGGACGTTTCCCGTTTGGGAAAAAAGCTCTGCCGAGAAAGGACACGATGACATCTCCCGTCCCTGAGAAAGCACAGACCCGAAGCGCTGCTGTGCCTGTGAATAGGGTGCACGGGGAAGGTGAAGACCAGCAACAGTTTTCTCGGCTAGCACCTTCATTGTGGGAGAAGGAGCCGGACGTTTCCCATTTTGGAAAAAGGCTCTGCCGAGAAAGGACACGATGACATGTACCGTCTCTGGGAAAGCACAGATCCCAAGCGTTGCTGTGCTTATTAATAGGCTGCCCAGGGAAGGTGAAGACCAGCAACAGCTTTCTGGGCTAGCACCTTCCTTGTGGCAGAAGGAGCCGGACGTTTCCCGTTTGGGAAAAAGGTTCTGCTGAAAAAGGACACGATGACATCTCCCGTCCCTGAGAAAGCACAGATCCCAAGCGCTGCTGTGCCTGTGAATAGGGTGCCAAGGGAAGGTGAAGACCAGCAACAGCTTTCAGGGCTGGCCCCTTCTTTGTGGGAGAAGGAGCCGGACGTTTCCCGTTTGGGAAAAAGGCTCTGCCGAGAACGGACATGATGACATGTCCCGTCTCTGGGAAAGCACAGATCCCTAGTGATGTTCTGCCTCTGAATATGCTGCCAAGGGAAGGTGAAGACCAGCAAGAGCTTTCAGGGCTGGCCCCTTCCTTGTGGCAGAAGGAGCCAGACGTTTCCCTTTTGGGAAAAAGTCTCTGCCGAGAACGGACACGATGACATGTCCCGTCTCTGGGAAAGCACAGATCCCAAGCGTTGCTGTGCCTATGTATAGGGTGCATGGGGAAGGTGAAGACCAGCAAGAGCTTTCAGGGCTGGCCCCTTCCTTGTGGGAGAAGGAGCCGGACGTTTCCCTTTTGGGAAAAAGTCTCTGCCGAGAAAGGAGACGATCACATGTCCCGTCCCTGAGAAAGCACAGAATCCAAGCTCTGCGGTGCCTATGAAAAGGGTGCCCAGGGAAGGTAAAGACCAGCAACAGCTTTCTGGGCTAGCACCTTCCTTGTGGGAGAAGGAGCCGGACGTTTCCACTTTCGGAAAAAGGCTCTGCCGAGAACGGACACGATGACATGTCCCGTCTCTGAGAAAGCATAGAACGCAAGCGCTGCTGTGCTTATTAATAGGCTGCCCAGGGAAGGTGAAGTCCAGCAGGAGCTTTCAGTGCTGGCCCCTTCCTTGTGGCAGAAGGAGCCGGACGTTTCCCGTTTGGGAAAAAGGCTCTGCCGAGAACGGACACGATGACATGTCCCGACTCTGGGAAAGCACAGATCCCTAGTGATGTTCTGCCTGTGAATAGGGTGCACGGGGAAGGTGAAGAGCAGCAACAGCTTTCAGGGCTGGCCCCTTCATTGTGGCAGAAGGAGCCGGACGTTTCCCGTTTTGGAAAAATACTCTGCCGAGAATGGACACGATGACATGTCCCGTCTCTGGGAAAGCACAGAGCCCAAGCGTTGCTGTGCTTATTAATAGGCTGCCCAGGGAAGGTGAAGGCCAGCAACAGCTTTCAGGGCTAGCACCTTCACTGTGGGAGAAGGAGCCGGACTTTTCCCGTTTGGGAAAAAGCTCTGCCGAGAACGGACACGATGACATGTCCCGTCTCTGGGAAAGCACAGGTCCCAAGCGTTGCTGTGCTTATTAATAGGCTGACCAGGGAAGGTGAAGACCAGCAACAACTTTTAGGGCTGGCCCCTTCATTGTGGCAGAAGGAGCCGGACGTTTCCCGTTTGGGAAAAAAGCTCTGCCGAGAAAGGACACGATGACATCTCCCGTCCCTGAGAAAGCACAGATCCGAAGCGCTGCTGTGCGTGTGAATAGGGTGCACGGGGAAGGTGAAGACCAGCAACAGCTTTCTCGGCTAGCACCTTCCTTGTGGCAGAAGGAATCGGACGTTTCCCATTTTGGAAAAAGGCTCTGCCGAGAAAGGACACGATGACATGTCCCGTCTCTGGGAAAGCACAGGTCCCAAGCGCTGCTGTGCCTATGAATATGGTGCATGGGGAAGGTGAAGACCAGCAACAGCTTTCAGGGCTAGCACCTTCCTTGTGGCAGAAGGAATCGGACGTTTCCCTTTTGGGAAAAAGGCTCTGCCGAGAACGGACACGATGACATGTCCCGTCCCTGGGAAAGCATAGATCGCAAGCGCTGCTGTGCTTATTAATAGGCTGCCCAGGGAAGTTGAAGACCAGCAACAACTTTTACGGTTGGCCCCTTCCTTGTGGCAGAAGGAGCCGGACGTTTCCCGTTTGGGAAAAAAGCTCTGCCGAGAAAGGACACGATGACATCTCCCGTCCCTGAGAAAGCACAGATCCGAAGCGCTGCTGTGCCTGTGAATATGGTGCACGGGGAAGGTGAAGACCAGCAACAGCTTTCAGGGCTAGCACCTTCATTGTGGGAGAAGGAGCCGGACGTTTCCCATTTTGGAAAAAGGCTCTGCCGAGAAAGGACATGATGACATGTCCCGTCTCTGGAAAAGCACAGATCCCAAGCGCTGCTGTTGTTATTAATAGGCTGCCCATTGAAGGTGAAGACCAGCAGGAGCTTTCAGGGCTGGCCCCTTCTTTGTGGGAGAAGGAGCCGGACGTTTCCCTTTTGGGAAAAAGTCTCTGCCGAGAAAGGACACGATGACATGTCCCGTCTCTGGGAAAGCACAGATCCCATGCGCTGCTGTGCCTATGTATAGGGTGCATGGGGAAGGTGAAGACCAGCAAGAGCTTTCAGGGCTGGCCCCTTCCTTGTGGGAGAAGGAGCTGGACGTTTCCCTTTTGGGAAAATGTCTCTGCCGAGAAAGGAGACGATCACATGTCCCGTCCCTGAGAAAGCACAGAATCCAAGCTCTGCGGTGCCTATGAATAGGGTGCCCAGGGAAGGTAAAGACCAGCAACAGCTTTCTGGGCTAGCACCTTCATTGTGGGAGAAGGAGCCGGACGTTTCCACTTTCGGAAATAGGCTCTGCCGAGAACGGACACGATGACATGTCCCGTCTCTGGGAAAGCACAGGTCCCAAGCGCTGCTGTGCCTATGAATAGGGTGCATGGGGAAGGTGAAGAGCAGCAACAGCTTTCAGGGCTAGCACCTTCCTTGTGGCAGAAGGAATCGGACGTTTCCCTTTTGGGAAAAAGGCTCTGCCGAGAAAGGACACGATGACATGTCCCGTCTCTGAGAAAGCATAGATCGCAAGCGCTGCTGTGCTTATTAATAGGCTGCCCAGGGAAGGTGAAGTCCAGCAGGAGCTTTCAGTGCTGGCCCCTTCCTTGTGGCAGAAGGAGCCGGACGTTTCCCGTTTGGGAAAAAGGCTCTGCCGAGAACGGACACGATGACATGTCCCGTCTCTGGGAAAGCACAGATCCCTAGTGATGTTCTGCCTGTGAATAGGGTGCACGGGGAAGGTGAAGAGCAGCAACAGCTTTCAGGGCTGGCCCCTTCCTTGTGGGAGAAGGAGCCGGACGTTTCCCGTTCGGGAAAATACTCTGCCGAGAATGGACACGATGACATGTCCCGTCTCTGGGAAAGCACAGAGCCCAAGCGTTGCTGTGCTTATTAATAGGCTGCCCAGGGAAGGTGAAGACCAGCAACAGCTTTCAGGGCTAGCACCTTCACTGTGGGAGGAGGAGCCGGACTTTTCCCGTTTGGGAAAAAGCTCTGCCGAGAACGGACACGATGACATGTCCCGTCTCTGGGAAAGCACAGGTCCCAAGCGTTGCTGTGCTTATTAATAGGCTGCCCAGGGAAGGTGAAGACCAGCAACAACTTTTAGGGCTGGCCCCTTCCTTGTGGCAGAAGGAGCCGGACGTTTCCCGTTTGGGAAAAAAGCTCTGCCGAGAAAGGACACGATGACATCTCCCGTCCCTGAGAAAGCACAGATCCGAAGCGCTGCTGTGCCTGTGAATAGGGTGCACGGGGAAGGTGAAGACCAGCAACAGCTTTCAGGGCTAGCACCTTCATTGTGGGAGAAGGAGCCGGACGTTTCGCGTTTGGGAAAAAGTCTCTGCCGAGAACGGACACGATGACATGTCCCGTCTCTGGGAAAGCACAGATCCCAAGCGCTGCTGTGCCTGTGAATACGGTGCCAAGGGAAGGTGAAGACCAGCAACAGCTTTCAGGGCTGGCCCCTTCCTTGTGGGAGAAGGAGCCGGACGTTTCCCGTTTGGGAAAAAGGCTCTGCCGAGAACGGACACGATGACATTTCCCGCCTCTGGGAAAGCACAGATCCCTAGTGATGTTCTGCCTCTGAATATGCTGCCAAGGGAAGTTGAAGGCCAGCAACAGCTTTCAGGGCTGGCCCCTTCCTTGTGGCAGAAGGAGCCGGACGTTTCCCTTTTGGGAAAGAGGCTCTGCCGAGAACGGACACGATGACATGTCCCGTCTCTGGGAAAGCACAGGTCCCAAGCGCTGCTGTGCCTATGAATAGGGTGCATGGGGAAGGTGAAGACCAGCAACAGCTTTCAGGGCTAGCACCTTCCTTGTGGGAGAAGGAGACGGACGTTTCCCTTTTGGGAAAAAGGCTCTGCCGAGAACGGACAGGATGACATGTCCCGTCTCTGAGAAAGCATAGATCGCAAGCGCTGCTGTGCTTATTAATAGGCTGCCCAGGGAAGGTGAAGTCCAGCAGGAGCTTTCAGGGCTGGCCCCTTCCTTGTGGCAGAAGGAGCCGGACGTTTCCCGTTTTGGAAAAATACTCTGCCGAGAATGGACACGATGACATGTCCCGTCTCTGGGAAAGCACAGATCCCAAGCGTTGCTGTGCTTATTAATAGGCTGCCCAGGGAAGTTGAAGACCAGCAACAACTTTTAGGGCTGGCCCCTTCATTGTGGGAGAAGGAGCCGGACGTTTCCCGTTTGGGAAAAAAGCTCTGCCGAGAACGGACACGATGACATGTCCCGTCTCTGAGAAAGCATAGATCGCAAGCGCTGCTGTGCTTATTAATAGGCTGCCCAGGGAAGGTGAAGACCAGCAACAGCTTTTAGGGCTGGCCCCTTCCTTGTGGCAGAAGGAGCCGGAAGTTTCCCGTTTGGGAAAAAAGCTCTGCCGAGAAAGGACACGATGACATCTCCCGTCCCTGAGAAAGCACAGATCCGAAGCGCTGCTGTGCCTGTGAATAGGGTGCACGGGGAAGGTGAAGACCAGCAACAGCTTTCAGGGCTAGCACCTTCATTGTGGGAGAAGGAGCCGGACATTTCCCATTTTCGAAAAAGGCTCTGCCGAGAAAGGACATGATGACATGTCCCGTCTCTGGGAAAGCACAGATCCCTAGTGATGTTCTGCCTCTGAATATGCTGCCAAGGGAAGGTGAAGACCAGCAACAGCTTTCAGGGCTGGCCCCTTCCTTGTGGCAGAAGGAGCCGGACGTTTCCCGTTTGGGAAAAAGGCTCTGCCGAGAACGGACACGATGACATGTCCCGTCTCTGGGAAAGCACAGATCCCATGCGCTGCTGTGCCTATGTATACGGTGCATGGGGAAGGTGAAGACCAGCAACAGCTTTCAGGGCTGGCCCCTTCCTTGTGGGAGAAGGAGCCGGACGTTTCCCATTTCGGAAAAATACTCTGCCGAGAACGGACAGGATGACATGTCCCGTCTCTGGGAAAGCACAGATCCCAAGCGTTGCTGTGCTTATTAATAGGCTGCCCAGGGAAGGTGAAGACCAGCAGCAGCTTTCAGTGCTGGCCCCTTCCTTGTGGGAGAAGGAGCCGGACGTTTCCCTTTTGGGAAAATGTCTCTGCCGAGAAAGGAGACGATCACATGTCCCGTCCCTGAGAAAGCACAGAATCCAAGCTCTCCGGTGCCTATGAATAGGGTGCCCAGGGAAGGTAAAGACCAGCAACAGCTTTCTGGGCTAGCACCTTCCTTGTGGGAGAAGGAGCCGGACGTTTCCACTTTCGGAAAAAGGCTCTGCCAAGAACGGACACGATGACATGTCCCGTCTCTGGGAAAGCACAGGTCCCAAGCGCTGCTGTGCCTATGAATAGGGTGCATGGGGAAGGTGAAGACCAGCAACAGCTTTCAGGGCTAGCACCTTCCTTGTGGCAGAAGGAATCGGACGTTTCCCTTTTGGGAAAAAGGCTCTGCCGAGAACGGACACGATGACATGTCCCGTCTCTGAGAAAGCATAGATCGCAAGCGCTGCTGTGCTTATTAATAGGCTGCCCAGGGAAGGTGAAGTCCAGCAGGAGCTTTCAGTGCTGGCCCCTTCCTTGTGGCAGAAGGAGCCGGACGTTTCCCGTTTGGGAAAAAGGCTCTGCCGAGAACGGACACGATGACATGTCCCGTCTCTGGGAAAGCACAGATCCCTAGTGATGATCTGCCTGTGAATAGGGTGCACGGGGAAGGTGAAGAGCAGCAACAGCTTTCAGGGCTGGCCCCTTCCTTGTGGCAGAAGGAGCCGGACGATTCCCGTTTTGGAAAAATACTCTGCCGAGAATGGACACGATGACATGTCCCGTCTCTGGGAAAGCACAGAGCCCAAGCGTTGCTGTGCTTATTAATAGGCTGCCCAGGGAAGGTGAAGACCAGCAACAACTTTTAGGGCTGGCCCCTTCATTGTGGGAGAAGGAGCCGGATGTTTCCCGTTTGGGAAAAAGTCTCTATCGAGAACGGACACGATGACATGTCCCGTCTCTGGGAAAGCACAGATCCCATGCGCTGCTGTGCCTATGTATACGGTGCATGGGGAAGGTGAAGACCAGCAACAGCTTTCAGGGCTGGCCCCTTCCTTGTGGGAGAAGGAGCCGGACGTTTCCCATTTCGGAAATATACTCTGCCGAGAACGGACAGGATGACATGTCCCGTCTCTGGGAAAGCACAGAGCCCAAGCGTTGCTGTGCTTATTAATAGGCTGCCCAGGGAAGGTGAAGACCAGCAGCAGCTTTCAGTGCTGGCCCCTTCCTTGTGGGAGAAGGAGCCGGACGTTTCCCTTTTGGGAAAATGTCTCTGCCGAGAAAGGAGACGATCACATGTCCCGTCCCTGAGAAAGCACAGAATCCAAGCTCTCCGGTGCCTATGAATAGGGTGCCCAGGGAAGGTAAAGACCAGCAACAGCTTTCTGGGCTAGCACCTTCATTGTGGGAGAAGGAGCCGGACGTTTCCACTTTCGGAAAAAGGCTCTGCCAAGAATGGACACGATGACATGTCCCGTCTCTGGGAAAGCACAGGTCCCAAGCGCTGCTGTGCCTATGAATAGGGTGCATGGGGAAGGTGAAGACCAGCAACAGCTTTCAGGGCTAGCACCTTCCTTGTGGCAGAAGGAATCGGACGTTTCCCTTTTGGGAAAAAGGCTCTGCCGAGAACGGACACGATGACATGTCCCGTCTCTGAGAAAGCATAGATCGCAAGCGCTGCTGTGCTTATTAATAGGCTGCCCAGGGAAGGTGAAGTCCAGCAGGAGCTTTCAGTGCTGGCCCCTTCCTTGTGGCAGAAGGAGCCGGACGTTTCCCGTTTGGGAAAAAGGCTCTGCCGAGAACGGACACGATGACATGTCCCGTCTCTGGGAAAGCACAGATCCCTAGTGATGATCTGCCTGTGAATAGGGTGCACGGGGAAGGTGAAGAGCAGCAACAGCTTTCAGGGCTGGCCCCTTCCTTGTGGCAGAAGGAGCCGGACGATTCCCGTTTTGGAAAAATACTCTGCCGAGAATGGACACGATGACATGTCCCGTCTCTGGGAAAGCACAGAGCCCAAGCGTTGCTGTGCTTATTAATAGGCTGCCCAGGGAAGGTGAAGACCAGCAACAACTTTTAGGGCTGGCCCCTTCATTGTGGGAGAAGGAGCCGGACGTTTCCCGTTTGGGAAAAAGTCTCTATCGAGAACGGACACGATGACATGTCCCGTCTCTGGGAAAGCACAGATCCCTAGTGATGTTCTGCCTCTGAATATGCTGCCAAGGGAAGGTGAAGACCAGCAACAGCTTTCAGGGCTGGCCCCTTCCTTGTGGCAGAAGGAGCCGGACGTTTCCCTTTTGGGAAAGAGGCTCTGCCGAGAACGGACACAATGACATGTCCCGTCTCTGGGAAAGCACAGGTCCCAAGCGCTGCTGTGCCTATGAATAGGGTGCATGGGGAAGGTGAAGACCAGCAACAGCTTTCAGGGCTAGCACCTTCCTTGTGGGAGAAGGAGACGGACGTTTCCCTTTTGGGAAAAAGGCTCTGCCGAGAACGGACAGGATGACATGTCCCGTCTCTGAGAAAGCATAGATTGCAAGCGCTGCTGTGCTTATTAATAGGCTGCCCAGGGAAGGTGAAGTCCAGCAGGAGCTTTCAGGGCTGGCCCCTTCCTTGTGGCAGAAGGAGCCGGACGTTTCCCGTTTGGGAAAAATACTCTGCCGAGAATGGACATGATGACATGTCCCGTCTCTGGGAAAGCACAGATCCCAAGCGTTGCTGTGCTTATTAATAGGCTGCCCAGGGAAGGTGAAGACCAGCAACAGCTTTTAGGGCTGGCCCCTTCCTTGTGGCAGAAGGAGCCGGAAGTTTCCCGTTTGGGAAAAAAGCTCTGCCGAGAAAGGACACGATGACATCTCCCGTCCCTGAGAAAGCACAGATCCGAAGCGCTGCTGTGCCTCTGAATAGGGTGCACGGGGAAGGTGAAGACCAGCAACAGCTTTCAGGGCTAGCACCTTCATTGTGGGAGAAGGAGCCGGACATTTCCCATTTTCGAAAAAGGCTCTGCCGAGAAAGGACATGATGACATGTCCCGTCTCTGGGAAAGCACAGATCCCTAGTGATGTTCTGCCTCTGAATATGCTGCCAAGGGAAGGTGAAGTCCAGCAGGAGCTTTCAGTGCTGGCCCCTTCCTTGTGGCAGAAGGAGCCGGACGTTTCCCGTTTGGGAAAAAGGCTCTGCCGAGAACGGACACGATGACATGTCCCGTCTCTGGGAAAGCACAGATCCCTAGTGATGATCTGCCTGTGAATAGGGTGCACGGGGAAGGTGAAGAGCAGCAACAGCTTTCAGGGCTGGCCCCTTCCTTGTGGCAGAAGGAGCCGGACGATTCCCGTTTTGGAAAAATACTCTGCCGAGAATGGACACGATGACATGTCCCGTCTCTGGGAAAGCACAGAGCCCAAGCGTTGCTGTGCTTATTAATAGGCTGCCCAGGGAAGGTGAAGACCAGCAACAACTTTTAGGGCTGGCCCCTTCATTGTGGGAGAAGGAGCCGGACGTTTCCCGTTTGGGAAAAAGTCTCTATCGAGAACGGACACGATGACATGTCCCGTCTCTGGGAAAGCACAGATCCCATGCGCTGCTGTGCCTATGTATACGGTGCATGGGGAAGGTGAAGACCAGCAACAGCTTTCAGGGCTGGCCCCTTCCTTGTGGGAGAAGGAGCCGGACGTTTCCCATTTCGGAAAAATACTCTGCCGAGAACGGACACGATGACATGTCCCGTCTCTGGGAAAGCACAGAGCCCAAGCGTTGCTGTGCTTATTAATAGGCTGCCCAGGGAAGGTGAAGACCAGCAGCAGCTTTCAGTGCTGGCCCCTTCCTTGTGGGAGAAGGAGCCGGACGTTTCCCTTTTGGGAAAATGTCTCTGCCGAGAAAGGAGACGATCACATGTCCCGTCCCTGAGAAAGCACAGAATCCAAGCTCTCCGGTGCCTATGAATAGGGTGCCCAGGGAAGGTAAAGACCAGCAACAGCTTTCTGGGCTAGCACCTTCCTTGTGGGAGAAGGAGCCGGACGTTTCCACTTTCGGAAAAAGGCTCTGCCAAGAATGGACACGATGACATGTCCCGTCTCTGGGAAAGCACAGGTCCCAAGCGCTGCTGTGCCTATGAATAGGGTGCATGGGGAAGGTGAAGACCAGCAACAGCTTTCAGGGCTAGCACCTTCCTTGTGGCAGAAGGAATCGGACGTTTCCCTTTTGGGAAAAAGGCTCTGCCGAGAACGGACACGATGACATGTCCCGTCTCTGAGAAAGCATAGATCGCAAGCGCTGCTGTGCTTATTAATAGGCTGCCCAGGGAAGGTGAAGTCCAGCAGGAGCTTTCAGTGCTGGCCCCTTCCTTGTGGCAGAAGGAGCCGGACGTTTCCCGTTTGGGAAAAAGGCTCTGCCGAGAACGGACACGATGACATGTCCCGTCTCTGGGAAAGCACAGATCCCTAGTGATGATCTGCCTGTGAATAGGGTGCACGGGGAAGGTGAAGAGCAGCAACAGCTTTCAGGGCTGGCCCCTTCCTTGTGGCAGAAGGAGCCGGACGATTCCCGTTTTGGAAAAATACTCTGCCGAGAATGGACACGATGACATGTCCCGTCTCTGGGAAAGCACAGAGCCCAAGCGTTGCTGTGCTTATTAATAGGCTGCCCAGGGAAGGTGAAGACCAGCAACAACTTTTAGGGCTGGCCCCTTCATTGTGGGAGAAGGAGCCGGACGTTTCCCGTTTGGGAAAAAGTCTCTATCGAGAACGGACACGATGACATGTCCCGTCTCTGGGAAAGCACAGGTCCCAAGCGTTGCTGTGCTTATTAATAGGCTGCCCAGGGAAGGTGAAGACCAGCAACAGCTTTTAGGGCTGGCCCCTTCCTTGTGGCAGAAGGAGCCGGACGTTTCCCGTTTGGGAAAATGGCTCTGCCGAGAACGGACACAATGACATGTCCCGTCTCTGGGAAAGCACAGGTCCCAAGCGCTGCTGTGCCTATGAATAGGGTGCATGGGGAAGGTGAAGACCAGCAACAGCTTTCAGGGCTAGCACCTTCCTTGTGGGAGAAGGAGACGGACGTTTCCCTTTTGGGAAAAAGGCTCTGCCGAGAACGGACAGGATGACATGTCCCGTCTCTGAGAAAGCATAGATTGCAAGCGCTGCTGTGCTTATTAATAGGCTGCCCAGGGAAGGTGAAGTCCAGCAGGAGCTTTCAGGGCTGGCCCCTTCCTTGTGGCAGAAGGAGCCGGACGTTTCCCGTTTGGGAAAAATACTCTGCCGAGAATGGACATGATGACATGTCCCGTCTCTGGGAAAGCACAGATCCCAAGCGTTGCTGTGCTTATTAATAGGCTGCCCAGGGAAGGTGAAGACCAGCAACAGCTTTTAGGGCTGGCCCCTTCCTTGTGGCAGAAGGAGCCGGAAGTTTCCCGTTTGGGAAAAAAGCTCTGCCGAGAAAGGACACGATGACATCTCCCGTCCCTGAGAAAGCACAGATCCGAAGCGCTGCTGTGCCTCTGCATAGGGTGCACGGGGAAGGTGAAGACCAGCAACAGCTTTCAGGGCTAGCACCTTCATTGTGGGAGAAGGAGCCGGACATTTCCCATTTTCGAAAAAGGCTCTGCCGAGAAAGGACATGATGACATGTCCCGTCTCTGGGAAAGCACAGATCCCTAGTGATGTTCTGCCTCTGAATATGCTGCCAAGGGAAGGTGAAGTCCAGCAGGAGCTTTCAGTGCTGGCCCCTTCCTTGTGGCAGAAGGAGCCGGACGTTTCCCGTTTGGGAAAAAGGCTCTGCCGAGAACGGACACGATGACATGTCCCGTCTCTGGGAAAGCACAGATCCCTAGTGATGATCTGCCTGTGAATAGGGTGCACGGGGAAGGTGAAGAGCAGCAACAGCTTTCAGGGCTGGCCCCTTCCTTGTGGCAGAAGGAGCCGGACGATTCCCGTTTTGGAAAAATACTCTGCCGAGAATGGACACGATGACATGTCCCGTCTCTGGGAAAGCACAGAGCCCAAGCGTTGCTGTGCTTATTAATAGGCTGCCCAGGGAAGGTGAAGACCAGCAACAACTTTTAGGGCTGGCCCCTTCATTGTGGGAGAAGGAGCCGGACGTTTCCCGTTTGGGAAAAAGCCTCTATCGAGAACGGACACGATGACATGTCCCGTCTCTGGGAAAGCACAGATCCCATGCGCTGCTGTGCCTATGTATACGGTGCATGGGGAAGGTGAAGACCAGCAACAGCTTTCAGGGCTGGCCCCTTCCTTGTGGGAGAAGGAGCCGGACGTTTCCCATTTCGGAAAAATACTCTGCCGAGAACGGACAGGATGACATGTCCCGTCTCTGGGAAAGCACAGATCCCAAGCGTTGCTGTGCTTATTAATAGGCTGCCCAGGGAAGGTGAAGACCAGCAGCAGCTTTCAGTGCTGGCCCCTTCCTTGTGGGAGAAGGAGCCGGACGTTTCCCTTTTGGGAAAATGTCTCTGCCGAGAAAGGAGACGATCACATGTCCCGTCCCTGAGAAAGCACAGAATCCAAGCTCTCCGTTGCCTATGAATAGGGTGCCCAGGGAAGGTAAAGACCAGCAACAGCTTTCTGGGCTAGCACCTTCCTTGTGGGAGAAGGAGCCGGACGTTTCCACTTTCGGAAAAAGGCTCTGCCAAGAACGGACACGATGACATGTCCCGTCTCTGGGAAAGCACAGGTCCCAAGCGCTGCTGTGCCTATGAATAGGGTGCATGGGGAAGGTGAAGACCAGCAACAGCTTTCAGGGCTAGCACCTTCCTTGTGGCAGAAGGAATCGGACGTTTCCCTTTTGGGAAAAAGGCTCTGCCGAGAACGGACACGATGACATGTCCCGTCTCTGAGAAAGCATAGATCGCAAGCGCTGCTGTGCTTATTAATAGGCTGCCCAGGGAAGGTGAAGTCCAGCAGGAGCTTTCAGTGCTGGCCCCTTCCTTGTGGCAGAAGGAGCCGGACGTTTCCCGTTTGGGAAAAAGGCTCTGCCGAGAACGGACACGATGACATGTCCCGTCTCTGGGAAAGCACAGATCCCTAGTGATGATCTGCCTGTGAATAGGGTGCACGGGGAAGGTGAAGAGCAGCAACAGCTTTCAGGGCTGGCCCCTTCCTTGTGGCAGAAGGAGCCGGACGATTCCCGTTTTGGAAAAATACTCTGCCGAGAATGGACACGATGACATGTCCCGTCTCTGGGAAAGCACAGAGCCCAAGCGTTGCTGTGCTTATTAATAGGCTGCCCAGGGAAGGTGAAGACCAGCAACAACTTTTAGGGCTGGCCCCTTCATTGTGGGAGAAGGAGCCGGACGTTTCCCGTTTGGGAAAAAGTCTCTATCGAGAACGGACACGATGACATGTCCCGTCTCTGGGAAAGCACAGATCCCTAGTGATGTTCTGCCTCTGAATATGCTGCCAAGGGAAGGTGAAGACCAGCAACAGCTTTCAGGGCTGGCCCCTTCCTTGTGGCAGAAGGAGCCGGACGTTTCCCTTTTGGGAAAGAGGCTCTGCCGAGAACGGACACAATGACATGTCCCGTCTCTGGGAAAGCACAGGTCCCAAGCGCTGCTGTGCCTATGAATAGGGTGCATGGGGAAGGTGAAGACCAGCAACAGCTTTCAGGGCTAGCACCTTCCTTGTGGGAGAAGGAGACGGACGTTTCCCTTTTGGGAAAAAGGCTCTGCCGAGAACGGACAGGATGACATGTCCCGTCTCTGAGAAAGCATAGATTGCAAGCGCTGCTGTGCTTATTAATAGGCTGCCCAGGGAAGGTGAAGTCCAGCAGGAGCTTTCAGGGCTGGCCCCTTCCTTGTGGCAGAAGGAGCCGGACGTTTCCCGTTTGGGAAAAATACTCTGCCGAGAATGGACATGATGACATGTCCCGTCTCTGGGAAAGCACAGAGCCCAAGCGTTGCTGTGCTTATTAATAGGCTGCCCAGGGAAGTTGAAGACCAGCAACAACTTTTAGGGCTGGCCCCTTCATTGTGGGAGAAGGAGCCGGACGTTTCCCGTTTGGGAAAAAGTCTCTGCCGAGAACGGACACGATGACATGTCCCGTCTCTGGGAAAGCACAGATCCCAAGCGTTGCTGTGCTTATTAATAGGCTGCCCAGGGAAGGTGAAGACCAGCAGCAGCTTTCAGTGCTGGCCCCTTCCTTGTGGGAGAAGGAGCCGGACGTTTCCCTTTTGGGAAAATGTCTCTGCCGAGAAAGGAGACGATCACATGTCCCGTCCCTGAGAAAGCACAGAATCCAAGCTCTCCGTTGCCTATGAATAGGGTGCCCAGGGAAGGTAAAGACCAGCAACAGCTTTCTGGGCTAGCACCTTCCTTGTGGGAGAAGGAGCCGGACGTTTCCACTTTCGGAAAAAGGCTCTGCCAAGAACGGACACGATGACATGTCCCGTCTCTGGGAAAGCACAGGTCCCAAGCGCTGCTGTGCCTATGAATAGGGTGCATGGGGAAGGTGAAGACCAGCAACAGCTTTCAGGGCTAGCACCTTCCTTGTGGCAGAAGGAATCGGACGTTTCCCTTTTGGGAAAAAGGCTCTGCCGAGAACGGACACGATGACATGTCCCGTCTCTGAGAAAGCATAGATCGCAAGCGCTGCTGTGCTTATTAATAGGCTGCCCAGGGAAGGTGAAGTCCAGCAGGAGCTTTCAGTGCTGGCCCCTTCCTTGTGGCAGAAGGAGCCGGACGTTTCCCGTTTGGGAAAAAGGCTCTGCCGAGAACGGACACGATGACATGTCCCGTCTCTGGGAAAGCACAGATCCCTAGTGATGATCTGCCTGTGAATAGGGTGCACGGGGAAGGTGAAGAGCAGCAACAGCTTTCAGGGCTGGCCCCTTCCTTGTGGCAGAAGGAGCCGGACGATTCCCGTTTTGGAAAAATACTCTGCCGAGAATGGACACGATGACATGTCCCGTCTCTGGGAAAGCACAGAGCCCAAGCGTTGCTGTGCTTATTAATAGGCTGCCCAGGGAAGGTGAAGACCAGCAACAACTTTTAGGGCTGGCCCCTTCATTGTGGGAGAAGGAGCCGGACGTTTCCCGTTTGGGAAAAAGTCTCTATCGAGAACGGACACGATGACATGTCCCGTCTCTGGGAAAGCACAGATCCCTAGTGATGTTCTGCCTCTGAATATGCTGCCAAGGGAAGGTGAAGACCAGCAACAGCTTTCAGGGCTGGCCCCTTCCTTGTGGCAGAAGGAATCGGACGTTTCCCTTTTGGGAAAAAGGCTCTGCCGAGAACGGACAGGATGACATGTCCCGTCTCTGAGAAAGCATAGATTGCAAGCGCTGCTGTGCTTATTAATAGGCTGCCCAGGGAAGGTGAAGTCCAGCAGGAGCTTTCAGGGCTGGCCCCTTCCTTGTGGCAGAAGGAGCCGGACGTTTCCCGTTTGGGAAAAATACTCTGCCGAGAATGGACATGATGACATGTCCCGTCTGTGGGAAAGCACAGATCCCAAGCATTGCTGTGCTTATTAATAGGCTGCCCAGGGAAGGTGAAGACCAGCAACAACTTTTAGGGCTGGCCCCTTCATTGTGGGAGAAGGAGCCGGACGTTTCCCGTTTGGGAAAAAGTCTCTGCCGAGAACGGACACGATGACATGTCCCGTCTCTGGGAAAGCACAGATCCCAAGCGCTGCTGTGCGTGTGAATAGGGTGCACGGGGAAGGTGAAGACCAGCAACAGCTTTCAGGGCTAGCACCTTCATTATGGGAGAAGGAGCCGGACGTTTCCCGTTTGGGAAAATGTCTCTGCCGAGAAAGGACATGATGACATGTCCCGTCTCTGGGAAAGCACAGATCCCTAGTGATGTTCTGCCTCTGAATATGCTGCCAAGGGAAGGTGAAGACCAGCAACAGCTTTCAGGGCTGGCCCCTTCCTTGTGGCAGAAGGAGCCAGACGTTTCCCTTTTGGGAAAAAGGCTCTGCCGAGAACGGACACGATGACATGTCCCGTCTCTGGGAAAGCACAGATCCCATGCGCTGCTGTGCCTATGTATAGGGTGCATGGGGAAGGTGAAGACCAGCAAGAGCTTTCAGGGCTGGCCCCTTCCTTGTGGGAGAAGGAGCCGGACGTTTCCCTTTTGGGAAAATGTCTCTGCCGAGAAAGGAGACGATCACATGTCCCGTCCCTGAGAAAGCACAGAATCCAAGCTCTGCGGTGCCTATGAATAGGGTGCCCAGGGAAGGTAAAGACCAGCAACAGCTTTCTGGGCTAGCACCTTCCTTGTGGGAGAAGGAGCCGGACGTTTCCACTTTCGGAAAAAGGCTCTGCCGAGAACGGACACGATGACATGTCCCGTCTCTGGGAAAGCACAGGTCCCAAGCGCTGCTGTGCCTGTGAATAGGGTGCATGGGGAAGGTGAAGACCAGCAACAGCTTTCAGGGCTAGCACCTTCCTTGTGGCAGAAGGAATCGGACGTTTCCCTTTTGGGAAAAAGGCTCTGCCGAGAACGGACACGATGACATGTCCCGTCTCTGAGAAAGCATAGATCGCAAGCGCTGCTGTGCTTATTAATAGGCTGCCCAGGGAAGGTGAAGTCCAGCAGGAGCTTTCAGTGCTGGCCCCTTCCTTGTGGCAGAAGGAGCCGGACGTTTCCCGTTTGGGAAAAAGGCTCTGCCGAGAACGGACACGATGACATGTCCCGTCTCTGGGAAAGCACAGATCCCTAGTGATGTTCTGCCTGTGAATAGGGTGCACGGGGAAGGTGAAGAGCAGCAACAGCTTTCAGGGCTGGCCCCTTCCTTGTGGGAGAAGGAGCCGGACGTTTCCCGTTTGGGAAAATACTCTGCCGAGAATGGACATGATGACATGTCCCGTCTCTGGGAAAGCACAGATCCCAAGCGTTGCTGTGCTTATTAATAGGCTGCCCAGGGAAGGTGAAGACCAGCAACAGCTTTCAGGGCTAGCACCTTCACTGTGGGAGGAGGAGCCGGACTTTTCCCGTTTGGGAAAAAGCTCTGCCGAGAACGGACACGATGACATGTCCCGTCTCTGGGAAAGCACAGGTCCCAAGCGTTGCTGTGCTTATTAATAGGCTGCCCAGGGAAGGTGAAGACCAGCAACAACTTTTAGGGCTGGCCCCTTCCTTGTGGCAGAAGGAGCCGGACGTTTCCCGTTTGGGAAAAAAGCTCTGCCGAGAAAGGACACGATGACATGTCCCGTCCCTGAGAAAGCACAGATCCGAAGCGCTGCTGTGCCTGTGAATAGGGTGCACGGGGAAGGTGAAGACCAGCAACAGCTTTCAGGGCTAGCACCTTCATTGTGGGAGAAGGAGCCGGACGTTTCGCGTTTGGGAAAAAGTCTCTGCCGAGAACGGACACGATGACATGTCCCGTCTCTGGGAAAGCACAGATCCCAAGCGCTGCTGTGCCTGTGAATACGGTGCCAAGGGAAGGTGAAGACCAGCAACAGCTTTCAGGGCTGGCCCCTTCCTTGTGGGAGAAGGAGCCGGACGTTTCCCTTTTGGGAAAAAGGCTCTGCTGAGAAAGGACATGATGACATGTCCCGTCTCTGGGAAAGCACAGATCCCTAGTGATGTTCTGCCTCTGAATATGCTGCCAAGGGAAGGTGAAGACCAGCAACAGCTTTCAGGTCTGGCCCCTTCCTTGTGGCAGAAGGAGCCGGACGTTTCTCTTTTGGGAAAGAGGCTCTGCCGAGAACGGACACGATGACATGTCCCGTCTCTGGGAAAGCACAGGTCCCAAGCGCTGCTGTGCCTATGAATAGGGTGCATGGGGAAGGTGAAGACCAGCAACAGCTTTCTGGGCTAGCACCTTCCTTGTGGCAGAAGGAATCGGACGTTTCCCTTTTGGGAAAAAGGCTCTGCCGAGAACGGACACGATGACATGTCCCGTCTCTGAGAAAGCATAGATCGCAAGCGCTGCTGTGCTTATTAATAGGCTGCCCAGGGAAGGTGAAGTCCAGCAGGAGCTTTCAGGGCTGGCCCCTTCCTTGTGGGAGAAGGAGCCGGACGTTTCCCGTTTGGGAAAAAGGCTCTGCCGAGAACGGACACGATGACATGTCCCGTCTCTGGGAAAGCACAGATCCCTAGTGATGTTCTGCCTGTGAATAGGGTGCACGGGGAAGGTGAAGAGCAGCAACAGCTTTCAGGGCTGGCCCCTTCCTTGTGGCAGAAGGAGCCGGACGTTTCCCGTTTTGGAAAAATACTCTGCCGAGAATGGACACGATGACATGTCCCGTCTCTGGGAAAGCACAGAGCCCAAGCGTTGCTGTGCTTATTAATAGGCTGCCCAGGGAAGGTGAAGACCAGCAACAGCTTTCAGGGCTAGCACCTTCACTGTGGGAGAAGGAGCTGGACTTTTCCCGTTTGGGAAAAAGCTCTGCCGAGAACGGACACGATGACATGTCCCGTGTCTGGGAAAGCACAGGTACCAAGCGTTGCTGTGCTTATTAATAGGCTGCCCAGGGAAGGTGAAGACCAGCAACAGCTTTCAGGGCTGGCCCCTTCCTTGTGGCAGAAGGAGCCGGACGTTTCCCTTTTGGGAAAAAGGCTCTGCCGAGAACGGACATGATGACATGTCCCGTCTCTGAGAAAGCATAGATTGCAAGCGCTGCTGTGCTTATTAATAGGCTGCCCAGGGAAGGTGAAGTCCAGCAGGAGCTTTCAGTGCTGGCCCCTTCCTTGTGGCAGAAGGAGCCGGACGTTTCCCGTTTGGGAAAAAGGCTCTGCTGAGAACGGACACGATGACATGTCCCGTCTCTGGGAAAGCACAGATCCCTAGTGATGTTCTGCCTGTGAATAGGGTGCACGGGGAAGGTGAAGAGCAGCAACAGCTTTCAGGGCTGGCCCCTTCCTTGTGGCAGAAGGAGCCGGACGTTTCCCGTTTGGGAAAAATACTCTGCCGAGAATGGACATGATGACATGTCCCGTCTCTGGGAAAGCACAGATCCCAAGCGTTGCTGTGCTTATTAATAGGCTGCCCAGGGAAGGTGAAGACCAGCAACAACTTTTAGGGCTGGCCCCTTCATTGTGGGAGAAGGAGCCGGACGTTTCCCGTTTGGGAAAAAGTCTCTGCCGAGAACGGACACGATGACATGTCCCGTCTCTGGGAAAGCACAGATCCCAAGCGCTGCTGTGCGTGTGAATAGGGTGCACGGGGAAGGTGAAGACCAGCAACAGCTTTCAGGGCTAGCACCTTCATTATGGGAGAAGGAGCCGGACGTTTCCCGTTTGGGAAAACGGCTCTGCCGAGAAAGGACATGATGACATGTCCCGTCTCTGGGAAAGCACAGATCCCTAGTGATGTTCTGCCTCTGAATATGCTGCCAAGGGAAGGTGAAGACCAGCAACAGCTTTCAGGGCTGGCCCCTTCCTTGTGGCAGAAGGAGCCAGACGTTTCCCTTTTGGGAAAAAGGCTCTGCCGAGAACGGACACGATGACATGTCCCGTCTCTGGGAAAGCACAGATCCCATGCGCTGCTGTGCCTATGTATAGGGTGCATGGGGAAGGTGAAGACCAGCAAGAGCTTTCAGGGCTGGCCCCTTCCTTGTGGGAGAAGGAGCCGGACGTTTCCCTTTTGGGAAAAAGTCTCTGCCGAGAAAGGAGACGATCACATGTCCCGTCCCTGAGAAAGCACAGAATCCAAGCTCTGCGGTGCCTATGAATAGGGTGCCCAGGGAAGGTAAAGACCAGCAACAGCTTTCAGGGCTAGCACCTTCCTTGTGGGAGAAGGAATCGGACGTTTCCCTTTTGGGAAAAAGGCTCTGCCGAGAACGGACACGATGACATGTCCCGTCTCTGAGAAAGCATAGATCGCAAGCGCTGCTGTGCTTATTAATAGGCTGCCCAGGGAAGGTGAAGTCCAGCAGGAGCTTTCAGGGCTGGCCCCTTCCTTGTGGCAGAAGGAGCCGGACGTTTCCCGTTTGGGAAAAAGGCTCTGCCGAGAACGGACACGATGACATGTCCCGTCTCTGGGAAAGCACAGATCCCTAGTGATGTTCTGCCTGTGAATAGGGTGCACGGGGAAGGTGAAGAGCAGCAACAGCTTTCAGGGCTGGCCCCTTCCTTGTGGGAGAAGGAGCCGGACATTTCCCGTTTGGGAAAATACTCTGCCGAGAATGGACACGATGACATGTCCCGTCTCTGGGAAAGCACTGAGCCCAAGCGTTGCTGTGCTTATTAATAGGCTGCCCAGGGAAGGTGAAGACCAGCAACAGCTTTCAGGGCTAGCACCTTCACTGTGGGAGGAGGAGCCGGACTTTTCCCGTTTGGGAAAAAGCTCTGCCGAGAACGGACACGATGACATGTCCCGTCTCTGGGAAAGCACAGATCCCAAGCGCTGCTGTGCCTGTGAATACGGTGCCAAGGGAAGGTGAAGACCAGCAACAGCTTTCAGGGCTGGCCCCTTCCTTGTGGGAGAAGGAGCCGGACGTTTCCCGTTTGGGAAAAAGGCTCTGCCGAGAAAGGACATGATGACATGTCCCGTCTCTGGGAAAGCACAGATCCCTAGTGATGTTCTGCCTGTGAATAGGGTGCCAAGGGAAGGTGAAGACCAGCAACAGCTTTCAGGGCTGGCCCCTTCCTTGTGGCAGAAGGAGCCGGACGTTTCTCTTTTGGGAAAGAGGCTCTGCCGAGAACGGACACGATGACATGTCCCGTCTCTGGGAAAGCACAGGTCCCAAGCGCTGCTGTGCCTATGAATAGGGTGCATGGGGAAGGTGAAGACCAGCAACAGCTTTCAGGGCTAGCACCTTCCTTGTGGCAGAAGGAATCGGACGTTTCCCTTTTGGGAAAAAGGCTCTGCCGAGAACGGACACGATGACATGTCCCGTCTCTGAGAAAGCATAGATCGCAAGCGCTGCTGTGCTTATTAATAGGCTGCCCAGGGAAGGTGAAGTCCAGCAGGAGCTTTCAGGGCTGGCCCCTTCCTTGTGGCAGAAGGAGCCGGAAGTTTCCCGTTTGGGAAAAAAGCTCTGCCGAGAAAGGACACGATGACATCTCCCGTCCCTGAGAAAGCACAGATCCGAAGCGCTGCTGTGCCTGTGAATAGGGTGCACGGGGAAGGTGAAGACCAGCAACAGCTTTCAGGGCTAGCACCTTCATTGTGGGAGAAGGAGCCGGACATTTCCAATTTTCGAAAAAGGCTCTGCCGAGAAAGGACATGATGACATGTCCCGTCTCTGGGAAAGCACAGATCCCTAGTGATGTTCTGCCTCTGAATATGCTGCCAAGGGAAGGTGAAGACCAGCAACAGCTTTCAGGGCTGGCCCCTTCCTTGTGGGAGAAGGAGCCGGACGTTTCCCTTTTGGGAAAAAGGCTCTGCCGAGAACGGACACGATGACATGTCCCGTCTCTGGGAAAGCACAGATCCCATGCGCTGCTGTGCCTATGTATACGGTGCATGGGGAAGGTGAAGACCAGCAACAGCTTTCAGGGCTGGCCCCTTCCTTGTGGGAGAAGGAGCCGGACGTTTCCCATTTCGGAAAAATACTCTGCCGAGAACGGACAGGATGACATGTCCCGTCTCTGGGAAAGCACAGATCCCAAGCGTTGCTGTGCTTATTAATAGGCTGCCCAGGGAAGGTGAAGACCAGCAGCAGCTTTCAGTGCTGGCCCCTTCCTTGTGGGAGAAGGAGCCGGACGTTTCCCTTTTGGGAAAATGTCTCTGCCGAGAAAGGAGACGATCACATGTCCCGTCCCTGAGAAAGCACAGAATCCAAGCTCTCCGGTGCCTATGAATAGGGTGCCCAGGGAAGGTAAAGACCAGCAACAGCTTTCTGGGCTAGCACCTTCCTTGTGGGAGAAGGAGCCGGACGTTTCCACTTTCGGAAAAAGGCTCTGCCGAGAACGGACACGATGACATGTCCCGTCTCTGGGAAAGCACAGGTCCCAAGCGCTGCTGTGCCTATGAATAGGGTGCATGGGGAAGGTGAAGACCAGCAACAGCTTTCAGGGCTAGCACCTTCCTTGTGGCAGAAGGAATCGGACGTTTCCCTTTTGGGAAAAAGGCTCTGCCGAGAACGGACACGATGACATGTCCCGTCTCTGAGAAAGCATAGATCGCAAGCGCTGCTGTGCTTATTAATAGGCTGCCCAGGGAAGGTGAAGTCCAGCAGGAGCTTTCAGTGCTGGCCCCTTCCTTGTGGCAGAAGGAGCCGGACGTTTCCCGTTTGGGAAAAAGGCTCTGCCGAGAACGGACACGATGACATGTCCCGTCTCTGGGAAAGCACAGATCCCTAGTGATGATCTGCCTGTGAATAGGGTGCACGGGGAAGGTGAAGAGCAGCAACAGCTTTCAGGGCTGGCCCCTTCCTTGTGGCAGAAGGAGCCGGACGATTCCCGTTTTGGAAAAATACTCTGCCGAGAATGGACACGATGACATGTCCCGTCTCTGGGAAAGCACAGAGCCCAAGCGTTGCTGTGCTTATTAATAGGCTGCCCAGGGAAGGTGAAGACCAGCAACAACTTTTAGGGCTGGCCCCTTCATTGTGGGAGAAGGAGCCGGACGTTTCCCGTTTGGGAAAAAGTCTCTATCGAGAACGGACACGATGACATGTCCCGTCTCTGGGAAAGCACAGATCCCTAGTGATGTTCTGCCTCTGAATATGCTGCCAAGGGAAGGTGAAGACCAGCAACAGCTTTCAGGGCTGGCCCCTTCCTTGTGGCAGAAGGAGCCGGACGTTTCCCTTTTGGGAAAGAGGCTCTGCCGAGAACGGACACGATGACATGTCCCGTCTCTGGGAAAGCACAGGTCCCAAGCGCTGCTGTGCCTATGAATAGGGTGCATGGGGAAGGTGAAGACCAGCAACAGCTTTCAGGGCTAGCACCTTCCTTGTGGGAGAAGGAGACGGACGTTTCCCTTTTGGGAAAAAGGCTCTGCCGAGAACGGACAGGATGACATGTCCCGTCTCTGAGAAAGCATAGATTGCAAGCGCTGCTGTGCTTATTAATAGGCTGCCCAGGGAAGGTGAAGTCCAGCAGGAGCTTTCAGGGCTGGCCCCTTCCTTGTGGCAGAAGGAGCCGGACGTTTCCCGTTTGGGAAAAATACTCTGCCGAGAATGGACATGATGACATGTCCCGTCTCTGGGAAAGCACAGATCCCAAGCGTTGCTGTGCTTATTAATAGGCTGCCCAGGGAAGTTGAAGACCAGCAACAACTTTTAGGGCTGGCCCCTTCCTTGTGGGAGAAGGAGCCGGACGTTTCCCGTTTGGGAAAAAGTCTCTGCCGAGAACGGACACGATGACATGTCCCGTCTCTGGGAAAGCACAGATCCCAAGCGCTGCTGTGCTTATTAATAGGCTGCCCAGGGAAGGTGAAGACCAGCAGCAGCTTTCAGTGCTGGCCCCTTCCTTGTGGGAGAAGGAGCCGGACGTTTCCCTTTTGGGAAAATGTCTCTGCCGAGAAAGGAGACGATCACATGTCCCGTCCCTGAGAAAGCACAGAATCCAAGCTCTCCGTTGCCTATGAATAGGGTGCCCAGGGAAGGTAAAGACCAGCAACAGCTTTCTGGGCTAGCACCTTCCTTGTGGCAGAAGGAGCCGGACGTTTCCACTTTCGGAAAAAGGCTCTGCCAAGAACGGACACGATGACATGTCCCGTCTCTGGGAAAGCACAGGTCCCAAGCGCTGCTGTGCCTATGAATAGGGTGCATGGGGAAGGTGAAGACCAGCAACAGCTTTCTGGGCTAGCACCTTCCTTGTGGCAGAAGGAATCGGACGTTTCCCTTTTGGGAAAAAGGCTCTGCCGAGAACGGACACGATGACATGTCCCGTCTCTGAGAAAGCATAGATCGCAAGCGCTGCTGTGCTTATTAATAGGCTGCCCAGGGAAGGTGAAGTCCAGCAGGAGCTTTCAGTGCTGGCCCCTTCCTTGTGGCAGAAGGAGCCGGACGTTTCCCGTTTGGGAAAAAGGCTCTGCCGAGAACGGACACGATGACATGTCCCGTCTCTGGGAAAGCACAGATCCCTAGTGATGATCTGCCTGTGAATAGGGTGCACGGGGAAGGTGAAGAGCAGCAACAGCTTTCAGGGCTGGCCCCTTCCTTGTGGCAGAAGGAGCCGGACGATTCCCTTTTTGGAAAAATACTCTGCCGAGAATGGACACGATGACATGTCCCGTCTCTGGGAAAGCACAGAGCCCAAGCGTTGCTGTGCTTATTAATAGGCTGCCCAGGGAAGGTGAAGACCAGCAACAACTTTTAGGGCTGGCCCCTTCATTGTGGGAGAAGGAGCCGGACGTTTCCCGTTTGGGAAAAAGTCTCTATCGAGAACGGACATGATGACATGTCCCGTCTCTGGGAAAGCACAGATCCCTAGTGATGTTCTGCCTCTGAATATGCTGCCAAGGGAAGGTGAAGACCAGCAACAGCTTTCAGGGCTGGCCCCTTCCTTGTGGCAGAAGGAGCCGGACGTTTCCCTTTTGGGAAAAAGGCTCTGCCGAGAACGGACAGGATGACATGTCCCGTCTCTGAGAAAGCATAGATTGCAAGCGCTGCTGTGCTTATTAATAGGCTGCCCAGGGAAGGTGAAGTCCAGCAGGAGCTTTCAGGGCTGGCCCCTTCCTTGTGGCAGAAGGAGCCGGACGTTTCCCGTTTGGGAAAAATACTCTGCCGAGAATGGACATGATGACATGTCCCGTCTCTGGGAAAGCACAGATCCCAAGCGTTGCTGTGCTTATTAATAGGCTGCCCAGGGAAGTTGAAGACCAGCAACAACTTTTAGGGCTGGCCCCTTCATTGTGGGAGAAGGAGCCGGACGTTTCCCGTTTGGGAAAAAGTCTCTGCCGAGAACGGACACGATGACATGTCCCGTCTCTGGGAAAGCACAGATCCCAAGCGCTGCTGTGCGTGTGAATAGGGTGCACGGGGAAGGTGAAGACCAGCAACAGCTTTCAGGGCTAGCACCTTCATTATGGGAGAAGGAGCCGGACGTTTCCCGTTTGGGAAAACGGCTCTGCCGAGAAAGGACATGATGACATGTCCCGTCTCTGGGAAAGCACAGATCCCTAGTGATGTTCTGCCTCTGAATATGCTGCCAAGGGAAGGTGAAGACCAGCAACAGCTTTCAGGGCTGGCCCCTTCCTTGTGGCAGAAGGAGCCAGACGTTTCCCTTTTGGGAAAAAGGCTCTGCCGAGAACGGACACGATGACATGTCCCGTCTCTGGGAAAGCACAGATCCCATGCGCTGCTGTGCCTATGTATAGGGTGCATGGGGAAGGTGAAGACCAGCAAGAGCTTTCAGGGCTGGCCCCTTCCTTGTGGGAGAAGGAGCCGGACGTTTCCCTTTTGGGAAAATGTCTCTGCCGAGAAAGGAGACGATCACATGTCCCGTCCCTGAGAAAGCACAGAATCCAAGCTCTGCGGTGCCTATGAAAAGGGTGCCCAGGGAAGGTAAAGACCAGCAACAGCTTTCTGGGCTAGCACCTTCCTTGTGGCAGAAGGAGCCGGACGTTTCCACTTTCGGAAAAAGGCTCTGCCGAGAACGGACACGATGACATGTCCCGTCTCTGGGAAAGCACAGGTCCCAAGCGCTGCTGTGCCTATGAATAGGGTGCATGGGGAAGGTGAAGACCAGCAACAGCTTTCAGGGCTAGCACCTTCCTTGTGGCAGAAGGAATCGGACGTTTCCCTTTTGGGAAAAAGGCTCTGCCGAGAACGGACACGATGACATGTCCCGTCTCTGGGAAAGCATAGATCGCAAGCGCTGCTGTGCTTATTAATAGGCTGCCCAGGGAAGGTGAAGTCCAGCAGGAGCTTTCAGGGCTGGCCCCTTCCTTGTGGCAGAAGGAGCCGGAAGTTTCCCGTTTGGGAAAAAAGCTCTGCCGAGAAAGGACACGATGACATCTCCCGTCCCTGAGAAAGCACAGATCCGAAGCGCTGCTGTGCCTGTGAATAGGGTGCACGGGGAAGGTGAAGACCAGCAACAGCTTTCAGGGCTAGCACCTTCATTGTGGGAGAAGGAGCCGGACATTTCCAATTTTCGAAAAAGGCTCTGCCGAGAAAGGACATGATGACATGTCCCGTCTCTGGGAAAGCACAGATCCCTAGTGATGTTCTGCCTCTGAATATGCTGCCAAGGGAAGGTGAAGACCAGCAACAGCTTTCAGGGCTGGCCCCTTCCTTGTGGGAGAAGGAGCCGGACGTTTCCCTTTTGGGAAAAAGGCTCTGCCGAGAACGGACACGATGACATGTCCCGTCTCTGGGAAAGCACAGATCCCATGCGCTGCTGTGCCTATGTATACGGTGCATGGGGAAGGTGAAGACCAGCAACAGCTTTCAGGGCTGGCCCCTTCCTTGTGGGAGAAGGAGCCGGACGTTTCCCATTTCGGAAAAATACTCTGCCGAGAACGGACAGGATGACATGTCCCGTCTCTGGGAAAGCACAGATCCCAAGCGTTGCTGTGCTTATTAATAGGCTGCCCAGGGAAGGTGAAGACCAGCAGCAGCTTTCAGTGCTGGCCCCTTCCTTGTGGGAGAAGGAGCCGGACGTTTCCCTTTTGGGAAAATGTCTCTGCCGAGAAAGGAGACGATCACATGTCCCGTCCCTGAGAAAGCACAGAATCCAAGCTCTCCGTTGCCTATGAATAGGGTGCCCAGGGAAGGTAAAGACCAGCAACAGCTTTCTGGGCTAGCACCTTCCTTGTGGGAGAAGGAGCCGGACGTTTCCACTTTCGGAAAAAGGCTCTGCCAAGAACGGACACGATGACATGTCCCGTCTCTGGGAAAGCACAGGTCCCAAGCGCTGCTGTGCCTATGAATAGGGTGCATGGGGAAGGTGAAGACCAGCAACAGCTTTCTGGGCTAGCACCTTCCTTGTGGCAGAAGGAATCGGACGTTTCCCTTTTGGGAAAAAGGCTCTGCCGAGAACGGACACGATGACATGTCCCGTCTCTGAGAAAGCATAGATCGCAAGCGCTGCTGTGCTTATTAATAGGCTGCCCAGGGAAGGTGAAGTCCAGCAGGAGCTTTCAGTGCTGGCCCCTTCCTTGTGGCAGAAGGAGCCGGACGTTTCCCGTTTGGGAAAAAGGCTCTGCCGAGAACGGACACGATGACATGTCCCGTCTCTGGGAAAGCACAGATCCCTAGTGATGATCTGCCTGTGAATAGGGTGCACGGGGAAGGTGAAGAGCAGCAACAGCTTTCAGGGCTGGCCCCTTCCTTGTGGCAGAAGGAGCCGGACGATTCCCTTTTTGGGAAAATACTCTGCCGAGAATGGACACGATGACATGTCCCGTCTCTGGGAAAGCACAGAGCCCAAGCGTTGCTGTGCTTATTAATAGGCTGCCCAGGGAAGGTGAAGACCAGCAACAACTTTTAGGGCTGGCCCCTTCATTGTGGGAGAAGGAGCCGGACGTTTCCCGTTTGGGAAAAAGTCTCTATCGAGAACGGACATGATGACATGTCCCGTCTCTGGGAAAGCACAGATCCCTAGTGATGTTCTGCCTCTGAATATGCTGCCAAGGGAAGGTGAAGACCAGCAACAGCTTTCAGGGCTGGCCCCTTCCTTGTGGCAGAAGGAGCCGGACGTTTCCCTTTTGGGAAAGAGGCTCTGCCGAGAACGGACACGATGACATGTCCCGTCTCTGGGAAAGCACAGGTCCCAAGCGCTGCTGTGCCTATGAATAGGGTGCATGGGGAAGGTGAAGACCAGCAACAGCTTTCAGGGCTAGCACCTTCCTTGTGGCAGAAGGAATCGGACGTTTCCCTTTTGGGAAAAAGGCTCTGCCGAGAACGGACACGATGACATGTCCCGTCTCTGGGAAAGCATAGATCGCAAGCGCTGCTGTGCTTATTAATAGGCTGCCCAGGGAAGGTGAAGTCCAGCAGGAGCTTTCAGGGCTGGCCCCTTCCTTGTGGCAGAAGGAGCCGGAAGTTTCCCGTTTGGGAAAAAAGCTCTGCCGAGAAAGGACACGATGACATCTCCCGTCCCTGAGAAAGCACAGATCCGAAGCGCTGCTGTGCCTGTGAATAGGGTGCACGGGGAAGGTGAAGACCAGCAACAGCTTTCAGGGCTAGCACCTTCATTGTGGGAGAAGGAGCCGGACATTTCCAATTTTCGAAAAAGGCTCTGCCGAGAAAGGACATGATGACATGTCCCGTCTCTGGGAAAGCACAGATCCCTAGTGATGTTCTGCCTCTGAATATGCTGCCAAGGGAAGGTGAAGACCAGCAACAGCTTTCAGGGCTGGCCCCTTCCTTGTGGGAGAAGGAGCCGGACGTTTCCCTTTTGGGAAAAAGGCTCTGCCGAGAACGGACACGATGACATGTCCCGTCTCTGGGAAAGCACAGATCCCATGCGCTGCTGTGCCTATGTATACGGTGCATGGGGAAGGTGAAGACCAGCAACAGCTTTCAGGGCTGGCCCCTTCCTTGTGGGAGAAGGAGCCGGACGTTTCCCATTTCGGAAAAATACTCTGCCGAGAACGGACAGGATGACATGTCCCGTCTCTGGGAAAGCACAGATCCCAAGCGTTGCTGTGCTTATTAATAGGCTGCCCAGGGAAGGTGAAGACCAGCAGCAGCTTTCAGTGCTGGCCCCTTCCTTGTGGGAGAAGGAGCCGGACGTTTCCCTTTTGGGAAAATGTCTCTGCCGAGAAAGGAGACGATCACATGTCCCGTCCCTGAGAAAGCACAGAATCCAAGCTCTCCGGTGCCTATGAATAGGGTGCCCAGGGAAGGTAAAGACCAGCAACAGCTTTCTGGGCTAGCACCTTCCTTGTGGGAGAAGGAGCCGGACGTTTCCACTTTCGGAAAAAGGCTCTGCCGAGAACGGACACGATGACATGTCCCGTCTCTGGGAAAGCACAGGTCCCAAGCGCTGCTGTGCCTATGAATAGGGTGCATGGGGAAGGTGAAGACCAGCAACAGCTTTCAGGGCTAGCACCTTCCTTGTGGCAGAAGGAATCGGACGTTTCCCTTTTGGGAAAAAGGCTCTGCCGAGAACGGACACGATGACATGTCCCGTCTCTGAGAAAGCATAGATCGCAAGCGCTGCTGTGCTTATTAATAGGCTGCCCAGGGAAGGTGAAGTCCAGCAGGAGCTTTCAGTGCTGGCCCCTTCCTTGTGGCAGAAGGAGCCGGACGTTTCCCGTTTGGGAAAAAGGCTCTGCCGAGAACGGACACGATGACATGTCCCGTCTCTGGGAAAGCACAGATCCCTAGTGATGATCTGCCTGTGAATAGGGTGCACGGGGAAGGTGAAGAGCAGCAACAGCTTTCAGGGCTGGCCCCTTCCTTGTGGCAGAAGGAGCCGGACGATTCCCGTTTTGGAAAAATACTCTGCCGAGAATGGACACGATGACATGTCCCGTCTCTGGGAAAGCACAGAGCCCAAGCGTTGCTGTGCTTATTAATAGGCTGCCCAGGGAAGGTGAAGACCAGCAACAACTTTTAGGGCTGGCCCCTTCATTGTGGGAGAAGGAGCCGGACGTTTCCCGTTTGGGAAAAAGTCTCTATCGAGAACGGACACGATGACATGTCCCGTCTCTGGGAAAGCACAGATCCCTAGTGATGTTCTGCCTCTGAATATGCTGCCAAGGGAAGGTGAAGACCAGCAACAGCTTTCAGGGCTGGCCCCTTCCTTGTGGCAGAAGGAGCCGGACGTTTCCCTTTTGGGAAAGAGGCTCTGCCGAGAACGGACACGATGACATGTCCCGTCTCTGGGAAAGCACAGGTCCCAAGCGCTGCTGTGCCTATGAATAGGGTGCATGGGGAAGGTGAAGACCAGCAACAGCTTTCAGGGCTAGCACCTTCCTTGTGGGAGAAGGAGACGGACGTTTCCCTTTTGGGAAAAAGGCTCTGCCGAGAACGGACAGGATGACATGTCCCGTCTCTGAGAAAGCATAGATTGCAAGCGCTGCTGTGCTTATTAATAGGCTGCCCAGGGAAGGTGAAGTCCAGCAGGAGCTTTCAGGGCTGGCCCCTTCCTTGTGGCAGAAGGAGCCGGACGTTTCCCGTTTGGGAAAAATACTCTGCCGAGAATGGACATGATGACATGTCCCGTCTCTGGGAAAGCACAGATCCCAAGCGTTGCTGTGCTTATTAATAGGCTGCCCAGGGAAGTTGAAGACCAGCAACAACTTTTAGGGCTGGCCCCTTCCTTGTGGGAGAAGGAGCCGGACGTTTCCCGTTTGGGAAAAAGTCTCTGCCGAGAACGGACACGATGACATGTCCCGTCTCTGGGAAAGCACAGATCCCAAGCGCTGCTGTGCTTATTAATAGGCTGCCCAGGGAAGGTGAAGACCAGCAGCAGCTTTCAGTGCTGGCCCCTTCCTTGTGGGAGAAGGAGCCGGACGTTTCCCTTTTGGGAAAATGTCTCTGCCGAGAAAGGAGACGATCACATGTCCCGTCCCTGAGAAAGCACAGAATCCAAGCTCTCCGTTGCCTATGAATAGGGTGCCCAGGGAAGGTAAAGACCAGCAACAGCTTTCTGGGCTAGCACCTTCCTTGTGGGAGAAGGAGCCGGACGTTTCCACTTTCGGAAAAAGGCTCTGCCAAGAACGGACACGATGACATGTCCCGTCTCTGGGAAAGCACAGGTCCCAAGCGCTGCTGTGCCTATGAATAGGGTGCATGGGGAAGGTGAAGACCAGCAACAGCTTTCTGGGCTAGCACCTTCCTTGTGGCAGAAGGAATCGGACGTTTCCCTTTTGGGAAAAAGGCTCTGCCGAGAACGGACACGATGACATGTCCCGTCTCTGAGAAAGCATAGATCGCAAGCGCTGCTGTGCTTATTAATAGGCTGCCCAGGGAAGGTGAAGTCCAGCAGGAGCTTTCAGTGCTGGCCCCTTCCTTGTGGCAGAAGGAGCCGGACGTTTCCCGTTTGGGAAAAAGGCTCTGCCGAGAACGGACACGATGACATGTCCCGTCTCTGGGAAAGCACAGATCCCTAGTGATGATCTGCCTGTGAATAGGGTGCACGGGGAAGGTGAAGAGCAGCAACAGCTTTCAGGGCTGGCCCCTTCCTTGTGGCAGAAGGAGCCGGACGATTCCCTTTTTGGGAAAATACTCTGCCGAGAATGGACACGATGACATGTCCCGTCTCTGGGAAAGCACAGAGCCCAAGCGTTGCTGTGCTTATTAATAGGCTGCCCAGGGAAGGTGAAGACCAGCAACAACTTTTAGGGCTGGCCCCTTCATTGTGGGAGAAGGAGCCGGACGTTTCCCGTTTGGGAAAAAGTCTCTATCGAGAACGGACATGATGACATGTCCCGTCTCTGGGAAAGCACAGATCCCTAGTGATGTTCTGCCTCTGAATATGCTGCCAAGGGAAGGTGAAGACCAGCAACAGCTTTCAGGGCTGGCCCCTTCCTTGTGGCAGAAGGAGCCGGACGTTTCCCTTTTGGGAAAGAGGCTCTGCCGAGAACGGACACGATGACATGTCCCGTCTCTGGGAAAGCACAGGTCCCAAGCGCTGCTGTGCCTATGAATAGGGTGCATGGGGAAGGTGAAGACCAGCAACAGCTTTCAGGGCTAGCACCTTCCTTGTGGGAGAAGGAGACGGACGTTTCCCTTTTGGGAAAAATACTCTGCCGAGAACGGACAGGATGACATGTCCCGTCTCTGAGAAAGCATAGATTGCAAGCGCTGCTGTGCTTATTAATAGGCTGCCCAGGGAAGGTGAAGTCCAGCAGGAGCTTTCAGGGCTGGCCCCTTCCTTGTGGCAGAAGGAGCCGGACGTTTCCCGTTTGGGAAAAATACTCTGCCGAGAATGGACATGATGACATGTCCCGTCTCTGGGAAAGCACAGATCCCAAGCGTTGCTGTGCTTATTAATAGGCTGCCCAGGGAAGTTGAAGACCAGCAACAACTTTTAGGGCTGGCCCCTTCATTGTGGGAGAAGGAGCCGGACGTTTCCCGTTTGGGAAAAAGTCTCTGCCGAGAACGGACACGATGACATGTCCCGTCTCTGGGAAAGCACAGATCCCAAGCGCTGCTGTGCGTGTGAATAGGGTGCACGGGGAAGGTGAAGACCAGCAACAGCTTTCAGGGCTAGCACCTTCATTATGGGAGAAGGAGCCGGACGTTTCCCGTTTGGGAAAACGGCTCTGCCGAGAAAGGACATGATGACATGTCCCGTCTCTGGGAAAGCACAGATCCCTAGTGATGTTCTGCCTCTGAATATGCTGCCAAGGGAAGGTGAAGACCAGCAACAGCTTTCAGGGCTGGCCCCTTCCTTGTGGCAGAAGGAGCCAGACGTTTCCCTTTTGGGAAAAAGGCTCTGCCGAGAACGGACACGATGACATGTCCCGTCTCTGGGAAAGCACAGATCCCATGCGCTGCTGTGCCTATGTATAGGGTGCATGGGGAAGGTGAAGACCAGCAAGAGCTTTCAGGGCTGGCCCCTTCCTTGTGGGAGAAGGAGCCGGACGTTTCCCTTTTGGGAAAATGTCTCTGCCGAGAAAGGAGACGATCACATGTCCCGTCCCTGAGAAAGCACAGAATCCAAGCTCTGCGGTGCCTATGAAAAGGGTGCCCAGGGAAGGTAAAGACCAGCAACAGCTTTCTGGGCTAGCACCTTCCTTGTGGCAGAAGGAGCCGGACGTTTCCACTTTCGGAAAAAGGCTCTGCCGAGAACGGACACGATGACATGTCCCGTCTCTGGGAAAGCACAGGTCCCAAGCGCTGCTGTGCCTATGAATAGGGTGCATGGGGAAGGTGAAGACCAGCAACAGCTTTCAGGGCTAGCACCTTCCTTGTGGCAGAAGGAATCGGACGTTTCCCTTTTGGGAAAAAGGCTCTGCCGAGAACGGACACGATGACATGTCCCGTCTCTGAGAAAGCATAGATCGCAAGCGCTGCTGTGCTTATTAATAGGCTGCCCAGGGAAGGTGAAGTCCAGCAGGAGCTTTCAGTGCTGGCCCCTTCCTTGTGGCAGAAGGAGCCGGACGTTTCCCGTTTGGGAAAAAGGCTCTGCCGAGAACGGACACGATGACATGTCCCGTCTCTGGGAAAGCACAGATCCCTAGTGATGTTCTGCCTGTGAATAGGGTGCACGGGGAAGGTGAAGAGCAGCAACAGCTTTCAGGGCTGGCCCCTTCCTTGTGGGAGAAGGAGCCGGACGTTTCCCGTTTGGGAAAATACTCTGCCGAGAATGGACACGATGACATGTCCCGTCTCTGGGAAAGCACAGAGCCCAAGCGTTGCTGTGCTTATTAATAGGCTGCCCAGGGAAGGTGAAGACCAGCAACAGCTTTCAGGGCTAGCACCTTCACTGTGGGAGGAGGAGCCGGACTTTTCCCGTTTGGGAAAAAGCTCTGCCGAGAACGGACACGATGACATGTCCCGTCTCTGGGAAAGCACAGGTCCCAAGCGTTGCTGTGCTTATTAATAGGCTGCCCAGGGAAGGTGAAGACCAGCAACAACTTTTAGGGCTGGCCCCTTCCTTGTGGCAGAAGGAGCCGGACGTTTCCCGTTTGGGAAAAAAGCTCTGCCGAGAAAGGACACGATGACATCTCCCGTCCCTGAGAAAGCACAGATCCGACGCGCTGCTGTGCCTGTGAATAGGGTGCACGGGGAAGGTGAAGACCAGCAACAGCTTTCAGGGCTAGCACCTTCATTGTGGGAGAAGGAGCCGGACGTTTCCCGTTTGGGAAAAAGTCTCTGCCGAGAACGGACACGATGACATGTCCCGTCTCTGGGAAAGCACAGATCCCAAGCGCTGCTGTGCCTGTGAATACGGTGCCAAGGGAAGGTGAAGACCAGCAACAGCTTTCAGGGCTGGCCCCTTCCTTGTGGGAGAAGGAGCCGGACGTTTCCCTTTTGGGAAAAAGGCTCTGCCGAGAAAGGACATGATGACATGTCCCGTCTCTGGGAAAGCACAGATCCCTAGTGATGTTCTGCCTCTGAATATGCTGCCAAGGGAAGGTGAAGACCAGCAACAGCTTTCAGGTCTGGCCCCTTCCTTGTGGCAGAAGGAGCCGGACGTTTCTCTTTTGGGAAAGAGGCTCTGCCGAGAACGGACACGATGACATGTCCCGTCTCTGGGAAAGCACAGGTCCCAAGCGCTGCTGTGCCTATGAATAGGGTGCATGGGGAAGGTGAAGACCAGCAACAGCTTTCAGGGCTAGCACCTTCCTTGTGGCAGAAGGAATCGGACGTTTCCCTTTTGGGAAAAAGGCTCTGCCGAGAACGGACACGATGACATGTCCCGTCTCTGAGAAAGCATAGATCGCAAGCGCTGCTGTGCTTATTAATAGGCTGCCCAGGGAAGGTGAAGTCCAGCAGGAGCTTTCAGGGCTGGCCCCTTCCTTGTGGCAGAAGGAGCCGGACGTTTCCCGTTTGGGAAAAAGGCTCTGCCGAGAACGGACACGATGACATGTCCCGTCTCTGGGAAAGCACAGATCCCTAGTGATGTTCTGCCTGTGAATAGGGTGCACGGGGAAGGTGAAGAGCAGCAACAGCTTTCAGGGCTGGCCCCTTCCTTGTGGGAGAAGGAGCCGGACGTTTCCCGTTTGGGAAAATACTCTGCCGAGAATGGACACGATGACATGTCCCGTCTCTGGGAAAGCACAGAGCCCAAGCGTTGCTGTGCTTATTAATAGGCTGCCCAGGGAAGGTGAAGACCAGCAACAGCTTTCAGGGCTAGCACCTTCACTGTGGGAGGAGGAGCCGGACTTTTCCCGTTTGGGAAAAAGCTCTGCCGAGAACGGACACGATGACATGTCCCGTCTCTGGGAAAGCACAGGTCCCAAGCGTTGCTGTGCTTATTAATAGGCTGCCCAGGGAAGGTGAAGACCAGCAACAACTTTTAGGGCTGGCCCCTTCCTTGTGGCAGAAGGAGCCGGACGTTTCCCGTTTGGGAAAAAAGCTCTGCCGAGAAAGGACACGATGACATCTCCCGTCCCTGAGAAAGCACAGATCCGAAGCGCTGCTGTGCCTGTGAATAGGGTGCACGGGGAAGGTGAAGACCAGCAACAGCTTTCAGGGCTAGCACCTTCATTGTGGGAGAAGGAGCCGGACGTTTCCCGTTTGGGAAAAAGTCTCAGCCGAGAACGGACACGATGACATGTCCCGTCTCTGGGAAAGCACAGATCCCAAGCGCTGCTGTGCCTGTGAATACGGTGCCAAGGGAAGGTGAAGTCCAGCAGGAGCTTTCAGGGCTGGCCCCTTCCTTGTGGGAGAAGGAGCCGGACGTTTCCCGTTTGGGAAAAAGGCTCTGCCGAGAAAGGACATGATGACATGTCCCGTCTCTGGGAAAGCACAGATCCCTAGTGATGTTCTGCCTGTGAATATGCTGCCAAGGGAAGGTGAAGACCAGCAACAGCTTTCAGGGCTGGCCCCTTCCTTGTGGCAGAAGGAGCCGGACGTTTCTCTTTTGGGAAAGAGGCTCTGCCGAGAACGGACACGATGACATGTCCCGTCTCTGGGAAAGCACAGGTCCCAAGCGCTGCTGTGCCTATGAATAGGGTGCATGGGGAAGGTGAAGACCAGCAACAGCTTTCAGGGCTAGCACCTTCCTTGTGGCAGAAGGAATCGGACGTTTCCCTTTTGGGAAAAAGGCTCTGCCGAGAACGGACACGATGACATGTCCCGTCTCTGAGAAAGCATAGATCGCAAGCGCTGCTGTGCTTATTAATAGGCTGCCCAGGGAAGGTGAAGTCCAGCAGGAGCTTTCAGGGCTGGCCCCTTCCTTGTGGCAGAAGGAGCCGGAAGTTTCCCGTTTGGGAAAAAAGCTCTGCCGAGAAAGGACACGATGACATCTCCCGTCCCTGAGAAAGCACAGATCCGAAGCGCTGCTGTGCCTGTGAATAGGGTGCACGGGGAAGGTGAAGACCAGCAACAGCTTTCAGGGCTAGCACCTTCATTGTGGGAGAAGGAGCCGGACATTTCCCATTTTCGAAAAAGGCTCTGCCGAGAAAGGACATGATGACATGTCCCGTCTCTGGGAAAGCACAGATCCCTAGTGATGTTCTGCCTCTGAATATGCTGCCAAGGGAAGGTGAAGACCAGCAGCAGCTTTCAGGGCTGGCCCCTTCCTTGTGGCAGAAGGAGCCGGACGTTTCCCTTTTGGGAAAAAGGCTCTGCCGAGAACGGACACGATGACATGTCCCGTCTCTGGGAAAGCACAGATCCCATGCGCTGCTGTGCCTATGTATACGGTGCATGGGGAAGGTGAAGACCAGCAACAGCTTTCAGGGCTGGCCCCTTCCTTGTGGGAGAAGGAGCCGGACGTTTCCCATTTCGGAAAAATACTCTGCCGAGAACGGACAGGATGACATGTCCCGTCTCTGGGAAAGCACAGATCCCAAGCGTTGCTGTGCTTATTAATAGGCTGCCCAGGGAAGGTGAAGACCAGCAGCAGCTTTCAGTGCTGGCCCCTTCCTTGTGGGAGAAGGAGCCGGACGTTTCCCTTTTGGGAAAATGTCTCTGCCGAGAAAGGAGACGATCACATGTCCCGTCCCTGAGAAAGCACAGAATCCAAGCTCTCCGGTGCCTATGAATAGGGTGCCCAGGGAAGGTAAAGACCAGCAACAGCTTTCTGGGCTAGCACCTTCCTTGTGGGAGAAGGAGCCGGACGTTTCCACTTTCGGAAAAATGCTCTACCAAGAACGGACACGATGACATGTCCCGTCTCTGGGAAAGCACAGGTCCCAAGCGCTGCTGTGCCTATGAATAGGGTGCATGGGGAAGGTGAAGACCAGCAACAGCTTTCAGGGCTAGCACCTTCCTTGTGGCAGAAGGAATCGGACGTTTCCCTTTTGGGAAAAAGGCTCTGCCGAGAACGGACACGATGACATGTCCCGTCTCTGAGAAAGCATAGATCGCAAGCGCTGCTGTGCTTATTAATAGGCTGCCCAGGGAAGGTGAAGTCCAGCAGGAGCTTTCAGTGCTGGCCCCTTCCTTGTGGCAGAAGGAGCCGGACGTTTCCCGTTTGGGAAAAAGGCTCTGCCGAGAACGGACACGATGACATGTCCCGTCTCTGGGAAAGCACAGATCCCTAGTGATGATCTGCCTGTGAATAGGGTGCACGGGGAAGGTGAAGAGCAGCAACAGCTTTCAGGGCTGGCCCCTTCCTTGTGGCAGAAGGAGCCGGACGATTCCCGTTTTGGAAAAATACTCTGCCGAGAATGGACACGATGACATGTCCCGTCTCTGGGAAAGCACAGAGCCCAAGCGTTGCTGTGCTTATTAATAGGCTGCCCAGGGAAGGTGAAGACCAGCAACAACTTTTAGGGCTGGCCCCTTCATTGTGGGAGAAGGAGCCGGACGTTTCCCGTTTGGGAAAAAGTCTCTATCGAGAACGGACACGATGACATGTCCCGTCTCTGGGAAAGCACAGATCCCTAGTGATGTTCTGCCTCTGAATATGCTGCCAAGGGAAGGTGAAGACCAGCAACAGCTTTCAGGGCTGGCCCCTTCCTTGTGGCAGAAGGAGCCGGACGTTTCCCTTTTGGGAAAGAGGCTCTGCCGAGAACGGACAGGATGACATGTCCCGTCTCTGGGAAAGCATAGATTGCAAGCGCTGCTGTGCTTATTAATAGGCTGCCCAGGGAAGGTGAAGTCCAGCAGGAGCTTTCAGGGCTGGCCCCTTCCTTGTGGCAGAAGGAGCCGGACGTTTCCCGTTTGGGAAAAATACTCTGCCAAGAATGGACATGATGACATGTCCCGTCTCTGGGAAAGCACAGATCCCAAGCGTTGCTGTGCTTATTAATAGGCTGCCCAGGGAAGTTGAAGACCAGCAACAACTTTTAGGGCTGGCCCCTTCATTGTGGGAGAAGGAGCCGGACGTTTCCCGTTTGGGAAAAAGTCTCTGCCGAGAACGGACACGATGACATGTCCCGTCTCTGGGAAAGCACAGATCCCAAGCGCTGCTGTGCGTGTGAATAGGGTGCACGGGGAAGGTGAAGACCAGCAACAGCTTTCAGGGCTAGCACCTTCATTATGGGAGAAGGAGCCGGACGTTTCCCGTTTGGGAAAACGGCTCTGCCGAGAAAGGACATGATGACATGTCCCGTCTCTGGGAAAGCACAGATCCCTAGTGATGTTCTGCCTCTGAATATGCTGCCAAGGGAAGGTGAAGACCAGCAACAGCTTTCAGGGCTGGCCCCTTCCTTGTGGCAGAAGGAGCCAGACGTTTCCCTTTTGGGAAAAAGGCTCTGCCGAGAACGGACACGATGACATGTCCCGTCTCTGGGAAAGCACAGATCCCATGCGCTGCTGTGCCTATGTATAGGGTGCATGGGGAAGGTGAAGACCAGCAAGAGCTTTCAGGGCTGGCCCCTTCCTTGTGGGAGAAGGAGCCGAACGTTTCCCTTTTGGGAAAAAGTCTCTGCCGAGAAAGGAGACGATCACATGTCCCGTCCCTGAGAAAGCACAGAATCCAAGCTCTGCGGTGCCTATGAATAGGGTGCCCAGGGAAGGTAAAGACCAGCAACAGCTTTCTGGGCTAGCACCTTCATTGTGGGAGAAGGAGCCGGACGTTTCCACTTTCGGAAAAAGGCTCTGCCGAGAACGGACACGATGACATGTCCCGTCTCTGGGAAAGCACAGGTCCCAAGCGCTGCTGTGCCTATGAATAGGGTGCATGGGGAAGGTGAAGACCAGCAACAGCTTTCAGGGCTAGCACCTTCCTTGTGGCAGAAGGAATCGGACGTTTCCCTTTTGGGAAAAAGGCTCTGCCGAGAACGGACACAATGACATGTCCCGTCTCTGAGAAAGCATAGATCGCAAGCGCTGCTGTGCTTATTAATAGGCTGCCCAGGGAAGGTGAAGTCCAGCAGGAGCTTTCAGTGCTGGCCCCTTCCTTGTGGCAGAAGGAGCCGGACGTTTCCCGTTTGGGAAAAAGGCTCTGCCGAGAACGGACACGATGACATGTCCCGTCTCTGGGAAAGCACAGATCCCTAGTGATGTTCTGCCTGTGAATAGGGTGCACGGGGAAGGTGAAGAGCAGCAACAGCTTTCAGGGCTGGCCCCTTCCTTGTGGGAGAAGGAGCCGGACGTTTCCCGTTTGGGAAAATACTCTGCCGAGAATGGACACGATGACATGTCCCGTCTCTGGGAAAGCACAGAGCCCAAGTGTTGCTGTGCTTATTAATAGGCTGCCCAGGGAAGGTGAAGACCAGCAACAGCTTTCAGGGCTAGCACCTTCACTGTGGGAGGAGGAGCCGGACTTTTCCCGTTTGGGAAAAAGCTCTGCCGAGAACGGACACGATGACATGTCCCGTCTCTGGGAAAGCACAGATCCCTAGTGATGTTCTGCCTCTGAATATGCTGCCAAGGGAAGGTGAAGACCAGCAACAGCTTTCAGGGCTGGCCCCTTCCTTGTGGCAGAAGGAGCCGGACCTTTCTCTTTTGGGAAAGAGGCTCTGCCGAGAACGGACACGATGACATGTCCCGTCTCTGGGAAAGCACAGGTCCCAAGCGCTGCTGTGCCTATGAATAGGGTGCATGGGGAAGGTGAAGACCAGCAACAGCTTTCAGGGCTAGCACCTTCCTTGTGGCAGAAGGAATCGGACGTTTCCCTTTTGGGAAAAAGGCTCTGCCGAGAACGGACACGATGACATGTCCCGTCTCTGAGAAAGCATAGATCGCAAGCGCTGCTGTGCTTATTAATAGGCTGCCCAGGGAAGGTGAAGTCCAGCAGGAGCTTTCAGGGCTGGCCCCTTCCTTGTGGGAGAAGGAGCCGGACGTTTCCCGTTTGGGAAAAAGGCTCTGCCGAGAACGGACACGATGACATGTCCCGTCTCTGGGAAAGCACAGATCCCTAGTGATGTTCTGCCTGTGAATAGGGTGCACGGGGAAGGTGAAGAGCAGCAACAGCTTTCAGGGCTGGCCCCTTCCTTGTGGCAGAAGGAGCCGGACGTTTCCCGTTTTGGAAAAATACTCTGCCGAGAATGGACACGATGACATGTCCCGTCTCTGGGAAAGCACAGAGCCCAAGCGTTGCTGTGCTTATTAATAGGCTGCCCAGGGAAGGTGAAGACCAGCAACAGCTTTCAGGGCTGGCCCCTTCCTTGTGGCAGAAGGAGCCGGACGTTTCCCTTTTGGGAAAAAGGCTCTGCCGAGAACGGACATGATGACATGTCCCGTCTCTGAGAAAGCATAGATTGCAAGCGCTGCTGTGCTTATTAATAGGCTGCCCAGGGAAGGTGAAGTCCAGCAGGAGCTTTCAGAGCTGGCCCCTTCCTTGTGGCAGAAGGAGCCGGACGTTTCCCGTTTGGGAAAAAGGCTCTGCTGAGAACGGACACGATGACATGTCCCGTCTCTGGGAAAGCACAGATCCCTAGTGATGTTCTGCCTGTGAATAGGGTGCACGGGGAAGGTGAAGAGCAGCAACAGCTTTCAGGGCTGGCCCCTTCCTTGTGGCAGAAGGAGCCGGACGTTTCCCGTTTGGGAAAAATACTCTGCCGAGAATGGACATGATGACATGTCCCGTCTCTGGGAAAGCACAGATCCCAAGCGTTGCTGTGCTTATTAATAGGCTGCCCAGGGAAGGTGAAGACCAGCAACAACTTTTAGGGCTGGCCCCTTCATTGTGGGAGAAGGAGCCGGACGTTTCCCGTTTGGGAAAAAGTCTCTGCCGAGAACGGACACGATGACATGTCCCGTCTCTGGGAAAGCACAGATCCCAAGCGCTGCTGTGCGTGTGAATAGGGTGCACGGGGAAGGTGAAGACCAGCAACAGCTTTCAGGGCTAGCACCTTCATTATGGGAGAAGGAGCCGGACGTTTCCCGTTTGGGAAAACGGCTCTGCCGAGAAAGGACATGATGACATGTCCCGTCTCTGGGAAAGCACAGATCCCTAGTGATGTTCTGCCTCTGAATATGCTGCCAAGGGAAGGTGAAGACCAGCAACAGCTTTCAGGGCTGGCCCCTTCCTTGTGGCAGAAGGAGCCAGACGTTTCCCTTTTGGGAAAAAGGCTCTGCCGAGAACGGACACGATGACATGTCCCGTCTCTGGGAAAGCACAGATCCCATGCGCTGCTGTGCCTATGTATAGGGTGCATGGGGAAGGTGAAGACCAGCAAGAGCTTTCAGGGCTGGCCCCTTCCTTGTGGGAGAAGGAGCCGGACGTTTCCCTTTTGGGAAAAAGTCTCTGCCGAGAAAGGAGACGATCACATGTCCCGTCCCTGAGAAAGCACAGAATCCAAGCTCTGCGGTGCCTATGAATAGGGTGCCCAGGGAAGGTAAAGACCAGCAACAGCTTTCTGGGCTAGCACCTTCCTTGTGGGAGAAGGAATCGGACGTTTCCCTTTTGGGAAAAAGGCTCTGCCGAGAACGGACACGATCACATGTCCCGTCTCTGAGAAAGCATAGATCGCAAGCGCTGCTGTGCTTATTAATAGGCTGCCCAGGGAAGGTGAAGTCCAGCAGGAGCTTTCAGGGCTGGCCCCTTCCTTGTGGGAGAAGGAGCCGGACGTTTCCCGTTTGGGAAAAAGGCTCTGCCGAGAACGGACACGATGACATGTCCCGTCTCTGGGAAAGCACAGATCCCTAGTGATGTTCTGCCTGTGAATAGGGTGCACGGGGAAGGTGAAGAGCAGCAACAGCTTTCAGGGCTGGCCCCTTCCTTGTGGGAGAAGGAGCCGGACGTTTCCCGTTTGGGAAAATACTCTGCCGAGAATGGACACGATGACATGTCCCGTCTCTGGGAAAGCACAGAGCCCAAGCGTTGCTGTGCTTATTAATAGGCTGCCCAGGGAAGGTGAAGACCAGCAACAGCTTTCAGGGCTAGCACCTTCACTGTGGGAGGAGGAGCCGGACTTTTCCCGTTTGGGAAAAAGCTCTGCCGAGAACGGACACGATGACATGTCCCGTCTCTGGGAAAGCACAGGTCCCAAGCGTTGCTGTGCTTATTAATAGGCTGCCCAGGGAAGGTGAAGACCAGCAACAACTTTTAGGGCTGGCCCCTTCCTTGTGGCAGAAGGAGCCGGACGTTTCCCGTTTGGGAAAAAAGCTCTGCCGAGAAAGGACACGATGACATCTCCCGTCCCTGAGAAAGCACAGATCCGAAACGCTGCTGTGCCTGTGAATACGGTGCCAAGGGAAGGTGAAGACCAGCAACAGCTTTCAGGGCTAGCACCTTCATTGTGGGAGAAGGAGCCGGACGTTTCGCGTTTGGGAAAAAGTCTCTGCCGAGAACGGACACGATGACATGTCCCGTCTCTGGGAAAGCACAGATCCCAAGCGCTGCTGTGCCTGTGAATACGGTGCCAAGGGAAGGTGAAGACCAGCAACAGCTTTCAGGGCTGGCCCCTTCCTTGTGGCAGAAGGAGCCAGACGTTTCCCGTTTGGGAAAAAGGCTCTGCCGAGAAAGGACATGATGACATGTCCCGTCTCTGGGAAAGCACAGATCCCTAGTGATGTTCTGCCTGTGAATATGCTGCCAAGGGAAGGTGAAGACCAGCAACAGCTTTCAGGGCTGGCCCCTTCCTTGTGGCAGAAGGAGCCGGACCTTTCTCTTTTGGGAAAGAGGCTCTGCCGAGAACGGACACGATGACATGTCCCGTCTCTGGGAAAGCACAGGTCCCAAGCGCTGCTGTGCCTATGAATAGGGTGCATGGGGAAGGTGAAGACCAGCAACAGCTTTCTGGGCTAGCACCTTCCTTGTGGCAGAAGGAATCGGACGTTTCCCTTTTGGGAAAAAGGCTCTGTCGAGAACGGACACGATGACATGTCCCGTCTCTGGGAAAGCACAGATCCCAAGCGCTGCTGTGCTTATTAATAGGCTGCCCAGGGAAGGTGAAGTCCAGCAGGAGCTTTCAGGGCTGGCCCCTTCCTTGTGGGAGAAGGAGCCGGACGTTTCCCGTTTGGGAAAAAGGCTCTGCCGAGAACGGACACGATGACATGTCCTGTCTCTGGGAAAGCACAGATCCCTAGTGATGTTCTGCCTGTGAATAGGGTGCACGGGGAAGGTGAAGAGCAGCAACAGCTTTCAGGGCTGGCCCCTTCCTTGTGGCAGAAGGAGCCGGACGTTTCCCGTTTTGGAAAAATACTCTGCCGAGAATGGACACGATGACATGTCCCGTCTCTGGGAAAGCACAGGTCCCAAGCGTTGCTGTGCTTATTAATAGGCTGCCCAGGGAAGGTGAAGACCAGCAACAGCTTTTAGGGCTGGCCATTCCTTGTGGCAGAAGGAGCCGGACGTTTCCCGTTTGGGAAAAAGGCTCTGCCGAGAACGGATACGATGACATGTCCCGTCTCTGGGAAAGCACAGGTCCCAAGCGCTGCTGTGCCTATGAATAGGGTGCATGGGGAAGGTGAAGACCAGCAACAGCTTTCAGGGCTGGCCCCTTCCTTGTGGGAGAAGGAGACGGATGTTTCCCTTTTGGGAAAAAGGCTCTGCCGAGAAAGGACACGATGACATGTGCCATCTCTGGGAAAGCACAGATCCCAAGCGCTGCTGTGCTTATTAATAGGCTGCCCAGGGAAGGTGAAGACCAGCAGCAGCTTTCAGGGCTGGCCCCTTCCTTGTGGCAGAAGGAGCCGAACGTTTCCCGTTTGGGAAAAAGTCTCTGCCGAGAAAGGACACGATCACATGTCCCGTCCCTGAGAAAGCACAGAATCCAAGCTCTGCGGTGCCTATGAATAGGGTGCCCAGGGAAGGTAAAGACCAGCAAGAGCTTTCAGGGCTGGCCCCTTCCTTGTGGGAGAAGGAGCCGGACGTTTCCCGTTTGGGAAAAAAGCTCTGCCGAGAAAGGACATGATGACATCTCCCGTCCCTGAGAAAGCACAGATCCGAAGCGCTGCTGTGCCTGTGAATAGGGTGCACGGGAAGGTGAAGACCAGCAACAGCTTTCTGGGCTAGCACCTTCATTGTGGGAGAAGGAGCCGGAAGTTTCCCATTTTGGAAAAAGGCTCTGCCGAGAAAGGACACGATGACATGTCCCGTCTCTGGGAAAGCACAGATCCCTAGTGATGTTCTGCCTCTGAATATGCTGCCAAGGGAAGGTGAAGACCAGCAACAGCTTTCAGGGCTGGCCCCTTCCTTGTGGCAGAAGGAGCCGGACGTTTCCCTTTTGGGAAAAAGGCTCTGCCGAGAACGGACACGATGACATGTCCCGTCTCTGGGAAAGCACAGATCCCATGCGCTGCTGTGCCTATGTAAAGGGTGCATGGGGAAGGTGAAGAGCAGCAACAGCTTTCAGGGCTGGCCCCTTCCTTGTGGGACAAGGAGCCGGACGTTTCCCTTTTGGGAAAAAGTCTCTGCCGAGAACGGACACGATGACATGTCCCGTCTCTGGGAAAGCACAGGTCCCAAGCGTTTCTGTGCTTATTCATAGGCTGCCCAGGGAAGGTGAAGACCAGCAGCAGCTTTCAGGGCTGGCCCCTTCCTTGTGGGAGAAGGAGCCGGACGTTTCCCGTTTGGGAAAAGTACTCTGACGAGAACGGACACGATGACATGTCCCGTCTCTGGGAAAGCATAGATCCCAATCGCTGCTGTGCCTCTGAATAGGCTGCCCAGGGAAGGTGAAGACCAGCAACAGCTTTTAGGGCTGGCCCCTTCCTTGTGGGAGAAGGAATCGGACGTTTCCCTTTTGGGAAAAAGGGTCTGCCGAGAACGGACACGATGACATGTCCCGTCTCTGGGAAAGCACAGATCCCAAGCGCTGCTGTGCCTGTGAATAGGCTGCCCAGGGAAGGTGAAGACCAGCAACAGCTTTCAGGGCTGGACCCTTCCGTGTGGGAGAAGGAGCCAGACGTTTCCCGTTTGGGAAAAAGGCTCTGCCGAGAAAGGACACAATCACATGCCCCGTCTCTGGGAAAGCACAGGTCCCAAGCGCTGCTCTGCCTATGAATAGGCTGCCAAGGGAAGGTGAAGAGCAGCAACAGCTCTTAGGGATGGCCCCTTCATTGTGGGAGAAGCAGCCGGACGTTTCTCTTTTGGAAAAAGGCTCTGCCGAGAACGGACACGATGACATGTCCCATCTCTGGGAAAGCACAGGTCCCAAGCGCTGCTGTGCCTATGAATAGGGTGCATGGGGAAGGTGAAGACCAGCAACAGCTTTCTGGGCTAGCACCTTCACTGTGGGAGAAGGAGCCGGACTTTTCCCGTTTGGGAAAAAGCTCTGCCGAGAACGGACACGATGACATGTCCCGTCTCTGGGAAAGCACAGGTCCCAAGCGTTGCTGTGCTTATTAATAGGCTGCCCAGGGAAGGTGAAGACCAGCAACAACTTTTAGGGCTGGCCCCTTCCTTGTGGCAGAAGGAGCCGGACGTTTCCCGTTTGGGAAAAAAGCTCTGCCGAGAAAGGACACGATGACATCTCCCGTCCCTGAGAAGGCACAGATCCGAAGCACTGCTGTGCGTGTGAATAGGGTGCCAAGGGAAGGTGAAGACCAGCAACAGCTTTCAGGGCTGGCCCCTTCCTTGTGGGAGAAGGAGCCGGACGTTTCCCGTTTGGGAAAAAGGCTCTGCCGAGAAAGGACATGATGACATGTCCCGTCTCTGGGAAAGCACAGATCCCTAGTGATGTTCTGCCTCTGAATATGCTGCCAAGGGAAGGTGAAGACCAGCAACAGATTTCAGGGCTGGCCCCTTCCTTGTGGGAGAAGGAGCCGGACGTTTCCCATTTTGGAAAAATACTCTGCCGAGAACGGACACGATGACATGTCCCGTCTCTGGGAAAGCACGGATCCCAAGCGTTGTAGTGCTTATTAATAGGCTGCCCAGGGAAGGTGAAGGCCAGCAACAGCTTTCTGGGCTAGCACCTTCATTGTGGGAGAAGGAGCCGGACGTTTCCCGTTTGGGAAAAAGTCTCTGCCGAGAAAGGACATGATGACATGTCCCGTCCCTGAGAAAGCACAGAATCCAAGTTCTGCGGTGCCTATGAAAAGGGTGCCCAGGGAAGGTAATGACCAGCAAGAGCTTTCAGGGCTGGCCCCTTCCTTGTGGCAGAAGGAGCCGGATGTTTCCCGTTTGGGAAAATACTCTGCCGAGAATGGACACGATGACATGTCCCGTCTCTGGGAAAGCACAGAGCCCAAGCGTTGCTGTGCTTATTAATAGGCTGCCCAGGGAAGGTGAAGACCAGCAACAGCTTTCAGGGCTAGCACCTTCACTGTGGGAGGAGGAGCCGGACTTTTCCCGTTTGGGAAAAAGCTCTGCCGAGAACGGACACGATGACATGTCCCGTCTCTGGGAAAGCACAGGTCCCAAGCGTTGCTGTGCTTATTAATAGGCTGCCCAGGGAAGGTGAAGACCAGCAACAACTTTTAGGGCTGGCCCCTTCCTTGTGGCAGAAGGAGCCGGACGTTTCCCGTTTGGGAAAAAAGCTCTGCCGAGAAAGGACACGATGACATCTCCCATCCCTGAGAAAGCACAGATCCGAAGCGCTGCTGTGCCTGTGAATAGGGTGCACGGGGAAGGTGAAGACCAGCAACAGCTTTCAGGGCTAGCACCTTCCTTGTGGGAGAAGGAGCCGGACGTTTCGCGTTTGGGAAAAAGTCTCTGCCGAGAACGGACACGATGACATGTCCCGTCTCTGGGAAAGCACAGATCCCAAGCGCTGCTGTGCCTGTGAATACGGTGCCAAGGGAAGGTGAAGACCAGCAACAGCTTTCAGGGCTGGCCCCTTCCTTGTGGCAGAAGGAGCCGGACCTTTCTCTTTTGGGAAAGAGGCTCTGCCGAGAACGGACACGATGACATGTCCCGTCTCTGGGAAAGCACAGGTCCCAAGCGCTGCTGTGCCTATGAATAGGGTGCATGGGGAAGGTGAAGACCAGCAACAGCTTTCAGGGCTAGCACCTTCCTTGTGGCAGAAGGAATCGGACGTTTCCCTTTTGGGAAAAAGGCTCTGCCGAGAACGGACACGATGACATGTCCCGTCTCTGAGAAAGCATAGATCGCAAGCGCTGCTGTGCTTATTAATAGGCTGCCCAGGGAAGGTGAAGTCCAGCAGGAGCTTTCAGGGCTGGCCCCTTCCTTGTGGCAGAAGGAGCCGGACGTTTCCCGTTTGGGAAAAAGGCTCTGCCGAGAACGGACACGATGACATGTCCCGTCTCTGGGAAAGCACAGATCCCTAGTGATGTTCTGCCTGTGAATAGGGTGCACGGGGAAGGTGAAGAGCAGCAACAGCTTTCAGTGCTGGCCCCTTCCTTGTGGCAGAAGGAGCCGGACGTTTCCCGTTTTGGAAAAAAGCTCTGCCGAGAAAGGACACGATGACATGTCCCGTCTCTGGGAAAGCACAGAGCCCAAGCGTTGCTGTGCTTATTAATAGGCTGCCCAGGGAAGCTGAAGACCAGCAACAGCTTTCAGGTCTAGCACCTTCACTGTGGGAGAAGGAGCTGGACTTTTCCGTTTGGGAAAAAGCTCTGCCGAGAACGGACACGATGACATGTCCCGTCTGTGGGAAAGCACAGGTCCCAAGCGTTGCTGTGCTTATTAATAGGCTGCCCAGGGAAGGTGAAGACCAGCAACAGCTTTTAGGGGCTGGCCCCTTCCTTGTGGCAGAAGGAGCCGGACGTTTCCCGTTTGGGAAAAAGGCTCTGCCGAGAACGGATACGATGACATGTCCCGTCTCTGGGAAAGCACAGGTCCCAAGCGCTGCTGTGCCTATGAATAGGGTGCATGGGGAAGGTGAAGACCAGCAACAGCTTTCAGGGCTGGCCCCTTCCTTGTGGGAGAAGGAGACGGATGTTTCCCTTTTGGGAAAAAGGCTCTGCCGAGAAAGGACACGATGACATGTGCCATCTCTGGGAAAGCACAGATCCCAAGCGCTGCTGTGCTTATTAATAGGCTGCCCAGGGAAGGTGAAGACCAGCAGCAGCTTTCAGGGCTGGCCCCTTCCTTGTGGCAGAAGGAGCCGAACGTTTCCCGTTTGGGAAAAAGTCGCTGCCGAGAAAGGACACGATCACATGTCCCGTCCCTGAGAAAGCACAGAATCCAAGCTCTGCGGTGCCTATGAATAGGGTGCCCAGGGAAGGTAAAGACCAGCAAGAGCTTTCAGGGCTGGCCCCTTCCTTGTGGGAGAAGGAGCCGGACGTTTCCCGTTTGGGAAAAAAGCTCTGCCGAGAAAGGACATGATGACATCTCCCGTCCCTGAGAAAGCACAGATCCGAAGCGCTGCTGTGCCTGTGAATAGGGTGCACGGGAAGGTGAAGACCAGCAACAGCTTTCTGGGCTAGCACCTTCATTGTGGGAGAAGGAGCCGGAAGTTTCCCATTTTGGAAAAAGGCTCTGCCGAGAAAGGACACGATGACATGTCCCGTCTCTGGGAAAGCACAGATCCCTAGTGATGTTCTGCCTCTGAATATGCTGCCAAGGGAAGGTGAAGAGCAGCAACAGCTTTCAGGGCTGGCCCCTTCCTTGTGGCAGAAGGAGCCGGACGTTTCCCTTTTGGGAAAAAGGCTCTGCCGAGAACGGACACGATGACATGTCCCGTCTCTGGGAAAGCACAGATCCCATGCGCTGCTGTGCCTATGTAAAGGGTGCATGGGGAAGGTGAAGAGCAGCAACAGCTTTCAGGGCTGGCCCCTTCCTTGTGGCAGAAGGGAGCCGGACGTTTCCCATTTGGGAAAAAGGGTCTGCCGAGAACGGACACGATGACATGTCCCGTCTCTGGGAAAGCACAGGTCCCAAGCGTTTCTGTGCTTATTCATAGGCTGCCCAGGGAAGGTGAAGACCAGCAGCAGCTTTCAGGGCTGGCCCCTTCCTTGTGGGAGAAGGAGCCGGACGTTTCCCGTTTGGGAAAAGTACTCTGACGAGAACGGACACGATGACATGTCCCGTCTCTGGGAAAGCATAGATCCCAATCGCTGCTGTGCCTCTGAATAGGCTGCCCAGGGAAGGTGAAGACCAGCAACAGCTTTTAGGGCTGGCCCCTTCCTTGTGGGAGAAGGAGCCGGACGTTTCCCATTTGGGAAAAAGGGTCTGCCGAGAACGGACACGATGACATGTCCCGTCTATGGGAAAGCACAGATCCCAAGCGCTGCTGTGCCTGTGAATAGGCTGCCCAGGGAAGGTGAAGACCAGCAACAGCTTTCAGTGTTAGACCCTTCCGTGTGGGAGAAGGAGCCAGACGTTTCCCGTTTGGGAAAAAGGCTCTGCCGAGAAAGGACACAATCACATGCCCCGTCTCTGGGAAAGCACAGGTCCCAAGCGCTGCTCTGCCTATGAATAGGCTGCCAAGGGAAGGTGAAGAGCAGCAACAGCTCTTAGGGATGGCCCCTTCATTGTGGGAGAAGCAGCCGGACGTTTCTCTTTTGGAAAAAGGCTCTGCCGAGAACGGACACGATGACATGTCCCATCTCTGGGAAAGCACAGGTCCCAAGCGCTGCTGTGCCTATGAATAGGGTGCATGGGGAAGGTGAAGACCAGCAACAGCTTTCTGGGCTAGCACCTTCCTTGTGGCAGAAGGAATCGGACGTTTCCCTTTTGGGAAAAATGCTCTGCCGAGAAAGGACATGATGACATGTCCCGTCTCTGGGAAAGCACAGAGCCCAAGCGTTGCTGTGCTTATTAATAGGCCTATTCACAGGCACAACAGCACTGGGGATCTGAGCTTTCCCAGAGACGGAACATCTCTTCATGCCCGTTCTCGGCAGAGCCTTTTTCCGAAACGGGGAAACGTCCGGCTCCTTCTCCCACAAGGAAGGGGCCAGCCCTGAAAGCTGTTGCTGCTCTTCACCTACCCACTGCAGCCTATTCACAGGCACAACAGCACTGGGGACCTCTACTTTCAAAAAGACGGAACATCTCATCGTGCCCTTTCTTGGCAGAGCCTTTTTCCGAAATAACAAACAAAGGACACGATGACATCTCCCGTCCCTGAGAAAGCACAGATCCGAAGCACTGCTGTGCGTGTGAATAGGGTGCGCAAGGGAAGGTGAAGACCAGCAACAGCTTTCAGGGCTGGCCCCTTCCTTGTGGGAGAAGGAGCCGGACGTTTCCCGTTTGGGAAAAAGGCTCTGCCGAGAAAGGACATGATGACATGTCCCGTCTCTGGGAAAGCACAGATCCCTAGTGATGTTCTGCCTCTGAATATGCTGCCAAGGGAAGGTGAAGACCAACAACAGATTCCAGGGCTGGCCCCTTCCTTGTGGGAGAAGGAGCCGGACGTTTCCCATTTTGGAAAAATACTCTGCCGAGAACGGACACGATGACATGTCCCGTCTCTGGGAAAGCACGGATCCCAAGCGTTGTAGTGCTTATTAATAGGCTGCCCAGGGAAGGTGAAGGCCAGCAACAGCTTTCTGGGCTAGCACCTTCCTTGTGGGAGAATGAGCCGGACGTTTCCCGTTTGGGAAAAAGTCTCTGCCGAGAAAGGACATGATGACATGTCCCGTCCCTGAGAAAGCACAGAATCCAAGTTCTGCGGTGCCTATGAAAAGGGTGCCCAGGGGAGGTAATGACCAGCAAGAGCTTTCAGGGCTGGCCCCTTCCTTGTGGCAGAAGGAGCCGGATGTTTCCCATTTCAGAAAAAGCTCTGCCGAGAAAGGACATGATGACATGTCCCGTCTCTGGGAAAGCACAGGTCCCAAGCGCTGCTGTGCCTATGAATAGGGTGCCCAGGGAAGGTGAAGACCAGCAACAGCTTTCAGGGCTGGCCCCTTCCTTGTGGCAGAAGGAGCCGGACGTTTCCCTTTTGGGAAAAAGGCTCTGCCGAGAAAGCACACGATGACATGTCCCATCTCTGGGAAAGCACAGGTCCCAAGGTCTGCTGTGCTTATTAATAGGCTGCCCAGGGAAGGTGAAGACCAGCAGCAGCTTTCAGGGCTAGCACCTTCATTGTGGGACAAGGAGCCGGACGTTTCCCTTTTGGGAAAAAGTCTCTGCCGAGAAAGGACACGATGACATGTCCCGTCTCTGAGAAAGCACAGAATCCAAGCTCTGCGGTGCCTATGAATAGGGTGCCCAGGGAAGGTAAAGACCAGCAAGAGCTTTCAGGGCTGGCCCCTTCCTTGTGGGAGAAGGAGCCGGACGTTTCCCGTTTGGGAAAAAAGCTCTGCCGAGAAAGGACATGATGACATCTCCCGTCCCTGAGAAAGCACAGATCCGAAGCGCTGCTGTGCCTGTGAATAGGGTGCACGGGGAAGGTGAAGACCAGCAACAGCTTTCTGGGCTAGCACTTTCATTGTGGGAGAAGGAGCCGGACGTTTCTCATTTGGGAAAAAGGCTCTGCCGAGAAAGGACATGATGACATGTCCCGTCTCTGGGAAAGCACAGATCCCTAGTGATGTTCTGCCTCTGAATGTGCTGCCAAGGGAAGGTGAAGACCAGCAACAGCTTTCAGGGCTGGCCCCTTCCTTGTGGCAGAAGGAGCCGGACGTTTCTCTTTTGGGAAAGAGGCTCTGCCGAGAACGGACACGATGACATGTCCCGTCTCTGGGAAAGCACAGGTCCCAAGCGCTGCTGTGCCTGTGAATACGGTGCCAAGGGAAGGTGAAGACCAGCAACAGCTTTCAGGGCTGGCCCCTTCCTTGTGGGAGAAGGAGCCGGACGTTTCCCGTTTGGGAAAAAGGCTCTGCCGAGAAAGGACATGATGACATGTCCCGTCTCTGGGAAAGCACAGATCCCTAGTGATGTTCTGCCTGTGAATATGCTGCCAAGGGAAGGTGAAGACCAGCAACAGCTTTCAGGGCTGGCCCCTTCCTTGTGGCAGAAGGAGCCGGACCTTTCTCTTTTGGGAAAGAGGCTCTGCCGAGAACGGACACGATGACATGTCCCGTCTCTGGGAAAGCACAGGTCCCAAGCGCTGCTGTGCCTATGAATAGGGTGCATGGGGAAGGTGAAGACCAGCAACAGCTTTCAGGGCTAGCACCTTCCTTGTGGCAGAAGGAATCGGACGTTTCCCTTTTGGGAAAAAGGCTCTGCCGAGAACGGACACGATGACATGTCCCGTCTCTGAGAAAGCATAGATCGCAAGCGCTGCTGTGCTTATTAATAGGCTGCCCAGGGAAGGTGAAGTCCAGCAGGAGCTTTCAGGGCTGGCCCCTTCCTTGTGGCAGAAGGAGCCGGACGTTTCCCGTTTGGGAAAAAGGCTCTGCCGAGAACGGACACGATGACATGTCCCGTCTCTGGGAAAGCACAGATCCCTAGTGATGTTCTGCCTGTGAATAGGGTGCACGGGGAAGGTGAAGAGCAGCAACAGCTTTCAGGGCTGGCCCCTTCCTTGTGGCAGAAGGAGCCGGACGTTTCCCGTTTTGGAAAAATACTCTGCCGAGAATGGACACGATGACATGTCCCGTCTCTGGGAAAGCACAGAGCCCAAGCGTTGCTGTGCTTATTAATAGGCTGCCCAGGGAAGCTGAAGACCAGCAACAGCTTTCAGGTCTAGCACCTTCACTGTGGGAGAAGGAGCTGGACTTTTCCCGTTTGGGAAAAAGCTCTGCCGAGAACGGACACGATGACATGTCCCGTCTCTGGGAAAGCACAGATCCCAAGCGTTGCTGTGCTTATTAATAGGCTGCCCAGGGAAGGTGAAGACCAGCAACAGCTTTTAGGGCTGGCCCCTTCCTTGTGGCAGAAGGAGCCGGACGTTTCCCGTTTGGGAAAAAGGCTCTGCCGAGAACGGATACGATGACATGTCCCGTCTCTGGGAAAGCACAGGTCCCAAGCGCTGCTGTGCCTATGAATAGGGTGCATGGGGAAGGTGAAGACCAGCAACAGCTTTCAGGGCTGGCCCCTTCCTTGTGGGAGAAGGAGCCAGACGTTTCCCTTTTGGGAAAAAGGCTCTGCCGAGAAAGGACACGATGACATGTGCCATCTCTGGGAAAGCACAGATCCCAAGCGCTGCTGTGCTTATTAATAGGCTGCCCAGGGAAGGTGAAGACCAGCAGCAGCTTTCAGGGCTGGCCCCTTCCTTGTGGCAGAAGGAGCCGAACGTTTCCCGTTTGGGAAAAAGTCGCTGCCGAGAAAGGACACGATCACATGTCCCGTCCCTGAGAAAGCACAGAATCCAAGCTCTGCGGTGCCTATGAATAGGGTGCCCAGGGAAGGTAAAGACCAGCAAGAGCTTTCAGGGCTGGCCCCTTCCTTGTGGGAGAAGGAGCCGGACGTTTCCCGTTTGGGAAAAAAGCTCTGCCGAGAAAGGACATGATGACATCTCCCGTCCCTGAGAAAGCACAGATCCGAAGCGCTGCTGTGCCTGTGAATAGGGTGCACGGGAAGGTGAAGACCAGCAACAGCTTTCTGGGCTAGCACCTTCATTGTGGGAGAAGGAGCCGGAAGTTTCCCATTTTGGAAAAAGGCTCTGCCGAGAAAGGACACGATGACATGTCCCGTCTCTGGGAAAGCACAGATCCCTAGTGATGTTCTGCCTCTGAATATGCTGCCAAGGGAAGGTGAAGACCAGCAACAGCTTTCAGGGCTGGCCCCTTCCTTGTGGCAGAAGGAGCCGGACGTTTCCCTTTTGGGAAAAAGGCTCTGCCGAGAACGGACACGATGACATGTCCCGTCTCTGGGAAAGCACAGATCCCATGCGCTGCTGTGCCTATGTAAAGGGTGCATGGGGAAGGTGAAGAGCAGCAACAGCTTTCAGGGCTGGCCCCTTCCTTGTGGCAGAAGGAGCCGGACGTTTCCCTTTTGGGAAAAAAGTCTCTGCCGAGAACGGACACGATGACATGTCCCGTCTCTGGGAAAGCACAGGTCCCAAGCGTTTCTGTGCTTATTCATAGGCTGCCCAGGGAAGGTGAAGACCAGCAGCAGCTTTCAGGGCTGGCCCCTTCCTTGTGGGAGAAGGAGCCGGACGTTTCCCGTTTGGGAAAAGTACTCTGACGAGAACGGACACGATGACATGTCCCGTCTCTGGGAAAGCATAGATCCCAATCGCTGCTGTGCCTCTGAATAGGCTGCCCAGGGAAGGTGAAGACCAGCAACAGCTTTTAGGGCTGGCCCCTTCCTTGTGGGAGAAGGAGCCGGACGTTTCCCATTTGGGAAAAAGGGTCTGCCGAGAACGGACACGATGACATGTCCCGTCTATGGGAAAGCACAGATCCCAAGCGCTGCTGTGCCTGTGAATAGGCTGCCCAGGGAAGGTGAAGACCAGCAACAGCTTTCAGTGCTGGACCCTTCCGTGTGGGAGAAGGAGCCAGACGTTTCCCGTTTGGGAAAAAGGCTCTGCCGAGAAAGGACACAATCACATGCCCCGTCTCTGGGAAAGCACAGGTCCCAAGCGCTGCTCTGCCTATGAATAGGCTGCCAAGGGAAGGTGAAGAGCAGCAACAGCTCTTAGGGATGGCCCCTTCATTGTGGGGAGAAGCAGCCGGACGTTTCTCTTTTGGAAAAAGGCTCTGCCGAGAACGGACACGATGACATGTCCCATCTCTGGGAAAGCACAGGTCCCAAGCGCTGCTGTGCCTATGAATAGGGTGCATGGGGAAGGTGAAGACCAGCAACAGCTTTCTGGGCTAGCACCTTCCTTGTGGCAGAAGGAATCGGACGTTTCCCTTTTGGGAAAAAGGCTCTGCCGAGAAAGGACACGATGACATGTCCCGTCTCTGGGAAAGCACAGAGCCCAAGCGTTGCTGTGCTTATTAATAGGCTGCCCAGGGAAGGTGAAGAGCAGCAACAGCTTTCAGGGCTAGCACCTTCACTGTGGGAGAAGGAGCCGGACTTTTCCCGTTTGGGAAAAAGCTCTGCCGAGAACGGACACGATGACATGTCCCGTCTCTGGGAAAGCACAGGTCCCAAGCGTTGCTGTGCGTGTGAATAGGGTGCCAAGGGAAGGTGAAGACCAGCAACAGCTTTCAGGGCTGGCCCCTTCCTTGTGGGAGAAGGAGCCGGACGTTTCCCGTTTGGGAAAAAGGCTCTGCCGAGAAAGGACATGATGACATGTCCCGTCTCTGGGAAAGCACAGATCCCTAGTGATGTTCTGCCTCTGAATATGCTGCCAAGGGAAGGTGAAGACCAGCAACAGATTTCAGGGCTGGCCCCTTCCTTGTGGGAGAAGGAGCCGGACGTTTCCCATTTTGGAAAAATACTCTGCCGAGAACGGACACGATGACATGTCCCGTCTCTGGGAAAGCACGGATCCCAAGCGTTGTAGTGCTTATTAATAGGCTGCCCAGGGAAGGTGAAGGCCAGCAACAGCTTTCTGGGCTAGCACCTTCATTGTGGGAGAAGGAGCCGGACGTTTCCCTTTTGGGAAAAAGTCTCTGCCGAGAAAGGACATGATGACATGTCCCGTCCCTGAGAAAGCACAGAATCCAAGTTCTGCGGTGCCTATGAAAAGGGTGCCCAGGGAAGGTAATGACCAGCAAGAGCTTTCAGGGCTGGCCCCTTCCTTGTGGCAGAAGGAGCCGGATGTTTCCCATTTCAGAAAAAGCTCTGCCGAGAAAGGACACGATGACATGTCCCGTCTCTGGGAAAGCACAGATCCCTAGTGATGTTCTGCCTCTGAATATGCTGCCAAGGGAAGGTGAAGACCAGCAACAGCTTTCTGGGCTGGCCCCTTCCTTGTGGGAGAAGGAGCCGGACGTTTCCCGTTTGGGAAAAAGGCTCTGCCGAGAACGGACACGATCACATGTCCCGTCTCTGGGAAAGCACAGGTCCCAAGCGATGCTGTGCCTATGAATAGGGTGCATGGGGAAGGTGAAGACCAGCAACAGCTTTCAGGGCTGGCCCCTTCCTTGTGGCAGAAGGAGCCGGACGTTTCCCTTTTGGGAAAAAGGCTCTGCCGAGAAAGCACACGATGACATGTCCCATCTCTGGGAAAGCACAGATCCCAAGGTCTGCTGTGCTTATTAATAGGCTGCCCAGGGAAGGTGAAGACCAGCAGCAGCTTTCAGGGCTGGCCCCTTCCTTGTGGGACAAGGAGCCGGACGTTTCCCTTTTGGGAAAAAGTCTCTGCCGAGAAAGGACACGATCACATGTCCCGTCTCTGAGAAAGCACAGAATCCAAGCTCTGCGGTGCCTATGAATAGGGTGCCCAGGTAAGGTAAAGACCAGCAAGAGCTTTCAGGGCTGGCCCCTTCCTTGTGGGAGAAGGAGCCGGACGTTTCCCGTTTGGGAAAAAAGCTCTGCCGAGAAAGGACATGATGACATCTCCCGTCCCTGAGAAAGCACAGATCCGAAGCGCTGCTGTGCCTGTGAATAGGGTGCACGGGGAAGGTGAAGACCAGCAACAGCTTTCTGGGCTAGCACTTTCATTGTGGGAGAAGGAGCCGGAAGTTTCCCATTTTGGAAAAAGGCTCTGCCGAGAAAGGACACGATGACATGTCCCGTCTCTGGGAAAGCACAGATCCCTAGTGATGTTCTGCCTCTGAATATGCTGCCAAGGGAAGGTGAAGACCAGCAACAGCTTTCAGGGCTGGCCCCTTCCTTGTGGGAGAAGGAGCCGGACGTTTCCCGTTTGGGAAAAAGGCTCTGCCGAGAAAGGACATGATGACATGTCCCGTCTCTGGGAAAGCACAGATCCCTAGTGATGTTCTGCCTCTGAATATGCTGCCAAGGGAAGGTGAAGACCAGCAACAGATTTCAGGGCTGGCCCCTTCCTTGTGGGAGAAGGAGCCGGACGTTTCCCATTTTGGAAAAATACTCTGCCGAGAACGGACACGATGACATGTCCCGTCTCTGGGAAAGCACGGATCCCAAGCGTTGTAGTGCTTATTAATAGGCTGCCCAGGGAAGGTGAAGGCCAGCAACAGCTTTCTGGGCTAGCACCTTCATTGTGGGAGAAGGAGCCGGACGTTTCCCTTTTGGGAAAAAGTCTCTGCCGAGAAAGGACATGATGACATGTCCCGTCCCTGAGAAAGCACAGAATCCAAGTTCTGCGGTGCCTATGAAAAGGGTGCCCAGGGAAGGTAATGACCAGCAAGAGCTTTCAGGGCTGGCCCCTTCCTTGTGGCAGAAGGAGCCGGATGTTTCCCATTTCAGAAAAAGCTCTGCCGAGAAAGGACACGATGACATGTCCCGTCTCTGGGAAAGCACAGATCCCTAGTGATGTTCTGCCTCTGAATATGCTGCCAAGGGAAGGTGAAGACCAGCAACAGCTTTCTGGGCTGGCCCCTTCCTTGTGGGAGAAGGAGCCGGACGTTTCCCGTTTGGGAAAAAGGCTCTGCCGAGAACGGACACGATCACATGTCCCGTCTCTGGGAAAGCACAGGTCCCAAGCGCTGCTGTGCCTATGAATAGGGTGCATGGGGAAGGTGAAGACCAGCAACAGCTTTCAGGGCTGGCCCCTTCCTTGTGGCAGAAGGAGCCGGACGTTTCCCGTTTGGGAAAAAGGCTCTGCCGAGAACGGACACGATGACATGTCCCATCTCTGAGAAAGCACAGAATCCAAGCTCTGCGGTGCCTATGAATAGGGTGCCCAGGGAAGGTAAAGACCAGCAAGAGCTTTCAGGCCTGGCCCCTTCCTTGTGGAGAAGGAGCCGGACGTTTCCCGTTTGGGAAAAAAGCTCTGCCGAGAAAGGACATGATGACATCTCCCGTCCCTGAGAAAGCACAGATCCGAAGCGCTGCTGTGCCTGTGAATAGGGGTGCACGGGGAAGGTGAAGACCAGCAACAGCTTTCTGGGCTAGCACTTTCATTGTGGGAGAAGGAGCCGGAAGTTTCCCATTTTGGAAAAAGGCTCTGCCGAGAACGGACATGATGACATGTCTCGTGTCTGGGAAAGCACAGATCCCTAGTGATGTTCTGCCTCTGAATATGCTGCCAAGGGAAGGTGAAGACCAGCAACAGCTTTCAGGGCTGGCCCCTTCCTTGTGGGAGAAGGAGCCGGACGTTTCCCATTTGGGAAAAAGGCTCTGCCGAGAAAGGACATGATGACATGTCCCGTCTCTGGGAAAGCACAGATCCCTAGTGATGTTCTGCCTCTGAATGTGCTGCCAAGGGAAGGTGAAGACCAGCAACAGCTTTCAGGGCTGGCCCCTTCCTTGTGGCAGAAGGAGCCGGACGTTTCTCTTTTGGGAAAGAGGCTCTGCCGAGAACGGACACGATGACATGTCCCGTCTCTGGGAAAGCACAGGTCCCAAGCGCTGCTGTGCCTGTGAATACGGTGCCAAGGGAAGGTGAAGACCAGCAACAGCTTTCAGGGCTGGCCCCTTCCTTGTGGGAGAAGGAGCCGGACGTTTCCCGTTTGGGAAAAAGGCTCTGCCGAGAAAGGACATGATGACATGTCCCGTCTCTGGGAAAGCACAGATCCCTAGTGATGTTCTGCCTGTGAATATGCTGCCAAGGGAAGGTGAAGACCAGCAACAGCTTTCAGGGCTGGCCCCTTCCTTGTGGCAGAAGGAGCCGGACCTTTCTCTTTTGGGAAAGAGGCTCTGCCGAGAACGGACACGATGACATGTCCCGTCTCTGGGAAAGCACAGGTCCCAAGCGCTGCTGTGCCTATGAATAGGGTGCATGGGGAAGGTGAAGACCAGCAACAGCTTTCAGGGCTAGCACCTTCCTTGTGGCAGAAGGAATCGGACGTTTCCCTTTTGGGAAAAAGGCTCTGCCGAGAACGGACACGATGACATGTCCCGTCTCTGAGAAAGCATAGATCGCAAGCGCTGCTGTGCTTATTAATAGGCTGCCCAGGGAAGGTGAAGTCCAGCAGGAGCTTTCAGGGCTGGCCCCTTCCTTGTGGCAGAAGGAGCCGGACGTTTCCCGTTTGGGAAAAAGGCTCTGCCGAGAACGGACACGATGACATGTCCCGTCTCTGGGAAAGCACAGATCCCTAGTGATGTTCTGCCTGTGAATAGGGTGCACGGGGAAGGTGAAGAGCAGCAACAGCTTTCAGGGCTGGCCCCTTCCTTGTGGGAGAAGGAGCCGGACGTTTCCCGTTTTGGAAAAATACTCTGCCGAGAATGGACACGATGACATGTCCCGTCTCTGGGAAAGCACAGAGCCCAAGCGTTGCTGTGCTTATTAATAGGCTGCCCAGGGAAGCTGAAGACCAGCAACAGCTTTCAGGTCTAGCACCTTCACTGTGGGAGAAGGAGCTGGACTTTTCCCGTTTGGGAAAAAGCTCTGCCGAGAACGGACACGATGACATGTCCCGTCTCTGGGAAAGCACAGGTCCCAAGCGTTGCTGTGCTTATTAATAGGCTGCCCAGGGAAGGTGAAGACCAGCAACAGCTTTTAGGGCTGGCCCCTTCCTTGTGGCAGAAGGAGCCGGACGTTTCCCGTTTGGGAAAAAGGCTCTGCCGAGAACGGATACGATGACATCTCCCGTCTCTGGGAAAGCACAGGTCCCAAGCGCTGCTGTGCCTATGAATAGGGTGCATGGGGAAGGTGAAGACCAGCAACAGCTTTCAGGGCTGGCCCCTTCCTTGTGGGAGAAGGAGACGGATGTTTCCCTTTTGGGAAAAAGGCTCTGCCGAGAAAGGACACGATGACATGTGCCATCTCTGGGAAAGCACAGATCGCAAGCGCTGCTGTGCTTATTAATAGGCTGCCCAGGGAAGGTGAAGACCAGCAGCAGCTTTCAGGGCTGGCCCCTTCCTTGTGGGACAAGGAGCCGGACGTTTCCCGTTTGGGAAAAAGTCGCTGCCGAGAAAGGACACGATCACATGTCCCGTCCCTGAGAAAGCACAGAATCCAAGCTCTGCGGTGCCTATGAATAGGGTGCCCAGGGAAGGTAAAGACCAGCAAGAGCTTTCAGGGCTGGCCCCTTCCTTGTGGGAGAAGGAGCCGGACGTTTCCCGTTTGGGAAAAAAGCTCTGCCGAGAAAGGACATGATGACATCTCCCGTCCCTGAGAAAGCACAGATCCGAAGCGCTGCTGTGCCTGTGAATAGGGTGCACGGGAAGGTGAAGACCAGCAACAGCTTTCTGGGCTAGCACCTTCATTGTGGGAGAAGGAGCCGGAAGTTTCCCATTTTGGAAAAAGGCTCTGCCGAGAAAGGACACGATGACATGTCCCGTCTCTGGGAAAGCACAGATCCCTAGTGATGTTCTGCCTCTGAATATGCTGCCAAGGGAAGGTGAAGACCAGCAACAGCTTTCAGGGCTGGCCCCTTCCTTGTGGGAGAAGGAGCCGGACGTTTCCCTTTTGGGAAAAAGGCTCTGCCGAGAACGGACACGATGACATGTCCCGTCTCTGGGAAAGCACAGATCCCATGCGCTGCTGTGCCTATGTAAAGGGTGCATGGGGAAGGTGAAGAGCAGCAACAGCTTTCAGGGCTGGCCCCTTCCTTGTGGCAGAAGGAGCCGGACGTTTCCCTTTTGGGAAAAAGTCTCTGCCGAGAACGGACACGATGACATGTCCCGTCTCTGGGAAAGCACAGGTCCCAAGCGTTTCTGTGCTTATTCATAGGCTGCCCAGGGAAGGTGAAGACCAGCAGCAGCTTTCAGGGCTGGCCCCTTCCTTGTGGGAGAAGGAGCCGGACGTTTCCCGTTTGGGAAAAGTACTCTGACGAGAACGGACACGATGACATGTCCCGTCTCTGGGAAAGCATAGATCCCAATCGCTGCTGTGCCTCTGAATAGGCTGCCCAGGGAAGGTGAAGACCAGCAACAGCTTTTAGGGCTGGCCCCTTCCTTGTGGGAGAAGGAGCCGGACGTTTCCCATTTGGGAAAAAGGGTCTGCCGAGAACGGACACGATGACATGTCCCGTCTATGGGAAAGCACAGATCCCAAGCGCTGCTGTGCCTGTGAATAGGCTGCCCAGGGAAGGTGAAGACCAGCAACAGCTTTCAGTGCTGGACCCTTCCGTGTGGGAGAAGGAGCCAGACGTTTCCCGTTTGGGAAAAAGGCTCTGCCGAGAAAGGACACAATCACATGCCCCGTCTCTGGGAAAGCACAGGTCCCAAGCGCTGCTCTGCCTATGAATAGGCTGCCAAGGGAAGGTGAAGAGCAGCAACAGCTCTTAGGGATGGCCCCTTCATTGTGGGAGAAGCAGCCGGACGTTTCTCTTTTGGAAAAAGGCTCTGCCGAGAACGGACACGATGACATGTCCCATCTCTGGGAAAGCACAGGTCCCAAGCGCTGCTGTGCCTATGAATAGGGTGCATGGGGAAGGTGAAGACCAGCAACAGCTTTCTGGGCTAGCACCTTCCTTGTGGCAGAAGGAATCGGACGTTTCCCTTTTGGGAAAAAGGCTCTGCCGAGAAAGGACACGATGACATGTGCCATCTCTGGGAAAGCACAGATCCCAAGCGTTGCTGTGCTTATTAATAGGCTGCCCAGGGAAGGTGAAGAGCAGCAACAGCTTTCAGGGCTAGCACCTTCACTGTGGGAGAAGGAGCCGGACTTTTCCCGTTTGGGAAAAAGCTCTGCCGAGAACGGACACGATGACATGTCCCGTCTCTGGGAAAGCACAGGTCCCAAGCGTTGCTGTGCTTATTAATAGGCTGCCCAGGGAAGGTGAAGACCAGCAACAGGTTTCAGGGCTGGCCCCTTCCTTGTGGCAGAAGGAGCCGGACGTTTCCCGTTTGGGAAAAAAGCTCTGCCGAGAAAGGACACGATGACATCTCCCGTCCCTGAGAAAGCACAGATCCGAAGCACTGCTGTGCGTGTGAATAGGGTGCCAAGGGAAGGTGAAGACCAGCAACAGCTTTCAGGGCTGGCCCCTTCCTTGTGGGAGAAGGAGCCGGACGTTTCCCGTTTGGGAAAAAGGCTCTGCCGAGAATGGACATGATGACATGTCCCGTCTCTGGGAAAGCACAGATCCCTAGTGATGTTCTGCCTCTGAATATGCTGCCAAGGGAAGGTGAAGACCAGCAACAGATTTCAGGGCTGGCCCCTTCCTTGTGGGAGAAGGAGCCGGACGTTTCCCATTTTGGAAAAATACTCTGCCGAGAACGGACACGATGACATGTCCCGTCTCTGGGAAAGCACGGATCCCAAGCGTTGTAGTGCTTATTAATAGGCTGCCCAGGGAAGGTGAAGGCCAGCAACAGCTTTCTGGGCTAGCACCTTCATTGTGGGAGAAGGAGCCGGACGTTTCCCTTTTGGGAAAAAGTCTCTGCCGAGAAAGGACATGATGACATGTCCCGTCCCTGAGAAAGCACAGAATCCAAGTTCTGCGGTGCCTATGAAAAGGGTGCCCAGGGAAGGTAATGACCAGCAAGAGCTTTCAGGGCTGGCCCCTTCCTTGTGGCAGAAGGAGCCGGATGTTTCCCATTTCAGAAAAAGCTCTGCCGAGAAAGGACACGATGACATGTCCCGTCTCTGGGAAAGCACAGATCCCTAGTGATGTTCTGCCTCTGAATATGCTGCCAAGGGAAGGTGAAGACCAGCAACAGCTTTCTGGGCTGGCCCCTTCCTTGTGGGAGAAGGAGCCGGACGTTTCCCGTTTGGGAAAAAGGCTCTGCCGAGAACGGACACGATCACATGTCCCGTCTCTGGGAAAGCACAGGTCCCAAGCGCTGCTGTGCCTATGAATAGGGTGCATGGGGAAGGTGAAGACCAGCAACAGCTTTCAGGGCTGGCCCCTTCCTTGTGGCAGAAGGAGCCGGACGTTTCCCTTTTGGGAAAAAGGCTCTGCCGAGAAAGCACACGATGACATGTCCCATCTCTGGGAAAGCACAGGTCCCAAGGTCTGCTGTGCTTATTAATAGGCTGCCCAGGGAAGGTGAAGACCAGCAGCAGCTTTCAGGGCTGGCCCCTTCCTTGTGGGACAAGGAGCCGGACGTTTCCCTTTTGGGAAAAAGTCTCTGCCGAGAAAGGACACGATCACATGTCCCGTCTCTGAGAAAGCACAGAATCCAAGCTCTGCGGTGCCTATGAATAGGGTGCCCAGGGAAGGTAAAGACCAGCAAGAGCTTTCAGGGCTGGCCCCTTCCTTGTGGGAGAAGGAGCCGGACGTTTCCCGTTTGGGAAAAAAGCTCTGCCGAGAAAGGACATGATGACATCTCCCGTCCCTGAGAAAGCACAGATCCGAAGCGCTGCTGTGCCTGTGAATAGGGTGCACGGGGAAGGTGAAGACCAGCAACAGCTTTCTGGGCTAGCACTTTCATTGTGGGAGAAGGAGCCGGAAGTTTCCCATTTTGGAAAAAGGCTCTGCCGAGAAAGGACACGATGACATGTCCCGTCTCTGGGAAAGCACAGATCCCTAGTGATGTTCTGCCTCTGAATATGCTGCCAAGGGAAGGTGAAGACCAGCAACAGCTTTCAGGGCTGGCCCCTTCCTTGTGGCAGAAGGAGCCGGACGTTTCCCTTTTGGGAAAAAGGCTCTGCCGAGAAAGGACATGATGACATGTCCCGTCTCTGGGAAAGCACAGATCCCTAGTGATGTTCTGCCTCTGAATATGCTGCCAAGGGAAGGTGAAGACCAGCAACAGCTTTCAGGGCTGGCCCCTTCCTTGTGGCAGAAGGAGCCGGACGTTTCTCTTTTGGGAAAGAGGCTCTGCCGAGAACGGACACGATGACATGTCCCGTCTCTGGGAAAGCACAGGTCCCAAGCGCTGCTGTGCCTATGAATAGGGTGCATGGGGAAGGTGAAGACCAGCAACAGCTTTCAGGGCTAGCACCTTCCTTGTGGCAGAAGGAATCGGACGTTTCCCTTTTGGGAAAAAGGCTCTGCCGAGAACGGACACGATGACATGTCCCGTCTCTGAGAAAGCATAGATCGCAAGCGCTGCTGTGCTTATTAATAGGCTGCCCAGGGAAGGTGAAGTCCAGCAGGAGCTTTCAGGGCTGGCCCCTTCCTTGTGGCAGAAGGAGCCGGACGTTTCCCGTTTTGGAAAAATACTCTGCCGAGAATGGACACGATGACATGTCCCGTCTCTGGGAAAGCACAGAGCCCAAGCGTTGCTGTGCTTATTAATAGGCTGCCCAGGGAAGCTGAAGACCAGCAACAGCTTTCAGGTCTAGCACCTTCACTGTGGGAGAAGGAGCTGGACTTTTCCCGTTTGGGAAAAAGCTCTGCCGAGAACGGACACGATGACATGTCCCGTCTCTGGGAAAGCACAGGTCCCAAGCGTTGCTGTGCTTATTAATAGGCTGCCCAGGGAAGGTGAAGACCAGCAACAGCTTTTAGGGCTGGCCCCTTCCTTGTGGCAGAAGGAGCCGGACGTTTCCCTTTTGGGAAAAAGGCTCTGCCGAGAACGGATACGATGACATGTCCCGTCTCTGGGAAAGCACAGGTCCCAAGCGCTGCTTTGCCTATGAATAGGGTGCATGGGGAAGGTGAAGACCAGCAACAGCTTTCAGGGCTGGCCCCTTCCTTGTGGGAGAAGGAGACGGACGTTTCCCTTTTGGGAAAAAGTCTCTGCCGAGAAAGGACACGATGACATGTGCCATCTCTGGGAAAGCACAGATCCCAAGCGCTGCTGTGCTTATTAATAGGCTGCCCAGGGAAGGTGAAGACCAGCAGCAGCTTTCAGGGCTGGCCCCTTCCTTGTGGGACAAGGAGCCGAACGTTTCCCTTTTGGGAAAAAGGCTCTGCCGAGAAAGGACACGATCACATGTCCCGTCCCTGAGAAAGCACAGAATCCAAGCTCTGCGGTGCCTATGAATAGGGTGCCCAGGGAAGGTAAATACCAGCAAGAGCTTTCAGGGCTGGCCCCTTCCTTGTGGGAGAAGGAGCCGGACGTTTCCCGTTTGGGAAAAAAGCTCTGCCGAGAAAGGACATGATGACATCTCCCGTCCCTGAGAAAGCACAGATCCGAAGCACTGCTGTGCCTGTGAATAGGGTGCACGGGGAAGGTGAAGACCAGCAACAGCTTTCTGGGCTAGCACCTTCATTGTGGGAGAAGGAGCCGGAAGTTTCCCATTTTGGAAAAAGGCTCTGCCGAGAAAGGACACGATGACATGTCCCGTCTCTGGGAAAGCACAGATCCCTAGTGATGTTCTGCCTCTGAATATGCTGCCAAGGGAAGGTGAAGACCAGCAACAGCTTTCAGGGCTGGCCCCTTCCTTGTGGCAGAAGGAGCCGGACGTTTCCCTTTTGGGAAAAAGGCTCTGCCGAGAACGGACACGATGACATGTCCCGTCTCTGGGAAAGCACAGATCCCATGCGCTGCTGTGCCTATGTAAAGGGTGCATGGGGAAGGTGAAGAGCAGCAACAGCTTTCAGGGCTGGCCCCTTCCTTGTGGCAGAAGGAGCCGGACGTTTCCCATTTGGGAAAAAGGGTCTGCCGAGAACGGACACGATGACATGTCCCGTCTCTGGGAAAGCACAGGTCCCAAGCGTTTCTGTGCTTATTCATAGGCTGCCCAGGGAAGGTGAAGACCAGCAGCAGCTTTCAGGGCTGGCCCCTTCCTTGTGGCAGAAGGAGCCGGACGTTTCCCTTTTGGGAAAAAGGCTCTGCCGAGAACGGACACGATGACATGTCCCGTCTCTGGGAAAGCATAGATCCCAATCGCTGCTGTGCCTCTGAATAGGCTGCCCAGGGAAGGTGAAGACCAGCAACAGCTTTTAGGGCTGGCCCCTTCCTTGTGGGAGAAGGAGCCGGACGTTTCCCATTTCGGAAAAATACTCTGCCGAGAACGGACACGATGACATGTCCCGTCTCTGGGAAAGCACGGATCCCAAGCGTTGTAGTGCTTATTAATAGGCTGCCCAGGGAAGGTGAAGGCCAGCAACAGCTTTCTGGGCTAGCACCTTCATTGTGGGAGAAGGAGCCGGACGTTTCCCTTTTGGGAAAAAGTCTCTGCCGAGAAAGGACACGATCACATGTCCCGTCCCTGAGAAAGCACAGAATCCAAGCTCTGCGGTGCCTATGAAAAGGGTGCCCAGGGAAGGTAATGACCAGCAAGAGCTTTCAGGGCTGGCCCCTTCCTTGTGGCAGAAGGAGCCCGACGTTTCCCATTTCAGAAAAAGCTCTGCCGAGAAAGGACACGATGACATGTCCCGTCTCTGGGAAAGCACAGATCCCTAGTGATGTTCTGCCTCTGAATATGCTGCCAAGGGAAGGTGAAGACCAGCAACAGCTTTCAGGGCTGGCCCCTTCCTTGTGGGAGAAGGAGCCGGACGTTTCCCGTTTGGGAAAAAGGCTCTGCCGAGAACGGACACGATCACATGTCCCGTCTCTGGGAAAGCACAGGTCCCAAGCGCTGCTGTGCCTATGAATAGGGTGCATGGGGAAGGTGAAGACCAGCAACAGCTTTCAGGGCTGGCCCCTTCCTTGTGGCAGAAGGAATCGGACGTTTCCCTTTTGGGAAAAAGGCTCTGCCGAGAAAGCACACGATGACATGTCCCATCTCTGGGAAAGCACAGGTCCCAAGGTCTGCTGTGATTATTAATAGGCTGCCCAGGGAAGGTGAAGACCAGCAGCAGCTTTCAGGGCTGGCCCCTTCCTTGTGGGACAAGGAGCCGGACGTTTCCCGTTTGGAAAAAGTCTCTGCCGAGAAAGGACACGATGACATCTCCCGTCCCTGAGAAAGCACAGAATCCAAGCTCTGCGGTGCCTATGAATAGGGTGCCCAGGGAAGGTAAAGACCAGCAAGAGCTTTCAGGGCTGGCCCCTTCCTTGTGGGAGAAGGAGCCGGACGTTTCCCGTTTGGGAAAAAAGCTCTGCCGAGAAAGGACATGATGACATCTCCCGTCCCTGAGAAAGCACAGATCCGAAGCGCTGCTGTGCCTGTGAATAGGGTGCACGGGGAAGGTGAAGACCAGCAACAGCTTTCAGGGCTAGCACCTTACTTGTGGGAGAAGGAGCCGGAAGTTTCCCATTTTGGAAAAAGGCTCTGCCGAGAAAGGACACGATGACATGTCCCGTCTCTGGGAAAGCACAGATCCCTAGTGATGTTCTGCCTCTGAATATGCTGCCAAGGGAAGGTGAAGACCAGCAACAGCTTTCAGGGCTGGCCCCTTCCTTGTGGGAGAAGGAGCCGGACGTTTCCCTTTTGGGAAAAAGGCTCTGCCGAGAAAGGACATGATGACATGTCCCGTCTCTGGGAAAGCACAGATCCCTAGTGATGTTCTGCCTCTGAATATGCTGCCAAGGGAAGGTGAAGACCAGCAACAGCTTTCAGGGCTGGCCCCTTCCTTGTGGCAGAAGGAGCCGGACGTTTCTCTTTTGGGAAAGAGGCTCTGCCGAGAACGGACACGATGACATGTCCCGTCTCTGGGAAAGCACAGGTCCCAAGCGCTGCTGTGCCTATGAATAGGGTGCATGGGGAAGGTGAAGACCAGCAACAGCTTTCAGGGCTAGCACCTTCCTTGTGGCAGAAGGAATCGGACGTCTCCCGTTTGGGAAAAAGGCTCTGCCGAGAACGGACACGATGACATGTCCCGTCTCTGGGAAAGCACAGATCCCTAGTGATGTTCTGCCTGTGAATAGGGTGCACGGGGAAGGTGAAGAGCAGCAACAGCTTTCAGGGCTGGCCCCTTCCTTGTGGCAGAAGGAGCCGGACGTTTCCCGTTTTGGAAAAATACTCTGCCGAGAATGGACACGATGACATGTCCCGTCTCTGGGAAAGCACAGAGCCCAAGCGTTGCTGTGCTTATTAATAGGCTGCCCAGGGAAGCTGAAGACCAGCAACAGCTTTCAGGTCTAGCACCTTCACTGTGGGAGAAGGAGCTGGACTTTTCCCGTTTGGGAAAAAGCTCTGCCGAGAACGGACACGATGACATGTCCCGTCTCTGGGAAAGCACAGGTCCCAAGCGTTGCTGTGCTTATTAATAGGCTGCCCAGGGAAGGTGAAGACCAGCAACAGCTTTTAGGGCTGGCCCCTTCCTTGTGGCAGAAGGAGCCGGACGTTTCCCGTTTGGGAAAATGGCTCTGCCGAGAACGGATACGATGACATGTCCCGTCTCTGGGAAAGCACAGGTCCCAAGCGCTGCTGTGCCTATGAATAGGGTGCATGGGGAAGGTGAAGACCAGCAACAGCTTTCAGGGCTGGCCCCTTCCTTGTGGGAGAAGGAGACGGACGTTTCCCTTTTGGGAAAAAAGTCTCTGCCGAGAAAGGACACGATCACATGTCCCGTCTCTGGGAAAGCACAGGTCCCAAGCGCTGCTGTGCTTATTAATAGGCTGCCCAGGGAAGGTGAAGACCAGCAGCAGCTTTCAGGGCTGGCCCCTTCCTTGTGGGACAAGGAGCCGAACGTTTCCCGTTTGGGAAAAAGTCTCTGCCGAGAAAGGACACGATCACATGTCCCGTCCCTGAGAAAGCACAGAATCCAAGCTCTGCGGTGCCTATGAATAGGGTGCCCAGGGAAGGTAAAGACCAGCAAGAGCTTTCAGGGCTGGCCCCTTCCTTGTGGGAGAAGGAGCCGGACGTTTCCCGTTTGGGAAAAAAGCTCTGCCGAGAAAGGACATGATGACATCTCCCGTCCCTGAGAAAGCACAGATCCGAAGCGCTGCTGTGCCTGTGAATAGGGTGCACGGGGAAGGTGAAGACCAGCAACAGCTTTCTGGGCTAGCACCTTCATTGTGGGAGAAGGAGCCGGAAGTTTCCCATTTTGGAAAAAGGCTCTGCCGAGAAAGGACACGATGACATGTCCCGTCTCTGGGAAAGCACAGATCCCTAGTGATGTTCTGCCTCTGAATATGCTGCCAAGGGAAGGTGAAGACCAGCAACAGCTTTCAGGGCTGGCCCCTTCCTTGTGGCAGAAGGAGCCGGACGTTTCCCTTTTGGGAAAAAGGCTCTGCCGAGAACGGACACGATGACATGTCCCGTCTCTGGGAAAGCACAGATCCCATGCGCTGCTGTGCCTATGTAAAGGGTGCATGGGGAAGGTGAAGAGCAGCAACAGCTTTCAGGGCTGGCCCCTTCCTTGTGGCAGAAGGAGCCGGACGTTTCCCATTTGGGAAAAAGGGTCTGCCGAGAACGGACACGATGACATGTCCCGTCTCTGGGAAAGCACAGGTCCCAAGCGTTTCTGTGCTTATTCATAGGCTGCCCAGGGAAGGTGAAGACCAGCAGCAGCTTTCGGGGCTGGCCCCTTCCTTGTGGGAGAAGGAGCCGGATGTTTCCCGTTTGGGAAAAGTACTCTGACGAGAACGGACACGATGACATGTCCCGTCTCTGGGAAAGCATAGATCCCAATCGCTGCTGTGCCTCTGAATAGGCTGCCCAGGGAAGGTGAAGACCAGCAACAGCTTTTAGGGCTGGCCCCTTCCTTGTGGGAGAAGGAGCCGGACGTTTCCCATTTCGGAAAAATACTCTGCCGAGAACGGACACGATGACATGTCCCGTCTCTGGGAAAGCACGGATCCCAAGCGTTGTAGTGCTTATTAATAGGCTGCCCAGGGAAGGTGAAGGCCAGCAACAGCTTTCTGGGCTAGCACCTTCATTGTGGGAGAAGGAGCCGGACGTTTCCCTTTTGGGAAAAAGTCTCTGCCGAGAAAGGACACGATCACATGTCCCGTCCCTGAGAAAGCACAGAATCCAAGCTCTGCGGTGCCTATGAAAAGGGTGCCCAGGGAAGGTAATGACCAGCAAGAGCTTTCAGGGCTGGCCCCTTCCTTGTGGCAGAAGGAGCCCGACGTTTCCCATTTCAGAAAAAGCTCTGCCGAGAAAGGACACGATGACATGTCCCGTCTCTGGGAAAGCACAGATCCCTAGTGATGTTCTGCCTCTGAATATGCTGCCAAGGGAAGGTGAAGACCAGCAACAGCTTTCAGGGCTGGCCCCTTCCTTGTGGCAGAAGGAGCCGGACGTTTCCCGTTTGGGAAAAAGGCTCTGCCGAGAACGGACACGATCACATGTCCCGTCTCTGGGAAAGCACAGGTCCCAAGCGCTGCTGTGCCTATGAATAGGGTGCATGGGGAAGGTGAAGACCAGCAACAGCTTTCAGGGCTGGCCCCTTCCTTGTGGCAGAAGGAATCGGACGTTTCCCTTTTGGGAAATAGGCTCTGCCGAGAAAGCACACGATGACATGTCCCATCTCTGGGAAAGCACAGGTCCCAAGGTCTGCTGTGCTTATTAATAGGCTGCCCAGGGAAGGTGAAGACCAGCAGCAGCTTTCAGGGCTGGCCCCTTCCTTGTGGGACAAGGAGCCGGACGTTTCCCGTTTGGAAAAAGTCTCTGCCGAGAAAGGACACGATCACATGTCCCGTCCCTGAGAAAGCACAGAATCCAAGCTCTGCGGTGCCTATGAATAGGGTGCCCAGGGAAGGTAAAGACCAGCAAGAGCTTTCAGGGCTGGCCCCTTCCTTGTGGGAGAAGGAGCCGGACGTTTCCCGTTTGGGAAAAAAGCTCTGCCGAGAAAGGACATGATGACATCTCCCGTCCCTGAGAAAGCACAGATCCGAAGCGCTGCTGTGCCTGTGAATAGGGTGCACGGGGAAGGTGAAGACCAGCAACAGCTTTCAGGGCTAGCACCTTACTTGTGGGAGAAGGAGCCGGAAGTTTCCCATTTTGGAAAAAGGCTCTGCCGAGAAAGGACACGATGACATGTCCCGTCTCTGGGAAAGCACAGATCCCTAGTGATGTTCTGCCTCTGAATATGCTGCCAAGGGAAGGTGAAGACCAGCAACAGCTTTCAGGGCTGGCCCCTTCCTTGTGGGAGAAGGAGCCGGACGTTTCCCTTTTGGGAAAAAGGCTCTGCCGAGAAAGGACACGATGACATGTCCCGTCTCTGGGAAAGCACAGATCCCATGCGCTGCTGTGCCTATGTAAAGGGTGCATGGGGAAGGTGAAGAGCAGCAACAGCTTTCAGGGCTGGCCCCTTCCTTGTGGCAGAAGGAGCCGGACGTTTCCCATTTGGGAAAAAGGGTCTGCCGAGAATGGACACGATGACATGTCCCGTCTCTGGGAAAGCACAGGTCCCAAGCGTTTCTGTGCTTATTCATAGGCTGCCCAGGGAAGGTGAAGACCAGCAGCAGCTTTCAGGGCTGGCCCCTTCCTTGTGGGAGAAGGAGCCGGACGTTTCCCGTTTGGGAAAAGTACTCTGACGAGAACGGACACGATGACATGTCCCGTCTCTGGGAAAGCACAAATCCCAATCGCTGCTGTGCCTCTAAATAGGCTGCCCAGGGAAGGTGAAGACCAGCAACAGCTTTTAGGGCTGGCCCCTTTCTTGTGGGAGAAGGAGCCGGACGTTTCCCATTTCGGAAAAATACTCTGCCGAGAACGGACACGATGACATGTCCCGTCTCTGGGAAAGCACAGATCCCATGCGCTGCTGTGCCTATGTAAAGGGTGCATGGGGAAGGTGAAGAGCAGCAACAGCTTTCAGGGCTGGCCCCTTCCTTGTGGCAGAAGGAGCCGGACGTTTCCCATTTGGGAAAAAGGGTCTGCCGAGAACGGACACGATGACATGTCCCGTCTCTGGGAAAGCACAAGTCCCAAGCGTTTCTGTGCTTATTCATAGGCTGCCCAGGGAAGGTGAAGACCAGCAGCAGCTTTCAGGGCTGGCCCCTTCCTTGTGGCAGAAGGAGCCGGACGTTTCCCTTTTGGGAAAAAGGCTCTGCCGAGAACGGACACGATGACATGTCCCGTCTCTGGGAAAGCATAGATCCCAATCGCTGCTGTGCCTCTGAATAGGCTGCCCAGGGAAGGTGAAGACCAGCAACAGCTTTTAGGGCTGGCCCCTTCCTTGTGGGAGAAGGAGCCGGACGTTTCCCATTTCGGAAAAATACTCTGCCGAGAACGGACACGATGACATGTCCCGTCTCTGGGAAAGCACGGATCCCAAGCGTTGTAGTGCTTATTAATAGGCTGCCCAGGGAAGGTGAAGGCCAGCAACAGCTTTCTGGGCTAGCACCTTCATTGTGGGAGAAGGAGCCGGACGTTTCCCTTTTGGGAAAAAGTCTCTGCCGAGAAAGGATACGATCACATGTCCCGTCCCTGAGAAAGCACAGAATCCAAGCTCTGCGGTGCCTATGAAAAGGGTGCCCAGGGAAGGTAATGACCAGCAAGAGCTTTCAGGGCTGGCCCCTTCCTTGTGGCAGAAGGAGCCCGACGTTTCCCATTTCAGAAAAAGCTCTGCCGAGAAAGGACACGATGACATGTCCCGTCTCTGGGAAAGCACAGATCCCTAGTGATGTTCTGCCTCTGAATATGCTGCCAAGGGAAGGTGAAGAGCAGCAACAGCTTTCAGGGCTGGCCCCTTCCTTGTGGCAGAAGGAGCCGGACGTTTCCCGTTTGGGAAAAAGGCTCTGCCGAGAACGGACACGATCACATGTCCCGTCTCTGGGAAAGCACAGGTCCCAAGCGCTGCTGTGCCTATGAATAGGGTGCATGGGGAAGGTGAAGACCAGCAACAGCTTTCAGGGCTGGCCCCTTCCTTGTGGCAGAAGGAATCGGACGTTTCCCTTTTGGGAAAAAGGCTCTGCCGAGAAAGCACACGATGACATGTCCCATCTCTGGGAAAGCACAGGTCCCAAGGTCTGCTGTGCTTATTAATAGGCTGCCCAGGGAAGGTGAAGACCAGCAGCAGCTTTCAGGGCTGGCCCCTTCCTTGTGGGACAAGGAGCCGGACGTTTCCCGTTTGGAAAAAGTCTCTGCCGAGAAAGGACACGATCACATGTCCCGTCCCTGAGAAAGCACAGAATCCAAGCTCTGCGGTGCCTATGAATAGGGTGCCCAGGGAAGGTAAAGACCAGCAAGAGCTTTCAGGGCTGGCCCCTTCCTTGTGGGAGAAGGAGCCGGACGTTTCCCGTTTGGGAAAAAAGCTCTGCCGAGAAAGGACATGATGACATCTCCCGTCCCTGAGAAAGCACAGATCCGAAGCGCTGCTGTGCCTGTGAATAGGGTGCACGGGGAAGGTGAAGACCAGCAACAGCTTTCAGGGCTAGCACCTTACTTGTGGGAGAAGGAGCCGGAAGTTTCCCATTTTGGAAAAAGGCTCTGCCGAGAAAGGACACGATGACATGTCCCGTCTCTGAGAAAGCACAGATCCCTAGTGATGTTCTGCCTCTGAATATGCTGCCAAGGGAAGGTGAAGACCAGCAACAGCTTTCAGGGCTGGCCCCTTCCTTGTGGCAGAAGGAGCCGGACGTTTCTCTTTTGGGAAAGAGGCTCTGCCGAGAACGGACACGATGACATGTCCCGTCTCTGGGAAAGCACAGGTCCCAAGCGCTGCTGTGCCTATGAATAGGGTGCATGGGGAAGGTGAAGACCAGCAACAGCTTTCAGGGCTAGCACCTTCCTTGTGGCAGAAGGAATCGGACGTTTCCCTTTTGGGAAAAAGGCTCTGCCGAGAACGGACACGATGACATGTCCCGTCTCTGCGAAAGCATAGATCGCAAGCGCTGCTGTGCTTATTAATAGGCTGCCCAGGGAAGGTGAAGTCCAGCAGGAGCTTTCAGGGCTGGCCCCTTCCTTGTGGCAGAAGGAGCCGGACGTCTCCCGTTTGGGAAAAAGGCTCTGCCGAGAACGGACACGATGACATGTCCCGTCTCTGGGAAAGCACAGATCCCTAGTGATGTTCTGCCTCTGAATATGCTGCCAAGGGAAGGTGAAGAGCAGCAACAGCTTTCAGGGCTGGCCCCTTCCTTGTGGCAGAAGGAGCCGGACGTTTCCCGTTTTGGAAAAATACTCTGCCGAGAATGGACACGATGACATGTCCCGTCTCTGGGAAAGCACAGAGCCCAAGCGTTGCTGTGCTTATTAATAGGCTGCCCAGGGAAGCTGAAGACCAGCAACAGCTTTCAGGTCTAGCACCTTCACTGTGGGAGAAGGAGCTGGACTTTTCCCGTTTGGGAAAAAGCTCTGCCGAGAACGGACACGATGACATGTCCCGTCTCTGGGAAAGCACAGGTCCCAAGCGTTGCTGTGCTTATTAATAGGCTGCCCAGGGAAGGTGAAGACCAGCAACAGCTTTTAGGGCTGGCCCCTTCCTTGTGGCAGAAGGAGCCGGACGTTTCCCGTTTGGGAAAATGGCTCTGCCGAGAACGGATACGATGACATGTCCCGTCTCTGGGAAAGCACAGGTCCCAAGCGCTGCTGTGCCTATGAATAGGGTGCATGGGGAAGGTGAAGACCAGCAACAGCTTTCAGGGCTGGCCCCTTCCTTGTGGGAGAAGGAGACGGACGTTTCCCTTTTGGGAAAAAGTCTCTGCCGAGAAAGGACACGATGACATGTGCCATCTCTGGGAAAGCACAGATCCCAAGCGCTGCTGTGCTTATTAATAGGCTGCCCAGGGAAGGTGAAGACCAGCAGCAGCTTTCAGGGCTGGCCCCTTCCTTGTGGGACAAGGAGCCGAACGTTTCCCGTTTGGGAAAAAGTCTCTGCCGAGAAAGGACACGATCACATGTCCCGTCCCTGAGAAAGCACAGAATCCAAGCTCTGCGGTGCCTATGAATAGGGTGCCCAGGGAAGGTAAAGACCAGCAAGAGCTTTCAGGGCTGGCCCCTTCCTTGTGGGAGAAGGAGCCGGACGTTTCCCGTTTGGGAAAAAAGCTCTGCCGAGAAAGGACATGATGACATCTCCCGTCCCTGAGAAAGCACAGATCCGAAGCGCTGCTGTGCCTGTGAATAGGGTGCACGGGGAAGGTGAAGACCAGCAACAGCTTTCTGGGCTAGCACCTTCATTGTGGGAGAAGGAGCCGGAAGTTTCCCATTTTGGAAAAAGGCTCTGCCGAGAAAGGACACGATGACATGTCCCGTCTCTGGGAAAGCACAGATCCCTAGTGATGTTCTGCCTCTGAATATGCTGCCAAGGGAAGGTGAAGACCAGCAACAGCTTTCAGGGCTGGCCCCTTCCTTGTGGCAGAAGGAGCCGGACGTTTCCCTTTTGGGAAAAAGGCTCTGCCGAGAACGGACACGATGACATGTCCCGTCTCTGGGAAAGCACAGATCCCATGCGCTGCTGTGCCTATGTAAAGGGTGCATGGGGAAGGTGAAGAGCAGCAACAGCTTTCAGGGCTGGCCCCTTCCTTGTGGCAGAAGGAGCCGGACGTTTCCCATTTGGGAAAAAGGGTCTGCCGAGAACGGACACGATGACATGTCCCGTCTCTGGGAAAGCACAGGTCCCAAGCGTTTCTGTGCTTATTCATAGGCTGCCCAGGGAAGGTGAAGACCAGCAGCAGCTTTCGGGGCTGGCCCCTTCCTTGTGGGAGAAGGAGCCGGATGTTTCCCGTTTGGGAAAAGTACTCTGACGAGAACGGACACGATGACATGTCCCGTCTCTGGGAAAGCATAGATCCCAATCGCTGCTGTGCCTCTGAATAGGCTGCCCAGGGAAGGTGAAGACCAGCAACAGCTTTTAGGGCTGGCCCCTTCCTTGTGGGAGAAGGAGCCGGACGTTTCCCATTTCGGAAAAATACTCTGCCGAGAACGGACACGATGACATGTCCCGTCTCTGGGAAAGCACGGATCCCAAGCGTTGTAGTGCTTATTAATAGGCTGCCCAGGGAAGGTGAAGGCCAGCAACAGCTTTCTGGGCTAGCACCTTCATTGTGGGAGAAGGAGCCGGACGTTTCCCTTTTGGGAAAAAGTCTCTGCCGAGAAAGGACACGATCACATGTCCCGTCCCTGAGAAAGCACAGAATCCAAGCTCTGCGGTGCCTATGAAAAGGGTGCCCAGGGAAGGTAATGACCAGCAAGAGCTTTCAGGGCTGGCCCCTTCCTTGTGGCAGAAGGAGCCCGACGTTTCCCATTTCAGAAAAAGCTCTGCCGAGAAAGGACACGATGACATGTCCCGTCTCTGGGAAAGCACAGATCCCTAGTGATGTTCTGCCTCTGAATATGCTGCCAAGGGAAGGTGAAGACCAGCAACAGCTTTCAGGGCTGGCCCCTTCCTTGTGGCAGAAGGAGCCGGACGTTTCCCGTTTGGGAAAAAGGCTCTGCCGAGAACGGACACGATCACATGTCCCGTCTCTGGGAAAGCACAGGTCCCAAGCGCTGCTGTGCCTATGAATAGGGTGCATGGGGAAGGTGAAGACCAGCAACAGCTTTCAGGGCTGGCCCCTTCCTTGTGGCAGAAGGAATCGGACGTTTCCCTTTTGGGAAAAAGGCTCTGCCGAGAAAGCACACGATGACATGTCCCATCTCTGGGAAAGCACAGGTCCCAAGGTCTGCTGTGCTTATTAATAGGCTGCCCAGGGAAGGTGAAGACCAGCAGCAGCTTTCAGGGCTGGCCCCTTCCTTGTGGGACAAGGAGCCGGACGTTTCCCGTTTGGAAAAAGTCTCTGCCGAGAAAGGACACGATCACATGTCCCGTCCCTGAGAAAGCACAGAATCCAAGCTCTGCGGTGCCTATGAATAGGGTGCCCAGGGAAGGTAAAGACCAGCAAGAGCTTTCAGGGCTGGCCCCTTCCTTGTGGGAGAAGGAGCCGGACGTTTCCCGTTTGGGAAAAAAGCTCTGCCGAGAAAGGACATGATGACATCTCCCGTCCCTGAGAAAGCACAGATCCGAAGCGCTGCTGTGCCTGTGAATAGGGTGCACGGGGAAGGTGAAGACCAGCAACAGCTTTCAGGGCTAGCACCTTACTTGTGGGAGAAGGAGCCGGAAGTTTCCCATTTTGGAAAAAGGCTCTGCCGAGAAAGGACACGATGACATGTCCCGTCTCTGGGAAAGCACAGATCCCTAGTGATGTTCTGCCTCTGAATATGCTGCCAAGGGAAGGTGAAGACCAGCAACAGCTTTCAGGGCTGGCCCCTTCCTTGTGGCAGAAGGAGCCGGACGTTTCCCTTTTGGGAAAAAGGCTCTGCCGAGAACGGACACGATGACATGTCCCGTCTCTGGGAAAGCACAGATCCCATGCGCTGCTGTGCCTATGTAAAGGGTGCATGGGGAAGGTGAAGAGCAGCAACAGCTTTCAGGGCTGGCCCCTTCCTTGTGGCAGAAGGAGCCGGACGTTTCCCATTTGGGAAAAAGGGTCTGCCGAGAATGGACACAATGACATGTCCCGTCTCTGGGAAAGCACAGGTCCCAAGCGTTTCTGTGCTTATTCATAGGCTGCCCAGGGAAGGTGAAGACCAGCAGCAGCTTTCAGGGCTGGCCCCTTCCTTGTGGGAGAAGGAGCCGAACGTTTCCCGTTTGGGAAAAGTACTCTGACGAGAACGGACACGATGACATGTCCCGTCTCTGGGAAAGCACAAATCCCAATCGCTGCTGTGCCTCTAAATAGGCTGCCCAGGGAAGGTGAAGACCAGCAACAGCTTTTAGGGCTGGCCCCTTTCTTGTGGGAGAAGGAGCCGGACGTTTCCCATTTCGGAAAAATACTCTGCCGAGAACGGACACGATGACATGTCCCGTCTCTGGGAAAGCACGGATCCCAAGCGTTGTAGTGCTTATTAATAGGCTGCCCAGGGAAGGTGAAGGCCAGCAACAGCTTTCTGGGCTAGCACCTTCATTGTGGGAGAAGGAGCCGGACGTTTCCCTTTTGGGAAAAAGTCTCTGCCGAGAAAGGACACGATCACATGTCCCGTCCCTGAGAAAGCACAGAATCCAAGCTCTGCGGTGCCTATGAAAAGGGTGCCCAGGGAAGGTAATGACCAGCAAGAGCTTTCAGGGCTGGCCCCTTCCTTGTGGCAGAAGGAGCCGGACGTTTCCCATTTCAGAAAAAGCTCTGCCGAGAAAGGACACGATGACATATCCCGTCTCTGGGAAAGCACAGATCCCTAGTGATGTTCTGCCTTTGAATATGCTGCCAAGGGAAGGTGAAGACCAGCAACAGCTTTCAGGGCTGGCCCCTTCCTTGTGGGAGAAGGAGCCGGACGTTTCCCGTTTGGGAAAAAGGCTCTGCCGAGAACGGACACGATCACATGTCCCGTCTCTGGGAAAGCACAGAATCCAAGCTCTGCGGTGCCTATGAATAGAGTGCCCAGGGAAGGTAAAGACCAGCAAGAGCTTTCAGGGCTGGCCCCTTCCTTGTGGGAGAAGGAGCCGGAGGTTTCCCGTTTGGGAAAAAAGCTCTGCCGAGAAAGGACACGATGACATCTCCCGTCCCTGAGAAAGCACAGATCCGAAGCGCTGCTGTGCCTGTGAATAGGGTGCACGGGGAAGGTGAAGACCAGCAACAGCTTTCAGGGCTGACCCCTTCCTTGTGGGAGAAGGAGACGGACGTTTCCCTTTTGGGAAAAAGGCTGTGCCAAGAAAGGACACGATGACATGTCCCATCTCTGGGAAAGCACAGATCCCAAGCGCTGCTGTGCTTATTAATAGGCTGCCCAGGGAAGGTGAAGACCAGCAGCAGCTTTCAGGGCTGGCCCCTTCCTTGTGGGACAAGGAGCCGGACGTTTCCCTTTTGGGAAAAAGTCTCTGCCGAGAAAGGACACGATCACATGTCCCGTCCCTGAGAAAGCACAGAATCCAAGCTCTGCGGTGCCTATGAATAGGGTGCCCAGGGAAGGTAAAGACCAGCAAGAGCTTTCAGGGCTGGCCCCTTCCTTGTGGGAGAAGGAGCCGGACGTTTCCCGTTTGGGAAAAAAGCTCTGCCGAGAAAGGACATGATGACATCTCCCGTCCCTGAGAAAGCACATATCCGAAGCGCTGCTGTGCCTGTGAATAGGGTGCACGGGGAAGGTGAAGACCAGCAACAGCTTTCTGGGCTAGCACCTTCATTGTGGGAGAAGGAGCCGGAAGTTTCCCATTTTGGAAAAAGGCTCTGCCGAGAAAGGACCCGATGACGTCCCGTCTCTGGGAAAGCACAGATCCCTAGTGATGTTCTGCCTCTGAATATGCTGCCAAGGGAAGGTGAAGAGCAGCAACAGCTTTCAGGGCTGGCCCCTTCCTTGTGGCAGAAGGAGCCGGACGTTTCCCGTTTGGGAAAAAGGCTCTGCCGAGAACGGACACGATGACATGTCCCGTCTCTGGGAAAGCACAGATCCCATGCGCTGCTGTGCCTATGTAAAGGGTGCATGGGGAAGGTGAAGAGCAGCAACAGCTTTCAGGGCTGGCCCCTTCCTTGTGGCAGAAGGAGCCGGACGTTTCCCATTTGGGAAAAAGGGTCTGCCGAGAACGGACACGATGACATGTCCCGTCTCTGGGAAAGCACAGGTCCCAAGCGTTTCTGTGCTTATTCATAGGCTGCCCAGGGAAGGTGAAGACCAGCAGCAGCTTTCAGGGCTGGCCCCTTCCTTGTGGGAGAAGGAGCCGGACGTTTCCCGTTTGGGAAAAGTACTCTGACGAGAACGGACACGATGACATGTCCCGTCTCTGGGAAAGCATAGATCCCAATCGCTGCTGTGCCTGTGAATAGGCTGCCCAGGGAAGGTGAAGGCCAGCAGCAGCTTTCAGGGCTGGCCCCTTCCTTGTGGGAGAAGGAGCCGGACGTTTCCCTTTTGGGAAAAAGGCTCTGCCGAGAAAGGACACGATGACATGTCCCATTTCTGGGAAAGCACAGATCCCAAACGCTGCTGTGCCTCTGAATATGCTGCCCAGGGAAGGTGAAGAGCAGAAAAAACTTTCAGGGCTAGCACCTTCATTGTGGGAGAATGAGCTGGACGTTTCCCGTTTGCGAAAAAGGCTCTGCCGAGAAAGGACATGATGACATGTCCCGTCTCTGGGAAAGCACAGATCCCAAGCGCTGCTGTGCCTGTGAATAGGGTGCACGGGGAAGGTGAAGACCAGCAACAGCTTTCAGGGCTGGCCCCTTCCTTGTGGGAGAAGGAGCCGGACGTTTCCCGTTTGGGAAAAAGGCTCTGCCGAGAAAGGACATGATGACATGTCCCGTCTCTGGGAAAGCACAGATCCCTAGTGATGTTCTGTCTCTGAATATGCTGCCAAGGGAAGGTGAAGACCAGCAACAGATTTCAGGGCTTGCCCCTTCCTTGTGGGAGAAGGAGCCAGACGTTTCCCGTTTGGGAAAAAGGCTCTGCCGAGAACGGATACGATGACATGTCCCGTCTCTGGGAAACCACAGTTCCCAAGCACTGCTGTGCCTATGAATAGGGTGCATGGGGAAGGTGAAGACCAGCAACAGCTTTCAGGGCTGGCCCCTTCCTTGTGGGAGAAGGAGACGGACGTTTCCCGTTTGGGAAAAAGGCTCTGCCGAGAAAGGACACGATGACATGTCCCGTCTCTGGGAAAGCACAGATCCCAAGCGCTGCTGTGCTTATTAATAGGCTGCCCAGGGAAGGTGAAGAGCAGCAACAGCTTTCAGGACTGGCCCCTTCCTTGTGGCAGAAGGAGCCGGACGTTTCCCTTTTGGGAAAAAGTCTCTGCTGAGAAAGGACACGATGACATCTCCCGTCCCTGAGAAAGCACAGATCCGAAGCGCTGCTGTGCCTGTGAATAGGGTGCACGGGGAAGGTGAAGACCAGCAACAGCTTTCTCGGCTAGCACCTTCCTTGTGGGAGAAGGAGCCGGAAGTTTCCCATTTTGGAAAAAGGCTCTGCCGAGAAAGGACACGATGACATGTACCGTCTCTGGGAAAGCACAGATCCCAAGCGTTGCTGTGCTTATTAATAGGCTGCGCAGGGAAGGTGAAGACCAGCAACAGCTTTCTGGGCTAGCACCTTCATTGTGGGAGAAGGAGCCGGACGTTTCGCGTTTGGGAAAAAGTCCCTGCCGAGAACGGACACGATGACATGTCCCGTCTCTGGGAAAGCACAGATCCCAAGCGCTGCTGTGCCTGTGAATAGGGTGCCAAGGGAAGGTGAAGACCAGCAACAGCTTTCAGGGCTAGCACCTTCCTTGTGGCAGAATGAGCCGGACGTTTCCCGTTTGGGAAAAAGTCTCTGCCGAGAAAGGACACGATCACATGTCCCGTCCCTGAGAAAGCACAGAATCCAAGCTCTGCGGTGCCTATGAATAGGGTGCCCAGGGAAGGTAAAGACCAGCAACAGCATTCTGGGCTAGCACCTTCCTTGTGGGAGAAGGAGCCGGACGTTTCCACTTTCGGAAAAAGGCTCTGCCGAGAACGGACACGATGACATGTCCCGTCTCTGGGAAAGCACAGATCCCAAGCGTTGCTGTGCTTATTAATAGGCTGCCCAGGGAAGCTGAAGGCCAGCAACAGCTTTCAGGGCTGGCCCCTTCCTTGTGGGAGAAGGAGCCGGAAGTCTCCCATTTGGGAAATAGGGTCTGCCGAGAACGGACACGATGACATGTCCCGTCTCTGGGAAAGCACAGATCCCAAGCGCTGCTGTGCCTGTGAATAGGCTGCCCAGGGAAGGTGAAGACCAGCAACAGCTTTCAGTGCTGGACCCTTCCGTGTGGGAGAAGGAGCCAGACGTTTCCCGTTTGGGAAAAAGGCTCTGCCGAGAAAGGACACAATCACATGCCCCGTCTCTGGGAAAGCACAGGTCCCAAGCGCTGCTGTGCCTATGAATAGGCTGCCAAGGGAAGGTGAAGAGCAGCAACAGCTCTTAGGGATGGCCCCTTCATTGTGGGAGAAGCAGCCGGACGTTTCTCTTTTGGAAAAAGGCTCTGCCGAGAACGGACACGATGACATGTCCCATCTCTGGGAAAGCACAGGTCCCAAGCGCTGCTGTGCCTATGAATAGGGTGCATATGGAAGGTGAAGACCAGCAACAGCTTTCTGGGCTAGCACCTTCCTTGTGGCAGAAGGAATCGGACATTTCCCTTTTGGGAAAAAGGCTCTGCCGAGAAAGGACATGATGACATGTCCCGTCTCTGGGAAAGCACAGAGCCCAAGCGTTGCTGTGCTTATTAATAGGCTGCCCAGGGAAGGTGAAGAGCAGCAACAGCTTTCAGGGCTAGCACCTTCACTGTGGGAGAAGGAGCCGGACTTTTCCCGTTTGGGAAAAAGCTCTGCCGAGAACGGACACGATGACATGTCCCGTCCCTGAGAAAGCACAGATCCGAAGCACTGCTGTGCGTGTGAATAGGGTGCCAAGGGAAGGTGAAGACCAGCAACAGCTTTCAGGGCTGGCCCCTTCCTTTTGGGAGAAGGAGCCGGACGTTTCCCGTTTGGGAAAAAGGCTCTGCCGAGAAAGGACATGATGACATGTCCCGTCTCTGGGAAAGCACAGATCCCTAGTGATGTTCTGCCTCTGAATATGCTGCCAAGGGAAGGTGAAGACGAGCAACAGATTTCAGGGCTTGCCCCTTCCTTGTGGGAGAAGGAGCCAGACGATTCCCGTTTGGGAAAAAGGCTCTGCCGAGAACGGATACGATGACATGTCCCGTCTCTGGGAAAGCACAGTTCCCAAGCACTGCTGTGCCTATGAATAGGGTGCATGGGGAAGGTGAAGACCAGCAGCAGCTTTCAGGGCTGGCCCCTTCCTTGTGGGAGAAGGAGACGGACGTTTCCCTTTTGGGAAAAAGGCTCTGCCGAGAAAGGACACGATGACATGTCCCGTCTCTGAGAAAGCATAGATCGCAAGCGCTGCTGTGCTTATTAATAGGCTGCCCAGGGAAGGTGAAGTCCAGCAGGAGCTTTCAGTGCTGGCCCGTTCCTTGTGGCAGAAGGAGCCGGACGTTTCCCGTTTGGGAAAAAGGCTCTGCCGAGAACGGACACGATGACATGTCCCGTCTCTGGGAAAGCACAGATCCCTAGTGATGTTCTGCCTGTGAATAGGGTGCACGGGGAAGGTGAAGAGCAGCAACAGCTTTCAGGGCTGGCCCCTTCCTTGTGGCAGAAGGAGCCGGACGTTTCCCGTTTTGGAAAAATACTCTGCCGAGAATGGACACGATGACATGTCCCGTCTCTGGGAAAGCACAGAGCCCAAGCGTTGCTGTGCTTATTAATAGGCTGCCCAGGGAAGGTGAAGACCAGCAACAGCTTTCTGGGCTAGCACCTTCATTGTGGGAGAAGGAGCCGGACGTTTCGCGTTTGGGAAAAAAGCTCTGCCGAGAACGGACACGATGACATGTCCCGTCTCTGGGAAAGCACAGATCCCTAGTGATGTTCTGCCTGTGAATAGGGTGCACGGGGAAGGTAAAGACCAGCAACAGCTTTCAGGGCTGGCCCCTTCCTTGTGGAAGAAGGAGCCGGAGGTTTCCCGTTTGGGAAAAAGGCTCTGCCGAGAAAGGACATGATGACATGTCCCGTCTCTGGGAAAGCACAGATCCCTAGTGATGTTCTGCCTGTGAATATGCTGCCAAGGGAAGGTGAAGACCAGCAACAGCTTTCAGGGCTGGCCCCTTCCTTGTGGCAGAAGGAGCCGGACGTTTCCCGTTTTGGAAAAATACTCTGCCGAGAATGGACACGATGACATGTCCCGTCTCTGGGAAAGCACAGAGCCCAAGCGTTGCTGTGCTTATTAATAGGCTGCCCAGGGAAGGTGAAGACCAGCAACAGCTTTCAGGGCTAGCACCTTCATTGTGGGAGAAGGAGCCGGACGTTTCGCGTTTGGGAAAAAGTCTCTGTCGAGAACGGACACGATGACATGTCCCGTCTCTGGGAAAGCACAGATCCCAAGCGGTGCTGTGCCTGTGAATAGGCTGCCCAGGGAAGGTGAAGACCAGCAACAGCTTTCAGGGCTGGCCCCTTCCTTGTGGGAGAAGGAGCCGGACGTTTCCCGTTTGGGAAAAAGGCTCTGCCGAGAAAGGACACGATGACATGTCCCGTCTCTGGGAAAGCACAGATCCCTAGTGATGTTCTGCCTGTGAATATGCTGCCAAGGGAAGATGAAGACCAGCAACAGCTTTCAGGGCTGGCCCCTTCCTTGTGGCAGAAGGAGCCGGACGTTTCCCGTTTTGGAAAAATACTCTGCCGAGAATGGACACGATGACATGTCCCGTCTCTGGGAAAGCACAGAGCCCAAGCGTTGCTGTGCTTATTAATAGGCTGCCCAGGGAAGGTGAAGACCAGCAACAGCTTTCAGGGCTAGCACCTTCATTGTGGGAGAAGGAGCCGGACGTTTCGCGTTTGGGAAAAAGTCTCTGTCGAGAACGGACACGATGACATGTCCCGTCTCTGGGAAAGCACAGATCCCAAGCGGTGCTGTGCCTGTGAATAGGCTGCCCAGGGAAGGTGAAGACCAGCAACAGCTTTCAGGGCTGGCCCCTTCCTTGTGGGAGAAGGAGCCGGACGTTTCCCGTTTGGGAAAAAGGCTCTGCCGAGAAAGGACACGATGACATGTCCCGTCTCTGGGAAAGCACAGATCCCTAGTGATGTTCTGCCTCTGAATATGCTGCCAAGGGAAGGTGAAGAGCAGCAACAGCTTTCAGGGCTGGCCCCTTCCTTGTGGCAGAAGGAGCCGGACGTTTCTCTTTTGGGAAAGAGGCTCTGCCGAGAACGGACACGATGACATGTCCCGTCTCTGGGAAAGCACAGGTCCCATGCGCTGCTGTGCCTATGAATAGGGTGCATGGGGAAGGTGAAGACCAGCAACAGCTTTCAGGGCTAGCACCTTCCTTGTGGCAGAAGGAATCGGACGTTTCCCTTTTGGGAAAAAGGCTCTGCTGAGAACGGACACGATGACATGTCCCGTCTCTGAGAAAGCATAGATCGCAAGCGCTGCTGTGCTTATTAATAGGCTGCCCACGGAAGGTGAAGTCCAGCAGGAGCTTTCAGGGCTGGCCCCTTCCTTGTGGCAGAAGGAGCCGGACGTTTCCCGTTTGGGAAACATGCTCTGCCGAGAACGGACACGATGACATGTCCCGTCTCTGGGAAAGCACAGATCCCTAGTGATGTTCTGCCTGTGAATAGGGTGCACGGGGAAGGTGAAGACCAGCAACAGCTTTCAGGGCTGGCCCCTTCCTTGTGGCAGAAGGAGCCGGACGTTTCCCGTTTTGGAAAAATACTCTGCCGAGAATGGACACGATGACATGTCCCGTCCCTGAGAAAGCACAGAATCCAAGCTCTGCGGTGCTAATTAATAGGCTGCCCAGGGAAGGTGAAGACCAGCAACAGCTTTCAGGGCTGGCCCCTTCCTTGTGGGAGAAGGAGACGGACGTTTCCCTTTTGGGAAAAAGGCTCTGCCGAGAAAGGACACGATGACATGTCCCATCTCTGGGAAAGCACAGATCCCAAGCGCTGCTGTGCTTATTAATAGGCTGCCCAGGGAAGGTGAAGACCAGCAACAGCTTTCAGTGCTGGACCCTTCCGTGTGGGAGAAGGAGCCAGACGTTTCCCGTTTGGGAAAAAGGCTCTGCCGAGAAAGGACACAATCACATGCCCCGTCTCTGGGAAAGCACAGGTCCCAAGCGCTGCTGTGCCTATGAATAGGCTGCCAAGGGAAGGTGAAGAGCAGCAACAGCTCTTAGGGATGGCCCCTTCATTGTGGGAGAAGCAGCCGGACGTTTCTCTTTTGGAAAAAGGCTCTGCCGAGAACGGACACGATGACATGTCCCATCTCTGGGAAAGCACAGGTCCCAAGCGCTGCTGTGCCTATGAATAGGGTGCATGGGGAAGGTGAAGACCAGCAACAGCTTTCTGGGCTAGCACCTTCCTTGTGGCAGAAGGAATCGGACATTTCCCTTTTGGGAAAAAGGCTCTGCCGAGAAAGGACATGATGACATGTCCCGTCCCTGAGAAAGCACAGATCCGAAGCGCTGCTGTGCCTGTGAATAGGGTGCACGGGGAAGGTGAAGACCAGCAACAGCTTTCTCGGCTAGCACCTTCCTTGTGGGAGAAGGAGCCGGAAGTTTCCCATTTTGGAAAAAGGCTCTGCCGAGAAAGGACACGATGACATGTACCGTCTCTGGGAAAGCACAGATCCCAAGCGTTGCTGTGCTTATTAATAGGCTGCGCAGGGAAGGTGAAGACCAGCAACAGCTTTCTGGGCTAGCACCTTCATTGTGGGAGAAGGAGCCGGACGTTTCGCGTTTGGGAAAAAGTCCCTGCCGAGAACGGACACGATGACATGTCCCGTCTCTGGGAAAGCACAGATCCCAAGCGCTGCTGTGCCTGTGAATAGGGTGCCAAGGGAAGGTGAAGACCAGCAACAGCTTTCAGGGCTAGCACCTTCCTTGTGGCAGAATGAGCCGGACGTTTCCCGTTTGGGAAAAAGTCTCTGCCGAGAAAGGACACGATCACATGTCCCGTCCCTGAGAAAGCACAGAATCCAAGCTCTGCGGTGCCTATGAATAGGGTGCCCAGGGAAGGTAAAGACCAGCAACAGCATTCTGGGCTAGCACCTTCCTTGTGGGAGAAGGAGCCGGACGTTTCCACTTTCGGAAAAAGGCTCTGCCGAGAACGGACACGATGACATGTCCCGTCTCTGGGAAAGCACAGATCCCAAGCGTTGCTGTGCTTATTAATAGGCTGCCCAGGGAAGCTGAAGGCCAGCAACAGCTTTCAGGGCTGGCCCCTTCCTTGTGGGAGAAGGAGCCGGAAGTCTCCCATTTGGGAAAAAGGGTCTGCCGAGAACGGACACGATGACATGTCCCGTCTCTGGGAAAGCACAGATCCCAAGCGCTGCTGTGCCTGTGAATAGGCTGCCCAGGGAAGGTGAAGACCAGCAACAGCTTTCAGTGCTGGACCCTTCCGTGTGGGAGAAGGAGCCAGACGTTTCCCGTTTGGGAAAAAGGCTCTGCCGAGAAAGGACACAATCACATGCCCCGTCTCTGGGAAAGCACAGGTCCCAAGCGCTGCTGTGCCTATGAATAGGCTGCCAAGGGAAGGTGAAGAGCAGCAACAGCTCTTAGGGATGGCCCCTTCATTGTGGGAGAAGCAGCCGGACGTTTCTCTTTTGGAAAAAGGCTCTGCCGAGAACGGACACGATGACATGTCCCATCTCTGGGAAAGCACAGGTCCCAAGCGCTGCTGTGCCTATGAATAGGGTGCATGGGGAAGGTGAAGACCAGCAACAGCTTTCTGGGCTAGCACCTTCCTTGTGGCAGAAGGAATCGGACATTTCCCTTTTGGGAAAAAGGCTCTGCCGAGAAAGGACATGATGACATGTCCCGTCTCTGGGAAAGCACAGAGCCCAAGCGTTGCTGTGCTTATTAATAGGCTGCCCAGGGAAGGTGAAGAGCAGCAACAGCTTTCAGGGCTAGCACCTTCACTGTGGGAGAAGGAGCCGGACTTTTCCCGTTTGGGAAAAAGCTCTGCCGAGAACGGACACGATGACATGTCCCGTCCCTGAGAAAGCACAGATCCGAAGCACTGCTGTGCGTGTGAATAGGGTGCCAAGGGAAGGTGAAGACCAGCAACAGCTTTCAGGGCTGGCCCCTTCCTTTTGGGAGAAGGAGCCGGACGTTTCCCGTTTGGGAAAAAGGCTCTGCCGAGAAAGGACATGATGACATGTCCCGTCTCTGGGAAAGCACAGATCCCTAGTGATGTTCTGCCTCTGAATATGCTGCCAAGGGAAGGTGAAGACGAGCAACAGATTTCAGGGCTTGCCCCTTCCTTGTGGGAGAAGGAGCCAGACGATTCCCGTTTGGGAAAAAGGCTCTGCCGAGAACGGATACGATGACATGTCCCGTCTCTGGGAAAGCACAGTTCCCAAGCACTGCTGTGCCTATGAATAGGGTGCATGGGGAAGGTGAAGACCAGCAGCAGCTTTCAGGGCTGGCCCCTTCCTTGTGGGAGAAGGAGACGGACGTTTCCCTTTTGGGAAAAAGGCTCTGCCGAGAAAGGACACGATGACATGTCCCGTCTCTGAGAAAGCATAGATCGCAAGCGCTGCTGTGCTTATTAATAGGCTGCCCAGGGAAGGTGAAGTCCAGCAGGAGCTTTCAGTGCTGGCCCGTTCCTTGTGGCAGAAGGAGCCGGACGTTTCCCGTTTGGGAAAAAGGCTCTGCCGAGAACGGACACGATGACATGTCCCGTCTCTGGGAAAGCACAGATCCCTAGTGATGTTCTGCCTGTGAATAGGGTGCACGGGGAAGGTGAAGAGCAGCAACAGCTTTCAGGGCTGGCCCCTTCCTTGTGGCAGAAGGAGCCGGACGTTTCCCGTTTTGGAAAACTACTCTGCCGAGAATGGACACGATGACATGTCCCGTCTCTGGGAAAGCACAGAGCCCAAGCGTTGCTGTGCTTATTAATAGGCTGCCCAGGGAAGGTGAAGACCAGCAACAGCTTTCTGGGCTAGCACCTTCATTGTGGGAGAAGGAGCCGGACGTTTCGCGTTTGGGAAAAAAGCTCTGCCGAGAACGGACACGATGACATGTCCCGTCTCTGGGAAAGCACAGATCCCTAGTGATGTTCTGCCTGTGAATAGGGTGCACGGGGAAGGTAAAGACCAGCAACAGCTTTCAGGGCTGGCCCCTTCCTTGTGGAAGAAGGAGCCGGAGGTTTCCCGTTTGGGAAAAAGGCTCTGCCGAGAAAGGACATGATGACATGTCCCGTCTCTGGGAAAGCACAGATCCCTAGTGATGTTCTGCCTGTGAATATGCTGCCAAGGGAAGGTGAAGACCAGCAACAGCTTTCAGGGCTGGCCCCTTCCTTGTGGCAGAAGGAGCCGGACGTTTCCCGTTTTGGAAAAATACTCTGCCGAGAATGGACACGATGACATGTCCCGTCTCTGGGAAAGCACAGAGCCCAAGCGTTGCTGTGCTTATTAATAGGCTGCCCAGGGAAGGTGAAGACCAGCAACAGCTTTCAGGGCTAGCACCTTCATTGTGGGAGAAGGAGCCGGACGTTTCGCGTTTGGGAAAAAGTCTCTGTCGAGAACGGACACGATGACATGTCCCGTCTCTGGGAAAGCACAGATCCCAAGCGGTGCTGTGCCTGTGAATAGGCTGCCCAGGGAAGGTGAAGACCAGCAACAGCTTTCAGGGCTGGCCCCTTCCTTGTGGGAGAAGGAGCCGGACGTTTCCCGTTTGGGAAAAAGGCTCTGCCGAGAAAGGACACGATGACATGTCCCGTCTCTGGGAAAGCACAGATCCCTAGTGATGTTCTGCCTCTGAATATGCTGCCAAGGGAAGGTGAAGAGCAGCAACAGCTTTCAGGGCTGGCCCCTTCCTTGTGGCAGAAGGAGCCGGACGTTTCTCTTTTGGGAAAGAGGCTCTGCCGAGAACGGACACGATGACATGTCCCGTCTCTGGGAAAGCACAGGTCCCATGCGCTGCTGTGCCTATGAATAGGGTGCATGGGGAAGGTGAAGACCAGCAACAGCTTTCAGGGCTAGCACCTTCCTTGTGGCAGAAGGAATCGGACGTTTCCCTTTTGGGAAAAAGGCTCTGCTGAGAACGGACACGATGACATGTCCCGTCTCTGAGAAAGCATAGATCGCAAGCGCTGCTGTGCTTATTAATAGGCTGCCCACGGAAGGTGAAGTCCAGCAGGAGCTTTCAGGGCTGGCCCCTTCCTTGTGGCAGAAGGAGCCGGACGTTTCCCGTTTGGGAAATATGCTCTGCCGAGAACGGACACGATGACATGTCCCGTCTCTGGGAAAGCACAGATCCCTAGTGATGTTCTGCCTGTGAATAGGGTGCACGGGGAAGGTGAAGACCAGCAACAGCTTTCAGGGCTGGCCCCTTCCTTGTGGCAGAAGGAGCCGGACGTTTCCCGTTTTGGAAAAATACTCTGCCGAGAATGGACACGATGACATGTCCCGTCCCTGAGAAAGCACAGAATCCAAGCTCTGCGGTGCTAATTAATAGGCTGCCCAGGGAAGGTGAAGACCAGCAACAGCTTTCAGGGCTGGCCCCTTCCTTGTGGGAGAAGGAGACGGACGTTTCCCTTTTGGGAAAAAGGCTCTGCCGAGAAAGGACACGATGACATGTCCCATCTCTGGGAAAGCACAGATCCCAAGCGCTGCTGTGCTTATTAATAGGCTGCCCAGGGAAGGTGAAGACCAGCAACAGCTTTCAGTGCTGGACCCTTCCGTGTGGGAGAAGGAGCCAGACGTTTCCCGTTTGGGAAAAAGGCTCTGCCGAGAAAGGACACAATCACATGCCCCGTCTCTGGGAAAGCACAGGTCCCAAGCGCTGCTGTGCCTATGAATAGGCTGCCAAGGGAAGGTGAAGAGCAGCAACAGCTCTTAGGGATGGCCCCTTCATTGTGGGAGAAGCAGCCGGACGTTTCTCTTTTGGAAAAAGGCTCTGCCGAGAACGGACACGATGACATGTCCCATCTCTGGGAAAGCACAGGTCCCAAGCGCTGCTGTGCCTATGAATAGGGTGCATGGGGAAGGTGAAGACCAGCAACAGCTTTCTGGGCTAGCACCTTCCTTGTGGCAGAAGGAATCGGACATTTCCCTTTTGGGAAAAAGGCTCTGCCGAGAAAGGACATGATGACATGTCCCGTCTCTGGGAAAGCACAGAGCCCAAGCGTTGCTGTGCTTATTAATAGGCTGCCCAGGGAAGGTGAAGAGCAGCAACAGCTTTCAGGGCTAGCACCTTCACTGTGGGAGAAGGAGCCGGACTTTTCCCGTTTGGGAAAAAGCTCTGCCGAGAACGGACACGATGACATGTCCCGTCCCTGAGAAAGCACAGATCCGAAGCACTGCTGTGCGTGTGAATAGGGTGCCAAGGGAAGGTGAAGACCAGCAACAGCTTTCAGGGCTGGCCCCTTCCTTTTGGGAGAAGGAGCCGGACGTTTCCCGTTTGGGAAAAAGGCTCTGCCGAGAAAGGACATGATGACATGTCCCGTCTCTGGGAAAGCACAGATCCCTAGTGATGTTCTGCCTCTGAATATGCTGCCAAGGGAAGGTGAAGACGAGCAACAGATTTCAGGGCTTGCCCCTTCCTTGTGGGAGAAGGAGCCAGACGATTCCCGTTTGGGAAAAAGGCTCTGCCGAGAACGGATACGATGACATGTCCCGTCTCTGGGAAAGCACAGTTCCCAAGCACTGCTGTGCCTATGAATAGGGTGCATGGGGAAGGTGAAGACCAGCAGCAGCTTTCAGGGCTGGCCCCTTCCTTGTGGGAGAAGGAGACGGACGTTTCCCTTTTGGGAAAAAGGCTCTGCCGAGAAAGGACACGATGACATGTCCCGTCTCTGAGAAAGCATAGATCGCAAGCGCTGCTGTGCTTATTAATAGGCTGCCCAGGGAAGGTGAAGTCCAGCAGGAGCTTTCAGTGCTGGCCCCTTCCTTGTGGCAGAAGGAGCCGGACGTTTCCCGTTTGGGAAAAAGGCTCTGCCGAGAACGGACACGATGACATGTCCCGTCTCTGGGAAAGCACAGATCCCTAGTGATGTTCTGCCTGTGAATAGGGTGCACGGGGAAGGTGAAGAGCAGCAACAGCTTTCAGGGCTGGCCCCTTCCTTGTGGCAGAAGGAGCCGGACGTTTCCCGTTTTGGAAAAATACTCTGCCGAGAATGGACACGATGACATGTCCCGTCTCTGGGAAAGCACAGAGCCCAAGCGTTGCTGTGCTTATTAATAGGCTGCCCAGGGAAGGTGAAGACCAGCAACAGCTTTCTGGGCTAGCACCTTCATTGTGGGAGAAGGAGCCGGACGTTTCGCGTTTGGGAAAAAAGCTCTGCCGAGAACGGACACGATGACATGTCCCGTCTCTGGGAAAGCACAGATCCCTAGTGATGTTCTGCCTGTGAATAGGGTGCACGGGGAAGGTAAAGACCAGCAACAGCTTTCAGGGCTGGCCCCTTCCTTGTGGAAGAAGGAGCCGGAGGTTTCCCGTTTGGGAAAAAGGCTCTGCCGAGAAAGGACATGATGACATGTCCCGTCTCTGGGAAAGCACAGATCCCTAGTGATGTTCTGCCTGTGAATATGCTGCCAAGGGAAGGTGAAGACCAGCAACAGCTTTCAGGGCTGGCCCCTTCCTTGTGGCAGAAGGAGCCGGACGTTTCCCGTTTTGGAAAAATACTCTGCCGAGAATGGACACGATGACATGTCCCGTCTCTGGGAAAGCACAGAGCCCAAGCGTTGCTGTGCTTATTAATAGGCTGCCCAGGGAAGGTGAAGACCAGCAACAGCTTTCAGGGCTAGCACCTTCATTGTGGGAGAAGGAGCCGGACGTTTCGCGTTTGGGAAAAAGTCTCTGTCGAGAACGGACACGATGACATGTCCCGTCTCTGGGAAAGCACAGATCCCAAGCGGTGCTGTGCCTGTGAATAGGCTGCCCAGGGAAGGTGAAGACCAGCAACAGCTTTCAGGGCTGGCCCCTTCCTTGTGGGAGAAGGAGCCGGACGTTTCCCGTTTGGGAAAAAGGCTCTGCCGAGAAAGGACACGATGACATGTCCCGTCTCTGGGAAAGCACAGATCCCTAGTGATGTTCTGCCTCTGAATATGCTGCCAAGGGAAGGTGAAGAGCAGCAACAGCTTTCAGGGCTGGCCCCTTCCTTGTGGCAGAAGGAGCCGGACCTTTCTCTTTTGGGAAAGAGGCTCTGCCGAGAACGGACACGATGACATGTCCCGTCTCTGGGAAAGCACAGGTCCCATGCGCTGCTGTGCCTATGAATAGGGTGCATGGGGAAGGTGAAGACCAGCAACAGCTTTCAGGGCTAGCACCTTCCTTGTGGCAGAAGGAATCGGACGTTTCCCTTTTGGGAAAAAGGCTCTGCTGAGAACGGACACGATGACATGTCCCGTCTCTGAGAAAGCATAGATCGCAAGCGCTGCTGTGCTTATTAATAGGCTGCCCACGGAAGGTGAAGTCCAGCAGGAGCTTTCAGGGCTGGCCCCTTCCTTGTGGCAGAAGGAGCCGGACGTTTCCCGTTTGGGAAATATGCTCTGCCGAGAACGGACACGATGACATGTCCCGTCTCTGGGAAAGCACAGATCCCTAGTGATGTTCTGCCTGTGAATAGGGTGCACGGGGAAGGTGAAGACCAGCAACAGCTTTCAGGGCTGGCCCCTTCCTTGTGGCAGAAGGAGCCGGACGTTTCCCGTTTTGGAAAAATACTCTGCCGAGAATGGACACGATGACATGTCCCGTCCCTGAGAAAGCACAGAATCCAAGCTCTGCGGTGCTAATTAATAGGCTGCCCAGGGAAGGTGAAGACCAGCAACAGCTTTCAGGGCTGGCCCCTTCCTTGTGGGAGAAGGAGACGGACGTTTCCCTTTTGGGAAAAAGGCTCTGCCGAGAAAGGACACGATGACATGTCCCATCTCTGGGAAAGCACAGATCCCAAGCGCTGCTGTGCTTATTAATAGGCTGCCCAGGGAAGGTGAAGACCAGCAGCAGCTTTCAGGGCTGGCCCCTTCCTTGTGGCAGAAGGAGCCGGACGTTTCCCATTTGGGAAAAAGTCTCTGCCGAGAAAGGACACGATCACATGTCCCGTCCCTGAGAAAGCACAGATCCGAAGCGCTGCTGTGCCTGTGAATAGGGTGCACGGGGAAGGTGAAGACCAGCAACAGCTTTCTGGGCTAGCACCTTCATTGTGGGAGAAGGAGCCGGAAGTTTCCCATTTTGGAAAAAGGCTCTGCCGACAACGGACACGATGACATGTCCCATCTCTGGGAAAGCACAGATCCCATGCGCTGCTGTGCCTATGTAAAGGGTGCATTGGGAAGGTGAAGAGCAGCAGCAGCTTTCAGGGCTGGCCCCTTCCTTGTGGGAGAAGGAGCCGGACGTTTCCCGTTTGGGAAAATTACTCTGACGAGAACGGACACGATGACATGTCCCGTCTCTGGGAAAGCATAGATCCCAATCGCTGCTGTGCCTCTGAATAGGCTGCCCAGGGAAGGTGAAGACCAGCAACAGCTTTCAGGGCTAGCACCTTCACTGTGGGAGAAGGAGCTGGACTTTTCCCGTTTGGGAAAAAGCTCTGCCGAGAACGGACACGATGACATGTCCCGTCTCTGGGAAAGCACAGGTCCCAAGCGTTGCTGTGCTTATTAATAGGCTGCCCAGGGAACGTGAAGACCAGCAACAGCTTTCAGGGCTGGCCCCTTCCTTGTGGCAGAAGGAGCCGGACGTTTCCCATTTCAGAAAAAGCTCTGCCGAGAAAGGACACGATGACATGTCCCGTCTCTGGGAAAGCACAGATCCCTAGTGATGTTCTGCCTCTGAATATGCTGCCAAGGGAAGGTGAAGACCAGCAACAGCTTTCAGGGCTGGCCCCTTCCTTGTGGGAGAAGGAGCCGGACGTTTCCCATTTTGGAAAAAGGCTCTGCCGAGAACGGACACGATCACATGTCCCGTCTCTGGGAAAGCACAGGTCCCAAGCGCTGCTGTGCCTATGAATAGGGTGCCAAGGGAAGGTGAAGACCAGCAAGAGCTTTCAGGGCTGGCCCCTTCCTTGTGGCAGAAGGAGCCGGACGTTTCCCTTTTGGGAAAAAGGCTCTGCCGAGAAAGCACACGATGACATGTCCCATCTCTGGGAAAGCACAGGTCCCAAGCGTTGCTATGCTTATTAATAGCCTGCCCAGGGAAGGTGAAGACCAGCAGCAGCTTTCAGGGCTGGCCCCTTCCTTGTGGGACAAGGAGCCGGACGTTTCCCTTTTGGGAAAAAGTCTCTGCCGAGAAAGGACACGATCACATGTCCCGTCCCTGAGAAAGCACAGAATCCAAGCTCTGCGGTGCCTATGAATAGGGTGCCCAGGGAAGGTAAAGACCAGCAAGAGCTTTCAGGGCTGGCCCCTTCCTTGTGGGAGAAGGAGCCGGACGTTTCCCGTTTGGGAAAAAAGCTCTGCCGAGAAAGGACATGATGACATCTCCCGTCCCTGAGAAAGCACAGATCCGAAGCGCTGCTGTGCCTGTGAATAGGGTGCACGGGGAAGGTGAAGACCAGCAACAGCTTTCAGGGCTAGCACCTTCATTGTGGGAGAAGGAGCCGGAAGTTTCCCATTTTGGAAAAAGGCTCTGCCGAGAAAGGACACGATGACATGTCCCGTCCCTGAGAAAGCACAGAATCCAAGCTCTGCGGTGCTAATTAATAGGCTGCCCAGGGAAGGTGAAGACCAGCAACAGCTTTCAGGGCTGGCCCCTTCCTTGTGGGAGAAGGAGACGGACGTTTCCCTTTTGGGAAAAAGGCTCTGCCGAGAAAGGACACGATGACATGTCCCATCTCTGGGAAAGCACAGATCCCAAGCGCTGCTGTGCTTATTAATAGGCTGCCCAGGGAAGGTGAAGACCAGCAGCAGCTTTCAGGGCTGGCCCCTTCCTTGTGGCAGAAGGAGCCGGACGTTTCCCATTTGGGAAAAAGTCTCTGCCGAGAAAGGACACGATCACATGTCCCGTCCCTGAGAAAGCACAGAATCCAAGCTCTGCGGTGCCTATGAATAGGGTGCCCAGGGAAGGTAAAGACCAGCAAGAGCTTTCAGGGCTGGCCCCTTCCTTGTGGGAGAAGGAGCCGGACGTTTCCCGTTTGGGAAAAAAGCTCTGCCGAGAAAGGACATGATGACATCTCCCGTCCCTGAGAAAGCACAGATCCGAAGCGCTGCTGTGCCTGTGAATAGGGTGCACGGGGAAGGTGAAGACCAGCAACAGCTTTCTGGGCTAGCACCTTCATTGTGGGAGAAGGAGCCGGAAGTTTCCCATTTTGGAAAAAGGCTCTGCCGACAACGGACACGATGACATGTCCCATCTCTGGGAAAGCACAGATCCCATGCGCTGCTGTGCCTATGTAAAGGGTGCATTGGGAAGGTGAAGACCAGCAGCAGCTTTCAGGGCTGGCCCCTTCCTTGTGGGAGAAGGAGCCGGACGTTTCCCGTTTGGGAAAATTACTCTGACGAGAACGGACACGATGACATGTCCCGTCTCTGGGAAAGCATAGATCCCAATCGCTGCTGTGCCTCTGAATAGGCTGCCCAGGGAAGGTGAAGACCAGCAACAGCTTTCAGGGCTAGCACCTTCACTGTGGGAGAAGGAGCTGGACTTTTCCCGTTTGGGAAAAAGCTCTGCCGAGAACGGACACGATGACATGTCCCGTCTCTGGGAAAGCACAGGTCCCAAGCGTTGCTGTGCTTATTAATAGGCTGCCCAGGGAACGTGAAGACCAGCAACAGCTTTCAGGGCTGGCCCCTTCCTTGTGGCAGAAGGAGCCGGACGTTTCCCATTTCAGAAAAAGCTCTGCCGAGAAAGGACACGATGACATGTCCCGTCTCTGGGAAAGCACAGATCCCTAGTGATGTTCTGCCTCTGAATATGCTGCCAAGGGAAGGTGAAGACCAGCAACAGCTTTCAGGGCTGGCCCCTTCCTTGTGGGAGAAGGAGCCGGACGTTTCCCATTTTGGAAAAAGGCTCTGCCGAGAACGGACACGATCACATGTCCCGTCTCTGGGAAAGCACAGGTCCCAAGCGCTGCTGTGCCTATGAATAGGGTGCCAAGGGAAGGTGAAGACCAGCAAGAGCTTTCAGGGCTGGCCCCTTCCTTGTGGCAGAAGGAGCCGGACGTTTCCCTTTTGGGAAAAAGGCTCTGCCGAGAAAGCACACGATGACATGTCCCATCTCTGGGAAAGCACAGGTCCCAAGCGTTGCTATGCTTATTAATAGCCTGCCCAGGGAAGGTGAAGACCAGCAGCAGCTTTCAGGGCTGGCCCCTTCCTTGTGGGACAAGGAGCCGGACGTTTCCCTTTTGGGAAAAAGTCTCTGCCGAGAAAGGACACGATCACATGTCCCGTCCCTGAGAAAGCACAGAATCCAAGCTCTGCGGTGCCTATGAATAGGGTGCCCAGGGAAGGTAAAGACCAGCAAGAGCTTTCAGGGCTGGCCCCTTCCTTGTGGGAGAAGGAGCCGGACGTTTCCCGTTTGGGAAAAAAGCTCTGCCGAGAAAGGACATGATGACATCTCCCGTCCCTGAGAAAGCACAGATCCGAAGCGCTGCTGTGCCTGTGAATAGGGTGCACGGGGAAGGTGAAGACCAGCAACAGCTTTCTGGGCTAGCACCTTCATTGTGGGAGAAGGAGCCGGAAGTTTCCCATTTTGGAAAAAGGCTCTGCCGACAACGGACACGATGACATGTCCCATCTCTGGGAAAGCACAGATCCCATGCGCTGCTGTGCCTATGTAAAGGGTGCATTGGGAAGGTGAAGACCAGCAGCAGCTTTCAGGGCTGGCCCCTTCCTTGTGGGAGAAGGAGCCGGACGTTTCCCGTTTGGGAAAATTACTCTGACGAGAACGGACACGATGACATGTCCCGTCTCTGGGAAAGCATAGATCCCAATCGCTGCTGTGCCTCTGAATAGGCTGCCCAGGGAAGGTGAAGACCAGCAACAGCTTTCAGGGCTAGCACCTTCACTGTGGGAGAAGGAGCTGGACTTTTCCCGTTTGGGAAAAAGCTCTGCCGAGAACGGACACGATGACATGTCCCGTCTCTGGGAAAGCACAGGTCCCAAGCGTTGCTGTGCTTATTAATAGGCTGCCCAGGGAACGTGAAGACCAGCAACAGCTTTCAGGGCTGGCCCCTTCCTTGTGGCAGAAGGAGCCGGACGTTTCCCGTTTGGGAAAAAGGCTCTGCCGAGAAAGGACACGATGACATGTCCCGTCTCTGGGAAAGCACAGATCCCTAGTGATGTTCTGCCTCTGAATATGCTGCCAAGGGAAGGTGAAGAGCAGCAACAGCTTTCAGGGCTGGCCCCTTCCTTGTGGCAGAAGGAGCCGGACCTTTCTCTTTTGGGAAAGAGGCTCTGCCGAGAACGGACACGATGACATGTCCCGTCTCTGGGAAAGCACAGGTCCCATGCGCTGCTGTGCCTATGAATAGGGTGCATGGGGAAGGTGAAGACCAGCAACAGCTTTCAGGGCTAGCACCTTCCTTGTGGCAGAAGGAATCGGACGTTTCCCTTTTGGGAAAAAGGCTCTGCTGAGAACGGACACGATGACATGTCCCGTCTCTGAGAAAGCATAGATCGCAAGCGCTGCTGTGCTTATTAATAGGCTGCCCACGGAAGGTGAAGTCCAGCAGGAGCTTTCAGGGCTGGCCCCTTCCTTGTGGCAGAAGGAGCCGGACGTTTCCCGTTTGGGAAATATGCTCTGCCGAGAACGGACACGATGACATGTCCCGTCTCTGGGAAAGCACAGATCCCTAGTGATGTTCTGCCTGTGAATAGGGTGCACGGGGAAGGTGAAGACCAGCAACAGCTTTCAGGGCTGGCCCCTTCCTTGTGGCAGAAGGAGCCGGACGTTTCCCGTTTTGGAAAAATACTCTGCCGAGAATGGACACGATGACATGTCCCGTCCCTGAGAAAGCACAGAATCCAAGCTCTGCGGTGCTAATTAATAGGCTGCCCAGGGAAGGTGAAGACCAGCAACAGCTTTCAGGGCTGGCCCCTTCCTTGTGGGAGAAGGAGACGGACGTTTCCCTTTTGGGAAAAAGGCTCTGCCGAGAAAGGACACGATGACATGTCCCATCTCTGGGAAAGCACAGATCCCAAGCGCTGCTGTGCTTATTAATAGGCTGCCCAGGGAAGGTGAAGACCAGCAGCAGCTTTCAGGGCTGGCCCCTTCCTTGTGGCAGAAGGAGCCGGACGTTTCCCATTTGGGAAAAAGTCTCTGCCGAGAAAGGACACGATCACATGTCCCGTCCCTGAGAAAGCACAGAATCCAAGCTCTGCGGTGCCTATGAATAGGGTGCCCAGGGAAGGTAAAGACCAGCAAGAGCTTTCAGGGCTGGCCCCTTCCTTGTGGGAGAAGGAGCCGGACGTTTCCCGTTTGGGAAAAAAGCTCTGCCGAGAAAGGACATGATGACATCTCCCGTCCCTGAGAAAGCACAGATCCGAAGCGCTGCTGTGCCTGTGAATAGGGTGCACGGGGAAGGTGAAGACCAGCAACAGCTTTCTGGGCTAGCACCTTCATTGTGGGAGAAGGAGCCGGAAGTTTCCCATTTTGGAAAAAGGCTCTGCCGACAACGGACACGATGACATGTCCCATCTCTGGGAAAGCACAGATCCCATGCGCTGCTGTGCCTATGTAAAGGGTGCATTGGGAAGGTGAAGAGCAGCAGCAGCTTTCAGGGCTGGCCCCTTCCTTGTGGGAGAAGGAGCCGGACGTTTCCCGTTTGGGAAAATTACTCTGACGAGAACGGACACGATGACATGTCCCGTCTCTGGGAAAGCATAGATCCCAATCGCTGCTGTGCCTCTGAATAGGCTGCCCAGGGAAGGTGAAGACCAGCAACAGCTTTCAGGGCTAGCACCTTCACTGTGGGAGAAGGAGCTGGACTTTTCCCGTTTGGGAAAAAGCTCTGCCGAGAACGGACACGATGACATGTCCCGTCTCTGGGAAAGCACAGGTCCCAAGCGTTGCTGTGCTTATTAATAGGCTGCCCAGGGAACGTGAAGACCAGCAACAGCTTTCAGGGCTGGCCCCTTCCTTGTGGCAGAAGGAGCCGGACGTTTCCCATTTCAGAAAAAGCTCTGCCGAGAAAGGACACGATGACATGTCCCGTCTCTGGGAAAGCACAGATCCCTAGTGATGTTCTGCCTCTGAATATGCTGCCAAGGGAAGGTGAAGACCAGCAACAGCTTTCAGGGCTGGCCCCTTCCTTGTGGGAGAAGGAGCCGGACGTTTCCCATTTTGGAAAAAGGCTCTGCCGAGAACGGACACGATCACATGTCCCGTCTCTGGGAAAGCACAGGTCCCAAGCGCTGCTGTGCCTATGAATAGGGTGCCAAGGGAAGGTGAAGACCAGCAAGAGCTTTCAGGGCTGGCCCCTTCCTTGTGGCAGAAGGAGCCGGACGTTTCCCTTTTGGGAAAAAGGCTCTGCCGAGAAAGCACACGATGACATGTCCCATCTCTGGGAAAGCACAGGTCCCAAGCGTTGCTATGCTTATTAATAGCCTGCCCAGGGAAGGTGAAGACCAGCAGCAGCTTTCAGGGCTGGCCCCTTCCTTGTGGGACAAGGAGCCGGACGTTTCCCTTTTGGGAAAAAGTCTCTGCCGAGAAAGGACACGATCACATGTCCCGTCCCTGAGAAAGCACAGAATCCAAGCTCTGCGGTGCCTATGAATAGGGTGCCCAGGGAAGGTAAAGACCAGCAAGAGCTTTCAGGGCTGGCCCCTTCCTTGTGGGAGAAGGAGCCGGACGTTTCCCGTTTGGGAAAAAAGCTCTGCCGAGAAAGGACATGATGACATCTCCCGTCCCTGAGAAAGCACAGATCCGAAGCGCTGCTGTGCCTGTGAATAGGGTGCACGGGGAAGGTGAAGACCAGCAACAGCTTTCAGGGCTAGCACCTTCATTGTGGGAGAAGGAGCCGGAAGTTTCCCATTTTGGAAAAAGGCTCTGCCGAGAAAGGACACGATGACATGTCCCGTCCCTGAGAAAGCACAGAATCCAAGCTCTGCGGTGCTAATTAATAGGCTGCCCAGGGAAGGTGAAGACCAGCAACAGCTTTCAGGGCTGGCCCCTTCCTTGTGGGAGAAGGAGACGGACGTTTCCCTTTTGGGAAAAAGGCTCTGCCGAGAAAGGACACGATGACATGTCCCATCTCTGGGAAAGCACAGATCCCAAGCGCTGCTGTGCTTATTAATAGGCTGCCCAGGGAAGGTGAAGACCAGCAGCAGCTTTCAGGGCTGGCCCCTTCCTTGTGGCAGAAGGAGCCGGACGTTTCCCATTTGGGAAAAAGTCTCTGCCGAGAAAGGACACGATCACATGTCCCGTCCCTGAGAAAGCACAGAATCCAAGCTCTGCGGTGCCTATGAATAGGGTGCCCAGGGAAGGTAAAGACCAGCAAGAGCTTTCAGGGCTGGCCCCTTCCTTGTGGGAGAAGGAGCCGGACGTTTCCCGTTTGGGAAAAAAGCTCTGCCGAGAAAGGACATGATGACATCTCCCGTCCCTGAGAAAGCACAGATCCGAAGCGCTGCTGTGCCTGTGAATAGGGTGCACGGGGAAGGTGAAGACCAGCAACAGCTTTCTGGGCTAGCACCTTCATTGTGGGAGAAGGAGCCGGAAGTTTCCCATTTTGGAAAAAGGCTCTGCCGACAACGGACACGATGACATGTCCCATCTCTGGGAAAGCACAGATCCCATGCGCTGCTGTGCCTATGTAAAGGGTGCATTGGGAAGGTGAAGACCAGCAGCAGCTTTCAGGGCTGGCCCCTTCCTTGTGGGAGAAGGAGCCGGACGTTTCCCGTTTGGGAAAATTACTCTGACGAGAACGGACACGATGACATGTCCCGTCTCTGGGAAAGCATAGATCCCAATCGCTGCTGTGCCTCTGAATAGGCTGCCCAGGGAAGGTGAAGACCAGCAACAGCTTTCAGGGCTAGCACCTTCACTGTGGGAGAAGGAGCTGGACTTTTCCCGTTTGGGAAAAAGCTCTGCCGAGAACGGACACGATGACATGTCCCGTCTCTGGGAAAGCACAGGTCCCAAGCGTTGCTGTGCTTATTAATAGGCTGCCCAGGGAACGTGAAGACCAGCAACAGCTTTCAGGGCTGGCCCCTTCCTTGTGGCAGAAGGAGCCGGACGTTTCCCATTTCAGAAAAAGCTCTGCCGAGAAAGGACACGATGACATGTCCCGTCTCTGGGAAAGCACAGATCCCTAGTGATGTTCTGCCTCTGAATATGCTGCCAAGGGAAGGTGAAGACCAGCAACAGCTTTCAGGGCTGGCCCCTTCCTTGTGGGAGAAGGAGCCGGACGTTTCCCATTTTGGAAAAAGGCTCTGCCGAGAACGGACACGATCACATGTCCCGTCTCTGGGAAAGCACAGGTCCCAAGCGCTGCTGTGCCTATGAATAGGGTGCCAAGGGAAGGTGAAGACCAGCAAGAGCTTTCAGGGCTGGCCCCTTCCTTGTGGCAGAAGGAGCCGGACGTTTCCCTTTTGGGAAAAAGGCTCTGCCGAGAAAGCACACGATGACATGTCCCATCTCTGGGAAAGCACAGGTCCCAAGCGTTGCTATGCTTATTAATAGCCTGCCCAGGGAAGGTGAAGACCAGCAGCAGCTTTCAGGGCTGGCCCCTTCCTTGTGGGACAAGGAGCCGGACGTTTCCCTTTTGGGAAAAAGTCTCTGCCGAGAAAGGACACGATCACATGTCCCGTCCCTGAGAAAGCACAGAATCCAAGCTCTGCGGTGCCTATGAATAGGGTGCCCAGGGAAGGTAAAGACCAGCAAGAGCTTTCAGGGCTGGCCCCTTCCTTGTGGGAGAAGGAGCCGGACGTTTCCCGTTTGGGAAAAAAGCTCTGCCGAGAAAGGACATGATGACATCTCCCGTCCCTGAGAAAGCACAGATCCGAAGCGCTGCTGTGCCTGTGAATAGGGTGCACGGGGAAGGTGAAGACCAGCAACAGCTTTCTGGGCTAGCACCTTCATTGTGGGAGAAGGAGCCGGAAGTTTCCCATTTTGGAAAAAGGCTCTGCCGACAACGGACACGATGACATGTCCCATCTCTGGGAAAGCACAGATCCCATGCGCTGCTGTGCCTATGTAAAGGGTGCATTGGGAAGGTGAAGACCAGCAGCAGCTTTCAGGGCTGGCCCCTTCCTTGTGGGAGAAGGAGCCGGACGTTTCCCGTTTGGGAAAATTACTCTGACGAGAACGGACACGATGACATGTCCCGTCTCTGGGAAAGCATAGATCCCAATCGCTGCTGTGCCTCTGAATAGGCTGCCCAGGGAAGGTGAAGACCAGCAACAGCTTTCAGGGCTAGCACCTTCACTGTGGGAGAAGGAGCTGGACTTTTCCCGTTTGGGAAAAAGCTCTGCCGAGAACGGACACGATGACATGTCCCGTCTCTGGGAAAGCACAGGTCCCAAGCGTTGCTGTGCTTATTAATAGGCTGCCCAGGGAACGTGAAGACCAGCAACAGCTTTCAGGGCTGGCCCCTTCCTTGTGGCAGAAGGAGCCGGACGTTTCCCATTTCAGAAAAAGCTCTGCCGAGAAAGGACACGATGACATGTCCCGTCTCTGGGAAAGCACAGATCCCTAGTGATGTTCTGCCTCTGAATATGCTGCCAAGGGAAGGTGAAGACCAGCAACAGCTTTCAGGGCTGGCCCCTTCCTTGTGGGAGAAGGAGCCGGACGTTTCCCATTTTGGAAAAAGGCTCTGCCGAGAACGGACACGATCACATGTCCCGTCTCTGGGAAAGCACAGGTCCCAAGCGCTGCTGTGCCTATGAATAGGGTGCCAAGGGAAGGTGAAGACCAGCAAGAGCTTTCAGGGCTAGCACCTTCCTTGTGGCAGAAGGAGCCGGACGTTTCCCTTTTGGGAAAAAGGCTCTGCCGAGAAAGCACACGATGACATGTCCCATCTCTGGGAAAGCACAGGTCCCAAGCGTTGCTATGCTTATTAATAGCCTGCCCAGGGAAGGTGAAGACCAGCAGCAGCTTTCAGGGCTGGCCCCTTCCTTGTGGGACAAGGAGCCGGACGTTTCCCTTTTGGGAAAAAGTCTCTGCCGAGAAAGGACACGATCACATGTCCCGTCCCTGAGAAAGCACAGAATCCAAGCTCTGCGGTGCCTATGAATAGGGTGCCCAGGGAAGGTAAAGACCAGCAAGAGCTTTCAGGGCTGGCCCCTTCCTTGTGGGAGAAGGAGCCGGACGTTTCCCGTTTGGGAAAAAAGCTCTGCCGAGAAAGGACATGATGACATCTCCCGTCCCTGAGAAAGCACAGATCCGAAGCGCTGCTGTGCGTGTGAATAGGGTGCACGGGGAAGGTGAAGACCAGCAACAGCTTTCAGGGCTAGCACCTTACTTGTGGGAGAAGGAGCCGGAAGTTTCCCATTTTGGAAAAAGGCTCTGCCGAGAAAGGACACGATGACATGTCCCGTCTCTGGGAAAGCACAGATCCCTAGTGATGTTCTGCCTCTGAATATGCTGCCAAGGGAAGGTGAAGACCAGCAACAGCTTTCAGGGCTGGCCCCTTCCTTGTGGGAGAAGGAGCCGGACGTTTCCCTTTTGGGAAAAAGGCTCTGCCGAGAAAGGACATGATGACATGTCCCGTCTCTGGGAAAGCACAGATCCCTAGTGATGTTCTGCCTCTGAATATGCTGCCAAGGGAAGGTGAAGACCAGCAACAGCTTTCAGGGCTGGCCCCTTCCTTGTGGCAGAAGGAGCCGGACGTTTCTCTTTTGGGAAAGAGGCTCTGCCGAGAACGGACACGATGACATGTCCCGTCTCTGGGAAAGCACAGGTCCCAAGCGCTGCTGTGCCTATGAATAGGGTGCATGGGGAAGGTGAAGACCAGCAACAGCTTTCAGGGCTAGCACCTTCCTTGTGGCAGAAGGAATCGGACGTTTCCCTTTTGGGAAAAAGGCTCTGCCGAGAACGGACACGATGACATGTCCCGTCTCTGCGAAAGCATAGATCGCAAGCGCTGCTGTGCTTATTAATAGGCTGCCCAGGGAAGGTGAAGTCCAGCAGGAGCTTTCAGGGCTGGCCCCTTCCTTGTGGCAGAAGGAGCCGGACGTTTCCCGTTTGGGAAAAAGGCTCTGCCGAGAACGGACACGATGACATGTCCCGTCTCTGGGAAAGCACAGATCCCTAGTGATGTTCTGCCTGTGAATAGGGTGCACGGGGAAGGTGAAGAGCAGCAACAGCTTTCAGGGCTGGCCCCTTCCTTGTGGCAGAAGGAGCCGGACGTTTCCCGTTTTGGAAAAATACTCTGCCGAGAATGGACACGATGACATGTCCCGTCTCTGGGAAAGCACAGAGCCCAAGCGTTGCTGTGCTTATTAATAGGCTGCCCAGGGAAGCTGAAGACCAGCAACAGCTTTCAGGTCTAGCACCTTCACTGTGGGAGAAGGAGCTGGACTTTTCCCGTTTGGGAAAAAGCTCTGCCGAGAACGGACACGATGACATGTCCCGTCTCTGGGAAAGCACAGGTCCCAAGCGTTGCTGTGCTTATTAATAGGCTGCCCAGGGAAGGTGAAGACCAGCAACAGCTTTTAGGGCTGGCCCCTTCCTTGTGGCAGAAGGAGCCGGACGTTTCCCGTTTGGGAAAATGGCTCTGCCGAGAACGGATACGATGACATGTCCCGTCTCTGGGAAAGCACAGGTCCCAAGCGCTGCTGTGCCTATGAATAGGGTGCATGGGGAAGGTGAAGACCAGCAACAGCTTTCAGGGCTGGCCCCTTCCTTGTGGGAGAAGGAGACGGACGTTTCCCTTTTGGGAAAAAGTCTCTGCCGAGAAAGGACACGATGACATGTGCCATCTCTGGGAAAGCACAGATCCCAAGCGCTGCTGTGCTTATTAATAGGCTGCCCAGGGAAGGTGAAGACCAGCAGCAGCTTTCAGGGCTGGCCCCTTCCTTGTGGGACAAGGAGCCGAACGTTTCCCGTTTGGGAAAAAGTCTCTGCCGAGAAAGGACACGATCACATGTCCCGTCCCTGAGAAAGCACAGAATCCAAGCTCTGCGGTGCCTATGAATAGGGTGCCCAGGGAAGGTAAAGACCAGCAAGAGCTTTCAGGGCTGGCCCCTTCCTTGTGGGAGAAGGAGCCGGACGTTTCCCGTTTGGGAAAAAAGCTCTGCCGAGAAAGGACATGATGACATCTCCCGTCCCTGAGAAAGCACAGATCCGAAGCGCTGCTGTGCCTGTGAATAGGGTGCACGGGGAAGGTGAAGACCAGCAACAGCTTTCTGGGCTAGCACCTTCATTGTGGGAGAAGGAGCCGGAAGTTTCCCATTTTGGAAAAGGCTCTGCCGAGAAAGGACACGATGACATGTCCCGTCTCTGGGAAAGCACAGATCCCTAGTGATGTTCTGCCTCTGAATATGCTGCCAAGGGAAGGTGAAGACCAGCAACAGCTTTCAGGGCTGGCCCCTTCCTTGTGGCAGAAGGAGCCGGACGTTTCCCTTTTGGGAAAAAGGCTCTGCCGAGAACGGACACGATGACATGTCCCGTCTCTGGGAAAGCACAGATCCCATGCGCTGCTGTGCCTATGTAAAGGGTGCATGGGGAAGGTGAAGAGCAGCAACAGCTTTCAGGGCTGGCCCCTTCCTTGTGGCAGAAGGAGCCGGACGTTTCCCATTTGGGAAAAAGGGTCTGCCGAGAACGGACACGATGACATGTCCCGTCTCTGGGAAAGCACAGGTCCCAAGCGTTTCTGTGCTTATTCATAGGCTGCCCAGGGAAGGTGAAGACCAGCAGCAGCTTTCGGGGCTGGCCCCTTCCTTGTGGGAGAAGGAGCCGGATGTTTCCCGTTTGGGAAAAGTACTCTGACGAGAACGGACACGATGACATGTCCCGTCTCTGGGAAAGCATAGATCCCAATCGCTGCTGTGCCTCTGAATAGGCTGCCCAGGGAAGGTGAAGACCAGCAACAGCTTTTAGGGCTGGCCCCTTCCTTGTGGGAGAAGGAGCCGGACGTTTCCCATTTCGGAAAAATACTCTGCCGAGAACGGACACGATGACATGTCCCGTCTCTGGGAAAGCACGGATCCCAAGCGTTGTAGTGCTTATTAATAGGCTGCCCAGGGAAGGTGAAGGCCAGCAACAGCTTTCTGGGCTAGCACCTTCATTGTGGGAGAAGGAGCCGGACGTTTCCCTTTTGGGAAAAAGTCTCTGCCGAGAAAGGACACGATCACATGTCCCGTCCCTGAGAAAGCACAGAATCCAAGCTCTGCGGTGCCTATGAAAAGGGTGCCCAGGGAAGGTAATGACCAGCAAGAGCTTTCAGGGCTGGCCCCTTCCTTGTGGCAGAAGGAGCCCGACGTTTCCCATTTCAGAAAAAGCTCTGCCGAGAAAGGACACGATGACATGTCCCGTCTCTGGGAAAGCACAGATCCCTAGTGATGTTCTGCCTCTGAATATGCTGCCAAGGGAAGGTGAAGACCAGCAACAGCTTTCAGGGCTGGCCCCTTCCTTGTGGCAGAAGGAATCGGACGTTTCCCTTTTGGGAAAAAGGCTCTGCCGAGAAAGCACAGGATGACATGTCCCATCTCTGGGAAAGCACAGGTCCCAAGGTCTGCTGTGCTTATTAATAGGCTGCCCAGGGAAGGTGAAGACCAGCAGCAGCTTTCAGGGCTGGCCCCTTCCTTGTGGGACAAGGAGCCGGACGTTTCCCGTTTGGAAAAAGTCTCTGCCGAGAAAGGACACGATCACATGTCCCGTCCCTGAGAAAGCACAGAATCCAAGCTCTGCGGTGCCTATGAATAGGGTGCCCAGGGAAGGTAAAGACCAGCAAGAGCTTTCAGGGCTGGCCCCTTCCTTGTGGGAGAAGGAGCCGGACGTTTCCCGTTTGGGAAAAAAGCTCTGCCGAGAAAGGACATGATGACATCTCCCGTCCCTGAGAAAGCACAGATCCGAAGCGCTGCTGTGCCTGTGAATAGGGTGCACGGGGAAGGTGAAGACCAGCAACAGCTTTCTGGGCTAGCACCTTCATTGTGGGAGAAGGAGCCGGAAGTTTCCCATTTTGGAAAAAGGCTCTGCCGAGAAAGGACACGATGACATGTCCCGTCTCTGGGAAAGCACAGATCCCTAGTGATGTTCTGCCTCTGAATATGCTGCCAAGGGAAGGTGAAGACCAGCAACAGCTTTCAGGGCTGGCCCCTTCCTTGTGGGAGAAGGAGCCGGACGTTTCCCTTTTGGGAAAAAGGCTCTGCCGAGAACGGACACGATGACATGTCCCGTCTCTGGGAAAGCACAGATCCCATGCGCTGCTGTGCCTATGTAAAGGGTGCATGGGGAAGGTGAAGAGCAGCAACAGCTTTCAGGGCTGGCCCCTTCCTTGTGGGAGAAGGAGCCGGACGTTTCCCATTTGGGAAAAAGGGTCTGCCGAGAATGGACACGATGACATGTCCCGTCTCTGGGAAAGCACAGGTCCCAAGCGTTTCTGTGCTTATTCATAGGCTGCCCAGGGAAGGTGAAGACCAGCAGCAGCTTTCAGGGCTGGCCCCTTCCTTGTGGGAGAAGGAGCCGGACGTTTCCCGTTTGGGAAAAGTACTCTGACGAGAACGGACACGATGACATGTCCCGTCTCTGGGAAAGCATAGATCCCAATCGCTGCTGTGCCTCTGAATAGGCTGCCCAGGGAAGGTGAAGACCAGCAACAGCTTTTAGGGCTGGCCCCTTCCTTGTGGGAGAAGGAGCCGGACGTTTCCCATTTCGGAAAAATACTCTGCCGAGAACGGACACGATGACATGTCCCGTCTCTGGGAAAGCACGGATCCCAAGCGTTGTAGTGCTTATTAATAGGCTGCCCAGGGAAGGTGAAGGCCAGCAACAGCTTTCTGGGCTAGCACCTTCATTGTGGGAGAAGGAGCCGGACGTTTCCCTTTTGGGAAAAAGTCTCTGCCGAGAAAGGACACGATCACATGTCCCGTCCCTGAGAAAGCACAGAATCCAAGCTCTGCGGTGCCTATGAAAAGGGTGCCCAGGGAAGGTAAAGACCAGCAACAGCTTTCAGGGCTGGCCCCTTCCTTGTGGCAGAAGGAGCCCGACGTTTCCCATTTCAGAAAAAGCTCTGCCGAGAAAGGACACGATGACATGTCCCGTCTCTGGGAAAGCACAGATCCCTAGTGATGTTCTGCCTCTGAATATGCTGCCAAGGGAAGGTGAAGACCAGCAACAGCTTTCAGGGCTGGCCCCTTCCTTGTGGGAGAAGGAGCCGGACGTTTCCCGTTTGGGAAAAAGGCTCTGCCGAGAACGGACACGATCACATGTCCCGTCTCTGGGAAAGCACAGGTCCCAAGCGCTGCTGTGCCTATGAATAGGGTGCATGGGGAAGGTGAAGACCAGCAACAGCTTTCAGGGCTGGCCCCTTCCTTGTGGCAGAAGGAATCGGACGTTTCCCTTTTGGGAAAAAGGCTCTGCCGAGAAAGCACAGGATGACATGTCCCATCTCTGGGAAAGCACAGGTCCCAAGGTCTGCTGTGCTTATTAATAGGCTGCCCAGGGAAGGTGAAGACCAGCAGCAGCTTTCAGGGCTGGCCCCTTCCTTGTGGGACAAGGAGCCGGACGTTTCCCGTTTGGAAAAAGTCTCTGCCGAGAAAGGACACGATCACATGTCCCGTCCCTGAGAAAGCACAGAATCCAAGCTCTGCGGTGCCTATGAATAGGGTGCCCAGGGAAGGTAAAGACCAGCAAGAGCTTTCAGGGCTGGCCCCTTCCTTGTGGGAGAAGGAGCCGGACGTTTCCCGTTTGGGAAAAAAGCTCTGCCGAGAAAGGACATGATGACATCTCCCGTCCCTGAGAAAGCACAGATCCGAAGCGCTGCTGTGCCTGTGAATAGGGTGCACGGGGAAGGTGAAGACCAGCAACAGCTTTCTGGGCTAGCACCTTCATTGTGGGAGAAGGAGCCGGAAGTTTCCCATTTTGGAAAAAGGCTCTGCCGAGAAAGGACACGATGACATGTCCCGTCTCTGGGAAAGCACAGATCCCTAGTGATGTTCTGCCTCTGAATATGCTGCCAAGGGAAGGTGAAGACCAGCAACAGCTTTCAGGGCTGGCCCCTTCCTTGTGGGAGAAGGAGCCGGACGTTTCCCTTTTGGGAAAAAGGCTCTGCCGAGAACGGACACGATGACATGTCCCGTCTCTGGGAAAGCACAGATCCCATGCGCTGCTGTGCCTATGTAAAGGGTGCATGGGGAAGGTGAAGAGCAGCAACAGCTTTCAGGGCTGGCCCCTTCCTTGTGGGAGAAGGAGCCGGACGTTTCCCATTTGGGAAAAAGGGTCTGCCGAGAATGGACACGATGACATGTCCCGTCTCTGGGAAAGCACAGGTCCCAAGCGTTTCTGTGCTTATTCATAGGCTGCCCAGGGAAGGTGAAGACCAGCAGCAGCTTTCAGGGCTGGCCCCTTCCTTGTGGGAGAAGGAGCCGGACGTTTCCCGTTTGGGAAAAGTACTCTGACGAGAACGGACACGATGACATGTCCCGTCTCTGGGAAAGCATAGATCCCAATCGCTGCTGTGCCTCTGAATAGGCTGCCCAGGGAAGGTGAAGACCAGCAACAGCTTTTAGGGCTGGCCCCTTCCTTGTGGGAGAAGGAGCCGGACGTTTCCCATTTCGGAAAAATACTCTGCCGAGAACGGACACGATGACATGTCCCGTCTCTGGGAAAGCACGGATCCCAAGCGTTGTAGTGCTTATTAATAGGCTGCCCAGGGAAGGTGAAGGCCAGCAACAGCTTTCTGGGCTAGCACCTTCATTGTGGGAGAAGGAGCCGGACGTTTCCCTTTTGGGAAAAAGTCTCTGCCGAGAAAGGACACGATCACATGTCCCGTCCCTGAGAAAGCACAGAATCCAAGCTCTGCGGTGCCTATGAAAAGGGTGCCCAGGGAAGGTAATGACCAGCAAGAGCTTTCAGGGCTGGCCCCTTCCTTGTGGCAGAAGGAGCCCGACGTTTCCCATTTCAGAAAAAGCTCTGCCGAGAAAGGACACGATGACATGTCCCGTCTCTGGGAAAGCACAGATCCCTAGTGATGTTCTGCCTCTGAATATGCTGCCAAGGGAAGGTGAAGACCAGCAACAGCTTTCAGGGCTGGCCCCTTCCTTGTGGGAGAAGGAGCCGGACGTTTCCCGTTTGGGAAAAAGGCTCTGCCGAGAACGGACACGATCACATGTCCCGTCTCTGGGAAAGCACAGGTCCCAAGCGCTGCTGTGCCTATGAATAGGGTGCATGGGGAAGGTGAAGACCAGCAACAGCTTTCAGGGCTGGCCCCTTCCTTGTGGCAGAAGGAATCGGACGTTTCCCTTTTGGGAAAAAGGCTCTGCCGAGAAAGCACAGGATGACATGTCCCATCTCTGGGAAAGCACAGGTCCCAAGGTCTGCTGTGCTTATTAATAGGCTGCCCAGGGAAGGTGAAGACCAGCAGCAGCTTTCAGGGCTGGCCCCTTCCTTGTGGGACAAGGAGCCGGACGTTTCCCGTTTGGAAAAAGTCTCTGCCGAGAAAGGACACGATCACATGTCCCGTCCCTGAGAAAGCACAGAATCCAAGCTCTGCGGTGCCTATGAATAGGGTGCCCAGGGAAGGTAAAGACCAGCAAGAGCTTTCAGGGCTGGCCCCTTCCTTGTGGGAGAAGGAGCCGGACGTTTCCCGTTTGGGAAAAAAGCTCTGCCGAGAAAGGACATGATGACATCTCCCGTCCCTGAGAAAGCACAGATCCGAAGCGCTGCTGTGCCTGTGAATAGGGTGCACGGGGAAGGTGAAGACCAGCAACAGCTTTCTGGGCTAGCACCTTCATTGTGGGAGAAGGAGCCGGAAGTTTCCCATTTTGGAAAAAGGCTCTGCCGAGAAAGGACACGATGACATGTCCCGTCTCTGGGAAAGCACAGATCCCTAGTGATGTTCTGCCTCTGAATATGCTGCCAAGGGAAGGTGAAGACCAGTAACAGCTTTCAGGGCTGGCCCCTTCCTTGTGGGAGAAGGAGCCGGACGTTTCCCTTTTGGGAAAAAGGCTCTGCCGAGAACGGACACGATGACATGTCCCGTCTCTGGGAAAGCACAGATCCCATGCGCTGCTGTGCCTATGTAAAGGGTGCATGGGGAAGGTGAAGAGCAGCAACAGCTTTCAGGGCTGGCCCCTTCCTTGTGGGAGAAGGAGCCGGACGTTTCCCATTTGGGAAAAAGGGTCTGCCGAGAATGGACACGATGACATGTCCCGTCTCTGGGAAAGCACAGGTCCCAAGCGTTTCTGTGCTTATTCATAGGCTGCCCAGGGAAGGTGAAGACCAGCAGCAGCTTTCAGGGCTGGCCCCTTCCTTGTGGGAGAAGGAGCCGGACGTTTCCCGTTTGGGAAAAGTACTCTGACGAGAACGGACACGATGACATGTCCCGTCTCTGGGAAAGCACAAATCCCAATCGCTGCTGTGCCTCTAAATAGGCTGCCCAGGGAAGGTGAAGACCAGCAACAGCTTTTAGGGCTGGCCCCTTTCTTGTGGGAGAAGGAGCCGGACGTTTCCCATTTCGGAAAAATACTCTGCCGAGAACGGACACGATGACATGTCCCGTCTCTGGGAAAGCACGGATCCCAAGCGTTGTAGTGCTTATTAATAGGCTGCCCAGGGAAGGTGAAGGCCAGCAACAGCTTTCTGGGCTAGCACCTTCATTGTGGGAGAAGGAGCCGGACGTTTCCCTTTTGGGAAAAAGTCTCTGCCGAGAAAGGACACGATCACATGTCCCGTCCCTGAGAAAGCACAGAATCCAAGCTCTGCGGTGCCTATGAAAAGGGTGCCCAGGGAAGGTAATGACCAGCAAGAGCTTTCAGGGCTGGCCCCTTCCTTGTGGCAGAAGGAGCCGGACGTTTCCCATTTCAGAAAAAGCTCTGCCGAGAAAGGACACGATGACATATCCCGTCTCTGGGAAAGCACAGATCCCTAGTGATGTTCTGCCTCTGAATATGCTGCCAAGGGAAGGTGAAGACCAGCAACAGCTTTCAGGGCTGGCCCCTTCCTTGTGGGAGAAGGAGCCGGACGTTTCCCTTTTGGGAAAAAGGCTGTGCCAAGAAAGGACACGATGACATGTCCCATCTCTGGGAAAGCACAGATCCCAAGCGCTGCTGTGCTTATTAATAGGCTGCCCAGGGAAGGTGAAGACCAGCAGCAGCTTTCAGGGCTGGCCCCTTCCTTGTGGGACAAGGAGCCGGACGTTTCCCTTTTGGGAAAAAGTCTCTGCCGAGAAAGGACACGATCACATGTCCCGTCCCTGAGAAAGCACAGAATCCAAGCTCTGCGGTGCCTATGAATAGGGTGCCCAGGGAAGGTAAAGACCAGCAAGAGCTTTCAGGGCTGGCCCCTTCCTTGTGGGAGAAGGAGCCGGACGTTTCCCGTTTGGGAAAAAAGCTCTGCCGAGAAAGGACATGATGACATCTCCCGTCCCTGAGAAAGCACAGATCCGAAGCGCTGCTGTGCCTGTGAATAGGGTGCACGGGGAAGGTGAAGACCAGCAACAGCTTTCTGGGCTAGCACCTTCATTGTGGGAGAAGGAGCCGGAAGTTTCCCATTTTGGAAAAAGGCTCTGCCGAGAAAGGACCCGATGACGTCCCGTCTCTGGGAAAGCACAGATCCCTAGTGATGTTCTGCCTCTGAATATGCTGCCAAGGGAAGGTGAAGACCAGCAACAGCTTTCAGGGCTGGCCCCTTCCTTGTGGCAGAAGGAGCCGGACGTTTCCCATTTGGGAAAAAGGGTCTGCCGAGAACGGACACGATGACATGTCCCGTCTCTGGGAAAGCACAGGTCCCAAGCGTTTCTGTGCTTATTCATAGGCTGCCCAGGGAAGGTGAAGACCAGCAGCAGCTTTCAGGGCTGGCCCCTTCCTTGTGGGAGAAGGAGCCGGACGTTTCCCGTTTGGGAAAAGTACTCTGACGAGAACGGACACGATGACATGTCCCGTCTCTGGGAAAGCATAGATCCCAATCGCTGCTGTGCCTGTGAATAGGCTGCCCAGGGAAGGTGAAGGCCAGCAGCAGCTTTCAGGGCTGGCCCCTTCCTTGTGGGAGAAGGAGCCGGACGTTTCCCTTTTGGGAAAAAGGCTCTGCCGAGAAAGGACACGATGACATGTCCCATTTCTGGGAAAGCACAGATCCCAAACGCTGCTGTGCCTCTGAATATGCTGCCCAGGGAAGGTGAAGAGCAGAAAAAACTTTCAGGGCTAGCACCTTCATTGTGGGAGAATGAGCTGGACGTTTCCCGTTTGCGAAAAAGGCTCTGCCGAGAAAGGACATGATGACATGTCCCGTCTCTGGGAAAGCACAGATCCCAAGCGCTGCTGTGCCTGTGAATAGGGTGCACGGGGAAGGTGAAGACCAGCAACAGCTTTCAGGGCTGGCCCCTTCCTTGTGGGAGAAGGAGCCGGACGTTTCCCGTTTGGGAAAAAGGCTCTGCCGAGAAAGGACATGATGACATGTCCCGTCTCTGGGAAAGCACAGATCCCTAGTGATGTTCTGTCTCTGAATATGCTGCCAAGGGAAGGTGAAGACCAGCAACAGATTTCAGGGCTTGCCCCTTCCTTGTGGGAGAAGGAGCCAGACGTTTCCCGTTTGGGAAAAAGGCTCTGCCGAGAACGGATACGATGACATGTCCCGTCTCTGGGAAACCACAGTTCCCAAGCACTGCTGTGCCTATGAATAGGGTGCATGGGGAAGGTGAAGACCAGCAACAGCTTTCAGGGCTGGCCCCTTCCTTGTGGGAGAAGGAGCCGGACGTTTCCCTTTTGGGAAAAAGTCTCTGCTGAGAAAGGACACGATGACATCTCCCGTCCCTGAGAAAGCACAGATCCGAAGCGCTGCTGTGCCTGTGTATAGAGTGCACGGGGAAGGTGAAGACCAGCAACAGCTTTCAGGGCTAGCACCTTCCTTGTGGGAGAAGGAGCCGGAAGTTTCCCATTTTGGAAAAAGGCTCTGCCGAGAAAGGACACGATGACATGTACCGTCTCTGGGAAAGCACAGATCCCAAGCGTTGCTGTGCTTATTAATAGGCTGCGCAGGGAAGGTGAAGACCAGCAACAGCTTTCTGGGCTAGCACCTTCATTGTGGGAGAAGGAGCCGGACGTTTCGCGTTTGGGAAAAAGTCCCTGCCGAGAACGGACACGATGACATGTCCCGTCTCTGGGAAAGCACAGATCCCAAGCGCTGCTGTGCCTGTGAATAGGGTGCCAAGGGAAGGTGAAGACCAGCAACAGCTTTCAGGGCTAGCACCTTCCTTGTGGCAGAATGAGCCGGACGTTTCCCGTTTGGGAAAAAGTCTCTGCCGAGAAAGGAGACGATCACATGTCCCGTCCCTGAGAAAGCACAGAATCCAAGCTCTCCGGTGCCTATGAATAGGGTGCCCAGGGAAGGTAAAGACCAGCAACAGCATTCTGGGCTAGCACCTTCCTTGTGGGAGAAGGAGCCGGACGTTTCCACTTTCGGAAAAAGGCTCTGCCGAGAACGGACACGATGACATGTCCCGTCTCTGGGAAAGCACAGATCCCAAGCGTTGCTGTGCTTATTAATAGGCTGCCCAGGGAAGCTGAAGGCCAGCAACAGCTTTCAGGGCTGGCCCCTTCCTTGTGGGAGAAGGAGCCGGAAGTTTCCCATTTGGGAAAAAGGGTCTGCCGAGAACGGACACGATGACATGTCCCGTCTCTGGGAAAGCACAGATCCCAAGCGCTGCTGTGCCTGTGAATAGGCTGCCCAGGGAAGGTGAAGACCAGCAACAGCTTTCAGTGCTGGACCCTTCCGTGTGGGAGAAGGAGCCAGACGTTTCCCGTTTGGGAAAAAGGCTCTGCCGAGAAAGGACACAATCACATGCCCCGTCTCTGGGAAAGCACAGGTCCCAAGCGCTGCTCTGCCTATGAATAGGCTGCCAAGGGAAGGTGAAGCGCAGCAACAGCTCTTAGGGATGGCCCCTTCATTGTGGGAGAAGCAGGGGACGTTTCTCTTTTGGAAAAAGGCTCTGCCGAGAACGGACACGATGACATGTCCCATCTCTGGGAAAGCACAGGTCCCAAGCGCTGCTGTGCCTATGAATAGGGTGCATGGGGAAGGTGAAGACCAGCAACAGCTTTCTGGGCTAGCACCTTCCTTGTGGCAGAAGGAATCGGACATTTCCCTTTTGGGAAAAAGGCTCTGCCGAGAAAGGACATGATGACATGTCCCGTCTCTGGGAAAGCACAGAGCCCAAGCGTTGCTGTGCTTATTAATAGGCTGCCCAGGGAAGGTGAAGAGCAGCAACAGCTTTCAGGGCTAGCACCTTCACTGTGGGAGAAGGAGCCGGACTTTTCCCGTTTGGGAAAAAGCTCTGCCGAGAACGGACACGATGACATGTCCCGTCCCTGAGAAAGCACAGATCCGAAGCACTGCTGTGCGTGTGAATAGGGTGCCAAGGGAAGGTGAAGACCAGCAACAGCTTTCAGGGCTGGCCCCTTCCTTGTGGGAGAAGGAGCCGGACGTTTCCCGTTTGGGAAAAAGGCTCTGCCGAGAAAGGACATGATGACATGTCCCGTCTCTGGGAAAGCACAGATCCCTAGTGATGTTCTGCCTCTGAATATGCTGCCAAGGGAAGGTGAAGACCAGCAACAGATTTCAGGGCTTGCCCCTTCCTTGTGGGAGAAGGAGCCAGACGATTCCCGTTTGGGAAAAAGGCTCTGCCGAGAACGGATACGATGACATGTCCCGTCTCTGGGAAAGCACAGTTCCCAAGCACTGCTGTGCCTATGAATAGGGTGCATGGGGAAGGTGAAGACCAGCAAGAGCTTTCAGGGCTGGCCCCTTCCTTGTGGCAGAAGGAATCGGACGTTTCCCTTTTGGGAAAAAGGCTCTGCCGAGAAAGGACACGATGACATGTCCCGTCTCTGAGAAAGCATAGATCGCAAGCGCTGCTGTGCTTATTAATAGGCTGCCCAGGGAAGGTGAAGTCCAGCAGGAGCTTTCAGTGCTGGCCCGTTCCTTGTGGCAGAAGGAGCCGGACGTTTCCCGTTTGGGAAAAAGGCTCTGCCGAGAACGGACACGATGACATGTCCCGTCTCTGGGAAAGCACAGATCCCTAGTGATGTTCTGCCTCTGAATATGCTGCCAAGGGAAGGTGAAGACCAGCAACAGCTTTCAGGGCTGGCCCCTTCCTTGTGGCAGAAAGAGCCGGACGTTTCCCGTTTTGGAAAAATACTCTGCCGAGAATGGACACGATGACATGTCCCGTCTCTGGGAAAGCACAGAGCCCAAGCGTTGCTGTGCTTATTAATAGGCTGCCCAGGGAAGGTGAAGACCAGCAACAGCTTTCAGGGCTAGCACCTTCATTGTGGGAGAAGGAGCCGGACGTTTCGCGTTTGGGAAAAAGTCTCTGTCGAGAACGGACACGATGACATGTCCCGTCTCTGGGAAAGCACAGATCCCAAGCGGTGCTGTGCCTGTGAATAGGCTGCCCAGGGAAGGTGAAGACCAGCAACAGCTTTCAGGGCTGGCCCCTTCCTTGTGGGAGAAGGAGCCGGACGTTTCCCGTTTGGGAAAAAGGCTCTGCCGAGAAAGGACACGATGACATGTCCCGTCTCTGGGAAAGCACAGATCCCTAGTGATGTTCTGCCTCTGAATATGCTGCCAAGGGAAGGTGAAGAGCAGCAACAGCTTTCAGGGCTGGCCCCTTCCTTGTGGCAGAAGGAGCCGGACGTTTCTCTTTTGGGAAAGAGGCTCTGCCGAGAACGGACACGATGACATGTCCCGTCTCTGGGAAAGCACAGGTCCCATGCGCTGCTGTGCCTATGAATAGGGTGCATGGGGAAGGTGAAGACCAGCAACAGCTTTCAGGGCTAGCACCTTCCTTGTGGCAGAAGGAATCAGACGTTTCCCTTTTGGGAAAAAGGCTCTGCTGAGAACGGACACGATGACATGTCCCGTCTCTGAGAAAGCATAGATCGCAAGCGCTGCTGTGCTTATTAATAGGCTGCCCACGGAAGGTGAAGTCCAGCAGTAGCTTTCAGGGCTGGCCCCTTCCTTGTGGCAGAAGGAGCCGGACGTTTCCCGTTTGGGAAATATGCTCTGCCGAGAACGGACACGATGACATGTCCCGTCTCTGGGAAAGCACAGATCCCTAGTGATGTTCTGCCTGTGAATAGGGTGCACGGGGAAGGTGAAGACCAGCAACAGCTTTCAGGGCTGGCCCCTTCCTTGTGGCAGAAGGAGCCGGACGTTTCCCGTTTTGGAAAAATACTCTGCCGAGAATGGACACGATGACATGTCCCGTCCCTGAGAAAGCACAGAATCCAAGCTCTGCGGTGCTAATTAATAGGCTGCCCAGGGAAGGTGAAGACCAGCAACAGCTTTCAGGGCTGGCCCCTTCCTTGTGGGAGAAGGAGACGGACGTTTCCCTTTTGGGAAAAAGGCTCTGCCGAGAAAGGACACGATGACATGTCCCATCTCTGGGAAAGCACAGATCCCAAGCGCTGCTGTGCTTATTAATAGGCTGCCCAGGGAAGGTGAAGACCAGCAGCAGCTTTCAGGGCTGGCCCCTTCCTTGTGGCAGAAGGAGCCGGACGTTTCCCATTTGGGAAAAAGTCTCTGCCGAGAAAGGACACGATCACATGTCCCGTCCCTGAGAAAGCACAGAATCCAAGCTCTGCGGTGCCTATGAATAGGGTGCCCAGGGAAGGTAAAGACCAGCAAGAGCTTTCAGGGCTGGCCCCTTCCTTGTGGGAGAAGGAGCCGGACGTTTCCCGTTTGGGAAAAAAGCTCTGCCGAGAAAGGACATGATGACATCTCCCGTCCCTGAGAAAGCACAGATCCGAAGCGCTGCTGTGCCTGTGAATAGGGTGCACGGGGAAGGTGAAGACCAGCAACAGCTTTCTGGGCTAGCACCTTCATTGTGGGAGAAGGAGCTGGACTTTTCCCGTTTGGGAAAAAGCTCTGCCGAGAACGGACACGATGACATGTCCCGTCTCTGGGAAAGCATAGATCCCAATCGCTGCTGTGCCTCTGAATAGGCTGCCCAGGGAAGGTGAAGACCAGCAACAGCTTTCAGGGCTAGCACCTTCACTGTGGGAGAAGGAGCTGGACTTTTCCCGTTTGGGAAAAAGCTCTGCCGAGAACGGACACGATGACATGTCCCGTCTCTGGGAAAGCACAGGTCCCAAGCGTTGCTTTGCTTATTAATAGGCTGCCCAGGGAACGTGAAGACCAGCAACAGCTTTCAGGGCTGGCCCCTTCCTTGTGGCAGAAGGAGCCGGACGTTTCCCATTTCAGAAAAAGCTCTGCCGAGAAAGGACACGATGACATGTCCCGTCTCTGGGAAAGCACAGATCCCTAGTGATGTTCTGCCTCTGAATATGCTGCCAAGGGAAGGTGAAGACCAGCAACAGCTTTCAGGGCTGGCCCCTTCCTTGTGGCAGAAGGAGCCGGACGTTTCCCATTTTGGAAAAAGGCTCTGCCGAGAACGGACACGATCACATGTCCCGTCTCTGGGAAAGCACAGGTCCCAAGCGCTGCTGTGCCTATGAATAGGGTGCCAAGGGAAGGTGAAGACCAGCAAGAGCTTTCAGGGCTGGCCCCTTCCTTGTGGCAGAAGGAGCCGGAGGTTTCCCGTTTGGGAAAAAGGCTCTGCCGAGAAAGCACACGATGACATGTCCCATCTCTGGGAAAGCACAGGTCCCAAGCGTTGCTATGCTTATTAATAGGCTGCCCAGGGAAGGTGAAGACCAGCAGCAGCTTTCAGGGCTGGCCCCTTCCTTGTGGCAGAAGGAGCCGGACGTTTCCCATTTGGGAAAAAGTCTCTGCCGAGAAAGGACACGATCACATGTCCCGTCCCTGAGAAAGCACAGAATCCAAGCTCTGCGGTGCCTATGAATAGGGTGCCCAGGGAAGGTAAAGACCAGCAAGAGCTTTCAGGGCTGGCCCCTTCCTTGTGGGAGAAGGAGCCGGACGTTTCCCGTTTGGGAAAAAAGCTCTGCCGAGAAAGGACATGATGACATCTCCCGTACCTGAGAAAGCACAGATCCGAAGCGCTGCTGTGCCTGTGAATAGGGTGCACGGGGAAGGTGAAGACCAGCAACAGCTTTCTGGGCTAGCACCTTCATTGTGGGAGAAGGAGCCGGAAGTTTCCCATTTTGGAAAAAGGCTCTGCCGAGAAAGGACACGATGACATGTCCCGTCTCTGGGAAAGCACAGGTCCCAAGCGTTTCTGTGCTTATTCATAGGCTGCCCAGGGAAGGTGAAGACCAGCAGCAGCTTTCAGGGCTGGCCCCTTCCTTGTGGGAGAAGGAGCCGGACGTTTCCCGTTTGGGAAAAGTACTCTGACGAGAACGGACACGATGACATGTCCCGTCTCTGGGAAAGCACAGATCCCAATCGCCGCTGTGCCTCTGAATAGGCTGCCCAGGGAAGGTGAAGACCAGCAACAGATTTTAGGGCTGGCCCCTTCCTTGTGGCAGAAGGAGCCGGACGTTTCCCATTTCAGAAAAAGCTCTGCCGAGAAAGGACACGATGACATGTCCCGTCTCTGGGAAAGCACAGGTCCCAAGCGCTGCTGTGCCTATGAATAGGGTGCATGGGGAAGGTGAAGACCAGCAACAGCTTTCAGGGCTAGCACCTTCCTTGTGGCAGAAGGAATCGGACGTTTCCCTTTTGGGAAAAAGGCTCTGCTGAGAACGGACACGATGACATGTCCCGTCTCTGAGAAAGCATAGATCGCAAGCGCTGCTGTGCTTATTGATAGGCTGCCCAGGGAAGGTGAAATCCAGCAGGAGCTTTCAGGGCTGGCCCCTTCCTTGTGGCAGAAGGAGCCGGACGTTTCCCGTTTGGGAAAAAGGCTCTGCCGAGAACGGACACGATGACATGTCCCGTCTCTGGGAAAGCACAGATCCCTAGTGATGTTCTGCCTGTGAATAGGGTGCACGGGGAAGGTGAAGACCAGCAACAGCTTTCAGGGCTGGCCCCTTCCTTGTGGCAGAAGGAGCCGGACGTTTCCCGTTTTGGAAAAATACTCTGCCGAGAATGGACACGATGACATGTCCCGTCCCTGAGAAAGCACAGAATCCAAGCTCTGCGGTGCTAATTAATAGGCTGCCCAGGGAAGGTGAAGACCAGCAACAGCTTTCAGGGCTAGCACCTTCACTGTGGGAGAAGGAGCTGGACTTTTCCCGTTTGGGAAAAAGCTCTGCTGAGAACGGACACGATGACATGTCCCGTCTCTGGGAAAGCACAGGTCCCAAGCGTTGCTGTGGTTATTAATAGGCTGCCCAGGGAAGGTGAAGACCAGCAACAGCTTTCAGGGCTGGCCCCTTCCTTGTGGCAGAAGGAGCCGGACGTTTCCCGTTTGGGAAAAAGGCTCTGCCGAGAACGGATACGATGACATGTCCCGTCTCTGGGAAAGCACAGGTCCCAAGCGCTGCTGTGCCTATGAATAGGGTGCATGGGGAAGGTGAAGACCAGCAACAGCTTTCAGGGCTGGCCCCTTCCTTGTGGCAGAAGGAGCCGGACGTTTCCCTTTTGGGAAAAAGGCTCTGCCGAGAACGGACACGATGACATGTCCCGTCTCTGGGAAAGCACAGAGCCCATGCGCTGCTGTGCCTATGTAAAGGGTGCATGGGGAAGGTGAAGAGCAGCAACAGCTTTCAGGGCTGGCCCCTTCCTTGTGGCAGAAGGAGCCGGACGTTTCCCATTTGGGAAACAGGCTCTGCCGAGAACGGACATGATGACATGTCCCGTCTCTGGGAAAGCACAGGTCCCAAGCGTTTCTGTGCTTATTCATAGGCTGCCCAGGGAAGGTGAAGACCAGCAGCAGCTTTCAGGGCTGGCCCCTTCCTTGTGGGAGAAGGAGCCGGACGTTTCCCGTTTGGGAAAAGTACTCTGACGAGAACGGACACGATGACATGTCCCGTCTCTGGGAAAGCACAGATCCCAATCGCTGCTGTGCCTCTGAATAGGCTGCCCAGGGAAGGTGAAGACCAGCAACAGCTTTTAGGGCTGGCCCCTTCCTTGTGGCAGAAGGAGCCGGACGTTTCCCATTTCAGAAAAAGCTCTGCCGAGAAAGGACACGATGACATGTCCCGTCTCTGGGAAAGCACAGGTCCCAAGCGCTGCTGTGCCTATGAATAGGGTGCATGGGGAAGGTGAAGACCAGCAACAGCTTTCAGGGCTAGCACCTTCCTTGTGGCAGAAGGAATCGGACGTTTCCCTTTTGGGAAAAAGGCTCTGCTGAGAACGGACACGATGACATGTCCCGTCTCTGAGAAAGCATAGATCGCAAGCGCTGCTGTGCTTATTAATAGGCTGCCCAGGGAAGGTGAAATCCAGCAGGAGCTTTCAGGGCTGGCCCCTTCCTTGTGGCAGAAGGAGCCGGACGTTTCCCGTTTGGGAAATATGCTCTGCCGAGAACGGACACGATGACATGTCCCGTCTCTGGGAAAGCACAGATCCCTAGTGATGTTCTGCCTGTGAATAGGGTGCACGGGGAAGGTGAAGACCAGCAACAGCTTTCAGGGCTGGCCCCTTCCTTGTGGCAGAAGGAGCCGGACGTTTCCCGTTTTGGAAAAATACTCTGCCGAGAATGGACACGATGACATGTCCCGTCCCTGAGAAAGCACAGAATCCAAGCTCTGCGGTGCTAATTAATAGGCTGCCCAGGGAAGGTGAAGACCAGCAACAGCTTTCAGGGCTAGCACCTTCACTGTGGGAGAAGGAGCTGGACTTTTCCCGTTTGGGAAAAAGCTCTGCCGAGAACGGACACGATGACATGTCCCGTCTCTGGGAAAGCACAGGTCCCAAGCGTTGCTGTGCTTATTAATAGGCTGCCCAGGGAACGTGAAGACCAGCAACAGCTTTCAGGGCTGGCCCCTTCCTTGTGGCAGAAGGAGCCGGACGTTTCCCGTTTGGGAAAAAGGCTCTGCCGAGAACGGATACGATGACATGTCCTGTCTCTGGGAAAGCACAGGTCCCAAGCGCTGCTGTGCCTATGAATAGGGTGCATGGGGAAGGTGAAGACCAGCAAGAGCTTTCAGGGCTGGCCCCTTCCTTGTGGGAGAAGGAGACGGACGTTTCCCTTTTGGGAAAAAGGCTCTGCCGAGAACGGATACGATGACATGTCCCGTCTCTGGGAAAGCACAGGTCCCAAGCGCTGCTGTGCCTATGAATAGGGTGCATGGGGAAGGTGAAGACCAGCAACAGCTTTCAGGGCTGGCCCCTTCCTTGTGGGAGAAGGAGCCGGACGTTTCCCTTTTGGGAAAAAGGCTCTGCCGAGAACGGACACGATGACATGTCCCGTCTCTGGGAAAGCACAGAGCCCATGCGCTGCTGTGCCTATGTAAAGGGTGCATGGGGAAGGTGAAGAGCAGCAACAGCTTTCAGGGCTGGCCCCTTCCTTGTGGCAGAAGGAGCCGGACGTTTCCCATTTGGGAAACAGGCTCTGCCGAGAACGGACATGATGACATGTCCCGTCTCTGGGAAAGCACAGGTCCCAAGCGTTTCTGTGCTTATTCATAGGCTGCCCAGGGAAGGTGAAGACCAGCAGCAGCTTTCAGGGCTGGCCCCTTCCTTGTGGGAGAAGGAGCCGGACGTTTCCCGTTTGGGAAAAGTACTCTGACGAGAACGGACACGATGACATGTCCCGTCTCTGGGAAAGCACAGATCCCAATCGCTGCTGTGCCTCTGAATAGGCTGCCCAGGGAAGGTGAAGACCAGCAACAGCTTTTAGGGCTGGCCCCTTCCTTGTGGCAGAAGGAGCCGGACGTTTCCCATTTCAGAAAAAGCTCTGCCGAGAAAGGACACGATGACATGTCCCGTCTCTGGGAAAGCACAGGTCCCAAGCGCTGCTGTGCCTATGAATAGGGTGCATGGGGAAGGTGAAGACCAGCAACAGCTTTCAGGGCTAGCACCTTCCTTGTGGCAGAAGGAATCGGACGTTTCCCTTTTGGGAAAAAGGCTCTGCTGAGAACGGACACGATGACATGTCCCGTCTCTGAGAAAGCATAGATCGCAAGCGCTGCTGTGCTTATTAATAGGCTGCCCAGGGAAGGTGAAATCCAGCAGGAGCTTTCAGGGCTGGCCCCTTCCTTGTGGCAGAAGGAGCCGGACGTTTCCCGTTTGGGAAATATGCTCTGCCGAGAACGGACACGATGACATGTCCCGTCTCTGGGAAAGCACAGATCCCTAGTGATGTTCTGCCTGTGAATAGGGTGCACGGGGAAGGTGAAGACCAGCAACAGCTTTCAGGGCTGGCCCCTTCCTTGTGGCAGAAGGAGCCGGACGTTTCCCGTTTTGGAAAAATACTCTGCCGAGAATGGACACGATGACATGTCCCGTCCCTGAGAAAGCACAGAATCCAAGCTCTGCGGTGCTAATTAATAGGCTGCCCAGGGAAGGTGAAGACCAGCAACAGCTTTCAGGGCTAGCACCTTCACTGTGGGAGAAGGAGCTGGACTTTTCCCGTTTGGGAAAAGTCTCTGCCGAGAACGGACACGATGACATGTCCCGTCTCTGGGAAAGCACAGGTCCCAAGCGTTGCTGTGCTTATTAATAGGCTGCCCAGGGAACGTGAAGACCAGCAACAGCTTTCAGGGCTGGCCCCTTCCTTGTGGCAGAAGGAGCCGGACGTTTCCCGTTTGGGAAAAAGGCTCTGCCGAGAACGGATACGATGACATGTCCTGTCTCTGGGAAAGCACAGGTCCCAAGCGCTGCTGTGCCTATGAATAGGGTGCATGGGGAAGGTGAAGACCAGCAAGAGCTTTCAGGGCTGGCCCCTTCCTTGTGGGAGAAGGAGACGGACGTTTCCCTTTTGGGAAAAAGGCTCTGCCGAGAACGGATACGATGACATGTCCCGTCTCTGGGAAAGCACAGGTCCCAAGCGCTGCTGTGCCTATGAATAGGGTGCATGGGGAAGGTGAAGACCAGCAACAGCTTTCAGGGCTGGCCCCTTCCTTGTGGGAGAAGGAGCCGGACGTTTCCCTTTTGGGAAAAAGGCTCTGCCGAGAACGGACACGATGACATGTCCCGTCTCTGGGAAAGCACAGAGCCCATGCGCTGCTGTGCCTATGTAAAGGGTGCATGGGGAAGGTGAAGAGCAGCAACAGCTTTCAGGGCTGGCCCCTTCCTTGTGGCAGAAGGAGCCGGACGTTTCCCATTTGGGAAACAGGCTCTGCCGAGAACGGACATGATGACATGTCCCGTCTCTGGGAAAGCACAGGTCCCAAGCGTTGCTGTGCTTATTAATAGGCTGCCCAGGGAAGGTGAAGACCAGCAGCAGCTTTCAGGGCTGGCCCCTTCCTTGTGGGAGAAGGAGCCGGACGTTTCCCGTTTGGGAAAAAGGCTCTGCCGAGAACGGATACGATGACATGTCCTGTCTCTGGGAAAGCACAGGTCCCAAGCGCTGCTGTGCCTATGAATAGGGTGCATGGGGAAGGTGAAGACCAGCAACAGCTTTCAGGGCTGGCCCCTTCCTTGTGGGAGAAGGAGACGGACGTTTCCCTTTTGGGAAAAAGGCTCTGCCGAGAAAGGACACGATGACATGTGCCATCTCTGGGAAAGCACAGATCCCAAGCGCTGCTGTGCTTATTAATAGGCTGCCCAGGGAAGGTGAAGACCAGCAGCAGCTTTCAGGGCTGGCCCCTTCCTTGTGGCAGAAGGAGCCGGACGTTTCCCATTTGGGAAAAAGTCTCTGCCGAGAAAGGACACGATCACATGTCCCGTCTCTGAGAAAGCACAGAATCCAAGCTCTGCGGTGCCTATGAATAGGGTGCCCAGGGAAGGTAAAGACCAGCAAGAGCTTTCAGGGCTGGCCCCTTCCTTGTGGGAGAAGGAGCCGGACGTTTCCCGTTTGGGAAAAAAGCTCTGCCGAGAAAGGACATGCTGACATCTCCCGTCCCTGAGAAAGCACAGATCCGAAGCGCTGCTGTGCCTATGAATAGGGTGCACGGGGAAGGTGAAGACCAGCAACAGCTTTCTGGGCTAGCACCTTCATTGTGGGAGAAGGAGCCGGAAGTTTCCCATTTTGGAAAAAGGCTCTGCCGAGAAAGGAGACGATCACATGTCCCGTCTCTGGGAAAGCACAGATCCCTAGTGATGTTCTGCCTGTGAATATGCTGCCAAGGGAAGGTGAAGACCAGCAACAGCTTTCAGGGCTGGCCCCTTCTTTGTGGCAGAAGGAGCCGGACGTTTCCCTTTTGGGAAAAAGGCTCTGCCGAGAACGGACACGATGACATGTCCCGTCTCTGGGAAAGCACAGATCCCATGCGCTGCTGTGCCTATGTAAAGGGTGCATTGGGAAGGTGAAGAGCAGCAACAGCTTTCAGGGCTGGCCCCTTCCTTGTGGCAGAAGGAGCCGGACGTTTCCCATTTGGGAAAAAGGGTCTGCCGAGAACGGACACGATGACATGTCCCGTCTCTGGGAAAGCACAGGTCCCAAGCGTTTCTGTGCTTATTCATAGGCTGCCCAGGGAAGGTGAAGACCAGCAGCAGCTTTCAGGGCTGGCCCCTTCCTTGTGGGAGAAGGAGCCGGACGTTTCCCGTTTGGGAAAATTACTCTGACGAGAACGGACACGATGACATGTCCCGTCTCTGGGAAAGCATAGATCCCAATCGCTGCTGTGCCTCTGAATAGGCTGCCCAGGGAAGGTGAAGACCAGCAACAGCTTTTAGGGCTGGCCCCTTCCTTGTGGGAGAAGGAGCCGGACGTTTCCCATTTCGGAAAAATACTCTGCCGAGAACGGACACGATGACATGTCCCGTCTCTGGGAAAGCACGGATCCCAAGGGTTGCTGTGCTTATTAATAGGCTGACCAGGGAAGGTGAAGGCCAGCAACAGCTTTCAGGGCTGGCCCCTTCCTTGTGGCAGAAGGAGCCGGACGTTTCCCATTTCAGAAAAAGCTCTGCCGAGAAAGGACACGATGACATGTCCCGTCTCTGGGAAAGCACAGATCCCTAGTGATGTTCTGCCTCTGAATATGCTGCCAAGGGAAGGTGAAGACCAGCAACAGCTTTCAGGGCTGGCCCCTTCCTTGTGGGAGAAGGAGCCGGACGTTTCCCGTTTGGGAAAAAGGCTCTGCCGAGAACGGACACGATCACATGTCCCGTCTCTGGGAAAGCACAGGTCCCAAGCGCTGCTGTGCCTATGAATAGGGTGCATGGGGAAGGTGAAGACCAGCAAGAGCTTTCAGGGCTGGCCCCTTCCTTGTGGCAGAAGGAGCCGGACGTTTCCCATTTTGGAAAAAGGCTCTGCCGAAAAAGGACACGATGACATGTACCATCTCTGGGAAAGCACAGGTCCCAAAGGCTGCTGTGCTTATTAATAGGCTGCCCAGGGAAGGTGAAGACCAGCAGCAGCTTTCAGGGCTGGCCCCTTCCTTGTGGCAGAAGGAGCCGGACGTTTCCCTTTTGGGAAAAAGGCTCTGCCGAGAAAGGACACGATCACATGTCCCATCTCTGGGAAAGCACAGGTCCCAAGGTCTGCTGTGCTTATTAATAGGCTGCCCAGGGAAGGTGAAGACCAGCAGCAGCTTTCAGGGCTGGCCCCTTCCTTGTGGGACAAGGAGCCGGACGTTTCCCTTTTGGGAAAAAGTCTCTGCCGAGAAAGGAGACGATCACATGTCCCGTCCCTGAGAAAGCACAGAATCCAAGCTCTGCGGTGCCTATGAATAGGGTGCCCAGGGAAGGTAAAGACCAGCAAGAGCTTTCAGGGCTGGCCCCTTCCTTGTGGGAGAAGGAGCCGGACGTTTCCCGTTTGGGAAAAAAGCTCTGCCGAGAAAGGACATGATGACATCTCCCGTCCCTGAGAAAGCACAGATCCGAAGCGCTGCTGTGCCTGTGAATAGGGTGCACGGGGAAGGTGAAGACCAGCAACAGCTTTCTGGGCTAGCACCTTCATTGTGGGAGAAGGAGCCGGAAGTTTCCCATTTTGGAAAAAGGCTCTGCCGAGAAAGGACACGATGACATGTCCCGTCTCTGGGAAAGCACAGATCCCTAGTGATGTTCTGCCTGTGAATATGCTGCCAAGGGAAGGTGAAGACAAACAACAGCTTTCAGGGCTGGCCCCTTCCTTGTGGCAGAAGGAGCCGGACGTTTCCCTTTTTGTGAAAGAGGCTCTGCCGAGAACGGACATGATGACATGTCCCATCTCTGGGAAAGCACAGAGCCCATGCGCTGCTGTGCCTATGTAAAGGGTGCATGGGGAAGGTGAAGAGCAGCAACAGCTTTCAGGGCTGGCCCCTTCCTTGTGGCAGAAGGAGCCGGACGTTTCCCATTTGGGAAACAGGGTCTGCTGAGAACGGACACGATGACATGTCCCGTCTCTGGGAAAGCACAGGTCCCAAGCGTTTCTGTGCTTATTCATAGGCTGCCCAGGGAAGGTGAAGACCAGCAGCAGCTTTCAGGGCTGGCCCCTTCCTTGTGGGAGAAGGAGCCGGACGTTTCCCGTTTGGGAAAAGTACTCTGACGAGAACGGACACGATGACATGTCCCGTCTCTGGGAAAGCACAGATCCCAATCGCTGCTGTGCCTCTGAATAGGCTGCCCAGGGAAGGTGAAGACCAGCAACAGCTTTTAGGGCTGGCCCCTTCCTTGTGGCAGAAGGAGCCGGACGTTTCCCATTTCAGAAAAAGCTCTGCCGAGAAAGGACACGATGACATGTCCCGTCTCTGGGAAAGCACAGATCCCTAGTGATGTTCTGCCTCTGAATATGCTGCCAAGGGAAGGTGAAGACCAGCAACAGCTTTCAGGGCTGGCCCCTTCCTTGTGGGAGAAGGAGCCGGACGTTTCCCGTTTGGGAAAAAGTCTCTGCCGAGAACGGACACGATGACATGTCCCGTCTCTGGGAAAGCACAGGTCCCAAGCGCTGCTGTGCCTATGAATAGGGTGCATGGGGAAGGTGAAGACCAGCAAGAGCTTTCAGGGCTGGCCCCTTCCTTGTGGCAGAAGGAGCCGGACGTTTCCCATTTTGGAAAAAGGCTCTGCCGAGAAAGGACACGATGACATGTCCCATCTCTGGGAAAGCACAGGTCCCAAGGGCTGCTGTGCTTATTAATAGGCTGCCCAGGGAAGGTGAAGACCAGCAGCAGCTTTCAGGGCTGGCCCCTTCCTTGTGGCAGAAGGAGCCGGACGTTTCCCTTTTGGGAAAAAGGCTCTGCCGAGAAAGGACACGATCACATGTCCCGTCTCTGAGAAAGCACAGAATCCAAGCTCTGCGGTGCCTATGAATAGGGTGCCCAGGGAAGGTAAAGACCAGCAAGAGCTTTCAGGGCTGGCCCCTTCCTTGTGGGAGAAGGAGCCGGAGGTTTCCCGTTTGGGAAAAAAGCTCTGCCGAGAAAGGACACGATGACATCTCCCGTCCCTGAGAAAGCACAGATCCGAAGCGCTGCTGTGCCTGTGAATAGGGTGCACGGGGAAGGTGAAGACCAGCAACAGCTTTCTGGGCTAGCACCTTCATTGTGGGAGAAGGAGACGGATGTTTCCCATTTTGGAAAAAGGCTCTGCCGAGAAAGGACACGATGACATGTCCCATCTCTGGGAAAGCACAGATCCCAAACGCTGCTGTGCCTCTGAATATGCTGCCCAGGGAAGGTGAAGAGCAGAAAAAACTTTCAGGGCTAGCACCTTCATTGTGGGAGAATGAGCTGGACGTTTCCCGTTTGCGAAAAAGGCTCTGCCGAGAAAGGACATGATGACATGTCCCGTCTCTGGGAAAGCACAGATCCCAAGCGCTGCTGTGCCTGTGAATAGGGTGCCAAGGGAAGGTGAAGACCAGCAACAGCTTTCAGGGCTGGCCCCTTCCTTGTGGGAGAAGGAGCCAGACGTTTCCCGTTTGGGAAAAAGGCTCTGCCGAGAAAGGACATGATGACATGTCCCGTCTCTGGGAAAGCACAGATCCCTAGTGATGTTCTGCCTCTGAATATGCTGCCAAGGGAAGGTGAAGACCAGCAACAGCTTTCAGGGCTGGCCCCATCCTTGTGGCAGAAGGAGCCGGACGTTTCCCGTTTGGGAAAAAAGCTCTGCCGAGAAAGGACACGATGACATCTACCGTCCCTGAGAAAGCACAGATCCGAAGCGCTGCTGTGCCTGTCAATAGGGTGCACGGGGAAGGTGAAGACCAGCAACAGCTTTCTGGGCTAGCACCTTCATTGTGGGAGAAGGAGCCGGAAGTTTCCCATTTTGGAAAAAGGCTCTGCCGAGAAAGGACACGATGACATGTCCCGTCTCTGGGAAAGCACAGATCCCTAGTGATGTTCTGCCTGTGAATATGCTGCCAAGGGAAGGTGAAGACAAACAACAGCTTTCAGGGCTGGCCCCTTCCTTGTGGCAGAAGGAGCCGGACGTTTCCCTTTTGGGAAAAAGGCTCTGCCGAGAACGGACATGATGACATGTCCCGTCTCTGGGAAAGCACAGAGCCCATGCGCTGCTGTGCCTATGTATAGGGTGCATGGGGAAGGTGAAGAGCAGCAACAGCTTTCAGGGCTGGCCCCTTCCTTGTGGCAGAAGGAGCCGGACGTTTCCCATTTGGGAAACAGGCTCTGCCGAGAACGGACACGATGACATGTCCCGTCTCTGGGAAAGCACAGGTCCCAAGCGTTTCTGTGCTTATTCATAGGCTGCCCAGGGAAGTTGAAGACCAGCAGCAGCTTTCAGGGCTGGCCCCTTCCTTGTGGGAGAAGGAGCCGGACGTTTCCCGTTTGGGAAAAGTACTCTGACGAGAACGGACACGATGACATGTCCCGTCTCTGGGAAAGCACAGATCCCAATCGCTGCTGTGCCTCTGAATAGGCTGCCCAGGGAACGTGAAGACCAGCAACAGCTTTTAGGGCTGGCCCCTTCCTTGTGGCAGAAGGAGCCGGACGTTTCCCATTTCAGAAAAAGCTCTGCCGAGAAAGGACACGATGACATGTCCCGTCTCTGGGAAAGCACAGATCCCTAGTGATGTTCTGCCTCTGAATATGCTGCCAAGGGAAGGTGAAGACCAGCAACAGCTTTCAGGGCTGGCCCCTTCCTTGTGGGAGAAGGAGCCGGACGTTTCCCGTTTGGGAAAAAGGCTCTGCCGAGAACGGACACGATCACATGTCCCGTCTCTGGGAAAGCACAGGTCCCAAGCGCTGCTGTGCCTATGAATAGGGTGCATGGGGAAGGTGAAGACCAGCAAGAGCTTTCATGGCTGGCCCCTTCCTTGTGGCAGAAGGAGCCGGACGTTTCCCATTTTGGAAAAAGGCTCTGCCGAGAAAGGACACGATGACATGTCCCATCTCTGGGAAAGCACAGGTCCCAAGGGCTGCTGTGCTTATTAATAGGCTGCCCAGGGAAGGTGAAGACCAGCAGCAGCTTTCAGGGCTGGCCCCTTCCTTGTGGCAGAAGGAGCCGGACGTTTCCCTTTTGGGAAAAAGGCTCTGCCGAGAAAGGACACGATCACATGTCCCGTCCCTGAGAAAGCACAGGATCCAAGCTCTGCTGTGCCTATGAATAGGGTGCCCAGGGAAGGTAAAGACCAGCAAGAGCTTTCAGGGCTGGCCCCTTCCTTGTGGGAGAAGGAGCCGGACGTTTCCCGTTTGGGAAAAAAGCTCTGCCGAGAAAGGACACGATGACATCTCCCGTCCCTGAGAAAGCACAGATCCGAAGCGCTGCTGTGCCTGTGAATAGGGTGCACGGGGAAGGTGAACACCAGCAACAGCTTTCTGGGCTAGCACCTTCATTGTGGGAGAAGGAGACGGATGTTTCCCATTTTGGAAAAAGGCTCTGCCGAGAAAGGACACGATGACATGTCCCGTCTCTGGGAAAGCACAGATCCCAAACGCTGCTGTGCCTCTGAATATGCTGCCCAGGGAAGGTGAAGAGCAGAAAAAACTTTCAGGGCTAGCACCTTCATTGTGGGAGAATGAGCTGGACGTTTCCCGTTTGCGAAAAAGGCTCTGCCGAGAAAGGACATGATGACATGTCCCGTCTCTGGGAAAGCACAGATCCCAAGCGCTGCTGTGCCTGTGAATAGGGTGCCAAGGGAAGGTGAAGACCAGCAACAGCTTTCAGGGCTGGCCCCTTCCTTGTGGGAGAAGGAGCCAGACGTTTCCCGTTTGGGAAAAAGGCTCTGCCGAGAAAGGACATGATGACATGTCCCGTCTCTGGGAAAGCACAGATCCCTAGTGATGTTCTGCCTCTGAATATGCTGCCAAGGGAAGGTGAAGACCAGCAACAGATTTCAGGGCTTGCCCCTTCCTTGTGGCAGAAGGAGCCGGACGTTTCCCTTTTGGGAAAAAAGCTCTGCCGAGAAAGGACACGATGACATCTCCCGTCCCTGAGAAAGCACAGATCCGAAGCGCTGCTGTGCCTGTCAATAGGGTGCACGGGGAAGGTGAAGACCAGCAACAGCTTTCTGGGCTAACACCTTCATTGTGGGAGAAGGAGCCGGAAGTTTCCCATTTTGAAAAAAGGCTCTGCCGAGAACGGACACGATGACATGTACCGTCTCTGGGAAAGCACAGATCCCAAGCGTTGCTGTGCTTATTAATAGGCTGCCCAGGGAAGGTGAAGGCCAGCAACAGCTTTAAGGGCTGGCCCCTTCCTTGTGGCAGAAGGAGCCGGACGTTTCCCATTTCGGAAAAATACTCTGCCAAGAACGGACAGGATGACATGTCCCGTCTCTGGGAAAGCACAGATCCCTAGTGATGTTCTGCCTCTGAATATGCTGCCAAGGGAAGGTGAAGACCAGCAGCAGCTTTCAGGACTGGCCCCTTCCTTGTGGCAGAAGGAGCCAGACGTTTCCCTTTTGGGAAAAAGGCTCTGCCGAGAACGGACACGATGACATGTCCCGTCTCTGGGAAAGCACAGATCCCATGCGCTGCTGTGCCTATGTATAGGGTGCATGGGGAAGGTGAAGACCAGCAAGAGCTTTCAGGGCTGGCCCCTTCCTTGTGGGAGAAGGAGCCGGACGTTTCCCATTTCGGAAAAATACTCTGCCGAGAACGGACACGATGACATGTCCCGTCTCTGGGAAAGCACAGATCCCAAGCGTTGCTGTGCTTATTAATAGGCTGCCCAGGGAAGGTGAAGACCAGCAACAGCTTTCTGGGTTAGCACCTTCATTGTGGGAGAAGGAGCCGGACGTTTCGCGTTTGGGAAACAGTCTCTGCCGAGAACGGACACGATGACATGTCCCGTCTCTGGGAAAGCACAGATCCCAAGCGCTGCTGTGCCTGTGAATAGGGTGCCAAGGGAAGGTGAAGACCAGCAACAGCTTTCTGGGCTAGCACCTTCCTTGAGGGAGAATGAGCCGGACGTTTCCCGTTTGGGAAAAAGTCTCTGCCGAGAAAGGACACGATCACATGTCCCGTCCCTGAGAAAGCACAGAATCCAAGCTCTGCGGTGCCTATGAATAGGGTGCCCAGGGAAGGTAAAGACCAGCAAGAGCTTTCTGGGCTAGCACCTTCCTTGTGGGAGAAGGAGCCGGACGTTTCCACTTTCGGAAAAAGGCTCTGCCGAGAACGGACACGATGACATGTCCCGTCTCTGGGAAAGCACAGGTCCCAAGCGCTGCTGTGCCTATGAATAGGGTGCATGGGGAAGGTGAAGACCAGCAACAGCTTTCAGGGCTGGCCCCTTCCTTGTGGGAGAAGGAGCCGGACGTTTTCCTTTTGGGAAAAAGTGTCTGCCGAGAAAGGACACGATGACATGTCCCGTCTCTGGGAAAGCATAGATCGCAAACGCTGCTGTGCTTATTAATAGGCTGCCCAGGGAAGGTGAAGACCAGCAACAGCTTTCAGGGCTAGCACCTTCACTGTGGGAGAAGGAGCCGGACTTTTCCCGTTTGGGAAAAAGCTCTGCCGAGAACGGACACGATGACATGTCCCGTCTCTGGGAAAGCACAGGTCCCAAGCGTTGCTGTGCTTATTAATAGGCTGCCCAGGGAAGGTGAAGACCAGCAACAACTTTTAGGGCTGGCCCCTTCCTTGTGGCAGAAGGAGCCGGACGTTTCCCGTTTGGGAAAAAAGCTCTGCCGAGAAAGGACACGATGACATCTCCCGTCCCTGAGAAAGCACAGATCCGAAGCGCTGCTGTGCGTGTGAATAGGGTGCACGGGGAAGGTGAAGACCAGCAACAGCTTTCAGGGCTAGCACCTTCATTGTGGGAGAAGGAGCCGGACGTTTCCCATTTTGGAAAAAGGCTCTGCCGAGAAAGGACACGATGACATGTCCCGTCTCTGGGAAAGCACAGATCCCAAGCGTTGCTGTGCTTATTAATAGGCTGCCCAGGGAAGGTGAAGACCAGCAACAGCTTTCTGGGCTAGCACCTTCATTGTGGGAGAAGGAGCCGGACGTTTCCCGTTTGGGAAAAAGGCTCTGCCGAGAACGGACATGATGATATGTCCCGTCTCTGGGAAAGCACAGATCCCAAACGCTGCTGTGCCTCTGAATATGCTGCCCAGGGAACGTGAAGAGCAGAAAAAACTTTCAGGGCTAACACCTTCATTGTGGGAGAATGAGCTGGACGTTTCCCGTTTGCGAAAAAGGCTCTGCCGAGAAAGGACATGATGACATGTCCCGTCTCTGGGAAAGCACAGATCCCAAGCGCTGCTGTGCCTGTGAATACGGTGCCAAGGGAAGGTGAAGACCAGCAACAGCTTTCAGGGCTGGCCCCTTCCTTGTGGGAGAAGGAGCCAGACGTTTCCCGTTTGGGAAAAAGGCTCTGCCGAGAAAGGACATGATGACATGTCCCGTCTCTGGGAAAGCACAGATCCCTAGTGATGTTCTGCCTCTGAATATGCTGCCAAGGGAAGGTGAAGACCAGCAACAGATTTCAGGGCTTGCCCCTTCCTTGTGGCAGAAGGAGCCGGACGTTTCCCGTTTGGGAAAAAAGCTCTGCCGAGAAAGGACACGATGACATCTCCCGTCCCTGAGAAAGCACAGATCCCAAGCGCTGCTGTGCCTGTCAATAGGGTGCACGGGGAAGGTGAAGACCAGCAACAGCTTTCTGGGCTAACACCTTCATTGTGGGAGAAGGAGCCGGAAGTTTCCCATTTTGGAAAAAGGCTCTGCCGAGAACGGACACGATGACATGTACCGTCTCTGGGAAAGCACAGATCCCAAGCGTTGCTGTGCTTATTAATAGGCTGCCCAGGGAAGGTGAAGGCCAGCAACAGCTTTAAGGGCTGGCCCCTTCCTTGTGGCAGAAGGAGCCGGACTTTTCCCATTTCGGAAAAATACTCTGCCAAGAACGGACAGGATGACATGTCCCGTCTCTGGGAAAGCACAGATCCCAAGCGCTGCTGTGCCTGTGAATAGGCTGCCCAGGGAAGGTGAAGACCAGCAACAGCTTTCAGTGCTGGACGCTTCCTTGTGGGAGAAGGAGCCGGACGTTTCCCGTTTGGGAAAAAGTCTCTGCCGAGAAAGGACACAATCACATGTCCTGTCTCTGGGAAAGCACAGGTCCCAAGCGCTACTCTGCCTATGAATAGGCTGCCCAGGGAAGGTGAAGAGCAGCAACAGCTCTTAGGGCTTGCCCCTTCATTGTGGGAGAAGCAGCCGGACGTTTCTCTTTTGGAAAAAGGCTCTGCCGAGAACGGACACGATGACATGTCCCGTCTCTGGGAAAGCACAGAGCCCATGCGCTGCTGTGCCTATGTAAAGGGTGCATGGGGAAGGTGAAGACCAGCAGCAGCTTTCAGGGCTGGCCCCTTCCTTGTGGGAGAATGAGCCGGACGTTTCCCTTTTGGGAAAAAGGCTCTGCCGAGAAAGGACACGATCACATGTCCCGTCCCTGAGAAAGCACAGAATCCAAGCTCTGCGGTGCCTATGAATAGGGTGCCCAGGGAAGGTGAAGACCAGCAACAGCTTTCTGGGCTAGCACCTTCCTTGTGGGAGAAGGAGCCGGACGTGTCCACTTTCGGAAAAAGGCTCTGCCGAGAACGGACACGATGACATGTCCCGTCTCTGGGAAAGCACAGATCCCAAGCGTTGCTGTGCTTATTAATACGCTGCCCAGGGAAGGTGAAGTCCAGCAACAGCTTTAAGGGCTGGCCCCTTCCTTGTGGGAGAAGGAGCCGGACGTTTCCCATTTCGGAAAAAGGCTCTGCCGAGAACGGACACGATGACATGTCCCGTCTCTGGGAAAGCACAGATCCCTAGTGATGTTCTGCCTGTCAATAGGGTGCACGGGGAAGGTGAAGAGCAGCAACAGCTTTCAGGGCTGGCCCCTTCCTTGTGGCAGAAGGAGCCGGACGTTTCCCGTTTGGGAAAAATACTCTGCCGAGAATGGACACGATGACATGTCCCGTCTCTGGGAAAGCACAGAGCCCAAGCGTTGCTGTGCTTATTAATAGGCTGCCCAGGGAAGGTGAAGACCAGCAACAGCCTTCAGGGCTAGCACCTTCACTGTGGGACAAGGAGCCGGACGTTTCCCGTTTGGGAAAAAGCTCTACCGAGAAAGGACACGATGACATGTCCCGTCTCTGGGAAAGCACAGGTCCCAAGCATTGCTGTGCTTATTAATAGGCTGCCCAGGGAAGGTGAAGACCAGCAACAACTTTTAGGGCTGGCCCCTTCCTTGTGGCAGAAGGAGCCGGACGTTTCCCGTTTGGGAAAAAAGCTCTGCCGAGAAAGGACACGATGACATCTCCCGTCCCTGAGAAAGCACAGATCCCAAGCGCTGCTGTGCGTGTGAATAGGGTGCACGGGGAAGGTGAAGACCAGCAACAGCTTTCAGGGCTAGCACCTTCATTGTGGGAGAAGGATCCGGACGTTTCACATTTTGGAAAAAGGCTCTGCCGAGAAAGGACATGATGACATGTCCCGTCTCTGGAAAAGCACAGATCCCAAGCGCTGCTGTGCTTATTAATAGGCTGCCCAGGGAAGGTGAAGACCAGCAGGAGCTTTCAGGGCTTGCCCCTTCCTTGTGGGAGAAGGAGCCGGACGTTTCCCTTTTGGGAAAAAGTCTCTGCCGAGAAAGGACACGATGACATGTCCCGTCTCTGGGAAAGCACAGATCCCAAGCGCTGCTGTGCCTGTGAATAGGGTGCATGGGGAAGGTGAAGACCAGCAACAGCTTTCAGGGCTGGCCCCTTCCTTGTGGGAGAAGGAGCCGGACGTTTCCCGTTTGGGAAAAAGGCTCTGCTGAGAAAGTACATGATGACATGTCCCGTCTCTGGGAAAGCACAGATCCCTAGTGATGTTCTGCCTCTGAATATGCTGCCAAGGGAAGGTGAAGAGCAGCAACAGCTTTCAGGGCTGGCCCCTTCCTTGTGGCAGAAGGAGCCGGACGTTTCCCGTTTTGGAAAAATACTCTGCCGAGAATGGACACGATGACATGTCCCGTCTCTGGGAAAGCACAGAGCCCAAGCGTTGCTGTGCTTATTAATAGGCTGCCCGGGGAAGGTGAAGACCAGCAACAGCTTCAAGGGCTAGCACCTTCACTGTGGGAGAAGGAGCCGGATTTTTCCCGTTTGGGAAAAAGCTCTGCCGAGAACGGACACGATGACATGTCCCATCTCTGAGAAAGCATAGATCGCAAGCGCTGCTGTGCTTATTAATAGGCTGCCCAGGGAAGGTGAAGTCCAGCAACAGCTTTCAGGGCTGGCCCCTTCCTTGTGGCAGAAGGAGCCGGACGTTTCCCGTTTGGGAAAAAGGCTCTGCCGAGAACGGACAGGATGACATGTCCCGTCTCTGGGAAAGCACAGATCCCATGCGCTGCTGTGCCTAAGTATAGGGTGCATGGGGAAGGTGAAGACCAGCAGCAGCTTTCAGGGCTGGCCCCTTCCTTGTGGCAGAAGGAGCCGGACGTTTCCCTTTTGGGAAAAAGGCTCTGCCGAGAAAGGAGACGATCACATGGACCGTCCCTGAGAAAGCACAGAATCCAAGCTCTCCGGTGCCTATGAATAGGGTGCCCAGGGAAGGTAAAGACCAGCAACAGCTTTCAGGGCTAGCACCTTCCTTGTGGGAGAAGGAGCCGGACGTTTCCACTTTCGGAAAAAGGCTCTGCCGAGAACGGACAGGATGACATGTCCCGTCTCTGAGAAAGCACAGGTCCCAAGCGCTGCTGTGCCTATGAATAGGGTGCATGGGGAAGGTGAAGACCAGCAACAGCTTTCAGGGCTAGCACCTTCCTTGTGGCAGAAGGAATCGGATGTTTCCCTTTTGGGAAAAAGGCTCTGCCGAGAACGGACACGATGACATGTCCCGTCTCTGAGAAAGCATAGATTGCAAGCGCTGCTGTGCTTATTAATAGGCTGCCCAGGGAAGGTGAAGTCCAGCAGGAGCTTTCAGTGCTGGCCTCTTCCTTGTGGCAGAAGGAGCCGGACGTTTCCCGTTTGGGAAAAAGGCTCTGCCGAGAACGGACACGATGACATGTCCCGTCTCTGGGAAAGCACAGATCCCTAGTGATGTTCTGCCTGTGAATAGGGTGCACGGGGAAGGTGAAGAGCAGCAACAGCTTTCAGGGCTGGCCCCTTCCTTGTGGCAGAAGGAGCCGGACATTTCCCGTTTTGGAAAAATACTCTGCCGAGAATGGACACGATGACATGTCCCGTCTCTGGGAAAGCACAGATCCCAAGCGTTGCTGTGCTTATTAATAGGCTGCCCAGGGAAGGTGAAGACCAGCAACAACTTTTAGGGCTGGCCCCTTCCTTGTGGCAGAAGGAGCCGGACGTTTCCCGTTTGGGAAAAAAGCTCTGCCGAGAAAGGACACGATGACATCTCCCGTCCCTGAGAAAGCACAGATCCCAAGCGCTGCTGTGCGTGTGAATAGGGTGCACGGGGAAGGTGAAGACCAGCAACAGCTTTCAGGGCTAGCACCTTCATTGTGGGAGAAGGATCCGGACGTTTCACATTTTGGAAAAAGGCTCTGCCGAGAAAGGACATGATGACATGTCCCGTCTCTGGAAAAGCACAGATCCCAAGCGCTGCTGTGCTTATTAATAGGCTGCCCAGGGAAGGTGAAGACCAGCAGGAGCTTTCAGGGCTGGCCCCTTCCTTGTGGGAGAAGGAGCCGGACGTTTCCCTTTTGGGAAAAAGTCTCTGCCGAGAAAGGACACGATGACATGTCCCGTCTCTGGGAAAGCACAGATCCCAAGCGCTGCTGTGCCTGTGAATAGGGTGCATGGGGAAGGTGAAGACCAGCAACAGCTTTCAGGGCTGGCCCCTTCCTTGTGGGAGAAGGAGCCGGACGTTTCCCGTTTGGGAAAAAGGCTCTGCTGAGAAAGGACATGATGACATGTCCCGTCTCTGGGAAAGCACAGATCCCTAGTGATGTTCTGCCTCTGAATATGCTGCCAAGGGAAGGTGAAGAGCAGCAACAGCTTTCAGGGCTGGCCCCTTCCTTGTGGCAGAAGGAGCCGGACGTTTCCCGTTTTGGAAAAATACTCTGCCGAGAATGGACACGATGACATGTCCCGTCTCTGGGAAAGCACAGAGCCCAAGCGTTGCTGTGCTTATTAATAGGCTGCCCGGGGAAGGTGAAGACCAGCAATAGCTTCAAGGGCTAGCACTTTCACTGTGGGAGAAGGAGCCGGATTTTTCCCGTTTGGGAAAAAGCTCTGCCGAGAACGGACACGATGACATGTCCCATCTCTGAGAAAGCATAGATCGCAAGCGCTGCTGTGCTTATTAATAGGCTGCCCAGGGAAGGTGAAGTCCAGCAGGAGCTTTCAGGGCTGGCCCCTTCCTTGTGGCAGAAGGAGCCGGACGTTTCCCGTTTGGGAAAAAGGCTCTGCCGAGAACGGACACGATGACATGTCCCGTCTCTGGGAAAGCACAGATCCCATGCGCTGCTGTGCCTAAGTATAGGGTGCATGGGGAAGGTGAAGACCAGCAGCAGCTTTCAGGGCTGGCCCCTTCCTTGTGGCAGAAGGAGCCGGACGTTTCCCTTTTGGGAAAAAGGCTCTGCCGAGAAAGGAGACGATCACATGTCCCGTCCCTGAGAAAGCACAGAATCCAAGCTCTCCGGTGCCTATGAATAGGGTGCCCAGGGAAGGTAAAGACCAGCAACAGCTTTCAGGGCTAGCACCTTCCTTGTGGGAGAAGGAGCCGGACGTTTCCACTTTCGGAAAAAGGCTCTGCCGAGAACGGACAGGATGACATGTCCCGTCTCTGAGAAAGCACAGGTCCCAAGCGCTGCTGTGCCTGTGAATAGGGTGCATGGGGAAGGTGAAGACCAGCAACAGCTTTCAGGGCTAGCACCTTCCTTGTGGCAGAAGGAGCCGGACGTTTCCCTTTTGGGAAAAAGGCTCTGCCGAGAACGGACACGATGACATGTCCCGTCTCTGAGAAAGCATAGATTGCAAGCGCTGCTGTGCTTATTAATAGGCTGCCCAGGGAAGGTGAAGTCCAGCAGGAGCTTTCAGTGCTGGCCTCTTCCTTGTGGCAGAAGGAGCCGGACGTTTCCCGTTTGGGAAAAAGGCTCTGCCGAGAACGGACACGATGACATGTCCCGTCTCTGGGAAAGCACAGATCCCTAGTGATGTTCTGCCTGTGAATAGGGTGCACGGGGAAGGTGAAGAGCAGCAACAGCTTTCAGGGCTGGCCCCTTCCTTGTGGCAGAAGGAGCCGGACATTTCCCGTTTTGGAAAAATACTCTGCCGAGAATGGACACGATGACATGTCCCGTCTCTGGGAAAGCACAGATCCCAAGCGTTGCTGTGCTTATTAATAGGCTGCCCAGGGAAGGTGAAGACCAGCAACAACTTTTAGGGCTGGCCCCTTCCTTGTGGCAGAAGGAGCCGGACGTTTCCCGTTTGGGAAAAAAGCTCTGCCGAGAAAGGACACGATGACATCTCCCGTCCCTGAGAAAGCACAGATCCCAAGCGCTGCTGTGCGTGTGAATAGGGTGCACGGGGAAGGTGAAGACCAGCAACAGCTTTCAGGGCTAGCACCTTCATTGTGGGAGAAGGATCCGGACGTTTCACATTTTGGAAAAAGGCTCTGCCGAGAAAGGACATGATGACATGTCCCGTCTCTGGAAAAGCACAGATCCCAAGCGCTGCTGTGCTTATTAATAGGCTGCCCAGGGAAGGTGAAGACCAGCAGGAGCTTTCAGGGCTGGCCCCTTCCTTGTGGGAGAAGGAGCCGGACGTTTCCCTTTTGGGAAAAAGTCTCTGCCGAGAAAGGACACGATGACATGTCCCGTCTCTGGGAAAGCACAGATCCCAAGCGCTGCTGTGCCTGTGAATAGGGTGCATGGGAAAGGTGAAGACCAGCAACAGCTTTCAGGGCTGGCCCCTTCCTTGTGGGAGAAGGAGCCGGACGTTTCCCGTTTGGGAAAAAGGCTCTGCTGAGAAAGGACATGATGACATGTCCCGTCTCTGGGAAAGCACAGATCCCTAGTGATGTTCTGCCTCTGAATATGCTGCCAAGGGAAGGTGAAGAGCAGCAACAGCTTTCAGGGCTGGCCCCTTCCTTGTGGCAGAAGGAGCCGGACGTTTCCCGTTTTGGAAAAATACTCTGCCGAGAATGGACACGATGACATGTCCCGTCTCTGGGAAAGCACAGAGCCCAAGCGTTGCTGTGCTTATTAATAGGCTGCCCGGGGAAGGTGAAGACCAGCAACAGCTTCAAGGGCTAGCACCTTCACTGTGGGAGAAGGAGCCGGATTTTTCCCGTTTGGGAAAAAGCTCTGCCGAGAACGGACACGATGACATGTCCCATCTCTGAGAAAGCATAGATCGCAAGCGCTGCTGTGCTTATTAATAGGCTGCCCAGGGAAGGTGAAGTCCAGCAGGAGCTTTCAGTGCTGGCCCCTTCCTTGTGGCAGAAGGAGCCGGACGTTTCCCGTTTGGGAAAAAGGCTCTGCCGAGAACGGACACGATGACATGTCCCGTCTCTGGGAAAGCACAGATCCCATGCGCTGCTGTGCCTAAGTATAGGGTGCATGGGGAAGGTGAAGACCAGCAGCAGCTTTCAGGGCTGGCCCCTTCCTTGTGGCAGAAGGAGCCGGACGTTTCCCGTTTGGGAAAATGTCTCTGCCGAGAAAGGACACGATCACATGTCCCGTCCCTGAGAAAGCACAGAATCCAAGCTCTGCGGTGCCTATGAATAGGGTGCCCAGGGAAGGTAAAGACCAGCAAGAGCTTTCTGGGCTAGCACCTTCCTTGTGGGAGAAGGAGCCGGACGTTTCCACTTTCGGAAAAAGGCTCTGCCGAGAACGGACACGATGACATGTCCCGTCTGTGGGAAAGCACAGGTCCCAAGCGCTGCTGTGCCTATGAATAGGGTGCATGGGGAAGGTGAAGACCAGCAACAGCTTTCAGGGCTAGCACCTTCCTTGTGGCAGAAGGAATCGGACGTTTCCCTTTTGGGAAAAAGGCTCTGCCGAGAACGGACACGATGACATGTCCCGTCTCTGGGAAAGCATAGATCGCGAGCGCTGCTGTGGTTATTAATAGGCTGCCCAGGGAAGGTGAAGACCAGCAACAGGTTTCTGGGCTAGCACCTTCACTGTGGGAGAAGGAGCCGGACGTTTCCCGTTTGGGAAAAAGCTCTGCCGAGAACGGACACGATGACATGTCCCGTCTCTGGGAAAGCACAGGTCCCAAGCGTTGCTGTGCTTATTAATAGGCTGCCCAGGGAAGGTGAAGACCAGCAAAAACTTTTAGGGCTGGCCCCTTCCTTCTGGCAGAAGGAGCCGGACTTTTCCCGTTTGGGAAAAAAGCTCTGCCGAGAAAGGACACGATGACATCTCCCGTCCCTGAGAAAGCACAGATCCGAAGCGCTGCTGTGCGTGTGAATAGGGTGCACGGGGAAGGTGAAGACCAGCAACAGCTTTCAGGGCTAGCACCTTCATTGTGGGAGAAGGATCCGGACGTTTCACATTTTGGAAAAAGGCTCTGCCGAGAAAGGACATGATGACATGTCCCGTCTCTGGAAAAGCACAGATCCCAAGCGCTGCTGTGCTTATTATTAGGCTGCCCAGGGAAGGTGAAGACCAGCAGGAGCTTTCAGGGCTGGCCCCTTCCTTGTGGGAGAAGGAGCCGGACGTTTCCCTTTTGGGAAAAAGTCTCTGCCGAGAAAGGACACGATGACATGTCCCGTCTCTGGGAAAGCACAGATCCCAAGCGCTGCTGTGCCTGTGAATAGGGTGCATGGGAAAGGTGAAGACCAGCAACAGCTTTCAGGGCTGGCCCCTTCCTTGTGGGAGAAGGAGCCGGACGTTTCCCGTTTGGGAAAAAGGCTCTGCTGAGAAAGGACATGATGACATGTCCCGTCTCTGGGAAAGCACAGATCCCTAGTGATGTTCTGCCTCTGAATATGCTGCCAAGGGAAGGTGAAGAGCAGCAACAGCTTTCAGGGCTGGCCCCTTCCTTGTGGCAGAAGGAGCCGGACGTTTCCCGTTTTGGAAAAATACTCTGCCGAGAATGGACACGATGACATGTCCCGTCTCTGGGAAAGCACAGAGCCCAAGCGTTGCTGTGCTTATTAATAGGCTGCCCGGGGAAGGTGAAGACCAGCAACAGCTTCAAGGGCTAGCACCTTCACTGTGGGAGAAGGAGCCGGATTTTTCCCGTTTGGGAAAAAGCTCTGCCGAGAACGGACACGATGACATGTCCCATCTCTGAGAAAGCATAGATCGCAAGCGCTGCTGTGCTTATTAATAGGCTGCCCAGGGAAGGTGAAGTCCAGCAGGAGCTTTCAGTGCTGGCCCCTTCCTTGTGGCAGAAGGAGCCGGACGTTTCCCGTTTGGGAAAAAGGCTCTGCCGAGAACGGACACGATGACATGTCCCGTCTCTGGGAAAGCACAGATCCCATGCGCTGCTGTGCCTAAGTATAGGGTGCATGGGGAAGGTGAAGACCAGCAGCAGCTTTCAGGGCTGGCCCCTTCCTTGTGGCAGAAGGAGCCGGACGTTTCCCGTTTGGGAAAAAGTCTCTGCCGAGAAAGGACACGATCACATGTCCCGTCCCTGAGAAAGCACAGAATCCAAGCTCTGCGGTGCCTATGAATAGGGTGCCCAGGGAAGGTAAAGACCAGCAAGAGCTTTCTGGGCTAGCACCTTCCTTGTGGGAGAAGGAGCCGGACGTTTCCACTTTCGGAAAAAGGCTCTGCCGAGAACGGACACGATGACATGTCCCGTCTGTGGGAAAGCACAGGTCCCAAGCGCTGCTGTGCCTATGAATAGGGTGCATGGGGAAGGTGAAGACCAGCAACAGCTTTCAGGGCTAGCACCTTCCTTGTGGCAGAAGGAATCGGACGTTTCCCTTTTGGGAAAAAGGCTCTGCCGAGAACGGACACGATGACATGTCCCGTCTCTGGGAAAGCATAGATCGCGAGCGCTGCTGTGGTTATTAATAGGCTGCCCAGGGAAGGTGAAGACCAGCAACAGGTTTCTGGGCTAGCACCTTCACTGTGGGAGAAGGAGCCGGACTTTTCCCGTTTGGGAAAAAGCTCTGCCGAGAACGGACACGATGACATGTCCCGTCTCTGGGAAAGCACAGGTCCCAAGCGTTGCTGTGCTTATTAATAGGCTGCCCAGGGAAGGTGAAGACCAGCAAAAACTTTTAGGGCTGGCCCCTTCCTTCTGGCAGAAGGAGCCGGACTTTTCCCGTTTGGGAAAAAAGCTCTGCCGAGAAAGGACACGATGACATCTCCCGTCCCTGAGAAAGCACAGATCCGAAGCGCTGCTGTGCGTGTGAATAGGGTGCACGGGGAAGGTGAAGACCAGCAACAGCTTTCAGGGCTAGCACCTTCATTGTGGGAGAAGGAGCCGGACGTTTCCCATTTTGGAAAAAGCCACTGCCGAGAAAGGACATGATGACATGTCCCGTCTCTGGAAAAGCACAGATCCCAAGCGCTGCTGTTCGTATTAATAGGCTGCCCAGGGAAGGTGAAGACCAGCAGGAGCTTTCAGGGCTGGCCCCTTCCTTGTGGGAGAAGGAGCCGGACGTTTCCCTTTTGGGAAAAAGTCTCTGCCGAGAAAGGACACGATGACATGTCCCGTCTCTGGGAAAGCACAGAATCCAAGCTCTGCGGTGCCTATGAATAGGGTGCCCAGGGAAGGTAAAGACCAACAAGAGCTTTCAGTGCTGGCCTCTTCCTTGTGGCAGAAGGAGCCGGACGTTTCCCGTTTGGGAAAAAGGCTCTGCCGAGAACGGACACGATGACATGTCCCGTCTCTGGGAAAGCACAGATCCCTAGTGATGTTCTGCCTGTGAATAGGGTGCACGGGGAAGGTGAAGAGCAGCAACAGCTTTCAGGGCTGGCCCCTTCCTTGTGGCAGAAGGAGCCGGACATTTCCCGTTTTGGAAAAATACTCTGCCGAGAATGGACACGATGACATGTCCCGTCTCTGGGAAAGCACAGATCCCAAGCGTTGCTGTGCTTATTAATAGGCTGCCCAGGGAAGGTGAAGACCAGCAACAACTTTTAGGGCTGGCCCCTTCCTTGTGGCAGAAGGAGCCGGACGTTTCCCGTTTGGGAAAAAAGCTCTGCCGAGAAAGGACACGATGACATCTCCCGTCCCTGAGAAAGCACAGATCCCAAGCGCTGCTGTGCGTGTGAATAGGGTGCACGGGGAAGGTGAAGACCAGCAACAGCTTTCAGGGCTAGCACCTTCATTGTGGGAGAAGGATCCGGACGTTTCACATTTTGGAAAAAGGCTCTGCCGAGAAAGGACATGATGACATGTCCCGTCTCTGGAAAAGCACAGATCCCAAGCGCTGCTGTGCTTATTAATAGGCTGCCCAGGGAAGGTGAAGACCAGCAGGAGCTTTCAGGGCTGGCCCCTTCCTTGTGGGAGAAGGAGCCGGACGTTTCCCTTTTGGGAAAAAGTCTCTGCCGAGAAAGGACACGATGACATGTCCCGTCTCTGGGAAAGCACAGATCCCAAGCGCTGCTGTGCCTGTGAATAGGGTGCATGGGAAAGGTGAAGACCAGCAACAGCTTTCAGGGCTGGCCCCTTCCTTGTGGGAGAAGGAGCCGGACGTTTCCCGTTTGGGAAAAAGGCTCTGCTGAGAAAGGACATGATGACATGTCCCGTCTCTGGGAAAGCACAGATCCCTAGTGATGTTCTGCCTCTGAATATGCTGCCAAGGGAAGGTGAAGAGCAGCAACAGCTTTCAGGGCTGGCCCCTTCCTTGTGGCAGAAGGAGCCGGACGTTTCCCGTTTTGGAAAAATACTCTGCCGAGAATGGACACGATGACATGTCCCGTCTCTGGGAAAGCACAGAGCCCAAGCGTTGCTGTGCTTATTAATAGGCTGCCCGGGGAAGGTGAAGACCAGCAACAGCTTCAAGGGCTAGCACCTTCACTGTGGGAGAAGGAGCCGGATTTTTCCCGTTTGGGAAAAAGCTCTGCCGAGAACGGACACGATGACATGTCCCATCTCTGAGAAAGCATAGATCGCAAGCGCTGCTGTGCTTATTAATAGGCTGCCCAGGGAAGGTGAAGTCCAGCAGGAGCTTTCAGTGCTGGCCCCTTCCTTGTGGCAGAAGGAGCCGGACGTTTCCCGTTTGGGAAAAAGGCTCTGCCGAGAACGGACACGATGACATGTCCCGTCTCTGGGAAAGCACAGATCCCATGCGCTGCTGTGCCTAAGTATAGGGTGCATGGGGAAGGTGAAGACCAGCAGCAGCTTTCAGGGCTGGCCCCTTCCTTGTGGCAGAAGGAGCCGGACGTTTCCCGTTTGGGAAAAAGTCTCTGCCGAGAAAGGACATGATCACATGTCCCGTCCCTGAGAAAGCACAGAATCCAAGCTCTGCGGTGCCTATGAATAGGGTGCCCAGGGAAGGTAAAGACCAGCAAGAGCTTTCTGGGCTAGCACCTTCCTTGTGGGAGAAGGAGCCGGACGTTTCCACTTTCGGAAAAAGGCTCTGCCGAGAACGGACACGATGACATGTCCCGTCTGTGGGAAAGCACAGGTCCCAAGCGCTGCTGTGCCTATGAATAGGGTGCATGGGGAAGGTGAAGACCAGCAACAGCTTTCAGGGCTAGCACCTTCCTTGTGGCAGAAGGAATCGGACGTTTCCCTTTTGGGAAAAAGGCTCTGCCGAGAACGGACACGATGACATGTCCCGTCTCTGGGAAAGCATAGATCGCGAGCGCTGCTGTGGTTATTAATAGGCTGCCCAGGGAAGGTGAAGACCAGCAACAGGTTTCTGGGCTAGCACCTTCACTGTGGGAGAAGGAGCCGGACGTTTCCCGTTTGGGAAAAAGCTCTGCCGAGAACGGACACGATGACATGTCCCGTCTCTGGGAAAGCACAGGTCCCAAGCGTTGCTGTGCTTATTAATAGGCTGCCCAGGGAAGGTGAAGACCAGCAAAAACTTTTAGGGCTGGCCCCTTCCTTCTGGCAGAAGGAGCCGGACTTTTCCCGTTTGGGAAAAAAGCTCTGCCGAGAAAGGACACGATGACATCTCCCGTCCCTGAGAAAGCACAGATCCGAAGCGCTGCTGTGCGTGTGAATAGGGTGCACGGGGAAGGTGAAGACCAGCAACAGCTTTCAGGGCTAGCACCTTCATTGTGGGAGAAGGATCCGGACGTTTCACATTTTGGAAAAAGGCTCTGCCGAGAAAGGACATGATGACATGTCCCGTCTCTGGAAAAGCACAGATCCCAAGCGCTGCTGTGCTTATTAATAGGCTGCCCAGGGAAGGTGAAGACCAGCAGGAGCTTTCAGGGCTGGCCCCTTCCTTGTGGGAGAAGGAGCCGGACGTTTCCCTTTTGGGAAAAAGTCTCTGCCGAGAAAGGACACGATGACATGTCCCGTCTCTGGGAAAGCACAGATCCCAAGCGCTGCTGTGCCTGTGAATAGGGTGCATGGGAAAGGTGAAGACCAGCAACAGCTTTCAGGGCTGGCCCCTTCCTTGTGGGAGAAGGAGCCGGACGTTTCCCGTTTTGGAAAAATACTCTGCCGAGAATGGACACGATGACATGTCCCGTCTCTGGGAAAGCACAGAGCCCAAGCGTTGCTGTGCTTATTAATAGGCTGCCCGGGGAAGGTGAAGACCAGCAACAGCTTCAAGGGCTAGCACCTTCACTGTGGGAGAAGGAGCCGGATTTTTCCCGTTTGGGAAAAAGCTCTGCCGAGAACGGACACGATGACATGTCCCATCTCTGAGAAAGCATAGATCGCAAGCGCTGCTGTGCTTATTAATAGGCTGCCCAGGGAAGGTGAAGTCCAGCAGGAGCTTTCAGTGCTGGCCCCTTCCTTGTGGCAGAAGGAGCCGGACGTTTCCCGTTTGGGAAAAAGGCTCTGCCGAGAACGGACACGATGACATGTCCCGTCTCTGGGAAAGCACAGATCCCATGCGCTGCTGTGCCTAAGTATAGGGTGCATGGGGAAGGTGAAGACCAGCAGCAGCTTTCAGGGCTGGCCCCTTCCTTGTGGCAGAAGGAGCCGGACGTTTCCCGTTTGGGAAAAAGTCTCTGCCGAGAAAGGACACGATCACATGTCCCGTCCCTGAGAAAGCACAGAATCCAAGCTCTGCGGTGCCTATGAATAGGGTGCCCAGGGAAGGTAAAGACCAGCAAGAGCTTTCTGGGCTAGCACCTTCCTTGTGGGAGAAGGAGCCGGACGTTTCCACTTTCGGAAAAAGGCTCTGCCGAGAACGGACACGATGACATGTCCCGTCTGTGGGAAAGCACAGGTCCCAAGCGCTGCTGTGCCTATGAATAGGGTGCATGGGGAAGGTGAAGACCAGCAACAGCTTTCAGGGCTAGCACCTTCCTTGTGGCAGAAGGAATCGGACGTTTCCCTTTTGGGAAAAAGGCTCTGCCGAGAACGGACACGATGACATGTCCCGTCTCTGGGAAAGCATAGATCGCGAGCGCTGCTGTGGTTATTAATAGGCTGCCCAGGGAAGGTGAAGACCAGCAACAGGTTTCTGGGCTAGCACCTTCACTGTGGGAGAAGGAGCCGGACTTTTCCCGTTTGGGAAAAAGCTCTGCCGAGAACGGACACGATGACATGTCCCGTCTCTGGGAAAGCACAGGTCCCAAGCGTTGCTGTGCTTATTAATAGGCTGCCCAGGGAAGGTGAAGACCAGCAAAAACTTTTAGGGCTGGCCCCTTCCTTCTGGCAGAAGGAGCCGGACTTTTCCCGTTTGGGAAAAAAGCTCTGCCGAGAAAGGACACGATGACATCTCCCGTCCCTGAGAAAGCACAGATCCGAAGCGCTGCTGTGCGTGTGAATAGGGTGCACGGGGAAGGTGAAGACCAGCAACAGCTTTCAGGGCTAGCACCTTCATTGTGGGAGAAGGAGCCGGACGTTTCCCATTTTGGAAAAAGCCACTGCCGAGAAAGGACATGATGACATGTCCCGTCTCTGGAAAAGCACAGATCCCAAGCGCTGCTGTTCGTATTAATAGGCTGCCCAGGGAAGGTGAAGACCAGCAGGAGCTTTCAGGGCTGGCCCCTTCCTTGTGGGAGAAGGAGCCGGACGTTTCCCTTTTGGGAAAAAGTCTCTGCCGAGAAAGGACACGATGACATGTCCCGTCTCTGGGAAAGCACAGAATCCAAGCTCTGCGGTGCCTATGAATAGGGTGCCCAGGGAAGGTAAAGACCAGCAAGAGCTTTCAGGGCTGGCCCCTTCCTTGTGGGAGAAGGAGCCGGACGTTTCCCGTTTGGGAAAAAAGCTCTGCCGAGAAAGGACACGATGACATCTCCCGTCCCTGAGAAAGCACAGATCCCAAGCGCTGCTGTGCGTGTGAATAGGGTGCACGGGGAAGGTGAAGACCAGCAACAGCTTTCAGGGCTAGCACCTTCATTGTGGGAGAAGGATCCGGACGTTTCACATTTTGGAAAAAGGCTCTGCCGAGAAAGGACATGATGACATGTCCCGTCTCTGGAAAAGCACAGATCCCAAGCGCTGCTGTGCTTATTAATAGGCTGCCCAGGGAAGGTGAAGACCAGCAGGAGCTTTCAGGGCTGGCCCCTTCCTTGTGGGAGAAGGAGCCGGACGTTTCCCTTTTGGGAAAAAGTCTCTGCCGAGAAAGGACACGATGACATGTCCCGTCTCTGGGAAAGCACAGATCCCTAGTGATGTTCTGCCTCTGAATATGCTGCCAAGGGAAGGTGAAGAGCAGCAACAGCTTTCAGGGCTGGCCCCTTCCTTGTGGCAGAAGGAGCCGGACGTTTCCTGTTTTGGAAAAATACTCTGCCGAGAATGGACACGATGACATGTCCCGTCTCTGGGAAAGCACAGAGCCCAAGCGTTGCTGTGCTTATTAATAGGCTGCCCGGGGAAGGTGAAGACCAGCAACAGCTTCAAGGGCTAGCACCTTCACTGTGGGAGAAGGAGCCGGATTTTTCCCGTTTGGGAAAAAGTCTCTGCCGAGAAAGGACACGATCACATGTCCCGTCCCTGAGAAAGCACAGAATCCAAGCTCTGCGGTGCCTATGAATAGGGTGCCCAGGGAAGGTAAAGACCAGCAAGAGCTTTCAGGGCTGGCCCCTTCCTTGTGGCAGAAGGAGCCGGACGTTTCCCGTTTGGGAAAAAGGCTCTGCCGAGAACGGACACGATGACATGTCCCGTCTGTGGGAAAGCACAGGTCCCAAGCGCTGCTGTGCCTATGAATAGGGTGCATGGGGAAGGTGAAGACCAGCAACAGCTTTCAGGGCTAGCACCTTCCTTGTGGCAGAAGGAATCGGACGTTTCCCTTTTGGGAAAAAGGCTCTGCCGAGAACGGACACGATGACATGTCCCGTCTCTGGGAAAGCACAGATCCCAAGCGCTGCTGTGCCTATGTATAGGGTGCATGGGGAAGGTGAAGACCAGCAAGAGCTTTCAGGGCTGGCCCCTTCCTTGTGGGAGAAGGAGCCGGACGTTTCCCTTTTGGGAAAAAGTCTCTGCCGAGAAAGGAGACGATCACATGTCCCGTTCCTGAGAAAGCACAGAATCCAAGCTCTCAGGTGCCTATGAATAGGGTGCCCAGAGAAGGTAAAGACCAGCAACAGGTTTCTGGGCTAGCACCTTCCTTGTGGGAGAAGGAGCCGGACGTTTCCCCTTTGGGAAAAAGTCTCTGCCGAGAACGGACACAATGACATGTCCCGTCTCTGGGAAAGCACAGGTCCCAAGCGCTGCTGTGCCTATGAATAGGGTGCATGGGGAAGGTGAAGACCAGCAACAGCTTTCAGGGCTAGCACCTTCCTTGTGGCAGAAGGAATCGGACGTTTCCCTTTTGGGAAAAAGGCTCTGCCGAGAACGGACACGATGACATGTCCCGTCTCTGAGAAAGCATAGATCGCAAGCGCTGCTGTGCTTATTAATAGGCTGCCCAGGGAAGGTGAAGTCCAGCAGGAGCTTTCAGTGCTGGCCCCTTCCTTGTGGCAGAAGGAGCCGGACGTTTCCCTTTTGGGAAAAAGGCTCTGCCGAGAACGGACACGATGACATGTCCCGTCTCTGGGAAAGCACAGATCCCATGCGCTGCTGTGCCTATGTATAGGGTGCATGGGGAAGGTGAAGACCAGCAAGAGCTTTCAGGGCTGGCCCCTTCCTTGTGGCAGAAGGGATCGGACGTTTCCCGTTTGGGAAAAAGGCTCTGCCGAGAACGGACACGATGACATGTCCCGTCTATGAGAAAGCATAGATCGCAAGCGCTGCTGTGCTTATTAATAGGCTGCCCAGGGAAGGTGAAGTCCAGCAGGAGCTTTCAGTGCTGGCCCCTTCCTTGTGGCAGAAGGAGCCGGACGTTTCCCGTTTGGGAAAAAGGCTCTGCCGAGAACGGACACGATGACATGTCCCGTCTCTGGGAAAGCACAGATCCCTAGTGATGTTCTGCCTGTGAATAGGGTGCACGGGGAAGGTGAAGAGCAGCAACAGCTTTCAGGGCTGGCCCCTTCCTTGTGGCAGAAGGAGCCGGACGTTTCCCGTTTTGGAAAATACTCTGCCGAGAATGGACACGATGACATGTCCCGTCTCTGGGAAAGCACAGAGCCCAAGCGTTGCTGTGCTTATTAATAGGCTGCCCAGGGAAGGTGAAGACCAGCAACAGCTTTCAGGGCTAGCACCTTCACTGTGGGAGGAGGAGCCGGACTTTTCCCGTTTGGGAAAAAGCTCTGCCGAGAACGGACACGATGACATGTCCCGTCTCTGGGAAAGCACAGGTCCCAAGCGTTGCTGTGCTTATTAATAGGCTGCGCAGGGAAGGTGAAGACCAGCAACAACTTTCAGGGCTGGCCCCTTCCTTGTGGCAGAAGGAGCCGGACGTTTCCCGTTTGGGAAAAAAGCTCTGCCGAGAAAGGACACGATGACATCTCCCGTCCCTGAGAAAGCACAGATCCCAAGCGCTGCTGTGCGTGTGAATAGGGTGCACGGGGAAGGTGAAGACCAGCAACAGCTTTCAGGGCTAGCACCATCATTGTGGGAGAAGGAGCCGGACGTTTCCCATTTTGGAAAAAGGCTCTGCCGAGAAAGGACATGATGACATGTCCCGTCTCTGGGAAAGCACAGATCCCAAGCATTGCTGTGCTTATTAATAGGCTGCCCAGGGAAGGTGAAGACCAGCAACAGCTTTCTGGGTTAGCACCTTCATTGTGGGAGAAGGAGCCGGACGTTTCGCGTTTGGGAAAAAGTCTCTGCCGAGAACGGACACGATGACATGTCCCGTCTCTGGGAAAGCACAGATCCCAAGCGCTGCTGTGCCTGTGAATAGGGTGCCAAGGGAAGGTGAAGACCAGCAACAGCTTTCAGGGCTAGCACCTTCCTTGTGGCAGAAGGAATCGGACGTTTCCCGTCTGGGAAAAAGGCTCTGCCGAGAACGGACACGATGACATGTCCCGTCTCTGGGAAAGCATAGATCGCAAGCGCTGCTGTGCTTATTAATAGGCTGCCCAGGGAAGGTGAAGACCAGCAACAGCTTTCAGGGCTAGCACCTTCACTGTGGGAGAAGGAGCCGGACTTTTCCCGTTTGGGAAAAAGCTCTGCCGAGAACGGACACGATGACATGTCCCGTCTCTGGGAAAGCACAGATCCCTAGTGATGTTCTGCCTGTGAATAGGGTGCACGGGGAAGGTGAAGAGCAGCAACAGCTTTCAGGGCTGGCCCCTTCCTTGTGGCAGAAGGAGCCGGACGTTTCCCGTTTTGGAAAAATACTCTGCCGAGAATGGACATGATGACATGTCCCGTCTCTGGGAAAGCACAGATCCCAAGCGTTGCTGTGCTTATTAATAGGCTGCCCAGGGAAGGTGAAGACCAGCAACAACTTTTAGGGCTGGCCCCTTCATTGTGGTAGAAGGAGCCGGACGTTTCCCGTTTGGGAAAAAGTCTCTGCCGAAAACGGACACGATGACATGTCCCGTCTCTGGGAAAGCACAGATCCGAAGCGCTGCTGTGCGTGTGAATAGGGTGCACGGGGAAGGTGAAGACCAGCAACAGCTTTCAGGGCTAGCACCTTCATTATGGGAGAAGGAGCCGGACGTTTCCCATTTGGGAAAACGGCTCTGCCGAGAAAGGACATGATGACATGTCCCGTCTCTGGGAAAGCACAGATCCCTAGTGAAGTTCTGCCTCTGAATATGCTGCCAAGGGAAGGTGAAGACCAGCAACAGCTTTCAGGACTGGCCCCTTCCTTGTGGCAGAAGGAGCCAGACGTTTCCCTTTTGGGAAAAAGGCTCTGCCGAGAACGGACACGATGACATGTCCCGTCTCTGGGAAAGCACAGATCCCATGCGCTGCTGTGCCTATGTATAGGGTGCATGGGGAAGGTGAAGACCAGCAAGAGCTTTCAGGGCTGGCCCCTTCCTTGTGGGAGAAGGAGCCGGACGTTTCCCTTTTGGGAAAAAGTCTCTGCCGAGAAAGGAGACGATCACATGTCCCGTTCCTGAGAAAGCACAGAATCCAAGCTCTCCGGTGCCTATGAATAGGGTGCCCAGAGAAGGTAAAGACCAGCAACAGCTTTCTGGGCTAGCACCTTCCTTGTGGGAGAAGGAGCCGGACGTTTCCCCTTTGGGAAAAAGGCTCTGCCGAGAACGGACACAATGACATGTCCCGTCTCTGGGAAAGCACAGGTCCCAAGCGCTGCTGTGCCTATGAATAGGGTGCATGGGGAAGGTGAAGACCAGCAACAGCTTTCAGGGCTAGCACCTTCCTTGTGGCAGAAGGAATCGGACGTTTCCCTTTTGGGAAAAAGGCCCTGCCGAGAACGGACACGATGACATGTCCCGTCTCTGAGAAAGCATAGATCGCAAGCGCTGCTGTGCTTATTAATAGGCTGCCCAGGGAAGGTGAAGTCCAGCAGGAGCTTTCAGTGCTGGCCCCTTCCTTGTGGCAGAAGGAGCCGGACGTTTCCCGTTTGGGAAAAAGGCTCTGCCAAGAACGGACACGATGACATGTCCCGTCTCTGGGAAAGCACAGATCCCTAGTGATGTTCTGCCTGTGAATAGGGTGCACGGGGAAGGTGAAGAGCAGCAACAGCTTTCAGGGCTGGCCCCTTCCTTGTGGCAGAAGGAGCCGGACGTTTCCCGTTTTGGAAAATACTCTGCCGAGAATGGACACGATGACATGTCCCGTCTCTGGGAAAGCACAGAGCCCAAGCGTTGCTGTGCTTATTAATAGGCTGCCCAGGGAAGGTGAAGACCAGCAACAGCTTTCAGGGCTAGCACCTTCACTGTGGGAGGAGGAGCCGGACTTTTCCCGTTTGGGAAAAAGCTCTGCCGAGAACGGACACGATGACATGTCCCGTCTCTGGGAAAGCACAGGTCCCAAGCGCTGCTGTGCTTATTAATAGGCTGCCCAGGGAAGGTGAAGACCAGCAACAACTTTTAGGGCTGGCCCCTTCCTTGTGGGAAAAGGAGCCGGACGTTTCCCATTTGGGAAAAAAGCTCTGCCGAGAAAGGACACGATGACATCTCCCGTCCCTGAGAAAGCACAGATCCGAAGCGCTGCTGTGCGTGTGAATAGGGTGCACGGGGAAGGTGAAGACCAGCAACAGCTTTCTGGGCTAGCACCATCATTGTGGGAGAAGGAGCCGGACGTTTCCCATTTTGGAAAAAGGCTCTGCCGAGAAAGGACATGATGACATGTCCCGTCTCTGGGAAAGGACAGATCCCAAGCATTGTTGTGCTTATTAATAGGCTGCCCAGGGAAGGTGAAGACCAGCAACAGCTTTCTGGGTTAGCACCTTCATTGTGGGAGAAGGAGCCGGACGTTTCGCGTTTGGGAAAAAGTCTCTGCCGAGAACGGACACGATGACATGTCCCGTCTCTGGGAAAGCACAGATCCCAAGCGCTGCTGTGCCTGTGAATAGGGTGCCAAGGGAAGGTGAAGACCAGCAACAGCTTTCAGGGCTAGCACCTTCCTTGTGGCAGAAGGAATCGGACGTTTCCCGTTTGGGAAAAAGGCTCTGCCGAGAACGGACACGATGACATGTCCCGTCTCTGGGAAAGCATAGATCGCAAGCGCTGCTGTGCTTATTAATAGGCTGCCCAGGGAAGGTGAAGACCAGCAACAACTTTTAGGGCTGGCCCCTTCCTTGTGGCAGAAGGAGCCGGACGTTTCCCGTTTGGGAGAAAAGCTCTGCCGAGAAAGGACACGATGACATCTCCCGTCCCTGAGAAAGCACAGATCCCAAGCGCTGCTGTGCGTGTGAATAGGGTGCACGGGGAAGGTGAAGACCAGCAACAGCTTTCAGGGCTAGCACCTTCATTGTGGGAGAAGGAGCCGGACGTTTCCCGTTTTGGAAAAAGGCTCTGCCGAGAAAGGACATGATGACATGTCCCGTCTCTGGAAAAGCACAGATCCCAAGCGCTGCTGTTCTTATTACTAGGCTGCCCAGGGAAGGTGAAGACCAGCAGGAGCTTTCAGGGCTGGCCCCTTCCTTGTGGGAGAAGGAGCCGGACGTTTCCCTTTTGGGAAAAAGTCTCTGCCGAGAAAGGACACGATCACATGTCCCGTCTCTGGGAAAGCACAGATCCCAAGCGCTGCTGTGCCTGTGAATAGGGTGCCAAGGGAAGGTGAAGACCAGCAACAGCTTTCAGGGCTGGCCCCTTCCTTGTGGGAGAAGGAGCCGGACGTTTCCCGTTTGGGAAAAAGGCTCTGCCGAGAAAGGACATGATGACATGTCCCGTCTCTGGGAAAGCACAGATCCCTAGTGATGTTCTGCCTCTGAATTTGCTGCCAAGGGAAGGTGAAGACCAGCAACAGCTTTCAGTGCTGGCCCCTTCCTTGTGGCAGAAGGAGCCGGACGTTTCCCGTTTGGGAAAAAGGCTCTGCCGAGAACGGACACGATGACATGTCCCGTCTCTGGGAAAGCACAGATCCCTAGTGATGTTCTGCCTGTGAATAGGGTGCACGGGGAAGGTGAAGACCAGCAACAGCTTTCTGGGTTAGCACCTTCATTGTGGGAGAAGGAGCCGGACGTTTCGCGTTTGGGAAAAAGTCTCTGCCGAGAACGGACACGATGACATGTCCCGTCTCTGGGAAAGCACAGATCCCAAGCGCTGCTGTGCCTGTGAATAGGGTGCCAAGGGAAGGTGAAGACCAGCAACAGCTTTCAGGGCTAGCACCTTCCTTGTGGCAGAAGGAATCGGACGTTTCCCGTTTGGGAAAAAGGCTCTGCCGAGAACGGACACGATGACATGTCCCGTCTCTGGGAAAGCATAGATCGCAAGCGCTGCTGTGCTTATTAATAGGCTGCCCAGGGAAGGTGAAGACCAGCAACAGCTTTCAGGGCTAGCACCTTCACTGTGGGAGAAGGAGCCGGACTTTTCCCGTTTGGGAAAAAGCTCTGCCGAGAACGGACACGATGACATGTCCCGTCTCTGGGAAAGCACAGGTCCCAAGCGTTGCTGTGCTTATTAATAGGCTGCCCAGGGAAGGTGAAGACCAGCAACAACTTTTAGGGCTGGCCCCTTCCTTGTGGCAGAAGGAGCCGGACGTTTCCCGTTTGGGAAAAAAGCTCTGCCGAGAAAGGACACGATGACATCTCCCGTCCCTGAGAAAGCACAGATCCCAAGCGCTGCTGTGCGTGTGAATAGGGTGCACGGGGAAGGTGAAGACCAGCAACAGCTTTCAGGGCTAGCACCTTCATTGTGGGAGAAGGAGCCGGACGTTTCCCATTTTGGAAAAAGGCTCTGCCGAGAAAGGACATGATGACATGTCCCGTCTCTGGAAAAGCACAGATCCCAAGCGCTGCTGTTCTTATTAATAGGCTGCCCAGGGAAGGTGAAGACCAGCAGGAGCTTTCAGGGCTGGCCCCTTCCTTGTGGGAGAAGGAGCCGGACGTTTCCCTTTTGGGAAAAAGTCTCTGCCGAGAAAGGACACGATCACATGTCCCGTCTCTGGGAAAGCACAGATCCCAAGCGCTGCTGTGCCTGTGAATAGGGTGCCAAGGGAAGGTGAAGACCAGCAACAGCTTTCAGGGCTGGCCCCTTCCTTGTGGGAGAAGGAGCCGGACGTTTCCCGTTTGGGAAAAAGGCTCTGCCGAGAAAGGACATGATGACATGTCCCGTCTCTGGGAAAGCACAGATCCCTAGTGATGTTCTGCCTCTGAATTTGCTGCCAAGGGAAGGTGAAGACCAGCAACAGCTTTCAGTGCTGGCCCCTTCCTTGTGGCAGAAGGAGCCGGACGTTTCCCGTTTGGGAAAAAGGCTCTGCCGAGAACGGACACGATGACATGTCCCGTCTCTGGGAAAGCACAGATCCCTAGTGATGTTCTGCCTGTGAATAGGGTGCACGGGGAAGGTGAAGAGCAGCAACAGCTTTCAGGGCTAGCACCTTCATTATGGGAGAAGGAGCCGGACGTTTCCCGTTTGGGAAAACGGCTCTGCCGAGAAAGGACATGATGACATGTCCCGTCTCTGGGAAAGCACAGATCCCAAGCGCTGCTGTGCCTGTGAATAGGGTGCACGGGGAAGGTGAAGACCAGCAACAGCTTTCAGGGCTAGCACCTTCATTGTGGGAGAAGGAGCCGGACGTTTCCCATTTTGGAAAAAGGCTCTGCCGAGAAAGGACATGATGACATGTCCCGTCTCTGGAAAAGCACAGATCCCAAGCGCTGCTGTTCTTATTAATAGGCTGCCCAGGGAAGGTGAAGACCAGCAGGAGCTTTCAGTGCTGGCGCCTTCCTTGTGGGAGAAGGAGCCGGACGTTTCCCTTTTGGGAAAAAGTCTCTGCCGAGAAAGGACACGATGACATGTCCCGTCTCTGGGAAAGCACAGAATCCAAGCTCTGCGGTGCCTATGAATAGGGTGCCCAGGGAAGGTAAAGACCAGCAAGAGCTTTCAGGGCTGGCCCCTTCCTTGTGGGAGAAGGAGCCGGACGTTTCCCATTTTGGAAAAAGGCTCTGCCGAGAAAGGACATGATGACATGTACCGTCTCTGGGAAAGCACAGATCCCAAGCGTTGCTGTGCTTATTAATAGGCTGCCCAGGGAAGGTGAAGACCAGCAACAGCTTTCTGGGCTAGCACCTTCATTGTGGGAGAAGGAGCCGGACGTTTCCCGTTTGGGAAAAAGGTTCTGCCGAAAAAGGACACGATGACATGTCCCGTCTCTGGGAAAGCACAGATCCCAAGCGCTGCTGTGCCTGTGAATAGGGTGCCAAGGGAAGGTGAAGACCAGCAACAGCTTTCAGGGCTGGCCCCTTCTTTGTGGGAGAAGGAGCCGGACGTTTCCCGTTTGGGAAAAAGGCTCTGCCGAGAACGGACATGATGACATGTCCCGTCTCTGAGAAAGCATAGATTGCAAGCGCTGCTGTGCTTATTAATAGGCTGCCCAGGGAAGGTGAAGACCAGCAACAACCTTTAGGGCTGGCCCCTTCCTTGTGGCAGAACGAGCCGGACGTTTCCCGTTTGGGAAAAAGCTCTGCCGAGAAAGGACACGATGACATGTCCCGTCCCTGAGAAAGCACAGATCCGAAGCGCTGCTGTGCGTGTGAATAGGGTGCACGGGGAAGGTGAAGACCAGCAACAGCTTTCAGGGCTAGCACCTTCCTTGTGGGAGAAGGAGCCGGACATTTCCCATTTTCGAAAAATGCTCTGCCGAGAAAGGACATGATGACATGTCCCGTCTCTGGGAAACCACAGATCCCTAGTGATGTTCTGCCTCTGAATATGCTGCCCAGGGAAGGTGAAGACCAGCAGCAGCTTTCAGGGCTGGCCCCTTCCTTCTGGCAGAAGGAGCCGGACGTTTCCCTTTTGGGAAAAAGGCTCTGCCGAGAACGGACACGATGACATGTCCCGTCTCTGGGAAAGCACAGATCCCATGCGCTGCTGTGCCTATGTATACGCTGCCCAGGGAAGGCGAAGACCAGCAAGAGCTTTCAGGGCTGGCCCCTTCCTTGTGGGAGAAGGAGCCGGACGTTTCCCATTTCGGAAAAATACTCTGCCGAGAACGGACACGATGACATGTCCCGTCTCTGGAAAAGCACAGATCCCAAGCGTTGCTGTGCTTATTAATAGGCTGCCCAGGGAAGGTGAAGACCAGCAGCAGCTTTCAGGGCTGGCCCCTTCCTTCTGGCAGAAGGAGCCGGACGTTTCCCGTTTGGGAAAAAGTCTCTGCCGAGAAAGGAGACGATCACATGTCCCGTCCCTGAGAAAGCACAGAATCCAAGCTCTCCGGTGCCTATGAATAGGGTGCCCAGGGAAGGTAAAGACCAGCAACAGCTTTCTGGGCTAGCACCTTCCTTGTGGGAGAAGGAGCCGGACGTTTCCACTTTCGGAAAAAGGCTCTGCCGAGAACGGACACGATGACATGTCCCGTCTCTGGGAAAGCACAGGTCCCAAGCGCTGCTGTGCCTATGAATAGGGTGCATGGGGAAGGTGAAGACCAGCAACAGCTTTCTGGGCTAGCACCTTCCTTGTGGCAGAAGGAATCGGACGTTTCCCTTTTGGGAAAAAGGCTCTGCCGAGAACGGACACGATGACATGTCCCGTCTCTGGGAAAGCATAGATCGCAAGCGCTGCTGTGCTTATTAATAGGCTGCCCAGGGAAGGTGAAGACCAGCAACAGCTTTCAGGGCTAGCACCTTCACTGTGGGAGAAGGAGCCGGACTTTTCCCGTTTGGGAAAAAGCTCTGCCGAGAACGGACACGATGACATGTCCCGTCTCTGGGAAAGCACAGGTCCCAAGCGTTGCTGTGCTTATTAATAGGCTGCCCAGGGAAGGTGAAGAGCAGCAACAGCTTTCAGGGCTGGCCCCTTCCTTGTGGCAGAAGGAGCCGGACATTTCCCGTTTGGGAAAAAAGCTCTGCCGAGAAAGGACACGATGACATCTCCCGTCCCTGAGAAAGCACAGGTCCGAAGCGCTGCTGTGCGTGTGAATAGGGTGCACGGGGAAGGTGAAGACCAGCAACAGCTTTCTGGGCTAGCACCTTCATTGTGGGAGAAGGAGCCGGACGTTTCCCATTTTGGAAAAAGGCTCTGCCGAGAAAGGACATGATGACATGTCCCGTCTCTGGAAAAGCACAGATCCCAAGCGCTGCTGTTCCTATTAATAGGCTGCCCAGGGAAGGTGAAGACCAGCAGCAGCTTTCAGGGCTGGCCCCTTCCTTGTGGCAGAAGGAGCCGGACGTTTCCCGTTTGGGAAAAAAGCTCTGCCGAGAAAGGACACGATGACATCTCCCGTCCCTGAGAAAGCACAGATCCCAAGCGCTGCTGTGCCTGTGAATAGGGTGCACGGGGAAGGTGAAGACCAGCAACAGCTTTCTGGGCTAGCACCTTCTTTGTGGGAGAAGGAGCCGGACGTTTCCACTTTCGGAAAAAGGCTCTGCCGAGAACGGACACGATGACATGTCCCGTCTCTGGGAAAGCACAGGTCCCAAGCGCTGCTCTGCCTATGAATAGGGTGCATGGGGAAGGTGAAGACCAGCAACAGCTTTCAGGGCTAGCACCTTCCTTGTGGCAGAAGGAATCGGACGTTTCCCTTTTGGGAAAAAGGCTCTGCCGAGAACGGACACGATGACATGTCCCGTCTCTGGAAAAGCACAGATCCCAAGCGCTGCTGTTCTTATTAATAGGCTGCCCAGGGAAGGTGAAGACCAGCAGGAGCTTTCAGGGCTGGCCCCTTCCTTGTGGGAGAAGGAGCCGGACGTTTCCCTTTTGGGAAAAAGTCTCTGCCGAGAAAGGACACGATGACATGTCCCGTCTCTGGGAAAGCACAGAATCCAAGCTCTGCGGTGCCTATGAATAGGGTGCCCAGGGAAGGTAAAGACCAGCAAGAGCTTTCAGGGCTGGCCCCTTCCTTGTGGGAGAAGGAGCCGGACGTTTCCCATTTTGGAAAAAGGCTCTGCCGAGAACGGACACGATGACATGTACCGTCTCTGGGAAAGCACAGATCCCAAGCGTTGCTGTGCTTATTAATAGGCTGCCCAGGGAAGGTGAAGACCAGCAACAGCTTTCTGGGCTAGCACCTTCATTGTGGGAGAAGGAGCCGGACGTTTCCCGTTTGGGAAAAAGGTTCTGCCGAAAAAGGACACGATGACATGTCCCGTCTCTGGGAAAGCACAGATCCCAAGCGCTGCTGTGCCTGTGAATAGGGTGCCAAGGGAAGGTGAAGACCAGCAACAGCTTTCAGGGCTGGCCCCTTCTTTGTGGGAGAAGGAGCCGGACGTTTCGCGTTTGGGAAAAAGGCTCTGCCGAGAACGGACATGATGACATGTCCCGTCTCTGAGAAAGCATAGATTGCAAGCGCTGCTGTGCTTATTAATAGGCTGCCCAGGGAAGGTGAAGTCCAGCAGGAGCTTTCAGTGCTGGCCCCTTCCTTGTGGCAGAAGGAGCCGGACGTTTCCCGTTTGGGAAAAAGGCTCTGCCGAGAACGGACACGATGACATGTCCCGTCTCTGGGAAAGCATAGATCGCAAGCGCTGCTGTGCTTATTAATAGGCTGCCCAGGGAAGGTGAAGACCAGCAACAGCTTTCAGGGCTAGCACCTTCACTGTGGGAGAAGGAGCCGGACTTTTCCCGTTTGGGAAAAAGCTCTGCCGAGAACGGACACGATGACATGTCCCGTCTCTGGGAAAGCACAGATCCCTAGTGATGTTCTGCCTGTGAATAGGGTGCACGGGGAAGGTGAAGAGCAGCAACAGCTTTCAGGGCTGGCCCCTTCCTTGTGGCAGAAGGAGCCGGACGTTTCCCGTTTTGGAAAAATACTCTGCCGAGAATGGACATGATGACATGTCCCGTCTCTGGGAAAGCACAGATCCCAAGCGTTGCTGTGCTTATTAATAGGCTGCCCAGGGAAGGTGAAGACCAGCAACAACTTTTAGGGCTGGCCCCTTCATTGTGGTAGAAGGAGCCGGACGTTTCCCGTTTGGGAAAAAGTCTCTGCCGAAAACGGACACGATGACATGTCCCGTCTCTGGGAAAGCACAGATCCGAAGCGCTGCTGTGCGTGTGAATAGGGTGCACGGGGAAGGTGAAGACCAGCAACAGCTTTCAGGGCTAGCACCTTCATTATGGGAGAAGGAGCCGGACGTTTCCCATTTGGGAAAACGGCTCTGCCGAGAAAGGACATGATGACATGTCCCGTCTCTGGGAAAGCACAGATCCCTAGTGAAGTTCTGCCTCTGAATATGCTGCCAAGGGAAGGTGAAGACCAGCAACAGCTTTCAGGACTGGCCCCTTCCTTGTGGCAGAAGGAGCCAGACGTTTCCCTTTTGGGAAAAAGGCTCTGCCGAGAACGGACACGATGACATGTCCCGTCTCTGGGAAAGCACAGATCCCATGCGCTGCTGTGCCTATGTATAGGGTGCATGGGGAAGGTGAAGACCAGCAAGAGCTTTCAGGGCTGGCCCCTTCCTTGTGGGAGAAGGAGCCGGACGTTTCCCTTTTGGGAAAAAGTCTCTGCCGAGAAAGGAGACGATCACATGTCCCGTTCCTGAGAAAGCACAGAATCCAAGCTCTCCGGTGCCTATGAATAGGGTGCCCAGAGAAGGTAAAGACCAGCAACAGCTTTCTGGGCTAGCACCTTCCTTGTGGGAGAAGGAGCCGGACGTTTCCCCTTTGGGAAAAAGGCTCTGCCGAGAACGGACACAATGACATGTCCCGTCTCTGGGAAAGCACAGGTCCCAAGCGCTGCTGTGCCTATGAATAGGGTGCATGGGGAAGGTGAAGACCAGCAACAGCTTTCAGGGCTAGCACCTTCCTTGTGGCAGAAGGAATCGGACGTTTCCCTTTTGGGAAAAAGGCCCTGCCGAGAACGGACACGATGACATGTCCCGTCTCTGAGAAAGCATAGATCGCAAGCGCTGCTGTGCTTATTAATAGGCTGCCCAGGGAAGGTGAAGTCCAGCAGGAGCTTTCAGTGCTGGCCCCTTCCTTGTGGCAGAAGGAGCCGGACGTTTCCCGTTTGGGAAAAAGGCTCTGCCAAGAACGGACACGATGACATGTCCCGTCTCTGGGAAAGCACAGATCCCTAGTGATGTTCTGCCTGTGAATAGGGTGCACGGGGAAGGTGAAGAGCAGCAACAGCTTTCAGGGCTGGCCCCTTCCTTGTGGCAGAAGGAGCCGGACGTTTCCCGTTTTGGAAAATACTCTGCCGAGAATGGACACGATGACATGTCCCGTCTCTGGGAAAGCACAGAGCCCAAGCGTTGCTGTGCTTATTAATAGGCTGCCCAGGGAAGGTGAAGACCAGCAACAGCTTTCAGGGCTAGCACCTTCACTGTGGGAGGAGGAGCCGGACTTTTCCCGTTTGGGAAAAAGCTCTGCCGAGAACGGACACGATGACATGTCCCGTCTCTGGGAAAGCACAGGTCCCAAGCGCTGCTGTGCTTATTAATAGGCTGCCCAGGGAAGGTGAAGACCAGCAACAACTTTTAGGGCTGGCCCCTTCCTTGTGGGAAAAGGAGCCGGACGTTTCCCATTTGGGAAAAAAGCTCTGCCGAGAAAGGACACGATGACATCTCCCGTCCCTGAGAAAGCACAGATCCGAAGCGCTGCTGTGCGTGTGAATAGGGTGCACGGGGAAGGTGAAGACCAGCAACAGCTTTCTGGGCTAGCACCATCATTGTGGGAGAAGGAGCCGGACGTTTCCCATTTTGGAAAAAGGCTCTGCCGAGAAAGGACATGATGACATGTCCCGTCTCTGGGAAAGGACAGATCCCAAGCATTGTTGTGCTTATTAATAGGCTGCCCAGGGAAGGTGAAGACCAGCAACAGCTTTCTGGGTTAGCACCTTCATTGTGGGAGAAGGAGCCGGACGTTTCGCGTTTGGGAAAAAGTCTCTGCCGAGAACGGACACGATGACATGTCCCGTCTCTGGGAAAGCACAGATCCCAAGCGCTGCTGTGCCTGTGAATAGGGTGCCAAGGGAAGGTGAAGACCAGCAACAGCTTTCAGGGCTAGCACCTTCCTTGTGGCAGAAGGAATCGGACGTTTCCCGTTTGGGAAAAAGGCTCTGCCGAGAACGGACACGATGACATGTCCCGTCTCTGGGAAAGCATAGATCGCAAGCGCTGCTGTGGTTATTAATAGGCTGCCCAGGGAAGGTGAAGACCAGCAACAGCTTTCAGGGCTAGCACCTTCACTGTGGGAGAAGGAGCCGGACTTTTCCCGTTTGGGAAAAAGCTCTGCCGAGAACGGACACGATGACATGTCCCGTCTCTGGGAAAGCACAGGTCCCAAGCGTTGCTGTGCTTATTAATAGGCTGCCCAGGGAAGGTGAAGACCAGCAACAACTTTTAGGGCTGGCCCCTTCCTTGTGGCAGAAGGAGCCGGACGTTTCCCGTTTGGGAGAAAAGCTCTGCCGAGAAAGGACACGATGACATCTCCCGTCCCTGAGAAAGCACAGATCCCAAGCGCTGCTGTGCGTGTGAATAGGGTGCACGGGGAAGGTGAAGACCAGCAACAGCTTTCAGGGCTAGCACCTTCATTGTGGGAGAAGGAGCCGGACGTTTCCCGTTTTGGAAAAAGGCTCTGCCGAGAAAGGACATGATGACATGTCCCGTCTCTGGAAAAGCACAGATCCCAAGCGCTGCTGTTCTTATTACTAGGCTGCCCAGGGAAGGTGAAGACCAGCAGGAGCTTTCAGGGCTGGCCCCTTCCTTGTGGGAGAAGGAGCCGGACGTTTCCCTTTTGGGAAAAAGTCTCTGCCGAGAAAGGACACGATCACATGTCCCGTCTCTGGGAAAGCACAGATCCCAAGCGCTGCTGTGCCTGTGAATAGGGTGCCAAGGGAAGGTGAAGACCAGCAACAGCTTTCAGGGCTGGCCCCTTCCTTGTGGGAGAAGGAGCCGGACGTTTCCCGTTTGGGAAAAAGGCTCTGCCGAGAAAGGACATGATGACATGTCCCGTCTCTGGGAAAGCACAGATCCCTAGTGATGTTCTGCCTCTGAATTTGCTGCCAAGGGAAGGTGAAGACCAGCAACAGCTTTCAGTGCTGGCCCCTTCCTTGTGGCAGAAGGAGCCGGACGTTTCCCGTTTGGGAAAAAGGCTCTGCCGAGAACGGACACGATGACATGTCCCGTCTCTGGGAAAGCACAGATCCCTAGTGATGTTCTGCCTGTGAATAGGGTGCACGGGGAAGGTGAAGACCAGCAACAGCTTTCTGGGTTAGCACCTTCATTGTGGGAGAAGGAGCCGGACGTTTCGCGTTTGGGAAAAAGTCTCTGCCGAGAACGGACACGATGACATGTCCCGTCTCTGGGAAAGCACAGATCCCAAGCGCTGCTGTGCCTGTGAATAGGGTGCCAAGGGAAGGTGAAGACCAGCAACAGCTTTCAGGGCTAGCACCTTCCTTGTGGCAGAAGGAATCGGACGTTTCCCGTTTGGGAAAAAGGCTCTGCCGAGAACGGACACGATGACATGTCCCGTCTCTGGGAAAGCATAGATCGCAAGCGCTGCTGTGCTTATTAATAGGCTGCCCAGGGAAGGTGAAGACCAGCAACAGCTTTCAGGGCTAGCACCTTCACTGTGGGAGAAGGAGCCGGACTTTTCCCGTTTGGGAAAAAGCTCTGCCGAGAACGGACACGATGACATGTCCCGTCTCTGGGAAAGCACAGGTCCCAAGCGTTGCTGTGCTTATTAATAGGCTGCCCAGGGAAGGTGAAGACCAGCAACAACTTTTAGGGCTGGCCCCTTCCTTGTGGCAGAAGGAGCCGGACGTTTCCCGTTTGGGAAAAAAGCTCTGCCGAGAAAGGACACGATGACATCTCCCGTCCCTGAGAAAGCACAGATCCCAAGCGCTGCTGTGCGTGTGAATAGGGTGCACGGGGAAGGTGAAGACCAGCAACAGCTTTCAGGGCTAGCACCTTCATTGTGGGAGAAGGAGCCGGACGTTTCCCATTTTGGAAAAAGGCTCTGCCGAGAAAGGACATGATGACATGTCCCGTCTCTGGAAAAGCACAGATCCCAAGCGCTGCTGTTCTTATTAATAGGCTGCCCAGGGAAGGTGAAGACCAGCAGGAGCTTTCAGGGCTGGCCCCTTCCTTGTGGGAGAAGGAGCCGGACGTTTCCCTTTTGGGAAAAAGTCTCTGCCGAGAAAGGACACGATCACATGTCCCGTCTCTGGGAAAGCACAGATCCCAAGCGCTGCTGTGCCTGTGAATAGGGTGCCAAGGGAAGGTGAAGACCAGCAACAGCTTTCAGGGCTGGCCCCTTCCTTGTGGGAGAAGGAGCCGGACGTTTCCCGTTTGGGAAAAAGGCTCTGCCGAGAAAGGACATGATGACATGTCCCGTCTCTGGGAAAGCACAGATCCCTAGTGATGTTCTGCCTCTGAATTTGCTGCCAAGGGAAGGTGAAGACCAGCAACAGCTTTCAGTGCTGGCCCCTTCCTTGTGGCAGAAGGAGCCGGACGTTTCCCGTTTGGGAAAAAGGCTCTGCCGAGAACGGACACGATGACATGTCCCGTCTCTGGGAAAGCACAGATCCCTAGTGATGTTCTGCCTGTGAATAGGGTGCACGGGGAAGGTGAAGAGCAGCAACAGCTTTCAGGGCTAGCACCTTCATTATGGGAGAAGGAGCCGGACGTTTCCCGTTTGGGAAAACGGCTCTGCCGAGAAAGGACATGATGACATGTCCCGTCTCTGGGAAAGCACAGATCCCAAGCGCTGCTGTGCCTGTGAATAGGGTGCACGGGGAAGGTGAAGACCAGCAACAGCTTTCAGGGCTAGCACCTTCATTGTGGGAGAAGGAGCCGGACGTTTCCCATTTTGGAAAAAGGCTCTGCCGAGAAAGGACATGATGACATGTCCCGTCTCTGGAAAAGCACAGATCCCAAGCGCTGCTGTTCTTATTAATAGGCTGCCCAGGGAAGGTGAAGACCAGCAGGAGCTTTCAGTGCTGGCGCCTTCCTTGTGGGAGAAGGAGCCGGACGTTTCCCTTTTGGGAAAAAGTCTCTGCCGAGAAAGGACACGATGACATGTCCCGTCTCTGGGAAAGCACAGAATCCAAGCTCTGCGGTGCCTATGAATAGGGTGCCCAGGGAAGGTAAAGACCAGCAAGAGCTTTCAGGGCTGGCCCCTTCCTTGTGGGAGAAGGAGCCGGACGTTTCCCATTTTGGAAAAAGGCTCTGCCGAGAAAGGACATGATGACATGTACCGTCTCTGGGAAAGCACAGATCCCAAGCGTTGCTGTGCTTATTAATAGGCTGCCCAGGGAAGGTGAAGACCAGCAACAGCTTTCTGGGCTAGCACCTTCATTGTGGGAGAAGGAGCCGGACGTTTCCCGTTTGGGAAAAAGGTTCTGCCGAAAAAGGACACGATGACATGTCCCGTCTCTGGGAAAGCACAGATCCCAAGCGCTGCTGTGCCTGTGAATAGGGTGCCAAGGGAAGGTGAAGACCAGCAACAGCTTTCAGGGCTGGCCCCTTCTTTGTGGGAGAAGGAGCCGGACGTTTCCCGTTTGGGAAAAAGGCTCTGCCGAGAACGGACATGATGACATGTCCCGTCTCTGAGAAAGCATAGATTGCAAGCGCTGCTGTGCTTATTAATAGGCTGCCCAGGGAAGGTGAAGACCAGCAACAACCTTTAGGGCTGGCCCCTTCCTTGTGGCAGAACGAGCCGGACGTTTCCCGTTTGGGAAAAAGCTCTGCCGAGAAAGGACACGATGACATCTCCCGTCCCTGAGAAAGCACAGATCCGAAGCGCTGCTGTGCGTGTGAATAGGGTGCACGGGGAAGGTGAAGACCAGCAACAGCTTTCAGGGCTAGCACCTTCCTTGTGGGAGAAGGAGCCGGACATTTCCCATTTTCGAAAAATGCTCTGCCGAGAAAGGACATGATGACATGTCCCGTCTCTGGGAAACCACAGATCCCTAGTGATGTTCTGCCTCTGAATATGCTGCCCAGGGAAGGTGAAGACCAGCAGCAGCTTTCAGGGCTGGCCCCTTCCTTCTGGCAGAAGGAGCCGGACGTTTCCCTTTTGGGAAAAAGGCTCTGCCGAGAACGGACACGATGACATGTCCCGTCTCTGGGAAAGCACAGATCCCATGCGCTGCTGTGCCTATGTATACGCTGCCCAGGGAAGGCGAAGACCAGCAAGAGCTTTCAGGGCTGGCCCCTTCCTTGTGGGAGAAGGAGCCGGACGTTTCCCATTTCGGAAAAATACTCTGCCGAGAACGGACACGATGACATGTCCCGTCTCTGGAAAAGCACAGATCCCAAGCGTTGCTGTGCTTATTAATAGGCTGCCCAGGGAAGGTGAAGACCAGCAGCAGCTTTCAGGGCTGGCCCCTTCCTTCTGGCAGAAGGAGCCGGACGTTTCCCGTTTGGGAAAAAGTCTCTGCCGAGAAAGGAGACGATCACATGTCCCGTCCCTGAGAAAGCACAGAATCCAAGCTCTCCGGTGCCTATGAATAGGGTGCCCAGGGAAGGTAAAGACCAGCAACAGCTTTCTGGGCTAGCACCTTCCTTGTGGGAGAAGGAGCCGGACGTTTCCACTTTCGGAAAAAGGCTCTGCCGAGAACGGACACGATGACATGTCCCGTCTCTGGGAAAGCACAGGTCCCAAGCGCTGCTGTGCCTATGAATAGGGTGCATGGGGAAGGTGAAGACCAGCAACAGCTTTCTGGGCTAGCACCTTCCTTGTGGCAGAAGGAATCGGACGTTTCCCTTTTGGGAAAAAGGCTCTGCCGAGAACGGACACGATGACATGTCCCGTCTCTGGGAAAGCATAGATCGCAAGCGCTGCTGTGCTTATTAATAGGCTGCCCAGGGAAGGTGAAGACCAGCAACAGCTTTCAGGGCTAGCACCTTCACTGTGGGAGAAGGAGCCGGACTTTTCCCGTTTGGGAAAAAGCTCTGCCGAGAACGGACACGATGACATGTCCCGTCTCTGGGAAAGCACAGGTCCCAAGCGTTGCTGTGCTTATTAATAGGCTGCCCAGGGAAGGTGAAGAGCAGCAACAGCTTTCAGGGCTGGCCCCTTCCTTGTGGCAGAAGGAGCCGGACATTTCCCGTTTGGGAAAAAAGCTCTGCCGAGAAAGGACACGATGACATCTCCCGTCCCTGAGAAAGCACAGGTCCGAAGCGCTGCTGTGCGTGTGAATAGGGTGCACGGGGAAGGTGAAGACCAGCAACAGCTTTCTGGGCTAGCACCTTCATTGTGGGAGAAGGAGCCGGACGTTTCCCATTTTGGAAAAAGGCTCTGCCGAGAAAGGACATGATGACATGTCCCGTCTCTGGAAAAGCACAGATCCCAAGCGCTGCTGTTCCTATTAATAGGCTGCCCAGGGAAGGTGAAGACCAGCAGCAGCTTTCAGGGCTGGCCCCTTCCTTGTGGCAGAAGGAGCCGGACGTTTCCCGTTTGGGAAAAAAGCTCTGCCGAGAAAGGACACGATGACATCTCCCGTCCCTGAGAAAGCACAGATCCCAAGCGCTGCTGTGCCTGTGAATAGGGTGCACGGGGAAGGTGAAGACCAGCAACAGCTTTCTGGGCTAGCACCTTCTTTGTGGGAGAAGGAGCCGGACGTTTCCACTTTCGGAAAAAGGCTCTGCCGAGAACGGACACGATGACATGTCCCGTCTCTGGGAAAGCACAGGTCCCAAGCGCTGCTCTGCCTATGAATAGGGTGCATGGGGAAGGTGAAGACCAGCAACAGCTTTCAGGGCTAGCACCTTCCTTGTGGCAGAAGGAATCGGACGTTTCCCTTTTGGGAAAAAGGCTCTGCCGAGAACGGACACGATGACATGTCCCGTCTCTGGAAAAGCACAGATCCCAAGCGCTGCTGTTCTTATTAATAGGCTGCCCAGGGAAGGTGAAGACCAGCAGGAGCTTTCAGGGCTGGCCCCTTCCTTGTGGGAGAAGGAGCCGGACGTTTCCCTTTTGGGAAAAAGTCTCTGCCGAGAAAGGACACGATGACATGTCCCGTCTCTGGGAAAGCACAGAATCCAAGCTCTGCGGTGCCTATGAATAGGGTGCCCAGGGAAGGTAAAGACCAGCAAGAGCTTTCAGGGCTGGCCCCTTCCTTGTGGGAGAAGGAGCCGGACGTTTCCCATTTTGGAAAAAGGCTCTGCCGAGAACGGACACGATGACATGTACCGTCTCTGGGAAAGCACAGATCCCAAGCGTTGCTGTGCTTATTAATAGGCTGCCCAGGGAAGGTGAAGACCAGCAACAGCTTTCTGGGCTAGCACCTTCATTGTGGGAGAAGGAGCCGGACGTTTCCCGTTTGGGAAAAAGGTTCTGCCGAAAAAGGACACGATGACATGTCCCGTCTCTGGGAAAGCACAGATCCCAAGCGCTGCTGTGCCTGTGAATAGGGTGCCAAGGGAAGGTGAAGACCAGCAACAGCTTTCAGGGCTGGCCCCTTCTTTGTGGGAGAAGGAGCCGGACGTCTCGCGTTTGGGAAAAAGGCTCTGCCGAGAACGGACATGATGACATGTCCCGTCTCTGAGAAAGCATAGATTGCAAGCGCTGCTGTGCTTATTAATAGGCTGCCCAGGGAAGGTGAAGTCCAGCAGGAGCTTTCAGTGCTGGCCCCTTCCTTGTGGCAGAAGGAGCCGGACGTTTCCCGTTTGGGAAAAAGGCTCTGCCGAGAACGGACACGATGACATGTCCCGTCTCTGGGAAAGCACAGATCCCTAGTGATGTTCTGCCTGTGAATAGGGTGCACGGGGAAGGTGAAGAGCAGCAACAGCTTTCAGGGCTAGCACCTTCCTTGTGGCAGAAGGAGCCGGACGTTTCCCGTTTTGGAAAAATACTCTGCCGAGAATGGACATGATGACATGTCCCGTCTCTGGGAAAGCACAGATCCCAAGCGTTGCTGTGCTTATTAATAGGCTGCCCAGGGAAGGTGAAGACCAGCAACAACCTTTAGGGCTGGCCCCTTCCTTGTGGCAGAAGGAGCCGGACGTTTCCCGTTTGGGAAAAAAGCTCTGCCGAGAAAGGACACGATGACATCTCCCGTCCCTGAGAAAGCACAGATCCGAAGCGCTGCTGTGCGTGTGAATAGGGTGCACGGGGAAGGTGAAGACCAGCAACAGCTTTCAGGGCTAGCACCTTCCTTGTGGGAGAAGGAGCCGGACATTTCCCATTTTCGAAAAATGCTCTGCCGAGAAAGGACATGATGACATGTCCCGTCTCTGGGAAAGCACAGATCCCAAGCGTTGCTGTGCTTATTAATAGGCTGCCCAGGGAAGGTGAAGACCAGCAGCAGCTTTCAGGGCTGGCCCCTTCCTTCTGGCAGAAGGAGCCGGACGTTTCCCGTTTGGGAAAAAGTCTCTGCCGAGAAAGGAGACGATCACATGTCCCGTCCCTGAGAAAGCACAGAATCCAAGCTCTCCGGTGCCTATGAATAGGGTGCCCAGGGAAGGTAAAGACCAGCAACAGCTTTCTGGGCTAGCACCTTCCTTGTGGGAGAAGGAGCCGGACGTTTCCACTTTCGGAAAAAGGCTCTGCCGAGAACGGACACGATGACATGTCCCGTCTCTGGGAAAGCACAGGTCCCAAGCGCTGCTGTGCCTATGAATAGGGTGCATGGGGAAGGTGAAGACCAGCAACAGCTTTCTGGGCTAGCACCTTCCTTGTGGCAGAAGGAATCGGACGTTTCCCTTTTGGGAAAAAGGCTCTGCCGAGAACGGACACGATGACATGTCCCGTCTCTGGGAAAGCACAGGTCCCAAGCGTTGCTGTGCTTATTAATAGGCTGCCCAGGGAAGGTGAAGAGCAGCAACAGCTTTCAGGGCTGGCCCCTTCCTTGTGGCAGAAGGGGCCGGACATTTCCCGTTTGGGAAAAAAGCTCTGCCGAGAAAGGACACGATGACATCTCCCGTCCCTGAGAAAGCACAGGTCCGAAGCGCTGCTGTGCGTGTGAATAGGGTGCACGGGGAAGGTGAAGACCAGCAACAGCTTTCAGGGCTAGCACCTTCATTGTGGGAGAAGGAGCCGGACGTTTCCCATTTTGGAAAAAGGCTCTGCCGAGAAAGGACATGATGACATGTCCCGTCTCTGGAAAAGCACAGATCCCAAGCGCTGCTGTTCTTATTAATAGGCTGCCCAGGGAAGGTGAAGACCAGCAGGAGCTTTCAGGGCTGGCCCCTTCCTTGTGGCAGAAGGAGCCGGACGTTTCCCGTTTGGGAAAAAAGCTCTGCCGAGAAAGGACACGATGACATGTCCCGTCTCTGGGAAAGCACAGATCCCAAGCGCTGCTGTGCCTGTGAATAGGGTGCCAAGGGAAGGTGAAGACCAGCAACAGCTTTCAGGGCTAGCACCTTCCTTGTGGCAGAAGGAATCGGACGTTTCCCGTTTGGGAAAAAGGCTCTGCCGAGAAAGGACATGATGACATGTCCCATCTCTGGGAAAGCACAGATCCCTAGTGATGTTCTGCCTCTGAATATGCTGCCAAGGGAAGGTGAAGACCAGCAGGAGCTTTCAGGGCTGGCCCCTTCCTTCTGGCAGAAGGAGCCGGACGTTTCCCTTTTGGGAAAAAGGCTCTGCCGAGAACGGACACGATGACATGTCCCGTCTCTGGGAAAGCACAGATCCCATGCGCTGCTGTGCCTATGTATACGGTGCATGGGGAAGGTGAAGACCAGCAAGAGCTTTCAGGGCTGGCCCCTTCCTTGTGGGAGAAGGAACCGGACGTTTCCCATTTCGGAAAAATACTCTGCCGAGAACGGACACGATGACATGTCCCGTCTCTGGAAAAGCACAGATCCCAAGCGTTGCTGTGCTTATTAATAGGCTGCCCAGGGAAGGTGAAGACCAGCAGCAGCTTTCAGGGCTGGCCCCTTCCTTCTGGCAGAAGGAGCCGGACGTTTCCCGTTTGGGAAAAAGTCTCTGCCGAGAAAGGAGACGATCACATGTCCCGTCCCTGAGAAAGCACAGAATCCAAGCTCTCCGGTGCCTATGAATAGGGTGCCCAGGGAAGGTAAAGACCAGCAACAGCTTTCTGGGCTAGCACCTTCCTTGTGGGAGAAGGAGCCGGACGTTTCCACTTTCGGAAAAAGGCTCTGCCGAGAACGGACACGATGACATGTCCCGTCTCTGGGAAAGCACAGGTCCCAAGCGCTGCTGTGCCTATGAATAGGGTGCATGGGGAAGGTGAAGACCAGCAACAGCTTTCTGGGCTAGCACCTTCCTTGTGGCAGAAGGAATCGGACGTTTCCCTTTTGGGAAAAAGGCTCTGCCGAGAACGGACACGATGACATGTCCCGTCTCTGAGAAAGCATAGATCGCAAGCGCTGCTCTGCTTATTAATAGGCTGCCCACGAAGGTGAAGACCAGCAACAGCTTTCAGGGCTAGCACCTTCACTGTGGGAGAAGGAGCCAGACTTTTCCCGTTTGGGAAAAAGCTCTGCCGAGAACGGACACGATGACATGTCCCGTCTCTGGGAAAGCACAGGTCCCAAGCGTTGCTGTGCTTATTAATAGGCTGCCCAGGGAAGGTGAAGACCAGCAACAGCTTTCAGGGCTGGCCCCTTCCTTGTGGCAGAAGGAGCCGGACATTTCCCGTTTGGGAAAAAAGCTCTGCCGAGAAAGGACACGATGACATCTCCCGTCCCTGAGAAAGCACAGGTCCGAAGCGCTGCTGTGCGTGTGAATAGGGTGCACGGGGAAGGTGAAGACCAGCAACAGCTTTCAGGGCTAGCACCTTCATTGTGGGAGAAGGAGCCGGACGTTTCCCATTTTGGAAAAAGGCTCTGCCGAGAAAGGACATGATGACATGTCCCGTCTCTGGAAAAGCACAGATCCCAAGCGCTGCTGTTCGTATTAATAGGCTGCCCAGGGAAGGTGAAGACCAGCAGGAGCTTTCAGGGCTGGCCCCTTCCTTGTGGCAGAAGGAGCCGGACGTTTCCCGTTTGGGAAAAAAGCTCTGCCGAGAAAGGACACGATGACATCTCCCGTCCCTGAGAAAGCACAGGTCCCAAGCGCTGCTGTGCCTATGAATAGGGTGCATGGGGAAGGTGAAGACCAGCAACAGCTTTCAAGGCTAGCACCTTCCTTGTGGCAGAAGGAATCGGACGTTTCCCTTTTGGGAAAAAGGCTCTGCCGAGAACGGACACGATGACATGTCCCGTCTCTGGAAAAGCACAGATCCCAAGCGCTGCTGTTCTTATTAATAGGCTGCCCAGGGAAGGTGAAGACCAGCAGGAGCTTTCAGGGCTGGCCCCTTCCTTGTGGGAGAAGGAGCCGGACGTTTCCCTTTTGGGAAAAAGTCTCTGCCGAGAAAGGACACGATGACATGTCCCGTCTCTGGGAAAGCACAGAATCCAAGCTCTCCGGTGCCTATGAATAGGGTGCCCAGGGAAGGTAAAGACCAGCAAGAGCTTTCAGGGCTGGCCCCTTCCTTGTGGGAGAAGGAGCCGGACGTTTCCCATTTTGGAAAAAGGCTCTGCCGAGAAAGGACACGATGACATGTACCGTCTCTGGGAAAGCACAGATCCCAAGCGTTGCTGTGCTTATTAATATGCTGCCCAGGGAAGGTGAAGACCAGCAACAGCTTTCTGGGCTAGCACCTTCATTGTGGGAGAAGGAGCCGGACGTTTCCCGTTTGGGAAAAAGGTTCTGCCGAAAAAGGACACGATGACATGTCCCGTCTCTGGGAAAGCACAGATCCCAAGCGCTGCTGTGCCTGTGAATAGGGTGCCAAGGGAAGGTGAAGACCAGCAACAGCTTTCAGGGCTGGCCCCTTCTTTGTGGGAGAAGGAGCCGGACGTTTCCCGTTTGGGAAAAAGGCTCTGCCGAGAACGGACATGATGACATGTCCCGTCTCTGAGAAAGCATAGATTGCAAGCGCTGCTGTGCTTATTAATAGGCTGCCCAGGGAAGGTGAAGTCCAGCAGGAGCTTTCAGTGCTGGCCCCTTCCTTGTGGCAGAAGGAGCCGGACGTTTCCCGTTTGGGAAAAAGGCTCTGCCGAGAACGGACACGATGACATGTCCCGTCTCTGGGAAAGCACAGATCCCTAGTGATGTTCTGCCTGTGAATAGGGTGCACGGGGAAGGTGAAGAGCAGCAACAGCTTTCAGGGCTAGCACCTTCCTTGTGGCAGAAGGAGCCGGACGTTTCCCGTTTTGGAAAAATACTCTGCCGAGAATGGACATGATGACATGTCCCGTCTCTGGGAAAGCACAGATCCCAAGCGTTGCTGTGCTTATTAATAGGCTGCCCAGGGAAGGTGAAGACCAGCAACAACCTTTAGGGCTGGCCCCTTCCTTGTGGCAGAAGGAGCCGGACGTTTCCCGTTTGGGAAAAAAGCTCTGCCGAGAAAGGACACGATGACATCTCCCGTCCCTGAGAAAGCACAGATCCAAAGCGCTGCTGTGCGTGTGAATAGGGTGCACGGGGAAGGTGAAGACCAGCAACAGCTTTCAGGGCTAGCACCTTCCTTGTGGGAGAAGGAGCCGGACATTTCCCATTTTCGAAAAATGCTCTGCCGAGAAAGGACATGATGACATGTCCCGTCTCTGGGAAAGCACAGATCCCTAGTGATGTTCTGCCTCTGAATATGCTGCCAAGGGAAGTTGAAGACCAGCAGCAGCTTTCAGGGCTGGCCCCTTCCTTCTGGCAGAAGGAGCCGGACGTTTCCCTTTTGGGAAAAAGGCTCTGCCGAGAACGGACACGATGACATGTCCCGTCTCTGGGAAAGCACAGATCCCATGCGCTGCTGTGCCTATGTATACGGTGCATGGGGAAGGTGAAGACCAGCAAGAGCTTTCAGGGCTGGCCCCTTCCTTGTGGGAGAAGGAGCCGGACGTTTCCCATTTCGGAAAAATACTCTGCCGAGAACGGACACGATGACATGTCCCGTCTCTGGGAAAGCACAGATCCCAAGCGTTGCTGTGCTTATTAATAGGCTGCCCAGGGAAGGTGAAGACCAGCAGCAGCTTTCAGGGCTGGCCCCTTCCTTCTGGCAGAAGGAGCCGGACGTTTCACGTTTGGGAAAAAGTCTCTGCCGAGAAAGGAGACGATCACATGTCCCGTCCCTGAGAAAGCACAGAATCCAAGCTCTCCGGTGCCTATGAATAGGGTGCCCAGGGAAGGTAAAGACCAGCAACAGCTTTCTGGGCTAGCACCTTCCTTGTGGGAGAAGGAGCCGGACGTTTCCACTTTCAGAAAAAGGCTCTGCCGAGAACGGACACGATGACATGTCCCGTCTCTGGGAAAGCACAGGTCCCAAGCGCTGCTGTGCCTATGAATAGGGTGCATGGGGAAGGTGAAGACCAGCAACAGCTTTCTGGGCTAGCACCTTCCTTGTGGCAGAAGGAATCGGACGTTTCCCTTTTGGGAAAAAGGCTCTGCCGAGAACGGACACGATGACATGTCCCGTCTCTGAGAAAGCATAGATCGCAAGCGCTGCTCTGCTTATTAATAGGCTGCCCAGGGAAGGTGAAGACCAGCAACAGCTTTCAGGGCTAGCACCTTCACTGTGGGAGAAGGAGCCGGACTTTTCCCGTTTGGGAAAAAGCTCTGCCGAGAACGGACACGATGACATGTCCCGTCTCTGGGAAAGCACAGGTCCCAAGCGTTGCTGTGCTTATTAATAGGCTGCCCAGGGAAGGTGAAGAGCAGCAACAGCTTTCAGGGCTGGCCCCTTCCTTGTGGCAGAAGGAGCCGGACATTTCCCGTTTGGGAAAAAAGCTCTGCCGAGAAAGGACACGATGACATCTCCCGTCCCTGAGAAAGCACAGGTCCGAAGCGCTGCTGTGCGTGTGAATAGGGTGCACGGGGAAGGTGAAGACCAGCAACAGCTTTCAGGGCTAGCACCTTCATTGTGGGAGAAGGAGCCGGACGGTTCCCATTTTGGAAAAAGGCTCTGCCGAGAAAGGACATGATGACATGTCCCGTCTCTGGGAAAGCACAGGTCCCAAGCGCTGCTGTTCTTATTAATAGGCTGCCCAGGGAAGGTGAAGACCAGCAGGAGCTTTCAGGGCTGGCCCCTTCCTTGTGGCAGAAGGAGCCGGACGTTTCCCGTTTGGGAAAAAAGCTCTGCCGAGAAAGGACACGATGACATCTCCCGTCCCTGAGAAAGCACAGATCCGAAGCGCTGCTGTGCCTGTGAATAGGGTGCACGGGGAAGGTGAAGACCAGCAACAGCTTTCAGGGCTAGCACCTTCCTTGTGGCAGAAGGAATCGGACGTTTCCCTTTTGGGAAAAAGGCTCTGCCGAGAACGGACACGATGACATGTCCCGTCTCTGAGAAAGCATAGATCGCAAGCGCTGCTGTGCTTATTAATAGGCTGCCCAGGGAAGGTGAAGTCCAGCAGGAGCTTTCAGTGCTGGCCCCTTCCTTGTGGCAGAAGGAGCCGGACGTTTCCCGTTTGGGAAAAAGGCTCTGCCGAGAACGGACACGATGACATGTACCGTCTCTGGGAAAGCACAGATCCCAAGCGTTGCTGTGCTTATTAATATGCTGCCCAGGGAAGGTGAAGACCAGCAACAGCTTTCTGGGCTAGCACCTTCATTGTGGGAGAAGGAGCCGGACGTTTCCCGTTTGGGAAAAAGGTTCTGCCGAAAAAGGACACGATGACATGTCCCGTCTCTGGGAAAGCACAGATCCCAAGCGCTGCTGTGCCTGTGAATAGGGTGCCAAGGGAAGGTGAAGACCAGCAACAGCTTTCAGGGCTGGCCCCTTCTTTGTGGGAGAAGGAGCCGGACGTTTCCCGTTTGGGAAAAAGGCTCTGCCGAGAACGGACATGATGACATGTCCCGTCTCTGAGAAAGCATAGATTGCAAGCGCTGCTGTGCTTATTAATAGGCTGCCCAGGGAAGGTGAAGTCCAGCAGGAGCTTTCAGTGCTGGCCCCTTCCTTGTGGCAGAAGGAGCCGGACGTTTCCCGTTTGGGAAAAAGGCTCTGCCGAGAACGGACACGATGACATGTCCCGTCTCTGGGAAAGCACAGATCCCTAGTGATGTTCTGCCTGTGAATAGGGTGCATGGGGAAGGTGAAGAGCAGCAACAGCTTTCAGGGCTAGCACCTTCCTTGTGGCAGAAGGAGCCGGACGTTTCCCGTTTTGGAAAAATACTCTGCCGAGAATGGACATGATGACATGTCCCGTCTCTGGGAAAGCACAGATCCCAAGCGTTGCTGTGCTTATTAATAGGCTGCCCAGGGAAGGTGAAGACCAGCAACAACCTTTAGGGCTGGCCCCTTCCTTGTGGCAGAAGGAGCCGGACGTTTCCCGTTTGGGAAAAAAGCTCTGCCGAGAAAGGACACGATGACATCTCCCGTCCCTGAGAAAGCACAGATCCAAAGCGCTGCTGTGCGTGTGAATAGGGTGCACGGGGAAGGTGAAGACCAGCAACAGCTTTCAGGGCTAGCACCTTCCTTGTGGGAGAAGGAGCCGGACATTTCCCATTTTCGAAAAATGCTCTGCCGAGAAAGGACATGATGACATGTCCCGTCTCTGGGAAAGCACAGATCCCTAGTGATGTTCTGCCTCTGAATATGCTGCCAAGGGAAGGTGAAGACCAGCAGCAGCTTTCAGGGCTGGCCCCTTCCTTCTGGCAGAAGGAGCCGGACGTTTCCCTTTTGGGAAAAAGGCTCTGCCGAGAACGGACACGATGACATGTCCCGTCTCTGGGAAAGCACAGATCCCATGCGCTGCTGTGCCTATGTATACGGTGCATGGGGAAGGTGAAGACCAGCAAGAGCTTTCAGGGCTGGCCCCTTCCTTGTGGGAGAAGGAGCCGGACGTTTCCCATTTCGGAAAAAAACTCTGCCGAGAACGGACACGATGACATGTCCCGTCTCTGGGAAAGCACAGATCCCAAGCGTTGCTGTGCTTATTAATAGGCTGCCCAGGGAAGGTGAAGACCAGCAGCAGCTTTCAGGGCTGGCCCCTTCCTTCTGGCAGAAGGAGCCGGACGTTTCACGTTTGGGAAAAAGTCTCTGCCGAGAAAGGAGACGATCACATGTCCCGTCCCTGAGAAAGCACAGAATCCAAGCTCTCCGGTGCCTATGAATAGGGTGCCCAGGGAAGGTAAAGACCAGCAACAGCTTTCTGGGCTAGCACCTTCCTTGTGGGAGAAGGAGCCGGACGTTTCCACTTTCAGAAAAAGGCTCTGCCGAGAACGGACACGATGACATGTCCCGTCTCTGGGAAAGCACAGGTCCCAAGCGCTGCTGTGCCTATGAATAGGGTGCATGGGGAAGGTGAAGACCAGCAACAGCTTTCTGGGCTAGCACCTTCCTTGTGGCAGAAGGAATCGGACGTTTCCCTTTTGGGAAAAAGGCTCTGCCGAGAACGGACACGATGACATGTCCCGTCTCTGAGAAAGCATAGATCGCAAGCGCTGCTCTGCTTATTAATAGGCTGCCCAGGGAAGGTGAAGACCAGCAACAGCTTTCAGGGCTAGCACCTTCATTGTGGGAGAAGGAGCCGGACGGTTCCCATTTTGGAAAAAGGCTCTGCCGAGAAAGGACATGATGACATGTCCCGTCTCTGGAAAAGCACAGATCCCAAGCGCTGCTGTTCTTATTAATAGGCTGCCCAGGGAAGGTGAAGACCAGCAGGAGCTTTCAGGGCTGGCCCCTTCCTTGTGGCAGAAGGAGCCGGACGTTTCCCGTTTGGGAAAAAAGCTCTGCCGAGAAAGGACACGATGACATCTCCCGTCCCTGAGAAAGCACAGATCCGAAGCGCTGCTGTGCCTGTGAATAGGGTGCACGGGGAAGGTGAAGACCAGCAACAGCTTTCAGGGCTAGCACCTTCCTTGTGGCAGAAGGAATCGGACGTTTCCCTTTTGGGAAAAAGGCTCTGCCGAGAACGGACACGATGACATGTCCCGTCTCTGAGAAAGCATAGATCGCAAGCGCTGCTGTGCTTATTAATAGGCTGCCCAGGGAAGGTGAAGTCCAGCAGGAGCTTTCAGTGCTGGCCCCTTCCTTGTGGCAGAAGGAGCCGGACGTTTCCCGTTTGGGAAAAAGGCTCTGCCGAGAACGGACACGATGACATGTACCGTCTCTGGGAAAGCACAGATCCCAAGCGTTGCTGTGCTTATTAATATGCTGCCCAGGGAAGGTGAAGACCAGCAACAGCTTTCTGGGCTAGCACCTTCATTGTGGGAGAAGGAGCCGGACGTTTCCCGTTTGGGAAAAAGGTTCTGCCGAAAAAGGACACGATGACATGTCCCGTCTCTGGGAAAGCACAGATCCCAAGCGCTGCTGTGCCTGTGAATAGGGTGCCAAGGGAAGGTGAAGACCAGCAACAGCTTTCAGGGCTGGCCCCTTCTTTGTGGGAGAAGGAGCCGGACGTTTCCCATTTGGGAAAAAGGCTCTGCCGAGAACGGACATGATGACATGTCCCGTCTCTGAGAAAGCATAGATTGCAAGCGCTGCTGTGCTTATTAATAGGCTGCCCAGGGAAGGTGAAGTCCAGCAGGAGCTTTCAGTGCTGGCCCCTTCCTTGTGGCAGAAGGAGCCGGACGTTTCCCGTTTGGGAAAAAGGCTCTGCCGAGAACGGACACGATGACATGTCCCGTCTCTGGGAAAGCACAGATCCCTAGTGATGTTCTGCCTGTGAATAGGGTGCATGGGGAAGGTGAAGAGCAGCAACAGCTTTCAGGGCTAGCACCTTCCTTGTGGCAGAAGGAGCCGGACGTTTCCCGTTTTGGAAAAATACTCTGCCGAGAATGGACATGATGACATGTCCCGTCTCTGGGAAAGCACAGATCCCAAGCGTTGCTGTGCTTATTAATAGGCTGCCCAGGGAAGGTGAAGACCAGCAACAACCTTTAGGGCTGGCCCCTTCCTTGTGGCAGAAGGAGCCGGACGTTTCCCGTTTGGGAAAAAAGCTCTGCCGAGAAAGGACACGATGACATCTCCCGTCCCTGAGAAAGCACAGATCCAAAGCGCTGCTGTGCGTGTGAATAGGGTGCACGGGGAAGGTGAAGACCAGCAACAGCTTTCAGGGCTAGCACCTTCCTTGTGGGAGAAGGAGCCGGACATTTCCCATTTTCGAAAAATGCTCTGCCGAGAAAGGACATGATGACATGTCCCGTCTCTGGGAAAGCACAGATCCCTAGTGATGTTCTGCCTCTGAATATGCTGCCAAGGGAAGGTGAAGACCAGCAGCAGCTTTCAGGGCTGGCCCCTTCCTTCTGGCAGAAGGAGCCGGACGTTTCCCTTTTGGGAAAAAGGCTCTGCCGAGAACGGACACGATGACATGTCCCGTCTCTGGGAAAGCACAGATCCCATGCGCTGCTGTGCCTATGTATACGGTGCATGGGGAAGGTGAAGACCAGCAAGAGCTTTCAGGGCTGGCCCCTTCCTTGTGGGAGAAGGAGCCGGACGTTTCCCATTTCGGAAAAATACTCTGCCGAGAACGGACACGATGACATGTCCCGTCTCTGGGAAAGCACAGATCCCAAGCGTTGCTGTGCTTATTAATAGGCTGCCCAGGGAAGGTGAAGACCAGCAGCAGCTTTCAGGGCTGGCCCCTTCCTTCTGGCAGAAGGAGCCGGACGTTTCACGTTTGGGAAAAAGTCTCTGCCGAGAAAGGAGACGATCACATGTCCCGTCCCTGAGAAAGCACAGAATCCAAGCTCTCCGGTGCCTATGAATAGGGTGCCCAGGGAAGGTAAAGACCAGCAACAGCTTTCTGGGCTAGCACCTTCCTTGTGGGAGAAGGAGCCGGACGTTTCCACTTTCAGAAAAAGGCTCTGCCGAGAACGGACACGATGACATGTCCCGTCTCTGGGAAAGCACAGGTCCCAAGCGCTGCTGTGCCTATGAATAGGGTGCATGGGGAAGGTGAAGACCAGCAACAGCTTTCTGGGCTAGCACCTTCCTTGTGGCAGAAGGAATCGGACGTTTCCCTTTTGGGAAAAAGGCTCTGCCGAGAACGGACACGATGACATGTCCCGTCTCTGAGAAAGCATAGATCGCAAGCGCTGCTCTGCTTATTAATAGGCTGCCCAGGGAAGGTGAAGACCAGCAACAGCTTTCAGGGCTAGCACCTTCACTGTGGGAGAAGGAGCCGGACTTTTCCCGTTTGGGAAAAAGCTCTGCCGAGAACGGACACGATGACATGTCCCGTCTCTGGGAAAGCACAGGTCCCAAGCGTTGCTGTGCTTATTAATAGGCTGCCCAGGGAAGGTGAAGAGCAGCAACAGCTTTCAGGGCTGGCCCCTTCCTTGTGGCAGAAGGAGCCGGACATTTCCCGTTTGGGAAAAAAGCTCTGCCGAGAAAGGACACGATGACATCTCCCGTCCCTGAGAAAGCACAGGTCCGAAGCGCTGCTGTGCGTGTGAATAGGGTGCACGGGGAAGGTGAAGACCAGCAACAGCTTTCAGGGCTAGCACCTTCATTGTGGGAGAAGGAGCCGGACGGTTCCCATTTTGGAAAAAGGCTCTGCCGAGAAAGGACATGATGACATGTCCCGTCTCTGGAAAAGCACAGATCCCAAGCGCTGCTGTTCTTATTAATAGGCTGCCCAGGGAAGGTGAAGACCAGCAGGAGCTTTCAGGGCTGGCCCCTTCCTTGTGGCAGAAGGAGCCGGACGTTTCCCGTTTGGGAAAAAAGCTCTGCCGAGAAAGGACACGATGACATCTCCCGTCCCTGAGAAAGCACAGATCCGAAGCGCTGCTGTGCCTGTGAATAGGGTGCACGGGGAAGGTGAAGACCAGCAACAGCTTTCAGGGCTAGCACCTTCCTTGTGGCAGAAGGAATCGGACGTTTCCCTTTTGGGAAAAAGGCTCTGCCGAGAACGGACACGATGACATGTCCCGTCTCTGAGAAAGCATAGATCGCAAGCGCTGCTGTGCTTATTAATAGGCTGCCCAGGGAAGGTGAAGTCCAGCAGGAGCTTTCAGTGCTGGCCCCTTCCTTGTGGCAGAAGGAGCCGGACGTTTCCCGTTTGGGAAAAAGGCTCTGCCGAGAACGGACACGATGACATGTCCCGTCTCTGGGAAAGCACAGATCCCTAGTGATGTTCTGCCTGTGAATAGGGTGCACGGGGAAGGTGAAGAGCAGCAACAGCTTTCAGGGCTGGCCCCTTCCTTGTGGGAGAAGGAGCCGGACGTTTCCCGTTTGGGAAAAAAGCTCTGCCGAGAAAGGACACGATGACATCTCCCGTCCCTGGGAAAGCACAGATCCCAAGCGCTGCTCTGCCTGTGAATAGGGTGCACGGGGAAGGTGAAGACCAGCAACAGCTTTCAGGGCTAGCACCTTCATTGTGGGAGAAGGAGCCGGACGTTTCCCATTTTAGAAAACGGCTCTGCCGAGAAAGGACACGATGACATGTACCGTCTCTGGGAAAGCACAGATCCCAAGCGTTCCTGTGCTTATTAATAGGCTGCCCAGGGAAGGTGAAGACCAGCAACAGCTTTCAGGGCTAGCACCTTCATTATGGGAGAAGGAGCCGGACGTTTCCCTTTTGGGAAAAAGTCTCTGCCGAGAAAGGAGACGATCACATGTCCCGTCCCTGAGAAAGCACAGAATCCAAGCTCTGCGGTGCCTATGAATAGGGTGCCCAGGGAAGGTAAAGACCAGCAACAGCTTTCAGGGCTAGCACCTTCCTTGTGGGAGAAGGAGCCGGACGTTTCCACTTTCGGAAAAAGGCTCTGCCGAGAACGGACACGATGACATGTCCCGTCTCTGGGAAAGCACAGGTCCCAAGCGCTGCTGTGCCTATGAATAGGGTGCATGGGGAAGGTGAAGACCAGCAACAGCTTTCTGGGCTAGCACCTTCCTTGTGGCAGAAGGAATCGGACGTTTCCCTTTTGGGAAAAAGGCTCTGCCGAGAACGGACACGATGACATGTCCCGTCTCTGAGAAAGCATAGATCGCAAGCGCTGCTGTGCTTATTAATAGGCTGCCCAGGGAAGGTGAAGACCAGCAGGAGCTTTCAGTGCTGGCCCCTTCCTTGTGGCAGAATGAGCCGGACGTTTCCCATTTGGGAAAAAGGCTCTGCCAAGAACGGACACGATGACATGTCCCATCTCTGGGAATGCACAGATCCCTAGTGATGTTCTGCCTGTGAATAGGGTGCACGGGGAAGGTGAAGAGCAGCAACAGCTTTCAGGGCTGGCCCCTTCTTTGTGGCAGAAGGAGCCGGACGTTTCCCGTTTTGGAAAATACTCTGCCGAGAATGGACACGATGACATCTCCCGTCCCTGAGAAAGCACAGATCCGAAGCGCTGCTGTGCCTGTGAATACGGTGCACGGGGAAGGTGAAGACCAGCAACAGCTTTCAGGGCTAACACCTTCATTGTGGGAGAAGGAGCCGGACGTTTCCCATTTTGGAAAAAGGCTCTGCCGAGAAAGGACATGATGACATGTCCCGTCTCTGGAAAAGCACAGATCCCAAGCGCTGCTGTTCTTATTAATAGGCTGCCCAGGGAAGGTGAAGGCCAGCAACAGCTTTCAGGGCTGGCCCCTTCCTTGTGGCAGAAGGAGCCGGACGTTTCCCGTTTGGGAAAAAAGCTCTGCCGAGAAAGGACACGATGACATCTCCCGTCCCTGAGAAAGCACAGATCCGAAGCGCTGCTGTGCCTGTGAATAGGGTGCACGGGGAAGGTGAAGACCAGCAAGAGCTTTCAGGGCTGGCCCCTTCCTTGTGGGAGAAGGAGCCGGACGTTTCCCATTTTGGAAAAAGGCTCTGCCGAGAAAGGACACGATGACATGTCCCGTCTCTGGGAAAGCACAGATCCCAAGCGTTGCTGTGCTTATTAATAGGCTGCCCAGGGAAGGTGAAGACCAGCAACAGCTTTCTGGGCTAGCACCTTCATTGTGGGAGAAGGAGCCGGACGTTTCGCGTTTGGGAAAAAGTCTCTGCCGAGAACGGACACGATGACATGTCCCGTCTCTGGGAAAGCACAGATCCCAAGCGCTGCTGTGCCTGTGAATAGGGTGCCAAGGGAAGGTGAAGACCAGCAACAGCTTTCAGGGCTGGCCCCTTCCTTGTGGGAGAAGGAGCCGGACGTTTCCCTTTTGGGAAAAAGGCTCTGCCGAGAAAGGACATGATGACATGTCCCGTCTCTGGGAAAGCACAGATCCCTAGTGATGTTCTGCCTCTGAATATGCTGCCAAGGGAAGGTGAAGACCAGCAACAGCTTTCAGGGCTGGCCCCTTCCTTGTGGGAGAAGGAGCCGGACGTTTCCCTTTTGGGAAAGAGGCTCTGCCGAGAACGGACATGATGACATGTCCCGTCTCTGGGAAAGCACAGGTCCCAAGCGCTGCTGTGCCTATGAATAGGGTGCATGGGGAAGGTGAAGACCAGCAACAGCTTTCAGGGCTAGCACCTTCCTTGTGGCAGAAGGAATCGGACGTTTCCCTTTTGGGAAAAAGGCTCTGCCGAGAACGGACATGATGACATGTCCCGTCTGTGAGAAAGCATAGATTGCAATCGCTGCTGTGCTTATTAATAGGCTGCCCAGGGAAGGTGAAGTCCAGCAGGAGCTTTCAGTGCTGGCCCCTTCCTTGTGGCAGAAGGAGCCCGACGTTTCCCGTTTGGGAAAAAGGCTCTGCCGAGAACGGACACGATGACATGTCCCGTGTCTGGGAAAGCACAGATCCCAAGCGCTGCTGTGCCTGTGAATAGGGTGCCAAGGGAAGGTGAAGACCAGCAACAGCTTTCAGGGCTGGCCCCTTCCTTCTGGGAGAAGGAGCCGGACGTTTCCCGTTTGGGAAAAAGGCTCTGCCGAGAAAGGACATGATGACATGTCCCGTCTCTGGGAAAGCACAGATCCCTAGTGATGTTCTGCCTCTGAATATGCTGCCAAGGGAAGGTGAAGACCAGCAACAGCTTTCAGGGCTGGCCCCTTCCTTGTGGGAGAAGGAGCCGGACGTTTCCCTTTTGGGAAAGAGGCTCTGCCGAGAACGGACATGATGACATGTCCCGTCTCTGGGAAAGCACAGGTCCCAAGCGCTGCTGTGCCTATTAATAGGGTGCATGGGGAAGGTGAAGACCAGCAACAGCTTTCAGGGCTAGCACCTTCCTTGTGGCAGAAGGAATCGGACGTTTCCCTTTTGGGAAAAAGGTTCTGCCGAGAACGGACATGATGACATGTCCCGTCTGTGAGAAAGCATAGATTGCAAGCGCTGCTGTGCTTATTAATAGGCTGCCCAGGGAAGGTGAAGTCCAGCAGGAGCTTTCAGTGCTGGCCCGTTCCTTGTGGCAGAAGGAGCCGGACGTTTCCCGTTTGGGAAAAAGGCTCTGCCGAGAACGGACACGATGACATGTCCCGTCTCTGGGAAAGCACAGATCCCTAGTGATGTTCTGCCTGTGAATAGGGTGCACGGGGAAGGTGAAGAGCAGCAACAGCTTTCAGGGCTGGCCCCTTCCTTGTGGCAGAAGGAGCCGGACGTTTCCCGTTTTGGAAAAATACTCTGCCGAGAATGGACATGATGACATGTCCCGTCTCTGGGAAAGCACAGATCCCAAGCGTTGCTGTGCTTATTAATAGGCTGCCCAGGGAAGGTGAAGACCAGCAACAACTTTTAGGGCTGGCCCCTTCGTTGTGGGAGAAGGAGCCGGACGTTTCCACTTTCGGAAAAAGTCTCTGCCGAGATCGGACACGATGACATGTCCCGTCTCTGGGAAAGCACAGATCCCAAGCGCTGCTGTGCGTGTGAATAGGGTGCACGGGGAAGGTGAAGACCAGCAACAGCTTTCAGGGCTAGCACCTTCATTATGGGAGAAGGAGCCGGACGTTTCCCGTTTGGGAAAAGGGCTCTGCCGAGAAAGGACATGATGACATGTCCCGTCTCTGGGAAAGCACAGATCCCTAGTGATGTTCTGCCTCTGAATATGCTGCCAAGGGAAGGTGAAGACCAGCAACAGCTTTCAGGGGTGGCCCCTTCCTTCTGGCAGAAGGAGCCAGACGTTTCCCTTTTGGGAAAAAGGCTCTGCCGAGAACGGACACGATGACATGTCCCGTCTCTGAGAAAGCATAGATCGCAAGCGCTGCTGTGCTTATTAATAGGCTGCCCAGGGAAGGTGAAGTCCAGCAGGAGCTTTCAGTGCTGGCCCCTTCCTTGTGGCAGAAGGAGCCGGACGTTTCCCGTTTGGGAAAAAGGCTCTGCCGAGAACGGACACGATGACATGTCCCGTCTCTGGGAAAGCACAGATCCCTAGTGATGTTCTGCCTGTGAATAGGGTGCACGGGGAAGGTGAAGAGCAGCAACAGCTTTCAGGGCTGGCCCCTTCCTTGTGGCAGAAGGAGCCGGATGTTTCACGTTTGGGAAAAAGGTTCTGCCGAGAAAGGACACGATGACATGTCCCGTCTCTGGGAAAGCACAGAGCCCAAGCGTTGCTGTGCTTATTAATAGGCTGCCCAGGGAAGGTGAAGACCAGCAACAGCTTTCAGGGCTACCACCTTCACTGTGGGAGGAGGAGCCGGACTTTTCCCGTTTGGGAAAAAGTCTCTGCCGAGAACGGACACGATGACATGTCCCGTCTCTGGGAAAGCACAGGTCCCAAGCGTTGCTGTGCTTATTAATAGGCTGCCCAGGGAAGGTGAAGACCAGCAACAACTTTTAGGGCTGGCCCCTTCCTTGTGGCAGAAGGAGCCGGAGGTTTCCCGTTTGGGAAAAAAGCTCTGCCGAGAAAGGACACGATGACATCTCCCGTCCCTGAGAAAGCACAGATCCGAAGCGCTGCTGTACCTGTGAATAGGGTGCACGGGGAAGGTGAAGACCAGCAACAGCTTTCAGGGCTGGCCCCTTCCTTGTGGCAGAAGGAGCCGGACGTTTCCCTTTTGGGAAAAAGTCTCTGCCGAGAAAGGACACGATCACATGTCCCGTCTCTGGGAAAGCACAGAATCCAAGCTCTGCGGTTCCTATGAATAGGGTGCCCAGGGAAGGTAAAGACCAGCAAGAGCTTTCAGGGCTGGCCCCTTCCTTGTGGGAGAAGGAGCCGGAGGTTTCCCGTTTGGGAAAAAAGCTCTGCCGAGAAAGGACACGATGACATCTCCCGTCCCTGGGAAAGCACAGATCCGAAGCGCTGCTGTGCCTGTGAATAGGGTGCACGGGGAAGGTGAAGACCAGCAACAGCTTTCTGGGCTAGCACCTTCATTGTGGGAGAAGGAGCCGGACGTTTCCCATTTTGGAAAACGGCTCTGCCGAGAAAGGACACGATGACATGTACCGTCTCTGGGAAAGCACAGATCCCAAGCGTTGCTGTGCTTATTAATAGGCTGCCCAGGGAAGGTGAAGACCAGCAACAGCTTTCTGGGCTAGCACCTTCATTGTGGGAGAAGGAGCCGGACGTTTCCCGTTTGGGAAAAAGGCTCTGCCGAGAACGGACACGATGACATGTCCCGTCTCTGGGAAAGCACAGATCCCTAGTGATGTTCTGCCTGTGAATAGGGTGCACGGGGAAGGTGAAGAGCAGCAACAGCTTTCAGGGCTGGCCCCTTCCTTGTGGCAGAAGGAGCCGGACGTTTCCCGTTTTGGAAAAATACTCTGCCGAGAATGGACACGATGACATGTCCCGTCTCTGGGAAAGCACAGATCCCAAGCGTTGCTGTGCTTATTAATAGGCTGCCCAGGGAAGGTGAAGACCAGCAACAACTTTTAGGGCTGGCCCCTTCATTGTGGGAGAAGGAGCCGGACGTTTCCCATTTGGGAAAAAGTCTCTGCCGAGAACGGACACGATGACATGTCCCGTCTCTGGGAAAGCACAGATCCCAAGCGCTGCTGTGCCTGTGAATAGGGTGCCAAGGGAAGGTGAAGACCAGCAACAGCTTTCAGGGCTAGCACCTTCATTATGGGAGAAGGAGCCGGACGTTTCCCGTTTGGGAAAACGGCTCTGCCGAGAAAGGACATGATGACATGTCCCGTCTCTGGGAAAGCACAGATCCCTAGTGAAGTTCTGCCTCTGAATATGCTGCCAAGGGAAGGTGAAGACCAGCAACAGCTTTCAGGGCTGGCCCCTTCCTTGTGGCAGAAGGAGCCAGACGTTTCCCTTTTGGGAAAAAGGCTCTGCCGAGAACGGACACGATGACATGTCCCGTCTCTGGGAAAGCACAGATCCCATGCGCTGCTGTGCCTATGTATAGGGTGCATGGGGAAGGTGAAGACCAGCAAGAGCTTTCAGGGCTGGCCCCTTCCTTGTGGGAGAAGGAGCCGGACGTTTCCCTTTTGGGAAAAAGTCTCTGCCGAGAAAGGAGACGATCACATGTCCCGTTCCTGAGAAAGCACAGAATCCAAGCTCTGCGGTGCCTATGAATAGGGTGCCCAGGGAAGGTAAAGACCAGCAACAGCTTTCTGGGCTAGCACCTTCCTTGTGGGAGAAGGAGCCGGACGTTTCCACTTTCGGAAAAAGGCTCTGCCGAGAACGGACACGATTACATGTCCCGTCTCTGGGAAAGCACAGGTCCCAAGCGCTGCTGTGCCTATGAATAGGGTGCATGGGGAAGGTGAAGACCAGCAACAGCTTTCAGGGCTAGCACCTTCCTTGTGGCAGAAGGAATCGGACGTTTCCCTTTTGGGAAAAAGGCTCTGCCGAGAACGGACACGATGACATGTCCCGTCTCTGAGAAAGCATAGATCGCAAGCGCTGCTCTGCTTATTAATAGGCTGCCCAGGGAAGGTGAAGTCCAGCAGGAGCTTTCAGTGCTGGCCCGTTCCTTGTGGCAGAAGGAGCCGGACGTTTCCCGTTTGGGAAAAAGGCTCTGCCGAGAACGGACACGATGACATGTCCCGTCTCTGGGAAAGCACAGATCCCTAGTGATGTTCTGCCTGTGAATAGGGTGCACGGGGAAGGTGAAGAGCAGCAACAGCTTTCAGGGCTGGCCCCTTCCTTGTGGCAGAAGGAGCCGGACGTTTCCCGTTTTGGAAAATACTCTGCCGAGAATGGACACGATGACATGTCCCGTCTCTGGGAAAGCACAGAGCCCAAGTGTTGCTGTGCTTATTAATAGGCTGCCCAGGGAAGGTGAAGACCAGCAACAGCTTTCAGGGCTAGCACCTTCATTGTGGGAGAAGGAGCCGGACGTTTCGCGTTTGGGAAAATGGCTCTGCCGAGAACGGACACGATGACATGTCCCGTCCCTGAGAAAGCACAGATCCGAAGCGCTGCTGTGCCTGTGAATAGGGTGCACGGGGAAGGTGAAGACCAGCAACAGCTTTCAGGGCTAGCACCTTCATTATGGGAGAAGGAGCCGGACGTTTCCCGTTTGGGAAAACGGCTCTGCCGAGAAAGGACATGATGACATGTCCCATCTCTGGGAAAGCACAGACCCCTAGTGAAGTTCTGCCTCTGAATATGCTGCCAAGGGAAGGTGAAGACCAGCAACAGCTTTCAGGGCTGGCCCCTTCCTTGTGGCAGAAAGAGCCAGACGTTTCCCTTTTGGGAAAAAGGCTCTGCCGAGAACGGACACGATGACATGTCCCGTCTCTGGGAAAGCACAGATCCCATGCGCTGCTCTGCCTATGTATAGGGTGCATGGGGAAGGTGAAGACCAGCAACAGCTTTCAGGGCTGGCCCCTTCCTTGTGGGAGAAGGAGCCGGACGTTTCCCTTTTGGGAAAAAGTCTCTGCCGAGAAAGGAGACGATCACATGTCCCGTCCCTGAGAAAGCACAGAATCCAAGCTCTGCGGTGCCTATGAATAGGGTGCCCAGGGAAGGTAAAGACCAGCAACAGCTTTCTGGGCTAGCACCTTCCTTGTGGGAGAAGGAGCCGGACGTTTCCACTTTCGGAAAAAGGCTCTGCCGAGAACGGACACGATGACATGTCCCGTCTCTGGGAAAGCACAGGTCCCAAGCGCTGCTGTGCCTATGAATAGGGTGCATGGGGAAGGTGAAGAGCAGCAACAGCTTTCAGGGCTAGCACCTTCCTTGTGGCAGAAGGAATCGGACGTTTCCCTTTTGGGAAAAAGGCTCTGCCGAGAACGGACACGATGACATGTCCCGTCTCTGGGAAAGCACAGATCCCAAGCGCTGCTGTGCCTGTGAATAGGGTGCCAAGGGAAGGTGAAGACCAGCAACAGCTTTCAGGGCTGGCCCCTTCCTTGTGGGAGAAGGAGCCGGACGTTTCCCTTTTGGGAAAAAGGCTCTGCCGAGAAAGGACATGATGACATGTCCCGTCTCTGGGAAAGCACAGATCCCTAGTGATGTTCTGCCTCTGAATATGCTGCCAAGGGAAGGTGAAGACCAGCAACAGCTTTCAGGGCTGGCCCCTTCCTTGTGGGAGAAGGAGCCGGACGTTTCCCTTTTGGGAAAGAGGCTCTGCCGAGAACGGACATGATGACATGTCCCGTCTCTGGGAAAGCACAGGTCCCAAGCGCTGCTGTGCCTATGAATAGGGTGCATGGGGAAGGTGAAGACCAGCAACAGCTTTCAGGGCTAGCACCTTCCTTGTGGCAGAAGGAATCGGACGTTTCCCTTTTGGGAAAAAGGCTCTGCCGAGAACGGACATGATGACATGTCCCGTCTGTGAGAAAGCATAGATTGCAATCGCTGCTGTGCTTATTAATAGGCTGCCCAGGGAAGGTGAAGTCCAGCAGGAGCTTTCAGTGCTGGCCCCTTCCTTGTGGCAGAAGGAGCCCGACGTTTCCCGTTTGGGAAAAAGGCTCTGCCGAGAACGGACACGATGACATGTCCCGTGTCTGGGAAAGCACAGATCCCAAGCGCTGCTGTGCCTGTGAATAGGGTGCCAAGGGAAGGTGAAGACCAGCAACAGCTTTCAGGGCTGGCCCCTTCCTTCTGGGAGAAGGAGCCGGACGTTTCCCGTTTGGGAAAAAGGCTCTGCCGAGAAAGGACATGATGACATGTCCCGTCTCTGGGAAAGCACAGATCCCTAGTGATGTTCTGCCTCTGAATATGCTGCCAAGGGAAGGTGAAGACCAGCAACAGCTTTCAGGGCTGGCCCCTTCCTTGTGGGAGAAGGAGCCGGACGTTTCCCTTTTGGGAAAGAGGCTCTGCCGAGAACGGACATGATGACATGTCCCGTCTCTGGGAAAGCACAGGTCCCAAGCGCTGCTGTGCCTATTAATAGGGTGCATGGGGAAGGTGAAGACCAGCAACAGCTTTCAGGGCTAGCACCTTCCTTGTGGCAGAAGGAATCGGACGTTTCCCTTTTGGGAAAAAGGCTCTGCCGAGAACGGACATGATGACATGTCCCGTCTGTGAGAAAGCATAGATTGCAAGCGCTGCTGTGCTTATTAATAGGCTGCCCAGGGAAGGTGAAGTCCAGCAGGAGCTTTCAGTGCTGGCCCGTTCCTTGTGGCAGAAGGAGCCGGACGTTTCCCGTTTGGGAAAAAGGCTCTGCCGAGAACGGACACGATGACATGTCCCGTCTCTGGGAAAGCACAGATCCCTAGTGATGTTCTGCCTGTGAATAGGGTGCACGGGGAAGGTGAAGAGCAGCAACAGCTTTCAGGGCTGGCCCCTTCCTTGTGGCAGAAGGAGCCGGACGTTTCCCGTTTTGGAAAAATACTCTGCCGAGAATGGACATGATGACATGTCCCGTCTCTGGGAAAGCACAGATCCCAAGCGTTGCTGTGCTTATTAATAGGCTGCCCAGGGAAGGTGAAGACCAGCAACAACTTTTAGGGCTGGCCCCTTCATTGTGGGAGAAGGAGCCGGACGTTTCCACTTTCGGAAAAAGTCTCTGCCGAGAACGGACACGATGACATGTCCCGTCTCTGGGAAAGCACAGATCCCAAGCGCTGCTGTGCGTGTGAATAGGGTGCACGGGGAAGGTGAAGACCAGCAACAGCTTTCAGGGCTAGCACCTTCATTATGGGAGAAGGAGCCGGACGTTTCCCGTTTGGGAAAAGGGCTCTGCCGAGAAAGGACATGATGACATGTCCCGTCTCTGGGAAAGCACAGATCCCTAGTGATGTTCTGCCTCTGAATATGCTGCCAAGGGAAGGTGAAGACCAGCAACAGCTTTCAGGGGTGGCCCCTTCCTTCTGGCAGAAGGAGCCAGACGTTTCCCTTTTGGGAAAAAGGCTCTGCCGAGAACGGACACGATGACATGTCCCGTCTCTGAGAAAGCATAGATCGCAAGCGCTGCTGTGCTTATTAATAGGCTGCCCAGGGAAGGTGAAGTCCAGCAGGAGCTTTCAGTGCTGGCCCCTTCCTTGTGGCAGAAGGAGCCGGACGTTTCCCGTTTGGGAAAAAGGCTCTGCCGAGAACGGACACGATGACATGTCCCGTCTCTGGGAAAGCACAGATCCCTAGTGATGTTCTGCCTGTGAATAGGGTGCACGGGGAAGGTGAAGAGCAGCAACAGCTTTCAGGGCTGGCCCCTTCCTTGTGGCAGAAGGAGCCGGATGTTTCACGTTTGGGAAAAAGGTTCTGCCGAGAAAGGACACGATGACATGTCCCGTCTCTGGGAAAGCACAGAGCCCAAGCGTTGCTGTGCTTATTAATAGGCTGCCCAGGGAAGGTGAAGACCAGCAACAGCTTTCAGGGCTACCACCTTCACTGTGGGAGGAGGAGCCGGACTTTTCCCGTTTGGGAAAAAGTCTCTGCCGAGAACGGACACGATGACATGTCCCGTCTCTGGGAAAGCACAGGTCCCAAGCGTTGCTGTGCTTATTAATAGGCTGCCCAGGGAAGGTGAAGACCAGCAACAACTTTTAGGGCTGGCCCCTTCCTTGTGGCAGAAGGAGCCGGAGGTTTCCCGTTTGGGAAAAAAGCTCTGCCGAGAAAGGACACGATGACATCTCCCGTCCCTGAGAAAGCACAGATCCGAAGCGCTGCTGTACCTGTGAATAGGGTGCACGGGGAAGGTGAAGACCAGCAACAGCTTTCAGGGCTGGCCCCTTCCTTGTGGCAGAAGGAGCCGGACGTTTCCCTTTTGGGAAAAAGTCTCTGCCGAGAAAGGACACGATCACATGTCCCGTCTCTGGGAAAGCACAGAATCCAAGCTCTGCGGTTCCTATGAATAGGGTGCCCAGGGAAGGTAAAGACCAGCAAGAGCTTTCAGGGCTGGCCCCTTCCTTGTGGGAGAAGGAGCCGGAGGTTTCCCGTTTGGGAAAAAAGCTCTGCCGAGAAAGGACACGATGACATCTCCCGTCCCTGGGAAAGCACAGATCCGAAGCGCTGCTGTGCCTGTGAATAGGGTGCACGGGGAAGGTGAAGACCAGCAACAGCTTTCTGGGCTAGCACCTTCATTGTGGGAGAAGGAGCCGGACGTTTCCCATTTTGGAAAACGGCTCTGCCGAGAAAGGACACGATGACATGTACCGTCTCTGGGAAAGCACAGATCCCAAGCGTTGCTGTGCTTATTAATAGGGTGCACGGGGAAGGTGAAGACCAGCAACAGCTTTCTGGGCTAGCACCTTCATTGTGGGAGAAGGAGCCGGACGTTTCCCGTTTGGGAAAAAGGCTCTGCCGAGAACGGACACGATGACATGTCCCGTCTCTGGGAAAGCACAGATCCCTAGTGATGTTCTGCCTGTGAATAGGGTGCACGGGGAAGGTGAAGAGCAGCAACAGCTTTCAGGGCTGGCCCCTTCCTTGTGGCAGAAGGAGCCGGACGTTTCCCGTTTTGGAAAAATACTCTGCCGAGAATGGACACGATGACATGTCCCGTCTCTGGGAAAGCACAGATCCCAAGCGTTGCTGTGCTTATTAATAGGCTGCCCAGGGAAGGTGAAGACCAGCAACAACTTTTAGGGCTGGCCCCTTCATTGTGGGAGAAGGAGCCGGACGTTTCCCATTTGGGAAAAAGTCTCTGCCGAGAACGGACACGATGACATGTCCCGTCTCTGGGAAAGCACAGATCCCAAGCGCTGCTGTGCCTGTGAATAGGGTGCCAAGGGAAGGTGAAGACCAGCAACAGCTTTCAGGGCTAGCACCTTCATTATGGGAGAAGGAGCCGGACGTTTCCCGTTTGGGAAAACGGCTCTGCCGAGAAAGGACATGATGACATGTCCCGTCTCTGGGAAAGCACAGATCCCTAGTGAAGTTCTGCCTCTGAATATGCTGCCAAGGGAAGGTGAAGACCAGCAACAGCTTTCAGGGCTGGCCCCTTCCTTGTGGCAGAAGGAGCCAGACGTTTCCCTTTTGGGAAAAAGGCTCTGCCGAGAACGGACACGATGACATGTCCCGTCTCTGGGAAAGCACAGATCCCATGCGCTGCTGTGCCTATGTATAGGGTGCATGGGGAAGGTGAAGACCAGCAAGAGCTTTCAGGGCTGGCCCCTTCCTTGTGGGAGAAGGAGCCGGACGTTTCCCTTTTGGGAAAAAGTCTCTGCCGAGAAAGGAGACGATCACATGTCCCGTTCCTGAGAAAGCACAGAATCCAAGCTCTGCGGTGCCTATGAATAGGGTGCCCAGGGAAGGTAAAGACCAGCAACAGCTTTCTGGGCTAGCACCTTCCTTGTGGGAGAAGGAGCCGGACGTTTCCACTTTCGGAAAAAGGCTCTGCCGAGAACGGACACGATGACATGTCCCGTCTCTGGGAAAGCACAGGTCCCAAGCGCTGCTGTGCCTATGAATAGGGTGCATGGGGAAGGTGAAGAGCAGCAACAGCTTTCAGGGCTAGCACCTTCCTTGTGGCAGAAGGAATCGGACGTTTCCCTTTTGGGAAAAAGGCTCTGCCGAGAACGGACACGATGACATGTCCCGTCTCTGAGAAAGCATAGATCGCAAGCGCTGCTGTGCTTATTAATAGGCTGCCCAGGGAAGGTGAAGTCCAGCAGGAGCTTTCAGTGCTGGCCCGTTCCTTGTGGCAGAAGGAGCCGGACGTTTCCCGTTTGGGAAAAAGGCTCTGCCGAGAACGGACACGATGACATGTCCCGTCTCTGGGAAAGCACAGATCCCTAGTGATGTTCTGCCTGTGAATAGGGTGCACGGGGAAGGTGAAGAGCAGCAACAGCTTTCAGGGCTGGCCCCTTCCTTGTGGCAGAAGGAGCCGGACGTTTCCCGTTTTGGAAAATACTCTGCCGAGAATGGACACGATGACATGTCCCGTCTCTGGGAAAGCACAGAGCCCAAGTGTTGCTGTGCTTATTAATAGGCTGCCCAGGGAAGGTGAAGACCAGCAACAGCTTTCAGGGCTAGCACCTTCATTGTGGGAGAAGGAGCCGGACGTTTCGCGTTTGGGAAAATGGCTCTGCCGAGAACGGACACGATGACATGTCCCGTCTCTGGGAAAGCACAGATCCCAAGCGCTGGTGTGCCTGTGAATAGGGTGCACGGGGAAGGTGAAGACCAGCAACAGCTTTCAGGGCTAGCACCTTCATTATGGGAGAAGGAGCCGGACGTTTCCCGTTTGGGAAAACGGCTCTGCCGAGAAAGGACATGATGACATGTCCCATCTCTGGGAAAGCACAGACCCCTAGTGAAGTTCTGCCTCTGAATATGCTGCCAAGGGAAGGTGAAGACCAGCAACAGCTTTCAGGGCTGGCCCCTTCCTTGTGGCAGAAAGAGCCAGACGTTTCCCTTTTGGGAAAAAGGCTCTGCCGAGAACGGACACGATGACATGTCCCGTCTCTGGGAAAGCACAGATCCCATGCGCTGCTCTGCCTATGTATAGGGTGCATGGGGAAGGTGAAGACCAGCAAGAGCTTTCAGGGCTGGCCCCTTCCTTGTGGGAGAAGGAGCCGGACGTTTCCCTTTTGGGAAAAAGTCTCTGCCGAGAAAGGAGACGATCACATGTCCCGTTCCTGAGAAAGCACAGAATCCAAGCTCTGCGGTGCCTATGAATAGGGTGCCCAGGGAAGGTAAAGACCAGCAACAGCTTTCTGGGCTAGCACCTTCCTTGTGGGAGAAGGAGCCGGACGTTTCCACTTTCGGAAAAAGGCTCTGCCGAGAACGGACACGATGACATGTCCCGTCTCTGGGAAAGCACAGGTCCCAAGCGCTGCTGTGCCTATGAATAGGGTGCATGGGGAAGGTGAAGAGCAGCAACAGCTTTCAGGGCTAGCACCTTCCTTGTGGCAGAAGGAATCGGACGTTTCCCTTTTGGGAAAAAGGCTCTGCCGAGAACGGACACGATGACATGTCCCGTCTCTGGGAAAGCATAGATCGCAAGCGCTGCTGTGCTTATTAATAGGCTGCCCAGGGAAGGTGAAGTCCAGCAGGAGCTTTCAGTGCTGGCCCCTTCCTTGTGGCAGAAGGAGCCGGAGGTTTCCCGTTTGGGAAAAAAGCTCTGCCGAGAACGGACACGATGACATGTCCCGTCTCTGGGAAAGCACAGATCCCTAGTGATGTTCTGCCTGTGAATAGGGTGCACGGGGAAGGTGAAGAGCAGCAACAGCTTTCAGGGCTGGCCCCTTCCTTCTGGCAGAAGGAGCCGGACGTTTCCCGTTTTGGAAAATACTCTGCCGAGAATGGACACGATGACATGTCCCGTCTCTGGGAAAGCACAGAGCCCAAGTGTTGCTGTGCTTATTAATAGGCTGCCCAGGGAAGGTGAAGACCAGCAACAGCTTTCAGGGCTAGCACCTTCACTGTGGGAGAAGGAGCCGGACGTTTCCCATTTTGGAAAAAGGCTCTGCCGAGAAAGGACACGATGACATGTACCGTCTCTGGGAAAGCACAGATCCCAAGCGTTGCTGTGCTTATTAATAGGGTGCCCAGGGAAGGTGAAGACCAGCAACAGCTTTCTGGGCTAGCACCTTCATTGTGGGAGAAGGAGCCGGACGTTTCGCGTTTGGGAAAAAGTCTCTGCCGAGAACGGACACGATGACATGTCCCGTCTCTGGGAAAGCACAGATCCCAAGCGCTGCTGTGCCTGTGAATAGGGTGCCAAGGGAAGGTGAAGACCAGCAACAGCTTTCAGGGCTGGCCCCTTCCTTGTGGCAGAAGGAGCCGGACGTTTCCCTTTTGGGAAAGAGGCTCTGCCGAGAACGGACACGATGACATGTCCCGTCTCTGGGAAAGCACAGGTGCCAAGCGCTGCTGTGCCTATGAATAGGGTGCATGGGGAAGGTGAAGACCAGCAACAGCTTTCTGGGCTAGCACCTTCCTTGTGGCAGAAGGAATCGGACGTTTCCCTTTTGGGAAAAAGGCTCTGCCGAGAACGGACACGATGACATGTCCCGTCTCTGAGAAAGCATAGATCGCAAGCGCTGCTGTGCTTATTAATAGGCTGCCCAGGGAAGGTGAAGTCCAGCAGGAGCTTTCAGTGCTGGCCCGTTCCTTGTGGCAGAAGGAGCCGGACGTTTCCCGTTTGGGAAAAAGGCTCTGCCGAGAACGGACACGATGACATGTCCCGTCTCTGGGAAAGCACAGATCCCTAGTGATGTTCTGCCTGTGAATAGGGTGCACGGGGAAGCTGAAGAGCAGCAACAGCTTTCAGGGCTGGCCCCTTCCTTGTGGCAGAAGGAGCCGGACGTTTCCCGTTTTGGAAAAATACTCTGCCGAGAATGGACATGATGACATGTCCCGTCTCTGGGAAAGCACAGATCCCAAGCGTTGCTGTGCTTATTAATAGGCTGCCCAGGGAAGGTGAAGACCAGCAACAACTTTTAGGGCTGGCCCCTTCATTGTGGGAGAAGGAGCCGGACGTTTCCCGTTTGGGAAAAAGTCTCTGCCGAGAACGGACACGATGACATGTCCCGTCTCTGGGAAAGCACAGATCCCAAGCGCTGGTGTGCCTGTGAATAGGGTGCACGGGGAAGGTGAAGACCAGCAACAGCTTTCAGGGCTAGCACCTTCATTATGGGAGAAGGAGCCGGACGTTTCCCGTTTGGGAAAACGGCTCTGCCGAGGAAGGACATGATGACATGTCCCGTCTCTGGGAAAGCACAGATCCCTAGTGAAGTTCTGCCTCTGAATATGCTGCCAAGGGAAGGTGAAGACCAGCAACAGCTTTCAGGGCTGGCCCCTTCCTTGTGGCAGAAGGAGCCAGACGTTTCCCTTTTGGGAAAAAGGCTCTGCCGAGAACGGACACGATGACATGTCCCGTCTCTGGGAAAGCACAGATCCCATGCGCTGCTGTGCCTATGTATAGGGTGCATGGGGAAGGTGAAGACCAGCAAGAGCTTTCAGGGCTGGCCCCTTCCTTGTGGGAGAAGGAGCTGGACGTTTCCCTTTTGGGAAAAAGTCTCTGCCGAGAAAGGAGACGATCACATGTCCCGTTCCTGAGAAAGCACAGAATCCAAGCTCTGCGGTGCCTATGAATAGGGTGCCCAGGGAAGGTAAAGACCAGCAACAGCTTTCTGGGCTAGCACCTTCCTTGTGGGAGAAGGAGCCGGACGTTTCCACTTTCGGAAAAAGGCTCTGCCGAGAACGGACACGATGACATGTCCCGTCTCTGGGAAAGCACAGGTCCCAAGCGCTGCTGTGCCTATGAATAGGGTGCATGGGGAAGGTGAAGACCAGCAACAGCTTTCTGGGCTAGCACCTTCCTTGTGGCAGAAGGAATCGGACGTTTCCCTTTTGGGAAAAAGGCTCTGCCAAGAACGAACACGATGACATGTCCCGTCTCTGAGAAAGCATAGATCGCAAGCGCTGCTGTGCTTATTAATAGGCTGCCCAGGGAAGGTGAAGTCCAGCAGGAGCTTTCAGTGCTGGCCCCTTCCTTGTGGGAGAAGGAGCCGGACGTTTCCCTTTTGGGAAAAAGTCTCTGCCGAGAAAGGACACGATGACATGTCCCGTCTCTGGGAAAGCACAGATCCCTAGTGATGTTCTGCCTGTGAATAGGGTGCACGGGGAAGGTGAAGAGCAGCAACAGCTTTCAGGGCTGGCCCCTTCCTTGTGGCAGAAGGAGCCGGACGTTTCCCGTTTTGGAAAATACTCTGCCGAGAATGGACACGATGACATGTCTCGTCTCTGGGAAACCACAGAGCCCAAGTGTTGCTGTGCTTATTAATAGGCTGCCCAGGGAAGGTGAAGACCAGCAACAGCTTTCAGGGCTAGCACCTTCACTGTGGGAGAAGGAGCCGGACGTTTCCCATTTTGGAAAAAGGCTCTGCCGAGAAAGGACACGATGACATGTACCGTCTCTGGGAAAGCACAGATCCCAAGCGTTGCTGTGCTTATTAATAGGGTGCCCAGGGAAGGTGAAGACCAGCAACAGCTTTCTGGGCTAGCACCTTCATTGTGGGAGAAGGAGCCGGACGTTTCGCGTTTGGGAAAAAGTCTCTGCCGAGAACGGACACGATGACATGTCCCGTCTCTGGGAAAGCACAGATCCCAAGCGCTGCTGTGCCTGTGAATAGGGTGCCAAGGGAAGGTGAAGACCAGCAACAGCTTTCAGGGCTGGCCCCTTCCTTGTGGGAGAAGGAGCCGGACGTTTCCCATTTGGGAAAAAGGCTCTGCCGAGAAAGGACATGATGACATGTCCCGTCTCTAGGAAAGCACAGATCCCTAGTGATGTTCTGCCTCTGAATATGCTGCCAAGGGAAGGTGAAGACCAGCAAGAGCTTTCAGGGCTGGCCCCTTCCTTGTGGCAGAAGGAGCCGGACGTTTCCCTTTTGGGAAAGAGGCTCTGCCGAGAACGGACACGATGACATGTCCCGTCTCTGGGAAAGCACAGGTCCCAAGCGCTGCTGTGCCTATGAATAGGGTGCATGGGGAAGGTGAAGACCAGCAACAGCTTTCAGGGCTAGCACCTTCCTTGTGGCAGAAGGAATCGGACGTTTCCCTTTTGGGAAAAAGGCTCTGCCGAGAACGGACATGATGACATGTCCCGTCTCTGAGAAAGCATAGATTGCAAGCGCTGCTGTGCTTATTAATAGGCTGCCCAGGGAAGGTGAAGTCCAGCAGGAGCTTTCAGTGCTGGCCCCTTCCTTGTGGCAGAAGGAGCCGGACGTTTCCCGTTTGGGAAAAAGGCTCTGCCGAGAACGGACACGATGACATGTCCCGTCTCTGGGAAAGCACAGATCCCTAGTGATGTTCTGCCTGTGAATAGGGTGCACGGGGAAGGTGAAGAGCAGCAACAGCTTTCAGGGCTGGCCCCTTCCTTGTGGCAGAAGGAGCCGGACGTTTCCCGTTTTGGAAAAATACTCTGCCGAGAATGGACATGATGACATGTCCCGTCTCTGGGAAAGCACAGATCCCAAGCGTTGCTGTGCTTATTAATAGGCTGCCCAGGGAAGGTGAAGACCAGCAACAACTTTTAGGGCTGGCCCCTTCATTGTGGGAGAAGAAGCCGGACGTTTCCCGTTTGGGAAAAAGTCTCTGCCGAGAACGGACACGATGACATGTCCCGTCTCTGGGAAAGCACAGATCCCAAGCGCTGCTGTGCGTGTGAATAGGGTGCACGGGGAAGGTAAAGACCAGCAAGAGCTTTCAGGGCTAGCACCTTCATTATGGGAGAAGGAGCCGGACGTTTCCCGTTTGGGAAAACGGCTCTGCCGAGAAAGGACATGATGACATGTCCCGTCTCTGGGAAAGCACAGATCCCTAGTGATGTTCTGCCTCTGAATATGCTGCCAAGGGAAGGTGAAGACCAGCAGGAGCTTTCAGGGCTGGCCCCTTCCTTGTGGCAGAAGGAGCCAGACGTTTCCCTTTTGGGAAAAAGGCTCTGCCGAGAACGGACACGATGACATGTCCCGTCTCTGGGAAAGCACAGATCCCATGCGCTGCTGTGCCTATGTATAGGGTGCATGGGGAAGGTGAAGACCAGCAAGAGCTTTCAGGGCTGGCCCCTTCCTTGTGGGAGAAGGAGCCGGACGTTTCCCTTTTGGGAAAAAGTCTCTGCCGAGAAAGGAGACGATCACATGTCCCGTCCCTGAGAAAGCACAGAATCCAAGCTCTGCGGTGCCTATGAATAGGGTGCCCAGGGAAGGTAAAGACCAGCAACAGCTTTCTGGGCTAGCACCTTCCTTGTGGGAGAAGGAGCCGGACGTTTCCACTTTCGGAAAAAGGCTCTGCCGAGAACGGACACGATGACATGTCCCGTCTCTGGGAAAGCACAGGTCCCAAGCGCTGCTGTGCCTATGAATAGGGTGCATGGGGAAGGTGAAGAGCAGCAACAGCTTTCAGGGCTAGCACCTTCCTTGTGGCAGAAGGAATCGGACGTTTCCCTTTTGGGAAAAAGGCTCTGCCGAGAACGGACACGATGACATGTCCCGTCTCTGGGAAAGCACAGGTCCGAAGCGTTGCTGTGCTTATTAATAGGCTGCCCAGGGAAGGTGAAGACCAGCAACAACTTTTAGGGCTGGCCCCTTCCTTGTGGCAGAAGGAGCCGGAGGTTTCCCATTTGGGAAAAAAGCTCTGCCGAGAAAGGACACGATGACATCTCCCGTCCCTGAGAAAGCACAGATCCGAAGCGCTGCTGTGCCTGTGAATAGGGTGCACGGGGAAGGTGAAGACCAGCAACAGCTTTCTGGGCTAGCACCTTCATTGTGGGAGAAGGAGCCGGACGTTTCGCGTTTGGGAAAAAGTCTCTGCCGAGAACGGACACGATGACATGTCCCGTCTCTGGGAAAGCACAGATCCCAAGCGCTGCTGTGCCTGTGAATAGGGTGCCAAGGGAAGGTGAAGACCAGCAACAGCTTTCAGGGCTGGCCCCTTCCTTGTGGGAGAAGGAGCCGGACGTTTCCCGTTTGGGAAAAAGGCTCTGCCGAGAAAGGACATGATGACATGTCCCGTCTCTGGGAAAGCACAGATCCCTAGTGATGTTCTGCCTCTGAATATGCTGCCAAGGGAAGGTGAAGACCAGCAACAGCTTTCAGGGCTGGCCCCTTCCTTGTGGCAGAAGGAGCCGGACGTTTCCCTTTTGGGAAAGAGGCTCTGCCGAGAACGGACACGATGACATGTCCCGTCTCTGGGAAAGCACAGGTCCCAAGCGCTGCTGTGCCTATGAATAGGGTGCATGGGGAAGGTGAAGACCAGCAAGAGCTTTCAGGGCTGGCCCCTTCCTTGTGGGAGAAGGAGCCGGACGTTTCCCTTTTGGGAAAAAGTCTCTGCCGAGAAAGGAGACGATCACATGTCCCGTTCCTGAGAAAGCACAGAATCCAAGCTCTGCGGTGCCTATGAATAGGGTGCATGGGGAAGGTGAAGAGCAGCAACAGCTTTCAGGGCTAGCACCTTCCTTGTGGCAGAAGGAATCGGACGTTTCCCTTTTGGGAAAAAGGCTCTGCCGAGAACGGACACGATGACATGTCCCGTCTCTGGGAAAGCACAGGTCCCAAGCGTTGCTGTGCTTATTAATAGGCTGCCCAGGGAAGGTGAAGACCAGCAACAACTTTTAGGGCTGGCCCCTTCCTTGTGGCAGAAGGAGCCGGACGTTTCCCGTTTGGGAAAAAAGCTCTGCCGAGAAAGGACACGATGACATCTCCCGTCCCTGAGAAAGCACAGATCCGAAGCGCTGCTGTGCCTGTGAATAGGGTGCACGGGGAAGGTGAAGACCAGCAACAGCTTTCTGGGCTAGCACCTTCATTGTGGGAGAAGGAGCCGGACGTTTCGCGTTTGGGAAAAAGTCTCTGCCGAGAACGGACACGATGACATATCCCGTCTCTGGGAAAGCACAGATCCCAAGCGCTGCTGTGCCTGTGAATAGGGTGCCAAGGGAAGGTGAAGACCAGCAACAGCTTTCAGGGCTGGCCCCTTCCTTGTGGGAGAAGGAGCCGGACGTTTCCCGTTTGGGAAAAAGGCTCTGCCGAGAAAGGACATGATGACATGTCCCGTCTCTGGGAAAGCACAGATCCCTAGTGATGTTCTGCCTCTGAATATGCTGCCAAGGGAAGGTGAAGACCAGCAACAGCTTTCAGGGCTGGCCCCTTCCTTGTGGCAGAAGGAGCCGGACGTTTCCCTTTTGGGAAAGAGGCTCTGCCGAGAACGGACACGATGACATGTCCCGTCTCTGGGAAAGCACAGGTCCCAAGCGCTGCTGTGTCTATGAATAGGGTGCATGGGGAAGGTGAAGACCAGCAACAGCTTTCAGGGCTGGCCCCTTCCTTGTGGGAGAAGGAGCCGGACGTTTCCCTTTTGGGAAAAAGTCTCTGCCGAGAAAGGACACGATGACATGTCCCGTCTCTGGGAAAGCACAGAATCCAAGCTCTGCGGTGCCTATGAATAGGGTGCCCAGGGAAGGTAAAGACCAGCAACAGCTTTCAGGGCTAGCACCTTCCTTGTGGGAGAAGGAGCCGGACGTTTCCACTTTCAGAAAAAGGCTCTGCCGAGAACGGACACGATGACATGTCCCGTCTCTGGGAAAGCACAGGTCCCAAGCGCTGCTGTGCCTATGAATAGGGTGCATGGGGAAGGTGAAGACCAGCAACAGCTTTCTGGGCTAGCACCTTCCTTGTGGCAGAAGGAATCGGACGTTTCCCTTTTGGGAAAAAGGCTCTGCCGAGAACGGACACGATGACATGTCCCGTCTCTGAGAAAGCATAGATCGCAAGCGCTGCTGTGCTTATTAATAGGCTGCCCAGGGAAGGTGAAGTCCAGCAGGAGCTTTCAGTGCTGGCCCCTTCCTTGTGGCAGAAGGAGCCGGACGTTTCCCGTTTGGGAAAAAGGCTCTGCCGAGAACGGACACGATGACATGTCCCGTCTCTGGGAAAGCACAGATCCCTAGTGATGTTCTGCCTGTGAATAGGGTGCACGGGGAAGGTGAAGAGCAGCAACAGCTTTCAGGGCTGGCCCCTTCCTTGTGGCAGAAGGAGCCGGACGTTTCCCGTTTTGGAAAATACTCTGCCGAGAATGGACACGATGACATGTCCCGTCTCTGGGAAAGCACAGAGCCCAAGCGTTGCTGTGCTTATTAATAGGCTGCCCAGGGAAGGTGAAGACCAGCAACAGCTTTCAGGGCTAGAACCTTCACTGTGGGAGGAGGAGCCGGACTTTTCCCGTTTGGGAAAAGTCTCTGCCGAGAACGGACACGATGACATGTCCCATCTCTGGGAAAGCACAGGTCCCAAGCGTTGCTGTGCTTATTAATAGGCTGCCCAGGGAAGGTGAAGACCAGCAGGAGCTTTCAGGGCTGGCCCCTTCCTTGTGGGACAAGGAGCCAGACGTTTCCCTTTTGGGAAAAAGTCTCTGCCGAGAAAGGACACGATCACATGTCCCGTCTCTGGGAAAGCACAGAATCCAAGCTCTGCGGTGCCTATGAATAGGGTGCCCAGGGAAGGTAAAGACCAGCAGGAGCTTTCAGGGCTGGCCCCTTCCTTGTGGGAGAAGGAGCCGGACGTTTCCCTTTTGGGAAAAAGGCTCTGCCGAGAACGGACACGATGACATGTCCCGTCTCTGGGAAAGCACAGATCCCAAGCGCTGCTGTGCGTGTGAATAGGGTGCACGGGGAAGGTGAAGACCAGCAACAGCTTTCTGGGCTAGCACCTTCATTATGGGAGAAGGAGCCGGACGTTTCCCGTTTGGGAAAACGGCTCTGCCGAGAAAGGACATGATGACATGTCCCGTCTCTGGGAAAGCACAGATCCCTAGTGATGTTCTGCCTCTGAATATGCTGCCAAGGGAAGGTGAAGACCAGCAACAGCTTTCAGGGCTGGCCCCTTCCTTGTGGGAGAAGGAGCCGGACGTTTCCCTTTTGGGAAAAAGTCTCTGCCGAGAAAGGAGACGATCACATGTCCCGTCTCTGGGAAAGCACAGAATCCAAGCTCTGCGGTGCCTATGAATAGGGTGCCCAGGGAAGGTAAAGACCAGCAACAGCTTTCTGGGCTAGCACCTTCCTTGTGGGAGAAGGAGCCGGACGTTTCCACTTTCGGAAAAAGGCTCTGCCGAGAACGGACACGATGACATGTCCCGTCTCTGGGAAAGCACAGGTCCCAAGCGCTGCTGTGCCTATGAATAGGGTGCATGGGGAAGGTGAAGAGCAGCAACAGCTTTCAGGGCTAGCACCTTCCTTGTGGCAGAAGGAATCGGACGTTTCCCTTTTGGGAAAAAGGCTCTGCCGAGAACGGACACGATGACATGTCCCGTCTCTGGGAAAGCACAGGTCCCAAGCGTTTCTGTGCTTATTAATAGGCTGCCCAGGGAAGGTGAAGACCAGCAACAACTTTTAGGGCTGGCCCCTTCCTTGTGGCAGAAGGAGCCGGACGTTTCCCGTTTGGGAAAAAAGCTCTGCCGAGAAAGGACACGATGACATCTCCCGTCCCTGAGAAAGCACAGATCCGAAGCGCTGCTGTGCCTGTGAATAGGGTGCACGGGGAAGGTGAAGACCAGCAACAGCTTTCTGGGCTAGCACCTTCATTGTGGGAGAAGGAGCCGGACGTTTCGCGTTTGGGAAAAAGTCTCTGCCGAGAACGGACACGATGACATGTCCCGTCTCTGGGAAAGCACAGATCCCAAGCGCTGCTGTGCCTGTGAATAGGGTGCCAAGGGAAGGTGAAGACCAGCAACAGCTTTCAGGGCTGGCCCCTTCCTTGTGGGAGAAGGAGCCGGACGTTTCCCGTATGGGAAAAAGGCTCTGCCGAGAAAGGACATGATGACATGTCCCGTCTCTGGGAAAGCACAGATCCCTAGTGATGTTCTGCCTCTGAATATGCTGCCAAGGGAAGGTGAAGACCAGCAGCAGCTTTCAGGGCTGGCCCCTTCCTTGTGGCAGAAGGAGCCGGACGTTTCCCTTTTGGGAAAGAGGCTCTGCCGAGAACGGACACGATGACATGTCCCGTCTCTGGGAAAGCACAGAATCCAAGCTCTGCGGTGCCTATGAATAGGGTGCCCAGGGAAGGTAAAGACCAGCAACAGCTTTCTGGGCTAGCACCTTCCTTGTGGGAGAAGGAGCCGGACGTTTCCACTTTCAGAAAAAGGCTCTGCCGAGAACGGACACGATGACATGTCCCGTCTCTGGGAAAGCACAGATCCCAAGCGCTGCTGTGCCTATGAATAGGGTGCATGGGGAAGGTGAAGACCAGCAACAGCTTTCTGGGCTAGCACCTTCCTTGTGGCAGAAGGAATCGGACGTTTCCCTTTTGGGAAAAAGGCTCTGCCGAGAACGGACACGATGACATGTCCCGTCTCTGAGAAAGCATAGATCGCAAGCGCTGCTGTGCTTATTAATAGGCTGCCCAGGGAAGGTGAAGTCCAGCAGGAGCTTTCAGTGCTGGCCCCTTCCTTGTGGCAGAAGGAGCCGGACGTTTCCCGTTTGGGAAAAAGGCTCTGCCGAGAACGGAGACGATGACATGTCCCGTCTCTGGGAAAGCACAGATCCCTAGTGATGTTCTGCCTGTGAATAGGGTGCACGGGGAAGGTGAAGAGCAGCAACAGCTTTCAGGGCTGGCCCCTTCCTTGTGGCAGAAGGAGCCGGACGTTTCCCGTTTTGGAAAATACTCTGCCGAGAATGGACACGATGACATGTCCCGTCTCTGGGAAAGCACAGAGCCCAAGCGTTGCTGTGCTTATTAATAGGCTGCCCAGGGAAGGTGAAGACCAGCAACAGCTTTCAGGGCTAGAACCTTCACTGTGGGAGGAGGAGCCGGAATTTTCCCGTTTGGGAAAAGTCTCTGCCGAGAAAGGACACGATGACATCTCCCGTCCCTGAGAAAGCACAGATCCGAAGCGCTGCTGTGCCTGTGAATAGGGTGCACGGGGAAGGTGAAGACCAGTAACAGCTTTCTGGGCTAGCACCTTCATTGTGGGAGAAGGAGCCGGACGTTTCGCGTTTGGGAAAAAGTCTCTGCCGAGAACGGACACGATGACATGTCCCGTCTCTGGGAAAGCACAGATCCCAAGCGCTGCTGTGCCTGTGAATAGGGTGCCAAGGGAAGGTGAAGACCAGCAACAGCTTTCAGGGCTGGCCCCTTCCTTGTGGGAGAAGGAGCCGGACGTTTCCCGTTTGGGAAAAAGGCTCTGCCGAGAAAGGACATGATGACATGTCCCGTCTCTGGGAAAGCACAGATCCCTAGTGATGTTCTGCCTCTGAATATGCTGCCAAGGGAAGGTGAAGACCAGCAACAGCTTTCAGGGCTGGCCCCTTCCTTGTGGCAGAAGGAGCCGGACGTTTCCCTTTTGGGAAAGAGGCTCTGCCGAGAACGGACACGATGACATGTCCCGTCTCTGGGAAAGCACAGGTCCCAAGCGCTGCTGTGTCTATGAATAGGGTGCATGGGGAAGGTGAAGACCAGCAACAGCTTTCAGGGCTGGCCCCTTCCTTGTGGGAGAAGGAGCCGGACGTTTCCCTTTTGGGAAAAAGTCTCTGCCGAGAAAGGACACGATGACATGTCCCGTCTCTGGGAAAGCACAGAATCCAAGCTCTGCGGTGCCTATGAATAGGGTGCCCAAGGAAGGTAAAGACCAGCAACAGCTTTCTGGGCTAGCACCTTCCTTGTGGGAGAAGGAGCCGGACGTTTCCACTTTCAGAAAAAGGCTCTGCCGAGAACGGACACGATGACATGTCCCGTCTCTGGGAAAGCACAGGTCCCAAGCGCTGCTGTGCCTATGAATAGGGTGCATGGGGAAGGTGAAGACCAGCAACAGCTTTCTGGGCTAGCACCTTCCTTGTGGCAGAAGGAATCGGACGTTTCCCTTTTGGGAAAAAGGCTCTGCCGAGAACGGACACGATGACATGTCCCGTCTCTGAGAAAGCATAGATCGCAAGCGCTGCTGTGCTTATTAATAGGCTGCCCAGGGAAGGTGAAGTCCAGCAGGAGCTTTCAGTGCTGGCCCCTTCCTTGTGGCAGAAGGAGCCGGACGTTTCCCGTTTGGGAAAAAGGCTCTGCCGAGAACGGACACGATGACATGTCCCGTCTCTGGGAAAGCACATATCCCTAGTGATGTTCTGCCTGTGAATAGGGTGCACGGGGAAGGTGAAGAGCAGCAACAGCTTTCAGGGCTGGCCCCTTCCTTGTGGCAGAAGGAGCCGGACGTTTCCCGTTTTGGAAAATACTCTGCCGAGAATGGACACGATGACATGTCCCGTCTCTGGGAAAGCACAGAGCCCAAGCGTTGCTGTGCTTATTAATAGGCTGCCCAGGGAAGGTGAAGACCAGCAACAGCTTTCAGGGCTAGAACCTTCACTGTGGGAGGAGGAGCCGGACTTTTCCCGTTTGGGAAAAGTCTCTGCCGAGAACGGACACGATGACATGTCCCGTCTCTGGGAAAGCACAGGTCCCAAGCGTTGCTGTGCTTATTAATAGGCTGCCCAGGGAAGGTGAAGACCAGCAGGAGCTTTCAGGGCTGGCCCCTTCCTTGTGGGACAAGGAGCCAGACGTTTCCCTTTTGGGAAAAAGTCTCTGCCGAGAAAGGACACGATCACATGTCCCGTCTCTGGGAAAGCACAGAATCCAAGCTCTGCGGTGCCTATGAATAGGGTGCCCAGGGAAGGTAAAGACCAGCAGGAGCTTTCAGGGCTGGCCCCTTCCTTGTGGGAGAAGGAGCCGGACGTTTCCCGTTTGGGAAAAAGGCTCTGCCGAAAACGGACACGATGACATGTCCCGTCTCTGGGAAAGCACAGATCCCAAGCGCTGCTGTGCCTGTGAATAGGGTGCACGGGGAAGGTGAAGAGCAGCAACAGCTTTCAGGGCTAGCACCTTCCTTGTGGCAGAAGGAATCGGACGTTTCCCTTTTGGGAAAAAGGCTCTGCCGAGAACGGACACGATGACATGTCCCGTCTCTGGGAAAGCACAGGTCCCAAGCGTTGCTGTGCTTATTAATAGGCTGCCCAGGGAAGGTGAAGACCAGCAACAACTTTTAGGGCTGGCCCCTTCCTTGTGGCAGAAGGAGCCGGACGTTTCCCGTTTGGGAAAAAAGCTCTGCCGAGAAAGGACACGATGACATCTCCCGTCCCTGAGAAAGCACAGATCCGAAGCGCTGCTGTGCCTGTGAATAGGGTGCACGGGGAAGGTGAAGACCAGCAACAGCTTTCTGGGCTAGCACCTTCCTTGTGGCAGAAGGAATCGGACGTTTCCCTTTTGGGAAAAAGGCTCTGCCGAGAACGGACACGATGACATGTCCCGTCTCTGGGAAAGCACAGGTCCCAAGCGTTGCTGTGCTTATTAATAGGCTGCCCAGGGAAGGTGAAGACCAGCAACAACTTTTAGGGCTGGCCCCTTCCTTGTGGCAGAAGGAGCCGGACGTTTCCCGTTTGGGAAAAAAGCTCTGCCGAGAAAGGACACGATGACATCTCCCGTCCCTGAGAAAGCACAGATCCGAAGCGCTGCTGTGCCTGTGAATAGGGTGCACGGGGAAGGTGAAGACCAGCAACAGCTTTCTGGGCTAGCACCTTCATTGTGGGAGAAGGAGCCGGACGTTTCGCGTTTGGGAAAAAGTCTCTGCCGAGAACGGACACGATGACATGTCCCGTCTCTGGGAAAGCACAGATCCCAAGCGCTGCTGTGCCTGTGAATAGGGTGCCAAGGGAAGGTGAAGACCAGCAACAGCTTTCAGGGCTGGCCCCTTCCTTGTGGGAGAAGGAGCCGGACGTTTCCCGTTTGGGAAAAAGGCTCTGCCAAGAAAGGACATGATGACATGTCCCGTCTCTGGGAAAGCACAGATCCCTAGTGATGTTCTGCCTCTGAATATGCTGCCAAGGGAAGGTGAAGACCAGCAGCAGCTTTCAGGGCTGGCCCCTTCCTTGTGGCAGAAGGAGCCGGACGTTTCCCTTTTGGGAAAAAGGCTCTGCCGAGAACGGACACGATGACATGTCCCGTCTCTGGGAAAGCACAGATCCCTAGTGATGTTCTGCCTGTGAATAGGGTGCACGGGGAAGGTGAAGAGCAGCAACAGCTTTCAGGGCTGGCCCCTTCCTTGTGGCAGAAGGAGCCGGACGTTTCCCGTTTTGGAAAATACTCTGCCGAGAATGGACACGATGACATGTCCCGTCTCTGGGAAAGCACAGAGCCCAAGCGTTGCTGTGCTTATTAATAGGCTGCCCAGGGAAGGTGAAGACCAGCAACAGCTTTCAGGGCTAGAACCTTCACTGTGGGAGGAGGAGCCGGACGTTTCCCGTTTGGGAAAAGTCTCTGCCGAGAACGGACACGATGACATGTCCCGTCTCTGGGAAAGCACAGGTCCCAAGCGTTGCTGTGCTTATTAATAGGCTGCCCAGGGAAGGTGAAGACCAGCAAAAACTTTTAGGGATGGCCCCTTCCTTGTGGCGGAAGGAGCCGGACGTTTCCCGTTTGGGAGAAAAGCTCTGCCGAGAAAGGACACGATGACATCTCCCGTCTCTGGGAAAGCACAGAATCCAAGCTCTGCGGTGCCTATGAATAGGGTGCCCAGGGAAGGTAAAGACCAGCAGGAGCTTTCAGGGCTGGCCCCTTCCTTGTGGGAGAAGGAGCCGGACATTTCCCTTTTGGGAAAAAGGCTCTGCCGAGAACGGACACGATGACATGTCCCGTCTCTGGGAAAGCACAGATCCCTAGTGATGTTCTGCCTGTGAATAGGGTGCACGGGGAAGGTGAAGAGCAGCAACAGCTTTCAGGGCTGGCCCCTTCCTTGTGGCAGAAGGAGCCGGACTTTTCCCGTTTTGGAAAATACTCTGCCGAGAATGGACACGATGACATGTCCCGTCTCTGGGAAAGCACAGAGCCCAAGCGTTGCTGTGCTTATTAATAGGCTGCTCAGGGAAGGTGAAGACCAGCAACAGCTTTCATGGCTAGAACCTTCATTGTGGGAGAAGGAGCCGGACGTTTCGCGTTTGGGAAAAAGTCTCTGCCGAGAACGGACACGATGACATGTCCCGTCTCTGGGAAAGCACAGATCCCAAGCGCTGCTGTGCCTGTGAATAGGGTGCCAAGGGAAGGTGAAGACCAGCAACAGCTTTCAGGGCTGGCCCCTTCCTTGTGGGAGAAGGAGCCGGACGTTTCCCGTTTGGGAAAAAGGCTCTGCCGAGAAAGGACATGATGACATGTCCCTTCTCTGGGAAAGCACAGATCCCTAGTGATGTTCTGCCTCTGAATATGCTGCCAAGGGAAGGTGAAGACCAGCAACAGCTTTCAGGGCTGGCCCCTTCCTTGTGGCAGAATGAGCCGGACGTTTCCCTTTTGGGAAAGAGGCTCTGCCGAGAACGGACACGATGACATGTCCCGTCTCTGGGAAAGCACAGAGCCCATGCGCTGCTGTGCCTATGAATAGGGTGCATGGGGAAGGTGAAGACCAGCAACAGCTTTCAGGGCTGGCCCCTTCCTTGTGGGAGAAGGAGCCGGACGTTTCCCTTTTGGGAAAAAGTCTCTGCCGAGAAAGGACACGATGACATGTCCCGTCTCTGGGAAAGCACAGAATCCAAGCTCTGCGGTGCCTATGAATAGGGTGCCCAGGGAAGGTAAAGACCAGCAACAGCTTTCTGGGCTAGCACCTTCCTTGTGGGAGAAGGAGCCGGACGTTTCCACTTTCAGAAAAAGGCTCTGCCGAGAACGGACACGATGACATGTCCCGTCTCTGGGAAAGCACAGGTCCCAAGCGCTGCTGTGCCTATGAATAGGGTGCATGGGGAAGGTGAAGAGCAGCAACAGCTTTCAGGGCTAGCACCTTCCTTGTGGCAGAAGGAATCGGACGTTTCCCTTTTGGGAAAAAGGCTCTGCCGAGAACGGACACGATGACATGTCCCGTCTCTGGGAAAGCACAGGTCCCAAGCGTTGCTGTGCTTATTAATAGGCTGCCCAGGGAAGGTGAAGACCAGCAACAACTTTTAGGGCTGGCCCCTTCCTTGTGGCAGAAGGAGCCGGACGTTTCCCGTTTGGGAAAAAAGCTCTGCCGAGAAAGGACACGATGACATCTCCCGTCCCTGAGAAAGCACAGATCCAAAGCGCTGCTGTGCCTGTGAATAGGGTGCACGGGGAAGGTGAAGACCAGCAACAGCTTTCTGGGCTAGCACCTTCATTGTGGGAGAAGGAGCCGGACGTTTCGCGTTTGGGAAAAAGTCTCTGCCGAGAACGGACACGATGACATGTCCCGTCTCTGGGAAAGCACAGATCCCAAGCGCTGCTGTGCCTGTGAATAGGGTGCCAAGGGAAGGTGAAGACCAGCAACAGCTTTCAGGGCTGGCCCCTTCCTTGTGGGAGAAGGAGCCGGACGTTTCCCGTTTGGGAAAAAGGCTCTGCCGAGAAAGGACATGATGACATGTCCCGTCTCTGGGAAAGCACAGATCCCTAGTGATGTTCTGCCTCTGAATATGCTGCCAAGGGAAGGTGAAGACCAGCAACAGCTTTCAGGGCTGGCCCCTTCCTTGTGGCAGAAGGAGCCGGACGTTTCCCTTTTGGGAAAGAGGCTCTGCCGAGAACGGACACGATGACATGTCCCGTCTCTGGGAAAGCACAGGTCCCAAGCGCTGCTGTGCCTATGAATAGGGTGCATGGGGAAGGTGAAGACCAGCAACAGCTTTCAGGGCTGGCCCCTTCCTTGTGGGAGAAGGAGCCGGACGTTTCCCTTTTGGGAAAAAGTCTCTGCCGAGAAAGGACACGATGACATGTCCCGTCTCTGGGAAAGCACAGAATCCAAGCTCTGCGGTGCCTATGAATAGGGTGCCCAGGGAAGGTAAAGACCAGCAACAGCTTTCTGGGCTAGCACCTTCCTTGTGGGAGAAGGAGCCGGACGTTTCCACTTTCAGAAAAAGGCTCTGCCGAGAACGGACACGATGACATGTCCCGTCTCTGGGAAAGCACAGGTCCCAAGCGCTGCTGTGCCTATGAATAGGGTGCATGGGGAAGGTGAAGACCAGCAACAGCTTTCTGGGCTAGCACCTTCCTTGTGGCAGAAGGAATCGGACATTTCCCGTTTGGGAAAAAGGCTCTGCCGAGAACGGACACGATGACATGTCCCGTCTCTGAGAAAGCATAGATCGCAAGCGCTGCTGTGCTTATTAATAGGCTGCCCAGGGAAGGTGAAGTCCAGCAGGAGCTTTCAGTGCTGGCCCGTTCCTTGTGGCAGAAGGAGCCGGACGTTTCCCGTTTGGGAAAAAGGCTCTGCCGAGAACGGACACGATGACATGTCCCGTCTCTGGGAAAGCACAGGTCCCAAGCGTTGCTGTGCTTATTAATAGGCTGCCCAGGGAAGGTGAAGACCAGCAACAACTTTTAGGGCTGGCCCCTTCCTTGTGGCAGAAGGAGCCGGACGTTTCCCGTTTGGGAAAAAAGCTCTGCCGAGAAAGGACACGATGACATCTCCCGTCCCTGAGAAAGCACAGATCCGAAGCGCTGCTGTGCCTGTGAATAGGGTGCACGGGGAAGGTGAAGACCAGCAACAGCTTTCTGGGCTAGCACCTTCATTGTGGGAGAAGGAGCCGGACGTTTCGCGTTTGGGAAAAAGTCTCTGCCGAGAACGGACACGATGACATGTCCCGTCTCTGGGAAAGCACAGATCCCAAGCGCTGCTGTGCCTGTGAATAGGGTGCCAAGGGAAGGTGAAGACCAGCAACAGCTTTCAGGGCTGGCCCCTTCCTTGTGGGAGAAGGAGCCGGACGTTTCCCGTTTGGGAAAAAGGCTCTGCCGAGAAAGGACATGATGACATGTCCCGTCTCTGGGAAAGCACAGATCCCTAGTGATGTTCTGCCTCTGAATATGCTGCCAAGGGAAGGTGAAGACCAGCAACAGCTTTCAGGGCTGGCCCCTTCCTTGTGGCAGAAGGAGCCGGACGTTTCCCTTTTGGGAAAGAGGCTCTGCCGAGAACGGACACGATGACATGTCCCGTCTCTGGGAAAGCACAGGTCCCAAGCGCTGCTGTGCCTATGAATAGGGTGCATGGGGAAGGTGAAGACCAGCAAGAGCTTTCAGGGCTGGCCCCTTCCTTGTGGGAGAAGGAGCCGGACGTTTCCCTTTTGGGAAAAAGTCTCTGCCGAGAAAGGACACGATGACATGTCCCGTCTCTGGGAAAGCACAGAATCCAAGCTCTGCGGTGCCTATGAATAGGGTGCCCAGGGAAGGTAAAGACCAGCAACAGCTTTCTGGGCTAGCACCTTCCTTGTGGGAGAAGGAGCCGGACGTTTCCACTTTCAGAAAAAGGCTCTGCCGAGAACGGACACGATGACATGTCCCGTCTCTGGGAAAGCACAGGTCCCAAGCGCTGCTGTGCCTATGAATAGGGTGCATGGGGAAGGTGAAGACCAGCAACAGCTTTCTGGGCTAGCACCTTCCTTGTGGCAGAAGGAATCGGACGTTTCCCTTTTGGGAAAAAGGCTCTGCCGAGAACGGACACGATGACATGTCCCGTCTCTGAGAAAGCATAGATCGCAAGCGCTGCTGTGCTTATTAATAGGCTGCCCAGGGAAGGTGAAGTCCAGCAGGAGCTTTCAGTGCTGGCCCGTTCCTTGTGGCAGAAGGAGCCGGACGTTTCCCGTTTGGGAAAAAGGCTCTGCCGAGAACGGACACGATGACATGTCCCGTCTCTGGGAAAGCACAGATCCCTAGTGATGTTCTGCCTGTGAATAGGGTGCACGGGGAAGGTGAAGAGCAGCAACAGCTTTCAGGGCTGGCCCCTTCCTTGTGGCAGAAGGAGCCGGACGTTTCCCGTTTTGGAAAATACTCTGCCGAGAATGGACACGATGACATGTCCCGTCTCTGGGAAAGCACAGAGCCCAAGCGTTGCTGTGCTTATTAATAGGCTGCCCAGGGAAGGTGAAGACCAGCAACAGCTTTCAGGGCTAGAACCTTCACTGTGGGAGGAGGAGCCGGACTTTTCCCGTTTGGGAAAACTCTCTGCCGAGAACGGACACGATGACATGTCCCGTCTCTGGGAAAGCACAGGTCCCAAGCGTTGCTGTGCTTATTAATAGGCTGCCCAGGGAAGGTGAAGACCAGCAAAAACTTTTAGGGATGGCCCCTTCCTTGTGGCGGAAGGAGCCGGACGTTTCCCGTTTGGGAGAAAAGCTCTGCCGAGAAAGGACACGATGACATCTCCCGTCCCTGAGAAAGCACAGATCCGAAGCGCTGCTGTGCGTGTGAATAGGGTGCACGGGGAAGGTGAAGACCAGCAACAGCTTTCAGGGCTAGCACCATCATTGTGGGAGAAGGAGCCGGACGTTTCCCATTTTGGAAAAAGGCTCTGCCGAGAAAGGACATGATGACATGTCCCGTCTCTGGAAAAGCACAGATCCCAAGCGCTGCTGTTCTTATTAATAGGCTGCCCAGGGAAGGTGAAGACCAGCAACAGCTTTCTGGGCTGGCCCCTTCCTTGTGGGACAAGGAGCCGGACGTTTCCCTTTTGGGAAAAAGTCTCTGCCGAGAAAGGACACGATCACATGTCCCGTCTCTGGGAAAGCACAGAATCCAAGCTCTGCGGTGCCTATGAATAGGGTGCCCAGGGAAGGTAAAGACCAGCAGGAGCTTTCAGGGCTGGCCCCTTCCTTGTGGGAGAAGGAGCCGGACGTTTCCCTTTTGGGAAAAAGGCTCTGCCGAGAACGGACACGATGACATGTCCCGTCTCTGGGAAAGCACAGATCCCAAGCGCTGCTGTGCGTGTGAATAGGGTGCACGGGGAAGGTGAAGACAAGCAACAGCTTTCTGGGCTAGCACCTTCCTTGTGGCAGAAGGAATCGGACGTTTCCCTTTTGGGAAAAAGGCTCTGCCGAGAACGGACACGATGACATGTCCCGTCTCTGGGAAAGCACAGATCCCTAGTGATGTTCTGCCTCTGAATATGCTGCCAAGGGAAGGTGAAGACCAGCAACAGCTTTCAGGGCTGGCCCCTTCCTTGTGGCAGAAGGAGCCAGACGTTTCCCTTTTGGGAAAAAGGCTCTGCCGAGAACGGACACGATGACATGTCCCGTCTCTGGGAAAGCACAGATCCCATGCGCTGCTGTGCCTATGTATAGGGTGCATGGGGAAGGTGAAGACCAGCAAGAGCTTTCAGGGCTGTCCCCTTCCTTGTGGGAGAAGGAGCCGGACGTTTCCCTTTTGGGAAAAAGTCTCTGCCGAGAAAGGAGACGATCACATGTCCCGTCCCTGAGAAAGCACAGAATCCAAGCTCTGCGGTGCCTATGAATAGGGTGCCCAGGGAAGGTAAAGACCAGCAACAGCTTTCTGGGCTAGCACCTTCCTTGTGGGAGAAGGAGCCGGACGTTTCCACTTTCGGAAAAAGGCTCTGCCGAGAACGGACACGATGACATGTCCCGTCTCTGGGAAAGCACAGGTCCCAAGCGCTGCTGTGCCTATGAATAGGGTGCATGGGGAAGGTGAAGACCAGCAACAGCTTTCTGGGCTAGCACCTTCCTTGTGGCAGAAGGAATCAGACGTTTCCCTTTTGGGAAAAAGGCTCTGCCGAGAACGGACACGATGACATGTCCCGTCTCTGGGAAAGCACAGGTCCCAAGCGTTGCTGTGCTTATTAATAGGCTGCCCAGGGAAGGTGAAGACCAGCAACAACTTTTAGGGCTGGCCCCTTCCTTGTGGCAGAAGGAGCCGGACGTTTCCCGTTTGGGAAAAAAGCTCTGCCGAGAAAGGACACGATGACATCTCCCGTCCCTGAGAAAGCACAGATCCGAAGCGCTGCTGTGCCTGTGAATAGGGTGCACGGGGAAGGTGAAGACCAGCAACAGCTTTCTGGGCTAGCACCTTCATTGTGGGAGAAGGAGCCGGACGTTTCGCGTTTGGGAAAAAGTCTCTGCCGAGAACGGACACGATGACATGTCCCGTCTCTGGGAAAGCACAGATCCCAAGCGCTGCTGTGCCTGTGAATAGGGTGCCAAGGGAAGGTGAAGACCAGCAACAGCTTTCAGGGCTGGCCCCTTCCTTGTGGGAGAAGGAGCCGGACGTTTCCCGTTTGGGAAAAAGGCTCTGCCGAGAAAGGACATGATGACATGTCCCGTCTCTGGGAAAGCACAGATCCCTAGTGATGTTCTGCCTCTGAATATGCTGCCAAGGGAAGGTGAAGACCAGCAACAGCTTTCAGGGCTGGCCCCTTCCTTGTGGCAGAAGGAGCCGGATGTTTCCCTTTTGGGAAAGAGGCTCTGCCGAGAACGGACACGATGACATGTCCCGTCTCTGGGAAAGCACAGGTCCCAAGCGCTGCTGTGCCTATGAATAGGGTGCATGGGGAAGGTGAAGACCAGCAACAGCTTTCAGGGCTGGCCCCTTCCTTGTGGGAGAAGGAGCCGGACGTTTCCCTTTTGGGAAAAAGTCTCTGCCGAGAAAGGACACGATGACATGTCCCGTCTCTGGGAAAGCACAGAATCCAAGCTCTGCGGTGCCTATGAATAGGGTGCCCAGGGAAGGTAAAGACCAGCAAAAGCTTTCTGGGCTAGCACCTTCCTTGTGGGAGAAGGAGCCGGACGTTTCCACTTTCAGAAAAAGGCTCTGCCGAGAATGGACACGATGACATGTCCCGTCTCTGGGAAAGCACAGATCCCAAGCGCTGCTGTGCTTATTAATAGGCTGCCCAGGGAAGGTGAAGACCAGCAATAACTTTTAGGGCTGGCCCCTTCATTGTGGGAGAAGGAGCCGGACGTTTCCCGTTTGGGAAAAAGTCTCTGCCGAGAACGGACACGATGACATGTCCCGTCTCTGGGAAAGCACAGATCCCAAGCGCTGCTGTGCGTGTGAATAGGGTGCACGGGTAAGGTGAAGACCAGCAAGAGCTTTCAGGGCTAGCACCTTCATTATGGGAGAAGGAGCCGGACGTTTCCCGTTTGGGAAAACGGCTCTGCCGAGAAAGGACATGATGACATGTCCCGTCTCTGGGAAAGCACAGATCCCTAGTGAAGTTCTGCCTGTGAATATGCTGCCAAGGGAAGGTGAAGACCAGCAACAGCTTTCAGGGCTGGCCCCTTCCTTGTGGCAGAAGGAGCCAGACGTTTCCCTTTTGGGAAAAAGGCTCTGCCGAGAACGGACACGATGACATGTCCCGTCTCTGGGAAAGCACAGATCCCATGCGCTGCTGTGCCTATGTATAGGGTGCATGGGGAAGGTGAAGACCAGCAAGAGCTTTCAGGGCTGGCCCCTTCCTTGTGAGAGAAGGAGCCGGACGTTTCCCTTTTGGGAAAAAGTCTCTGCCGAGAAAGGAGACGATCACATGTCCCGTTCCTGAGAAATCACAGAATCCAAGCTGTGCGGTGCCTATGAATAGGGTGCCCAGAGAAGGTAAAGACCAGCAACAGCTTTCTGGGCCTTCACCTTCCTTGTGGGAGAAGGAGCCGGACGTTTCCACTTTCGGAAAAAGGCTCTGCCGAGAACGGACACGATGACATGTCCCGTCTCTGGGAAAGCACAGGTCCCAAGCGCTGCTGTGCCTATGAATAGGGTGCATGGGGAAGGTGAAGACCAGCAACAGCTTTCTGGGCTAGCACCTTCCTTGTGGCAGAAGGAATCGGACGTTTCCCGTTTGGGAAAAAGGCTCTGCCGAGAACGGACACGATGACATGTCCCGTCTCTGGGAAAGCATAGATCCCAATCGCTGCTGTGCCTGTGAATAGGCTGCCCAGGGAAGTTGAAGTCCAGCAGGAGCTTTCAGTGCTGGCCCCTTCCTTGTGGCAGACGGAGCCGGACGTTTCCCGTTTGGGAAAAAGGCTCTGCCGAGAACGGACACGATGACATGTCCCGTCTCTGGGAAAGCACAGATCCCAAGCGCTGCTGTGCGTGTGAATAGGGTGCACGGGGAAGGTGAAGAGCAGCAACAGCTTTCAGGGTTGGCCCCTTCCTTGTGGCAGAAGGAGCCGGACGTTTCCCGTTTTGGAAAATACTCTGCCGAGAATGGACACGATGACATGTCCCGTCTCTGGGAAAGCACAGAGCCCAAGCGTTGCTGTGCTTATTAATAGGCTGCCCAGGGAAGCTGAAGACCAGCAACAGCTTTCAGGGCTAGCACCTTCACTGTGGGAGGAGGAGCCGGACTTTTCCCGTTTGGGAAAAGTCTCTGCCGAGAACGGACACGATGACATATCCCGTCTCTGGGAAAGCACAGGTCCCAAGCGTTGCTGTGCTTATTAATAGGCTGCCCAGGGAAGGTGAAGACCAGCAACAACTTTTAGGGCTGGCCCCTTCCTTGTGGGAGAAGGAGCCGGACGTTTCCCTTTTGGGAAAAAGTCTCTGCCGAGAAAGGACACGATCACATGTCCCGTCTCTGGGAAAGCACAGATCCCAAGCGTTGCTGTGCCTGTGAATAGGGTGCCAAGGGAATGTGCAGTCCAGCAGGAGCTTTCAGGGCTGGCCCCTTCCTTGTGGCAGAAGGAGCCGGACGTTTCCCGTATGGGAAAAAGGCTCTGCCGAGAACGGACACGATGACATGTCCCGTCTCTGGGAAAGCACAGATCCCTAGTGATGTTCTGCCTCTGAATATGCTGCCAAGGGAAGGTGAAGACCAGCAACAGCTTTCAGGGCTGGCCCCTTCCTTGTGGGAGAAGGAGCCGGACTTTTCCCTTTTGGGAAAGAGGCTCTGCCGAGAACGGACACGATGACATGTCCCGTCTCTGGGAAAGCACAGGTCCCAAGCGCTGCTGTGCCTATGAATAGGGTGCATGGGGAAGGTGAAGACCAGCAACAGCTTTCAGGGCTAGCACCTTCCTTGTGGCAGAAGGAATCGGACGTTTCCCTTTTGGGAAAAAGTCTCTGCCGAGAAAGGACATGATGACATGTCCCGTCTCTGAGAAAGCATAGATTGCAAGCGCTGCTGTGCTTATTAATAGGCTGCCCAGGGAAGGTGAAGTCCAGCAGGAGCTTTCAGTGCTGGCCCCTTCCTTGTGGCAGAAGGAGCCGGACGTTTCCCGTTTGGGAAAAAGGCTCTGCCGAGAACGGACACGATGACATGTCCCGTCTCTGGGAAAGCACAGATCCCTAGTGATGTTCTGCCTGTGAATAGGGTGCACGGGGAAGGTGAAGAGCAGCAACAGCTTTCAGGGCTGGCCCCTTCCTTGTGGCAGAAGGAGCCGGACGTTTCCCGTTTTGGAAAAATACTCTGCCGAGAATGGACATGATGACATGTCCCGTCTCTGGGAAAGCACAGATCCGAAGCGCTGCTGTGCCTGTGAATAGGGTGCACGGGGAAGGTGAAGACCAGCAACAGCTTTCTGGGCTAGCACCTTCATTGTGGGAGAAGGAGCCGGACGTTTCGCGTTTGGGAAAAAGTCTCTGCCGAGAACGGACACGATGACATGTCCCGTCTCTGGGAAAGCACAGATCCCAAGCGCTGCTGTGCCTGTGAATAGGGTGCCAAGGGAAGGTGAAGACCAGCAACAGCTTTCAGGGCTGGCCCCTTCCTTGTGGCAGAAGGAGCCGGACGTTTCCCGTTTGGGAAAAAGGCTCTGCCGAGAACGGACACGATGACATGTCCCGTCTCTGAGAAAGCACAGGACCCAAGCGCTGCTGTGCCTATGAATAGGGTGCATGGGGAAGGTGAAGACCAGCAACAGCTTTCAGGGCTAGCACCTTCCTTGTGGCAGAAGGAATCGGACGTTTCCCGTTGGGGAAAAAGGCTCTGCCGAGAACGGACATGATGACATGTCCCGTCTCTGAGAAAGCATAGATTGCAAGCGCTGCTGTGCTTATTAATAGGCTGCCCAGGGAAGGTGAAGTCCAGCAGGAGCTTTCAGTGCTGGCCCCTTCCTTGTGGCAGAAGGAGCCGGACGTTTCCCGTTTGGGAAAAAGGCTCTGCCGAGAACGGACACGATGACATGTCCCGTCTCTGGGAAAGCACAGATCCCTAGTGATGTTCTGCCTGTGAATAGGGTGCACGGGGAAGGTGAAGAGCAGCAACAGCTTTCAGGGCTGGCCCCTTCCTTGTGGCAGAAGGAGCCGGACGTTTCCCGTTTTGGAAAAATACTCTGCCGAGAATGGACATGATGACATGTCCCGTCTCTGGGAAAGCACAGATCCCAAGCGCTGCTGTGCTTATTAATAGGCTGCCCAGGGAAGGTGAAGACCAGCAATAACTTTTAGGGCTGGCCCCTTCATTGTGGGAGAAGGAGCCGGACGTTTCCCGTTTGGGAAAAAGTCTCTGCTGAGAACGGACACGATGACATGTCCCGTCTCTGGGAAAGCACAGATCCCAAGCGCTGCTGTGCGTGTGAATAGGGTGCACGGGTAAGGTGAAGACCAGCAAGAGCTTTCAGTGCTAGCACCTTCATTATGGGAGAAGGAGCCGGACGTTTCCCGTTTGGGAAAACGGCTCTGCCGAGAAAGGACATGATGACATGTCCCGTCTCTGGGAAAGCACAGATCCCTAGTGAAGTTCTGCCTCTGAATATGCTGCCAAGGGAAGGTGAAGACCAGCAACAGCTTTCAGGGCTGGCCCCTTCCTTGTGGCAGAAGGAGCCAGACGTTTCCCTTTTGGGAAAAAGGCTCTGCCGAGAACGGACACGATGACATGTCCCGTCTCTGGGAAAGCACAGATCCCATGCGCTGCTGTGCCTATGTATAGGGTGCATGGGGAAGGTGAAGACCAGCAAGAGCTTTCAGGGCTGGCCCCTTCCTTGTGGGAGAAGGAGCCGGACGTTTCCCTTTTGGGAAAAAGTCTCTGCCGAGAAAGGAGACGATCACATGTCCCGTTCCTGAGAAATCACAGAATCCAAGCTCTGCGGTGCCTATGAATAGGGTGCCCAGAGAAGGTAAAGACCAGCAAGAGCTTTCAGGGCTAGCACCTTCCTTGTGGGAGAAGGAGCGGGACGTTTCCACTTTCAGAAAAAGGCTCTGCCGAGAACGGACACGATGACATGTCCCGTCTCTGGGAAAGCACAGGTCCCAAGCGCTGCTGTGCCTATGAATAGGGTGCATGGGGAAGGTGAAGACCAGCAACAGCTTTCTGGGCTAGCACCTTCCTTGTGGCAGAAGGAATCGGACGTTTCCCTTTTGGGAAAAAGGCTCTGCCGAGAACGGACACGATGACATGTCCCGTCTCTGAGAAAGCACAGATCCGAAGCGCTGCTGTGCCTGTGAATAGGGTGCACGGGGAAGGTGAAGAGCAGCAACAGCTTTCAGGGCTGGCCCCTTCCTTGTGGCAGAAGGAGCCGGACGTTTCCCGTTTTGGAAAAATACTCTGCCGAGAATGGACATGATGACATGTCCCGTCTCTGGGAAAGCACAGATCCGAAGCGCTGCTGTGCCTGTGAATAGGGTGCACGGGGAAGGTGAAGACCAGCAACAGCTTTCTGGGCTAGCACCTTCATTGTGGGAGAAGGAGCCGGACGTTTCGCGTTTGGGAAAAAGTCTCTGCCGAGAACGGACACGATGACATGTCCCGTCTCTGGGAAAGCACAGATCCCTAGCGCTGCTGTGCCTGTGAATAGGGTGCCAAGGGAAGGTGAAGACCAGCAACAGCTTTCAGGGCTGGCCCCTTCCTTGTGGGAGAAGGAGCCGGACGTTTCCCGTTTGGGAAAAAGGCTCTGCCGAGAAAGGACATGATGACATGTCCCGTCTCTGGGAAAGCACAGATCCCTAGTGATGTTCTGCCTCTGAATATGCTGCCAAGGGAAGGTGAAGACCAGCAACAGCTTTCAGGGCTGGCCCCTTCCTTGTGGCAGAAGGAGCCGGACGTTTCCCTTTTGGGAAAGAGGCTCTGCCGAGAACGGACACGATGACATGTCCCGTCTCTGGGAAAGCACAGATCCCAAGCGCTGCTGTGCCTATGAATAGGGTGCACGGGGAAGGTGAAGAGCAGCAACAGCTTTCAGGGTTGGCCCCTTCCTTGTGGCAGAAGGAGCCGGACGTTTCCCGTTTTGGAAAATACTCTGCCGAGAATGGACACGATGACATGTCCCGTCTCTGGGAAAGCACAGAGCCCAAGCGTTGCTGTGCTTATTAATAGGCTGCCCAGGGAAGGTGAAGACCAGCAACAGCTTTCAGGGCTAGCACCTTCACTGTGGGAGGAGGAGCCGGACTTTTCCCGTTTGGGAAAAGTCTCTGCCGAGAACGGACACGATGACATATCCCGTCTCTGGGAAAGCACAGGTCCCAAGCGTTGCTGTGCTTATTAATAGGCTGCCCAGGGAAGGTGAAGACCAGCAACAACTTTTAGGGCTGGCCCCTTCCTTGTGGGAGAAGGAGCCGGACGTTTCCCTTTTGGGAAAAAGTCTCTGCCGAGAAAGGACACGATCACATGTCCCGTCTCTGGGAAAGCACAGAATCCAAGCTCTGCGGTGCCTATGAATAGGGTGCCCAGGGAAGGTAAAGACCAGCAAGAGCTTTCAGGGCTGGCCCCTTCCTTGTGGCAGAAGGAGCCGGACGTTTCCCGTTTGGGAAAAAAGCTCTGCCGAGAAAGGACACGATGACATCTCCCGTCCCTGAGAAAGCACAGATCCGAAGCGCTGCTGTGCCTGTGAATAGGGTGCACGGGGAAGGTGAAGACCAGCAACAGCTTTCAGGGCTAGCACCTTCATTGTGGGAGAAGGAGCCGGACGTTTCCCATTTTGGAAAAAGGCTCTGCCGAGAAAGGACACGATGACATGTACCGTCTCTGGGAAGGCACAGATCCCAAGCGTTGCTGTGCTTATTAATAGGCTGCCCAGGGAAGGTGAAGACCAGCAACACCTTTCTGGGCTAGCACCTTCATTGTGGGAGAAGGAGCCGGATGTTTCCCATTTCGGAAAAAGTCTCTGCCGAGAACGGACACGATGACATGTCCCGTCTCTGGGAAAGCACAGATCCCAAGCGTTGCTGTGCCTGTGAATAGGGTGCCAAGGGAATGTGAAGTCCAGCAGGAGCTTTCAGGGCTGGCCCCTTCCTTGTGGCAGAAGGAGCCGGACGTTTCCCGTATGGGAAAAAGGCTCTGCCGAGAACGGACACGATGACATGTCCCGTCTCTGGGAAAGCACAGATCCCTAGTGATGTTCTGCCTCTGAATATGCTGCCAAGGGAAGGTGAAGACCAGCAACAGCTTTCAGGGCTGGCCCCTTCCTTGTGGGAGAAGGAGCCGGACTTTTCCCTTTTGGGAAAGAGGCTCTGCCGAGAACGGACACGATGACATGTCCCGTCTCTGGGAAAGCACAGGTCCCAAGCGCTGCTGTGCCTATGAATAGGGTGCATGGGAAAGTGAAGACCAGCAACAGCTTTCAGGGCTAGCACCTTCCTTGTGGCAGAAGGAATCGGACGTTTCCCTTTTGGGAAAAAGGCTCTGCCGAGAACGGACATGATGACATGTCCCGTCTCTGAGAAAGCACAGATCCGAAGCGCTGCTGTGCCTGTGAATAGGGTGCACGGGGAAGGTGAAGAGCAGCAACAGCTTTCAGGGCTGGCCCCTTCCTTGTGGCAGAAGGAGCCGGACGTTTCCCGTTTTGGAAAAATACTCTGCCGAGAATGGACATGATGACATGTCCCGTCTCTGGGAAAGCACAGATCCGAAGCGCTGCTGTGCCTGTGAATAGGGTGCACGGGGAAGGTGAAGACCAGCAACAGCTTTCTGGGCTAGCACCTTCATTGTGGGAGAAGGAGCCGGACGTTTCGCGTTTGGGAAAAAGTCTCTGCCGAGAACGGACACGATGACATGTCCCGTCTCTGGGAAAGCACAGATCCCTAGCGCTGCTGTGCCTGTGAATAGGGTGCCAAGGGAAGGTGAAGACCAGCAACAGCTTTCAGGGCTGGCCCCTTCCTTGTGGGAGAAGGAGCCGGACGTTTCCCGTTTGGGAAAACGGCTCTGCCGAGAAAGGACATGATGACATGTCCCGTCTCTGGGAAAGCACAGATCCCTAGTGATGTTCTGCCTCTGAATATGCTGCCAATGGAAGGTGAAGACCAGCAACAGCTTTCAGGGCTGGCCCCTTCCTTGTGGCAGAAGGAGCCGGACGTTTCCCTTTTGGGAAAGAGGCTCTGCCGAGAACGGACACGATGACATGTCCCGTCTCTGGGAAAGCACAGGTCCCAAGCGCTGCTGTGCCTATGAATAGGGTGCATGGGGAAGGTGAAGACCAGCAACAGCTTTCAGGGCTGGCCCCTTCCTTGTGGGAGAAGGAGCCGGACGTTTCCCTTTTGGGAAAAAGTCTCTGCCGAGAAAGGACACGATGACATGTCCCGTCTCTGGGCAAGCACAGAATCCAAGCTCTGCGGTGCCTATGAATAGGGTGCCCAGGGAAGGTAAAGACCAGCAACAGCTTTCTGGGCTAGCACCTTCCTTGTGGGAGAAGGAGCCGGACGTTTCCACTTTCAGAAAAAGGCTCTGCCGAGAACGGACACGATGACATGTCCCGTCTCTGGGAAAGCACAGGTCCCAAGCGCTGCTTTGCCTATGAATAGGGTGCATGGGGAAGGTGAAGACCAGCAACAGCTTTCTGGGCTAGCACCTTCCTTGTGGCAGAAGGAATCGGACGTTTCCCTTTTGGGAAAAAGGCTCTGCCGAGAACGGACACGATGACATGTCCCGTCTCTGAGAAAGCATAGATCGCAAGCGCTGCTGTGCTTATTAATAGGCTGCCCAGGGAAGGTGAAGTCCAGCAGGAGCTTTCAGTGCTGGCCCCTTCCTTGTGGCAGAAGGAGCCGGACGTTTCCCGTTTGGGAAAAAGGCTCTGCCGAGAACGGACACGATGACATGTCCCGTCTCTGGGAAAGCACAGATCCCTAGTGATGTTCTGCCTGTGAATAGGGTGCACGGGGAAGGTGAAGAGCAGCAACAGCTTTCAGGGCTGGCCCCTTCCTTGTGGCAGAAGGAGCCGGACGTTTCCCGTTTTGGAAAATACTCTGCCGAGAATGGACACGATGACATGTCCCGTCTCTGGGAAAGCACAGAGCCCAAGCGTTGCTGTGCTTATTAATAGGCTGCCCAGGGAAGGTGAAGACCAGCAACAGCTTTCAGGGCTAGAACCTTCACTGTGGGAGGAGGAGCCGGACTTTTCCCGTTTGGGAAAAGTCTCTGCCGAGAACGGACACGATGACATGTCCCGTCTCTGGGAAAGCACAGGTCCCAAGCGTTGCTGTGCTTATTAATAGGCTGCCCAGGGAAGGTGAAGACCAGCAAAAACTTTTAGGGATGGCCCCTTCCTTGTGGCGGAAGGAGCCGGACGTTTCCCGTTTGGGAGAAAAGCTCTGCCGAGAAAGGACACGATGACATCTCCCGTCCCTGAGAAAGCACAGATCCGAAGCGCTGCTGTGCGTGTGAATAGGGTGCACGGGGAAGGTGAAGACCAGCAACAGCTTTCAGGGCTAGCACCATCATTGTGGGAGAAGGAGCCGGACGTTTCCCATTTTGGAAAAAGGCTCTGCCGAGAAAGGACATGATGACATGTCCCGTCTCTGGAAAAGCACAGATCCCAAGCGCTGCTGTTCTTATTAATAGGCTGCCCAGGGAAGGTGAAGACCAGCAGGAGCTTTCAGGGCTGGCCCCTTCCTTGTGGGAGAAGGAGCCGGACGTTTCCCTTTTGGGAAAAAGTCTCTGCCGAGAAAGGACACGATCACATGTCCCGTCTCTGGGAAAGCACAGAATCCAAGCTCTGCGGTGCCTATGAATAGGGTGCCCAGGGAAGGTAAAGACCAGCAAGAGCTTTCAGGGCTGGCCCCTTCCTTGTGGGAGAAGGAGCCGGACGTTTCCCGTTTGGGAAAAAAGCTCTGCCGAGAAAGGACACGATGACATCTCCCGTCCCTGAGAAAGCACAGATCCGAAGCGCTGCTGTGCCTGTGAATAGGGTGCACGGGGAAGGTGAAGACCAGCAACAGCTTTCTGGGCTAGCACCTTCATTGTGGGAGAAGGAGCCGGACGTTTCCCATTTTGGAAAACGGCTCTGCCGAGAAAGGACACAATGACATGTACCGTCTCTGGGAAAGCACAGATCCCAAGCGTTGCTGTGCTTATTAATAGGCTGCACGGGGAAGGTGAAGACCAGCAGCAGCTTTCAGGGCTGGCCCCTTCCTTGTGGGAGAAGGAGCCGGACGTTTCCCGTTTGGGAAAACGGCTCTGCCGAGAAAGGACATGATGACATGTCCCGTCTCTGGGAAAGCACAGATCCCTAGTGATGTTCTGCCTCTGAATATGCTGCCAAGGGAAGGTGAAGACCAGCAACAGCTTTCAGGGCTGGCCCCTTCCTTGTGGCAGAAGGAGCCAGACGTTTCCCTTTTGGGAAAAAGGCTCTGCCGAGAAAGGACACGATGACATCTCCCGTCTCTGGGAAAGCACAGATCCCAAGCGCTGCTGTGCCTATGAATAGGGTGCATGGGGAAGGTGAAGACCAGCAACAGCTTTCAGGGCTAGCACCTTCCTTGTGGCAGAAGGAATCGGACGTTTCCCTTTTGGGAAAAAGGCTCTGCCGAGAACGGACACGATGACATGTCCCGTCTCTGGGAAAGCACAGGTCCCAAGCGTTGCTGTGCTTATTAATAGGCTGCCCAGGGAAGGTGAAGACCAGCAACAACTTTTAGGGCTGGCCCCTTCCTTGTGGGAAAAGGAGCCGGACGTTTCCCGTTTGGGAAAAAAGCTCTGCCGAGAAAGGACACGATGACATCTCCCGTCCCTGAGAAAGCACAGATCCGAAGCGCTGCTGTGCCTGTGAATAGGGTGCACGGGGAAGGTGAAGACCAGCAACAGCTTTCTGGCCTAGCACCTTCATTGTGGGAGAAGGAGCCGGACGTTTCCCATTTTGGAAAACGGCTCTGCCGAGAAAGGACACGATGACATGTCCCGTCTCTGGGCAAGCACAGAATCCAAGCTCTGCGGTGCCTATGAATAGGGTGCCCAGGGAAGGTAAAGACCAGCAACAGCTTTCTGGGCTAGCACCTTCATTGTGGGAGAAGGAGCCGGACGTTTCGCGTTTGGGAAAAAGTCTCTGCCGAGAACGGACACGATGACATGTCCCGTCTCTGGGAAAGCACAGGTCCCAAGCGCTGCTGTGCCTATGAATAGGGTGCATGGGGAAGGTGAAGACCAGCAACAGCTTTCTGGGCTAGCACCTTCCTTGTGGCAGAAGGAATCGGACGTTTCCCTTTTGGGAAAAAGGCTATGCCGAGAACGGACACGATGACATGTCCCGTCTCTGAGAAAGCATAGATCGCAAGCGCTGCTGTGCTTATTAATAGGCTGCCCAGGGAAGGTGAAGTCCAGCAGGAGCTTTCAGTGCTGGCCCCTTCCTTGTGGCAGAAGGAGCCGGACGTTTCCCGTTTGGGAAAAAGGCTCTGCCGAGAACGGACACGATGACATGTCCCGTCTCTGGGAAAGCACAGATCCCTAGTGATGTTCTGCCTGTGAATAGGGTGCACGGGGAAGGTGAAGAGCAGCAACAGCTTTCAGGGCTGGCCCCTTCCTTGTGGCAGAAGGAGCCGGACGTTTCCCGTTTTGGAAAATACTCTGCCGAGAATGGACACGATGACATGTCCCGTCTCTGGGAAAGCACAGAGCCCAAGCGTTGCTGTGCTTATTAATAGGCTGCCCAGGGAAGGTGAAGACCAGCAACAGCTTTCAGGGCTAGAACCTTCACTGTGGGAGGAGGAGCCGGACTTTTCCCGTTTGGGAAAAGTCTCTGCCGAGAACGGACACGATGACATGTCCCGTCTCTGGGAAAGCACAGGTCCCAAGCGTTGCTGTGCTTATTAATAGGCTGCCCAGGGAAGGTGAAGACCAGCAAAAACTTTTAGGGATGGCCCCTTCCTTGTGGCGGAAGGAGCCGGACGTTTCCCGTTTGGGAGAAAAGCTCTGCCGAGAAAGGACACGATGACATCTCCCGTCCCTGAGAAAGCACAGATCCGAAGCGCTGCTGTGCGTGTGAATAGGGTGCACGGGGAAGGTGAAGACCAGCAACAGCTTTCAGGGCTAGCACCTTCATTGTGGGAGAAGGAGCCGGACGTTTCCCATTTTGGAAAAAGGCTCTGCCGAGAAAGGACATGATGACATGTCCCGTCTCTGGAAAAGCACAGATCCCAAGCGCTGCTGTTCTTATTAATAGGCTGCCCAGGGAAGGTGAAGACCAGCAGGAGCTTTCAGGGCTGGCCCCTTCCTTGTGGGAGAAGGAGCCGGACGTTTCCCTTTTGGGAAAAAGTCTCTGCCGAGAAAGGACACGATCACATGTCCCGTCTCTGGGAAAGCACAGAATCCAAGCTCTGCGGTGCCTATGAATAGGGTGCCCAGGGAAGGTAAAGACCAGCAAGAGCTTTCAGGGCTGGCCCCTTCCTTGTGGGAGAAGGAGCCGGACGTTTCCCGTTTGGGAAAAAAGCTCTGCCGAGAAAGGACACGATGACATCTCCCGTCCCTGAGAAAGCACAGATCCGAAGCGCTGCTGTGCCTGTGAATAGGGTGCACGGGGAAGGTGAAGACCAGCAACAGCTTTCTGGGCTAGCACCTTCATTGTGGGAGAAGGAGCCGGACGTTTCCCATTTTGGAAAACGGCTCTGCCGAGAAAGGACACAATGACATGTACCGTCTCTGGGAAAGCACAGATCCCAAGCGTTGCTGTGCTTATTAATAGGCTGCACGGGGAAGGTGAAGACCAGCAGCAGCTTTCAGGGCTGGCCCCTTCCTTGTGGGAGAAGGAGCCGGACGTTTCCCGTTTGGGAAAACGGCTCTGCCGAGAAAGGACATGATGACATGTCCCGTCTCTGGGAAAGCACAGATCCCTAGTGATGTTCTGCCTCTGAATATGCTGCCAAGGGAAGGTGAAGACCAGCAACAGCTTTCAGGGCTGGCCCCTTCCTTGTGGCAGAAGGAGCCAGACGTTTCCCTTTTGGGAAAAAGGCTCTGCCGAGAAAGGACACGATGACATGTCCCGTCTCTGGGAAAGCACAGATCCCATGCGCTGCTGTGCCTATGAATAGGGTGCATGGGGAAGGTGAAGACCAGCAACAGCTTTCAGGGCTAGCACCTTCCTTGTGGCAGAAGGAATCGGACGTTTCCCTTTTGGGAAAAAGGCTCTGCCGAGAACGGACACGATGACATGTCCCGTCTCTGGGAAAGCACAGGTCCCAAGCGTTGCTGTGCTTATTAATAGGCTGCCCAGGGAAGGTGAAGACCAGCAACAACTTTTAGGGCTGGCCCCTTCCTTGTGGGAAAAGGAGCCGGACGTTTCCCGTTTGGGAGAAAAGCTCTGCCGAGAAAGGACACGATGACATCTCCCGTCCCTGAGAAAGCACAGATCCGAAGCGCTGCTGTGCGTGTGAATAGGGTGCACGGGGAAGGTGAAGACCAGCAACAGCTTTCAGGGCTAGCACCTTCATTGTGGGAGAAGGAGCCGGACGTTTCCCATTTTGGAAAACGGCTCTGCCGAGAAAGGACACGATGACATGTCCCGTCTCTGGGCAAGCACAGAATCCAAGCTCTGCGGTGCCTATGAATAGGGTGCCCAGGGAAGGTAAAGACCAGCAACAGCTTTCTGGGCTAGCACCTTCCTTGTGGGAGAAGGAGCCGGACGTTTCGCGTTTGGGAAAAAGTCTCTGCCGAGAACGGACACGATGACATGTCCCGTCTCTGGGAAAGCACAGGTCCCAAGCGCTGCTGTGCCTATGAATAGGGTGCATGGGGAAGGTGAAGACCAGCAACAGCTTTCTGGGCTAGCACCTTCCTTGTGGCAGAAGGAATCGGACGTTTCCCTTTTGGGAAAAAGGCTATGCCGAGAACGGACACGATGACATGTCCCGTCTCTGAGAAAGCATAGATCGCAAGCGCTGCTGTGCTTATTAATAGGCTGCCCAGGGAAGGTGAAGTCCAGCAGGAGCTTTCAGTGCTGGCCCCTTCCTTGTGGCAGAAGGAGCCGGACGTTTCCCGTTTGGGAAAAAGGCTCTGCCGAGAACGGACACGATGACATGTCCCGTCTCTGGGAAAGCACAGATCCCTAGTGATGTTCTGCCTGTGAATAGGGTGCACGGGGAAGGTGAAGAGCAGCAACAGCTTTCAGGGCTGGCCCCTTCCTTGTGGCAGAAGGAGCCGGACGTTTCCCGTTTTGGAAAATACTCTGCCGAGAATGGACACGATGACATGTCCCGTCTCTGGGAAAGCACAGAGCCCAAGCGTTGCTGTGCTTATTAATAGGCTGCCCAGGGAAGGTGAAGACCAGCAACAGCTTTCAGGGCTAGAACCTTCACTGTGGGAGGAGGAGCCGGACTTTTCCCGTTTGGGAAAAGTCTCTGCCGAGAACGGACACGATGACATGTCCCGTCTCTGGGAAAGCACAGGTCCCAAGCGTTGCTGTGCTTATTAATAGGCTGCCCAGGGAAGGTGAAGACCAGCAAAAACTTTTAGGGATGGCCCCTTCCTTGTGGCGGAAGGAGCCGGACGTTTCCCGTTTGGGAGAAAAGCTCTGCCGAGAAAGGACACGATGACATCTCCCGTCCCTGAGAAAGCACAGATCCGAAGCGCTGCTGTGCGTGTGAATAGGGTGCACGGGGAAGGTGAAGACCAGCAACAGCTTTCAGGGCTAGCACCATCATTGTGGGAGAAGGAGCCGGACGTTTCCCATTTTGGAAAAAGGCTCTGCCGAGAAAGGACATGATGACATGTCCCGTCTCTGGAAAAGCACAGATCCCAAGCGCTGCTGTTCTTATTAATAGGCTGCCCAGGGAAGGTGAAGACCAGCAGGAGCTTTCAGGGCTGGCCCCTTCCTTGTGGGAGAAGGAGCCGGACGTTTCCCTTTTGGGAAAAAGTCTCTGCCGAGAAAGGACACGATCACATGTCCCGTCTCTGGGAAAGCACAGAATCCAAGCTCTGCGGTGCCTATGAATAGGGTGCCCAGGGAAGGTAAAGACCAGCAAGAGCTTTCAGGGCTGGCCCCTTCCTTGTGGGAGAAGGAGCCGGACGTTTCCCGTTTGGGAAAAAAGCTCTGCCGAGAAAGGACACGATGACATCTCCCGTCCCTGAGAAAGCACAGATCCGAAGCGCTGCTGTGCCTGTGAATAGGGTGCACGGGTAAGGTGAAGACCAGCAAGAGCTTTCAGGGCTAGCACCTTCATTATGGGAGAAGGAGCCGGACGTTTCCCGTTTGGGAAAACGGCTCTGCCGAGAAAGGACATGATGACATGTCCCGTCTCTGGGAAAGCACAGATCCCTAGTGAAGTTCTGCCTCTGAATATGCTGCCAAGGGAAGGTGAAGACCAGCAACAGCTTTCAGGGCTGGCCCCTTCCTTGTGGCAGAAGGAGCCAGACGTTTCCCTTTTGGGAAAAAGGCTCTGCCGAGAACGGACACGATGACATGTCCCGTCTCTGGGAAAGCACAGATCCCATGCGCTGCTGTGCCTATGTATAGGGTGCATGGGGAAGGTGAAGACCAGCAAGAGCTTTCAGGGCTGGCCCCTTCCTTGTGAGAGAAGGAGCCGGACGTTTCCCTTTTGGGAAAAAGTCTCTGCCGAGAAAGGAGACGATCACATGTCCCGTTCCTGAGAAATCACAGAATCCAAGCTCTGCGGTGCCTATGAATAGGGTGCCCAGAGAAGGTAAAGACCAGCAACAGCTTTTAGGGCTAGCACCTTCCTTGTGGGAGAAGGAGCCGGACGTTTCCACTTTCGGAAAAAGGCTCTGCCGAGAACGGACACGATGACATGTCCCGTCTCTGGGAAAGCACAGATCCCTAGTGATGTTCTGCCTGTGAATAGGGTGCACGGGGAAGGTGAAGAGCAGCAACAGCTTTCTGGGCTAGCACCTTCCTTGTGGCAGAAGGAATCGGACGTTTCCCTTTTGGGAAAAAGGCTCTGCCGAGAACGGACACGATGACATGTCCCGTCTCTGAGAAAGCATAGATCGCAAGCGCTGCTGTGCTTATTAATAGGCTGCCCAGGGAAGGTGAAGTCCAGCAGGAGCTTTCAGTGCTGGCCCCTTCCTTGTGGCAGAAGGAGCCGGACGTTTCCCGTTTGGGAAAAAGGCTCTGCCGAGAACGGACACGATGACATGTCCCGTCTCTGGGAAAGCACAGGTCCCAAGCGTTGCTGTGCTTATTAATAGGCTGCCCAGGGAAGGTGAAGACCAGCAAAAACTTTTAGGGATGGCCCCTTCCTTGTGGCGGAAGGAGCCGGACGTTTCCCGTTTGGGAAAAAAGCTCTGCCGAGAAAGGACACGATGACATCTCCCGTCCCTGAGAAAGCACAGATCCGAAGCGCTGCTGTGCGTGTGAATAGGGTGCACGGGGAAGGTGAAGACCAGCAACAGCTTTCAGGGCTAGCACCATCATTGTGGGAGAAGGAGCCGGACGTTTCCCATTTTGGAAAAAGGCTCTGCCGAGAAAGGACATGATGACATGTCCCGTCTCTGGAAAAGCACAGATCCCAAGCGCTGCTGTGCTTATTAATAGGCTGCCCAGGGAAGGTGAAGACCAGCAGGAGCTTTCAGGGCTGGCCCCTTCCTTGTGGGAGAAGGAGCCGGACGTTTCCCGTTTGGGAAAAAGTCTCTGCCGAGAAAGGACACGATCACATGTCCCGTCTCTGGGAAAGCACAGAATCCAAGCTCTGCGGTGCCTATGAATAGGGTGCCCAGGGAAGGTAAAGACCAGCAAGAGCTTTCAGGGCTGGCCCCTTCCTTGTGGGAGAAGGAGCCGGACGTTTCCCGTTTGGGAAAAAAGCTCTGCCGAGAAAGGACACGATGACATCTCCCGTCCCTGAGAAAGCACAGATCCGAAGCGCTGCTGTGCCTGTGAATAGGGTGCACGGGGAAGGTGAAGACCAGCAACAGCTTTCTGGGCTAGCACCTTCATTGTGGGAGAAGGAGCCGGACGTTTCCCATTTTGGAAAACGGCTCTGCCGAGAAAGGACACAATGACATGTACCGTCTCTGGGAAAGCACAGATCCCAAGCGTTGCTGTGCTTATTAATAGGCTGCCCAGGGAAGGTGAAGACCAGCAGCAGCTTTCAGGGCTGGCCCCTTCCTTGTGGGAGAAGGAGCCGGACGTTTCCCGTTTGGGAAAACGGCTCTGCCGAGAAAGGACATGATGACATGTCCCGTCTCTGGGAAAGCACAGATCCCTAGTGATGTTCTGCCTCTAAATATGCTGCCAAGGGAAGGTGAAGACCAGCAACAGCTTTCAGGGCTGGCCCCTTCCTTGTGGCAGAAGGAGCCAGACGTTTCCCTTTTGGGAAAAAGGCTCTGCCGAGAACGGACACGATGACATGTCCCGTCTCTGGGAAAGCACAGATCCCATGCGCTGCTGTGCCTATGAATAGGGTGCATGGGGAAGGTGAAGACCAGCAACAGCTTTCAGGGCTAGCACCTTCCTTGTGGCAGAAGGAATCGGACGTTTCCCTTTTGGGAAAAAGGCTCTGCCGAGAACGGACACGATGACATGTCCCGTCTCTGGGAAAGCACAGGTCCCAAGCGTTGCTGTGCTTATTAATAGGCTGCCCAGGGAAGGTGAAGACCAGCAACAACTTTTAGGGCTGGCCCCTTCCTTGTGGGAAAAGGAGCCGGACGTTTCCCGTTTGGGAAAAAAGCTCTGCCGAGAAAGGACACGATGACATCTCCCGTCCCTGAGAAAGCACAGATCCGAAGCGCTGCTGTGCCTGTGAATAGGGTGCACGGGGAAGGTGAAGACCAGCAACAGCTTTCTGGGCTAGCACCTTCATTGTGGGAGAAGGAGCCGGACGTTTCCCGTTTTGGAAAACGGCTCTGCCGAGAAAGGACACAATGACATGTACCGTCTCTGGGAAAGCACAGATCCCAAGCGTTGCTGTGCTTATTAATAGGCTGCCCAGGGAAGGTGAAGACCAGCAACAGCTTTCAGGGCTAGCACCTTCATTGTGGGAGAAGGAGCCGGACGTTTCCCGTTTGGGAAAAAGTCTCTGCCGAGAACGGACACGATGACATGTCCCGTCTCTGGGAAAGCACAGGTCCCAAGCGCTGCTGTGCCTGTGAATAGGGTGCATGGGGAAGGTGAAGACCAGCAACAGCTTTCAGGGCTAGCACCTTCCTTGTGGCAGAAGGAATCGGACGTTTCCCGTTTGGGAAAAAGGCTCTGCCGAGAACGGACACGATGACATGTCCCGTCTCTGAGAAAGCATAGATCGCAAGCGCTGCTGTGCTTATTAATAGGCTGCCCAGGGAAGGTGAAGTCCAGCAGGAGCTTTCAGTGCTGGCCCCTTCCTTGTGGCAGAAGGAGCCGGACGTTTCCCGTTTGGGAAAAAGGCTCTGCCGAGAACGGACACGATGACATGTCCCGTCTCTGGGAAAGCACAGATCCCAAGCGCTGCTGTGCGTGTGAATAGGGTGCACGGGGAAGGTGAAGAGCAGCAACAGCTTTCAGGGTTGGCCCCTTCCTTGTGGCAGAAGGAGCCGGACGTTTCCCGTTTTGGAAAATACTCTGCCGAGAATGGACACGATGACATGTCCCGTCTCTGGGAAAGCACAGAGCCCAAGCGTTGCTGTGCTTATTAATAGGCTGCCCAGGGAAGGTGAAGACCAGCAACAGCTTTCAGGGCTAGCACCTTCACTGTGGGAGGAGGAGCCGGACTTTTCCCGTTTGGGAAAAGTCTCTGCCGAGAACGGACACGATGACATATCCCGTCTCTGGGAAAGCACAGGTCCCAAGCGTTGCTGTGCTTATTAATAGGCTGCCCAGGGAAGGTGAAGACCAGCAACAACTTTTAGGGCTGGCCCCTTCCTTGTGGGAGAAGGAGCCGGACGTTTCACTTTTGGGAAAAAATCTCTGCCGAGAAAGGACACGATCACATGTCCCGTCTCTGGGAAAGCACAGAATCCAAGCTCTGCGGTGCCTATGAATAGGGTGCCCAGGGAAGGTAAAGACCAGCAAGAGCTTTCAGGGCTGGCCCCTTCCTTGTGGGAGAAGGAGCCGGACGTTTCCCGTTTGGGAAAAAAGCTCTACCGAGAAAGGACACGATGACATCTCCCGTCCCTGAGAAAGCACAGATCCGAAGCGCTGCTGTGCCTGTGAATAGGGTGCACGGGGAAGGTGAAGACCAGCAACAGCTTTCAGGGCTAGCACCTTCATTGTGGGAGAAGGAGCCGGACGTTTCCCATTTTGGAAAAAGGCTCTGCCGAGAAAGGACACGATGACATGTACCGTCTCTGGGAAAGCACAGATCCCAAGCGTTGCTGTGCTTATTAATAGGCTGCCCAGGGAAGGTGAAGACCAGCAACACCTTTCTGGGCTAGCACCTTCATTGTGGGAGAAGGAGCCGGATGTTTCCCATTTCGGAAAAAGTCTCTGCCGAGAACGGACACGATGACATGTCCCGTCTCTGGGAAAGCACAGATCCCAAGCGCTGCTGTGCCTGTGAATAGGGTGCCAAGGGAATGTGAAGTCCAGCAGGAGCTTTCAGGGCTGGCCCCTTCCTTGTGGCAGAAGGAGCCGGACGTTTCCCGTATGGGAAAAAGGCTCTGCCGAGAACGGACACGATGACATGTCCCGTCTCTGGGAAAGCACAGATCCCTAGTGATGTTCTGCCTCTGAATATGCTGCCAAGGGAAGGTGAAGACCAGCAACAGCTTTCAGGGCTGGCCCCTTCCTTGTGGCAGAAGGAGCCGGACTTTTCCCTTTTGGGAAAGAGGCTCTGCCGAGAACGGACACGATGACATGTCCCGTCTCTGGGAAAGCACAGGTCCCAAGCGCTGCTCTGCCTATGAATAGGGTGCATGGGGAAGGTGAAGACCAGCAAGAGCTTTCACGGCTAGCACCTTCCTTGTGGCAGAAGGAATCGGACGTTTCCCTTTTGGGAAAAAGGCTCTGCCGAGAACGGACACGATGACATGTCCCGTCTCTGGGAAAGCACAGATTGCAAGCGCTGCTGTGCTTATTAATAGGCTGCCCAGGGAAGGTGAAGTCCAGCAGGAGCTTTCAGTGCTGGCCCCTTCCTTGTGGCAGAAGGAGCCGGACGTTTCCCGTTTGGGAAAAAGGCTCTGCCGAGAACGGACACGATGACATGTCCCGTCTCTGGGAAAGCACAGATCCCTAGTGATGTTCTGCCTGTGAATAGGGTGCACGGGGAAGGTGAAGAGCAGCAACAGCTTTCAGGGCTGGCCCCTTCCTTGTGGCAGAAGGAGCCGGACGTTTCCCGTTTTGGAAAAATACTCTGCCGAGAATGGACATGATGACATGTCCCGTCTCTGGGAAAGCACAGATCCGAAGCGCTGCTGTGCTTATTAATAGGCTGCCCAGGGAAGGTGAAGACCAGCAGGAGCTTTCAGGGCTGGCCCCTTCCTTGTGGGAGAAGGAGCCGGACGTTTCCCGTTTGGGAAAAAGTCTCTGCCGAGAACGGACACGATGACATGTCCCGTCTCTGGGAAAGCACAGATCCCAAGCGCTGCTGTGCCTGTGAATAGGGTGCCAAGGGAAGGTGAAGACCAGCAAGAGCTTTCAGGGCTAGCACCTTCATTATGGGAGAAGGAGCCGGACGTTTCCCGTTTGGGAAAACGGCTCTGCCGAGAAAGGACATGATGACATGTCCCGTCTCTGGGAAAGCACAGATCCCTAGTGATGTTCTGCCTCTGAATATGCTGCCAATGGAAGGTGAAGACCAGCAACAGCTTTCAGGGCTGGCCCCTTCCTTGTGGCAGAAGGAGCCGGACGTTTCCCGTTTGGGAAAAAAGCTCTGCTGAGTAAGGACACGATGACATCTCCCGTCTCTGGGAAAGCACAGATCCAAAGCGCTGCTGTGCCTGTGAATAGGGTGCACGGGGAAGGTGAAGACCAGCAACAGCTTTCTGGGCTAGCACCTTCATTGTGGGAGAAGGAGACGGACGTTTCCCATTTTGGAAAAAGGCTCTGCCGAGAAAGGACATGATGACATGTCCCGTCTCTGGAAAAGCACAGATACCAAGCGCTGCTGTGCCTGTGAATAGGCTGCCCAGGGAAGGTGAAGACCAGCAACAGCTTTCTGGGCTGGCCCCTTCCTTGTGGCAGAAGGAGCCAGACGTTTCCCGTTTGGGAAAAAGGCTCTGCCGAGAAAGGACATGATGACATGTCCCGTCTCTGGGAAAGCACAGATCCCAAGCGTTGCTGTGCTTATTAATAGGCTGCCCAGGGAAGGTGAAGACCAGCAACAGCTTTCTGGGCTAGCACCTTCATTGTGGGAGAAGGAGCCAGATGTTTCCCTTTTGGGAAAAAGGCTCTGCCGAGAACGGACACGATGACATGTCCCGTCTCTGGGAAAGCACAGATCCCAAGCGCTGCTGTGCCTGTGAATAGGGTGCCAAGGGAAGGTGAAGACCAGCAACAGCTTTCAGGGCTAGCACCTTCATTGTGGGAGAAGGAGCCGGACGTTTCCCTTTTGGGAAAAAGGCTCTGCCGAGAAAGGAGACAATAACCTGTCCCGTCCCTGAGAAAGCACAGAATCCAAGCTCTGCGGTGCGTATGAATAGGGTGCCCAGGGAAGGTAAAGACCAGCAACAGCTTTCTGGGCTAGCACCTTCCTTGTGGCAGAAGGAGCCGGACGTTTCCACTTTCGGAAAAAGGCTCTGCCGAGAAAGGACACGATGACATGTCCCGTCTCTGGGAAAGCACAGGTCCCAAGCGTTGCTGTGCTTATTAATAGGCTGCCCAGGGAAGGTGAAGACCAGCAACAACTTTTAGGGCTGGCCCCTTCCTTGTGGGCGAAGGAGCCGGACGTTTCCCGTTTGGGAAAAAAGCTCTGCCGAGAAAGGACACGATGACATCTCCCGTCCCTGAGAAAGCACAGATCCGAAACGCTGCTGTGCCTGTGAATAGGGTGCACGGGGAAGGTGAAGACCAGCAACAGCTTTCTGGGCTAGCACCTTCATTGTGGGAGAAGGAGCCGGACGTTTCCCATTTTGGAAAACGGCTCTGCCGAGAAAGGACACAATGACATGTACCGTCTCTGGGAAAGCACAGATCCCAAGCGTTGCTGTGCTTATTAATAGGCTGCCCAGGGAAGGTGAAGACCAGCAACAGCTTTCTGGGCTAGCACCTTCATTGTGGGAGAAGGAGCCGGACGTTTCGCGTTTGGGAAAAAGTCTCTGCCGAGAACGGACACGATGACATGTCCCGTCTCTGGGAAATCACAGATCCCAAGCGCTGCTGTGCCTGTGAATAGGGTGCCAAGGGAAGGTGAAGACCAGCAACAGCTTTCAGGGCTGGCCCCTTCCTTGTGGGAGAAGGAGCCGGACGTTTCCCGTTTGGGAAAAAGGCTCTGCCGAGAAAGGACATGATGACATGTCCCGTCTCTGGGAAAGCACAGATCCCTAGTGATGTTCTGCCTCTGAATATGCTGCCAAGGGAAGGTGAAGACCAGCAACAGCTTTCAGGGCTGGCCCCTTCCTTGTGGCAGAAGGAGCCGGACGTTTCCCTTTTGGGAAAGAGGCTCTGCCGAGAACGGACACGATGACATGTCCCGTCTCTGGGAAAGCACAGGTCCCAAGCGCTGCTGTGCCTATGAATAGGGTGCATGGGGAAGGTGAAGACCAGCAACAGCTTTCAGGGCTAGCACCTTCCTTGTGGCAGAAGGAATCGGACGTTTCCCGTTGGGGAAAAAGGCTCTGCCGAGAACGGACATGATGACATGTCCCGTCTCTGAGAAAGCATAGATTGCAAGCGCTGCTGTGCTTATTAATAGGCTGCCCAGGGAAGGTGAAGTCCAGCAGGAGCTTTCAGTGCTGGCCCCTTCCTTGTGGCAGAAGGAGCCGGACGTTTCCCGTTTTGGAAAAATACTCTGCCGAGAATGGACATGATGACATGTCCCGTCTCTGGGAAAGCACAGATCCGAAGCGTTGCTGTGATTATTAATAGGCTGCCCAGGGAAGGTGAAGACCAGCAACAACTTTTGGGGCTGGCCCCATCATTGTGGGAGAAGGAGCCGGACGTTTCCTGTTTGGGAAAAAGTCTCTGCCGAGAACGGACACGATGACATGTCCCGTCTCTGGGAAAGCAGAGATCCCAAGCGTTGCTGTGCTTATTAATAGGCTGCCCAGGGAAGGTGAAGGCCAGCAACAGCTTTCAGGCCTGGCCCCTTCCTTGTGGGAGAAGGAGCCGGACGTTTCCCATTTAGGAAAAATACTCTGCCGAGAACGGACACAATGACATGTCCCGTCTCTGGGAAAGCACAGATCGCAAGCGCTGCTGTGCCTATGTATAGGGTGCATGGGGAAGGTGAAGACCAGCAAGAGCTTTCAGGGCTGGCCCCTTCCTTGTGGGAGAAGGAGCCGGACGTTTCCCTTTTGTGAAAAAGTCTCTGCCGAGAAAGGAGACGATCACATGTCCCGTCCCTGAGAAAGCACTGAATCCAAGCTCTGCGGTGCCTATGAATAGGGTGCCCAGGGAAGGTAAAGACCAGCAACAGCTTTCTGGGCTAGCACCTTCCTTGTGGCAGAAGGAGCCGGACGTCTCCACTTTCGGAAAAAGGCTCTGCCGAGAACGGACACGATGACATGTCCCGTCTCTGGGAAAGCACAGGTCCCAAGCGCTGCTGTGCCTATGAATAGGGTGCATGGGGAAGGTGAAGACCAGCAACAGCTTTCAGGGCTAGCACCTTCCTTGTGGCAGAAGGAATCGGACGTTTCCCTTTTGGGAAAAAGGCTCTGCCGAGAACGGACATGATGACATGTCCCGTCTCTGGGAAAGCACAGATCCCAAGCGTTGCTGTGCTTATTAATAGGCTGCCCAGGGAAGGTGAAGACCAGCAACAGCTTTCTGGGCTAGCACCTTCATTGTGGGAGAAGGAGCCAGATGTTTCCCTTTTGGGAAAAAGGCTCTGCCGAGAACGGACACGATGACATGTCCCGTCTCTGGGAAAGCACAGATCCCAAGCGCTGCTGTGCCTGTGAATAGGGTGCCAAGGGAAGGTGAAGACCAGCAACAGCTTTCAGGGCTAGCACCTTCATTGTGGGAGAAGGAGCCGGACGTTTCCCTTTTGGGAAAAAGGCTCTGCCGAGAAAGGAGACAATAACCTGTCCCGTCCCTGAGAAAGCACAGAATCCAAGCTCTGCGGTGCGTATGAATAGGGTGCCCAGGGAAGGTAAAGACCAGCAACAGCTTTCTGGGCTAGCACCTTCCTTGTGGCAGAAGGAGCCGGACGTTTCCACTTTCGGAAAAAGGCTCTGCCGAGAAAGGACACGATGACATGTCCCGTCTCTGTGAAAGCACAGGTCCCAAGCGTTGCTGTGCTTATTAATAGGCTGCCCAGGGAAGGTGAAGACCAGCAACAACTTTTAGGGCTGGCCCCTTCCTTGTGGCAGAAGGAGCCGGACGTTTCCCGTTTGGGAAAAAAGCTCTGCCGAGAAAGGACACGATGACATCTCCCGTCCCTGAGAAAGCACAGATCCGAAGCGCTGCTGTGCCTGTGAATAGGGTGCACGGGGAAGGTGAAGACCAGCAACAGCTTTCTGGGCTAGCACCTTCATTGTGGGAGAAGGAGCCGGACGTTTCCCATTTTGGAAAACGGCTCTGCCGAGAAAGGACACAATGACATGTACCGTCTCTGGGAAAGCACAGATCCCAAGCGTTGCTGTGCTTATTAATAGGCTGCCCAGGGAAGGTGAAGACCAGCAACAGCTTTCTGGGCTAGCACCTTCATTGTGGGAGAAGGAGCCGGACGTTTCGCGTTTGGGAAAAAGTCTCTGCCGAGAACGGACACGATGACATGTCCCGTCTCTGGGAAATCACAGATCCCAAGCGCTGCTGTGCCTGTGAATAGGGTGCCAAGGGAAGGTGAAGACCAGCAACAGCTTTCAGGGCTGGCCCCTTCCTTGTGGGAGAAGGAGCCGGACGTTTCCCGTTTGGGAAAAAGGCTCTGCCGAGAAAGGACATGATGACATGTCCCGTCTCTGGGAAAGCACAGATCCCTAGTGATGTTCTGCCTCTGAATATGCTGCCAAGGGAAGGTGAAGACCAGCAACAGCTTTCAGGGCTGGCCCCTTCCTTGTGGCAGAAGGAGCCGGACGTTTCCCTTTTGGGAAAGAGGCTCTGCCGAGAACGGACACGATGACATGTCCCGTCTCTGGGAAAGCACAGGTCCCAAGCGCTGCTGTGCCTATGAATAGGGTGCATGGGGAAGGTGAAGACCAGCAACAGCTTTCAGGGCTAGCACCTTCCTTGTGGCAGAAGGAATCGGACGTTTCCCGTTGGGGAAAAAGGCTCTGCCGAGAACGGACATGATGACATGTCCCGTCTCTGAGAAAGCATAGATTGCAAGCGCTGCTGTGCTTATTAATAGGCTGCCCAGGGAAGGTGAAGTCCAGCAGGAGCTTTCAGTGCTGGCCCCTTCCTTGTGGCAGAAGGAGCCGGACGTTTCCCGTTTTGGAAAAATACTCTGCCGAGAATGGACATGATGACATGTCCCGTCTCTGGGAAAGCACAGATCCGAAGCGTTGCTGTGATTATTAATAGGCTGCCCAGGGAAGGTGAAGACCAGCAACAACTTTTAGGGCTGGCCCCATCATTGTGGGAGAAGGAGCCGGACGTTTCCTGTTTGGGAAAAAGTCTCTGCCGAGAACGGACACGATGACATGTCCCGTCTCTGGGAAAGCACAGATCCCAAGCGCTGCTGTGCGTGTGAATAGGGTGCATGGGGAAGGTGAAGACCAGCAAGAGCTTTCAGGGCTGGCCCCTTCCTTGTGGGAGAAGGAGCCGGACGTTTCCCTTTTGGGAAAAAGTCTCTGCCGAGAAAGGAGACGATCACATGTCCCGTTCCTGAGAAAGCACAGAATCCAAGCTCTGCGGTGCCTATGAATAGGGTGCCCAGGGAAGGTAAAGACCAGCAACAGCTTTCTGGGCTAGCACCTTCCTTGTGGGAGAAGGAGCCGGACGTTTCCACTTTCGGAAAAAGGCTCTGCCGAGAACGGACACGATGACATGTCCCGTCTCTGGGAAAGCACAGATCCCAAGCGTTGCTGTGCTTATTAATAGGCTGCCCAGGGAAGGTGAAGGCCAGCAACAGCTTTCAGGCCTGGCCCCTTCCTTGTGGGAGAAGGAGCCGGACGTTTCCCATTTAGGAAAAATACTCTGCCGAGAACGGACACAATGACATGTCCCGTCTCTGGGAAAGCACAGATCGCAAGCGCTGCTGTGCCTATGTATAGGGTGCATGGGGAAGGTGAAGACCAGCAAGAGCTTTCAGGGCTGGCCCCTTCCTTGTGGGAGAAGGAGCCGGACGTTTCCCTTTTGTGAAAAAGTCTCTGCCGAGAAAGGAGACGATCACATGTCCCGTCCCTGAGAAAGCACTGAATCCAAGCTCTGCGGTGCCTATGAATAGGGTGCCCAGGGAAGGTAAAGACCAGCAACAGCTTTCTGGGCTAGCACCTTCCTTGTGGCAGAAGGAGCCGGACGTCTCCACTTTCGGAAAAAGGCTCTGCCGAGAACGGACACGATGACATGTCCCGTCTCTGGGAAAGCACAGGTCCCAAGCGCTGCTGTGCCTATGAATAGGGTGCATGCGGAAGGTGAAGACCAGCAACAGCTTTCAGGGCTAGCACCTTCCTTGTGGCAGAAGGAATCGGACGTTTCCCTTTTGGGAAAAAGGCTCTGCCGAGAACGGACACGATGACATGTCCCGTCTCTGGGAAAGCACAGGTCCCAAGCGTTGCTGTGCTTATTAATAGGCTGCCCAGGGAAGGTGAAGACCAGCAACAACTTTTAGGGCTGGCCCCTTCCTTGTGGGAGAAGGAGCCGGACGTTTCCCGTTTGGGAAAAAAGCTCTGCCGACAAAGAACACGAGGACATCTCCCGTCCCTGAGAAAGCACAGATCCGAAGCGCTGCTGTGCCTGTGAATAGGGTGCACGGGGAAGGTGAAGACCAGCAACAGCTTTCTGGGCTAGCACCTTCACTGTGGGAGAAGGAGCCGGACGTTTCCCATTTGGGAAAAAGTCTCTGCCGAGAACGGACACGATGACATGTACCGTCTCTGGGAAAGCACAGATCCCAAGCGTTGCTGTGCTTATTAATAGGCTGCCCAGGGAAGGTGAAGACCAGCAACAGCTTTCTGGGCTAGCACCTTCATTGTGGGAGAAGGAGCCGGACGTTTCGCGTTTGGGAAAAAGTCTCTGCCGAGAACGGACACGATGACATGTCCCGTCTCTGGGAAAGCACAGATCCCAAGCGCTGCTGTGCCTGTGAATAGGGTGCCAAGGGAAGGTGAAGACCAGCAACAGCTTTCAGGGCTGGCCCCTTCCTTGTGGGAGAAGGAGCTGGACGTTTCCCGTTTGGGAAAAAGGCTCTGCCGAGAAAGGACATGATGACATGTCCCGTCTCTGGGAAAGCACAGATCCCTAGTGATGTTCTGCCTCTGAATATGCTGCCAAGGGAAGGTGAAGACCAGCAACAGCTTTCAGGGCTGGCCCTTTCCTTGTGGCAGAAGGAGCCGGAGGTTTCCCTTTTGGGAAAGAGGCTCTGCCGAGAACGGACACGATGACATGTCCCGTCTCTGGGAAAGCACAGGTCCCAAGCGCTGCTGTGCCTATGAATAGGGTGCATGGGGAAGGTGAAGACCAGCAACAGCTTTCAGGGCTAGCACCTTCCTTGTGGCAGAAGGAATCGGACGTTTCCCGTTGGGGAAAAAGGCTCTGCCGAGAACGGACATGATGACATGTCCCGTCTCTGAGAAAGCATAGATTGCAAGCGCTGCTGTGCTTATTAATAGGCTGCCCAGGGAAGGTGAAGTCCAGCAGGAGCTTTCAGTGCTGGCCCCTTCCTTGTGGCAGAAGGAGCCGGACGTTTCCCGTTGGGGAAAAAGGCTCTGCCGAGAACGGACACGATGACATGTCCCGTCTCTGGGAAAGCACAGATCCCTAGTGATGTTCTGCCTGTGAATAGGGTGCACGGGGAAGGTGAAGAGCAGCAACAGCTTTCAGGGCTGGCCCCTTCCTTGTGGCAGAAGGAGCCGGACGTTTCCCGTTTTGGAAAAATACTCTGCCGAGAATGGACATGATGACATGTCCCGTCTCTGGGAAAGCACAGATCCGAAGCGTTGCTGTGCTTATTAATAGGCTGCCCAGGGAAGGTGAAGACCAGCAAAAACTTTTAGGGCTGGCCCCTTCATTGTGGGATAAGGAGCCGGACGTTTCCTGTTTGGGAAAAAGTCTCTGCCGAGAACGGACACGATGACATGTCCCGTCTCTGGGAAAGCACAGATCCCAAGCGCTGCTGTGCGTGTGAATAGGGTGCACGGGGAAGGTGAAGACCAGCAAGAGCTTTCAGGGCTAGCACCTTCATTATGGGAGAAGGAGCCGGACGTTTCCCGTTTGGGAAAACGGCTCTGCCGAGAAAGGAAATGATGACATGTCCCGTCTCTGGGAAAGCACAGATCCCTAGTGAAGTTCTGCCTCTGAATATGCTGCCAAGGGAAGGTGAAGACCAGCAACAGCTTTCAGGGCTGGCCCCTTCCTTGTGAGAGAAGGAGCCGGACGTTTCCCATTTAGGAAAAATACTCTGCCGAGAACGGACACAATGACATGTCCCGTCTCTGGGAAAGCACAGATCGCAAGCGCTGCTGTGCTTATTAATAGGCTGCCCAGGGAAGGTGAAGTCCAGCAGGAGCTTTCAGTGCTGGACCCTTCCTTGTGGGAGAAGGAGCCGGATGTTTCCCGTTTGGGAAAAAGGCTCTGCCGAGAAAGGACACGATCACATGTCCCGTCTCTGGGAAAGCACAGGTCCCAAGCGATGCTCTGCCTATGAATAGGCTGCCCAGGGAAGGTGAAGAGCAGAAACAGCTCTTAGGGCTGGCCCCTTCATTGAGGGAGAAGCAGCCGGACGTTTCCCATTTTGGAAAAAGGCTCTGCTGAGAAAGGACACGATGACATGTCCCGTCTCTGGGAAAGCACAGATCCCAAGCGTTGCTGTGCTTATTAATACGCTGCCCAGGGAAGGTGAAGACCAGCAACAGCTTTCTGGGCTTGCCCCTTCATTGTGGCAGAAGGAGCCGGACGTTTCCCATTTCGGAAAAAGGCTCTGCCGAGAATGGACACGATGACATGTCCCATCTCTGGGAAAGCACAGATCGCAAGCGTTGCTGTGCTTTTTAATAGGCTGCCCAGGGAAGGTGAAGACCAGCAGCAGCTTTCAGGGCTGGCCCCTTCCTTGTGGGAGAAGGAGCCGGACGTTTCCCTTTTGGGAAAAATGCTCTGCCGAGAAAGGACACGATGACATCTCCCGTCCCTGAGAAAGCATAGAATCCAAGCTCTGCGGTGCCTATGAGTAGAGTGCCCAGGGAAGGTAAAGACCAGCAAGAGCTTTCAGGGCTGGCCCCTTCCTTGTGGCAGAAGGAGCCGGACGTTTCCCATTTCGGAAAAAGCTCTGCCGAGAACGGACACGATGACATGTCCCGTCTCTGGGAAAGCACAGGTCCCTAGTGATGTTCTGCCTGTGAATAGGGTGCACGGGGAAGGTGAAGAGCAGCAACAGCTTTCAGGGCTAGCACCTTCATTGTGGGAGAAGGAGCCAGACGTTTCCCGTTTGGGAAAAATACTCTGCTGAGAAAGGACACGATGACATGTCCCATCTCTGGGAAAGCACAGATCCCAAGCGCTGCTGTGCCTGTGAATAGGGTGCCAAGGGAAGGTGAAGACCAGCAACAGCTTTCAGGGCTGGACCCTTCCTTGTGGGAGAATGAGCCGGACGTTTCCCGTTTGGGAAAACGGCTCTGCCTAGAAAGGACACAATGACATGTCCCGTCTCTGGGAAAGCACAGATCCCTAGTGATGTTCTGCCTCTGAATATGCTGCCAAGGGAAGGTGAAGACCAGCAACAGCTTTCAGGGCTGGCCCCTTCCTTGTGGCAGAAGGAGCCAGACGTTTCCCTTTTGGGAAAGAGGCTCTGCCGAGAACGGACACGATGACATGTCCCGTCTCTGGGAAAGCACAGGTCCCAAGCGCTGCTGTGCCTATGAATAGGGTGCATGGGGAAGGTGAAGACCAGCAACAGCTCTTAGAGCTGGCCCCTTCCTTGTGGGAGAAGGAGCCGGACGTTTCCCATTTGGGAAAAAGTCTCTGTGAGAAAGGACAGGATCACATGTCCCGTCTCTGGGAAAGCATAGATCCCAAGCGTTGCTGTGCTTATTAATAGGCTGCCCAGGGAAGGTGAAGACCAGTAGCAGCTTTCAGGGCTGGCCCCTTCCTTGTGGGAGAAGGAGCCGGACGTTTCCCTTTTGGGAAAATGTCTCTGCCGAGAAAGGACACAATCACATGTCCCGTCCCTGAGAAAGCACAGAATCCAAGCTCTGCGGTGCCTATGAATAGGGTGCCCATGGAAGGTAAAGACCAGCAAGAGCTTTCAGGGCTGGCCCCTTCCTTGTGGGAGAAGGAGCCGCACGTTTCCCTTTTGGGAAAAAGCTCTGCCGAGAACGGACACGATGACATGTCCCGTCTCTGGGAAAGCACAGATCCCTAGTGATTTTCTGCCTGTGAATAGGGTGCACGGGGAAGGTGAAGAGCAGCAACAGCTTTCAGGGCTGGCCACTTCCTTGTGGGAGAAGGAGCCGGACGTTTCCCGTTTTGGAAAAATAGTCTACCGAGAATGGACACGATGACATGTCCCGTCTCTGGGAAAGCACAGATCCCAAGCGTTGCTGTGCTTTTTAATAGGCTGCCCAGGGAAGGTGAAGACCAGCAACAGCTTTCAGGGCTAGCACCTTCACTGTGGGAGAAGGAGCTGGACTTTTCCAATTTGGGAAAAAGCTCTGCCGAGAACGGACACGATGACATGTCCCGTCTCTGGAAAAGCACAGGTCCCAAGCGCTGCTGTGCTTATTAATAGGCTGCCCAGGGAAGGTGAAGACCAGCAACAACTTTTAGGGGTGGCCCCTTCCTTGTGGCAGAAGGAGCCGGACGTTTCCCGTTTGGGAAAAAAGCTCTGCCGACAAAGGACACGAGGACATCTCCCGTCCCTGAGAAAGCACAGATCCGAAGCGATGCTGTGCGTGTGAATAGGGTGCACGGGGAAGGTGAAGACCAGCAACAGCTTTCAGGGCTAGCACCTTCATTATGGGAGAAGGAGCCGGACGTTTCCCATTTTGGAAAAAGGCTCTGCCGAGAAAGGACATGATGACATGTCCCATCTCTGGGAAAGCACAGATCCCTAGTGATGTTCTGCCTCTGAATATGCTGCCAAGGGAAGGTGAAGACCAGTAACAGATTTCAGGGCTTGCCCCTTCCTTGTGGCAGAAGGAGCCGGAAGTTTCCCGTTAGGGAAAAAGGCTCTGCCGAGAACGGATACGATGACATGTCCCATCTCTGGGAAAGCACAGTTCCCAAGCGCTGCTGTGCCTATGAATAGGGTGCATGGGGAAGGTGAAGACCAGCAACAGCTTTCAGGGCTGGTCCCTTCCTTGTGGCAGAAGGAGCCGGACGTTTCCTGTTTGGGAAAAAAGCTCTGCCGACAAAGGACACGAGGACATCTCCCATCCCTGAGAAAGCACAGATCCGAAGCGATGCTGTGCGTGTGAATAGGGTGCACGGGGAAGGTGAAGACCAGCAACAGCTTTCAGGGCTAGCACCTTCATTATGGGAGAAGGAGCCGGACGTTTCCCATTTTGGAAAAAGGCTCTGCCGAGAAAGGACATGATGACATGTCCCATCTCTGGGAAAGCACAGATCCCTAGTAATGTTCTGCCTCTGAATATGCTGCCAAGGGAAGATGAAGACCAGCAACACATTTCAGGGCTTGCCCCTTCCTTGTGGCAGAAGGAGCCGGACGTTTCCCGTTTGGGAAAAAGGCTCTGCCGAGAACGGACACGATGACATGTCCCGTCTCTGGGAAAGCACAGGTCCCAAGCGCTGCTGTGCCTATGAATAGGATGCATGGGGAAGGTGAAGACCAGCAACAGCTTTCAGAGCTGTCCCCTTCCTTGTGGCAGAAGGAGCCGGACGTTTCCCTTTTGGGAAAAAGGCTCTGCCGAGAAAGGACACGATGACATGTCCCATCTCTGGGAAAGCACAGATCCCAAGCGCTGCTGTGCCTGTGAATAGGGTGCCAAGGGAAGGTGAAGACCAGCAACAGCTTTCAGGGCTAGCACCTTCATTGTGGGAGAAGGAGCCGGACGTTTCCCGTTTGGGAAAAAGGCTCTGCCGAGAAAGGACATGATGACATGTCCCGTCTCTGGGAAAGCACAGATCCCTAGTGATGTTCTGCCTCTGAATATGCTGCCAAGGGAAGGTGAAGACCAGCAACCGCTTTCAGGGCTGGCCCCTTACTTGTGGGAGAAGGAGCCGGACGTTTCCCATTTGGGAAAAAGACTCTGCTGAGAAAGGACACGATGACATGTCCCGTCTCTGGAAAGCACAGATCCCATGCGCTGCTGTGCCTATGTATAGGGTGCATGGGGAAGGTGAAGACCAGCAAGAGCTTTCAGGGCTGGCCCCTTCCTTGTGGGAGAAGGAGCCGGACGTTTCCCTTTTGTGAAAAAGTCTCTGCCGAGAAAGGAGACGATCACATGTCCCGTCCCTGAGAAAGCACAGAATCCAAGCTCTGCGGTGCCTATGAATAGGGTGCCCAGGGAAGGTAAAGACCAGCAACAGCTTTCTGGGCTAGCACCTTCCTTGTGGGAGAAGGAGCCGGACGTTTCCACTTTCGGAAAAAGGCTCTGCCGAGAACGGACACGATGACATGTCCCGTGTCTGGGAAAGCACAGGGCCCAAGCGCTGCTGTACCTATGAATAGGGTGCATGGGGAAGGTGAAGACCAGCAACAGCTTTCAGGGCTAGCACTTTCCTTGTGGCAGAAGGAATCGGACGTTTCCCTTTTGGGAAAAAGGCTCTGCCGAGAACGGACACGATGACATGTCCCGTCTCTGGGAAAGCACAGGTCCCAAGCGTTGCTGTGCTTATTAATTGGCTGCCCAGGGAAGGTGAAGACCAGCAACAACTTTTAGGGCTGGCCCCTTCCTTGTGGGCGAAGGAGCCGGACGTTTCCCGTTTGGGAAAAAAGCTCTGCCGAGAAAGGACACGATGACATCTCCCGTCCCTGAGAAAGCACAGATCCGAAGCGCTGCTGTGCCTGTGAATAGGGTGCACGGGGAAGGTGAAGACCAGCAACAGCTTTCTGGGCTAGCACCTTCATTGTGGGAGAAGGAGCCGGACGTTTCCCATTTTGGAAAACGGCTCTGCCGAGAAAGGACACAATGACATGTACCGTCTCTGGGAAAGCACAGATCCCAAGCGTTGCTGTGCTTATTAATAGGCTGCCCAGGGAAGGTGAAGACCAGCAACAGCTTTCTGGGCTAGCACCTTCATTGTGGGAGAAGGAGCCGGACGTTTCGCGTTTGGGAAAAAGTCTCTGCCGAGAACGGACACGATGACATGTCCCGTCTCTGGGAAAGCACAGATCCCAAGCGCTGCTGTGCCTGTGAATAGGGTGCCAAGGGAAGGTGAAGACCAGCAACAGCTTTCAGGGCTGGCCCCTTCCTTGTGGGAGAAGGAGCCGGACGTTTCCTGTTTGGGAAAAAGGCTCTGCCGAGAAAGGACATGATGACATGTCCCGTCTCTGGGAAAGCACAGATCCCTAGTGATGTTCTGCCTCTAAATATGCTGCCAAGGGAAGGTGAAGACCAGCAACAGCTTTCAGGGCTGGCCCCTTCCTTGTGGCAGAAGGAGCCGGACGTTTCCCTTTTGGGAAAATGTCTCTGCCGAGAACGGACACGATGACATGTCCCGTCTCTGGGAAAGCACAGGTCCCAAGCGCTGCTGTGCCTATGAATAGGGTGCATGGGGAAGGTGAAGACCAGCAACAGCTTTCAGGGCTAGCACCTTCCTTGTGGCAGAAGGAATCGGACGTTTCCCGTTGGGGAAAAAGGCTCTGCCGAGAACGGACATGATGACATGTCCCGTCTCTGAGAAAGCATAGATTGCAAGCGCTGCTGTGCTTATTAATAGGCTGCCCAGGGAAGGTGAAGTCCAGCAGGAGCTTTCAGTGCTGGCCCCTTCCTTGTGGCAGAAGGAGCCGGACGTTTCCCGTTTGGGAAAAAGGCTCTGCCGAGAACGGACACGATGACATGTCCCGTCTCTGGGAAAGCACAGATCCCTAGTGATGTTCTGCCTGTGAATAGGGTGCACGGGGAAGGTGAAGAGTAGCAACAGCTTTCAGGGCTGGCCCCTTCCTTGTGGCAGAAGGAGCCGGACGTTTCCCGTTTTGGAAAAATACTCTGCCGAGAATGGACATGATGACATGTCCCGTCTCTGGGAAAGCACAGATCCGAAGCGTTGCTGTGCTTATTAATAGGCTGCCCAGGGAAGGTGAAGACCAGCAACAACTTTTAGGGCTGGCCCCTTCATTGTGGGAGAAGGAGCCGGACGTTTCCTGTTTGGGAAAAAGTCTCTGCCGAGAACGGACACGATGACATGTCCCGTCTCTGGGAAAGCACAGATCCCAAGCGCTGCTGTGCGTGTGAATAGGGTGCACGGGGAAGGTGAAGACCAGCAACAGCTTTCTGGGCTAGCACCTTCATTATGGGAGAAGGAGCCGGACGTTTCCCGTTTGGGAAAACGGCTCTGCCGAGAAAGGACATGATGACATGTCCCGTCTCTGGGAAAGCACAGATCCCTAGTGAAGTTCTGCCTCTGAATATGCTGCCAAGGGAAGGTGAAGACCAGCAACAGCTTTCAGGGCTGGCCCCTTCCTTGTGGCAGAAGGAGCCAGACGTTTCCCTTTTGGGAAAAATGCTCTGCCGAGAACGGACACGATGACATGTCCCGTCTCTGGGAAAGCACAGATCCCATGCGCTGCTGTGCCTATGTATAGGGTGCATGGGGAAGGTGAAGACCAGCAAGAGCTTTCAGGGCTGGCCCCTTCCTTGTGGGAGAAGGAGCCGGACGTTTCCCTTTTGGGAAAAAGTCTCTGCCGAGAAAGGAGACGATCACATGTCCCGTTCCTGAGAAATCACAGAATCCAAGCTCTGCGGTGCCTATGAATAGGGTGCCCAGGGAAGGTAAAGACCAGCAACAGCTTTCTGGGCTAGCACCTTCCTTGTGGGAGAAGGAGCGGGACGTTTCCACTTTCGGAAAAAGGCTCTGCCGAGAACGGACACGATGACATGTCCCGTCTCTGGGAAAGCAGAGATCCCAAGCGTTGCTGTGCTTATTAATAGGCTGCCCAGGGAAGGTGAAGGCCAGCAACAGCTTTCAGGCCTGGCCCCTTCCTTGTGGGAGAAGGAGCCGGACGTTTCCCATTTAGGAAAAATACTCTGCCGAGAACGGACACAATGACATGTCCCGTCTCTGGGAAAGCACAGATCGCAAGCGCTGCTGTGCTTATTAATAGGCTGCCCAGGGAAGGTGAAGAGCAGAAACAGCTCTTAGGGCTGGCCCCTTCATTGAGGGAGAAGCAGCCGGACGTTTCCCATTTAGGAAAAAGGCTCTGCTGAGAAAGGACACGATGACATGTCCCGTCTCTGGGAAAGCACAGATCCCAAGCGTTGCTGTGCTTATTAATACGCTGCCCAGGGAAGGTGAAGACCAGCAACAGCTTTCTGGGCTTGCCCCTTCATTGTGGCAGAAGGAGCCGGACGTTTCCCATTTCGGAAAAAGGCTCTGCCGAGAATGGACACGATGACATGTCCCATCTCTGGGAAAGCACAGATCCCTAGCGTTGCTGTGCTTATTAATAGGCTGCCCAGGGAAGGTGAAGACCAGCAGCAGCTTTCAGGGCTGGCCCCTTCCTTGTGGGAGAAGGAGCCGGACGTTTCCCTTTTGGGAAAAATGCTCTGCCGAGAAAGGACACGATGACATCTCCCGTCCCTGAGAAAGCATAGAATCCAAGCTCTGCGGTGCCTATGAGTAGAGTGCCCAGGGAAGGTAAAGACCAGCAAGAGCTTTCAGGGCTGGCCCCTTCCTTGTGGCAGAAGGAGCCGGACGTTTCCCATTTCGGAAAAAGCTCTGCCGAGAACGGACACGATGACATGTCCCGTCTCTGGGAAAGCACAGATCCCTAGTGATGTTCTGCCTGTGAATAGGGTGCACGGGGAAGGTGAAGAGCAGCAACAGCTTTCTGGGCTAGCACCTTCCTTGTGGCAGAAGGAATCGGACGTTTCCCTTTTGGGAAAAAGGCTCTGCCGAGAACGGACACGATGACATGTCCCGTCTCTGAGAAAGCATAGATCGCAAGCGCTGCTGTGCTTATTAATAGGCTGCCCAGGGAAGGTGAAGTCCAGCAGGAGCTTTCAGTGCTGGCCCCTTCCTTGTGGCAGAAGGAGCCGGACGTTTCCCGTTTGGGAAAAAGGCTCTGCCGAGAACGGACACGATGACATGTCCCGTCTCTGGGAAAGCACAGGTCCCAAGCGTTGCTGTGCTTATTAATAGGCTGCCCAGGGAAGGTGAAGACCAGCAAAAACTTTTAGGGATGGCCCCTTCCTTGTGGCGGAAGGAGCCGGACGTTTCCCGTTTGGGAAAAAAGCTCTGCCGAGAAAGGACACGATGACATCTCCCGTCCCTGAGAAAGCACAGATCCGAAGCGCTGCTGTGCGTGTGAATAGGGTGCACGGGGAAGGTGAAGACCAGCAACAGCTTTCAGGGCTAGCACCATCATTGTGGGAGAAGGAGCCGGACGTTTCCCATTTTGGAAAAAGGCTCTGCCGAGAAAGGACATGATGACATGTCCCGTCTCTGGAAAAGCACAGATCCCAAGCGCTGCTGTTCTTATTAATAGGCTGCCCAGGGAAGGTGAAGACCAGCAGGAGCTTTCAGGGCTGGCCCCTTCCTTGTGGGAGAAGGAGCCGGACGTTTCCCGTTTGGGAAAAAGTCTCTGCCGAGAAAGGACACGATCACATGTCCCGTCTCTGGGAAAGCACAGAATCCAAGCTCTGCGGTGCCTATGAATACGGTGCCCAGGGAAGGTAAAGACCAGCAAGAGCTTTCAGGGCTGGCCCCTTCCTTGTGGGAGAAGGAGCCGGACGTTTCCCGTTTGGGAAAAAAGCTCTGCCGAGAAAGGACACGATGACATCTCCCGTCCCTGAGAAAGCACAGATCCCAAGCGCTGCTGTGCCTGTGAATAGGGTGCACGGGGAAGGTGAAGACCAGCAACAGCTTTCTGGGCTAGCACCTTCATTGTGGGAGAAGGAGCCGGACGTTTCCCATTTTGGAAAACGGCTCTGCCGAGAAAGGACACAATGACATGTACCGTCTCTGGGAAAGCACAGATCCCAAGCGTTGCTGTGCTTATTAATAGGCTGCCCAGGGAAGGTGAAGACCAGCAGCAGCTTTCAGGGCTGGCCCCTTCCTTGTGGGAGAAGGAGCCGGACGTTTCCCGTTTGGGAAAACGGCTCTGCCGAGAAAGGACATGATGACATGTCCCGTCTCTGGGAAAGCACAGATCCCTAGTGATGTTCTGCCTCTAAATATGCTGCCCAGGGAAGGTGAAGACCAGCAACAGCTTTCAGGGCTGGCCCCTTCCTTGTGGCAGAAGGAGCCGGACGTTTCCCTTTTGGGAAAAAGGCTCTGCCGAGAACGGACACGATGACATGTCCCGTCTCTGGGAAAGCACAGATCCCATGCGCTGCTGTGCCTATGAATAGGGTGCATGGGGAAGGTGAAGACCAGCAACAGCTTTCAGGGCTGGTCCCTTCCTTGTGGCAGAAGGAGCCGGACGTTTCCTGTTTGGGAAAAAAGCTCTGCCGACAAAGGACACGAGGACATCTCCCATCCCTGAGAAAGCACAGATCCGAAGCGATGCTGTGCCTGTGAATAGGGTGCACGGGGAAGGTGAAGACCAGCAACAGCTTTCAGGGCTAGCACCTTCATTATGGGAGAAGGAGACGGACGTTTCCCATTTTGGAAAAAGGCTCTGCCGAGAAAGGACATGATGACATGTCCCATCTCTGGGAAAGCACAGATCCCTAGTAATGTTCTGCCTCTGAATATGCTGCCAAGGGAAGATGAAGACCAGCAACACATTTCAGGGCTTGCCCCTTCCTTGTGGCAGAAAGAGCCGGACGTTTCCCGTTTGGGAAAAAGGCTCTGCCGAGAACGGACACGATGACATGTCCCGTCTCTGGGAAAGCACAGTTCCCAAGCGCTGCTGTGCCTATGAATAGGATGCATGGGGAAGGTGAAGACCAGCAACAGCTTTCAGAGCTGTCCCCTTCCTTGTGGCAGAAGGAGCCGGACGTTTCCCTTTTGGGAAAAAGGCTCTGCCGAGAAAGGACACGATGACATGTCCCATCTCTGGGAAAGCACAGATCCCAAGCGCTGCTGTGCCTGTGAATAGGGTGCCAAGGGAAGGTGAAGACCAGGAACAGCTTTCAGGGCTAGCACCTTCATTGTGGGAGAAGGAGCCGGACGTTTCCCGTTTGGGAAAAAGGCTCTGCCGAGAAAGGACATGATGACATGTCCCGTCTCTGGGAAAGCACAGATCCCTAGTGATGTTCTGCCTCTGAATATGCTGCCAAGGGAAGGTGAAGACCAGCAACCGCTTTCAGGGCTGGCCCCTTACTTGTGGGAGAAGGAGCCGGACGTTTCCCATTTGGGAAAAAGACTCTGCTGAGAAAGGACACGATGACATGTCCCGTCTCTGGAAAGCACAGATCCCATGCGCTGCTGTGCCTATGTATAGGGTGCATGGGGAAGGTGAAGACCAGCAAGAGCTTTCAGGGCTGGCCCCTTCCTTGTGGGAGAAGGAGCCGGACGTTTCCCTTTTGTGAAAAAGTCTCTGCCGAGAAAGGAGACGATCACATGTCCCGTCCCTGAGAAAGCACAGAATCCAAGCTCTGCGGTGCCTATGAATAGGGTGCCCAGGGAAGGTAAAGACCAGCAACAGCTTTCTGGGCTAGCACCTTCCTTGTGGGAGAAGGAGCCGGACGTTTCCACTTTCGGAAAAAGGCTCTGCCGAGAACGGACACGATGACATGTCCCGTGTCTGGGAAAGCACAGGGCCCAAGCGCTGCTGTACCTATGAATAGGGTGCATGGGGAAGGTGAAGACCAGCAACAGCTTTCAGGGCTAGCACTTTCCTTGTGGCAGAAGGAATCGGACGTTTCCCTTTTGGGAAAAAGGCTCTGCCGAGAACGGACACGATGACATGTCCCGTCTCTGGGAAAGCACAGGTCCCAAGCGTTGCTGTGCTTATTAATTGGCTGCCCAGGGAAGGTGAAGACCAGCAACAACTTTTAGGGCTGGCCCCTTCCTTGTGGGAGAAGGAGCCGGACGTTTCCCGTTTGGGAAAAAAGCTCTGCCGAGAAAGGACACGATGACATCTCCCGTCCCTGAGAAAGCACAGATCCGAAGCGCTGCTGTGCCTGTGAATAGGGTGCACGGGGAAGGTGAAGACCAGCAACAGCTTTCTGGGCTAGCACCTTCATTGTGGGAGAAGGAGCCGGACGTTTCCCATTTTGGAAAACGGCTCTGCCGAGAAAGGACACAATGACATGTACCGTCTCTGGGAAAGCACAGATCCCAAGCGTTGCTGTGCTTATTAATAGGCTGCCCAGGGAAGGTGAAGACCAGCAACAGCTTTCTGGGCTAGCACCTTCATTGTGGGAGAAGGAGCCGGACGTTTCGCGTTTGGGAAAAAGTCTCTGCCGAGAACGGACACGATGACATGTCCCGTCTCTGGGAAAGCACAGATCCCAAGCGCTGCTGTGCCTGTGAATAGGGTGCCAAGGGAAGGTGAAGACCAGCAACAGCTTTCAGGGCTGGCCCCTTCCTTGTGGGAGAAGGAGCCGGACGTTTCCTGTTTGGGAAAAAGGCTCTGCCGAGAAAGGACATGATGACATGTCCCGTCTCTGGGAAAGCACAGATCCCTAGTGATGTTCTGCCTCTAAATATGCTGCCAAGGGAAGGTGAAGACCAGCAACAGCTTTCAGGGCTGGCCCCTTCCTTGTGGCAGAAGGAGCCGGACGTTTCCCTTTTGGGAAAATGTCTCTGCCGAGAACGGACACGATGACATGTCCCGTCTCTGGGAAAGCACAGGTCCCAAGCGCTGCTGTGCCTATGAATAGGGTGCATGGGGAAGGTGAAGACCAGCAACAGCTTTCAGGGCTAGCACCTTCCTTGTGGCAGAAGGAATCGGACGTTTCCCGTTGGGGAAAAAGGCTCTGCCGAGAACGGACATGATGACATGTCCCGTCTCTGAGAAAGCATAGATTGCAAGCGCTGCTGTGCTTATTAATAGGCTGCCCAGGGAAGGTGAAGTCCAGCAGGAGCTTTCAGTGCTGGCCCCTTCCTTGTGGCAGAAGGAGCCGGACGTTTCCCGTTTGGGAAAAAGGCTCTGCCGAGAACGGACACGATGACATGTCCCGTCTCTGGGAAAGCACAGATCCCTAGTGATGTTCTGCCTGTGAATAGGGTGCACGGGGAAGGTGAAGAGCAGCAACAGCTTTCAGGGCTGGCCCCTTCCTTGTGGCAGAAGGAGCCGGACGTTTCCCGTTTTGGAAAAATACTCTGCCGAGAATGGACATGATGACATGTCCCGTCTCTGGGAAAGCACAGATCCGAAGCGTTGCTGTGCTTATTAATAGGCTGCCCAGGGAAGGTGAAGACCAGCAACAACTTTTAGGGCTGGCCCCTTCATTGTGGGAGAAGGAGCCGGACGTTTCCTGTTTGGGAAAAAGTCTCTGCCGAGAACGGACACGATGACATGTCCCGTCTCTGGGAAAGCACAGATCCCAAGCGCTGCTGTGCGTGTGAATAGGGTGCACGGGGAAGGTGAAGACCAGCAACAGCTTTCTGGGCTAGCACCTTCATTATGGGAGAAGGAGCCGGACGTTTCCCGTTTGGGAAAACGGCTCTGCCGAGAAAGGACATGATGACATGTCCCGTCTCTGGGAAAGCACAGATCCCTAGTGAAGTTCTGCCTCTGAATATGCTGCCAAGGGAAGGTGAAGACCAGCAACAGCTTTCAGGGCTGGCCCCTTCCTTGTGGCAGAAGGAGCCAGACGTTTCCCTTTTGGGAAAAATGCTCTGCCGAGAACGGACACGATGACATGTCCCGTCTCTGGGAAAGCACAGATCCCATGCGCTGCTGTGCCTATGTATAGGGTGCATGGGGAAGGTGAAGACCAGCAAGAGCTTTCAGGGCTGGCCCCTTCCTTGTGGGAGAAGGAGCCGGACGTTTCCCTTTTGGGAAAAAGTCTCTGCCGAGAAAGGAGACGATCACATGTCCCGTTCCTGAGAAATCACAGAATCCAAGCTCTGCGGTGCCTATGAATAGGGTGCCCAGGGAAGGTAAAGACCAGCAACAGCTTTCTGGGCTAGCACCTTCCTTGTGGGAGAAGGAGCGGGACGTTTCCACTTTCGGAAAAAGGCTCTGCCGAGAACGGACACGATGACATGTCCCGTCTCTGGGAAAGCAGAGATCCCAAGCGTTGCTGTGCTTATTAATAGGCTGCCCAGGGAAGGTGAAGGCCAGCAACAGCTTTCAGGCCTGGCCCCTTCCTTGTGGGAGAAGGAGCCGGACGTTTCCCATTTAGGAAAAATACTCTGCCGAGAACGGACACAATGACATGTCCCGTCTCTGGGAAAGCACAGATCGCAAGCGCTGCTGTGCTTATTAATAGGCTGCCCAGGGAAGGTGAAGAGCAGAAACAGCTCTTAGGGCTGGCCCCTTCATTGAGGGAGAAGCAGCCGGACGTTTCCCATTTAGGAAAAAGGCTCTGCTGAGAAAGGACACGATGACATGTCCCGTCTCTGGGAAAGCACAGATCCCAAGCGTTGCTGTGCTTATTAATACGCTGCCCAGGGAAGGTGAAGACCAGCAACAGCTTTCTGGGCTTGCCCCTTCATTGTGGCAGAAGGAGCCGGACGTTTCCCATTTCGGAAAAAGGCTCTGCCGAGAATGGACACGATGACATGTCCCATCTCTGGGAAAGCACAGATCCCTAGCGTTGCTGTGCTTATTAATAGGCTGCCCAGGGAAGGTGAAGACCAGCAGCAGCTTTCAGGGCTGGCCCCTTCCTTGTGGGAGAAGGAGCCGGACGTTTCCCTTTTGGGAAAAATGCTCTGCCGAGAAAGGACACGATGACATCTCCCGTCCCTGAGAAAGCATAGAATCCAAGCTCTGCGGTGCCTATGAGTAGAGTGCCCAGGGAAGGTAAAGACCAGCAAGAGCTTTCAGGGCTGGCCCCTTCCTTGTGGCAGAAGGAGCCGGACGTTTCCCATTTCGGAAAAAGCTCTGCCGAGAACGGACACGATGACATGTCCCGTCTCTGGGAAAGCACAGATCCCTAGTGATGTTCTGCCTGTGAATAGGGTGCACGGGGAAGGTGAAGAGCAGCAACAGCTTTCTGGGCTAGCACCTTCCTTGTGGCAGAAGGAATCGGACGTTTCCCTTTTGGGAAAAAGGCTCTGCCGAGAACGGACACGATGACATGTCCCGTCTCTGAGAAAGCATAGATCGCAAGCGCTGCTGTGCTTATTAATAGGCTGCCCAGGGAAGGTGAAGTCCAGCAGGAGCTTTCAGTGCTGGCCCCTTCCTTGTGGCAGAAGGAGCCGGACGTTTCCCGTTTGGGAAAAAGGCTCTGCCGAGAACGGACACGATGACATGTCCCGTCTCTGGGAAAGCACAGGTCCCAAGCGTTGCTGTGCTTATTAATAGGCTGCCCAGGGAAGGTGAAGACCAGCAAAAACTTTTAGGGATGGCCCCTTCCTTGTGGCGGAAGGAGCCGGACGTTTCTCGTTTGGGAAAAAAGCTCTGCCGAGAAAGGACACGATGACATCTCCCGTCCCTGAGAAAGCACAGATCCGAAGCGCTGCTGTGCGTGTGAATAGGGTGCACGGGGAAGGTGAAGACCAGCAACAGCTTTCAGGGCTAGCACCATCATTGTGGGAGAAGGAGCCGGACGTTTCCCATTTTGGAAAAAGGCTCTGCCGAGAAAGGACATGATGACATGTCCCGTCTCTGGAAAAGCACAGATCCCAAGCGCTGCTGTTCTTATTAATAGGCTGCCCAGGGAAGGTGAAGACCAGCAGGAGCTTTCAGGGCTGGCCCCTTCCTTGTGGGAGAAGGAGCCGGACGTTTCCCGTTTGGGAAAAAGTCTCTGCCGAGAAAGGACACGATCACATGTCCCGTCTCTGGGAAAGCACAGAATCCAAGCTCTGCGGTGCCTATGAATACGGTGCCCAGGGAAGGTAAAGACCAGCAAGAGCTTTCAGGGCTGGCCCCTTCCTTGTGGGAGAAGGAGCCGGACGTTTCCCGTTTGGGAAAAAAGCTCTGCCGAGAAAGGACACGATGACATCTCCCGTCCCTGAGAAAGCACAGATCCGAAGCGCTGCTGTGCCTGTGAATAGGGTGCACGGGGAAGGTGAAGACCAGCAACAGCTTTCTGGGCTAGCACCTTCATTGTGGGAGAAGGAGCCGGACGTTTCCCATTTTGGAAAACGGCTCTGCCGAGAAAGGACACAATGACATGTACCGTCTCTGGGAAAGCACAGATCCCAAGCGTTGCTGTGCTTATTAATAGGCTGCCCAGGGAAGGTGAAGACCAGCAGCAGCTTTCAGGGCTGGCCCCTTCCTTGTGGGAGAAGGAGCCGGACGTTTCCCGTTTGGGAAAACGGCTCTGCCGAGAAAGGACATGATGACATGTCCCGTCTCTGGGAAAGCACAGATCCCTAGTGATGTTCTGCCTCTAAATATGCTGCCCAGGGAAGGTGAAGACCAGCAACAGCTTTCAGGGCTGGCCCCTTCCTTGTGGCAGAAGGAGCCAGACGTTTCCCTTTTGGGAAAAAGGCTCTGCCGAGAACGGACACGATGACATGTCCCGTCTCTGGGAAAGCACAGATCCCATGCGCTGCTGTGCCTATGAATAGGGTGCATGGGGAAGGTGAAGACCAGCAACAGCTTTCAGGGCTAGCACCTTCCTTGTGGCAGAAGGAATCGGACGTTTCCCTTTTGGGAAAAAGGCTCTGCCGAGAAAGGACATGATGACATGTCCCGTCTCTGGGAAAGCACAGGTCCCAAGCGTTGCTGTGCTTATTAATAGGCTGCCCAGGGAAGGTGAAGACCAGCAACAGCTTTCAGGGCTAGCACCTTCATTGTGGGAGAAGGAGCCGGACGTTTCCCGTTTGGGAAAAAGTCTCTGCCGAGAACGGACACGATGACATGTCCCGTCTCTGGGAAAGCACAGGTCCCAAGCGCTGCTGTGCCTGTGAATAGGGTGCATGGGGAAGGTGAAGACCAGCAACAGCTTTCAGGGCTAGCACCTTCCTTGTGGCAGAAGGAATCGGACGTTTCCCGTTTGGGAAAAAGGCTCTGCCGAGAACGGACACGATGACATGTCCCGTCTCTGAGAAAGCATAGATCGCAAGCGCTGCTGTGCTTATTAATAGGCTGCCCAGGGAAGGTGAAGTCCAGCAGGAGCTTTCAGTGCTGGCCCCTTCCTTGTGGCAGAAGGAGCCGGACGTTTCCCGTTTGGGAAAAAGGCTCTGCCGAGAACGGACACGATGACATGTCCCGTCTCTGGGAAAGCACAGATCCCAAGCGCTGCTGTGCGTGTGAATAGGGTGCACGGGGAAGGTGAAGAGCAGCAACAGCTTTCAGGGTTGGCCCCTTCCTTGTGGCAGAAGGAGCCGGACGTTTCCCGTTTTGGAAAATACTCTGCCGAGAATGGACACGATGACATGTCCCGTCTCTGGGAAAGCACAGAGCCCAAGCGTTGCTGTGCTTATTAATAGGCTGCCCAGGGAAGGTGAAGACCAGCAACAGCTTTCAGGGCTAGCACCTTCACTGTGGGAGGAGGAGCCGGACTTTTCCCGTTTGGGAAAAGTCTCTACCGAGAATGGACACGATGACATATCCCGTCTCTGGGAAAGCACAGGTCCCAAGCGTTGCTGTGCTTATTAATAGGCTGCCCAGGGAAGGTGAAGACCAGCAACAACTTTTAGGGCTGGCCCCTTCCTTGTGGGAGAAGGAGCCGGACGTTTCACTTCTGGGAAAAAATCTCTGCCGAGAAAGGACACGATCACATGTCCCGTCTCTGGGAAAGCACAGAATCCAAGCTCTGCGGTGCCTATGAATAGGGTGCCCAGGGAAGGTAAAGACCAGCAAGAGCTTTTAGGGCTGGCCCCTTCCTTGTGGGAGAAGGAGCCGGACGTTTCCCGTTTGGGAAAAAAGCTCTGCCGAGAAAGGACACGATGACATCTCCCGTCCCTGAGAAAGCACAGATCCGAAGCGCTGCTGTGCCTGTGAATAGGGTGCACGGGGAAGGTGAAGACCAGCAACAGCTTTCTGGGCTAGCACCTTCATTGTGGGAGAAGGAGCCGGACGTTTCCCATTTTGGAAAACGGCTCTGCCGAGAAAGGACACGATGACATGTACCGTCTCTGGGAAAGCACAGATCCCAAGCGTTGCTGTGCTTATTAATAGGCTGCCCAGGGAAGGTGAAGACCAGCAACAGCTTTCTGGGCTAGCACCTTCATTGTGGGAGAAGGAGCCGGACGTTTCCCATTTTGGAAAACGGCTCTGCCGAGAAAGGACACAATGACATGTCCCGTCTCTGGGAAAGCACAGATCCCAAGCGCTGCTGTGCCTGTGAATAGGGTGCCAAGGGAATGTGAAGTCCAGCAGGAGCTTTCAGGGCTGGCCCCTTCCTTGTGGCAGAAGGAGCCGGACGTTTCCCGTATGGGAAAAAGGCTCTGCCGAGAACGGACACGATGACATGTCCCGTCTCTGGGAAAGCACAGATCCCTAGTGATGTTCTGCCTCTGAATATGCTGCCAAGGGAAGGTGAAGACCAGCAACAGCTTTCAGGGCTGGCCCCTTCCTTGTGGCAGAAGGAGCCGGACTTTTCCCTTTTGGGAAAGAGGCTCTGCCGAGAACGGACACGATGACATGTCCCGTCTCTGGGAAAGCACAGGTCCCAAGCGCTGCTGTGCCTATGAATAGGGTGCATGGGCAAGGTGAAGACCAGCAAGAGCTTTCACGGCTAGCACCTTCCTTGTGGCAGAAGGAATCGGACGTTTCCCTTTTGGGAAAAAGGCTCTGCCGAGAACGGACATGATGACATGTCCCGTCTCTGAGAAAGCACAGATTGCAAGCGCTGCTGTGCATATTAATAGGCTGCCCAGGGAAGGTGAAGTCCAGCAGGAGCTTTCAGTGCTGGCCCCTTCCTTGTGGCAGAAGGAGCCAGACGTTTCCCGTTTGGGAAAAAGGCTCTGCCGAGAACGGACACGATGACATGTCCCGTCTCTGGGAAAGCACAGATCCCTAGTGATGTTCTGCCTGTGAATAGGGTGCACGGGGAAGGTGAAGAGCAGCAACAGCTTTCAGGGCTGGCCCCTTCCTTGTGGCAGAAGGAGCCGGACGTTTCCCGTTTTGGAAAAATACTCTGCCGAGAATGGACATGATGACATGTCCCGTCTCTGGGAAAGCACAGATCCGAAGCGCTGCTGTGCTTATTAATAGGCTGCCCAGGGAAGGTGAAGACCAGCAGGAGCTTTCAGGGCTGGCCCCTTCCTTGTGGGAGAAGGAGCCGGACGTTTCCCGTTTGGGAAAAAGTCTCTGCCGAGAACGGACACGATGACATGTCCCGTCTCTGGGAAAGCACAGATCCCAAGCGCTGCTGTGCCTGTGAATAGGGTGCCAAGGGAAGGTGAAGACCAGCAAGAGCTTTCAGGGCTAGCACCTTCATTATGGGAGAAGGAGCCGGACGTTTCCCGTTTGGGAAAACGGCTCTGCCGAGAAAGGACATGATGACATGTCCCGTCTCTGGGAAAGCACAGATCCCTAGTGATGTTCTGCCTCTGAATATGCTGCCAAGGGAAGGTGAAGACCAGCAACAGCTTTCAGGGCTGGCCCCTTCCTTGTGGCAGAAGGAGCCGGACGTTTCCCGTTTGGGAAAAAAGCTCTGCTGAGAAAGGACACGATGACATCTCCCGTCTCTGGGAAAGCACAGATCCAAAGCGCTGCTGTGCCTGTGAATAGGGTGCACGGGGAAGGTGAAGACCAGCAACAGCTTTCTGGGCTAGCACCTTCATTGTGGGAGAAGGAGACGGACGTTTCCCATTTTGGAAAAAGGCTCTGCCGAGAAAGGACATGATGACATGTCCCGTCTCTGGAAAAGCACAGATGCCAAGCGCTGCTGTGCCTGTGAATAGGCTGCCCAGGGAAGGTGAAGACCAGCAACAGCTTTCTGGGCTGGCCCCTTCCTTGTGGCAGAAGGAGCCAGACGTTTCCCGTTTGGGAAAAAGGCTCTGCCGAGAAAGGACATGATGACATGTCCCGTCTCTGGGAAAGCACAGATCCCAAGCGTTGTGGTGCTTATTAATAGGCTGCCCAGGGAAGGTGAAGACCAGCAACAGCTTTCTGGGCTAGCACCTTCATTGTGGGAGAAGGAGCCAGATGTTTCCCTTTTGGGAAAAAGGCTCTGCCGAGAACGGACACGATGACATGTCCCGTCTCTGGGAAAGCACAGATCCCAAGCGCTGCTGTGCCTGTGAATAGGGTGCCAAGGGAAGGTGAAGACCAGCAACAGCTTTCAGGGCTAGCACCTTCATTGTGGGAGAAGGAGCCGGACGTTTCCCTTTTGGGAAAAAGGCTCTGCCGAGAAAGGAGACAATAACCTGTCCCGTCCCTGAGAAAGCACAGAATCCAAGCTCTGCGGTGCGTATGAATAGGGTGCCCAGGGAAGGTAAAGACCAGCAACAGCTTTCTGGGCTAGCACCTTCCTTGTGGCAGAAGGAGCCGGACGTTTCCACTTTCGGAAAAAGGCTCTGCCGAGAAAGGACACGATGACATGTCCCGTCTCTGGGAAAGCACAGGTCCCAAGCGTTGCTGTGCTTATTAATAGGCTGCCCAGGGAAGGTGAAGACCAGCAACAACTTTTAGGGCTGGCCCCTTCCTTGTGGCAGAAGGAGCCGGACGTTTCCCGTTTGGGAAAAAAGCTCTGCCGAGAAAGGACACGATGACATCTCCCGTCCCTGAGAAAGCACAGATCCGAAGCGCTGCTGTGCCTGTGAATAGGGTGCACGGGGAAGGTGAAGACCAGCAACAGCTTTCTGGGCTAGCACCTTCATTGTGGGAGAAGGAGCCGGACGTTTCCCATTTTGGAAAACGGCTCTGCCGAGAAAGGACACAATGACATGTACCGTCTCTGGGAAAGCACAGATCCCAAGCGTTGCTGTGCTTATTAATAGGCTGCCCAGGGAAGGTGAAGACCAGCAACAGCTTTCTGGGCTAGCACCTTCATTGTGGGAGAAGGAGCCGGATGTTTCCCATTTCGGAAAAAGTCTCTGCCGAGAACGGACACGATGACATGTCCCGTCTCTGGGAAAGCACAGATCCCAAGCGCTGCTGTGCCTGTGAATAGGGTGCCAAGGGAATGTGAAGTCCAGCAGGAGCTTTCAGGGCTGGCCCCTTCCTTGTGGCAGAAGGAGCCGGACGTTTCCCGTATGGGAAAAAGGCTCTGCCGAGAACGGACACGATGACATGTCCCGTCTCTGGGAAAGCACAGATCCCTAGTGATGTTCTGCCTCTGAATATGCTGCCAAGGGAAGGTGAAGACCAGCAACAGCTTTCAGGGCTGGCCCCTTCCTTGTGGCAGAAGGAGCCGGACTTTTCCCTTTTGGGAAAGAGGCTCTGCCGAGAACGGACACGATGACATGTCCCGTCTCTGGGAAAGCACAGGTCCCAAGCGCTGCTGTGCCTATGAATAGGGTGCATGGGGAAGGTGAAGACCAGCAAGAGCTTTCACGGCTAGCACCTTCCTTGTGGCAGAAGGAATCGGACGTTTCCCTTTTGGGAAAAAGGCTCTGCCGAGAACGGACATGATGACATGTCCCGTCTCTGAGAAAGCACAGATTGCAAGCGCTGCTGTGCTTATTAATAGGCTGCCCAGGGAAGGTGAAGTCCAGCAGGAGCTTTCAGTGCTGGCCCCTTCCTTGTGGCAGAAGGAGCCGGACGTTTCCCGTTTGGGAAAAAGGCTCTGCCGAGAACGGACACGATGACATGTCCCGTCTCTGGGAAAGCACAGATCCCTAGTGATGTTCTGCCTGTGAATAGGGTGCACGGGGAAGGTGAAGAGCAGCAACAGCTTTCAGGGCTGGCCCCTTCCTTGTGGCAGAAGGAGCCGGACGTTTCCCGTTTTGGAAAAATACTCTGCCGAGAATGGACATGATGACATGTCCCGTCTCTGGGAAAGCACAGATCCGAAGCGCTGCTGTGCTTATTAATAGGCTGCCCAGGGAAGGTGAAGACCAGCAACAACTTTTAGGGCTGGCCCCTTCCTTGTGGGAGAAGGAGCCGGACGTTTCCCGTTTGGGAAAAAGTCTCTGCCGAGAACGGACACGATGACATGTCCCGTCTCTGGGAAAGCACAGATCCCAAGCGCTGCTGTGCCTGTGAATAGGGTGCCAAGGGAAGGTGAAGACCAGCAAGAGCTTTCAGGGCTAGCACCTTCATTATGGGAGAAGGAGCCGGACGTTTCCCGTTTGGGAAAACGGCTCTGCCGAGAAAGGACATGATGACATGTCCCGTCTCTGGGAAAGCACAGATCCCTAGTGATGTTCTGCCTCTGAATATGCTGCCAAGGGAAGGTGAAGACCAGCAACAGCTTTCAGGGCTGGCCCCTTCCTTGTGGCAGAAGGAGCCGGACGTTTCCCGTTTGGGAAAAAAGCTCTGCTGAGAAAGGACACGATGACATCTCCCATCTCTGGGAAAGCACAGATCCAAAGCGCTGCTGTGCCTGTGAATAGGGTGCACGGGGAAGGTGAAGACCAGCAACAGCTTTCTGGGCTAGCACCTTCATTGTGGGAGAAGGAGACGGACGTTTCCCATTTTGGAAAAAGGCTCTGCCGAGAAAGGACATGATGACATGTCCCGTCTCTGGAAAAGCACAGATCCCAAGCGCTGCTGTGCCTGTGAATAGGCTGCCCAGGGAAGGTGAAGACCAGCAACAGCTTTCTGGGCTGGCCCCTTCCTTGTGGCAGAAGGAGCCAGACGTTTCCCGTTTGGGAAAAAGGCTCTGCCGAGAAAGGACATGATGACATGTCCCGTCTCTGGGAAAGCACAGATCCCAAGCGTTGTGGTGCTTATTAATAGGCTGCCCAGGGAAGGTGAAGACCAGCAACAGCTTTCTGGGCTAGCACCTTCATTGTGGGAGAAGGAGCCAGATGTTTCCCTTTTGGGAAAAAGGCTCTGCCGAGAACGGACACGATGACATGTCCCGTCTCTGGGAAAGCACAGATCCCAAGCGCTGCTGTGCCTGTGAATAGGGTGCCAAGGGAAGGTGAAGACCAGCAACAGCTTTCAGGGCTAGCACCTTCATTGTGGGAGAAGGAGCCGGACGTTTCCCTTTTGGGAAAAAGGCTCTGCCGAGAAAGGAGACAATAACCTGTCCCGTCCCTGAGAAAGCACAGAATCCAAGCTCTGCGGTGCGTATGAATAGGGTGCCCAGGGAAGGTAAAGACCAGCAACAGCTTTCTGGGCTAGCACCTTCCTTGTGGCAGAAGGAGCCGGACGTTTCCACTTTCGGAAAAAGGCTCTGCCGAGAAAGGACACGATGACATGTCCCGTCTCTGGGAAAGCACAGGTCCCAAGCGTTGCTGTGCTTATTAATAGGCTGCCCAGGGAAGGTGAAGACCAGCAACAACTTTTAGGGCTGGCCCCTTCCTTGTGGGCGAAGGAGCCGGACGTTTCCCATTTTGGAAAAAGGCTCTGCCGAGAAAGGACACGATGACATCTCCCGTCCCTGAGAAAGCACAGATCCGAAGCGCTGCTGTGCCTGTGAATAGGGTGCACGGGGAAGGTGAAGACCAGCAACAGCTTTCTGGGCTAGCACCTTCATTGTGGGAGAAGGAGCCGGACGTTTCCCATTTTGGAAAACGGCTCTGCCGAGAAAGGACACAATGACATGTACCCTCTCTGGGAAAGCACAGATCCCAAGCGTTGCTGTGCTTATTAATAGGCTGCCCAGGGAAGGTGAAGACCAGCAACAGCTTTCTGGGCTAGCACCTTCATTGTGGGAGAAGGAGCCGGACGTTTCGCGTTTGGGAAAAAGTCTCTGCCGAGAACGGACACGATGACATGTCCCGTCTCTGGGAAATCACAGATCCCAAGCGCTGCTGTGCCTGTGAATAGGGTGCCAAGGGAAGGTGAAGACCAGCAACAGCTTTCAGGGCTGGCCCCTTCCTTGTGGGAGAAGGAGCCGGACGTTTCCCGTTTGGGAAAAAGGCTCTGCCGAGAAAGGACATGATGACATGTCCCGTCTCTGGGAAAGCACAGATCCCTAGTGATGTTCTGCCTCTGAATATGCTGCCAAGGGAAGGTGAAGACCAGCAACAGCTTTCAGGGCTGGCCCCTTCCTTGTGGCAGAAGGAGCCGGACGTTTCCCTTTTGGGAAAGACGCTCTGCCGAGAACGGACACGATGACATGTCCCGTCTCTGGGAAAGCACAGGTCCCAAGCGCTGCTGTGCCTATGAATAGGGTGCATGGGGAAGGTGAAGACCAGCAACAGCTTTCAGGGCTAGCACCTTCCTTGTGGCAGAAGGAATCGGACGTTTCCCGTTGGGGAAAAAGGCTCTGCCGAGAACGGACATGATGACATGTCCCGTCTCTGAGAAAGCATAGATTGCAAGCGCTGCTGTGCTTATTAATAGGCTGCCCAGGGAAGGTGAAGTCCAGCAGGAGCTTTCAGTGCTGGCCCCTTCCTTGTGGCAGAAGGAGCCGGACGTTTCCCGTTTTGGAAAAATACTCTGCCGAGAATGGACATGATGACATGTCCCGTCTCTGGGAAAGCACAGATCCGAAGCGTTGCTGTGATTATTAATAGGCTGCCCAGGGAAGGTGAAGACCAGCAACAACTTTTAGGGCTGGCCCCATCATTGTGGGAGAAGGAGCCGGACGTTTCCTGTTTGGGAAAAAGTCTCTGCCGAGAACGGACACGATGACATGTCCCGTCTCTGGGAAAGCACAGATCCCAAGCGGTGCTGTGCGTGTGAATAGGGTGCATGGGGAAGGTGAAGACCAGCAAGAGCTTTCAGGGCTGGCCCCTTCCTTGTGGGAGAAGGAGCCGGACGTTTCCCTTTTGGGAAAAAGTCTCTGCCGAGAAAGGAGACGATCACATGTCCCGTTCCTGAGAAAGGACAGAATCCAAGCTCTGCGGTGCCTATGAATAGGGTGCCCAGGGAAGGTAAAGACAAGCAACAGCTTTCTGGGCTAGCACCTTCCTTGTGGGAGAAGGAGCCGGACGTTTCCACTTTCGGAAAAAGGCTCTGCCGAGAACGGACACGATGACATGTCCCGTCTCTGGGAAAGCAGAGATCCCAAGCGTTGCTGTGCTTATTAATAGGCTGCCCAGGGAAGGTGAAGGCCAGCAACAGCTTTCAGGCCTGGCCCCTTCCTTGTGGGAGAAGGAGCCGGACGTTTCCCATTTAGGAAAAATACTCTGCCGAGAACGGACACAATGACATGTCCCGTCTCTGGGAAAGCACAGATCGCAAGCGCTGCTGTGCCTATGTATAGGGTGCATGGGGAAGGTGAAGACCAGCAAGAGCTTTCAGGGCTGGCCCCTTCCTTGTGGGAGAAGGAGCCGGACGTTTCCCTTTTGTGAAAAAGTCTCTGCCGAGAAAGGAGACGATCACATGTCCCGTCCCTGAGAAAGCACTGAATCCAAGCTCTGCGGTGCCTATGAATAGGGTGCCCAGGGAAGGTAAAGACCAGCAACAGCTTTCTGGGCTAGCACCTTCCTTGTGGCAGAAGGAGCCGGACGTCTCCACTTTCGGAAAAAGGCTCTGCCGAGAACGGACACGATGACATGTCCCGTCTCTGGGAAAGCACAGGTCCCAAGCGCTGCTGTGCCTATGAATAGGGTGCATGCGGAAGGTGAAGACCAGCAACAGCTTTCAGGGCTAGCACCTTCCTTGTGGCAGAAGGAATCGGACGTTTCCCTTTTGGGAAAAAGGCTCTGCCGAGAACGGACACGATGACATGTCCCGTCTCTGGGAAAGCACAGGTCCCAAGCGTTGCTGTGCTTATTAATAGGCTGCCCAGGGAAGGTGAAGACCAGCAACAACTTTTAGGGCTGGCCCCTTCCTTGTGGGAGAAGGAGCCGGACTTTTCCCGTTTGGGAAAAAAGCTCTGCCGACAAAGAACACGAGGACATCTCCCGTCCCTGAGAAAGCACAGATCCGAAGCGCTGCTGTGCCTGTGAATAGGGTGCACGGGGAAGGTGAAGACCAGCAACAGCTTTCTGGGCTAGCACCTTCATTGTGGGAGAAGGAGCCGGACGTTTCCCATTTTGGAAAACGGCTCTGCCGAGAAAGGACACAATGACATGTACCGTCTCTGGGAAAGCACAGATCCCAAGCGTTGCTGTGCTTATTAATAGGCTGCCCAGGGAAGGTGAAGACCAGCAACAGCTTTCTGGGCTAGCACCTTCATTGTGGGAGAAGGAGCCGGACGTTTCGCGTTTGGGAAAAAGTCTCTGCCGAGAACGGACACGATGACATGTCCCGTCTCTGGGAAAGCACAGATCCCAAGCGCTGCTGTGCCTGTGAATAGGGTGCCAAGGGAAGGTGAAGACCAGCAACAGCTTTCAGGGCTGGCCCCTTCCTTGTGGGAGAAGGAGCTGGACGTTTCCCGTTTGGGAAAAAGGCTCTGCCGAGAAAGGACATGATGACATGTCCCGTCTCTGGGAAAGCACAGATCCCTAGTGATGTTCTGCCTCTGAATATGCTGCCAAGGGAAGGTGAAGACCAGCAACAGCTTTCAGGGCTGGCCCCTTCCTTGTGGCAGAAGGAGCCGGACGTTTCCCTTTTGGGAAAGAGGCTCTGCCGAGAACAGACACGATGACATGTCCCGTCTCTGGGAAAGCACAGGTCCCAAGCGCTGCTGTGCCTATGAATAGGGTGCATGGGGAAGGTGAAGACCAGCAACAGCTTTCAGGGCTAGCACCTTCCTTGTGGCAGAAGGAATCGGACGTTTCCCGTTGGGGAAAAAGGCTCTGCCGAGAACGGACATGATGACATGTCCCGTCTCTGAGAAAGCATAGATTGCAAGCGCTGCTGTGCTTATTAATAGGCTGCCCAGGGAAGGTGAAGTCCAGCAGGAGCTTTCAGTGCTGGCCCCTTCCTTGTGGCAGAAGGAGCCGGACGTTTCCCGTTGGGGAAAAAGGCTCTGCCGAGAACGGACACGATGACATGTCCCGTCTCTGGGAAAGCACAGATCCCTAGTGATGTTCTGCCTGTGAATAGGGTGCACGGGGAAGGTGAAGACCAGCAACAGCTTTCAGGGCTGGCCCCTTCCTTGTGGCAGAAGGAGCCGGACGTTTCCCGTTTTGGAAAAATACTCTGCCGAGAATGGACATGATGACATGTCCCGTCTCTGGGAAAGCACAGATCCGAAGCGTTGCTGTGCTTATTAATAGGCTGCCCAGGGAAGGTGAAGTCCAGCAGGAGCTTTCAGTGCTGGACCCTTCCTTGTGGGAGAAGGAGCCGGATGTTTCCCGTTTGGGAAAAAGGCTCTGCCGAGAAAGGACACGATCACATGTCCCGTCTCTGGGAAAGCACAGGTCCCAAGCGATGCTCTGCCTATGAATAGGCTGCCCAGGGAAGGTGAAGAGCAGAAACAGCTCTTAGGGCTGGCCCCTTCATTGAGGGAGAAGCAGCCGGACGTTTCCCATTTTGGAAAAAGGCTCTGCTGAGAAAGGACACGATGACATGTCCCGTCTCTGGGAAAGCACAGATCCCAAGCGTTGCTGTGCTTATTAATACGCTGCCCAGGGAAGGTGAAGACCAGCAACAGCTTTCTGGGCTTGCCCCTTCATTGTGGCAGAAGGAGCCGGACGTTTCCCATTTCGGAAAAAGGCTCTGCCGAGAATGGACACGATGACATGTCCCATCTCTGGGAAAGCACAGATCGCAAGCGTTGCTGTGCTTTTTAATAGGCTGCCCAGGGAAGGTGAAGACCAGCAGCAGCTTTCAGGGCTGGCCCCTTCCTTGTGGGAGAAGGAGCCGGACGTTTCCCTTTTGGGAAAAATGCTCTGCCGAGAAAGGACACGATGACATCTCCCGTCCCTGAGAAAGCATAGAATCCAAGCTCTGCGGTGCCTATGAGTAGAGTGCCCAGGGAAGGTAAAGACCAGCAAGAGCTTTCAGGGCTGGCCCCTTCCTTGTGGCAGAAGGAGCCGGACGTTTCCCATTTCGGAAAAAGCTCTGCCGAGAACGGACACGATGACATGTCCCGTCTCTGGGAAAGCACAGGTCCCTAGTGATGTTCTGCCTGTGAATAGGGTGCACGGGGAAGGTGAAGACCAGCAACACCTTTCTGGGCTAGCACCTTCATTGTGGGAGAAGGAGCCAGACGTTTCCCTTTTGGGAAAAAGCTCTGCCGAGAACGGACACGATGACATGTCCCGTCTCTGGGAAAGCACAGATCCCTAGTGATTTTCTGCCTGTGAATAGGGTGCACGGGGAAGGTGAAGAGCAGCAACAGCTTTCAGGGCTGGCCACTTCCTTGTGGGAGAAGGAGCCGGACGTTTACCGTTTTGGAAAAATAGTCTACCGAGAATGGACACGATGACATGTCCCGTCTCTGGGAAAGCACAGATCCCAAGCGTTGCTGTGCTTTTTAATAGGCTGCCCAGGGAAGGTGAAGACCAGCAACAGCTTTCAGGGCTAGCACCTTCACTGTGGGAGAAGGAGCTGGACTTTTCCAATTTGGGAAAAAGCTCTGCCGAGAACGGACACGATGACATGTCCCGTCTCTGGAAAAGCACAGGTCCCAAGCGCTGCTGTGCTTATTAATAGGCTGCCCAGGGAAGGTGAAGAGCAGCAACAACTTTTAGGGGTGGCCCCTTCCTTGTGGCAGAAGGAGCCGGACGTTTCCCGTTTGGGAAAAAAGCTCTGCCGAGAAAGGACACGATGACATCTCCCGTCCCTGAGAAAGCACAGATCCGAAGCGATGCTGTGCGTGTGAATAGGGTGCACGGGGAAGGTGAAGACCAGCAACAGCTTTCAGGGCTAGCACCTTCATTATGGGAGAAGGAGCCGGACGTTTCCCATTTTGGAAAAAGGCTCTGCCGAGAAAGGACATGATGACATGTCCCATCTCTGGGAAAGCACAGATCCCTAGTGATGTTCTGCCTCTGAATATGCTGCCAAGGGAAGGTGAAGACCAGTAACAGATTTCAGGGCTTGCCCCTTCCTTGTGGCAGAAGGAGCCGGAAGTTTCCCGTTAGGGAAAAAGGCTCTGCCGAGAACGGATACGATGACATGTCCCATCTCTGGGAAAGCACAGTTCCCAAGCGCTGCTGTGCCTATGAATAGGGTGCATGGGGAAGGTGAAGACCAGCAACAGCTTTCAGGGCTGGTCCCTTCCTTGTGGCAGAAGGAGCCGGACGTTTCCTGTTTGGGAAAAAAGCTCTGCCGACAAAGTACACGAGGACATCTCCCATCCCTGAGAAAGCACAGATCCGAAGCGATGCTGTGCGTGTGAATAGGGTGCACGGGGAAGGTGAAGACCAGCAACAGCTTTCAGGGCTAGCACCTTCATTATGGGAGAAGGAGACGGACGTTTCCCATTTTGGAAAAAGGCTCTGCCGAGAAAGGACATGATGACATGTCCCATCTCTGGGAAAGCACAGATCCCTAGTAATGTTCTGCCTCTGAATATGCTGCCAAGGGAAGATGAAGACCAGCAACACATTTCAGGGCTTGCCCCTTCCTTGTGGCAGAAGGAGCCGGACGTTTCCCGTTTGGGAAAAAGGCTCTGCCGAGAACGGACACGATGACATGTCCCGTCTCTGGGAAAGCACAGTTCCCAAGCGCTGCTGTGCCTATGAATAGGATGCATGGGGAAGGTGAAGACCAGCAACAGCTTTCAGGGCTGGCCCCTTCCTTGTGGCAGAAGGAGCCGGACGTTTCCCTTTTGGGAAAAAGGCTCTGCCGAGAAAGGACACGATGACATGTCCCATCTCTGGGAAAGCACAGATCCCAAGCGCTGCTGTGCCTGTGAATAGGGTGCCAAGGGAAGGTGAAGACCAGCAACAGCTTTCAGGGCTAGCACCTTCATTGTGGGAGAAGGAGCCGGACGTTTCCCGTTTGGGAAAAAGGCTCTGCCGAGAAAGGACATGATGACATGTCCCGTCTCTGGGAAAGCACAGATCCCTAGTGATGTTCTGCCTCTGAATATGCTGCCAAGGGAAGGTGAAGACCAGCAACCGCTTTCAGGGCTGGCCCCTTACTTGTGGGAGAAGGAGCCGGACGTTTCCCATTTGGGAAAAAGACTCTGCTGAGAAAGGACACGATGACATGTCCCATCTCTGGAAAGCACAGATCCCATGCGCTGCTGTGCCTATGTATAGGGTGCATGGGGAAGGTGAAGACCAGCAAGAGCTTTCAGGGCTGGCCCCTTCCTTGTGGGAGAAGGAGCCGGACGTTTCCCTTTTGTGAAAAAGTCTCTGCCGAGAAAGGAGACGATCACATGTCCCGTCCCTGAGAAAGCACAGAATCCAAGCTCTGCGGTGCCTATGAATAGGGTGCCCAGGGAAGGTAAAGACCAGCAACAGCTTTCTGGGCTAGCACCTTCCTTGTGGGAGAAGGAGCCGGACGTTTCCACTTTCAGAAAAAGGCTCTGCCGAGAACGGACACGATGACATGTCCCGTGTCTGGGAAAGCACAGGGCCCAAGCGCTGCTGTACCTATGAATAGGGTGCATGGGGAAGGTGAAGACCAGCAACAGCTTTCAGGGCTAGCACTTTCCTTGTGGCAGAAGGAATCGGACGTTTCCCTTTTGGGAAAAAGGCTCTGCCGAGAACGGACACGATGACATGTCCCGTCTCTGGGAAAGCACAGGTCCCAAGCGTTGCTGTGCTTATTAATTGGCTGCCCAGGGAAGGTGAAGACCAGCAACAACTTTTAGGGCTGGCCCCTTCCTTGTGGGAGAAGGAGCCGGACGTTTCCCGTTTGGGAAAAAAGCTCTGCCGAGAAAGGACACGATGACATCTCCCGTCCCTGAGAAAGCACAGATCCGAAGCGCTGCTGTGCCTGTGAATAGGGTGCACGGGGAAGGTGAAGACCAGCAACAGCTTTCTGGGCTAGCACCTTCATTGTGGGAGAAGGAGCCGGACGTTTCCCATTTTGGAAAACGGCTCTGCCGAGAAAGGACACAATGACATGTACCGTCTCTGGGAAAGCACAGATCCCAAGCGTTGCTGTGCTTATTAATAGGCTGCCCAGGGAAGGTGAAGACCAGCAACAGCTTTCTGGGCTAGCACCTTCATTGTGGGAGAAGGAGCCGGACGTTTCCCGTTTGGGAAAAAGTCTCTGCCGAGAACGGACACGATGACATGTCCCGTCTCTGGGAAAGCACAGATCCCAAGCGCTGCTGTGCCTGTGAATAGGGTGCCAAGGGAAGGTGAAGACCAGCAACAGCTTTCAGGGCTGGCCCCTTCCTTGTGGGAGAAGGAGCCGGACGTTTCCCGTTTGGGAAAAAGGCTCTGCCGAGAAAGGACATGATGACATGTCCCGTCTCTGGGAAAGCACAGATCCCTAGTGATGTTCTGCCTCTAAATATGCTGCCAAGGGAAGGTGAAGACCAGCAACAGCTTTCAGGGCTGGCCCCTTCCTTGTGGCAGAAGGAGCCGGACGTTTCCCTTTTGGGAAAATGTCTCTGCCGAGAACGGACACGATGACATGTCCCGTCTCTGGGAAAGCACAGGTCCCAAGCGCTGCTGTGCCTATGAATAGGGTGCATGGGGAAGGTGAAGACCAGCAACAGCTTTCAGGGCTAGCACCTTCCTTGTGGCAGAAGGAATCGGACGTTTCCCGTTGGGGAAAAAGGCTCTGCCGAGAACGGACATGATGACATGTCCCGTCTCTGAGAAAGCATAGATTGCAAGCGCTGCTGTGCTTATTAATAGGCTGCCCAGGGAAGGTGAAGTCCAGCAGGAGCTTTCAGTGCTGGCCCCTTCCTTGTGGCAGAAGGAGCCGGACGTTTCCCGTTTGGGAAAAAGGCTCTGCCGAGAACGGACACGATGACATGTCCCGTCTCTGGGAAAGCACAGATCCCTAGTGATGTTCTGCCTGTGAATAGGGTGCACGGGGAAGGTGAAGAGCAGCAACAGCTTTCAGGGCTGGCCCCTTCCTTGTGGCAGAAGGAGCCGGACGTTTCCCGTTTTGGAAAAATACTCTGCCGAGAATGGACATGATGACATGTCCCGTCTCTGGGAAAGCACAGATCCGAAGCGTTGCTGTGCTTATTAATAGGCTGCCCAGGGAAGGTGAAGACCAGCAACAACTTTTAGGGCTGGCCCCTTCATTGTGGGAGAAGGAGCCGGACGTTTCCTGTTTGGGAAAAAGTCTCTGCCGAGAACGGACACGATGACATGTCCCGTCTCTGGGAAAGCACAGATCCCAAGCGCTGCTGTGCGTGTGAATAGGGTGCACGGGGAAGGTGAAGACCAGCAAGAGCTTTCAGGGCTAGCACCTTCATTATGGGAGAAGGAGCCGGACGTTTCCCGTTTGGGAAAACGGCTCTGCCGAGAAAGGACATGATGACATGTCCCGTCTCTGGGAAAGCACAGATCCCTAGTGAAGTTCTGCCTCTGAATATGCTGCCAAGGGAAGGTGAAGACCAGCAACAGCTTTCAGGGCTGGCCCCTTCCTTGTGGCAGAAGGAGCCAGACGTTTCCCTTTTGGGAAAAAGGCTCTGCCGAGAACGGACACGATGACATGTCTCGTCTCTGGGAAAGCACAGATCCCATGCGCTGCTGTGCCTATGTATAGGGTGCATGGGGAAGGTGAAGACCAGCAACAGCTTTCAGGGCTGGCCCCTTCCTTGTGGGAGAAGGAGCCGGACGTTTCCCTTTTGGGAAAAAGTCTCTGCCGAGAAAGGAGACGATCACATGTCCCGTTCCTGAGAAATCACAGAATCCAAGCTCTGCGGTGCCTATGAATAGGGTGCCCAGGGAAGGTAAAGACCAGCAACAGCTTTCTGGGCTAGCACCTTCCTTGTGGGAGAAGGAGCCGGACGTTTCCACTTTCGGAAAAAGGCTCTGCCGAGAACGGACACGATGACATGTCCCGTCTCTGGGAAAGCAGAGATCCCAAGCGTTGCTGTGCTTATTAATAGGCTGCCCAGGGAAGGTGAAGGCCAGCAACAGCTTTCAGGCCTGGCCCCTTCCTTGTGGGAGAAGGAGCCGGATGTTTCCCGTTTGGGAAAAAGGCTCTGCCGAGAAAGGACACGATCACATGTCCCGTCTCTGGGAAAGCACAGGTCCCAAGCAATGCTCTGCCTATGAATAGGCTGCCCAGGGAAGGTGAAGAGCAGAAACAGCTCTTAGGGCTGGCCCCTTCATTGAGGGAGAAGCAGCCGGACGTTTCCCATTTTGGAAAAAGGCTCTGCTGAGAAAGGACACGATGACATGTCCCGTCTCTGGGAAAGCACAGATCCCAAGCGTTGCTGTGCTTATTAATACGCTGCCCAGGGAAGGTGAAGACCAGCAACAGCTTTCTGGGCTTGCCCCTTCATTGTGGCAGAAGGAGCCGGACGTTTCCCATTTCGGAAAAAGGCTCTGCCGAGAATGGACACGATGACATGTCCCATCTCTGGGAAAGCACAGATCCCTAGCGTTGCTGTGCTTATTAATAGGCTGCCCAGGGAAGGTGAAGACCAGCAGCAGCTTTCAGGGCTGGCCCCTTCCTTGTGGGAGAAGGAGCCGGACGTTTCCCTTTTGGGAAAAATGCTCTGCCGAGAAAGGACACGATGACATCTCCCGTCCCTGAGAAAGCATAGAATCCAAGCTCTGCGGTGCCTATGAGTAGAGTGCCCAGGGAAGGTAAAGACCAGCAAGAGCTTTCAGGGCTGGCCCCTTCCTTGTGGCAGAAGGAGCCGGACGTTTCCCATTTCGGAAAAAGCTCTGCCGAGAACGGACACGATGACATGTCCCGTCTCTGGGAAAGCACAGATCCCTAGTGATGTTCTGCCTGTGAATAGGGTGCACGGGGAAGGTGAAGAGCAGCAACAGCTTTCAGGGCTGGCCCCTTCCTTGTGGCAGAAGGAGCCGGACGTTTCCCGTTTGGGAAAAATACTCTGCCGAGAACGGACAAGATGACATGTCCCGTCTCTGGGAAAGCACAGGTCCCAAGCGCTGCTCTGCCTATGAATAGGGTGCATGGGGAAGGTGAAGACCAGCAACAGCTTTCAGGGCTGGCCCCTTCCTTGTGGGAGAAGGAGCCGGATGTTTCCCATTTCGAAAAAAGGCTCTGCTGAGAACGGACACGATGACATGTCCCGTCTCTGGGAAAGCACAGATCCCTAGCGTTTCTGTGCTTATTAATAGGCTGCCCAGGGAAGGTGAAGTCCAGCAGGAGCTTTCAGTGCTGGACCCTTCCTTGTGGGAGAAGGAGCCGGATGTTTCCCGTTTGGGAAAAAGGCTCTGCCGAGAAAGGACACGATCACATGTCCTGTCTCTGGGAAAGCACAGGTCCCAAGCGATGCTCTGCCTATGAATAGGCTGCCCAGGGAAGGTGAAGAGCAGAAACAGCTCTTAGGGCTGGCCCCTTCATTGAGGGAGAAGCAGCCGGACGTTTCCCATTTTGGAAAAAGGCTCTGCTGAGAAAGGACACGATGACATGTCCCGTCTCTGGAAAGCACAGATCCCATGCGCTGCTGTGCCTATGTATAGGGTGCATGGGGAAGGTGAAGACCAGCAAGAGCTTTCAGGGCTAGCACCTTCCTTGTGGGAGAAGGAGCCGGACGTTTCCCTTTTGTGAAAAAGTCTCTGCCGAGAAAGGAGACGATCACATGTCCCGTCCCTGAGAAAGCACAGAATCCAAGCTCTGCGGTGCCTATGAATAGGGTGCCCAGGGAAGGTAAAGACCAGCAACAGCTTTCTGGGCTAGCACCTTCCTTGTGGGAGAAGGAGCCGGACGTTTCCACTTTCGGAAAAAGGCTCTGCCGAGAACGGACACGATGACATGTCCCGTGTCTGGGAAAGCACAGGGCCCAAGCGCTGCTGTACCTATGAATAGGGTGCATGGGGAAGGTGAAGACCAGCAACAGCTTTCAGGGCTAGCACCTTCCTTGTGGCAGAAGGAATCGGACGTTTCCCTTTTGGGAAAAAGGCTCTGCCGAGAACGGACACGATGACATGTCCCGTCTCTGGGAAAGCACAGGTCCCAAGCGTTGCTGTGCTTATTAATTGGCTGCCCAGGGAAGGTGAAGACCAGCAACAACTTTTAGGGCTGGCCCCTTCCTTGTGGGAGAAGGAGCCGGACGTTTCCCGTTTGGGAAAAAAGCTCTGCCGAGAAAGGACACGATGACATCTCCCGTCCCTGAGAAAGCACAGATCCGAAGCGCTGCAGTGCCTGTGAATAGGTTGCACGGGGAAGGTGAAGACCAGCAACAGCTTTCTGGGCTAGCACCTTCATTGTGGGAGAAGGAGCCGGACGTTTCCCATTTTGGAAAACGGCTCTGCCGAGAAAGGACACAATGACATGTACCGTCTCTGGGAAAGCACAGATCCCAAGCGTTGCTGTGCTTATTAAAAGGCTGCCCAGGGAAGGTGAAGACCAGCAACAGCTTTCTGGGCTAGCACCTTCATTGTGGGAGAAGGAGCCGGACGTTTCGCGTTTGGGAAAAAGTCTCTGCCAAGAACGGACACGATGACATGTCCCGTCTCTGGGAAAGCACAGATCCCAAGCGCTGCTGTGCCTGTGAATAGGGTGCCAAGGGAAGGTGAAGACCAGCAACAGCTTTCAGGGCTGGCCCCTTCCTTGTGGGAGAAGGAGCCGGACGTTTCCCGTTTGGGAAAAAGGCTCTGCCGAGAAAGGACATGATGACATGTCCCGTCTCTGGGAAAGCACAGATCCCTAGTGATGTTCTGCCTCTAAATATGCTGCCAAGGGAAGGTGAAGACCAGCAACAGCTTTCAGGGCTGGCCCCTTCCTTGTGGCAGAAGGAGCCGGACGTTTCCCTTTTGGGAAAATGTCTCTGCCGAGAACGGACACGATGACATGTCCCGTCTCTGGGAAAGCACAGGTCCCAAGCGCTGCTGTGCCTATGAATAGGGTGCATGGGGAAGGTGAAGACCAGCAACAGCTTTCAGGGCTAGCACCTTCCTTGTGGCAGAAGGAATCGGACGTTTCCCGTTGGGGAAAAAGGCTCTGCCGAGAACGGACATGATGACATGTCCCGTCTCTGAGAAAGCATAGATTGCAAGCGCTGCTGTGCTTATTAATAGGCTGCCCAGGGAAGGTGAAGTCCAGCAGGAGCTTTCAGTGCTGGCCCCTTCCTTGTGGCAGAAGGAGCCGGACGTTTCCCGTTTGGGAAAAAGGCTCTGCCGAGAACGGACACGATGACATGTCCCGTCTCTGGGAAAGCACAGATCCCTAGTGATGTTCTGCCTGTGAATAGGGTGCACGGGGAAGGTGAAGAGCAGCAACAGCTTTCAGGGCTGGCCCCTTCCTTGTGGCAGAAGGAGCCGGACGTTTCCCGTTTTGGAAAAATACTCTGCCGAGAATGGACATGATGACATGTCCCGTCTCTGGGAAAGCACAGATCCGAAGCGTTGCTGTGCTTATTAATAGGCTGCCCAGGGAAGGTGAAGACCAGCAACAACTTTTAGGGCTGGCCCCTTCCTTGTGGGAGAAGGAGCCGGACGTTTCCTGTTTGGGAAAAAGTCTCTGCCGAGAACGGACACGATGACATGTCCCGTCTCTGGGAAAGCACAGATCCCAAGCGCTGCTGTGCGTGTGAATAGGGTGCACGGGGAAGGTGAAGACCAGCAAGAGCTTTCAGGGCTAGCACCTTCATTATGGGAGAAGGAGCCGGACGTTTCCCGTTTGGGAAAACGGCTCTGCCGAGAAAGGACATGATGACATGTCCCGTCTCTGGGAAAGCACAGATCCCTAGTGAAGTTCTGCCTCTGAATATGCTGCCAAGGGAAGGTGAAGACCAGCAACAGCTTTCAGGGCTGGCCCCTTCCTTGTGGCAGAAGGAGCCGGACGTTTCCCGTTTGGGAAAAATACTCTGCCGAGAACGGACAAGATGACATGTCCCGTCTCGGGGAAAGCACAGGTCCCAAGCGCTGCTCTGCCTATGAATAGGGTGCATGGGGAAGGTGAAGACCAGCAACAGCTTTCAGGGCTGGCCCCTTCCTTGTGGGAGAAGGAGCCGGATGTTTCCCATTTCGAAAAAAGGCTCTGCTGAGAACGGACACGATGACATGTCCCGTCTCTGGGAAAGCACAGATCCCTAGCGTTTCTGTGCTTATTAATAGGCTGCCCAGGGAAGGTGAAGTCCAGCAGGAGCTTTCAGTGCTGGACCCTTCCTTGTGGGAGAAGGAGCCGGATGTTTCCCGTTTGGGAAAAAGGCTCTGCCGAGAAAGGACACGATCACATGTCCCGTCTCTGGGAAAGCACAGGTCCCAAGCGATGCTCTGCCTATGAATAGGCAGCCCAGGGAAGGTGAAGAGCAGAAACAGCTCTTAGGGCTGGCCCCTTCATTGAGGGAGAAGCAGCCGGACGTTTCCCATTTTGGAAAAAGGCTCTGCTGAGAAAGGACACGATGACATGTCCCGTCTCTGGAAAGCACAGATCCCATGCGCTGCTGTGCCTATGTATAGGGTGCATGGGGAAGGTGAAGACCAGCAAGAGCTTTCAGGGCTGGCCCCTTCCTTGTGGGAGAAGGAGCCGGACGTTTCCCTTTTGTGAAAAAGTCTCTGCCGAGAAAGGAGACGATCACATGTCCCGTCCCTGAGAAAGCACAGAATCCAAGCTCTGCGGTGCCTATGAATAGGGTGCATGGGGAAGGTGAAGACCAGCAACAGCTTTCTGGGCTAGCACCTTCCTTGTGGGAGAAGGAGCCGGACGTTTCCACTTTCGGAAAAAGGCTCTGCCGAGAACGGACACGATGACATGTCCCGTGTCTGGGAAAGCACAGGGCCCAAGCGCTGCTGTACCTATGAATAGGGTGCATGGGGAAGGTGAAGACCAGCAACAGCTTTCAGGGCTAGCACCTTCCTTGTGGCAGAAGGAATCGGACGTTTCCCTTTTGGGAAAAAGGCTCTGCCGAGAACGGACACGATGACATGTCCCGTCTCTGGGAAAGCACAGGTCCCAAGCGTTGCTGTGCTTATTAATTGGCTGCCCAGGGAAGGTGAAGACCAGCAACAACTTTTAGGGCTGGCCCCTTCCTTGTGGGAGAAGGAGCCGGACGTTTCCCTTTTGGGAAAAAGGCTCTGCCGAGAAAGGACACGATGACATCTCCCGTCCCTGAGAAAGCACAGATCCGAAGCGCTGCAGTGCCTGTGAATAGGTTGCACGGGGAAGGTGAAGACCAGCAACAGCTTTCTGGGCTAGCACCTTCATTGTGGGAGAAGGAGCCGGACGTTTCCCATTTTGGAAAACGGCTCTGCCGAGAAAGGACACAATGACATGTCCCGTCTCTGGGAAAGCACAGATCCCAAGCGCTGCTGTGCCTGTGAATAGGGTGCCAAGGGAAGGTGAAGACCAGCAACAGCTTTCAGGGCTGGCCCCTTCCTTGTGGGAGAAGGAGCCGGACGTTTCCCGTTTGGGAAAAAGGCTCTGCCGAGAAAGGACATGATGACATGTCCCGTCTCTGGGAAAGCACAGATCCCTAGTGATGTTCTGCCTCTAAATATGCTGCCAAGGGAAGGTGAAGACCAGCAACAGCTTTCAGGGCTGGCCCCTTCCTTGTGGCAGAAGGAGCCGGACGTTTCCCTTTTGGGAAAATGTCTCTGCCGAGAACGGACACGATGACATGTCCCGTCTCTGGGAAAGCACAGGTCCCAAGCGCTGCTGTGCCTATGAATAGGGTGCATGGGGAAGGTGAAGACCAGCAACAGCTTTCAGGGCTAGCACCTTCCTTGTGGCAGAAGGAATCGGACGTTTCCCGTTGGGGAAAAAGGCTCTGCCGAGAACGGACATGATGACATGTCCCGTCTCTGAGAAAGCATAGATTGCAAGCGCTGCTGTGCTTATTAATAGGCTGCCCAGGGAAGGTGAAGTCCAGCAGGAGCTTTCAGTGCTGGCCCCTTCCTTGTGGCAGAAGGAGCCGGACGTTTCCCGTTTGGGAAAAAGGCTCTGCCGAGAACGGACACGATGACATGTCCCGTCTCTGGGAAAGCACAGATCCCTAGTGATGTTCTGCCTGTGAATAGGGTGCACGGGGAAGGTGAAGAGCAGCAACAGCTTTCAGGGCTGGCCCCTTCCTTGTGGCAGAAGGAGCCGGACGTTTCCCGTTTTGGAAAAATACTCTGCCGAGAATGGACATGATGACATGTCCCGTCTCTGGGAAAGCACAGATCCGAAGCGTTGCTGTGCTTATTAATAGGCTGCCCAGGGAAGGTGAAGACCAGCAACAACTTTTAGGGCTGGCCCCTTCATTGTGGGAGAAGGAGCCGGACGTTTCCTGTTTGGGAAAAAGTCTCTGCCGAGAACGGACACGATGACATGTCCCGTCTCTGGGAAAGCACAGATCCCAAGCGCTGCTGTGCGTGTGAATAGGGTGCACGGGGAAGGTGAAGACCAGCAAGAGCTTTCAGGGCTAGCACCTTCATTATGGGAGAAGGAGCCGGACGTTTCCCGTTTGGGAAAACGGCTCTGCCGAGAAAGGACATGATGACATGTCCCGTCTCTGGGAAAGCACAGATCCCTAGTGAAGTTCTGCCTCTGAATATGCTGCCAAGGGAAGGTGAAGGCCAGCAACAGCTTTCAGGGCTGGCCCCTTCCTTGTGGCAGAAGGAGCCAGACGTTTCCCTTTTGGGAAAAAGGCTCTGCCGAGAACGGACACGATGACATGTCCCGTCTCTGGGAAAGCACAGATCCCATGCGCTGCTGTGCCTATGTATAGGGTGCATGGGGAAGGTGAAGACCAGCAACAGCTTTCAGGGCTGGCCCCTTCCTTGTGGGAGAAGGAGCCGGACGTTTCCCTTTTGGGAAAAAGTCTCTGCCGAGAAAGGAGACGATCACATGTCCCGTTCCTGAGAAATCACAGAATCCAAGCTCTGCGGTGCCTATGAATAGGGTGCCCAGGGAAGGTAAAGACCAGCAACAGCTTTCTGGGCTAGCACCTTCCTTGTGGGAGAAGGAGCCGGACGTTTCCACTTTCGGAAAAAGGCTCTGCCGAGAACGGACACGATGACATGTCCCGTCTCTGGGAAAGCAGAGATCCCAAGCGTTGCTGTGCTTATTAATAGGCTGCCCAGGGAAGGTGAAGGCCAGCAACAGCTTTCAGGCCTGGCCCCTTCCTTGTGGGAGAAGGAGCCGGACGTTTCCCATTTAGGAAAAATACTCTGCCGAGAACGGACACAATGACATGTCCCGTCTCTGGGAAAGCACAGATCGCAAGCGCTGCTGTGCTTATTAATAGGCTGCCCAGGGAAGGTGAAGTCCAGCAGGAGCTTTCAGTGCTGGACCCTTCCTTGTGGGAGAAGGAGCCGGATGTTTCCCGTTTGGGAAAAAGGCTCTGCCGAGAAAGGACACGATCACATGTCCCGTCTCTGGGAAAGCACAGGTCCCAAGCGATGCTCTGCCTATGAATAGGCTGCCCAGGGAAGGTGAAGAGCAGAAACAGCTCTTAGGGCTGGCCCCTTCATTGAGGGAGAAGCAGCCGGACGTTTCCCATTTTGGAAAAAGGCTCTGCTGAGAAAGGACACGATGACATGTCCCGTCTCTGGGAAAGCACAGATCCCAAGCGTTGCTGTGCTTATTAATACGCTGCCCAGGGAAGATGAAGACCAGCAACAGCTTTCTGGGCTTGCCCCTTCATTATGGCAGAAGGAGCCGGACGTTTCCCATTTCGGAAAAAGGCTCTGCCGAGAATGGACACGATGACATGTCCCATCTCTGGGAAAGCACAGATCCCTAGCGTTGCTGTGCTTATTAATAGGCTGCCCAGGGAAGGTGAAGACCAGCAGCAGCTTTCAGGGCTGGCCCCTTCCTTGTGGGAGAAGGAGCCGGACGTTTCCCTTTTGGGAAAAATGCTCTGCCGAGAAAGGACACGATGACATCTCCCGTCCCTGAGAAAGCATAGAATCCAAGCTCTGCGGTGCCTATGAGTAGAGTGCCCAGGGAAGGTAAAGACCAGCAAGAGCTTTCAGGGCTGGCCCCTTCCTTGTGGCAGAAGGAGCCGGACGTTTCCCATTTCGGAAAAAGCTCTGCCGAGAACGGACACGATGACATGTCCCGTCTCTGGGAAAGCACAGATCCCAAGCGCTGCTGTGCCTGTGAATAGGGTGCACGGGGAAGGTGAAGACCAGCAACAGCTTTCAGGGCTGGACCCTTCCTTGTGGGAGAAGGAGCCGGACGTTTCCCTTTTGGGAAAACGGCTCTGCCTAGAAAGGACATGATGACATGTCCCGTCTGTGGGAAAGCACAGATCCCTAGTGATGTTCTGCCTCTGAATATGCTGCCAAGGGAAGGTGAAGACCAGCAACAGCTTTCAGGGCTGGCCCCTTCCTTGTGGCAGAAGGAGCCGGACGTTTCCCTTTTGGGAAAGAGGCTCTGCCGAGAACGGACACGATGACATGTCCCGTCTCTGGGAAAGCACAGGTCCCAAGCGCTGCTGTGCCTATGAATAGGGTGCATGGGGAAGGTGAAGACCAGCAACAGCTTTCAGGGCTAGCACCTTCCTTGTGGCAGAAGGAATCGGACGTTTCCCGTTGGGGAAAAAGGCTCTGCCGAGAACGGACACGATGACATGTCCCGTCTCTGAGAAAGCATAGATCGCAAGCGCTGCTGTGCTTATTAATAGGCTGCCCAGGGAAGGTGAAGTCCAGCAGGAGCTTTCAGTGCTGGCCCCTTCATTGTGGCAGAAAGAGCCGGACGTTTCCCGTTTGGGAAAAAGGCTCTGCCGAGAACGGACACGATGACATGTCCCGTCTCTGGGAAAGCACAGGTCCAAAGCGCTGCTGTGCCTATGAATAGGGTGCATGGGGAAGGTGAGGAGCAGCAACAGCTCTTAGAGCTGGCCCCTTCCTTGTGGGAGAAGGAGCCGGACGTTTCCCATTTGGGAAAAAGTCTCTGCGAGAAAGGACAGGATCACATGTCCCGTCTCTGGGAAAGCATAGATCCCAAGCGTTGCTGTGCTTATTAATAGGCTGCCCAGGGAAGGTGAAGACCAGTAGCAGCTTTCAGGGCTGGCCCCTTCCTTGTGGGAGAAGGAGCCGGACGTTTCCCTTTTGGGAAAATGTCTCTGCCGAGAAAGGACACGATCACATGTCCCGTCCCTGAGAAAGCACAGAATCCAAGCTCTGCGGTGCCTATGAATAGGGTGCCCATGGAAGGTAAAGACCAGCAAGAGCTTTCAGGGCTGGCCCCTTCCTTGTGGGAGAAGGAGCCGGACGTTTCCCTTTTGGGAAAAAGCTCTGCCGAGAACGGACACGATGACATGTCCCGTCTCTGGGAAAGCACAGATCCCTAGTGATGTTCTGCCTGTGAATAGGGTGCACGGGGAAGGTGAAGAGCAGCAACAGCTTTCAGGGCTGGCCCCTTCCTTGTGGGAGAAGGAGCCGGACGTTTCCCGTTTGGGAAAAATAGTCTACCGAGAATGGACACGATGACATGTCCCGTCTCTGGGAAAGCACAGATCCCAAGCGTTGCTGTGCTTTTTAATAGGCTGCCCAGGGAAGGTGAAGACCAGCAACAGCTTTCAGGGCTAGCACCTTCACTGTGGGAGAAGGAGCCGGACTTTTCCCGTTTGGGAAAAAGCTCTGCCGAGAACGGACACGATGACATGTCGCGTCTCTGGAAAAGCACAGGTCCCAAGCGCTGCTTACTTATTAATAGGCTGCCCAGGGAAGGTGAAGACCAGCAACAACTTTTAGGGCTGGCCCCTTCCTTGTGGCAGAAGGAGCCGGACGTTTCCCGTTTGGGAAAAAAGCTCTGCCGACAAAGGACACGAGGACATCTCCTGTCCCTGAGAAAGCACAGATCCGAAGCGATGCTGTGCGTGTGAATAGGGTGCACGGGGAAGGTGAAGACCAGCAACAGCTTTCAGGGCTAGCACCTTCATTATGGGAGAAGGAGCCGGACGTTTCGCATTTTGGAAAAAGGCTCTGCCGAGAAAGGACATGATGACATGTCCCATCTCTGGGAAAGCACAGATCCCTAGTGATGTTCTGCCTCTGAATATGCTGCCAAGGGAAGGTGAAGACCAGTAACAGATTTCAGGGCTTGCCCCTTCCTTGTGGCAGAAGGAGCCGGACGTTTCCCGTTTGGGAAAAAGGCTCTGCCGAGAACGGATACGATGACATGTCCCATCTCTGGGAAAGCACAGTTCCCAAGCGCTGCTGTGCCTATGAATAGGATGCATGGGGAAGGTGAAGACCAGCAACAGCTTTCAGGGCTGGTCCCTTCCTTGTGGCAGAAGGAGCCGGACGTTTCCTGTTTGGGAAAAAAGCTCTGCCGACAAAGGACACGAGGACATCTCCCATCCCTGAGAAAGCACAGATCCGAAGCGATGCTGTGCGTGTGAATAGGGTGCCCAGGGAAGGTGAAGACCAGCAACAGCTTTCAGGGCTAGCACCTTCATTGTGGGAGAAGGAGACGGACGTTTCCCATTTTGGAAAAAGGCTCTGCCGAGAAAGGACATGATGACATGTCCCATCTCTGGGAAAGCACAGATCCCTAGTAATGTTCTGCCTCTGAATATGCTGCCAAGGGAAGGTGAAGACCAGCAACACATTTCAGGGCTTGCCCCTTCCTTGTGGCAGAAGGAGCCGGACGTTTCGCGTTTGGGAAAAAGGCTCTGCCGAGAACGGATACGATGACATGTCCCGTCTCTGGGAAAGCACAGATCCCATGCGCTGCTGTGCCTATGTATAGGGTGCATGGGGAAGGTGAAGACCAGCAAGAGCTTTCAGGGCTGGCCCCTTCCTTGTGGGAGAAGGAGCCGGACGTTTCCCTTTTGGGAAAAAGTCTCTGCCGAGAAAGGAGACGATCACATGTCCCGTTCCTGAGAAATCACAGAATCCAAGCTCTGCGGTGCCTATGAATAGGGTGCCCAGGGAAGGTAAAGACCAGCAACAGCTTTCTGGGCTAGCACCTTCCTTGTGGGAGAAGGAGCCGGACGTTTCCACTTTCGGAAAAAGGCTCTGCCGAGAACGGACACGATGACATGTCCCGTCTCTGGGAAAGCAGAGATCCCAAGCGTTGCTGTGCTTATTAATAGGCTGCCCAGGGAAGGTGAAGGCCAGCAACAGCTTTCAGGCCTGGCCCCTTCCTTGTGGGAGAAGGAGCCGGACGTTTCCCATTTAGGAAAAATACTCTGCCGAGAACGGACACAATGACATGTCCCGTCTCTGGGAAAGCACAGATCGCAAGCGCTGCTGTGCTTATTAATAGGCTGCCCAGGGAAGGTGAAGTCCAGCAGGAGCTTTCAGTGCTGGACCCTTCCTTGTGGGAGAAGGAGCCGGATGTTTCCCGTTTGGGAAAAAGGCTCTGCCGAGAAAGGACACGATCACATGTCCCGTCTCTGGGAAAGCACAGGTCCCAAGCGATGCTCTGCCTATGAATAGGCTGCCCAGGGAAGGTGAAGAGCAGAAACAGCTCTTAGGGCTGGCCCCTTCATTGAGGGAGAAGCAGCCGGACGTTTCCCATTTTGGAAAAAGGCTCTGCTGAGAAAGGACACGATGACATGTCCCGTCTCTGGGAAAGCACAGATCCCAAGCGTTGCTGTGCTTATTAATACGCTGCCCAGGGAAGGTGAAGACCAGCAACAGCTTTCAGGGCTTGCCCCTTCATTGTGGCAGAAGGAGCCGGACGTTTCCCATTTCGGAAAAAGGCTCTGCCGAGAATGGACACGATGACATGTCCCATCTCTGGGAAAGCACAGATCCCTAGCGTTGCTGTGCTTATTAATAGGCTGCCCAGGGAAGGTGAAGACCAGCAGCAGCTTTCAGGGCTGGCCCCTTCCTTGTGGGAGAAGGAGCCGGACGTTTCCCTTTTGGGAAAAATGCTCTGCCGAGAAAGGACACGATGACATCTCCCGTCCCTGAGAAAGCATAGAATCCAAGCTCTGCGGTGCCTATGAGTAGAGTGCCCAGGGAAGGTAAAGACCAGAAAGAGCTTTCAGGGCTGGCCCCTTCCTTGTGGCAGAAGGAGCCGGACGTTTCCCATTTCGGAAAAAGCTCTGCCGAGAACGGACACGATGACATGTCCCGTCTCTGGGAAAGCACAGATCCCTAGTGATGTTCTGCCTGTGAATAGGGTGCACGGGGAAGGTGAAGAGCAGCAACAGCTTTCAGGGCTGGCCCCTTCCTTGTGGCAGAAGGAGCCGGACGTTTCCCGTTTTGGAAAAATACTCTGCCGAGAATGGACATGATGACATGTCCCGTCTCTGGGAAAGCAGAGATCCGAAGCGTTGCTGTGCTTATTAATAGGCTGCCCAGGGAAGGTGAAGACCAGCAACAACTTTTAGGGCTGGCCCCTTCATTGTGGGAGAAGGAGCCGGACGTTTCCTGTTTGGGAAAAAGTCTCTGCCGAGAACGGACACGATGACATGTCCCGTCTCTGGGAAAGCACAGATCCCAAGCGCTGCTGTGCGTGTGAATAGGGTGCACGGGGAAGGTGAAGACCAGCAAGAGCTTTCAGGGCTAGCACCTTCATTATGGGAGAAGGAGCCGGACGTTTCCCGTTTGGGAAAACGGCTCTGCCGAGAAAGGACATGATGACATGTCCCGTCTCTGGGAAAGCACAGATCCCTAGTGAAGTTCTGCCTCTGAATATGCTGCCAAGGGAAGGTGAAGACCAGCAACAGCTTTCAGGGCTGGCCCCTTCCTTGTGGCAGAAGGAGCCAGACGTTTCCCTTTTGGGAAAAAGGCTCTGCCGAGAACGGACACGATGACATGTCCCGTCTCTGGGAAAGCACAGATCCCATGCGCTGCTGTGCCTATGTATAGGGTGCATGGGGAAGGTGAAGACCAGCAACAGCTTTCAGGGCTGGCCCCTTCCTTGTGGGAGAAGGAGCCGGACGTTTCCCTTTTGGGAAAAAGTCTCTGCCGAGAAAGGAGACGATCACATGTCCCGTTCCTGAGAAATCACAGAATCCAAGCTCTGCGGTGCCTATGAATAGGGTGCCCAGGGAAGGTAAAGACCAGCAACAGCTTTCTGGGCTAGCACCTTCCTTGTGGGAGAAGGAGCCGGACGTTTCCACTTTCGGAAAAAGGCTCTGCCGAGAACGGACACGATGACATGTCCCGTCTCTGGGAAAGCAGAGATCCCAAGCGTTGCTGTGCTTATTAATAGGCTGCCCAGGGAAGGTGAAGGCCAGCAACAGCTTTCAGGCCTGGCCCCTTCCTTGTGGGAGAAGGAGCCGGACGTTTCCCATTTAGGAAAAATACTCTGCCGAGAACGGACACAATGACATGTCCCGTCTCTGGGAAAGCACAGATCGCAAGCGCTGCTGTGCTTATTAATAGGCTGCCCAGGGAAGGTGAAGTCCAGCAGGAGCTTTCAGTGCTGGACCCTTCCTTGTGGGAGAAGGAGCCGGATGTTTCCCGTTTGGGAAAAAGGCTCTGCCGAGAAAGGACACGATGACATGTCCCGTCTCTGGGAAAGCACAGATCCCAAGCGCTGCTGTGCCTGTGAATAGGGTGCCAAGGGAAGGTGAAGACCAGCAACAGCTTTCAGGGCTGGACCCTTCCTTGTGGGAGAAGGAGCCGGACGTTTCCCTTTTGGGAAAACGGCTCTGCCTAGAAAGGACATGATGACATGTCCCGTCTCTGGGAAAGCACAGATCCCTAGTGATGTTCTGCCTCTGAATATGCTGCCAAGGGAAGGTGAAGAGCAGCAACAGCTTTCAGGGCTGGCCCCTTCCTTGTGGCAGAAGGAGCCGGACGTTTCCCTTTTGGGAAAGAGGCTCTGCCGAGAACGGACACGATGACATGTCCCGTCTCTGGGAAAGCACAGGTCCCAAGCGCTGCTGTGCCTATGAATAGGGTGCATGGGGAAGGTGAAGACCAGCAACAGCTTTCAGGGCTAGCACCTTCCTTGTGGCAGAAGGAATCGGACGTTTCCCGTTGGGGAAAAAGGCTCTGCCGAGAACGGACACGATGACATGTCCCGTCTCTGAGAAAGCATAGATCGCAAGCGCTGCTGTGCTTATTAATAGGCTGCCCAGGGAAGGTGAAGTCCAGAAGGAGCTTTCAGTGCTGGCCCCTTCATTGTGGCAGAAAGAGCCGGACGTTTCCCGTTTGGGAAAAAGGCTCTGCCGAGAACGGACACGATGACATGTCCCGTCTCTGGGAAAGCACAGGTCCAAAGCGCTGCTGTGCCTATGAATAGGGTGCATGGGGAAGGTGAGGAGCAGCAACAGCTCTTAGAGCTGGCCCCTTCCTTGTGGGAGAAGGAGCCGGACGTTTCCCATTTGGGAAAAAGTCTCTGCGAGAAAGGACAGGATCACATGTCCCGTCTCTGGGAAAGCATAGATCCCAAGCGTTGCTGTGCTTATTAATAGGCTGCCCAGGGAAGGTGAAGACCAGTAGCAGCTTTCAGGGCTGGCCCCTTCCTTGTGGGAGAAGGAGCCGGACGTTTCCCTTTTGGGAAAATGTCTCTGCCGAGAAAGGACACGATCACATGTCCCGTCCCTGAGAAAGCACAGAATCCAAGCTCTGCGGTGCCTATGAATAGGGTGCCCATGGAAGGTAAAGACCAGCAAGAGCTTTCAGGGCTGGCCCCTTCCTTGTGGGAGAAGGAGCCGGACGTTTCCCTTTTGGGAAAAAGCTCTGCCGAGAACGGACACGATGACATGTCCCGTCTCTGGGAAAGCACAGATCCCTAGTGATGTTCTGCCTGTGAATAGGGTGCACGGGGAAGGTGAAGAGCAGCAACAGCTTTCAGGGCTGGCCCCTTCCTTGTGGGAGAAGGAGCCGGACGTTTCCCGTTTGGGAAAAATAGTCTACCGAGAATGGACACGATGACATGTCCCGTCTCTGGGAAAGCACAGATCCCAAGCGTTGCTGTGCTTTTTAATAGGCTGCCCAGGGAAGGTGAAGACCAGCAACAGCTTTCAGGGCTAGCACCTTCACTGTGGGAGAAGGAGCCGGACTTTTCCCGTTTGGGAAAAAGCTCTGCCGAGAACGGACACGATGACATGTCGCGTCTCTGGAAAAGCACAGGTCCCAAGCGCTGCTGTGCTTATTAATAGGCTGCCCAGGGAAGGTGAAGACCAGCAACAACTTTTAGGGCTGGCCCCTTCCTTGTGGCAGAAGGAGCCGGACGTTTCCCGTTTGGGAAAAAAGCTCTGCCGACAAAGGACACGAGGACATCTCCCGTCCCTGAGAAAGCACAGATCCGAAGCGATGCTGTGCGTGTGAATAGGGTGCACGGGGAAGGTGAAGACCAGCAACAGCTTTCAGGGCTAGCACCTTCATTATGGGAGAAGGAGCCGGACGTTTCCCATTTTGGAAAAAGGCTCTGCCGAGAAAGGACATGATGACATGTCCCATCTCTGGGAAAGCACAGATCCCTAGTGATGTTCTGCCTCTGAATATGCTGCCAAGGGAAGGTGAAGACCAGTAACAGATTTCAGGGCTTGCCCCTTCCTTGTGGCAGAAGGAGCCGGACGTTTCGCGTTTGGGAAAAAGGCTCTGCCGAGAACGGATACGATGACATGTCCCATCTCTGGGAAAGCACAGTTCCCAAGCGCTGCTGTGCCTATGAATAGGATGCATGGGGAAGGTGAAGACCAGCAACAGCTTTCAGGGCTGGTCCCTTCCTTGTGGCAGAAGGAGCCGGACGTTTCCTGTTTGGGAAAAAAGCTCTGCCGACAAAGGACACGAGGACATCTCCCATCCCTGAGAAAGCACAGATCCGAAGCGATGCTGTGCGTGTGAATAGGGTGCACGGGGAAGGTGAAGACCAGCAACAGCTTTCAGGGCTAGCACCTTCATTGTGGGAGAAGGAGACGGACGTTTCCCATTTTGGAAAAAGGCTCTGCCGAGAAAGGACATGATGACATGTCCCATCTCTGGGAAAGCACAGATCCCTAGTAATGTTCTGCCTCTGAATATGCTGCCAAGGGAAGGTGAAGACCAGCAACACATTTCAGGGCTTGCCCCTTCCTTGTGGCAGAAGGAGCCGGACGTTTCCCGTTTGGGAAAAAGGCTCTGCCGAGAACGGATACGATGACATGTCCCGTCTCTGGGAAAGCACAGTTCCCAAGCGCTGCTGTGCCTATGAATAGGATGCATGGGGAAGGTGAAGACCAGCAACAGCTTTCAGGGCTGGCCCCTTCCTTGTGGCAGAAGGAGCCGGACGTTTCCCGTTTGGGAAAAAGGCTCTGCCGAGAAAGGACACGATGACATGTCCCATCTCTGGGAAAGCACAGATCCCAAGCGCTGCTGTGCCTGTGAATAGGGTGCCAAGAGAAGGTGAAGACCAGCAACAGCTTTCAGGGCTAGCACCTTCATTGTGGGAGAAGGAGCCGGACGTTTCCCGTTTGGGAAAAAGGCTCTGCCGAGAAAGGACACGATGACATTTCCCGTTTGTGGGAAAGCACATGTCCCAAGCGTTGCTGTGCTTATTAATAGGCTGCCCAGGGAAGGAGAAGACCAGCAACAGCTTTCAGGGCTAGCACCTTCATTGTGGGTGAAGAAGCCGGAGGTTTCCCATTTTGGAAAAAGTCTCTGCCGAGAAAGGACACGATGACATGTCCCATCCCTGGGAAAGCACAGATCCCTAGTGATGTTCTACCTCTGAATATGCTGCCAAGGGAAGGTGAAGACCAGCAACAGCTTTCATGGCTGGCCCCTTCCTTGTGGCAGAAGGTGCAGGACGTTTCCCTTTTGGGAAAAAGGCTCTGCCGAGAACGGACACGATGACATCTCCCATCTCTGGGAAAGCACAGATCCCAAGCGCTGCTGTGCCTATGAATAGGGTGCATGGGGAAGGTGAAGACCAGCAACAGCTTTCAGGGCTGGCCCCTCCCTTGTGGGAGAAGGAGCCGGACGTTTCCCTTTTGGGAAAAAGGCTCTGCCAAGAAAGGACACGATCACATGTCCCGTTTCTGGGAAAGCACAGATCCCAAGCCTTTCTGTGCTTATTAATAGGCTGCCCAGGGAAGGTGAAGACCAGCAGCAGCTTTCAGGGCTGGCCCCTTCCTTGTGGCAGAGGGAGCCGGACGTTTCCCATTTGGGAAAAAGGCTCTGCCGAGAACGGACACGATGACATGTCCCGTCTCTGGGAAAGCACAGATCTCTAGCGCTGCTGTGCTTTATTAATAGGCTGCCCAGGGAAGGTGAAGACCAGCAGCAGCTTTCAGGGCTGGCCCCTTCCTTGTGGCAGAAGGAGCCGGACGTTTCCCTTTTGGGAAAAAGTCTCTGCCGAGAAAGGACACGATCACATGTCCCGTCTCTGGGAAAGCACAGAATCCAAGCTCTGCGGTGCCTATGAATAGGGTTCCCAGGGAAGGTAAAGACCAGCAAGAGCTTTCAGGGCTGGCCCCTTCCTTGTGGGAGAAGGAGCCGGACGTTTCCCGTTTGGGAAAAATACTCTGCCGATAACGGACACGATGACATGTCCCGTCTCTGGGAAAGCAGAGATCGCAAGCGCTGCTGTGCCTATGTATAGTGTGCATGGGGAAGGTGAAGACCAGCAGCAGCTTTCAGGGCTGGCCCCTTCCTTGTGGCAGAAGGAGCCGGACGTTTCCCGTTTGGGAAAAAGTCTCTGCCGAGAAAGGACACGATGACATGTCCCGTCTCTGGGAAAGCACAGGTCCCAAGCGCTGCTGTGCCTATGAATAGGGTGCACGGGGAAGGTGAAGACCAGCAACAGCTTTCAGGGCTAGCACCTTCATTGTGGGAGAAGGAGCCGGACGTTTCCAGTTTTGGAAGAAGGCTCTGCCGAGAAAGGACACGATGACATGTCCCATCTCTGGGAAAGCACAGATCCCAAGCGTTGCGGTCCTTTTTAATAGGCTGCCCAGGGAAGGTGAAGACCAGCAACAGGTTTCTGGGCTAGCACCTTCACTGTGGGAGAAGGAGCCGGACTTTTCCCGTTTGGGAAAAAGGCTCTGCCGAGAAAGGACATGGTGACATGTCCCATCTCTGGGAAAGCACAGATCCCTAGTGATGTTCTGCCTCTGAATATGCTGCCAAGGGAAGGTGAAGACCAGCAACAGCTTTCAGGGCTGGCCCCTTCATTGTGGGAGAAGGAGCCGGACGTTTCCCTTTTGGGAAAAATACTCTGCCGAGAACGGACAAGATGACATGTCCCGTCTCTGGGAAAGCACAGGTCCCAAGCGCTGCTCTGCCTATGAATAGGGTGCATGGGGAAGGTGAAGACCAGCAACAGCTTTCAGGGCTGGCCCCTTCCTTGTGGGAGAAGGAGCCGGATGTTTCCCATTTCGAAAAAAGGCTCTGCTGAGAACGGACACGATGACATGTCCCGTCTCTGGGAAAGCACAGATCCCTAGCGTTTCTGTGCTTATTAATAGGCTGCCCAGGGAAGGTGAAGACCAGCAGCAGCTTTCAGGGCTGGCCCCTTCCTTGTGGCAGAAGGAGCCGGACGTTTCCCGTTTGGGAAAAGTACTCTGACGAGAACGGACACGATGACATGTCCCGTCTCTGGGAAAGCACAGATCCCAATTGCTACTGTGCTTCTGAATTGGCTGCCCAGGGAAGGTGAAGACCAGCAACAGCTTTTAGGGCTGGCCCCATCCTTGTGGGAGAGGGAGCCGGACGTTTCCCGTTTGGGAAAAAGATTCTGCCAATAACAGCCACGATGCCATGTCCCGTCTCTGGGAAAGCACAGATCCCTAGCGCTGCTGTGCCTGTGAATAGGGTGCATGGGGAAGGTGAAGACCAGCAACAGCTTTCAGGGCTGGCCCTTTCCCTGTGGGAGAAGGAGACGGACGTTTCCCTTTTGGGAAAAAGTCTCTGCCGAGAAAGTACACGATGACATGTCCCGTCTCTGAGAAAGCACAGAATCCAAGCTCTGCGGTGCCTATGAATAGGGTGCCCAGGGAAGGTAAAGACCAGCAAGAGCTTTCAGGGCTGGCCCCTTCCTTGTGGCAGAAGGAGCCGGACGTTTCCCGTTTGGGAAAAAGGCTCTGCCGAGAACGGACACGATGACATGTCCCGTGTCTGGGAAAGCACAGGTCCCAAGCGCTGCTGTGCCTATGAATAGGGTGCATGGGGAAGGTGAAGACCAGCAACAGCTTTCAGGGCTAGGACCTTCATTGTGAGAGAAGGAGCCAGACGTTTCCCATTTTGGAAAAAGGCTCTGCCGAGAAAGGACACGATGACATGTACCGTCTCTGGGAAAGCAGAGATCCCAAGCGTTGCTGTGCTTTTTAATAGGCTGCCCAGGGAAGGTGAAGACCAGCAACAGCTTTCTGGGCTAGCACCTTCATTGTGGGAGAAGGAGCCGGACGTTTCCCGTTGGGGAAAAAGGCTCTGCCGAGAAAGGACATGATGACATGTCCCGTCTCTGGGAAAGCACAGATCCCTAGTGATGTTCTGCCTCTGAATATGCTGCCAAGGGAAGGTGAAGACCAGCAACAGCTTTCACGGCTGGCCCATTCCTTGTGGGAGAAGGAGCCGGACGTTTCCCGTTTGGGAAAAAGGTTCTGCCGAGAACGGACACGATGACATGTCCCGTCTCTGGGAAAGCACAGATCCCAAGCGCTGCTATGCCTCTGAATAGGCTGCCCAGGGAAGGTGAAGACCAGCAAGAGCTTTTAGGGCTGCCCCCTTCCTTGTGGGAGAAGGAGCCAGACGTTTCCTGTTTGGGAAAAAAGCTCTGCCGAGATAGGACACGATGACATCTCCCATCCCTGGGAAAGCACAGGTTCCAAGCGATGCTGTGCCTGTGAATAGGGTGCACGGGGAAGGTGAAGACCAGCAACAGCTTTCTGGGCTAGCACCTTCCTTGTGGGAGAAGGAGCCGGACGTATCCCGTTTGGGAAAAAGGCTCTGCCGAGAACGGGCACGATGACATGTACCGTATCTGGGAAAGCACAGATCCCAAGCGTTGCTGTGCTTATTAATAGGCAGCCCAGGGAAGGTGAAGACCAGCAACAGCTTTCAGGGCTAGCACCTTCCTTGTGTGAGAAGGAGCCGGACTTTTCCCGTTTGGGAAAAAGGCTCTGCCGAGAAAGGACATGGTGACATGTCCCGTCTCTGGGAAAGCACAGATCCCTAGTGATATTCTGCCTCTGAATATGCTGCCAAGGGAAGGTGAAGACCAGCAACAGCTTTCAGGGCTGGCCCCTTCATTGTGGGAGAAGGAGCCGGACGTTTCCCGTTTGGGAAAAATACTCTGCCGAGAACGGACAAGATGACATGTCCCGTCTCTGGGAAAGCACAGGTCCCAAGCGCTGCTCTGCCTATGAATAGGGTGCATGGGGAAGGTGAAGACCAGCAACAGCTTTCAGGGCTGGCCCCTTCCTTGTGGGAGAAGGAGCCGGATGTTTCCCATTTCGAAAAAAGGCTCTGCTTAGAACGGACACGATGACATGTCCCGTCTCTGGGAAAGCACAGATCCCTAGCGTTTCTGTGCTTATTAATAGGCTGCCCAGGGAAGGTGAAGACCAGCAGCAGCTTTCAGGCCTGGCCCCTTCCTTGTGGCAGAAGGAGCCGGACGTTTCCCGTTTGGGAAAAGTACTCTGACGAGAACGGACACGATGACATGTCCCGTCTCTGGGAAAGCACAGATCCCAATTGCTACTGTGCTTCTGAATTGGCTGCCCAGGGAAGGTGAAGACCAGCAACAGCTTTTAGGGCTGGCCCCATCCTTGTGGGAGAGGGAGCCGGACGTTTCCCGTTTGGGAAAAAGATTCTGCCAATAACAGCCACGATGCCATGTCCCGTCTCTGGGAAAGCACAGATCCCTAGCGCTGCTGTGCCTGTGAATAGGGTGCATGGGGAAGGTGAAGACCAGCAACAGCTTTCAGGGCTGGCCCTTTCCCTGTGGGAGAAGGAGCCGGACGTTTCCCTTTTGGGAAAAAGTCTCTGCCGACAAAGTACACGATGACATGTCCCGTCTCTGAGAAAGCACAGAATCCAAGCTCTGCGGTGCCTATGAATAGGGTGCCCAGGGAAGGTAAAGACCAGCAAGAGCTTTCAGGGCTGGCCCCTTCCTTGTGGCAGAAGGAACCGGACGTTTCCCGTTTGGGAAAAAGGCTCTGCCAAGAACGGACACGATGACATGTCCCGTGTCTGGGAAAGCACAGGTCCCAAGCGCTGCTGTGCCTATGAATAGGGTGCCCAGGGAAGGTGAAGACCAGCAACAGCTTTCAGGGCTAGGACCTTCATTGTGAGAGAAGGAGCCAGACGTTTCCCATTTTGGAAAAAGGCTCTGCCGAGAAAGGACACGATGACATGTACCGTCTCTGGGAAAGCAGAGATCCCAAGCGTTGCTGTGCTTTTTAATAGGCTGCCCAGGGAAGGTGAAGACCAGCAACAGCTTTCTGGGCTAGCACCTTCATTGTGGGAGAAGGAGCCGGACGTTTCCCGTTGGGGAAAAAGGCTCTGCCGAGAAAGGACATGATGACATGTCCCGTCTCTGGGAAAGCACAGATCCCTAGTGATGTTCTGCCTCTGAATATGCTGCCAAGGGAAGGTGAAGACCAGCAACAGCTTTCACGGCTGGCCCATTCCTTGTGGGAGAAGGAGCCGGACGTTTCCCGTTTGGGAAAAATACTCTGCCGAGAACGGACAAGATGACATGTCCCGTATCTGGGAAAGCATAGATCCCAATCGTTGCTATGCCTCTGAATAGGCTGCCCAGGGAAGGCGAAGACCAGCAAGAGCTTTTAGGGCTGCCCCCTTCCTTGTGGGAGAAGGAGCCAGACGTTTCCTGTTTGGGAAAAAAGCTCTGCCGAGATAGGACACGATGACATCTCCCATCCCTGGGAAAGCACAGGTTCCAAGCGATGCTGTGCCTGTGAATAGGGTGCACGGGGAAGGTGAAGACCAGCAACAGCTTTCTGGGCTAGCACCTTCCTTGTGGGAGAAGGAGCCGGACGTTTCCCGTTTGGGAAAAAGGCTCTGCCGAGAACGGGCACGATGACATGTACCGTATCTGGGAAAGCACAGATCCCAAGCGTTGCTGTGCTTATTAATAGGCAGCCCAGGGAAGGTGAAGACCAGCAACAGCTTTCAGGGCTAGCACCTTCCTTGTGGGAGAAGGAGCCGGATGTTTCCCATTTCGAAAAAAGGCTCTGCTTAGAACGGACACGATGACATGTCCCGTCTCTGGGAAAGCACAGATCCCTAGCGTTTCTGTGCTTATTAATAGGCTGCCCAGGGAAGGTGAAGACCAGCAGCAGCTTTCAGGCCTGGCCCCTTCCTTGTGGCAGAAGGAGCCGGACGTTTCCCGTTTGGGAAAAGTACTCTGACGAGAACGGACACGATGACATGTCCCGTCTCTGGGAAAGCACAGATCCCAATTGCTACTGTGCTTCTGAATTGGCTGCCCAGGGAAGGTGAAGACCAGCAACAGCTTTTAGGGCTGGCCCCATCCTTGTGGGAGAGGGAGCCGGACGTTTCCCGTTTGGGAAAAAGATTCTGCCAATAACAGCCACGATGCCATGTCCCGTCTCTGGGAAAGCACAGATCCCTAGCGCTGCTGTGCCTGTGAATAGGGTGCATGGGGAAGGTGAAGACCAGCAACAGCTTTCAGGGCTGGCCCTTTCCCTGTGGGAGAAGGAGCCGGACGTTTCCCTTTTGGGAAAAAGTCTCTGCCGACAAAGTACACGATGACATGTCCCGTCTCTGAGAAAGCACAGAATCCAAGCTCTGCGGTGCCTATGAATAGGGTGCCCAGGGAAGGTAAAGACCAGCAAGAGCTTTCAGGGCTGGCCCCTTCCTTGTGGCAGAAGGAACCGGACGTTTCCCGTTTGGGAAAAAGGCTCTGCCGAGAACGGACACGATGACATGTCCCGTCTCTGGGAAAGCACAGGTCCCAAGCGCTGCTGTGCCTATGAATAGGGTGCCCAGGGAAGGTGAAGACCAGCAACAGCTTTCAGGGCTAGGACCTTCATTGTGAGAGAAGGAGCCAGACGTTTCCCATTTTGGAAAAAGGCTCTGCCGAGAAAGGACACGATGACATGTACCGTCTCTGGGAAAGCAGAGATCCCAAGCGTTGCTGTGCTTTTTAATAGGCTGCCCAGGGAAGGTGAAGACCAGCAACAGCTTTCTGGGCTAGCACCTTCATTGTGGGAGAAGGAGCCGGACGTTTCCCGTTGGGGAAAAAGGCTCTGCCGAGAAAGGACATGATGACATGTCCCGTCTCTGGGAAAGCACAGATCCCTAGTGATGTTCTGCCTCTGAATATGCTGCCAAGGGAAGGTGAAGACCAGCAACAGCTTTCACGGCTGGCCCATTCCTTGTGGGAGAAGGAGCCGGACGTTTCCCGTTTGGGAAAAATACTCTGCCGAGAACGGACAAGATGACATGTCCCGTATCTGGGAAAGCATAGATCCCAATCGTTGCTATGCCTCTGAATAGGCTGCCCAGGGAAGGCGAAGACCAGCAAGAGCTTTTAGGGCTGCCCCCTTCCTTGTGGGAGAAGGAGCCAGACGTTTCCTGTTTGGGAAAAAAGCTCTGCCGAGATAGGACACGATGACATCTCCCATCCCTGGGAAAGCACAGGTTCCAAGCGATGCTGTGCCTGTGAATAGGGTGCACGGGGAAGGTGAAGACCAGCAACAGCTTTCTGGGCTAGCACCTTCCTTGTGGGAGAAGGAGCCGGACGTTTCCCGTTTGGGAAAAAGGCTCTGCCGAGAACGGGCACGATGACATGTACCGTATCTGGGAAAGCACAGATCCCAAGCGTTGCTGTGCTTATTAATAGGCAGCCCAGGGAAGGTGAAGACCAGCAACAGCTTTCAGGGCTAGCACCTTCCTTGTGGGAGAAGGAGCCGGACGTTTCCCTTTTGGGAAAAAGTCTCTGCCGAGAAAGTACACGATGACATGTCCCGTGTCTGGGAAAGCACAGGTCCCAAGCGCTGCTCTGCCTATGAATAGGGTGCATGGGGAAGGTGAAGACCAGCAACAGCTTTCAGGGCTTGCACCTTCATTGTGAGAGAAGGAGCCGGACGTTTCCCATTTTGGAAATATACTCTGCCGAGAACGGACACGATGACATCTCCCGTCCCTGGGAAAGCACAGATCCCAAGCGCTGCTGTGCCTGTGAATAGGGTGCACGGGGAAGGTGAAGACCAGCAACAGCTTTCTGGGCTAGCACCTTCATTGTGGGAGAAGGAGCCGGAAGTTTCCCTTTTGGGAAAAAAGCTCTGCCGAGAAAGGACACGATGACATGTCCAGTCTCTGGGAAAGCACAGGTCCCAAGCATTGCTCTGCTTATTAATAGGCTGCCCAGGGAAGGTGAAGACCAGCAACAGCTCTCTGGGCTAGCACCTTCCTTGTGGGAGAAGGAGCCTGACGTTTCCCGTTTGGGAAAAAGGTTCTGCCGAGAAAGGACACGATGACATGTCCCGTCTCTGGGAAAGCATACATCCCAATCGTTGCTGTGCCTCTGAATAGGCTGCCCAGGGAAGGCGAAGACCAGCAAGAGCTTTTAGGTCTGGCCCCTTCCTTGTGGGAGAAGGAGCCGGACGTTTCCCGTTTGGGAAAAAGATTCTGCCAATAACAGCCACGATGACATGTCCCGTCTCTGGGAAAGCACAGATCCCAAGCACTTCTGTGCCTGTGAATAGGGTGCCAAGGGAAGGTGAAGACCAGCAACAGCTTTCAGGGCTGGCCCCTTCCTTGTGGGAGAAGGAGCCGGACGTTTCCCATTTCGGAAAAAGCTCTGCCGAGAATGGACACGATGACATGTCCCGTCTCTGGGAAAGCACAGATCCCAAGCGTTGCTGTGCTTATTAATAGGCTCCCCAGGGAAGGTGAAGACCAGAAACAGCTCTCTGGGCTAGCACCTTCATTGCGGGAGTAGGAGCCGGACGTTTCCCTTTTGGGAAAAAGTCTCTGCCGTGAATGGACACGATGACATCTCCCGTCCCTGAGAAAGCACAGATCCCTAGAGTTTCTGTGCTTATTAATAGGCTGCCCAGGGAAGGTGAAGACCAGCAGCAGCTTACAGGGCTGGCCCCTTCCTTGTGGCAGAAGGAGCCGGACGTTTCCCGTTTGGGAAGAAAGCTCTGACGAGATAGGACCCGATGACATCTCCCGTCCCTGAGAAAGCACAGTTCCGAAGCGCTGCTGTGCCTGTGAATAGGGTGCAAGGGAAGGTGAAGACCAGCAACAGCTTTCAGGGCTAGCACCTCCCTTGTGGGAGAAGGAGCCGGACGTTTCCCATTTTGGAAAAAGGCTCTGCCGAGAAAGGACACGATCACATGTCCCGTCCCTGAGAAAGCACAGAATCCAAGCTCTGCGGTGCCTATGAATAGGGTGCCCAGGGAAGGTAAATACCAGCAACAGCTTTCAGGGCTGGCCCCTTCCTTGTGGCAGAAGTAGCCGGACGTTTCCCATTTAGGAAAAAGGCTCTGCCGAGAACGGACACGATGACATGTCCCATCTCTGGGAAAGCATAGATCCCAAGCGCTGCTGTGCTTATTAATAGGCTGCCCAGGGAAGGTGAAGACCAGCTGCAGCTTTCAGGGCTGGCCCCTTCCTTGTGGCAGAGGGAGCCGGACGTTTCCCTTTTGGGAAAAAGGCTCTGCCGAGAAAGGACACGATCACATCTCCCGTCCCTGAGAAAGCACAGAATCCAAGCTCTGCGGTGCCTATGAATAGGCTGCCCAGGGAAGGTAAATACCAGCAACAGCTTTCTGGGCTAGCAACTTCATTGTGGGAGAATGAGCCGGACGTTTCCCGTTTGGGAAAAAGGTTCTGCCGAGAAAGGACACTATGACATGTCCCGTCTCTGGGAAAGCATAGATCCCAAGCGCTGCTGTGCCTGTGAATAGGGTGCCAAGGGAAGGTGAAGACCAGCAACAGCTTTCAGGGCTAGCACCTTCATTGTGGGAGAAGGAGCCGGACATTTCCCGTTTGGGAAAAAGGCTCTGCCGAGAAAGGACATGATGACATGTCCCGTCTCTGGGAAAGCACAGATCCCTAGTGATGTTCTGCCTCTGAATATGCTGCCAAGGGAAGGTGAAGACCAGCAACAGCTTTCAGGGCTGGCCCCTTCCTTATGGCAGAAGGAGCCGGACGTTTCCCGTTTGGGAAAAAGGGTCTGCCGAGAACGGACACGATGACATGTCCCGTCTCTGGGAAAGCACAGGTCCCAAGCGCTGCTCTGCCTATGAATAGGGTGCATGGGGAAGGTGAAGACCAGCAACAGCTTTCAGGGCTGGCCCCTTCCGTGTGGGAGAAGGAGCCGGACATTTCCCATTTTGGAAAAAGGCTCTGCCGAGAAAGGACACGATCACATGTCCCGTCTCTGGGAAAGCACAGATCCCAAGCGTTTCTGTGCTTATTAATAGGCTGCCCAGGGAAGGTGAAGACCAGCAGCAGCTTTCAGGGCTGGCCCCTTCCTTGTGGCAGAGGGAGCCGGACGTTTCCCATTTGGGAAAAAGGCTCTGCCGAGAACGGACACGATGACATGTCCCGTCTCTGGGAAAGCACAGATCGCAAGCGCTGCTGTGCCTATGTATAGGGTGCATGGGGAAGGTGAAGACCAGCAGCAGCTTTCAGGGCTGGCCCCTTCCTTGTGGCAGAAGGAGCCGGACGTTTCCCGTTTGGGAAAAAGGCTCTGCCGAGAAAGGACACGATGACATGTCCCGTCTCTGGGAAAGCACAGGTCCCAAGCGTTGCTGTGCCTATGAATAGGGTGCACGGGGAAGATGAAGACCAGCAACAGCTTTCAGGGCTAGCACCTTCATTGTGGGAGAAGGAGCCGGACGTTTCCCATTTTGGAAAAAGGCTCTGCCGAGAAAGGACACGATGACATGTCCCATCTCTGGGAAAGCACAGATCCCAAGCGTTGCTGTGCTTATTAATAGGCTGCCCAGGGAAGGTGAAGACCAGCAACAGGTTTCTGGGCTAGCACCTTCACTGTGGGAGAAGGAGCCGGACGTTTCCCGTTTGGGAAAAAGGTTCTGCCGAGAACGGACACGATGACATGTCCCGTCTCTGGGAAAGCACAGATCCCAAGCGCTGCTGTGCCTGTGAATAGGGTGCCAAGGGAAGGTGAAGACCAGCAACAGCTTTCAGGTCTGGCCCCTTCCTTGTGGGAGAAGGAGCCGGACGTTTCCCATTTTGGAAAAAGGCTCTGCCGAGAAAGGACATGATGACATGTCCCGTCTCTGGGAAAGCACAGATCCCTAGTGATGTTCTGCCTCTGAATATGCTGCCAAGGGAAGGTGAAGACCAGCAACTGCTTTCAGGGCTAGCACCTTCCTTGTGGGAGAAGGAGCCGGATGTTTCCCTTTTGGGAAAAAGGCTCTGCCGAGAACAGACACGATGACATGTTCCGTCTCTGGGAAAGCACAGGTCCCAAGCGCTGCTGTGCCTATGAGTAGGGTGCATGGGGAAGGTGAAGACCAGCAACAGCTTTCAGGGCTGGCCCCTTCCTTGTGGGAGAAGGAGCCGGACGTTTCCCGTTTGGGAAAAAATCTCTGCTGAGAACGGACACGATGACATGTCCCGTCTCTGGGAAAGCACAGGTCCCAAGCGTTGCTATGCTTATTAATAGCCTGCCCAGGGAAGGTGAAGACCAGCAACAACTTTTAGGGCTGGCCCCTTCCTTGTGGCAGAAGGAATCGGACGTTTCCCGTTTGGGAAGAAAGCTCTGCCGAGAAAGGACACGATGACATCTCCCGTCCCTGAGAAAGCACAGATCCGAAGCGTTGCTGTGCTTATTAATAGGCTGCTCAGGGAAGGTGAAGACCAGGGACAGCTTTCTGGGATAGCACCTTCCTTGTGGGAGAAGGAGCCGGACGTTTCCCGTTTGGGAAAAAGGCTCTGCCGAGAACAGACACGATGACATGTCCCGTGTCTGGGAAAGCACAGGTCCCAAGCGCTGCTCTGCCTATGAATAGGGTGCATGGGGAAGGTGAAGACCAGCAACAGCTTTCAGGGCTTGCACCTTCATTGTGGGAGAAGGAGCCGGACGTTTCCCTTTTGGGAAAAAAGCTCTGCCGAGAAAGGACACGATGACATGTCCAGTCTCTGGGAAAGCACAGGTCCCAAGCATTGCTCTGCTTATTAATAGGCTGCCCAGGGAAGGTGAAGACCAGCAACAGCTCTCTGGGCTAGCACCTTCCTTGTGGGAGAAGGAGCCGGACGTTTCCCGTTTGGGAAAAAGGTTCTGCCGAGAAAGGACACGATGACATGTCCCGTCTCTGGGAAAGCATACATCCCAATCGTTGCTGTGCCTCTGAATAGGCTGCCCAGGGAAGGCGAAGACCAGCAAGAGCTTTTAGGTCTGGCCCCTTCCTTGTGGGAGAAGGAGCCGGACGTTTCCCGTTTGGGAAAAAGATTCTGCCAATAACAGCCACGATGACATGTCCCGTCTCTGGGAAAGCACAGATCCCAAGCACTTCTGTGCCTGTGAATAGGGTGCCAAGGGAAGGTGAAGACCAGCAACAGCTTTCAGGTCTGGCCCCTTCCTTGTGGGAGAAGGAGCCGGACGTTTCCCATTTCGGAAAAAGCTCTGCCGAGAATGGACACGATGACATGTCCCGTCTCTGGGAAAGCACAGATCCCAAGCGTTGCTGTGCTTATTAATAGGCTGCCCAGGGAAGGTGAAGACCAGAAACAGCTCTCTGGGCTAGCACCTTCTTTGCGGGAGTAGGAGCCGGACGTTTCCCTTTTGGGAAAAAGTCTCTGCCGTGAATGGACACGATGACATCTCCCGTCCCTGAGAAAGCACAGATCCCTAGAGTTTCTGTGCTTATTAATAGGCTGCCCAGGGAAGGTGAAGACCAGCAGCAGCTTACAGGGCTGGCCCCTTCCTTGTGGCAGAAGGAGCCGGACGTTTCCCGTTTGGGAAGAAAGCTCTGACGAGAAAGGACCCGATGACATCTCCCGTCCCTGAGAAAGCACAGTTCCCAAGCGCTGCTGTGCCTGTGAATAGGGTGCAAGGGAAGGTGAAGACCAGCAACAGCTTTCAGGGCTAGCACCTCCCTTGTGGGAGAAGGAGCCGGACGTTTCCCATTTGGGAAAAAGTCTCTGCCGAGAAAGGACACGATCACATGTCCCGTCCCTGAGAAAGCACAGAATCCAAGCTCTGCGGTGCCTATGAATAGGGTGCCCAGGGAAGGTAAATACCAGCAACAGCTTTCAGGGCTGGCCCCTTCCTTGTGGCAGAAGTAGCCGGACGTTTCCCATTTAGGAAAAAGGCTCTGCCGAGAACGGACACGATGACATGTCCCATCTCTGGGAAAGCATAGATCCCAAGCGCTGCTGTGCTTATTAATAGGCTGCCCAGGGAAGGTGAAGACCAGCTGCAGCTTTCAGGGCTGGCCCCTTCCTTGTGGCAGAGGGAGCCGGACGTTTCCCTTTTGGGAAAAAGGCTCTGCCGAGAAAGGACACGATCACATCTCCCGTCCCTGAGAAAGCACAGAATCCAAGCTCTGCGGTGCCTATGAATAGGGTGCCCAGGGAAGGTAAAGACCAGCAAGAGCTTTCAGGGCTGGCCCCTTCCTTGTGGGAGAAGGAGCCGGACGTTTCCCGTTTGGGAAAAAAGCTCTGCCGAGAAGGGACACGACGACATGTCCCGTCTCTGGGAAAGCACAGATCCGAAGCGCTGCTGTGCCTGTGAATAGGGTGCACGGGAAGGTGAAGACCAGCAACAGCTTTCAGGGCTAGCACCTTCCTTGTGGGAGAAGGAGCCGGACGTTTCCCGTTTGGGAAAAAGGCTCTGCCGAGAAAGGACACGATGACATGTCCCGTCTCTGGGAAAGCACAGATCGCAAGCGTTGCTGTGCTTTTTAATAGGCTGCCCAGGGAAGGTGAAGACCAGCAACAGCTTTCTGGGCTAGCAACTTCATTGTGGGAGAATGAGCCGGACGTTTCCCGTTTGGGAAAAAGGTTCTGCCGAGAAAGGACACTATGACATGTCCCGTCTCTGGGAAAGCATAGATCCCAAGCGCTGCTGTGCCTGTGAATAGGGTGCCAAGGGAAGGTGAAGACCAGCAACAGCTTTCAGGGCTAGCACCTTCATTGTGGGAGAAGAAGCCGGAGGTTTCCCGTTTGGGAAAAAGTCTCTGCCGAGAAAGGACATGATGACATGTCCCGTCTCTGGGAAAGCACAGATCCCTAGTGATGTTCTGCCTCTGAATATGCTGCCAAGGGAAGGTGAAGACCAGCAACAGCTTTCAGGGCTGGCCCCTTCCTTATGGCAGAAGGAGCCGGACGTTTCCCGTTTGGGAAAAAGGGTCTGCCGAGAACGGACACGATGACATGTCCCGTCTCTGGGAAAGCACAGGTCCCAAGCGCTGCTCTGCCTATGAATAGGGTGCATGGGGAAGGTGAAGACCAGCAACAGCTTTCAGGGCTGGCCCCTTCCGTGTGGGAGAAGGAGCCGGACATTTCCCATTTTGGAAAAAGGCTCTGCCGAGAAAGGACACGATCACATGTCCCGTCTCTGGGAAAGCACAGATCCCAAGCGTTTCTGTGCTTATTAATAGGCTGCCCAGGGAAGGTGAAGACCAGCAGCAGCTTTCAGGGCTGGCCCCTTCCTTGTGGCAGAGGGAGCCGGACGTTTCCCATTTGGGAAAAAGGCTCTGCCGAGAACGGACACGATGACATGTCCCGTCTCTGGGAAAGCACAGATCGCAAGCGCTGCTGTGCCTATGTATAGGGTGCATGGGGAAGGTGAAGACCAGCAGCAGCTTTCAGGGCTGGCCCCTTCCTTGTGGCAGAAGGAGCCAGACGTTTCCCGTTTGGGAAAAAGGCTCTGCCGAGAAAGGACACGATGACATGTCCTGTCTCTGGGAAAGCACAGGTCCCAAGCGTTGCTGTGCCTATGAATAGGGTGCACGGGGAAGATGAAGACCAGCAACAGCTTTCAGGGCTAGCACCTTCATTGTGGGAGAAGGAGCCGGACGTTTCCCATTTTGGAAAAAGGCTCTGCCGAGAAAGGACACGATGACATGTCCCATCTCTGGGAAAGCACAGATCCCAAGCGTTGCTGTGCTTATTAATAGGCTGCCCAGGGAAAGTGAAGACCAGCAACAGGTTTCTGGGCTAGCACCTTCACTGTGGGAGAAGGAGCCGGACGTTTCCCGTTTGGGAAAAAGGTTCTGCCGAGAACGGACACGATGACATGTCCCGTCTCTGGGAAAGCACAGATCCCAAGCGCTGCTGTGCCTGTGAATAGGGTGCCAAGGGAAGGTGAAGACCAGCAACAGCTTTCAGGTCTGGCCCCTTCCTTGTGGGAGAAGGAGCCGGACGTTTCCCATTTTGGAAAAAGGCTCTGCCGAGAAAGGACATGATGACATGTCCCGTCTCTGGGAAAGCACAGATCCCTAGTGATGTTCTGCCTCTGAATATGCTGCCAAGGGAAGGTGAAGACCAGCAACTGCTTTCAGGGCTAGCACCTTCCTTGTGGGAGAAGGAGCCGGATGTTTCCCTTTTGGGAAAAAGGCTCTGCCGAGAACGGACACGATGACATGTTCCGTCTCTGGGAAAGCACAGGTCCCAAGCGCTGCTGTGCCTATGAGTAGGGTGCATGGGGAAGGTGAAGACCAGCAACAGCTTTCAGGGCTGGCCCCTTCCTTGTGGGAGAAGGAGCCGGACGTTTCCCGTTTGGGAAAAAATCTCTGCTGAGAACGGACACGATGACATGTCCCGTCTCTGGGAAAGCACAGGTCCCAAGCGTTGCTATGCTTATTAATAGGCTGCCCAGGGAAGGTGAAGACCAGCAACAACTTTTAGGGCTGGCCCCTTCCTTGTGGCAGAAGGAATCGGACGTTTCCCGTTTGGGAAGAAAGCTCTGCCGAGAAAGGACACGATGACATCTCCCGTCCCTGAGAAACCACAGATCCGAAGCGTTGCTGTGCTTATTAATAGGCTGCTCAGGGAAGGTGAAGACCAGGGACAGCTTTCTGGGCTAGCACCTTCCTTGTGGGAGAAGGAGCCGGACGTTTCCCTTTTGGGAAAAAGGCTCTGCCGAGAAAGGACATGCTGACATGTCCCGTCTCTGGGAAAGCACAGGTCCCTAGTGCTGTTCTGCCTCTGAATATGCTGCCAAGGGAAGGTGAAGACCAGCAACAGCTTTCAGGGCTGGCCCCTTCCTTGTGGCAGAAGGAGCTGGACGTTTCCCTTTTGGGAAAAAGGCTCTGCTGAGAACAGACACGATGACATGTCCCGTCTCTGGGAAAGCACAGGTCCCAAGCGCTGCTCTGCCTATGAATAGGGTGCATGGGGAAGGTGAAGACCAGCAACAGCTTTCAGGGCTAGCACCTTCATTGTGGGAGAAGAAGCCGGAGGTTTCCCGTTTGGGAAAAAGGCTCTGCCGAGAAAGGACATGATGACATGTCCCGTCTCTGGGAAAGCACAGATCCCTAGTGATGTTCTGCCTCTGAATATGCTGCCAAGGGAAGGTGAAGACCAGCAACAGCTTTCAGGGCTGGCCCCTTCCTTATGGCAGAAGGAGCCGGACGTTTCCCGTTTGGGAAAAAGGGTCTGCCGAGAACGGACACGATGACATGTCCCGTCTCTGGGAAAGCATACATCCCAATCGTTGCTGTGCCTCTGAATAGGCTGCCCAGGGAAGGCGAAGACCAGCAAGAGCTTTTAGGTCTGGCCCCTTCCTTGTGGGAGAAGGAGCCGGACGTTTCCCGTTTGGGAAAAAGATTCTGCCAATAACAGCCACGATGACATGTCCCGTCTCTGGGAAAGCACAGATCCCAAGCACTTCTGTGCCTGTGAATAGGGTGCCAAGGGAAGGTGAAGACCAGCAACAGCTTTCAGGTCTGGCCCCTTCCTTGTGGGAGAAGGAGCCGGACGTTTCCCATTTCGGAAAAAGCTCTGCCGAGAATGGACACGATGACATGTCCCGTCTCTGGGAAAGCACAGATCCCAAGCGTTGCTGTGCTTATTAATAGGCTGCCCAGGGAAGGTGAAGACCAGAAACAGCTCTCTGGGCTAGCACCTTCTTTGCGGGAGTAGGAGCCGGACGTTTCCCTTTTGGGAAAAAGTCTCTGCCGTGAATGGACACGATGACATCTCCCGTCCCTGAGAAAGCACAGATCCCTAGAGTTTCTGTGCTTATTAATAGGCTGCCCAGGGAAGGTGAAGACCAGCAGCAGCTTACAGGGCTGGCCCCTTCCTTGTGGCAGAAGGAGCCGGACGTTTCCCGTTTGGGAAGAAAGCTCTGACGAGAAAGGACCCGATGACATCTCCCGTCCCTGAGAAAGCACAGTTCCCAAGCGCTGCTGTGCCTGTGAATAGGGTGCAAGGGAAGGTGAAGACCAGCAACAGCTTTCAGGGCTAGCACCTCCCTTGTGGGAGAAGGAGCCGGACGTTTCCCATTTGGGAAAAAGTCTCTGCCGAGAAAGGACACGATCACATGTCCCGTCCCTGAGAAAGCACAGAATCCAAGCTCTGCGGTGCCTATGAATAGGGTGCCCAGGGAAGGTAAATACCAGCAACAGCTTTCAGGGCTGGCCCCTTCCTTGTGGCAGAAGTAGCCGGACGTTTCCCATTTAGGAAAAAGGCTCTGCCGAGAACGGACACGATGACATGTCCCATCTCTGGGAAAGCATAGATCCCAAGCGCTGCTGTGCTTATTAATAGGCTGCCCAGGGAAGGTGAAGACCAGCTGCAGCTTTCAGGGCTGGCCCCTTCCTTGTGGCAGAGGGAGCCGGACGTTTCCCTTTTGGGAAAAAGGCTCTGCCGAGAAAGGACACGATCACATCTCCCGTCCCTGAGAAAGCACAGAATCCAAGCTCTGCGGTGCCTATGAATAGGGTGCCCAGGGAAGGTAAAGACCAGCAAGAGCTTTCAGGGCTGGCCCCTTCCTTGTGGGAGAAGGAGCCGGACGTTTCCCGTTTGGGAAAAAAGCTCTGCCGAGAAGGGACACGACGACATGTCCCGTCTCTGGGAAAGCACAGATCCGAAGCGCTGCTGTGCCTGTGAATAGGGTGCACGGGAAGGTGAAGACCAGCAACAGCTTTCAGGGCTAGCACCTTCCTTGTGGGAGAAGGAGCCGGACGTTTCCCGTTTGGGAAAAAGGCTCTGCCGAGAAAGGACACGATGACATGTCCCGTCTCTGGGAAAGCACAGATCGCAAGCGTTGCTGTGCTTTTTAATAGGCTGCCCAGGGAAGGTGAAGACCAGCAACAGCTTTCTGGGCTAGCAACTTCATTGTGGGAGAATGAGCCGGACGTTTCCCGTTTGGGAAAAAGGTTCTGCCGAGAAAGGACACTATGACATGTCCCGTCTCTGGGAAAGCATAGATCCCAAGCGCTGCTGTGCCTGTGAATAGGGTGCCAAGGGAAGGTGAAGACCAGCAACAGCTTTCAGGGCTAGCACCTTCATTGTGGGAGAAGAAGCCGGAGGTTTCCCGTTTGGGAAAAAGTCTCTGCCGAGAAAGGACATGATGACATGTCCCGTCTCTGGGAAAGCACAGATCCCTAGTGATGTTCTGCCTCTGAATATGCTGCCAAGGGAAGGTGAAGACCAGCAACAGCTTTCAGGGCTGGCCCCTTCCTTATGGCAGAAGGAGCCGGACGTTTCCCGTTTGGGAAAAAGGGTCTGCCGAGAACGGACACGATGACATGTCCCGTCTCTGGGAAAGCACAGGTCCCAAGCGCTGCTCTGCCTATGAATAGGGTGCATGGGGAAGGTGAAGACCAGCAACAGCTTTCAGGGCTGGCCCCTTCCGTGTGGGAGAAGGAGCCGGACATTTCCCATTTTGGAAAAAGGCTCTGCCGAGAAAGGACACGATCACATGTCCCGTCTCTGGGAAAGCACAGATCCCAAGCGTTTCTGTGCTTATTAATAGGCTGCCCAGGGAAGGTGAAGACCAGCAGCAGCTTTCAGGGCTGGCCCCTTCCTTGTGGCAGAGGGAGCCGGACGTTTCCCATTTGGGAAAAAGGCTCTGCCGAGAACGGACACGATGACATGTCCCGTCTCTGGGAAAGCACAGATCGCAAGCGCTGCTGTGCCTATGTATAGGGTGCATGGGGAAGGTGAAGACCAGCAGCAGCTTTCAGGGCTGGCCCCTTCCTTGTGGCAGAAGGAGCCAGACGTTTCCCGTTTGGGAAAAAGGCTCTGCCGAGAAAGGACACGATGACATGTCCTGTCTCTGGGAAAGCACAGGTCCCAAGCGTTGCTGTGCCTATGAATAGGGTGCACGGGGAAGATGAAGACCAGCAACAGCTTTCAGGGCTAGCACCTTCATTGTGGGAGAAGGAGCCGGACGTTTCCCATTTTGGAAAAAGGCTCTGCCGAGAAAGGACACGATGACATGTCCCATCTCTGGGAAAGCACAGATCCCAAGCGTTGCTGTGCTTATTAATAGGCTGCCCAGGGAAAGTGAAGACCAGCAACAGGTTTCTGGGCTAGCACCTTCACTGTGGGAGAAGGAGCCGGACGTTTCCCGTTTGGGAAAAAGGTTCTGCCGAGAACGGACACGATGACATGTCCCGTCTCTGGGAAAGCACAGATCCCAAGCGCTGCTGTGCCTGTGAATAGGGTGCCAAGGGAAGGTGAAGACCAGCAACAGCTTTCAGGTCTGGCCCCTTCCTTGTGGGAGAAGGAGCCGGACGTTTCCCATTTTGGAAAAAGGCTCTGCCGAGAAAGGACATGATGACATGTCCCGTCTCTGGGAAAGCACAGATCCCTAGTGATGTTCTGCCTCTGAATATGCTGCCAAGGGAAGGTGAAGACCAGCAACTGCTTTCAGGGCTAGCACCTTCCTTGTGGGAGAAGGAGCCGGATGTTTCCCTTTTGGGAAAAAGGCTCTGCCGAGAACGGACACGATGACATGTTCCGTCTCTGGGAAAGCACAGGTCCCAAGCGCTGCTGTGCCTATGAGTAGGGTGCATGGGGAAGGTGAAGACCAGCAACAGCTTTCAGGGCTGGCCCCTTCCTTGTGGGAGAAGGAGCCGGACGTTTCCCGTTTGGGAAAAAATCTCTGCTGAGAACGGACACGATGACATGTCCCGTCTCTGGGAAAGCACAGGTCCCAAGCGTTGCTATGCTTATTAATAGGCTGCCCAGGGAAGGTGAAGACCAGCAACAACTTTTAGGGCTGGCCCCTTCCTTGTGGCAGAAGGAATCGGACGTTTCCCGTTTGGGAAGAAAGCTCTGCCGAGAAAGGACACGATGACATCTCCCGTCCCTGAGAAACCACAGATCCGAAGCGTTGCTGTGCTTATTAATAGGCTGCTCAGGGAAGGTGAAGACCAGGGACAGCTTTCTGGGCTAGCACCTTCCTTGTGGGAGAAGGAGCCGGACGTTTCCCTTTTGGGAAAAAGGCTCTGCCGAGAAAGGACATGCTGACATGTCCCGTCTCTGGGAAAGCACAGGTCCCTAGTGCTGTTCTGCCTCTGAATATGCTGCCAAGGGAAGGTGAAGACCAGCAACAGCTTTCAGGGCTGGCCCCTTCCTTGTGGCAGAAGGAGCTGGACGTTTCCCTTTTGGGAAAAAGGCTCTGCTGAGAACAGACACGATGACATGTCCCGTCTCTGGGAAAGCACAGGTCCCAAGCGCTGCTCTGCCTATGAATAGGGTGCATGGGGAAGGTGAAGACCAGCAACAGCTTTCAGGGCTAGCACCTTCATTGTGGGAGAAGAAGCCGGAGGTTTCCCGTTTGGGAAAAAGGCTCTGCCGAGAAAGGACATGATGACATGTCCCGTCTCTGGGAAAGCACAGATCCCTAGTGATGTTCTGCCTCTGAATATGCTGCCAAGGGAAGGTGAAGACCAGCAACAGCTTTCAGGGCTGGCACCTTCCTTATGGCAGAAGGAGCCGGACGTTTCCCGTTTGGGAAAAAGGGTCTGCCGAGAACGGACACGATGACATGTCCCGTCTCTGGGAAAGCACAGGTCCCAAGCGCTGCTCTGCCTATGAATAGGGTGCATGGGGAAGGTGAAGACCAGCAACAGCTTTCAGGGCTGGCCCCTTCCGTGTGGGAGAAGGAGCCGGACATTTCCCATTTTGGAAAAAGGCTCTGCCGAGAAAGGACACGATCACATGTCCCGTCTCTGGGAAAGCACAGATCCCAAGCGTTTCTGTGCTTATTAATAGGCTGCCCAGGGAAGGTGAAGACCAGCAGCAGCTTTCAGGGCTGGCCCCTTCCTTGTGGCAGAGGGAGCCGGACGTTTCCCATTTGGGAAAAAGGCTCTGCCGAGAACGGACACGATGACATGTCCCGTCTCTGGGAAAGCACAGATCGCAAGCGCTGCTGTGCCTATGTATAGGGTGCATGGGGAAGGTGAAGACCAGCAGCAGCTTTCAGGGCTGGCCCCTTCCTTGTGGCAGAAGGAGCCGGACGTTTCCCGTTTGGGAAAAAATCTCTGCTGAGAACGGACACGATGACATGTCCCGTCTCTGGGAAAGCACAGGTCCCAAGCGTTGCTATGCTTATTAATAGGCTGCCCAGGGAAGGTGAAGACCAGCAACAACTTTTAGGGCTGGCCCCTTCCTTGTGGCAGAAGGAATCGGACGTTTCCCGTTTGGGAAGAAAGCTCTGCCGAGAAAGGACACGATGACATCTCCCGTCCCTGAGAAACCACAGATCCGAAGCGTTGCTGTGCTTATTAATAGGCTGCTCAGGGAAGGTGAAGACCAGGGACAGCTTTCTGGGCTAGCACCTTCCTTGTGGGAGAAGGAGCCGGACGTTTCCCTTTTGGGAAAAAGGCTCTGCCGAGAAAGGACATGCTGACATGTCCCGTCTCTGGGAAAGCACAGGTCCCTAGTGCTGTTCTGCCTCTGAATATGCTGCCAAGGGAAGGTGAAGACCAGCAACAGCTTTCAGGGCTGGCCCCTTCCTTGTGGCAGAAGGAGCTGGACGTTTCCCTTTTGGGAAAAAGGCTCTGCTGAGAACAGACACGATGACATGTCCCGTCTCTGGGAAAGCACAGGTCCCAAGCGCTGCTCTGCCTATGAATAGGGTGCATGGGGAAGGTGAAGACCAGCAACAGCTTTCAGGGCTAGCACCTTCATTGTGGGAGAAGAAGCCGGAGGTTTCCCGTTTGGGAAAAAGGCTCTGCCGAGAAAGGACATGATGACATGTCCCGTCTCTGGGAAAGCACAGATCCCTAGTGATGTTCTGCCTCTGAATATGCTGCCAAGGGAAGGTGAAGACCAGCAACAGCTTTCAGGGCTGGCCCCTTCCTTATGGCAGAAGGAGCCGGACGTTTCCCGTTTGGGAAAAAGGGTCTGCCGAGAACGGACACGATGACATGTCCCGTCTCTGGGAAAGCACAGGTCCCAAGCGCTGCTCTGCCTATGAATAGGGTGCATGGGGAAGGTGAAGACCAGCAACAGCTTTCAGGGCTGGCCCCTTCCGTGTGGGAGAAGGAGCCGGACATTTCCCATTTTGGAAAAAGGCTCTGCCGAGAAAGGACACGATCACATGTCCCGTCTCTGGGAAAGCACAGATCCCAAGCGTTTCTGTGCTTATTAATAGGCTGCCCAGGGAAGGTGAAGACCAGCAGCAGCTTTCAGGGCTGGCCCCTTCCTTGTGGCAGAGGGAGCCGGACGTTTCCCATTTGGGAAAAAGGCTCTGCCGAGAACGGACACGATGACATGTCCCGTCTCTGGGAAAGCACAGATCGCAAGCGCTGCTGTGCCTATGTATAGGGTGCATGGGGAAGGTGAAGACCAGCAGCAGCTTTCAGGGCTGGCCCCTTCCTTGTGGCAGAAGGAGCCAGACGTTTCCCGTTTGGGAAAAAGGCTCTGCCGAGAAAGGACACGATGACATGTCCTGTCTCTGGGAAAGCACAGGTCCCAAGCGTTGCTGTGCCTATGAATAGGGTGCACGGGGAAGATGAAGACCAGCAACAGCTTTCAGGGCTAGCACCTTCATTGTGGGAGAAGGAGCCGGACGTTTCCCATTTTGGAAAAAGGCTCTGCCGAGAAAGGACACGATGACATGTCCCATCTCTGGGAAAGCACAGATCCCAAGCGTTGCTGTGCTTATTAATAGGCTGCCCAGGGAAGGTGAAGACCAGCAACAGGTTTCTGGGCTAGCACCTTCACTGTGGGAGAAGGAGCCGGACGTTTCCCGTTTGGGAAAAAGGTTCTGCCGAGAACGGACACGATGACATGTCCCGTCTCTGGGAAAGCACAGATCCCAAGCGCTGCTGTGCCTGTGAATAGGGTGCCAAGGGAAGGTGAAGACCAGCAACAGCTTTCAGGTCTGGCCCCTTCCTTGTGGGAGAAGGAGCCGGACGTTTCCCATTTTGGAAAAAGGCTCTGCCGAGAAAGGACATGATGACATGTCCCGTCTCTGGGAAAGCACAGATCCCTAGTGATGTTCTGCCTCTGAATATGCTGCCAAGGGAAGGTGAAGACCAGCAACTGCTTTCAGGGCTAGCACCTTCCTTGTGGGAGAAGGAGCCGGATGTTTCCCTTTTGGGAAAAAGGCTCTGCCGAGAACGGACACGATGACATGTTCCGTCTCTGGGAAAGCACAGGTCCCAAGCGCTGCTGTGCCTATGAGTAGGGTGCATGGGGAAGGTGAAGACCAGCAACAGCTTTCAGGGCTGGCCCCTTCCTTGTGGGAGAAGGAGCCGGACGTTTCCCGTTTGGGAAAAAATCTCTGCTGAGAACGGACACGATGACATGTCCCGTCTCTGGGAAAGCACAGGTCCCAAGCGTTGCTATGCTTATTAATAGGCTGCCCAGGGAAGGTGAAGACCAGCAACAACTTTTAGGGCTGGCCCCTTCCTTGTGGCAGAAGGAATCGGACGTTTCCCGTTTGGGAAGAAAGCTCTGCCGAGAAAGGACACGATGACATCTCCCGTCCCTGAGAAACCACAGATCCGAAGCGTTGCTGTGCTTATTAATAGGCTGCTCAGGGAAGGTGAAGACCAGGGACAGCTTTCTGGGCTAGCACCTTCCTTGTGGGAGAAGGAGCCGGACGTTTCCCTTTTGGGAAAAAGGCTCTGCCGAGAAAGGACATGCTGACATGTCCCGTCTCTGGGAAAGCACAGGTCCCTAGTGCTGTTCTGCCTCTGAATATGCTGCCAAGGGAAGGTGAAGACCAGCAACAGCTTTCAGGGCTGGCCCCTTCCTTGTGGCAGAAGGAGCTGGACGTTTCCCTTTTGGGAAAAAGGCTCTGCTGAGAACAGACACGATGACATGTCCCGTCTCTGGGAAAGCACAGATCCCAAGCGTTGCTGTGCTTATTAATAGGCTGCCCAGGGAAGGTGAAGGCCAGCAAGAGCTTTCAGGGCTGGCCCCTTCCTTGTGGGAGAAGGATCCGGACGTTCCCTTTTGGGAAAAATGCTCTGCCGAGAAAGGACACGACGACATCTCCCGTCCCTGAGAAAGCACAGATCCGAAGCGCTGCTGTGCCTGTGAATAGGGTGCAAGGGAAGGTGAAGACCAGCAACAGCTCTCTGGGCTAGCACCTTCATTGTGGGAGAAGGAGCCGGACGTTTCCCATTTTGGAAAAAGGCTCTGCCGAGAAAGGACACGATGACATTTCCCGTCTGTGGGAAAGCACAGGTCCCAAGCGTTGCTCTGCTTATTAATAGGCTGCCCAGGGAAGGAGAAGACCAGCAACAGCTTTCAGGGCTAGCACCTTCATTGTGGGTGAAGAAACCGGAGGTTTCCCATTTTGGAAAAAGTCTCTGCCGAGAAAGGACACGATGACATGTCCCATCCCTGGGAAAGTACAGATCCCTAGTGATGTTCTACCTCTGAATATGCTGCCAAGGGAAGGTGAAGACCAGCAACAGCTTTCATGGCTGGCCCCTTCCTTGTGGCAGAAGGTGCAGGACGTTTCCCTTTTGGGAAAAAGGCTCTGCCGAGAACGGACACGATGACATCTCCCATCTCTGGGAAAGCACAGATCCCAAGCGCTGCTGTGCCTATGAATAGGGTGCATGGGGAAGGTGAAGACCAGCAACAGCTTTCAGGGCTGGCCCCTCCCTTGTGGGAGAAGGAGCCGGACGTTTCTCTTTTGGGAAAAATGCTCTGCCAAGAAAGGACACGATCACATGTCCCGTTTCTGGGAAAGCACAGATCCCAAGCGTTTCTGTGCTTATTAATAGGCTGCCCAGGGAAGGTGAAGACCAGCAGCAGCTTTCAGGGCTGGCCCCTTCCTTGTGGCAGAGGGAGCCGGACGTTTCCCATTTGGGAAAAAGGCTCTGCCGAGAACGGACACGATGACATGTCCCGTCTCTGGGAAAGCAGAGATCTCTAGCGCTGCTGTGCTTTATTAATACGCTGCCCAGGGAAGGTGAAGACCAGCAGCAGCTTTCAGGGCTGGCCCCTTCCTTGTGGCAGAAGGAGCCGGACGTTTCCCTTTTGGGAAAAACTCTCTGCCGGGAAAGGACACGATCACATGTCCCGTCTCTGGGAAAGCACAGAATCCAAGCTCTGCGGTGCCTATGAATAGGGTTCCCAGGGAAGGTAAAGACCAGCAAGAGCTTTCAGGGCTGGCCCCTTCCTTGTGGGAGAAGGAGCCGGACGTTTCCCGTTTGGGAAAAATACTCTGCCGATAACGGACACGATGACATGTCCCGTCTCTGGGAAAGCAGAGATCGCAAGCGCTGCTGTGCCTATGTATAGGGTGCATGGGGAAGGTGAAGACCAGCAGCAGCTTTCAGGGCTGGCCCCTTCCTTGTGGGAGAAGGAGCCGGACGTTTCCCGTTTGGGAAAAAGGCTCTGCCGAGAAAGGACACGATGACATGTCCCGTCTCTGGGAAAGCACAAGTCCCAAGCGCTGCTGTGCCTATGAATAGGGTGCACGGGGAAGGTGAAGACCAGCAACAGCTTTCAGGGCTAGCACCTTCATTGTGGGAGAAGGAGCCGGACGTTTCGCATTTTGGAAAAAGGCTCTGCCGAGAAAGGACACGATGACATGTCCCGTCTCTGGGAAAGCACAGATCCCAAGCGTTGCGGTGCTTTTTAATAGGCTGCCCAGGGAAGGTGAAGACCAGCAACAGGTTTCTGGGCTAGCACCTTCACTGTGGGAGAAGGAGCCGGACGTTTCCCGTTTGGGAAAAAGGTTCTGCCGAGAACGGACACGATGACATGTCCCGTCTCTGGGAAAGCACAGATCCCAAGCGCTGCTGTGCCTGTGAATAGGGTGCCAAGGGAAGGTGAAGACCAGCAACAGCTTTCAGGGCTGGCCCCTTCCTTGTGGGAGAATGAGCCGGACGTTTCCGTTTGGGAAAAAGGCTCTGCCGAGAAAGGACATGATGACATGTCCCGTCTCTGGGAAAGCACAGATCCCTAGTGATGTTCTGCCTCTGAATATGCTGCCAAGGGAAGGTGAAGAGCAGCAACAGCTTTCAGGGCTGTCCCCTTCCTTGTGGCAGAAGGAGCCGGACGTTTCCCTTTTGGGAAAAAGGCTCTGCCGAGAACGGACACGATGACATGTCCCGTCTCTGGGAAAGCACAGGTCCCAAGCGCTGCTGTGCCTATGAGTAGGGTGCATGGGGAAGGTGAAGACCAGCAACAGCTTTCAGGGCTGGCCCCTTCCTTGTGGGAGAAGGAGCCGGACGTTTCCCGTTTGGGAAAAAGTCTCTGCTGAGAACGGACACGATGACATGTCCCGTCTCTGGGAAAGCACAGATCCCAAGCGTTGCTGTGCTTATTAATAGGCTGCCCAGGGAAGGTGAAGACCAGGGACAGCTTTCTGGGCTAGCAACTTCCTTGTGGGAGAAGGAGCCGGACTTTTCCCGTTTGGGAAAAAGGCTCTGCCGAGAAGGGACATGGTGACATGTCCCGTCTCTGGGAAAGCACAGATCCCTAGTGATGTTCTGCCTCTGAATATGCTGCCAAGGGAAGGTGAAGACCAGCAACAGCTTTCAGGGCTGGCCCCTTCATTGTGGGAGAAGGAGCCGGACGTTTCCCGTTTGGGAAAAATACTCTGCCGAGAATGGACAAGATGACATGTCCCGTCTCTGGGAAAGCACAGGTCCCAAGCGCTGCTGTGCCTATGAATAGGGTGCAAGGGAAGGTGAATACCAGCAACAGCTCTCTGGGCTAGCACCTTCATTGTGGGAGAAGGAGCCGGACGTTTCCCATTTTGGAAAAAGGCTCTGCCGAGAAAGGACACGATGACATTTCCCGTCTGTGGGAAAGCACAGGTCCCAAGCGTTGCTGTGCTTATTAATAGGCTGCCCAGGGAAGGAGAAGACCAGCAACAGCTTTCAGGGCTAGCACCTTCATTGTGGGTGAAGAAGCCGGAGGTTTCCCATTTTGGAAAAAGTCTCTGCCGAGAAAGGACACGATGACATGTCCCATCCCTGGGAAAGTACAGATCCCTAGTGATGTTCTACCTCTGAATATGCTGCCAAGGGAAGGTGAAGACCAGCAACAGCTTTCATGGCTGGCCCCTTCCTTGTGGCAGAAGGTGCAGGACGTTTCCCTTTTGGGAAAAAGGCTCTGCCGAGAACGGACACGATGACATCTCCCATCTCTGGGAAAGCACAGATCCCAAGCGCTGCTGTGCCTATGAATAGGGTGCATGGGGAAGGTGAAGACCAGCAACAGCTTTCAGGGCTGGCCCCTCCCTTGTGGGAGAAGGAGCCGGACGTTTCTCTTTTGGGAAAAAGGCTCTGCCAAGAAAGGACACGATCACATGTCCCGTTTCTGGGAAAGCACAGATCCCAAGCGTTTCTGTGCTTATTAATAGGCTGCCCAGGGAAGGTGAAGACCAGCAGCAGCTTTCAGGGCTGGCCCCTTCCTTGTGGCAGAGGGAGCCGGACGTTTCCCATTTGGGAAAAAGGCTCTGCCGAGAACGGACACGATGACATGTCCCGTCTCTGGGAAAGCAGAGATCTCTAGCGCTGCTGTGCTTTATTAATAGGCTGCCCAGGGAAGGTGAAGACCAGCAGCAGCTTTCAGGGCTGGCCCCTTCCTTGTGGCAGAAGGAGCCGGACGTTTCCCTTTTGGGAAAAACTCTCTGCCGAGAAAGGACACGATCACATGTCCCGTCTCTGGGAAAGCACAGAATCCAAGCTCTGCGGTGCCTATGAATAGGGTTCCCAGGGAAGGTAAAGACCAGCAAGAGCTTTCAGGGCTGGCCCCTTCCTTGTGGGAGAAGGAGCCGGACGTTTCCCGTTTGGGAAAAATACTCTGCCGATAACGGACACGATGACATGTCCCGTCTCTGGGAAAGCAGAGATCGCAAGCGCTGCTGTGCCTATGTATAGGGTGCATGGGGAAGGTGAAGACCAGCAGCAGCTTTCAGGGCTGGCCCCTTCCTTGTGGCAGAAGGAGCCGGACGTTTCCCGTTTGGGAAAAAGGCTCTGCCGAGAAAGGACACGATGACATGTCCCGTCTCTGGGAAAGCACAGGTCCCAAGCGCTGCTGTGCCTATGAATAGGGTGCACGGGGAAGGTGAAGACCAGCAACAGCTTTCAGGGCTAGCACCTTCATTGTGGGAGAAGGAGCCGGACGTTTCCCATTTTGGAAAAAGGCTCTGCCGAGAAAGGACACGATGACATGTCCCATCTCTGGGAAAGCACAGATCCCAAGCGTTGCGGTGCTTTTTAATAGGCTGCCCAGGGAAGGTGAAGACCAGCAACAGGTTTCTGGGCTAGCACCTTCACTGTGGGAGAAGGAGCCGGACGTTTCCCGTTTGGGAAAAAGGTTCTGCCGAGAACGGACACGATGACATGTCCCGTCTCTGGGAAAGCACAGATCCCAAGCGCTGCTGTGCCTGTGAATAGGGTGCCAAGGGAAGGTGAAGACCAGCAACAGCTTTCAGGGCTGGCCCCTTCCTTGTGGGAGAATGAGCCGGACGTTTCCCGTTTGGGAAAAAGGCTCTGCCGAGAAAGGACATGGTGACATGTCCCATCTCTGGGAAAGCACAGATCCCTAGTGATGTTCTGCCTCTGAATATGCTGCCAAGGGAAGGTGAAGAGCAGCAACAGCTTTCAGGGCTGTCCCCTTCCTTGTGGCAGAAGGAGCCGGACGTTTCCCTTTTGGGAAAAAGGCTCTGCCGAGAACGGACACGATGACATGTCCCGTCTCTGGGAAAGCACAGGTCCCAAGCGCTGCTGTGCCTATGAGTAGGGTGCATGGGGAAGGTGAAGACCAGCAACAGCTTTCAGGGCTGGCCCCTTCCTTGTGGGAGAAGGAGCCGGACGTTTCCCGTTTGGGAAAAAGTCTCTGCTGAGAACGGACACGATGACATGTCCCGTCTCTGGGAAAGCACAGATCCCAAGCGTTGCTGTGCTTATTAATAGGCTGCCCAGGGAAGGTGAAGACCAGGGACAGCTTTCTGGGCTAGCACCTTCCTTGTGGGAGAAGGAGCCGGACTTTTCCCGTTTGGGAAAAAGGCTCTGCCGAGAAGGGACATGGTGACATGTCCCGTCTCTGGGAAAGCACAGATCCCTAGTGATGTTCTGCCTCTGAATATGCTGCCAAGGGAAGGTGAAGACCAGCAACAGCTTTCACGGCTGGCCCCTTCCTTGTGGGAGAAGGAGCCGGACGTTTCCCGTTTGGGAAAAATACTCTGCCGAGAATGGACAAGATGACATGTCCCGTCTCTGGGAAAGCACAGGTCCCAAGCGCTGCTCTGCCTATGAATAGGGTGCATGGGGAAGGTGAAGACCAGCAACAGCTTTCAGGGCTGGCCCCTTCCTTGTGGGAGAAGGAGCCGGATGTTTCCCATTTCGAAAAAAGGCTCTGCTGAGAACGGACACGATGACATGTCCCGTCTCTGGGAAAGCACAGATCGCTAGCGTTTCTGTGCTTATTAATAGGCTGCCCAGGGAAGGTGAAGACCAGCAGCAGCTTTCAGGGCTGGCCCCTTCCTTGTGGCAGAAGGAGCCGGACGTTTCCCGTTTGGGAAAAGTACTCTGACGAGAACGGACACGATGACATGTCCCGTCTCTGGGAAAGCACAGATCCCAATTGCTACTGTGCTTCTGAATTGGCTGCCCAGGGAAGGTGAAGACCAGCAACAGCTTTTAGGGCTGGCCCCATCCTTGTGGGAGAAGGAGCCGGACGTTTCCTGTTTGGGAAAAAGATTCTGCCAATAACAGCCACGATGCCATGTCCCGTCTCTGGGAAAGCACAGATCCCAAGCGCTGCTGTGCCTGTGAATAGGGTGCATGGGGAAGGTGAAGACCAGCAACAGCTTTCAGGGCTGGCCCTTTCCCTGTGGGAGAAGGAGACGGACGTTTCCCTTTTGGGAAAAAGTCTCTGCCGAGAAAGTACACGATGACATGTCCCGTCTCTGAGAAAGCACAGAATCCAAGCTCTGCGGTGCCTATGAATAGGGTGCCCAGGGAAGGTAAAGACCAGCAAGAGCTTTCAGGGCTGGCCCCTTCCTTGTGGCAGAAGGAGCCGGACGTTTCCCGTTTGGGAAAAAGGCTCTGCCGAGAACGGACACGATGACATGTCCCGTGTCTGGGAAAGCACAGGTCCCAAGCGCTGCTGTGCCTATGAATAGGGTGCCCAGGGAAGGTGAAGACCAGCAACAGCTTTCAGGGCTAGGACCTTCATTGTGAGAGAAGGAGCCAGACGTTTCCCATTTTGGAAAAAGGCTCTGCCGAGAAAGGACACGATGACATGTACCGTCTCTGGGAAAGCAGAGATCCCAAGCGTTGCTGTGCTTTTTAATAGGCTGCCCAGGGAAGGTGAAGACCAGCAACAGCTTTCTGGGCTAGCACCTTCATTGTGGGAGAAGGAGCCGGACGTTTCCCGTTGGGGAAAAAGGCTCTGCCGAGAAAGGACATGATGACATGTCCCGTCTCTGGGAAAGCACAGATCCCTAGTGATGTTCTGCCTCTGAATATGCTGCCAAGGGAAGGTGAAGACCAGCAACAGCTTTCACGGCTGGCCCATTCCTTGTGGGAGAAGGAGCCGGACGTTTCCCCTTTGGGAAAAAGGCTCTGCCGAGAAAGGACACGATGACATGTCCCGTCTCTGGGAAAGCATACATCCCAATCGTTGCTGTGCCTCTGAATAGGCTGCCCAGGGAAGGAGAAGACCAGCAAGAGCTTTTAGTTCTGGCCCCTTCCTTGTGGGAGAAGGAGCCGGACGTTTCCCGTTTGGGAAAAAGATTCTGCCAATAACAGCCACGATGACATGTCCCGTCTCTGGGAAAGCACAGATCCCAAGCACTTCTGTGCCTGTGAATAGGGTGCCAAGGGAAGGTGAAGACCAGCAACAGCTTTCAGGGCTGGCCCCTTCCTTGTGGGAGAAGGAGCCGGACGTTTCCCATTTCGGAAAAAGCTCTGCCGAGAATGGACACGATGACATGTCCCGTCTCTGGGAAAGCACAGATCCCAAGCGTTGCTGTGCTTATTAATAGGCTGCCCAGGGAAGGTGAAGACCAGAAACAGCTCTCTGGGCTAGCACCTTCATTGCGGGAGTAGGAGCCGGACGTTTCCCGTTTGGGAAAAAGTCTCTGCCGAGAATGGACACGATGACATCTCCCGTCCCTGAGAAAGCACAGATCCCTAGAGTTTCTGTGCTTATTAATAGGCTGCCCAGGGAAGGTGAAGACCAGCAGCAGCTTACAGGGCTGGCCCCTTCCTTGTGGCAGAAGGAGCCGGACGTTTCCCGTTTGGGAAGAAAGCTCTGACGAGAAAGGACCCGATGACATCTCCCGTCCCTGAGAAAGCACAGTTCCCAAGCGCTGCTGTGCCTGTGAATAGGGTGCAAGGGAAGGTGAAGACCAGCAACAGCTTTCAGGGCTAGCACCTCCCTTGTGGGAGAAGGAGCCGGACGTTTCCCATTTGGGAAAAAGGCTCTGCCGAGAAAGGACACGATCACATGTCCCGTCCCTGAGAAAGCACAGAATCCAAGCTCTGCGGTGCCTATGAATAGGGTGCCCAGGGAAGGTAAAGACCAGCAACAGCTTTCAGGGCTGGCCCCTTCCTTGTGGCAGAAGTAGCCGGACGTTTCCCATTTAGGAAAAAGGCTCTGCCGAGAACGGACACGATGACATGTCCCATCTCTGGGAAAGCATAGATCCCAAGCGCTGCTGTGCTTATTAATAGGCTGCCCAGGGAAGGTGAAGACCAGCTGCAGCTTTCAGGGCTGGCCCCTTCCTTGTGGCAGAGGGAGCCGGACGTTTCCCTTTTGGGAAAAAGTCTCTGCCGAGAAAGGACACGATCACATCTCCCGTCCCTGAGAAAGCACAGAATCCAAGCTCTGCGGTGCCTATGAATAGGCTGCCCATGGAAGGTAAATACCAGCAACAGCTTTCAGGGCTGGCCCCTTCCATGTGGGAGAAGGAGCCGGACGTTTCCCATTTTCGAAAAAGGCTCTGCCGAGAAAGGACATGATGACATGTCCCGTCTCTGGGAAAGCACAGATCCCTAGTGATGTTCTGCCTCTGAATATGCTGCCAAGGGAAGGTGAAGACCAGCAACAGCTTTCAGGGCTGGCCCCTTCCTTATGGCAGAAGGAGCCGGACGTTTCCCGTTTGGGAAAAAGGGTCTGCCGAGAACGGACACGATGACATGTCCCGTCTCTGGGAAAGCACAGGTCCCAAGCGCTGCTCTGCCTATGAATAGGGTGCATGGGGAAGGTGAAGACCAGCAGCAGCTTTCAGGGCTGGCCCCTTCCTTTGTGGCAGAGGGAGCCGGACGTTTCCCATTTGGGAAAAAGGCTCTGCCGAGAACGGACACGATGACATGTCCCGTCTCTGGGAAAGCACAGATCGCAAGCGCTGCTGTGCCTATGTATAGGGTGCATGGGGAAGGTGAAGACCAGCAGCAGCTTTCAGGGCTGGCCCCTTCCTTGTGGCAGAAGGAGCCGGACGTTTCCCGTTTGGGAAAAAGGCTCTGCCGAGAAAGGACACGATGACATGTCCCGTCTCTGGGAAAGCACAGGTCCCAAGCGTTGCTGTGCCTATGAATAGGGTGCACGGGGAAGATGAAGACCAGCAACAGATTTCAGGGCTAGCACCTTCATTGTGGGAGAAGGAGCCGGACGTTTCCCATTTTGGAAAAAGGCTCTGCCGAGAAAGGACACGATGACATGTCCCATCTCTGGGAAAGCACAGATCCCAAGCGTTGCTGTGCTTATTAATAGGCTGCCCAGGGAAGGTGAAGACCAGCAACAGGTTTCTGGGCTAGCACCTTCGCTGTGGGAGAAGGAGCCGGACGTTTCCCGTTTGGGAAAAAGGTTCTGCCGAGAAAGGACACGATGACATGTCCCGTCTCTGGGAAAGCACAGATCCCAAGCGCTGCTGTGCCTGTGAATAGGGTGCCAAGGGAAGGTGAAGACCAGCAACAGCTTTCAGGTCTGGCCCCTTCCTTGTGGGAGAATGAGCCGGACGTTTCCCGTTTGGGAAAAAGGCTCTGCCGAGAAAGGACATGATGACATGTCCCGTCTCTGGGAAAGCACAGATCCCTAGTGATGTTCTGCCTCTGAATATGCTGCCAAGGGAAGGTGAAGACCAGCAACAGCTTTCTGGGCTAGCACCTTCCTTGTGGGAGAAGGAGCCGGATGTTTCCCTTTTGGGAAAAAGGCTCTGCCGAGAACGGACACGATGACATGTCCCGTCTCTGGGAAAGCACAGGTCCCAAGCGCTGCTGTGCCTATGAGTAGGGTGCATGGGGAAGGTGAAGACCAGCAACAGCTTTCAGGGCTGGCCCCTTCCTTGTGGGAGAAGGAGCCGGACGTTTCCCGTTTGGGAAAAAGTCTCTGCTGAGAACGGACACGATGACATGTCCCGTCTCTGGGAAAGCACAGGTCCCAAGCGTTGCTATGCTTATTAATAGCCTGCCCAGGGAAGGTGAAGACCAGCAACAACTTTTAGGGCTGGCCCCTTCCTTGTGGCAGAAGGAATCGGACGTTTCCCGTTTGGGAAGAAAGCTCTGCCGAGAAAGGACACGATGACATCTCCCGTCCCTGAGAAAGCACAGATCCGAAGCGTTGCTGTGCTTATTAATAGGCTGCTCAGGGAAGGTGAAGACCAGGGACAGCTTTCTGGGCTAGCACCTTCCTTGTGGGAGAAGGAGCCGGACGTTTCCCGTTTGGGAAAAAGGCTCTGCCGAGAAAGGACATGCTGACATGTCCCGTCTCTGGGAAAGCACAGGTCCCTAGTGATGTTCTGCCTCTGAATATGCTGCCAAGGGAAGGTGAAGACCAGCAACAGCTTTCAGGGCTGGCCCCTTCCTTGTGGCAGAAGGAGCTGGACGTTTCCCTTTTGGGAAAAAGGCTCTGCTGAGAACAGACACGATGACATGTCCCGTCTCTGGGAAAGCACAGATCCCAATTGCTACTGTGCTTCTGAATAGGCTGCCCAGGGAAGGTGAAGACCAGCAACAGCTTTTAGGGCTGGCCCCTTCCTTGTGGGAGAAGGAGCCGGACGTTTCCCGTTTGGGAAAAAGATTCTGCCAATAACAGCCACGATGACATGTCCCGTCTCTGGGAAAGCACAGGTCCCAAGCGCTGCTGTGCCTGTGAATAGGGTGCACGGGGAAGGTGAAGACTAGAAACAGCTTTCAGGGCTGGCCCTTTCCCTGTGGGAGAAGGAGACGAACGTTTACCTTTTGGGAAAAAGTCTCTGCCGAGAAAGTACACGATGACATGTCCCGTCTCTGGGAAAGCACAGAATCCAAGCTCTGCGGTGCCTATGAATAGGGTGCCCAGGGAAGGTAAAGACCAGCAAGAGCTTTCAGGGCTGGCCCCTTCCTTGTGGCAGAAGGAGCCGGATGTTTCCCTTTTGGGAAAAAGGCTCTGCCGAGAACGGACACGATGACATGTCCCGTCTCTGGGAAAGCACAGGTCCCAAGCGCTGCTGTGCCTATGAATAGGGTGCATGGGGAAGGTGAAGACCAGCAACAGCTTTCAGGGCTAGCACCTTCATTGTGAGAGAAGGAGCCGGACGTTTCCCATTTTGGAAAAAGGCTCTGCCGAGAAAGGACACGATGACATGTACCGTCTCTGGGAAAGCAGAGATCCCAAGCGTTGCTGTGCTTTTTAATAGGCTGCCCAGGGAAGGTGAAGACCAGCAACAGCTCTCTGGGCTAGCACCTTCCTTGTGGGAGAAGGAGCCGGACGTTTCCCGTTGGGGAAAAAGGCTCTGCCGAGAAAGGACATGCTGACATGTCCCGTCTCTGGGAAAGCACAGATCCCTAGTGATGTTCTGCCTCTGAATATGCTGCCAAGGGAAGGTGAAGACCAGCAACAGCTTTCAGGGCTGGCCCCTTCCTTGTGGGAGAAGGAGCCGGACGTTTCCCGTTTGGGAAAAATACTCTGCCGAGAACGGACAAGATGACATGTCCCGTCTCTGGGAAAGCATAGATCCCAATCGTTGCTGTGCCTCTGAATAGGCTGCCCAGGGAAGGCGAAGACCAGCAAGAGCTTTTAGGGCTGCCCCCTTCCTTGTGGGAGAAGGAGCCAGACGTTTCCTGTTTGGGAAAAAAGCTCTGCCGAGATAGGACACGATGACATCTCCCGTCCCTGGGAAAGCACAGGTTCCAAGCGCTGCTGTGCCTGTGAATACGGTGCACGGGGAAGGTGAAGACCAGCAACAGCTTTCTGGGCTAGCACCTTCCTTGTGGGAGAAGGAGCCGGACGTTTCCCGTTTGGGAAAAACGCTCTGCCGAGAACAGACACGATGACATGTCCCGTGTCTGGGAAAGCACAGGTCCCAAGCGCTGCTGTGCCTATGAATAGGGTGCATGGGGAAGGTGAAGACCAGCAACAGCTTTCAGGGCTGGCCCCTTCCTTGTGGGAGAAGGAGCAGGACGTTTCCCGTTTGGGAAAAAGTCTCTGCTGAGAACGGACACGATGACATGTCCCGTCTCTGGGAAAGCACAGGTCCCAAGCGTTGCTATGCTTATTAATAGCCTGCCCAGGGAAGGTGAAGACCAGCAACAACTTTTAGGGCTGGCCCCTTCCTTGTGGCAGAAGGAATCGGACGTTTCCCGTTTGGGAAGAAAGCTCTGCCGAGAAAGGACACGATGACATCTCCCGTCCCTGAGAAAGCACAGATCCGAAGCGTTGCTGTGCTTATTAATAGGCTGCTCAGGGAAGGTGAAGACCAGGGACAGCTTTCTGGGCTAGCACCTTCCTTGTGGGAGAAGGAGCCGGACGTTTCCCGTTTGGGAAAAAGGCTCTGCCGAGAAAGGACATGCTGACATGTCCCGTCTCTGGGAAAGCACAGGTCCCTAGTGATGTTCTGCCTCTGAATATGCTGCCAAGGGAAGGTGAAGACCAGCAACAGCTTTCAGGGCTGGCCCCTTCCTTGTGGCAGAAGGAGCTGGACGTTTCCCTTTTGGGAAAAAGGCTCTGCTGAGAACAGACACGATGACATGTCCCGTCTCTGGGAAAGCACAGGTCCCAAGCGCTGCTCTGCCTATGAATAGGGTGCATGGGGAAGGTGAAGACCAGCAACAGCTTTCAGGGCTGGCCCCTTCCTTGTGGGAGAAGGAGACGGATGTTTCCCATTTCGAAAAAAGGCTCTGCCGAGAACGGACACGATGACATGTCCCGTCTCTGGGAAAGCACAGATCCCTAGCGTTTCTGTGCTTATTAATAGGCTGCCCAGGGAAGGTGAAGACCAGCAGCAGCTTTCAGGGCTGGCCCCTTCCTTGTGGCAGAAGGAGCCGGACGTTTCCCGTTTGGGAAAAGTACTCTGACGAAAACGGACACGATGACATGTCCCGTCTCTGGGAAAGCAGAGATCCCAATTGCTACTGTGCTTCTGAATAGGCTGCTCAGGGAAGGTGAAGACCAGCAAGAGCTTTTAGGGCTGGTCCCTTCCTTGTGGGAGAAGGAGCCGGACGTTTCCCGTTTGGGAAAAAGATTCTGCCAATAACAGCCACGATGACATGTCCCGTCTCTGGGAAAGCACAGATCCCAAGCGCTGCTGTGCCTGTGAATAGGGTGCATGGGGAAGGTGAAGACCAGCAACAGCTTTCAGGGCTGGCCCTTTCCCTGTGGGAGAACGAGACGGACGTTTCCCTTTTGGGAAAAAGTCTCTGCCGAGAAAGTACACGATGATATATCCCGTCTCTGAGAAAGCACAGAATCCAAGCTCTGGGGTGCCTATGAATAGGGTGCCCAGGGAAGGTAAAGACCAGCAAGAGCTTTCAGGGCTGGCCCCTTCCTTGTGGCAGAAGGAGCCGGACGTTTCCCTTTTGGGAAAAAGGCTCTGCCGAGAACGGACACGATGACATGTCCCGTGTCTGGGAAAGCACAGGGCCCAAGCGCTGCTGTGCCTATGAATAGGGTGCATGGGGAAGGTGAAGACCAGCAACAGCTTTCAGGGCTAGCACTTTCATTGTGAGAGAAGGAGCCGGACGTTTCCCATTTTGGAAAAAGGCTCTGCCGAGAAAGGACACGATGACATGTCCCGTCTCTGGGAAAGCAGAGATCCCAAGCGTTGCTGTGCTTTTAATAGGCTGCCCAGGGAAGGTGAAGACCAGCAACAGCTTTCAGGGCTGGCCCCTTCTTTTGTGGGAGAAGGAGCCGGACGTTTCCCTTTTGGGAAAAATACTCTGCCGAGAACGGACAAGATGACATGTCCCGTCTCTGGGAAAGCACAGGTCCCAAGCGCTGCTGTGCCTATGAATAGGGTGCATGGGGAAGGTGAAGACCAGCAACAGCTTTCAGGGCTGGCCCCTTCTTTTGTGGGAGAAGGAGCCGGACGTTTCCCGTTTGGGAAAAATACTCTGCCGAGAACGGACAAGATGACATGTCCCGTCTCTGGGAAAGCACAGGTCCCAAGCGCTGCTGTGCCTATGAATAGGGTGCATGGGGAAGGTGAAGACCAGCAACAGCTTTCAGGGCTGGCCCCTTCCTTGTGGGAGAAGGAGCCGGATGTTTCCCATTTCGGAAAAAGGCTCTGCCGAGATAGGACACGATGACATGTCCCGTCTCTGGGAAAGCACAGATCCCTAGCGTTTCTGTGCTTATTAATAGGCTGCCCAGGGAAGGTGAAGACCAGCAGCAGCTTTCAGGGCTGGCCCCTTCCTTGTGGCAGAAGGAGCCGGACGTTTCCCGTTTGGGAAAAGTACTCTGACGAGAACGGACACGATGACATGTCCCGTCTCTGGGAAAGCACAGATATCAATTGCTACTGTGCTTCTGAATTGGCTGCCCAGGGAAGGTGAAGACCAGCAACAGCTTTCAGGGCTGGCCCCTTCCTTGTGGGAGAAGGAGCCGGACGTTTCCCGTTTGGGAAAAATACTCTGCCGAGAACGGACAAGATGACATGTCCCGTCTCTGGGAAAGCATAGATCCCAATCGTTGCTGTGCCTCTGAATAGGCTGCCCAGGGAAGGCGAAGACCAGCAAGAGCTTTTAGGGATGCCCCCTTCCTTGTGGGAGAAGGAGCCAGACGTTTCCTGTTTGGGAAAAAAGCTCTGCCGAGATAGGACACGATGACATCTCCCGTCCCTGGGAAAGCACAGGTTCCAAGCGCTGCTGTGCCTGTGAATACGGTGCCCAGGGAAGGTGAAGACCAGCAACAGCTCTCTGGGCTAGCACCTTCCTTGTGGGAGAAGGAGCCGGACGTTTCCCTTTTGGGAAAAAGTCTCTGCCGAGAAAGGACACGATGACATGTCCCGTCTCTGGGAAAGCACAGAATCCAAGCTCTGCGGTGCCTATGAATAGGGTGCCCAGGGAAGGTAAAGACCAGCAACAGCTTTCAGGGCTGGCCCCTTCCTTGTGGCAGAAGGAGCCGGACGTTTCCCGTTTTGGAAAAAGGCTCTGCCGAGAACAGACACGATGACATGTCCCGTGTCTGGGAAAGCACAGGTCCCAAGCTCTGCTGTGCCTATGAATAGGGTGCATGGGGAAGGTGAAGACCAGCAACAGCTTTCAGGGCTGGCCCCTTCATTGTGAGAGAAGGAGCCGGACGTTTCCCATTTTGGAAAAATACTCTGCCGAGAACGGACACGATGACATCTCCCGTCCCTGGGAAAGCACAAATCCCAAGCGCTGCTGTGCCTGTGAATAGGGTGCACGGGGAAGGTGAAGACCAGCAACAGCTTTCTGGGCTAGCACCTTCATTGTGGGAGAAGGAGCCGGACGTTTCCCGTTTGGGAAAAAAGCTCTGCCGAGAAAGGACACGATGACATGTCCCGTCTCTGGGAAAGCACAAACCCCTAGCGTTTCTGTGCTTATTAATAGGCTACCCAGGGAAGGTGAAGACCAGCAACAGCTCTCTGGGCTAGCAACTTCCTTGTGGCAGAAGGAGCCGGACGTTTCCCGTTTGGGAAAAAGGTTCTGCCGAGAAAGGACACGATGACATGTCCCGTCTCTGGGAAAGCACAGATCCCTAGTGATGTTCTGCCTCTGAATATGCTGCCAAGGGAAGGTGAAGACCAGCAACAGCTTTCAGGGCTGGCCCCTTCCTTGTGGCAGAAGGAGCCGGAAGTTTCCCGTTTGGGAAAAAGGCTCTGCCGAGAAAGGACACGATGACATGTCCCGTCTCTGGGAAAGCACAGGTCCCAAGCGCTGCTGTGCCTATGAATAGGCTGCATGGGGAAGGTGAAGACCAGCAACAGCTTTCAGGGCTGGCCCCTTCCTTTTGGCAGAAGGAGCCGGACGTTTCCCGTTTGGGAAAAAGGTTCTGCCGAGAAAGGACACAATGACATGTCCCGTCTCTGGGAAAGCAGAGATCCCAAGCGCTGCTGTGCCTGTGAATAGGGTGCCAAGGGAAGGTGAAGACCAGCAACAGCTTTCAGGGCTAGCACCTTCATTGTGGGAGAAGGAGCCGAACGTTTCCCGTTTGGAAAAAAGGCTCTGCCGAGAAAGGACATGATGACATGTCCCGTCTCTGGGAAAGCATAGATCCCAGTCGTTGCTGTGCCTCTGAATAGGCTGCCCAGGGAAGGCGAAGACCAGCAAGAGCTTTTAGGGCTGGCCCCTTCCTTGTGGGAGAAGGAGCCAGACGTTTCCCGTTTGGGAAAAAGTCTCTGCCGAGAACGGACACGATGACATGTCCCGTCTCTGGGAAAGCACAGCTCCCAAGCGTTGCTGTGCTTATTAATAGGCTGCCCAGGGAAGGTGAAGACCAGCAACAACTTTTAGGGCTGCCCCCTTCCTTGTGGCAGAAGGAGCCGGACGTTTCCCGTTTGGGAAAAGTACTCTGACGAGAACGGACACGATGACATGTCCCGTCTCTGGGAAAGCACAGATCCCAAGCGTTGCTGTGGCTATTAATAGGATGCCCAGGGAAGGTGAAGAGCAGCAACAGCTTTCAGGGCTGGCCCCTTCCTTGTGGCAGAAGGAGCCGGACGTTTCCCGTTTGGGAAAAAGATTCTGCCAATAACAGCCACGATGACATGTACCGTCTCTGGGAAAGCACAGATCCCAAGCGTTGCTGTGCTTTTTAATAGGCTGCCCAGGGAAGGTGAAGACCAGCAACAGCTTTCTGGGCTAGCACCTTCATTGTGGGAGAAGGAGCCGGACGTTTCCCGTTGGGGAAAAAGGCTCTGCCGAGAAAGGACATGATGACATGTCCCGTCTCTGGGAAAGCACAGATCCCTAGTGATGTTCTGCCTCTGAATATGCTGCCAAGGGAAGGTGAAGACCAGCAACAGCTTTCAGGGCTGGCCCCTTCCTTGTGGCAGAAGGAGCCGGACTTTTCCCGTTTGGGAAAAATAATCTGCCGAGAACGGACAAGATGACATGTCCCGTCTCTGGGAAAGCATAGATCCCAATCGTTGCTATGCCTCTGAATAGGCTGCCCAGGGAAGGCGAAGACCAGCAAGAGCTTTTAGGGCTGCCCTCTTCATTGTGGGAGAAGGAGCCAGACGTTTCCTGTTTGGGAAAAAAGCTCTGCCGAGAACGGACACGATGACATCTCCCGTCCCTGGGAAAGCACAGGTTCCAAGCGCTGCTGTGCCTGTGAATAGGGTGCACGGGGAAGGTGAAGACCAGCAACAGCTTTCTGGGCTAGCACCTTCCTTGTGGGAGAAGGAGGCGGACGTTTCCCGTTTGGGAAAAAGGCTCTGCCGAGAAAGGACACGGTGACATGTACCGTCTCTGGGAAAGCACAGATCCCAAGCATTGCTGTGCTTATTAATAGCCTGCCCAGGGAAGGTGAAGACCAGCAACAGATCTCTGGGCTAGCACCTTCCTTGTGGGAGAAGGAGCCGGACGTTTCCCTTTTGGGAAAAAGTCTCTGCCGAGAAAGGACACGATGACATGTCCCGTCTCTGGGAAAGCACAGGTCCCAAGCGTTGCTATGCTTATTAATAGCCTGCCCAGGGAAGGTGAAGACCAGCAACAACTTTTAGGGCTGGCCCCTTCCTTGTGGGAGAAGGAGCTGGACGTTTCCCGTTTGGGAAGAAAGCTCTGCCGAGAAAGGACACGATGACATCTCCCGTCCCTGTGAAAGCACAGATCCGAAGCGCTGCTGTGCCTGTGAATAGGGTGCACGGGGAAGCTGAAGACCAGCAACAGCTTTCAGGGCTGGCCCCTTCCTTGTGGGAGAAGGAGCCGGACGTTTCCCATTTTGGAAAAATGCTCTGCCGAGAAAGGACACGATGACATGTACCGTCTCTGGGAAAGCACAGATCCCAAGCGTTGCTGTGCTCATTAATAGGCTGCTCAGGGAAGGTGAAGACCAGGGACAGCTTTCTGGGCTAGCACCTTCCTTGTGGGAGAAGGAGCCGGACGTTTCCCGTTTGGGAAAAAGGCTCTGCCGAGAAAGGACATGGTGACATGTCCCGTCTCTAGGAAAGCACAGGTCCCTAGTGATGTTCTGCCTCTGAATATGCTGCCAAGGGAAGGTGAAGACCAGCAACAGCTTTCAGGGCTGGCCCCTTCCTTGTGGCAGAAGGAGCTGGACGTTTCCCTTTTGGGAAAAAGGCTCTGCTGAGAACAGACACGATGACATGTCCCGTCTCTGGGAAAGCACAGGTCCCAAGCGCTGCTCTGCCTATAAATAGGGTGCATGGGGAAGGTGAAGACCAGCAACAGCTTTCAGGGCTGGCCCCTTCCTTGTGGGAGAAGGAGCCGGATGTTTCCCATTTCGGAAAAAGGCTCTGCCGAGAACGGACACGATGACATGTCCCGTCTCTGGGAAAGCATAGATCCCTAGCGTTTCTGTGCTTATTAATAGGCTGCCCAGGGAAGGTGAAGACCAGCAGCAGCTTTCAGGGCTGGCCCCTTCCTTGTGGCAGAAGGAGCCGGACGTTTCCCGTTTGGGAAAAAGGTTCTGCCGAGAAAGGACATGATGACATGTCCCGTCTCTGGGAAAGCACAGATCCCAAGCGCTGCTGTGCCTGTGAATAGGGTGCCAAGGGAAGGTGAAGACCAGCAACAGCTTTCAGGGCTAGCACCTTCATTGTGGGAGAATGAGCCGGACGTTTCCCGTTTGGGAAAAAGGCTCTGCCGAGAAAGGACATGATGACATGTCCCGTCTCTGGGAAAGCACAGATCCCTAGTGATGTTCTGCCTCTGAATATGCTGCCAAGGGAAGGTGAAGACCAGCAATAGCTTTCAGGGCTGGCCCCTTCCTTGTGGCAGAAGGAGCCGGACGTTTCCCGTTTGAGAAAAAGGCTCTGCCGAGAATGGACACGATGACATGTCCCGTCTCTGGGAAAGCACAGAGCCCAACCGCTGCTGTGCCTATGAATAGTGTGCACGGGGAAGGTGAAGACCAGCAACAACTTTTAGGGCTGGCCCCTTCCTTGTGGGAGAAGGAGCCGGACGTTTCCCGTTTGGGAAAAAGGCTCTGCCGAGAAAGGACACGATGACATGTACCTTCTCTGGGAAAGCACAGATCCCAAGCGTTGCTGTGCTTATTAATAGGCTGCCCAGGGAAGGTGAAGACCAGCAACAGCTTTCAGGGCTGGCCCCTTCCTTGTGGCAGAAGGAGCCGGACGTTTCCCTTTTGGGAAAAAGGCTCTGCCGAGAACGGACACGATGACATGTCCCGTATCTGGGAAAGCACAGATCCCAAGCGCTGCTGTGCATATGAATAGAGTGCATGGGGAAGGTGAAGACCAGCAACAACTTTTAGGGCTGGCCCCTTCCTTGTGGGAGAAGGAGGCGGATGTTTCCCGTTTGGGAAAAAAGCTCTGCCGAGAAAGGACACGATGACATCTCCCATCCCTGGGAAAGCACAGATCCCAAGCGCTGCTGTGCCTGTGAATAGGGTGCACGGGGAAGGCGAAGACCAGCAAGATCTTTTAGGGCTGGCCCCTTCCTTGTGGCAGAAGGAGCCAGACTTTTCCCTTTTGGGAAAAAGGCTCTGCCGAGAACGGACACGATGACATGTCCCGTCTCTGGGAAAGCACAGGTCCCAAGCGTTGCTGTGCTTATTAATAGCCTGCCCAGGGAAGGTGAAGACCAGCAACAACTTTTAGGGCTGGCCCCTTCCTTGTGGGAGAAGGAGCCAGACGTTTCCCGTTTGGGAAGAAAGCTCTGCCGAGAAAGGACACGATGACATCTCCCGTCCCTGAGAAAGCACAGGTCCGAAGCGCTGCTGTGCCTGTGAATAGGCTGCACGGGGAAGGTGAAGACCAGCAACAGCTTTCAGGGCTGGCCCCTTCCATGTGGCAGAAGGAGCCGGACGTTTCCCATTTGGGAAAAAGGCTCTGCCGAGAAAGGACACGATGACATGTCCCGTCTCTGGGAAAGCACAGATCCCAAGCGTTGCTGTTCTTATTAATAGGCTGCCCAGGGAAGGTGAAGACCAGGGACAGCTTTCAGGGCTAGCACCTTCATTGTGGGAGAAGGAGCCGGACGTTTCCCGTTTGGGAAAAAGGCTCTGCTGAGAAAGGACATGGTGACATGTCCCGTCTCTGGGAAAGCACAGATCCCTAGTGATGTTCTGCCTCTGAATATGCTGCCAAGGGAAGGTGAAGACCAGCAATAGCTTTCAGGGCTGGCCCCTTCCTTCTGCCAGAAGGAGCCGGACGTTTCCCGTTTGGGAAAAAGGCTCTGACGAGAACGGACACGATGACATGTCCCGTCTCTGGGAAAGCATAGATCCCAATCGTTACTGTGCCTCTGAATAGGCTGCCCAGGGAAGGCAAAGACCAGCAAGAGCTTTTAGGGCTGGCCCCTTCCTTGTGGCAAAAGGAGCCAGACGTTTCCCATTTGGGAAAAAGTCTCTGCCGAGAACGGACACGATGACATGTCCCGTCTCTGGGAAAGCACAGAGCCCAACCGCTGCTGTGCCTATGAATAGGGTGCACGGGGAAGGTGAAGACCAGCAACAACTTTTAGGGCTGGCCCCTTCCTTGTGGGAGAAGGAGACGGATGTTTCCCATTTGGGAAAAAAGCTCTGCCGAGAAAGGACACGATGACATCTCCCGTCCCTGGGAAAGCACAGATCCCAAGCGCTGCTGTGCCTGTGAATAGGGTGCACGGGGAAGGTGAAGACCAGCAACAGCTTTCTGGGCTAGCACCTTCATTATGGGAGAAGGAGCCGGACGTTTCCCGTTGGGGAAAAAGGCTCTGCCGAGAAAGGACATGATGACATGTCCCGTCTCTGGGAAAGCACAGATCCCTAGTGATGTTCTGCCTCTGAATATGCTGCCAAGGGAAGGTGAAGACCAGCAACAGCTTTCAGGGCTGGCCCCTTCCTTGTGGGAGAAGGAGCCGGACGTTTCCCGTTTGGGAAAAATACTCTGCCGAGAACGGACACGATGACATGTCCCGTCTCTGGGAAAGCATACATCCCAATCGTTGCTGTGCCTCTGAATAGGCTGCCCAGGGAAGGCGAAGACCAGCAAGAGCTTTTAGGGCTGGCCCCTTCCTTGTGGCAGAAGGAGACAGACGTTTCCCTTTTGGGAAAAAGTCTCTGCCGAGAACGGACACGATGACATGTCCCGTCTCTGGGAAAGCACAGGTCCCAAGCGTTGCTGTGCTTATTAATAGCCTGCCCAGGGAAGGTGAAGACCAGAAACAACTTTTAGGGCTGGCCCCTTCCTTGTGGGAGAAGGAGCCGGACGTTTCCCGTTTGGGAAGAAAGCTCTGCCGAGAAAGGACACGATGACATCTCCCGTCCCTGAGAAAGCACAGATCCGAAGCGCTGCTGTGCCTGTGAATAGGGTGCACGGGGAAGGTGAAGACCAGCAACAGCTTTCAGGGCTGGCCCCTTCCATGTGGCAGAAGGAGCCGGACGTTTCCCATTTGGGAAAAAGGCTCTACCGAGAAAGGACACGATGACATGTACCGTCTCTGGGAAAGCACAGATCCCAAGCGTTGCTGTGCTTATTAATAGGCTGCCCAGGGAAGGTGAAGACCAGGGACAGCTTTCAGGGCTAGCACCTTCATTGTGGCAGAAGGAGCCGGACGTTTCCCGTTTGGGAAAAATACTCTGCCGAGAACGGACACGATGACATGTCCCGTCTCTGGGAAAGCATACATCCCAATCGTTGCTGTGCCTCTGAATAGGCTGCCCAGGGAAGGCGAAGACCAGCAAGAGCTTTTAGGGCTGGCCCCTTCCTTGTGGCAGAAGGAGCCAGACGTTTCCCTTTTGGGAAAAAGTCTCTGCCGAGAACGGACACGATGACATGTCCCGTCTCTGGGAAAGCACAGGTCCCAAGCGTTGCTGTGCTTATTAATAGCCTGCCCAGGGAAGGTGAAGACCAGCAACAACTTTTAGGGCTGGCCCCTTCCTTGTGGGAGAAGGAGCCGGACGTTTCCCGTTTGGGAAGAAAGCTCTGCCGAGAACGGACACGATGACATCTCCCGTCCCTGATAAAGCACAGATCCGAAGCGCTGCTGTGCCTGTGAATAGGGTGCACGGGGAAGGTGAAGACCAGCAACAGCTTTCAGGGCTGGCCCCTTCCATGTGGCAGAAGGAGCCGGACGTTTCCCATTTGGGAAAAAGGCTCTACCGAGAAAGGACACGATGACATGTACCGTCTCTGGGAAAGCACAGATCCCAAGCGTTGCTGTGCTTATTAATAGGCTGCCCAGGGAAGGTGAAGACCAGGGACAGCTTTCAGGGCTAGCACCTTCATTGTGGCAGAAGGAGCCGGACGTTTCCCGTTTGGGAAAAAGGTTCTGCCGAGAAAGGACACGATGACATGTCCCGTCTCTGGGAAAGCACAGATCCCAAGCGCTGCTGTGCCTGTGAATAGGGTGCCAAGGGAAGGTGAAGACCAGCAACAGCTTTCAGGGCTAGCACCTTCATTGTGGGAGAATGAGCCGGACGTTTCCCGTTTGGGAAAAAGGCTCTGCCGATAAAGGACATGATGACATGTCCCGTCTCTGGGAAAGCACAGATCCCTAGTGATGTTCTGCCTCTGAATATGCTGCCAAGGGAAGGTGAAGACCAGCAATAGCTTACAGGGCTGGCCCCTTCCTTGTGGCAGAAGGAGCCGGACGTTTCCCGTTTGGGAAAAAGGCTCTGCCGAGAACGGACACGATGACATGTCCCGTCTCTGGGAAAGCACAGAGCCCAACCGCTGCTGTGCCTATAAATAGTGTGCACGGGGAAGGTGAAGACCAGAAACAACTTTTAGGGCTGGCCCCTTCCTTGTGGGAGAAGGAGCCGGACGTTTCCCGTTTGGGAAGAAAGCTCTGCCGAGAAAGGACACGATGACATCTCCCGTCCCTGAGAAAGCACAGATCCGAAGCGCTGCTGTGCCTGTGAATAGGGTGCACGGGGAAGGTGAAGACCAGCAACAGCTTTCAGGGCTGGCCCCTTCCATGTGGCAGAAGGAGCCGGACGTTTCCCATTTGGGAAAAAGGCTCTACCGAGAAAGGACACGATGACATGTACCGTCTCTGGGAAAGCACAGATCCCAAGCGTTGCTGTGCTTATTAATAGGCTGCCCAGGGAAGGTGAAGACCAGGGACAGCTTTCAGGGCTAGCACCTTCATTGTGGCAGAAGGAGCCGGACGTTTCCCGTTTGGGAAAAATACTCTGCCGAGAACGGACACGATGACATGTCCCGTCTCTGGGAAAGCATACATCCCAATCGTTGCTGTGCCTCTGAATAGGCTGCCCAGGGAAGGCGAAGACCAGCAAGAGCTTTTAGGGCTGGCCCCTTCCTTGTGGCAGAAGGAGCCAGACGTTTCCCTTTTGGGAAAAAGTCTCTGCCGAGAACGGACACGATGACATGTCCCGTCTCTGGGAAAGCACAGGTCCCAAGCGTTGCTGTGCTTATTAATAGCCTGCCCAGGGAAGGTGAAGACCAGCAACAGCTTTCAGGGCTGGCCCCTTCCTTGTGGGAGAAGGAGCCGGACGTTTCCCGTTTGGGAAGAAAGCTCTGCCGAGAACGGACACGATGACATCTCCCGTCCCTGAGAAAGCACAGATCCGAAGCGCTGCTGTGCCTGTGAACAGGGTGCACGGGGAAGGTGAAGACCAGCAACAGCTTTCAGGGCTGGCCCCTTCCATGTGGCAGAAGGAGCCGGACGTTTCCCATTTGGGAAAAAGGCTCTACCGAGAAAGGACACGATGACATGTACCGTCTCTGGGAAAGCACAGATCCCAAGCGTTGCTGTGCTTATTAATAGGCTGCCCAGGGAAGGTGAAGACCAGGGACAGCTTTCAGGGCTAGCACCTTCATTGTGGCAGAAGGAGCCGGACGTTTCCCGTTTGGGAAAAAGGTTCTGCCGAGAAAGGACACGATGACATGTCCCGTCTCTGGGAAAGCACAGATCCCAAGCGCTGCTGTGCCTGTGAATAGGGTGCCAAGGGAAGGTGAAGACCAGCAACAGCTTTCAGGGCTAGCACCTTCATTGTGGGAGAATGAGCCGGACGTTTCCCGTTTGGGAAAAAGGCTCTGCCGAGAAAGGACATGATGACATGTCCCGTCTCTGGGAAAGCACAGATCCCTAGTGATGTTCTGCCTCTGAATATGCTGCCAAGGGAAGGTGAAGACCAGCAATAGCTTTCAGGGCTGGCCCCTTCCTTGTGGCAGAAGGAGCCGGACGTTTCCCGTTTGGGAAAAAGGCTCTGCCGAGAACGGACACGATGACATGTCCCGTCTCTGGGAAAGCACAGAGCACAACCGCTGCTGTGCCTATGAATAGGGTGCACGGGGAAGGTGAAGACCAGCAACAACTTTTAGGGCTGGCCCCTTCCTTGTGGGAGAAGGAGACGGATGTTTCCCTTTTGGGAAAAATGCTCTGCCGAGAAAGGACACGATGACATCTCCCGTCCCTGGGAAAGCACAGATCCCAAGCGCTGCTGTGCCTGTGAATAGGGTGCACGGGGAAGGTGAAGACCAGCAACAGCTTTCTGGGCTAGCACCTTCATTATGGGAGAAGGAGCCGGACGTTTCCCGTTGGGGAAAAAGGCTCTGCCGAGAAAGGACATGATGACATGTCCCGTCTCTGGGAAAGCACAGATCCCTAGTGATGTTCTGCCTCTGAATATGCTGCCAACGGAAGGTGAAGACCAGCAACAGCTTTCAGGGCTGGCCCCTTCATTGTGGGAGAAGGAGCCGGATGTTTCCCATTTCGGAAAAATACTCTGCCGAGAACGGACAAGATGACATGTCCCGTCTCTGGGAAAGCATACATCCCAATCGTTGCTGTGCCTCTGAATAGGCTGCCCAGGGAAGGCGAAGACCAGCAAGAGCTTTTAGGGCTGGCCCCTTCCTTGTGGCAGAAGGAGCCAGACGTTTCCCTTTTGGGAAAAAGTCTCTGCCGAGAACGGACACGATGTCATGTCCCGTCTCTGGGAAAGCACAGGTCCCAAGCGTTGCTGTGCTTATTAATAGCCTGCCCAGGGAAGGTGAAGACCAGGGACAGCTTTCAGGGCTAGCACCTTCCTTGTGGGAGAAGGAGCCGGACGTTTCCCGTTGGGGAAAAAGGCTCTGCCGAGAAAGGACACGATGACATGTCCCGTCTCTGGGAAAGCACAGGTCCCAAGCGCTGCTCTGCCTATGAATAGGGTGCATGGGGAAGGTGAAGACCAGCAACAGCTTTCAGGGCTGGCCCCTTCCTTGTGGGAGAAGGAGCCGGATGTTTCCCATTTTGGAAAAAGGCTCTGCCGAGAACGGACACGATGACATGTCCCGTCTCTGGGAAAGCACAGATCCCTAGCGTTTCTGTGCTTATTAATAGGCTGCCCAGGGAAGGTGAAGACCAGGGACAGCTTTCAGGGCTGGCCCCTTCCTTGTGGCAGAAGGAGCCGGACGTTTCCCATTTGGGAAAAAGGCTCTGCCGAGAACGGACACGATCACATGTCCCATCTCTGGGAAAGCACAGATCCCAAGCGCTGCTGTGCTTATTAATAGGCTGCCCAGGGAAGGTGAAGACCAGCAACAGCTTTCAGGGCTGGCCCCTTCATTGTGGCAGAAGGAGCCGGACGTTTCCCCTTTGGGAAAAATACTCTGCCGAGAACGGACAAGATGACATGTCCCGTCTCTGGGAAAGCATACATCCCAATCGTTGCTGTGCCTCTGAATAGGCTGCCCAGGGAAGGCGAAGACCAGCAAGAGCTTTTAGGGCTGGCCCCTTCCTTGTGGCAGAAGGAGACAGACGTTTCCCTTTTGGGAAAAAGTCTCTGCCGAGAACGGACACGATGACATGTCCCGTCTCTGGGAAAGCACAGGTCCCAAGCGTTGCTGTGCTTATTAATAGCCTGCCCAGGGAAGGTGAAGACCAGGGACAGTTTTCAGGGCTAGCACCTTCATTGTGGGAGAAGGAGCCGGACGTTTCCCGTTTGGGAACAAAGCTCTGCCAAGAAAGGATACGATGACATCTCCCGTCCCTGAGAAAGCACAGATCCGAAGCGCTGCTGTGCCTGTGAATAGGGTGCACGTGGAAGGTGAAGACCAGCAACAGCTTTCAGGGCTCGCCCCTTCCATGTGGCAGAAGGAGCCGGACGTTTCCCATTTGGGAAAAAGGCTCTGCCGAGAAAGGACACGATGACATGTACCGTCTCTGGGAAAGCACAGATCCCAAGCATTGCTGTGCTTATTAATAGGCTGCCCAGGGAAGGTGAAGACCAGGGACAGCTTTCAGGGCTAGCACCTTCATTGTGGGAGAAGGAGCCGGACGTTTCCCGTTTGGGAAAAAGGTTCTGCCGAGAAAGGACATGGTGACATGTCCCGTCTCTGGGAAAGCACAGATCCCTAGTGATGTTCTGCCTCTGAATATGCTGCCAAGGGAAGGTGAAGACCAGCAACAGCTTTCAGGGCTGGCCCCTTCCTTGTGGGAGAAGGAGCCGGACATTTCCCATTTCGGAAAAAGGCTCTGCCGAGAAAGGACACGATGACATGTCCTGTCTCTGGGAAAGCACAGATCCCTAGAGTTTCTGTGCTTATTAATAGGCTGCCAAGGGAAGGTGAAGACCAGCAGCAGCTTTCAGGGCTGGCCCCTTCCTTGTGGCTGAAGGAGCCGGACGTTTCCCATTTGGGAAAAGTACTCTGACGAGAACGGACACGATGACATGTCCCGTCTCTGGGAAAGCACAGATCCCTAGCGTTTCTGTGCTTATTAATAGGCTGCCCAGGGAAGGTGAAGACCAGGGACAGCTTTCAGGGCTGGCCCCTTCCTTGTGGCAGAAGGAGCCGGACGTTTCCCATTTGGGAAAAAGGCTCTGCCGAGAACGGACACGATCACATGTCCCATCTCTGGGAAAGCACAGATCCCAAGCGCTGCTGTGCTTATTAATAGGCTGCCCAGGGAAGGTGAAGACCAGCAACAGCTTTCAGGGCTGGCCCCTTCATTGTGGCAGAAGGAGCCGGACGTTTCCCCTTTGGGAAAAATACTCTGCCGAGAACGGACAAGATGACATGTCCCGTCTCTGGGAAAGCATACATCCCAATCGTTGCTGTGCCTCTGAATAGGCTGCCCAGGGAAGGCGAAGACCAGCAAGAGCTTTTAGGGCTGGCCCCTTTCTTGTGGCAGAAGGAGCCAGACGTTTCCCGTTTGGGAAAAAGTCTCTGCCGAGATAGGACACGATGACATCTCCCGTCCCTGGGAAAGCACAGGTTCCAAGCGCTGCTGTGCCTGTGAATAGGGTGCACGGGGAAGGTGAAGACCAGCAACAGCTTTCTGGGCTAGCACCTTCCTTGTGGGAGAAGGAGCCGGACGTTTCCCGTTTGGGAAAAAGGCTCTGCCGAGAAAGGACATGATGACATGTACCGTCTCTGGGAAAGCACAGATCCCAAGCGTTGCTGTGCTTATTAATAGGCTGCCCAGGGAAGGTGAAGACCAGCAACAGCTTTCAGGGCTGGCCCCTTACTTGTGGCAGAAGGAGCCGGACGTTTCCCTTTTGGGAAAAAGTCTCTGCCGAGAAAGGACACGATGACATGTCCCGTCTCTGGGAAAGCACAGAATCCAAGCTCTGCGGTGCCTATGAATAGGGTGCCCAGGGAAGGTAAAGACCAGCAACAGCTTTCAGGGCTGGCCCCTTCCTTGTGGCAGAAGGAGCCGGACGTTTCCCGTTTTGGAAAAAGGCTCTGCCGAGAACAGACACGATGACATGTCCCGTGTCTGGGAAAGCACAGGTCCCAAGCTCTGCTGTGCCTATGAATAGGGTGCATGGGGAAGGTGAAGACCAGCAACAGCTTTCAGGGCTGGCCCCTTCATTGTGAGAGAAGGAGCCGGACGTTTCCCATTTTGGAAAAATACTCTGCCGAGAACGGACACGATGACATCTCCCGTCCCTGGGAAAGCACAAATCCCAAGCGCTGCTGTGCCTGTGAATAGGGTGCACGGGGAAGGTGAAGACCAGCAACAGCTTTCTGGGCTAGCACCTTCATTGTGGGAGAAGGAGCCGGACGTTTCCCGTTTGGGAAAAAAGCTCTGCCGAGAAAGGACACGATGACATGTCCCGTCTCTGGGAAAGCACAAATCCCTAGCGTTTCTGTGCTTATTAATAGGCTACCCAGGGAAGGTGAAGACCAGCAACAGCTCTCTGGGCTAGCAACTTCCTTGTGGCAGAAGGAGCCGGACGTTTCCCGTTTGGGAAAAAGGTTCTGCCGAGAAAGGACACGATGACATGTCCCGTCTCTGGGAAAGCACAGATCCCTAGTGATGTTCTGCCTCTGAATATGCTGCCAAGGGAAGGTGAAGACCAGCAACAGCTTTCAGGGCTGGCCCCTTCCTTGTGGCAGAAGGAGCCGGAAGTTTCCCGTTTGGGAAAAAGGCTCTGCCGAGAAAGGACACGATGACATGTCCCGTCTCTGGGAAAGCACAGGTCCCAAGCGCTGCTGTGCCTATGAATAGGCTGCATGGGGAAGGTGAAGACCAGCAACAGCTTTCAGGGCTGGCCCCTTCCTTTTGGCAGAAGGAGCCGGACGTTTCCCGTTTGGGAAAAAGGTTCTGCCGAGAAAGGACACAATGACATGTCCCGTCTCTGGGAAAGCAGAGATCCCAAGCGCTGCTGTGCCTGTGAATAGGGTGCCAAGGGAAGGTGAAGACCAGCAACAGCTTTCAGGGCTAGCACCTTCATTGTGGGAGAAGGAGCCGAACGTTTCCCGTTTGGAAAAAAGGCTCTGCCGAGAAAGGACATGATGACATGTCCCGTCTCTGGGAAAGCATAGATCCCAGTCGTTGCTGTGCCTCTGAATAGGCTGCCCAGGGAAGGCGAAGACCAGCAAGAGCTTTTAGGGCTGGCCCCTTCCTTGTGGGAGAAGGAGACAGACGTTTCCCGTTTGGGAAAAAGTCTCTGCCGAGAACGGACACGATGACATGTCCCGTCTCTGGGAAAGCACAGCTCCCAAGCGTTGCTGTTCTTATTAATAGGCTGCCCAGGGAAGGTGAAGACCAGCAACAACTTTTAGGGCTGCCCCCTTCCTTGTGGCAGAAGGAGCCGGACGTTTCCCGTTTGGGAAAAGTACTCTGACGAGAACGGACACGATGACATGTCCCGTCTCTGGGAAAGCACAGATCCCAAGCGTTGCTGTGGCTATTAATAGGATGCCCAGGGAAGGTGAAGAGCAGCAACAGCTTTCAGGGCTGGCCCCTTCCTTGTGGCAGAAGGAGCCGGACGTTTCCCGTTTGGGAAAAAGATTCTGCCAATAACAGCCACGATGACATGTACCGTCTCTGGGAAAGCACAGATCCCAAGCGTTGCTGTGCTTTTTAATAGGCTGCCCAGGGAAGGTGAAGACCAGCAACAGCTTTCTGGGCTAGCACCTTCATTGTGGGAGAAGGAGCCGGACGTTTCCCGTTGGGGAAAAAGGCTCTGCCGAGAAAGGACATGATGACATGTCCCGTCTCTGGGAAAGCACAGATCCCTAGTGATGTTCTGCCTCTGAATATGCTGCCAAGGGAAGGTGAAGACCAGCAACAGCTTTCAGGGCTGGCCCCTTCCTTGTGGCAGAAGGAGCCGGACTTTTCCCGTTTGGGAAAAATACTCTGCCGAGAACGGACAAGATGACATGTCCCGTCTCTGGGAAAGCATAGATCCCAATCGTTGCTATGCCTCTGAATAGGCTGCCCAGGGAAGGCGAAGACCAGCAAGAGCTTTTAGGGCTGCCCCCTTCATTGTGGGAGAAGGAGCCAGACGTTTCCTGTTTGGGAAAAAAGCTCTGCCGAGAACGGACACGATGACATCTCCCGTCCCTGGGAAAGCACAGGTTCCAAGCGCTGCTGTGCCTGTGAATAGGGTGCACGGGGAAGGTGAAGACCAGCAACAGCTTTCTGGGCTAGCACCTTCATTGTGGGAGAAGGAGCCAGACGTTTCCCGTTTGGGAAAAAGGCTCTGCCGAGAAAGGACACGGTGACATGTACCGTCTCTGGGAAAGCACAGATCCCAAGCATTGCTGTGCTTATTAATAGCCTGCCCAGGGAAGGTGAAGACCAGCAACAGATCTCTGGGCTAGCACCTTCCTTGTGGGAGAAGGAGCCGGACGTTTCCCTTTTGGGAAAAAGTCTCTGCCGAGAAAGGACACGATGACATGTCCCGTCTCTGGGAAAGCACAGGTCCCAAGCGTTGCTATGCTTATTAATAGCCTGCCCAGGGAAGGTGAAGACCAGCAACAACTTTTAGGGCTGGCCCCTTCCTTGTGGGAGAAGGAGCCGGACGTTTCCCGTTTGGGAAGAAAGCTCTGCCGAGAAAGGACACGATGACATCTCCCGTCCCTGTGAAAGCACAGATCCGAAGCGCTGCTGTGCCTGTGAATAGGGTGCACGGGGAAGCTGAAGACCAGCAACAGCTTTCAGGGCTGGCCCCTTCCTTGTGGGAGAAGGAGCCGGACGTTTCCCATTTTGGAAAAATGCTCTGCCGAGAAAGGACACGATGACATGTACCGTCTCTGGGAAAGCACAGATCCCAAGCGTTGCTGTGCTCATTAATAGGCTGCTCAGGGAAGGTGAAGACCAGGGACAGCTTTCTGGGCTAGCACCTTCCTTGTGGGAGAAGGAGCCGGACGTTTCCCGTTTGGGAAAAAGGCTCTGCCGAGAAAGGACATGGTGACATGTCCCGTCTCTAGGAAAGCACAGGTCCCTAGTGATGTTCTGCCTCTGAATATGCTGCCAAGGGAAGGTGAAGACCAGCAACAGCTTTCAGGGCTGGCCCCTTCCTTGTGGCAGAAGGAGCTGGACGTTTCCCTTTTGGGAAAAAGGCTCTGCTGAGAACAGACACGATGACATGTCCCGTCTCTGGGAAAGCACAGGTCCCAAGCGCTGCTCTGCCTATAAATAGGGTGCATGGGGAAGGTGAAGACCAGCAACAGCTTTCAGGGCTGGCCCCTTCCTTGTGGGAGAAGGAGCCGGATGTTTCCCATTTCGGAAAAAGGCTCTGCCGAGAACGGACACGATGACATGTCCCGTCTCTGGGAAAGCATAGATCCCTAGCGTTTCTGTGCTTATTAATAGGCTGCCCAGGGAAGGTGAAGACCAGCAGCAGCTTTCAGGGCTGGCCCCTTCCTTGTGGCAGAAGGAGCCGGACGTTTCCCGTTTGGGAAAAAGGTTCTGCCGAGAAAGGACATGATGACATGTCCCGTCTCTGGGAAAGCACAGATCCCAAGCGCTGCTGTGCCTGTGAATAGGGTGCCAAGGGAAGGTGAAGACCAGCAACAGCTTTCAGGGCTAGCACCTTCATTGTGGGAGAATGAGCCGGACGTTTCCCGTTTGGGAAAAAGGCTCTGCCGAGAAAGGACATGATGACATGTCCCGTCTCTGGGAAAGCACAGATCCCTAGTGATGTTCTGCCTCTGAATATGCTGCCAAGGGAAGGTGAAGACCAGCAATAGCTTTCAGGGCTGGCCCCTTCCTTGTGGCAGAAGGAGCCGGACGTTTCCCGTTTGAGAAAAAGGCTCTGCCGAGAATGGACACGATGACATGTCCCGTCTCTGGGAAAGCACAGAGCCCAACCGCTGCTGTGCCTATGAATAGTGTGCACGGGGAAGGTGAAGACCAGCAACAACTTTTAGGGCTGGCCCCTTCCTTGTGGGAGAAGGAGCCGGACGTTTCCCGTTTGGGAAAAAGGCTCTGCCGAGAAAGGACACGATGACATGTACCTTCTCTGGGAAAGCACAGATCCCAAGCGTTGCTGTGCTTATTAATAGGCTGCCCAGGGAAGGTGAAGACCAGCAACAGCTTTCAGGGCTGGCCCCTTCCTTGTGGCAGAAGGAGCCGGACGTTTCCCTTTTGGGAAAAAGGCTCTGCCGAGAACGGACACGATGACATGTCCCGTATCTGGGAAAGCACAGATCCCAAGCGCTGCTGTGCATATGAATAGAGTGCATGGGGAAGGTGAAGACCAGCAACAACTTTTAGGGCTGGCCCCTTCCTTGTGGGAGAAGGAGGCGGATGTTTCCCGTTTGGGAAAAAAGCTCTGCCGAGAAAGGACACGATGACATCTCCCATCCCTGGGAAAGCACAGATCCCAAGCGCTGCTGTGCCTGTGAATAGGGTGCACGGGGAAGGCGAAGACCAGCAAGATCTTTTAGGGCTGGCCCCTTCCTTGTGGCAGAAGGAGCCAGACTTTTCCCTTTTGGGAAAAAGGCTCTGCCGAGAACGGACACGATGACATGTCCCGTCTCTGGGAAAGCACAGGTCCCAAGCGTTGCTGTGCTTATTAATAGCCTGCCCAGGGAAGGTGAAGACCAGCAACAACTTTTAGGGCTGGCCCCTTCCTTGTGGGAGAAGGAGCCAGACGTTTCCCGTTTGGGAAGAAAGCTCTGCCGAGAAAGGACACGATGACATCTCCCGTCCCTGAGAAAGCACTGGTCCGAAGCGCTGCTGTGCCTGTGAATAGGCTGCACGGGGAAGGTGAAGACCAGCAACAGCTTTCAGGGCTGGCCCCTTCCATGTGGCAGAAGGAGCCGGACGTTTCCCATTTGGGAAAAAGGCTCTGCCGAGAAAGGACACGATGACATGTCCCGTCTCTGGGAAAGCACAGATCCCAAGCGTTGCTGTTCTTATTAATAGGCTGCCCAGGGAAGGTGAAGACCAGGGACAGCTTTCAGGGCTAGCACCTTCATTGTGGGAGAAGGAGCCGGACGTTTCCCGTTTGGGAAAAAGGCTCTGCTGAGAAAGGACATGGTGACATGTCCCGTCTCTGGGAAAGCACAGATCCCTAGTGATGTTCTGCCTCTGAATATGCTGCCAAGGGAAGGTGAAGACCAGCAATAGCTTTCAGGGCTGGCCCCTTCCTTCTGCCAGAAGGAGCCGGACGTTTCCCGTTTGGGAAAAAGGCTCTGACGAGAACGGACACGATGACATGTCCCGTCTCTGGGAAAGCATAGATCCCAATCGTTACTGTGCCTCTGAATAGGCTGCCCAGGGAAGGCAAAGACCAGCAAGAGCTTTTAGGGCTGGCCCCTTCCTTGTGGCAAAAGGAGCCAGACGTTTCCCATTTGGGAAAAAGTCTCTGCCGAGAACGGACACGATGACATGTCCCGTCTCTGGGAAAGCACAGAGCCCAACCGCTGCTGTGCCTATGAATAGGGTGCACGGGGAAGGTGAAGACCAGCAACAACTTTTAGGGCTGGCCCCTTCCTTGTGGGAGAAGGAGACGGATGTTTCCCGTTTGGGAAAAAAGCTCTGCCGAGAAAGGACACGATGACATCTCCCGTCCCTGGGAAAGCACAGATCCCAAGCGCTGCTGTGCCTGTGAATAGGGTGCACGGGGAAGGTGAAGACCAGCAACAGCTTTCTGGGCTAGCACCTTCATTATGGGAGAAGGAGCCGGACGTTTCCCGTTGGGGAAAAAGGCTCTGCCGAGAAAGGACATGATGACATGTCCCGTCTCTGGGAAAGCACAGATCCCTAGTGATGTTCTGCCTCTGAATATGCTGCCAAGGGAAGGTGAAGACCAGCAACAGCTTTCAGGGCTGGCCCCTTCATTGTGGGAGAAGGAGCCGGATGTTTCCCATTTGGGAAAAATACTCTGCCGAGAACGGACACAATGACATGTCCCGTCTCTGGGAAAGCATACATCCCAATCGTTGCTGTGCCTCTGAATAGGCTGCCCAGGGAAGGCGAAGACCAGCAAGAGCTTTTAGGGCTGGCCCCTTCCTTGTGGCAGAAGGAGCCAGACGTTTCCCTTTTGGGAAGAAAGCTCTGCCGAGAAAGGACACGATGACATCTCCCGTCCCTGAGAAAGCACAGATCCGAAGCGCTGCTGTGCCTGTGAATAGGTTGCACGGGGAAGGTGAAGACCAGCAACAGCTTTCAGGGCTGGCCCCTTCCATGTGGCAGAAGGAGCCGGACGTTTCCCATTTGGGAAAAAGGCTCTGCCGAGAAAGGACATGATGACATGTCCCGTCTCTGGGAAAGCACAGATCCCTAGTGATGTTCTGCCTCTGAATATGCTGCCAAGGGAAGGTGAAGACCAGCAACAGCTCTTAGGGCTGGCCCCTTCCTTGTGGGAGAAGGAGCCGGACGTTTCCCGTTTGGGAAAAATACTCTGCCGAGAACGGACACGATGACATGTCCCGTCTCTGGGAAAGCATACATCCCAATCGTTGCTGTGCCTCTGAATAGGCTGCCCAGGGAAGGCGAAGACCAGCAAGAGCTTTTAGGGCTGGCCCCTTCCTTGTGGCAGAAGGAGACAGACGTTTCCCTTTTGGGAAAAAGTCTCTGCCGAGAACGGACACGATGACATGTCCCGTCTCTGGGAAAGCACAGGTCCCAAGCGTTGCTGTGCTTATTAATAGCCTGCCCAGGGAAGGTGAAGACCAGAAACAACTTTTAGGGCTGGCCCCTTCCTTGTGGGAGAAGGAGCCGGACGTTTCCCGTTTGGGAAGAAAGCTCTGCCGAGAAAGGACACGATGACATCTCCCGTCCCTGAGAAAGCACAGATCCGAAGCGCTGCTGTGCCTGTGAATAGGGTGCACGGGGAAGGTGAAGACCAGCAACAGCTTTCAGGGCTGGCCCCTTCCATGTGGCAGAAGGAGCCGGACGTTTCCCATTTGGGAAAAAGGCTCTACCGAGAAAGGACACGATGACATGTACCGTCTCTGGGAAAGCACAGATCCCAAGCGTTGCTGTGCTTATTAATAGGCTGCCCAGGGAAGGTGAAGACCAGGGACAGCTTTCAGGGCTAGCACCTTCATTGTGGGAGAAGGAGCCGGACGTTTCCCGTTGGGGAAAAAGGCTCTGCCGAGAAAGGACATGGTGACATGTCCCGTCCCTGAGAAAGCACAGATCCCTAGTGATGTTCTGCCTCTGAATATGCTGCCAAGGGAAGGTGAAGACCAGCAACAGCTTTCAGGGCTGGCCCCTTCCTTATGGCAGAAGGAGCCGGACGTTTCCCGTTTGGGAAAAAGGGTCTGCCGAGAACGGACACGATGACTGTGGAAGAATGGCTGGACGAGAGAGGACACGTATACTTAAGCCTGAGCAATCCAGGCTTTAGCAGTAGTAACTTGACCTTGGCAGATAAGATTAGCTAGAAGGAAAACAACTAAAGAGGAATGCATGTCAGCGTTACAGCTTTCCTAAGGTGCGTGCACAAAGGAGAAGCACCAACCGTAGTGTTGCCTAAGGTGCGTGCACAAAGGAGAAGCACCAACCGTAGTGTTGCCTAAGGCTCGTGGACAAAGGCCATTATCCAATCCAGTAGCAGCTTCTGCCGCGTGTGACTATATAAACCCTGTAGTGTTTGAATAAAGTAGAGAACGATCATACTCATATTGAGATCGCGTCGTTACTCTGGGTTCGGCTCCCACTCCGACATCTGGTAGCAGAGGATGGTTTGCTTACCGATGTAGATAGTATTAGACACGCTACACTACAAAATAGAGCTACCATAGATTTTTTATTGCTAGCGCATGGTCATGGGTGTGAAGATCTGGATGGAATGTGTTGCATGAATCTGTCAGATCATTCAGAGTCGATTCATAAAGCCCTTCAAACCATGAAGGAACAAGTAGGCAAGTTACAAGTTAGTGATGGCCTTGGATGGTTAAACAAATTACTTAGTGGATGGGGAATTACTGGCTGGTTACAAACCTTGGTCTTTGAAGGAGGTAGACTCTTGGTAATGATTCTGATTGTAATAATTGTCTTTAGCTGTATGTTTTCGTGTATTAAAACCCTCATAATGCGCATGGTCCATCAAACCTGGATTGCTCAAAAAGAAGAACGGGGAGTTGTGGAAGAATGGCTGGACGAGAGAGGACACGTATACTTAAGCCTGAGCAATCCAGGCTTTAGCAGTAGTAACTTGACCTTGGCAGATAAGATTAGCTAGAAGGAAAACAACTAAAGAGGAATGCATGTCAGCGTTACAGCTTGCCTAAGGTGCGTGCACAAAGGAGAAGCACCAACCGTAGTGTTGCCTAAGGTGCGTGCACAAAGGAGAAGCACCAACCGTAGTGTTGCCTAAGGCTCGTGGACAAAGGCCATTATCCAATCCAGTAGCAGCTTCTGCCGCGTGTGACTATATAAACCCTGTAGTGTTTGAATAAAGTAGAGAACGATCATACTCATATTGAGATCGCGTCGTTACTCTGGGTTCGGCTCCCACTCCGACAGATGACATGTCCCGTCTCTGGGAAAGCACAGGTCCCAAGCGCTGCTCTGCCTATGAATAGGGTGCATGGGGAAGGTGAAGACCAGCAAGAGCTTTTAGGGCTGGCCCCTTCCTTGTGGGAGAAGGAGGCGGATGTTTCCCATTTGGGAAAAAAGCTCTGCCGAGAAAGGACACGATGACATGTCCCGTACCTGGGAAAGCACAGATCCCAAGCGCTGCTGTGCCTGTGAATAGGGTGCACGGGGAAGGTGAAGACCAGCAACAGCTTTCTGGGCTAGCACCTTCCTTGTGGGAGAAGGAGCCGGACGCTTCCCGTTTGGGAAAAAGGCTCTGCCGAGAAAGGACACGATGACATGTACCGTCTCTGGGAAAGCACAGATCCCAAGCGCTGCTGTGCTTATTAATAGGCTGCCCAGGGAAGGTGAAGAGCAGCAACAGCTTTCAGGGCTAGCACCTTCCTTGTGGCAGAAGGAGCCGGACGTTTCCCGTTTGGGAAAAAGGTTCTGCCGAGAAAGGACACGATGACATGTCCCGTCTCTGGGAAAGCACAGATCCCAAGCGCTGCTGTGCCTGTGAATAGGGTGCCAAGGGAAGGTGAAGACCAGCAACAGCTTTCAGGGCTAGCACCTTCATTGTGGGAGAATGAGCCGGACGTTTCCCGTTTGGGAAAAAGGCTCTGCCGAGAAAGGACATGATGACATGTCCCGTCTCTGGGAAAGCACAGATCCCTAGTGATGTTCTGCCTCTGAATATGCTGCCAAGGGAAGGTGAAGACCAGCAATAGCTTTCAGGGCTGGCCCCTTCCTTGTGGCAGAAGGAGCCGGACGTTTCCCGTTTGAGAAAAAGGCTCTGCCGAGAATGGACACGATGACATGTCCCGTCTCTGGGAAAGCACAGAGCCCAACCGCTGCTGTGCCTATGAATAGTGTGCACGGGGAAGGTGAAGACCAGCAACAACTTTTAGGGCTGGCCCCTTCCTTGTGGGAGAAGGAGCCGGACGTTTCCCGTTTGGGAAAAAGGCTCTGCCGAGAAAGGACACGATGACATGTACCTTCTCTGGGAAAGCACAGATCCCAAGCGTTGCTGTGCTTATTAATAGGCTGCCCAGGGAAGGTGAAGACCAGCAACAGCTTTCAGGGCTGGCCCCTTCCTTGTGGCAGAAGGAGCCGGACGTTTCCCTTTTGGGAAAAAGGCTCTGCCGAGAACGGACACGATGACATGTCCCGTATCTGGGAAAGCACAGATCCCAAGCGCTGCTGTGCATATGAATAGAGTGCATGGGGAAGGTGAAGACCAGCAACAACTTTTAGGGCTGGCCCCTTCCTTGTGGGAGAAGGAGGCGGATGTTTCCCGTTTGGGAAAAAAGCTCTGCCGAGAAAGGACACGATGACATCTCCCATCCCTGGGAAAGCACAGATCCCAAGCGCTGCTGTGCCTGTGAATAGGGTGCACGGGGAAGGCGAAGACCAGCAAGATCTTTTAGGGCTGGCCCCTTCCTTGTGGCAGAAGGAGCCAGACTTTTCCCTTTTGGGAAAAAGGCTCTGCCGAGAACGGACACGATGTCATGTCCCGTCTCTGGGAAAGCACAGGTCCCAAGCGTTGCTGTGCTTATTAATAGCCTGCCCAGGGAAGGTGAAGACCAGCAACAACTTTTAGGGCTGGCCCCTTCCTTGTGGGAGAAGGAGCCAGACGTTTCCCGTTTGGGAAGAAAGCTCTGCCGAGAAAGGACACGATGACATCTCCCGTCCCTGAGAAAGCACAGGTCCGAAGCGCTGCTGTGCCTGTGAATAGGCTGCACGGGGAAGGTGAAGACCAGCAACAGCTTTCAGGGCTGGCCCCTTCCATGTGGCAGAAGGAGCCGGACGTTTCCCATTTGGGAAAAAGGCTCTGCCGAGAAAGGACACGATGACATGTACCGTCTCTGGGAAAGCACAGATCCCAAGCGTTGCTGTTCTTATTAATAGGCTGCCCAGGGAAGGTGAAGACCAGGGACAGCTTTCAGGGCTAGCACCTTCATTGTGGGAGAAGGAGCCGGACGTTTCCCGTTTGGGAAAAAGGCTCTGCTGAGAAAGGACATGGTGACATGTCCCGTCTCTGGGAAAGCACAGATCCCTAGTGATGTTCTGCCTCTGAATATGCTGCCAAGGGAAGGTGAAGACCAGCAATAGCTTTCAGGGCTGGCCCCTTCCTTCTGCCAGAAGGAGCCGGACGTTTCCCGTTTGGGAAAAAGGCTCTGACGAGAACGGACACGATGACATGTCCCGTCTCTGGGAAAGCATAGATCCCAATCGTTACTGTGCCTCTGAATAGGCTGCCCAGGGAAGGCAAAGACCAGCAAGAGCTTTTAGGGCTGGCCCCTTCCTTGTGGCAAAAGGAGCCAGACGTTTCCCATTTGGGAAAAAGTCTCTGCCGAGAACGGACACGATGACATGTCCCGTCTCTGGGAAAGCACAGAGCCCAACCGCTGCTGTGCCTATGAATAGGGTGCACGGGGAAGGTGAAGACCAGCAACAACTTTTAGGGCTGGCCCCTTCCTTGTGGGAGAAGGAGACGGATGTTTCCCGTTTGGGAAAAAAGCTCTGCCGAGAAAGGACACGATGACATCTCCCGTCCCTGGGAAAGCACAGATCCCAAGCGCTGCTGTGCCTGTGAATAGGGTGCACGGGGAAGGTGAAGACCAGCAACAGCTTTCTGGGCTAGCACCTTCATTATGGGAGAAGGAGCCGGACGTTTCCCGTTGGGGAAAAAGGCTCTGCCGAGAAAGGACATGATGACATGTCCCGTCTCTGGGAAAGCACAGATCCCTAGTGATGTTCTGCCTCTGAATATGCTGCCAAGGGAAGGTGAAGACCAGCAATAGCTTTCAGGGCTGGCCCCTTCCTTGTGGCAGAAGGAGCCGGACGTTTCCCGTTTGGGAAAAAGGCTCTGCCGAGAACGGACACGATGACATGTCCCGTCTCTGGGAAAGCACAGAGCACAACCGCTGCTGTGCCTATGAATAGGGTGCACGGGGAAGGTGAAGACCAGCAACAACTTTTAGGGCTGGCCCCTTCCTTGTGGGAGAAGGAGACGGATGTTTCCCGTTTGGGAAAAAAGCTCTGCCGAGAAAGGACACGATGACATCTCCCGTCCCTGGGAAAGCACAGATCCCAAGCGCTGCTGTGCCTGTGAATAGGGTGCACGGGGAAGGTGAAGACCAGCAACAGCTTTCTGGGCTAGCACCTTCATTATGGGAGAAGGAGCCGGACGTTTCCCGTTGGGGAAAAAGGCTCTGCCGAGAAAGGACATGATGACATGTCCCGTCTCTGGGAAAGCACAGATCCCTAGTGATGTTCTGCCTCTGAATATGCTGCCAACGGAAGGTGAAGACCAGCAACAGCTTTCAGGGCTGGCCCCTTCATTGTGGGAGAAGGAGCCGGATGTTTCCCGTTTGGGAAAAAGGCTCTGCCGAGAACGGACACGATCACATGTCCCATCTCTGGGAAAGCACAGATCCCAAGCGCTGCTGTGCTTATTAATAGGCTGCCCAGGGAAGGTGAAGACCAGCAACAGCTTTCAGGGCTGGCCCCTTCATTGTGGCAGAAGGAGCCGGACGTTTCCCCTTTGGGAAAAATACTCTGCCGAGAACGGACAAGATGACATGTCCCGTCTCTGGGAAAGCATACATCCCAATCGTTGCTGTGCCTCTGAATAGGCTGCCCAGGGAAGGCGAAGACCAGCAAGAGCTTTTAGGGCTGGCCCCTTCCTTGTGGCAGAAGGAGACAGACGTTTCCCTTTTGGGAAAAAGTCTCTGCCGAGAACGGACACGATGACATGTCCCGTCTCTGGGAAAGCACAGGTCCCAAGCGTTGCTGTGCTTATTAATAGCCTGCCCAGGGAAGGTGAAGACCAGGGACAGTTTTCAGGGCTAGCACCTTCATTGTGGGAGAAGGAGCCGGACGTTTCCCGTTTGGGAACAAAGCTCTGCCAAGAAAGGATACGATGACATCTCCCGTCCCTGAGAAAGCACAGATCCGAAGCGCTGCTGTGCCTGTGAATAGGGTGCACGTGGAAGGTGAAGACCAGCAACAGCTTTCAGGGCTCGCCCCTTCCATGTGGCAGAAGGAGCCGGACGTTTCCCATTTGGGAAAAAGGCTCTGCCGAGAAAGGACACGATGACATGTACCGTCTCTGGGAAAGCACAGATCCCAAGCATTGCTGTGCTTATTAATAGGCTGCCCAGGGAAGGTGAAGACCAGGGACAGCTTTCAGGGCTAGCACCTTCATTGTGGGAGAAGGAGCCGGACGTTTCCCGTTTGGGAAAAAGGTTCTGCCGAGAAAGGACATGGTGACATGTCCCGTCTCTGGGAAAGCACAGATCCCTAGTGATGTTCTGCCTCTGAATATGCTGCCAAGGGAAGGTGAAGACCAGCAACAGCTTTCAGGGCTGGCCCCTTCCTTGTGGGAGAAGGAGCCGGACATTTCCCATTTCGGAAAAAGGCTCTGCCGAGAAAGGACACGATGACATGTCCTGTCTCTGGGAAAGCACAGATCCCTAGAGTTTCTGTGCTTATTAATAGGCTGCCAAGGGAAGGTGAAGACCAGAAGCAGCTTTCAGGGCTGGCCCCTTCCTTGTGGCTGAAGGAGCCGGACGTTTCCCATTTGGGAAAAGTACTCTGACGAGAACGGACACGATGACATGTCCCGTCTCTGGGAAAGCACAGATCCCTAGCGTTTCTGTGCTTATTAATAGGCTGCCCAGGGAAGGTGAAGACCAGGGACAGCTTTCAGGGCTGGCCCCTTCCTTGTGGCAGAAGGAGCCGGACGTTTCCCATTTGGGAAAAAGGCTCTGCCGAGAACGGACACGATCACATGTCCCATCTCTGGGAAAGCACAGATCCCAAGCGCTGCTGTGCTTATTAATAGGCTGCCCAGGGAAGGTGAAGACCAGCAACAGCTTTCAGGGCTGGCCCCTTCATTGTGGCAGAAGGAGCCGGACGTTTCCCCTTTGGGAAAAATACTCTGCCGAGAACGGACAAGATGACATGTCCCGTCTCTGGGAAAGCATACATCCCAATCGTTGCTGTGCCTCTGAATAGGCTGCCCAGGGAAGGCGAAGACCAGCAAGAGCTTTTAGGGCTGGCCCCTTTCTTGTGGCAGAAGGAGCCAGACGTTTCCCGTTTGGGAAAAAGTCTCTGCCGAGATAGGACACGATGACATCTCCCGTCCCTGGGAAAGCACAGGTTCCAAGCGCTGCTGTGCCTGTGAATAGGGTGCACGGGGAAGGTGAAGACCAGCAACAGCTTTCTGGGCTAGCACCTTCCTTGTGGGAGAAGGAGCCGGACGTTTCCCGTTTGGGAAAAAGGCTCTGCCGAGAAAGGACATGATGACATGTACCGTCTCTGGGAAAGCACAGATCCCAAGCGTTGCTGTGCTTATTAATAGGCTGCCCAGGGAAGGTGAAGACCAGCAACAGCTTTCAGGGCTGGCCCCTTACTTGTGGCAGAAGGAGCCGGACGTTTCCCTTTTGGGAAAAAGTCTCTGCCGAGAACGTACACGATGACATGTCCCGTCCCTGGGAAAGCACAGATCCCTAGTGATGTTCTGCCTCTGAATATGCTGCCAACGGAAGGTGAAGACCAGCAACAGCTTTCAGGGCTGGCCCCTTCATTGTGGGAGAAGGAGCCGGATGTTTCCCATTTCGGAAAAATACTCTGCCGAGAACGGACAAGATGACATGTCCCGTCTCTGGGAAAGCATACATCCCAATCGTTGCTGTGCCTCTGAATAGGCTGCCCAGGGAAGGCGAAGACCAGCAAGAGCTTTTAGGGCTGGCCCCTTCCTTGTGGCAGAAGGAGACAGACGTTTCCCTTTTGGGAAAAAGTCTCTGCCGAGAACGGACACGATGTCATGTCCCGTCTCTGGGAAAGCACAGGTCCCAAGCGTTGCTGTGCTTATTAATAGCCTGCCCAGGGAAGGTGAAGACCAGGGACAGCTTTCAGGGCTAGCACCTTCCTTGTGGGAGAAGGAGCCGGACGTTTCCCGTTGGGGAAAAAGGCTCTGCCGAGAAAGGACACGATGACATGTCCCGTCTCTGGGAAAGCACAGGTCCCAAGCGCTGCTCTGCCTATGAATAGGGTGCATGGGGAAGGTGAAGACCAGCAACAGCTTTCAGGGCTGGCCCCTTCCTTGTGGGAGAAGGAGCCGGATGTTTCCCATTTTGGAAAAAGGCTCTGCCGAGAACGGACACGATGACATGTCCCGTCTCTGGGAAAGCACAGATCCCTAGCGTTTCTGTGCTTATTAATAGTCTACCCAGGGAAGGTGAAGACCAGGGACAGCTTTCAGGGCTGGCCCCTTCCTTGTGGCAGAAGGAGCCGGACGTTTCCCATTTGGGAAAAAGGCTCTGCCGAGAACGGACACGATCACATGTCCCATCTCTGGGAAAGCACAGATCCCAAGCGCTGCTGTGCTTATTAATAGGCTGCCCAGGGAAGGTGAAGACCAGCAACAGCTTTCAGGGCTGGCCCCTTCATTGTGGCAGAAGGAGCCGGACGTTTCCCCTTTGGGAAAAATACTCTGCCGAGAACGGACAAGATGACATGTCCCGTCTCTGGGAAAGCATACATCCCAATCGTTGCTGTGCCTCTGAATAGGCTGCCCAGGGAAGGCGAAGACCAGCAAGAGCTTTTAGGGCTGGCCCCTTTCTTGTGGCAGAAGGAGCCAGACGTTTCCCGTTTGGGAAAAAGTCTCTGCCGAGATAGGACACGATGACATCTCCCGTCCCTGGGAAAGCACAGGTTCCAAGCGCTGCTGTGCCTGTGAATAGGGTGCACGGGGAAGGTGAAGACCAGCAACAGCTTTCTGGGCTAGCACCTTCCTTGTGGGAGAAGGAGCCGGACGTTTCCCGTTTGGGAAAAAGGCTCTGCCGAGAAAGGACACGATGACATGTACCGTCTCTGGGAAAGCACAGATCCCAAGCGTTGCTGTGCTTATTAATAGGCTGCCCAGGGAAGGTGAAGACCAGCAACAGCTTTCAGGGCTGGCCCCTTACTTGTGGCAGAAGGAGCCGGACGTTTCCCTTTTGGGAAAAAGTCTCTGCCGAGAACGTACACGATGACATGTCCCGTCCCTGGGAAAGCACAGATCCCTAGTGATGTTCTGCCTCTGAATATGCTGCCAACGGAAGGTGAAGACCAGCAACAGCTTTCAGGGCTGGCCCCTTCATTGTGGGAGAAGGAGCCGGATGTTTCCCATTTCGGAAAAATACTCTGCCGAGAACGGACAAGATGACATGTCCCGTCTCTGGGAAAGCATACATCCCAATCGTTGCTGTGCCTCTGAATAGGCTGCCAAGGGAAGGCGAAGACCAGCAAGATCTTTTAGGGCTGGCCCCTTCCTTGTGGCAGAAGGAGCCAGACGTTTCCCTTTTGGGAAAAAGTCTCTGCCGAGAACGGACACGATGTCATGTCCCGTCTCTGGGAAAGCACAGGTCCCAAGCGTTGCTGTGCTTATTAATAGCCTGCCCAGGGAAGGTGAAGACCAGGGACAGCTTTCAGGGCTAGCACCTTCCTTGTGGGAGAAGGAGCCGGACGTTTCCCGTTGGGGAAAAAGGCTCTGCCGAGAAAGGACACGATGACATGTCCCGTCTCTGGGAAAGCACAGGTCCCAAGCGCTGCTCTGCCTATGAATAGGGTGCATGGGGAAGGTGAAGACCAGCAACAGCTTTCAGGGCTGGCCCCTTCCTTGTGGGAGAAGGAGCCGGATGTTTCCCATTTTGGAAAAAGGCTCTGCCGAGAACGGACACGATGACATGTCCCGTCTCTGGGAAAGCACAGATCCCTAGCGTTTCTGTGCTTATTAATAGTCTACCCAGGGAAGGCGAAGACCAGGGACAGCTTTCAGGGCTGGCCCCTTCCTTGTGGCAGAAGGAGCCGGACGTTTCCCATTTGGGAAAAAGGCTCTGCCGAGAACGGACACGATCACATGTCCCATCTCTGGGAAAGCACAGATCCCAAGCGCTGCTGTGCTTATTAATAGGCTGCCCAGGGAAGGTGAAGACCAGCAACAGCTTTCAGGGCTGGCCCCTTCATTGTGGCAGAAGGAGCCGGACGTTTCCCCTTTGGGAAAAATACTCTGCCGAGAACGGACAAGATGACATGTCCCGTCTCTGGGAAAGCATACATCCCAATCGTTGCTGTGCCTCTGAATAGGCTGCCCAGGGAAGGCGAAGACCAGCAAGAGCTTTTAGGGCTGGCCCCTTTCTTGTGGCAGAAGGAGCAAGACGTTTCCCGTTTGGGAAAAAGTCTCTGCCGAGATAGGACACGATGACATCTCCCGTCCCTGGGAAAGCACAGGTTCCAAGCGCTGCTGTGCCTGTGAATAGGGTGCACGGGGAAGGTGAAGACCAGCAACAGCTTTCTGGGCTAGCACCTTCCTTGTGGGAGAAGGAGCCGGACGTTTCCCGTTTGGGAAAAAGGCTCTGCCGAGAAAGGACACGATGACATGTACCGTCTCTGGGAAAGCACAGATCCCAAGCGCTGCTCTGCCTATGAATAGGGTGCATGGGGAAGGTGAAGACCAGCAACAGCTTTCAGGGCTGGCCCCTTCCTTGTGGGAGAAGGAGCCGGATGTTTCCCATTTTGGAAAAAGGCTCTGCCGAGAACGGACACGATGACATGTCCCGTCTCTGGGAAAGCACAGATCCCTAGCGTTTCTGTGCTTATTAATAGGCTGCCCAGGGAAGGTGAAGACCAGGGACAGCTTTCAGGGCTGGCCCCTTCCTTGTGGCAAAAGGAGCCGGACGTTTCCCATTTGGGAAAAAGGCTCTGCCGAGAACGGACACGATCACATGTCCCATCTCTGGGAAAGCACAGATCCCAAGCGCTGCTGTGCTTATTAATAGGCTGCCCAGGGAAGGTGAAGACCAGCAACAGCTTTCAGGGCTGGCCCCTTCATTGTGGCAGAAGGAGCCGGACGTTTCCCCTTTGGGAAAAATACTCTGCCGAGAACGGACAAGATGACATGTCCCGTCTCTGGGAAAGCATACATCCCAATCGTTGCTGTGCCTCTGAATAGGCTGCGCAGGGAAGGCGAAGACCAGCAAGAGCTTTTAGGGCTGGCCCCTTTCTTGTGGCAGAAGGAGCAAGACGTTTCCCGTTTGGGAAAAAGTCTCTGCCGAGATAGGACACGATGACATCTCCCGTCCCTGGGAAAGCACAGGTTCCAAGCGCTGCTGTGCCTGTGAATAGGGTGCACGGGGAAGGTGAAGACCAGCAACAGCTTTCTGGGCTAGCACCTTCCTTGTGGGAGAAGGAGCCGGACGTTTCCCGTTTGGGAAAAAGGCTCTGCCGAGAAAGGACACGATGACATGTCCCGTCTCTGGGAAAGCACAGATCCCAAGCGTTGCTGTGCTTATTAATAGGCTGCCCAGGGAAGGTGAAGACCAGCAACAGCTTTCAGGGCTGGCCCCTTACTTGTGGCAGAAGGAGCCGGACGTTTCCCCGTTTGGGGAAAAGTCTCTGCCGAGAACGGACACGATGACATGTCCCGTCTCTGGGAAACCATACATCCCAATCGTTGCTGTGCCTCTGAATAGGCTGCCCAGGGAAGGCGAAGACCAGCAAGAGCTTTTAGGGCTGGCCCCTTCCTTGTGGCAGAAGGAGCCAGACGTTTCCCTTTTGGGAAAAAGTCTCTGCCGAGAACGGACACGATGACATGTCCCGTCTCTGGGAAAGCACAGGTCCCAAGCGTTGCTGTGCTTATTAATAGCCTGCCCAGGGAAGGTGAAGACCAGGGACAGTTTTCAGGGCTAGCACCTTCCTTGTGGGAGAAGGAGCCGGACGTTTCCCGTTTGGGAAGAAAGCTCTGCCAAGAAAGGATACGATGACATCTCCCGTCCCTGAGAAAGCACAGATCCGAAGCGCTGCTGTGCCTGTGAATAGGCTGCACGTGGAAGGTGAAGACCAGCAACAGCTTTCAGGGCTCGCCCCTTCCATGTGGCAGAAGGAGCCGGACGTTTCCCATTTGGGAAAAAGGCTCTGCCGAGAAAGGACACGATGACATGTACCGTCTCTGGGAAAGCACAGATCCCAAACGTTGCTGTGCTTATTAATAGGCTGCCCAGGGAAGGTGAAGACCAGGGACAGCTTTCAGGGCTAGCACCTTCATTGTGGGAGAAGGAGCCGGACGTTTCCCGTTTGGGAAAAAGGTTCTGCCGAGAAAGGACATGGTGACATGTCCCGTCTCTGGGAAAGCACAGATACCTAGTGATGTTCTGCCTCTGAATATGCTGCCAAGGGAAGGTGAAGACCAGCAATAGCTTTCAGGGCTGGCCCCTTCCTTGTGGGAGAAGGAGCCGGATGTTTCCCATTTCGGAAAAAGGCTCTGCCGAGAAAGGACACGATGACATGTCCTGTCTCTGGGAAAGCACAGATCCCTAGCGTTTCTGTGCTTATTAATAGGCTGCCAAGGGAAGGTGAAGACCAGCAGCAGCTTTCAGGGCTGGCCCCTTCCTTGTGGCTGAAGGAGCCGGACGTTTCCCATTTGGGAAAAGTACTCTGACGAGAACGGACACGATGACATGTCCCGTCTCTGGGAAAGCATAGATCCCAAGCGCTGCTGTGCCTGTGAATAGGGTGCATGGGGAAGGTGAAGACCAGCAACAGCTTTCAGGGCTGGCCCCTTCCTTGTGGGAGAAGGAGCCGGACGTTTCCCTTTTGGGAAAAAGTCTCTGCCGAGAAAGGACACGATGACATGTCCCGTCTCTGGGAAAGCATAGATCCCAAGCGCTGCTGTGCCTCTGAATAGGCTGCCCAGGGAAGGCAAAGACCAGCAAGAGCTTTTAGGGCTGGCCCCTTCCTTGTGGCAGAAGGAGCCAGACGTTTCCCGTTTGGGAAAAAGGCTCTGCCGAGAACGGACACGATGACATGTCCCGTCTCTGGGAAAGCACAGAGCCCAACCGCTGCTGTGCATATGAATAGGGTGCACGGGGAAGGTGAAGACCAGCAACAACTTTTAGGGCTGGCCCCTTCCTTGTGGGAGAAGGAGGCGGATGTTTCCCGTTTGGGAAAAAAGCTCTGCCGAGAAAGAACACGATGACATGTCCCGTCCCTGGGAAAGCACAGATCCCAAGCGCTGCTGTGCCTCTGAATAGGCTGCCCAGGGAAGGTGAAGACCAGCAACAGCTTTCTGGGCTAGCACCTTCATTATGGGAGAAGGAGCCGGACGTTTCCTGTTGGGGAAAAAGGCTCTGCCGAGAAAGGACATGATGACATGTCCCGTCTCTGGGAAAGCACAGATCCCTAGTGATGTTCTGCCTCTGAATATGCTGCCAAGGGAAGGTGAAGACCAGCAACAGCTTTCAGGGCTGGCCCCTTCCTTGTGGGAGAAGGAGCCGGACGTTTCCCGTTTGGGAAAAAGTCTCTGCCGAGAACGGACACGATGACATATCCCGTCTCTGGGAAAGCATACATCCCAATCGTTGCTGTGCCTCTGAATAGGCTGCCCAGGGAAGGCGAAGACCAGCAAGAGCTTTTAGGGCTGGCCCCTTCCTTGTGGCAGAAGGAGCCAGACGTTTCCCTTTTGGGAAAAAGTCTCTGCCGAGAAAGGACACGATGACATGTCCCGTCTCTGGGAAAGCACAGGTCCCAAGCGTTGCTGTGCTTATTAATAGCCTGCCCAGGGAAGGTGAAGACCAGAAACAACTTTTAGGGCTGGCCCCTTCCTTGTGGGAGAAGGAGCCGGACGTTTCCCGTTTGGGAAGAAAGCTCTGCCGAGAAAGGACACGATGACATCTCCCGTCCCTGAGAAAGCACAGATCCGAAGCGCTGCTGTGCCTGTGAATAGGCTGCACGGGGAAGGTGAAGACCAGCAACAGCTTTCAGGGCTGGCCCCTTCCATGTGGCAGAAGGAGCCGGACGTTTCCCATTTGGGAAAAAGGCTCTACCGAGAAAGGACACGATGACATGTACCGTCTCTGGGAAAGCACAGATCCCAAGCGTTGCTGTGCTTATTAATAGGCTGCCCAGGGAAGGTGAAGACCAGGGACAGCTTTCAGGGCTAGCACCTTCATTGTGGCAGAAGGAGCCGGACGTTTCCCGTTTGGGAAAAAGGTTCTGCCGAGAAAGGACACGATGACATGTCCCGTCTCTGGGAAAGCACAGATCCCAAGCGCTGCTGTGCCTGTGAATAGGGTGCCAAGGGAAGGTGAAGACCAGCAACAGCTTTCAGGGCTAGCACCTTCATTGTGGGAGAATGAGCCGGACGTTTCCCGTTTGGGAAAAAGGCTCTGCCGAGAAAGGACATGATGACATGTCCCGTCTCTGGGAAAGCACAGATCCCTAGTGATGTTCTGCCTCTGAATATGCTGCCAAGGGAAGGTGAAGACCAGCAATAGCTTTCAGGGCTGGCCCCTTCCTTGTGGCAGAAGGAGCCGGACGTTTCCCGTTTGGGAAAAAGGCTCTGCCGAGAACGGACACGATGACATGTCCCGTCTCTGGGAAAGCACAGAGCCCAACCGCTGCTGTGCCTATGAATAGTGTGCACGGGGAAGGTGAAGACCAGCAACAACTTTTAGGGCTGGCCCCTTCCTTGTGGGAGAAGGAGCCGGACGTTTCCCGTTTGGGAAAAAGGCTCTGCCGAGAAAGGACACGATGACATGTACCTTCTCTGGGAAAGCACAGATCCCAAGCGTTGCTGTGCTTATTAATAGGCTGCCCAGGGAAGGTGAAGACCAGCAACAGCTTTCAGGGCTGGCCCCTTCCTTGTGGCAGAAGGAGCCGGATGTTTCCCTTTTGGGAAAAAGGCTCTGCCGAGAACGGACACGATGACATGTCCCGTATCTGGGAAAGCACAGAGCCCAACCGCTGCTGTGCCTATGAATAGTGTGCATGGGGAAGGTGAAGACCAGCAACAACTTTTAGGGCTGGCCCCTTCCTTGTGGGAGAAGGAGGCGGATGTTTTCCGTTTGGGAAAAAAGCTCTGCCGAGAAAGGACACGTGACATCTCCCGTCCCTGGGAAAGCACAGATCCCAAGCGCTGCTGTGCCTGTGAATAGGGTGCACGGGGAAGGTGAAGACCAGCAACAGCTTTCAGGGCTGGCCCCTTCCTTGTGGGAGAAGGAGCCGGACGTTTCCCCTTTGGGAAAAAGGCTCTGCCGAGAACGGACACGATGACATGTCCCGTCTCTGGGAAAGCATACATCCCAATCGTTGCTGTGCCTCTGAATAGGCTGCCCAGGGAAGGCGAAGACCAGCAAGATCTTTTAGGGCTGGCCCCTTCCTTGTGGCAGAAGGAGCCAGACTTTTCCCTTTTGGGAAAAAGTCTCTGCCGAGAACGGACACAATGACATGTCCCGTCTCTGGGAAAGCACAGGTCCCAAGCGTTGCTGTGCTTATTAATAGCCTGCCCAGGGAAGGTGAAGACCAGAAACAACTTTTAGGGCTGGCCCCTTCCTTGTGGGAGAAGGAGCCGGACGTTTCCCGTTTGGGAAGAAAGCTCTGCCGAGAAAGGACACGATGACATCTCCCGTCCCTGAGAAAGCACAGATCCGAAGCGCTGCTGTGCCTGTGAATAGGCTGCACGGGGAAGGTGAAGACCAGCAACAGCTTTCAGGGCTGGCCCCTTCCATGTGGCAGAAGGAGCCGGACGTTTCCCATTTGGGAAAAAGGCTCTGCCGAGAAAGGACACGATGATATGTACCGTCTCTGGGAAAGCACAGATCCCAAGCGTTGCTGTGCTTATTAATAGGCTGCCCAGGGAAGGTGAAGACCAGGGACAGCTTTCAGTGCTAGCACCTTCATTGTGGGAGAAGGAGCCGGACGTTTCCCGTTTGGGAAAAAGGCTCTGCTGAGAAAGGACATGGTGACATGTCCCGTATCTGGGAAAGCACAGATCCCTAGTGATGTTCTGCCTCTGAATATGCTGCCAAGGGAAGGTGAAGACCAGCAATAGCTTTCAGGGCTGGCCCCTTCCTTGTGGCAGAAGGAGCCGGACGTTTCCCGTTTGGGAAAAAGGCTCTGACGAGAACGGACACGATGACATGTCCCGTCTCTGGGAAAGCATAGATCCCAATCGTTACTGTGCCTCTGAATAGGCTGCCCAGGGAAGGCAAAGACCAGCAAGAGCTTTTAGGGCTGGCCCCTTACTTGTGGCAGAAGGAGCCAGACGTTTCCCGTTTGGGAAAAAGTCTCTGCCTAGAACGGACACGATGACATGTCCCGTCTCTGGGAAAGCACAGAGCCCAACCGCTGCAGTGCCTATGAATAGGGTGCACGGGGAAGGTGAAGACCAGCAACAACTTTTAGGGCTGGCCCCTTCCTTGTGGGAGAAGGAGCCGGACGTTTCCCGTTTGGGAAAAAGGCTCTGCCGAGAAAGGACACGATGACATCTCCCGTCCCTGGGAAAGCACAGATCCCAAGCGCTGCTGTGCCTGTGAATAGGGTGCACGGGGAAGGTGAAGACCAGCAACAGCTTTCTGGGCTAGCACCTTCATTGTGGGAGAAGGAGCCGGACGTTTCCCGTTTGGGAAAAAAGCTCTGCCGAGAAAGGACATGATGACATGGCCCGTCTCTGGGAAAGCACAGATCCCTAGTGATGTTCTGCCTCTGAATATGCTGCCAAGGGAAGGTGAAGACCAGCAACAGCTTTCAGGGCTGGCCCCTTCCTTGTGGCAGAAGGAGCCGGACGTTTCCCGTTTGGGAAAAAGGCTCTGCCGAGAACGGACACGATGACATGTCCCGTCTCTGGGAAAGCACAGATCCCAAGCACTCCTGTGCCTCTGAATAGGCTGCCCAGGGAAGGCAAAGACCAGCAAGAGCTTTTAGGGCTGGCCCCTTCCTTGTGGCAGAAGGAGCCAGACGTTTCCCGTTTGGGAAAAAGTCTCTGCCGAGAACGGACACGATGACATGTCCCGTCTCTGGGAAAGCACAGAGCGCAACCGCTGCTGTGCCTATGAATAGGGTGCACGGGGAAGGTGAAGACCAGCAACAACTTTTAGGGCTGGCCCCTTCCTTGTGGGAGAAGGAGGCGGATGTTTCCCGTTTGGGAAAAAAGCTCTGCCGAGAAAGGACACGATGACATCTCCCGTCCCTGGGAAAGCACAGATCCCAAGCGCTGCTGTGCCTGTGAATAGGGTGCACGGGGAAGGTGAAGACCAGCAACAGCTTTCTGGGCTAGCACCTTCATTGTGGGAGAAGGAGCCGGACGTTTCCCGTTGGGGAAAAAGGCTCTGCCGAGAAAGGACATGATGACATGTCCCGTCTCTGGGAAAGCACAGATCCCTAGTGATGTTCTGCCTCTGAATATGCTGCCAACGGAAGGTGAAGACCAGCAACAGCTTTCAGGGCTGGCCCCTTCATTGTGGGAGAAGGAGCCGGATGTTTCCCATTTCGGAAAAATACTCTGCCGAGAACGGACAAGATGACATGTCCCGTCTCTGGGAAAGCATACATCCCAATCGTTGCTGTGCCTCTGAATAGGCTGCCCAGGGAAGGCGAAGACCAGCAAGATCTTTTAGGGCTGGCCCCTTCCTTGTGGCAGAAGGAGCCAGACGTTTCCCTTTTGGAAAAAAGTCTCTGCCGAGAACGGACACGATGTCATGTCCCGTCTCTGGGAAAGCACAGGTCCCAAGCGTTGCTGTGCTTATTAATAGCCTGCCCAGGGAAGGTGAAGACCAGGGACAGCTTTCAGGGCTAGCACCTTCATTGTGGGAGAAGGAGCCGGACGTTTCCCGTTGGGGAAAAAGGCTCTGCCGAGAAAGGACACGATGACATGTCCCGTCTCTGGGAAAGCACAGGTCCCAAGCGCTGCTCTGCCTATGAATAGGGTGCATGGGGAAGGTGAAGACCAGCAACAGCTTTCAGGGCTGGCCCCTTCCTTGTGGGAGAAGGAGCCGGATGTTTCCCATTTCGGAAAAAGGCTCTGCCGAGAACGGACACGATGACATGTCCCGTCTCTGGGAAAGCACAGATCCCTAGCGTTTCTGTGCTTATTAATAGGCTGCCCAGGGAAGGTGAAGACCAGGGACAGCTTTCAGGGCTGGCCCCTTCCTTGTGGCAGAAGGAGCCGGACGTTTCCCATTTGGGAAAAAGGCTCTGCCGAGAACGGACACGATCACATGACCCATATCTGGGAAAGCACAGATCCCAAGCGCTGCTGTGCTTATTAATAGGCTGCCCAGGGAAGGTGAAGACCAGCAACAGCTTTCAGGGCTGGCCCCTTCATTGTGGCAGAAGGAGCCGGACGTTTCCCCTTTGGGAAAAATACTCTGCCGAGAACGGACAAGATGACATGTCCCGTCTCTGGGAAAGCATACATCCCAATCGTTGCTGTGCCTCTGAATAGGCTGCCCAGGGAAGGCGAAGACCAGCAAGAGCTTTTAGGGCTGGCCCCTTTCTTGTGGCAGAAGGAGCAAGACGTTTCCCGTTTGGGAAAAAGTCTCTGCCGAGATAGGACACGATGACATCTCCCGTCCCTGGGAAAGCACAGGTTCCAAGCGCTGCTGTGCCTGTGAATAGGGTGCACGGGGAAGGTGAAGACCAGCAACAGCTTTCTGGGCTAGCACCTTCCTTGTGGGAGAAGGAGCCGGACGTTTCCCGTTTGGGAAAAAGGCTCTGCCGAGAAAGGACACGATGACATGTACCGTCTCTGGGAAAGCACAGATCCCAAGCGTTGCTGTGCTTATTAATAGGCTGCCCAGGGAAGGTGAAGACCAGCAACAGCTTTCAGGGCTGGCCCCTTACTTGTGGCAGAAGAAGCCGGACGTTTCCCTTTTGGGAAAAAGTCTCTGCCGAGAACGGACACAATGACATGTCCCGTCCCTGGGAAAGCATACATCCCAATCGTTGCTGTATCTCTGAATAGGCTGCCCAGGGAAGGCGAAGACCAGCAAGATCTTTTAGGGCTGGCCCCTTCCTTGTGGCAGAAGGAGCCAGACTTTTCCCTTTTGGGAAAAAGTCTCTGCCGAGAACGGACACGATGACATGTCCCGTCTCTGGGAAAGCACAGGTCCCAAGCGTTGCTGTGCTTATTAATAGCCTGCCCAGGGAAGGTGAAGACCAGAAACAACTTTTAGGGCTGGCCCCTTCCTTGTGGGAGAAGGAGCCGGACGTTTCCCGTTTGGGAAGAAAGCTCTGCCGAGAAAGGACACGATGACATCTCCCGTCCCTGAGAAAGCACAGATCCGAAGCGCTGCTGTGCCTGTGAATAGGCTGCACGGGGAAGGTGAAGACCAGCAACAGCTTTCAGGGCTGGCCCCTTCCATGTGGCAGAAGGAGCCGGACGTTTCCCATTTGGGAAAAAGGCTCTGCCGAGAAAGGACACGATGACATGTACCGTCTCTGGGAAAGCACAGATCCCAAGCGTTGCTGTGCTTATTAATAGGCTGCCCAGGGAAGGTGAAGACCAGCAACAGCTTTCAGGGCTAGCACCTTCATTGTGGGAGAAGGAGCCGGACGTTTCCCGTTTGGGAAAAAGGCTCTGCTGAGAAAGGACATGGTGACATGTCCCGTATCTGGGAAAGCACAGATCCCTAGTGATGTTCTGCCTCTGAATATGCTGCCAAGGGAAGGTGAAGACCAGCAATAGCTTTCAGGGCTGGCCCCTTCCTTGTGGCAGAAGGAGCCGGACGTTTCCCGTTTGGGAAAAAGGCTCTGACGAGAACGGACACGATGACATGTCCCGTCTCTGGGAAAGCATAGATCCCAATCGTTACTGTGCCTCTGAATAGGCTGCCCAGGGAAGGCAAAGAACAGCAACAGCTTTCAGGGCTGGCCCCTTCCTTGTGGGAGAAGGAGCCGGATGTTTCCCATTTCGGAAAAAGGCTCTGCCGAGAAAGGACACGATGACATGTCCTGTCTCTGGGAAAGCACAGATCCCTAGCGTTTCTGTGCTTATTAATAGGCTGCCAAGGGAAGGTGAAGACCAGCAGCAGCTTTCAGGGCTGGCCCCTTCCTTGTGGCTGAAGGAGCCGGACGTTTCCCATTTGGGAAAAGTACTCTGACGAGAACGGACACGATGACATGTCCCGTCTCTGGGAAAGCATAGATCCCAAGCGCTGCTGTGCCTGTGAATAGGGTGCATGGGGAAGGTGAAGACCAGCAACAGCTTTCAGGGCTGGCCCCTTCCTTGTGGGAGAAGGAGCCGGACGTTTCCCTTTTGGGAAAAAGTCTCTGCCGAGAAAGGACACGATGACATGTCCCGTCTCTGGGAAAGCATAGATCCCAAGCGCTGCTGTGCCTCTGAATAGGCTGCCCAGGGAAGGCAAAGACCAGCAAGAGCTTTTAGGGCTGGCCCCTTCCTTGTGGCAGAAGGAGCCAGACGTTTCCCGTTTGGGAAAAAGGCTCTGCCGAGAACGGACACGATGACATGTCCCGTCTCTGGGAAAGCACAGAGCCCAACCGCTGCTGTGCATATGAATAGGGTGCACGGGGAAGGTGAAGACCAGCAACAACTTTTAGGGCTGGCCCCTTCCTTGTGGGAGAAGGAGGCGGATGTTTCCCGTTTGGGAAAAAAGCTCTGCCGAGAAAGGACACGATGACATGTCCCGTCCCTGGGAAAGCACAGATCCCAAGCGCTGCTGTGCCTCTGAATAGGCTGCCCAGGGAAGGTGAAGACCAGCAACAGCTTTCTGGGCTAGCACCTTCATTATGGGAGAAGGAGCCGGACGTTTCCTGTTGGGGAAAAAGGCTCTGCCGAGAAAGGACATGATGACATGTCCCGTCTCTGGGAAAGCACAGATCCCTAGTGATGTTCTGCCTCTGAATATGCTGCCAAGGGAAGGTGAAGACCAGCAACAGCTTTCAGGGCTGGCCCCTTCCTTGTGGGAGAAGGAGCCGGACGTTTCCCGTTTGGGAAAAAGTCTCTGCCGAGAACGGACACGATGACATGTCCCGTCTCTGGGAAAGCATACATCCCAATCGTTGCTGTGCCTCTGAATAGGCTGCCCAGGGAAGGCGAAGACCAGCAAGAGCTTTTAGGGCTGGCCCCTTCCTTGTGGCAGAAGGAGCCAGACGTTTCCCTTTTGGGAAAAAGTCTCTGCCGTGAACGGACACGATGACATGTCCCGTCTCTGGGAAAGCACAGGTCCCAAGCGTTGCTGTGCTTATTAATAGCCTGCCCAGGGAAGGTGAAGACCAGAAACAACTTTTAGGGCTGGCCCCTTCCTTGTGGGAGAAGGAGCCGGACGTTTCCCGTTTGGGAAGAAAGCTCTGCCGAGAAAGGACACGATGACATCTCCCGTCCCTGGGAAAGCACAGATCCCAAGCGCTGCTGTGCCTGTGAATAGGGTGCACGGGGAAGGTGAAGACCAGCAACAGCTTTCAGGGCTGGCCCCTTCCATGTGGCAGAAGGAGCCGGACGTTTCCCATTTGGGAAAAAGGCTCTACCGAGAAAGGACACGATGACATGTACCGTCTCTGGGAAAGCACAGATCCCAAGCGTTGCTGTGCTTATTAATAGGCTGCCCAGGGAAGGTGAAGACCAGGGACAGCTTTCAGGGCTAGCACCTTCATTGTGGCAGAAGGAGCCGGACGTTTCCCGTTTGGGAAAAATACTCTGCCGAGAACGGACACGATGACATGTCCCGTCTCTGGGAAAGCATACATCCCAATCGTTGCTGTGCCTCTGAATAGGCTGCCCAGGGAAGGCGAAGACCAGCAAGAGCTTTTAGGGCTGGCCCCTTCCTTGTGGCAGAAGGAGCCAGACGTTTCCCTTTTGGGAAAAAGTCTCTGCCGAGAACGGACACGATGACATGTCCCGTCTCTGGGAAAGCACAGGTCCCAAGCGTTGCTGTGCTTATTAATAGCCTGCCCAGGGAAGGTGAAGACCAGAAACAACTTTTAGGGCTGGCCCCTTCCTTGTGGGAGAAGGAGCCGGACGTTTCCCGTTTGGGAAGAAAGCTCTGCCGAGAAAGGACACGATGACATCTCCCGTCCCTGAGAAAGCACAGATCCGAAGCGCTGCTGTGCCTGTGAATAGGGTGCACGGGGAAGGTGAAGACCAGCAACAGCTTTCAGGGCTGGCCCCTTCCATGTGGCAGAAGGAGCCGGACGTTTCCCGTTTGGGAAAAAGGCTCTACCGAGAAAGGACACGATGACATGTCCCGTCTCTGGGAAAGCACAGATCCCAAGCGTTGCTGTGCTTATTAATAGGCTGCCCAGGGAAGGTGAAGACCAGGGACAGCTTTCAGGGCTAGCACCTTCATTGTGGCAGAAGGAGCCGGACGTTTCCCGTTTGGGAAAAAGGTTCTGCCGAGAAAGGACACGATGACATGTCCCGTCTCTGGGAAAGCACAGATCCCAAGCGCTGCTGTGCCTGTGAATAGGGTGCCAAGGGAAGGTGAAGACCAGCAACAGCTTTCAGGGCTAGCACCTTCATTGTGGGAGAATGAGCCGGACATTTCCCGTTTGGGAAAAAGGCTCTGCCGAGAAAGGACATGATGACATGTCCCGTCTCTGGGAAAGCACAGATCCCTAGTGATGTTCTGCCTCTGAATATGCTGCCAAGGGAAGGTGAAGACCAGCAATAGCTTTCAGGGCTGGCCCCTTCCTTGTGGCAGAAGGAGCCGGACGTTTCCCGTTTGGGAAAAAGGCTCTGCCGAGAACGGACACGATGACATGTCCCGTCTCTGGGAAAGCACAGAGCCCAACCGCTGCTGTGCCTATGAATAGTGTGCACGGGGAAGGTGAAGACCAGCAACAACTTTTAGGGCTGGCCCCTTCCTTGTGGGAGAAGGAGCCGGACGTTTCCCGTTTGGGAAAAAGGCTCTGCCGAGAAAGGACACGATGACATGTACCTTCTCTGGGAAAGCACAGATCCCAAGCGTTGCTGTGCTTATTAATAGGCTGCCCAGGGAAGGTGAAGACCAGCAACAGCTTTCAGGGCTGGCCCCTTCCTTGTGGCAGAAGGAGCCGGATGTTTCCCTTTTGGGAAAAAGGCTCTGCCGAGAACGGACACGATGACATGTCCCGTATCTGGGAAAGCACAGAGCCCAACCGCTGCTGTGCCTATGAATAGTGTGCATGGGGAAGGTGAAGACCAGCAACAACTTTTAGGGCTGGCCCCTTCCTTGTGGGAGAAGGAGGCGGATGTTTTCCGTTTGGGAAAAAAGCTCTGCCGAGAAAGGACACGTGACATCTCCCGTCCCTGGGAAAGCACAGATCCCAAGCGCTGCTGTGCCTGTGAATAGGGTGCACGGGGAAGGTGAAGACCAGCAACAGCTTTCAGGGCTGGCCCCTTCCTTGTGGGAGAAGGAGCCGGACGTTTCCCCTTTGGGAAAAAGGCTCTGCCGAGAACGGACACGATGACATGTCCCGTCTCTGGGAAAGCATACATCCCAATCGTTGCTGTGCCTCTGAATAGGCTGCCCAGGGAAGGCGAAGACCAGCAAGATCTTTTAGGGCTGGCCCCTTCCTTGTGGCAGAAGGAGCCAGACTTTTCCCTTTTGGGAAAAAGTCTCTGCCGAGAACGGACACAATGACATGTCCCGTCTCTGGGAAAGCACAGGTCCCAAGCGTTGCTGTGCTTATTAATAGCCTGCCCAGGGAAGGTGAAGACCAGAAACAACTTTTAGGGCTGGCCCCTTCCTTGTGGGAGAAGGAGCCGGACGTTTCCCGTTTGGGAAGAAAGCTCTGCCGAGAAAGGACACGATGACATCTCCCGTCCCTGAGAAAGCACAGATCCGAAGCGCTGCTGTGCCTGTGAATAGGCTGCACGGGGAAGGTGAAGACCAGCAACAGCTTTCAGGGCTGGCCCCTTCCATGTGGCAGAAGGAGCCGGACGTTTCCCATTTGGGAAAAAGGCTCTGCCGAGAAAGGACACGATGATATGTACCGTCTCTGGGAAAGCACAGATCCCAAGCGTTGCTGTGCTTATTAATAGGCTGCCCAGGGAAGGTGAAGACCAGGGACAGCTTTCAGTGCTAGCACCTTCATTGTGGGAGAAGGAGCCGGACGTTTCCCGTTTGGGAAAAAGGCTCTGCTGAGAAAGGACATGGTGACATGTCCCGTATCTGGGAAAGCACAGATCCCTAGTGATGTTCTGCCTCTGAATATGCTGCCAAGGGAAGGTGAAGACCAGCAATAGCTTTCAGGGCTGGCCCCTTCCTTGTGGCAGAAGGAGCCGGACGTTTCCCGTTTGGGAAAAAGGCTCTGACGAGAACGGACACGATGACATGTCCCGTCTCTGGGAAAGCATAGATCCCAATCGTTACTGTGCCTCTGAATAGGCTGCCCAGGGAAGGCAAAGACCAGCAAGAGCTTTTAGGGCTGGCCCCTTACTTGTGGCAGAAGGAGCCAGACGTTTCCCGTTTGGGAAAAAGTCTCTGCCTAGAACGGACACGATGACATGTCCCGTCTCTGGGAAAGCACAGAGCCCAACCGCTGCTGTGCCTATGAATAGGGTGCACGGGGAAGGTGAAGACCAGCAACAACTTTTAGGGCTGGCCCCTTCCTTGTGGGAGAAGGAGCCGGACGTTTCCCGTTTGGGAAAAAGGCTCTGCCGAGAAAGGACACGATGACATCTCCCGTCCCTGGGAAAGCACAGATCCCAAGCGCTGCTGTGCCTGTGAATAGGGTGCACGGGGAAGGTGAAGACCAGCAACAGCTTTCTGGGCTAGCACCTTCATTGTGGGAGAAGGAGCCGGACGTTTCCCGTTTGGGAAAAAGGCTCTGCCGAGAAAGGACATGATGACATGGCCCGTCTCTGGGAAAGCACAGATCCCTAGTGATGTTCTGCCTCTGAATATGCTGCCAAGGGAAGGTGAAGACCAGCAACAGCTTTCAGGGCTGGCCCCTTCCTTGTGGCAGAAGGAGCCGGACGTTTCCCTTTTGGGAAAAAGGCTCTGCCGAGAACGGACACGATGACATGTCCCGTCTCTGGGAAAGCACAGATCCCAAGCACTCCTGTGCCTCTGAATAGGCTGCCCAGGGAAGGCAAAGACCAGCAAGAGCTTTTAGGGCTGGCCCCTTCCTTGTGGCAGAAGGAGCCAGACGTTTCCCGTTTGGGAAAAAGTCTCTGCCGAGAACGGACACGATGACATGTCCCGTCTCTGGGAAAGCACAGAGCGCAACCGCTGCTGTGCCTATGAATAGGGTGCACGGGGAAGGTGAAGACCAGCAACAACTTTTAGGGCTGGCCCCTTCCTTGTGGGAGAAGGAGGCGGATGTTTCCCGTTTGGGAAAAAAGCTCTGCCGAGAAAGGACACGATGACATCTCCCGTCCCTGGGAAAGCACAGATCCGAAGCGCTGCTGTGCCTGTGAATAGGGTGCACGGGGAAGGTGAAGACCAGCAACAGCTTTCTGGGCTAGCACCTTCATTGTGGGAGAAGGAGCCGGACGTTTCCCGTTGGGGAAAAAGGCTCTGCCGAGAAAGGACATGATGACATGTCCCGTCTCTGGGAAAGCACAGATCCCTAGTGATGTTCTGCCTCTGAATATGCTGCCAACGGAAGGTGAAGACCAGCAACAGCTTTCAGGGCTGGCCCCTTCATTGTGGGAGAAGGAGCCGGATGTTTCCCATTTCGGAAAAATACTCTGCCGAGAACGGACAAGATGACATGTCCCGTCTCTGGGAAAGCATACATCCCAATCGTTGCTGTGCCTCTGAATAGGCTGCCCAGGGAAGGCGAAGACCAGCAAGATCTTTTAGGGCTGGCCCCTTCCTTGTGGCAGAAGGAGCCAGACGTTTCCCTTTTGGAAAAAAGTCTCTGCCGAGAACGGACACGATGTCATGTCCCGTCTCTGGGAAAGCACAGGTCCCAAGCGTTGCTGTGCTTATTAATAGCCTGCCCAGGGAAGGTGAAGACCAGGGACAGCTTTCAGGGCTAGCACCTTCATTGTGGGAGAAGGAGCCGGACGTTTCCCGTTGGGGAAAAAGGCTCTGCCGAGAAAGGACACGATGACATGTCCCGTCTCTGGGAAAGCACAGGTCCCAAGCGCTGCTCTGCCTATGAATAGGGTGCATGGGGAAGGTGAAGACCAGCAACAGCTTTCAGGGCTGGCCCCTTCCTTGTGGGAGAAGGAGCCGGATGTTTCCCATTTCGGAAAAAGGCTCTGCCGAGAACGGACACGATGACATGTCCCGTCTCTGGGAAAGCACAGATCCCTAGCGTTGCTGTGCTTATTAATAGGCTGCCCAGGGAAGGTGAAGACCAGGGACAGCTTTCAGGGCTGGCCCCTTCCTTGTGGCAGAAGGAGCCGGACGTTTCCCATTTGGGAAAAAGGCTCTGCCGAGAACGGACACGATCACATGACCCATCTCTGGGAAAGCACAGATCCCAAGCGCTGCTGTGCTTATTAATAGGCTGCCCAGGGAAGGTGAAGACCAGCAACAGCTTTCAGGGCTGGCCCCTTCATTGTGGCAGAAGGAGCCGGACGTTTCCCCTTTGGGAAAAATACTCTGCCGAGAACGGACAAGATGACATGTCCCGTCTCTGGGAAAGCATACATCCCAATCGTTGCTGTGCCTCTGAATAGGCTGCCCAGTGAAGGCGAAGACCAGCAAGAGCTTTTAGGGCTGGCCCCTTTCTTGTGGCAGAAGGAGCAAGACGTTTCCCGTTTGGGAAAAAGTCTCTGCCGAGATAGGACACGATGACATCTCCCGTCCCTGGGAAAGCACAGGTTCCAAGCGCTGCTGTGCCTGTGAATAGGGTGCACGGGGAAGGTGAAGACCAGCAACAGCTTTCTGGGCTAGCACCTTCCTTGTGGGAGAAGGAGCCGGACGTTTCCCGTTTGGGAAAAAGGCTCTGCCGAGAAAGGACACGATGACATGTACCGTCTCTGGGAAAGCACAGATCCCAAGCGTTGCTGTGCTTATTAATAGGCTGCCCAGGGAAGGTGAAGACCAGCAACAGCTTTCAGGGCTGGCCCCTTCCTTGTGGCAGAAGAAGCCGGACGTTTCCCTTTTGGGAAAAAGTCTCTGCCGAGAACGGACACAATGACATGTCCCGTCCCTGGGAAAGCATACATCCCAATCGTTGCTGTATCTCTGAATAGGCTGCCCAGGGAAGGCGAAGACCAGCAAGATCTTTTAGGGCTGGCCCCTTCCTTGTGGCAGAAGGAGCCAGACTTTTCCCTTTTGGGAAAAAGTCTCTGCCGAGAACGGACACGATGACATGTCCCGTCTCTGGGAAAGCACAGGTCCCAAGCGTTGCTGTGCTTATTAATAGCCTGCCCAGGGAAGGTGAAGACCAGAAACAACTTTTAGGGCTGGCCCCTTCCTTGTGGGAGAAGGAGCCGGACGTTTCCCGTTTGGGAAGAAAGCTCTGCCGAGAAAGGACACGATGACATCTCCCGTCCCTGAGAAAGCACAGATCCGAAGCGCTGCTGTGCCTGTGAATAGGCTGCACGGGGAAGGTGAAGACCAGCAACAGCTTTCAGGGCTGGCCCCTTCCATGTGGCAGAAGGAGCCGGACGTTTCCCATTTGGGAAAAAGGCTCTGCCGAGAAAGGACACGATGACATGTACCGTCTCTGGGAAAGCACAGATCCCAAGCGTTGCTGTGCTTATTAATAGGCTGCCCAGGGAAGGTGAAGACCAGGGACAGCTTTCAGTGCTAGCACCTTCATTGTGGGAGAAGGAGCCGGACGTTTCCCGTTTGGGAAAAAGGCTCTGCTGAGAAAGGACATGGTGACATGTCCCGTATCTGGGAAAGCACAGATCCCTAGTGATGTTCTGCCTCTGAATATGCTGCCAAGGGAAGGTGAAGACCAGCAATAGCTTTCAGGGCTGGCCCCTTCCTTGTGGCAGAAGGAGCCGGACGTTTCCCTTTTGGGAAAAAGGCTCTGACGAGAACGGACACGATGACATGTCCCGTCTCTGGGAAAGCACAGAGCACAACCGCTGCTGTGCCTATGAATAGGGTGCACGGGGAAGGTGAAGACCAGCAACAACTTTTAGGGCTGGCCCCTTCCTTGTGGGAGAAGGAGGCGGATGTTTCCCGTTTGGGAAAAAAGCTCTGCCGAGAAAGGACACGATGACATCTCCCGTCCCTGGGAAAGCACAGATCCCAAGCGCTGCTGTGCCTGTGAATAGGGTGCACGGGGAAGGTGAAGACCAGCAACAGCTTTCTGGGCTAGCACCTTCATTGTGGGAGAAGGAGCCGGACGTTTCCCGTTGGGGAAAAAGGCTCTGCCGAGAAAGGACATGATGACATGTCCCGTCTCTGGGAAAGCACAGATCCCTAGTGATGTTCTGCCTCTGAATATGCTGCCAACGGAAGGTGAAGACCAGCAACAGCTTTCAGGGCTGGCCCCTTCATTGTGGGAGAAGGAGCCGGATGTTTCCCATTTCGGAAAAATACTCTGCCGAGAACGGACAAGATGACATGTCCCGTCTCTGGGAAAGCATACATCCCAATCGTTGCTGTGCCTCTGAATAGGCTGCCCAGGGAAGGCGAAGACCAGCAAGATCTTTTAGGGCTGGCCCCTTCCTTGTGGCAGAAGGAGCCAGACGTTTCCCTTTTGGAAAAAAGTCTCTGCCGAGAACGGACACGATGTCATGTCCCGTCTCTGGGAAAGCACAGGTCCCAAGCGTTGCTGTGCTTATTAATAGCCTGCCCAGGGAAGGTGAAGACCAGGGACAGCTTTCAGGGCTAGCACCTTCATTGTGGGAGAAGGAGCCGGACGTTTCCCGTTGGGGAAAAAGGCTCTGCCGAGAAAGGACACGATGACATGTCCCGTCTCTGGGAAAGCACAGGTCCCAAGCGCTGCTCTGCCTATGAATAGGGTGCATGGGGAAGGTGAAGACCAGCAACAGCTTTCAGGGCTGGCCCCTTCCTTGTGGGAGAAGGAGCCGGATGTTTCCCATTTCGGAAAAAGGCTCTGCCGAGAACGGACACGATGACATGTCCCGTCTCTGGGAAAGCACAGATCCCTAGCGTTTCTGTGCTTATTAATAGGCTGCCCAGGGAAGGTGAAGACCAGGGACAGCTTTCAGGGCTGGCCCCTTCCTTGTGGCAGAAGGAGCCGGACGTTTCCCATTTGGGAAAAAGGCTCTGCCGAGAACGGACACGATCACATGACCCATCTCTGGGAAAGCACAGATCCCAAGCGCTGCTGTGCTTATTAATAGGCTGCCCAGGGAAGGTGAAGACCAGCAACAGCTTTCAGGGCTGGCCCCTTCATTGTGGCAGAAGGAGCCGGACGTTTCCCCTTTGGGAAAAATACTCTGCCGAGAACGGACAAGATGACATGTCCCGTCTCTGGGAAAGCATACATCCCAATCGTTGCTGTGCCTCTGAATAGGCTGCCCAGGGAAGGCGAAGACCAGCAAGAGCTTTTAGGGCTGGCCCCTTTCTTGTGGCAGAAGGAGCAAGACGTTTCCCGTTTGGGAAAAAGTCTCTGCCGAGATAGGACACGATGACATCTCCCGTCCCTGGGAAAGCACAGGTTCCAAGCGCTGCTGTGCCTGTGAATAGGGTGCACGGGGAAGGTGAAGACCAGCAACAGCTTTCTGGGCTAGCACCTTCCTTGTGGGAGAAGGAGCCGGACGTTTCCCGTTTGGGAAAAAGGCTCTGCCGAGAAAGGACACGATGACATGTACCGTCTCTGGGAAAGCACAGATCCCAAGCGTTGCTGTGCTTATTAATAGGCTGCCCAGGGAAGGTGAAGACCAGCAACAGCTTTCAGGGCTGGCCCCTTACTTGTGGCAGAAGAAGCCGGACGTTTCCCTTTTGGGAAAAAGTCTCTGCCGAGAACGGACACAATGACATGTCCCGTCCCTGGGAAAGCATACATCCCAATCGTTGCTGTATCTCTGAATAGGCTGCCCAGGGAAGGCGAAGACCAGCAAGAGCTTTTAGGGCTGGCCCCTTCCTTGTGGCAGAAGGAGCAAGACGTTTCCCGTTTGGGAAAAAGTCTCTGCCGAGATAGGACACGATGACATCTCCCGTCCCTGGGAAAGCACAGGTCCCAAGCGTTGCTGTGCTTATTAATAGCCTGCCCAGGGAAGGTGAAGACCAGCAACAACTTTTAGGGCTGGCCCCTTCCTTGTGGGAGAAGGAGCCGGACGTTTCCCGTTTGGGAAGAAAGCTCTGCCGAGAAAGGACACGATGACATCTCCCGTCCCTGAGAAAGCACAGATCCGAAGCGCTGCTGTGCGTGTGAATAGGGTGCACGGGAAGGTGAAGACCAGCAAGAGCTTTCAGGGCTGGCCCCTTCCTTGTGGCAGAAGGAGCCGGACGTTTCCCATTTGGGAAAAAGGCTCTGCCGAGAAAGGACACGATGACATGTACCGTCTCTGGGAAAGCACAGATCCCAAGCGTTGCTGTGCTTATTAATAGGCTGCCCAGGGAAGGTGAAGACCAGGGACAGCTTTCAGGGCTAGCACCTTCCTTGTGGGAGAAGGAGCCGGACGTTTCCCGTTTGGGAAAAAGGCTCTGCTGAGAAAGGACATGATGACATGTCCCGTCTCTGGGAAAGCACAGATCCCTAGTGATGTTCTGCCTATGAATATGCTGCCAAGGGAAGGTGAAGACCAGCAATAGCTTTCAGGGCTGGCCCCTTCCTTGTGGCAGAAGGAGCCGGACGTTTCCCGTTTGGGAAAAAGGCTCTGACGAGAACGGACACGATGACATGTCCCGTCTCTGGGAAAGCATAGATCCCAATCGTTACTGTGCCTCTGAATAGGCTGCCCAGGGAAGGCAAAGACCAGCAAGAGCTTTTAGGGCTGGCCCCTTACTTGTGGCAGAAGGAGCCAGACGTTTCCCGTTTGGGAAAAAGTCTCTGCCTAGAACGGACACGATGACATGTCCCGTCTCTGGGAAAGCACAGAGCCCAACCGCTGCTGTGCCTATGAATAGGGTGCACGGGGAAGGTGAAGACCAGCAACAACTTTTAGGGCTGGCCCCTTCCTTGTGGGAGAAGGAGCCGGACGTTTCCCGTTTGGGAAAAAGGCTCTGCCGAGAAAGGACACGATGACATCTCCCGTCCCTGGGAAAGCACAGGTCCCAAGCGCTGCTGTGCCTGTGAATAGGGTGCACGGGGAAGGTGAAGACCAGCAACAGCTTTCTGGGCTAGCACCTTCATTGTGGGAGAAGGAGCCGGACGTTTCCCGTTTGGGAAAAAGGCTCTGCCGAGAAAGGACATGATGACATGGCCCGTCTCTGGGAAAGCACAGATCCCTAGTGATGTTCTGCCTCTGAATATGCTGCCAAGGGAAGGTGAAGACCAGCAACAGCTTTCAGGGCTGGCCCCTTCCTTGTGGCAGAAGGAGCCGGACGTTTCCCTTTTGGGAAAAAGTCTCTGCCGAGAACGGACACGATGACATGTCCCGTCTCTGGGAAAGCACAGATCCCAAGCACTCCTGTGCCTCTGAATAGGCTGCCCAGGGAAGGCAAAGACCAGCAAGAGCTTTTAGGGCTGGCCCCTTCCTTGTGGCAGAAGGAGCCGGACGTTTCCCGTTTGGGAAAAAGTCTCTGCCGAGAACGGACACGATGACATGTCCCGTCTCTGGGAAAGCACAGAGCGCAACCGCTGCTGTGCCTATGAATAGGGTGCACGGGGAAGGTGAAGACCAGCAACAACTTTTAGGGCTGGCCCCTTCCTTGTGGGAGAAGGAGGCGGATGTTTCCCGTTTGGGAAGAAAGCTCTGCCGAGAAAGGACATGATGACATGTCCCGTCCCTGGGAAAGCACAGATCCCAAGCGCTGCTGTGCCTGTGAATAGGGTGCACGGGGAAGGTGAAGACCAGCAGCAGCTTTCTGGGCTAGCACCTTCATTGTGGGAGAAGGAGCCGGACGTTTCCCGTTTGGGAAAAAGGCTCTGCCGAGAAAGGACATGATGACATGTCCCGTCTCTGGGAAAGCACAGATCCCTAGTGATGTTCTGCCTCTGAATATGCTGCCAAGGGAAGGTGAAGACCAGCAGCAGCTTTCAGGGCTGGCCCCTTCATTGTGGGAGAAGAAGCCGGACGTTTCCCGTTTGGGAAAAATACTCTGCCGAGAACGGACAAGATGACATGTCCCGTCTCTGGGAAACCATACATCCCAATTGTTGCTGTGCCTCTGAATAGGCTGCCCGGGGAAGGCGAAGACCAGCAAGAGCTTTTAGGGCTGGCCCCTTTCTTGCGGCCGAAGGAGCAAGACGTTTCCCTTTTGGGAAAAAGTCTCTGCCGAGATAGGACAAGATGACATCTCCCGTCCCTGGGAAAGCACAGGTTCCAAGCGCTGCTGTGCCTGTGAATAGGGTGCACGGGGAAGGTGAAGACCAGCAACAGCTTTATGGGCTAGCACCTTCCTTGTGGGAGAAGGAGCCGGACGTTTCCCTTTTGGGAAAAAGGCTCTGCCGAGAAAGGACACGATGACATGTCCCGTCTCTGGGAAAGCACAGATCCCGAGTGATGTTCTGCCTCTGAATATGCTGCCAAGGGAAGGTGAAGACCAGCAACAGCTTTCAGGGCTGGCCCCTTCCTTGTGGCAGAAGGAGCCGGACGTTTCCCGTTTGGGAAAAAGGCTCTGCCGAGAACGGACACGATGACATCTCCCGTCTCTGGGAAAGCACAGGTCCCAAGCGCTGCTCTGCCTATGAATAGGGTGCATGGGGAAGGTGAAGACCAGCAACAGCTTTCAGGGCTGGCCCCTTCCTTGTGGGAGAAGGAGCCGGATGTTTCCCATTTCGGAAAAAGGCTCTGCCGAGAACGGACACAATGACATGTCCCGTCTCTGGGAAAGCACAGATCCCTAGCGTTTCTGTGCTTATTAATAGGCTGCCCAGGGAAGGTGAAGACCAGCAGCAGCTTTCAGGGCTGGCCCCTTCCTTGTGGCAGAAGGAGCCGGACGTTTCCCATTTGGGAAAAAGGCTCTGCCGAGAACGGACACGATCACATGTCCCATCTCTGGGAAAGCACAGATCCCAAGCGTTGCTGTGCTTATTAATAGGCTGCCCAGGGAAGGTGAAGACCAGCAACAGCTTTCAGGGCTGGCCCCTTCATTGTGGCAGAAGGAGCCGGACGTTTCCCCTTTGGGAAAAATACTCTGCCGAGAACGGACAAGATGACATGTCCCGTCTCTGGGAAAGCAAACATCCCAATCGTTGCTGTGCCTCTGAATAGGCTGCCCAGGGAAGGCGAAGACCAGCAAGAGCTTTTAGGGCTGGCCCCTTTCTTGTGGCCGAAGGAGCAAGACGTTTCCCGTTTGGGAAAAAGTCTCTGCCGAGATAGGACACGATGACATCTCCCATCCCTGGGAAAGCACAGGTTCCAAGCGCTGCTGTGCCTGTGAATAGGGTGCACGGGGAAGGTGAAGACCAGCAACAGCTTTCTGGGCTAGCACCTTCCTTGTGGGAGAAGGAGCCGGACGTTTCCCGTTTGGGAAAAAGGCTCTGCCGAGAAAGGACACGATGACATGTACCGTCTCTGGGAAAGCACAGATCCCAAGCGTTGCTGTGCTTATTAATAGGCTGCCCAGGGAAGGTGAAGACCAGCAACAGCTTTCAGGGCTGGCCCCTTACTTGTGGCAGAAGAAGCCGGACGTTTCCCTTTTGGGAAAAAGTCTCTGCCGAGAACGGACACAATGACATGTCCCGTCCCTGGGAAAGCATACATCCCAATCGTTGCTGTATCTCTGAATAGGCTGCCCAGGGAAGGCGAAGACCAGCAAGAGCTTTTAGGGCTGGCCCCTTTCTTGTGGCAGAAGGAGCAAGACGTTTCCCGTTTGGGAAAAAGTCTCTGCCGAGATAGGACACGATGACATCTCCCGTCCCTGGGAAAGCACAGGTCCCAAGCGTTGCTGTGCTTATTAATAGCCTGCCCAGGGAAGGTGATGACCAGGGACAGCTTTCAGGGCTAGCACCTTCATTGTGGGAGAAGGAGCCGGACGTTTCCCGTTTGGGAAGAAAGCTCTGCCAAGAAAGGATACGATGACATCTCCCGTCCCTGAGAAAGCACAGATCCGAAGCGCTGCTGTGCCTGTGAATAGGCTGCACGTGGAAGGTGAAGACCAGCAACAGCTTTCAGGGCTCGCCCATTCCATGTGGCAGAAGGAGCCGGACGTTTCCCGTTTGGGAAAAAGGCTCTGCCGAGAAAGGACACGATGACATGTACCGTCTCTGGGAAAGCACAGATCCCAAGCGTTGCTGTGCTTATTAATAGGCTGCCCAGGGAAGGTGAAGACCAGGGACAGCTTTCAGGGCTAGCACCTTCCTTGTGGGAGAAGGAGCCGGACGTTTCCCGTTTGGGAAAAAGGTTCTGCCGAGAAAGGACATGGTGACATGTCCCGTCTCTGGGAAAGCACAGATCCCTAGTGATGTTCTGCCTCTGAATATGCTGCCAAGGGAAGGTGAAGACCAGCAATAGCTTTCAGGGCTGGCCCCTTCCTTGTGGCAGAAGGAGCCGGACGTTTCCCGTTTGGGAAAAAGGCTCTGCCGAGAACGGACACGATGACATGTCCCGTCTCTGGGAAAGCACAGGTCCCAAGCGCTGCTCTGCCTATGAATAGGGTGCATGGGGAAGGTGAAGACCAGCAACAGCTTTCAGGGCTGGCCCCTTCATTGTGGCAGAAGGAGCCGGATGTTTCCCATTTCGGAAAAAGGCTCTGCCGAGAACGGACACGATGACATGTCCCGTCTCTGGGAAAGCACAGATCCCTAGCGTTTCTGTGCTTATTAATAGGCTGCCAAGGGAAGGTGAAGACCAGCAGCAGCTTTCAGGGCTGGCCCCTTCCTTGTGGCTGAAGTAGCCGGACGTTTCCCATTTGGGAAAAGTACTCTGACGAGAACGGAAATGATGACATGTCCCGTCTCTGGGAAAGCATAGATCCCAAGCGCTGCTGTGCCTGTGAATAGGGTGCATGGGGAAGGTGAAGACCAGCAACAGCTTTCAGGGCTCGCCCATTCCATGTGGCAGAAGGAGCCGGACGTTTCCCGTTTGGGAAAAAGGCTCTGCCGAGAAAGGACACGATGACATGTACCGTCTCTGGGAAAGCACAGATCCCAAGCGTTGCTGTGCTTATTAATAAGCTGCCCAGGGAAGGTGAAGACCAGGGACAGCTTTCAGGGCTAGCACCTTCCTTGTGGGAGAAGGAGCCGGACGGTTCCCGTTGGGGAAAAAGGTTCTGCCGAGAAAGGACATGGTGACATGTCCCGTCTCTGGGAAAGCACAGATCCCTAGTGATGTTCTGCCTCTGAATATGCTGCCAAGGGAAGGTGAAGACCAGCAATAGCTTTCAGGGCTGGCCCCTTCCTTGTGGCAGAAGGAGCCGGACGTTTCCCGTTTGGGAAAAAGGCTCTGCCGAGAACGGACACGATGACATGTCCCGTCTCTGGGAAAGCACAGGTCCCAAGCGCTGCTCTGCCTATGAATAGGGTGCATGGGGAAGGTGAAGACCAGCAACAGCTTTCAGGGCTGGCCCCTTCATTGTGGCAGAAGGAGCCGGATGTTTCCCATTTCGGAAAAAGGCTCTGCCGAGAACGGACACGATGACATGTCCCGTCTCTGGGAAAGCACAGATCCCTAGCGTTTCTGTGCTTATTAATAGGCTGCCAAGGGAAGGTGAAGACCAGCAGCAGCTTTCAGGGCTGGCCCCTTCCTTGTGGCTGAAGGAGCCGGACGTTTCCCATTTGGGAAAAGTACTCTGACGAGAACGGAAACGATGACATGTCCCGTCTCTGGGAAAGCATAGATCCCAAGCGCTGCTGTGCCTGTGAATAGGGTGCATGGGGAAGGTGAAGACCAGCAACAGCTTTCAGGGCTGGCCCCTTCCTTGTGGCAGAAGGAGCCGGACATTTCCCGTTTGGGAAAAAGGCTCTGCCGAGAACGGACACGATGACATGTCCCGTCTCTGGGAAAGCATAGATCCCAAGCGCTGCTGTGCCTCTGAATAGGCTGCCCAGGGAAGGTGAAGACCAGCAAGAGCTTTTAGGGCTGGCCCCTTCCTTGTGGCAGAAGGAGCCAGACGTTTCCCGTTTGGGAAAAAGTCTCTGCCGAGAACGGACACGATGACATGTCCCGTCCCTGGGAAAGCACAGATCCCAAGCGCTGCTGTGCCTGTGAATAGGGTGCACGGGGAAGGTGAAGACCAGCAAGAGCTTTCAGGGCTAGCACCTTCCTTGTGGGAGAAGGAGCCGGACGTTTCCCGTTTGGGAAAAAGGCTCTGCCGAGAAAGGACATGATGACATGTCCCGTCTCTGGGAAAGCACAGATCCGAAGCGTTGCTGTGCTTTTTAATAGGCTGCCCAGGGAAGGTGAAGACCAGCAACAGGTTTCTGGGCTAGCACCTTCATTGTGGGAGAAGGAGCCGGACGTTTCCCGTTTGGGAAAAAGGTTCTGCCGAGAAAGGACACGATGACATGTCCTGTCTCTGGGAAAGCACAGATCCCAAGCGCTGCTGTGCTTATTAATAGGCTGCCCAGGGAAGGAGAAGACCAGCAGCAGCTTTCAGGGCTGGCCCCTTCCTTGTGGCAGAAGGAGCCGGACGTTTCCCTTTTGGGAAAAAGTCTCTGCCGAGAAAGGACACGATCACATGTCCCGTCCCTGAGAAAGCACAGAATCCAAGGTCTGCGGTGCCTATGAATAGGGTGCCCAGGGAAGGTGAAGTCCAGCAGGAGCTTTCAGGGCTAGCCCCTTCCTTGTGGGAGAAGGAGCCGGACGTTTCCCGTTTGGGAAAAAAGCTCTGCCGAGAAAGGACATGACGACATCTCCCGTCCCTGAGAAAGCACAGATCCGAAGCGCTGCTGTGTCTGTGAATAGGGTGCACGGGAAGGTGAAGACCAGCAACAGCTTTCAGGGCTAGCACCTTCATTGTGGGAGAAGGAGCCAGACGTTTCCCGTTTGGAAAAAGGCTCTGCCGAGAAAGGACACGATGACATGTACCGTCTCTGGGAAAGCACAGATCCCAAGCGTTGCTGTGCTTATTAATAGGCTGCCCAGGGAAGGTGAAGACCAGCAACAGCTTTCAGGGCTAGCACCTTCATTGTGGGAGAAGGAGCCGGACGTTTCCCGTTTGGGAAAAAGGCTCTGCCGAGAAAGGACATGATGACATGTCCCGTCTCTGGGAAAGCACAGATCCCTAGTGATGTTCCGCCTCTGAATATGCTGCCAAGGGAAGGTGAAGACCAGCAACAGCTTTCAGGGCTGGCCCCTTCCTTGTGGGAGAATGAGCCGGACGTTTCCCGTTTGGGAAAAAGGGTCTGCCGAGAACGGACACGATGACATGTCCCGTCTCTGGGAAAGCACAGGTCCCAAGCGCTGCTCTGCCTATGAATAGGGTGCATGGGGAAGGTGAAGACCAGCAACAGCTTTCAGGGCTGGCCCCTTCCTTGTGGCAGAAGGAGCCGGACGTTTCCCGTTTGGGAAAAAGGCTCTGCCGAGAACGGACACGATCACATGTCCCGTCTCTGGGAAAGCACAGATCTCTAGCGTTTCTGTGCTTATTAATAGGCTGCCCAGGGAAGGTGAAGACCAGCAGCAGCATTTAGGGCTGGCCCCTTCCTTTTGGGAGAAGGAGCCGGACGTTTCCCGTTTGGGAAAAAGGCTCTGCCGAGAAAGGACACGATCACATGTCCCGTCCCTGAGAAAGCACAGAATCCAAGCTCTGCGGTGCCTATGAATAGGGTACCCAGGGAAGGTAAAGACCAGCAAGAGCTTTCAGGGCTGCCCCTTCCTTGTGGGAGAAGGAGCCGGACGTTTCCCGTTTGGGAAAAAAGCTCTGCCGAGAAAGGACACGATGACATGTACCGTCTCTGGGAAAGCACAGATCCGAAGCGCTGCTGTGCCTGTGAATAGGCTGCCCAGGGAAGGTGAAGTCCAGAAGGAGCTTTCAGGTCTGGCACCTTCCTTGTGGGAGAAGGAGCCGGACGTTTCCCTTTTGGGAAAAAGGCTCTGCCGAGAAAGGACACGATGACATGTACCGTCTCTGGGAAAGCACAGGTCCCAAGCGCTGCTGTGCCTCTGAATAGGCTGCCCAGGGAAGGTGAAGACCAGCAAGAGCTTTTAGGGCTGGCCCCTTCCTTGTGGCAGAAGGAGCCAGACGTTTCCCGTTTGGGAAAAAGTCTCTGCCGAGAACGGACACGATGACATGTCCCGTCCCTGGGAAAGCACAGATCCCAAGCGCTGCTGTGCCTGTGAATAGGGTGCACGGGGAAGGTGAAGACCAGCAAGAGCTTTCAGGGCTAGCACCTTCCTTGTGGGAGAAGGAGCCGGACGTTTCCCGTTTGGGAAAAAGGCTCTGCCGAGAAAGGACATGATGACATGTCCCGTCTCTGGGAAAGCACAGATCCGAAGCGTTGCTGTGCTTTTTAATAGGCTGCCCAGGGAAGGTGAAGACCAGCAACAGGTTTCTGGGCTAGCACCTTCATTGTGGGAGAAGGAGCCGGACGTTTCCCGTTTGGGAAAAAGGTTCTGCCGAGAAAGGACACGATGACATGTCCTGTCTCTGGGAAAGCACAGATCCCAAGCGCTGCTGTGCTTATTAATAGGCTGCCCAGGGAAGGAGAAGACCAGCAGCAGCTTTCAGGGCTGGCCCCTTCCTTGTGGCAGAAGGAGCCGGACGTTTCCCTTTTGGGAAAAAGTCTCTGCCGAGAAAGGACACGATCACATGTCCCGTCCCTGAGAAAGCACAGAATCCAAGGTCTGCGGTGCCTATGAATAGGGTGCCCAGGGAAGGTGAAGTCCAGCAGGAGCTTTCAGGGCTAGCCCCTTCCTTGTGGGAGAAGGAGCCGGACGTTTCCCGTTTGGGAAAAAAGCTCTGCCGAGAAAGGACATGACGACATCTCCCGTCCCTGAGAAAGCACAGATCCGAAGCGCTGCTGTGTCTGTGAATAGGGTGCACGGGAAGGTGAAGACCAGCAACAGCTTTCAGGGCTAGCACCTTCATTGTGGGAGAAGGAGCCAGACGTTTCCCGTTTGGAAAAAGGCTCTGCCGAGAAAGGACACGATGACATGTACCGTCTCTGGGAAAGCACAGATCCCAAGCGTTGCTGTGCTTATTAATAGGCTGCCCAGGGAAGGTGAAGACCAGCAACAGCTTTCAGGGCTAGCACCTTCATTGTGGGAGAAGGAGCCGGACGTTTCCCGTTTGGGAAAAAGGCTCTGCCGAGAAAGGACATGATGACATGTCCCGTCTCTGGGAAAGCACAGATCCCTAGTGATGTTCCGCCTCTGAATATGCTGCCAAGGGAAGGTGAAGACCAGCAACAGCTTTCAGGGCTGGCCCCTTCCTTGTGGGAGAATGAGCCGGACGTTTCCCGTTTGGGAAAAAGGGTCTGCCGAGAACGGACACGATGACATGTCCCGTCTCTGGGAAAGCACAGGTCCCAAGCGCTGCTCTGCCTATGAATAGGGTGCATGGGGAAGGTGAAGACCAGCAACAGCTTTCAGGGCTGGCCCCTTCCTTGTGGCAGAAGGAGCCGGACGTTTCCCGTTTGGGAAAAAGGCTCTGCCGAGAACGGACACGATCACATGTCCCGTCTCTGGGAAAGCACAGATCTCTAGCGTTTCTGTGCTTATTAATAGGCTGCCCAGGGAAGGTGAAGACCAGCAGCAGCATTTAGGGCTGGCCCCTTCCTTTTGGGAGAAGGAGCCGGACGTTTCCCGTTTGGGAAAAAGGCTCTGCCGAGAAAGGACACGATCACATGTCCCGTCCCTGAGAAAGCACAGAATCCAAGCTCTGCGGTGCCTATGAATAGGGTACCCAGGGAAGGTAAAGACCAGCAAGAGCTTTCAGGGCTGCCCCTTCCTTGTGGGAGAAGGAGCCGGACGTTTCCCGTTTGGGAAAAAAGCTCTGCCGAGAAAGGACACGATGACATGTACCGTCTCTGGGAAAGCACAGATCCGAAGCGCTGCTGTGCCTGTGAATAGGCTGCCCAGGGAAGGTGAAGTCCAGAAGGAGCTTTCAGGTCTGGCACCTTCCTTGTGGGAGAAGGAGCCGGACGTTTCCCTTTTGGGAAAAAGGCTCTGCCGAGAAAGGACACGATGACATGTACCGTCTCTGGGAAAGCACAGGTCCCAAGCGCTGCTGTGCCTATGAATAGGGTGCACGGGGAAGGTGAAGACCAGCAACAGCTTTCAGGGCTAGCACCTTCCTTGTGGGAGAAGGAGCCGGACATTTCCCATTTTTGAAAAAGGCTCTGCCGAGAAAGGACACGATGACATGTCCCGTCTCTGGGAAAGCACAGATCCCAAGCGCTGCTGTGCCTGTGAATAGGGTGCCAAGGGAAGGTGAAGACCAGCAACAGCTTTCAGGTATGGCCCCTTCCTTGTGGGAGAAGGAGCCGGACGTTTCCCGTTTGGGAAAAAGGCTCTGCCGAGAAAGGACATGATGACATGTCCCGTCTCTGGGAAAGCACAGATCCCTAGTGATGTTCTGCCTCTGAATATGCTGCCAAGGGAAGGTGAAGACCAGCAACTGCTTTCAGGGATGTCCCCTTCCTTGTGGCAGAAGGAGCCGGACGTTTCCCGTTTGGGAAAAAGGCTCTGCCGAGAACGGACACGATGACATGTCCCGTCTCTGGGAAAGCACAGGTCCCAAGCGCTGCTGTGCCTATGAATAGGGTGCATGGGGAAGGTGAAGACCAGCAACAGCTTTCAGGGCTGGCCCCTTCCTTGTGGGAGAAGGAGCCGGACGTTTCCCATTTGGGAAAAATACTCTGCCGAGAATGGACACGATGACATGTCCCGTCTCTGGGAAAGCACAGGTCCCTTGTGATGTTCTGCCTGTGAATAGGGTGCACGGGGAAGGTGAAGACCAGCAGCAGCTTTCAGGGCTGGCCCCTTCCTTGTGGGAGAAGGAGCCGGACGTTTCCCATTTTGGAAATATACTCTGCCGAGAATGGACACGATGACATGTCCCGTCTCTGGGAAAGCACAGATCCCAAGCGTTGCTGTGCTTATTAATAGGCTGCCCAGGGAAGGTAAAGACCAGCAAGAGCTTTCAGGGCTGGCCCCTTCCTTGTGGGAGGAGGAGCCGGACGTTTCCCGTTTGGGAAAAAAGCTCTGCCGAGAAAGGACACGACGACATCTCCCGTCCCTGAGAAAGCACAGATCCGAAGCGCTGCTGTGCCTGTGAATAGGGTGCACGGGAAGGTGAAGACCAGCAACAGCTTTCAGGGCTAGCACCTTCATTGTGGGAGAAGGAGCCAGACGTTTCCCGTTTGGGAAAAAGGCTCTGCCGAGAAAGGACACGATGACATGTCCCGTCTCTGGGAAAGCACAGATCCCAAGCGTTGCTGTGCTTATTAATAGGCTGCCCAGGGAAGGTGAAGACCAGCAACAGCTTTCTGGGCTAGCACCTTCATTGTGGGAGAAGGAGCCGGACGTTTCCCGTTTGGGAAAAAGGTTCTGCCGAGAAAGGACACGATGACATGTCCCGTCTCTGGGAAAGCACAGATCCCAAGCGCTGCTGTGCCTGTGAATAGGGTGCCAAGGGAAGGTGAAGACCAGCAACAGCTTTCAAGGCTAACACCTTCATTGTGGCAGAAGGAGCCGGACGTTTCCCGTTTGGGAAAAAGGCTCTGCCGAGAAAGGACATGATGACATGTCCCGTCTCTGGGAAAGCACAGATCCCTAGTGATGTTCTGCCTCTGAATATGCTGCCAAGGGAAGGTGAAGACCAGCAACAGCTTTCAGGGCTGGCCCCTTCCTTGTGGCAGAAGGAGCCGGACGTTTCCCGTTTGGGAAAAAGGGTCTGCCGAGAACGGACACGATGACATGTCCCGTCTCTGGGAAAGCACGGGTCCCAAGCGCTGCTCTGCCTATGAATAGGGTGCATGGGGAAGATGAAGACCAGCAACAGCTTTCAAGGCTGGCCCCTTCCTTGTGGGAGAAGGAGCCGGACGTTTCCCGTTTGGGAAAAAGGCTCTGCGGAAAAAAGACACGATCACATGTCCTGTCTCTGGGAAAGCACAGATCTCTAGCGTTTCTGTGCTTATTAATAGGCTGCCCAGGGAAGGTGAAGACCAGCAGCAGGTTTCAGGGCTGGCCCCTTCCTCGTGGGAGAAGGAGCCAGACGTTTCCCTTTTGGGAAAAAGTCTCTGCCGAGAAAGGACACGATCACATGTCCCGTCCCTGAGAAAGCACAGAATCCAAGCTCTGCGGTGCCTATGAATAGGGTGCCAAGGGAAGGTTAAGATCAGCAAGAGCTTTCAGGGCTGGCCCCTTCCTTGTGGGAGAATGAGCCGGACGTTTCCCGTTTGGGAAAAAGGCTCTGCCGAGAAAGGACATGATGACATGTCCCGTCTCTGGGAAAGCACAGATCCCTAGTGATGTTCTTCCTGTGAATAGGGTGCCAAGGGAAGGTGAAGACCAGCAACAGCTTTCAGGGCTGGCCCCTTCCTTGTGGCAGAAGGAGCCGGACGTTTCCCGTTTGGGAAAAAGCTCTGCCGAGAACGGACACAATGACATGTCCCGTCTCTGGGAAAGCACAGGTCCCAAGCGCTGCTGTGCCTATGAATAGGGTGCACGGGGAAGGTGAAGACCAGCAACAGCTCTTAGGGCTAGCACATTCATTGTGGGAGAAGGAGCCAGACGTTTCCCGTTTGGGAAAAAGGCTCTGCCGAGAAAGGACACGATGACATGTCCCGTCTCTGGGAAAGCACAGATCCCAAGCGTTGCTGTGCTTATTAATAGGCTGCCCAGGGAAGGTGAAGACCAGCAACAGCTTTCTGGGCTAGCACCTTCCTTGTGGGAGAAGGAGCCGGACGTTTCCCGTTTGGGCAAAAGGCTCTGCCGAGAAAGGACACGATGACATGTCCCGTCTCTGGGAAAGCACAGATCCCAAGCGCTGCTGTGCCTATGAATAGGGTGCATGGGGAAGGTGAAGACCAGCAACAGCTTTCAGGGCTGGCCCCTTCCTTGTGGCAGAAGGAGCAGGACGTTTCCCGTTTGGGAAAAAGGGTCTGCCGAGAACGGACACGATGACATGTCCCGTCTCTGGGAAAGCACAGGTCCCAAGCGCTGCTCTGCCTATGAATAGGGTGCATGGGGAAGATGAAGACCAGCAACAGCTTTCAAGGCTGGCCCCTTCCTTGTGGGAGAAGGAGCCGGACGTTTCCCGTTTGGGAAAAAGGCTCTGCGGAAAAAAGACACGATCACATGTCCTGTCTCTGGGAAAGCACAGATCTCTAGCGTTTCTGTGCTTATTAATAGGCTGCCCAGGGAAGGTGAAGACCAGCAGCAGCTTTCAGGGCTGGCCCCTTCCTCGTGGGAGAAGGAGCCGGACGTTTCCCGTTTGGGAAAAAAGCTCTGCCGAGAAAGGACACGATGACATGTCCCGTCCCTGAGAAAGCACAGAATCCAAGCTCTGCGGTGCCTACGAATAGGGTGCCAAGGGAAGGTGAAGACCAGCAAGAGCTTTCAGGGCTGGCCCCTTCCTTGTGGGAGAATGAGCCGGACGTTTCCCGTTTGGGAAAAAGGCTCTGCCGAGAAAGGACATGATGACATGTCCCGTCTCTGGGAAAGCACAGATCCCTAGTGATGTTCTTCCTGTGAATAGGGTGCCAAGGGAAGGCAAAGACCAGCAACAGCTTTCAGGGCTGGCCCCTTCCTTGTGGCAGAAGGAGCCGGACGTTTCCCGTTTGGGAAAAAGCTCTGCCGAGAACGGACACAATGACATCTCCCGTCCCTGAGAAAGCACAGATCCGAAGCGCTGCTGTGCCTGTGAATACGGTGCACGGGGAAGGTAAAGACCAGCAGCAGCTTTCAGGGCTAGCACCTTCCTTGTGGCAGAAGGAGCCGGACGTTTCCCGTTTGGGAAAAAGGTTCTGCCGAGAACGGACACGATGACATGTCCCGTCTCTGGGAAAGCACAGATCCCAAGCATTGCTGTGCTTATTAATAGGATGCCCAGGGAAGGTGAAGACCAGCAACAGGTTTCTGGGCTAGCACCTTCCTTGTGGGAGAAGGAGCCGGACGTTTCCCGTTTGGGAAAAAGGTTCTGCCGAGAAAGGACACTATGACATGTCCCGTCTCTGGGAAAGCACAGATCCCAAGCGCTGCTGTGCCTGTGAATAGGGTGCCAAGGGAAGGTGAAGACCAGCAACAGCTTTCAGGGCTGGCCCCTTCCTTGTGGCAGAAGGAGCCGGACGTTTCCCGTTTGGGAAAAAGGCTCTGCCGAGAAAGGACACGATGACATGTCCCGTCTCTGGGAAAGCACAGGTCCCAAGCGCTGCTCTGCCTATGAATAGGGTGCACGGGGAAGGTGAAGACCAGCAACAGCTCTTAGGGCTGGACCCTTCCTTGTGGGAGAAGGAGCCGGACGTTTCCCGTTTGGGAAAATGGCTCTGCCGAGAACGGACACGATGACATGTCCCATCTCTGGGAAAGCACAGATCTCTAGCGTTTCTGTGCTTATTAATAGGCTGCCCAGGGAAGGTGAAGACCAGCAGCAGCTTTTAGGGCTGGCCCCTTCCTTTTGGGAGAAGGAGCCGGACGTTTCCCGTTTGGGCAAAAGGTTCTGCCGAGAAAGGACACGACGACATCTACCGTCTCTGTGAAAGCACAGATCCCTAGTGATGTTCTGCCTCTGAATATGCTGCCAAGGGAAGGTGAAGACCAGCAACAGCTCTTAGGGCTGGCTCCTTCCTTGTGGCAGAAGGAGCCGGACGTTTCACGTTTGGGAAAATGGCTCTGCTGAGAAAGGACACGATGTCATGTCCCGTCTCTGGGAAAGCACAGATCCCAAGCGCTGCTGTGCCTGTGAATAGGGTGCACGGGGAAGGTGAAGAGCAGTAACAGCTTTCAGGGCTGGCCCCTTCCTTGTGGCAGAAGGAGCCGGACGTTTCCCATTTTGGAATAATACTCTGCCGATAATGTACACGATGACATGTCCCGTCTCTGGGAAAGCACAGATCGCAAGCGTTGCTGTGCTTATTAATAGGCTGCCCAGGGAAGGTGAAGACCAGCAACAGCTCTCTGGGCTAGCACCTTCATTGTGGGAGAAGGAGCCGGACGTTTCCCGTTTGGGAAAAAGGCTCTGCCGAGAAAGGACATGATGACATGTCCCGTCTCTGGGAAAGCACAGATCCCTAGTGATGTTCTGCCTGTGAATAGGGTGCCAAGGGAAGGTGAACACCAGCAACAGCTTTCAGGGCTGGCCCCTTCCTTGTGGGAGAAGGAGCCGGACGTTTCCCGTTTGGGAAAAAGCTCTGCCGAGAACGGACACGATGACATCTCCCGTCCCTGAGAAAGCACAGATCCGAAGCGGTGCTGTGCCTGTGAATACGGTGCACGGGGAAGGTGAAGACCAGCAACAGCTTTCAGGGCTAGCACCTTCCTTGTGGCAGAAGGAGCCGGACGTTTCCCGTTTGGGAAAAAGGTTCTGCCGAGAACGGACACGATGACATGTACCGTCTCTGGGAAAGCACAGATCCCAAGCGTTGCTGTGCTTATTAATAGGCTGCCCAGGGAAGGTGAAGACCAGCAACAGCTTTCTGGGCTAGCACCTTCCTTGTGGGAGAAGGAGCCGGACGTTTCCCTTTTGGGAAAAAGTCTCTGCCGAGAAAGGACACTCTGACATGTCCCGTCTCTGGGAAAGCACAGATCCCAAGCGCTGCTGTGCCTGTGAATAGGGTGCCAAGGGAAGGTGAAGACCAGCAACAGCTTTCAGGGCTAGCACCTTCATTGTGGGAGAATGAGCCGGACGTTTCCCGTTTGGGAAAAAGGCTCTGCCGAGAAAGGACATGATGACATGTCCCGTCTCTGGGAAAGCACAGATCCCTAGTGATGTTCTGCCTCTGAATATGCTGCCAAGGGAAGGTGAAGACCAGCAACAGCTTCCAGGGCTGGCCCCTTCCTTTTGGGAGAAGGAGCCGGACGTTTCCTGTTTGGGAAAAGGGTCTGCCGAGAACGGACACGATGACATGTCCCGTCTCTGGCAAAGCACAGGTCCCAAGCGCTGCTCTGCCTATGAATAGGGTGCATGGGGAAGGTGAAGACCAGCAACAGCTTTCATGCTGGCCCCTTCCTTGTGGCAGAAGGAGCCGGACGTTTCCCGTTTGGGAAAAAGGCTCTGCCGAGAAAGGACACGATGACATGTCCTGTCTCTGGGAAAGCACAGGTCCCAAGCGCTGCTGTGCCTATGAATAGGGTGCACGGGGAAGGTGAAGACCAGCAACAGCTCTTAGGGCTGGCCCCTTCCTTGTGGCAGAAGGAGCCGGACGTTTCCCGTTTGGGAAAATGGCTCTGCCGAGAACGGACACGATCACATGTCCCGTCTCTGGGAAAGCACAGACCTCTAGCGTTTCTGTGCTTATTAATAGGCTGCCCAGGGAAGGTGAAGACCAGCAAGAGCTTTCAAGGCTGGCCCCTTCCTTGTGGGAGAAGGAGCCGGACGTCTCCCTTTTGGGAAAAAGTCTCTGCCGAGAAAGGACACGATCACATGTCCCGTCCCTGAGAAAGCACAGAATCCAAGCTCTGCGGTGCCTATGAATAGGGTGCCCAGGGAAGGTAAAGACCAGCAAGAGCTTTCAGGGCTGGCCCCTTCCTTGTGGGAGAAGGAGCCGGACGTTTCCCTTTCGGGAAAAAAGCTCTGCCGAGAAAGGACACGATGACATCTCCCGTCCCTGAGAAAGCACAGATCCGAAGCGCTGCTGTGCCTGTGAATAGGGTGCACGGGGAAGGTGAAGACCAGCAACAGCTTTCAGGGCTAGCACCTTCCTTGTGGGAGAAGGAGCCGGATGTTTCCCATTTTGGAAAAAGGCTCTGCCGAGAAAGGACACGATGACATGTCCCGTCTCTGGGAAAGCACAGATCGCAAGCGTTGCTGTGCTTTTTAATAGGCTGCCCAGGGAAGGTGAAGACCAGCAACAGGTTTCTGGGCTAGCACCTTCATTGTGGAAGAAGGAGCCGGACGTTTCCCGTTTGGGAAAAAGATTCTGCAGAGAAAGGACACGACGACATCTCCCGTCTCTGGGAAAGCACAGGTCCCAAGCGCTGCTCTGCCTATGAATAGGATGCATGGGGAAGGTGAAGACCAGCAACAGCTCTTAGGGCTGGCCCCTTCCTTGTGGCAGAAGGAGCCGGACGTTTCCCGTTTGGGAAAAGGGTCTGCCGAGAACGGACACGATGACATGTCCCGTCTCTGGGAAAGCACAGGTCCCAAGCGCTGCTGTGCCTGTGAATACGGTGCACGGGGAAGGTGAAGACCAGCAACAGCTTTCAGGGCTAGCACCTTCATTGTGGGAGAAGGAGCCGGACGTTTCCCATTTTGGAAAAAGGCTCTGCCGAGAAAGGACACGATGACATGTACCGTCTCTGGGAAAGCACAGAATCCCAAGCGTTGCTGTGCTTATTAATAGGCTGCCCAGGGAAGGTGAAGACCAGAAACAGCTCTCTGGGCTAGCACCTTCATTGTGGGAGTAGGAGCCGGACGTTTCCCGTTTGGGAAAAAAGCTCTGCCGAGAAAGGACACGATGACATCTCCCGTCCGTGAGAAAGCACAGATCCGAAGCGCTGCTGTGCCTGTGAATAGGGTGCACGGGAAGGTGAAGACCAGCAACAGCTTTCAGGGCTAGCACATTCATTGTGGGAGAAGGAGCCAGACGTTTCCCGTTTGGGAAAAAGGCTCTGCCGAGAAAGGACACGATGACATGTCCCGTCTCTGGGAAAGCACAGATCCCAAGCGTTGCTGTGCTTATTAATAGGCTGCCCAGGGAAGGTGAAGACCAGCAACAGCTTTCAGGGCTAGCACCTTCCTTGTGGGAGAAGGAGCCGGACGTTTCCCGTTTGGGCAAAAGGCTCTGCCGAGAAAGGACACGATGACATGTCCCGTCTCTGGGAAAGCACAGATCCCAAGCGCTGCTGTGCCTATGAATAGGGTGCATGGGGAAGGTGAAGACCAGCAACAGCTTTCAGGGCTGGCCCCTTCCTTGTGGCAGAAGGAGCAGGACGTTTCCCGTTTGGGAAAAAGGGTCTGCCGAGAACGGACACGATGACATGTCCCGTCTCTGGGAAAGCACAGGTCCCAAGCGCTGCTCTGCCTATGAATAGGGTGCATGGGGAAGATGAAGACCAGCAACAGCTTTCAAGGCTGGCCCCTTCCTTGTGGGAGAAGGAGCGGACGTTTCCCGTTTGGGAAAAAGGCTCTGCGGAAAAAAGACACGATCACATGTCCTGTCTCTGGGAAAGCACAGATCTCTAGCGTTTCTGTGCTTATTAATAGGCTGCCCAGGGAAGGTGAAGACCAGCAGCAGCTTTCAGGGCTGGCCCCTTCCTCGTGGGAGAAGGAGCCAGACGTTTCCCTTTTGGGAAAAAGTCTCTGCCGAGAAAGGACACGATCACATGTCCCGTCCCTGAGAAAGCACAGAATCCAAGCTCTGTGGTGCCTACGAATAGGGTGCCAAGGGAAGGTGAAGACCAGCAAGAGCTTTCAGGGCTGGCCCCTTCCTTGTGGGAGAATGAGCCGGACGTTTCCCGTTTGGGAAAAAGGCTCTGCCGAGAAAGGACATGATGACATGTCCCGTCTCTGGGAAAGCACAGATCCCTAGTGATGTTCTTCCTGTGAATAGGGTGCCAAGGGAAGGCAAAGACCAGCAACAGCTTTCAGGGCTGGCCCCTTCCTTGTGGCAGAAGGAGCCGGACGTTTCCCGTTTGGGAAAAAGCTCTGCCGAGAACGGACACAATGACATCTCCCGTCCCTGAGAAAGCACAGATCCGAAGCGCTGCTGTGCCTGTGAATACGGTGCACGGGGAAGGTAAAGACCAGCAGCAGCTTTCAGGGCTAGCACCTTCCTTGTGGCAGAAGGAGCCGGACGTTTCCCGTTTGGGAAAAAGGTTCTGCCGAGAACGGACACGATGACATGTCCCGTCTCTGGGAAAGCACAGATCCCAAGCATTGCTGTGCTTATTAATAGGATGCCCAGGGAAGGTGAAGACCAGCAACAGCTTTCTGGGCTAGCACCTTCCTTGTGGGAGAAGAGCCGGACGTTTCCCGTTTGGGAAAAAGGTTCTGCCGAGAAAGGACACTATGACATGTACCGTCTCCGGGAAAGCACAGATCCCAAGCGCTGCTGTGCCTGTGAATAGGGTGCCAAGGGAAGGTGAAGACCAGCAACAGCTTTCAGGGCTGGCCCCTTCCTTGTGGCAGAAGGAGCCGGACGTTTCCCGTTTGGGAAAAAGGCTCTGCCGAGAAAGGACACGATGACATGTCCCGTCTCTGGGAAAGCACAGGTCCCAAGCGCTGCTCTGCCTATGAATAGGGTGCACGGGGAAGGTGAAGACCAGCAACAGCTCTTAGGGCTGGCCCCTTCCTTGTGGGAGAAGGAGCCGGACGTTTCCCGTTTGGGAAAATGGCTCTGCCGAGAACGGACACGATGACATGTCCCATCTCTGGGAAAGCACAGATCTCTAGCGTTTCTGTGCTTATTAATAGGCTGCCCAGGGAAGGTGAAGACCAGCAGCAGCTTTTAGGGCTGGCCCCTTCCTTTTGGGAGAAGGAGCCGGACGTTTCCCGTTTGGGCAAAAGGTTCTGCCGAGAAAGGACACGACGACATCTACCGTCTCTGTGAAAGCACAGATCCCTAGTGATGTTCTGCCTCTGAATATGCTGCCAAGGGAAGGTGAAGACCAGCAACAGCTCTTAGGGCTGGCTCCTTCCTTGTGGCAGAAGGAGCCGGACGTTTCACGTTTGGGAAAATGGCTCTGCTGAGAAAGGACACGATGTCATGTCCCGTCTCTGGGAAAGCACAGATCCCAAGCGCTGCTGTGCCTGTGAATAGGGTGCACGGGGAAGGTGAAGAGCAGTAACAGCTTTCAGGGCTGGCCCCTTCCTTGTGGCAGAAGGAGCCGGACGTTTCCCATTTTGGAATAATACTCTGCCGAGAATGTACACGATGACATGTCCCGTCTCTGGGAAAGCACAGATCGCAAGCGTTGCTGTGCTTATTAATAGGCTGCCCAGGGAAGGTGAAGACCAGCAACAGCTCTCTGGGCTAGCACCTTCATTGTGGGAGAAGGAGCCGGACGTTTCCCGTTTGGGAAAAAGGCTCTGCCGAGAAAGGACATGATGACATGTCCCGTCTCTGGGAAAGCACAGATCCCTAGTGATGTTCTGCCTGTGAATAGGGTGCCAAGGGAAGGTGAACACCAGCAACAGCTTTCAGGGCTGGCCCCTTCCTTGTGGGAGAAGGAGCCGGACGTTTCCCGTTTGGGAAAAAGCTCTGCCGAGAACGGACACGATGACATCTCCCGTCCCTGAGAAAGCACAGATCCGAAGCGGTGCTGTGCCTGTGAATACGGTGCACGGGGAAGGTGAAGACCAGCAACAGCTTTCAGGGCTAGCACCTTCCTTGTGGCAGAAGGAGCCGGACGTTTCCCGTTTGGGAAAAAGGTTCTGCCGAGAACGGACACGATGACATGTACCGTCTCTGGGAAAGCACAGATCCCAAGCGTTGCTGTGCTTATTAATAGGCTGCCCAGGGAAGGTGAAGACCAGCAACAGCTTTCTGGGCTAGCACCTTCCTTGTGGGAGAAGGAGCCGGACGTTTCCCTTTTGGGAAAAAGTCTCTGCCGAGAAAGGACACTCTGACATGTCCCGTCTCTGGGAAAGCACAGATCCCAAGCGCTGCTGTGCCTGTGAATAGGGTGCCAAGGGAAGGTGAAGACCAGCAACAGCTTTCAGGGCTAGCACCTTCATTGTGGGAGAATGAGCCGGACGTTTCCCGTTTGGGAAAAAGGCTCTGCCGAGAAAGGACATGATGACATGTCCCGTCTCTGGGAAAGCACAGATCCCTAGTGATGTTCTGCCTCTGAATATGCTGCCAAGGGAAGGTGAAGACCAGCAACAGCTTCCAGGGCTGGCCCCTTCCTTTTGGGAGAAGGAGCCGGACGTTTCCCGTTTGGGAAAAATGCTCTGCCGAGAACGGACACGATGACATGTCCCGTCTCTGGCAAAGCACAGGTCCCAAGCGCTGCTCTGCCTATGAATAGGGTGCATGGGGAAGGTGAAGACCAGCAACAGCTTTCATGCTGGCCCCTTCCTTGTGGCAGAAGGAGCCGGACGTTTCCCGTTTGGGAAAAAGGCTCTGCCGAGAAAGGACACGATGACATGTCCTGTCTCTGGGAAAGCACAGGTCCCAAGCGCTGCTGTGCCTATGAATAGGGTGCACGGGGAAGGTGAAGACCAGCAACAGCTCTTAGGGCTGGCCCCTTCCTTGTGGCAGAAGGAGCAGGACGTTTCCCGTTTGGGAAAATGGCTCTGCCGAGAACGGACACGATCACATGTCCCGTCTCTGGGAAAGCACAGACCTCTAGCGTTTCTGTGCTTATTAATAGGCTGCCCAGGGAAGGTGAAGACCAGCAAGAGCTTTCAAGGCTGGCCCCTTCCTTGTGGGAGAAGGAGCCGGACGTTTCCCTTTTGGGAAAAAGTCTCTGCCGAGAAAGGACACGATCACATGTCCCGTCCCTGAGAAAGCACAGAATCCAAGCTCTGCGGTGCCTATGAATAGGGTGCCCAGGGAAGGTAAAGACCAGCAAGAGCTTTCAGGGCTGGCCCCTTCCTTGTGGGAGAAGGAGCCGGACGTTTCCCTTTCGGGAAAAAAGCTCTGCCGAGAAAGGACACGATGACATCTCCCGTCCCTGAGAAAGCACAGATCCGAAGCGCTGCTGTGCCTGTGAATAGGGTGCACGGGGAAGGTGAAGACCAGCAACAGCTTTCAGGGCTAGCACCTTCCTTGTGGGAGAAGGAGCCGGATGTTTCCCATTTTGGAAAAAGGCTCTGCCGAGAAAGGACACGATGACATGTCCCGTCTCTGGGAAAGCACAGATCGCAAGCGTTGCTGTGCTTTTTAATAGGCTGCCCAGGGAAGGTGAAGACCAGCAACAGGTTTCTGGGCTAGCACCTTCATTGTGGGAGAAGGAGCCGGACGTTTCCCGTTTGGGAAAAAGATTCTGCAGAGAAAGGACACGACGACATCTCCCGTCTCTGGGAAAGCACAGGTCCCAAGCGCTGCTCTGCCTATGAATAGGATGCATGGGGAAGGTGAAGACCAGCAACAGCTCTTAGGGCTGGCCCCTTCCTTGTGGCAGAAGGAGCCGGACGTTTCCCGTTTGGGAAAAGGGTCTGCCGAGAACGGACACGATGACATGTCCCGTCTCTGGGAAAGCACAGGTCCCAAGCGCTGCTGTGCCTGTGAATACGGTGCACGGGGAAGGTGAAGACCAGCAACAGCTTTCAGGGCTAGCACCTTCATTGTGGGAGAAGGAGCCGGACGTTTCCCATTTTGGAAAAAGGCTCTGCCGAGAAAGGACACGATGACATGTACCGTCTCTGGGAAAGCACAGAATCCCAAGCGTTGCTGTGCTTATTAATAGGCTGCCCAGGGAAGGTGAAGACCAGAAACAGCTCTCTGGGCTAGCACCTTCATTGTGGCAGAAGGAGCCGGACGTTTCCCGTTTGGGAAGAAAGCTCTGCCGAGAAAGGACACGATGACATGTCCCGTCCCTGAGAAAGCACAGATCCGAAGCGCTGCTGTGCCTGTGAATAGGGTGCACGGGGAAGGTGAAGACCAGCAACAGCTTTCAGGGCTAGCACCTTCCTTGTGGAAGAAGGAGCTGGACGTTTCCCGTTTCGGAAGAAAGCTCTGCCGAGAAAGGACACGATGACATCTCCCGTCCCTGAGAAAGCACAGATCCGAAGCGCTGCTGTGCCTGTGAATAGGGTGCACGGGGAAGGTGAAGACCAGCAACAGCTTTCAGGGCTAGCACCTTCCTTATGGCAGAAGGAGCCGGACGTTTCCCGTTTGGGAAAAAGGTTCTGCCGAGAAAGGACACGATGACATGTCCCGTCTCTGGGAAAGCACAGGTCCCAAGCGCTGCTCTGCCTATGAATAGGGTGAACGGGGAAGGTGAAGACCAGGAACAGCTCTTAGGGCTGGCCCCTTCCTTGTGGGAGAAGGAGCCGGACGTTTCCCATTTGGGAAAATGGCTCTGCCGAGAACGGACACGATGACATGTCCCGTCTCTGGGAAAGCACAGATCCCAAGCGTTGCTGTGCTTATTAATAGGCTGGCCAGGGAAGGTGAAGACCAGCAACAGCTTTCAGGGCTAGCACCTTCCTTGTGGGAGAAGGAGCCGGACGTTTCCCGTTTGGGCAAAAGGCTCTGCCGAGAAAGGACACGATGACATGTCCCGTCTCTGGGAAAGCACAGATCCCAAGCGCTGCTGAGCCTGTGAATAGGGTGCCAAGGGAAGGTGAAGACCAGCAACAGCTTTCAGGGCTAGCACCTTCATTGTGGGAGAATGAGCCGGACGTTTCCCGTTTGGGAAAAAGGCTCTGCCGAGAAAGGACAAGATGACATGTCCCGTCTCTGGGAAAGCACAGATCCCTAGTGATGTTCTGCCTGTGAATAGGGTGCCAAGGGAAGGTGAACACCAGCAACAGCTTTCAGGGCTGCCCCTTCCTTGTGGGAGAAGGAGCCGGACGTTTCCCGTTTGGGAAAAAGCTCTGCCGAGAACGGACACGATGACATCTCCCGTCCCTGAGAAAGCACAGATCCGAAGCGCTGCTGTGCCTGTGAATACGGTGCACGGGGAAGGTGAAGACCAGCAACAGCTTTCAGGGCTAGCACCTTCCTTGTGGCAGAAGGAGCCGGACGTTTCCCGTTTGGGAAAAAGGTTCTGCCGAGAACGGACACGATGACATGTACCGTCTCTGGGAAAGCACAGATCCCAAGCGTTGCTGTGCTTATTAATAGGCTGCCCAGGGAAGGTGAAGACCAGCAACAGCTTTCTGGGCTAGCACCTTCCTTGTGGGAGAAGGAGCCGGACGTTTCCCTTTTGGGAAAAAGTCTCTGCCGAGAAAGGACACTATGACATGTCCCGTCTCTGGGAAAGCACAGATCCCAAGCGCTGCTGTGCCTGTGAATAGGGTGCCAAGGGAAGGTGAAGACCAGCAACAGCTTTTAGGGCTGGCCCCTTCCTTGTGGGAGAAGGAGCCGGACGTTTCCCTTTTGGGAAAAAGTCTCTGCCGAGAAAGGACACGATCACATGTCCCGTCCCTGAGAAAGCACAGAATCCAAGCTCTGCGGTGCCTATGAACAGGGTGCCCGGGGAAGGTAAAGACCAGCAAGAGCTTTCAGGGCTGGCCCCTTCCTTGTGGGAGAAGGAGCCGGACGTTTCCCGTTTGGGAAAAAAGCTCTGCCGAGAAAGGACAGGATGACATCTCCCGTCCCTGAGAAAGCACAGATCCGAAGCGCTGCTGTGCCTGTGAATAGGGTGCACGGGGAAGGTGAAGACCAGCAACAGCTTTCAGGGCTAGCACCTTCATTGTGGGAGAAGGAGCCGGATGTTTCCCATTTTGGAAAAAGGCTCTGCCAAGAAAGGACACGATGACATGTCCCGTCTCTGGGAAAGCACAGATCCCAAGCGTTGCTGTGCTTTTTAATAGGCTGCCCAGGGAAGGTGAAGACCAGCAACAGGGTTCTGGGCTAGCACCTTCCTTGTGGGAGAAGGAGCCGGACGTTTCCCGTTTGGGAAAAAGGTTCTGCCGAGAAAGGACACGACGACATCTCCCGTCTCTGGGAAAGCACAGATCCCTAGTGATGTTCTGCCCCTGAATATGCTGCCAAGGGAAGGTGAAGACCAGCAACAGCTTTCAGGGCTGGCCCCTTCCTTGTGGCAGAAGGAGCCGGACGTTTCCCGTTTGGGAAAAGGGTCTGCCGAGAACGGACACGATGACATGTCCCGTCTCTGGGAAAGCACAGGTCCCAAGCGCTGCTGTGCCTATAAATAGGGTGCATGGGGAAGGTGAAGACCAGCAACAGCTTTCAGGGCTGGCCCCTTCCTTGTGGGAGAAGGAGCCGGACGTTTCCCATTTCGGAAAAATACTCTGCCGAGAAAGGACACGATCACATGTCCCGTCCCTGAGAAAGCGCAGATCCCAAGCGCTGCTGTGCCTATGAATAGGGTGCCCAGGGAAGGTAAAGACCAGCAGCAGCTTTCAGGGCTGGCCCCTTCCTTGTGGGAGAAGGAGCCGGACGTTTCCCGTTTGGGAAAAAAGCTCTGCCGAGAAAGGACACGATGACATCTCCCGTCCCTGAGAAAGCACAGATCCGAAGCGCTGCTGTGCCTGTGAATAGGGTGCACGGGGAAGGTGAAGACCAGCAACAGCTTTCAGGGCTGGCCCCTTCCTTGTGGCAGAAGGAGCCGGACGTTTCCCGTTTGGGAAAAAGGCTCTGCCGAGAAAGGACACGATGACATGTCCCGTCTCTGGGAAAGCACAGGTCCCAAGCGCTGCTGTGCCTATGAATAGGGTGCATGGGGAAGGTGAAGACCAGCAACAGCTTTCAGGGCTGGCCCCTTCCTTGTGGCAGAAGGAGCCGGACGTTTCCCGTTTGGGAAAAATACTCTGCCGAGAACGGACACGATGACATGTCCCGTCTCTGGGAAAGCACAGATCCCTAGTGATGTTCTGCTTGTGAATAGGGTGCACGGGGAAGGTAAAGACCAGCAAGAGCTTTCAGGGCTGGCCCCTTCCTTGTGGGAGAAGGAGCCGGACGTTTCCCGTTTTGGAAATATACTCTGCCGAGAATGGACACGATGACATGTACCGTCTCTGGGAAAGCACAGAGCCCAAGCGTTGCTGTGCTTATTAATAGGCTGCCCAGGGAAGGTAAAGACCAGCAAGAGCTTTCAGGGCTGGCCCCTTCCTTGTGGGAGAAGGAGCCGGACGTTTCCCGTTTGGGAAAAAAGCTCTGCCGAGAAAGGACACGATGACATCTCCCGTCCGTGAGAAAGCACAGATCCGAAGCGCTGCTGTGCCTGTGAATAGGGTGCACGGGAAGGTGAAGACCAGCAACAGCTTTCAGGGCTAGCACATTCATTGTGGGAGAAGGAGCCAGACGTTTCCCGTTTGGGAAAAAGGCTCTGCCGAGAAAGGACACGATGACATGTCCCGTCTCTGGGAAAGCACAGATCCCAAGCGTTGCTGTGCTTATTAATAGGCTGCCCAGGGAAGGTGAAGACCAGCAACAGCTTTCTGGGCTAGCACCTTCCTTGTGGGAGAAGGAGCCGGACGTTTCCCGTTTGGGCAAAAGGCTCTGCCGAGAAAGGACACGATGACATGTCCCGTCTCTGGGAAAGCACAGATCCCAAGCGCTGCTGTGCCTATGAATAGGGTGCATGGGGAAGGTGAAGACCAGCAACAGCTTTCAGGGCTGGCCCCTTCCTTGTGGCAGAAGGAGCAGGACGTTTCCCGTTTGGGAAAAAGGGTCTGCCGAGAACGGACACGATGACATGTCCCGTCTCTGGGAAAGCACAGGTCCCAAGCGCTGCTCTGCCTATGAATAGGGTGCATGGGGAAGATGAAGACCAGCAACAGCTTTCAAGGCTGGCCCCTTCCTTGTGGGAGAAGGAGCCGGACGTTTCCCGTTTGGGAAAAAGGCTCTGCGGAAAAAAGACACGATCACATGTCCTGTCTCTGGGAAAGCACAGATCTCTAGCGTTTCTGTGCTTATTAATAGGCTGCCCAGGGAAGGTGAAGACCAGCAGCAGCTTTCAGGGCTGGCCCCTTCCTTGTGGGAGAAGGAGCCGGACGTTTCCCGTTTGGGAAAAAAGCTCTGCCGAGAAAGGACAGGATGACATCTCCCATCCCTGAGAAAGCACAGATCCGAAGCGCTGCTGTGCCTGTGAATAGGGTGCACGGGGAAGGTGAAGACCAGCAACAGCTTTCAGGGCTAGCACCTTCATTGTGGGAGAAGGAGCCGGATGTTTCCCATTTTGGAAAAAGGCTCTGCCGAGAAAGGACACGATGACATGTCCCTTCTCTGGGAAAGCACAGATCCCAAGCGTTGCTGTGCTTTTTAATAGGCTGCCCAGGGAAGGTGAAGACCAGCAACAGGGTTCTGGGCTAGCACCTTCCTTGTGGGAGAAGGAGCCGGACGTTTCCCGTTTGGGAAAAAGGTTCTGCCGAGAAAGGACACGACGACATCTCCCGTCTCTGGGAAAGCACAGATCCCTAGTGATGTTCTGCCCCTGAATATGCTGCCAAGGGAAGGTGAAGACCAGCAACAGCTTTCAGGGCTGGCCCCTTCCTTGTGGCAGAAGGAGCCGGACGTTTCCCGTTTGGGAAAAGGGTCTGCCGAGAACGGACACGATGACATGTCCCGTCTCTGGGAAAGCACAGGTCCCAAGCGCTGCTGTGCCTATAAATAGGGTGCATGGGGAAGGTGAAGACCAGCAACAGCTTTCAGGGCTGGCCCCTTCCTTGTGGGAGAAGGAGCCGGACGTTTCCCATTTCGGAAAAATACTCTGCCGAGAAAGGACACGATCACATGTCCCGTCCCTGAGAAAGCGCAGATCCCAAGCGCTGCTGTGCCTATGAATAGGGTGCCCAGGGAAGGTAAAGACCAGCAGCAGCTTTCAGGGCTGGCCCCTTCCTTGTGGGAGAAGGAGCCGGACGTTTCCCGTTTGGGAAGAAAGCTCTGCCGAGAAAGGACACGATGACATCTCCCGTCCCTGAGAAAGCACAGATCCGAAGCGCTGCTGTGCCTGTGAATAGGGTGCACGGGGAAGGTGAAGACCAGCAACAGCTTTCAGGGCTGGCCCCTTCCTTGTGGGAGAAGGAGCCGGACGTTTCCCGTTTGGGAAAAAGGCTCTGCCGAGAAAGGACACGATCACATGTCCCGTCCCTGAGAAAGCACAGGTCCCAAGCGCTGCTGTGCCTATGAATAGGGTGCATGGGGAAGGTGAAGACCAGCAACAGCTTTCAGGGCTGGCCCCTTCCTTGTGGCAGAAGGAGCCGGACGTTTCCCGTTTGGGAAAAATACTCTGCCGAGAACGGACACGATGACATGTCCCGTCTCTGGGAAAGCACAGATCCCTAGTGATGTTCTGCTTGTGAATAGGGTGCACGGGGAAGGTAAAGACCAGCAAGAGCTTTCAGGGCTGGCCCCTTCCTTGTGGGAGAAGGAGCCGGACGTTTCCCGTTTTGGAAATATACTCTGCCGAGAATGGACACGATGACATGTACCGTCTCTGGGAAAGCACAGAGCCCAAGCGTTGCTGTGCTTATTAATAGGCTGCCCAGGGAAGGTAAAGACCAGCAAGAGCTTTCAGGGCTGGCCCCTTCCTTGTGGGAGAAGGAGCCGGACGTTTCCCGTTTGGGAAAAAAGCTCTGCCGAGAAAGGACACGATGACATGTCCCGTCTCTGGGAAAGCACAGATCCCAAGCGTTGCTGTGCTTATTAATAGGCTGCCCAGGGAAGGTGAAGACCAGCAACAGCTTTCTGGGCTAGCACCTTCCTTGTGGGAGAAGGAGCCGGACGTTTCCCGTTTGGGCAAAAGGCTCTGCCGAGAAAGGACACGATGACATGTCCCGTCTCTGGGAAAGCACAGATCCCAAGCGCTGCTGTGCCTATGAATAGGGTGCATGGGGAAGGTGAAGACCAGCAACAGCTTTCAGGGCTGGCCCCTTCCTTGTGGCAGAAGGAGCAGGACGTTTCCCGTTTGGGAAAAAGTGTCTGCCGAGAACGGACACGATGACATGTCCCGTCTCTGGGAAAGCACAGGTCCCAAGCGCTGCTCTGCCTATGAATAGGGTGCATGGGGAAGATGAAGACCAGCAACAGCTTTCAAGGCTGGCCCCTTCCTTGTGGGAGAAGGAGCCGGACGTTTCCCGTTTGGGAAAAAGGCTCTGCGGAAAAAAGACACGATCACATGTCCTGTCTCTGGGAAAGCACAGATCTCTAGCATTTCTGTGCTTATTAATAGGCTGCCCAGGGAAGGTGAAGACCAGCAGCAGCTTTCAGGGCTGGCCCCTTCCTCGTGGGAGAAGGAGCCAGACGTTTCCCTTTTGGGAAAAAGTCTCTGCCGAGAAAGGACACGATCACATGTCCCGTCCCTGAGAAAGCACAGAATCCAAGCTCTGCGGTGCCTACGAATAGGGTGCCAAGGGAAGGTGAAGACCAGCAAGAGCTTTCAGGGCTGGCCCCTTCCTTGTGGGAGAATGAGCCGGACGTTTCCCGTTTGGGAAAAAGGCTCTGCCGAGAAAGGACATGATGACATGTCCCGTCTCTGGGAAAGCACAGATCCCTAGTGATGTTCTTCCTGTGAATAGGGTGCCAAGGGAAGGCAAAGACCAGCAACAGCTTTCAGGGCTGGCCCCTTCCTTGTGGCAGAAGGAGCCGGACGTTTCCCGTTTGGGAAAAAGCTCTGCCGAGAACGGACACAATGACATCTCCCGTCCCTGAGAAAGCACAGATCCGAAGCGCTGCTGTGCCTGTGAATACGGTGCACGGGGAAGGTAAAGACCAGCAGCAGCTTTCAGGGCTAGCACCTTCCTTGTGGCAGAAGGAGCCGGACGTTTCCCGTTTGGGAAAAAGGTTCTGCCGAGAACGGACACGATGACATGTCCCGTCTCTGGGAAAGCACAGATCCCAAGCATTGCTGTGCTTATTAATAGGATGCCCAGGGAAGGTGAAGACCAGCAACAGCTTTCTGGGCTAGCACCTTCATTGTGGGAGAAGGAGCCGGACGTTTCCCGTTTGGGAAAAAGGTTCTGCCGAGAAAGGACACTATGACATGTCCCGTCTCTGGGAAAGCACAGATCCCAAGCGCTGCTGTGCCTGTGAATAGGGTGCCAAGGGAAGGTGAAGACCAGCAACAGCTTTCAGGGCTGGCCCCTTCCTTGTGGCAGAAGGAGCCGGACGTTTCCCGTTTGGGAAAAAGGCTCTGCCGAGAAAGGACACGATGACATGTCCCGTCTCTGGGAAAGCACAGGTCCCAAGCGCTGCTCTGCCTATGAATAGGGTGCACGGGGAAGGTGAAGACCAGCAACAGCTCTTAGGGCTGGCCCCTTCCTTGTGGGAGAAGGAGCCGGACGTTTCCCGTTTGGGAAAATGGCTCTGCCGAGAACGGACACGATGACATGTCCCATCTCTGGGAAAGCACAGATCTCTAGCGTTTCTGTGCTTATTAATAGGCTGCCCAGGGAAGGTGAAGACCAGCAGCAGCTTTTAGGGCTGGCCCCTTCCTTTTGGGAGAAGGAGCCGGACGTTTCCCGTTTGGGCAAAAGGTTCTGCCGAGAAAGGACACGACGACATCTACCGTCTCTGTGAAAGCACAGATCCCTAGTGATGTTCTGCCTCTGAATATGCTGCCAAGGGAAGGTGAAGACCAGCAACAGCTCTTAGGGCTGGCTCCTTCCTTGTGGCAGAAGGAGCCGGACGTTTCACGTTTGGGAAAATGGCTCTGCTGAGAAAGGACACGATGTCATGTCCCGTCTCTGGGAAAACACAGATCCCAAGCGCTGCTGTGCCTGTGAATAGGGTGCACGGGGAAGGTGAAGAGCAGTAACAGCTTTCAGGGCTGGCCCCTTCCTTGTGGCAGAAGGAGCCGGACGTTTCCCATTTTGGAATAATACTCTGCCGAGAATGTACACGATGACATGTCCCGTCTCTGGGAAAGCACAGATCGCAAGCGTTGCTGTGCTTATTAATAGGCTGCCCAGGGAAGGTGAAGACCAGCAACAGCTCTCTGGGCTAGCACCTTCATTGTGGGAGAAGGAGCCGGACGTTTCCCGTTTGGGAAAAAGGCTCTGCCGAGAAAGGACATGATGACATGTCCCGTCTCTGGGAAAGCACAGATCCCTAGTGATGTTCTGCCTGTGAATAGGGTGCCAAGGGAAGGTGAACACCAGCAACAGCTTTCAGGGCTGGCCCCTTCCTTGTGGCAGAAGGAGCCGGACGTTTCCCGTTTGGGAAAAAGCTCTGCCGAGAACGGACACGATGACATCTCCCGTCCCTGAGAAAGCACAGATCCGAAGCGGTGCTGTGCCTGTGAATACGGTGCACGGGGAAGGTGAAGACCAGCAACAGCTTTCAGGGCTAGCACCTTCCTTGTGGCAGAAGGAGCCGGACGTTTCCCGTTTGGGAAAAAGGTTCTGCCGAGAACGGACACGATGACATGTACCGTCTCTGGGAAAGCACAGATCCCAAGCGTTGCTGTGCTTATTAATAGGCTGCCCAGGGAAGGTGAAGACCAGCAACAGCTTTCTGGGCTAGCACCTTCCTTGTGGGAGAAGGAGCCGGACGTTTCCCTTTTGGGAAAAAGTCTCTGCCGAGAAAGGACACTCTGACATGTCCCGTCTCTGGGAAAGCACAGATCCCAAGCGCTGCTGTGCCTGTGAATAGGGTGCCAAGGGAAGGTGAAGACCAGCAACAGCTTTCAGGGCTAGCACCTTCATTGTGGGAGAATGAGCCGGACGTTTCCCGTTTGGGAAAAAGGCTCTGCCGAGAAAGGACATGATGACATGTCCCGTCTCTGGGAAAGCACAGATCCCTAGTGATGTTCTGCCTCTGAATATGCTGCCAAGGGAAGGTGAAGACCAGCAACAGCTTCCAGGGCTGGCCCCTTCCTTTTGGGAGAAGGAGCCGGACGTTTCCTGTTTGGGAAAAGGGTCTGCCGAGAACGGACACGATGACATGTCCCGTCTCTGGCAAAGCACAGGTCCCAAGCGCTGCTCTGCCTATGAATAGGGTGCATGGGGAAGGTGAAGACCAGCAACAGCTTTCATGCTGGCCCCTTCCTTGTGGCAGAAGGAGCCGGACGTTTCCCGTTTGGGAAAAAGGCTCTGCCGAGAAAGGACACGATGACATGTCCTGTCTCTGGGAAAGCACAGGTCCCAAGCGCTGCTGTGCCTATGAATAGGGTGCACGGGGAAGGTGAAGACCAGCAACAGCTCTTAGGGCTGGCCCCTTCCTTGTGGCAGAAGGAGCAGGACGTTTCCCGTTTGGGAAAAAGGCTCTGCCGAGAAAGGACACGATCACATGTCCCGTCTCTGGGAAAGCACAGACCTCTAGCGTTTCTGTGCTTATTAATAGGCTGCCCAGGGAAGGTGAAGACCAGCAAGAGCTTTCAAGGCTGGCCCCTTCCTTGTGGGAGAAGGAGCCGGACGTTTCCCTTTTGGGAAAATGGCTCTGCCGAGAAAGGACACGATCACATGTCCCGTCCCTGAGAAAGCACAGAATCCAAGCTCTGCGGTGCCTATGAATAGGGTGCCCAGGGAAGGTAAAGACCAGCAAGAGCTTTCAGGGCTGGCCCCTTCCTTGTGGGAGAAGGAGCCGGACGTTTCCCTTTCGGGAAAAAAGCTCTGCCGAGAAAGGACACGATGACATCTCCCGTCCCTGAGAAAGCACAGATCCGAAGCGCTGCTGTGCCTGTGAATAGGGTGCACGGGGAAGGTGAAGACCAGCAACAGCTTTCAGGGCTAGCACCTTCCTTGTGGGAGAAGGAGCCGGATGTTTCCCATTTTGGAAAAAGGCTCTGCCGAGAAAGGACACGATGACATGTCCCGTCTCTGGGAAAGCACAGATCGCAAGCGTTGCTGTGCTTTTTAATAGGCTGCCCAGGGAAGGTGAAGACCAGCAACAGGTTTCTGGGCTAGCACCTTCATTGTGGGAGAAGGAGCCGGACGTTTCCCGTTTGGGAAAAAGATTCTGCAGAGAAAGGACACGACGACATCTCCCGTCTCTGGGAAAGCACAGGTCCCAAGCGCTGCTCTGCCTATGAATAGGATGCATGGGGAAGGTGAAGACCAGCAACAGCTCTTAGGGCTGGCCCCTTCCTTGTGGCAGAAGGAGCCGGACGTTTCCCGTTTGGGAAAAGGGTCTGCCGAGAACGGACACGATGACATGTCCCGTCTCTGGGAAAGCACAGGTCCCAAGCGCTGCTGTGCCTGTGAATACGGTGCACGGGGAAGGTGAAGACCAGCAACAGCTTTCAGGGCTAGCACCTTCATTGTGGGAGAAGGAGCCGGACGTTTCCCATTTTGGAAAAAGGCTCTGCCGAGAAAGGACACGATGACATGTACCGTCTCTGGGAAAGCACAGAATCCCAAGCGTTGCTGTGCTTATTAATAGGCTGCCCAGGGAAGGTGAAGACCAGAAACAGCTCTCTGGGCTAGCACCTTCATTGTGGGAGTAGGAGCCGGACGTTTCCCGTTTGGGAAGAAAGCTCTGCCGAGAAAGGACACGATGACATGTCCCGTCCCTGAGAAAGCACAGATCCGAAGCGCTGCTGTGCCTGTGAATAGGGTGCACGGGGAAGGTGAAGACCAGCAACAGCTTTCAGGGCTAGCACCTTCCTTGTGGAAGAAGGAGCTGGACGTTTCCCGTTTCGGAAGAAAGCTCTGCCGAGAAAGGACACGATGACATCTCCCGTCCCTGAGAAAGCACAGATCCGAAGCGCTGCTGTGCCTGTGAATAGGGTGCACGGGGAAGGTGAAGACCAGCAACAGCTTTCAGGGCTAGCACCTTCCTTGTGGCAGAAGGAGCCGGACGTTTCCCGTTTGGGAAAAAGGTTCTGCCGAGAAAGGACACGATGACATGTCCCGTCTCTGGGAAAGCACAGGTCCCAAGCGCTGCTCTGCCTATGAATAGGGTGAACGGGGAAGGTGAAGACCAGGAACAGCTCTTAGGGCTGGCCCCTTCCTTGTGGGAGAAGGAGCCGGACGTTTCCCATTTGGGAAAATGGCTCTGCCGAGAACGGACACGATCACATGTCCCGTCTCTGGGAAAGCACAGATCCCAAACGTTGCTGTGCTTATTAATATGCTGCCCAGGGAAGGTGAAGACCAGCAGCAGCTTTTAGGGCTGGCCCCTTCCTTGTGGCAGAAGGAGCCGGACGTTTCCCTTTTGGGAAAAAGTCTCTGCCGAGAAAGGACACGATCACATGTCCCGTCCCTGAGAAAGCACAGAATCCAACCTCTGCGGTGCCTATGAACAGGGTGCCCAGGGAAGGTAAAGACCAGCAAGAGCTTTCAGGTCTGGCCCCTTCCTTGTGGGAGAAGGAGCCGGACGTTTCCCGTTTGGGAAAAAAGCTCTGCCGAGAAAGGACACGATGACATCTCCCGTCCGTGAGAAAGCACAGATCCGAAGCGCTGCTGTGCCTGTGAATAGGGTGCACGGGAAGGTGAAGACCAGCAACAGCTTTCAGGGCTAGCACATTCACTGTGGGAGAAGGAGCCAGACGTTTCCCGTTTGGGAAAAAGGCTCTGCCGAGAAAGGACACGATGACATGTCCCGTCTCTGGGAAAGCACAGATCCCAAGCGTTGCTGTGCTTATTAATAGGCTGGCCAGGGAAGGTGAAGACCAGCAACAGCTTTCTGGGCTAGCACCTTCCTTGTGGGAGAAGGAGCCGGACGTTTCCCGTTTGGGCAAAAGGCTCTGCCGAGAAAGGACACGATGACATGTCCCGTCTCTGGGAAAGCACAGATCCCAAGCGCTGCTGAGCCTGTGAATAGGGTGCCAAGGGAAGGTGAAGACCAGCAACAGCTTTCAGGGCTAGCACCTTCATTGTGGGTGAATGAGCCGGACGTTTCCCGTTTGGGAAAAAGGCTCTGCCGAGAAAGGACATGATGACATGTCCCGTCTCTGGGAAAGCACAGATCCCTAGTGATGTTCTGCCTGTGAATAGGGTGCCAAGGGAAGGTGAACACCAGCAACAGCTTTCAGGGCTGCCCCTTCCTTGTGGGAGAAGGAGCCGGACGTTTCCCGTTTGGGAAAAAGCTCTGCCGAGAACGGACACGATGACATCTCCCGTCCCTGAGAAAGCACAGATCCGAAGCGCTGCTGTGCCTGTGAATAGGGTGCACGGGGAAGGTGAAGACCAGCAACAGCTTTCAGGGCTAGCACCTTCCTTGTGGCAGAAGGAGCCGGACGTTTCCCGTTTGGGAAAAAGGTTCTGCCGAGAACGGACACGATGACATGTACCGTCTCTGGGAAAGCACAGATCCCAAGCGTTGCTGTGCTTATTAATAGGCTGCCCAGGGAAGGTGAAGACCAGCAACAGCTTTCTGGGCTAGCACCTTCCTTGTGGGAGAAGGAGCCGGACGTTTCCCTTTTGGGAAAAAGTCTCTGCCGAGAAAGGACACTATGACATGTCCCGTCTCTGGGAAAGCACAGATCCCTAGTGATGTTCTGCCTCTGAATATGCTGCCAAGGGAAGGTGAAGACCAGCAACAGCTTTCAGGGCTGGCCCCTTCCTTGTGGGAGAAGGAGCCGGACGTTTCCCGTTTGGGAAAAGGGTCTGCCGAGAACGGACACGATGACATGTGCCGTCTCTGGCAAAGCACAGGTCCCAAGCGCTGCTCTGCCTATGAATAGGGTGCATGGGGAAGGTGAAGACCAGCAACAGCTTTCATGCTGGCCCCTTCCTTGTGGCAGAAGGAGCCGGACGTTTCCCGTTTGGGAAAAAGGCTCTGCCGAGAAAGGACACGATGACATGTCCCGTCTCTGGGAAAGCACAGGTCCCAAGCGCTGCTGTGCCTATGAATAGGGTGCACGGGGAAGGTGAAGACCAGCAACAGCTCTTAGGGCTGGCCCCTTCCTTGTGGGAGAAGGAGCAGGACGTTTCCCGTTTGGGAAAATGGCTCTGCCGAGAACGGACACGATCACATGTCCCGTCTCTGGGAAAGCACAGACCTCTAGCGTTTCTGTGCTTATTAATAGGCTGCCCAGGGAAGGTGAAGACCAGCAAGAGCTTTCAGGGCTGGCCCCTTCCTTGTGGGAGAAGGAGCCGGACGTTTCCCTTTTGGGAAAAAGTCTCTGCCGAGAAAGGACACGATCACATGTCCCGTCCCTGAGAAAGCACAGAATCCAAGCTCTGCGGTGCCTATGAATAGGGTGCCCAGGGAAGGTAAAGACCAGCAAGAGCTTTCAGGGCTGGCCCCTTCCTTGTGGGAGAAGGAGCCGGACGTTTCCCTTTCGGGAAAAAAGCTCTGCCGAGAAAGGACACGATGACATCTCCCGTCCGTGAGAAAGCACAGATCCGAAGCGCTGCTGTGCCTGTGAATAGGGTGCACGGGGAAGGTGAAGACCAGCAACAGCTTTCAGGGCTAGCACCTTCCTTGTGGGAGAAGGAGCCGGATGTTTCCCATTTTGGAAAAAGGCTCTGCCGAGAAAGGACACGATGACATGTCCCGTCTCTGGGAAAGCACAGATCGCAAGCGTTGCTGTGCTTTTTAATAGGCTGCCCAGGGAAGGTGAAGACCAGCAACAGGTTTCTGGGCTAGCACCTTCATTGTGGGAGAAGGAGCCGGACGTTTCCCGTTTGGGAAAAAGATTCTGCCGAGAAAGGACACGACGACATCTCCCGTCTCTGGGAAAGCACAGGTCCCAAGCGCTGCTCTGCCTATGAATAGGATGCCAAGGGAAGGTGAAGACCAGCAACAGCTCTTAGGGCTGGCCCCTTCCTTGTGGCAGAAGGAGCCGGACGTTTCCCGTTTGGGAAAAGGGTCTGCCGAGAACGGACACAATGACATGTCCCGTCTCTGGGAAAGCACAGGTCCCAAGCGCTGCTGTGCCTGTGAATACGGTGCACGGGGAAGGTGAAGACCAGCAACAGCTTTCAGGGCTAGCACCTTCATTGTGGGAGAATGAGCCGGACGTTTCCCGTTTGGGAAAAAGGCTCTGCCGAGAAAGGACACGATGACATGTACCGTCTCTGGGAAAGCACAGAATCCCAAGCGTTGCTGTGCTTATTAATAGGCTGCCCAGGGAAGGTGAAGACCAGAAACAGCTCTCTGGGCTAGCACCTTCATTGTGGGAGTAGGAGCCGGACGTTTCCCGTTTGGGAAGAAAGCTCTGCCGAGAAAGGACACGATGACATGTCCCATCCCTGAGAAAGCACAGATCCGAAGTGCTGCTGTGCCTGTGAATAGGGTGCACGGGGAAGGTGAAGACCAGCAACAGCTTTCAGGGCTAGCACCTTCCTTGTGGAAGAAGGAGCTGGACGTTTCCCGTTTCGGAAGAAAGCTCTGCCGAGAAAGGACACGATGACATCTCCCGTCCCTGAGAAAGCACAGATCCGAAGCGCTGCTGTGCCTGTGAATAGGGTGCACGGGGAAGGTGAAGACCAGCAACAGCTTTCAGGGCTAGCACCTTCCTTGTGGCAGAAGGAGCCGGACGTTTCCCGTTTGGGAAAAAGGTTCTGCCGAGAAAGGACACGATGACATGTCCCGTCTCTGGGAAAGCACAGGTCCCAAGCGCTGCTCTGCCTATGAATAGGGTGCATGGGGAAGGTGAAGACCAGGAACAGCTCTTAGGGCTGGCCCCTTCCTTGTGGGAGAAGGAGCCGGACGTTTCCCATTTGGGAAAATGGCTCTGCCGAGAACGGACACGATCACATGTCCCGTCTCTGGGAAAGCACAGATCCCAAACGTTGCTGTGCTTATTAATATGCTGCCCAGGGAAGGTGAAGACCAGCAGCAGCTTTTAGGGCTGGCCCCTTCCTTGTGGCAGAAGGAGCCGGACGTTTCCCTTTTGGGAAAATGTCTCTGCCGAGAAAGGACACGATCACATGTCCCGTCCCTGAGAAAGCACAGAATCCAAGCTCTGCGGTGCCTATGAACAGGGTGCCCAGGGAAGGTAAAGACCAGCAAGAGCTTTCAGGGCTGGCCCCTTCCTTGTGGGAGAAGGAGCCGGACGTTTCCCGTTTGGGAAAAAAGCTCTGCCGAGAAAGGACACGATGACATCTCCCGTCCCTGAGAAAGCACAGATCCGAAGCGCTGCTGTGCCTGTGAATAGGGTGCACGGGGAAGGTGAAGACCAGCAACAGCTTTCAGGGCTAGCACCTTCCTTGTGGGAGAAGGAGCCGGATGTTTCCCATTTTGGAAAAAGGCTCTGCCGAGAAAGGACACGATGACATGTCCCGTCTCTGGGAAAGCACAGATCGCAAGCGTTGCTGTGCTTTTTAATAGGCTGCCCAGGGAAGGTGAAGACCAGCAACAGGTTTCTGGGCTAGCACCTTCATTGTGGGAGAAGGAGCCGGACGTTTCCCGTTTGGGAAAAAGATTCTGCCGAGAAAGGACACGACGACATCTCCCGTCTCTGGGAAAGCACAGGTCCCAAGCGCTGCTCTGCCTATGAATAGGATGCATGGGGAAGGTGAAGACCAGCAACAGCTCTTAGGGCTGGCCCCTTCCTTGTGGCAGAAGGAGCCGGACGTTTCCCGTTTAGGAAAAGGGTCTGCCGAGAACGGACACGATGACATGTCCCGTCTCTGGGAAAGCACAGGTCCCAAGCGCTGCTCTGCCTATGAATAGGGTGCATGGGGAAGGTGAAGACCAGCAACAGCTTTCAGGGCTGGCCCCTTCCTTGTGGGAGAAGGAGCTGGACGTTTCCCGTTTGGGAAAAAGGCTCTGCCGAGAAAGGACACGATCACATGTCCCATCTCTGGGAAAGCACAGGTCCCAAGCGCTGCTGTGCTTATTAATAGGCTGCCCAGGGAAGGTGAAGACCAGCAACAGCTTTCTGGGCTAGCACCTTCATTGTGGGAGAAGGAGCCGGACGTTTCCCGTTTGAGAAAAAGCTCTGCCGATAACGGACACGATGACATCTCCCGTCCCTGAGAAAGCACAGATCCGAAGCGGTGCGGTGCCTGTGAATACGGTGCACGGGGAAGGTGAAGACCAGCAACAGCTTTCAGGGCTAGCACCTTCATTGTGGGAGAAGGAGCCGGACGTTTCCCATTTTGGAAAAAGGCTCTGCCGAGAAAGGACACGATGACATGTACCGTCTCTGGGAAAGCACAGAATCCCAAGCGTTGCTGTGCTTATTAATAGGCTGCCCAGGGAAGGTGAAGACCAGAAACAGCTCTCTGGGCTAGCACCTTCATTGTGGGAGTAGGAGCCGGATGTTTCCCGTTTGGGAAGAAAGCTCTGCCGAGAAAGGACACGATGACATGTCCCGTCCCTGAGAAAGCACAGATCCGAAGCGCTGCTGTGCCTGTGAATAGGGTGCACGGGGAAGGTGAAGACCAGCAACAGCTTTCAGGGCTAGCACCTTCCTTGTGGAAGAAGGAGCCGGACGTTTCCCGTTTCGGAAGAAAGCTCTGCCGAGAAAGGACACGATGACATCTCCCGTCCCTCAGAAAGCACAGATCCGAAGCGCTGCTGTGCCTGTGAATAGGGTGCACGGGGAAGGTGAAGACCAGCAACAGCTTTCAGGGCTAGCACCTTCCTTGTGGGAGAAGGAGCCGGACGTTTCCCGTTTGGGAAAAAGGTTCTGCCGAGAAAGGACACGATGACATGTCCCGTCTCTGGGAAAGCACAGGTCCCAAGCGCTGCTCTTCCTATGAATAGGGTGCACGGGGAAGGTGAAGACCAGCAACAGCTTTCAGGGCTGGCCCCTTCCTTGTGGGAGAAGGAGCCGGACGTTTCCCGTTTGGGAAAAAGGCTCTGCCGAGAAAGGACACGATGACATGTCCCGTCTCTGGGAAAGCACAGGTCCCAAGCGCTGCTCTGCCTATGAATAGGGTGCACGGGGAAGGTGAAGACCAGCAACAGCTCTTAGGGCTGGCCCCTTCCTTGTGGGAGAAGGAGCCGGACGTTTCCCGTTTGGGAAAATGGCTCTGCCGAGAACGGACACGATGACATGTCCCATCTCTGGGAAAGCACAGATCCCAAACGTTGCTGTGCTTATTAATAGGCTGCCCAGGGAAGGTGAAGACCAGCAGCAGCTTTTAGGGCTGGCCCCTTCCTTGTGGGAGAAGGAGCCGGACGTTTCCCTTTTGGGAAAAAGTCTCTGCCGAGAAAGGACACGATCACATGTCCCGTCCCTGAGAAAGCACAGAATCCAAGCTCTGCGGTGCCTATGAACAGGGTGCCCAGGGAAGGTAAAGACCAGCAAGAGCTTTCAGGGCTGGCCCCTTCCTTGTGGGAGAAGGAGCCGGACGTTTCCCGTTTGGGAAAAAAGCTCTGCCGAGAAAGGACAGGATGACATCTCCCGTCCCTGAGAAAGCACAGATCCGAAGCGCTGCTGTGCCTGTGAATAGGGTGCACGGGGAAGGTGAAGACCAGCAACAGCTTTCAGGGCTGGCCCGTTCCTTGTGGGAGAAGGAGCCGGACTTTTCCCGTTTGGGAAAAAGGCTCTGCCGAGAAAGGACACGATCACATGTCCCGTCCCTGAGAAAGCACAGATCCCAAGCGCTGCTGTGCCTATGAATAGGGTGCCCAGGGAAGGTAAAGACCAGCAAGAGCTTTCAGGGCTGGCCCCTTCCTTGTGGGAGAAGGAGCCGGACGTTTCCCGTTTGGGAAAAAGGCTCTGCCGAGAAAGGACACGATGACATGTCCCGTCCCTGAGAAAGCACAGATCCGAAGCGCTGCTGTGCCTGTGAATAGGGTGCATGGGGAAGGTGAAGACCAGCAACAGCTTTCAGGGCTGGCCCCTTACTTGTGGGAGAAGGAGCCGGACGTTTCCCGTTTGGGAAAAAGGCTCTGCCGAGAACGGACACGATGACATGTCCCGTCTCTGGGAAAGCACAGGTCCCAAGCGCTGCTGTGCCTATGAATAGGGTGCATGGGGAAGGTGAAGACCAGCAACAGCTTCAGGGCTGGCCCCTTCCTTGTGGCAGAAGGAGCCGGACGTTTCCCGTTTGGGAAAAATACTCTGCCGAGAACGGACACGATGACATGTCCCGTCTCTGGGAAAGCACAGATCCCAAGCGTTGCTGTGCTTATTAATAGGCTGCCCAGGGAAGGTAAAGACCAGCAAGAGCTTTCAGGGCTGGCCCCTTCCTTGTGGGAGAAGGAGCCGGACGTTTCCCGTTTGGGAAAAAAGCTCTGCCGAGAAAGGACACGATCACATGTCCCGTCCCTGAGAAAGCACAGATCCGAAGCGCTGCTGTGCCTGTGAATAGGGTGCACGGGAAGGTGAAGACCAGCAACAGCTTTCAGGGCTAGCACATTCATTGTGGGAGAAGGAGCCAGACGTTTCCCGTTTGGGAAAAAAGCTCTGCCGAGAAAGGACACGATGACATGTCCCGTCTCTGGGAAAGCACAGATCCCAAGCGTTGCTGTGCTTATTAATAGGCTGCCCAGGGAAGGTGAAGACCAGCAACAGCTTTCTGGGCTAGCACCTTCCTTGTGGGAGAAGGAGCCGGACGTTTCCCGTTTGGGCAAAAGGCTCTGCCGAGAAAGGACACGATGACATGTCCCGTCTCTGGGAAAGCACAGATCCCAAGCGCTGCTGTGCCTGTGAATAGGGTGCCAAGGGAAGGTGAAGACCAGCAACAGCTTTCAGGGCTAGCACCTTCATTGTGGGAGAATGAGCCGGACGTTTCCCGTTTGGGAAAATGGCTCTGCCGAGAAAGGACATGATGACATGTCCCATCTCTGGGAAAGCACAGATCCCTAGTGATGTTCTGCCTGTGAATAGGGTGCCAAGGGAAGGTGAAGACCAGCAACAGCTTTCAGGGCTGGCCCCTTCCTTGTGGGAGAAGAGCCGGACGTTTCCCGTTTGGGAAAATGCTCTGCCGAGAACGGACACGATGACATCTCCCGTCCCTGAGAAAGCACAGATCCGAAGCGCTGCTGTGCCTGTGAATACGGTGCACGGGGAAGGTGAAGACCAGCAACAGCTTTCAGGGCTAGCACCTTCCTTGTGGCAGAAGGAGCCGGACGTTTCCCGTTTTGGAAAAAGGTTCTGCCGAGAACGGACACGATGACATGTCCCGTCTCTGGGAAAGCACAGATCTCTAGCGTTTCTGTGCTTATTAAGAGGCTGCCCAGGGAAGGTGAAGACCAGCAAGAGCTTTCAGGGCTGGCCCCTTCCTTGTGGGAGAAGAAGCCAGACGTTTCCCTTTTGGGAAAAAGTCTCTGCCGAGAAAGGACACGATCACATGTCCCGTCCCTGAGAAAGCACAGAATCCAAGCTCTGCGGTGCCTATGAATAGGGTGCCCAGGGAAGGTAAAGACCAGCAAGAGCTTTCAGGGCTGGCCCCTTCCCTGTGGGAGAAGGAGCCGGATGTTTCCCATTTTGGAAAAAGGCTCTGCCGAGAAAGGACACGATGACATGTCCCGTCTCTGGGAAAGCACAGATCGCAAGCGTTGCTGTGCTTTTTAATAGGCTGCCCAGGGAAGGTGAAGACCAGCAACAGGTTTCTGGGCTAGCACCTTCATTGTGGGAGAAGGAGCCGGACGTTTCCCGTTTGGGAAAAAGGTTCTGCCGAGAAAGGACACGATGACATGTACCGTCTCTGGGAAAGCACAGATCCCAAGCGTTGCTGTGCTTATTAATAGGCTGGCCAGGGAAGGTGAAGACCAGCAACAGCTTTCAGGGCTGGCCCCTTCCTTGTGGCAGAAGGAGCCGGACGTTTCCCTTTTGGGAAAAAGGCTCTGCCGAGAAAGGACACGATGACATCTCCCGTCCCTGAGAAAGCACAGATCCGAAGCGCTGCTGTGCCTGTGAATAGGGTGCACGGGGAAGGTGAAGACCAGCAACAGCTTTCAGGGCTAGCACCTTCATTTTGGGAGAAGGAGCCAGATGTTTCCCATTTTGGAAAAAGGCTCTGCCGAGAAAGGACACGATGACATGTCCCGTCTCTGGGAAAGCACAGATCCCAAGCGTTGCTGTGCTTTTTAATAGGCTGCCCAGGGAAGGTGAAGACCAGCAACAGGTTTCTGGGCTAGCACCTTCCTTGTGGGAGAAGGAGCCGGACGTTTCCCGTTTGGGAAAAAGGTTCTGCCGAGAAAGGACACGACGACATCTCCCGTCTCTGGGAAAGCACAGGTCCCTAGTGATGTTCTGCCCCTGAATATGCTGCCAAGGGAAGGTGAAGACCAGCAACAGCTTTCAGGGCTGGCCCCTTCCTTGTGGCAGAAGGAGCCGGACGTTTCCCGTTTGGGAAAAGGGTCTGCCGAGAACGGACACGATGACATGTCCCGTCTCTGGGAAAGCACAGGTCCCAAGCGCTGCTGTGCCTATGAATAGGGTGCATGCGGAAGGTGAAGACCAGCAACAGCTTTCAGGGCTGGCCCCTTCCTTGTGGGAGAAGGAGCCGGACGTTTCCCGTTTGGGAAAAAGGCTCTGCCGAGAAAGGACACGATCACATGTCCCGTCCCTGAGAAAGCACAGAATCCAAGCTCTGCGGTGCCTATGAATAGGGTGCCCAGGGAAGGTAAAGACCAGCAAGAGCTTTCAGGGCTGGCACCTTCCCTGTGGGAGAAGGAGCCGGATGTTTCCCATTTTGGAAAAAGGCTCTGCCGAGAAAGGACACGATGACATGTCCCGTCTCTGGGAAAGCACAGATCGCAAGCGTTGCTGTGCTTTTTAATAGGCTGCCCAGGGAAGGTGAAGACCAGCAACAGGTTTCTGGGCTAGCACCTTCATTGTGGGAGAAGGAGCCGGACGTTTCCCGTTTGGGAAAAAGGTTCTGCCGAGAAAGGACACGATGACATGTACCGTCTCTGGGAAAGCACAGATCCCAAGCGTTGCTGTGCTTATTAATAGGCTGGCCAGGGAAGGTGAAGACCAGCAACAGCTTTCAGGGCTGGCCCCTTCCTTGTGGCAGAAGGAGCCGGACGTTTCCCTTTTGGGAAAAAGGCTCTGCCGAGAAAGGACACGATGACATCTCCCGTCCCTGAGAAAGCACAGATCCGAAGCGCTGCTGTGCCTGTGAATAGGGTGCACGGGGAAGGTGAAGACCAGCAACAGCTTTCAGGGCTAGCACCTTCATTTTGGGAGAAGGAGCCAGATGTTTCCCATTTTGGAAAAAGGCTCTGCCGAGAAAGGACACGATGACATGTCCCGTCTCTGGGAAAGCACAGATCCCAAGCGTTGCTGTGCTTTTTAATAGGCTGCCCAGGGAAGGTGAAGACCAGCAACAGGTTTCTGGGCTAGCACCTTCCTTGTGGGAGAAGGAGCCGGACGTTTCCCGTTTGGGAAAAAGGTTCTGCCGAGAAAGGACACGACGACATCTCCCGTCTCTGGGAAAGCACAGGTCCCTAGTGATGTTCTGCCCCTGAATATGCTGCCAAGGGAAGGTGAAGACCAGCAACAGCTTTCAGGGCTGGCCCCTTCCTTGTGGCAGAAGGAGCCGGACGTTTCCCGTTTGGGAAAAGGGTCTGCCGAGAACGGACACGATGACATGTCCCGTCTCTGGGAAAGCACAGGTCCCAAGCGCTGCTGTGCCTATGAATAGGGTGCATGCGGAAGGTGAAGACCAGCAACAGCTTTCAGGGCTGGCCCCTTCCTTGTGGGAGAAGGAGCCGGACGTTTCCCGTTTGGGAAAAAGGCTCTGCCGAGAAAGGACACGATCACATGTCCCGTCCCTGAGAAAGCACAGAATCCAAGCTCTGCGGTGCCTATGAATAGGGTGCCCAGGGAAGGTAAAGACCAGCAAGAGCTTTCAGGGCTGGCCCCTTCCTTGTGGGAGAAGGAGCCGGACGTTTCCCGTTTGGGAAAAAAGCTCTGCCGAGAAAGGACACGATGACATCTCCCGTCCCTGAGAAAGCACAGATCCGAAGCGCTGCTGTGCCTGTGAATAGGGTGCACGGGGAAGGTGAAGACCAGCAAGAGCTTTCAGGGCTAGAACCTTCATTGTGGGAGAAGGAGCCGGACGTTTCCCGTTTGGGAAAAAGGCTCTGCCGAGAAAGGACATGATGACATGTCCCGTCTCTGGGAAAGCACAGATCCCAAGCGCTGCTGTGCCTGTGAATAGGGTGCCAAGGGAAGGTGAAGACCAGCAACAGCTTTCAGGGCTAGCACCTTCCTTGTGGGAGAATGAGCCGGACGTTTCCCATTTGGGAAAAAGGCTCTGCCGAGAAAGGACATGATGACATGTCCTGTCTCTGGGAAAGCACAGATCCCTAGTGATGTTCTGCCTGTGAATAGGGTGCCAAGGGAAGGTGAAGACCAGCAACTGCTTTCAGGGCTGTCCCCTTCCTTGTGGCAGAAGGAGCTGGACGTTTCCCGTTTGGGAAAATGGCTCTGCCGAGAAAGGACACGATCACATGTCCCGTCTCTGGGAAAGCACAGGTCCCAAGCGCTGCTGTGCCTCTGAATATGCTGCCAAAGGAAGGTGAAGACCAGCAACGGCTCTTAGGGCTGGCCCCTTCCTTGTAGCAGAAGGAGCCGGACGTTTCCCTTTTGGGAAAAGGGTCTGCCGAGAACGGACACAATGACATGTCCCGTCTCTGGGAAAGCACAGATCCCAAGCGCTGCTCTGCCTATGAATAGGGTGCATGGGGAAGGTGAAGACCAGCAACAGCTTTCAGGGCTGGCCCCTTCCTTGTGGCAGAAGGAGCCGGACGTTTCCCGTTTGGGAAAAAGGCTCTGCCGAGAAAGGACACGATGACATGTCCCGTCTCTGGGAAAGCACAGGTCCCAAGCGCTGCTGTGCCTATGAATAGGGTGCACGGGGAAGGTGAAGACCAGCAACAGCTCTTAGGGCTGGTCCCTTCCTTGTGGGAGAAGGAGCCGGACGTTTCCCGTTTGGGAAAATGGCTCTGCCGAGAACGGACACGATCACATGTCCCGTCTCTGGGAAAGCACAGATCTCTAGCATTTCTGTGCTTTTTAATAGGCTGCCCAGGGAAGGTGAAGACCAGCAACAGGTTTCTGGGCTAGCACCTTCATTGTGGGAGAAGGAGCCGGACGTTTCCCGTTTGGGAAAAAGATTTTGCCGAGAAAGGACACGACGACATCTCCCGTCTCTGGGAAAGCACAGGTCCCAGGCGCTGCTCTGCCTATGAATAGGGTGCATGGGGAAGGTGAAGACCAGCAACAGCTCTTAGGGCTGGCCCCTTCCTTGTGGCAGTAGGAGCCGGACGTTTCCCGTTTGGGAAAAGGGTCTGCCGAGAACGGACACGATGACATGTCCCGTCTCTGGGAAAGCACAGGTCCCAAGCGCTGCTCTGCCTATGAATAGGGTGCATGGGGAAGGTGAAGACCAGCAACAGCTTTCAGGGCTGGCCCCTTCCTTGTGGCAGAAGGAGCCGGACGTTTCCCGTTTGGGAAAAAGGCTCTGCCGAGAAAGGACACGATCACATGTCCCGTCTCTGGGAAAGCACAGATCCCAAGCGTTGCTGTGCTTATTAATAGGCTGGCCAGGGAAGGTGAAGACCAGCAACAGCTTTCAGGGCTGGCCCCTTCCTTGTGGCAGAAGGAGCCGGACGTTTCCTGTTTGGGAAAAGGCTCTGCCGAGAACGGACACGATGACATGTCCCGTCTCTGGGAAAGCACAGGTCCCAAGCGCTGCTCTGCCTATGAATAGGGTGCATGGGGAAGGTGAAGACCAGCAACAGCTTTCAGGTCTGGCCCCTTCCTTGTGGGAGAATGAGCCGGACGTTTCCCATTTGGGAAAAAGGCTCTGCCGAGAAAGGACACGATGACATGTACCGTCTCTGGGAAAGCACAGATCCCAAGCGCTGCTGTGCCTGTGAATAGGGTGCACGGGGAAGGTGAAGACCAGCAACAGCTTTCAGGTCTGGCCCCTTCCTTGTGGGAGAATGAGCCGGACGTTTCCCATTTGGGAAAAAGGCTCTGCCGAGAAAGGACATGATGACATGTCCTGTCTCTGGGAAAGCACAGATCCCTAGTGATGTTCTGCCTGTGAATAGGGTGCCAAAGGAAGGTGAAGACCAGCAAATGCTTTCAGGGCTGTCCCCTTCCTTGTGGCAGAAGGAGCTGGACGTTTCCTGTTTGGGAAAATGGCTCTGCCGAGAAAGGACACGATCACATGTCCCGTCTCTGGGAAAGCACAGGTCCCAAGCGCTGCTGTGCCTCTGAATATGCTGCCAAAGGAAGGTGAAGACCAGCAACAGCTCTTAGGGCTGGCCCCTTCCTTGTGGGAGAAGGAGCCGGACGTTTCCCATTTGGGAAAAGGGTCTGCCGAGAACGCACACGATGACATGTCCCGTCTCTGGGAATTCACAGGTCCCAAGCGCTGCTCTGCCTATGAATAGGGTGCATGGGGAAGGTGAAGACCAGCAACAGCTTTCTGGGCTGGCCCCTTCCTTGTGGCAGAAGGAGCCGGACGTTTCCCGTTTGGGAAAAAGGCTCTGCCGAGAAAGGACACGATGACATGTCCCGTCTCTGGGAAAGCACAGGTCCCAAGCGCTGCTGTGCCTATGAATAGGGTGCACGGGGAAGGTGAAGACCAGCAACAGCTCTTAGGGCTGGCCCCTTCCTTGTGGCAGAAGGAGCCGGACGTTTCCCGTTTGGGAAAATGGCTCTGCCGAGAACGGACACAATGACATCTCCCGTCTCTGGGAAAGCACAGATCTCTAGCGTTTCTGTGCTTATTAATAGGCTGCCCAGGGAAGGTGAAGACCAGCAAGAGCTTTCAGGGCTGGCCCCTTCCTTGTGGGAGAAGGAGCCGGACGTTTCCCGTTTGGGAAAAAGTCTCTGCCGAGAAAGGACACGATCACATGTCCCGTCCCTGAGAAAGCACAGAATCCAAGCTCTGCGGTGCCTATGAATAGGGTGCCCAGGGAAGGTAAAGACCAGCAAGAGCTTTCAGGGCTGGCCCCTTCCTTGTGGGAGAAGGAGCCGGACGTTTCCCGTTTGGGAAAAAAGCTCTGCCGAGAAAGGACACGATGACATCTCCCGTCCCTGAGAAAGCACAGATCCGAAGCGCTGCTGTGCCTGTGAATAGGGTGCACGGGGAAGGTGAAGACCAGCAACAGCTCTTAGGGCTGGCCCCTTCCTTGTGGCAGAAGGAGCCGGACGTTTCACGTTTGGGAAAAAGGCTCTGCTGAGAAAGGACCCGATGACATGTCCCGTCTCTGGGAAAGCACAGATCCCAAGCGCTGCTGTGCCTGTGAATAGGGTGCACGGGGAAGGCGAAGAGCAGTAACAGCTTTCAGGGCTGGCCCCTTCCTTGTGGGAGAAGGAGCCGGACGTTTCCAGTTTGAGAAAAATACTCTGCCGAGAACGGACACGATGACATGTCCCGTCTCTGGGAAAGCACAGGTCCCTTGTGATGTTCTGCCTGTGAATAGGGTGCCCGGGGAAGGTAAAGACCAGCAAGAGCATTCAGGGCTGGCCCCTTCCTTGTTGGAGAAGGAGCCGGACGTTTCCCATTTTGGAAAAATACTCTGCCGAGAATGGACACGATGACATGTCCCGTCTCTGGGAAAGCACAGATCCCAAGCTTTGTTGTGCTTATGAATAGGCTGCCCAGGGAAGGTGAAGACCAGCAACAGCTTTCTGGGCTAGCACCTTCATTGTGGGAGAAGGAGCCGGACGTTTCCCGTTTGGGAAAAAGCTCTGCCGAGAACGGACACGATGACATCTCCCGTCCCTGAGAAAGCACAGATCCGAAGCGGTGCTGTGCCTGTGAATACGGTGCACGGGGAAGGTGAAGACCAGCAACAGCTTTCAGGGCTAGCACCTTCATTGTGGGAGAAGGAGCCGGATGTTTCCCATTTTGGAAAAAGGCTCTGCCGAGAAAGGACAAGATGACATGTACCGTCTCTGGGAAAGCACAGAATCCCAAGCGTTGCTGTGCTTATTAATAGGCTGCCCAGGGAAGGTGAAGACCAGAAACAGCTCTCTGGGCTAGCACCTTCATTGTGGGAGAAGGAGCCGGACGTTTCCCGTTTGGGAAGAAAGCTCTGCTTAGAAAGGACACGATGACATCTCCCGTCCCTCAGAAAGCACAGATTCGAAGCGCTGCTCTGCCTGTGAATAGGGTGCACGGGGAAGGTGAAGACCAGCAACAGCTTTCAGGGCTAGCACCTTCCTTGTGGCAGAAGGAGCCAGACGTTTCCCGTTTGGGAAAATGGCTCTGCCGAGAACGGACACGATCACATGTCCCGTCTCTGGGAAAGCACAGATCTCTAGCGTTTCTGTGCTTATTAATAGGCTGCCCAGGGAAGGTGAAGACCAGCAGCAGCTTTTAGGGCTGGCCCCTTCCTTGTGGCAGAAGGAGCCAGACGTTTCCCTTTTGGGAAAAAGTCTCTGCCGAGAAAGGACACGATCACATGTCCCGTCCCTGAGAAAGCACAGAATCCAAGCTCTGCGGTGCCTATGAATAGGGTGCCCAGGGAAGGTAAAGACCAGCAAGAGCTTTCAGGGCTGGCCCCTTCCTTGTGGGAGAAGGAGCCGGACGTTTCCCGTTTGGGAAAAAAGCTCTGCCGAGAAAGGACACGATGACATCTCCCGTCTCTGGGAAAGCACAGATCCGAAGCGCTGCTGTGCCTGTGAATAGGGTGCACGGGGAAGGTGAAGACCAGCAACAGCTTTCTGGGCTAGCACCTTCATTGTGAGAGAAGAAGCCGGACGTTTCCCATTTTGGAAAAAGGCTCTGCCGAGAAAGGACACGACGACATGTACCGTCTCTGGGAAAGCACAGATCCCAAGCGTTGCTGTGCTTATTAATAGGCTGCCCAGGGAAGGTGAAGACCAGCAACAGGTTTCTGGGCTAGCACCTTCATTGTGGGAGAAGGAGCCGGACGTTTCCCTTTTGGGAAAAAGTCTCTGCCGAGAAAGGACACGATCACATGTCCCGTCCCTGAGAAAGCACAGAATCCAAGCTCTGCGGTGCCTATGAACAGGGTGCCCAGGGAAGGTAAAGACCAGCAAGAGCTTTCAGGGCTGGCCCCTTCCTTGTGGGAGAAGGAGCCGGACGTTTCCCGTTTGGGAAAAAAGCTCTGCCGAGAAAGGACACGATGACATCTCCCGTCCCTGAGAAAGCACAGATCCGAAGCGCTGCTGTGCCTGTGAATAGGGTGCACGGGGAAGGTGAAGACCAGCAAGAGCTTTCAGGGCTAGCACCTTCAATGTGGGAGAAGGAGCCGGATGTTTCCCATTTTGGAAAAAGGCTCTGCCGAGAAAGGACACGATGACATGTCCCGTCTCTGGGAAAGCACAGATCGCAAGCGTTGCTGTGCTTTTTAATAGGCTGCCCAGGGAAGGTGAAGACCAGCAACAGGTTTCTGGGCTAGCACCTTCCTTGTGGGAGAAGGAGCCGGACGTTTCCCGTTTGGGAAAAAGGTTCTGCCGAGAAAGGACACGACGACATCTCCCGTCTCTGGGAAAGCACAGATCCCTAGTGATGTTCTGCCTCTGAATATGCTGCCAAGGGAAGGTGAAGACCAGCAACAGCTTTCAGGGCTGGCCCCTTCCTTGTGGCAGAAGGAGCCAGACGTTTCCCGTTTGGGAAAAGGGTCTGCCGAGAACGGACACGATGACATGTCCCGTCTCTGGGAAAGCACAGGTCCCAAGCGCTGCTCTGCCTATGAATAGGGTGCATGCGGAAGGTGAAGACCAGCAACAGCTTTCAGGGCTGGCCCCTTCCTTGTGGGAGAAGGAGCCGGACGTTTCCCGTTTGGGAAAAAGGCTCTGCCGAGAAAGGACACGATCACATGTCCCGTCCCTGAGAAAGCACAGAATCCAAGCTCTGCGGTGCCTATGAATAGGGTGCCCAGGGAAGGTAAAGACCAGCAAGAGCTTTCAGGGCTGGCCCCTTCCTTGTGGGAGAAGGAGCCAGACGTTTCCCGTTTGGGAAAAAAGCTCTGCCGAGAAAGGACACGATGACATGTCCCGTCTCTGGGAAAGCACAGATCGCAAGCGTTGCTGTGCTTTTTAATAGGCTGCCCAGGGAAGGTGAAGACCAGAAACAGCTCTCTGGGCTAGCACCTTCATTGTGGGAGAAGGAGCCGGACGTTTCCCGTTTGGGAAAAAGGTTCTGCCGAGAAAGGACACTATGACATGTCCCGTCTCTGGGAAAGCACAGATCCCAAGCGCTGCTGTGCCTGTGAATAGGGTGCCAAGGGAAGGTGAAGACCAGCAACAGCTTTCAGGTCTGGCCCCTTCCTTGTGGGAGAATGAGCCGGACGTTTCCCATTTGGGAAAAAGGCTCTGCCGAGAAAGGACATGATGACATGTCCTGTCTCTGGGAAAGCACAGATCCCTAGTGATGTTCTGCCTGTGAATAGGGTGCCAAGGGAAGGTGAAGACCAGCAACTGCTTTCAGGGCTGTCCCCTTCCTTGTGGCAGAAGGAGCTGGACGTTTCCCGTTTGGGAAAATGGCTCTGCCGAGAAAGGACACGATCACATGTCCCGTCTCTGGGAAAGCACAGGTCCCAAGCGCTGCTGTGCCTCTGAATATGCTGCCAAAGGAAGTTGAAGACCAGCAACAGCTCTTAGGGCTGGCCCCTTCCTTGTAGCAGAAGGAGCCGGACGTTTCCCGTTTGGGAAAATGGCTCTGCCGAGAACGGACACAATCACATGTCCCGTCTCTGGGAAAGCACAGATCTCTAGCGTTTCTGTGCTTATTAATAGGCTGCCCAGGGAAGGTGAAGACCAGCAGCAGCTTTTAGGGCTGGCCCCTTCCTTGTGGCAGAAGGAGCCGGACGTTTCCCTTTTGGGAAAAAGGCTCTGCCGAGAAAGGACACTATTACATGTCCCATCTCTGGGAAAGCACAGATCCCAAGCGCTGCTGTGCCTGTGAATAGGGTGCCAAGGGAAGGTGAAGACCAGCAACAGCTTTCAGGGCTAGCACCTTCATTGTGGGAGAATGAGCCGGACGTTTCCCGTTTGGGAAAAAGGCTCTGCCGAGAAAGGACATGATGACATGTCCCGTCTCTGGGAAAGCACAGATCCCTAGTGATGTTCTGCCTCTGAATATGCTGCCAAGGGAAGGTGAAGACCAGCAACAGCTTTCAGGGCTGGCCCCTTCCTTGTGGCAGAAGGAGCCGGACGTTTCCCGTTTGGGAAAAGGGTCTGCCGAGAACGGACACGATGACATGTCCCGTCTCTGGGAAAGCACAGGACCCAAGCGCTGCTCTGCCTATGAATAGGGTGCATGGGGAAGGTGAAGACCAGCAAGAGCTTTCAGGGCTGGCCCCTTCCTTGTGGGAGAAGGAGCCGGACGTTTCCCGTTTGGGAAAAAGGCTCTGCCGAGAAAGGACACGATGACATGTCCCGTCTCTGGGAAAGCACAGGTCCCAAGCTCTGCTGTGCCTATGAATAGGGTGCACGGGGAAGGTGAAGACCAGCAACAGCTCTTAGGGCTGGCCCGTTCCTTGTGGGAGAAGGAGCCGGACATTTCCCATTTGGGAAAATGGCTCTGCCGAGAACGGACACGATCACATGTCCCGTCTCTGGGAAAGCACAGATCCCAAACGTTGCTGTGCTTATTAATAGGCTGCCCAGGGAAGGTGAAGACCAGCAGCAGCTTTTAGGGCTGGCCCCTTCCTTGTGGCAGAAGGAGCCGGACGTTTCCCTTTTGGGAAAAAGTCTCTGCCGAGAAAGGACACGATCACAGGTCCCGTCCCTGAGAAAGCACAGAATCCAAGGTCTGCGGTGCCTATGAACAGGGTGCCCAGGGAAGGTAAAGACCAGCAAGAGCTTTCAGGGCTGGCCCCTTCCTTGTGGGAGAAGGAGCCGGACGTTTCCCGTTTGGGAAAAAAGCTCTGCCGAGAAAGGACACGATGACATCTCCCGTCCCTGAGAAAGCACAGATCCGAAGCGCTGCTGTGCCTGTGAATAGGGTGCACGGGGAAGGTGAAGACCAGCAACAGCTTTCAGGGCTAGCACCTTCATTGTGGGAGAAGGAGCCGGATGTTTCCCATTTTGGAAAAAGGCTCTGCCGAGAAAGGACACGATGACATGTCCCGTCTCTGGGAAAGCACAGATCGCAAGCGTTGCTGTGCTTTTTAATAGGCTGCCCAGGGAAGGTGAAGACCAGCAACAGGTTTCTGGGCTAGCACCTTCCTTGTGGGAGAAGGAGCCGGACGTTTCCCGTTTGGGAAAAAGGTTCTGCCGAGAAAGGACACGACGACATCTCCCGTCTCTGGGAAACCACAGATCCCTAGTGATGTTCTGCCTCTGAATATGCTGCCAAGGGAAGGTGAAGACCAGCAACAGCTTTCAGGGCTGGCACCTTCCTTGTGGCAGAAGGAGCCGGACGTTTCCCGTTTGGGAAAAGGGTCTGCCGAGAACGGACACGATGACATGTCCCGTCTCTGGGAAAGCACAGGTCCCAAGCGCTGCTCTGCCTATGAATAGGGTGCATGCGGAAGGTGAAGACCAGCAACAGCTTTCAGGGCTGGCCCCTTCCTTGTGGGAGAAGGAGCCGGACGTTTCCCGTTTGGGAAAAAGGCTCTGCCGAGAAAGGACACGATCACATGTCCCGTCCCTGAGAAAGCACAGAATCCAAGGTCTGCGGTGCCTATGAATAGGGTGCCCAGGGAAGGTAAAGACCAGCAAGAGCTTTCAGGGCTGGCCCCTTCCTTGTGGGAGAAGGAGCCGGACGATTCCCGTTTGGGAAAAAAGCTCTGCCGAGAAAGGACACGATGACATCTCCCGTCCCTGAGAAAGCACAGATCCGAAGCGCTGCTGTGCCTGTGAATAGGGTGCACGGGGAAGGTGAAGACCAGCAACTGCTTTCAGGGCTGGCCCCTTCCTTGTGGCAGAAGGAGCCGGACGTTTCCCGTTTGGGAAAAAGGCTCTGCCGAGAAAGGACACGATCACATGTCCCGTCTCTGGGAAAGCACAGGTCCCAAGCGCTGCTGTGCCTATGAATAGGGTGCATGGGGAAGGTGAAGACCAGCAACAGCTTCAGGGCTGGCCCCTTCCTTGTGGCAGAAGGAGCCGGACGTTTCCCGTTTGGGAAAAATACTCTGCCGAGAACGGACACGATGACATGTCCCGTCTCTGGGAAAGCACAGATCCCTAGTGATGTTCTGCCTGTGAATAGGGTGCACGGGTAAGGTAAAGACCAGCAAGAGCTTTCAGGGCTGGCCCCATCCTTGTGGCAGAAGGAGCCGGACGTTTCCCATTTTGGAAATATACTCTGCCGAGAATGGACACGATGACATGTCCCGTCTCTGGGAAAGCACAGATCCCAAGCGTTGCTGTGCTTATTAATAGGCTGCCCAGGGAAGGTAAAGACCAGCAAGAGCTTTCAGGGCTGGCCCCTTCCTTGTGGGAGAAGGAGCCGGACGTTTCACGTTTGGGAAAAAGCTCTGCCGAGAACGGACACGATGACATCACCCGTCCCTGAGAAAGCACAGATCCGAAGCGGTGCTGTGCCTGTGAGTACGGTGCACGGGGAAGGTGAAGACCAGCAACTGCTTTCAGGGCTGGCCCCTTCCTTGTGGCAGAAGGAGCCGGACGTTTCCCGTTTTGGAAAAAGGTTCTGCCGAGAACGGACACGATGACATGTACCGTCTCTGGGAAAGCACAGATCCCAAGCGTTGCTGTGCTTATTAATAGGCTGCCCAGGGAAGGTGAAGACCAGCAACAGCTTTCAGGGCTAGCACCTTCCTTGTGGGAGAATGAGCCGGACGTTTCCCGTTTGGGAAAAAGGCTCTGCCGAGAAAGGACATGATGACATGTCCCGTCTCTGGGAAAGCACAGATCCCTAGTGATGTTCTGCCTCTGAATATGCTGCCAAGGGAAGGTGAAGACCAGCAACAGCTCTTAGGGCTGGCCCCTTCCTTGTGGGAGAAGGAGCCGGACGTTTCCCATTTGGGAAAATGGCTCTGCCGAGAACGGACACGATCACATGTCCCGTCTCTGGGAAAGCACAGATCCCAAACGTTGCTGTGCTTATTAATAGGCTGCCCAGGGAAGGTGAAGACCAGCAGCAGCTTTTAGGGCTGGCCCCTTCCTTGTGGCAGAAGGAGCCGGACGTTTCCCTTTTGGGAAAAAGGTTCTGCCGAGAAAGGACACGATCACATGTCCCGTCGCTGCGAAAGCACAGAATCCAAGCTCTGCGGTGCCTATGAACAGGGTGCCCAGGGAAGGTAAAGACCAGCAAGAGCTTTCAGGGCTGGCCCCTTCCTTGTGGGAGAAGGAGCCGGACGTTTCCCGTTTGGGAAAAAAGCTCTGCCAAGAAAGGACACGATGACATCTCCCGTCCCTGAGAAAGCACAGATCCGAAGCGCTGCTGTGCCTGTGAATAGGGTGCACGGGGAAGGTGAAGACCAGCAGCAGCTTTCAGGGCTAGCACCTTCATTGTGGGAGAAGGAGCCGGATGTTTCCCATTTTGGAAAAAGGCTCTGCCGAGAAAGGACACGATGACATGTCCCGTCTCTGGGAAAGCACAGATCGCAAGCGTTGCTGTGCTTTTTAATAGGCTGTCCAGGGAAGGTGAAGACCAGCAACAGGTTTCTGGGCTAGCCCCTTCCTTGTGGGAGAAGGAGCCGGACGTTTCCCGTTTGGGAAAAAGGTTCTGCCGAGAAAGGACACGACGACATCTCCCGTCTCTGGGAAAGCACAGATCCCTAGTGATGTTCTGCCTCTGAATATGCTGCCAAGGGAAGGTGAAGACCAGCAACAGCTTTCAGGGCTGGCCCCTTCCTTGTGGGAGAAGGAGCCGGACGTTTCCCGTTTGGGAAAAAGGTTCTGCCGAGAAAGGACACGATGACATGTACCGTCTCTGGGAAAGCACAGATCCCAAGCGTTGCTGTGCTTATTAATAGGCTGCCCAGGGAAGGTGAAGACCAGCAACAGCTTTCTGGGCTGGCCCCTTCCTTGTGGCAGAAGGAGCCGGACGTTTCCCGTTTGGGAAAAGGGTCTGCCGAGAACGGACACGATGACATGTCCCGTCTCTGGGAAAGCACAGGTCCCAAGCGCTGCTGTGCCTATGAGTAGGGTGCACAGGGAAGGTGAAGACCAGCAACAGCTCTTAGGGCTGGCCCCTTCCTTGTGGCAGAAGGAGCCGGACGTTTCCCGTTTGGGAAAATGGCTCTGCCGAGAACGGACACGATCACATGTCCCGTCTCTGGGAAAGCACAGATCTCTAGCGTTTCTGTGCTTATTAATAGGCTGCCCAGGGAAGGTGAAGACCAGCAGCAGCTTTTAGGGCTGGCCCCTTCCTTGTGGCAGAAGGAGCCGGACGTTTCCCTTTTGGGAAAAAGGCTCTGCCGAGAAAGGACACGATGACATGTCCCGTCCCTGAGAAAGCACAGATCGCAAGCGCTGCTGTGCCTGTGAATAGGGTGCACGGGGAAGGTGAAGACCAGCAACAGCTCTCTGGGCTAGCACCTTCATTGTGGGATTAGGAGCCGGACGTTTCCCGTTTGGGAAGAAAGCTCTGCCGAGAAAGGACACGATGACATCTCCCGTCCCTGGGAAAGCACAGATTCGAAGCGCTGCTCTGCCTGTGAATAGGGTGCACGGGGAAGGTGAAGACCAGCAACAGCTTTCAGGGCTAGCACCTTCCTTGTGGGAGAAGGAGCCGGACGTTTCCCGTTTCGGAAGAAAGCTCTGCCGAGAAAGGACACGATGACATCTCCCGTCCCTGAGAAAGCACAGATCCGAAGCGCTGCTGTGCCTGCGAATAGGGTGCACGGGGAACGTGAAGACCAGCAACAGCTTTCAGGGCTAGCACCTTCCTTGTGGCAGAAGGTGCCGGACGTTTCCCGTTTGGGAAAAATGTTCTACCGAGAAAGGACACGATGACATGTACCGTCCCTGGGAAAGCACAGATCCCAAGCGTTGCTGTGCTTATTAATAGGCTGGCCAGAGAAGGTAAAGACCAGCAAGAGCTTTCAGGCCTGGCCCCTTCCTTGTGGGAGAAGGAGCCGGACGTTTCCCGTTTGGGAAAAAAGCTCTGCCGAGAAAGGACACGATCACATCTCCCGTCCCTGAGAAAGCACAGATCCGAAGCGCTGCTGTGCCTGTGAATAGGGTGCATGGGGAAGTTGAAGACCAGCAAGAGCTTTCAGGGCTAGCACCTTCATTGTGGGAGAAGGAGCCGGACGTTTCCCATTTTGGAAAAAGGCTCTGCCGAGAAAGGACATGATGACATGTCCCGTCTCTGGGAAAGCACAGATCGCAAGCGTTGCTGTGCTTTTTAATAGCCTGCCCAGGGAAGGTGAAGACCAGCAACAGGTTTCTGGGCTAGCACCTTCATTGTGGGAGAATGAGCCGGACGTTTCCCATTTGGGAAAAAGGCTCTGCCGAGAAAGGACATGACGGCATGTCCTGTCTCTGGGAAAGCACAGATCCCTAGTGATGTTCTGCCTGTGAATAGGGTGCCAAGGGAAGGTGAAGACCAGCAACTGCTTTCAGGGCTGTCCCCTTCCTTGTGGCAGAAGGAGCTGGACGTTTCCCGTTTGGGAAAATGGCTCTGCCGAGAAAGGACACGATCACATGTCCCGTCTCTGGGAAAGCACAGGTCCCAAGCGCTGCTGTGCCTCTGAATATGCTGCCAAGGGAAGGTGAAGACCAGCAACAGCTCTTAGGGCTGGCCCCTTCCTTGTAGCAGAAGGAGCCGGACGTTTCCCGTTTGGTAAAAAGGCTCTGCCGAGAAAGGACATGATGACATGTCCCGTCTCTGGGAAAGCACAGATCCCTAGTGATGTTCTGCCTCTGAATATGCTGCCAAGGGAAGGTGAAGACCAGCAGCACCTTTTAGGGCTGGCCCCTTCCTTTTGGGAGAAGGAGCCGGACGTTTCCCGTTTGGGAAAAAGTCTCTGCCGAGAAAGGACACGATCACATGTCCCGTCCCTGAGAAAGCACAGAATCCAAGCTCTGCGGTGCCTATGAATAGGGTGCCCAGGGAAGGTAAAGACCAGCAAGAGCTTTCAGGGCTGGCCCCTTCCTTGTGGGAGAAGGAGCCGGACGTTTCCCGTTTGGGAAAAAAGCTCTGCCGAGAACGGACACGATGACATCTCCCGTCCCTGAGAAAGCACAGATCCCAAGCGCTGCTGTGCCTGTGAATAGGGTGCACGGGGAAGGTGAAGACCAGCAACACCTTTCAGGGCTAGCACCTTCATTGTGGGAGAAGGAGCCGGACGTTTCCCGTTTGGGAAAAAGGCTCTGCCGAGAACGGACACGATGACATGTCCCGTCTCTGGGAAAGCACAGATCGCAAGCGCTGCTGTGCCTGTGAATAGGGTGCCCAGGGAAGGTGAAGTCCAGCAGGAGCTTTCAGGGCTGGCCCCTTCCTTGTGGGAGAAGGAGCCGGACGTTTCCCGTTTGGGAAAAGGGTCTGCCGAGAACGGACACGATGACATGTCCCGTCTCTGGGAAAGCACAGGTCCCAAGCGCTGCTGTGCCTATGAATAGGGTGCACGGGGAAGGTGAAGACCAGCAAGAGCTTTCAGGGCTAGCACCTTCATTGTGGGAGAAGGAGTCGGACGTTTCCCACTTTGGAAAAAGGCTCTGCCGAGAAAGGACACGATGACATGTACCGTCTCTGGGAAAGCACAGATCCCAAGCGTTGCTGTGCTTATTAGTAGGGTGGCCAGGGAAGGTGAAGACCAGCAACAGCTTTCTGGGCGAGCACCTTCATTGTGGGAGAAGGAGCCGGACGTTTCCCGTTTGGGAAAAAGGTTCTGCCGAGAAAGGACACGATGACATGTACCGTCTCTGGGAAAGCACAGGTCCCAAGCGCTGCTGTGCCTATGAATAGGGTGCACGGGGAATGTGAAGACCAGCAACAGCTTTCAGGTCTGGCCCCTTCCTTGTGGGACAATGAGCCGGACGTTTCCCGTTTGGGAAAAAGGCTCTGCCGAGAAAGGACATGATGACATGTCCCGTCTCTGGGAAAGCACAGATCCCTAGTGATGTTCTGCCTCTGAATATGCTGCCAAGGGAAGGTGAAGACCAGCAGCACCTTTCAGGGCTGTCCCCTTCCTTGTGGCAGAAGGAGCCGGACGTTTCCCTTTTGGGAAAAAGGGTCTGCCGAGAACGGACACGATGACATGTCCCGTCTCTGGGAAAGCACAGGACCCAAGCGCTGCAGAGCCTATGGATAGGGTGCATGGGGAAGGTGAAGACCAGCAAGAGCTTTCAGGGCTGGCCCCTTCCTTGTGGGAGAAGGAGCCGGACGTTTCCCGTTTGGGAAAAATACTCTGCCGAGAACGGACACGATGACATGTCCCGTCTCTGGGAAAGCACAGATCCCTAGTGATGTTCTGCCTCTGAATATGCTGCCAAGGGAAGGTGAAGACCAGCAACAGCTTTCAGGGCTGGCCCCTTCTTTGTGGGAGAAGGAGCCGGACGTTTCCCATTTGGGAAAAATACTCTGCCGAGAATGGACACGATGACATGTCCCGTCTCTGGGAAAGCACAGATCCCAAGCGTTGCTGCGCTTATTAATAGGCTGCCCAGGGAAGGTGAAGACCAGCAGCAGCTTTCAGGGCTGGCCCCTTCCTTGTGGGAGAAGGATCCGGACGTTTCCCGTTTGGGAAAAAGGCTCTGCCGAGAAAGGACACGATCACATGTCCCGTCTCTGGGAAAGCACAGGTCCCAAGCGCTGCTGTGCCTATGAATAGTGTGCACGGGGAAAGTGAAGACCAGCAACAGCTCTTAGGGCTGGCCCCTTCCTTGTGGCAGAAGGAGCCGGACGTTTCACGTTTGGGAAAATGGCTCTGCCGAGAAAGGACACGATGACATGTCCCGTCTCTGGGAAAGCACAGATCCCAAGCGCTGCTGTGCCTGTGAATAGGGTGCATGGGGAAGGTGAAGAGCAGTAACAGCTTTCAGGGCTGGCCCCTTCCTTGTGGGAGAAGGAGCCGGACGTTTCCCGTTTGGGAAAAATACTCTGCCGAGAACGGACACGATGACATGTCCCGTCTCTGGGAAAGCACAGATCCCTAGTGATGTTCTGTGTCGGAGTGGGAGCCGAACCCAGAGTAACGACGCGATCTCAATATGAGTATGATCGTTCTCTACTTTATTCAAACACTACAGGGTTTATATAGTCACACGCGGTAGAAGCTGCTACTTGATTGGATAATGGCCTTTGTCCACGAGCCTTAGGCACCACTACGGTTGGTGCTTCTCCTTTGTGCACGCACCTTAGGTAACAATACGGTTGGTGCTTCGCCTTTGTGCACGCGCCTTAGGCAAGCTGTAACGCTGACATTCTTTCCTCTTTAGTTGTTTTCCTTCTAGCTAATCTTATCTGCCAAGGTCAAGTTACTACTGCTAAAGCCTGGATTGCTCAGGCTTAAGTATACGTGTCCTCTTTCGTTTAGCCATTCTTCCACAGTTCTGCCTGTGAATAGAGTGCATGGGGAAGGTAAAGACCAGCAAGAGCTTTCAGGGCTGGCCCCTTCCTTGTGGGAGAAGGAGCCGGACGTTTCCCGTTTGGGAAAAATACTCTGCCGAGAATGGACACGATGACATGTCCCGTCTCTGGGAAAGCACAGATCCCAAGCGTTGCTGTGCTTATTAATAGGCTGCCCAGGGAAGGTGAAGACCAGCAACAGCTTTCTGGGCTAGCACCTTCATTGTGGGAGAAGGAGCCGGAAGTTTCCCGTTTGGGAAAAAGCTCTGCCGAGAACGGACACGATGACATCTCCCGTCCCTGAGAAAGCACAGATCCGAAGCGCTGCTGTGCCTGTGAATAGCGTGCACGGGGAAGGTGAAGACCAGCAACAGCTTTCACGGCTAGCACCTTCATTGTGGGAGAAGGAGCCGGACGTTTCCCATTTTGGAAAAAGGCTCTGCCGAGAAAGGACACGATGACATGTCCCGTCTCTGGGAAAGCACAGATCCCAATTGCTACTGTGCTTCTGAATTGGCTGCCCAGGGAAGGTGAAGACCAGCAACAGGTTTCTGTGCTAGCACCTTCATTGCGGGAGAAGGAGCCGGACGTTTCCCGTTTGGGAAAAAGGTTCTGCCGAGAACGGACACGATGACATATACCGTCTCTGGGAAAGCACAGATCCCAAGCGTTGCTGTGCTTATTAGTAGGCTGGCCAGGGAAGGTGAAGACCAGCAACAGCTTTCAGGGCTAGCACCTTCATTGTGGGAGAAGGAGCCGGACGTTTCCCGTTTGGGAAAAAGTTTCTGCCGAGAAAGGACACGATGACATGTCCCGTCTCTGGGAAAGCACAGATCCCAAGCGCTGCTGTGCCTGTGAATAGGGTGCCAAGGGAAGGTGAAGACCAGCAACAGCTTTCAGGGCTAGCACCTTCATTGTGAGAGAAGGAGCCGGACGTTTCCCGTTTGGGAAAAAGCTCTGCCGAGAACGGACACGATGACATCTCCCGTCCCTGAGAAAGCACAGATCCGAAGCGGTGCTGTGCCTGTGAATAGCGTGCACGGGGAAGGTGAAGACCAGCAACAGCTTTCACGGCTAGCACCTTCATTGTGGGAGAAGGAGCCGGACGTTTCCCGTTTGGGAAAAATACTCTGCCGAGAATGGACACGATGACATGTCCCGTCTCTGGGAAAGCACAGAACCCAAGCGTTGCTGTGCTTATTAATAGGCTGCCCAGGTAAGGTGAAGACCAGCAACAGCTTTCTGGGCTAGCACCTTCATTGTGGGAGAAGGAGCCGGAGGTTTCCCGTTTGGGAAAAAGCTCTGCCGAGAACGGACACGATGACATCTCCCGTCCCTGAGAAAGCACAGATCCGAAGCGCTGCTGTGCCTGTGAATAGGGTGCACGGGGAAGGTGAAGACCAGCAACAGCTTTCAGGGCTAGCACCTTCATTGTGGGAGAAGGAGCCGGACGTTTCCCATTTTGGAAAAAGGCTCTGCCGAGAAAGGACACGATGACATGTCCCGTCTCTGGGAAAGCACAGATCCCAATTGCTACTGTGCTTCTGAATTGGCTGCCCAGGGAAGGTGAAGACCAGCAACAGGTTTCTGTGCTAGCACCTTCATTGCGGGAGAAGGAGCCGGACGTTTCCCGTTTGGGAAAAAGGTTCTGCCGAGAACGGACACGATGACATATACCGTCTCTGGGAAAGCACAGATCCCAAGCGTTGCTGTGCTTATTAGTAGGCTGGCCAGGGAAGGTGAAGACCAGCAAGAGCTTTCAGGGCTAGCACCTTCATTGTGGGAGAAGGAGCCGGACGTTTCCCGTTTGGGAAAAAGGTTCTGCCGAGAAAGGACACGATGACATGTCCCGTCTCTGGGAAAGCACAGATCCCAAGCGCTGCTGTGCCTGTGAATAGGGTGCCAAGGGAAGGTGAAGACCAGCAACAGCTTTCTGGGCTAGCACCTTCATTGTGAGAGAAGGAGCCGGACGTTTCCCGTTTGGGAAAAAGCTCTGCCGATAACGGACACGATGACATCTCCCGTCCCTGAGAAAGCACAGATCCGAAGCGGTGCTGTGCGTGTGAATAGGGTGCACGGGGAAGGTGAAGACCAGCAACAGCTTTAACGGCTAGCACCTTCATTGTGGGAGAAGGAGCCGGACGTTTCCCATTTTGGAAAAAGGCTCTGCTGAGAAAGGACACGATGACATGTACTGTCTCTGGGAAAGCACAGAATCCCAAGCGTTGCTGTTCTTCTTAATAGGCTGCCCAGGGAAGGTGAAGACCAGAAACAGCTCTCTGGGCTAGCACCTTCGTTGTGGGAGAATGAGCCGGACGTTTCCCGTTTGGGAAAAAGGCTCTGCCGAGAAAGGACATGATGACATGTCCCGTCTCTGGGAAAGCACAGATCCGAAGCGCTGCTGTGCCTGTGAATAGGGTGCACGGGGAAGGTGAAGACCAGCAACAGCTTTCAGGGCTGGCCCCTTCCTTGTGGGAGAAGGAGCCGGACGTTTCCCGTTTGGGAAAAAGGCTCTGCCGAGAAAAGACACGATCACTTGTCCCGTCTCTGGGAAAGCACAGATCTGTAGCGTTTCTGTGCTTATTAATAGGCTGCCAAGGGAAGGTGAAGACCAGCAGCAGCTTTCAGGGCTGGCCCCTTCCTTGTGGGAGAAGGAGCCAGACGTTTCCCTTTTGGGAAAAAGTCTCTGCCGAGAAAGGACACGATCACAGGTCCCGTCCCTGAGAAAGCACAGGATCCAAGCTCTGCGGTGCCTATGAATAGGGTGCCCAGGGAAGGTAAAGACCAGCAAGAGCTTTCAGGGCTGGCCCCTTCCTTTTGGGAGAAGGAGCCGGACGTTTCCCGTTTGGGAAAAAAGCTCTGCCGAGAAAGGACACGATGACATCTCCCCTCCCTGAGAAAGCACAGATCCGAAGCGCTGCTGTGCCTGTGAATAGGGTGCACGGGGAAGGTGAAGACCAGCAACAGCTTTCAGGGCTAGCACCTTCATTGTGGGAGAAGGAGCCGGACGTTTCCCGTTTGGGAAAAAGGCTCTGCCGAGAAAGGACACGATGACATGTCCCGTCTCTGGGAAAGCACAGATCGCAAGCGCTGCTGTGCCTGTGAATAGGCTGGCCAGGGAAGGTGAAGTCCAGCAGGAGCTTTCAGGGCTGGCCCCTTCCTTGTGGGAGAAGGAGCCGGACGTTTCCCGTTTGGGAAAAAGGTTGTACCGAAAAAGGACACGATGACATGTCCCGTCTCTGGGAAAGCACAGGTCCCAAGCGCTGCTGTGCCTATGAATAGGGTGCATGGGGAAGGTGAAGACCAGCAACAGCTTTCAGGGCTAGCACCTTCATTGTTGGAGGAGGAGCCGGACGTTTCCCGTTTGGGAAAAAGGCTCTGCCGAGAAAGGACACGATGACATGTCCCGTCTCTGGGAAAGCACAGGTCCCAAGCGCTGCTCTGCCTGTGAATAGGGTGCCAAGGGAAGGTGAAGACCAGCAACAGCTTTCTGGGCTAGCACCTTCATTGTGAGAGAAGGAGCCGGACGTTTCCCGTTTGGGAAAAAGGCTCTGCCGAGAAAGGACATGATGACATGTCCCGTCTCTGGGAAAGCACAGATCCCTAGTGATGTTCTGCCTCTGAATATGCTGCCAAGGGAAGGTGAAGACCAGCAACAGCTTTCAGGGCTGGCCCCTTCCTTGTGGCAGAAGGAGCCGGACGTTTCCCGTTTGGGAAAAGGGTCTGCCGGGAACGGACACGATGACATGTCCCGTCTCTGGGAAAGCACAGGTCCCAAGCGCTGCTCTGCCTATGAATAGGGTGCATGGGGAAGGTGAAGACCAGCAACAGCTTTCAGGGCTGGCACCTTCCTTGTGGCAGAAGGAGCCGGACGTTTCCCGTTTGGGAAAAAGGCTCTGCCGAGAAAGGACACGATCACATGTCCCGTCTCTGGGAAAGCACAGGTCCCAAGCGCTGCTGTGCCTATGAATAGGGTGCACGGGGAAGGTGAAGACCAGCAACAGCTCTTAGGGCTGGCCCCTTCCTTGTGGCAGAAGGAGCCGGACGTTTCCCGTTTGGGAAAATGGCTCTGCCGAGAACGGACACGATGACATCTCCCGTCCCTGAGAAAGCACAGATCCGAAGCGCTGCTGTGCCTGTGAATAGGGTGCACGGGGAAGGTGAAGACCAGCAACAGCTTTCAGGGCTAGCACCTTCATTGTGGGAGAAGGAGCCGGACGTTTCCCATTTTGGAAAAAGGCTCTGCCGAGAAAGGACACGATGACATGTCCCGTCTCTGGGAAAGCACAGATCCCAATTGCTACTGTGCTTCTGAATTGGCTGCCCAGGGAAGGTGAAGACCAGCAACAGGTTTCTGTGCTAGCACCTTCATTGCGGGAGAAGGAGCCGGACGTTTCCCGTTTGGGAAAAAGGTTCTGCCGAGAACGGACACGATGACATATACCGTCTCTGGGAAAGCACAGATCCCAAGCGTTGCTGTGCTTATTAGTAGGCTGGCCAGGGAAGGTGAAGACCAGCAAGAGCTTTCAGGTCTGGCCCCTTCCTTGTGGGAGAAGGAGCCGGACGTTTCCCGTTTGGGAAAAAGGTTCTGCCGAGAAAGGACATGATGACATCTCCCGTCTCTGGGAAAGCACAGATCCCAAGCGCTGCTGTGCCTGTGAATAGGGTGCCAAGGGAAGGTGAAGACCAGCAACAGCTTTCTGGGCTAGCACCTTCATTGTGAGAGAAGGAGCCGGACGTTTCCCGTTTGGGAAAAAGCTCTGCCGAGAACGGACACGATGACATCTCCCGTCCCTGAGAAAGCACAGATCCGAAGCGGTGCTGTGCCTGTGAATAGCGTGCACGGGGAAGGTGAAGACCAGCAACAGCTTTCACGGCTAGCACCTTCATTGTGGGAGAAGGAGCCGGACGTTTCCCATTTTGGAAAAAGGCTCTGCCGAGAAAGGACACGATGACATGTACTGTCTCTGGGAAAGCACAGAATCCCAAGCGTTGCTGTTCTTCTTAATAGGCTGCCCAGGGAAGGTGAAGACCAGAAACAGCTCTCTGGGCTAGCACCTTCGTTGTGGGAGAATGAGCCGGACGTTTCCCGTTTGGAAAAAAGGCTCTGCCGAGAAAGGACATGATGACATGTCCCGTCTCTGGGAAAGCACAGATCCGAAGCGCTGCTGTGCCTGTGAATAGGGTGCACGGGGAAGGTGAAGACCAGCAACAGCTTTCAGGGCTGGCCCCTTCCTTGTGGGAGAAGGAGCCGGACGTTTCCCGTTTGGGAAAAAGGCTCTGCCGAGAAAAGACACGATCACATGTCCCGTCTCTGGGAAAGCACAGATCTCTAGCGTTTCTGTGCTTATTAATAGGCTGCCAAGGGAAGGTGAAGACCAGCAGCAGCTTTCAGGGCTGGCCCCTTCCTTGTGGGAGAAGGAGCCAGACGTTTCCCTTTTGGGAAAAAGTCTCTGCCGAGAAAGGACACGATCACAGGTCCCGTCCCTGAGAAAGCACAGGATCCAAGCTCTGCGGTGCCTATGAATAGGGTGCCCAGGGAAGGTAAAGACCAGCAAGAGCTTTCAGGGCTGGCCCCTTCCTTTTGGGAGAAGGAGCCGGACGTTTCCCGTTGGGGAAAAAAGCTCTGCCGAGAAAGGACACGATGACATCTCCCGTCCCTGAGAAAGCACAGATCTGAAGCGCTGCTGTGCCTGTGAATAGGGTGCACGGGGAAGGTGAAGACCAGCAACAGCTTTCAGGGCTAGCACCTTCATTGTGGGAGAAGGAGCCGGACGTTTCCCGTTTGGGAAAAAGGCTCTGCCGAGAAAGGACACGATGACATGTCCCGTCTCTGGGAAAGCACAGATCGCAAGCGCTGCTGTGCCTGTGAATAGGCTGGCCAGGGAAGGTGAAGTCCAGCAGGAGCTTTCAGGGCTGGCCCCTTCCTTGTGGGAGAAGGAGCCGGACGTTTCCCGTTTGGGAAAAAGGTTGTACCGAAAAAGGACACGATGACATGTCCCGTCTCTGGGAAAGCACAGGTCCCAAGCGCTGCTGTGCCTATGAATAGGGTGCATGGGGAAGGTGAAGACCAGCAACAGCTTTCAGGGCTAGCACCTTCATTGTTGGAGGAGGAGCCGGACGTTTCCCGTTTGGGAAAAAGGCTCTGCCGAGAAAGGACACGATGACATGTCCCGTCTCTGGGAAAGCACAGGTCCCAAGCGCTGCTCTGCCTGTGAATAGGGTGCCAAGGGAAGGTGAAGACCAGCAACAGCTTTCTGGGCTAGCACCTTCATTGTGAGAGAAGGAGCCGGACGTTTCCCGTTTGGGAAAAAGGCTCTGCCGAGAAAGGACATGATGACATGTCCCGTCTCTGGGAAAGCACAGATCCCTAGTGATGTTCTGCCTCTGAATATGCTGCCAAGGGAAGGTGAAGACCAGCAACAGCTTTCAGGGCTAGCACCTTCATTGTGGGAGAAGGAGCCGGACGTTTCCCGTTTGGGAAAAAGGTTCTGCCGAGAAAGGACACGATGACATCTCCCGTCCCTGAGAAAGCACAGATCCGAAGCGGTGCTGTGCCTGTGAATAGCGTGCACGGGGAAGGTGAAGACCAGCAACAGCTTTCACGGCTAGCACCTTCATTGTGGGAGAAGGAGCCGGACGTTTCCCGTTTGGGAAAAATACTCTGCCGAGAATGGACACGATGACATGTCCCGTCTCTGGGAAAGCACAGATCCCAAGCGTTGCTGTGCCTGTGAATAGGCTGCCCAGGGAAGGTGAAGACCAGCAACAGCTTTCTGGGCTAGCACCTTCATTGTGGGAGAATGAGCCGGACGTTTCCCGTTTGGGAAAAAGCTCTGCCGAGAACGGACACGATGACATCTCCCGTCCCTGAGAAAGCACAGATCCGAAGCGCTGCTGTGCCTGTGAATAGGGTGCACGGGGAAGGTGAAGACCAGCAACAGCTTTCAGGGCTAGCACCTTCATTGTGGGAGAAGGAGCCGGACGTTTCCCATTTTGGAAAAAGGCTCTGCCGAGAAAGGACACGATGACATGTCCCGTCTCTGGGAAAGCACAGATCCCAATTGCTACTGTGCTTCTGAATTGGCTGCCCAGGGAAGGTGAAGACCAGCAACAGGTTTCTGTGCTAGCACCTTCATTGCGGGAGAAGGAGCCGGACGTTTCCCGTTTGGGAAAAAGGTTCTGCCGAGAACGGACACGATGACATATACCGTCTCTGGGAAAGCACAGATCCCAAGCGTTACTGTGCTTATTAGTAGGCTGGCCAGGGAAGGTGAAGACCAGCAACAGCGTTCAGGGCTAGCACCTTCATTGTGGGAGAAGGAGCCGGACGTTTCCCGTTTGGGAAAAAGGTTCTGCCGAGAAAGGACACGATGACATGTCCCGTCTCTGGGAAAGCACAGATCCCAAGCGCTGCTGTGCCTGTGAATAGGGTTCCAAGGGAAGGTGAAGACCAGCAACAGCTTTCTGGGCTAGCACCTTCATTGTGAGAGAAGGAGCCGGACGTTTCCCGTTTGGGAAAAAGCTCTGCCGAGAACGGACACGATGACATCTCCCGTCCCTGAGAAAGCACAGATCCGAAGCGGTGCTGTGCCTGTGAATAGCGTGCACGGGGAAGGTGAAGACCAGCAACAGCTTTCAGGGCTAGCACCTTCATTGTGGGAGAAGGAGCCGGACGTTTCCCATTTTGGAAAAAGGCTCTGCCGAGAAAGGACACGATGACATGTACTGTCTCTGGGAAAGCACAGAATCCCAAGCGTTGCTGTTCTTCTTAATAGGCTGCCCAGGGAAGGTGAAGACCAGAAACAGCTCTCTGGGCTAGCACCTTCGTTGTGGGAGAATGAGCCGGACGTTTCCCGTTTGGGAAAAAGGCTCTGCCGAGAAAGGACATGATGACATGTCCCGTCTCTGGGAAAGCACAGATCCGAAGCGCTGCTGTGCCTGTGAATAGGGTGCACGGGGAAGGTGAAGACCAGCAACAGCTTTCAGGGCTGGCCCCTTCCTTGTGGGAGAAGGAGCCGGACGTTTCCCGTTTGGGAAAATGGCTCTGCCGAGAAAAGACACGATCACATGTCCCGTCTCTGGGAAAGCACAGATCTCTAGCGTTTCTGTGCTTATTAATAGGCTGCCAAGGGAAGGTGAAGACCAGCAGCAGCTTTCAGGGCTGGCCCCTTCCTTGTGGGAGAAGGAGCCAGACGTTTCCCTTTTGGGAAAAAGTCTCTGCCGAGAAAGGACACGATCACAGGTCCCGTCCCTGAGAAAGCACAGGATCCAAGCTCTGCGGTGCCTATGAATAGGGTGCCCAGGGAAGGTAAAGACCAGCAAGAGCTTTCAGGGCTGGCCCCTTCCTTTTGGGAGAAGGAGCCGGACGTTTCCCGTTGGGGAAAAAAGCTCTGCCGAGAAAGGACACGATGACATCTCCCGTCCCTGAGAAAGCACAGATCTGAAGCGCTGCTGTGCCTGTGAATAGGGTGCACGGGGAAGGTGAAGACCAGCAACAGCTTTCAGGGCTAGCACCTTCATTGTGGGAGAAGGAGCCGGACGTTTCCCGTTTGGGAAAAAGGCTCTGCCGAGAAAGGACACGATGACATGTCCCGTCTCTGGGAAAGCACAGATCGCAAGCGCTGCTGTGCCTGTGAATAGGCTGGCCAGGGAAGGTGAAGTCCAGCAGGAGCTTTCAGGGCTGGCCCCTTCCTTGTGGGAGAAGGAGCCGGACGTTTCCCGTTTGGGAAAAAGGTTGTACCGAAAAAGGACACGATGACATGTCCCGTCTCTGGGAAAGCACAGGTCCCAAGCGCTGCTGTGCCTATGAATAGGGTGCATGGGGAAGGTGAAGACCAGCAACAGCTTTCAGGGCTAGCACCTTCATTGTTGGAGGAGGAGCCGGACGTTTCCCGTTTGGGAAAAAGGCTCTGCCGAGAAAGGACACGATGACATGTCCCGTCTCTGGGAAAGCACAGGTCCCAAGCGCTGCTCTGCCTGTGAATAGGGTGCCAAGGGAAGGTGAAGACCAGCAACAGCTTTCTGGGCTAGCACCTTCATTGTGAGAGAAGGAGCCGGACGTTTCCCGTTTGGGAAAAAGGCTCTGCCGAGAAAGGACATGATGACATGTCCCGTCTCTGGGAAAGCACAGATCCCTAGTGATGTTCTGCCTCTGAATATGCTGCCAAGGGAAGGTGAAGACCAGCAACAGCTTTCAGGGCTAGCACCTTCATTGTGGGAGAAGGAGCCGGACGTTTCCCGTTTGGGAAAAAGGTTCTGCCGAGAAAGGACACGATGACATCTCCCGTCCCTGAGAAAGCACAGATCCGAAGCGGTGCTGTGCCTGTGAATAGCGTGCACGGGGAAGGTGAAGACCAGCAACAGCTTTCACGGCTAGCACCTTCATTGTGGGAGAAGGAGCCGGACGTTTCCCGTTTGGGAAAAATACTCTGCCGAGAATGGACACGATGACATGTCCCGTCTCTGGGAAAGCACAGATCCCAAGCGTTGCTGTGCCTGTGAATAGGCTGCCCAGGGAAGGTGAAGACCAGCAACAGCTTTCTGGGCTAGCACCTTCATTGTGGGAGAATGAGCCGGACGTTTCCCGTTTGGGAAAAAGCTCTGCCGAGAACGGACACGATGACATCTCCCGTCCCTGAGAAAGCACAGATCCGAAGCGCTGCTGTGCCTGTGAATAGGGTGCACGGGGAAGGTGAAGACCAGCAACAGCTTTCAGGGCTAGCACCTTCATTGTGGGAGAAGGAGCCGGACGTTTCCCATTTTGGAAAAAGGCTCTGCCGAGAAAGGACACGATGACATGTCCCGTCTCTGGGAAAGCACAGATCCCAATTGCTACTGTGCTTCTGAATTGGCTGCCCAGGGAAGGTGAAGACCAGCAACAGGTTTCTGTGCTAGCACCTTCATTGCGGGAGAAGGAGCCGGACGTTTCCCGTTTGGGAAAAAGGTTCTGCCGAGAACGGACACGATGACATATACCGTCTCTGGGAAAGCACAGATCCCAAGCGTTACTGTGCTTATTAGTAGGCTGGCCAGGGAAGGTGAAGACCAGCAACAGCGTTCAGGGCTAGCACCTTCATTGTGGGAGAAGGAGCCGGACGTTTCCCGTTTGGGAAAAAGGTTCTGCCGAGAAAGGACACGATGACATGTCCCGTCTCTGGGAAAGCACAGATCCCAAGCGCTGCTGTGCCTGTGAATAGGGTTCCAAGGGAAGGTGAAGACCAGCAACAGCTTTCTGGGCTAGCACCTTCATTGTGAGAGAAGGAGCCGGACGTTTCCCGTTTGGGAAAAAGCTCTGCCGAGAACGGACACGATGACATCTCCCGTCCCTGAGAAAGCACAGATCCGAAGCGGTGCTGTGCCTGTGAATAGCGTGCACGGGGAAGGTGAAGACCAGCAACAGCTTTCAGGGCTAGCACCTTCATTGTGGGAGAAGGAGCCGGACGTTTCCCATTTTGGAAAAAGGCTCTGCCGAGAAAGGACACGATGACATGTACTGTCTCTGGGAAAGCACAGAATCCCAAGCGTTGCTGTTCTTCTTAATAGGCTGCCCAGGGAAGGTGAAGACCAGAAACAGCTCTCTGGGCTAGCACCTTCGTTGTGGGAGAATGAGCCGGACGTTTCCCGTTTGGGAAAAAGGCTCTGCCGAGAAAGGACATGATGACATGTCCCGTCTCTGGGAAAGCACAGATCCGAAGCGCTGCTGTGCCTGTGAATAGGGTGCACGGGGAAGGTGAAGACCAGCAACAGCTTTCAGGGCTGGCCCCTTCCTTGTGGGAGAAGGAGCCGGACGTTTCCCGTTTGGGAAAATGGCTCTGCCGAGAAAAGACACGATCACATGTCCCGTCTCTGGGAAAGCACAGATCTCTAGCGTTTCTGTGCTTATTAATAGGCTGCCAAGGGAAGGTGAAGACCAGCAGCAGCTTTCAGGGCTGGCCCCTTCCTTGTGGGAGAAGGAGCCAGACGTTTCCCTTTTGGGAAAAAGTCTCTGCCGAGAAAGGACACGATCACAGGTCCCGTCCCTGAGAAAGCACAGGATCCAAGCTCTGCGGTGCCTATGAATAGGGTGCCCAGGGAAGGTAAAGACCAGCAAGAGCTTTCAGGGCTGGCCCCTTCCTTTTGGGAGAAGGAGCCGGACGTTTCCCGTTGGGGAAAAAAGCTCTGCCGAGAAAGGACACGATGACATCTCCCGTCCCTGAGAAAGCACAGATCCGAAGCGCTGCTGTGCCTGTGAATAGGGTGCACGGGGAAGGTGAAGACCAGCAACAGCTTTCAGGGCTAGCACCTTCATTGTGGGAGAAGGAGCCGGACGTTTCCCGTTTGGGAAAAAGGCTCTGCCGAGAAAGGACACGATGACATGTCCCGTCTCTGGGAAAGCACAGATCGCAAGCGCTGCTGTGCCTGTGAATAGGCTGGCCAGGGAAGGTGAAGTCCAGCAGGAGCTTTCAGGGCTGGCCCCTTCCTTGTGGGAGAAGGAGCCGGACGTTTCCCGTTTGGGAAAAAGGTTGTACCGAAAAAGGACACGATGACATGTCCCGTCTCTGGGAAAGCACAGGTCCCAAGCGCTGCTGTGCCTATGAATAGGGTGCATGGGGAAGGTGAAGACCAGCAACAGCTTTCAGGGCTAGCACCTTCATTGTTGGAGGAGGAGCCGGACGTTTCCCGTTTGGGAAAAAGGCTCTGCCGAGAAAGGACACGATGACATGTCCCGTCTCTGGGAAAGCACAGGTCCCAAGCGCTGCTCTGCCTGTGAATAGGGTGCCAAGGGAAGGTGAAGACCAGCAACAGCTTTCTGGGCTAGCACCTTCATTGTGAGAGAAGGAGCCGGACGTTTCCCGTTTGGGAAAAAGGCTCTGCCGAGAAAGGACATGATGACATGTCCCGTCTCTGGGAAAGCACAGATCCCTAGTGATGTTCTGCCTCTGAATATGCTGCCAAGGGAAGGTGAAGACCAGCAACAGCTTTCAGGGCTAGCACCTTCATTGTGGGAGAAGGAGCCGGACGTTTCCCGTTTGGGAAAAAGGTTCTGCCGAGAAAGGACACGATGACATCTCCCGTCCCTGAGAAAGCACAGATCCGAAGCGGTGCTGTGCCTGTGAATAGCGTGCACGGGGAAGGTGAAGACCAGCAACAGCTTTCACGGCTAGCACCTTCATTGTGGGAGAAGGAGCCGGACGTTTCCCGTTTGGGAAAAATACTCTGCCGAGAATGGACACGATGACATGTCCCGTCTCTGGGAAAGCACAGATCCCAAGCGTTGCTGTGCCTGTGAATAGGCTGCCCAGGGAAGGTGAAGACCAGCAACAGCTTTCTGGGCTAGCACCTTCATTGTGGGAGAATGAGCCGGACGTTTCCCGTTTGGGAAAAAGCTCTGCCGAGAACGGACACGATGACATCTCCCGTCCCTGAGAAAGCACAGATCCGAAGCGCTGCTGTGCCTGTGAATAGGGTGCACGGGGAAGGTGAAGACCAGCAACAGCTTTCAGGGCTAGCACCTTCATTGTGGGAGAAGGAGCCGGACGTTTCCCATTTTGGAAAAAGGCTCTGCCGAGAAAGGACACGATGACATGTCCCGTCTCTGGGAAAGCACAGATCCCAATTGCTACTGTGCTTCTGAATTGGCTGCCCAGGGAAGGTGAAGACCAGCAACAGGTTTCTGTGCTAGCACCTTCATTGCGGGAGAAGGAGCCGGACGTTTCCCGTTTGGGAAAAAGGTTCTGCCGAGAACGGACACGATGACATATACCGTCTCTGGGAAAGCACAGATCCCAAGCGTTACTGTGCTTATTAGTAGGCTGGCCAGGGAAGGTGAAGACCAGCAACAGCGTTCAGGGCTAGCACCTTCATTGTGGGAGAAGGAGCCGGACGTTTCCCGTTTGGGAAAAAGGTTCTGCCGAGAAAGGACACGATGACATGTCCCGTCTCTGGGAAAGCACAGATCCCAAGCGCTGCTGTGCCTGTGAATAGGGTGCCAAGGGAAGGTGAAGACCAGCAACAGCTTTCTGGGCTAGCACCTTCATTGTGAGAGAAGGAGCCGGACGTTTCCCGTTTGGGAAAAAGCTCTGCCGAGAACGGACACGATGACATCTCCCGTCCCTGAGAAAGCACAGATCCGAAGCGGTGCTGTGCCTGTGAATAGCGTGCACGGGGAAGGTGAAGACCAGCAACAGCTTTCAGGGCTAGCACCTTCATTGTGGGAGAAGGAGCCGGACGTTTCCCATTTTGGAAAAAGGCTCTGCCGAGAAAGGACACGATGACATGTACTGTCTCTGGGAAAGCACAGAATCCCAAGCGTTGCTGTTCTTCTTAATAGGCTGCCCAGGGAAGGTGAAGACCAGAAACAGCTCTCTGGGCTAGCACCTTCGTTGTGGGAGAATGAGCCGGACGTTTCCCGTTTGGGAAAAAGGCTCTGCCGAGAAAGGACATGATGACATGTCCCGTCTCTGGGAAAGCACAGATCCGAAGCGCTGCTGTGCCTGTGAATAGGGTGCACGGGGAAGGTGAAGACCAGCAACAGCTTTCAGGGCTGGCCCCTTCCTTGTGGGAGAAGGAGCCGGACGTTTCCCGTTTGGGAAAATGGCTCTGCCGAGAAAAGACACGATCACATGTCCCGTCTCTGGGAAAGCACAGATCTCTAGCGTTTCTGTGCTTATTAATAGGCTGCCAAGGGAAGGTGAAGACCAGCAGCAGCTTTCAGGGCTGGCCCCTTCCTTGTGGGAGAAGGAGCCAGACGTTTCCCTTTTGGGAAAAAGTCTCTGCCGAGAAAGGACACGATCACAGGTCCCGTCCCTGAGAAAGCACAGGATCCAAGCTCTGCGGTGCCTATGAATAGGGTGCCCAGGGAAGGTAAAGACCAGCAAGAGCTTTCAGGGCTGGCCCCTTCCTTTTGGGAGAAGGAGCCGGACGTTTCCCGTTGGGGAAAAAAGCTCTGCCGAGAAAGGACACGATGACATCTCCCGTCCCTGAGAAAGCACAGATCCGAAGCGCTGCTGTGCCTGTGAATAGGGTGCACGGGGAAGGTGAAGACCAGCAACAGCTTTCAGGGCTAGCACCTTCATTGTGGGAGAAGGAGCAGGACGTTTCCCGTTTGGGAAAAAGGCTCTGCCGAGAAAGGACACGATGACATGTCCCGTCTCTGGGAAAGCACAGATCGCAAGCGCTGCTGTGCCTGTGAATAGGCTGGCCAGGGAAGGTGAAGTCCAGCAGGAGCTTTCAGGGCTGGCCCCTTCCTTGTGGGAGAAGGAGCCGGACGTTTCCCGTTTGGGAAAAAGGTTGTACCGAAAAAGGACACGATGACATGTCCCGTCTCTGGGAAAGCACAGGTCCCAAGCGCTGCTGTGCCTATGAATAGGGTGCATGGGGAAGGTGAAGACCAGCAACAGCTTTCAGGGCTAGCACCTTCATTGTTGGAGGAGGAGCCGGACGTTTCCCGTTTGGGAAAAAGGCTCTGCCGAGAAAGGACACGATGACATGTCCCGTCTCTGGGAAAGCACAGGTCCCAAGCGCTGCTCTGCCTGTGAATAGGGTGCCAAGGGAAGGTGAAGACCAGCAACAGCTTTCTGGGCTAGCACCTTCATTGTGAGAGAAGGAGCCGGACGTTTCCCGTTTGGGAAAAAGGCTCTGCCGAGAAAGGACATGATGACATGTCCCGTCTCTGGGAAAGCACAGATCCCTAGTGATGTTCTGCCTCTGAATATGCTGCCAAGGGAAGGTGAAGACCAGCAACAGCTTTCAGGGCTGGCCCCTTCCTTGTGGCAGAAGGAGCCGGACGTTTCCCGTTTGGGAAAAGGGTCTGCCGGGAACGGACACGATGACATGTCCCGTCTCTGGGAAAGCACAGGTCCCAAGCGCTGCTCTGCCTATGAATAGGGTGCATGGGGAAGGTGAAGACCAGCAACAGCTTTCAGGGCTGGCCCCTTCCTTGTGGCAGAAGGAGCCGGACGTTTCCCGTTTGGGAAAAAGTCTCTGCCGAGAAAGGACACGATGACATGTCCCGTCTCTGGGAAAGCACAGGTCCCAAGCGCTGCTGTGCCTATGAATAGGTTGCACGGGGAAGGTGAAGACCAGCAACAGCTCTTAGGGCTGGCCCCTTCCTTGTGGCAGAAGGAGCCGGACGTTTCCCGTTTGGGAAAATGGCTCTGCCGAGAACGGAGACTATCTCATGTCCCATCTCTGGGAAAGCACAGATCTCTAGCGTTTCTGTGCTTATTAATAGGCTGCCCAGGGAAGGTGAAGACCAGCAGCAGCTTTTAGGGCTGGCCCCTTCCTTTTGGGAGAAGGAGCCGGACGTTTCCCTTTTGGTAAAAAGGCTCTGCCGAGAAAGGACACGATCACATGTCCCGTCCCTGGGAAAGCACAGAATCCAAGCTCTGTGGTGCCTATGAATAGGGTGCCCAGGGAAGGTAAAGACCAGCAAGAACTTTCAGGGCTGGCCCCTTCCTTGTGGCAGAAGGAGCCGGACGTTTCCCGTTTGGGAAAAAAGCTCTGCCGAGAAAGGACACGATGACATCTCCCGTCCCTGAGAAAGCACAGATCCGAAGCGCTGCTGTGCCTGTGAATAGGGTGCACGGGGAAGGTGAAGACCAGCAACAGCTTTCAGGGCTAGCACCTTCATTGTGGGAGAAGGAGCCGGATGTTTCCCATTTTGGAAAAAGGCTCTGCCGAGAAAGGACACGATGACATGTCCCGTCTCTGGGAAAGCACAGATCCCAAGCGTTGCTGTGCTTTTTAATAGGCTGCCCAGGGAAGGTGAAGACCAGCAACAGCTTTCTGGACTAGCACCTTCATTGTGGGAGAAGGAGCCGGACGTTTCCCGTTTGGGCAAAAGGTTCTGCCGAGAAAGGACACGACGACATCTACCGTCTCTGTGAAAGCACAGATCCCTAGTGATGTTCTGCCTCTGAATAGGGTGCCAAGGGAAGGTGAAGACCAGCAACAGCTCTTAGGGCTGGCTCCTTCCTTGTGGCAGAAGGAGCCGGACGTTTCACGTTTGGGAAAATGGCTCTGCTGAGAAAGGACACGATGACATGTCCCGTCTCTGGGAAAGCACAGATCCCAAGCGCTGCTGTGCCTGTCAATAGGGTGCACGGGGAAGGTGAAGAGCAGTAACAGCTTTCAGGGCTGGCCCCTTCCTTGTGGCAGAAGGAGCCGGACGTTTCCCGTTTGGGAAAAATACTCTGCCGAGAACGGACACGATGACATGTCCCGTCTCTGGGAAAGCACAGATCCCTAGTGATGTTCTGCCTGTGAATACGGTGCACGGGGAAGGTAAAGACCAGCAAGAGCTTTCAGGGCTGGCCCCTTCCTTGTGGGAGAAGGAGCCGGACGTTTCCCATTTTGGAATAATACTCTGCCGAGAATGGACACGATGACATGTCCCGTCTCTGGGAAAGCACAGATCCCAAGCGTTGCTGTGCCTGTCAATAGGGTGCACGGGGAAGGTGAAGACCAGCAACAGGTTTCTGGGCTAGCACCTTCATTGTGGGAGAAGGAGCCGGACGTTTCCCGTTTGGGAAAAAGCTCTGCCGATAACGGACACGATGACATCTCCCGTCCCTGAGAAAGCACAGATCCGAAGCGCTGCTGTGCCTGTGAATACGGTGCACGGGGAAGGTGAAGACCAGCAACAGCTTTCAGGGCTAGCACCTTCCTTGTGGGAGAAGGAGCCGGACGTTTCCCATTTTGGAAAAAGGCTCTGCCGAGAAAGGACACGATGACATGTCCCGTCTCTGGGAAAGCACAGAATCCCAAGCGTTGCTGTGCTTATTAATAGGCTGCCCAGGGAAGGTGAAGACCAGAAACAGCTCTCTGGGCTAGCACCTTCATTGTGGGAGAAGGAGCCGGACGTTTCCCTTTTGGGAAAAAGGCTCTGCCGAGAAAGGACACGATCACATGTCCCGTCCCTGAGAAAGCACAGAATCCAAGCTCTGCGGTGCCTATGAATAGGGTGCCCAGGGAAGGTAAAGACCAGCAAGAGCTTTCAGGCCTGGCCCCTTCCTTGTGGGAGAAGGAGCCGGACGTTTCCCGTTTGGGAAAAAAGCTCTGCCGAGAAAGGACACGATGACATCTCCCGTCCCTGAGAAAGCACAGATCCGAAGCGCTGCTGTGCCTGTGAATAGGGTGCATGGGGAAGGTGAAGACCAGCAAGAGCTTTCAGGGCTAGCACCTTCATTGTGGGAGAAGGAGCGGACGTTTCCCATTTTGGAAAAAGGCTCTGCCGAGAAAGGACATGATGACATGTCCCGTCTCTGGGAAAGCACAGATCGCAAGCGTTGCTGTGCTTTTTAATAGGCTGCCCAGGGAAGGTGAAGACCAGCAACAGGTTTCTGGGCTAGCACCTTCATTGTGGGAGAATGAGCCGGACGTTTCCCATTTGGGAAGAAGGCTCTGCCGAGAAAGGACATGATGACATGTCCTGTCTCTGGGAAAGCACAGATCCCTAGTGATGTTCTGCCTGTGAATAGGGTGCCAAGGGAAGGTGAAGACCAGCAACTGCTTTCAGGGCTGTCCCCTTCCTTGTGGCAGAAGAAGCCGGACGTTTCCCGTTTGGGAAAATGGCTCTGCCGAGAAAGGACACGATCACATGTCCCGTCTCTGGGAAAGCACAGGTCCCAAGCGCTGCTGTGCCTCTGAATATGCTGCCAAGGGAAGGTGAAGACCAGCAACAGCTCTTAGGGCTGGCCCCTTCCTTGTAGCAGAAGGAGCCGGACGTTTCCCGTTTGGTAAAAAGGCTCTGCCAAGAAAGGACACGATGACATCTCCCGTCCCTGAGAAAGCACAGATCCCAAGCGCTGCTGTGCCTGTGAATAGGGTGCACGGGGAAGGTGAAGACCAGCAACAGCTTTCAGGGCTAGCACCTTCATTGTGGGAGAAGGAGCCGGACGTTTCCCGTTTGGGAAAAAGGCTCTGCCGAGAACGGACACGATGACATGTCCCGTCTCTGGGAAAGCACAGATCGCAAGCGCTGCTGTGCCTGTGAATAGGGTGCCCAGGGAAGGTGAAGTCCAGCAGGAGCTTTCAGGGCTGGCCCCTTCCTTGTGGGAGAAGGAGCCGGACGTTTCCCTTTTGGGAAAAAGGCTCTGCCGAGAAAGGACACGATGACATGTACCGTCTCTGGGAAAGCACAGGTCCCAAGCGCTGCTGTGCCTATGAATAGGGTGCACGGGGAAGGTGAAGACCAGCAACAGCTTTCAGGGCTAGCACCTTCATTGTGGGAGAAGGAGCCGGATGTTTCCCATTTTGGAAAAAGGCTCTGCCGAGAAAGGACACGATGACATGTCCCGTCTCTAGGAAAGCACAGATCCCAAGCGCTGCTGTGCCTGTGAATAGGGTGCCAAGGGAAGGTGAAGACCAGCAACAGCTTTCAGGTCTGGCCCCTTCCTTGTGGGAGAATGAGCCGGACGTTTCCCGTTTGGGAAAAAGGCTCTGCCGAGAAAGGACATGATGACATGTCCCGTCTCTGGGAAAGCACAGATCCCTAGTGATGTTCTGCCTCTGAATATGCTGCCAAGGGAAGGTGAAGACCAGCAATAGCTTTCAGGGCTGGCCCCTTCCTTGTGGCAGAAGGAGCCGGACGTTTCCCTTTTGGGAAAAAGGGTCTGCCGAGAACGGACACGATGACATGTCCCGTCTCTGGGAAAGCACAGGACCCAAGCGCTGCAGAGCCTACGGATAGGGTGCATGGGGAAGGTGAAGACCAGCAACAGCTTTCAGGGCTGGCCCCTTCCTTGTGGCAGAAGGAGCCGGACGTTTCCCGTTTGGGAAAAATACTCTGCCGAGAACGGACACGATGACATGTCCCGTCTCTGGGAAAGCACAGATCCCTAGTGATGTTCTGCCTCTGAATATGCTGCCAAGGGAAGGTGAAGACCAGCAACAGCTTTCAGGGCTGGCCCCTTCCTTGTGGCAGAAGGAGCCGGACGTTTCCCATTTGGGAAAAATACTCTGCCGAGAATGGACACGATGACATGTCCCGTCTCTGGGAAAGCACAGATCCCAAGCGTTGCTGCGCTTATTAATAGGCTGCCCAGGGAAGGTGAAGACCAGCAGCAGCTTTCAGGGCTGGCCCCTTCCTTGTGGGAGAAGGAGCCGGACGTTTCCCGTTGGGGAAAAAAGCTCTGCCGAGAAAGGACACGATGACATCTCCCGTCCCTGAGAAAGCACAGATCCGAAGCGCTGCTGTGCCTGTGAGTAGGGTGCACGGGGAAGGTGAAGACCAGCAACAGCTTTCAGGGCTGGCCCCTTCCTTGTGGGAGAAGGAGCCGGACGTTTCCCTTTTGGGAAAAAGGCTCTGCCGAGAAAGGACACGATGACATGTCCCGTCTCTGGGAAAGCACGGGTCCCAAGCGCTGCTGTGCCTATGAATAGGGTGCATGGGGAAGGTGAAGACCAGCAACAGCTTTCAGGGCTAGCACCTTCATTGTTGGAGGAGGAGCCGGACGTATCCCGTTTGGGAAAAAGGCTCTGCCGAGAAAGGACACGATGACATGTCCCGTCTCTGGGAAAGCACAGGTCCCAAGCGCTGCTGTGCCTGTGAATAGGGTGCCAAGGGAAGGTGAAGACCAGCAACAGCTTTCTGGGCTAGCACCTTCATTGTGAGAGAAGGAGCCGGACGTTTCCCGTTTGGGAAAAATACTCTGCCGAGAACGGACACGATGACATGTCCCGTCTCTGGGAAAGCACAGATCCCTAGTGATGTTCTGCCTCTGAATATGCTGCCAAGGGAAGGTGAAGACCAGCAACAGCTTTCAGGGCTGGCCCCTTCCTTGTGGCAGAAGGAGCCGGACGTTTCCCGTTTGGGAAAAGGGTCTGCCGGGAACGGACACGATGACATGTCCCGTCTCTGGGAAAGCACAGGTCCCAAGCGCTGCTCTGCCTATGAATAGGGTGCATGGGGAAGGTGAAGACCAGCAACAGCTTTCAGGGCTGGCCCCTTCCTTGTGGCAGAAGGAGCCGGACGTTTCCCGTTTGGGAAAAAGGCTCTGCCGAGAAAGGACAAGATCACATGTCCCGTCTCTGGGAAAGCACAGGTCCCAAGCGCTGCTGTGCCTATGAATAGGGTGCACGGGGAAGGTGAAGACCAGCAACAGCTCTTAGGGCTGGCCCCTTCCTTGTGGGAGAAGGAGCCGGAAGTTTCCCGTTTGGGAAAATGGCTCTGCCGAGAACGGAGACGATCTCATGTCCCATCTCTGGGAAAGCACAGATCTCTAGCGTTTCTGTGCTTATTAATAGGCTGCCCAGGGAAGGTGAAGACCAGCAGCAGCTTTTAGGGCTGGCCCCTTCCTTTTGGGAGAAGGAGCCGGACGTTTCCCTTTTGGGAAAATGTCTCTGCCGAGAAAGGACACGATCACATGTCCCGTCCCTGGGAAAGCACAGAATCCAAGCTCTGCGGTGCCTATGAATAGGGTGCCCAGGGAAGGTAAAGACCAGCAAGAGCTTTCAGGGCTGGCCCCTTCCTTGTGGGAGAAGGAGCCGGACGTTTCCCGTTTGGGAAAAAAGCTCTGCCGAGAAAGGACACGATGACATCTCCCGTCCATGAGAAAGCACAGATCCGAAGCGCTGCTGTGCCTGTGAATAGGGTGCACGGGGAAGGTGAAGACCAGCAACAGCTTTCAGGGCTAGCACCTTCCTTGAGGCAGAAGGAGCCGGATGTTTCCCATTTTGGAAAAAGTCTCTGCCGAGAACGGACACGATGACATGTCCCGTCTCTGTGAAAGCACAGATCCCTAGTGATGTTCTGCCTCTGAATATGCTGCCAAGGGAAGGTGAAGACCAGCAAGAGCTCTTAGGGCTGGCTCCTTCCTTGTGGCAGAAGGAGCCGGACGTTTCACGTTTGGGACAATGGCTCTGCTGAGAAAGGACACGATGACATGTCCCGTCTCTGGGAAAGCACAGATCCCAAGCGCTGCTGTGCCTGTCAATAGGGTGCACGGGGAAGGTGAAGAGCAGTAACAGCTTTCAGGGCTGGCCCCTTCCTTGTGGGAGAAGGAGCCGGACGTTTCCCGTTTGGGAAAAATACTCTGCCGAGAACGGACACGATGACATGTCCCGTCTCTGGGAAAGCACAGATCCCTAGTGATGTTCTGCCTGTGAATAGGGTGCACGGGGAAGGTAAAGACCAGCAAGAGCTTTCAGGGCTAGCACCTTCCTTGTGGGAGAAGGAGCCGGACGTTTCCCATTTTGGAATAATACTCTGCCGAGAATGGACACGATGACATGTCCCGTCTCTGGGAAAGCACAGATCCCAAGCGTTGCTGTGCTTATTAATAGGCTGCCCAGGGAAGGTGAAGACCAGCAACAGGTTTCTGGGCTAGCACCTTCCTTGTGGGAGAAGGAGCCGGACGTTTCCCGTTTGGGAAAAAGCTCTGCCGAGAACGGACACGATGACATCTCCTGTCCCTGAGAAAGCACAGATCCGAAGCGCTGCTGTGCCTGTGAATACGGTGCACGGGGAAGGTGAAGACCAGCAACAGCTTTCAGGGCTAGCACCTTCATTGTGGGAGAAGGAGCCGGACGTTTCCCATTTTGGAAAAAGGCTCTGCCGAGAAAGGACAAGATGACATGTCCCGTCTCTGGGAAAGCACAGAATCCCAAGCGTTGCTGTGCTTATTAATAGGCTGCCCAGGGAAGGTGAAGACCAGAAACAGCTCTCTGGGCTAGCACCTTCATTGTGGGAGTAGGAGCCGGACGTTTCCCATTTGGGCAAAAAGCTCTGCCGAGAAAGGACACGATGACATGTCCCGTCCCTGAGAAAGCACAGATCCGAAGCGCTGCTGTGCCTGTGAATAGGGTGCATGGGGAAGGTGAAGACCAACAACAGCTTTCAGGGCTAGCACCTTCCTTGTGGGAGAAGGAGCCGGACGTTTCCCGTTTCGGAAGAAAGCTCTGCCGAGAAAGGACACGATGACATCTCCCGTCCCTGAGAAAGCACAGATCCGAAGCGCTGCTGTGCCTGTGAATAGGGTGCACGGGGAAGGTGAAGACCAGCAACAGCTTTCAGGGCTAGCACCTTCCTTGTGGCAGAAGGAGCCGGACGTTTCCCGTTTGGGAAAAAGGTTCTGCCGAGAAAGGACACAATGACATGTACCGTCTCTGGGAAAGCACAGATCCCAAGCGTTGCTGTGCTTATTAATAGGCTGCCCAGGGAAGGTGAAGACCAGCAACAGCTTTCTGGGCGAGCACTTTCATTGTGGGAGAAGGAGCCGGACGTTTCCCGTTTGGGAAAAAGGTTCTGCCGAGAAAGGACATGATGACATGTCCCGTCTCTGGGAAAGCACAGATCCCAAGCGCTGCTGTGCCTGTGAATAGGGTGCCAAGGGAAGGTGAAGACCAGCAACAGCTTTCAGGGCTAGCACCTTCATTGTGGGAGAATGAGCCGGACGTTTCCCGTTTGGGAAAAAGGCTCTGCCGAGAAAGGACATGATGACATGTCCCGTCTCTGGGAAAGCACAGATCCCTAGTGATGTTCTGCCTCTGAATATGCTGCCAAGGGAAGGTGAAGACCAGCAACAGCTTTCAGGGCTGGCCCCTTCCTTGTGGGAGAAGGAGCCGGACGTTTCCCGTTTGGGAAAAGGGTCTGCCGAGAATGGACACGATGACATGTCCCGTCTCTGGGAAAGCACAGGTCCCAAGCGCTGCTCTGCCTATGAATAGGGTGCATGGGGAAGGTGAAGACCAGCAACAGCTTTCAGGGCTGGCCCCTTCCTTGTGGGAGAAGGAGCCGGACGTTTCCCGTTTGGGAAAAAGGCTCTGCCGAGAAAGGACACGATCACATGTCCCGTCTCTGGGAAAGCACAGGTCCCAAGCGCTGCTGTGCCTATGAATAGGGTGCACGGGGAAGGTGAAGACCAGCAACAGCTCTTAGGGCTGGCCCCTTCCTTGTGGGAGAAGGAGCCGGAAGTTTCCCGTTTGGGAAAATGGCTCTGCCGAGAACGGAGACGATCTCATGTCCCATCTCTGGGAAAGCACAGATCTCTAGCGTTTCTGTGCTTATTAATAGGCTGCCCAGGGAAGGTGAAGACCAGCAGCAGCTTTTAGGGCTGGCCCCTTCCTTTTGGGAGAAGGAGCCGGACGTTTCCCTTTTGGGAAAATGTCTCTGCCGAGAAAGGACACGATCACATGTCCCGTCCCTGGGAAAGCACAGAATCCAAGCTCTGCGGTGCCTATGAATAGGGTGCCCAGGGAAGGTAAAGACCAGCAAGAGCTTTCAGGGCTGGCCCCTTCCTTGTGGGAGAAGGAGCCGGACGTTTCCCGTTTGGGAAAAAAGCTCTGCCGAGAAAGGACACGATGACATCTCCCGTCCATGAGAAAGCACAGATCCGAAGCGCTGCTGTGCCTGTGAATAGGGTGCACGGGGAAGGTGAAGACCAGCAACAGCTTTCAGGGCTAGCACCTTCCTTGAGGCAGAAGGAGCCGGATGTTTCCCATTTTGGAAAAAGTCTCTGCCGAGAACGGACACGATGACATGTCCCGTCTCTGTGAAAGCACAGATCCCTAGTGATGTTCTGCCTCTGAATATGCTGCCAAGGGAAGGTGAAGACCAGCAAGAGCTCTTAGGGCTGGCTCCTTCCTTGTGGCAGAAGGAGCCGGACGTTTCACGTTTGGGACAATGGCTCTGCTGAGAAAGGACACGATGACATGTCCCGTCTCTGGGAAAGCACAGATCCCAAGCGCTGCTGTGCCTGTCAATAGGGTGCACGGGGAAGGTGAAGAGCAGTAACAGCTTTCAGGGCTGGCCCCTTCCTTGTGGGAGAAGGAGCCGGACGTTTCCCGTTTGGGAAAAATACTCTGCCGAGAACGGACACGATGACATGTCCCGTCTCTGGGAAAGCACAGATCCCTAGTGATGTTCTGCCTGTGAATAGGGTGCACGGGGAAGGTAAAGACCAGCAAGAGCTTTCAGGGCTAGCACCTTCCTTGTGGGAGAAGGAGCCGGACGTTTCCCATTTTGGAATAATACTCTGCCGAGAATGGACACGATGACATGTCCCGTCTCTGGGAAAGCACAGATCCCAAGCGTTGCTGTGCTTATTAATAGGCTGCCCAGGGAAGGTGAAGACCAGCAACAGGTTTCTGGGCTAGCACCTTCCTTGTGGGAGAAGGAGCCGGACGTTTCCCGTTTGGGAAAAAGCTCTGCCGAGAACGGACACGATGACATCTCCTGTCCCTGAGAAAGCACAGATCCGAAGCGCTGCTGTGCCTGTGAATACGGTGCACGGGGAAGGTGAAGACCAGCAACAGCTTTCAGGGCTAGCACCTTCATTGTGGGAGAAGGAGCCGGACGTTTCCCATTTTGGAAAAAGGCTCTGCCGAGAAAGGACAAGATGACATGTCCCGTCTCTGGGAAAGCACAGAATCCCAAGCGTTGCTGTGCTTATTAATAGGCTGCCCAGGGAAGGTGAAGACCAGAAACAGCTCTCTGGGCTAGCACCTTCATTGTGGGAGTAGGAGCCGGACGTTTCCCATTTGGGCAAAAAGCTCTGCCGAGAAAGGACACGATGACATGTCCCGTCCCTGAGAAAGCACAGATCCGAAGCGCTGCTGTGCCTGTGAATAGGGTGCATGGGGAAGGTGAAGACCAACAACAGCTTTCAGGGCTAGCACCTTCCTTGTGGGAGAAGGAGCCGGACGTTTCCCGTTTCGGAAGAAAGCTCTGCCGAGAAAGGACACGATGACATCTCCCGTCCCTGAGAAAGCACAGATCCGAAGCGCTGCTGTGCCTGTGAATAGGGTGCACGGGGAAGGTGAAGACCAGCAACAGCTTTCAGGGCTAGCACCTTCCTTGTGGCAGAAGGAGCCGGACGTTTCCCGTTTGGGAAAAAGGTTCTGCCGAGAAAGGACACAATGACATGTACCGTCTCTGGGAAAGCACAGATCCCAAGCGTTGCTGTGCTTATTAATAGGCTGCCCAGGGAAGGTGAAGACCAGCAACAGCTTTCTGGGCGAGCACTTTCATTGTGGGAGAAGGAGCCGGACGTTTCCCGTTTGGGAAAAAGGTTCTGCCGAGAAAGGACATGATGACATGTCCCGTCTCTGGGAAAGCACAGATCCCAAGCGCTGCTGTGCCTGTGAATAGGGTGCCAAGGGAAGGTGAAGACCAGCAACAGCTTTCAGGGCTAGCACCTTCATTGTGGGAGAATGAGCCGGACGTTTCCCGTTTGGGAAAAAGGCTCTGCCGAGAAAGGACATGATGACATGTCCCGTCTCTGGGAAAGCACAGATCCCTAGTGATGTTCTGCCTCTGAATATGCTGCCAAGGGAAGGTGAAGACCAGCAACAGCTTTCAGGGCTGGCCCCTTCCTTGTGGGAGAAGGAGCCGGACGTTTCCCGTTTGGGAAAAGGGTCTGCCGAGAATGGACACGATGACATGTCCCGTCTCTGGGAAAGCACAGGTCCCAAGCGCTGCTCTGCCTATGAATAGGGTGCATGGGGAAGGTGAAGACCAGCAACAGCTTTCAGGGCTGGCCCCTTCCTTGTGGGAGAAGGAGCCGGACGTTTCCCGTTTGGGAAAAAGGCTCTGCCGAGAAAGGACACGATCACATGTCCCGTCTCTGGGAAAGCACAGGTCCCAAGCGCTGCTGTGCCTATGAATAGGGTGCACGGGGAAGGTGAAGACCAGCAACAGCTCTTAGGGCTGGCCCCTTCCTTGTGGGAGAAGGAGCCGGACGTTTCCCATTTGGGAAAAAGGCTCTGCCGAGAAAGGACACGATGACATGTCCCGTCTCTGGGAAAGCACAGGTCCCAAGCGCTGCTGTGCCTATGAATAGGGTGCATGGGGAAGGTGAAGACCAGCAACAGCTTTCAGGGCTAGCACCTTCATTGTTGGAGGAGGAGCCGGACGTTTCCCGTTTGGGAAAAAGGCTCTGCCGAGAAAGGACACGATGACATGTCCCGTCTCTGGGAAAGCACAGGTCCCAAGCGCTGCTGTGCCTGTGAATAGGGTGCCAAGGGAAGGTGAAGACCAGCAACAGCTTTCTGGGCTAGCACCTTCATTGTGAGAGAAGGAGCCGGACGTTTCCCGTTTGGGAAAAATACTCTGCCGAGAACGGACACGATGACATGTCCCGTCTCTGGGAAAGCACAGATCCCTAGTGATGTTCTGCCTCTGAATATGCTGCCAAGGGAAGGTGAAGACCAGCAACAGCTTTCAGGGCTGGCCCCTTCCTTGTGGCAGAAGGAGCCGGACGTTTCCCGTTTGGGAAAAGGGTCTGCCGGGAACGGACACGATGACATGTCCCGTCTCTGGGAAAGCACAGGTCCCAAGCGCTGCTCTGCCTATGAATAGGGTGCATGGGGAAGGTGAAGAGCAGCAACAGCTTTCAGGGCTGGCCCCTTCCTTGTGGCAGAAGGAGCCGGACGTTTCCCGTTTGGGAAAAAGGCTCTGCCGAGAAAGGACAAGATCACATGTCCCGTCTCTGGGAAAGCACAGGTCCCAAGCGCTGCTGTGCCTATGAATAGGGTGCACGGGGAAGGTGAAGACCAGCAACAGCTCTTAGGGCTGGCCCCTTCCTTGTGGGAGAAGGAGCCGGACGTTTCCCGTTTGGGAAAATGGCTCTGCCGAGAGCGGAGACGATCTCATGTCCCATCTCTGGGAAAGCACAGATCTCTAGCGTTTCTGTGTTTATTAATAGGCTGCCCAGGGAAGGTGAAGACCAGCAGCAGCTTTTAGGGCTGGCCCCTTCCTTTTGGGAGAAGGAGCCGGACGTTTCCCTTTTGGGAAAATGTCTCTGCCGAGAAAGGACACGATCACATGTCCCGTCCCTGGGAAAGCACAGAATCCAAGCTCTGCGGTGCCTATGAATAGGGTGCCCAGGGAAGGTAAAGACCAGCAAGAGCTTTCAGGGCTGGCCCCTTCCTTGTGGGAGAAGGAGCCGGACGTTTCCCGTTTGGGAAAAAAGCTCTGCCGAGAAAGGACACGATGACATCTCCCGTCCATGAGAAAGCACAGATCCGAAGCGCTGCTGTGCCTGTGAATAGGGTGCACGGGGAAGGTGAAGACCAGCAACAGCTTTCAGGGCTAGCACCTTCATTGTGGGAGAAGGAGCCGGATGTTTCCCATTTTGGAAAAAGTCTCTGCCGAGAACGGACACGATGACATGTCCCGTCTCTGTGAAAGCACAGATCCCTAGTGATGTTCTGCCTCTGAATATGCTGCCAAGGGAAGGTGAAGACCAGCAAGAGCTCTTAGGGCTGGCTCCTTCCTTGTGGCAGAAGGAGCCGGACGTTTCACGTTTGGGACAATGGCTCTGCTGAGAAAGGACACGATGACATGTCCCGTCTCTGGGAAAGCACAGATCCCAAGCGCTGCTGTGCCTGTCAATAGGGTGCACGGGGAAGGTGAAGAGCAGTAACAGCTTTCAGGGCTGGCCCCTTCCTTGTGGGAGAAGGAGCCGGACGTTTCCCGTTTGGGAAAAATACTCTGCCGAGAACGGACACGATGACATGTCCCGTCTCTGGGAAAGCACAGATCCCTAGTGATGTTCTGCCTGTGAATAGGGTGCACGGGGAAGGTAAAGACCAGCAAGAGCTTTCAGGGCTAGCACCTTCCTTGTGGGAGAAGGAGCCGGACGTTTCCCATTTTGGAATAATACTCTGCCGAGAATGGACACGATGACATGTCCCGTCTCTGGGAAAGCACAGATCCCAAGCGTTGCTGTGCTTATTAATAGGCTGCCCAGGGAAGGTGAAGACCAGCAACAGGTTTCTGGGCTAGCACCTTCATTGTGGGAGAAGGAGCCGGACGTTTCCCGTTTGGGAAAAAGCTCTGCCGATAACGGACACGATGACATCTCCCGTCCCTGAGAAAGCACAGATCCGAAGCGCTGCTGTGCCTGTGAATACGGTGCACGGGGAAGGTGAAGACCAGCAACAGCTTTCAGGGCTAGCACCTTCATTGTGGGAGAAGGAGCCGGACGTTTCCCATTTTGGAAAAAGGCTCTGCCGAGAAAGGACAAGATGACATGTCCCGTCTCTGGGAAAGCACAGAATCCCAAGCGTTGCTGTGCTTATTAATAGGCTGCCCAGGGAAGGTGAAGACCAGAAACAGCTCTCTGGGCTAGCACCTTCATTGTGGGAGTAGGAGCCGGACGTTTCCCATTTGGGCAAAAAGCTCTGCCGAGAAAGGACACGATGACATGTCCCGTCCCTGAGAAAGCACAGATCCGAAGCGCTGCTGTGCCTGTGAATAGGGTGCATGGGGAAGGTGAAGACCAACAACAGCTTTCAGGGCTAGCACCTTCCTTGTGGGAGAAGGAACCGGACGTTTCCCGTTTCGGAAGAAAGCTCTGCCGAGAAAGGACACGATGACATCTCCCGTCCCTGAGAAAGCACAGATCCGAAGCGCTGCTGTGCCTGTGAATAGGGTGCACGGGGAAGGTGAAGACCAGCAACAGCTTTCAGGGCTAGCACCTTCCTTGTGGCAGAAGGAGCCGGACGTTTCCCGTTTGGGAAAAAGGTTCTGCCGAGAAAGGACATGATGACATGTACCGTCTCTGGGAAAGCACAGATCCCAAGCGTTGCTGTGCTTATTAATAGGCTGCCCAGGGAAGGTGAAGACCAGCAACAGCTTTCTGGGCGAGCACTTTCATTGTGGGAGAAGGAGCCGGACGTTTCCCGTTTGGGAAAAAGGTTCTGCCGAGAAAGGACATGATGACATGTCCCGTCTCTGGGAAAGCACAGATCCCAAGCGCTGCTGTGCCTGTGAATAGGGTGCCAAGGGAAGGTGAAGACCAGCAACAGCTTTCAGGGCTAGCACCTTCATTGTGGGAGAATGAGCCGGAAGTTTCCCGTTTGGGAAAAAGGCTCTGCCGAGAAAGGACATGATGACATGTCCCGTCTCTGGGAAAGCACAGATCCCTAGTGATGTTCTGCCTCTGAATATGCTGCCAAGGGAAGGTGAAGACCAGCAACAGCTTTCAGGGCTGGCCCCTTCCTTGTGGGAGAAGGAGCCGGACGTTTCCCGTTTGGGAAAAGGGTCTGCCGAGAATGGACACGATGACATGTCCCGTCTCTGGGAAAGCACAGGTCCCAAGCGCTGCTCTGCCTATGAATAGGGTGCATGGGGAAGGTGAAGACCAGCAACAGCTTTCAGGGCTGGCCCCTTCCTTGTGGGAGAAGGAGCCGGACGTTTCCCGTTTGGGAAAAAGGCTCTGCCGAGAAAGGACACGATCACATGTCCCGTCTCTGGGAAAGCACAGGTCCCAAGCGCTGCTGTGCCTATGAATAGGGTGCACGGGGAAGGTGAAGACCAGCAACAGCTCTTAGGGCTGGCCCCTTCCTTGTGGGAGAAGGAGCCGGACGTTTCCCATTTGGGAAAAAGGCTCTGCCGAGAAAGGACACGATGACATGTCCCGTCTCTGGGAAAGCACAGGTCCCAAGCGCTGCTGTGCCTATGAATAGGGTGCATGGGGAAGGTGAAGACCAGCAACAGCTTTCAGGGCTAGCACCTTCATTGTTGGAGGAGGAGCCGGACGTTTCCCGTTTGGGAAAAAGGCTCTGCCGAGAAAGGACACGATGACATGTACCGTCTCTGGGAAAGCACAGGTCCCAAGCGCTGCTCTGCCTGTGAATAGGGTGCCAAGGGAAGGTGAAGACCAGCAACAGCTTTCTGGGCTAGCACCTTCATTGTGAGAGAAGGAGCCGGACGTTTCCCGTTTGGGAAAAATACTCTGCCGAGAACGGACACGATGACATGTCCCGTCTCTGGGAAAGCACAGATCCCTAGTGATGTTCTGCCTCTGAATATGCTGCCAAGGGAAGGTGAAGACCAGCAACAGCTTTCAGGGCTGGCCCCTTCCTTGTGGCAGAAGGAGCCGGACGTTTCCCGTTTGGGAAAAGGGTCTGCCGGGAACGGACACGATGACATGTCCCGTCTCTGGGAAAGCACAGGTCCCAAGCGCTGCTCTGCCTATGAATAGGGTGCATGGGGAAGGTGAAGAGCAGCAACAGCTTTCAGGGCTGGCCCCTTCCTTGTGGCAGAAGGAGCCGGACGTTTCCCGTTTGGGAAAAAGGCTCTGCCGAGAAAGGACAAGATCACATGTCCCGTCTCTGGGAAAGCACAGGTCCCAAGCGCTGCTGTGCCTATGAATAGGGTGCACGGGGAAGGTGAAGACCAGCAACAGCTCTTAGGGCTGGCCCCTTCCTTGTGGGAGAAGGAGCCGGACGTTTCCCTTTTGGGAAAATGGCTCTGCCGAGAGCGGAGACGATCTCATGTCCCATCTCTGGGAAAGCACAGATCTCTAGCGTTTCTGTGTTTATTAATAGGCTGCCCAGGGAAGGTGAAGACCAGCAGCAGCTTTTAGGGCTGGCCCCTTCCTTTTGGGAGAAGGAGCCGGACGTTTCCCTTTTGGGAAAATGTCTCTGCCGAGAAAGGACACGATCACATGTCCCGTCCCTGGGAAAGCACAGAATCCAAGCTCTGCGGTGCCTATGAATAGGGTGCCCAGGGAAGGTAAAGACCAGCAAGAGCTTTCAGGGCTGGCCCCTTCCTTGTGGGAGAAGGAGCCGGACGTTTCCCGTTTGGGAAAAAAGCTCTGCCGAGAAAGGACACGATGACATCTCCCGTCCATGAGAAAGCACAGATCCGAAGCGCTGCTGTGCCTGTGAATAGGGTGCACGGGGAAGGTGAAGACCAGCAACAGCTTTCAGGGCTAGCACCTTCATTGTGGGAGAAGGAGCCGGATGTTTCCCATTTTGGAAAAAGTCTCTGCCGAGAACGGACACGATGACATGTCCCGTCTCTGTGAAAGCACAGATCCCTAGTGATGTTCTGCCTCTGAATATGCTGCCAAGGGAAGGTGAAGACCAGCAAGAGCTCTTAGAGCTGGCTCCTTCCTTGTGGCAGAAGGAGCCGGACGTTTCACGTTTGGGACAATGGCTCTGCTGAGAAAGGACACGATGACATGTCCCGTCTCTGGGAAAGCACAGATCCCAAGCGCTGCTGTGCCTGTCAATAGGGTGCACGGGGAAGGTGAAGAGCAGTAACAGCTTTCAGGGCTGGCCCCTTCCTTGTGGGAGAAGGAGCCGGACGTTTCCCGTTTGGGAAAAATACTCTGCCGAGAACGGACACGATGACATGTCCCGTCTCTGGGAAAGCACAGATCCCTAGTGATGTTCTGCCTGTGAATAGGGTGCACGGGGAAGGTAAAGACCAGCAAGAGCTTTCAGGGCTAGCACCTTCCTTGTGGGAGAAGGAGCCGGACGTTTCCCATTTTGGAATAATACTCTGCCGAGAATGGACACGATGACATGTCCCGTCTCTGGGAAAGCACAGATCCCAAGCGTTGCTGTGCTTATTAATAGGCTGCCCAGGGAAGGTGAAGACCAGCAACAGGTTTCTGGGCTAGCACCTTCATTGTGGGAGAAGGAGCCGGACGTTTCCCGTTTGGGAAAAAGCTCTGCCGATAACGGACACGATGACATCTCCCGTCCCTGAGAAAGCACAGATCCGAAGCGCTGCTGTGCCTGTGAATACGGTGCACGGGGAAGGTGAAGACCAGCAACAGCTTTCAGGGCTAGCACCTTCATTGTGGGAGAAGGAGCCGGACGTTTCCCATTTTGGAAAAAGGCTCTGCCGAGAAAGGACAAGATGACATGTCCCGTCTCTGGGAAAGCACAGAATCCCAAGCGTTGCTGTGCTTATTAATAGGCTGCCCAGGGAAGGTGAAGACCAGAAACAGCTCTCTGGGCTAGCACCTTCATTGTGGGAGTAGGAGCCGGACGTTTCCCATTTGGGCAAAAAGCTCTGCCGAGAAAGGACACGATGACATGTCCCGTCCCTGAGAAAGCACAGATCCGAAGCGCTGCTGTGCCTGTGAATAGGGTGCATGGGGAAGGTGAAGACCAACAACAGCTTTCAGGGCTAGCACCTTCCTTGTGGGAGAAGGAACCGGACGTTTCCCGTTTCGGAAGAAAGCTCTGCCGAGAAAGGACACGATGACATCTCCCGTCCCTGAGAAAGCACAGATCCGAAGCGCTGCTGTGCCTGTGAATAGGGTGCACGGGGAAGGTGAAGACCAGCAACAGCTTTCAGGGCTAGCACCTTCCTTGTGGCAGAAGGAGCCGGACGTTTCCCGTTTGGGAAAAAGGTTCTGCCGAGAAAGGACATGATGACATGTACCGTCTCTGGGAAAGCACAGATCCCAAGCGTTGCTGTGCTTATTAATAGGCTGCCCAGGGAAGGTGAAGACCAGCAACAGCTTTCTGGGCGAGCACTTTCATTGTGGGAGAAGGAGCCGGACGTTTCCCGTTTGGGAAAAAGGTTCTGCCGAGAAAGGACATGATGACATGTCCCGTCTCTGGGAAAGCACAGATCCCAAGCGCTGCTGTGCCTGTGAATAGGGTGCCAAGGGAAGGTGAAGACCAGCAACAGCTTTCAGGGCTAGCACCTTCATTGTGGGAGAATGAGCCGGAAGTTTCCCGTTTGGGAAAAAGGCTCTGCCGAGAAAGGACATGATGACATGTCCCGTCTCTGGGAAAGCACAGATCCCTAGTGATGTTCTGCCTCTGAATATGCTGCCAAGGGAAGGTGAAGACCAGCAACAGCTTTCTGGGCTGGCCCCTTCCTTGTGGCAGAAGGAGCCGGACGTTTCCCGTTTGGGAAAATGTCTCTGCCGAGAAAGGACACGATCACATGTCCCGTCCCTGAGAAAGCACAGAATCCAAGCTCTGCGGTGCCTATGAATAGGGTGCCCAGGGAAGGTGAAGACCAGCAAGAGCTTTCAGGGCTGGCCCCTTCCTTGTGGGAGAAGGAGCCGGACGTTTCCCGTTTGGGAAAAAAGCTCTGCCGAGAAAGGACACGATGACATCTCCCGTCCCTGAGAAAGCACAGATCCCAAGCGCTGCTGTGCCTGTGAATAGGGTGCACGGGGAAGGTGAAGACCAGCAACAGCTTTCAGGGCTAGCACCTTCATTGTGGGAGAAGGAGCCGGACGTTTCCCGTTTTGGAAAAAGGCTCTGCCGAGAACAGACACGATGACATGTCCCGTCTCTGGGAAAGCACAGATCGCAAGCACTGCTGTGCCTGTGAATAGGGTGCCCAGGGAAGGTGAAGTCCAGCAGGAGCTTTCAGGGCTGGCCCCTTCCTTGTGGCAGAAGGAGCCGGAAGTTTCCCTTTTGGGAAAAAGGCTCTGCCGAGAAAGGACACGATGACATGTACCGTCTCTGGGAAAGCACAGGTCCCAAGCGCTGCTGTGCCTATGAATAGGGTGCACGGGGAAGGTGAAGACCAGCAACAGCTTTCAGGGCTAGCACCTTCATTGTGGGAGAAGGAGCCGGACGTTTCCCGTTTGGGAAAAAGGTTCTGCCGAGAAAGGACACGATGACATGTCCCGTCTCTGGGAAAGCACAGATCCCAAGCGCTGCTGTGCCTGTGAATAGGGTGCCAAGGGAAGGTGAACACCAGCAACAGCTTTCAGGTCTGGCCCCTTCCTTGTGGCAGAATGAGCCGGACGTTTCCCGTTTGGGAAAAAGGCTCTGCCGAGAAAGGACATGATGACATGTCCCGTCTCTGGGAAAGCACAGATCCCTAGTGATGTTCTGCCTCTGAATATGCTGCCAAGGGAAGGTGAAGACCAGCAGCACCTTTCAGGGCTGTCCCCTTCCTTGTGGCAGAAGGAGCCGGACGTTTCCCGTTTGGGAAAAAGGGTCTGCCGAGAACGGACACGATGACATGTCCCGTCTCTGGGAAAGCACAGGACCCAAGCGCTGCAGAGCCTATGGATAGGGTGCATGGGGAAGGTGAAGACCAGCAACAGCTTTCAGGGCTGGCCCCTTCCTTGTGGCAGAAGGAGCCGGACGTTTCCCGTTTGGGAAAAATACTCTGCCGAGAACGGACACGATGACATGTCCCGTCTCTGGGAAAGCACAGATCCCTAGTGATGTTCTGCCTCTGAATATGCTGCCAAGGGAAGGTGAAGACCAGCAACAGCTTTCAGGGCTGGCCCCTTCCTTGTGGCAGAAGGAGCCGGACGTTTCCCGTTTGGGAAAAAGTCTCTGCCGAGAAAGGACACGATCACATGTCCCGTCCCTGAGAAAGCACAGAATCCAAGCTCTGCGGTGCCTATGAATAGGGTGCCCAGGGAAGGTGAAGACCAGCAAGAGCTTTCAGGGCTGGCCCCTTCCTTGTGGGAGAAGGAGCCGGACGTTTCCCGTTTGGGAAAAAAGCTCTGCCGAGAAAGGACACGATGACATCTCCCGTCCCTGAGAAAGCACAGATCCCAAGCGCTGCTGTGCCTGTGAATAGGGTGCACGGGGAAGGTGAAGACCAGCAACAGCTTTCAGGGCTAGCACCTTCATTGTGGGAGAAGGAGCCGGACGTTTCCCGTTTTGGAAAAAGGCTCTGCCGAGAACAGACACGATGACATGTCCCGTCTCTGGGAAAGCACAGATCGCAAGCACTGCTGTGCCTGTGAATAGGGTGCCCAGGGAAGGTGAAGTCCAGCAGGAGCTTTCAGGGCTGGCCCCTTCCTTGTGGCAGAAGGAGCCGGACGTTTCCCTTTTGGGAAAAAGGCTCTGCCGAGAAAGGACACGATGACATGTACCGTCTCTGGGAAAGCACAGGTCCCAAGCGCTGCTGTGCCTATGAATAGGGTGCACGGGGAAGGTGAAGACCAGCAACAGCTTTCAGGGCTAGCACCTTCATTGTGGGAGAAGGAGCCGGACGTTTCCCATTTTGGAAAAAGGCTCTGCCGAGAAAGGACACGATGACATGTACCGTCTCTGGGAAAGCACAGATCCCAAGCGTTGCTGTGCTTATAAGTAGGCAGGCCAGGGAAGGTGAAGACCAGCAACAGCTTTCTGGGCTAGCACCTTCATTGTGGGAGAAGGAGCCGGACGTTTCCCGTTTGGGAAAAAGGTTCTGCCGAGAAAGGACACGATGACATGTCCCGTCTCTGGGAAAGCACAGATCCCAAGCGCTGCTGTGCCTGTGAATAGGGTGCCAAGGGAAGGTGAACACCAGCAACAGCTTTCAGGTCTGGCCCCTTCCTTGTGGGAGAAGGAGCCGGACGTTTCCCGTTTGGGAAAAAGGCTCTGCCGAGAAAGGACATGATGACATGTCCCGTCTCTGGGAAAGCACAGATCCCTAGTGATGTTCTGCCTCTGAATATGCTGCCAAGGGAAGGTGAAGACCAGCAGCACCTTTCAGGGCTGTCCCCTTCCTTGTGGCAGAAGGAGCCGGACGTTTCCCGTTTGGGAAAAAGGGTCTGCCGAGAACGGACACGATGACATGTCCCGTCTCTGGGAAAGCACAGGACCCAAGCGCTGCAGAGCCTATGGATAGGGTGCATGGGGAAGGTGAAGACCAGCAACAGCTTTCAGGGCTGGCCCCTTCCTTGTGGCAGAAGGAGCCGGACGTTTCCCGTTTGGGAAAAATACTCTGCCGAGAACGGACACGATGACATCTCCCGTCTCTGGGAAAGCACAGATCCCTAGTGATGTTCTGCCTCTGAATTTGCTGCCAAGGGAAGGTGAAGACCAGCAACAGCTTTCAGGGCTGGCCCCTTCCTTGTGGGAGAAGGAGCCGGACGTTTCCCGTTTGGGAAAAAGTCTCTGCCGAGAAAGGACACGATCACATGTCCCGTCTCTGGGAAAGCACAGGTCCCAAGCGCTGCTGTGCCTATGAATAGTGTGCACGGGGAAAGTGAAGACCAGCAACAGCTCTTAGGGCTGGCCCCTTCCTTGTGGCAGAAGGAGCCGGACGTTTCACGTTTGGGAAAATGTCTCTGCTGAGAAAGGACACGATGACATGTCCCGTCTCTGGGAAAGCACAGATCCCAAGCGCTGCTGTGCCTGTCAATAGGGTGCACGGGGAAGGTGAAGAGCAGTAACAGCTTTCAGGGCTGGCCCCTTCCTTGTGGCAGAAGGAGCCGGACGTTTCCCGTTTGGGAAAAATACTCTGCCGAGAACGGACACGATGACATGTCCCGTCTCTGGGAAAGCACAGATCCCTAGTGATGTTCTGCCTGTGAATACAGTGCATGGGGAAGGTAAAGACCAGCAAGAGCTTTCAGGGCTGGCCCCTTCCTTGTGGCAGAAGGAGCCGGACGTTTCCCGTTTTGGAAAAATACTCTGCCGAGAATGGACACGATGACATGTCCCGTCTCTGGGAAAGCACAGATCCCAAGCGTTGCTGTGCTTATGAATAGGCTGCCCAGGGAAGGTGAAGACCAGCAACAGCTTTCAGGGCTAGCACCTTCATTGTGGAAGAAGGAGCCTAACGTTTCCCGTTTGGGAAAAAGGCTCTGCCGAGAACGGACACGATGACATCTCCCGTCCCTGAGAAAGCACAGATCCGAAGCGCTGCTGTGCCTGTGAATAGGGTGCACGGGGAAGGTGAAGACCAGCAACAGCTTTCAGGGCTAGCACCTTCATTGTGGGAGAAGGAGCCGGACGTTTCCCATTTTGGAAAAAGGCTCTGCCGAGAAAGGACACGATGACATGTACCGTCTCCGGGAAAGCACAGAATCCCAAGCGTTGCTGTGCTTCTTAATAGGCTGCCCAGGGAAGGTGAAGACCAGCAACAGGTTTCTGTGCTAGCCCCTTCATTGCGGGAGAAGGAGCCGGACGTTTCCCGTTTGGGAAAAAGGTTCTGCCGAGAACGGACACGATGACATATACCGTCTCTGGGAAAGCACAGATCCCAAGCGTTGCTGTGCTTATTAATAGGCTGCCCAGGGAAGGTGAAGACCAGCAACAGCTTTCAGGGCTAGCACCTTCATTGTTGGAGAAGGAGCCGGACGTTTCCCGTTTGGGAAAAAGGTTCTGCCGAGAAAGGACACGATGACATGTCCCGTCTCTGGGAAAGCACAGATCCCAAGCGCTGCTGTGCCTGTGAATAGGGTGCCAAGGGAAGGTGAAGACCAGCAACAGCTTTCTGGGCTAGCACCTTCATTGTGAGAGAAGGAGCCGGACGTTTCCCGTTTGGGAAAAAGCTCTGCCGAGAACGGACACGATGACATCTCCCGTCCCTGAGAAAGCACAGATCCGAAGCGCTGCTGTGCCTGTGAATACGGTGCACGGGGAAGGTGAAGACCAGCAACAGCTTTCAGGGCTAGCACCTTCATTGTGGGAGAAGGAGCCGGACGTTTCCCATTTTGGAAAAAGGCTCTGCCGAGAAAGGACACGATGACATATACTGTCTCTGGGAAAGCACAGAATCCCAAGCGTTGCTGTTCTTCTTAATAGGCTGCCCAGGGAAGGTGAAGACCAGAAACAGCTCTCTGGGCTAGCACCTTCGTTGTGGGAGAATGAGCCGGACGTTTCCCTTTTGGGAAAAAGTCTCTGCCGAGAAAGGACATGATGACATGTCCCGTCTCTGGGAAAGCACAGGTCCCAAGCGCTGCTGTGCCTGTGAATAGGGTGCACGGGGAAGGTGAAGACCAGCAACAGCTTTCAGGGCTGGCCCCTTCCTTGTGGGAGAAGGAGCCGGACGTTTCCCGTTTCGGAAAAAGGCTCTGCCGAGAAAAGACACGATCACATGTCCCGTCTCTGGGAAAGCACAGATCTCTAGCGTTTCTGTGCTTATTAATAGGCTGCCCAGGGAAGGTGAAGACCAGCAGGAGCTTTCAGGGCTGGCCCCTTCCTTGTGGGAGAAGGAGCCAGACGTTTCCCTTTTGGGAAAAAGTCTCTGCCGAGAAAGGACACGATCACATGTCCCGTCCCTGAGAAAGCACAGGATCCAAGCTCTGCGGTGCCTATGAATAGGGTGCCCAGGGAAGGTAAAGACCAGCAAGAGCTTTCAGGGCTGGCCCCTTCCTTGTGGGAGAAGGAGCCGGACGTTTCCCGTTGGGGAAAAAAGCTCTGCCGAGAAAGGACACGATGACATCTCCCGTCCCTGAGAAAGCACAGATCCGAAGCGCAGCTGTGCCTGTGAATAGGGTGCACGGGGAAGGTGAAGACCAGCAACAGCTTTCAGGGCTAGCACCTTCATTGTGGGAGAAGGAGCCGGACGTTTCCCGTTTGGGAAAAAGGCTCTGCCGAGAAAGGACACGATGACATGTCCCGTCTCTGGGAAAGCACAGATCGCAAGCGCTGCTGTGCCTGTGAATAGGCTGCCCAGGGAAGGTGAAGTCCAGCAGGAGCTTTCAGGGCTGGCCCCTTCCTTGTGGGAGAAGGAGCCGGACGTTTCCCTTTTGGGAAAAAGGCTCTGCCGAGAAAGGACACGATGACATGTCCCGTCTCTGGGAAAGCACAGGTCCCAAGCGCTGCTGTGCCTATGAATAGGGTGCATGGGGAAGGTGAAGACCAGCAACAGCTTTCTGGGCTAGCACCTTCATTGTTGGAGAAGGAGCCGGACGTTTCCCATTTTGGAAAAAGGCTCTGCCGAGAAAGGACACGATGACATGTCCCGTCTCTGGGAAAGCACAGATCCCAAGCGTTGCTGTGCTTTTTAATAGGCTGCCCAGGGAAGGTGAAGACCAGCAACAGGTTTCTGTGCTAGCACCTTCATTGTGGGAGAAGGAGCCGGACGTTTCCCGTTTGGGAAAAAGGTTCTGCCGAGAACGGACACGATGACATATACCGTCTCTGGGAAAGCACAGATCCCAAGCGTTGCTGTGCTTATTAATAGGCTGCCCAGGGAAGGTGAAGACCAGCAACAGCTTTCTGGGCTAGCACCTTCATTGTGGGAGAAGGAGCCGGACGTTTCCCGTTTGGGAAAAAGGTTCTGCCGAGAACGGACACGATGACATGTCCCGTCTCTGGGAAAGCACAGATCCCAAGCGCTGCTGTGCCTGTGAATAGGGTGCCAAGGGAAGGTGAAGACCAGCAACAGCTTTCTGGGCTAGCACCTTCATTGTGAGAGAAGGAGCCGGACGTTTCCCGTTTGGGAAAAAGGCTCTGCCGAGAAAGGACATGATGACATGTCCCGTCTCTGGGAAAGCACAGATCCCAAGCGCTGCTGTGCCTATGAATAGGGTGCATGGGGAAGGTGAAGACCAGCAACAGCTTTCAGGGCTAGCACCTTACTTGTGGCAGAAGGAGCCGGACGTATCCCATTTTGGAAAAAGGCTCTGCCGAGAAAGGACACGATGACATGTCCCATCTCTGGGAAAGCACAGATCCCTAGTGATGTTCTGCCTCTGAATATGCTGCCAAGGGAAGGTGAAGAGCAGTAACAGCTTTCAGGGCTGGCCCCTTCCTTGTGGCAGAAGGAGCCGGATGTTTCCCGTTTGGGAAAAGGGTCTGCCGAGAACGGACACGATGACATGTCCCGTCTCTGGGAAAGCACAGGTCCCAAGCGCTGCTCTGCCTATGAATAGGGTGCATGGGGAAGGTGAAGACCAGCAACAGCTTTCAGGGCTGGCCCCTTCCTTGTGGGAGAAGGAGCCGTACGTTTCCCGTTTGGGAAAAAGTTTCTGCCGAAAAAGGACACGATGACATGTCCCATCTCTGGGAAAGCACAGATCCCTAGTGATGTTCTGCCTCTGAATTTGCTGCCAAGGGAAGGTGAAGACCAGCAACAGCTTTCAGGGCTGGCCCCTTCCTTGTGGGAGAAGGAGCCGGACGTTTCCCGTTTGGGAAAAAGTCTCTGCCGAGAAAGGACACGATCACATGTCCCGTCTCTGGGAAAGCACAGGTCCCAAGCGCTGCTGTGCCTATGAATAGTGTGCACGGGGAAAGTGAAGACCAGCAACAGCTCTTAGGGCTGGCCCCTTCCTTGTGGCAGAAGGAGCCGGACGTTTCACGTTTGGGAAAATGTCTCTGCTGAGAAAGGACACGATGACATGTCCCGTCTCTGGGAAAGCACAGATCCCAAGCGCTGCTGTGCCTGTCAATAGGGTGCACGGGGAAGGTGAAGAGCAGTAACAGCTTTCAGGGCTGGCCCCTTCCTTGTGGCAGAAGGAGCCGGACGTTTCCCGTTTGGGAAAAAGGCTCTGCCGAGAAAGGACACGATGACATGTCCCGTCTCTGGGAAAGCACAGATCCCTAGTGATGTTCTGCCTGTGAATACAGTGCATGGGGAATGTAAAGACCAGCAAGAGCTTTCAGGGCTGGCCCCTTCCTTGTGGCAGAAGGAGCCGGACGTTTCCCATTTTGGAAAAATACTCTGCCGAGAATGGACACGATGACATGTCCCGTCTCTGGGAAAGCACAGATCCCAAGCGTTGCTGTGCTTATGAATAGGCTGCCCAGGGAAGGTGAAGACCAGCAACAGCTTTCAGGGCTAGCACCTTCATTGTGGAAGAAGGAGCCTAACGTTTCCCGTTTGGGAAAAAGGCTCTGCCGAGAACGGACACGATGACATCTCCCGTCCCTGAGAAAGCACAGATCCGAAGCGCTGCTGTGCCTGTGAATAGGGTGCACGGGGAAGGTGAAGACCAGCAACAGCTTTCAGGGCTAGCACCTTCATTGTGGGAGAAGGAGCCGGACGTTTCCCATTTTGGAAAAAGGCTCTGCCGAGAAAGGACACGATGACATGTACCGTCTCCGGGAAAGCACAGAATCCCAAGCGTTGCTGTGCTTCTTAATAGGCTGCCCAGGGAAGGTGAAGACCAGCAACAGGTTTCTGTGCTAGCCCCTTCATTGCGGGAGAAGGAGCCGGACGTTTCCCGTTTGGGAAAAAGGTTCTGCCGAGAACGGACACGATGACATATACCGTCTCTGGGAAAGCACAGATCCCAAGCGTTGCTGTGCTTATTAATAGGCTGCCCAGGGAAAGTGAAGACCAGCAACAGCTTTCAGGGCTAGCACCTTCATTGTTGGAGAAGGAGCCGGACGTTTCCCGTTTGGGAAAAAGGTTCTGCCGAGAAAGGACACGATGACATGTCCCGTCTCTGGGAAAGCACAGATCCCAAGCGCTGCTGTGCCTGTGAATAGGGTGCCAAGGGAAGGTGAAGACCAGCAACAGCTTTCTGGGCTAGCACCTTCATTGTGAGAGAAGGAGCCGGACGTTTCCCGTTTGGGAAAAAGCTCTGCCGAGAACGGACACGATGACATCTCCCGTCCCTGAGAAAGCACAGATCCGAAGCGCTGCTGTGCCTGTGAATACGGTGCACGGGGAAGGTGAAGACCAGCAACAGCTTTCAGGGCTAGCACCTTCATTGTGGGAGAAGGAGCCGGACGTTTCCCATTTTGGAAAAAGGCTCTGCCGAGAAAGGACACGATGACATATACTGTCTCTGGGAAAGCACAGAATCCCAAGCGTTGCTGTTCTTCTTAATAGGCTGCCCAGGGAAGGTGAAGACCAGAAACAGCTCTCTGGGCTAGCACCTTCGTTGTGGGAGAATGAGCCGGACGTTTCCCGTTTGGGAAAAAGTCTCTGCCGAGAAAGGACATGATGACATGTCCCGTCTCTGGGAAAGCACAGGTCCCAAGCGCTGCTGTGCCTGTGAATAGGGTGCACGGGGAAGGTGAAGACCAGCAACAGCTTTCAGGGCTGGCCCCTTCCTTGTGGGAGAAGGAGCCGGACGTTTCCCGTTTCGGAAAAAGGCTCTGCCGAGAAAAGACACGATCACATGTCCCGTCTCTGGGAAAGCACAGATCTCTAGCGTTTCTGTGCTTATTAATAGGCTGCCCAGGGAAGGTGAAGACCAGCAGGAGCTTTCAGGGCTGGCCCCTTCCTTGTGGGAGAAGGAGCCAGACGTTTCCCTTTTGGGAAAAAGTCTCTGCCGAGAAAGGACACGATCACATGTCCCGTCCCTGAGAAAGCACAGGATCCAAGCTCTGCGGTGCCTATGAATAGGGTGCCCAGGGAAGGTAAAGACCAGCAAGAGCTTTCAGGGCTGGCCCCTTCCTTGTGGGAGAAGGAGCCGGACGTTTCCCGTTGGGGAAAAAAGCTCTGCCGAGAAAGGACACGATGACATCTCCCGTCCCTGAGAAAGCACAGATCCGAAGCGCAGCTGTGCCTGTGAATAGGGTGCACGGGGAAGGTGAAGACCAGCAACAGCTTTCAGGGCTAGCACCTTCATTGTGGGAGAAGGAGCCGGACGTTTCCCGTTTGGGAAAAAGGCTCTGCCGAGAAAGGACACGATGACATGTCCCGTCTCTGGGAAAGCACAGGTCCCAAGCGCTGCTGTGCCTATGAATAGGGTGCATGGGGAAGGTGAAGACCAGCAACAGCTTTCTGGGCTAGCACCTTCATTGTTGGAGAAGGAGCCGGACGTTTCCCATTTTGGAAAAAGGCTCTGCCGAGAAAGGACACGATGACATGTCCCGTCTCTGGGAAAGCACAGATCCCAAGCGTTGCTGTGCTTTTTAATAGGCTGCCCAGGGAAGGTGAAGACCAGCAACAGGTTTCTGTGCTAGCACCTTCATTGTGGGAGAAGGAGCCGGACGTTTCCCGTTTGGGAAAAAGGTTCTGCCGAGAACGGACACGATGACATATACCGTCTCTGGGAAAGCACAGATCCCAAGCGTTGCTGTGCTTATTAATAGGCTGCCCAGGGAAGGTGAAGACCAGCAACAGCTTTCTGGGCTAGCACCTTCATTGTGGGAGAAGGAGCCGGACGTTTCCCGTTTGGGAAAAAGGTTCTGCCGAGAACGGACACGATGACATGTCCCGTCTCTGGGAAAGCACAGATCTCAAGCGCTGCTGTGCCTGTGAATAGGGTGCCAAGGGAAGGTGAAGACCAGCAACAGCTTTCTGGGCTAGCACCTTCATTGTGAGAGAAGGAGCCGGACGTTTCCCGTTTGGGAAAAAGGCTCTGCCGAGAAAGGACATGATGACATGTCCCGTCTCTGGGAAAGCACAGATCCCTAGTGATGTTCTGCCTCTGAATATGCTGCCAAGGGAAGGTGAAGACCAGCAACAGCTTTCAGGGCTGGCCCCTTCCTTGTGGCAGAAGGAGCCGGATGTTTCCCGTTTGGGAAAAGGGTCTGCCGAGAACGGACACGATGACATGTCCCGTCTCTGGGAAAGCACAGGTCCCAAGCGCTGCTCTGCCTATGAATAGGGTGCATGGGGAAGGTGAAGACCAGCAACAGCTTTCAGGGCTGGCCCCTTCCTTGTGGGAGAAGGAGCCGTACGTTTCCCGTTTGGGAAAAAGTTTCTGCCGAAAAAGGACACGATGACATGTCCCGTCTCTGGGAAAACACAGGTCCCAAGCGCTGCTGTGCCTATGAATAGGGTGCATGGGGAAGGTGAAGACCAGCAACAGCTTTCAGGGCTAGCACCTTCCTTGTGGCAGAAGGAGCCGGACGTATCCCATTTTGGAAAAAGGCTCTGCCGAGAAAGGACACGATGACATGTCCCATCTCTGGGAAAGCACAGATCCCTAGCGTTTCTGTGCTTATTAATAGGCTGCCCAGGGAAGGTGAAGACCAGCAGCAGCTTTCAGGGCTGGCCCCTTCCTTGTGGCAGAAGGAGCCGGACGTTTCCCGTTTGGGAAGAAAGCTCTGCCGAGAAAGGACACGATGACATCTCCCGTCCCTGAGAAAGCACAGATCCGAAGCGCTGCTGTGCCTGTGAATAGGGTGCACGGGGAAGGTGAAGACCAGCAACAGCTTTCAGGGCTAGCACCTTCCTTGTGGCAGAAGGAGCCGGACGTATCCCACTTTGGAAAAAGGCTCTGCCGAGAAAGGACACGATGACATGTCCCGTCTCTGGGAAAGCACAGGTCCCAAGCGCTGCTGTGCCTGTGAATAGGGTGCACGGGGACAGTGAAGAGCAGTAACAGCTTTCAGGGCTGGCCCCTTCCTTGTGGGAGAAGGAGCCGGACATTTCCCGTTTGGGAAAAATACTCTGCCGAAAACGGACACGATGACATGTCCCGTCTCTGGGAAAGCACAGATCCCTAGTGATGTTCTGCCTGTGAATAGGGTGCACGGGGAAGGTAAAGACCAGGAAGAGCTTTCAGGGCTGGCCCCTTCCTTGTGGGAGAAGGAGCCGGACGTTTCCCGTTTGGGAAAAAAGCTCTGCCGAGAAAGGACATGACGACATCTCCCGTCCCTGAGAAAGCACAGATCCGAAGCGCTGCTGTGCCTGTGAATAGGGTGCACGGGAAGGTGAAGACCAGCAACAGCTTTCAGGGCTAGCACCTTCAGTGTGGGAGAAGGAGCCAGACGTTTCCCGTTTGGGAAAAAGGCTCTGCCGAGAAAGGACACGATGACATGTACCGTCTCTGGGAAAGCACAGATCCCAAGCGTTGCTGTGCTTATTAATAGGCTCGCCAGGGAAGGTGAAGACCAGCAACAGCTTTCTGGGCTAGCACCTTCATTGTGGGAGAAGGAGCCGGACGTTTCCCGTTTGGGAAAAAGGTTGTACCGAAAAAGGACACGATGACATGTCCCGTCTCTGGGAAAGCACAGATCCCAAGCGCTGCTGTGCCTGTGAATAGGGTGCCAAGGGAAGGTGAAGACCAGCAACAGCTTTCAGGGCTAGCACCTTCATTGTGGGAGAATGAGCCGGACGTTTCCCGTTTGGTAAAAAGGCTCTGCCGAGAAAGGACATGATGACATGTCCCGTCTCTGGGAAAGCACAGATCCCTAGTGATGTTCTGCCTCTGAATATGCTGCCAAGGGAAGGTGAAGAGCAGCAGCAGCTTTTAGGGCTGGCCCCTTCCTTTTGGGAGAAGGAGCCGGACGTTTCCCGTTTGGGAAAAAGTCTCTGCCGAGAAAGGACACGATCACATGTCCCGTCCCTGAGAAAGCACAGAATCCAAGCTCTGCGGTGCCTATGAATAGGGTGCCCAGGGAAGGTAAAGACCAGCAAGAGCTTTCAGGGCTGGCCCCTTCCTTGTGGGAGAAGGAGCCGGACGTTTCCCGTTTGGGAAAAAAGCTCTGCCGAGAAAGGACACGATGACATCTCCCGTCCCTGAGAAAGCACAGATCCCAAGCGCTGCTGTGCCTGTGAATAGGGTGCACGGGGAAGGTGAAGACCAGAAACAGCTTTCAGGGCTAGCACCTTCATTGTGGGAGAAGGAGCCGGAAGTTTCCCGTTTGGAAAAAAGGCTCTGCCGAGAACGGACACGATGACATGTCCCGTCTCTGGGAAAGCACAGATCGCAAGCGCTGCTGTGCCTGTGAATAGGGTGCCCAGGGAAGGTGAAGTCCAGCAGGAGCTTTCAGGGCTGGCCCCTTCCTTGTGGGAGAAGGAGCCGGACGTTTCCCGTTTGGGAAAAAGGCTCTGCCGAGAAAGGACACGATGACATGTACCGTCTCTGGGAAAGCACAGGTCCCAAGCGCTGCTGTGCCTATGAATAGGGTGCACGGGGAAGGTGAAGACCAGCAACAGCTTTCACGGCTAGCACCTTCATTGTGGGAGAAGGAGCCGGACGTTTCCCATTTTGGAAAAAGGCTCTGCCGAGAAAGGACACGATGACATGTACCGTCTCTGGGAAAGCACAGATCCCAAGCGTTGCTGTGCTTATTAGTAGGCTGGCCAGGGATGGTGAAGACCAGCAACAGCTTTCTGGGCTAGCACCTTCATTGTGGGAGAAGGAGCCGGACGTTTCCCGTTTGGGAAAAAGGTTCTGCCGAAAAAGGACACTATGACATGTCCCGTCTCTGGGAAAGCATAGATCGGAAGCGCTGCTGTGCCTGTGAATAGGGTGCCAAGGGAAGGTGTACACCAGCAACAGCTTTCAGGGCTGGCCCCTTCCTTGTGGCAGAAGGAGCCGGACGTTTCCCGTTTGGGAAAAATACTCTGCCGAGAACGGACACGATGACATGTCCCGTCTCTGGGAAAGCACAGATCCCTAGTGATGTTCTGCCTCTGAATTTGCTGCCAAGGGAAGGTGAAGACCAGCAGCAGCTTTCAGGGCTGGCCCCTTCCTTGTGGCAGAAGGAGCCGGACGTTTCCCGTTTTGGAAAAAGGCTCTGCCGAGAAAGGACACGATCACATGTCCCGTCTCTGGGAAAGCACAGGTCCCAAGCGCTGCTGTGCCTATGAATAGTGTGCACGGGGAAAGTGAAGACCAGCAACAGCTCTTAGGGCTGGCCCCTTCCTTGTGGCAGAAGGAGCCGGACGTTTCACGTTTGGGAAAATGTCTCTGCTGAGAAAGGACACGATGACATGTCCCGTCTCTGGGAAAGCACAGATCCCAAGCGCTGCTGTGCCTGTCAATAGGGTGCACGGGGAAGGTGAAGAGCAGTAACAGCTTTCAGGGCTGGCCCCTTCCTTGTGGCAGAAGGAGCCGGACGTTTCCCGTTTGGGAAAAATACTCTGCTGAGAACGGACACGATGACATGTCCCGTCTCTGGGAAAGCACAGATCCCTAGTGATGTTCTGCCTGTGAATACAGTGCATGGGGAAGGTAAAGACCAGCAAGAGCTTTCAGGGCTGGCCCCTTCCTTGTGGCAGAAGGAGCCGGACTTTTCCCGTTTTGGAAAAATACTCTGCCGAGAATGGACACGATGACATGTCCCGTCTCTGGGAAAGCACAGATCCCAAGCGTTGCTGTGCTTATGAATAGGCTGCCCAGGGAAGGTGAAGACCAGCAACAGCTTTCAGGGCTAGCACCTTCATTGTGGAAGAAGGAGCCTAAAGTTTCCCGTTTGGGAAAAAGCTCTGCCGAGAACGGACACGATGACATCTCCCGTCCCTGAGAAAGCACAGATCCGAAGCGCTGCTGTGCCTGTGAATAGGGTGCACGGGGAAGGTGAAGACCAGCAACAGCTTTCAGGGCTAGCACCTTCATTGTGGGAGAAGGAGCCGGACGTTTCCCATTTTGGAAAAAGGCTCTGCCGAGAAAGGACACGATGACATGTCCCGTCTCCGGGAAAGCACAGAATCCCAAGCGTTGCTGTGCTTCTTAATAGGCTGCCCAGGGAAGGTGAAGACCAGCAACAGCTTTCAGGGCTAGCACCTTCATTGCGGGAGAAGGAGCCGGACGTTTCCCGTTTGGGAAAAAGGTTCTGCCGAGAACGGACACGATGACATATACCGTCTCTGGGAAAGCACAGATCCCAAGCGTTGCTGTGCTTATTAATATGCTGCCCAGGGAAGGTGAAGACCAGCAACAGCTTTCAGGGCTAGCACCTTCCTTGTGGGAGAAGGAGCCGGACGTTTCCCGTTTGGGAAAAAGGTTCTGCCGAGAAAGGACACGATGACATGTCCCGTCTCTGGGAAAGCACAGATCCCAAGCGCTGCTGTGCCTGTGAATAGGGTGCCAAGGGAAGGTGAAGACCAGCAACAGCTTTCTGGGCTAGCACCTTCATTGTGAGAGAAGGAGCCGGACGTTTCCCGTTTGGGAAAAAGCTCTGCCGAGAACGGACACGATGACATCTCCCGTCCCTGAGAAAGCACAGATCCGAAGCGCTGCTGTGCCTGTGAATACGGTGCACGGGGAAGGTGAAGACCAGCAACAGCTTTCAGGGCTAGCACCTTCATTGTGGGAGAAGGAGCCGGACGTTTCCCATTTTGGAAAAAGGCTCTGCCGAGAAAGGACACGATGACATATACTGTCTCTGGGAAAGCACAGAATCCCAAGCGTTGCTGTTCTTCTTAATAGGCTGCCCAGGGAAGGTGAAGACCAGAAACAGCTCTCTGGGCTAGCACCTTCGTTGTGGGAGAATGAGCCGGACGTTTCCCGTTTGGGAAAAAGTCTCTGCCGAGAAAGGACATGATGACATGTCCCGTCTCTGGGAAAGCACAGGTCCCAAGCGCTGCTGTGCCTGTGAATAGGGTGCCAAGGGAAGGTGAAGACCAGCAACAGCTTTCAGGGCTGGCCCCTTCCTTGTGGGAGAAGGAGCCGGACGTTTCCCGTTTCGGAAAAAGGCTCTGCCGAGAAAAGACACGATCACATGTCCCTTCTCTGGGAAAGCACAGATCTCTAGCGTTTCTGTGCTTATTAATAGGCTGCCCAGGGAAGGTGAAGACCAGCAGCAGCTTTCAGGGCTGGCCCCTTCCTTGTGGGAGAAGAAGCCAGACGTTTCACTTTTGGGAAAAAGTCTCTGCCGAGAAAGGACACGATCACATGTCCCGTCCCTGAGAAAGCACAGGATCCAAGCTCTGCGGTGCCTATGAATAGGGTGCCCAGGGAAGGTAAAGACCAGCAAGAGCTTTCAGGGCTGGCCCCTTCCTTGTGGGAGAAGGAGCCGGACGTTTCCCGTTGGGGAAAAAAGCTCTGCCGAGAAAGGACACGATGACATCTCCCGTCCCTGAGAAAGCACAGATCCGAAGCGCAGCTGTGCCTGTGAATAGGGTGCACGGGGAAGGTGAAGACCAGCAACAGCTTTCAGGGCTAGCACCTTCATTGTGGGAGAAGGAGCCGGACGTTTCCCGTTTGGGAAAAAGGCTCTGCCGAGAAAGGACACGATGACATGTCCCGTCTCTGGGAAAGCACAGATCGCAAGCGCTGCTGTGCCTGTGAATAGGCTGCCCAGGGAAGGTGAAGTCCAGCAGGAGCTTTCAGGGCTGGCCCCTTCCTTGTGGGAGAAGGAGCCGGACGTTTCCCTTTTGGGAAAAAGGCTCTGCCGAGAAAGGACACGATGACATGTCCCGTCTCTGGGAAAGCACAGGTCCCAAGCGCTGCTGTGCCTATGAATAGGGTGCATGGGGAAGGTGAAGACCAGCAACAGCTTTCTGGGCTAGCACCTTCATTGTTGGAGAAGGAGCCGGACGTTTCCCATTTTGGAAAAAGGCTCTGCCGAGAAAGGACACGATGACATGTCCCGTGTCTGGGAAAGCACAGATCCCAAGCTTTGCTGTGCTTTTTAATAGGCTGCCCAGGGAAGGTGAAGACCAGCAACAGGTTTCTGTGCTAGCACCTTCATTGTGGGAGAAGGAGCCGGACGTTTCCCGTTTGGGAAAAAGGTTCTGCCGAGAACGGACACGATGACATATACCGTCTCTGGGAAAGCACAGATCCCAAGCGTTGCTGTGCTTATTAATAGGCTGCCCAGGGAAGGTGAAGACCAGCAACAGCTTTCAGGGCTAGCACCTTCATTGTGGGAGAAGGAGCCGGACGTTTCCCGTTTGGGAAAAAGGTTCTGCCGAGAACGGACACGATGACATGTCCCGTCTCTGGGAAAGCACAGATCCCAAGCGCTGCTGTGCCTGTGAATAGGGTGCCAAGGGAAGGTGAAGACCAGCAACAGCTTTCTGGGCTAGCACCTTCATTGTGAGAGAAGGAGCCGGACGTTTCCCGTTTGGGAAAAAGGCTCTGCCGAGAAAGGACATGATGACATGTCCCGTCTCTGGGAAAGCACAGATCCCTAGTGATGTTCTGCCTCTGAATATGCTGCCAAGGGAAGGTGAAGACCAGCAACAGCTTTCAGGGCTGGCCCCTTCCTTGTGGGAGAATGAGCCGGATGTTTCCCGTTTGGGAAAAGGGTCTGCCGAGAACGGACACGATGACATGTCCCGTCTCTGGGAAAGCACAGGTCCCAAGCGCTGCTCTGCCTATGAATAGGGTGCATGGGGAAGGTGAAGACCAGCAACAGCTTTCAGGGCTGGCCCCTTCCTTGTGGGAGAAGGAGCCGGACGTTTCCCGTTTGGGAAAAAGGTTCTGCCGAAAAAGGACACGATGACATGTCCCGTCTCTGGGAAAGCGCAGGTCCCAAGCGCTGCTGTGCCTATGAATAGGGTGCATGGGGAAGGTGAAGACCAGCAACAGCTTTCAGGGCTAGCACCTTCCTTGTGGCAGAAGGAGCCGGACGTATCCCATTTTGGAAAAAGGCTCTGCCGAGAAAGGACACGATGACATGTCCCATCTCTGGGAAAGCACAGATCCCTAGTGATGTTCTGCCTCTGAATATGCTGCCAAGGGAAGGTGAAGAGCAGTAACAGCTTTCAGGGCTGGCCCCTTCCTTGTGGCTGAAGGAGCCGGACGTTTCCCGTTTGGGAAAAAGGCTCTGCCGAGAACGGACACGATCACATGTACCGTCTCTGGGAAAGCACAGGTCGCAAGCGCTGCTGTGCCTATGAATAGGGTGCATGGGGAAGGTGAAGACCAGCAACAGCTTTCAGGGCTAGCACCTTCCTTGTGGCAGAAGGAGCCGGACGTATCCCATTTTGGAAAAAGGCTCTGCCGAGAAAGGACACGATGACATGTCCCATCTCTGGGAAAGCACAGATCCCTAGCGTTTCTGTGCTTATTAATAGGCTGCCCAGGGAAGGTGAAGACCAGCAGCAGCTTTCAGGGCTGGCCCCTTCCTTGTGGCAGAAGGAGCCGGACGTTTCCCGTTTGGGAAGAAAGCTCTGCCGAGAAAGGACACGATGACATCTCCCGTCCCTGAGAAAGCACAGATCCGAAGCGCTGCTGTGCCTGTGAATAGGGTGCACGGGGAAGGTGAAGACCAGCAACAGCTTTCAGGGCTAGCAGCTTCCTTGTGGCAGAAGGAGCCGGACGTATCCCACTTTGGAAAAAGGCTCTGCCGAGAAAGGACACGATGACATGTCCCGTCTCTGGGAAAGCACAGGTCCCAAGCGCTGCTGTGCCTGTGAATAGGGTGCACGGGGACAGTGAAGAGCAGTAACAGCTTTCAGGGCTGGCCCCTTCCTTGTGGGAGAAGGAGCCGGACATTTCCCGTTTGGGAAAAATACTCTGCCGAAAACGGACACGATGACATGTCCCGTCTCTGGGAAAGCACAGATCCCTAGTGATGTTCTGCCTGTGAATAGGGTGCACGGGGAAGGTAAAGACCAGGAAGAGCTTTCAGGGCTGGCCCCTTCCTTGTGGCAGAAGGAGCCGGACGTTTCCCATTTTGGAAAAAGGCTCTGCCGAGAAAGGACACGATGACATGTCCCGTCTCTGGGAAAGCACAGAATCCCAAGCGTTGCTGTGCTTATTAATAGGCTGCCCAGGGAAGGTGAAGACCAGAGACAGCTTTCTGGGTTAGCACCTTCATTGTGGGAGTAGGAGCCAGACGTTTCCCGTTTGGGAAAAAGGTTCTGCCCAGAACGGACACGATGACATGTCCCGTCTCTGGGAAAGCACAGGTCCCTAGTGATGTTCTGCCTCTGAATATGCTGCCAAGGGAAGGTGAAGACCAGCAACAGCTTTCAGGGCTAGCACCTTCATTGTGGGAGAATGAGCCGGACGTTTCCCGTTTGGGAAAAAGGCTCTGCCGAGAAAGGACATGATGACATGTCCCGTCTCTGGGAAAGCACAGATCCCTAGTGATGTTCTGCCTCTGAATATGCTGCCAAGGGAAGGTGAAGACCAGCAACAGCTTTCAGGGCTGTCCCCTTCCTTGTGGCAGAAGGAGCCTGACGTTTCCCGTTTGGGAAAAAGGGTCTGCCAAGAACGGACACGATGACATGTCCCGTCTCTGGGAAAGCACAGGTCCCAAGCGCTGCTCTGCCTATTAATAGGGTGCATGGGGAAGGTGAAGACCAGCAACAGCTTTCAGGGCTGGCCCCTTCCTTGTGGCAGAAGGAGCCGGACGTTTCCCATTTGGGAAAAGGGTCTGCCGAGAACGGACACGATGACATGTCCCGTCTCTGGGAAAGCACAGATCCCAAGCGCTGCTGTGATTATTAATAGGCTGCCCAGGGAAGGTGAAGACCAGCAGCAGCTTTCAGGTCTGGCCCCTTCCTTGTGGGAGAAGGAGCCGGACGTTTCCCGTTTTGGAAAAATACTCTGCCGAGAACGGACACGATCACATGTCCCGTCCCTGAGAAAGCACAGAATCCAAGCTCTGCGGTGCCTATGAATAGGGTGCCCAGAGAAGGTAAAGACCAGCAAGAGATTTCAGGGCTGGCCCCTTCCTTGTGGGAGAAGGAGCCAGACGTTTCCCGTTTGGGAAAAAAGCTCTGCCGAGAAAGGACATGACGACATTTCCCGTCCCTGAGAAAGCACAGATCCGAAGCGCTGCTGTGCCTGTGAATAGGGTGCACGGGAAGGTGAAGACCAGCAACAGCTTTCAGGGCTAGCACCTTCAGTGTGGGAGAAGGAGCCAGACGTTTCCCGTTTGGGAAAAAGGCTCTGCCGAGAAAGGACACGATGACATGTCCCGTCTCTGGAAAGCACAGATCCCAAGCGTTGCTGTGCTTATTAATAGGCTGCCCAGGGAAGGTGAAGACCAGCAACAGCTTTCTGGGCTAGCACCTTCATTGTGGGAGAAGGAGCCGGACGTTTCCCGTTTGGGAAAAAGGTTGTACCGAAAAAGGACACGATGACATGTCCCGTCTCTGGGAAAGCACAGATCCCTAGTGATGTTCTGCCTCTGAATATGCTGCCAAGGGAAGGTGAAGAGCAGCAGCAGCTTTTAGGGCTGGCCCCTTCCTTTTGGGAGAAGGAGCCGGACGTTTCCCGTTTGGGAAAAAGTCTCTGCCGAGAAAGGACACGATCACATGTCCCGTCCCTGAGAAAGCACAGAATCCAAGCTCTGCGGTGCCTATGAATAGGGTGCCCAGGGAAGGTAAAGACCAGCAAGAGCTTTCAGGGCTGGCCCCTTCCTTGTGGGAGAAGGAGCCGGACATTTCCCGTTTGGGAAAAATACTCTGCCGAAAACGGACACGATGACATGTCCCGTCTCTGGGAAAGCACAGATCCCTAGTGATGTTCTGCCTGTGAATAGGGTGCACGGGGAAGGTAAAGACCAGGAAGAGCTTTCAGGGCTGGCCCCTTCCTTGTGGCAGAAGGAGCCGGACGTTTCCCATTTTGGAAAAAGGCTCTGCCGAGAAAGGACACGATGACATGTCCCGTCTCTGGGAAAGCACAGAATCCCAAGCGTTGCTGTGCTTATTAATAGGCTGCCCAGGGAAGGTGAAGACCAGAGACAGCTTTCTGGGTTAGCACCTTCATTGTGGGAGTAGGAGCCAGACGTTTCCCGTTTGGGAAAAAGGTTCTGCCCAGAACGGACACGATGACATGTCCCGTCTCTGGGAAAGCACAGGTCCCTAGTGATGTTCTGCCTCTGAATATGCTGCCAAGGGAAGGTGAAGACCAGCAACAGCTTTCAGGGCTAGCACCTTCATTGTGGGAGAAGGAGCCGGACGTTTCCCGTTTGGGAAAAAGGCTCTGCCGAGAAAGGACATGATGACATGTCCCGTCTCTGGGAAAGCACAGATCCCTAGTGATGTTCTGCCTCTGAATATGCTGCCAAGGGAAGGTGAAGACCAGCAACAGCTTTCAGGGCTGTCCCCTTCCTTGTGGCAGAAGGAGCCTGACGTTTCCCGTTTGGGAAAAAGGGTCTGCCAAGAACGGACACGATGACATGTCCCGTCTCTGGGAAAGCACAGGTCCCAAGCGCTGCTCTGCCTATTAATAGGGTGCATGGGGAAGGTGAAGACCAGCAACAGCTTTCAGGGCTGGCCCCTTCCTTGTGGCAGAAGGAGCCGGACGTTTCCCATTTGGGAAAAGGGTCTGCCGAGAACGGACACGATGACATGTCCCGTCTCTGGGAAAGCACAGATCCCAAGCGCTGCTGTGATTATTAATAGGCTGCCCAGGGAAGGTGAAGACCAGCAGCAGCTTTCAGGTCTGGCCCCTTCCTTGTGGGAGAAGGAGCCGGACGTTTCCCGTTTTGGAAAAATACTCTGCCGAGAACGGACACGATCACATGTCCCGTCCCTGAGAAAGCACAGAATCCAAGCTCTGCGGTGCCTATGAATAGGGTGCCCAGAGAAGGTAAAGACCAGCAAGAGCTTTCAGGGCTGGCCCCTTCCTTGTGGGAGAAGGAGCCAGACGTTTCCCGTTTGGGAAAAAAGCTCTGCCGAGAAACGACATGACGACATCTCCCGTCCCTGAGAAAGCACAGATCCGAAGCGCTGCTGTGCCTGTGAATAGGGTGCACGGGAAGGTGAAGACCAGCAACAGCTTTCAGGGCTAGCACCTTCAGTGTGGGAGAAGGAGCCAGACGTTTCCCGTTTGGGAAAAAGGCTCTGCCGAGAAAGGACACGATGACATGTACCGTCTCTGGGAAAGCACAGATCCCAAGCGTTGCTGTGCTTATTAATAGGCTGGCCAGGGAAGGTGAAGACCAGCAACAGCTTTCTGGGCTAGCACCTTCATTGTGGGAGAAGGAGCCGGACGTTTCCCGTTTGGGAAAAAGGTTGTACCGAAAAAGGACACGATGACATCTCCCGTCCCTGAGAAAGCACAGATCCCAAGCGCTGCTGTGCCTGTGAATAGGGTGCACGGGGAAGGTGAAGACCAGAAACAGCTTTCAGGGCTAGCACCTTCATTGTGGGAGAAGGAGCCGGACGTTTCCCGTTTGGGAAAAAGGCTCTGCCGAGAATGGACACGATGACATGTCCCGTCTCTGGGAAAGCACAGATCGCAAGCGCTGCTGTGCCTGTGAATAGGGTGCCCAGGGAAGGTGAAGACCAGCAACAGCTTTCAGGGCTGGCCCCTTCCTTGTGGGAGAAGGAGCCGGACGTTTCCCGTTTGGGAAAAAGGCTCTGCCGAGAAAGGACACGATGACATGTACCGTCTCTGGGAAAGCACAGGTCCCAAGCGCTGCTGTGCCTATGAATAGGGTGCACGGGGAAGGTGAAGACCAGCAACAGCTTTCAGGGCTAGCCCCTTCCTTGTGGGAGAAGGAGCCGGACGTTTCCCATTTTGGAAAAAGGCTCTGCCGAGAAAGGACACGATGACATGTACCGTCTCTGGGAAAGCACAGATCCCAAGCGTTGCTGTGCTTATTAGTAGGCTGGCCAGGGAAGGTGAAGACCAGCAACAGCTTTCTGGGCTAGCACCTTCATTGTGGGAGAAGGAGCCGGACGTTTCCCGTTTGGGAAAAAGGTTCTGCCGAAAAAGGACACTATGACATGTCCCGTCTCTGGGAAAGCACAGATCCCAAGCGCTGCTGTGCCTGTGAATAGGGTGCCAAGGGAAGGTGAACACCAGCAACAGCTTTCAGGTCTGGCCCCTTCCTTGTGGCAGAAGGAGCCGGACGTTTCCCGTTTGGGAAAAATACTCTGCCGAGAACGGACACGATGACATGTCCCGTCTCTGGGAAAGCACAGATCCCTAGTGATGTTCTGCCTCTGAATATGCTGCCAAGGGAAGGTGAAGACCAGCAACAGCTTTCAGGGCTGGCCCCTTCCTTGTGGCTGAAGGAGCCGGACGTTTCCCATTTGGGAAAAAGGCTCTGCCGAGAAAGGACACGATCACATGTCCCGTCTCTGGGAAAGCACAGGTCCCAAGCGCTGCTGTGCCTATGAATAGGGTGCACGGGGAAAGTGAAGACCAGCAACAGCTCTTAGGGCTGGCCCCTTCATTGTGGCAGAAGGAGCCGGACGTTTCACGTTTGGAAAAATGGCTCTGCTGAGAAAGGACACGATGACATGTCCCGTCTCTGGGAAAGCACAGATCCCAAGCGCTGCTGTGCCTGTCAATAGGGTGCACGGGGAAGGTGAAGAGCAGTAACAGCTTTCAGGGCTGGCCCCTTCCTTGTGGCAGAAGGAGCCGGACGTTTCCCGTTTGGGAAAAAGGTTCTGCCGAAAAAGGACACGATGACATGTCCCGTCTCTGGGAAAGCACAGATCCCTAGTGATGTTCTGCCTGTGAATAGAGTGCATGGGGAAGGTAAAGACCAGCAAGAGCTTTCAGGGCTGGCCCCTTCCTTGTGGCAGAAGGAGCCGGACGTTTCCCGTTTTGGAAAAATAATCTGCCGAGAATGGACACGATGACATGTCCCGTCTCTGGGAAAGCACAGGTCCCAAGCGTTGCTGTGCTTCTTAATAGGCTGCCCAGGGAAGGTGAAGACCAGCAACAGGTTTCTGGGCTGGCCCCTTCATTGCGGGAGAAGGAGCCGGACGTTTCCCGTTTGGGAAAAAGGTTCTGCCGAGAACGGACACGATGACATATACCGTCTCTGGGAAAGCACAGATCCCAAGCGTTGCTGTGCTTATTAATAGGCTGCCCAGGGAAGGTGAAGACCAGCAACAGCTTTCAGGGCTGGCCCCTTCCTTGTGGGAGAAGGAGCCGGACGTTTCCCGTTTGGGAAAAAGCTCTGCCGAGAACGGACACGATGACATCTCCCGTCCCTGAGAAAACACAGATCCGAAGCGGTGCTGTGCCTGTGAATACGGTGCACGGGGAAGGTGAAGACCAGCAACAGCTTTCAGGGCTAGCACCTTCATTGTGGGAGAAGGAGCCGGACGTTTCCCATTTTGGAAAAAGGCTCTGCCGAGAAAGGACACGATGACATGTACTGTCTCTGGGAAAGCACAGAATCCCAAGCGTTGCTGTTCTTCTTAATAGGCTGCCCAGGGAAGGTGAAGACCAGAAACAGCTCTCTGGGCTAGCACCTTCGTTGTGGGAGAATGAGCCGGACGTTTCCCGTTTGGGAAAAAGGCTCTGCCGAGAAAGGACATGATGACATGTCCCGTCTCTGGGAAAGCACAGATCCGAAGCGCTGCTGTGCCTGTGAATAGGGTGCACGGGGAAGGTGAAGACCAGCAACAGCTTTCAGGGCTGGCCCCTTCCTTGTGGCAGAAGGAGCCGGACGTTTCCCGTTTGGGAAAAAGGCTCTGCCGAGAAAAGACACGATCACATGTCCCGTCTCTGGGAAAGCACAGATCTCTAGCGTTTCTGTGCTTATTAATAGGCTGCCCAGGGAAGGTGAAGACCAGCAGCAGCTTTCAGGGCTGGCCCCTTCCTTGTGGGAGAAGGAGCCAGACGTTTCCCTTTTGGGAAAAAGTCTCTGCCGAGAAAGGACACGATCACATGTCCCGTCCCTGAGAAAGCACAGGATCCAAGGTCTGCGGTGCCTATGAATAGGGTGCCCAGGGAAGGTAAAGACCAGCAAGAGCTTTCAGGGCTGGCCCCTTCCTTGTGGGAGAAGGAGCCGGACGTTTCCCGTTTGGGAAAAAAGCTCTGCCGAGAAAGGACACGATGACATCTCCCGTCCCTGAGAAAGCACAGATCCGAAGCGCAGCTGTGCCTGTGAATAGGGTGCACGGGGAAGGTGAAGACCAGCAACAGCTTTCAGGGCTAGCACCTTCATTGTGGGAGAAGGAGCCGGACGTTTCCCGTTTGGGAAAAAGGCTCTACCGCGAAAGGACACGATGACATGTCCCGTCTCTGGGAAAGCACATATCGCAAGCGCTGCTGTGCCTGTGAATAGGCTGCCCAGGGAAGGTGAAGACCAGCAGGAGCTTTCAGGGCTGGCCCCTTCCTTGTGGGAGAAGGAGCCGGACGTTTCCCTTTTGGGAAAAAGGCTCTGCCGAGAAAGGACACGATGACATGTCCCGTCTCTGGGAAAGCACAGGTCCCAAGCGCTGCTGTGCCTATGAATAGGGTGCATGGGGAAGGTGAAGACCAGCAACAGCTTTCTGGGCTAGCACCTTCATTGTTGGAGAAGGAGCCGGACGTTTCCCATTTTGGAAAAAGGCTCTGCCGAGAAAGGACACGATGACATGTCCCGTCTCTGGGAAAGCACAGATCCCAAGCGTTGCTGTGCTTTTTAATAGGCTGCCCAGGGAAGGTGAAGTCCAGCAACAGGTTTCTGTGCTAGCACCTTCATTGTGGGAGAAGGAGCCGGACGTTTCCCGTTTGGGAAAAAGGTTCTGCCGAGAACGGACACGATGACATATACCGTCTCTGGGAAAGCACAGATCCCAAGCGTTGCTGTGCTTATTAATAGGCTGCCCAGGGAAGGTGAAGACCAGCAACAGCTTTCAGGGCTAGCACCTTCATTGTGGGAGAAGGAGCCGGACGTTTCCCGTTTGGGAAAAAGGTTCTGCCGAGAAAGGACACGATGACATGTCCCGTCTCTGGGAAAGCACAGATCCCAAGCGTTGCTGTGCTTTTTAATAGGCTGCCCAGGGAAGGTGAAGACCAGCAACAGCTTTCTGGGCTAGCACCTTCATTGTGAGAGAAGGAGCCGGACGTTTCCCGTTTGGGAAAAAGGCTCTGACGAGAAAGGACATGATGACATGTCCCGTCTCTGGGAAAGCACAGATCCCTAGTGATGTTCTGCCTGTGAATAGGGTGCATGGGGAAGGTGAAGACCAGCAACAGCTTTCAGGGCTGTCCCCATCCTTGTGGCAGAAGGAGCCGGACGTTTCCCGTTTTGGAAAAATACTCTGCCGAGAATGGACACGATGACATGTCCCGTCTCTGGGAAAGCACAGATCCCAAGCGTTACTGTGCTTATTAATAGGCTGCCCAGGGAAGGTGAAGACCAGCAACAGCTTTCAGGGCTAGCACCTTCATTGTGGGAGAAGGAGCCGGACGATTCCCGTTTGGGAAAAAGGTTCTGCCGAGAAAGGACACGATGACATGTCCCGTCTCTGGGAAAGCACAGATCCCAAGCGCTGCTGTGCCTGTGAATAGGGTGCCAAGGGAAGGTGAAGACCAGCAACAGCTTTCTGGGCTAGCACCTTCCTTGTGGGAGAAGGAGCCGGACGTTTCCCATTTTGGAAAAAGGCTCTGCCGAGAATGGACACGATGACATGTCCCGTCCTTGAGAAAGCACAGAATCCCAAGCGTTGCTGTGCTTACTAATAGGCTGCCCAGGGAAGGTGAAGACCAGAAACAGCTCTCTGGGCTAGCACCTTCATTGTGGGAGTAGGAGCCGGACGTTTCCCGTTTGGGAAGAAAGCTCTGCCGAGAAAGGACACGATGACATCTCCCGTCCCTGAGAAAGCACAGATCCGAAGCGCTGCTGTGCCTGTGAATAGGGTGCACGGGGAAGGTGAAGACCAGCAACAGCTTTCTGGGCTAGCACCTTCCTTGTGGCAGAAGGAGCCGGACGTTTCCCGTTTGGGAAGAAAGCTCTGCCGAGAAAGAACACGATGACATCTCCCGTCCCTGAGAAAGCACAGATCCGAAGCGCTGCTGTGCCTATGAATAGGGTGCATGGGGAAGGTGAAGACCAGCAACAGCTTTCAGGGCTAGCACCTTCCTTGTTGCAGAAGGAGCCGGACGTATCCCATTTTGGAAAAAGGCTCTGCCGAGAAAGGACACGATGACATGTCCCATCTCTGGGAAAGCACAGATCCCTAGTGATGTTCTGCCTCTGAATATGCTGCCAAGGGAAGGTGAAGACCAGTAACAGCTTTCAGGGCTGGCCCCTTCCTTGTGGCTGAAGGAGCCGGACGTTTCCCGTTTGGGAAAAAGGCTCTGCCGAGAACGGACACTATGACATATACCGTCTCTGGGAAAGCACAGGTCGCAAGCGCTGCTGTGCCTATGAATAGGGTGCATGGGGAAGGTGAAGACCAGCAACAGCTTTCAGGGCTAGCACCTTCCTTGTGGCAGAAGGAGCCGGACGTATCCCATTTTGGAAAAAGGCTCTGCCGAGAAAGGACACGATGACATGTCCCATCTCTGGGAAAGCACAGATCCCTAGCGTTTCTGTGCTTATTAATAGGCTGCCCAGGGAAGGTGAAGACCAGCAGCAGCTTTCAGGGCTGGCCCCTTCCTTGTGGCAGAAGGAGCCGGACGTTTCCCGTTTGGGAAGAAAGCTCTGCCGAGAAAGGACACGATGACATCTCCCGTCCCTGAGAAAGCACAGATCCGAAGCGCTGCTGTGCCTGTGAATAGGGTGCACGGGGAAGGTGAAGACCAGCAACAGCTTTCAGGGCTAGCACCTTCCTTGTGGCAGAAGGAGCCGGACGTATCCCACTTTGGAAAAAGGCTCTGCCGAGAAAGGACACGATGACATGTACCGTCTCTGGGAAAGCACAGGTCCCAAGCGCTGCAGTGCCTGTGAATAGGGTGCACGGGGACAGTGAAGAGCAGTAACAGCTTTCAGGGCTGGCCCCTTCCTTGTGGGAGAAGGAGCCGGACATTTCCCGTTTGGGAAAAATACTCTGCCGAGAACGGACACGATGACATGTCCCGTCTCTGGGAAAGCACAGATCCCTAGTGATGTTCTGCCTGTGAATAGGGTGCACGGGGAAGGTAAAGACCAGGAAGAGCTTTCAGGGCTGGCCCCTTCCTTGTGGCAGAAGGAGCCGGACGTTTCCCGTTTGGGAAGAAAGCTCTGCCGAGAAAGGACCCGATGACACCTCCCGTCCCTGAGAAAGCACAGATCCAAAGCGCTGCTGTGCCTGTGAATAGGGTGCCCAGGGAAGGTGAAGACCAGCAACAGCTTTCAGGCCTAGCACCTTCCTTGTGGCAGAAGGAGCCGGACATTTCCCATTTTGGAAAAAGGCTCTGCCAAGAAAGGACACGATGACATTTTCCGTCTCTGGGAAAGCACAGATCCCAAGCGTTGCTGTGCTTTTTAATAGGCTGCCCAGGGAAGGTGAAGACCAGGAAGAGCTTTCAGGGCTAGCACCTTCATTGTGGGAGTAGGAGCCGGACGTTTCCCATTTTGGAAAAAGGCTCTGCCGAGAAAGGACACGATGACATCTCCCGTCTCTGGGAAAGCACAGATCGGAAGCGCTGCTGTGCCTGTGAATAGGGTGCACGGGGAAGGTGAAGACCAGCAACAGCTTTCAGGGCTGGCCCCTTCCTTGTGGCAGAAGGAGCCGGACGTTTCCAATTTGGGAAAAAGGCTCTGCCGAGAAAGGACACGATCACATGTCCCGTCCCTGAGAAAGCACAGAATCCAAGGTCTGCGGTGCCTATGAATAGGGTGCCCAGGGAAGGTAAAGACCAGCAAGAGCTTTCAGGGCTGGCCCCTTCCTTGTGGCAGAAGGAGCCGGACCTTTCCCATTTCGGTAAAAGCTCTGCTAAGAATGGACACGATGACATGTCCCGTCTCTGGGAAAGCACAGATCCCAAGTTTTGTTGTGCTTATTAATAGGCTGCCCAGGGAAGGTGAAGACCAGCAACAGGTTTCTGGGCTGGCCCCTTCCTTGCGGGAGAAGGAGCCGGACGTTTCCCATTTCGGAAAAATACTCTGCCGAGAACGGACACGATGACATGTCCCGTTTCTGGGAAAGCATAGATCGCAAGCGCTGCTGTGCCTGTGAATAGGCTGCCCAGGGAAGGTGAAGTCCAGCAGGATCTTTCAGGGCTGGCCCCTTCCTTGTGGCAGAAGGAGCCGGACGTTTCCCGTTTGGGAAAAAGGCTCTGCCGAGAAAGGACACGATCACATGTCCCGTCTCTGGGAAAGCACAGGTCCCAAGCGCTGCTGTGCCTGTGAATAGGGTGCACAGGGAAGGTGAAGACCAGCAAGAGCTTTCAGGGCTGGCCCCTTCCTTCTGGCAGAAGGAGCCGGACGTTTCACGTTTGGGAAAATGGCTCTGCCGAGGAAGGACACGATGACATGTCCCGTCTCTGGGAAAGCACAGATCCCAAGCGCTGCTGTGCTTATTAATAGGCTGCCCAGGGAAGGAGAAGACCAGCAACAGCTTTCAGGGCTGGCCCCTTCCTTGTGGGAGAAGGAGCCGGACGTTTCCCTTTTGGGAAAATGTCTCTGCCGAGAAAGGACACGATCACATGTCCCGTCCCTGAGAAAGCACAGAATCCAAGGTCTGCGGTGCCTATGAATAGGGTGCCCAAGGAAGGTAAAGACCAGCAAGAGCTTTCAGGGCTGGCCCCTTCCTTGTGGGAGAAGGAGCCGGACGTTTCCCGTTTGGGAAAAAAGCTCTGCCGAGAAAGGACACGATGACATGTCCCGTCTCTGGGAAAGCACAGATCCCAAGCTTTGTTATGCTTATTAATAGGCTGCCCAGGGAAGGTGAAGTCCAGCAGCAGCTTTCAGGGCTGGCCCCTTCCTTGTGGCAGAAGGAGCCGGACGTTTCCCGTTTGGGAAAAAAGCTCTGCCGAGAAAGGACACGATGACATCTCCCGTCCCTGAGAAAGCACAGATCCGAAGTGCTGCTTTGCCTGTGAATAGGGTGCAAGGGAAGGTGAAGACCAGCAACAGCTTTCAGGGCTAGCACCTTCCTTGTGGCAGAAGGAGCCGGACGTTTCCCATTTTGGAAAAAGGCTCTGCCGAGAAAGGACACGATGACATTTCCCGTCTCTGGGAAAGCACAGGTCCCAAGCGTTGCTGTGCTTATTAATAGGCTGCCCAGGGAAGGTGAAGACCAGCAAGAGCTTTCAGGGCTAGCACCTTCATTGTGGGAAAAGAAGCCAGACGTTTCCCATTTTGGAAAAAGGCTCTGCCGAGAAAGGACACGATGACATCTCCCGTCTCTGGGAAAGCACAGATCCCAAGCGCTGCTGTGCCTGTGAATAGGGTGCACGGGGAAGGTGAAGACCAGCAACAGCTTTCAGGGCTGGCCCCTTCCTTGTGGGAGAAGGAGCCGGACCTTTCCCATTTCGGTAAAAGCTCTGCCAAGAATGGACACGATGACATGTCCCGTCTCTGGGAAAGCACAGATCCCAAGCTTTGTTGTGCTTATTAAATGGCTGCCCAGGGAAGGTGAAGACCAGCAGCAGCTTTCAGGGCTGGCCCCTTCCTTGTGGCAGAAGGAGCCGGACGTTTCCCATTTCGGAAAAATACTCTGCCGAGAACGGACACGATGACATGTCCCGTCTCTGGGAAAGCATAGATCGCAAGCGCTGCTGTGCCTGTGAATAGGCTGCTCAGGGAAGGTGAAGTCCAGCAGGATCTTTCAGGGCTGGCCCCTTCCTTGTGGGAGAAGGAGCCGGACGTTTCCCGTTTGGGAAAAAGGCTCTGCCGAGAACGGACACGATCACATGTCCCGTCTCTGGGAAAGCACAGATCCCAAGCGCTGCTGTGCTTATTAATAGGCTGCCCAGGGAAGGAGAAGACCAGCAACAGCTTTCTGGGCTAGCACCTTCATTGTGGGAGAAGGAGCCGGACGTTTCCCGTTTGGGAAAAAGGTTCTGCTGAGAAAGGACACGATGACATGTCCCGTCTCTGGGAAAGCACAGATCCCTAGTGATGTTCTGCCTCTGAATATGCTGCCAAGGGAAGCTGAAGACCAAAAACAGCTTTCAGGGCTGGCCCCTTCCTTGTGGCAGAAGGAGCCGGACGTTTCCCTTTTGGGAAAAAGGCTCTGCTGAGAACGGACACGATGACATGTCCCGTCTCTGGGAAAGCACAGATCCCAAGCGCTGCTGTGCTTATTAATAGGCTGCCCAGGGAAGGAGAAGACCAGCAACAGCTTTCAGGGCTGGCCCCTTCCTTGTGGGAGAAGGAGCCGGACGTTTCCCTTTTGGGAAAATGTCTCTGCCGAGAAAGGACACGATCACATGTCCCGTCTCTGGGAAAGCACAGGTCCCAAGCGCTGCTGTGCCTGTGAATAGGGTGCCCAGGGAAGGTGAAGACCAGCAACAGCTTTCAGGGCTAGCACCTTCATTGTGGGAGAAGGAGCCGGACGTTTCCCGTTTGGGAAAAAGGCTCTGCCGAGAAAGGACACGATGACATCTCCCGTCTCTGGGAAAGCACAGATCGGAAGCGCTGCTGTGCCTGTGAATAGGGTGCACGGGGAAGGTGAAGACCAGCAACAGCTTTCAGGGCTGGCCCCTTCCTTGTGGCAGAAGGAGCCGGACGTTTCCCGTTTGGGAAAAAGGCTCTGCCGAGAACGGACACGATGACATGTCCCGTCTCTGGGAAAGCACAGGTCCCAAGCGCTGCTGTGCCTGTGAATAGGGTGCCCAGGGAAGGTGAAGACCAGCAAGAGCTTTCGGGGCTGGCCCCTTCCTTCTGGCAGAAGGAGCCGGACATTTCCCGTTTGGGAAAATGGCTCTGCCGAGGAAGGACACGATGACATGTCCCGTCTCTGGGAAAGCACAGATCCCAAGCGCTGCTGTGCTTATTAATAGGCTGCCCAGGGAAGGAGAAGACCAGCAACAGCTTTCTGGGCTAGCACCTTCATTGTGGGAGAAGGAGCCGGACGTTTCCCATTTTGGAAAAAGGCTCTGCCGAGAAAGGACACGATGACATGTACTGTCTCTGGGAAAGCACAGAATCTCAAGCGTTGCTGTTCTTCTTAATAGGCTGCCCAGGGAAGGTGAAGACCAGAAACAGCTCTCTGGGCTAGCACCTTCGTTGTGGGAGAATGAGCCGGACGTTTCCCGTTTGGGAAAAAAGCTCTGCCGAGAAAGGACATGATGACATGTCCCGTCTCTGGGAAAGCACAGATCCGAAGCGCTGCTGTGCCTGTGAATAGGGTGCACGGGGAAGGTGAAGACCAGCAACAGCTTTCAGGGCTGGCCCCTTCCTTGTGGGAGAAGGAGCCGGACGTTTCCCGTTTGGGAAAAAGGCTCTGCCGAGAAAAGACACGATCACATGTCCCGTCTCTGGGAAAGCACAGATCTCTAGCGTTTCTGTGCTTATTAATAGGCTGCCCAGGGAAGGTGAAGACCAGCAGCAGCTTTCAGGGCTGGCCCCTTCCTTGTGGGAGAAGGAGCCGGACGTTTCCCTTTTCGGAAAAAGTCTCTGCCGAGAAAGGACACGATCACATGTCCCGTCCCTGAGAAAGCACAGGATCCAAGCTCTGCGGTGCCTATGAATAGGGTGCCCAGGGAAGGTAAAGACCAGCAAGAGCTTTCAGGGCTGGCCCCTTCCTTGTGGGAGAAGGAGCCGGACGTTTCCCGTTTGGGAAAAAAGCTCTGCCGAGAAAGGACACGATGACATCTCCCGTCCCTGAGAAAGCACAGATCCGAAGCGCTGCTGTGCCTGTGAATAGGGTGCACGGGGAAGGTGAAGACCAGCAAAAGCTTTCAGGGCTAGCACCTTCATTGTGGGAGAAGGAGCCGGAAGTTTCCCATTTGGGAAAAAGGCTCTGCCGAGAAAGGACACGATGACATGTCCCGTCTCTGGGAAAGCACAGATCCCAAGCGCTGCTGTGCCTGTGAATAGGCTGCCCAGGGAAGGTGAAGTCCAGCAGGAGCTTTCAGGGCTGGCCCCTTCCTTGTGGGAGAAGGAGCCGGACGTTTCCCTTTTGGGAAAAAGGCTCTGCCGAGAAAGGACACGATGACATGTCCCGTCTCTGGGAAAGCACAGGTCCCAAGCACTGCTGTGCCTATGAATAGGGTGCATGGGGAAGGTGAAGACCAGCAAGAGCTTTCAGGGCTAGCACCTTCATTGTTGGAGAAGGAGCCGGACGTTTCCCATTTTGGAAAAAGGCTCTGCCGAGAAAGGACACGATGACATGTCCCGTCTCTGGGAAAGCACAGATCCCAAGCGTTGCTGTGCTTTTTAATAGGCTGCCCAGGGAAGGTGAAGACCAGCAACAGCTTTCTGTGCTAGCACCTTCATTGTGGGAGAAGGAGCCGGACGTTTCCCGTTTGGGAAAAAGGTTCTGCCGAGAACGGACACGATGACATATACCGTCTCTGGGAAAGCACAGATCCCAAGCGTTGCTGTGCTTATTAATAGGCTGCCAAGGGAAGGTGAAGACCAGCAACAGCTTTCAGGGCTAGCACCTTCATTGTGGGAGAAGGAGCCGGATGTTTCCCGTTTGGGAAAAGGTTCTGCCGAGAACGGACACGATGACATGTCCCGTCTCTGGGAAAGCACAGGTCCCAAGCGCTGCTCTGCCTATGAATAGGGTGCATGGGGAAGGTGAAGACCAGAAACAGCTTTCAGGGCTGGCCCCTTCCTTGTGGGAGAAGGAGCCGGACGTTTCCCGTTTGGGAAAAAGGCTCTGCCGAGAAAGGACACGATGACATGTCCCGTCTCTGGGAAAGCACAGGTCCCAAGCGCTGCTGTGCCTGTGAATAGGGTGCACGGGGAAGGTGAAGACCAGCAACAGCTTTCAGGGCTAGCACCTTCATTGTGGGAGAAGGAGCCGGAAGTTTCCCGTTTGGGAAAAAGGCTCTGCCGAGAAAGGACACGATCACATGTCCCGTCCCTGAGAAAGCACAGAATCCAAGGTCTGCGGTGCCTATGAATAGGGTGCCCAGGGAAGGTAAAGACCAGCAAGAGCTTTCAGGGCTGGCCCCTTCCTTGTGGGAGAAGGAGCCGGACCTTTCCCATTTCGGTAAAAGCTCTGCCAAGAATGGACACGATGACATGTCCCGTCTCTGGGAAAGCACAGATCCCAAGCTTTGTTGTGCTTATTAATAGGCTGCCCAGGGAAGGTGAAGACCAGCAACAGGTTTCTGGGCTGGCCCCTTCCTTGTGGCAGAAGGAGCCGGACGTTTCCCATTTCGGAAAAATACTCTGCCGAGAACGGACACGATGACATGTCCTGTCTCTGGGAAAGCATAGATCGCAAGCGCTGCTGTGCCTGTGAATAGGCTGCCCAGGGAAGGTGAAGTACAGCAGGATCTTTCAGGGCTGGCCCCTTCCTTGTGGGAGAAGGAGCCGGACGTTTCCCGTTTGGGAAAAAGGCTCTGCCGAGAACGGACACGATCACATGTCCCGTCTCTGGGAAAGCACAGATCCCAAGCGCTGCTGTGCCTGTGAATAGGGTGCCCAGGGAAGGTGAAGACCAGCAACAGCTTTCTGGGCTAGCACCTTCATTGTGGGAGAAGGAGCCGGACGTTTCCCGTTTGGGAAAAAGGTTCTGCCGAAAAAGGACACGATGACATGTCCCGTCACTGGGAAAGCACAGGTCCCAAGCGCTGCTGTGCCTGTGAATAGGGTGCCCAGGGAAGGTGAAGACCAGCAACAGCTTTCTGGGCTAGCACCTTCATTGTGGGAGAAGGAGCCGGACGTTTCCCATTTTGGAAAAAGGCTCTGCCGAGAAAGGACACGATGACATGTACTGTCTCTGGGAAAGCACAGAATCCCAAGCGTTGCTGTTCTTCTTAATAGGCTGCCCAGGGAAGGTGAAGACCAGAAACAGCTCTCTGGGCTAGCACCTTCGTTGTGGGAGAATGAGCCGGACGTTTCCCGTTTGGGAAAAAGGCTCTGCCGAGAAAGGACATGATGACCTGTCCCGTCTCTGGGAAAGCACAGATCCGAAGCGCTGCTGTGCCTGTGAATAGGGTGCACGGGGAAGGTGAAGACCAGCAACAGCTTTCAGGTCTGGCCCCTTCCTTGTGGGAGAAGGAGCGGGACGTTTCCCGTTTGGGAAAAAGGCTCTGCCGAGAAAAGACACGATCACATGTCCCGTCTCTGGGAAAGCACAGATCTCTAGCGTTTCTGTGCTTATTAATAGGCTGCCCAGGGAAGGTGAAGACCAGCAGCAGCTTTCAGGGCTGGCCCCTTCCTTGTGGGAGAAGGAGCCAGACGTTTCCCTTTTCAGAAAAAGTCTCTGCCGAGAAAGGACACGATCACATGTCCCGTCCCTGAGAAAGCACAGGATCCAAGCTCTGCGGTGCCTATGAATAGGGTGCCCAGGGAAGGTAAAGACCAGCAAGAGCTTTCAGGGCTGGCCCCTTCCTTGTGGGAGAAGGAGCCGGACGTTTCCCGTTTGGGAAAAAAGCTCTGCCGAGAAAGGACACGATGACATCTCCCGTCCCTGAGAAAGCACAGATCCGAAGCGCAGCTGTGCCTGTGAATAGGGTGCACGGGGAAGGTGAAGACCAGCAACAGCTTTCAGGGCTAGCACCTTCACTGTGGGAGAAGGAGCCGGAAGTTTCCCGTTTGGGAAAAAGGCTCTGCCGAGAAAGGACACGATGACATGTCCCGTCTCTGGGAAAGCACAGATCGCAAGCGCTGCTGTGCCTGTGAATAGGCTGCCCAGGGAAGGTGAAGTCCAGCAGGAGCTTTCAGGGCTGGCCCCTTCCTTGTGGGAGAAGGAGCCGGACGTTTCCCTTTTGGGAAAAAGGCTCTGCCGAGAAAGGACACGATGACATGTACAGTCTCTGGGAAAGCACAGGTCCCAAGCGCTGCTGTGCTTTTTAATAGGCTGCCCAGGGAAGGTGAAGACCAGCAACAGGTTTCTGTGCTAGCACCTTCATTATGGGAGAAGGAGCCGGACGTTTCCTGTTTGGGAAAAAGTTTCTGCCGAGAACGGACACGATGACATATACCGTCTCTGGGAAAGCACAGATCCCAAGCGTTGCTGTGCTTATTAATAGGCTGCCCAGGGAAGGTGAAGACCAGCAACAGCTTTCTGGGCTAGCACCTTCATTGTGGGAGAAGGAGCCGGACGTTTCCCGTTTGGGAAAAAGGTTCTGCCGAGAAAGGACACGATGACATGTCCCGTCTCTGGGAAAGCACAGATCCCAAGCGCTGCTGTGCCTGTGAATAGGGTGCCAAGGGAAGGTGAAGACCAGCAACAGCTTTCTGGGCTAGCACCTTCCTTGTGGGAGAAGGAGCCGGACGTTTCCCGTTTGGGAAAAAGGCTCTGCCGAGAAAGGACATGATGACATGTCCCGTCTCTGGGAAAGCACAGATCCCTAGTGATGTTCTGCCTCTGAATATGCTGCCAAGGGAAGGTGAAGACCAGCAACAGCTTTCAGGGCTGGCCCCTTCCTTGTGGCAGAAGGAGCCGGACGTTTCCCGTTTGGGAAAAATACTCTGCCGAGAACGGACACGATGACATGTCCCGTCTCTGGGAAAGCACAGATCCCTAGTGATGTTCTGCCTGTGAATAGGGTGCACGGGGAAGGTAAAGACCAGCAAGAGCTTTCAGGGCTGGCCCCATCCTTGTGGGAGAAGGAGCCGGACGTTTCCCGTTTTGGAAAAATACTCTGCCGAGAATGGACACGATGACATGTCCCGTCTCTGGGAAAGCACAGATCCCAAGCGTTGCTGTGCTTACTAATAGGCTGCCCAGGGAAGGTGAAGACCAGAAACAGCTCTCTGGGCTAGCACCTTCATTGTGGGAGTAGGAGCCGGACGTTTCCCGTTTCGGAAGAAAGCTCTGACGAGAAAGGACACGATGACATCTCCCGTCCCTGAGAAAGCACAGATCCGAAGCGCTGCTGTGCCTGTGAATAGGGTGCACGGGGAAGGTGAAGACCAGCAACAGCTTTCAGGGCTAGCACCTTCCTTGTGGCAGAAGGAGCCGGACGTATCCCACTTTGGAAAAAGGCTCTGCAGAGAAAGGACACGATGACATGTCCCGTCTCTGGGAAAGCACAGGTCCCAAGCGCTGCTGTGCCTGTGAATAGGGTGCACGGGGACAGTGAAGAGCAGTAACAGCTTTCAGGGCTGGCCCCTTCCTTGTGGGAGAAGGAGCCGGACATTTCCCGTTTGGGAAAAATACTCTGCCGAGAACGGACACGATGACATGTCCCGTCTCTGGGAAAGCACAGATCCCTAGTGATGTTCTGCCTGTGAATAGGGTGCACGGGGAAGGTAAAGACCAGGAAGAGCTTTCAGGGCTGGCCCCTTCCTTGTGGCAGAAGGAGCCGGACGTTTCCCGTTTGGGAAGAAAGCTCCGACGAGAAAGGACCCGATGACATCTCCCGTCCCTGAGAAAGCACAGATCCGAAGCGTTGCTGTGCCTGTGAATAGGGTGCACGGGGAAGGTGAAGACCAGCAACAGCTTTCTGGGCTAGCACCTTCCTTGTGGCAGAAGGAGCCGGACGTTTCCCGTTTGGGAAGAAAGCTCTGCCGAGAAAGGACACGATGACATCTCCCGTTCCTGAGAAAGCACAGATCCGAAGCGCTGCTGTGCCTATGAATAGGGTGCCCAGGGAAGGTAAAGACCAGCAAGAGCTTTCAGGGCTGGCACCTTACTTGTGGCAGAAGGAGCCGGACGTTTCCCATTTGGGAAAAAGGCTCTGCCGAGAAAGGACACGATGACATGTCCCATCTCTGGGAAAGCACAGATCCCTAGTGATGTTCTGCCTCTGAATATGCTGCCAAGGGAAGGTGAAGAGCAGTAACAGCTTTCAGGGCTGGCCCCTTCCTTGTGGCTGAAGGAGCCGGACATTTCCCGTTTGGGAAAAAGGCTCTGCCGAGAACGGACACGATCACATGTCCCGTCCCTGAGAAAGCACAGAATCCAAGGTCTGCGGTGCCTATGAATAGGGTGCCCAGGGAAGGTAAAGACCAGCAAGAGCTTTCAGGGCTGGCCCCTTCCTTGTGGGAGAAGGAGCCGGACATTTCCCATTTCAGTAAAAGCTCTGCCAAGAATGGACACGATGACATGTCCCGTCTCTGGGAAAGCACAGATCCCTAGTGATGTTCTGCCTGTGAATAGGGTGCACGGGGAAGGTAAAGACCAGCAAGAGCTTTCAGGGCTGGCCCCATCCTTGTGGCAGAAGGAGCCGGACGTTTCCCGTTTTGGAAAAATACTCTGCCGAGAATGGACACGATGACATGTCCCGTCTCTGGGAAAGCACAGATCCCAAGCGTTGCTGTGCTTACTAATAGGCTGCCCAGGGAAGGTGAAGACCAGAAACAGCTCTCTGGGCTAGCACCTTCATTGTGGGAGTAGGAGCCGGACGTTTCCCATTTGGGAAGAAAGCTCTGCCGAGAAAGGACACGATGACATCTCCCGTCCCTGAGAAAGCACAGATCCGAAGCGCTGCTGTGCCTGTGAATAGGGTGCACGGGGAAGGTGAAGACCAGCAACAGCTTTCAGGGCTAGCACCTTCCTTGTGGCAGAAGGAGCCGGACGTATCCCACTTTGGAAAAAGGCTCTGCAGAGAAAGGACACGATGACATGTCCCGTCTCTGGGAAAGCACAGGTCCCAAGCGCTGCTGTGCCTGTGAATAGGGTGCACGGGGACAGTGAAGAGCAGTAACAGCTTTCAGGGCTGGCCCCTTCCTTGTGGGAGAAGGAGCCGGACATTTCCCGTTTGGGAAAAATACTCTGCCGAGAACGGACACGATGACATGTCCCGTCTCTGGGAAAGCACAGATCCCTAGTGATGTTCTGCCTGTGAATAGGGTGCACGGGGAAGGTAAAGACCAGGAAGAGCTTTCAGGGCTGGCCCCTTACTTGTGGCAGAAGGAGCCGGACGTTTCCCGTTTGGGAAGAAAGCTCTGACGAGAAAGGACCCGATGACATCTCCCGTCCCTGAGAAAGCACAGATCCGAAGCGTTGCTGTGCCTGTGAATAGGGTGCACGGGGAAGGTGAAGACCAGCAACAGCTTTCTGGGCTAGCACCTTCCTTGTGGCAGAAGGAGCCGGACGTTTCCCGTTTGGGAAGAAAGCTCTGCCGAGAAAGGACACGATGACATCTCCCGTCCCTGAGAAAGCACAGATCCGAAGCGCTGCTGTGCCTATGAATAGGGTGCCCAGGGAAGGTAAAGACCAGCAAGAGCTTTCAGGGCTGGCACCTTACTTGTGGCAGAAGGAGCCGGACGTTTCCCATTTGGGAAAAAGGCTCTGCCGAGAAAGGACACGATGACATGTCCCATCTCTGGGAAAGCACAGATCCCTAGTGATGTTCTGCCTCTGAATATGCTGCCAAGGGAAGGTGAAGAGCAGTAACAGCTTTCAGGGCTGGCCCCTTCCTTGTGGCTGAAGGAGCCGGACGTTTCCCGTTTGGGAAAAAGGCTCTGCCGAGAACGGACACGATCACATGTCCCGTCCCTGAGAAAGCACAGAATCCAAGGTCTGCGGTGCCTATGAATAGGGTGCCCAGGGAAGGTAAAGACCAGCAAGAGCTTTCAGGGCTGGCCCCTTCCTTGTGGGAGAAGGAGCCGGATGTTTCCCATTTCAGTAAAAGCTCTGCCAAGAATGGACACGATGACATGTCCCGTCTCTGGGAAAGCACAGATCCCTAGTGATGTTCTGCCTGTGAATAGGGTGCACGGGGAAGGTAAAGACCAGCAAGAGCTTTCAGGGCTGGCCCCATCCTTGTGGCAGAAGGAGCCGGACGTTTCCCGTTTTGGAAAAATACTCTGCCGAGAATGGACACGATGACATGTCCCGTCTCTGGGAAAGCACAGATCCCAAGCGTTGCTGTGCTTACTAATAGGCTGCCCAGGGAAGGTGAAGACCAGAAACAGCTCTCTGGGCTAGCACCTTCATTGTGGGAGTAGGAGCCGGACGTTTCCCATTTGGGAAGAAAGCTCTGCCGAGAAAGGACACGATGACATCTCCCATCCCTGAGAAAGCACAGATCCGAAGCGCTGCTGTGCCTGTGAATAGGGTGCACGGGGAAGGTGAAGACCAGCAACAGCTTTCAGGGCTAGCACCTTCCTTGTGGCAGAAGGAGCCGGACGTATCCCATTTTGGAAAAAGGCTCTGCCGAGAAAGGACACGGTGACATGTCCCATCTCTGGGAAAGCACAGATCCCTAGTGATGTTCTGCCTCTGAATATGCTGCCAAGGGAAGGTGAAGACCAGTAACAGCTTTCAGGGCTGGCCCCTTCCTTGTGGCAGAAGGAGCCGGACGTTTCCCATTTGGGAAAAAGGCTCTGCCGAGAACGGACACGATCACATGTACCGTTTCTGGGAAAGCACAGGTCGCAAGCGCTGCTGTGCCTATGAATAGGGTGCATGGGGAAGGTGAAGACCAGCAACAGCTTTCAGGGCTAGCACCTTCCTTGTGGCAGAAGGAGCCGGACGTATCCCATTTTGGAAAAAGGCTCTGCCGAGAAAGGACACGATGACATGTCCCATCTCTGGGAAAGCACAGATCCCTAGCGTTTCTGTGCTTATTAATAGGCTGCCCAGGGAAGGTGAAGACCAGCAGCAGCTTTCAGGGCTGGCCCCTTCCTTGTGGCAGAAGGAGCCGGACGTTTCCCGTTTCGGAAGAAAGCTCTGACGAGAAAGGACACGATGACATCTCCCGTCCCTGAGAAAGCACAGATCCCAAGCGCTGCTGTGCCTGTGAATAGGGTGCACGGGGAAGGTTGAAGACCAGCAACAGCTTTCACGGCTAGCACCTTCCTTGTGGCAGAAGGAGCCGGACGTATCCCACTTTGGAAAAAGGCTCTGCCGAGAAAGGACACGATGACATGTCCCGTCTCTGGGAAAGCACAGGTCCCAAGCGCTGCTGTGCCTGTGAATAGGGTGCACGGGGACAGTGAAGAGCAGTAACAGCTTTCAGGGCTGGCCCCTTCCTTGTGGGAGAAGGAGCCGGACATTTCCCGTTTGGGAAAAATACTCTGCCGAGAACGGACACGATGACATGTCCCGTCTCTGGGAAAGCACAGATCCCTAGTGATGTTCTGCCTGTGAATAGGGTGCACGGGGAAGGTAAAGACCAGGAAGAGCTTTCAGGGCTGGCCCCTTACTTGTGGCAGAAGGAGCCGGACGTTTCCCGTTTGGGAAAAAAGCTCTGCCGAGAAAGGACACGATGACATCTCCCGTCCCTGAGAAAGCACAGATCCGAAGCGCAGCTGTGCCTGTGAATAGGGTGCACGGGGAAGGTGAAGACCAGCAACAGCTTTCAGGGCTAGCACCTTCATTGTGGGAGAAGGAGCCGGAAGTTTCCCGTTTGGGAAAAAGGCTCTGCCGAGAAAGGACACGATGACATGTCCCGTCTCTGGGAAAGCACAGATCGCAAGCGCTGCTGTGCCTGTGAATAGGCTGCCCAGGGAAGGTGAAGTCCAGCAGGAGCTTTCAGGGCTGGCCCCTTCCTTGTGGGAGAAGGAGCCGGACGTTTCCCTTTTGGGAAAAAGGCTCTGCCGAGAAAGGACACGATGACATGTACAGTCTCTGGGAAAGCACAGGTCCCAAGCGCTGCTGTGCTTTTTAATAGGCTGCCCAGGGAAGGTGAAGACCAGCAACAGGTTTCTGTGCTAGCACCTTCATTATGGGAGAAGGAGCCGGACGTTTCCTGTTTGGGAAAAAGTTTCTGCCGAGAACGGACACGATGACATATACCGTCTCTGGGAAAGCACAGATCCCAAGCGTTGCTGTGCTTATTAATAGGCTGCCCAGGGAAGGTGAAGACCAGCAACAGCTTTCTGGGCTAGCACCTTCCTTGTGGCAGAAGGAGCCGGACGTATCCCATTTTGGAAAAAGGCTCTGCCGAGAAAGGACACGATGACATGTCCCATCTCTGGGAAAGCACAGATCCCTAGCGTTTCTGTGCTTATTAATAGGCTGCCCAGGGAAGGTGAAGACCAGCAGCAGCTTTCAGGGCTGGCCCCTTCCTTGTGGCAGAAGGAGCCGGACGTTTCCCGTTTCGGAAGAAAGCTCTGACGAGAAAGGACACGATGACATCTCCCGTCCCTGAGAAAGCACAGATCCCAAGCGCTGCTGTGCCTGTGAATAGGGTGCACGGGGAAGGTGAAGACCAGCAACAGCTTTCACGGCTAGCACCTTCCTTGTGGCAGAAGGAGCCGGACGTATCCCACTTTGGAAAAAGGCTCTGCCGAGAAAGGACACGATGACATGTCCCGTCTCTGGGAAAGCACAGGTCCCAAGCGCTGCTGTGCCTGTGAATAGGGTGCACGGGGACAGTGAAGAGCAGTAACAGCTTTCAGGGCTGGCCCCTTCCTTGTGGGAGAAGGAGCCGGACATTTCCCGTTTGGGAAAAATACTCTGCCGAGAACGGACACGATGACATGTCCCGTCTCTGGGAAAGCACAGATCCCTAGTGATGTTCTGCCTGTGAATAGGGTGCACGGGGAAGGTAAAGACCAGGAAGAGCTTTCAGGGCTGGCCCCTTACTTGTGGCAGAAGGAGCCGGACGTTTCCCGTTTGGGAAAAAAGCTCTGCCGAGAAAGGACACGATGACATCTCCCGTCCCTGAGAAAGCACAGATCCGAAGCGCAGCTGTGCCTGTGAATAGGGTGCACGGGGAAGGTGAAGACCAGCAACAGCTTTCAGGGCTAGCACCTTCATTGTGGGAGAAGGAGCCGGAAGTTTCCCGTTTGGGAAAAAGGCTCTGCCGAGAAAGGACACGATGACATGTCCCGTCTCTGGGAAAGCACAGATCGCAAGCGCTGCTGTGCCTGTGAATAGGCTGCCCAGGGAAGGTGAAGTCCAGCAGGAGCTTTCAGGGCTGGCCCCTTCCTTGTGGGAGAAGGAGCCGGACGTTTCCCTTTTGGGAAAAAGGCTCTGCCGAGAAAGGACACGATGACATGTACAGTCTCTGGGAAAGCACAGGTCCCAAGCGCTGCTGTGCTTTTTAATAGGCTGCCCAGGGAAGGTGAAGACCAGCAACAGGTTTCTGTGCTAGCACCTTCATTATGGGAGAAGGAGCCGGACGTTTCCTGTTTGGGAAAAAGTTTCTGCCGAGAACGGACACGATGACATATACCGTCTCTGGGAAAGCACAGATCCCAAGCGTTGCTGTGCTTATTAATAGGCTGCCCAGGGAAGGTGAAGACCAGCAACAGCTTTCTGGGCTAGCACCTTCATTGTGGGAGAAGGAGCCGGACGTTTCCCGTTTGGGAAAAAGGTTCTGCCGAGAAAGGACACGATGACATGTCCCGTCTCTGGGAAAGCACAGATCCCAAGCGCTGCTGTGCCTGTGAATAGGGTGCCAAGGGAAGGTGAAGACCAGCAACAGCTTTCTGGGCTAGCACCTTCCTTGTGGGAGAAGGAGCCGGACGTTTCCCGTTTGGGAAAAAGGCTCTGCCGAGAAAGGACATGATGACATGTCCCGTCTCTGGGAAAGCACAGATCCCTAGTGATGTTCTGCCTCTGAATATGCTGCCAAGGGAAGGTGAAGACCAGCAACAGCTTTCAGGGCTGGCCCCTTCCTTGTGGCAGAAGGAGCCGGACGTTTCCCGTTTGGGAAAAATACTCTGCCGAGAACGGACACGATGACATGTCCCGTCTCTGGGAAAGCACAGATCCCTAGTGATGTTCTGCCTGTGAATAGGGTGCACGGGGAAGGTAAAGACCAGCAAGAGCTTTCAGGGCTGGCCCCATCCTTGTGGGAGAAGGAGCCGGACGTTTCCCGTTTTGGAAAAATACTCTGCCGAGAATGGACACGATGACATGTCCCGTCTCTGGGAAAGCACAGATCCCAAGCGTTGCTGTGCTTACTAATAGGCTGCCCAGGGAAGGTGAAGACCAGAAACAGCTCTCTGGGCTAGCACCTTCATTGTGGGAGTAGGAGCCGGACGTTTCCCGTTTCGGAAGAAAGCTCTGACGAGAAAGGACACGATGACATCTCCCGTCCCTGAGAAAGCACAGATCCGAAGCGCTGCTGTGCCTGTGAATAGGGTGCACGGGGAAGGTGAAGACCAGCAACAGCTTTCTGGGCTAGCACCTTCATTGTGGGAGAAGGAGCCGGAAGTTTCCCGTTTGGGAAAAAGGCTCTGCCGAGAAAGGACACGATCACATGTCCCGTCCCTGAGAAAGCACAGAATCCAAGGTCTGCGGTGCCTATGAATAGGGTGCCCAGGGAAGGTAAAGACCAGCAAGAGCTTTCAGGGCTGGCCCCTTCCTTGTGGGAGAAGGAGCCGGACCTTTCCCATTTCGGTAAAAGCTCTGCCAAGAATGGACACGATGACATGTCCCGTCTCTGGGAAAGCACAGATCCCAAGCTTTGTTGTGCTTATTAATAGGCTGCCCAGGGAAGGTGAAGACCAGCAACAGGTTTCTGGGCTGGCCCCTTCCTTGTGGCAGAAGGAGCCGGACGTTTCCCATTTCGGAAAAATACTCTGCCGAGAACGGACACGATGACATGTCCTGTCTCTGGGAAAGCATAGATCGCAAGCGCTGCTGTGCCTGTGAATAGGCTGCCCAGGGAAGGTGAAGTCCAGCAGGATCTTTCAGGGCTGGCCCCTTCCTTGTGGGAGAAGGAGCCGGACGTTTCCCGTTTGGGAAAAAGGCTCTGCCGAGAACGGACACGATCACATGTCCCGTCTCTGGGAAAGCACAGATCCCAAGCGCTGCTGTGCCTGTGAATAGGGTGCCCAGGGAAGGTGAAGACCAGCAACAGCTTTCTGGGCTAGCACCTTCATTGTGGGAGAAGGAGCCGGACGTTTCCCGTTTGGGAAAAAGGCTCTGCCGAAAAAGGACACGATGACATGTCCCGTCACTGGGAAAGCACAGGTCCCAAGCGCTGCTGTGCCTGTGAATAGGGTGCCCAGGGAAGGTGAAGACCAGCAACAGCTTTCTGGGCTAGCACCTTCATTGTGGGAGAAGGAGCCGGACGTTTCCCATTTTGGAAAAAGGCTCTGCCGAGAAAGGACACGATGACATGTACTGTCTCTGGGAAAGCACAGAATCCCAAGCGTTGCTGTTCTTCTTAATAGGTTGCCCAGGGAAGGTGAAGACCAGAAACAGCTCTCTGGGCTAGCACCTTCGTTGTGGGAGAATGAGCCGGACGTTTCCCGTTTGGGAAAAAGGCTCTGCCGAGAAAGGACATGATGACCTGTCCCGTCTCTGGGAAAGCACAGATCCGAAGCGCTGCTGTGCCTGTGAATAGGGTGCACGGGGAAGGTGAAGACCAGCAACAGCTTTCAGGTCTGGCCCCTTCCTTGTGGGAGAAGGAGCGGGACGTTTCCCGTTTGGGAAAAAGGCTCTGCCGAGAAAAGACACGATCACATGTCCCGTCTCTGGGAAAGCACAGATCTCTAGCGTTTCTGTGCTTATTAATAGGCTGCCCAGGGAAGGTGAAGACCAGCAGCAGCTTTCAGGGCTGGCCCCTTCCTTGTGGGAGAAGGAGCCAGACGTTTCCCTTTTCGGAAAAAGTCTCTGCCGAGAAAGGACACGATCACATGTCCCGTCCCTGAGAAAGCACAGGATCCAAGCTCTGCGGTGCCTATGAATAGGGTGCCCAGGGAAGGTAAAGACCAGCAAGAGCTTTCAGGGCTGGCCCCTTCCTTGTGGGAGAAGGAGCCGGACGTTTCCCGTTTGGGAAAAAAGCTCTGCCGAGAAAGGACACGATGACATCTCCCGTCCCTGAGAAAGCACAGATCCGAAGCGCAGCTGTGCCTGTGAATAGGGTGCACGGGGAAGGTGAAGACCAGCAACAGCTTTCAGGGCTAGCACCTTCATTGTGGGAGAAGGAGCCGGAAGTTTCCCGTTTGGGAAAAAGGCTCTGCCGAGAAAGGGCACGATGACATGTCCCGTCTCTGGGAAAGCACAGATCGCAAGCGCTGCTGTGCCTGTGAATAGGCTGCCCAGGGAAGGTGAAGTCCAGCAGGAGCTTTCAGGGCTGGCCCCTTCCTTGTGGGAGAAGGAGCCGGACGTTTCCCTTTTGGGAAAAAGGCTCTGCCGAGAAAGGACACGATGACATGTACAGTCTCTGGGAAAGCACAGGTCCCAAGCGCTGCTGTGCTTTTTAATAGGCTGCCCAGGGAAGGTGAAGACCAGCAACAGGTTTCTGTGCTAGCACCTTCATTATGGGAGAAGGAGCCGGACGTTTCCTGTTTGGGAAAAAGTTTCTGCCGAGAACGGACACGATGACATGTCCCGTCTCTGGGAAAGCACAGGTCCCAAGCGCTGCTGTGCCTGTGAATAGGCTGCCCAGGGAAGGTGAAGACCAGCAACAGCTTTCTGGGCTAGCACCTTCATTGTGGGAGAAGGAGCCGGACGTTTCCCGTTTGGGAAAAAGGTTCTGCCGAGAAAGGACACGATGACATGTCCCGTCTCTGGGAAAGCACAGATCCCAAGCGCTGCTGTGCCTGTGAATAGGGTGCCAAGGGAAGGTGAAGACCAGCAACAGCTTTCTGGGCTAGCACCTTCCTTGTGGGAGAAGGAGCCGGACGTTTCCCGTTTGGGAAAAAGGCTCTGCCGAGAAAGGACATGATGACATGTCCCGTCTCTGGGAAAGCACAGATCCCTAGTGATGTTCTGCCTCTGAATATGCTGCCAAGGGAAGGTGAAGACCAGCAACAGCTTTCAGGGCTGGCCCCTTCCTTGTGGCAGAAGGAGCCGGACATTTCCCGTTTGGGAAAAATACTCTGCCGAGAACGGACACGATGACATGTCCCGTCTCTGGGAAAGCACAGATCCCTAGTGATGTTCTGCCTGTGAATAGGGTGCACGGGGAAGGTAAAGACCAGCAAGAGCTTTCAGGGCTGGCCCCATCCTTGTGGGAGAAGGAGCCGGACGTTTCCCGTTTTGGAAAAATACTCTGCCGAGAATGGACACGATGACATGTCCCGTCTCTGGGAAAGCACAGATCCCAAGCGTTGCTGTGCTTACTAATAGGCTGCCCAGGGAAGGTGAAGACCAGAAACAGCTCTCTGGGCTAGCACCTTCATTGTGGGAGTAGGAGCCGGACGTTTCCCGTTTCGGAAGAAAGCTCTGACGAGAAAGGACACGATGACATCTCCCGTCCCTGAGAAAGCACAGATCCGAAGCGCTGCTGTGCCTGTGAATAGGGTGCACGGGGAAGGTGAAGACCAGCAACAGCTTTCAGGGCTAGCACCTTCCTTGTGGCAGAAGGAGCCGGACGTATCCCACTTTGGAAAAAGGCTCTGCAGAGAAAGGACACGATGACATGTCCCGTCTCTGGGAAAGCACAGGTCCCAAGCGCTGCTGTGCCTGTGAATAGGGTGCACGGGGACAGTGAAGAGCAGTAACAGCTTTCAGGGCTGGCCCCTTCCTTGTGGGAGAAGGAGCCGGACATTTCCCGTTTGGGAAAAATACTCTGCCGAGAACGGACACGATGACATGTCCCGTCTCTGGGAAAGCACAGATCCCTAGTGATGTTCTGCCTGTGAATAGGGTGCACGGGGAAGGTAAAGACCAGGAAGAGCTTTCAGGGCTGGCCCCTTCCTTGTGGCAGAAGGAGCCGGACGTTTCCCGTTTGGGAAGAAAGCTCCGACGAGAAAGGACCCGATGACATCTCCCGTCCCTGAGAAAGCACAGATCCGAAGCGTTGCTGTGCCTGTGAATAGGGTGCACGGGGAAGGTGAAGACCAGCAACAGCTTTCTGGGCTAGCACCTTCCTTGTGGCAGAAGGAGCCGGACGTTTCCCGTTTGGGAAGAAAGCTCTGCCGAGAAAGGACACGATGACATCTCCCGTTCCTGAGAAAGCACAGATCCGAAGCGCTGCTGTGCCTATGAATAGGGTGCCCAGGGAAGGTAAAGACCAGCAAGAGCTTTCAGGGCTGGCACCTTACTTGTGGCAGAAGGAGCCGGACGTTTCCCATTTGGGAAAAAGGCTCTGCCGAGAAAGGACACGATGACATGTCCCATCTCTGGGAAAGCACAGATCCCTAGTGATGTTCTGCCTCTGAATATGCTGCCAAGGGAAGGTGAAGAGCAGTAACAGCTTTCAGGGCTGGCCCCTTCCTTGTGGCTGAAGGAGCCGGACGTTTCCCGTTTGGGAAAAAGGCTCTGCCGAGAACGGACACGATCACATGTCCCGTCCCTGAGAAAGCACAGAATCCAAGGTCTGCGGTGCCTATGAATAGGGTGCCCAGGGAAGGTAAAGACCAGCAAGAGCTTTCAGGGCTGGCCCCTTCCTTGTGGGAGAAGGAGCCGGATGTTTCCCATTTCAGTAAAAGCTCTGCCAAGAATGGACACGATGACATGTCCCGTCTCTGGGAAAGCACAGATCCCTAGTGATGTTCTGCCTGTGAATAGGGTGCACGGGGAAGGTAAAGACCAGCAAGAGCTTTCAGGGCTGGCCCCATCCTTGTGGCAGAAGGAGCCGGACGTTTCCCGTTTTGGAAAAATACTCTGCCGAGAATGGACACGATGACATGTCCCGTCTCTGGGAAAGCACAGATCCCAAGCGTTGCTGTGCTTACTAATAGGCTGCCCAGGGAAGGTGAAGACCAGAAACAGCTCTCTGGGCTAGCACCTTCATTGTGGGAGTAGGAGCCGGACGTTTCCCATTTGGGAAGAAAGCTCTGCCGAGAAAGGACACGATGACATCTCCCGTCCCTGAGAAAGCACAGATCCGAAGCGCTGCTGTGCCTGTGAATAGGGTGCACGGGGAAGGTGAAGACCAGCAACAGCTTTCAGGGCTAGCACCTTCCTTGTGGCAGAAGGAGCCGGACGTATCCCACTTTGGAAAAAGGCTCTGCAGAGAAAGGACACGATGACATGTCCCGTCTCTGGGAAAGCACAGGTCCCAAGCGCTGCTGTGCCTGTGAATAGGGTGCACGGGGACAGTGAAGAGCAGTAACAGCTTTCAGGGCTGGCCCCTTCCTTGTGGGAGAAGGAGCCGGACATTTCCCGTTTGGGAAAAATACTCTGCCGAGAACGGACACGATGACATGTCCCGTCTCTGGGAAAGCACAGATCCCTAGTGATGTTCTGCCTGTGAATAGGGTGCACGGGGAAGGTAAAGACCAGGAAGAGCTTTCAGGGCTGGCCCCTTACTTGTGGCAGAAGGAGCCGGACGTTTCCCGTTTGGGAAGAAAGCTCTGACGAGAAAGGACCCGATGACATCTCCCGTCCCTGAGAAAGCACAGATCCGAAGCGTTGCTGTGCCTGTGAATAGGGTGCACGGGGAAGGTGAAGACCAGCAACAGCTTTCTGGGCTAGCACCTTCCTTGTGGCAGAAGGAGCCGGACGTTTCCCGTTTGGGAAGAAAGCTCTGCCGAGAAAGGACACGATGACATCTCCCGTCCCTGAGAAAGCACAGATCCGAAGCGCTGCTGTGCCTATGAATAGGGTGCCCAGGGAAGGTAAAGACCAGCAAGAGCTTTCAGGGCTGGCACCTTACTTGTGGCAGAAGGAGCCGGACGTTTCCCATTTGGGAAAAAGGCTCTGCCGAGAAAGGACACGATGACATGTCCCATCTCTGGGAAAGCACAGATCCCTAGTGATGTTCTGCCTCTGAATATGCTGCCAAGGGAAGGTGAAGAGCAGTAACAGCTTTCAGGGCTGGCCCCTTCCTTGTGGCTGAAGGAGCCGGACGTTTCCCGTTTGGGAAAAAGGCTCTGCCGAGAACGGACACGATCACATGTCCCGTCCCTGAGAAAGCACAGAATCCAAGGTCTGCGGTGCCTATGAATAGGGTGCCCAGGGAAGGTAAAGACCAGCAAGAGCTTTCAGGGCTGGCCCCTTCCTTGTGGGAGAAGGAGCCGGATGTTTCCCATTTCAGTAAAAGCTCTGCCAAGAATGGACACGATGACATGTCCCGTCTCTGGGAAAGCACAGATCCCTAGTGATGTTCTGCCTGTGAATAGGGTGCACGGGGAAGGTAAAGACCAGCAAGAGCTTTCAGGGCTGGCCCCATCCTTGTGGCAGAAGGAGCCGGACGTTTCCCGTTTTGGAAAAATACTCTGCCGAGAATGGACACGATGACATGTCCCGTCTCTGGGAAAGCACAGATCCCAAGCGTTGCTGTGATTACTAATAGGCTGCCCAGGGAAGGTGAAGACCAGAAACAGCTCTCTGGGCTAGCACCTTCATTGTGGGAGTAGGAGCCGGAAGTTTCCCATTTGGGAAGAAAGCTCTGCCGAGAAAGGACACGATGACATCTCCCATCCCTGAGAAAGCACAGATCCGAAGCGCTGCTGTGCCTGTGAATAGGGTGCACGGGGAAGGTGAAGACCAGCAACAGCTTTCTGGGCTAGCACCTTCCTTGTGGCAGAAGGAGCCGGACGTTTCCCGTTTGGGAAGAAAGCTCTGCTTAGAAAGGACACGATGACATCTCCCGTCCCTGAGAAAGCACAGATCCGAAGCGCTGCTGTGCCTATGAATAGGGTGCATGGGGAAGGTGAAGACCAGCAACAGCTTTCAGGGCTAGCACCTTCCTTGTGGCAGAAGGAGCCGGACGTTTCCCATTTTGGAAAAAGGCTCTGCCGAGAAAGGACACGATGACATTTTCCGTCTCTGGGAAAGCACAGGTCCCAAGCGTTGCTGTGCTTTTTAATAGGCTGCCCAGGGAAGGTGAAGACCAGCAAGAGCTTTCAGGGCTAGCACCTTCATTGTGGGAGTAGGAGCCGGACGTTTCCCATTTTGGAAAAAGGCTCTGCCGAGAAAGGACACGATGACATGTACCGTCTCTGGGAAAGCACAGATCCCAAGCGTTGCTGTGCTTATTAATAGGCTGCCCAGGGAAGGTGAAGACCAGCAACAGCTTTCTGGGCTAGCACCTTCATTGTGGGAGAAGGAGCCGGACGTTTCCCGTTTGGGAAAAAGGTTCTGCCGAGAAAGGACATGATGACATGTCCCGTCTCTGGGAAAGCACAGATCCCTAGTGATGTTCTGCCTCTGAATATGCTGCCAGGGAAGGTGAAGACCAAAAACAGCTTTCAGGGCTGGCCCCTTCCTTGTGGCAGAAGGAGCCGGACGTTTCCCATTTGGGAAAAAGGCTCTGCCGAGAAAGGACACGATCACATGTCCCGTCCCTGAGAAAGCACAGAATCCAAGGTCTGCGGTGCCTATGAATAGGGTGCCCAGGGAAGGTAAAGACCAGCAAGAGCTTTCAGGGCTGGCCCCTTCCTTGTGGGAGAAGGAGCCGGACCTTTCCCATTTCGGTAAAAGCTCTGCTAAGAATGGACACGATGACATGTCCCGTCTCTGGGAAAGCACAGATCCCAAGTTTTGTTGTGCTTATTAATAGGCTGCCCAGGGAAGGTGAAGACCAGCAACAGGTTTCTGGGCTGGCCCCTTCCTTGTGGGAGAAGGAGCCGGACGTTTCCCATTTCGGAAAAATACTCTGCCGAGAACGGACACGATGACATGTCCCGTCTCTGGGAAAGCATAGATCGCAAGCGCTGCTGTGCCTGTGAATAGGCTGCCCAGGGAAGGTGAAGTCCAGAAGTATCTTTCAGGGCTGGCCCCTTCCTTGTGGCAGAAGGAGCCGGACGTTTCCCGTTTGGGAAAAAGGCTCTGCCGAGAAAGGACACGATCACATGTCCCGTCTCTGGGAAAGCACAGATCCCAAGCGCTGCTGTGCCTGTGAATAGGGTGCACAGGGAAGGTGAAGACCAGCAAGAGCTTTCAGGGCTGGCCCCTTCCTTCTGGCAGAAGGAGCCGGACGTTTCACGTTTGGGAAAATGGCTCTGCCGAGGAAGGACACGATGACATGTCCCGTCTCTGGGAAAGCACAGATCCCAAGCGCTGCTGTGCTTATTAATAGGCTGCCCAGGGAAGGAGAAGACCAGCAACAGCTTTCAGGGCTGGCCCCTTCCTTGTGGGAGAAGGAGCCGGACGTTTCCCGTTTGGGAAAAAAGCTCTGCCGAGAAAGGACATGACGACATCTCCCGTCCCTGAGAAAGCACAGATCCGAAGCGCTGCTGTGCCTGTGAATAGGGTGCACAGGGAAGGTGAAGACCAGCAACAGCTTTCAGGGCTAGCACCTTCCTTGTGGCAGAAGTAGCCGGACGTTTCCCATTTTGGAAAAAGGATCTGCCGAGAAAGGACACGATGACATTTTCCGTCTCTGGGAAAGCACAGGTCCCAAGCGTTGCTGTGCTTTTTAATAGGCTGCCCAGGGAAGGTGAAGACCAGCAAGAGCTTTCAGGGCTGGCCCCTTCCTTGTGGGAGAAGGAGCCGGACGTTTCCCGTTTGGGAAAAAAGCTCTGCCGAGAAAGGACATGACGACATCTCCCGTCCCTGAGAAAGCACGGATCCGAAGCGCTGCTGTGCCTGTGAATAGGGTGCACGGGGAAGGTGAAGACCAGCAACAGCTTTCAGGGCTAGCACCTTCATTGTGGGAGAAGGAGCCAGACGTTTCCCGTTTGGGAAAAAGGCTCTGCCGAGAAAGGACACGATGACATGTCCCGTCTCTGGGAAAGCACAGATCACAAGCTTTGTTATGCTTATTAATAGGCTGCCCAGGGAAGGTGAAGACCAGCAACAGCTTTCAGGGCTGGCCCCTTCCTTGTGGCAGAAGGAGCTGGACGTTTCCCGTTTGGGAAAAAAGCTCTGCCGAGAAAGGACACGATGACATCTCCCGTCCCTGAGAAAGCACAGATCCGAAGTGCTGCTTTGCCTGTGAATAGGGTGCAAGGGAAGGTGAAGACCAGCAACTGCTTTCAGGGCTAGCACCTTCATTGTGGGAGAAGAAGCCGGACGTTTCCCATTTTGGAAAAAGGCTCTGCCGAGAAAGGACACGATGACATCTCCCGTCTCTGGGAAAGCACAGATCGGAAGCGCTGCTGTGCCTGTGAATAGGGTGCACGGGGAAGGTGAAGACCAGCAACAGCTTTCAGGTCTGGCCCCTTCCTTGTGGCAGAAGGAGCCGGACGTTTCCCGTTTTGGAAAATGGCTCTGCCGAGAACGGACACGATGACATGTCCCGTCTCTGGGAAAGCACAGGTCCCAAGCGCTGCTGTGCTTTTTAATAGGCTGCCCAGGGAAGGAGAAGACCAGCAGCAGCTTTCAGGGCTGGCCCCTTCCTTGTGGGAGAAGGAGCCGGACGTTTCCCTTTTGGGAAAATGTCTCTGCCGAGAAAGGACACGATCACATGTCCCGTCCTTGAGAAAGCACAGAATCCAAGGTCTGCGGTGCCTATGAATAGGGTGCCCAGGGAAGGTAAAGACCAGCAAGAGCTTTCAGGGCTGGCCCCTTCCTTGTGGGAGAAGGAGCCGGATGTTTCCCGTTTGGGAAGAAAGCTCTGACAAGAAAGGACCCGATGACATCTCCCGTCCCTGAGAAAGCACAGATCCGAAGCGCTGCTGTGCCTGTGAATAGGGTGCACGGGGAAGGTGAAGACCAGCAACAGCTTTCAGGGCTAGCACCTTCCTTGAGGCAGAAGGAGCCGGACGTTTCCCATTTTGGAAAAAGGCTCTGCCGAGAAAGGACACGATGACATTTTCCGTCTCTGGGAAAGCACAGGTCCCAAGCGTTGCTGTGCTTTTTAATAGGCTGCCCAGGGAAGTTGAAGACCAGCAAGAGCTTTCAGGGCTAGCACCTTCATTGTGGAAGTAGGAGCCGGACTTTTCCCGTTTGGGAAAAAGGTTCTGCTGAGACAGGACACGATGACATGTCCCGTCTCTGGGAAAGCACAGATCCCTAGTTATGTTCTGCCTCTGAATATGCTGCCAAGGGAAGGAGAAGACCAGCAGCAGCTTTCAGGTCTGGCCCCTTCCTTGTGGCAGAAGGAGCCGGACGTTTCCCATTTGGGAAAAAGGCTCTGCCGAGAAAGGACACGATCACATGTCCCGTCTCTGGGAAAGCACAGATCCCAAGCGCTGCTGTGCCTATGAATAGGGTGCCCAGGGAAGGTAAAGACCAGCAAGAGCTTTCAGGGCTGGCCCCTTCCTTGTGGGAGAAGGAGCCGGACCTTTCCCATTTCGGTACAAGCTCTGCTAAGAATGGACACGATGACATGTCCCGTCTCTGGGAAAGCACAGATCCCAAGTTTTGTTGTGCTTATTAATAGGCTGCCCAGGGAAGGTGAAGACCAGCAACAGGTTTCTGGGCTGGCCCCTTCCTTGTGGGAGAAGGAGCCGGACGTTTCCCATTTCGGAAAAATACTCTGCCGAGAACGGACACGATGACATGTCCCGTCTCTGGGAAAGCATAGATCGCAAGCGCTGCTGTGCCTGTGAATAGGCTGCCCAGGGAAGGTGAAGTCCAGAAGGATCTTTCAGGGCTGGCCCCTTCCTTGTGGCAGAAGGAGCCGGACGTTTCCCGTTTGGGAAAAAGGCTCTGCCGAGAAAGGACACGATCACATGTCCCGTCTCTGGGAAAGCACAGATCCCAAGCGCTGCTGTGCCTGTGAATAGGGTGCACAGGGAAGGTGAAGACCAGCAAGAGCTTTCAGGGCTGGCCCCTTCCTTCTGGCAGAAGGAGCCGGACGTTTCACGTTTGGGAAAATGGCTCTGCCGAGGAAGGACACGATGACATGTCCCGTCTCTGGGAAAGCACAGATCCCAAGCGCTGCTGTGCTTATTAATAGGCTGCCCAGGGAAGGAGAAGACCAGCAACAGCTTTCAGGGCTGGCCCCTTCCTTGTGGGAGAAGGAGCCGGACGTTTCCCGTTTGGGAAAAAAGCTCTGCCGAGAAAGGACATGACGACATCTCCCGTCCCTGAGAAAGCACAGATCCGAAGCGCTGCTGTGCCTGTGAATAGGGTGCACAGGGAAGGTGAAGACCAGCAACAGCTTTCAGGGCTAGCACCTTCCTTGTGGCAGAAGTAGCCGGACGTTTCCCATTTTGGAAAAAGGATCTGCCGAGAAAGGACACGATGACATTTTCCGTCTCTGGGAAAGCACAGGTCCCAAGCGTTGCTGTGCTTTTTAATAGGCTGCCCAGGGAAGGTGAAGACCAGCAAGAGCTTTCAGGGCTGGCCCCTTCCTTGTGGGAGAAGGAGCCGGACGTTTCCCGTTTGGGAAAAAAGCTCTGCCGAGAAAGGACATGACGACATCTCCCGTCCCTGAGAAAGCACGGATCCGAAGCGCTGCTGTGCCTGTGAATAGGGTGCACGGGGAAGGTGAAGACCAGCAACAGCTTTCAGGGCTAGCACCTTCATTGTGGGAGAAGGAGCCAGACGTTTCCCGTTTGGGAAAAAGGCTCTGCCGAGAAAGGACACGATGACATGTCCCGTCTCTGGGAAAGCACAGATCACAAGCTTTGTTATGCTTATTAATAGGCTGCCCAGGGAAGGTGAAGACCAGCAACAGCTTTCAGGGCTGGCCCCTTCCTTGTGGCAGAAGGAGCTGGACGTTTCCCGTTTGGGAAAAAAGCTCTGCCGAGAAAGGACACGATGACATCTCCCGTCCCTGAGAAAGCACAGATCCGAAGTGCTGCTTTGCCTGTGAATAGGGTGCAAGGGAAGGTGAAGACCAGCAACTGCTTTCAGGGCTAGCACCTTCATTGTGGGAGAAGAAGCCGGACGTTTCCCATTTTGGAAAAAGGCTCTGCCGAGAAAGGACACGATGACATCTCCCGTCTCTGGGAAAGCACAGATCGGAAGCGCTGCTGTGCCTGTGAATAGGGTGCACGGGGAAGGTGAAGACCAGCAACAGCTTTCAGGGCTGGCCCCTTCCTTGTGGCAGAAGGAGCCGGACGTTTCCCGTTTTGGAAAATGGCTCTGCCGAGAACGGACACGATGACATGTCCCGTCTCTGGGAAAGCACAGGTCCCAAGCGCTGCTGTGCTTTTTAATAGGCTGCCCAGGGAAGGAGAAGACCAGCAGCAGCTTTCAGGGCTGGCCCCTTCCTTGTGGGAGAAGGAGCCGGACGTTTCCCTTTTGGGAAAATGTCTCTGCCGAGAAAGGACACGATCACATGTCCCGTCCTTGAGAAAGCACAGAATCCAAGGTCTGCGGTGCCTATGAATAGGGTGCCCAGGGAAGGTAAAGACCAGCAAGAGCTTTCAGGGCTGGCCCCTTCCTTGTGGGAGAAGGAGCCGGATGTTTCCCGTTTGGGAAGAAAGCTCTGACAAGAAAGGACCCGATGACATCTCCCGTCCCTGAGAAAGCACAGATCCGAAGCGCTGCTGTGCCTGTGAATAGGGTGCACGGGGAAGGTGAAGACCAGCAACAGCTTTCAGGGCTAGCACCTTCCTTGAGGCAGAAGGAGCCGGACGTTTCCCATTTTGGAAAAAGGCTCTGCCGAGAAAGGACACGATGACATTTTCCGTCTCTGGGAAAGCACAGGTCCCAAGCGTTGCTGTGCTTTTTAATAGGCTGCCCAGGGAAGTTGAAGACCAGCAAGAGCTTTCAGGGCTAGCACCTTCATTGTGGGAGTAGGAGCCGGACTTTTCCCGTTTGGGAAAAAGGTTCTGCTGAGAAAGGACACGATGACATGTCCCGTCTCTGGGAAAGCACAGATCCCTAGTTATGTTCTGCCTCTGAATATGCTGCCAAGGGAAGGTGAAGACCAAAAACAGCTTTCAGGGCTGGCCCCTTCCTTGTGGCAGAAGGAGCCGGACGTTTCCCATTTGGGAAAAAGGCTCTGCCGAGAAAAGACACGATCACATGTCCCGTCTCTGGGAAAGCACAGATCCCAAGCGCTGCTGTGCTTATTAATAGGCTGTCCAGGGAAGGAGAAGACCAGCAGCAGCTTTCAGGTCTGGCCCCTTCCTTGTGGCAGAAGGAGCCGGACATTTCCCTTTTGGGAAAATGTCTCTGCCGAGAAAGGACACGATCACATGTCCCGTCCCTGAAAAAGCACAGAATCCAAGGTCTGCGGTGCCTATGAATAGGGTGCCCAGGGAAGGTAAAGACCAGCAAGAGCTTTCAGGGCTGGCCCCTTCCTTGTGGGAGAAGGAGCCGGACGTTTCCCATTTGGGAAAAAAGCTCTGCCGAGAAAGGACATGACGACATCTCCCGTCCCTGAGAAAGCACAGATCCGAAGCGCTGCTGTGCCTGTGAATAGGGTGCACGGGGAAGGTGAAGACCAGCAACAGCTTTCAGGGCTAGCACCTTCATTGTGGGAGAAGGAGCCAGACGTTTCCCATTTGGGAAAACAGCTCTGCCGAGAAAGGACACGATGACATGTCCCGTCTCTGGGAAAGCACAGGTCCCAAGCGTTGCTGTGCTTTTTAATAGGCTGCCCAGGGAAGGTGAAGACCAGCAAGAGCTTTCAGGGCTAGCACCTTCCTTGTGGGAGTAGGAGCCGGACTTTTCCCGTTTGGGAAAAAGGTTCTGCTGAGAAAGGACACGATGACATGTCCCGTCTCTGGGAAAGCACAGATCCCTAGTTATGTTCTGCCTCTGAATATGCTGCCAAGGGAAGGTGAAGACCAAAAACAGCTTTCAGGGCTGGCCCCTTCCTTGTGGCAGAAGGAGCCGGACGTTTCCCATTTGGGAAAAAGGCTCTGCCGAGAAAAGACACGATGACATGTCCCGTCTCTGGGAAAGCACAGATCCCAAGCGCTGCTGTGCTTATTAATAGGCTGCCCAGGGAAGGAGAAGACCAGCAGCAGCTTTCAGGTCTGGCCCCTTCCTTGTGGCAGAAGGAGCCGGACATTTCCCTTTTGGGAAAATGTCTCTGCCGAGAAAGGACACGATCACATGTCCCGTCCCTGAGAAAGCACAGAATCCAAGGTCTGCGGTGCCTATGAATAGGGTGCCCAGGGAAGGTAAAGACCAGCAAGAGCTTTCAGGGCTGGCCCCTTCCTTGTGGGAGAAGGAGCCGGACGTTTCCCGTTTGGGAAAAAAGCTCTGCCGAGAAAGGACATGACGACATCTCCCGTCCCTGAGAAAGCACAGATCCGAAGCGCTGCTGTGCCTGTGAATAGGGTGCACGGGGAAGGTGAAGACCAGCAACAGCTTTCAGGGCTAGCACCTTCATTGTGGGAGAAGGAGCCAGACGTTTCCCGTTTGGGAAAACAGCTCTGCCGAGAAAGGACACGATGACATGTCCCGTCTCTGGGAAAGCACAGATCCGAAGCGCTGCTGTGCCTGTGAATAGGGTGCACGGGGAAGGTGAAGACCAGCAACAGCTTTCTGGGCTAGCACCTTCCCTGTGGGAGAAGGAGCAGGACGTTTCCCATTTTGGAAAAAGGCTCAGCCGAGAAAGGACACGATGACATGTACCGTCTCTGGGAAAGCACAGATCCCAAGCGTTGCTGTGCTTATTAATAGGCTGCCCAGGGAAGGTGAAGACCAGCAACACCTTTCAGGGCTAGCACCTTCATTGTGGGAGAAGGAGCCGGACGTTTCCCGTTTGGGAAAAAGGCTCTGCCGAGAAAGGACATGATGACATGTCCCGTCTCTGGGAAAGCACAGATCCGAAGCGCTGCTGTGTCTGTGAATAGGGTGCACGGGGAAGGTGAAGAGCAGCAACAGCTTTCAGGGCTGGCCCCTTCCTTTTGGGAGAAGGAGCCGGACATTTCCCGTTTTGGAAAAAGGCTCTGCCGAGAACGGACACGATGACATGTCCCGTCTCTGGGAAAGCACAGGTCCCAAGCGCTGCTGTGCCTATGAAAAGGGTGCATGGGGAAGGTGAAGACCAGCAACAGCTTTCAGGGCTGGCCCCTTCCTTGTGGGAGAAGGAGCCGGACGTTTCCCGTTTGGGAAAAAGGCTCTGCCGAGAACGGACACGATGACATGTCCCGTCTCTGGGAAAGCACAGATCCCAAGCGCTGCTGTGCTTATTAATAGGCTGCCCAGGGAAGGAGAAGACCAGCAGCAGCTTTCAGGACTGGCCCCTTCCTTGTGGGAGAAGGAGCCGGACGTTTCCCTTTTGGGAAGAAAGCTCTGCCGAGAAAGGACACGATGACATCTCCCGTCCCTGAGAAAGCACAGATCCGAAGTGCTGCTTTGCCTGTGAATAGGGTGCAAGGGAAGGTGAAGACCAGCAAGAGCTTTTAGTGCTGGCCCCTTCCTTGTGGGAGAAGGAGCCGGACGTTTCCCGTTTCGGAAAAGGGCTCTGCCGAGAACGGACACGATCACATGTCCCGTCTCTGGGAAAGCACAGGTCCCAAGCGCTGCTGTGCCTGTGAATAGGGTGCACAGGGAAGGTGAAGACCAGCAAGAGCTTTCAGGGCTGGCCCCTTCCTTCTGGCAGAAGGAGCCGGACGTTTCCCATTTGGGAAAATGGCTCTGCCGAGGAAGGACACGATGACATGTCCCGTCTCTGGGAAAGCACAGATCCCAAGCGCTGCTGTGCTTATTAATAGGCTGCCCAGGGAAGGAGAAGACCAGCAACAGCTTTCAGGGCTGGCCCCTTCCTTGTGGGAGAAGGAGCCGGACGTTTCCCTTTTGGGAAAATGTCTCTGCCGAGAAAGGACACGATCACATGTCATGTCCCTGAGAAAGCACAGAATCCAAGGTCTGCGGTGCCTATGAATAGGGTGCCCAGGGAAGGTAAAGACCAGCAAGAGCTTTCAGGGCTGGCCCCTTCCTTGTGGCAGAAGGAGCCGGACGTTTCCCGTTTGGGAAAAAAGCTCTGCCGAGAAAGGACATGACGACATCTCCCGTCCCTGAGAAAGCACAGATCCGAAGCGCTGCTGTGCCTGTGAATAGGGTGCACGGGGAAGGTGAAGACCAGCAACAGCTTTCAGGGCTAGCACCTTCATTGTGGGAGAAGGAGCCAGACGTTTCCCATTTGGGAAAAAGGCTCTGCCGAGAAAGGACACGATGACATGTCCCGTCTCTGGGAAAGCACAGATCCCAAGCTTTGTTATGCTTATTAATAGGCTGCCCAGGGAAGGTGAAGACCAGCAACAGCTTTCTGGGCTAGCACCTTCATTGTGGGAGAAGGAGCCGGACGTTTCCCGTTGGGGAAAAAGGCTCTGCCGAGAACGGACACGATGACATGTCCCGTCTCTGGGAAAGCACAGATCCCTAGAGTTTCTGTGCTTATTAATAGGCTGCCCAGGGAAGGTGAAGACCAGCAGCAGCTTTCAGGGCTGGCCCCTTCCTTGTGGCAGAAGGAGCCGGACGTTTCCCTTTTGGGAAGAAAGCTCTGCCGAGAAAGGACACGATGACATCTCCCGTCCCTGAGAAAGCACAGATCCGAAGTGCTGCTTTGCCTGTGAATAGGGTGCACGGGAAGGTGAAGACCAGCAACAGCTTTCTGGGCTAGCACCTTCCTTGTGGGAGAAGGAGCCGGACGTTTCCCATTTTGGAAAAAGGCTCTGCCGAGAAAGGACACGATGACATTTCCCGTCTCTGGGAAAGCACAGGTCCCAAGCGTTGCTGTGCTTATTAATAGGCTGCCCAGGGAAGGTGAAGACCAGCAACTGCTTTCAGGGCTAGCACCTTCATTGTGGGAGAAGAAGCCGGACGTTTCCCATTTTGGAAAAAGGCTCTGCCGAGAAAGGACACGATGACATCTCCCGTCTCTGGGAAAGCACAGATCGGAAGCGCTGCTGTGCCTGTGAATAGGGTGCACGGGGAAGGTGAAGACCAGCAACAGCTTTCAGGGCTGGCCCCTTCCTTGTGGCAGAAGGAGCCGGACGTTTCCAATTTGGGAAAAAGGCTCTGCCGAGAAAGGACACGATCACATGTCCCGTCCCTGAGAAAGCACAGAATCCAAGGTCTGCGGTGCCTATGAATAGGGTGCCCAGGGAAGGTAAAGACCAGCAAGAGCTTTCAGGGCTGGCCCCTTCCTTGTGGGAGAAGGAGCCGGACCTTTCCCATTTCGGTAAAAGCTCTGCCAAGAATGGACACGATGACATGTCCCGTCCCTGGGAAAGCACAGATCCCAAGCTTTGTTGTGCTTATTAATAGGCTGCCCAGGGAAGGTGAAGACCAGCAACAGGTTTCTGGGCTGGCCCCTTCCTTGTGGGAGAAGGAGCCGGACGTTTCCCATTTCGGAAAAATACTCTGCCGAGAACGGACACGATGACATGTCCCGTCTCTGGGAAAGCATAGATCGCAAGCGCTGCTGTGCCTGTGAATAGGCTGCCCAGGGAAGGTGAAGTCCAGCAGGATCTTTCAGGGCTGGCCCCTTCCTTGTGGCAGAAGGAGCCCGACGTTTCCCGTTTGGGAAAAAGGCTCTGCCGAGAAAGGACACGATCACATGTCCCGTCTCTGGGAAAGCACAGGTCCCAAGCGCTGCTGTGCCTGTGCATAGGGTGCACAGGGAAGGTAAAGACCAGCAAGAGCTTTCAGGGCTGGCCCCTTCCTTGTGGGAGAAGGAGCCGGACGTTTCCCGTTTGGGAAAAAAGCTCTGCCGAGAAAGGACATGACGACATCTCCCGTCCCTGAGAAAGCACAGATCCGAAGCGCTGCTGTGCCTCTGAATAGGGTGCACGGGGAAGGTGAAGACCAGCAACAGCTTTCAGGGCTAGCACCTTCATTGTGGGAGAAGGAGCGAGACGTTTCCCGTTTGGGAAAAAGGCTCTGCCGAGAAAGGACACGATGACATGTCCCGTCTCTGGGAAAGCACAGATCCCAAGCTTTGTTATGCTTATTAATAGGCTGCCCAGGGAAGGTGAAGACCAGAAACAGCTTTCTGGGCTAGAACCTTCATTGTGGGAGAAGGAGCCGGACGTTTCCCGTTTGGGAAAAAAGCTCTGCCGAGAAAGGACATGACGACATCTCCCGTCCCTGAGAAAGCACAGATCTAAAGCGCTGCTGTGCCTGTGAATAGGGTGCACGGGGAAGGTGAAGACCAGCAACAGCTTTCAGGGCTAGCACCTTCATTGTGGGAGAAGGAGCCAGACGTTTCCCGTTTGGGAAAAAGGCTCTGCCGAGAAAGGACACGATGACATGTCCCGTCTCTGGGAAAGCACAGATCCCAAGCTTTGTTATGCTTATTAATAGGCTGCCCAGGGAAGGTGAAGACCAGCAACAGCTTTCTGGGCTAGCACCTTCATTGTGGGAGAAGGAGCCGGACGTTTCCCGTTTGGGAAAAAGGCTCTGCCGAGAACGGACACGATGACATCTCCCGTCTCTGGGAAAGCACAGATCCCTAGAGTTTCTGTGCTTATTAATAGGCTGCCCAGGGAAGGTGAAGACCAGCAGCAGCTTTCAGGGCTGGCCCCTTCCTTGTGGCAGAAGGAGCCGGACGTTTCCCTTTTGGGAAGAAAGCTCTGCCGAGAAAGGACACGGTGACATCTCCCGTCCCTGAGAAAGCACAGATCCGAAGTGCTGCTTTGCCTGTGAATAGGGTGCAAGGGAAGGTGAAGACCAGCAACAGCTTTCAGGGCTAGCACCTTCCTTGTGGGAGAAGGAGCCGGACGTTTCCCATTTTGGAAAAAGGCTCTGCCGAGAAAGGACACGATGACATTTCCCGTCTCTGGGAAAGCACAGGTCCCAAGCGTTGCTGTGCTTATTAATAGGCTGCCCAGGGAAGGTGAAGACCAGCAACTGCTTTCAGGGCTAGCACCTTCATTGTGGGAGAAGAAGCCGGACGTTTCCCATTTTGGAAAAAGGCTCTGCCGAGAAAGGACACGATGACATCTCCCGTCTCTGGGAAAGCACAGATCGGAAGCGCTGCTGTGCCTGTGAATAGGGTGCACGGGGAAGGTGAAGACCAGCAACAGCTTTCAGGGCTGGCCCCTTCCTTGTGGCAGAAGGAGCCGGACGTTTCCAATTTGGGAAAAAGGCTCTGCCGAGAAAGGACACGATCACATGTCCCGTCCCTGAGAAAGCACAGAATCCAAGGTCTGCGGTGCCTATGAATAGGGTGCCCAGGGAAGGTAAAGACCAGCAAGAGCTTTCAGGGCTGGCCCCTTCCTTGTGGCAGAAGGAGCCGGACCTTTCCCATTTCGGTAAAAGCTCTGCCAAGAATGGACACGATGACATGTCCCGTCTCTGGGAAAGCACAGATCCCAAGCTTTGTTGTGCTTATTAATAGGCTGCCCAGGGAAGGTGAAGACCAGCAACAGGTTTCTGGGCTGGCCGCTTCCTTGTGGGAGAAGGAGCCGGACGTTTCCCATTTCGGAAAAATACTCTGCCGAGAACGGACACGATGACATGTCCCGTCTCTGGGAAAGCATAGATCGGAAGCGCTGCTGTGCCTGTGAATAGGCTGCCCAGGGAAGGTGAAGTCCAGCAGGATCTTTCAGGGCTGGCCCCTTCCTTGTGGCAGAAGGAGCCGGACGTTTCCCATTTGGGAAAAGGCTCTGCCGAGAACGGACACGATCACATGTCCCGTCTCTGGGAAAGCACAGGTCCCAAGCGCTGCTGTGCCTGTGAATAGGGTGCACAGGGAAGGTGAAGACCAGCAAGAGCTTTCAGGGCTGGCCCCTTCCTTCTGGCAGAAGGAGCCGGACGTTTCACGTTTGGGAAAATGGCTCTGCCGAGGAAGGACACGATGACATGTCCCGTCTCTGGGAAAGCACAGATCCCAAGCGCTGCTGTGCTTATTAATAGGCTGCCCAGGGAAGGAGAAGACCAGCAACAGCTTTCAGGGCTGGCCCCTTCCTTGTGGCAGAAGGAGCCGGACGTTTCCCTTTTGGGAAAATGTCTCTGCCGAGAAAGGACACGATCACATGTCCCGTCCCTGAGAAAGCACAGAATCCAAGGTCTCCGGTGCCTATGAATAGGGTGCCCAGGGAAGGTAAAGACCAGCAAGAGCTTTCAGGGCTGGCCCCTTCCTTGTGGGAGAAGGAGCCGGACGTTTCCCGTTTGGGAAAAAAGCTCTGCCGAGAAAGGACATGACGACATCTCCCGTCCCTGAGAAAGCACAGATCTAAAGCGCTGCTGTGCCTGTGAATAGGGTGCACGGGGAAGGTGAAGACCAGCAACAGCTTTCAGGGCTAGCACCTTCATTGTGGGAGAAGGAGCGAGACGTTTCCCGTTTGGGAAAAAGGCTCTGCCGAGAAAGGACACGATGACATGTCCCGTCTCTGGGAAAGCACAGATCCCAAGCGCTTCTGTGCCTGTGAATAGGGTGCCAAGGGAAGGTGAACACCAGCAACAGCTTTCAGGGCTAGCACCTTCATTGTGGGAGAATGAGCCGGACGTTTCCCGTTTGGGAAAAAGGTTCTGCCGAGAAAGGACATGATGACATGTCCCGTCTCTGGGAAAGCACAGATCCCTAGTGATGTTCTGCCTCTGAATCTGCTGCCAAGGGAAGGTGAAGACCAAAAACAGCTTTCAGGGCTAGCACCTTCCTTGTGGCAGAAGGAGCCGGACGTTTCCCTTTTGGGAAAAAGGCTCTGCCGAGAACGGACACGATGACATCTCCCGTCTCTGGGAAAGCACAGGTCCCAAGCGCTGCTGTGCCTATGAATAGGGTGCATGGGGAAGGTGAAGACCAGCAACTGCTTTCAGGGCTGGCCCTTTCCTTGTGGGAGAAGGAGCCGGACGTTTCCCTTTTGGGAAAAAGGCTCTGCCGAGAACGGACACGATGACATCTCCCGTCTCTGGGAAAGCACAGATCCCTAGAGTTTCTGTGCTTATTAATAGGCTGCCCAGGGAAGGTGAACACCAGCAGCAGCTTTCAGGGCTGGCCCCTTCCTTGTGGCAGAAGGAGCCGGACGTTTCCCTTTTGGGAAGAAAGCTCTGCCGAGAAAGGACACGATGACATCTCCCGTCCCTGAGAAAGCACAGATCCGAAGTGCTGCTTTGCCTGTGAATAGGGTGCAAAGGAAGGTGAAGACCAGCAAGAGCTTTTAGTGCTGGCCCCTTCCTTGTGGGAGAAGGAGCCGGACGTTTCCCGTTTCGGAAAAGGGCTCTGCCGAGAACGGACACGATCACATGTCCCGTCTCTGGGAAAGCACAGGTCCCAAGCGCTGCTGTGCCTGTGAATAGGGTGCACAGGGAAGGTGAAGACCAGCAAGAGCTTTCAGGGCTGGCCCCTTCCTTCTGGCAGAAGGAGCCGGACGTTTCACGTTTGGGAAAATGGCTCTGCCGAGGAAGGACACGATGACATGTCCCGTCTCTGGGAAAGCACAGATCCCAAGCGCTGCTGTGCTTATTAATAGGCTGCCCAGGGAAGGAGAAGACCAGCAACAGCTTTCAGGGCTGGCCCCTTCCTTGTGGGAGAAGGAGCCGGACGTTTCCCTTTTGGGAAAATGTCTCTGCCGAGAAAGGACACGATGACATCTCCCGTCCCTGAGAAAGCACAGATCCGAAGCGCTGCTGTGCCTGTGAATAGGGTGCACGGGGAAGGTGAAGACCAGCAACAGCTTTCAGGGCTAGCACCTTCATTGTGGGAGAAGGAGCCAGACGTTTCCCGTTTGGGAAAAAGGCTCTGCCGAGAAAGGACACGATGACATGTCCCGTCTCTGGGAAAGCACAGATCCCAAGCTTTGTTATGCTTATTAATAGGCTGCCCAGGGAAGGTGAAGACCAGCAACAGCTTTCTGGGCTAGCACCTTCATTGTGGGAGAAGGAGCCGGACGTTTCCCGTTTGGGAAAAAGGCTCTGCCGAGAACGGACACGATGACATGTCCCGTCTCTGGGAAAGCACAGATCCCTAGAGTTTCTGTGCTTATTAATAGGCTGCCCAGGGAAGGTGAAGACCAGCAGCAGCTTTCAGGGCTGGCCCCTTCCTTGTGGGAGAAGGAGCCGGACGTTTCCCTTTTGGGAAGAAAGCTCTGCCGAGAAAGGACACGATGACATCTCCCGTCCCTGAGAAAGCACAGATCCGAAGTGCTGCTTTGCCTGTGAATATGGTGCAAGGGAAGGTGAAGACCAGCAACAGCTTTCTGGGCTAGTACCTTCCTTGTGGCAGAAGGAGCCGGACGTTTCCCATTTTGGAAAAAGGCTCTGCCGAGAAAGGACACGATGACATTTCCCGTCTCTGGGAAAGCACAGGTCCCAAGCGTTGCTGTGCTTATTAATAGGCTGCCCAGGGAAGGTGAAGACCAGCAACTGCTTTCAGGGCTAGCACCTTCATTGTGGGAGAAGAAGCCGGACGTTTCCCATTTTGGAAAAAGGCTCTGCCGAGAAAGGACACGATGACATCTCCCGTCTCTGGGAAAGCACAGATCGGAAGCGCTGCTGTGCCTGTGAATAGGGTGCACGGGGAAGGTGAAGACCAGCAACAGCTTTCAGGGCTGGCCCCTTCCTTGTGGCAGAAGGAGCCGGACGTTTCCAATTTGGGAAAAAGGCTCTGCCGAGAAAGGACACGATCACATGTCCCGTCCCTGAGAAAGCACAGAATCCAAGGTCTGCGGTGCCTATGAATAGGGTGCCCAGGGAAGGTAAAGACCAGCAAGAGCTTTCAGGGCTGGCCCCTTCCTTGTGGCAGAAGGAGCCGGACCTTTCCCATTTCGGTAAAAGCTCTGCCAAGAATGGACACGATGACATGTCCCGTCTCTGGGAAAGCACAGATCCCAAGCTTTGTTGTGCTTATTAATAGGCTGCCCAGGGAAGGTGAAGACCAGCAACAGGTTTCTGGGCTGGCCGCTTCCTTGTGGGAGAAGGAGCCGGACGTTTCCCATTTCGGAAAAATACTCTGCCGAGAACGGACACGATGACATGTCCCGTCTCTGGGAAAGCATAGATCGCAAGCGCTGCTGTACCTGTGAATAGGCTGCCCAGGGAAGGTGAAGTCCAGCAGGATCTTTCAGGGCTGGCCCCTTCCTTGTGGCAGAAGGAGCCGGACGTTTCCCATTTGGGAAAAAGGCTCTGCCGAGAACGGACACGATCACATGTCCCGTCTCTGGGAAAGCACAGGTCCCAAGCGCTGCTGTGCCTGTGAATAGGGTGCACGGGGAAGGTGAAGACCAGCAAGAGCTTTCAGGGCTGGCCCCTTCCTTCTGGCAGAAGGAGCCGGACGTTTCACGTTTGGGAAAATGGCTCTGCCGAGGAAGGACACGATGACATGTCCCGTCTCTGGGAAAGCACAGATCCCAAGCGCTGCTGTGCTTATTAATAGGCTGCCCAGGGAAGGAGAAGACCAGCAAGAGCTTTCAGGGCTGGCCCCTTCCTTGTGGGAGAAGGAGCCGGACGTTTCCCTTTTGGGAAAATGTCTCTGCCGAGAAAGGACACGATCACATGTCCCGTCCCTGAGAAAGCACAGAATCCAAGGTCTGCGGTGCCTATGAATAGGGTGCCCAGGGAAGGTAAAGACCAGCAAGAGCTTTCAGGGCTGGCCCCTTCCTTGTGGGAGAAGGAGCCGGACGTTTCCCGTTTGGGAAAAAAGCTCTGCCGAGAAAGGACATGACGACATCTCCCGTCCCTGAGAAAGCACAGATCTGAAGCGCTGCTGTGCCTGTGAATAGGGTGCACGGGGAAGGTGAAGACCAGCAACAGCTTTCAGGGCTAGCACCTTCCTTGTGGCAGAAGGAGCCGGACGTTTCCCATTTTGGAAAAAGGCTCTGCCGAGAAAGGACACGATGACATTTTCCGTCTCTGGGAAAGCACAGGTCCCAAGCGTTGCTGTGCTTTTTAATAGGCTGCCCAGGGAAGGTGAAGACCAGCAAGAGCTTTCAGGGCTAGCACCTTCATTGTGGGAGTAGGAGCCGGACGTTTCCCATTTTGGAAAAAGGCTCTGCCGAGAAAGGACACGATGACATGTACCGTCTCTGGGAAAGCACAGATCCCAAGCGTTGCTGTTCTTATTAATAGGCTGCCCAGGGAAGGTGAAGACCAGAAACAGCTTTCTGGGCTAGCACCTTCATTGTGGGAGAAGGAGCCGGACGTTTCCCGTTTGGGAAAAAGGTTCTGCCGAGAAAGGACACGATGACATGTCCCGTCTCTGGGAAAGCACAGATCCCTAGTGATGTTCTGCCTCTGAATATGCTGCCAAGGGAAGGTGAAGACCAGCAACAGCTTTCATGTCTGGCCCCTTCCTTGTGGGAGAAGGAGCCGGACGTTTCCCGTTTGGGAAAAAGGCTCTGCCGAGAACGGACACGATGACATCTCCCGTCTCTGGGAAAGCACAGATCCCTAGAGTTTCTGTGCTTATTAATAGGCTGCCAAGGGAAGGTGAAGACCAGCAGCAGCTTTCAGGGCTGGCCCCTTCCTTGTGGCAGAAGGAGCCGGACGTTTCCCGTTTGGGAAGAAAGCTCTGCCGAGAAAGGACACGATGACATCTCCCGTCCCTGAGAAAGCACAGATCCGAAGTGCTGCTTTGCCTGTGAATAGGGTGCAAGGGAAGGTGAAGACCAGCAACAGCTTTCAGGGCTAGCACCTTCATTGTGGGAGAAGGAGCCGGACGTTTCCCGTTTGGGAAAAAAGCTCTGCCGAGAAAGGACACGATGACATCTCCCGTCTCTGGGAAAGCACAGATCGGAAGCGCTGCTGTGCCTGTGAATAGGGTGCACGGGGAAGGTGAAGACCAGCAACAGCTTTCAGGGCTGGCCCCTTCCTTGTGGGAGAAGGAGCCGGACGTTTCCCGTTTGGGAAAAAGGCTCTGCCGAGAAAGGACACGATCACATGTCCCGTCCCTGAGAAAGCACAGAATCCAAGGTCTGCGGTGCCTATGAATAGGGTGCCCAGGGAAGGTAAAGACCAGCAAGAGCTTTCAGGGCTGGCCCCTTCCTTGTGGGAGAAGGAGCCGGACGTTTCCCATTTGGGAAAAAAGCTCTGCCAAGAATGGACACGATGACATGTCCCGTCCCTGGGAAAGCACAGATCCCAAGCTTTGTTGTGCTTATTAATAGGCTGCCCAGGGAAGGTGAAGACCAGCAACAGGTTTCTGGGCTGGCCCCTTCCTTGTGGGAGAAGGAGCCGGACGTTTCCCATTTCGGAAAAATACTCTGCCGAGAACGGACACGATGACATTTCCCGTCTCTGGGAAAGCATAGATCGCAAGCGCTGCTGTGCCTGTGAATAGGCTGCCCAGGGAAGGTGAAGTCCAGCAGGATCTTTCAGGGCTGGCCCCTTCCTTGTGGCAGAAGGAGCCCGACGTTTCCCGTTTGGGAAAAAGGCTCTGCCGAAAAAGGACACGATCACATGTCCCGTCTCTGGGAAAGCACAGGTCCCAAGCGCTGCTGTGCCTGTGAATAGGGTGCACAGGGAAGGTGAAGACCGGCAAGAGCTTTCAGGGCTGGCCCCTTCCTTGTGGGAGAAGGAGCCGGACGTTTCCCGTTTGGGAAAAAAGCTCTGCCGAGAAAGGACATGACGACATCTCCCGTCCCTGAGAAAGCACAGATCCGAAGCGCTGCTGTGCCTGTGAATAGGGTGCACGGGGAAGGTGAAGACCAGCAACAGCTTTCAGGGCTAGCACCTTCATTGTGGGAGAAGGAGCCAGACGTTTCCCATTTGGGAAAAAGGCTCTGCCGAGAAAGGACACGATGACATGTCCCGTCTCTGGGAAAGCACAGATCCCAAGCTTTGTTATGCTTATTAATAGGCTGCCCAGGGAAGGTGAAGACCAGCAACAGCTTTCTGGGCTAGCACCTTCATTGTGGGAGAAGGAGCCGGACGTTTCCCGTTTGGGAAAAAGGCTCTGCCGAGAACGGACACGATGACATCTCCCGTCTCTGGGAAAGCACAGATCCCTAGAGTTTCTGTGCTTATTAATAGGCTGCCCAGGGAAGGTGAAGACCAGCAGCAGCTTTCAGGGCTGGCCCCTTCCTTGTGGCAGAAGGAGCCGGACGTTTCCCTTTTGGGAAGAAAGCTCTGCCGAGAAAGGACACGATGACATCTCCCGTGCCTGAGAAAGCACAGATCCGAAGTGCTGCTTTGCCTGTGAATAGGGTGCAAAGGAAGGTGAAGACCAGCAACAGCTTTCAGGGCTAGCACCTTCCTTGTGGCAGAAGGAGCCGGACGTTTCCCATTTTGGAAAAAGGCTCTGCCGAGAAAGGACACGATGACATTTCCCGTCTCTGGGAAAGCACAGGTCCCAAGCGTTGCTGTGCTTATTAATAGGCTGCCCAGGGAAGGTGAAGACCAGCAACAGCTTTCAGGGCTAGCACCTTCATTGTGGGAGAAGAAGCCGGACGTTTCCCATTTTGGAAAAAGGCTCTGCCGAGAAAGGACACGATGACATCTCCCGTCTCTGGGAAAGCACAGATCGGAAGCGCTGCTGTGCCTGTGAATAGGGTGCACGGGGAAGGTGAAGACCAGCAACAGCTTTCAGGGCTGGCCCCTTCCTTGTGGCAGAAGGAGCCGGACGTTTCCAATTTGGGAAAAAGGCTCTGCCGAGAAAGGACACGATCACATGTCCCGTCCCTGAGAAAGCACAGAATCCAAGGTCTGCGGTGCCTATGAATAGGGTGCCCAGGGAAGGTAAAGACCAGCAAGAGCTTTCAGGGCTGGCCCCTTCCTTGTGGCAGAAGGAGCCAGACCTTTCCCATTTCGGTAAAAGCTCTGCCAAGAATGGACACGATGACATGTCCCGTCTCTGGGAAAGCACAGATCCCAAGCTTTGTTGTGCTTATTAATAGGCTGCCCAGGGAAGGTGAAGACCAGCAACAGGTTTCTGGGCTGGCCGCTTCCTTGTGGGAGAAGGAGCCGGACGTTTCCCATTTCGGAAAAATACTCTGCCGAGAACGGACACGATGACATGTCCCGTCTCTGGGAAAGCATAGATCGCAAGCGCTGCTGTGCCTGTGAATAGGCTGCCCAGGGAAGGTGAAGTCCAGCAGGATCTTTCAGGGCTGGCCCCTTCCTTGTGGCAGAAGGAGCCGGACGTTTCCCATTTGGGAAAAAGGCTCTGCCGAGAACGGACACGATCACATGTCCCGTCTCTGGGAAAGCACAGGTCCCAAGCGCTGCTGTGCCTGTGAATAGGGTGCACAGGGAAGGTGAAGACCAGCAAGAGCTTTCAGGGCTGGCCCCTTCCTTCTGGCAGAAGGAGCCGGACGTTTCACGATTGGGAAAATGGCTCTGCCGAGGAAGGACACAATGACATGTCCCGTCTCTGGGAAAGCACAGATCCCAAGCGCTGCTGTGCTTATTAATAGGCTGCCCAGGGAAGGAGAAGACCAGCAACAGCTTTCAGGGCTGGCCCCTTCCTTGTGGGAGAAGGAGCCGGACGTTTCCCTTTTGGGAAAATGTCTCTGCCGAGAAAGGACACGATCACATGTCCCGTCCCTGAGAAAGCACAGAATCCAAGGTCTGCGGTGCCTATGAATAGGGTGCCCAGGGAAGGTAAAGACCAGCAAGAGCTTTCAGGGCTGGCCCCTTCCTTGTGGGAGAAGGAGCCGGACGTTTCCCGTTTGGGAAAAAAGCTCTGCCGAGAAAGGACATGACGACATCTCCCGTCCCTGAGAAAGCACAGATCTAAAGCGCTGCTGTGCCTGTGAATAGGGTGCACGGGGAAGGTGAAGACCAGCAACAGCTTTCAGGGCTAGCACCTTCATTGTGGGAGAAGGAGCCAGACGTTTCCCGTTTGGGAAAAAGGCTCTGCCGAGAAAGGACACGATGACATGTCCCGTCTCTGGGAAAGCACAGATCCCTAGTGATGTTCTGCCTCTGAATATGCTGCCAAGGGAAGGTGAAGACCAGCAACAGCTTTCAGGGCTAGCACCTTCATTGTGGGAGAAGAAGCCGGACGTTTCCCGTTTGGGAAAAAGGTTCTGCCGAAAAAGGACACGATGACATGTCCCGTCACTGGGAAAGCACAGGTCCCAAGCGCTGCTGTGCCTATGAATAGGGTGCATGGGGAAGGTGAAGACCAGCAACAGTTTTCAGGGCTGGCCCCTTCCTTGTGGGAGAAGGAGCCGGACGTTTCCCATTTGGGAAAAAGGCTCTGCCGAGAACGGGCACGATGACATGTCCCGTCTCTGGGAAAGCACAGATCCCAAGCGCTGCTGTGCTTATAATTAGGCTGCCCAGGGAAGGTGAAGACCAGCAACTGCTTTCAGGGCTAGCACCTTCATTGTGGGAGAAGAAGCCGGACGTTTCCCATTTTGGAAAAAGGCTCTGCCGAGAACGGACACGATGACATCTCCCGTCTCTGGGAAAGCACAGATCGGAAGCGCTGCTGTGCCTGTGAATAGGGTGCACGGGGAAGGTGAAGACCAGCAACAGCTTTCAGGGCTGGCCCCTTCCTTGTGGCAGAAGGAGCCGGACGTTTCCAATTTGGGAAAAAGGCTCTGCCGAGAAAGGACACGATCACATGTCCCGTCCCTGAGAAAGCACAGAATCCAAGGTCTGCGGTGCCTATGAATAGGGTGCCCAGGGAAGGTAAAGACCAGCAAGAGCTTTCAGGGCTGGCCCCTTCCTTGTGGCAGAAGGAGCCGGACCTTTCCCATTTCGGTAAAAGCTCTGCCAAGAATGGACACGATGACATGTCCCGTCTCTGGGAAAGCACAGATCCCAAGCTTTGTTGTGCTTATTAATAGGCTGCCCAGGGAAGGTGAAGACCAGCAACAGGTTTCTGGGCTGGCCCCTTCCTTGTGGGAGAAGGAGCCGGACGTTTCCCATTTCGGAAAAATACTCTGCCGAGAACGGACACGATGACATGTCCCGTCTCTGGGAAAGCATAGATCGCAAGCGCTGCTGTGCCTGTGAATAGGCTGCCCAGGGAAGGTGAAGTCCAGCAGGATCTTTCAGGGCTGGCCCCTTCCTTGTGGCAGAAGGAGCCGGACGTTTCCCGTTTGGGAAAAAGGCTCTGCCGAGAACGGACACGATCACATGTCCCGTCTCTGGGAAAGCACAGGTCCCAAGCGCTGCTGTGCCTGTGAATAGGGTGCACAGGGAAGGTGAAGACCAGCAAGAGCTTTCAGGGCTGGCCCCTTCCTTCTGGCAGAAGGAGCCGGACGTTTCACGTTTGGGAAAATGACTCTGCCGAGGAAGGACACGATGACATGTCCCGTCTCTGGGAAAGCACAGATCCCAAGCGCTGCTGTGCTTATTAATAGGCTGCCCAGGGAAGGAGAAGACCAGCAACAGCTTTCAGGGCTGGCCCCTTCCTTGTGGGAGAAGGAGCCGGACGTTTCCCTTTTGGGAAAATGTCTCTGCCGAGAAAGGACACGATCACATGTCCCGTCCCTGAGAAAGCACAGAATCCAAGGTCTGCGGTGCCTATGAATAGGGTGCCCAGGGAAGGTAAAGACCAGCAAGAGCTTTCAGGGCTGGCCCCTTCCTTGTGGGAGAAGGAGCCGGACGTTTCCCGTTTGGGAAAAAAGCTCTGCCGAGAAAGGACATGACGACATCTCCCGTCCCTGAGAAAGCACAGATCCGAAGCGCTGCTGTGCCTGTGAATAGGGTGCACGGGGAAGGTGAAGACCAGCAACAGCTTTCAGGGCTAGCACCTTCATTGTGGGAGAAGGAGCCAGACGTTTCCCGTTTGGGAAAAAGGCTCTGCCGAGAAAGGACACGATGACATTTCCCGTCTCTGGGAAAGCACAGATCCCAAGCTTTGTTATGCTTATTAATAGGCTGCCCAGGGAAGGTGAAGACCAGCAACAGCTTTCTGGGCTAGCACCTTCATTGTGGGAGAAGGAGCCGGACGTTTCCTGTTTGGGAAAAAGTCTCTGCCGAGAAAGGACATGATGACATCTCCCGTCTCTGGGAAAGCACAGGTCCCAAGCGCTGCTGTGCCTGTGAATAGGGTGCACGGGGAAGGTGAAGACCAGCAAGAGCTTTCAGGGCTGGCCCCTTCCCTGTGGGAGAAGGAGCCGGACGTTTCCCGTTTGGGAAAAAAGCTCTGCCGAGAAAGGACATGACGACATCTCCCGTCCCTGAGAAAGCACAGATCCGAAGCGCTGCTGTGCCTGTGAATAGGGTGCACGGGGAAGGTGAAGACCAGCAACAGCTTTCAGGGCTAGCACCTTCATTGTGGGAGAAGGAGCCGGACGTTTCCCGTTTGGGAAAAAGTCTCTGCCGAGAAAGGACATGATGACATCTCCCGTCTCTGGGAAAGCACAGGTCCCAAGCGCTGCTGTGCCTGTGAATAGGGTGCACGGGGAAGGTGAAGACCAGCAACAGCTTTCAGGGCTAGCACCTTCCTTGTGGCAGAAGGAGCCGGACGTTTCCCGTTTGGGAAAATGGCTCTGCCGAGGAAGGACACAATGACATGTCCCGTCTCTGGGAAAGCACAGATCCCTAGTGATGTTCTGCCTCTGAATATGCTGCCAAGGGAAGGTGAAGACCAGCAACAGCTTTCAGGGCTGGCCCCTTCCTTGTGGCAGAAGGAGCCGGACGTTTCCCATTTGGGAAAAAGGCTCTGCCGAGAACGGACACGATGACATGTCCCGTCTCTGGGAAAGCACAGATCCCAAGCGCTGCTGTGCTTATTAATAGGCTGCCCAGGGAAGGAGAAGACCAGCAGCAGCTTTCAGGTCTGGCCCCTTCCTTGTGGCAGAAGGAGCCGGACGTTTCCCTTTTGGGAAAATGTCTCTGCCGAGAAAGGACACGATCACATGTCCCGTCCCTGAGAAAGCACAGAATCCAAGGTCTGCGGTGCCTATGAATAGGGTGCCCAGGGAAGGTAAAGACCAGCAAGAGCTTTCAGGGCTGGCCCCTTCCTTGTGGGAGAAGGAGCCGGACGTTTCCCGTTTGGGAAAAAAGCTCTGCCGAGAAAGGACACGATGACATGTCCCGTCTCTGGGAAAGCACAGATCCCAAGCTTTGTTGTGCTTATTAATAGGCTGCCCAGGGAAGGTGAAGACCAGCAACAGCTTTCTGGGCTAGCACCTTCATTGTGGGAGAAGGAGCCAGACGTTTCCCGTTTGGGAAAATGTCTCTGCCGAGAAAGGACACGATCACATGTCCCGTCCTTGAGAAAGCACAGAATCCAAGGTCTGCGGTGCCTATGAATAGGGTGCCCAGGGAAGGTGAAGGCCAGCAAGAGCTTTCAGGGCTGGCCCCTTCCTTGTGGGAGAAGGAGCCGGACGTTTCCCGTTTGGGAAAAAAGCTCTGCCGAGAAAGGACACGATGACATCTCCCGTCCCTGAGAAAGCACAGATCCGAAGCGCTGCTGTGCCTGTGAATAGGGTGCACGGGAAGGTGAAGACCAGCAAGAGCTTTCTGGGCTAGCACCTTCCTTGTGGGAGAAGGAGCCGGACGTTTCCCGTTTGGGAAAAAGGTTCTGCCGAGAAAGGACACGATGACATGTCCCGTCTCTGGGAAAGCACAGATCCCAAGCTTTGTTATGCTTATTAATAGGCTGCCCAGGGAAGGTGAAGACCAGCAACAGCTTTCTGGGCTAGCACCTTCATTGTGGGAGAAGGAGCCGGACGTTTCCCATTTGGGAAAAAGGCTCTGCCGAGAAAGGACATGATGACATGTACCGTCTCTGGGAAAGCACAGGTCCCAAGCGCTGCTGTGCCTGTGAATAGGGTGCACGGGGAAGGTGAAGACCAGCAACAGCTTTCAGGGCTGGCCCCTTCCTTGTGGCAGAAGGAGCCGGACGTTTCCCGTTTGGGAAAATGGCTCTGCCGAGGAAGGACACAATGACATGTCCCGTCTCTGGGAAAGCACAGATCCCTAGTGATGTTCTGCCTCTGAATATGCTGCCAAGGGAAGGTGAAGACCAGCAACAGCTTTCAGGGCTGGCCCCTTCCTTGTGGCAGAAGGCGCCGGAGGTTTCCCATTTGGGAAAAAGGCTCTGCCGAGAACGGACACGATGACATGTCCCGTCTCTGGGAAAGCACAGGTCCCAAGCGCTGCTGTGCCTATGAATAGGGTGCACGGGGAAGGTGAAGACCAGCAACAGCTTTCAGGGCTGGCCCCTTCCTTGTGGGAGAAGGAGCCGGACGTTTCCCATTTGGGAAAAAGGCTCTGCCGAGAACGGACACGATGACATGTACCATCTCTGGGAAAGCACAGATCCCAAGCGTTGCTGTGCTTATTAATAGGCTGCCCAGGGAAGGTGAAGACCAGCAACAGCTTTCTGGGCTAGCACCTTCATTGTGGGAGAAGGAGCCGGACGTTTCCCGTTTGGGAAAAAGGTTCTGCCGAAAAAGGATACGATGACATGTCCCGTCTCTGGGAAAGCACAGGTCCCAAGCGCTGCTGTGCCTATGAATAGGGTGCATGGGGAAGGTGAAGACCAGCAACAGCTTTCACGGCTGGCCCCTTCCTTGTGGCAGAAGGAGCCGGACGTTTCCCATTTGGGAAAAAGGCTCTGCCGAGAACGGACACGATGACATGTCCCGTCTCTGGGAAAGCACAGATCCCAAGCGCTGCTGTGCTTATTAATAGGCTGCCCAGGGAAGGAGAAGACCAGCAGCAGCTTTCAGGTCTGGCCCCTTCCTTGTGGCAGAAGGAGCCGGACGTTTCCCTTTTGGGAAAATGTCTCTGCCGAGAAAGGACACGATCACATGTCCCGTCCCTGAGAAAGCACAGAATCCAAGGTCTGCGGTGCCTATGAATAGGGTGCCCAGGGAAGGTAAAGACCAGCAAGAGCTTTCAGGGCTGGCCCCTTCCTTGTGGGAGAAGGAGCCGGACGTTTCCCGTTTGGGAAAAAAGCTCTGCCGAGAAAGGACACGATGACATCTCCCGTCCCTGAGAAAGCACAGATCCGAAGCGCTGCTGTGCCTGTGAATAGGGTGCACGGGAAGGTGAAGACCAGCAAGAGCTTTCTGGGCTAGCACCTTCCTTGTGGGAGAAGGAGCCGGACGTTTCCCGTTTGGGAAAAAGGTTCTGCCGAGAAAGGACACGATGACATGTCCCGTCTCTGGGAAAGCATAGATCCCAAGCGCTGCTGTGCCTGTGAATAGGGTGCCTAGGGAAGCTGAAGTCCAGCAACAGCTTTCAGGGCTGGCCCCTTCCTTGTGGCAGAAGGAGCCGGACGTTTCCTGTTTGAAAAAGGCTCTACCGAGAAAGGACATGATGACATGTCCCGTCTCTGGGAAAGCACAGATCCGAAGCGCTGCTGTGCCTGTGAATAGGGTGCACGGGGAAGGTGAAGACCAGCAACAGCTTTCAGGGCTGGCCCCTTCCTTGTGGCAGAAGGAGCCGGACGTTTCCCGTTTGGGAAAATGGCTCTGCCGAGGAAGGACACAATGACATGTCCCGTCTCTGGGAAAGCACAGATCCCTAGTGATGTTCTGCCTCTGAATATGCTGCCAAGGGAAGGTGAAGACCAGCAACAGCTTTCAGGGCTGGCCCCTTCCTTGTGGCAGAAGGAGCCAGACGTTTCCCTTTTTGGAAAAAGGCTCTGCCGAGAACGGACACGATGACATGTCCCGTCTCTGGGAAAGCACAGGTCCCAGGCGCTGCTGTGCCTATGAATAGAGTGCATGGGGAAGGTGAAGACCAGCAACAGCTTTCAGGGCTGGCCCCTTCCTTGTGGGAGAAGGAGCCGGACGTTTCCCATTTGGGAAAAAGTCTCTGCCGAGAAAGGACACGATTACATGTCCCGTCCCTGAGAAAGCACAGAATCCAAGCTCTGCGGTGCCTATGAATAGGGTGCCCAGGGAAGGTAAAGACCAGCAAGAGCTTTCAGGGCTGGCCCCTTCCTTGTGGGAGAAGGAGCCGGACGTTTCCCATTTCGGAAAAAGCTCTGCCGAGAATGGACACGATGACATGTCCCGTCTCTGGGAAAGCACAGGTCCCAAGCGCCGCTGCGCCTGTGAATAGGCTGCCCAGGGAAGGTGAAGTCCAGCAGGAGCTTTCAGGTCTGGCCCCTTCCTTGTGGGAGAAGGAGCCGGACGTTTCCCGTTTGGGAAAAAAGTTCTGCCGAGAAAGGACACGATCACATGTCCCGTCTCTGGGAAAGCACAGGTCCCAAGCGCTGCTGTGCCTGTGAATAGGGTGCACGGGGAAGGTGAAGACCAGCAACAGCTTTCAGGGCTGGCCCTTTCCTTGTGGGAGAAGGAGCCGGACGTTTCCCTTTTGGGAAAAAGGCTCTGCCGAGAACGGACACGATGACATCTCCCGTCTCTGGGAAAGCACAGATCCCTAGAGTTTCTGTGCTTATTAATAGGCTGCCCAGGGAAGGTGAAGACCAGCAGCAGCTTTCAGGGCTGGCCCCTTCCTTGTGGCAGAAGGAGCCAGATGTTTCCCGTTTGGGAAAAAAGCTCTGCCGAGAAAGGACACGATGACATCTCCCGTCCCTGTGAAAGCACAGATCCGAAGTGCTGCTTTGCCTGTGAATAGGGTGCAAGGGAAGGTGAAGACCAGCAGCAGCTTTCAGGGCTGGCCCCTTCCTTGTGGCAGAAGGAGCCGGACGTTTCCCATTTTGGAAAAAGGCTCTGCCGAGAACGGACACGATGACATGTCCCGTCTCTGGGAAAGCACAGATCCCTAGTGATGTTCTGCCTGTGAATAATGTGCACGGGGAAGGTAAAGTCCAGCAAGAGCTTTTAGGGCTGGCCCCTTCCTTGTGGCAGAAGGAGCCGGACGTTTCCCGTTTTGGAAAAAGGCTCTGCCGAGAATGGACACGATGACATGTCCCGTCTCTGGGAAAGCACAGGTCCCAAGCGTTGCTGTGCTTATTAATAGGCTGCCCAGGGAAGGTGAAGACCAGCAAGAGCTTTTAGTGCTGGCCCCTTCCTTGTGGGAGAAGGAGCCGGACGTTTCCCGTTTGGGAAAAAAGCTCTGCCGAGAAAGGACACGATGACATCTCCCGTCCCTGAGAAAGCACAGATCTCTAGTAATGTTCTCCCTCTGAATATGCTGCCAAGGGAAGGTGAAGACCAGCAACAGCTTTCACGGCTGGCCCCTTCCTTGTGGCAGAAGGTGCCGGAAGTTTCCCGTTTGGGAAAAAGGGTCTGCCGAGAACGGACACGATGACATGTCCCGTCTCTGGGAAAGCACAGGTCCCAAGCGCTGCTGTGCCTATGAATAGAGTGCATGGGGAAGGTGAAGACCAGCAACAGCTTTCATGTCTGGCCCCTTCCTTGTGGGAGAAGGAGCCGGACGTTTCCCATTTGGGAAAAAGTCTCTGCCGAGAAAGGACACGATCACATGTCCCGTCTCTGGGAAAGCACAGATCGCAAGCGCCGCTGCGCCTGTGAATAGGCTTCCCAGGGAAGGTGAAGTCCAGCAGGAGCTTTCAGGTCTGGCCCCTTCCTTGTGGGAGAAGGAGCCGGACGTTTCCCGTTTGGGAAAAAGTCTCTGCCGAGAAAGGACACGATCACATGTCCCGTCCCTGAGAAAGCACAGGTCCCAAGCGCTGCTGTGCCTGTGAATAGGGTGCACGGGGAAGGTAAAGACCAGCAAGAGCTTTCAGGGCTGGCCCCTTCCTTGTGGGAGAAGGAGCCGGACGTTTCCCGTTTGGGAAAAAAGCTCTGCCGAGAATGGACACGATGACATGTACCGTCTCTGGGAAAGCACAGATCCCAAGCTTTGTTGTGCTTATTAATAGACTGCCCAGGGAAGGTGAAGGCCAGCAACAGCTTTCAGGGCTAGCACCTTCATTGTGGGAGAAGGAGCCAGACGTTTCCCGTTTGGGAAAAATACTCTGCTGAGAACGGACACGATGACATCTCCCGTCCCTGAGAAAGCACAGATCCAAAGCGGTGCTGTGCCTGTGAATAGGGTGCACGGGGAAGGTGAAGACCAGCAACAGCTTTCAGGGCTAGCACCTTCATTGTGGGAGAAGGAGCCGGACGTTTCCTGTTTTGGAAAAATACTCTGCCGAGAAAGGACACGATGACATGTCCCGTCTCTGGGAAAGCACAGATCGCAAGCGCCGCTGCGCCTGTGAATAGGCTACCCAGGGAAGGTGAAATCCAGCAGGAGCTTTCAGGTCTGGCCCATTCCTTGTGGCAGAAGGAGCCGGACGTTTCCCGTTTGGGAAAAAGTCTCTGCCGAGAAAGGACACGATGACATGTCCCGTCTCTGGGAAAGCACAGGTCCCAAGCGCTGCTGTGCCTATGAATAGGGTGCATGGGGAAGGTGAAGACCAGCAACAGCTTTCAGGGCTGGCCCCTTCCTTGTGGCAGAAGGAGCCGGACGTTTCCCATTTGGGAAAAAAGCTCTGCCGAGAAAGGACATGATGACATGTCCCGTCCCTGAGAAAGCACAGATCCGAAGCGCTGCTGTGCCTGTGAATAGGGTGCACGGTAAGGTGAAGACCAGCAAGAGCTTTCAGGGCTAGCACCTTCAGTGTGGGAGAAAGATCCGGACGTTTCCCGTTTGGGAAAAAGGCTCTGCCAAGAAAGGACACGATGACATCTCCCGTCCCTGAGAAAGCACAGATCCCAAGCTTTGTTGTCCTTATTAATAGGCTGCCCAGGGAAGGTGAAGACCAGCAACAGCTTTCAGGGCTACCACCTTCCTTGTGGCAGAAGGAGCCGGACGTTTCCCGTTTGGGAAAAAGGCTCTGCCGAGAAAGGACATGATGACATGTCCGTCTCTGGGAAAGCACAGATCCGAAGCGCTGCTGTGCCTGTGAATAGGGTGCACGGGGAAGGTGAAGACCAGCAACAGCTTTCAGGGCTGGCCCCTTCCTTGTGGCAGAAGGAGCCGGACGTTTCCCGTTTTGGAAAATGGCTCTGCCGGGAACGGACACGATGACATGTCCCGTCTCTGGGAAAGCACAGGTCCCAAGCGCTGCTGTGCCTATGAATAGGATGCATGGGGAAGGTGAAGACCAGCAACAGCTTTCAGGGCTGGCCCCTTCCTTGTGGGAGAAGGAGCCGGACGTTTCCCGTTTGGGAAAAAGTCTCTGCCGAGAAAGGACACGATCACATGTCCCATCTCTGGGAAAGCACAGGTCCCAAGCGCTGCTGTGCCTGTGAATAGGGTGCACGGGGAAGGTGAAGACCAGCAACAGCATTCTGGGCTAGCACCTTCATTGTGGGAGAAGGAGCCGGACGTTTCCCGTTTCGGAAGAAAGCTCAGGCGAGAAAGGACACGATGACATCTCCCGTCCCTGAGAAAGCACAGATCCCAAGCACTGCTGTGCCTGTGAATAGGGTGCACAGGGAAGGTGAAGAGCAGCAAGAGCTTTCAGGGCTGGCCCCTTCCTTCTGGCAGAAGGAGCCGGACGTTTCACGTTTGGGAAAAAGGCTCTGCCGAGAACGGACACGATGACATGTCCCGTCTCTGGGAAAGCACAGATCCCTAGTGATGTTCTGCCTCTGAATATGCTGCCAAGGGAAGGTGAAGACCAGCAACAGCTTTCAGGGCTGGCCCCTTCCTTGTGGGAGAAGGAGCCGGACGTTTCCCGTTTGGGAAAAATACTCTGCCGAGAACGGACACGATGACATGTCCCGTCTCTGGGAAAGCACAGGTCCCAAGCGTTGCTGTGCTTATTTATAGGCTGCCCAGGGAAGGTGAAGACCAGCAACAACTTTTAGTGCTGGCCCCTTCCTTGTGGGAGAAGGAGCCGGACGTTTCCCGTTTGGGAAAAAAGCTCTGCCGAGAAAGGACACGATGACATCTCCCGTCCCTGAGAAAGCACAGATCCGAAGCGCTGCTGTGCCTGTGAATAGGGTGCACGGGAAGGTGAAGACCAGCAACAGCTTTCAGGGCTAGCACCTTCCTTGTGGGAGAAGGAGCCGGACGTTTCCCGTTTGGAAAAAGGCTCTGCCGAGAAAGGACACGATGACATGTACCGTCTCTGGGAAAGCACAGATCCCAAGCGTTGCTGTGCTTATTAATAGGCTGCCCAGGGAAGGTGAAGACCAGCAACAGCTTTCAGGGCTAGCACCTTCATTGTGGGAGAAGGAGCCGGACGTTTCCCGTTTGGGAAAAAGCTCTGCCGAGAAAGGACACGATGACATGTCCCGTCTCTGGGAAAGCACAGATCTCTAGTGATGTTCTCCCTCTGAATATGCTGCCAAGGGAAGGTGAAGACCAGCAACAGCTTTCACGGCTGGCCCCTTCCTTGTGGCAGAAGGTGCCGGAAGTTTCCCGTTTGGGAAAAAGGGTCTGCCGAGAACGGACACGATGACATGTCCCGTCTCTGGGAAAGCACAGGTCCCAAGCGCTGCTGTGCCTATGAATAGAGTGCATGGGGAAGGTGAAGACCAGCAACAGCTTTCATGTCTGGCCCCTTCCTTGTGGGAGAAGGAGCCGGACGTTTCCCGTTTGGGAAAAAGTCTCTGCCGAGAAAGGACACGATCACATGTCCCGTCTCTGGGAAAGCACAGATCGCAAGCGCCGCTGCGCCTGTGAATAGGCTTCCCAGGGAAGGTGAAGTCCAGCAGGAGCTTTCAGGTCTGGCCCCTTCCTTGTGGGAGAAGGAGCCGGACGTTTCCCATTTGGGAAAATGTCTCTGCCGAGAAATGACACGATCACATGTCCCGTCCCTGAGAAAGCACAGGTCCCAAGCGCTGCTGTGCCTGTGAATAGGATGCACGGGGAAGGTAAAGACCAGCAAGAGCTTTCAGGGCTGGCCCCTTCCTTGTGGGAGAAGGAGCCGGACGTTTCCCATTTCGGAAAAAGCTCTGCCGAGAAAGGACATGATGACATGTCCCGTCTCTGGGAAAGCACAGATCCCAAGCTTTGTTGTGCTTATTAATAGACTGCCCAGGGAAGGTGAAGGCCAGCAACAGCTTTCAGGGCTAGCACCTTCATTGTGGGAGAAGGAGCCAGACGTTTCCCGTTTGGGAAAAATACTCTGCCGAGAACGGACACGATGACATCTCCCGTCCCTGAGAAAGTACAGATCCAAAGCGGTGCTGTGCCTGTGAATAGGGTGCACGGGGAAGGTGAAGACCAGCAACAGCTTTCAGGGCTAGCACCTTCATTGTGGGAGAAGGAGCCGGACGTTTCCTGTTTTGGAAAAATACTCTGCCGAGAAAGGACACGATGACATGTCCCGTCTCTGGGAAAGCACAGATCCCTAGTGATGTTCTGCCTCTGAATATGCTGCCAAGGGAAGGTGAAGACCAGCAACAGCTTTCAGGGCTGGCCCCTTCCTTGTGGCAGAAGGAGCCGGACGTTTCCCGTTTGGGAAAAATACTCTGCCGAGAACGGACACGATGACATGTCCCGTCTCTGGGAAAGCACAGATCGCAAGCGCCTCTGCGCCTGTGAATAGGCTGCCCAGGGAAGGTGAAGTCCAGCAGGAGCTTTCAGGTCTGGCCCCTTCCTTGTGGCAGAAGGAGCCGGACGTTTCCCGTTTGGGAAAAAGTCTCTGCCGAGAAAGGACACGATCACATGTCCCGTCTCTGGGAAAGCACAGGTCCCAAGCGCTGCTGTGCCTATGAATAGGGTGCATGGGGAAGGTGAAGACCAGCAACAGCTTTCAGGGCTGGCCCCTTCCTTCTGCCAGAAGGAGCCGGACGTTTCACGTTTGGGAAAATGGCTCTGCCAAGGAAGGACACGATGACATGTCCCGTCTCTGGGAAAGCACAGATCCCTAGTGATGTTCTGCCTCTGAATATGCTGCCAAGGGAAGGTGAAGACCAGCAACAGCTTTCAGGGCTGGCCCCTTCCTTGTGGGAGAAGGAGCCGGACGTTTCCCATTTGGGAAAAAGGCTCTGCAGAGAACGGACACGATCACATGTCCCGTCTCTGGGAAAGCACAGAATCCAAGGTCTGCGGTGCCTATGAATAGGGTGCCCAGGGAAGGTAAAGACCAGCAAGAGCTTTCAGGGCTGGCCCCTTCCTTGTGGGAGAAGGAGCCGGACGTTTCCCGTTTGGGAAAAAAGCTCTGCCGAGAAAGGACACGATGACATCTCCCGTCCCTGAGAAAGCACAGAGCTCTAGTGATGTTCTCCCTCTGAATATGCTGCCAAGGGAAGGTGAAGACCAGCAACAGCTTTCAGGGCTAGCACCTTCAGTGTGGGAGAAAGATCCGGACGTTTCCCGTTTGGGAAAAAGGCTCTGCCGAGAAAGGACACGATGACATCTCCCGTCCCTGAGAAAGCACAGATCCCAAGCTTTGTTGTGCTTATTAATAGGCTGCCCAGGGAAGGTAAAGACCAGCAACAGCTTTCTGGGCTAGCACCTTCCCTGTGGGAGAAGGAGCCGGACGTTTCCCATTTTGGAAAAAGGCTCAGCCGAGAAAGGACACGATGACATGTACCGTCTCTGGGAAAGCACAGATCCGAAGCGCTGCTGTTCCTGTGAATAGGGTGCACGGGGAAGGTGAAGACCAGCAACAGCTTTCAGGGCTGGCCCCTTCCTTGTGGCAGAAGGAGCCGGACTTTTCCCTTTGGGGAAAATGTCTCTGCCGAGGAAGGACACAATGACATGTCCCGTCTCTGGGAAAGCACAGATCCCTAGTGATGTTCTGCCTGTGAATATGCTGCCAAGGGAAGGTGAAGACCAGCAGCAGCTTTCAGGGCTGGCCCCTTCCTTGTGGCAGAAGGAGCCGGACGTTTCCCTTTTGGGAAGAAAGCTCTGCCGAGAAAGGACACGATGACATCTCCCGTCCCTGTGAAAGCACAGATCCGAAGTGCTGCTTTGCCTGTGAATAGGGTGCACGGGGAAGGTGAAGACCAGCAACAGCTTTCAGGGCTGGCCCCTTCCTTGTGGCAGAAGGAGCCGGACGTTTCCCGTTTTGGAAAATGGCTCTGCCGAGAAAGGACACGATGACATGTCCCGTCTCTGGGAAAGCACAGGTCCCAAGCGCTGCTGTGCCTATGAATAGGGTGCATGGGGAAGGTGAAGACCAGCAACAGCTTTCAGGGCTGGCCCCTTCCTTGTGGCAGAAGGAGCCGGACGTTTCCCATTTGGGAAAAAAGCTCTGCCGAGAAAGGACATGATGACATGTCCCGTCCCTGAGAAAGCACAGATCCGAAGCGCTGCTGTGCCTGTGAATAGGGTGCACGGTAAGGTGAAGACCAGCAAGAGCTTTCAGGGCTAGCACCTTCAGTGTGGGAGAAAGATCCGGATGTTTCCCGTTTGGGAAAAAGGCTCTGCCAAGAAAGGACACGATGACATCTCCCGTCCCTGAGAAAGCACAGATCCCAAGCTTTGTTGTGCTTATTAATAGGCTGCCCAGGGAAGGTGAAGACCAGCAACACCTTTCAGGGCTAGCACCTTCCTTGTGGCAGAAGGAGCCGGACGTTTCCCGTTTGGGAAAAAGGCTCTGCCGAGAAAGGACATGATGACATGTCCGTCTCTGGGAAAGCACATATCCGAAGCGCTGCTGTGCCTGTGAATAGGGTGCACGGGGAAGGTGAAGACCAGCAACAGCTTTCAGGGCTGGCCCCTTCCTTGTGGCAGAAGGAGCCGGACGTTTCCCGTTTTGGAAAATGGCTCTGCCGAGAACGGACACGATGACATGTCCCGTCTCTGGGAAAGCACAGGTCCCAAGCGCTGCTGTGCCTATGAATAGGGTGCATGGGGAAGGTGAAGACCAGCAACAGCTTTCAGGGCTGGCCCCTTCCTTGTGGGAGAAGGAGCCGGACGTTTCCCATTTGGGAAAAAGTCTCTGCCGAGAAAGGACACGATCACATGTCCCATCTCTGGGAAAGCACAGGTCCCAAGCGCTGCTGTGCCTGTGAATAGGGTGCACGGGGAAGGTGAAGACCAGCAACAGCATTCTGGGCTAGCACCTTCATTGTGGGAGAAGGAGCCGGACGTTTCCCGTTTGGGAAGAAAGCTCAGGCGAGAAAGGACACGATGACATCTCCCGTCCCTGAGAAAGCACAGATCCCAAGCGCTGCTGTGCCTGTGAATAGGGTGCACAGGGAAGGTGAAGAGCAGCAAGAGCTTTCAGGGCTGGCCCCTTCCTTCTGGCAGAAGGAGCCGGACGTTTCACGTTTGGGAAAAAGGCTCTGCCGAGAACGGACACGATGACATGTCCCGTCTCTGGGAAAGCACAGATCCCTAGTGATGTTCTGCCTCTGAATATGCTGCCAAGGGAAGGTGAAGACCAGCAACAGCTTTCAGGGCTGGCCCCTTCCTTGTGGGAGAAGGAGCCGGACGTTTCCCGTTTGGGAAAAATACTCTGCCGAGAACGGACACGATGACATGTCCCGTCTCTGGGAAAGCACAGGTCCCAAGCGTTGCTGTGCTTATTTATAGGCTGCCCAGGGAAGGTGAAGACCAGCAACAACTTTTAGTGCTGGCCCCTTCCTTGTGGGAGAAGGAGCCGGACGTTTCCCGTTTGGGAAAAAAGCTCTGCCGAGAAAGGACACGATGACATCTCCCGTCCCTGAGAAAGCACAGATCCGAAGCGCTGCTGTGCCTGTGAATAGGGTGCACGGGAAGGTGAAGACCAGCAACAGCTTTCAGGGCTAGCACCTTCAGTGTGGGAGAAGGAGCCGGACGTTTCCCGTTTGGAAAAAGGCTCTGCCGAGAAAGGACACGATGACATGTACCGTCTCTGGGAAAGCACAGATCCCAAGCGTTGCTGTGCTTATTAATAGGCTGCCCAGGGAAGGTGAAGACCAGCAACAGCTTTCAGGGCTAGCACCTTCATTGTGGGAGAATGAGCCGGACGTTTCCCGTTTGGGAAAACGGCTCTGCCGAGAAAGGACATGATGACATGTCCCGTCTCTGGGAAAGCACAGATCTCTAGTGATGTTCTCCCTCTGAATATGCTGTCAAGGGAAGGTGAAGACCAGCAACAGCTTTCACGGCTGGCCCCTTCCTTGTGGCAGAAGGTGCCGGAAGTTTCCCGTTTGGGAAAAAGGGTCTGCCGAGAACGGACACGATGACATGTCCCGTCTCTGGGAAAGCACAGGTCCCAAGCGCTGCTGTGCCTATGAATAGAGTGCATGGGGAAGGTGAAGACCAGCAACAGCTTTCATGTCTGGCCCCTTCCTTGTGGGAGAAGGAGCCGGACGTTTCCCATTTGGGAAAAAGTCTCTGCCGAGAAAGGACACGATCACATGTCCCGTCTCTGGGAAAGCACAGATCGCAAGCGCCGCTGCGCCTGTGAATAGGCTTCCCAGGGAAGGTGAAGTCCAGCAGGAGCTTTCAGGTCTGGCCCCTTCCTTGTGGGAGAAGGAGCCGGACGTTTCCCATTTGGGAAAATGTCTCTGCCGAGAAATGACACGATCACATGTCCCGTCCCTGAGAAAGCACAGGTCCCAAGCGCTGCTGTGCCTGTGAACAGGATGCACGGGGAAGGTGAAGACCAGCAAGAGCTTTCAGGGCTGGCCCCTTCCTTGTGGGAGAAGGAGCCGGACGTTTCCCATTTCGGAAAAAGCTCTGCCGAGAAAGGACATGATGACATGTCCCGTCTCTGGGAAAGCACAGATCGCAAGCGCCGCTGCGCCTGTGAATAGGCTGCCCAGGGAAGGTGAAGTCCAGCAGGAGCTTTCAGGTCTGGCCCCTTCCTTGTGGCAGAAGGAGCCGGACGTTTCCCGTTTGGGAAAAAGTCTCTGCCGAGAAAGGACACGATCACATGTCCCGTCTCTGGGAAAGCACAGGTCCCAAGCGCTGCTGTGCCTATGAATAGGGTGCATGGGGAAGGTGAAGACCAGCAACAGCTTTCAGGGCTGGCCCCTTCCTTCTGCCAGAAGGAGCCGGACGTTTCACGTTTGGGAAAATGGCTCTGCCAAGGAAGGACACGATGACATGTCCCGTCTCTGGGAAAGCACAGATCCCTAGTGATGTTCTGCCTCTGAATATGCTGCCAAGGGAAGGTGAAGACCAGCAACAGCTTTCAGGGCTGGCCCCTTCCTTGTGGGAGAAGGAGCCGGACGTTTCCCATTTGGGAAAAAGGCTCTGCAGAGAACGGACACGATCACATGTCCCGTCTCTGGGAAAGCACAGAATCCAAGGTCTGCGGTGCCTATGAATAGGGTGCCCAGGGAAGGTAAAGACCAGCAAGAGCTTTCAGGGCTGGCCCCTTCCTTGTGGGAGAAGGAGCCGGACGTTTCCCGTTTGGGAAAAAAGCTCTGCCGAGAAAGGACACGATGACATCTCCCGTCCCTGAGAAAGCACAGAGCTCTAGTGATGTTCTCCCTCTGAATATGCTGCCAAGGGAAGGTGAAGACCAGCAACAGCTTTCAGGGCTAGCACCTTCAGTGTGGGAGAAAGATCCGGACGTTTCCCGTTTGGGAAAAAGGCTCTGCCGAGAAAGGACACGATGACATCTCCCGTCCCTGAGAAAGCACAGATCCCAAGCTTTGTTGTGCTTATTAATAGGCTGCCCAGGGAAGGTAAAGACCAGCAACAGCTTTCTGGGCTAGCACCTTCCCTGTGGGAGAAGGAGCCGGACGTTTCCCATTTTGGAAAAAGGCTCAGCCGAGAAAGGACACGATGACATGTACCGTCTCTGGGAAAGCACAGGTCCCAAGCGCTGCTGTTCCTGTGAATAGGGTGCACGGGAAGGTGAAGACCAGCAAGAGCTTTCTGGGCTAGCACCTTCCTTGTGGGAGAAGGAGCCGGACGTTTCCCGTTTGGGAAAAAGGCTCTACCGAGAAAGGACATGATGACATGTCCCGTCTCTGGGAAAGCACAGATCCGAAGCGCTGCTGTGCCTGTGAATAGGGTGCACGGGGAAGGTGAAGACCAGCAACAGCTTTCAGGGCTGGCCCCTTCCTTGTGGCAGAAGGAGCCGGACTTTTCCCTTTGGGGAAAATGTCTCTGCCGAGGAAGGACACAATGACATGTCCCGTCTCTGGGAAAGCACAGATCCCTAGTGATGTTCTGCCTCTGAATATGCTGCCAAGGGAAGGTGAAGACCAGCAGCAGCTTTCAGGGCTGGCCCCTTCCTTGTGGCAGAAGGAGCCGGACGTTTCCCTTTTGGGAAGAAAGCTCTGCCGAGAAAGGACACGATGACATCTCCCGTCCCTGTGAAAGCACAGATCCGAAGTGCTGCTTTGCCTGTGAATAGGGTGCAAGGGAAGGTGAAGACCAGCAACAGCTTTCTGGGCTAGCACCTTCCTTGTGGCAGAAGGAGCCGGACGTTTCCCATTTTGGAAAAAGGCTCTGCCGAGAAAGGACACGATGACATGTCCCGTCTCTGGGAAAGCACAGAATCCAAGGTCTGCGGTGCCTATGAATAGGGTGCCCAGGGAAGGTAAAGACCAGCAAGAGCTTTCAGGGCTGGCCCCTTCATTGTGGGAGAAGGAGCCGGACCTTTCCCATTTCGGTAAAAGCTCTGCCAAGAATGGACACGATGACATGTCCCGTCTCTGGGAAAGCACAGATCCCAAGCTTTCTTGTGCTTATTAATAGGCTGCCCAGGGAAGGTGAAGACCAGCAACAGGTTTCTGGGCTGGCCCCTTCCTTGTGGGAGAAGGAGCCGGACGTTTCCCATTTCGGAAAAATACTCTGCCGAGAACGGACACGATGACATGTCCCGTCTCTGGGAAAGCATAGATCGCAAGCGCTGCTGTGCCTGTGAATAGGCTGCCCAGGGAAGGTGAAGTCCAGCAGGATCTTTCAGGGCTGGCCCCTTCCTTGTGGGAGAAGGAGCCGGACGTTTCCCGTTTGGGAAAAAGGCTCTGCCGAGAACGGACACGATCACATGTCCCGTCTCTGGGAAAGCACAGGTCCCAAGCGCTGCTGTGCCTGTGAATAGGGTGCACAGGGAAGGTGAAGACCAGCAAGAGCTTTCAGGGCTGGCCCCTTCCTTCTGGCAGAAGGAGCCGGACGTTTCACGTTTGGGAAAATGGCTCTGCCGAGGAAGGACACGATGACATATCCCGTCTCTGGGAAAGCACAGATCCCAAGCGCTGCTGTGCTTATTAATAGGCTGCCCAGGGAAGGAGAAGATCAGTAACAGCCTTCAGGGCTGGCCCCTTCCTTGTGGGAGAAGGAGCCGGACGTTTCCCTTTTGGGAAAATGTCTCTGCCGAGAAAGGACACGATCACATGTCCCGTCCCTGAGAAAGCACAGAATCCAAGGTCTGCGGTGCCTATGAATAGGGTGCCCAGGGAAGGTAAAGACCAGCAAGAGCTTTCAGGGCTGGCCCCTTCCTTGTGGGAGAAGGAGCCGGACGTTTCCCGTTTGGGAAAGAAGCTCTGCCGAGAAAGGACATGACGACATCTCCCGTCCCTGAGAAAGCACAGATCCGAAGCGCTGCTGTGCCTGTGAATAGGGTGCACGGGGAAGGTGAAGACCAGCAACAGCTTTCAGGGCTAGCACCTTCATTGTGGGAGAAGGAGCCAGACGTTTCCCGTTTGGGAAAAAGGCTCTGCCGAGAAAGGACACGATGACATGTCCCGTCTCTGGGAAAGCACAGATCCCAAGCTTTGTTATGCTTATTAATAGGCTGCCCAGGGAAGGTGAAGACCAGCAACAGCTTTCTGGGCTAGCACCTTCATTGTGGGAGAAGGAGCCGGACGTTTCCCGTTTGGGAAAAAGGCTCTGCCGAGAAAGGACATGATGACATGTCCCGTCTCTGGGAAAGCACAGATCCCTAGTGATGTTCTGCCTCTGAATATGCTGCCAAGGGAAGGTGAAGACCAGCAACAGCTTTCAGGGCTGGCCCCTTCCTTGTGGCAGAAGGCGCCGGACGTTTCCCATTTGGGAAAAAGGCTCTGCCGAGAACGGACACGATCACATGTCCCGTCTCTGGGAAAGCACAGAATCCAAGGTCTGCGGTGCCTATGAATAGGGTGCCAAGGGAAGGTAAAGACCAGCAAGAGCTTTCAGGGCTGGCCCCTTCCTTGTCGGAGAAGGAGCCGGACGTTTCCCGTTTGGGAAAAAAGCTCTGCCGAGAAAGGACACGATGACATGTCCCGTCTCTGGGAAAGCACAGATCCCAAGCTTTGTTGTGCTTATTAATAGGCTGCCCAGGGAAGGTGAAGACCAGCAACAGCTTTCTGGGCTAGCACCTTCCCTGTGGGTGAAGTAGCCGGACGTTTCCCATTTTGGAAAAAGGCTCAGCCGAGAAAGGACACGATGACATGTCCCGTCTCTGGGAAAGCACAGGTCCCAAGCGCTGCTGTGCCTATGAATAGAGTGCATGGGGAAGGTGAAGACCAGCAACAGCTTTCATGTCTGGCCCCTTCCTTGTGGGAGAAGGAGCCGGACGTTTCCCGTTTGGGAAAAAGTCTCTGCCGAGAAAGGACACGATCACATGTCCCGTCTCTGGGAAAGCACAGATCGCAAGCGCTGCTGCGCCTGTGAATAGGCTTCCCAGGGAAGGTGAAGTCCAGCAGGAGCTTTCAGGTCTGGCCCCTTCCTTGTGGGAGAAGGAGCCGGACGTTTCCCATTTGGGAAAATGTCTCTGCCGAGAAATGACACGATCACATGTCCCGTCCCTGAGAAAGCACAGGTCCCAAGCGCTGCTGTGCCTGTGAATAGGATGCACGGGGAAGGTGAAGACCAGCAAGAGCTTTCAGGGCTGGCCCCTTCCTTGTGGGAGAAGGAGCCGGACGTTTCCCATTTCGGAAAAAGCTCTGCCGAGAAAGGACATGATGACATGTCCCGTCTCTGGGAAAGCACAGATCCCAAGCTTTGTTGTGCTTATTAATAGACTGCCCAGGGAAGGTGAAGGCCAGCAGCAGCTTTCAGGGCTAGCACCTTCATTGTGGGAGAGGGAGCCAGACGTTTCCCGTTTGGGAAAAATACTCTGCCGAGAACGGACACGATGACATCTCCCGTCCCTGAGAAAGCACAGATCCAAAGCGGTGCTGTGCCTGTGAATAGGGTGCACGGGGAAGGTGAAGACCAGCAACAGCTTTCAGGGCTAGCACCTTCCTTGTGGCAGAAGGAGCCGGATGTTTCCTGTTTTGGAAAAATACTCTGCCGAGAAAGGACACGATGACATGTCCCGTCTCTGGGAAAGCACAGATCCCTAGTGATGTTCTGCCTCTGAATATGCTGCCAAGGGAAGGTGAAGACCAGCAACAGCTTTCAGGGCTGGCCCCTTCCTTGTGGCAGAAGGAGCCGGACGTTTCCCGTTTGGGAAAAATACTCTGCCGAGAACGGACACGATGACATGTCCCGTCTCTGGGAAAGCACAGATCGCAAGCGCCGCTGCGCCTGTGAATAGGCTGCCCAGGGAAGGTGAAGTCCAGCAGGAGCTTTCAGGTCTGGCCCCTTCCTTGTGGCAGAAGGAGCCGGACGTTTCCCGTTTGGGAAAATGGCTCTGCCGAGAAAGGACACGATCACATGTCCCGTCTCTGGGAAAGCACAGGTCCCAAGCGCTGCTGTGCCTGTGAATAGGGTGCACAGGGAAGGTGAAGACCAGCAACAGCTTTCAGGGCTGGCCCCTTCCTTGTGGGAGAAGGAGCCGGATGTTTCCCTTTTGGGAAAATGTCTCTGCCGAGAAAGGACACGATCACATGTCCCGTCCCTGAGAAAGCACAGGATCCAAGGTCTGCGGTGCCTATGAATAGGGTGCCCAGGGAAGGTAAAGACCAGCAAGAGCTTTCAGGGCTGGCCCCTTCCTTGTGGGAGAAGGAGCCGGACGTTTCCCGTTTGGGAAAAAAGCTCTGCCGAGAAAGGACACGATGACATCTCCCGTCCCTGAGAAAGCACAGATCTCTAGTGATGTTCTCCCTCTGAATATGCTGCCAAGGGAAGGTGAAGACCAGCAACAGCTTTCAGGGCTAGCACCTTCAGTGTGGGAGAAAGATCCGGACGTTTCCCGTTTGGGAAAAAGGCTCTGCCGAGAAAGGACACGATGACATCTCCCGTCCCTGAGAAAGCACAGATCCCAAGCTTTGTTGTGCTTATTAATAGGCTGCCCAGGGAAGGTGAAGACCAGCAACAGCTTTCTGGGCTAGCACCTTCCCTGTGGGAGAAGGAGCCGGACGTTTCCCATTTTGGAAAAAGGCTCAGCCGAGAAAGGACACGATGACATGTACTGTCTCTGGGAAAGCACAGATCCGAAGCGCTGCTGTTCCTGTGAATAGGGTGCACGGGAAGGTGAAGACCAGCAAGAGCTTTCTGGGCTAGCACCTTCCTTGTGGGAGAAGGAGCCGGACGTTTCCCGTTTGGGAAAAAGATTCTGCCGAGAAAGGACACGATGACATGTCCCGTCTCTGGGAAAACATAGATCCCAAGCGCTGCTGTGCCTGTGAATAGGGTGCCTAGGGAAGGTGAAGTCCAGCAACAGCTTTCTGGGCTAGCACCTTCATTGTGGGAGAAGGAGCCGGACCTTTCCCGTTTTGAAAAAGGCTCTACCGAGAAAGGACATGATGACATGTCCCGTCTCTGGGAAAGCACAGATCCGAAGCGCTGATGTGCCTGTGAATAGGGTGCACGGGGAAGGTGAAGACCAGCAACAGCTTTCAGGGCTGGCCCCTTCCTTGTGGCAGAAGGAGCCGGACGTTTCCCGTTTGGGAAAATGGCTCTGCCGAGAAAGGACACAATGACATGTCCCGTCTCTGGGAAAGCACAGATCCCTAGTGATGTTCTGCCTCTGAATATGCTGCCAAGGGAAGGTGAAGACCAGCAGCAGCTTTCAGGGCTGGCCCCTTCCTTGTGGCAGAAGGAGCCGGACGTTTCCCTTTTGGGAAGAAAGCTCTGCCGAGAAAGGACACGATGACATCTCCCGTCCCTGTGAAAGCACAGATCCGAAGTGCTGCTTTGCCTGTGAATAGGGTGCAAGGGAAGGTGAAGACCAGCAACAGCTTTCTGGGCTAGCACCTTCCTTGTGGCAGAAGGAGCCGGACGTTTCCCATTTTGGAAAAAGGCTCTGCCGAGAAAGGACACGATGACATTTCCCGTCTCTGGGAAAGCACAGGTCCCAAGCGTTGCTGTGCTTATTAATAGGCTGCCCAGGGAAGGTGAAGACCAGCAACTGCTTTCAGGGCTAGCACCTTCATTGTGGGAGAAGAAGCCGGACGTTTCCCATTTTGGAAAACGGCACTGCCGAGAACGGACACGATGACATCTCCCGTCTCTGGGAAAGCACAGATCGGAAGCGCTGCTGTGCCTGTGAATAGGGTGCACGGGGAAGGTGAAGACCAGCAACAGCTTTCAGGGCTGGCCCCTTCCTTGTGGCAGAAGGAGCCGGACGTTTCCAATTTGGGAAAAAGGCTCTGCCGAAAAAGGACACGATCACATGTCCCGTCTCTGGGAAAGCACAGAATCCAAGGTCTGCGGTGCCTATGAATAGGGTGCCCAGGGAAGGTAAAGACCAGCAAGAGCTTTCAGGGCTGGCCCCTTCATTGTGGGAGAAGGAGCCGGACCTTTCCCATTTCGGTAAAAGCTCTGCCAAGAATGGACACGATGACATGTCCCGTCTCTGGGAAAGCACAGATCCCAAGCTTTCTTGTGCTTATTAATAGGCTGCCCAGGGAAGGTGAAGACCAGCAACAGGTTTCTGGGCTGGCCCCTTCCTTGTGGGAGAAGGAGCCGGACGTTTCCCGTTTGGGAAAAAGGCTCTGCCGAGAACGGACACGATCACATGTCCCGTCTCTGGGAAAGCACAGGTCCCAAGCGCTGCTGTGCCTGTGAATAGGGTGCACAGGGAAGGTGAAGACCAGCAAGAGCTTTCAGGGCTGGCCCCTTCCTTCTGGCAGAAGGAGCCGGACGTTTCACGTTTGGGAAAATGGCTCTGCCGAGGAAGCACACGATGACATGTCCCGTCTCTGGGAAAGCACAGATCCCAAGCGCTGCTGTGCTTATTAATAGGCTGCCCAGGGAAGGAGAAGATCAGTAACAGCTTTCAGGGCTGGCCCCTTCCTTGTGGGAGAAGGAGCCGGACGTTTCCCTTTTGGGAAAATATCTCTGCCGAGAAAGGACACGATCACATGTCCCGTCCCTGAGAAAGCACAGAATCCAAGGTCTGCGGTGCCTATGAATAGGGTGCCCAGGGAAGGTAAAGACCAGCAAGAGCTTTCAGGGCTGGCCCCTTCCTTGTGGGAGAAGGAGCCGGACGTTTCCCATTTGGGAAAGAAGCTCTGCCGAGAAAGGACATGACGACATCTCCCGTCCCTGAGAAAGCACAGATCCGAAGCGCTGCTGTGCCTGTGAATAGGGTGCACGGGGAAGGTGAAGACCAGCAACAGCTTTCAGGGCTAGCACCTTCATTGTGGGAGAAGGAGCCAGACGTTTCCCGTTTGGGAAAAAGGCTCTGCCGAGAAAGGACACGATGACATGTCCCGTGTCTGGGAAAGCACAGATCCCAAGCTTTGTTATGCTTATTAATAGGCTGCCCAGGGAAGGTGAAGACCAGCAACAGCTTTCTGGGCTAGCACCTTCATTGTGGGAGAAGGAGCCGGACGTTTCCCTTTTGGGAAAAAGGCTCTGCCGAGAAAGGACATGATGACATGTCCCGTCTCTGGGAAAGCACAGGTCCCAAGCGCTGCTGTGCCTGTGAATAGGGTGCACGGGGAAGGTGAAGACCAGCAACAGCTTTCAGGGCTGGCCCCTTCCTTGTGGCAGAAGGAGCCGGACGTTTCCCGTTTGGGAAAATGGCTCTGCCGAGGAAGGACACAATGACATGTCCCGTCTCTGGGAAAGCAGAGATCCCTAGTGATGTTCTGCCTCTGAATATGCTGCCAAGGGAAGGTGAAGACCAGCAACAGCTTTCAGGGCTGGCCCCTTCCTTGTGGCAGAAGGCGCCGGACGTTTCCCATATGGGAAAAAGGCTCTGCAGAGAACGGACACGATCACATGTCCCGTCTCTGGGAAAGCACAGAATCCAAGGTCTGCGGTACCTATGAATAGGGTGCCCAGGGAAGGTAAAGACCAGCAAGAGCTTTCAGGGCTGGCCCCTTCCTTGTGGGAGAAGGAGCCGGACGTTTCCCGTTTGGGAAAAAAGCTCTGCCGAAAAAGGACACGATGACATGTCCCGTCTCTGGGAAAGCACAGATCCCAAGCTTTGTTGTGCTTATTAATAGGCTGCCCAGGGAAGGTGAAGACCAGCAACAGCTTTCTGGGCTAGCACCTTCCCTGTGGGAGAAGGAGCCGGACGTTTCCCATTTTGGAAAAAGGCTCAGCCGAGAAAGGACACGATGACATGTCCCGTCTCTGGGAAAGCACAGGTCCCAAGCGCTGCTGTGCCTATGAATAGAGTGCATGGGGAAGGTGAAGACCAGCAACAGCTTTCATGTCTGGCCCCTTCCTTGTGGGAGAAGGAGCCGGACGTTTCCCATTTGGGAAAAAGTCTCTGCCGAGAAAGGACACGATCACATGTCCCGTCCCTGAGAAAGCACAGGTCCCAAGCGCTGCTGTGCCTGTGAATAGGATGCACGGGGAAGGTGAAGACCAGCAAGAGCTTTCAGGGCTGGCCCCTTCCTTGTGGGAGAAGGAGCCGGACGTTTCCCATTTCGGAAAAAGCTCTGCCGAGAAAGGACATGATGACATGTCCTGTCTCTGGGAAAGCACAGATCCCAAGCTTTGTTGTGCTTATTAATAGACTGCCCAGGGAAGGTGAAGGCCAGCAGCAGCTTTCAGGGCTAGCACCTTCATTGTGGGAGAGGGAGCCAGACGTTTCCCGTTTGGGAAAAATACTCTGCCGAGAACGGACACGATGACATCTCCCGTCCCTGAGAAAGCACAGATCCAAAGCGGTGCTGTGCCTGTGAATAGGGTGCACGGGGAAGGTGAAGACCAGCAACAGCTTTCAGGGCTAGCACCTTCATTGTGGGAGAAGGAGCCGGACGTTTCCTGTTTTGGAAAAATACTCTGCCGAGAAAGGACACGATGACATGTCCCGTCTCTGGGAAAGCACAGATCCCTAGTGATGTTCTGCCTCTGAATATGCTGCCAAGGGAAGGTGAAGACCAGCAACAGCTTTCAGGGCTGGCCCCTTCCTTGTGGGAGAAGGAGCCGGACGTTTCCCATTTGGGAAAAAGGCTCTGCAGAGAACGGACACGATCACATGTCCCGTCTCTGGGAAAGCACAGAATCCAAGGTCTGCGGTACCTATGAATAGGGTGCCCAGGGAAGGTAAAGACCAGCAAGAGCTTTCAGGGCTGGCCCCTTCCTTGTGGGAGAAGGAGCCGGACGTTTCCCGTTTGGGAAAAAAGCTCTGCCGAGAAAGGACACGATGACATCTCCCGTCCCTGAGAAAGCACAGATCTCTAGTGATGTTCTCCCTCTGAATATGCTGCCAAGGGAAGGTGAAGACCAGCAACAGCTTTCAGGGCTAGCACCTTCAGTGTGGGAGAAAGATCCGGACGTTTCCCGTTTGGGAAAAAGGCTCTGCCGAGAAAGGACACGATGACATCTCCCGTCCCTGAGAAAGCACAGATCCCAAGCTTTGTTGTGCTTATTAATAGGCTGCCCAGGGAAGGTGAAGACCAGCAGCAGCTTTCAGGGCTGGCCCCTTCCTTGTGGCAGAAGGAGCCGGACGTTTCCCTTTTGGGAAGAAAGCTCTGCCGAGAAAGGACACGATGACATCTCCCGTCCCTGTGAAAGCACAGATCCGAAGTGCTGCTTTGCCTGAGAATAGGGTGCAAGGGAAGGTGAAGACCAGCAACAGCTTTCTGGGCTAGCACCTTCCTTGTGGCAGAAGGAGCCGGACGTTTCCCATTTTGGAAAAAGGCTCTGCCGAGAAAGGACACGATGACATTTCCCGTCTCTGGGAAAGCACAGGTCCCAAGCGTTGCTGTGCTTATTAATAGGCTGCCCAGGGAAGGTGAAGACCAGCAACAGCTTTCTGGGCTAGCACCTTCCTTGTGGCAGAAGGAGCCGGACGTTTCCCATTTTGGAAAAAGGCTCAGCCGAGAACGGACACGATGACATCTCCCGTCTCTGGGAAAGCACAGATCGGAAGCGCTGCTGTGCCTGTGAATAGGGTGCACGGGGAAGGTGAAGACCAGCAACAGCTTTCAGGGCTGGCCCCTTCCTTGTGGCAGGAGCCGGACGTTTCCAATTTGGGAAAAAGGCTCTGCCGAAAAAGGACACGATCACATGTCCCTTCTCTGGGAAAGCACAGAATCCAAGGTCTGCGGTGCCTATGAATAGGGTACCCAGGGAAGGTAAAGACCAGCAAGAGCTTTCAGGGCTGGCCCCTTCATTGTGGGAGAAGGAGCCGGACCTTTCCCATTTCGGTAAAAGCTCTGCCAAGAATGGACATGATGACATGTCCTGTCTCTGGGAAAGCACAGATCCCAAGCTTTGTTGTGCTTATTAATAGGCTGCCCAGGGAAGGTGAAGACCAGCAACAGGTTTCTGGGCTGGCCCCTTCCTTGTGGGAGAAGGAGCCGGACGTTTCACATTTCGGAAAAATACTCTGCCGAGAACGGACACGATGACATGTCCCGTCTCTGGGAAATCACAGATCCCAAGCTTTGTTGTGCTTATTAATAGGCTGCCCAGGGAAGGTGAAGACCAGCAACAGCTTTCTGGGCTAGCACCTTCCCTGTGGGAGAAGGAGCCGGACGTTTCCCATTTTGGAAAAAGGCTCAGCCGAGAAAGGACACGATGACAAGTACCGTCTCTGGGAAAGCACAGATCCCAAGCGTTGCTGTGCTTATTAATAGGCTGCCCAGGGAAGGTGAAGTCCAGCAACACCTTTCAGGGCTAGCACCTTCATTGTGGGAGAAGGAGCCGGACGTTTCCCGTTTGGGAAAAAGGCTCTGCCGAGAAAGGACACGATCACATGTCCCGTCCCTGAGAAAGCACAGAATCCAAGGTCTGCGGTGCCTATGAATAGGGTGCCCAGGGAAGGTAAAGACCAGCAAGAGCTTTCAGGGCTGGCCCCTTCCTTGTGGGAGAAGGAGCCGGACGTTTCCCGTTTGGGAAAAAGGCTCTGCCGAGAAAGGACATGACGACATCTCCCGTCCCTGAGAAAGCACAGATCCGAAGCGCTGCTGTGCCTGTGAATAGGGTGCACGGGGAAGGTGAAGACCAGCAACAGCTTTCAGGGCTAGCACCTTCATTGTGGGAGAAGGAGCCAGACGTTTCCCGTTTGGGAAAAAGGCTCTGCCGAGAAAGGACACGATGACATGTCCCGTCTCTGGGAAAGCACAGATCCCAAGCTTTGTTATGCTTATTAATAGGCTGCCCAGGGAAGGTGAAGACCAGCAACAGCTTTCAGGGCTAGCACCTTCATTGTGGGAGAAGGAGCCGGACGTTTCCCTTTTGGGAAAAAGGCTCTGCCGAGAAAGGACATGATGACATGTCCCGTCTCTGGGAAAACATAGATCCCAAGCGCTGCTGTGCCTGTGAATAGGGTGCCTAGGGAAGGTGAAGTCCAGCAACAGCTTTCTGGGCTAGCACCTTCATTGTGGGAGAAGGAGCCGGACCTTTCCCGTTTTGAAAAAGGCTCTACCGAGAAAGGACATGATGACATGTCCCGTCTCTGGGAAAGCACAGATCCGAAGCGCTGATGTGCCTGTGAATAGGGTGCTCGGGGAAGGTGAAGACCAGCAACAGCTTTCAGGGCTGGCCCCTTCCTTGTGGCAGAAGGAGCCGGACGTTTCCCGTTTGGGAAAATGGCTCTGCCGAGAAAGGACACAATGACATGTCCCGTCTCTGGGAAAGCACAGATCCCTAGTGATGTTCTGCCTCTGAATATGCTGCCAAGGGAAGGTGAAGACCAGCAGCAGCTTTCAGGGCTGGCCCCTTCCTTGTGGCAGAAGGAGCCGGACGTTTCCCTTTTGGGAAGAAAGCTCTGCCGAGAAAGGACACGATGACATCTCCCGTCCCTGTGAAAGCACAGATCCGAAGTGCTGCTTTGCCTGTGAATAGGGTGCAAGGGAAGGTGAAGACCAGCAACAGCTTTCTGGGCTAGCACCTTCCTTGTGGCAGAAGGAGCCGGACGTTTCCCATTTTGGAAAAAGGCTCTGCCGAGAAAGGACACGATGACATTTCCCGTCTCTGGGAAAGCACAGGTCCCAAGCGTTGCTGTGCTTATTAATAGGCTGCCCAGGGAAGGTGAAGACCAGCAACTGCTTTCAGGGCTAGCACCTTCATTGTGGGAGAAGAAGCCGGACGTTTCCCATTTTGGAAAAAGGCTCAGCCGAGAACGGACACGATGACATCTCCCGTCTCTGGGAAAGCACAGATCGGAAGCGCTGCTGTGCCTGTGAATAGGGTGCACGGGGAAGGTGAAGACCAGCAACAGCTTTCAGGGCTGGCCCCTTCCTTGTGGCAGAAGGAGCCGGACGTTTCCAATTTGGGAAAAAGGCTCTGCCGAAAAAGGACACGATCACATGTCCCGTCTCTGGGAAAGCACAGAATCCAAGGTCTGCGGTGCCTATGAATAGGGTGCCCAGGGAAGGTAAAGACCAGCAAGAGCTTTCAGGGCTGGCCCCTTCATTGTGGGAGAAGGAGCCGGACCTTTCCCATTTCGGTAAAAGCTCTGCCAAGAATGGACACGATGACATGTCCCGTCTCTGGGAAAGCACAGATCCCAAGCTTTCTTGTGCTTATTAATAGGCTGCCCAGGGAAGGTGAAGACCAGCAACAGGTTTCTGGGCTGGCCCCTTCCTTGTGGGAGAAGGAGCCGGACGTTTCCCGTTTGGGAAAAAGGCTCTGCCGAGAACGGACACGATCACATGTCCCGTCTCTGGGAAAGCACAGGTCCCAAGCGCTGCTGTGCCTGTGAATAGGGTGCACAGGGAAGGTGAAGACCAGCAAGAGCTTTCAGGGCTGGCCCCTTCCTTCTGGCAGAAGGAGCCGGACGTTTCACGTTTGGGAAAATGGCTCTGCCGAGGAAGGACACGATGACATGTCCCGTCTCTGGGAAAGCACAGATCCCAAGCGCTGCTGTGCTTATTAATAGGCTGCCCAGGGAAGGAGAAGATCAGTAACAGCTTTCAGGGCTGGCCCCTTCCTTGTGGGAGAAGGAGCCGGACGTTTCCCTTTTGGGAAAATATCTCTGCCGAGAAAGGACACGATCACATGTCCCGTCCCTGAGAAAGCACAGAATCCAAGGTCTGCGGTGCCTATGAATAGGGTGCCCAGGGAAGGTAAAGACCAGCAAGAGCTTTCAGGGCTGGCCCCTTCCTTGTGGGAGAAGGAGCCGGACGTTTCCCATTTGGGAAAGAAGCTCTGCCGAGAAAGGACATGACGACATCTCCCGTCCCTGAGAAAGCACAGATCCGAAGCGCTGCTGTGCCTGTGAATAGGGTGCACGGGGAAGGTGAAGACCAGCAACAGCTTTCAGGGCTAGCACCTTCATTGTGGGAGAAGGAGCCAGACGTTTCCCGTTTGGGAAAAAGGCTCTGCCGAGAAAGGACACGATGACATGTCCCGTGTCTGGGAAAGCACAGATCCCAAGCTTTGTTATGCTTATTAATAGGCTGCCCAGGGAAGGTGAAGACCAGCAACAGCTTTCTGGGCTAGCACCTTCATTGTGGGAGAAGGAGCCGGACGTTTCCCTTTTGGGAAAAAGGCTCTGCCGAGAAAGGACATGATGACATGTCCCGTCTCTGGGAAAGCACAGGTCCCAAGCGCTGCTGTGCCTGTGAATAGGGTGCACGGGGAAGGTGAAGACCAGCAACAGCTTTCAGGGCTGGCCCCTTCCTTGTGGCAGAAGGAGCCGGACGTTTCCCGTTTGGGAAAATGGCTCTGCCGAGGAAGGACACGATGACATGTCCCGTCTCTGGGAAAGCACAGATCCCTAGTGATGTTCTGCCTCTGAATATGCTGCCAAGGGAAGGTGAAGACCAGCAACAGCTTTCAGGGCTGGCCCCTTCCTTGTGGCAGAAGGCGCCGGACGTTTCCCATATGGGAAAAAGGCTCTGCAGAGAACGGACACGATCACATGTCCCGTCTCTGGGAAAGCACAGAATCCAAGGTCTGCGGTGCCTATGAATAGGGTGCCCAGGGAAGGTAAAGACCAGCAAGAGCTTTCAGGGCTGGCCCCTTCCTTGTGGGAGAAGGAGCCGGACGTTTCCCGTTTGGGAAAAAAGCTCTGCCGAAAAAGGACACGATGACATGTCCCGTCTCTGGGAAAGCACAGATCCCAAGCTTTGTTGTGCTTATTAATAGGCTGCCCAGGGAAGGTGAAGACCAGCAACAGCTTTCTGGGCTAGCACCTTCCCTGTGGGAGAAGGAGCCGGACGTTTCCCATTTTGGAAAAAGGCTCAGCCGAGAAAGGACACGATGACATGTCCCGTCTCTGGGAAAGCACAGGTCCCAAGCGCTGCTGTGCCTATGAATAGAGTGCATGGGGAAGGTGAAGACCAGCAACAGCTTTCATGTCTGGCCCCTTCCTTGTGGGAGAAGGAGCCGGACGTTTCCCATTTGGGAAAAAGTCTCTGCCGAGAAAGGACACGATCACATGTCCCGTCCCTGAGAAAGCACAGGTCCCAAGCGCTGCTGTGCCTGTGAATAGGATGCACGGGGAAGGTGAAGACCAGCAAGAGCTTTCAGGGCTGGCCCCTTCCTTGTGGGAGAAGGAGCCGGACGTTTCCCATTTCGGAAAAAGCTCTGCCGAGAAAGGACATGATGACATCTCCTGTCTCTGGGAAAGCACAGATCCCAAGCTTTGTTGTGCTTATTAATAGACTGCCCAGGGAAGGTGAAGGCCAGCAGCAGCTTTCAGGGCTAGCACCTTCATTGTGGGAGAGGGAGCCAGACGTTTCCCGTTTGGGAAAAATACTCTGCCGAGAACGGACACGATGACATCTCCCGTCCCTGAGAAAGCACAGATCCAAAGCGGTGCTGTGCCTGTGAATAGGGTGCACGGGGAAGGTGAAGACCAGCAACAGCTTTCAGGGCTAGCACCTTCATTGTGGGAGAAGGAGCCGGACGTTTCCTGTTTTGGAAAAATACTCTGCCGAGAAAGGACACGATGACATGTCCCGTCTCTGGGAAAGCACAGATCCCTAGTGATGTTCTGCCTCTGAATATGCTGCCAAGGGAAGGTGAAGACCAGCAACAGCTTTCAGGGCTGGCCCCTTCCTTGTGGGAGAAGGAGCCGGACGTTTCCCATTTGGGAAAAAGGCTCTGCAGAGAACGGACACGATCACATGTCCCGTCTCTGGGAAAGCACAGAATCCAAGGTCTGCGGTACCTATGAATAGGGTGCCCAGGGAAGGTAAAGACCAGCAAGAGCTTTCAGGGCTGGCCCCTTCCTTGTGGGAGAAGGAGCCGGACGTTTCCCGTTTGGGAAAAAAGCTCTGCCGAGAAAGGACACGATGACATCTCCCGTCCCTGAGAAAGCACAGATCTCTAGTGATGTTCTCCCTCTGAATATGCTGCCAAGGGAAGGTGAAGACCAGCAACAGCTTTCAGGGCTAGCACCTTCAGTGTGGGAGAAAGATCCGGACGTTTCCCGTTTGGGAAAAAGGCTCTGCCGAGAAAGGACACGATGACATCTCCCGTCCCTGAGAAAGCACAGATCCCAAGCTTTGTTGTGCTTATTAATAGGCTGCCCAGGGAAGGTGAAGACCAGCAGCAGCTTTCAGGGCTGGCCCCTTCCTTGTGGCAGAAGGAGCCGGACGTTTCCCTTTTGGGAAGAAAGCTCTGCCGAGAAAGGACACGATGACATCTCCCGTCCCTGTGAAAGCACAGATCCGAAGTGCTGCTTTGCCTGAGAATAGGGTGCAAGGGAAGGTGAAGACCAGCAACAGCTTTCTGGGCTAGCACCTTCCTTGTGGCAGAAGGAGCCGGACGTTTCCCATTTTGGAAAAAGGCTCTGCCGAGAAAGGACACGATGACATTTCCCGTCTCTGGGAAAGCACAGGTCCCAAGCGTTGCTGTGCTTATTAATAGGCTGCCCAGGGAAGGTGAAGACCAGCAACAGCTTTCTGGGCTAGCACCTTCCTTGTGGCAGAAGGAGCCGGACGTTTCCCATTTTGGAAAAAGGCTCAGCCGAGAACGGACACGATGACATCTCCCGTCTCTGGGAAAGCACAGATCGGAAGCGCTGCTGTGCCTGTGAATAGGGTGCACGGGGAAGGTGAAGACCAGCAACAGCTTTCAGGGCTGGCCCCTTCCTTGTGGCAGGAGCCGGACGTTTCCAATTTGGGAAAAAGGCTCTGCCGAAAAAGGACACGATCACATGTCCCTTCTCTGGGAAAGCACAGAATCTAAGGTCTGCGGTGCCTATGAATAGGGTACCCAGGGAAGGTAAAGACCAGCAAGAGCTTTCAGGGCTGGCCCCTTCATTGTGGGAGAAGGAGCCGGACCTTTCCCATTTCGGTAAAAGCTCTGCCAAGAATGGACACGATGACATGTCCTGTCTCTGGGAAAGCACAGATCCCAAGCTTTGTTGTGCTTATTAATAGGCTGCCCAGGGAAGGTGAAGACCAGCAACAGGTTTCTGGGCTGGCCCCTTCCTTGTGGGAGAAGGAGCCGGACGTTTCACATTTCGGAAAAATACTCTGCCGAGAACGGACACGATGACATGTCCCGTCTCTGGGAAAGCACAGATCCCAAGCTTTGTTGTGCTTATTAATAGGCTGCCCAGGGAAGGTGAAGACCAGCAACAGCTTTCTGGGCTAGCACCTTCCCTGTGGGAGAAGGAGCCGGACGTTTCCCATTTTGGAAAAAGGCTCAGCCGAGAAAGGACACGATGACAAGTACCGTCTCTGGGAAAGCACAGATCCCAAGCGTTGCTGTGCTTATTAATAGGCTGCCCAGGGAAGGTGAAGTCCAGCAACACCTTTCAGGGCTAGCACCTTCATTGTGGGAGAAGGAGCCGGACGTTTCCCGTTTGGGAAAAAGGCTCTGCCGAGAAAGGACACGATCACATGTCCCGTCCCTGAGAAAGCACAGAATCCAAGGTCTGCGGTGCCTATGAATAGGGTGCCCAGGGAAGGTAAAGACCAGCAAGAGCTTTCAGGGCTGGCCCCTTCCTTGTGGGAGAAGGAGCCGGACGTTTCCCGTTTGGGAAAAAGGCTCTGCCGAGAAAGGACATGACGACATCTCCCGTCCCTGAGAAAGCACAGATCCGAAGCGCTGCTGTGCCTGTGAATAGGGTGCACGGGGAAGGTGAAGACCAGCAACAGCTTTCAGGGCTAGCACCTTCATTGTGGGAGAAGGAGCCAGACGTTTCCCGTTTGGGAAAAAGGCTCTGCCGAGAAAGGACACGATGACATGTCCCGTCTCTGGGAAAGCACAGATCCCAAGCTTTGTTATGCTTATTAATAGGCTGCCCAGGGAAGGTGAAGACCAGCAACAGCTTTCAGGGCTAGCACCTTCATTGTGGGAGAAGGAGCCGGACGTTTCCCTTTTGGGAAAAAGGCTCTGCCGAGAAAGGACATGATGACATGTCCCGTCTCTGGGAAAGCACAGGTCCCAAGCGCTGCTGTGCCTGTGAATAGGGTGCACGGGGAAGGTGAAGACCAGCAACAGCTTTCAGGGCTGGCCCCTTCCTTGTGGCAGAAGGAGCCGGACGTTTCCCGTTTGGGAAAATGGCTCTGCCGAGGAAGGACACAATGACATGTCCCGTCTCTGGGAAAGCACAGATCCCTAGTGATGTTCTGCCTCTGAATATGCTGCCAAGGGAAGGTGAAGACCAGCAACAGCTTTCAGGGCTGGCCCCTTCCTTGTGGCAGAAGGCGCCGGACGTTTCCCATTTGGGAAAAAGGCTCTGCAGAGAACGGACACGATCACATGTCCCGTCTCTGGGAAAGCACAGAATCCAAGGTCTGCGGTGCCTATGAATAGGGTGCCCAGGGAAGGTAAAGACCAGCAAGAGCTTTCAGGGCTGGCCCCTTCCTTGTGGGAGAAGGAGCCGGACGTTTCCCGTTGGGAAAAAAGCTCTGCCGAGAAAGGACACGATGACATGTCCCGTCTCTGGGAAAGCACAGATCCCAAGCTTTGTTGTGCTTATTAATAGGCTGCCCAGGGAAGGTGAAGACCAGCAACAGCTTTCTGGGCTAGCACCTTCCCTGTGGGAGAAGGAGCCGGACGTTTCCCATTTTGGAAAAAGGCTCAGCCGAGAAAGGACACGATGACATGTCCCGTCTCTGGGAAAGCACAGGTCCCAAGCGCTGCTGTGCCTATGAATAGAGTGCATGGGAAAGGTGAAGACCAGCAACAGCTTTCATGTCTGGCCCCTTCCTTGTGGGAGAAGGAGCCGGACGTTTCCCATTTGGGAAAAAGTCTCTGCCGAGAAAGGACACGATCACATGTCCCGTCTCTGGGAAAGCACAGATCGCAAGCGCCGCTGCGCCTGTGAATAGGCTTCCCAGGGAAGGTGAAGTCCAGCAGGAGCTTTCAGGTCTGGCCCCTTCCTTGTGGGAGAAGGAGCCGGACGTTTCCCTTTTGGGAAAATGTCTCTGCCGAGAAATGACACGATCACATGTCCCGTCCCTGAGAAAGCACAGGTCCCAAGCGCTGCTGTGCCTGTGAATAGGATGCACGGGGAAGGTGAAGACCAGCAAGAGCTTTCAGGGCTGGCCCCTTCCTTGTGGGAGAAGGAGCCGGACGTTTCCCATTTCGGAAAAAGCTCTGCCGAGAAAGGACATGATGACATGTCCCGTCTCTGGGAAAGCACAGATCCCAAGCTTTGTTGTGCTTATTAATAGACTGCCCAGGGAAGGTGAAGGCCAGCAGCAGCTTTCAGGGCTAGCACCTTCATTGTGGGAGAGGGAGCCAGACGTTTCCCGTTTGGGAAATATACTCTGCCGAGAACGGACACGATGACATCTCCCGTCCCTGAGAAAGCACAGATCCAAAGCGGTGCTGTGCCTGTGAATAGGGTGCACGGGGAAGGTGAAGACCAGCAACAGCTTTCAGGGCTAGCACCTTCATTGTGGGAGAAGGAGCCGGACGATTCCTGTTTTGGAAAAATACTCTGCCGAGAAAGGACACGATGACATGTCCCGTCTCTGGGAAAGCACAGATCCCTAGTGATGTTCTGCCTCTGAATATGCTGCCAAGGGAAGGTGAAGACCAGCAACAGCTTTCAGGGCTGGCCCCTTCCTTGTGGCAGAAGGAGCCGGACGTTTCCCATTTGGGAAAAAGGCTCTGCAGAGAACGGACACGATCACATGTCCCGTCTCTGGGAAAGCACAGAATCCAAGGTCTGCGGTACCTATGAATAGGGTGCCCAGGGAAGGTAAAGACCAGCAAGAGCTTTCAGGGCTGGCCCCTTCCTTGTGGGAGAAGGAGCCGGACGTTTCCCGTTTGGGAAAAAAGCTCTGCCGAGAAAGGACACGATGACATCTCCCGTCCCTGAGAAAGCACAGATCTCTAGTGATGTTCTCCCTCTGAATATGCTGCCAAGGGAAGGTGAAGACCAGCAACAGCTTTCAGGGCTAGCACCTTCAGTGTGGGAGAAAGATCCGGACGTTTCCCGTTTGGGAAAAAGGCTCTGCCGAGAAAGGACACGATGACATCTCCCGTCCCTGAGAAAGCACAGATCCCAAGCTTTGTTGTGCTTATTAATAGGCTGCCCAGGGAAGGTGAAGACCAGCAGCAGCTTTCAGGGCTGGCCCCTTCCTTGTGGCAGAAGGAGCCGGACGTTTCCCTTTTGGGAAGAAAGCTCTGCCGAGAAAGGACACGATGACATCTCCCGTCCCTGTGAAAGCACAGATCCGAAGTGCTGCTTTGCCTGAGAATAGGGTGCAAGGGAAGGTGAAGACCAGCAACAGCTTTCTGGGCTAGCACCTTCCTTGTGGCAGAAGGAGCCGGACGTTTCCCATTTTGGAAAAAGGCTCTGCCGAGAAAGGACACGATGACATTTCCCGTCTCTGGGAAAGCACAGGTCCCAAGCGTTGCTGTGCTTATTAATAGGCTGCCCAGGGAAGGTGAAGACCAGCAACAGCTTTCTGGGCTAGCACCTTCCTTGTGGCAGAAGGAGCCGGACGTTTCCCATTTTGGAAAAAGGCTCAGCCGAGAACGGACACGATGACATCTCCCGTCTCTGGGAAAGCACAGATCGGAAGCGCTGCTGTGCCTGTGAATAGGGTGCACGGGGAAGGTGAAGACCAGCAACAGCTTTCAGGGCTGGCCCCTTCCTTGTGGCAGGAGCCGGACGTTTCCAATTTGGGAAAAAGGCTCTGCCGAAAAAGGACACGATCACATGTCCCTTCTCTGGGAAAGCACAGAATCCAAGGTCTGCGGTGCCTATGAATAGGGTACCCAGGGAAGGTAAAGACCAGCAAGAGCTTTCAGGGCTGGCCCCTTCATTGTGGGAGAAGGAGCCGGACGTTTCCCATTTCGGTAAAAGCTCTGCCAAGAATGGACACGATGACATGTCCTGTCTCTGGGAAAGCACAGATCCCAAGCTTTGTTGTGCTTATTAATAGGCTGCCCAGGGAAGGTGAAGACCAGCAACAGGTTTCTGGGCTGGCCCCTTCCTTGTGGGAGAAGGAGCCGGACGTTTCACATTTCGGAAAAATACTCTGCCGAGAACGGACACGATGACATGTCCCGTCTCTGGGAAAGCACAGATCCCAAGCTTTGTTGTGCTTATTAATAGGCTGCCCAGGGAAGGTGAAGACCAGCAACAGCTTTCTGGGCTAGCACCTTCCCTGTGGGAGAAGGAGCCGGACGTTTCCCATTTTGGAAAAAGGCTCAGCCGAGAAAGGACACGATGACAAGTACCGTCTCTGGGAAAGCACAGATCCCAAGCGTTGCTGTGCTTATTAATAGGCTGCCCAGGGAAGGTGAAGTCCAGCAACACCTTTCAGGGCTAGCACCTTCATTGTGGGAGAAGGAGCCGGACGTTTCCCGTTTGGGAAAAAGGCTCTGCCGAGAAAGGACACGATCACATGTCCCGTCCCTGAGAAAGCACAGAATCCAAGGTCTGCGGTGCCTATGAATAGGGTGCCCAGGGAAGGTAAAGACCAGCAAGAGCTTTCAGGGCTGGCCCCTTCCTTGTGGGAGAAGGAGCCGGACGTTTCCCGTTTGGGAAAAAGGCTCTGCCGAGAAAGGACATGACGACATCTCCCGTCCCTGAGAAAGCACAGATCCGAAGCGCTGCTGTGCCTGTGAATAGGGTGCACGGGGAAGGTGAAGACCAGCAACAGCTTTCAGGGCTAGCACCTTCATTGTGGGAGAAGGAGCCAGACGTTTCCCGTTTGGGAAAAAGGCTCTGCCGAGAAAGGACACGATGACATGTCCCGTCTCTGGGAAAGCACAGATCCCAAGCTTTGTTATGCTTATTAATAGGCTGCCCAGGGAAGGTGAAGACCAGCAACAGCTTTCAGGGCTAGCACCTTCATTGTGGGAGAAGGAGCCGGACGTTTCCCTTTTGGGAAAAAGGCTCTGCCGAGAAAGGACATGATGACATGTCCCGTCTCTGGGAAAGCACAGGTCCCAAGCGCTGCTGTGCCTGTGAATAGGGTGCACGGGGAAGGTGAAGACCAGCAACAGCTTTCAGGGCTGGCCCCTTCCTTGTGGCAGAAGGAGCCGGACGTTTCCCGTTTGGGAAAATGGCTCTGCCGAGGAAGGACACAATGACATGTCCCGTCTCTGGGAAAGCACAGATCCCTAGTGATGTTCTGCCTCTGAATATGCTGCCAAGGGAAGGTGAAGACCAGCAACAGCTTTCAGGGCTGGCCCCTTCCTTGTGGCAGAAGGCGCCGGACGTTTCCCATTTGGGAAAAAGGCTCTGCAGAGAACGGACACGATCACATGTCCCGTCTCTGGGAAAGCACAGAATCCAAGGTCTGCGGTGCCTATGAATAGGGTGCCCAGGGAAGGTAAAGACCAGCAAGAGCTTTCAGGGCTGGCCCCTTCCTTGTGGGAGAAGGAGCCGGACGTTTCCCGTTGGGAAAAAAGCTCTGCCGAGAAAGGACACGATGACATGTCCCGTCTCTGGGAAAGCACAGATCCCAAGCTTTGTTGTGCTTATTAATAGGCTGCCCAGGGAAGGTGAAGACCAGCAACAGCTTTCTGGGCTAGCACCTTCCCTGTGGGAGAAGGAGCCGGACGTTTCCCATTTTGGAAAAAGGCTCAGCCGAGAAAGGACACGATGACATGTCCCGTCTCTGGGAAAGCACAGGTCCCAAGCGCTGCTGTGCCTATGAATAGAGTGCATGGGAAAGGTGAAGACCAGCAACAGCTTTCATGTCTGGCCCCTTCCTTGTGGGAGAAGGAGCCGGACGTTTCCCATTTGGGAAAAAGTCTCTGCCGAGAAAGGACACGATCACATGTCCCGTCTCTGGGAAAGCACAGATCGCAAGCGCCGCTGCGCCTGTGAATAGGCTTCCCAGGGAAGGTGAAGTCCAGCAGGAGCTTTCAGGTCTGGCCCCTCCCTTGTGGGAGAAGGAGCCGGACGTTTCCCTTTTGGGAAAATGTCTCTGCCGAGAAATGACACGATCACATGTCCCGTCCCTGAGAAAGCACAGGTCCCAAGCGCTGCTGTGCCTGTGAATAGGATGCACGGGGAAGGTGAAGACCAGCAAGAGCTTTCAGGGCTGGCCCCTTCCTTGTGGGAGAAGGAGCCGGACGTTTCCCATTTCGGAAAAAGCTCTGCCGAGAAAGGACATGATGACATGTCCCGTCTCTGGGAAAGCACAGATCCCAAGCTTTGTTGTGCTTATTAATAGACTGCCCAGGGAAGGTGAAGGCCAGCAGCAGCTTTCAGGGCTAGCACCTTCATTGTGGGAGAGGGAGCCAGACGTTTCCCGTTTGGGAAAAATACTCTGCCGAGAACGGACACGATGACATCTCCCGTCCCTGAGAAAGCACAGATCCAAAGCGGTGCTGTGCCTGTGAATAGGGTGCACGGGGAAGGTGAAGACCAGCAACAGCTTTCAGGGCTAGCACCTTCATTGTGGGAGAAGGAGCCGGACGATTCCTGTTTTGGAAAAATACTCTGCCGAGAAAGGACACGATGACATGTCCCGTCTCTGGGAAAGCACAGATCCCTAGTGATGTTCTGCCTCTGAATATGCTGCCAAGGGAAGGTGAAGACCAGCAACAGCTTTCAGGGCTGGCCCCTTCCTTGTGGGAGAAGGAGCCGGACGTTTCCCATTTGGGAAAAAGGCTCTGCAGAGAACGGACACGATCACATGTCCCGTCTCTGGGAAAGCACAGAATCCAAGGTCTGCGGTGCCTATGAATAGGGTGCCCAGGGAAGGTAAAGACCAGCAAGAGCTTTCAGGGCTGGCCCCTTCCTTGTGGGAGAAGGAGCCGGACGTTTCCCGTTTGGGAAAAAAGCTCTGCCGAGAAAGGACACGATGACATCTCCCGTCCCTGAGAAAGCACAGATCTCTAGTGATGTTCACCCTCTGAATATGCTGCCAAGGGAAGGTGAAGACCAGCAACAGCTTTCAGGGCTAGCACCTTCAGTGTGGGAGAAAGATCCGGACGTTTCCCGTTTGGGAAAAAGGCTCTGCCGAGAAAGGACACGATGACATCTCCCGTCCCTGAGAAAGCACAGATCCCAAGCTTTGTTGTGCTTATTAATAGGCTGCCCAGGGAAGGTGAAGACCAGCAGCAGCTTTCAGGGCTGGCCCCTTCCTTGTGGCAGAAGGAGCCGGACGTTTCCCTTTTGGGAAGAAAGCTCTGCCGAGAAAGGACACGATGACATCTCCCGTCCCTGTGAAAGCACAGATCCGAAGTGCTGCTTTGCCTGTGAATAGGGTGCAAGGGAAGGTGAAGACCAGCAACAGCTTTCTGGGCTAGCACCTTCCTTGTGGCAGAAGGAGCCGGACGTTTCCCATTTTGGAAAAAGGCTCTGCCGAGAAAGGACACGATGACATGTCCCGTCTCTGGGAAAGCACAGAATCCAAGGTCTGCGGTGCCTATGAATAGGGTGCCCAGGGAAGGTAAAGACCAGCAAGAGCTTTCAGGGCTGGCCCCTTCCTTGTGGGAGAAGGAGCCGGACGTTTCCCGTTTGGGAAAAAGGCTCTGCCGAGAAAGGACATGACGACATCTCCCGTCCCTGAGAAAGCACAGATCCGAAGCGCTGCTGTGCCTGTGAATAGGGTGCACGGGGAAGGTGAAGACCAGCAACAGCTTTCAGGGCTAGCACCTTCATTGTGGGAGAAGGAGCCAGACGTTTCCCGTTTGGGAAAAAGGCTCTGCCGAGAAAGGACACGATGACATGTCCCGTCTCTGGGAAAGCACAGATCCCAAGCTTTGTTATGCTTATTAATAGGCTGCCCAGGGAAGGTGAAGACCAGCAACAGCTTTCAGGGCTAGCACCTTCATTGTGGGAGAAGGAGCCGGACGTTTCCCTTTTGGGAAAAAGGCTCTGCCGAGAAAGGACATGATGACATGTCCCGTCTCTGGGAAAGCACAGGTCCCAAGCGCTGCTGTGCCTGTGAATAGGGTGCACGGGGAAGGTGAAGACCAGCAACAGCTTTCAGGGCTGGCCCCTTCCTTGTGGCAGAAGGAGCCGGACGTTTCCCGTTTGGGAAAATGGCTCTGCCGAGGAAGGACACAATGACATGTCCCGTCTCTGGGAAAGCACAGATCCCTAGTGATGTTCTGCCTCTGAATATGCTGCCAAGGGAAGGTGAAGACCAGCAACAGCTTTCAGGGCTGGCCCCTTCCTTGTGGCAGAAGGCGCCGGACGTTTCCCATTTGGGAAAAAGGCTCTGCAGAGAACGGACACGATCACATGTCCCGTCTCTGGGAAAGCACAGAATCCAAGGTCTGCGGTGCCTATGAATAGGGTGCCCAGGGAAGGTAAAGACCAGCAAGAGCTTTCAGGGCTGGCCCCTTCCTTGTGGGAGAAGGAGCCGGACGTTTCCCGTTGGGAAAAAAGCTCTGCCGAGAAAGGACACGATGACATGTCCCGTCTCTGGGAAAGCACAGATCCCAAGCTTTGTTGTGCTTATTAATAGGCTGCCCAGGGAAGGTGAAGACCAGCAACAGCTTTCTGGGCTAGCACCTTCCCTGTGGGAGAAGGAGCCGGACGTTTCCCATTTTGGAAAAAGGCTCAGCCGAGAAAGGACACGATGACATGTCCCGTCTCTGGGAAAGCACAGGTCCCAAGCGCTGCTGTGCCTATGAATAGAGTGCATGGGAAAGGTGAAGACCAGCAACAGCTTTCATGTCTGGCCCCTTCCTTGTGGGAGAAGGAGCCGGACGTTTCCCATTTGGGAAAAAGTCTCTGCCGAGAAAGGACACGATCACATGTCCCGTCTCTGGGAAAGCACAGATCGCAAGCGCCGCTGCGCCTGTGAATAGGCTTCCCAGGGAAGGTGAAGTCCAGCAGGAGCTTTCAGGTCTGGCCCCTCCCTTGTGGGAGAAGGAGCCGGACGTTTCCCTTTTGGGAAAATGTCTCTGCCGAGAAATGACACGATCACATGTCCCGTCCCTGAGAAAGCACAGGTCCCAAGCGCTGCTGTGCCTGTGAATAGGATGCACGGGGAAGGTGAAGACCAGCAAGAGCTTTCAGGGCTGGCCCCTTCCTTGTGGGAGAAGGAGCCGGACGTTTCCCATTTCGGAAAAAGCTCTGCCGAGAAAGGACATGATGACATGTCCCGTCTCTGGGAAAGCACAGATCCCAAGCTTTGTTGTGCTTATTAATAGACTGCCCAGGGAAGGTGAAGGCCAGCAGCAGCTTTCAGGGCTAGCACCTTCATTGTGGGAGAGGGAGCCAGACGTTTCCCGTTTGGGAAAAATACTCTGCCGAGAACGGACACGATGACATCTCCCGTCCCTGAGAAAGCACAGATCCAAAGCGGTGCTGTGCCTGTGAATAGGGTGCACGGGGAAGGTGAAGACCAGCAACAGCTTTCAGGGCTAGCACCTTCATTGTGGGAGAAGGAGCCGGACGATTCCTGTTTTGGAAAAATACTCTGCCGAGAAAGGACACGATGACATGTCCCGTCTCTGGGAAAGCACAGATCCCTAGTGATGTTCTGCCTCTGAATATGCTGCCAAGGGAAGGTGAAGACCAGCAACAGCTTTCAGGGCTGGCCCCTTCCTTGTGGGAGAAGGAGCCGGACGTTTCCCATTTGGGAAAAAGGCTCTGCAGAGAACGGACACGATCACATGTCCCGTCTCTGGGAAAGCACAGAATCCAAGGTCTGCGGTGCCTATGAATAGGGTGCCCAGGGAAGGTAAAGACCAGCAAGAGCTTTCAGGGCTGGCCCCTTCCTTGTGGGAGAAGGAGCCGGACGTTTCCCGTTTGGGAAAAAAGCTCTGCCGAGAAAGGACACGATGACATCTCCCGTCCCTGAGAAAGCACAGATCTCTAGTGATGTTCACCCTCTGAATATGCTGCCAAGGGAAGGTGAAGACCAGCAACAGCTTTCAGGGCTAGCACCTTCAGTGTGGGAGAAAGATCCGGACGTTTCCCGTTTGGGAAAAAGGCTCTGCCGAGAAAGGACACGATGACATCTCCCGTCCCTGAGAAAGCACAGATCCCAAGCTTTGTTGTGCTTATTAATAGGCTGCCCAGGGAAGGTGAAGACCAGCAGCAGCTTTCAGGGCTGGCCCCTTCCTTGTGGCAGAAGGAGCCGGACGTTTCCCTTTTGGGAAGAAAGCTCTGCCGAGAAAGGACACGATGACATCTCCCGTCCCTGTGAAAGCACAGATCCGAAGTGCTGCTTTGCCTGAGAATAGGGTGCAAGGGAAGGTGAAGACCAGCAACAGCTTTCTGGGCTAGCACCTTCCTTGTGGCAGAAGGAGCCGGACGTTTCCCATTTTGGAAAAAGGCTCTGCCGAGAAAGGACACGATGACATTTCCCGTCTCTGGGAAAGCACAGGTCCCAAGCGTTGCTGTGCTTTTTAATAGGCTGCCCAGGGAAGGTGAAGACCAGCAACTGCTTTCAGGGCTAGCACCTTCATTGTGGGAGAAGAAGCCGGACCTTTCCCATTTTGGAAAAAGGCTCTGCCGAGAAAGGACACGATGACATTTCCCGTCTCTGGGAAAGCACAGGTCCCAAGCGTTGCTGTGCTTATTAATAGGCTGCCCAGGGAAGGTGAAGACCAGCAACTGCTTTCAGGGCTAGCACCTTCATTGTGGGAGAAGAAGCCGGACGTTTCCCATTTTGGAAAAAGGCTCTGCCGAGAAAGGACACGATGACATCTCCCGTCTCTGGGAAAGCACAGATTGGAAGCGCTGCTGTGCCTGTGAATAGGGTGCACGGGGAAGGTGAAGACCAGCAACAGCTTTCAGGGCTGGCCCCTTCCTTGTGGCAGAAGGAGCCGGACGTTTCCAATTTGGGAAAAAGGCTCTGCCGAGAAAGGACACGATGACATGTCCCGTCCCTGAGAAAGCACAGAATCCAAGGTCTGCGGTGCCTATGAATAGGGTGCCCAGGGAAGGTAAAGACCAGCAAGAGCTTTCAGGGCTGGCCCCTTCCTTGTGGGAGAAGGAGCCGGACCTTTCCCATTTCGGTAAAAGCTCTGCCAAGAATGGACACGATGATATGTCCCGTCTCTGGGAAAGCATAGATCGCAAGCGCTGCTGTGCCTGTGAATAGGCTGCCCAGGGAAGGTGAAGTCCAGCAGGAGCTTTCAGGGCTGGCCCCTTCCTTGTGGCAGAAGGAGCCGGACGTTTCCCGTTTGGGAAAAAGGCTCTGCCGAGAACGGACACGATCACATGTCCCGTCTCTGGGAAAGCACAGGTCCCAAGCGCTGCTGTGCCTGTGAATAGGGTGCACAGGGAAGGTGAAGACCAGCAGGAGCTTTCAGGGCTGGCCCCTTCCTTCTGGCAGAAGGAGCCGGACGTTTCACGTTTGGGAAAATGTCTCTGCCGAGAAAGGACACGATCACATGTCCCGTCCCTGAGAAAGCACAGAATCCAAGGTCTGCGGTGCCTATGAATAGGGTGCCCAGGGAAGGTAAAGACCAGCAAGAGCTTTCAGGGCTGGCCCCTTCCTTGTGGCAGAAGGAGCCGGACGTTTCCCGTTTGGGAAAAAAGCTCTGCCGAGAAAGGACATGACGACATCTCCCGTCCCTGCGAAAGCACAGATCCGAAGCGCTGCTGTGCCTGTGAATAGGCTGCCCAGGGAAGGTGAAGACCAGCAACAGCTTTCAGGGCTAGCACCTTCATTGTGGGAGAAGGAGCCAGACGTTTCCCGTTTGGGAAAAAGGCTCTGCCGAGAAAGGACACGATGACATGTCCCGTCTCTGGGAAAGCACAGATCCCTAGTGATGTTCTGCCTCTGAATATGCTGCCAAGGGAAGGTGAAGACCAGCAACAGCTTTCAGGGCTGGCCCATTCCTTGTGGGAGAAGGAGCCGGACGTTTCCCATTTTGGAAAAAGGCTCAGCCGAGAAAGGACACGATGACATGTACCGTCTCTGGGAAAGCACAGATCCCAAGCGTTGCTGTGCTTATTAATAGGCTGCCCAGGGAAGGTGAAGACCAGCAAGAGCTTTCTGGGCTAGCACCTTCCTTGTGGGAGAAGGAGCCGGACGTTTCCTGTTTGGGAAAAAGGCTCTGCCGAGAAAGGACATGATGACATGTCCCGTCTCTGGGAAAGCACAGATCCGAAGCGCTGCTGTGCCTGTGAATAGGGTGCACGGGGAAGGTGAAGACCAGCAACAGCTTTCAGGGCTGGCCCCTTCCTTTTGGCAGAAGGAGCCGGAAATTTCCCGTTTTGGAAAATGGCTCTGCCGAGAACGGACACGATGACATGTCCCGTCTCTGGGAAAGCACAGATCCGAAGCGCTGCTGTGCCTGTGAATAGGGTGCACGGGGAAGGTGAAGACCAGCAACAGCTTTCAGGGCTGGCCCCTTCCTTGTGGCAGAAGGAGCCGGACGTTTCCCATTTGGGAAAAAGGCTCTGCCGAGAAAGGACACGATCACATGTCCCGTACCTGAGAAAGCACAGAATCCAAGGTCTGCGGTGCCTATGAATAGGGTGCCCAGGGAAGGTAAAGACCAGCAAGAGCTTTCAGGGCTGGCCCCTTCCTTGTGGGAGAAGGAGCCGGACCTTTCCCATTTCGGTAAAAGCTCTGCCAAGAATGGACACGATGATATGTCCCGTCTCTGGGAAAGCATAGATCGCAAGCGCTGCTGTGCCTGTGAATAGGCTGCCCAGGGAAGGTGAAGTCCAGCAGGATCTTTCAGGGCTGGCCCCTTCCTTGTGGCAGAAGGAGCCGGACGTTTCCCGTTTGGGAAAAAGGCTCTGCCGAGAACGGACACGATCACATGTCCCGTCTCTGGGAAAGCACAGGTCCCAAGCGCTGCTCTGTCTGTGAATAGGCTGCCCAGGGAAGGTGAAGTCCAGCAGGATCTTTCAGGGCTGGCCCCTTCCTTGTGGGAGAAGGAGCCGGACGTTTCCCGTTTGGGAAAAAGGCTCTGCCGAGAACGGACACGATCACATGTCCCGTCTCTGGGAAAGCACAGGTCCCAAGCGCTGCTGTGCCTGTGAATAGGGTGCACAGGGAAGGTGAAGACCAGCAGGAGCTTTCAGGGCTGGCCCCTTCCTTCTGGCAGAAGGAGCCGGACGTTTCACGTTTGGGAAAATGTCTCTGCCGAGAAAGGACACGATCACATGTCCCGTCCCTGAGAAAGCACAGAATCCAAGGTCTGCGGTGCCTATGAATAGGGTGCCCAGGGAAGGTAAAGACCAGCAAGAGCTTTCAGGGCTGGCCCCTTCCTTGTGGCAGAAGGAGCCGGACGTTTCCCGTTTGGGAAAAAAGCTCTGCCGAGAAAGGACATGACAACATCTCCCGTCCCTGCGAAAGCACAGATCCGAAGCGCTGCTGTGCCTGTGAATAGGCTGCCCAGGGAAGGTGAAGACCAGCAACAGCTTTCAGGGCTAGCAACTTCATTGTGGGAGAAGGAGCCAGACGTTTCCCGTTTGGGAAAAAGGCTCTGCCGAGAAAGGACACGATGACATGTCCCGTCTCTGGGAAAGCACAGATCCCTAGTGATGTTCTGCCTCTGAATATGCTGCCAAGGGAAGGTGAAGACCAGCAAGAGCTTTCAGGGCTGGCCCCTTCCTTGTGGGAGAAGGAGCCGGACGTTTCCCATTTTGGAAAAAGGCTCAGCCGAGAAAGGACACGATGACATGTACCGTCTCTGGGAAAGCACAGATCCCAAGCGTTGCTGTGCTTATTAATAGGCTGCCCAGGGAAGGTGAAGACCAGCAAGAGCTTTCTGGGCTAGCACCTTCCTTGTGGGAGAAGGAGCCGGACGTTTCCTGTTTGGGAAAAAGGCTCTGCCGAGAAAGGACATGATGACATGTCCCGTCTCTGGGAAAGCACAGATCCGAAGCGCTGCTGTGCCTGTGAATAGGGTGCACGGGGAAGGTGAAGACCAGCAACAGCTTTCAGGGCTGGCCCCTTCCTTGTGGCAGAAGGAGCCGGACGTTTCCCGTTTTGGAAAATGGCTCTGCCGAGAACGGACACGATGACATGTCCCGTCTCTGGGAAAGCACAGGTCCCAAGCGCTGCTGTGCCTATGAATAGGGTGCATGGGGAAGGTGAAGACCAGCAACAGCTTTCAGGGCTGGCCCCTTCCTTGTGGCAGAAGGAGCCGGAGGTTTCCCATTTCGGAATAAGCTCTGCCGAGAATGGACACGATGACATGTCCCGTCTCTGGGAAAGCACAGGTCCCAAGCGCCGCTGCGCCTGTGAATAGGCTGCCCAGGGAAGGAGAAGTCCAGCAGGAGCTTTCAGGTCTGGCCCCTTCCTTGTGGGAGAAGGAGCCGGACGTTTCCCGTTTGGGAAAAAGGTTCTGCCGAAAAAGGACACGATCACATGTCCCGTCTCTGGGAAAGCACAGCTCCCAAGCGCTGCTGTGCCTGTGAATAGGGTGCATGGGGAAGGTGAAGACCAGCAACAGCTTTCAGGGCTGGCCCTTTCCTTGTGGGAGAAGGAGCCGGACGTTTCCCTTTTGGGAAAAAGGCTCTGCCGAGAACGGACACGATGACATCTCCCGTCTCTGGGAAAGCACAGATCCCTAGAGTTTCTGTGCTTATTAATAGGCTGCCCAGGGAAGGTGAAGACCAGCAGCAGCTTTCAGGGCTGGCCCCTTCCTTGTGGCAGAAGGAGCCGGACGTTTCCCTTTTGGGAAGAAAGCTCTGCCGAGAAAGGACACGATGACATCTCCCGTCCCTGAGAAAGCACAGATCCGAAGTGCTGCTTTGCCTGTGAATAGGGTGCAAGGGAAGGTGAAGACCAGCAACAGCTTTCAGGGCTAGCACCTTCCTTGTGGCAGAAGGAGCCGGACGTTTCCCATTTTGGAAAAAGGCTCTGCCGAGAAAGGACACGATGACATTTCCCGTCTCTGGGAAAGCACAGGTCCCAAGCGTTGCTGTGCTTATTAATAGGCTGCCCAGGGAAGGTGAAGACCAGCAACTGCTTTCAGGGCTAGCACCTTCATTGTGGGAGAAGAAGCCGGACGTTTCCCATTTTGGAAAAAGCCTCTGCCGAGAAAGGACACGATGACATCTCCCGTCTCTGGGAAAGCACAGATCGGAAGCGCTGCTGTGCCTGTGAATAGGGTGCACGGGGAAGGTGAAGACCAGCAACAGCTTTCAGGGCTGGCCCCTTCCTTGTGGCAGAAGGAGCCGGACGTTTCCAATTTGGGAAAAAGGCTCTGCCGAGAAAGGACACGATGACATGTCCCGTCCCTGAGAAAGCACAGAATCCAAGGTCTGCGGTGCCTATGAATAGGGTGCCCAGGGAAGGTAAAGACCAGCAAGAGCTTTCAGGGCTGGCCCCTTCCTTGTGGGAGAAGGAGCCGGACCTTTCCCATTTCGGTAAAAGCTCTGCCAAGAATGGACACGATGATATGTCCCGTCTCTGGGAAAGCATAGATCGCAAGCGCTGCTGTGCCTGTGAATAGGCTGCCCAGGGAAGGTGAAGTCCAGCAGGATCTTTCAGGGCTGGCCCCTTCCTTGTGGCAGAAGGAGCCGGACGTTTCCCGTTTGGGAAAAAGGCTCTGCCGAGAACGGACACGATCACATGTCCCGTCTCTGGGAAAGCACAGGTCCCAAGCGCTGCTGTGCCTGTGAATAGGGTGCACAGGGAAGGTGAAGACCAGCAGGAGCTTTCAGGGCTGGCCCCTTCCTTCTGGCAGAAGGAGCCGGACGTTTCACGTTTGGGAAAATGGCTCTGCCGAGGAAGGACACGATGACATGTCCCGTCCCTGAGAAAGCACAGAATCCAAGGTCTGCGGTGCCTATGAATAGGGTGCCCAGGGAAGGAGAAGACCAGCAACAGCTTTCAGGGCTGGCCCCTTCCTTGTGGGAGAAGGAGCCGGACGTTTCCCTTTTGGGAAAATGTCTCTGCCGAGAAAGGACACGATCACATGTCCCGTCCCTGAGAAAGCACAGAATCCAAGGTCTGCTTTGCCTATGAATAGGGTGCCCAGGGAAGGTAAAGACCAGCAAGAGCTTTCAGGGCTGGCCCCTTCCTTGTGGCAGAAGGAGCCGGACGTTTCCCGTTTGGGAAAAAAGCTCTGCCGAGAAAGGACATGACGACATCTCTCGTCCCTGAGAAAGCACAGATCCGAAGCGCTGCTGTGCCTGTGAATAGGCTGCCCAGGGAAGGTGAAGACCAGCAACAGCTTTCAGGGCTAGCACCTTCATTGTGGGAGAAGGAGCCAGACGTTTCCCGTTTGGGAAAAAGGCTCTGCCGAGAAAGGACACGATGACATGTCCCGTCTCTGGGAAAGCACAGATCCCTAGTGATGTTCTGCCTCTGAATATGCTGCCAAGGGAAGGTGAAGACCAGCAACAGCTTTCAGGGCTGGCCCCTTCCTTGTGGGAGAAGGAGCCGGACGTTTCCCTTTTGGGAAAAAGGCTCAGCCGAGAAAGGACACGATGACATGTACCGTCTCTGGGAAAGCACAGATCCGAAGCGCTGCTGTGCCTGTGAATAGGGTGCACGGGAAGGTGAAGACCAGCAAGAGCTTTCTGGGCTAGCACCTTCCTTGTGGGAGAAGGAGCCGGACGTTTCCCGTTTCGGAAAAAGGTTCTGCCGAGAAAGGACACGATGACATGTCCCGTTTCTGGGAAAGCATAGATCCCAAGCGCTGCTGTGCCTGTGAATAGGGTGCCCAGGGAAGGTGAAGTCCAGCAACAGCTTTCAGGGCTAGCACCTTCATTGTGGGAGAAGGAGCCGGACCTTTCCCGTTTTGAAAAAGGCTCTACCGAGAAAGGACATGATGACATGTCCCGTCTCTGGGAAAGCACAGATCCAAAGCGCTGCTGTGCCTGTGAATAGGGTGCACGGGGAAGGTGAAGACCAGCAACAGCTTTCAGGGCTGGCCCCTTCCTTGTGGCAGAAGGAGCCGGAGGTTTCCCATTTCGGAATAAGCTCTGCCGAGAATGGACACGATGACATGTCCCGTCTCTGGGAAAGCACAGGTCCCAAGCACCGCTGCGCCTGTGAATAGGCTGCCCAGGGAAGGAGAAGTCCAGCAGGAGCTTTCAGGTCTGGCCCCTTCCTTGTGGGAGAAGGAGCCGGACGTTTCCCTTTTGGGAAAAAGGCTCTGCCGAGAACGGACACAATGACATCTCCCGTCTCTGGGAAAGCACAGATCCCTAGAGTTTCTGTGCTTATTAATAGGCTGCCCAGGGAAGGTGAAGACCAGCAGCAGCTTTCAGGGCTGGCCCCTTCCTTGTGGCAGAAGGAGCCGGACGTTTCCCTTTTGGGAAGAAAGCTCTGCCGAGAAAGGACACGATGACATCTCCCGTCCCTGAGAAAGCACAGATCCGAAGTGCTGCTTTGCCTGTGAATAGGGTGCAAGGGAAGGTGAAGACCAGCAACAGCTTTCTGGGCTAGCACCTTCCTTGTGGCAGAAGGAGCCGGACGTTTCCCATTTTGGAAAAAGGCTCTGCCGAGAAAGGACACGATGACATTTCCCGTCTCTGGGAAAGCACAGGTCCCAAGCGTTGCTGTGCTTATTAATAGGCTGCCCAGGGAAGGTGAAGACCAGCAACTGCTTTCAGGGCTAGCACCTTCATTGTGGGAGAAGAAGCCGGACGTTTCCCATTTTGGAAAAAGGCTCTGCCGAGAAAGGACACGATGACATCTCCCGTCTCTGGGAAAGCACAGATTGGAAGCGCTGCTGTGCCTGTGAATAGGGTGCACGGGGAAGGTGAAGACCAGCAACAGCTTTCAGGGCTGGCCCCTTCCTTGTGGCAGAAGGAGCCGGACGTTTCCCTTTTGGGAAAAAGGCTCTGCCGAGAAAGGACACGATGACATGTCCCGTCCCTGAGAAAGCACAGAATCCAAGGTCTGCGGTGCCTATGAATAGGGTGCCCAGGGAAGGTAAAGACCAGCAAGAGCTTTCAGGGCTGGCCCCTTCCTTGTGGGAGAAGGAGCCGGACCTTTCCCATTTCGGTAAAAGCTCTGCCAAGAATGGACACGATGATATGTCCCGTCTCTGGGAAAGCATAGATCGCAAGCGCTGCTGTGCCTGTGAATAGGCTGCCCGGGGAAGGTGAAGTCCAGCAGGATCTTTCAGGGCTGGCCCCTTCCTTGTGGCAGAAGGAGCCGGACGTTTCCCGTTTGGGAAAAAGTCTCTGCCGAGAACGGACACGATCACATGTCCCGTCTCTGGGAAAGCACAGGTCCCAAGCGCTGCTGTGCCTGTGAATAGGGTGCACAGGGAAGGTGAAGACCAGCAGGAGCTTTCAGGGCTGGCCCCTTCCTTCTGGCAGAAGGAGCCGGACGTTTCACGTTTGGGAAAATGTCTCTGCCGAGAAAGGACACGATCACATGTCCCGTCCCTGAGAAAGCACAGAATCCAAGGTCTGCGGTGCCTATGAATAGGGTGCCCAGGGAAGGTAAAGACCAGCAAGAGCTTTCAGGGCTGGCCCCTTCCTTGTGGCAGAAGGAGCCGGACGTTTCCCGTTTGGGAAAAAAGCTCTGCCGAGAAAGGACATGACGACATCTCCCGTCCCTGCGAAAGCACAGATCCGAAGCGCTGCTGTGCCTGTGAATAGGCTGCCCAGGGAAGGTGAAGACCAGCAACAGCTTTCAGGGCTAGCACCTTCATTGTGGGAGAAGGAGCCAGACGTTTCCCGTTTGGGAAAAAGGCTCTGCCGAGAAAGGACACGATGACATGTCCCGTCTCTGGGAAAGCACAGATCCCTAGTGATGTTCTGCCTCTGAATATGCTGCCAAGGGAAGGTGAAGACCAGCAACAGCTTTCAGGGCTGGCCCCTTCCTTGTGGGAGAAGGAGCCGGACGTTTCCCATTTTGGAAAAAGGCTCAGCCAAGAAAGGACACGATGACATGTACCGTCTCTGGGAAAGCACAGATCCCAAGCGTTGCTGTGCTTATTAATAGGCTGCCCAGGGAAGGTGAAGACCAGCAAGAGCTTTCTGGGCTAGCACCTTCCTTGTGGGAGAAGGAGCCGGACGTTTCCTGTTTGGGAAAAAGGCTCTGCCGAGAAAGGACATGATGACATGTCCCGTCTCTGGGAAAGCACAGGTCCCAAGCGCTGCTGTGCCTGTGAATAGGGTGCACGGGGAAGGTGAAGACCAGCAACAGCTTTCAGGGCTGGCCCCTTCCTTTTGGCAGAAGGAGCCGGACGTTTCCCGTTTTGGAAAATGGCTCTGCCGAGAACGGACACGATGACATGTCCCGTCTCTGGGAAAGCACAGGTCCCAAGCGCTGCTGTGCCTATGAATAGGGTGCATGGGGAAGGTGAAGACCAGCAACAGCTTTCAGGGCTGGCCCCTTCCTTGTGGCAGAAGGAGCCGGAGGTTTCCCATTTCGGAATAAGCTCTGCCGAGAATGGACACGATGACATGTCCCGTCTCTGGGAAAGCACAGGTCCCAAGCGCCGCTGCGCCTGTGAATAGGCTGCCCAGGGAAGGAGAAGTCCAGCAGGAGCTTTCAGGTCTGGCCCCTTCCTTGTGGGAGAAGGAGCCGGACGTTTCCCGTTTGGGAAAAAGGTTCTGCCGAAAAAGGACACGATCACATGTCCCGTCCTTGAGAAAGCACAGCTCCCAAGCACTGCTGTGCCTGTGAATAGGGTGCACGGGGAAGGTGAAGACCAGCAACAGCTTTCAGGGCTGGCCCTTTCCTTGTGGGAGAAGGAGCCGGACGTTTCCCTTTTGGGAAAAAGGCTCTGCCGAGAACGGACACGATGACATCTCCCGTCTCTGGGAAAGCACAGATCCCTAGAGTTTCTGTGCTTATTAATAGGCTGCCCAGGGAAGGTGAAGACCAGCAGCAGCTTTCAGGGCTGGCCCCTTCCTTGTGGCAGAAGGAGCCGGACGTTTCCCTTTTGGGAAGAAAGCTCTGCCGAGAAAGGACACGATGACATCTCCCGTCCCTGAGAAAGCACAGATCCGAAGTGCTGCTTTGCCTGTGAATAGGGTGCAAGGGAAGGTGAAGACCAGCAACAGCTTTCTGGGCTAGCACCTTCCTTGTGGCAGAAGGAGCCGGACGTTTCCCATTTTGGAAAAAGGCTCTGCCGAGAAAGGACACGATGACATTTCCCGTCTCTGGGAAAGCACAGGTCCCAAGCGTTGCTGTGCTTATTAATAGGCTGCCCAGGGAAGGTGAAGACCAGCAACTGCTTTCAGGGCTAGCACCTTCATTGTGGGAGAAGAAGCCGGACGTTTCCCATTTTGGAAAAAGGCTCTGCCGAGAAAGGACACGATGACATCTCCCGTCTCTGGGAAAGCACAGATCGGAAGCGCTGCTGTGCCTGTGAATAGGGTGCACGGGGAAGGTGAAGACCAGCAACAGCTTTCAGGGCTGGCCCCTTCCTTGTGGCAGAAGGAGCCGGACGTTTCCCATTTGGGAAAAAGGCTCTGCCGAGAAAGGACACGATCACATGTCCCGTCCCTGAGAAAGCACAGAATCCAAGGTCTGCGGTGCCTATGAATAGGGTGCCCAGGGAAGGTAAAGACCAGCAAGAGCTTTCAGGGCTGGCCCCTTCCTTGTGGGAGAAGGAGCCGGACCTTTCCCATTTCGGTAAAAGCTCTGCCAAGAATGGACACGATGATATGTCCCGTCTCTGGGAAAGCATAGATCGCAAGCGCTGCTGTGCCTGTGAATAGGCTGCCCAGGGAAGGTGAAGTCCAGCAGGATCTTTCAGGGCTGGCCCCTTCCTTGTGGCAGAAGGAGCCGGACGTTTCCCGTTTGGGAAAAAGGCTCTGCCGAGAACGGACACGATCACATGTCCCGTCTCTGGGAAAGCACAGGTCCCAAGCGCTGCTGTGCCTGTGAATAGGGTGCACAGGGAAGGTGAAGACCAGCAGGAGCTTTCAGGGCTGGCCCCTTCCTTCTGGCAGAAGGAGCCGGACGTTTCACGTTTGGGAAAATGGCTCTGCCGAGGAAGGACACGATGACATGTCCCGTCTCTGGGAAAGCACAGATCCCAAGCGCTGCTGTGATTATTAATAGGCTGCCCAGGGAAGGAGAAGACCAGCAACAGCTTTCAGGGCTGGCCCCTTCCTTGTGGGAGAAGGAGCCGGACGTTTCCCTTTTGGGAAAATGTCTCTGCCGAGAAAGGACACGATCACATGTCCCGTCCCTGAGAAAGCACAGAATCCAAGGTCTGTGGTGCCTATGAATAGGGTGCCCAGGGAAGGTAAAGACCAGCAAGAGCTTTCAGGGCTGGCCCCTTCCTTGTGGCAGAAGGAGCCGGACGTTTCCCGTTTGGGAAAAAAGCTCTGCCGAGAAAGGACATGACGACATCTCTCGTCCCTGAGAAAGCACAGATCCGAAGCGCTGCTGTGCCTGTGAATAGGCTGCCCAGCGAAGGTGAAGACCAGCAACAGCTTTCAGGGCTAGCACCTTCATTGTGGGAGAAGGAGCCAGACGTTTCCCGTTTGGGAAAAAGGCTCTGCCGAGAAAGGACATGATGACATGTCCCGTCTCTGGGAAAGCACAGATCCCTAGTGATGTTCTGCCTCTGAATATGCTGCCAAGGGAAGGTGAAGACCAGCAACAGCTTTCAGGGCTGGCCCCTTCCTTGTGGGAGAAGGAGCCGGACGTTTCCCTTTTGGGAAAAAGGCTCAGCCGAGAAAGGACACGATGACATGTACCGTCTCTGGGAAAGCACAGATCCGAAGCGCTGCTGTGCCTGTGAATAGGGTGCACGGGAAGGTGAAGACCAGCAAGAGCTTTCTGGGCTAGCACCTTCCTTGTGGGAGAAGGAGCCGGACGTTTCCCGTTTGGGAAAAAGGTTCTGCCGAGAAAGGACACGATGACATGTCCCGTTTCTGGGAAAGCATAGATCCCAAGCGCTGCTGTGCCTGTGAATAGGGTGCCTAGGGAAGGTGAAGTCCAGCAACAGCTTTCAGGGCTAGCACCTTCATTGTGGGAGAAGGAGCCGGACCTTTCCCGTTTTGAAAAAGGCTCTACCGAGAAAGGACATGATGACATGTCCCGTCTCTGGGAAAGCACAGATCCAAAGCGCTGCTGTGCCTGTGAATAGGGTGCACGGGGAAGGTGAAGACCAGCAACAGCTTTCAGGGCTGGCCCCTTCCTTGTGGCAGAAGGAGCCGGACGTTTCACGTTTGGGAAAATGGCTCTGCCGAGGAAGGACACAATGACATGTCCCGTCTCTGGGAAAGCACAGATCCCTAGTGATGTTCTGCCTCTGAATATGCTGCCAAGGGAAGGTGAAGACCAGCAACAGCTTTCAGGGCTGGCCCCTTCCTTGTGGCAGAAGGAGCCAGACGTTTCCCTTTTTGGAAAAAGCCTCTGCCGAGAACGGACACGATGACATGTCCCGTCTCTGGGAAAGCACAGGTCCCAAGCGCTGCTGTGCCTATGAATAGGGTGCATGGGGAAGGTGAAGACCAGCAACAGCTTTCAGGGCTGGCCCCTTCCTTGTGGGAGAAGGAGCCGGACGTTTCCCATTTGGGAAAAAGGCTCTGCCGAGAAAGGACATGATCACATGTCCCATCCCTGAGAAAGCACAGAATCCAAGCTCTGCGGTGCCTATGAATAGGGTGCCCAGGGAAGGTAAAGACCAGCAAGAGCGATCAGGGCTGGCCCCTTCCTTGTGGCTGAAGGAGCCGGACGTTTCCCATTTCGGAAAAAGCTCTGCCGAGAATGGACACGATGACATGTCCCGTCTCTGGGAAAGCACAGGTCCCAAGCGCCGCTGCGCCTGTGAATAGGCTGCCCAGGGAAGGTGAAGTCCAGCAGGAGCTTTCAGGTCTGGCCCCTTCCTTGTGGGAGAAGGAGCCGGACGTTTCCCGTTTGGGAAAAAGTCTCTGCCGAGAAAGGACACGATCACATGTCCCGTCTCTGGGAAAGCACAGGTCCCAAGCGCTGCTGTGCCTGTGAATAGGGTGCACGGGGAAGGTGAAGACCAGCAACAGCTTTCAGGGCTAGCACCTTCATTGTGGGAGAAGGAGCCGGACGTTTCCCGTTTGGGAAAAAGGTTCTGCCGAGGAAGGACACGATGACATGTCCCGTCTCTGGGAAACCACAGATCCCTAGTGATGTTCTGCCTCTGAATATGCTGCCAAGGGAAGGTGAAGAGCAGCAACAGCTTTCAGGGCTGGCCCCTTCCTTGTGGGAGAAGGAGCCGGACGTTTCCCGTTTGGGAAAAATACTCTGCCGAGAACGGACACGATGACATGTCCCGTCTTTGGGAAAGCACAGATCCCTAGTGATGTTCTGCCTGTGAATAGTGTGCACGGGGAAGGTAAAGACCAGCAAGAGCTTTTAGGGCTGGCCCCTTCCTTGTGGGAGAAGGAGCCGGACGTTTCCCGTTTTGGAAAAATACTCTGCCGAGAATGGACACGATGACATGTCCCGTCTCTGGGAAAGCACAGGTCCCAAGCGTTGCTGTGCTTATTAATAGGCTGCCCAGGGAAGGTGAAGACCAGCAAGAGCTTTTAGTGCTGGCCCCTTCCTTGTGGGAGAAGGAGCCGGACGTTTCCCGTTTGGGAAAAAAGCTCTGCCGAGAAAGGACACGATGACATCTCCCGTCCCTGAGAAAGCACAGATCTCTAGTGATGTTCTCCCTCTGAATATGCTGCCAAGGGAAGGTGAAGACCAGCAACAGCTTTCACGGCTGGCCCCTTCCTTGTGGCAGAAGGTGCCGGAAGTTTCCCGTTTGGGAAAAAGGGTCTGCCGAGAGCGGACACGATGACATGTCCCGTCTCTGGGAAAGCACAGATCAAAAGCGCTGCTGTGCCTATGAATAGAGTGCATGGGGAAGGTGAAGACCAGCAACAGCTTTCATGTCTGGCCCCTTCCTTGTGGGAGAAGGAGCCGGACGTTTCCCATTTGGGAAAAAGTCTCTGCCGAGAAAGGACACGATCACATGTCCCGTCTCTGGGAAAGCACAGATCGCAAGCGCCGCTGCGCCTGTGAATAGGCTTCCCAGGGAAGGTGAAGTCCAGCAGGAGCTTTCAGGTCTGGCCCCTTCCTTGTGGGAGAAGGAGCCGGACGTTTCCCGTTTGGGAAAAAGACTCTGCCGAGAAAGGACACGATCACATGTCCCGTCCCTGAGAAAGCACAGGTCCCAAGCGCTGCTGTGCCTGTGAATAGGGTGCACGGGGAAGGTAAAGACCAGCAAGAGCTTTCAGGGCTGGCCCCTTCCTTGTGGGAGAAGGAGCCGGACGTTTCCCATTTCGGAAAAAGCTCTGCCGAGAATGGACACGATGACATGTACCGTCTCTGGGAAAGCACAGATCCCAAGCTTTGTTGTGCTTATTAATAGACTGCCCAGGGAAGGTGAAGGCCAGCAACAGCTTTCAGGGCTAGCACCTTCATTGTGGGAGAAGGAGCCAGACGTTTCCCGTTTGGGAAAAATACTCTGCTGAGAACGGACACGATGACATCTCCCGTCCCTGAGAAAGCACAGATCCAAAGCGGTGCTGTGCCTGTGAATAGGGTGCACGGGGAAGGTGAAGACCAGCAACAGCTTTCAGGGCTGGCCCCTTCATTCTGCCAGAAGGAGCCGGACGTTTCCCGTTTGGGAAAATGGCTCTGCCGAGGAAGGACACAATGACATGTCCCGTCTCTGGGAAAGCACAGATCCCTAGTGATGTTCTGCCTCTGAATATGCTGCCAAGGGAAGGTGAAGACCAGCAACAGCTTTCAGGGCTGGCCCCTTCCTTGTGGCAGAAGGAGCCGGACGTTTCCCGTTTTGGAAAATGGCTCTGCCGAGAAAGGACACGATGACATGTCCCGTCTCTGGGAAAGCACAGGTCCCAAGTGCTGCTGTGCCTATGAATAGGGTGCATGGGGAAGGTGAAGACCAGCAACAGCTTTCAGGGCTGGCCCCTTCCTTGTGGCAGAAGGAGCCGGACGTTTCCCATTTGGGAAAAAGGCTCTGCCGAGAACGGACACGATCACATGTCCCGTCTCTGGGAAAGCACAGAATCCAAGGTCTGCGGTGCCTATGAATAGGGTGCCCAGGGAAGGTAAAGACCAGCAAGAGCTTTCAGGGCTGGCCCCTTCCTTGTGGGAGAAGGAGCCGGACGTTTCCCGTTTGGGAAAAAAGCTCTGCCGAGAAAGGACACGATGACATCTCCCGTCCCTGAGAAAGCACAGACCCGAAGCGCTGCTGTGCCTGTGAATAGGGTGCACGGGAAGGTGAAGACCAGCAACAGCTTTCAGGGCTAGCACCTTCAGTGTGGGAGAAAGATCCGGACGTTTCCCGTTTGGGAAAAAGGCTCTGCCGAGAAAGGACACGATGACATCTACCGTCCCTGAGAAAGCACAGATCCCAAGCTTTGTTGTGCTTATTAATAGGCTGCCCAGGGAAGGTGAAGACCAGCAAGAGCTTTCAGGGCTAGCACCTTCATTGTGGGAGAAGGAGCCGGACGTTTCCCATTTTGGAAAAAGGCTCAGCCGAGAAAGGACATGATGACATGTCCCGTCTCTGGGAAAGCACAGATCCGAAGCGCTGCTGTGCCTGTGAATAGGGTGCACGGGGAAGGTGAAGACCAGCAACAGCTTTCAGGGCTGGCCCCTTCCTTGTGGCAGAAGGAGCCGGACGTTTCCCATTTGGAAAATGGCTCTGCCGAGAACGGACACGATGACATGTCCCTTCTCTGGGAAAGCACAGGTCCCAAGCGCTGCTGTGCCTATGAATAGGGTGCATGGGGAAGGTGAAGACCAGCAACAGCTTTCAGGGCTGGCCCCTTCCTTGTGGGAGAAGGAGCCGGACGTTTCCCGTTTGGGAAAAAGTCTCTGCCGAGAAAGGACACGATCACATGTCCCGTCTCTGGGAAAGCACAGGTCCCAAGCGCTGCTGTGCCTGTGAATAGGGTGCACGGGGAAGGTGAAGACCAGCAACAGCATTCTGGGCTAGCACCTTCATTGTGGGAGAAGGAGCCGGACGTTTCCCGTTTGGGAAGAAAGCTCTGCCGAGAAAGGACACGATGACATCTCCCATCCCTGAGAAAGCACAGGTCCCAAGCGCTGCTGTGCCTGTGAATAGGGTGCACGGGAAGGTGAAGACCAGCAAGAGCTTTCAGGGCTGGCCCCTTCCTTCTGGCAGAAGGAGCCGGACGTTTCACGTTTGGGAAAATGGCTCTGCCGAGGAAGGACACGATGACATGTCCCGTCTCTGGGAAACCACAGATCCCTAGTGATGTTCTGCCTCTGAATATGCTGCCAAGGGAAGGTGAAGAGCAGCAACAGCTTTCAGGGCTGGCCCCTTCCTTGTGGGAGAAGGAGCCGGACGTTTCCCATTTGGGAAAAATACTCTGCCGAGAAAGGACACGATGACATCTCCCGTCCCTGGGAAAGCACAGATCCGAAGCGCTGCTGTGCCTGTGAATAGGGTGCACGGGAAGGTGAAGACCAGCAACAGCTTTCAGGGCTAGCACCTTCAGTGTGGGAGAAGGAGCCGGACGTTTCCCGTTTGGAAAAAGGCTCTGCCGAGAAAGGACACGATGACATGTACCGTCTCTGGGAAAGCACAGATCCCAAGCGTTGCTGTGCTTATTAATAGGCTGCCCAGGGAAGGTGAAGACCAGCAACAGCTTTCAGGGCTAGCACCTTCATTGTGGGAGAATGAGCCGGACGTTTCCCGTTTGGGAAAAAGGCTCTGCCGAGAAAGGACATGATGACATGTCCCGTCTCTGGGAAAGCACAGATCTCTAGTGATGTTCTCCCTCTGAATATGCTGCCAAGGGAAGGTGAAGACCAGCAACAGCTTTCACGGCTGGCCCCTTCCTTGTGGCAGAAGGTGCCGGAAGTTTCCCGTTTGGGAAAAAGGGTCTGCCGAGAACGGACACGATGACATGTCCCGTATCTGGGAAAGCACAGATCCCAAGCGCTGCTGTGCCTATGAATAGAGTGCATGGGGAAGGTGAAGACCAGCAACAGCTTTCATGTCTGGCCCCTTCCTTGTGGGAGAAGGAGCCGGACGTTTCCCGTTTGGGAAAAAGTCTCTGCCGAGAAAGGACACGATCACATGTACCGTCCCTGAGAAAGCACAGGTCCCAAGCGCTGCTGTGCCTGTGAATAGGGTGCCCAGGGAAGGTAAAGACCAGCAAGAGCTTTCAGGGCTGGCCCCTTCCTTGTGGGAGAAGGAGCCGGACGTATCCCATTTCGGAAAAAGCTCTGCCGAGAATGGACACGATGACATGTCCCGTCTCTGGGAAAGCACAGATCCCAAGCTTTGTTGTGCTTATTAATAGACTGCCCAGTGAAGGTGAAGGCCAGCAACAGCTTTCAGGGCTAGCACCTTCATTGTGGGAGAAGGAGCCAGACGTTTCCCGTTTGGGAAAAATACTCTGCTGAGAACGGACACGATGACATCTCCCGTCCCTGAGAAAGCACAGATCCAAAGCGGTGCTGTGCCTGTGAATAGGGTGCACAGGGAAGGTGAAGACCAGCAACAGCTTTCAGGGCTGGCCCCTTCCTTCTGCCAGAAGGAGCCGGACGTTTCACGTTCGGGAAAATGGCTCTGCCGAGGAAGGACACGATGACATGTCCCGTCTCTGGGAAAGCACAGATCCCTAGTGATGTTCTGCCTCTGAATATGCTGCCAAGGGAAGGTGAAGACCAGCAACAGCTTTCAGGGCTGGCCCCTTCCTTGTGGCAGAAGGAGCCGGACGTTTCCCATTTGGGAAAAAGGCTCTGCAGAGAACGGACACGATCACATGTCCCGTCTCTGGGAAAGCACAGAATCCAAGGTCTGCGGTGCCTATGAATAGGGTGCCCAGGGAAGGTAAAGACCAGCAAGAGCTTTCAGGGCTGGCCCCTTCCTTGTGGGAGAAGGAGCCGGACGTTTCCCGTTTGGGAAAAAAGCTCTGCCGAGAAAGGACACGATGACATCTCCCGTCCCTGAGAAAGCACAGACCCGAAGCGCTGCTGTGCCTGTGAATAGGGTGCACGGGAAGGTGAAGACCAGCAACAGCTTTCAGGGCTAGCACCTTCAGTGTGGGAGAAAGATCCGGACGTTTCCCGTTTGGGAAAAAGGCTCTGCCGAGAAAGGACACGATGACATCTCCCGTCCCTGAGAAAGCACAGATCCCAAGCTTTGTTGTGCTTATTAATAGGCTGCCCAGGGAAGGTGAAGACCAGCAACAGCTTTCTGGGCTAGCACCTTCCCTGTGGGAGAAGGAGCCGGACGTTTCCGATTTTGGAAAAAGGCTCAGCCGAGAAAGGACACGATGACATGTACCGTCTCTGGGAAAGCACAGATCCCAAGCGTTGCTGTGCTTATTAATAGGCTGCCCAGGGAAGGTGAAGACCAGCAACAGCTTTCAGGGCTAGCACCTTCATTGTGGGAGAAGGAGCCGGACGTTTCCCGTTTGGGAAAAAGGCTCTGCCGAGAAAGGACATGATGACATGTCCCGTCTCTGGGAAAGCACAGATCCGAAGCGCTGCTGTGCCTGTGAATAGGGTGCACGGGGAAGGTGAAGACCAGCAACAGCTTTCAGGGCTGGCCCCTTCCTTGTGGCAGAAGGAGCCGGACGTTTCCCGTTTTGGAAAATGGCTCTGCCGAGAACGGACACGATGACATGTCCCGTCTCTGGGAAAGCACAGGTCCCAAGCGCTGCTGTGCCTGTGAATAGGGTGCATGGGGAAGGTGAAGACCAGCAACAGCTTTCAGGGCTGGCCCCTTCCTTGTGGGAGAAGGAGCCGGACGTTTCCCGTTTGGGAAAAAGGCTCTGTCGAGTACGGACACGATGACATGTCCCGTCTCTGGGAAAGCACAGATCCCAAGCGCTTCTGTACTTTTTAAACGGCTGCCCAAGGAAGGAGAAGACCAGCAGCAGCTTTCAGGGCTGGCCCCTTCCTTGTGGCAGAAGGAGCCAGACGTTTCCCTTTTTGGAAAAAGCCTCTGCCGAGAACGGACACGATGACATGTCCCGTCTCTGGGAAAGCACAGGTCCCAAGCGCTGCTGTGCCTATGAATAGGGTGCATGGGGAAGGTGAAGACCAGCAACAGCTTTCAGGGCTGGCCCCTTCCTTGTGGCAGAAGGTGCCGGAAGTTTCCCGTTTGGGAAAAAGGGTCTGCCGAGAAAGGACACGATCACATGTCCCGTCTCTGGGAAAGCACAGATCCCAAGCGCCGCTGCGCCTGTGAATAGAGTGCATGGGGAAGGTGAAGACCAGCAACAGCTTTCATGTCTGGCCCCTTCCTTGTGGGAGAAGGAGCTGGACGTTTCCCATTTGGGAAAAAGTCTCTGCCGAGAAAGGACACGATCACATGTCCCGTCTCTGGGAAAGCACAGATCGCAAGCGCCGCTGCGCCTGTGAATAGGCTTCCCAGGGAAGGTGAAGTCCAGCAGGAGCTTTCAGGTCTGGCCCCTTCCTTGTGGGAGAAGGAGCCGGACGTTTCCCGTTTGGGAAAAAGACTCTGCCGAGAAAGGACACGATCACATGTCCCGTCCCTGAGAAAGCACAGGTCCCAAGCGCTGCTGTGCCTGTGAATAGGGTGCACGGGGAAGGTAAAGACCAGCAAGAGCTTTCAGGGCTGGCCCCTTCCTTGTGGGAGAAGGAGCCGGACGTTTCCCATTTCGGAAAAAGCTCTGCCGAGAATGGACACGATGACATGTACCGTCTCTGGGAAAGCACAGATCCCAAGCTTTGTTGTGCTTATTAATAGACTGCCCAGGGAAGGTGAAGGCCAGCAACAGCTTTCAGGGCTAGCACCTTCAGTGTGGGAGAAGGAGCCAGACGTTTCCCGTTTGGGAAAAATACTCTGCTGAGAACGGACACGATGACATCTCCCGTCCCTGAGAAAGCACAGATCCAAAGCGGTGCTGTGCCTGTGAATAGGGTGCACGGGGAAGGTGAAGACCAGCAACAGCTTTCAGGGCTGGCCCCTTCATTCTGCCAGAAGGAGCCGGACGTTTCCCGTTTGGGAAAATGGCTCTGCCGAGGAAGGACACAATGACATGTCCCGTCTCTGGGAAAGCACAGATCCCTAGTGATGTTCTGCCTCTGAATATGCTGCCAAGGGAAGGTGAAGACCAGCAACAGCTTTCAGGGCTGGCCCCTTCCTTGTGGCAGAAGGAGCCGGACGTTTCCCGTTTTGGAAAATGGCTCTGCCGAGAAAGGACACGATGACATGTCCCGTCTCTGGGAAAGCACAGGTCCCAAGCGCTGCTGTGCCTATGAATAGGGTGCATGGGGAAGGTGAAGACCAGCAACAGCTTTCAGGGCTGGCCCCTTCCTTGTGGCAGAAGGAGCCGGACGTTTCCCATTTGGGAAAAAGGCTCTGCCGAGAACGGACACGATCACATGTCCCATCTCTGGGAAAGCACAGAATCCAAGGTCTGCGGTGCCTATGAATAGGGTGCCCAGGGAAGGTAAAGACCAGCAAGAGCTTTCAGGGCTGGCCCCTTCCTTGTGGGAGAAGGAGCCGGACGTTTCCCGTTTGGGAAAAAAGCTCTGCCGAGAAAGGACACGATGACATCTCCCGTCCCTGAGAAAGCACAGACCCGAAGCGCTGCTGTGCCTGTGAATAGGGTGCACGGGAAGGTGAAGACCAGCAACAGCTTTCAGGGCTAGCACCTTCAGTGTGGGAGAAAGATCCGGACGTTTCCCGTTTGGGAAAAAGGCTCTGCCGAGAAAGGACACGATGACATCTACCGTCCCTGAGAAAGCACAGATCCCAAGCTTTGTTGTGCTTATTAATAGGCTGCCCAGGGAAGGTGAAGACCAGCAACAGCTTTCAGGGCTAGCACCTTCATTGTGGGAGAAGGAGCCGGACGTTTCCCATTTTGGAAAAAGGCTCAGCCGAGAAAGGACATGATGACATGTCCCGTCTCTGGGAAAGCACAGATCCGAAGCGCTGCTGTGCCTGTGAATAGGGTGCACGGGGAAGGTGAAGACCAGCAACAGCTTTCAGGGCTGGCCCCTTCCTTGTGGCAAAAGGAGCCAGACGTTTCCCATTTGGAAAATGGCTCTGCCGAGAACGGACACGATGACATGTCCCTTCTCTGGGAAAGCACAGGTCCCAAGCGCTGCTGTGCCTATGAATAGGGTGCATGGGGAAGGTGAAGACCAGCAACAGCTTTCAGGGCTGGCCCCTTCCTTGTGGGAGAAGGAGCCGGACGTTTCCCGTTTGGGAAAAAGTCTCTGCCGAGAAAGGACACGATCACATGTCCCGTCTCTGGGAAAGCACAGGTCCCAAGCGCTGCTGTGCCTGTGAATAGGGTGCACGGGGAAGGTGAAGACCAGCAACAGCATTCTGGGCTAGCACCTTCATTGTGGGAGAAGGAGCCGGACGTTTCCCGTTTGGGAAGAAAGCTCTGCCGAGAAAGGACACGATGACATCTCCCATCCCTGAGAAAGCACAGGTCCCAAGCGCTGCTGTGCCTGTGAATAGGGTGCACAGGGAAGGTGAAGACCAGCAAGAGCTTTCAGGGCTGGCCCCTTCCTTCTGGCAGAAGGAGCCGGACGTTTCACGTTTGGGAAAAAGGCTCTGCCGAGAAAGGACATGATGACATGTCCCGTCTCTGGGAAAGCACAGATCCCAAGCTTTGTTGTGCTTATTAATAGACTGCCCAGTGAAGGTGAAGGCCAGCAACAGCTTTCAGGGCTAGCACCTTCATTGTGGGAGAAGGAGCCAGACGTTTCCCGTTTGGGAAAAATACTCTGCTGAGAACGGACACGATGACATCTCCCGTCCCTGAGAAAGCACAGATCCAAAGCGGTGCTGTGCCTGTGAATAGGGTGCACAGGGAAGGTGAAGACCAGCAACAGCTTTCAGGGCTGGCCCCTTCCTTCTGCCAGAAGGAGCCGGACGTTTCACGTTCGGGAAAATGGCTCTGCCGAGGAAGGACACGATGACATGTCCCGTCTCTGGGAAAGCACAGATCCCTAGTGATGTTCTGCCTCTGAATATGCTGCCAAGGGAAGGTGAAGACCAGCAACAGCTTTCAGGGCTGGCCCCTTCCTTGTGGCAGAAGGAGCCGGACGTTTCCCATTTGGGAAAAAGGCTCTGCAGAGAACGGACACGATCACATGTCCCGTCTCTGGGAAAGCACAGAATCCAAGGTCTGCGGTGCCTATGAATAGGGTGCCCAGGGAAGGTAAAGACCAGCAAGAGCTTTCAGGGCTGGCCCCTTCCTTGTGGGAGAAGGAGCCGGACGTTTCCCGTTTGGGAAAAAAGCTCTGCCGAGAAAGGACACGATGACATCTCCCGTCCCTGAGAAAGCACAGATCCGAAGCGCTGCTGTGCCTGTGAATAGGGTGCACGGGAAGGTGAAGACCAGCAACAGCTTTCAGGGCTAGCACCTTCAGTGTGGGAGAAAGATCCGGACGTTTCCCGTTTGGGAAAAAGGCTCTGCCGAGAAAGGACACGATGACATCTCCCGTCCCTGAGAAAGCACAGATCCCAAGCTTTGTTGTGCTTATTAATAGGCTGCCCAGGGAAGGTGAAGACCAGCAACAGCTTTCTGGGCTAGCACCTTCCCTGTGGGAGAAGGAGCCGGACGTTTCCGATTTTGGAAAAAGGCTCAGCCGAGAAAGGACACGATGACATGTACCGTCTCTGGGAAAGCACAGATCCCAAGCGTTGCTGTGCTTATTAATAGGCTGCCCAGGGAAGGTGAAGACCAGCAACAGCTTTCAGGGCTAGCACCTTCATTGTGGGAGAAGGAGCCGGACGTTTCCCGTTTGGGAAAAAGGCTCTGCCGAGAAAGGACATGATGACATGTCCCGTCTCTGGGAAAGCACAGATCCGAAGCGCTGCTGTGCCTGTGAATAGGGTGCACGGGGAAGGTGAAGACCAGCAACAGCTTTCAGGGCTGGCCCCTTCCTTGTGGCAGAAGGAGCCGGACGTTTCCCTTTTTGGAAAAAGCCTCTGCCGAGAAAGGACACGATGACATGTCCCGTCTCTGGGAAAGCACAGGTCCCAAGCGCTGCTGTGCCTGTGAATAGGGTGCATGGGGAAGGTGAAGACCAGCAACAGCTTTCAGGGCTGGCCCCTTCCTTGTGGGAGAAGGAGCCGGACGTTTCCCGTTTGGGAAAAAGGCTCTGTCGAGAACGGACACGATGACATGTCCCGTCTCTGGGAAAGCACAGATCCCAAGCGCTTCTGTGCTTTTTAAACGGCTGCCCAAGGAAGGAGAAGACCAGCAGCAGCTTTCAGGGCTGGCCCCTTCCTTGTGGCAGAAGGAGCCAGACGTTTCCCTTTTTGGAAAAAGCCTCTGCCGAGAACGGACACGATGACATGTCCCGTCTCTGGGAAAGCACAGGTCCCAAGCGCTGCTGTGCCTATGAATAGGGTGCATGGGGAAGGTGAAGACCAGCAACAGCTTTCAGGGCTGGCCCCTTCCTTGTGGGAGAAGGAGCCGGACGTTTCCCGTTTGGGAAAAAGTCTCTGCCGAGAAAGGACACGATCACATGTCCCGTCTCTGGGAAAGCACAGGTCCCAAGCGCTGCTGTGCCTGTGAATAGGGTGCACGGGGAAGGTGAAGACCAGCAACAGCATTCTGGGCTAGCACCTTCATTGTGGGAGAAGGAGCCGGACGTTTCCTGTTTGGGAAGAAAGCTCTGCCGAGAAAGGACACGATGACATCTCCCGTCCCTGAGAAAGCACAGATCCCAAGCGCTGCTGTGCCTGTGAATAGGGTGCACAGGGAAGGTGAAGACCAGCAAGAGCTTTCAGGGCTGGCCCCTTCCTTCTGGCAGAAGGAGCCGGACGTTTCCCGTTTGGGAAAAAGGTTCTGCCGAGGAAGGACACGATGACATGTCCCGTCTCTGGGAAACCACAGATCCCTAGTGATGTTCTGCCTCTGAATATGATGCCAAGGGAAGGTGAAGAGCAGCAACAGCTTTCAGGGCTGGCCCCTTCCTTGTGGGAGAAGGAGCCGGACGTTTCCCGTTTGGGAAAAATACTCTGCCGAGAACGGACACGATGACATGTCCCGTCTCTGGGAAAGCACAGATCCCTAGTGATGTTCTGCCTGTGAATAGTGTGCACGAGGAAGGTAAAGACCAGCAAGAGCTTTTAGGGCTGGCCCCTTCCTTGTGGGAGAAGGAGCCGGACGTTTCCCGTTTTGGAAAAATACTCTCCCGAGAATGGACACGATGACATGTCCCGTCTCTGGGAAAGCACAGGTCCCAAGCGTTGCTGTGCTTATTAATAGGCTGCCCAGGGAAGGTGAAGACCAGCAAGAGCTTTTAGTGCTGGCCCCTTCCTTGTGGGAGAAGGAGCCGGACGTTTCCCGTTTGGGAAAAAAGCTCTGCCGAGAAAGGACACGATGACATCTCCCGTCCCTGAGAAAGCACAGATCCGAAGCGCTGCTGTGCCTGTGAATAGGGTGCACGGGAAGGTGAAGACCAGCAACAGCTTTCAGGGCTAGCACCTTCAGTGTGGGAGAAGGAGCCGGACGTTTCCCGTTTGGAAAAAGGCTCTGCCGAGAAAGGACACGATGACGTCTCCCGTCCCTGAGAAAGCACAGATCCGAAGCGCTGCTGTGCCTGTGAATAGGGTGCACGGGAAGGTGAAGACCAGCAACAGCTTTCAGGGCTAGCACCTTCAGTGTGGGAGAAGGAGCCGGACGTTTCCCGTTTGGAAAAAGGCTCTGCCGAGAAAGGACACGATGACATGTACCGTCTCTGGGAAAGCACAGATCCCAAGCGTTGCTGTGCTTATTAATAGGCTGCCCAGGGAAGGTGAAGACCAGCAACAGCTTTCAGGGCTAGCACCTTCATTGTGGGAGAATGAGCCGGACGTTTCCCGTTTGGGAAAAAGGCTCTGCCGAGAAAGGACATGATGACATGTCCCGTCTCTGGGAAAGCACAGATCTCTAGTGATGTTCTCCCTCTGAATATGCTGCCAAGGGAAGGTGAAGACCAGCAACAGCTTTCACGGCTGGCCCCTTCCTTGTGGCAGAAGGTGCCGGAAGTTTCCCGTTTGGGAAAAAGGGTCTGCCGAGAACGGACACGATGACATGTCCCGTATCTGGGAAAGCACAGATCCCAAGCGCTGCTGTGCCTATGAAGAGAGTGCATGGGGAAGGTGAAGACCAGCAACAGCTTTCATGTCTGGCCCCTTCCTTGTGGGAGAAGGAGCCGGACGTTTCCCGTTTGGGAAAAAGTCTCTGCCGAGAAAGGACACGATCACATGTCCCGTCCCTGAGAAAGCACAGGTCCCAAGCGCTGCTGTGCCTGTGAATAGGGTGCCCAGGGAAGGTAAAGACCAGCAAGAGCTTTCAGGGCTGGCCCCTTCCTTGTGGGAGAAGGAGCCGGACGTATCCCATTTCGGAAAAAGCTCTGCCGAGAATGGACACGATGACATGTCCCGTCTCTGGGAAAGCACAGATCCCAAGCTTTGTTGTGCTTATTAATAGACTGCCCAGTGAAGGTGAAGGCCAGCAACAGCTTTCAGGGCTAGCACCTTCATTGTGGGAGAAGGAGCCAGATGTTTCCCGTTTGGGAAAAATACTCTGCTGAGAACGGACACGATGACATCTCCCGTCCCTGAGAAAGCACAGATCCAAAGCGGTGCTGTGCCTGTGAATAGGGTGCACAGGGAAGGTGAAGACCAGCAACAGCTTTCAGGGCTGGCCCCTTCCTTCTGCCAGAAGGAGCCGGACGTTTCACGTTCGGGAAAATGGCTCTGCCGAGGAAGGACACGATGACATGTCCCGTCTCTGGGAAAGCACAGATCCCTAGTGATGTTCTGCCTCTGAATATGCTGCCAAGGGAAGGTGAAGACCAGCAACAGCTTTCAGGACTGGCCCCTTCCTTGTGGCAGAAGGAGCCGGACGTTTCCCATTTGGGAAAAAGGCTCTGCCGAGAACGGACACGATCACATGTCCCGTCTCTGGGAAAGCACAGAATCCAAGGTCTGCGGTGCCTATGAATAGGGTGCCCAGGGAAGGTAAAGACCAGCAAGAGCTTTCAGGGCTGGCCCCTTCCTTGTGGGAGAAGGAGCCGGACGTTTCCTGTTTGGGAAAAAAGCTCTGCCGAGAAAGGACACGATGACATCTCCCGTCCCTGAGAAAGCACAGATCCGAAGCGCTGCTGTGCCTGTGAATAGGGTGCACGGGAAGGTGAAGACCAGCAACAGCTTTCAGGGCTAGCACCTTCAGTGTGGGAGAAAGATCCGGACGTTTCCCGTTTGGGAAAAAGGCTCTGCCGAGAAAGGACACGATGACATCTCCCGTCCCTGAGAAAGCACAGATCCCAAGCTTTGTTGTGCTTATTAATAGGCTGCCCAGGGAAGGTGAAGACCAGCAACAGCTTTCAGGGCTAGCACCTTCCCTGTGGGAGAAGGAGCCGGACGTTTCCGATTTTGGAAAAAGGCTCAGCCGAGAAAGGACACGATGACATCTCCCGTCCCTGAGAAAGCACAGATCCCAAGCTTTGTTGTGCTTATTAATAGGCTGCCCAGGGAAGGTGAAGACCAGCAACAGCTTTCTGGGCTAGCACCTTCCCTGTGGGAGAAGGAGCCGGACGTTTCCGATTTTGGAAAAAGGCTCAGCCGAGAAAGGACACGATGACTTGTACCGTCTCTGGGAAAGCACAGATCCCAAGCGTTGCTGTGCTTATTAATAGGCTGCCCAGGGAAGGTGAAGACCAGCAACACCTTTCAGGGCTAGCACCTTCATTGTGGGAGAAGGAGCCGGACGTTTCCCGTTTGGGAAAAAGGCTCTGCCGAGAAAGGACATGATGACATGTCCCGTCTCTGGGAAAGCACAGATCCGAAGCGCTGCTGTGCCTGTGAATAGGGTGCACGGGGAAGGTGAAGACCAGCAACAGCTTTCAGGGCTGGCCCCTTCCTTGTGGCAGAAGGAGCCGGACGTTTCCCGTTTTGGAAAATGGCTCTGCCGAGAACGGACACGATGACATGTCCCGTCTCTGGGAAAGCACAGGTCCCAAGCGCTGCTGTGCCTGTGAATAGGGTGCATGGGGAAGGTGAAGACCAGCAACAGCTTTCAGGGCTGGCCCCTTCCTTGTGGGAGAAGGAGCCGGACGTTTCCCGTTTGGGAAAAAGGCTCTGCCGAGAACGGACACGATGACATGTCCCGTCTCTGGGAAAGCACAGATCCCAAGCGCTTCTGTGCTTTTTAAACGGCTGCCCAAGGAAGGAGAAGACCAGCAGCAGCTTTCAGGGCTGGCCCCTTCCTTGTGGGAGAAGGAGCCGGACGTTTCCCTTTTGGGAAAATGTCTCTGCCGAGAAAGGACACGATCACATGTCCCGTCCTTGAGAAAGCACAGAATCCAAGGTCTGCGGTGCCTATGAATAGGGTGCCCAGGGAAGGTAAAGACCAGCAAGAGCTTTCAGGGCTGGCCCCTTCCTTGTGGGAGAAGGAGCCGGACGTTTCCCGTTTGGGAAAAATACTCTGCCGAGAAAGGACACGATGACATCTCCCGTCCCTGAGAAAGCACAGATCCGAAGCGCTGCTGTGCCTGTGAATAGGGTGCACGGGAAGGTGAAGACCAGCAACAGCTTTCAGGGCTAGCACCTTCAGTGTGGGAGAAGGAGCCGGACGTTTCCCGTTTGGGAAAAAGGCTCTGCGAAGAAAGGACATGATGACATGTCCCGTCTCTGGGAAAGCACAGATCCCAAGCGTTGCTGTGCTTATTAATAGGCTGCCCAGGGTAGGTGAAGACCAGCAACAGCTTTCAGGGCTAGCACCTTCATTGTGGGAGAATGAGCCGGACGTTTCCCGTTTGGGAAAAAGGCTCTGCCGAGAAAGGACATGATGACATGTCCCGTCTCTGGGAAAGCACAGATCCCTAGTGATGTTCTGCCTCTGAATATGCTGCCAAGGGAAGGTGAAGACCAGCAACAGCTTTCACGGCTGGCCCCTTCCTTGTGGCAGAAGGAGCCGGAAGTTTCCCGTTTGGGAAAAAGGGGCTGCCGAGAACGGACACGATGACATGTCCCGTATCTGGGAAAGCACAGATCCCAAGCGCTGCTGTGCCTATGAATAGAGTGCATGGGGAAGGTGAAGACCAGCAACAGCTTTCAGGGCTGGCCCCTTCCTTGTGGGAGAAGGAGCCGGACGTTTCCCGTTTGGGAAAAAGTCTCTGCCGAGAAAGGACACGATCACATGTCCCGTCTCTGGGAAAGCACAGATCGCAAGCGCCGCTGCGCCTGTGAATAGGCTTCCCAGGGAAGGTGAAGTCCAGCAGGAGCTTTCAGGTCTGGCCCCTTCCTTGTGGCAGAAGGAGCCGGACGTTTCCCGTTTGGGAAAAAGTCTCTGCCGAGAAAGGACACGATCACATGTCCCGTCTCTGGGAAAGCACAGAATCCAAGGTCTGCGGTGCCTATGAATAGGGTGCCCAGGGAAGGTAAAGACCAGCAAGAGCTTTCAGGGCTGGCCCCTTCCTTGTGGGAGAAGGAGCCGGACGTTTCCCGTTTGGGAAAAAAGCTCTGCCGAGAAAGGACATGACGACATCTCCCGTCCTGAGAAAGCACAGATCCGAAGCGCTGCTGTGCCTGTGAATAGGGTGCACGGGGAAGGTGAAGACCAGCAACAGCTTTCAGGGCTAGCACCTTCATTGTGGGAGAAGGAGCCAGACGTTTCCCGTTTGGGAAAAAGGCTTTGCCGAGAAAGGACACGATGACATGTCCCGTCTCTGGGAAAGCACAGATCCCAAGCTTTGTTATGCTTATTAATAGGCTGCCCAGGGAAGGTGAAGACCAGCAACAGCTTTCTGGGCTAGCACCTTCATTGTGGGAGAAGGAGCCGGACGTTTCCCGTTTGGGAAAAAGGCTCTGCCGAGAAAGGACATGATGACATGTCCCGTCTCTGGGAAAGCACAGGTCCCAAGCGCTGCTGTGCCTGTGAATAGGGTGCACGGGGAAGGTGAAGACCAGCAAGAGCTTTCAGGGCTGGCCCCTTCCTTCTGGCAGAAGGAGCCGGACGTTTCCCGTTTGGGAAAATGGCTCTGCCGAGGAAGGACACAATGACATGTCCCGTCTCTGGGAAAGCACAGATCCCTAGTGATGTTCTGCCTCTGAATATGCTGCCAAGGGAAGGTGAAGACCAGCAACAGCTTTAAGGGCTGGCCCCTTCCTTTTGGCAGAAGGAGCCGGACGTTTCCCGTTTTGGAAAATGGCTCTGCCGAGAACGGACACGATGACATGTCCCGTCTCTGGGAAAGCACAGGTCCCAAGCGCTGCTGTGCCTGTGAATAGGGTGCATGGGGAAGGTGAAGACCAGCAACAGCTTTCAGGGCTGGCCCCTTCCTTGTGGGAGAAGGAGCCGGACGTTTCCCGTTTGGGAAAAAGGCTCTGCCGAGAACGGACACGATGACATGTCCCGTCTCTGGGAAAGCACAGATCCCAAGCGCTTCTGTGCTTTTTAATCGGCTGCCCAGGGAAGGAGAAGACCAGCAGCAGCTTTCAGGGCTGGCCCCTTCCTTGTGGCAGAAGGAGGCAGATGTTTCCCTTTTTGGAAAAAGCCTCTGCCGAGAACGGACACGATGACATGTCCCGTCTCTGGGAAAGCACAGGTCCCAAGCGCTGCTGTGCCTATGAATAGGGTGCATGGGGAAGGTGAAGACCAGCAACAGCTTTCAGGGCTGGCCCCTTCCTTGTGGGAGAAGGAGCCGGACGTTTCCCATTTGGGAAAAAGTCTCTGCCGAGAAAGGACATGATCACATGTCCCATCCCTGAGAAAGCACAGAATCCAAGCTCTGAGGTGCCTATGAATAGGGTGCCCAGGGAAGGTAAAGACCAGCAAGAGCTTTCAGGGCTGGCCCCTTCCTTGTGGCAGAAGGAGCCGGACGTTTCCCATTTCGGAAAAAGGTTCTGCCGAGAATGGACACGATGACATGTCCCGTCTCTGGGAAAGCACAGGTCCCAAGCGCCGCTGCGCCTGTGAATAGGCTGCCCAGGGAAGGTGAAGTCCAGCAGGAGCTTTCAGGTCTGGCCCCTTCCTTGTGGGAGAAGGAGCCGGACGTTTCCCGTTTGGGAAAAAAGCTCTGCCGAGAAAGGACACGATGACATCTCCCGTCCCTGAGAAAGCACAGATCCGAAGCGCTGCTGTGCCTGTGAATAGGGTGCACGGGAAGGTGAAGACCAGCAACAGCTTTCAGGGCTAGCACCTTCAGTGTGGGAGAAGGAGCCGGACGTTTCCCGTTTGGGAAAAAGGCTCTGCCGAGAAAGGACACGATGACATCTCCCGTCTCTGGGAAAGCACAGATCCCAAGCGTTGCTGTGCTTATTAATAGGCTGCCCAGGGTAGGTGAAGACCAGCAACAGCTTTCAGGGCTAGCACCTTCATTGTGGGAGAATGAGCCGGACGTTTCCCGTTTGGGAAAAAGGCTCTGCCGAGAAAGGACATGATGACATGTCCCGTCTCTGGGAAAGCACAGATCCCTAGTGATGTTCTGCCTCTGAATATGCTGCCAAGGGAAGGTGAAGACCAGCAACAGCTTTCACGGCTGGCCCCTTCCTTGTGGCAGAAGGAGCCGGAAGTTTCCCGTTTGGGAAAAAGGGTCTGCCGAGAACGGACACGATGACATGTCCCGTATCTGGGAAAGCACAGATCCCAAGCGCTGCTGTGCCTATGAATAGAGTGCATGGGGAAGGTGAAGACCAGCAACAGCTTTCAGGGCTGGCCCCTTCCTTGTGGCAGAAGGAGCCGGACGTTTCCCATTTGGGAAAAAGTCTCTGCCGAGAAAGGACACGATCACATGTCCCGTCTCTGGGAAAGCACAGATCGCAAGCGCCGCTGCGCCTGTGAATAGGCTTCCCAGGGAAGGTGAAGTCCAGCAGGAGCTTTCAGGTCTGGCCCCTTCCTTGTGGCAGAAGGAGCCGGACGTTTCCCGTTTGGGAAAAAGTCTCTGCCGAGAAAGGACACGATCACATGTCCCGTCTCTGGGAAAGCACAGAATCCAAGGTCTGCGGTGCCTATGAATAGGGTGCCCAGGGAAGGTAAAGACCAGCAAGAGCTTTCAGGGCTGGCCCCTTCCTTGTGGGAGAAGGAGCCGGACGTTTCCCGTTTGGGAAAAAAGCTCTGCCGAGAAAGGACATGACGACATCTCCCGTCCTGAGAAAGCACAGATCCGAAGCGCTGCTGTGCCTGTGAATAGGGTGCACGGGGAAGGTGAAGACCAGCAACAGCTTTCAGGGCTAGCACCTTCATTGTGGGAGAAGGAGCCAGACGTTTCCCGTTTGGGAAAAAGGCTCTGCCGAGAAAGGACACGATGACATGTCCCGTCTCTGGGAAAGCACAGATCCCAAGCTTTGTTATGCTTATTAATAGGCTGCCCAGGGAAGGTGAAGACCAGCAACAGCTTTCAGGGCTAGCACCTTCATTGTGGGAGAAGGAGCCGGACGTTTCCCGTTTGGGAAAAAGGCTCTGCCGAGAAAGGACATGATGACATGTCCCGTCTCTGGGAAAGCACAGGTCCCAAGCGCTGCTGTGCCTGTGAATAGGGTGCACGGGGAAGGTGAAGACAAGCAAGAGCTTTCAGGGCTGGCCCCTTCCTTCTGCCAGAAGGAGCCGGACGTTTCCCGTTTGGGAAAATGGCTCTGCCGAGGAAGGACACAATGACATGTCCCGTCTCTGGGAAAGCACAGATCCCTAGTGATGTTCTGCCTCTGAATATGCTGCCAAGGGAAGGTGAAGACCAGCAACAGCTTTCAGGGCTGGCCCCTTCCTTGTGGGAGAAGGAGCCGGACGTTTCCCGTTTGGGAAAAAGGCTCTGCCGAGAACGGACACGATGACATGTCCCGTCTCTGGGAAAGCACAGGTCCCAAGCGCTGCTGTGCCTATGAATAGGGTGCATGGGGAAGGTGAAGACCAGCAACAGCTTTCAGGGCTGGCCCCTTCCTTTTGGCAGAAGGAGCCGGACGTTTCCCGTTTTGGAAAATGGCTCTGCCGAGAACGGACACGATGACATGTCCCGTCTCTGGGAAAGCACAGGTCCCAAGCGCTGCTGTGCCTGTGAATAGGGTGCATGGGGAAGGTGAAGACCAGCAACAGCTTTCAGGGCTGGCGCCTTCCTTGTGGGAGAAGGAGCCGGACGTTTCCCATTTGGGAAAAAGTCTCTGCCGAGAAAGGACATGATCACATGTCCCATCCCTGAGAAAGCACAGAATCCAAGCTCTGCGGTGCCTATGAATAGGGTGCCCAGGGAAGATAAAGACCAGCAAGAGCTTTCAGGGCTGGCCCCTTCCTTGTGGGAGAAGGAGCCGGACGTTTCCCGTTTGGGAAAAAGGCTCTGCCGAGAACGGACACGATGACATGTCCCGTCTCTGGGAAAGCACAGATCCCAAGCGCTTCTGTGCTTTTTAATCGGCTGCCCAGGGAAGGAGAAGACCAGCAGCAGCTTTCAGGGCTGGCCCCTTCCTTGTGGCAGAAGGAGCCAGATGTTTCCCTTTTTGGAAAAAGCCTCTGCCGAGAACGGACACGATGACATGTCCCGTCTCTGGGAAAGCACAGGTCCCAAGCGCTGCTGTGCCTATGAATAGGGTGCATGGGGAAGGTGAAGACCAGCAACAGCTTTCAGGGCTGGCCCCTTCCTTGTGGGAGAAGGAGCCGGACGTTTCCCGTTTGGGAAAAAGTCTCTGCCGAGAAAGGACATGATCACATGTCCCATCCCTGAGAAAGCACAGAATCCAAGCTCTGCGGTGCCTATGAATAGGGTGCCCAGGGAAGATAAAGACCAGCAAGAGCTTTCAGGGCTGGCCCCTTCCTTGTGGCAGAAGGAGCCGGACGTTTCCCATTTCGGAAAAAGGTTCTGCCGAGAATGGACACGATGACATGTCCCGTCTCTGGGAAAGCACAGGTCCCAAGCGCCGCTGCGCCTGTGAATAGGCTGCCCAGGGAAGGTGAAGTCCAGCAGGAGCTTTCAGGTCTGGCCCCTTCCTTGTGGCAGAAGGAGCCGGACGTTTCCCGTTTGGGAAAAAGTCTCTGCCGAGAAAGGACACGATCACATGTCCCGTCTCTGGGAAAGCACAGCTCCCAAGAGCTGCTGTGCCTGTGAATAGGGTGCACGGGGAAGGTGAAGACCAGCAACAGCATTCTGGGCTAGCACCTTCATTGTGGCAGAAGGAGCCGGACGTTTCCCGTTTGGGAAGAAAGCTCTGCCGAGAAAGGACACGATGACATCTCCCGTCCCTGAGAAAGCACAGATCCCAAGCGCTGCTGTGCCTGTGAATAGGGTGCACAGGGAAGGTGAAGACCAGCAAGAGCTTTCAGGGCTGGCCCCTTCCTTCTGGCAGAAGGAGCCGGACGTTTCCCGTTTGGGAAAAAGGTTCTGCCGAGGAAGGACACGATGACATGTCCCGTCTCTGGGAAACCACAGATCCCTAGTGATGTTCTGCCTCTGAATATGCTGCCAAGGGAAGGTGAAGAGCAGCAACAGCTTTCAGGGCTGGCCCCTTCCTTGTGGGAGAAGGAGCCGGACGTTTCCCGTTTGGGAAAAATACTCTGCCGAGAACGGACACGATGACATGTCCCGTCTCTGGGAAAGCACAGATCCCTAGTGATGTTCTGCCTGTGAATAGTGTGCACGGGGAAGGTAAAGACCAGCAAGAGCTTTTAGGGCTGGCCCCTTCCTTGTGGGAGAAGGAGCCGGACGTTTCCCGTTTTGGAAAAATACTCTGCCGAGAATGGACACGATGACATGTCCCGTCTCTGGGAAAGCACAGGTCCCAAGCGTTGCTGTGCTTATTAATAGGCTGCCCAGGGAAGGTGAAGACCAGCAAGAGCTTTTAGTGCTGGCCCCTTCCTTGTGGGAGAAGGAGCCGGACGTTTCCCGTTTGGGAAAAAAGCTCTGCCGAGAAAGGACACGATGACATCTCCCGTCCCTGAGAAAGCACAGATCTCTAGTGATGTTCTCCCTCTGAATATGCTGCCAAGGGAAGGTGAAGACCAGCAACAGCTTTCACGGCTGGCCCCTTCCTTGTGGCAGAAGGTGCCGGAAGTTTCCCGTTTGGGAAAAAGGGTCTGCCGAGAGCGGACACGATGACATGTCCCGTCTCTGGGAAAGCACAGATCCCAAGCGCTGCTGTGCCTATGAATAGAGTGCATGGGGAAGGTGAAGACCAGCAACAGCTTTCATGTCTGGCCCCTTCCTTGTGGGAGAAGGAGCCGGACGTTTCCCATTTGGGAAAAAGTCTCTGCCGAGAAAGGACACGATCACATGTCCCGTCTCTGGGAAAGCACAGATCGCAAGCGCCGCTGCGCCTGTGAATAAGCTTCCCAGGGAAGGTGAAGTCCAGCAGGAGCTTTCAGGTCTGGCCCCTTCCTTGTGGGAGAAGGAGCCGGACGTTTCCCGTTTGGGAAAAAGACTCTGCCGAGAAAGGACACGATCACATGTCCCGTCCCTGAGAAAGCACAGGTCCCAAGCGCTGCTGTGCCTGTGAATAGGGTGCACGGGGAAGGTAAAGACCAGCAAGAGCTTTCAGGGCTGGCCCCTTCCTTGTGGGAGAAGGAGCCGGACGTTTCCCATTTCGGAAAAAGCTCTGCCGAGAATGGACACGATGACATGTACCGTCTCTGGGAAAGCACAGATCCCAAGCTTTGTTGTGCTTATTAATAGACTGCCCAGGGAAGGTGAAGGCCAGCAACAGCTTTCAGGGCTAGCACCTTCATTGTGGGAGAAGGAGCCAGACGTTTCCCGTTTGGGAAAAATACTCTGCTGAGAACGGACACGATGACATCTCCCGTCCCTGAGAAAGCACAGATCCAAAGCGGTGCTGTGCCTGTGAATAGGGTGCACGGGGAAGGTGAAGACCAGCAACAGCTTTCAGGGCTGGCCCCTTCATTCTGCCAGAAGGAGCCGGACGTTTCCCGTTTGGGAAAATGGCTCTGCCGAGGAAGGACACGATGACATGTTCCGTCTCTGGGAAAGCACAGATCCCTAGTGATGTTCTGCCTCTGAATATGCTGCCAAGGGAAGGTGAAGACCAGCAACAGCTTTCACGGCTGGCCCCTTCCTTTTGGCAGAAGGAGCCGGACGTTTCCCTTTTTGGAAAATGGCTCTGCCGAGAAAGGACACGATGACATGTCCCGTCTCTGGGAAAGCACAGGTCCCACGCGCTGCTGTGCCTATGTATAGGGTGCATGGGGAAGGTGAAGACCAGCAACAGCTTTCAGGGCTGGCCCCTTCCTTGTGGCAGAAGGAGCCGGACGTTTCCCATTTGGGAAAAAGGCTCTGCCGAGAACGGACACGATCACATGTCCCGTCTCTGGGAAAGCACAGAATCCAAGGTCTGCGGTGCCTATGAATAGGGTGCCCAGGGAAGGTAAAGACCAGCAAGAGCTTTCAGGGCTGGCCCCTTCCTTGTGGGAGAAGGAGCCGGACGTTTCCCGTTTGGGAAAAAAGCTCTGCCGAGAAAGGACACGATGACATCTCCCGTCCCTGAGAAAGCACAGATCCGAAGCACTGCTGTGCCTGTGAATAGGGTGCACGGGAAGGTGAAGACCAGCAACAGCTTTCAGGGCTAGCACCTTCAGTGTGGGAGAAAGATCCGGACGTTTCCCGTTTGGGAAAAAGGCTCTGCCGAGAAAGGACACGATGACATCTACCGTCCCTGAGAAAGCACAGATCCCAAGCGCTGCTGTGCCTGTGAATAGGGTGCACAGGGAAGGTGAAGACCAGCAAGAGCTTTCAGGGCTGGCCCCTTCCTTCTGGCAGAAGGAGCCGGACGTTTCCCGTTTGGGAAAAAGGTTCTGCCGAGGAAGGACACGATGACATGTCCCGTCTCTGGGAAACCACAGATCCCTAGTGATGTTCTGCCTCTGAATATGCTGCCAAGGGAAGGTGAAGAGCAGCAACAGCTTTCAGGGCTGGCCCCTTCCTTGTGGGAGAAGGAGCCGGACGTTTCCCGTTTGGGAAAAATACTCTGCCGAGAACGGACACGATGACATGTCCCGTCTCTGGGAAAGCACAGATCCCTAGTGATGTTCTGCCTGTGAATAGTGTGCACGGGGAAGGTAAAGACCAGCAAGAGCTTTTAGGGCTGGCCCCTTCCTTGTGGGAGAAGGAGCCGGACGTTTCCCGTTTGGGAAAAAAGCTCTGCCGAGAAAGGACATGACGACATCTCCCGTCCTGAGAAAGCACAGATCCGAAGCGCTGCTGTGCCTGTGAATAGGGTGCACGGGGAAGGTGAAGACCAGCAACAGCTTTCAGGGCTAGCACCTTCATTGTGGGAGAAGGAGCCAGACGTTTCCCGTTTGGGAAAAAGGCTCTGCCGAGAAAGGACACGATGACATGTCCCGTCTCTGGGAAAGCACAGATCCCAAGCTTTGTTATGCTTATTAATAGGCTGCCCAGGGAAGGTGAAGACCAGCAACAGCTTTCTGGGCTAGCACCTTCATTGTGGGAGAAGGAGCCGGACGTTTCCCGTTTGGGAAAAAGGCTCTGCCGAGAAAGGACATGATGACATGTCCCGTCTCTGGGAAAGCACAGGTCCCAAGCGCTGCTGTGCCTGTGAATAGGGTGCACGGGGAAGGTGAAGACCAGCAAGAGCTTTCAGGGCTGGCCCCTTCCTTCTGCCAGAAGGAGCCGGACGTTTCCCGTTTGGGAAAATGGCTCTGCCGAGGAAGGACACAATGACATGTCCCGTCTCTGGGAAAGCACAGATCCCTAGTGATGTTCTGCCTCTGAATATGCTGCCAAGGGAAGGTGAAGACCAGCAACAGCTTTCAGGGCTGGCCCCTTCCTTGTGGGAGAAGGAGCCGGACGTTTCCCGTTTGGGAAAAAGGCTCTGCCGAGAACGGACACGATGACATGTCCCGTCTCTGGGAAAGCACAGAGCCCAACCGCTGCTGTGCCTATGAATAGGGTGCATGGGGAAGGTGAAGACCAGCAACAGCTTTCAGGGCTGGCCCCTTCCTTTTGGCAGAAGGAGCCGGACGTTTCCCGTTTTGGAAAATGGCTCTGCCGAGAACGGACACGATGACATGTCCCGTCTCTGGGAAAGCACAGGTCCCAAGCGCTGCTGTGCCTGTGAATAGGGTGCATGGGGAAGGTGAAGACCAGCAACAGCTTTCAGGGCTGGCCCCTTCCTTGTGGGAGAAGGAGCCGGACGTTTCCCGTTTGGGAAAAAGGCTCTGCCGAGAACGGACACGATGACATGTCCCGTCTCTGGGAAAGCACAGATCCCAAGCGCTTCTGTGCTTTTTAATCGGCTGCCCAGGGAAGGTGAAGTCCAGCAGGAGCTTTCGGGTCTGGCCCCTTCCTTGTGGGAGAAGGAGCCTGACGTTTCCCGTTTGGGAAAAAGTCTCTGCCGAGAAAGGACACGATCACATGTCCCGTCTCTGGGAAAGCACAGGTCCCAAGCGCTGCTGTGCCTGTGAATAGGGTGCACGGGGAAGGTGAAGACCAGCAACAGCATTCTGGGCTAGCACCTTCATTGTGGCAGAAGGAGCCGGAAGTTTCCCGTTTGGGAAGAAAGCTCTGCCGAGAAAGGACACGATGACATCTCCCGTCCCTGAGAAAGCACAGATCCCAAGCGCTGCTGTGCCTGTGAATAGGGTGCACAGGGAAGGTGAAGACCAGCAAGAGCTTTCAGGGCTGGCCCCTTCCTTCTGGCAGAAGGAGCCGGACGTTTCCCGTTTGGGAAAAAGGTTCTGCCGAGGAAGGACACGATGACATGTCCCGTCTCTGGGAAACCACAGATCCCTAGTGATGTTCTGCCTCTGAATATGCTGCCAAGGGAAGGTGAAGAGCAGCAACAGCTTTCAGGGCTGGCCCCTTCCTTGTGGGAGAAGGAGCCGGACGTTTCCCGTTTGGGAAAAATACTCTGCCGAGAACGGACACGATGACATGTCCCGTCTCTGGGAAAGCACAGATCCCTAGTGATGTTCTGCCTGTGAATAGTGTGCACGGGGAAGGTAAAGACCAGCAAGAGCTTTTAGGGCTGGCCCCTTCCTTGTGGGAGAAGGAGCCGGAAGTTTCCCGTTTTGGAAAAATACTCTGCCGAGAATGGACACGATGACATGTCCCGTCTCTGGGAAAGCACAGATCCCTAGTGATGTTCTGCCTCTGAATATGCTGCCAAGGGAAGGTGAAGACCAGCAACAGCTTTCAGGGCTGGCCCCTTCCTTGTGGCAGAAGGAGCCGGACGTTTCCCTTTTTGGAAAATGGCTCTGCCGAGAAAGGACACGATGACATGTCCCGTCTCTGGGAAAGCACAGGTCCCAAGCGCTGCTGTGCCTATGTATAGGGTGCATGGGGAAGGTGAAGACCAGCAACAGCTTTCAGGGCTGGCCCCTTCCTTGTGGCAGAAGGAGCCGGACGTTTCCCATTTGGGAAAAAGGCTCTGCCGAGAACGGACACGATCACATGTCCCGTCTCTGGGAAAGCACAGAATCCAAGGTCTGCGGTGCCTATGAATAGGGTGCCCAGGGAAGGTAAAGACCAGCAAGAGCTTTCAGGGCTGGCCCCTTCCTTGTGGGAGAAGGAGCCAGACGTTTCCCGTTTGGGAAAAAAGCTCTGCCGAGAAAGGACACGATGACATCTCCCGTCCCTGAGAAAGCACAGATCCGAAGCACTGCTGTGCCTGTGAATAGGGTGCACGGGAAGGTGAAGACCAGCAACAGCTTTCAGGGCTAGCACCTTCAGTGTGGGAGAAAGATCCGGACGTTTCCCGTTTGGGAAAAAGGCTCTGCCGAGAAAGGACACGATGACATCTACCGTCCCTGAGAAAGCACAGATCCCAAGCGCTGCTGTGCCTGTGAATAGGGTGCACAGGGAAGGTGAAGACCAGCAAGAGCTTTCAGGGCTGGCCCCTTCCTTCTGGCAGAAGGAGCCGGACGTTTCCCGTTTGGGAAAAAGGTTCTGCCAAGGAAGGACACGATGACATGTCCCGTCTCTGGGAAACCACAGATCCCTAGTGATGTTCTGCCTCTGAATATGCTGCCAAGGGAAGGTGAAGAGCAGCAACAGCTTTCAGGGCTGGCCCCTTCCTTGTGGGAGAAGGAGCCGGACGTTTCCCGTTTGGGAAAAATACTCTGCCGAGAACGGACACGATGACATGTCCCGTCTCTGGGAAAGCACAGATCCCTAGTGATGTTCTGCCTGTGAATAGTGTGCACGGGGAAGCTAAAGACCAGCAAGAGCTTTTAGGGCTGGCCCCTTCCTTGTGGGAGAAGGAGCCGGACGTTTCCCGTTTTGGAAAAATACTCTGCCGAGAATGGACACGATGACATGTCCCGTCTCTGGGAAAGCACAGGTCCCAAGCGTTGCTGTGCTTATTAATAGGCTGCCCAGGGAAGGTGAAGACCAGCAAGAGCTTTTAGTGCTGGCCCCTTCCTTGTGGGAGAAGGAGCCGGACGTTTCCCGTTTGGGAAAAAAGCTCTGCCGAGAAAGGACACGATGACATCTCCCGTCCCTGAGAAAGCACAGATCTCTAGTGATGTTCTCCCTCTGAATATGCTGCCAAGGGAAGGTGAAGACCAGCAACAGCTTTCACGGCTGGCCCCTTCCTTGTGGCAGAAGGTGCCGGAAGTTTCCCGTTTGGGGAAAAGGGTCTGCCGAGAGCGGACACGATGACATGTCCCGTCTCTGGGAAAGCACAGATCCCAAGCGCTGCTGTGCCTATGAATAGAGTGCATGGGGAAGGTGAAGACCAGCAACAGCTTTCATGTCTGGCCCCTTCCTTGTGGGAGAAGGAGCCGGACGTTTCCCATTTGGGAAAAAGTCTCTGCCGAGAAAGGACACGATCACATGTCCCGTCTCTGGGAAAGCACAGATCGCAAGCGCCGCTGCGCCTGTGAATAAGCTTCCCAGGGAAGGTGAAGTCCAGCAGGAGCTTTCAGGTCTGGCCCCTACCTTGTGGGAGAAGGAGCCGGACGTTTCCCGTTTGGGAAAAAGACTCTGCCGAGAAAGGACACGATCACATGTCCCGTCCCTGAGAAAGCACAGGTCCCAAGCGCTGCTGTGCCTGTGAATAGGGTGCACGGGGAAGGTAAAGACCAGCAAGAGCTTTCAGGGCTGGCCCCTTCCTTGTGGGAGAAGGAGCCGGACGTTTCCCATTTCGGAAAAAGCTCTGCCGAGAATGGACACGATGACATGTACCGTCTCTGGGAAAGCACAGATCCCAAGCTTTGTTGTGCTTATTAATAGACTGCCCAGGGAAGGTGAAGGCCAGCAACAGCTTTCAGGGCTAGCACCTTCATTGTGGGAGAAGGAGCCAGACGTTTCCCGTTTGGGAAAAATACTCTCCTGAGAACGGACACGATGACATCTCCCATCCCTGAGAAAGCACAGATCCAAAGCGGTGCTGTGCCTGTGAATAGGGTGCACGGGGAAGGTGAAGACCAGCAACAGCTTTCAGGGCTGGCCCCTTCCTTCTGCCAGAAGGAGCCGGACGTTTCCCGTTTGGGAAAATGGCTCTGCCGAGGAAGGACACGATGACATGTCCCGTCTCTGGGAAAGCACAGATCCCTAGTGATGTTCTGCCTCTGAATATGCTGCCAAGGGAAGGTGAAGACCAGCAACAGCTTTCAGGGCTGGCCCCTTCCTTGTGGCAGAAGGAGCCGGACGTTTCCCGTTTTGGAAAATGGCTCTGCCGAGAAAGGACACGATGACATGTCCCGTCTCTGGGAAAGCACAGGTCCCAAGCGCTGCTGTGCCTATGAATAGGGTGCATGGGGAAGGTGAAGACCAGCAACAGCTTTCAGGGCTGGCCCCTTCCTTGTGGCAGAAGGAGCCGGACGTTTCCCGTTTGGGAAAAAGTCTCTGCCGAGAAAGGACACGATCACATGTCCCGTCTCTGGGAAAGCACAGATCGCAAGCGCCGCTGCGCCTGTGAATAGGCTTCCCAGGGAAGGTGAAGTCCAGCAGGAGCTTTCAGGTCTGGCCCCTTCCTTGTGGCAGAAGGAGCCGGACGTTTCCCGTTTGGGAAAAAGTCTCTGCCGAGAAAGGACACGATCACATGTCCCGTCTCTGGGAAAGCACAGAATCCAAGGTCTGCGGTGCCTATGAATAGGGTGCCCAGGGAAGGTAAAGACCAGCAAGAGCTTTCAGGGCTGGCCCCTTCCTTGTGGGAGAAGGAGCCGGACGTTTCCCGTTTGGGAAAAAAGCTCTGCCGAGAAAGGACATGACGACATCTCCCGTCCTGAGAAAGCACAGATCCGAAGCGCTGCTGTGCCTGTGAATAGGGTGCACGGGGAAGGTGAAGACCAGCAACAGCTTTCAGGGCTAGCACCTTCATTGTGGGAGAAGGAGCCAGACGTTTCCCGTTTGGGAAAAAGGCTCTGCCGAGAAAGGACACGATGACATGTCCCGTCTCTGGGAAAGCACAGATCCCAAGCTTTGTTATGCTTATTAATAGGCTGCCCAGGGAAGGTGAAGACCAGCAACAGCTTTCTGGGCTAGCACCTTCATTGTGGGAGAAGGAGCCGGACGTTTCCCGTTTGGGAAAAAGGCTCTGCCGAGAAAGGACATGATGACATGTCCCGTCTCTGGGAAAGCACAGGTCCCAAGCGCTGCTGTGCCTGTGAATAGGGTGCACGGGGAAGGTGAAGACCAGCAAGAGCTTTCAGGGCTGGCCCCTTCCTTCTGCCAGAAGGAGCCGGACGTTTCCCGTTTGGGAAAATGGCTCTGCCGAGGAAGGACACAATGACATGTCCCGTCTCTGGGAAAGCACAGATCCCTAGTGATGTTCTGCCTCTGAATATGCTGCCAAGGGAAGGTGAAGACCAGCAACAGCTTTCAGGGCTGGCCCCTTCCTTGTGGGAGAAGGAGCCGGACGTTTCCCGTTTGGGAAAAAGGCTCTGCCGAGAACGGACACGATGACATGTCCCGTCTCTGGGAAAGCACAGGTCCCAAGCGCTGCTGTGCCTATGAATAGGGTGCATGGGGAAGGTGAAGACCAGCAACAGCTTTCAGGGCTGGCCCCTTCCTTGTGGCAGAAGGAGCCGGACGTTTCCCGTTTTGGAAAATGGCTCTGCCGAGAACGGACACGATGACATGTCCCGTCTCTGGGAAAGCACAGGTCCCAAGCGCTTCTGTGCTTTTTAATCGGCTGCCCAGGGAAGGTGAAGTCCAGCAGGAGCTTTCAGGTCTGGCCCCTTCCTTGTGGGAGAAGGAGCCTGACGTTTCCCGTTTGGGAAAAAGTCTCTGCCGAGAAAGGACACGATCACATGTCCCGTCTCTGGGAAAGCACAGGTCCCAAGCGCTGCTGTGCCTGTGAATAGGGTGCACGGGGAAGGTGAAGACCAGCAACAGCATTCTGGGCTAGCACCTTCATTGTGGCAGAAGGAGCCGGACGTTTCCCGTTTGGGAAGAAAGCTCTGCCGAGAAAGGACACGATGACATCTCCCGTCCCTGAGAAAGCACAGATCCCAAGCGCTGCTGTGCCTGTGAATAGGGTGCACAGGGAAGGTGAAGACCAGCAAGAGCTTTCAGGGCTGGCCCCTTCCTTCTGGCAGAAGGAGCCGGACGTTTCCCGTTTGGGAAAAAGGTTCTGCCGAGGAAGGACACGATGACATGTCCCGTCTCTGGGAAAGCACAGATCCCTAGTGATGTTCTGCCTCTGAATATGCTGCCAAGGGAAGGTGAAGAGCAGCAACAGCTTTCAGGGCTGGCCCCTTCCTTGTGGGAGAAGGAGCCGGACGTTTCCCGTTTGGGAAAAATACTCTGCCGAGAACGGACACGATGACATGTCCCGTCTCTGGGAAAGCACAGATCCCTAGTGATGTTCTGCCTGTGAATAGTGTGCACGGGGAAGGTAAAGACCAGCAAGAGCTTTTAGGGCTGGCCCCTTCCTTGTGGGAGAAGGAGCCGGACGTTTCCCGTTTTGGAAAAATACTCTGCCGAGAATGGACACGATGACATGTCCCGTCTCTGGGAAAGCACAGGTCCCAAGCGTTGCTGTGCTTATTAATAGGCTGCCCAGGGAAGGTGAAGACCAGCAAGAGCTTTTAGTGCTGGCCCCTTCCTTGTGGGAGAAGGAGCCGGACGTTTCCCGTTTGGGAAAAAAGCTCTGCCGAGAAAGGACACGATGACATCTCCCGTCCCTGAGAAAGCACAGATCTCTAGTGATGTTCTCCCTCTGAATATGCTGCCAAGGGAAGGTGAAGACCAGCAAGAGCTTTCAGGGCTGGCCCCTTCCTTGTGGCAGAAGGTGCCGGAAGTTTCCCGTTTGGGAAAAAGGGTCTGCCGAGAGCGGACACGATGACATGTCCCGTCTCTGGGAAAGCACAGATCCCAAGCGCTGCTGTGCCTATGAATAGAGTGCATGGGGAAGGTGAAGACCAGCAACAGCTTTCATGTCTGGCCCCTTCCTTGTGGGAGAAGGAGCCGGACGTTTCCCATTTGGGAAAAAGTCTCTGCCGAGAAAGGACACGATCACATGTCCCGTCTCTGGGAAAGCACAGATCGCAAGCGCCGCTGCGCCTGTGAATAAGCTTCCCAGGGAAGGTGAAGTCCAGCAGGAGCTTTCAGGTCTGGCCCCTTCCTTGTGGGAGAAGGAGCCGGACGTTTCCCGTTTGGGAAAAAGACTCTGCCGAGAAAGGACACGATCACATGTCCCGTCCCTGAGAAAGCACAGGTCCCAAGCGCTGCTGTGCCTGTGAATAGGGTGCACGGGGAAGGTAAAGACCAGCAAGAGCTTTCAGGGCTGGCCCCTTCCTTGTGGGAGAAGGAGCCGGACGTTTCCCATTTCGGAAAAAGCTCTGCCGAGAATGGACACGATGACATGTCCCGTCTCTGGGAAAGCACAGATCCCAAGCGTTGTTGTGCTTATTAATAGACTGCCCAGGGAAGGTGAAGGCCAGCAACAGCTTTCAGGGCTAGCACCTTCATTGTGGGAGAAGGAGCCAGACGTTTCCCGTTTGGGAAAAATACTCTCCTGAGAACGGACACGAAGACATCTCCCGTCCCTGAGAAAGCACAGATCCAAAGCGGTGCTGTGCCTATGAATAGGGTGCATGGGGAAGGTGAAGACCAGCAACAGCTTTCAGGGCTGGCCCCTTCCTTGTGGCAGAAGGAGCCGGACGTTTCACGTTTGGGAAAAAGTCTCTGCCGAGAAAGGACACGATCACATGTCCCGTCTCTGGGAAAGCACAGATCGCAAGCGCCGCTGCGCCTGTGAATAGGCTTCCCAGGGAAGGTGAAGTCCAGCAGGAGCTTTCAGGTCTGGCCCCTTCCTTGTGGCAGAAGGAGCCGGACGTTTCCCGTTTGGGAAAAAGTCTCTGCCGAGAAAGGACACGATCACATGTCCCGTCTCTGGGAAAGCACAGAATCCAAGGTCTGCGGTGCCTATGAATAGGGTGCCCAGGGAAGGTAAAGACCAGCAAGAGCTTTCAGGGCTGGCCCCTTCCTTGTGGGAGAAGGAGCCGGACGTTTCCCGTTTGGGAAAAAAGCTCTGCCGAGAAAGGACATGACGACATCTCCCGTCCTGAGAAAGCACAGATCCGAAGCGCTGCTGTGCCTGTGAATAGGGTGCACGGGGAAGGTGAAGACCAGCAACAGCTTTCAGGGCTAGCACCTTCATTGTGGGAGAAGGAGCCAGACGTTTCCCGTTTGGGAAAAAGGCTCTGCCGAGAAAGGACACGATGACATGTCCCGTCTCTGGGAAAGCACAGATCCCAAGCTTTGTTATGCTTATTAATAGGCTGCCCAGGGAAGGTGAAGACCAGCAACAGCTTTCTGGGCTAGCACCTTCATTGTGGGAGAAGGAGCCGGACGTTTCCTGTTTGGGAAAAAGGCTCTGCCGAGAAAGGACATGATGACATGTCCCGTCTCTGGGAAAGCACAGGTCCCAAGCGCTGCTGTGCCTGTGAATAGGGTGCACGGGGAAGGTGAAGACCAGCAAGAGCTTTCAGGGCTGGCCCCTTCCTTCTGCCAGAAGGAGCCGGACGTTTCCCGTTTGGGAAAATGGCTCTGCCGAGGAAGGACACAATGACATGTCCCGTCTCTGGGAAAGCACAGATCCCTAGTGATGTTCTGCCTCTGAATATGCTGCCAAGGGAAGGTGAAGACCAGCAACAGCTTTCAGGGCTGGCCCCTTCCTTGTGGGAGAAGGAGCCGGACGTTTCCCGTTTGGGAAAAAGGCTCTGCCGAGAAAGGACACGATGACATGTCCCGTCTCTGGGAAAGCACAGGTCCCAAGCGCTGCTGTGCCTATGAATAGGGTGCATGGGGAAGGTGAAGACCAGCAACAGCTTTCAGGGCTGGCCCCTTCCTTTTGGCAGAAGGAGCCGGACGTTTCCCGTTTTGGAAAATGGCTCTGCCGAGAACGGACACGATGACATGTCCCGTCTCTGGGAAAGCACAGGTCCCAAGCGCTGCTGTGCCTGTGAATAGGGTGCATGGGGAAGGTGAAGACCAGCAACAGCTTTCAGGGCTGGCCCCTTCCTTGTGGGAGAAGGAGCCGGACGTTTCCCGTTTGGGAAAAATACTCTGCCGAGAACGGACACGATGACATGTCCCGTCTCTGGGAAAGCACAGATCCCTAGTGATGTTCTGCCTCTGAATATGCTGCCCAGGGAAGGTGAAGACCAGGGACAGCTTTCAGGGCTAGCACCTTCATTGTGGCAGAAGGAGCCGGACGTTTCCCGTTTGGGAAAAATACTCTGCCGAGAACGGACACGATGACATGTCCCGTCTCTGGGAAAGCATACATCCCAATCGTTGCTGTGCCTCTGAATAGGCTGCCCAGGGAAGGCGAAGACCAGCAAGAGCTTTTAGGGCTGGCCCCTTCCTTGTGGCAGAAGGAGCCAGACGTTTCCCTTTTGGGAAAAAGTCTCTGCCGAGAACGGACACGATGACATGTCCCGTCTCTGGGAAACCACAGATCCCTAGTGATGTTCTGCCTCTGAATATGCTGCCAAGGGAAGGTGAAGAGCAGCAACAGCTTTCAGGGCTGGCCCCTTCCTTGTGGGAGAAGGAGCCGGACGTTTCCCGTTTGGGAAAAATACTCTGCCGAGAACGGACACGATGACATGTCCCGTCTCTGGGAAAGCACAGATCCCTAGTGATGTTCTGCCTGTGAATAGTGTGCACGGGGAAGGTAAAGACCAGCAAGAGCTTTTAGGGCTGGCCCCTTCCTTGTGGGAGAAGGAGCCGGACGTTTCCCGTTTTGGAAAAATACTCTGCCGAGAATGGACACGATGACATGTCCCGTCTCTGGGAAAGCACAGGTCCCAAGCGTTGCTGTGCTTATTAATAGGCTGCCCAGGGAAGGTGAAGACCAGCAAGAGCTTTTAGTGCTGGCCCCTTCCTTGTGGGAGAAGGAGCCGGACGTTTCCCGTTTGGGAAAAAAGCTCTGCCGAGAAAGGACACGATGACATCTCCCGTCCCTGAGAAAGCACAGATCTCTAGTGATGTTCTCCCTCTGAATATGCTGCCAAGGGAAGGTGAAGACCAGCAACAGCTTTCAGGTCTGGCCCCTTCCTTGTGGGAGAAGGAGCCGGACGTTTCCCGTTTGGGAAAAAGACTCTGCCGAGAAAGGACACGATCACATGTCCCGTCCCTGAGAAAGCACAGGTCCCAAGCGCTGCTGTGCCTGTGAATAGGGTGCACGGGGAAGGTAAAGACCAGCAAGAGCTTTCAGGGCTGGCCCCTTCCTTGTGGGAGAAGGAGCCGGACGTTTCCCATTTCGGAAAAAGCTCTGCCGAGAATGGACACGATGACATGTCCCGTCTCTGGGAAAGCACAGATCCCAAGCGTTGTTGTGCTTATTAATAGACTGCCCAGGGAAGGTGAAGGCCAGCAACAGCTTTCAGGGCTAGCACCTTCATTGTGGGAGAAGGAGCCAGACGTTTCCCGTTTGGGAAAAATACTCTCCTGAGAACGGACACGAAGACATCTCCCGTCCCTGAGAAAGCACAGATCCAAAGCGGTGCTGTGCCTGTGAATAGGGTGCACGGGGAAGGTGAAGACCAGCAACAGCTTTCAGGGCTGGCCCCTTCCTTGTGGCAGAAGGAGCCGGACGTTTCCCGTTTTGGAAAATGGCTCTGCCGAGAAAGGACACGATGACATGTCCCGTCTCTGGGAAAGCACAGGTCCCAAGCGCTGCTGTGCCTATGAATAGGGTGCATGGGGAAGGTGAAGACCAGCAACAGCTTTCAGGGCTGGCCCCTTCCTTGTGGCAGAAGGAGCCGGACGTTTCACGTTTGGGAAAAAGTCTCTGCCGAGAAAGGACACGATCACATGTCCCGTCTCTGGGAAAGCACAGATCGCAAGCGCCGCTGCGCCTGTGAATAGGCTTCCCAGGGAAGGTGAAGTCCAGCAGGAGCTTTCAGGTCTGGCCCCTTCCTTGTGGCAGAAGGAGCCGGACGTTTCCCGTTTGGGAAAAAGTCTCTGCCGAGAAAGGACACGATCACATGTCCCGTCTCTGGGAAAGCACAGAATCCAAGGTCTGCGGTGCCTATGAATAGGGTGCCCAGGGAAGGTAAAGACCAGCAAGAGCTTTCAGGGCTGGCCCCTTCCTTGTGGGAGAAGGAGCCGGACGTTTCCCGTTTGGGAAAAAAGCTCTGCCGAGAAAGGACATGACGACATCTCCCGTCCTGAGAAAGCACAGATCCGAAGCGCTGCTGTGCCTGTGAATAGGGTGCACGGGGAAGGTGAAGACCAGCAACAGCTTTCAGGGCTAGCACCTTCATTGTGGGAGAAGGAGCCAGACGTTTCCCGTTTGGGAAAAAGGCTCTGCCGAGAAAGGACACGATGACATGTCCCGTCTCTGGGAAAGCACAGATCCCAAGCTTTGTTATGCTTATTAATAGGCTGCCCAGGGAAGGTGAAGACCAGCAACAGCTTTCTGGGCTAGCACCTTCATTGTGGGAGAAGGAGCCGGACGTTTCCTGTTTGGGAAAAAGGCTCTGCCGAGAAAGGACATGATGACATGTCCCGTCTCTGGGAAAGCACAGGTCCCAAGCGCTGCTGTGCCTGTGAATAGGGTGCACGGGGAAGGTGAAGACCAGCAAGAGCTTTCAGGGCTGGCCCCTTCCTTCTGCCAGAAGGAGCCGGACGTTTCCCGTTTGGGAAAATGGCTCTGCCGAGGAAGGACACAATGACATGTCCCGTCTCTGGGAAAGCACAGATCCCTAGTGATGTTCTGCCTCTGAATATGCTGCCAAGGGAAGGTGAAGACCAGCAACAGCTTTCAGGGCTGGCCCCTTCCTTGTGGCAGAAGGAGCCGGACGTTTCCCGTTTGGGAAAAAGGCTCTGCCGAGAACGGACACGATGACATGTCCCGTCTCTGGGAAAGCACAGGTCCCAAGCGCTGCTGTGCCTATGAATAGGGTGCATGGGGAAGGTGAAGACCAGCAACAGCTTTCAGGGCTGGCCCCTTCCTTTTGGCAGAAGGAGCCAGACGTTTCCCGTTTTGGAAAATGGCTCTGCCGAGAACGGACACGATGACATGTCCCGTCTCTGGGAAAGCACAGGTCCCAAGCGCTGCTGTGCCTGTGAATAGGGTGCATGGGGAAGGTGAAGACCAGCAACAGCTTTCAGGGCTGGCCCCTTCCTTGTGGGAGAAGGAGCCGGACGTTTCCCGTTTGGGAAAAAGGCTCTGCCGAGAACGGACACGATGACATGTCCCGTCTCTGGGAAAGCACAGATCCCAAGCGCTTCTGTGCTTTTTAATCGGCTGCCCAGGGAAGGAGAAGACCAGCAGCAGCTTTCAGGGCTGGCCCCTTCCTTGTGGCAGAAGGAGCCAGATGTTTCCCTTTTTGGAAAAAGCCTCTGCCGAGAACGGACACGATGACATGTCCCGTCTCTGGGAAAGCACAGGTCCCAAGCGCTGCTGTGCCTATGAATAGGGTGCATGGGGAAGGTGAAGACCAGCAACAGCTTTCAGGGCTGGCCCCTTCCTTGTGGGAGAAGGAGCCGGACGTTTCCCATTTGGGAAAAAGTCTCTGCCGAGAAAGGACATGATCACATGTCCCATCCCTGAGAAAGCACAGAATCCAAGCTCTGCGGTGCCTATGAATAGGGTGCCCAGGGAAGGTAAAGACCAGCAAGAGCTTTCAGGGCTGGCCCCTTCCTTGTGGCAGAAGGAGCCGGACGTTTCCCATTTCGGAAAAAGGTTCTGCCGAGAATGGACACGATGACATGTCCCGTCTCTGGGAAAGCACAGGTCCCAAGCGCCGCTGCGCCTGTGAATAGGCTGCCCAGGGAAGGTGAAGTCCAGCAGGAGCTTTCAGGTCTGGCCCCTTCCTTGTGGGAGAAGGAGCCGGACGTTTCCCGTTTGGGAAAAAGTCTCTGCCGAGAAAGGACACGATCACATGTCCCGTCTCTGGGAAAGCACAGGTCCCAAGCGCTGCTGTGCCTGTGAATAGGGTGCACGGGGAAGGTGAAGACCAGCAACAGCATTCTGGGCTAGCACCTTCATTGTGGCAGAAGGAGCCGGACGTTTCCCGTTTGGGAAGAAAGCTCTGCCGAGAAAGGACACGATGACATCTCCCGTCCCTGAGAAAGCACAGATCCCAAGCGCTGCTGTGCCTGTGAATAGGGTGCACAGGGAAGGTGAAGACCAGCAAGAGCTTTCAGGGCTGGCCCCTTCCTTCTGGCAGAAGGAGCCGGACGTTTCCCGTTTGGGAAAAAGGTTCTGCCGAGGAAGGACACGATGACATGTCCCGTCTCTGGGAAACCACAGATCCCTAGTGATGTTCTGCCTCTGAATATGCTGCCAAGGGAAGGTGAAGAGCAGCAACAGCTTTCAGGGCTGGCCCCTTCCTTGTGGGAGAAGGAGCCGGACGTTTCCCGTTTGGGAAAAATACTCTGCCGAGAACGGACACGATGACATGTCCCGTCTCTGGGAAAGCACAGATCCCTAGTGATGTTCTGCCTGTGAATAGTGTGCACGGGGAAGGTAAAGACCAGCAAGAGCTTTTAGGGCTGGCCCCTTCCTTGTGGGAGAAGGAGCCGGACGTTTCCCGTTTTGGAAAAATACTCTGCCGAGAATGGACACGATGACATGTCCCGTCTCTGGGAAAGCACAGGTCCCAAGCGTTGCTGTGCTTATTAATAGGCTGCCCAGGGAAGGTGAAGACCAGCAAGAGCTTTTAGTGCTGGCCCCTTCCTTGTGGGAGAAGGAGCCGGACGTTTCCCGTTTGGGAAAAAAGCTCTGCCGAGAAAGGACACGATGACATCTCCCGTCCCTGAGAAAGCACAGATCTCTAGTGATGTTCTCCCTCTGAATATGCTGCCAAGGGAAGGTGAAGACCAGCAACAGCTTTCACGGCTGGCCCCTTCCTTGTGGCAGAAGGTGCCGGAAGTTTCCCGTTTGGGAAAAAGGGTCTGCCGAGAGCGGACACGATGACATATCCCGTCTCTGGGAAAGCACAGATCCCAAGCGCTGCTGTGCCTATGAATAGAGTGCATGGGGAAGGTGAAGACCAGCAACAGCTTTCATGTCTGGCCCCTTCCTTGTGGGAGAAGGAGCCGGACGTTTCCCATTTGGGAAAAAGTCTCTGCCGAGAACGGACACGATGACATGTCCCGTCTCTGGGAAAGCACAGAATCCAAGGTCTGCGGTGCCTATGAATAGGGTGCCCAGGGAAGGTAAAGACCAGCAAGAGCTTTCAGGGCTGGCCCCTTCCTTGTGGGAGAAGGAGCCGGACGTTTCCCGTTTGGGAAAAAAGCTCTGCCGAGAAAGGACACGATGACATCTCCCGTCCCTGAGAAAGCACAGATCCGAAGCACTGCTGTGCCTGTGAATAGGGTGCACGGGAAGGTGAAGACCAGCAAGAGCTTTCAGGGCTGGCCCCTTCCTTCTGGCAGAAGGAGCCGGACGTTTCCCGTTTGGGAAAAAGGTTCTGCCGAGGAAGGACACGATGACATGTCCCGTCTCTGGGAAACCACAGATCCCTAGTGATGTTCTGCCTCTGAATATGCTGCCAAGGGAAGGTGAAGAGCAGCAACAGCTTTCAGGGCTGGCCCCTTCCTTGTGGGAGAAGGAGCCGGACGTTTCCCGTTTGGGAAAAATACTCTGCCGAGAACGGACACGATGACATGTCCCGTCTCTGGGAAAGCACAGATCCCTAGTGATGTTCTGCCTGTGAATAGTGTGCACGGGGAAGGTAAAGACCAGCAAGAGCTTTTAGGGCTGGCCCCTTCCTTGTGGGAGAAGGAGCCGGACGTTTCCCGTTTTGGAAAAATACTCTGCCGAGAATGGACACGATGACATGTCCCGTCTCTGGGAAAGCACAGGTCCCAAGCGTTGCTGTGCTTATTAATAGGCTGCCCAGGGAAGGTGAAGACCAGCAAGAGCTTTTAGTGCTGGCCCCTTCCTTGTGGGAGAAGGAGCCGGACGTTTCCCGTTTGGGAAAAAAGCTCTGCCGAGAAAGGACACGATGACATCTCCCGTCCCTGAGAAAGCACAGATCTCTAGTGATGTTCTCCCTCTGAATATGCTGCCAAGGGAAGGTGAAGACCAGCAACAGCTTTCTGGGCTAGCACCTTCATTGTGGGAGAAGGAGCCGGACGTTTCCCGTTTGGGAAAAAGGCTCTGCCGAGAAAGGACATGATGACATGTCCCGTCTCTGGGAAAGCACAGGTCCCAAGCGCTGCTGTGCCTGTGAATAGGGTGCACGGGGAAGGTGAAGACCAGCAAGAGCTTTCAGGGCTGGCCCCTTCCTTCTGCCAGAAGGAGCCGGACGTTTCCCGTTTGGGAAAATGGCTCTGCCGAGGAAGGACACAATGACATGTCCCGTCTCTGGGAAAGCACAGATCCCTAGTGATGTTCTGCCTCTGAATATGCTGCCAAGGGAAGGTGAAGACCAGCAACAGCTTTCAGGGCTGGCCCCTTCCTTGTGGCAGAAGGAGCCGGACGTTTCCCGTTTGGGAAAAAGGCTCTGCCGAGAACGGACACGATGACATGTCCCGTCTCTGGGAAAGCACAGGTCCCAAGCGCTGCTGTGCCTATGAATAGGGTGCATGGGGAAGGTGAAGACCAGCAACAGCTTTCAGGGCTGGCCCCTTCCTTTTGGCAGAAGGAGCCGGACGTTTCCCGTTTTGGAAAATGGCTCTGCCGAGAACGGACACGATGACATGTCCCGTCTCTGGGAAAGCACAGGTCCCAAGCGCTGCTGTGCCTGTGAATAGGGTGCATGGGGAAGGTGAAGACCAGCAACAGCTTTCAGGGCTGGCCCCTTCCTTGTGGGAGAAGGAGCCGGACGTTTCCCGTTTGGGAAAAAGGCTCTGCCGAGAACGGACACGATGACATGTCCCGTCTCTGGGAAAGCACAGATCCCAAGCGCTTCTGTGCTTTTTAATCGGCTGCCCAGGGAAGGAGAAGACCAGCAGCAGCTTTCAGGGCTGGCCCCTTCCTTGTGGCAGAAGGAGCCAGATGTTTCCCTTTTTGGAAAAAGCCTCTGCCGAGAACGGACACGATGACATGTCCCGTCTCTGGGAAAGCACAGGTCCCAAGCGCTGCTGTGCCTATGAATAGGGTGCATGGGGAAGGTGAAGACCAGCAACAGCTTTCAGGGCTGGCCCCTTCCTTGTGGGAGAAGGAGCCGGACGTTTCCCATTTGGGAAAAAGTCTCTGCCGAGAAAGGACATGATCACATGTCCCATCCCTGAGAAAGCACAGAATCCAAGCTCTGCGGTGCCTATGAATAGGGTGCCCAGGGAAGGTAAAGACCAGCAAGAGCTTTCAGGGCTGGCCCCTTCCTTGTGGCAGAAGGAGCCGGACGTTTCCCATTTCGGAAAAAGGTTCTGCCGAGAATGGACACGATGACATGTCCCGTCTCTGGGAAAGCACAGGTCCCAAGCGCCGCTGCGCCTGTGAATAGGCTGCCCAGGGAAGGTGAAGTCCAGCAGGAGCTTTCAGGTCTGGCCCCTTCCTTGTGGCAGAAGGAGCCGGACGTTTCCCGTTTGGGAAAAAGTCTCTGCCGAGAAAGGACACGATCACATGTCCCGTCTCTGGGAAAGCACAGGTCCCAAGCGCTGCTGTGCCTGTGAATAGGGTGCACGGGGAAGGTGAAGACCAGCAACAGCATTCTGGGCTAGCACCTTCATTGTGGCAGAAGGAGCCGGACGTTTCCCGTTTGGGAAGAAAGCTCTGCCGAGAAAGGACACGATGACATCTCCCGTCCCTGAGAAAGCACAGATCCCAAGCGCTGCTGTGCCTGTGAATAGGGTGCACAGGGAAGGTGAAGACCAGCAAGAGCTTTCAGGGCTGGCCCCTTCCTTCTGGCAGAAGGAGCCGGACGTTTCCCGTTTGGGAAAAAGGTTCTGCCGAGGAAGGACACGATGACATGTCCCGTCTCTGGGAAACCACAGATCCCTAGTGATGTTCTGCCTCTGAATATGCTGCCAAGGGAAGGTGAAGAGCAGCAACAGCTTTCAGGGCTGGCCCCTTCCTTGTGGGAGAAGGAGCCGGACGTTTCCCGTTTGGGAAAAATACTCTGCCGAGAACGGACACGATGACATGTCCCGTCTCTGGGAAAGCACAGATCCCTAGTGATGTTCTGCCTGTGAATAGTGTGCACGGGGAAGGTAAAGACCAGCAAGAGCTTTTAGGGCTGGCCCCTTCCTTGTGGGAGAAGGAGCCGGACGTTTCCCGTTTTGGAAAAATACTCTGCCGAGAATGGACACGATGACATGTCCCGTCTCTGGGAAAGCACAGGTCCCAAGCGTTGCTGTGCTTATTAATAGGCTGCCCAGGGAAGGTGAAGACCAGCAAGAGCTTTTAGTGCTGGCCCCTTCCTTGTGGGAGAAGGAGCCGGACGTTTCCCGTTTGGGAAAAAAGCTCTGCCGAGAAAGGACACGATGACATCTCCCGTCCCTGAGAAAGCACAGATCTCTAGTGATGTTCTCCCTCTGAATATGCTGCCAAGGGAAGGTGAAGACCAGCAACAGCTTTCACGGCTGGCCCCTTCCTTGTGGCAGAAGGTGCCGGAAGTTTCCCGTTTGGGAAAAAGGGTCTGCCGAGAGCGGACACGATGACATATCCCGTCTCTGGGAAAGCACAGATCCCAAGCGCTGCTGTGCCTATGAATAGAGTGCATGGGGAAGGTGAAGACCAGCAACAGCTTTCATGTCTGGCCCCTTCCTTGTGGGAGAAGGAGCCGGACGTTTCCCATTTGGGAAAAAGTCTCTGCCGAGAACGGACACGATGACATGTCCCGTCTCTGGGAAAGCACAGAATCCAAGGTCTGCGGTGCCTATGAATAGGGTGCCCAGGGAAGGTAAAGACCAGCAAGAGCTTTCAGGGCTGGCCCCTTCCTTGTGGGAGAAGGAGCCGGACGTTTCCCGTTTGGGAAAAAAGCTCTGCCGAGAAAGGACACGATGACATCTCCCGTCCCTGAGAAAGCACAGATCCGAAGCACTGCTGTGCCTGTGAATAGGGTGCACGGGAAGGTGAAGACCAGCAAGAGCTTTCAGGGCTGGCCCCTTCCTTCTGGCAGAAGGAGCCGGACGTTTCCCGTTTGGGAAAAAGGTTCTGCCGAGGAAGGACACGATGACATGTCCCGTCTCTGGGAAACCACAGATCCCTAGTGATGTTCTGCCTCTGAATATGCTGCCAAGGGAAGGTGAAGAGCAGCAACAGCTTTCAGGGCTGGCCCCTTCCTTGTGGGAGAAGGAGCCGGACGTTTCCCGTTTGGGAAAAATACTCTGCCGAGAACGGACACGATGACATGTCCCGTCTCTGGGAAAGCACAGATCCCTAGTGATGTTCTGCCTGTGAATAGTGTGCACGGGGAAGGTAAAGACCAGCAAGAGCTTTTAGGGCTGGCCCCTTCCTTGTGGGAGAAGGAGCCGGACGTTTCCCGTTTTGGAAAAATACTCTGCCGAGAATGGACACGATGACATGTCCCGTCTCTGGGAAAGCACAGGTCCCAAGCGTTGCTGTGCTTATTAATAGGCTGCCCAGGGAAGGTGAAGACCAGCAAGAGCTTTTAGTGCTGGCCCCTTCCTTGTGGGAGAAGGAGCCGGACGTTTCCCGTTTGGGAAAAAAGCTCTGCCGAGAAAGGACACGATGACATCTCCCGTCCCTGAGAAAGCACAGATCTCTAGTGATGTTCTCCCTCTGAATATGCTGCCAAGGGAAGGTGAAGACCAGCAACAGCTTTCTGGGCTAGCACCTTCATTGTGGGAGAAGGAGCCGGACGTTTCCCGTTTGGGAAAAAGGCTCTGCCGAGAAAGGACATGATGACATGTCCCGTCTCTGGGAAAGCACAGGTCCCAAGCGCTGCTGTGCCTGTGAATAGGGTGCACGGGGAAGGTGAAGACCAGCAAGAGCTTTCAGGGCTGGCCCCTTCCTTCTGCCAGAAGGAGCCGGACGTTTCCCGTTTGGGAAAATGGCTCTGCCGAGGAAGGACACAATGACATGTCCCGTCTCTGGGAAAGCACAGATCCCTAGTGATGTTCTGCCTCTGAATATGCTGCCAAGGGAAGGTGAAGACCAGCAACAGCTTTCAGGGCTGGCCCCTTCCTTGTGGGAGAAGGAGCCGGACGTTTCCCGTTTGGGAAAAAGGCTCTGCCGAGAACGGACACGATGACATGTCCCGTCTCTGGGAAAGCACAGGTCCCAAGCGCTGCTGTGCCTATGAATAGGGTGCATGGGGAAGGTGAAGACCAGCAACAGCTTTCAGGGCTGGCCCCTTCCTTTTGGCAGAAGGAGCCGGACGTTTCCCGTTTTGGAAAATGGCTCTGCCGAGAACGGACACGATGACATGTCCCGTCTCTGGGAAAGCACAGGTCCCAAGCGCTGCTGTGCCTGTGAATAGGGTGCATGGGGAAGGTGAAGACCAGCAACAGCTTTCAGGGCTGGCCCCTTCCTTGTGGGAGAAGGAGCCGGACGTTTCCCGTTTGGGAAAAAGGCTCTGCCGAGAACGGACACGATGACATGTCCCGTCTCTGGGAAAGCACAGATCCCAAGCGCTTCTGTGCTTTTTAATCGGCTGCCCAGGGAAGGAGAAGACCAGCAGCAGCTTTCAGGGCTGGCCCCTTCCTTGTGGCAGAAGGAGCCAGATGTTTCCCTTTTTGGAAAAAGCCTCTGCCGAGAAAGGACACGATGACATGTCCCGTCTATGGGAAAGCACAGGTCCCAAGCGCTGCTGTGCCTATGAATAGGGTGCATGGGGAAGGTGAAGACCAGCAACAGCTTTCAGGGCTGGCCCCTTCCTTGTGGGAGAAGGAGCCAGACGTTTCCCATTTGGGAAAAAGTCTCTGCCGAGAAAGGACATGATCACATGTCCCATCCCTGAGAAAGCACAGAATCCAAGCTCTGCGGTGCCTATGAATAGGGTGCCCAGGGAAGGTAAAGACCAGCAAGAGCTTTCAGGGCTGGCCCCTTCCTTGTGGCAGAAGGAGCCGGACGTTTCCCATTTCGGAAAAAGGTTCTGCCGAGAATGGACACGATGACATGTCCCGTCTCTGGGAAAGCACAGGTCCCAAGCGCCGCTGCGCCTGTGAATAGGCTGCCCAGGGAAGGTGAAGTCCAGCAGGAGCTTTCAGGTCTGGCCCCTTCCTTGTGGCAGAAGGAGCCGGACGTTTCCCGTTTGGGAAAAAGTCTCTGCCGAGAAAGGACACGATCACATGTCCCGTCTCTGGGAAAGCACAGGTCCCAAGCGCTGCTGTGCCTGTGAATAGGGTGCACGGGGAAGGTGAAGACCAGCAACAGCATTCTGGGCTAGCACCTTCATTGTGGCAGAAGGAGCCGGACGTTTCCCGTTTGGGAAGAAAGCTCTGCCGAGAAAGGACACGATGACATCTCCCGTCCCTGAGAAAGCACAGATCCCAAGCGCTGCTGTGCCTGTGAATAGGGTGCACAGGGAAGGTGAAGACCAGCAAGAGCTTTCAGGGCTGGCCCCTTCCTTCTGGCAGAAGGAGCCGGACGTTTCCCGTTTGGGAAAAAGGTTCTGCCGAGGAAGGACACGATGACATGTCCCGTCTCTGGGAAACCACAGATCCCTAGTGATGTTCTGCCTCTGAATATGCTGCCAAGGGAAGGTGAAGAGCAGCAACAGCTTTCAGGGCTGGCCCCTTCCTTGTGGGAGAAGGAGCCGGACGTTTCCCGTTTGGGAAAAATACTCTGCCGAGAACGGACACGATGACATGTCCCGTCTCTGGGAAAGCACAGATCCCTAGTGATGTTCTGCCTGTGAATAGTGTGCACGGGGAAGGTAAAGACCAGCAAGAGCTTTTAGGGCTGGCCCCTTCCTTGTGGGAGAAGGAGCCGGACGTTTCCCGTTTTGGAAAAATACTCTGCCGAGAATGGACACGATGACATGTCCCGTCTCTGGGAAAGCACAGGTCCCAAGCGTTGCTGTGCTTATTAATAGGCTGCCCAGGGAAGGTGAAGACCAGCAAGAGCTTTTAGTGCTGGCCCCTTCCTTGTGGGAGAAGGAGCCGGACGTTTCCCGTTTGGGAAAAAAGCTCTGCCGAGAAAGGACACGATGACATCTCCCGTCCCTGAGAAAGCACAGATCTCTAGTGATGTTCTCCCTCTGAATATGCTGCCAAGGGAAGGTGAAGACCAGCAACAGCTTTCACGGCTGGCCCCTTCCTTGTGGCAGAAGGTGCCGGAAGTTTCCCGTTTGGGAAAAAGGGTCTGCCGAGAGCGGACACGATGACATGTCCCGTCTCTGGGAAAGCACAGATCCCAAGCGCTGCTGTGCCTATGAATAGAGTGCATGGGGAAGGTGAAGACCAGCAACAGCTTTCATGTCTGGCCCCTTCCTTGTGGGAGAAGGAGCCGGACGTTTCCCATTTGGGAAAAAGTCTCTGCCGAGAAAGGACACGATCACATGTCCCGTCTCTGGGAAAGCACAGATCGCAAGCGCCGCTGCGCCTGTGAATAAGCTTCCCAGGGAAGGTGAAGTCCAGCAGGAGCTTTCAGGTCTGGCCCCTTCCTTGTGGGAGAAGGAGCCGGACGTTTCCCGTTTGGGAAAAAGACTCTGCCGAGAAAGGACACGATCACATGTCCCGTCCCTGAGAAAGCACAGGTCCCAAGCGCTGCTGTGCCTGTGAATAGGGTGCACGGGGAAGGTAAAGACCAGCAAGAGCTTTCAGGGCTGGCCCCTTCCTTGTGGGAGAAGGAGCCGGACGTTTCCCATTTCGGAAAAAGCTCTGCCGAGAATGGACACGATGACATGTACCGTCTCTGGGAAAGCACAGATCCCAAGCTTTGTTGTGCTTATTAATAGACTGCCCAGGGAAGGTGAAGGCCAGCAACAGCTTTCAGGGCTAGCACCTTCATTGTGGGAGAAGGAGCCAGACGTTTCCCGTTTGGGAAAAATACTCTGCTGAGAACGGACACGATGACATCTCCCGTCCCTGAGAAAGCACAGATCCAAAGCGGTGCTGTGCCTGTGAATAGGGTGCACGGGTAAGGTGAAGACCAGCAACAGCTTTCAGGGCTGGCCCCTTCCTTCTGGCAGAAGGAGCCGGACGTTTCCCGTTTGGGAAAATGGCTCTGCCGAGGAAGGACACGATGACATGTCCCGTCTCTGGGAAAGCACAGATCCCTAGTGATGTTCTGCCTCTGAATATGCTGCCAAGGGAAGGTGAAGACCAGCAACAGCTTTCAGGGCTGGCCCCTTCCTTGTGGCAGAAGAAGCCGGACGTTTCCCGTTTTGGAAAATGGCTCTGCCGAGAAAGGACACGATGACATGTCCCGTCTCTGGGAAAGCACAGGTCCCAAGCGCTGCTGTGCCTATGTATAGGGTGCATGGGGAAGGTGAAGACCAGCAACAGCTTTCAGGGCTGGCCCCTTCCTTGTGGCAGAAGGAGCCGGACGTTTCCCATTTGGGAAAAAGGCTCTGCCGAGAACGGACACGATCACATGTCCCGTCTCTGGGAAAGCACAGAATCCAAGGTCTGCGGTGCCTATGAATAGGGTGCCCAGGGAAGGTAAAGACCAGCAAGAGCTTTCAGGGCTGGCCCCTTCCTTCTGGCAGAAGGAGCCGGACGTTTCCCATTTGGGAAAAAGGCTCTGCCGAGAAAGGACACGATGACATGTCCCGTCTCTGGGAAACCACAGATCCCTAGTGATGTTCTGCCTCTGAATATGCTGCCAAGGGAAGGTGAAGAGCAGCAACAGCTTTCAGGGCTGGCCCCTTCCTTGTGGGAGAAGGAGCCGGACGTTTCCCGTTTGGGAAAAATACTCTGCCGAGAACGGACACGATGACATGTCCCGTCTCTGGGAAAGCACAGATCCCTAGTGATGTTCTGCCTGTGAATAGTGTGCACGGGGAAGGTAAAGACCAGCAAGAGCTTTTAGGGCTGGCCCCTTCCTTGTGGGAGAAGGAGCCGGACGTTTCCCGTTTTGGAAAAATACTCTGCCGAGAATGGACACGATGACATGTCCCGTCTCTGGGAAAGCACAGGTCCCAAGCGTTGCTGTGCTTATTAATAGGCTGCCCAGGGAAGGTGAAGACCAGCAAGAGCTTTTAGTGCTGGCCCCTTCCTTGTGGGAGAAGGAGCCGGACGTTTCCCGTTTGGGAAAAAAGCTCTGCCGAGAAAGGACACGATGACATCTCCCGTCCCTGAGAAAGCACAGATCTCTAGTGATGTTCTCCCTCTGAATATGCTGCCAAGGGAAGGTGAAGACCAGCAACAGCTTTCACGGCTGGCCCCTTCCTTGTGGCAGAAGGTGCCGGAAGTTTCCCATTTGGGAAAAAGGGTCTGCCGAGAGCGGACACGATGACATGTCCCGTCTCTGGGAAAGCACAGATCCCAAGCGCTGCTGTGCCTATGAATAGAGTGCATGGGGAAGGTGAAGACCAGCAACAGCTTTCATGTCTGGCCCCTTCCTTGTGGGAGAAGGAGCCGGACGTTTCCCATTTGGGAAAAAGTCTCTGCCGAGAAAGGACACGATCACATGTCCCGTCTCTGGGAAAGCACAGATCGCAAGCGCCGCTGCGCCTGTGAATAAGCTTCCCAGGGAAGGTGAAGTCCAGCAGGAGCTTTCAGGTCTGGCCCCTTCCTTGTGGGAGAAGGAGCCGGACGTTTCCCGTTTGGGAAAAAGACTCTGCCGAGAAAGGACACGATCACATGTCCCGTCCCTGAGAAAGCACAGGTCCCAAGCGCTGCTGTGCCTGTGAATAGGGTGCACGGGGAAGGTAAAGACCAGCAAGAGCTTTCAGGGCTGGCCCCTTCCTTGTGGGAGAAGGAGCCGGACGTTTCCCATTTCGGAAAAAGCTCTGCCGAGAATGGACACGATGACATGTACCGTCTCTGGGAAAGCACAGATCCCAAGCTTTGTTGTGCTTATTAATAGACTGCCCAGGGAAGGTGAAGGCCAGCAACAGCTTTCAGGGCTAGCACCTTCATTGTGGGAGAAGGAGCCAGACGTTTCCCGTTTGGGAAAAATACTCTCCTGAGAACGGACACGATGACATCTCCCATCCCTGAGAAAGCACAGATCCAAAGCGGTGCTGTGCCTGTGAATAGGGTGCACGGGGAAGGTGAAGACCAGCAACAGCTTTCAGGGCTGGCCCCTTCATTCTGCCAGAAGGAGCCGGACGTTTCCCGTTTGGGAAAATGGCTCTGCCGAGGAAGGACACGATGACATGTCCCGTCTCTGGGAAAGCACAGATCCCTAGTGATGTTCTGCCTCTGAATATGCTGCCAAGGGAAGGTGAAGACCAGCAACAGCTTTCAGGGCTGGCCCCTTCCTTGTGGCAGAAGGAGCCGGACGTTTCCCGTTTTGGAAAATGGCTCTGCCGAGAAAGGACACGATGACATGTCCCGTCTCTGGGAAAGCACAGGTCCCAAGCGCTGCTGTGCCTATGAATAGGGTGCATGGGGAAGGTGAAGACCAGCAACAGCTTTCAGGGCTGGCCCCTTCCTTGTGGCAGAAGGAGCCGGACGTTTCCCATTTGGGAAAAAGTCTCTGCCGAGAAAGGACACGATCACATGTCCCGTCTCTGGGAAAGCACAGATCGCAAGCGCCGCTGCGCCTGTGAATAGGCTTCCCAGGGAAGGTGAAGTCCAGCAGGAGCTTTCAGGTCTGGCCCCTTCCTTGTGGCAGAAGGAGCCGGACGTTTCCCGTTTGGGAAAAAAGCTCTGCCGAGAAAGGACATGACGACATCTCCCGTCCTGAGAAAGCACAGATCCGAAGCGCTGCTGTGCCTGTGAATAGGGTGCACGGGGAAGGTGAAGACCAGCAACAGCTTTCAGGGCTAGCACCTTCATTGTGGGAGAAGGAGCCAGACGTTTCCCGTTTGGGAAAAAGGCTCTGCCGAGAAAGGACACGATGACATGTCCCGTCTCTGGGAAAGCACAGATCCCAAGCTTTGTTATGCTTATTAATAGGCTGCCCAGGGAAGGTGAAGACCAGCAACAGCTTTCTGGGCTAGCACCTTCATTGTGGGAGAAGGAGCCGGACGTTTCCCGTTTGGGAAAAAGGCTCTGCCGAGAAAGGACATGATGACATGTCCCGTCTCTGGGAAAGCACAGGTCCCAAGCGCTGCTGTGCCTGTGAATAGGGTGCACGGGGAAGGTGAAGACCAGCAAGAGCTTTCAGGGCTGGCCCCTTCCTTCTGCCAGAAGGAGCCGGACGTTTCCCGTTTGGGAAAATGGCTCTGCCGAGGAAGGACACGATGACATGTCCCGTCTCTGGGAAAGCACAGATCCCTAGTGATGTTCTGCCTCTGAATATGCTGCCAAGGGAAGGTGAAGACCAGCAACAGCTTTCAGGGCTGGCCCCTTCCTTGTGGGAGAAGGAGCCGGACGTTTCCCGTTTGGGAAAAAGGCTCTGCCGAGAACGGACACGATGACATGTCCCGTCTCTGGGAAAGCACAGGTCCCAAGCGCTGCTGTGCCTATGAATAGGGTGCATGGGGAAGGTGAAGACCAGCAACAGCTTTCAGGGCTGGCCCCTTCCTTTTGGCAGAAGGAGCCGGACGTTTCCCGTTTTGGAAAATGGCTCTGCCGAGAAAGGACACGATCACATGTCCCGTCTCTGGGAAAGCACAGATCGCAAGCGCCGCTGCGCCTGTGAATAAGCTTCCCAGGGAAGGTGAAGTCCAGCAGGAGCTTTCAGGTCTGGCCCCTTCCTTGTGGGAGAAGGAGCCGGACGTTTCCCGTTTGGGAAAAAGACTCTGCCGAGAAAGGACACGATCACATGTCCCGTCCCTGAGAAAGCACAGGTCCCAAGCGCTGCTGTGCCTGTGAATAGGGTGCACGGGGAAGGTAAAGACCAGCAAGAGCTTTCAGGGCTGGCCCCTTCCTTGTGGGAGAAGGAGCCGGACGTTTCCCATTTCGGAAAAAGCTCTGCCGAGAATGGACACGATGACATGTCCCGTCTCTGGGAAAGCACAGATCCCAAGCTTTGTTGTGCTTATTAATAGACTGCCCAGGGAAGGTGAAGGCCAGCAACAGCTTTCAGGGCTAGCACCTTCATTGTGGGAGAAGGAGCCAGACGTTTCCCGTTTGGGAAAAATACTCTGCTGAGAACGGACACGATGACATCTCCCGTCCCTGAGAAAGCACAGATCCAAAGCGGTGCTGTGCCTGTGAATAGGGTGCACGGGTAAGGTGAAGACCAGCAACAGCTTTCAGGGCTGGCCCCTTCATTCTGCCAGAAGGAGCCGGACGTTTCCCGTTTGGGAAAATGGCTCTGCCGAGGAAGGACACGATGACATGTCCCGTCTCTGGGAAAGCATAGATCCCAAGCGCTGGTGTGCCTGTGAATAGGCTGCCAAGGGAAGGTGAAGACCAGCAACAGCTTTCAGGGCTGGCCCCTTCCTTGTGGCAGAAGAAGCCGGACGTTTCCCGTTTTGGAAAATGGCTCTGCCGAGAAAGGACACGATGACATGTCCCGTCTCTGGGAAAGCACAGGTCCCAAGCGCTGCTGTGCCTATGTATAGGGTGCATGGGGAAGGTGAAGACCAGCAACAGCTTTCAGGGCTGGCCCCTTCCTTGTGGCAGAAGGAGCCGGACGTTTCCCATTTGGGAAAAAGGCTCTGCCGAGAACGGACACGATCACATGTCCCGTCTCTGGGAAAGCACAGAATCCAAGGTCTGCGGTGCCTATGAATAGGGTGCCCAGGGAAGGTAAAGACCAGCAAGAGCTTTCAGGGCTGGCCCCTTCCTTGTGGGAGAAGGAGCCGGACGTTTCCCGTTTGGGAAAAAAGCTCTGCCGAGAAAGGACACGATGACATCTCCCGTCCCTGAGAAAGCACAGATCCGAAGCACTGCTGTGCCTGTGAATAGGGTGCACGGGAAGGTGAAGACCAGCAACAGCTTTCAGGGCTAGCACCTTCAGTGTGGGAGAAAGATCCGGACGTTTCCCGTTTGGGAAAAAGGCTCTGCCGAGAAAGGACACGATGACATCTCCCGTCCCTGAGAAAGCACAGATCCCAAGCGCTGCTGTGCCTGTGAATAGGGTGCACAGGGAAGGTGAAGACCAGCAAGAGCTTTCAGGGCTGGCCCCTTCCTTCTGGCAGAAGGAGCCGGACGTTTCCCGTTTGGGAAAAAGGTTCTGCCGAGGAAGGACACGATGACATGTCCCGTCTCTGGGAAACCACAGATCCCTAGTGATGTTCTGCCTCTGAATATGCTGCCAAGGGAAGGTGAAGAGCAGCAACAGCTTTCAGGGCTGGCCCCTTCCTTGTGAGAGAAGGAGCCGGACGTTTCCCTTTTGGGAAAAATACTCTGCCGAGAACGGACACGATGACATGTCCCGTCTCTGGGAAAGCACAGATCCCTAGTGATGTTCTGCCTGTGAATAGTGTGCACGGGGAAGGTAAAGACCAGCAAGAGCTTTTAGGGCTGGCCCCTTCCTTGTGGGAGAAGGAGCCGGACGTTTCCCGTTTTGGAAAAATACTCTGCCGAGAATGGACACGATGACATGTCCCGTCTCTGGGAAAGCACAGGTCCCAAGCGTTGCTGTGCTTATTAATAGGCTGCCCAGGGAAGGTGAAGACCAGCAAGAGCTTTTAGTGCTGGCCCCTTCCTTGTGGGAGAAGGAGCCGGACGTTTCCCGTTTGGGAAAAAAGCTCTGCCGAGAAAGGACACGATGACATCTCCCGTCCCTGAGAAAGCACAGATCTCTAGTGATGTTCTCCCTCTGAATATGCTGCCAAGGGAAGGTGAAGACCAGCAACAGCTTTCACGGCTGGCCCCTTCCTTGTGGCAGAAGGTGCCGGAAGTTTCCCGTTTGGGAAAAAGGGTCTGCCGAGAGCGGACACGATGACATGTCCCGTCTCTGGGAAAGCACAGATCCCAAGCGCTGCTGTGCCTATGAATAGAGTGCATGGGGAAGGTGAAGACCAGCAACAGCTTTCATGTCTGGCCCCTTCCTTGTGGGAGAAGGAGCCGGACGTTTCCCATTTGGGAAAAAGTCTCTGCCGAGAAAGGACACGATCACATGTCCCGTCTCTGGGAAAGCACAGATCGCAAGCGCCGCTGCGCCTGTGAATAAGCTTCCCAGGGAAGGTGAAGTCCAGCAGGAGCTTTCAGGTCTGGCCCCTTCCTTGTGGGAGAAGGAGCCGGACGTTTCCCGTTTGGGAAAAAGACTCTGCCGAGAAAGGACACGATCACATGTCCCGTCCCTGAGAAAGCACAGGTCCCAAGCGCTGCTGTGCCTGTGAATAGGGTGCACGGGGAAGGTAAAGACCAGCAAGAGCTTTCAGGGCTGGCCCCTTCCTTGTGGGAGAAGGAGCCGGACGTTTCCCATTTCGGAAAAAGCTCTGCCGAGAATGGACACGATGACATGTACCGTCTCTGGGAAAGCACAGATCCCAAGCTTTGTTGTGCTTATTAATAGACTGCCCAGGGAAGGTGAAGGCCAGCAACAGCTTTCAGGGCTAGCACCTTCATTGTGGGAGAAGGAGCCAGACGTTTCCCGTTTGGGAAAAATACTCTCCTGAGAACGGACACGATGACATCTCCCATCCCTGAGAAAGCACAGATCCAAAGCGGTGCTGTGCCTGTGAATAGGGTGCACGGGGAAGGTGAAGACCAGCAACAGCTTTCAGGGCTGGCCCCTTCATTCTGCCAGAAGGAGCCGGACGTTTCCCGTTTGGGAAAATGGCTCTGCCGAGGAAGGACACGATGACATGTCCCGTCTCTGGGAAAGCACAGATCCCTAGTGATGTTCTGCCTCTGAATATGCTGCCAAGGGAAGGTGAAGACCAGCAACAGCTTTCAGGGCTGGCCCCTTCCTTGTGGCAGAAGGAGCCGGACGTTTCCCGTTTTGGAAAATGGCTCTGCCGAGAAAGGACACGATGACATGTCCCGTCTCTGGGAAAGCACAGGTCCCAAGCGCTGCTGTGCCTATGAATAGGGTGCATGGGGAAGGTGAAGACCAGCAACAGCTTTCAGGGCTGGCCCCTTCCTTGTGGCAGAAGGAGCCGGACGTTTCCCATTTGGGAAAAAGTCTCTGCCGAGAAAGGACACGATCACATGTCCCGTCTCTGGGAAAGCACAGATCGCAAGCGCCGCTGCGCCTGTGAATAGGCTTCCCAGGGAAGGTGAAGTCCAGCAGGAGCTTTCAGGTCTGGCCCCTTCCTTGTGGCAGAAGGAGCCGGACGTTTCCCGTTTGGGAAAAAAGCTCTGCCGAGAAAGGACATGACGACATCTCCCCGTCCTGAGAAAGCACAGATCCGAAGCGCTGCTGTGCCTGTGAATAGGGTGCACGGGGAAGGTGAAGACCAGCAACAGCTTTCAGGGCTAGCACCTTCATTGTGGGAGAAGGAGCCAGACGTTTCCCGTTTGGGAAAAAGGCTCTGCCGAGAAAGGACACGATGACATGTCCCGTCTCTGGGAAAGCACAGATCCCAAGCTTTGTTATGCTTATTAATAGGCTGCCCAGGGAAGGTGAAGACCAGCAACAGCTTTCTGGGCTAGCACCTTCATTGTGGGAGAAGGAGCCGGACGTTTCCCGTTTGGGAAAAAAGGCTCTGCCGAGAAAGGACATGATGACATGTCCCGTCTCTGGGGAAAGCACAGGTCCCAAGCGCTGCTGTGCCTGTGAATAGGGTGCACGGGGAAGGTGAAGACCAGCAAGAGCTTTCAGGGCTGGCCCCTTCCTTCTGCCAGAAGGAGCCGGACGTTTTCCCGTTTGGGAAAATGGCTCTGCCGAGGAAGGACACGATGACATGTCCCGTCTCTGGGAAAGCACAGATCCCTAGTGATGTTCTGCCTCTGAATATGCTGCCAAGGGAAGGTGAAGACCAGCAACAGCTTTCAGGGCTGGCCCCTTCCTTGTGGGAGAAGGAGCCGGACGTTTCCCGTTTGGGAAAAAGGCTCTGCCGAGAACGGACACGATGACATGTCCCCGTCTCTGGGAAAGCACAGGTCCCAAGCGCTGCTGTGCCTATGAATAGGGTGCCATGGGGAAGGTGAAGACCAGCAACCAGCTTTCAGGGCTGGCCCCTTCCTTTTGGCAGAAGGAGCCCGGACGTTTCCCGTTTTGGAAAATGGCTCTGCCGAGAAGGACACGATCACATGTCCCGTCTCTGGGAAAGCACAGATCGCAAGCGCCGCTGCGCCTGTGAATAAGCTTCCCAGGGAAGGTGAAGTCCAGCAGGAGCTTTCAGGTCTGGCCCCTTCCTTGTGGGAGAAGGAGCCGGACGTTTCCCCGTTTGGGAAAAAAGACTCTGCGAGAAAGGACACGATCACATGTCCCGTCCCTGAGAAAGCACAGGTCCCAAGCGCTGCTGTGCCTGTGAATAGGGTGCACGGGGAAGGTAAAGACCAGCAAGAGCTTTCAGGGCTGGCCCCTTCCTTGTGGGAGAAGGAGCCGGACGTTTCCCATTTCGGAAAAAGCTCTGCCGAGAATGGACACGATGACATGTCCCGTCTCTGGGAAAGGCACAGATCCCAAGCTTTGTTGTGCTTATTAATAGACTGCCCAGGGAAGGTGAAGGCCAGCAACAGCTTTCAGGGCTAGCACCTTCATTGTGGGAGAAGGAGCCAGACGTTTCCCGTTTGGGAAAAATACTCTGCTGAGAACGGACACCGATGACATCTCCCGTCCCTGAGAAAGCACAGATCCAAAGCGGTGCTGTGCCTGTGATAGGGTGCACGGGTAAGGTGAAGACCAGCAACAGCTTTCAGGGCTGGCCCCTTCATTCTGCCAGAAGGAGCCGGACGTTTCCCGTTGGGGAAAATGGCTCTGCCGAGGAAGGACACGATGACATGTCCCGTCTCTGGGAAAGCATAGATCCCAAGCGCTGGTGTGCCTGTGAATAGGCTGCCAAGGGAAGGTGAAGACCAGCAACAGCTTTCAGGGCTGGCCCCTTCCTTGTGGCAGAAGAAGCCGGACGTTTCCCGTTTTGGAAAATGGCTCTGCCGAGAAAGGGACACGATGACATGTCCCGTCTCTGGGAAAGCACAGGTCCCAAGCGCTGCTGTGCCTATGTATAGGGTGCATGGGGAAGGTGAAGACCCAGCAACAGCTTTCAGGGCTGGCCCCTTCCTTGTGGCAGAAGGAGCCGGACGTTTCCCATTTGGGAAAAGGCTCTGCCGAGGAACGGACACGATCACATGTCCCGTCTCTGGGAAAGCACAGAATCCAAGGTCTGCGGTGCCTATGAATAGGGTGCCCAGGGAAGGTAAAGACCAGCAAGAGCTTTCAGGGCTGGCCCCTTCCTTGTGGGAGAAGGAGCCGGACGTTTCCCGTTTGGGAAAAAAGCTCTGCCGAGAAAGGACACGATGACATCTCCCGTCCCTGAGAAAGCACAGATCCGAAGCACTGCTGTGCCTGTGAATAGGGTGCACGGGAAGGTGAAGACCAGCAACAGCTTTCAGGGCTAGCACCTTCAGTGTGGGAGAAAGATCCGGACGTTTCCCGTTTGGGAAAAAGGCTCTGCCGAGAAAGGACACGATGACATCTCCCGTCCCTGAGAAAGCACAGATCCCAAGCGCTGCTGTGCCTGTGAATAGGGTGCACAGGAAGGTTGAAGACCAGCAAGAGCTTTCAGGGCTGGCCCCTTCCTTCTGGCAGAAGGAGCCGGACGTTTCCCGTTTGGGAAAAGGTTCTGCCGAGGAAGGACACGATGACATGTCCCCGTCTCTGGGAAACCACAGTGTTCTGCCTCTGAATATGCTGCCAAGGGAAGGTGAAGAGCAGCAACAGCTTTCAGGGCTGGCCCCTTCCTTGTGAGAGAAGGAGCCGGACGTTTCCCTTTTGGGAAAAATACTCTGCCGAGAACGGACACGATGACATGTCCCGTCTCTGGGAAAGCACAGATCCCTAGTGATGTTCTGCCTGTGAATAGTGTGCACGGGGAAGGTAAAGACCAGCAAGAGCTTTTAGGGCTGGCCCCTTCCTTGTGGGAGAAGGAGCCGGACGTTTCCCGTTTTGGAAAAATACTCTGCCGAGAATGGACACGATGACATGTCCCGTCTCTGGGAAAGCACAGGTCCCAAGCGTTGCTGTGCTTATTAATAGGCTGCCCAGGGAAGGTGAAGACCAGCAAGAGCTTTTAGTGCTGGCCCCTTCCTTGTGGGAGAAGGAGCCGGACGTTTCCCGTTTGGGAAAAAAGCTCTGCCGAGAAAGGACACGATGACATCTCCCGTCCCTGAGAAAGCACAGATCTCTAGTGATGTTCTCCCTCTGAATATGCTGCCAAGGGAAGGTGAAGACCAGCAACAGCTTTCACGGCTGGCCCCTTCCTTGTGGCAGAAGGTGCCGGAAGTTTCCCGTTTGGGAAAAAGGGTCTGCCGAGAGCGGACACGATGACATGTCCCGTCTCTGGGAAAGCACAGATCCCAAGCGCTGCTGTGCCTATGAATAGAGTGCATGGGGAAGGTGAAGACCAGCAACAGCTTTCATGTCTGGCCCCTTCCTTGTGGGAGAAGGAGCCGGACGTTTCCCATTTGGGAAAAAGTCTCTGCCGAGAAAGGACACGATCACATGTCCCGTCTCTGGGAAAGCACAGATCGCAAGCGCCGCTGCGCCTGTGAATAAGCTTCCCAGGGAAGGTGAAGTCCAGCAGGAGCTTTCAGGTCTGGCCCCTTCCTTGTGGGAGAAGGAGCCGGACGTTTCCCGTTTGGGAAAAAGACTCTGCCGAGAAAGGACACGATCACATGTCCCGTCCCTGAGAAAGCACAGGTCCCAAGCGCTGCTGTGCCTGTGAATAGGGTGCACGGGGAAGGTAAAGACCAGCAAGAGCTTTCAGGGCTGGCCCCTTCCTTGTGGGAGAAGGAGCCGGACGTTTCCCATTTCGGAAAAAGCTCTGCCGAGAATGGACACGATGACATGTACCGTCTCTGGGAAAGCACAGATCCCAAGCTTTGTTGTGCTTATTAATAGACTGCCCAGGGAAGGTGAAGGCCAGCAACAGCTTTCAGGGCTAGCACCTTCATTGTGGGAGAAGGAGCCAGACGTTTCCCGTTTGGGAAAAATACTCTCCTGAGAACGGACACGATGACATCTCCCATCCCTGAGAAAGCACAGATCCAAAGCGGTGCTGTGCCTGTGAATAGGGTGCACGGGGAAGGTGAAGACCAGCAACAGCTTTCAGGGCTGGCCCCTTCATTCTGCCAGAAGGAGCCGGACGTTTCCCGTTTGGGAAAATGGCTCTGCCGAGGAAGGACACGATGACATGTCCCGTCTCTGGGAAAGCACAGATCCCTAGTGATGTTCTGCCTCTGAATATGCTGCCAAGGGAAGGTGAAGACCAGCAACAGCTTTCAGGGCTGGCCCCTTCCTTGTGGCAGAAGGAGCCGGACGTTTCCCGTTTTGGAAAATGGCTCTGCCGAGAAAGGACACGATGACATGTCCCGTCTCTGGGAAAGCACAGGTCCCAAGCGCTGCTGTGCCTATGAATAGGGTGCATGGGGAAGGTGAAGACCAGCAACAGCTTTCAGGGCTGGCCCCTTCCTTGTGGCAGAAGGAGCCGGACGTTTCCCATTTGGGAAAAAGTCTCTGCCGAGAAAGGACACGATCACATGTCCCGTCTCTGGGAAAGCACAGATCGCAAGCGCCGCTGCGCCTGTGAATAGGCTTCCCAGGGAAGGTGAAGTCCAGCAGGAGCTTTCAGGTCTGGCCCCTTCCTTGTGGCAGAAGGAGCCGGACGTTTCCCGTTTGGGAAAAAAGCTCTGCCGAGAAAGGACATGACGACATCTCCCGTCCTGAGAAAGCACAGATCCGAAGCGCTGCTGTGCCTGTGAATAGGGTGCACGGGGAAGGTGAAGACCAGCAACAGCTTTCAGGGCTAGCACCTTCATTGTGGGAGAAGGAGCCAGACGTTTCCCGTTTGGGAAAAAGGCTCTGCCGAGAAAGGACACGATGACATGTCCCGTCTCTGGGAAAGCACAGATCCCAAGCTTTGTTATGCTTATTAATAGGCTGCCCAGGGAAGGTGAAGACCAGCAACAGCTTTCTGGGCTAGCACCTTCATTGTGGGAGAAGGAGCCGGACGTTTCCCGTTTGGGAAAAAGGCTCTGCCGAGAAAGGACATGATGACATGTCCCGTCTCTGGGAAAGCACAGGTCCCAAGCGCTGCTGTGCCTGTGAATAGGGTGCACGGGGAAGGTGAAGACCAGCAAGAGCTTTCAGGTCTGGCCCCTTCCTTGTGGGAGAAGGAGCCGGACGTTTCCCGTTTGGGAAAATGGCTCTGCCGAGGAAGGACACAATGACATGTCCCGTCTCTGGGAAAGCACAGATCCCTAGTGATGTTCTGCCTCTGAATATGCTGCCAAGGGAAGGTGAAGACCAGCAACAGCTTTCAGGGCTGGCCCCTTCCTTGTGGGAGAAGGAGCCGGACGTTTCCCGTTTGGGAAAAAGGCTCTGCCGAGAACGGACACGATGACATGTCCCGTCTCTGGGAAAGCACAGGTCCCAAGCGCTGCTGTGCCTATGAATAGGGTGCATGGGGAAGGTGAAGACCAGCAACAGCTTTCAGGGCTGGCCCCTTCCTTTTGGCAGAAGGAGCCGGACGTTTCCCGTTTTGGAAAATGGCTCTGCCGAGAACGGACACGATGACATGTCCCGTCTCTGGGAAAGCACAGGTCCCAAGCGCTGCTGTGCCTGTGAATAGGGTGCATGGGGAAGGTGAAGACCAGCAACAGCTTTCAGGGCTGGCCCCTTCCTTGTGGGAGAAGGAGCCGGACGTTTCCCGTTTGGGAAAAAGGCTCTGCCGAGAACGGACACGATGACATGTCCCGTCTCTGGGAAAGCACAGATCCCAAGCGCTTCTGTGCTTTTTAATCGGCTGCCCAGGGAAGGTGAAGTCCAGCAGGAGCTTTCAGGTCTGGCCCCTTCCTTGTGGGAGAAGGAGCCGGACGTTTCCCGTTTGGGAAAAAGTCTCTGCCGAGAAAGGACACGATCACATGTCCCGTCTCTGGGAAAGCACAGGTCCCAAGCGCTGCTGTGCCTGTGAATAGGGTGCACGGGGAAGGTGAAGACCAGCAACAGCATTCTGGGCTAGCACCTTCATTGTGGCAGAAGGAGCCGGACGTTTCCCGTTTGGGAAGAAAGCTCTGCCGAGAAAGGACACGATGACATCTCCCGTCCCTGAGAAAGCACAGATCCCAAGCGCTGCTGTGCCTGTGAATAGGGTGCACAGGGAAGGTGAAGACCAGCAAGAGCTTTCAGGGCTGGCCCCTTCCTTCTGGCAGAAGGAGCCGGACGTTTCCCGTTTGGGAAAAAGGTTCTGCCGAGGAAGGACACGATGACATGTCCCGTCTCTGGGAAAGCACAGATCCCTAGTGATGTTCTGCCTCTGAATATGCTGCCAAGGGAAGGTGAAGAGCAGCAACAGCTTTCAGGGCTGGCCCCTTCCTTGTGGGAGAAGGAGCCGGACGTTTCCCGTTTGGGAAAAATACTCTGCCGAGAACGGACACGATGACATGTCCCGTCTCTGGGAAAGCACAGATCCCTAGTGATGTTCTGCCTGTGAATAGTGTGCACGGGGAAGGTAAAGACCAGCAAGAGCTTTTAGGGCTGGCCCCTTCCTTGTGGGAGAAGGAGCCGGACGTTTCCCGTTTTGGAAAAATACTCTGCCGAGAATGGACACGATGACATGTCCCGTCTCTGGGAAAGCACAGGTCCCAAGCGTTGCTGTGCTTATTAATAGGCTGCCCAGGGAAGGTGAAGACCAGCAAGAGCTTTTAGTGCTGGCCCCTTCCTTGTGGGAGAAGGAGCCGGACGTTTCCCGTTTGGGAAAAAAGCTCTGCCGAGAAAGGACACGATGACATCTCCCGTCCCTGAGAAAGCACAGATCTCTAGTGATGTTCTCCCTCTGAATATGCTGCCAAGGGAAGGTGAAGACCAGCAACAGCTTTCACGGCTGGCCCCTTCCTTGTGGCAGAAGGTGCCGGAAGTTTCCCGTTTGGGAAAAAGGGTCTGCCGAGAGCGGACACGATGACATGTCCCGTCTCTGGGAAAGCACAGATCCCAAGCGCTGCTGTGCCTATGAATAGAGTGCACGGGGAAGGTGAAGACCAGCAACAGCTTTCATGTCTGGCCCCTTCCTTGTGGGAGAAGGAGCCGGATGTTTCCCATTTGGGAAAAAGTCTCTGCCGAGAAAGGACACGATCACATGTCCCGTCTCTGGGAAAGCACAGATCACAAGCGCCGCTGCGCCTGTGAATAAGCTTCCCAGGGAAGGTGAAGTCCAGCAGGAGCTTTCAGGTCTGGCCCCTTCCTTGTGGGAGAAGGAGCCGGACGTTTCCCGTTTGGGAAAAAGACTCTGCCGAGAACGGACACGATCACATGTCCCGTCCCTGAGAAAGCACAGGTCCCAAGCGCTGCTGTGCCTGTGAATAGGGTGCACGGGGAAGGTAAAGACCAGCAAGAGCTTTCAGGGCTGGCCCCTTCCTTGTGGGAGAAGGAGCCGGACGTTTCCCATTTCGGAAAAAGCTCTGCCGAGAATGGACACGATGACATGTACTGTCTCTGGGAAAGCACAGATCCCAAGCTTTGTTGTGCTTATTAATAGACTGCCCAGGGAAGGTGAAGGCCAGCAACAGCTTTCAGGGCTAGCACCTTCATTGTGGGAGAAGGAGCCAGAGGTTTCCCGTTTGGGAAAAATACTCTCCTGAGAACGGACACGATGACATCTCCCGTCCCTGAGAAAGCACAGATCCAAAGCGGTGCTGTGCCTGTGAATAGGGTGCACGGGGAAGGTGAAGACCAGCAACAGCTTTCACGGCTGGCCCCTTCATTCTGCCAGAAGGAGCCGGACGTTTCCCGTTTGGGAAAATGGCTCTGCCGAGGAAGGACACGATGACATGTCCCGTCTCTGGGAAAGCACAGATCCCTAGTGATGTTCTGCCTCTGAATATGCTGCCAAGGGAAGGTGAAGACCAGCAACAGCTTTCAGGGCTGGCCCCTTCCTTGTGGCAGAAGAAGCCGGACGTTTCCCGTTTTGGAAAATGGCTCTGCCGAGAAAGGACACGATGACATGTCCCGTCTCTGGGAAAGCACAGGTCCCAAGCGCTGCTGTGCCTATGTATAGGGTGCATGGGGAAGGTGAAGACCAGCAACAGCTTTCAGGGCTGGCCCCTTCCTTGTGGCAGAAGGAGCCGGACGTTTCCCATTTGGGAAAAAGGCTCTGCCGAGAACGGACACGATCACATGTCCCGTCTCTGGGAAAGCACAGAATCCAAGGTCTGCGGTGCCTATGAATAGGGTGCCCAGGGAAGGTAAAGACCAGCAAGAGCTTTCAGGGCTGGCCCCTTCCTTGTGGGAGAAGGAGCCGGACGTTTCCCGTTTGGGAAAAAAGCTCTGCCGAGAAAGGACACGATGACATCTCCCGTCCCTGAGAAAGCACAGATCCGAAGCACTGCTGTGCCTGTGAATAGGGTGCACGGGAAGGTGAAGACCAGCAACAGCTTTCAGGGCTAGCACCTTCAGTGTGGGAGAAAGATCCGGACGTTTCCCGTTTGGGAAAAAGGCTCTGCCGAGAAAGGACACGATGACATCTCCCGTCCCTGAGAAAGCACAGATCCCAAGCGCTGCTGTGCCTGTGAATAGGGTGCACAGGGAAGGTGAAGACCAGCAAGAGCTTTCAGGGCTGGCCCCTTCCTTCTGGCAGAAGGAGCCGGACGTTTCCCGTTTGGGAAAAAGGTTCTGCCGAGGAAGGACACGATGACATGTCCCGTCTCTGGGAAACCACAGATCCCTAGTGATGTTCTGCCTCTGAATATGCTGCCAAGGGAAGGTGAAGAGCAGCAACAGCTTTCAGGGCTGGCCCCTTCCTTGTGGGAGAAGGAGCCGGACGTTTCCCGTTTGGGAAAAATACTCTGCCGAGAACGGACACGATGACATGTCCCGTCTCTGGGAAAGCACAGATCCCTAGTGATGTTCTGCCTGTGAATAGTGTGCACGGGGAAGGTAAAGACCAGCAAGAGCTTTTAGGGCTGGCCCCTTCCTTGTGGGAGAAGGAGCCGGACGTTTCCCGTTTTGGAAAAATACTCTGCCGAGAATGGACACGATGACATGTCCCGTCTCTGGGAAAGCACAGGTCCCAAGCGTTGCTGTGCTTATTAATAGGCTGCCCAGGGAAGGTTAAGACCAGCAAGAGCTTTTAGTGCTGCCCCTTCCTTGTGGGAGAAGGAGCCGGACGTTTCCCGTTTGGGAAAAAAGCTCTGCCGAGAAAGGACACGATGACATCTCCCGTCCCTGAGAAAGCACAGATCTCTAGTGATGTTCTCCCTCTGAATATGCTGCCAAGGGAAGGTGAAGACCAGCAACAGCTTTCACGGCTGGCCCCTTCCTTGTGGGAGAAGGAGCCGGACGTTTCCCGTTTGGGAAAAAGGGTCTGCCGAGAGCGGACACGATGACATGTCCCGTCTCTGGGAAAGCACAGATCCCAAGCGCTGCTGTGCCTATGAATAGAGTGCATGGGGAAGGTGAAGACCAGCAACAGCTTTCATGTCTGGCCCCTTCCTTGTGGGAGAAGGAGCCGGACGTTTCCCATTTGGGAAAAAGTCTCTGCCGAGAAAGGACACGATCACATGTCCCGTCTCTGGGAAAGCACAGATTGCAAGCGCCGCTGCGCCTGTGAATAAGCTTCCCAGGGAAGGTGAAGTCCAGCAGGAGCTTTCAGGTCTGGCCCCTTCCTTGTGGGAGAAGGAGCCGGACGTTTCCCGTTTGGGAAAAAGACTCTGCCGAGAAAGGACACGATCACATGTCCCGTCCCTGAGAAAGCACAGGTCCCAAGCGCTGCTGTGCCTGTGAATAGGGTGCACGGGGAAGGTAAAGACCAGCAAGAGCTTTCAGGGCTAGCACCTTCCTTGTGGGAGAAGGAGCCGGACGTTTCCCATTTCGAAAAAAGCTCTGCCGAGAATGGACACGATGACATGTACCGTCTCTGGGAAAGCACAGATCCCAAGCTTTGTTGTGCTTATTAATAGACTGCCCAGGGAAGGTGAAGGCCAGCAACAGCTTTCAGGGCTAGCACCTTCATTGTGGGAGAAGGAGCCAGACGTTTCCCGTTTGGGAAAAATACTCTCCTGAGAACGGACACGATGACATCTCCCGTCCCTGAGAAAGCACAGATCCAAAGCGGTGCTGTGCCTGTGAATAGGGTGCACGGGGAAGGTGAAGACCAGCAACAGCTTTCAGGGCTGGCCCCTTCATTCTGCCAGAAGGAGCCGGACGTTTCCCGTTTGGGAAAATGGCTCTGCCGAGGAAGGACACGATGACATGTCCCGTCTCTGGGAAAGCACAGATCCCTAGTGATGTTCTGCCTCTGAATATGCTGCCAAGGGAAGGTGAAGACCAGCAACAGCTTTCAGGGCTGGCCCCTTCCTTGTGGCAGAAGGAGCCGGACGTTTCCCGTTTTGGAAAATGGCTCTGCCGAGAAAGGACACGATGACATGTCCCGTCTCTGGGAAAGCACAGGTCCCAAGCGCTGCTGTGCCTATGAATAGGGTGCATGGGGAAGGTGAAGACCAGCAACAGCTTTCAGGGCTGGCCCCTTCCTTGTGGCAGAAGGAGCCGGACGTTTCACGTTTGGGAAAAATACTCTGCCGAGAAAGGACACGATCACATGTCCCTTCTCTGGGAAAGCACAGATCGCAAGCGCCGCTGCGCCTGTGAATAGGCTTCCCAGGGAAGGTGAAGTCCAGCAGGAGCTTTCAGGTCTGGCCCCTTCCTTGTGGGAGAAGGAGCCGGACGTTTCCCGTTTGGGAAAAAGACTCTGCCGAGAAAGGACACGATCACATGTCCCGTCCCTGAGAAAGCACAGATCCCAAGCTTTGTTATGCTTATTAATAGGCTGCCCAGGGAAGGTGAAGACCAGAAACAGCTTTCTGGGCTAGCACCTTCATTGTGGGAGAAGGAGCCGGACGTTTCCCGTTTGGGAAAAAGGCTCTGCCGAGAAAGGACATGATGACATGTCCCGTCTCTGGGAAAGCACAGGTCCCAAGCGCTGCTGTGCCTGTGAATAGGGTGCACGGGGAAGGTGAAGACCAGCAAGAGCTTTCAGGGCTGGCCCCTTCCTTCTGCCAGAAGGAGCCGGACGTTTCCCGTTTGGGAAAATGGCTCTGCCGAGGAAGGACACAATGACATGTCCCGTCTCTGGGAAAGCACAGATCCCTAGTGATGTTCTGCCTCTGAATATGCTGCCAAGGGAAGGTGAAGACCAGCAACAGCTTTCAGGGCTGGCCCCTTCCTTGTGGGAGAAGGAGCCGGACGTTTCCCGTTTGGGAAAAAGGCTCTGCCGAGAACGGACACGATGACATGTCCCGTCTCTGGGAAAGCACAGGTCCCAAGCGCTGCTGTGCCTATGAATAGGGTGCATGGGGAAGGTGAAGACCAGCAACAGCTTTCAGGGCTGGCCCCTTCCTTTTGGCAGAAGGAGCCGGACGTTTCCCGTTTTGGAAAATGGCTCTGCCGAGAACGGACACGATGACATGTCCCGTCTCTGGGAAAGCACAGGTCCCAAGCGCTGCTGTGCCTGTGAATAGGGTGCATGGGGAAGGTGAAGACCAGCAACAGCTTTCAGGGCTGGCCCCTTCCTTGTGGGAGAAGGAGCCGGACGTTTCCCGTTTGGGAAAAAGGCTCTGCCGAGAACGGACACGATGACATGTCCCGTCTCTGGGAAAGCACAGATCCCAAGCGCTTCTGTGCTTTTTAATCGGCTGCCCAGGGAAGGAGAAGACCAGCAGCAGCTTTCAGGGCTGGCCCCTTCCTTGTGGCAGAAGGAGCCAGATGTTTCCCTTTTTGGAAAAAGCCTCTGCCGAGAACGGACACGATGACATGTCCCGTCTCTGGGAAAGCACAGGTCCCAAGCGCTGCTGTGCCTATGAATAGGGTGCATGGGGAAGGTGAAGACCAGCAACAGCTTTCAGGGCTGGCCCCTTCCTTGTGGGAGAAGGAGCCGGACGTTTCCCGTTTGGGAAAAAGGCTCTGCCGAGAACGGACACAATGACATGTCCCGTCTCTGGGAAAGCACAGATCCCTAGTGATGTTCTGCCTGTGAATAGTGTGCACGGGGAAGGTAAAGACCAGCAAGAGCTTTTAGGGCTGGCCCCTTCCTTGTGGGAGAAGGAGCCGGACGTTTCCCGTTTTGGAAAAATACTCTGCCGAGAATGGACACGATGACATGTCCCGTCTCTGGGAAAGCACAGGTCCCAAGCGTTGCTGTGCTTATTAATAGGCTGCCCAGGGAAGTTTAAGACCAGCAAGAGCTTTTAGTGCTGGCCCCTTCCTTGTGGGAGAAGGAGCCGGACGTTTCCCGTTTGGGAAAAAAGCTCTGCCGAGAAAGGACACGATGACATCTCCCGTCCCTGAGAAAGCACAGATCTCTAGTGATGTTCTCCCTCTGAATATGCTGCCAAGGGAAGGTGAAGACCAGCAACAGCTTTCACGGCTGGCCCCTTCCTTGTGGCAGAAGGTGCCGGAAGTTTCCCGTTTGGGAAAAAGGGTCTGCCGAGAGCGGACACGATGACATGTCCCGTCTCTGGGAAAGCACAGATCCCAAGCGCTGCTGTGCCTATGAATAGAGTGCATGGGGAAGGTGAAGACCAGCAACAGCTTTCATGTCTGGCCCCTTCCTTGTGGGAGAAGGAGCCGGACGTTTCCCATTTGGGAAAAAGTCTCTGCCGAGAAAGGACACGATCACATGTCCCGTCTCTGGGAAAGCACAGATCGCAAGCGCCGCTGCGCCTGTGAATAAGCTTCCCAGGGAAGGTGAAGTCCAGCAGGAGCTTTCAGGTCTGGCCCCTTCCTTGTGGGAGAAGGAGCCGGACGTTTCCCGTTTGGGAAAAAGACTCTGCCGAGAAAGGACACGATCACATGTCCCGTCCCTGAGAAAGCACAGGTCCCAAGCGCTGCTGTGCCTGTGAATAGGGTGCACGGGGAAGGTAAAGACCAGCAAGAGCTTTCAGGGCTAGCACCTTCCTTGTGGGAGAAGGAGCCGGACGTTTCCCATTTCGAAAAAAGCTCTGCCGAGAATGGACACGATGACATGTACCGTCTCTGGGAAAGCACAGATCCCAAGCTTTGTTGTGCTTATTAATAGACTGCCCAGGGAAGGTGAAGGCCAGCAACAGCTTTCAGGGCTAGCACCTTCATTGTGGGAGAAGGAGCCAGACGTTTCCCGTTTGGGAAAAATACTCTCCTGAGAACGGACACGATGACATCTCCCGTCCCTGAGAAAGCACAGATCCAAAACGGTGCTGTGCCTGTGAATAGGGTGCACGGGGAAGGTGAAGACCAGCAACAGCTTTCAGGGCTGGCCCCTTCATTCTGCCAGAAGGAGCCGGACGTTTCCCGTTTGGGAAAATGGCTCTGCCGAGGAAGGACACGATGACATGTCCCGTCTCTGGGAAAGCACAGATCCCTAGTGATGTTCTGCCTCTGAATATGCTGCCAAGGGAAGGTGAAGACCAGCAACAGCTTTCAGGGCTGGCCCCTTCCTTGTGGCAGAAGGAGCCGGACGTTTCCCGTTTTGGAAAATGGCTCTGCCGAGAAAGGACACGATGACATGTCCCGTCTCTGGGAAAGCACAGGTCCCAAGCGCTGCTGTGCCTATGAATAGGGTGCATGGGGAAGGTGAAGACCAGCAACAGCTTTCAGGGCTGGCCCCTTCCTTGTGGCAGAAGGAGCCGGACGTTTCACGTTTGGGAAAAAGTCTCTGCCGAGAAAGGACACGATCACATGTCCCTTCTCTGGGAAAGCACAGATCGCAAGCGCCGCTGCGCCTGTGAATAGGCTTCCCAGGGAAGGTGAAGTCCAGCAGGAGCTTTCAGGTCTGGCCCCTTCCTTGTGGGAGAAGGAGCCGGACGTTTCCCGTTTGGGAAAAAGACTCTGCCGAGAAAGGACACGATCACATGTCCCGTCCCTGAGAAAGCACAGATCCCAAGCTTTGTTATGCTTATTAATAGGCTGCCCAGGGAAGGTGAAGACCAGAAACAGCTTTCTGGGCTAGCACCTTCATTGTGGGAGAAGGAGCCGGACGTTTCCCGTTTGGGAAAAAGGCTCTGCCGAGAAAGGACATGATGACATGTCCCGTCTCTGGGAAAGCACAGGTCCCAAGCGCTGCTGTGCCTGTGAATAGGGTGCACGGGGAAGGTGAAGACCAGCAAGAGCTTTCAGGGCTGGCCCCTTCCTTCTGCCAGAAGGAGCCGGACGTTTCCCGTTTGGGAAAATGGCTCTGCCGAGGAAGGACACAATGACATGTCCCGTCTCTGGGAAAGCACAGATCCTTAGTGATGTTCTGCCTCTGAATATGCTGCCAAGGGAAGGTGAAGACCAGCAACAGCTTTCAGGGCTGGCCCCTTCCTTGTGGGAGAAGGAGCCGGACGTTTCCCGTTTGGGAAAAAGGCTCTGCCGAGAACGGACACGATGACATGTCCCGTCTCTGGGAAAGCACAGGTCCCAAGCGCTGCTGTGCCTATGAATAGGGTGCATGGGGAAGGTGAAGACCAGCAACAGCTTTCAGGGCTGGCCCCTTCCTTTTGGCAGAAGGAGCCGGACGTTTCCCGTTTTGGAAAATGGCTCTGCCGAGAACGGACACGATGACATGTCCCGTCTCTGGGAAAGCACAGGTCCCAAGCGCTGCTGTGCCTGTGAATAGGGTGCATGGGGAAGGTGAAGACCAGCAACAGCTTTCAGGGCTGGCCCCTTCCTTGTGGGAGAAGGAGCCGGACGTTTCCCGTTTGGGAAAAAGGCTCTGCCGAGAACGGACACGATGACATGTCCCGTCTCTGGGAAAGCACAGATCCCAAGCGCTTCTGTGCTTTTTAATCGGCTGCCCAGGGAAGGAGAAGACCAGCAGCAGCTTTCAGGGCTGGCCCCTTCCTTGTGGCAGAAGGAGCCAGATGTTTCCCTTTTTGGAAAAAGCCTCTGCCGAGAACGGACACGATGACATGTCCCGTCTCTGGGAAAGCACAGGTCCCAAGCGCTGCTGTGCCTATGAATAGGGTGCATGGGGAAGGTGAAGACCAGCAACAGCTTTCAGGGCTGGCCCCTTCCTTGTGGGAGAAGGAGCCGGACGTTTCCCATTTGGGAAAAAGTCTCTGCCGAGAAAGGACATGATCACATGTCCCATCCCTGAGAAAGCACAGAATCCAAGCTCTGCGGTGCCTATGAATAGGGTGCCCAGGGAAGGTAAAGACCAGCAAGAGCTTTCAGGGCTGGCCCCTTCCTTCTGGCAGAAGGAGCCGGACGTTTCCCATTTCGGAAAAAGGTTCTGCCGAGAATGGACACGATGACATGTCCCGTCTCTGGGAAAGCACAGGTCCCAAGCGCCGCTGCGCCTGTGAATAGGCAGCCCAGGGAAGGTGAAGTCCAGCAGGAGCTTTCAGGTCTGGCCCCTTCCTTGTGGGAGAAGGAGCCGGACGTTTCCCGTTTGGGAAAAAGTCTCTGCCGAGGAAGGACACGATCACATGTCCCATCTCTGGGAAAGCACAGGTCCCAAGCGCTGCTGTGCCTGTGAATAGGGTGCACGGGGAAGGTGAAGACCAGCAACAGCATTCTGGGCTAGCACCTTCATTGTGGCAGAAGGAGCCGGACGTTTCCCGTTTGGGAAGAAAGCTCTGCCGAGAAAGGACACGATGACATCTCCCGTCCCTGAGAAAGCACAGATCCCAAGCGCTGCTGTGCCTGTGAATAGGGTGCACAGGGAAGGTGAAGACCAGCAAGAGCTTTCAGGGCTGGCCCCTTCCTTCTGGCAGAAGGAGCCGGAAGTTTCCCGTTTGGGAAAAAGGTTCTGCCGAGGAAGGACACGATGACATGTCCCGTCTCTGGGAAACCACAGATCCCTAGTGATGTTCTGCCTCTGAATATGCTGCCAAGGGAAGGTGAAGAGCAGCAACAGCTTTCAGGGCTGGCCCCTTCCTTGTGGGAGAAGGAGCCGGACGTTTCCCGTTTGGGAAAAATACTCTGCCGAGAACGGACACGATGACATGTCCCGTCTCTGGGAAAGCACAGATCCCTAGTGATGTTCTGCCTGTGAATAGTGTGCACGGGGAAGGTAAAGACCAGCAAGAGCTTTTAGGGCTGGCCCCTTCCTTGTGGGAGAAGGAGCCGGACGTTTCCCGTTTTGGAAAAATACTCTGCCGAGAATGGACACGATGACATGTCCCGTCTCTGGGAAAGCACAGGTCCCAAGCGTTGCTGTGCTTATTAATAGGCTGCCCAGGGAAGGTGAAGACCAGCAAGAGCTTTTAGTGCTGGCCCCTTCCTTGTGGGAGAAGGAGCCGGACGTTTCCCATTTGGGAAAAAGTCTCTGCCGAGAAAGGACACGATCACATGTCCCGTCTCTGGGAAAGCACAGATCGCAAGCGCCGCTGCGCCTGTGAATAAGCTTCCCAGGGAAGGTGAAGTCCAGCAGGAGCTTTCAGGTCTGGCCCCTTCCTTGTGGGAGAAGGAGCCGGACGTTTCCCGTTTGGGAAAAAGCTCTGCCGAGAATGGACACGATGACATGTACCGTCTCTGGGAAAGCACAGATCCCAAGCTTTGTTGTGCTTATTAATAGACTGCCCAGGGAAGGTGAAGGCCAGCAACAGCTTTCAGGGCTAGCACCTTCATTGTGGGAGAAGGAGCCAGACGTTTCCCGTTTGGGAAAAATACTCTCCTGAGAACGGACACGATGACATCTCCCGTCCCTGAGAAAGCACAGATGCAAAGCGGTGCTGTGCCTGTGAATAGGGTGCACGGGGAAGGTGAAGACCAGCAACAGCTTTCAGGGCTGGCCCCTTCATTCTGCCAGAAGGAGCCGGACGTTTCCCGTTTGGGAAAATGGCTCTGCCGAGGAAGGACACGATGACATGTCCCGTCTCTGGGAAAGCACAGATCCCTAGTGATGTTCTGCCTCTGAATATGCTGCCATGGGAAGGTGAAGACCAGCAACAGCTTTCAGGGCTGGCCCCTTCCTTGTGGCAGAAGGAGCCGGACGTTTCCCGTTTTGGAAAATGGCTCAGCCGAGAAAGGACACGATGACATGTCCCGTCTCTGGGAAAGCACAGGTCCCAAGCGCTGCTGTGCCTATGAATAGGGTGCATGGGGAAGGTGAAGACCAGCAACAGCTTTCAGGGCTGGCCCCTTCCTTGTGGCAGAAGGAGCCGGACGTTTCCCATTTGGGAAAAAGGCTCTGCAGAGAACGGACACGATCACATGTCCCGTCTCTGGGAAAGCACAGAATCCAAGGTCTGCGGTGCCTATGAATAGGGTGCCCAGGGAAGGTAAAGACCAGCAAGAGCTTTCAGGGCTGGCCCCTTCCTTGTGGGAGAAGGAGCCGGACGTTTCCCGTTTGGGAAAAAAGCTCTGCCGAGAAAGGACACGATGACATCTCCCGTCCCTGAGAAAGCACAGATCCGAAGCACTGCTGTGCCTGTGAATAGGGTGCACGGGAAGGTGAAGACCAGCAACAGCTTTCAGGGCTAGCACCTTCAGTGTGGGAGAAAGATCCGGACGTTTCCCGTTTGGGAAAAAGGCTCTGCCGAGAAAGGACACGATGACATCTACCGTCCCTGAGAAAGCACAGATCCCAAGCTTTGTTGTGCTTATTAATAGGCTGCCCAGGGAAGGTGAAGACCAGCAACAGCTTTCAGGGCTAGCACCTTCATTGTGGGAGAAGGAGCCGGACGTTTCCCATTTTGGAAAAAGGCTCAGCCGAGAAAGGACACGATGACAAGTACCGTCTCTGGGAAAGCACAGATCCCAAGCGTTGCTGTGCTTATTAATAGGCTGCCCAGGGAAGGTGAAGACCAGCAACAGCTTTCAGGGCTAGCACCTTCATTGTGGGAGAAGGAGCCGGACGTTTCCCGTTTGGGAAAAAGGCTCTGCCGAGAAAGGACATGATGACATGTCCCGTCTCTGGGAAAGCACAGATCCGAAGCGCTGCTGTGCCTGTGAATAGGGTGCACGGGGAAGGTGAAGACCAGCAACAGCTTTCAGGGCTGGCCCCTTCCTTGTGGGAGAAGGAGCCGGACGTTTCCCGTTTGGGAAAAAGTCTCTGCCGAGAAAGGACACGATCACATGTCCCGTCTCTGGGAAAGCACAGGTCCCAAGCGCTGCTGTGCCTGTGAATAGGGTGCACGGGGAAGGTGAAGACCAGCAACAGCATTCTGGGCTAGCACCTTCATTGTGGGAGAAGGAGCCGGACGTTTCCCGTTTGGGAAGAAAGCTCTGCCGAGAAAGGACACGATGACATCTCCCGTCCCTGAGAAAGCACAGATCCCAAGCGCTGCTGTGCCTGTGAATAGGGTGCACAGGGAAGGTGAAGACCAGCAAGAGCTTTCAGGGCTGGCCCCTTCCTTGTGGCAGAAGGAGCCGGACGTTTCACGTTTGGGAAAATGGCTCTGCCGAGGAAGGACACGATGACATGTCCCGTCTCTGGGAAACCACAGATCCCTAGTGATGTTCTGCCTCTGAATATGCTGCCAAGGGAAGGTGAAGAGCAGCAACAGCTTTCAGGGCTGGCCCCTTCCTTGTGGGAGAAGGAGCCGGACGTTTCCCGTTTGGGAAAAATACTCTGCCGAGAACGGACACGATGACATGTGCCGTCTCTGGGAAAGCACAAATCAGAAGCGTTGCTGTGCTTATTTATAGGCTGCCCAGGGAAGGTGAAGACCAGCAACAACTTTTAGTGCTGGCCCCTTCCTTGTGGGAGAAGGAGCCGGACGTTTCCCGTTTGGGAAAAAAGCTCTGCCGAGAAAGGACACGATGACATCTCCCGTCCCTGAGAAAGCACAGATCCGAAGCGCTGCTGTGCCTGTGAATAGGGTGCACGGGAAGGTGAAGACCAGCAACAGCTTTCAGGGCTAGCACCTTCAGTGTGGGAGAAGGAGCCGGACGTTTCCCGTTTGGAAAAAGGCTCTGCCGAGAAAGGACACGATGACATGTACCGTCTCTGGGAAAGCACAGATCCCAAGCGTTGCTGTGCTTATTAATAGGCTGCCCAGGGAAGGTGAAGACCAGCAACAGCTTTCAGGGCTAGCACCTTCATTGTGGGAGAATGAGCCGGACGTTTCCCGTTTGGGAAAAAGGCTCTGCCGAGAAAGGACATGATGACATGTCCCGTCTCTGGGAAAGCACAGATCTCTAGTGATGTTCTCCCTCTGAATATGCTGCCAAGGGAAGGTGAAGACCAGCAACAGCTTTCACGGCTGGCCCCTTCCTTGTGGCAGAAGGAGCCGGACGTTTCCCGTTTTGGAAAATGGCTCTGCCGAGAACGGACACGATGACATGTCCCGTATCTGGGAAAGCACAGATCCCAAGCGCTGCTGTGCCTATGAATAGAGTGCATGGGGAAGGTGAAGACCAGCAACAGCTTTCATGTCTGGCCCCTTCCTTGTGGGAGAAGGAGCCGGACGTTTCCCGTTTGGGAAAAAGTCTCTGCCGAGAAAGGACACGATCACATGTCCCGTCCCTGAGAAAGCACAGGTCCCAAGCGCTGCTGTGCCTGTGAATAGGGTGCCCAGGGAAGGTAAAGACCAGCAGCAGCTTTCAGGGCTGGCCCCTTCCTTGTGGGAGAAGGAGCCGGACGTATCCCATTTCGGAAAAAGCTCTGCCGAGAATGGACACGATGACATGTCCCGTCTCTGGGAAAGCACAGATCCCAAGCTTTGTTGTGCTTATTAATAGACTGCCCAGTGAAGGTGAAGGCCAGCAACAGCTTTCAGGGCTAGCACCTTCATTGTGGGAGAAGGAGCCAGACGTTTCCCGTTTGGGAAAAATACTCTGCTGAGAACGGACACGATGACATCTCCCGTCCCTGAGAAAGCACAGATCCAAAGCGGTGCTGTGCCTGTGAATAGGGTGCACAGGGAAGGTGAAGACCAGCAACAGCTTTCCGGGCTGGCCCCTTCCTTCTGCCAGAAGGAGCCGGACGTTTCACGTTCGGGAAAATGGCTCTGCCGAGGAAGGACACGATGACATGTCCCGTCTCTGGGAAAGCACAGATCCCTAGTGATGTTCTGCCTCTGAATATGCTGCCAAGGGAAGGTGAAGACCAGCAACAGCTTTCAGGGCTGGCCCCTTCCTTGTGGCAGAAGGAGCCGGACGTTTCCCATTTGGGAAAAAGGCTCTGCAGAGAACGGACACGATCACATGTCCCGTCTCTGGGAAAGCACAGAATCCAAGGTCTGCGGTGCCTATGAATAGGGTGCCCAGGGAAGGTAAAGACCAGCAAGAGCTTTCAGGGCTGGCCCCTTCCTTGTGGGAGAAGGAGCCGGACGTTTCCCGTTTGGGAAAAAAGCTCTGCCGAGAAAGGACACGATGACATCTCCCGTCCCTGAGAAAGCACAGATCCGAAGCGCTGCTGTGCCTGTGAATAGGGTGCACGGGAAGGTGAAGACCAGCAACAGCTTTCAGGGCTAGCACCTTCCCTGTGGGAGAAAGATCCGGACGTTTCCCGTTTGGGAAAAAGGCTCTGCCGAGAAAGGACACGATGACATCTCCCGTCCCTGAGAAAGCACAGATCCCAAGCTTTGTTGTGCTTATTAATAGGCTGCCCAGGGAAGGTGAAGACCAGCAACAGCTTTCTGGGCTAGCACCTTCCCTGTGGGAGAAGGAGCCGGACGTTTCCGATTTTGGAAAAAGGCTCAGCCGAGAAAGGACACGATGACATGTACCGTCTCTGGGAAAGCACAGATCCCAAGCGTTGCTGTGCTTATTAATAGGCTGCCCAGGGAAGGTGAAGAGCAGCAACAACTTTCAGGGCTAGCACCTTCAGTGTGGGAGAAGGAGCCGGACGTTTCCCGTTTGGGAAAAAGGCTCTGCCGAGAACGGACACGATGACATGTCCCGTCTCTGGGAAAGCACAGGTCCCAAGCGTTGCTGTGCTTATTAATAGGCTGCCCAGGGTAGGTGAAGACCAGCAACAGCTTTCAGGGCTAGCACCTTCATTGTGGGAGAATGAGCCGGACGTTTCCCGTTTGGGAAAAAGGCTCTGCCGAGAAAGGACATGATGACATGTCCCGTCTCTGGGAAACCACAGATCCCTAGCGATGTTCTGCCTCTGAATATGCTGCCAAGGGAAGGTGAAGACCAGCAACAGCTTTCACGGCTGGCCCCTTCCTTGTGGCAGAAGGAGCCGGAAGTTTCCCGTTTGGGAAAAAGGGTCTGCCGAGAACGGACACGATGACATGTCCCGTATCTGGGAAAGCACAGATCCCAAGCGCTGCTGTGCCTATGAATAGAGTGCATGGGGAAGGTGAAGACCAGCAACAGCTTTCAGGGCTGGCCCCTTCCTTGTGGCAGAAGGAGCCGGACGTTTCACGTTTGGGAAAAAGTCTCTGCCGAGAAAGGACACGATCACATGTCCCGTCTCTGGGAAAGCACAGATCGCAAGCGCCGCTGCGCCTGTGAATAGGCTTCCCAGGGAAGGTGAAGTCCAGCAGCAGCTTTCAGGGCTGGCCCCTTCCTTGTTGCAGAAGGAGCCGGACGTTTCCCGTTTGGGAAAAAAGCTCTGCCGAGAAAGGACATGACGACATCTCCCGTCCTGAGAAAGCACAGATCCCAAGCTTTGTTATGCTTATTAATAGGCTGCCCAGGGAAGGTGAAGACCAGCAACAGCTTTCAGGGCTAGCACCTTCAGTGTGGGAGAAGGAGCCGGACGTTTCCCGTTTGGGAAAAAGGCTCTGCCGAGAAAGGACATGATGACATGTCCCGTCTCTGGGAAAGCACAGGTCCCAAGCGCTGCTGTGCCTGTGAATAGGGTGCACGGGGAAGGTGAAGACCAGCAAGAGCTTTCAGGGCTGGCCCCTTCCTTCTGCCAGAAGGAGCCGGACGTTTCCCGTTTGGGAAAATGGCTCTGCCGAGGAAGGACACAATGACATGTCCCGTCTCTGGGAAAGCACAGATCCCTAGTGATGTTCTGCCTCTGAATATGCTGCCAAGGGAAGGTGAAGACCAGCAACAGCTTTCAGGGCTGGCCCCTTCCTTGTGGCAGAAGGCGCCGGACGTTTCCCATTTGGGAAAAAGGGTCTGCCGAGAACGGACACGATGACATGTCCCGTCTCTGGGAAAGCACAGGTCCCAAGCGCTGCTGTGCCTATGAATAGGGTGCACGGGGAAGGTGAAGACCAGCAACAGCTTTCAGGGCTGGCCCCTTCCTTGTGGCAGAAGGCGCCGGACGTTTCCCATTTGGGAAAAAGGCTCTGCCGAGAACGGACACGATGACATGTCCCGTCTCTGGGAAAGCACAGGTCCCAAGCGTTGCTGTGCTTATTAATAGGCTGCCCAGGGAAGGTGAAGACCAGCAACAGCTTTCAGGGCTAGCACCTTCATTGTGGGAGAAGGAGCCGGACGTTTCCTGTTTGGGAAAAAGGTTCTGCCGAAAAAGGACACGATGACATGTCCCGTCTCTGGGAAAGCACAGGTCCCAAGCGCTGCTGTGCCTGTGAATAGGGTGCATGGGGAAGGTGAAGACCAGCAACAGCTTTCAGGGCTGGCCCCTTCCTTGTGGCAGAAGGAGCCGGACGTTTCCCGTTTTGGAAAATGGCTCTGCCGAGAAAGGACACGATGACATGTCCCGTCTCTGGGAAAGCACAGGTCCCAAGCGCTGCTGTGCCTATGAATAGGGTGCATGGGGAAGGTGAAGACCAGCAACAGCTTTCAGGGCTGGCCCCTTCCTTGTGGGAGAAGGAGCCGGACGTTTCCCTTTTGGGAAAAAGGCTCTGCCGAGAACGGACACGATGACATGTCCCGTCTCTGGGAAAGCACAGATCCCAAGCGCTGCTGTGCTTTTTAATAGGCTGCCCAGGGAAGGAGAAGACCAGCAGCAGCTTTCAGGGCTGGCCCCTTCCTTGTGGGAGAAGGAGCCGGACGTTTCCCTTTTGGGAAAATGTCTCTGCCGAGAAAGGACACGATGACATCTCCCGTCCCTGAGAAAGCACAGATCCGAAGCGCTGCTGTGCCTGTGAATAGGGTGCACGGGAAGGTGAAGACCAGCAACAGCTTTCAGGGCTAGCACCTTCCTTGTGGGAGAAGGAGCCGGACGTTTCCCGTTTGGGAAAAAGGTTCTGCCGAGAAAGGACACGATGACATGTCCCGTCTCTGGGAAAGCATAGATCCCAAGCGCTGCTGTGCCTGTGAATAGGGTGCCTAGGGAAGGTGAAGTCCAGCAACAGCTTTCAGGGCTAGCACCTTCATTGTGGGAGAAGGAGCCAGACCTTTCCCGTTTGGAAAAAGGCTCTGCCGAGAAAGGACATGATGACATGTCCCGTCTCTGGGAAAGCACAGATCCCAAGCGCTGCTGTGCCTGTGAATAGGGTGCACGGGGAAGGTGAAGACCAGCAACAGCTTTCAGGGCTGGCCCCTTCCTTCTGCCAGAAGGAGCCGGACGTTTCCCGTTTGGGAAAAAGGCTCTGCCGAGGAAGGACACAATGACATGTCCCGTCTCTGGGAAAGCACAGATCCCTAGTGATGTTCTGCCTCTGAATATGCTGCCAAGGGAAGGTGAAGACCAGCAACAGCTTTCAGGGCTGGCCCCTTCCTTGTGGCAGAAGGAGCCAGACGTTTCCCTTTTTGGAAAAAGGCTCTGCCGAGAACGGACACGATGACATGTCCCGTCTCTGGGAAAGCACAGGTCCCAAGCGCTGCTGTGCCTATGAATAGAGTGCATGGGGAAGGTGAAGACCAGCAAGAGCTTTCAGGGCTGGCCCCTTCCTTGTGGCAGAAGGAGCCGGACGTTTCCCATTTGGGAAAAAGTCTCTGCCGAGAAAGGACACGATCACATGTCCCGTCCCTGAGAAAGCACAGAATCCAAGCTCTGCGGTGCCTATGAATAGGGTGCCCAGGGAAGGTAAAGATCAGCAAGAGCTTTCAGGGCTGGCCCCTTCCTTGTGGCAGAAGGAGCCGGACGTTTCCCATTTCGGAAAAAGCTCTGCCGAGAATGGACACGATGACATGTCCCGTCTCTGGGAAAGCACAGGTCCCAAGCGCCGCTGCGCCTGTGAATAGGCTGCCCAGGGAAGGTGAAGTCCAGCAGGAGCTTTCAGGTCTGGCCCCTTCCTTGTGGGAGAAGGAGCCGGACGTTTCCCGTTTGGGAAAAAGTCTCTGCCGAGAACGGGCACGATCACATGTCCCGTCTCTGGGAAAGCACAGAATCCAAGGTCTGCGGTGCCTATGAATAGGGTGCCCAGGGAAGGTAAAGACCAGCAAGAGCTTTCAGGGCTGGCCCCTTCCTTGTGGGAGAAAGATCCGGACGTTTCCCGTTTGGGAAAAAGGCTCTGCCGAGAAAGGACACGATGACATCTCCCGTCCCTGAGAAAGCACAGATCCCAAGCTTTGTTGTGCTTATTAATAGGCTGCCCAGGGAAGGTGAAGACCAGCAACACCTTTCTGGGCTAGCACCTTCCCTGTGGGAGAAGGAGCCGGACGTTTCCCATTTTGGAAAAAGGCTCAGCCGAGAAAGGACACGATGACATGTACCGTCTCTGGGAAAGCACAGATCCCAAGCGTTGCTGTGCTTATTAATAGGCTGCCCAGGGAAGGTGAAGACCAGCAACAGCTTTCAGGGCTAGCACCTTCATTGTGGCAGAAGGAGCCGGACGTTTCCCGTTTGGGAAAAAGGCTCTGCCGAGAAAGGACATGATGACATGTCCCGTCTCTGGGAAAGCACAGATCCGAAGCGCTGCTGTGCCTGTGAATAGGGTGCACGGGGAAGGTGAAGACCAGCAACAGCTTTCAGGGCTGGCCCCTTCCTTGTGGCAGAAGGAGCCGGACGTTTCCCGTTTTGGAAAATGGCTCTGCCGAGAACGGACACGATGACATGTCCCGTCTCTGGGAAAGCACAGGTCCCAAGCGCTGCTGTGCCTATGAATAGGGTGCATGGGGAAGGTGAAGACCAGCAACAGCTTTCAGGGCAGGCCCCTTCCTTGTGGGAGAAGGAGCCGGACGTTTCCCGTTTGGGAAAAAGGCTCTGCCGAGAACGGACACGATGACATGTCCTGTCTCTGGGAAAGCACAGATCCCAAGCGCTGCTGTGCTTTTTAATAGGCTGCCCAGGGAAGGAGAAGACCAGCAGCAGCTTTCAGGGCTGGCCCCTTCCTTGTGGGAGAAGGAGCCGGACGTTTCCCTTTTGGGAAAATGTCTCTGCCGAGAAAGGACACGATCACATGTCCCGTCCTTGAGAAAGCACAGAATCCAAGGTCTGCGGTGCCTATGAATAGGGTGCCCAGGGAAGGTAAAGACCAGCAAGAGCTTTCAGGGCTGGCCCCTTCCTTGTGGGAGAAGGAGCCGGACGTTTCCCGTTTGGGAAAAAAGCTCTGCCGAGAAAGGACACGATGACATCTCCCGTCCCTGAGAAAGCACAGATCCGAAGCGCTGCTGTGCCTGTGAATAGGGTGCACGGGAAGGTGAAGACCAGCAAGAGCTTTCTGGGCTAGCACCTTCCTTGTGGGAGAAGGAGCCGGACGTTTCCCGTTTGGGAAAAAGGTTCTGCCGAGAAAGGACACGATGACATGTCCCGTCTCTGGGAAAGCATAGATCCCAAGCGCTGCTGTGCCTGTGAATAGGGTGCCTAGGGAAGGTGAAGTCCAGCAACAGCTTTCAGGGCTAGCACCTTCATTGTGTGAGAAGGAGCCGGACCTTTCCCGTTTGGAAAAAGGCTCTGCCGAGAAAGGACATGATGACATGTCCCGTCTCTGGGAAAGCACAGATCCCAAGCGCTGCTGTGCCTGTGAATAGGGTGCACGGGGAAGGTGAAGACCAGCAACAGCTTTCAGGGCTGGCCCCTTCCTTCTGCCAGAAGGAGCCGGACGTTTCCCGTTTGGGAAAATGGCTCTGCCGAGGAAGGACACAATGACATGTCCCGTCTCTGGGAAAGCACAGACCCCTAGTGATGTTCTGCCTCTGAATATGCTGCCAAGGGAAGGTGAAGACCAGCAAGAGCTTTCAGGGCTGGCCCCTTCCTTGTGGCAGAAGGAGCCGGACGTTTCCCATTTGGGAAAAAGTCTCTGCCGAGAAAGGACACGATCACATGTCCCGTCCCTGAGAAAGCACAGAATCCAAGCTCTGCGGTGCCTATGAATAGGGTGCCCAGGGAAGGTAAAGACCAGCAAGAGCTTTCAGGGCTGGCCCCTTCCTTGTGGCAGAAGGAGCCGGACGTTTCCCATTTCGGAAAAAGCTCTGCCGAGAATGGACACGATGACATGTCCCGTCTCTGGGAAAGCACAGGTCCCAAGCGCCGCTGCGCCTGTGAATAGGCTGCCCAGGGAAGGTGAAGACCAGCAACAGCTTTCAGGGCTAGCACCTTCATTGTGGGAGAATGAGCCGGACGTTTCCCGTTTGGGAAAAAGGCTCTGCCGAGAAAGGACATGATGACATGTCCCGTCTCTGGGAAAGCACAGATCTCTAGTGATGTTCTCCCTCTGAATATGCTGCCAAGGGAAGGTGAAGACCAGCAACAGCTTTCAGGGCTGGCCCCTTCCTTGTGGCAGAAGGAGCCAGACGTTTCCCTTTTTGGAAAAAGGCTCTGCCGAGAACGGACACGATGACATGTCCCGTCTCTGGGAAAGCACAGGTCCCAAGCGCTGCTGTGCCTATGAATAGAGTGCATGGGGAAGGTGAAGACCAGCAAGAGCTTTCAGGGCTGGCCCCTTCCTTGTGGCAGAAGGAGCCGGACGTTTCCCATTTGGGAAAAAGTCTCTGCCGAGAAAGGACACGATCACATGTCCCGTCCCTGAGAAAGCACAGAATCCAAGCTCTGCGGTGCCTATGAATAGGGTGCCCAGGGAAGGTAAAGACCAGCAAGAGCTTTCAGGGCTGGCCCCTTCCTTGTGGCAGAAGGAGCCGGACGTTTCCCATTTCGGAAAAAGCTCTGCCGAGAATGGACACGATGACATGTCCCGTCTCTGGGAAAGCACAGGTCCCAAGCGCCGCTGCGCCTGTGAATAGGCTGCCCAGGGAAGGTGAAGACCAGCAACAGCTTTCAGGGCTAGCACCTTCCTTGTGGGAGAATGAGCCGGACGTTTCCCGTTTGGGAAAAAGTCTCTGCCGAGAACGGGCACGATCACATGTCCCGTCTCTGGGAAAGCACAGAATCCAAGGTCTGCGGTGCCTATGAATAGGGTGCCCAGGGAAGGTAAAGACCAGCAAGAGCTTTCAGGGCTGGCCCCTTCCTTGTGGGAGAAAGATCCGGACGTTTCCCGTTTGGGAAAAAGGCTCTGCCGAGAAAGGACACGATGACATCTCCCGTCCCTGAGAAAGCACAGATCCCAAGCTTTGTTGTGCTTATTAATAGGCTGCCCAGGGAAGGTGAAGACCAGCAACACCTTTCTGGGCTAGCACCTTCCCTGTGGGAGAAGGAGCCGGACGTTTCCCATTTTGGAAAAAGGCTCAGCCGAGAAAGGACACGATGACATGTACCGTCTCTGGGAAAGCACAGATCCCAAGCGCTGCTGTGCTTTTTAATAGGCTGCCCAGGGAAGGTGAAGACCAGCAACAGCTTTCAGGGCTAGCACCTTCATTGTGGCAGAAGGAGCCGGACGTTTCCCGTTTGGGAAAAAGGCTCTGCCGAGAAAGGACATGATGACATGTCCCGTCTCTGGGAAAGCACAGATCCGAAGCGCTGCTGTGCCTGTGAATAGGGTGCACGGGGAAGGTGAAGACCAGCAACAGCTTTCAGGGCTGGCCCCTTCCTTGTGGCAGAAGGAGCCGGAAGTTTCCCGTTTTGGAAAATGGCTCTGCCGAGAACGGACACGATGACATGTCCCGTCTCTGGGAAAGCACAGGTCCCAAGCGCTGCTGTGCCTATGAATAGGGTGCATGGGGAAGGTGAAGACCAGCAACAGCTTTCAGGGCAGGCCCCTTCCTTGTGGGAGAAGGAGCCGGACGTTTCCCGTTTGGGAAAAAGGCTCTGCCGAGAACGGACACGATGACATGTCCTGTCTCTGGGAAAGCACAGATCCCAAGCGCTGCTGTGCTTTTTAATAGGCTGCCCAGGGAAGGAGAAGACCAGCAGCAGCTTTCAGGGCTGGCCCCTTCCTTGTGGGAGAAGGAGCCGGACGTTTCCCTTTTGGGAAAATGTCTCTGCCGAGAAAGGACACGATCACATGTCCCGTCCTTGAGAAAGCACAGAATCCAAGGTCTGCGGTGCCTATGAATAGGGTGCCCAGGGAAGGTAAAGACCAGCAAGAGCTTTCAGGGCTGGCCCCTTCCTTGTGGGAGAAGGAGCCGGACGTTTCCCGTTTGGGAAAAAAGCTCTGCCGAGAAAGGACACGATGACATCTCCCGTCCCTGAGAAAGCACAGATCCGAAGCGCTGCTGTGCCTGTGAATAGGGTGCACGGGAAGGTGAAGACCAGCAAGAGCTTTCTGGGCTAGCACCTTCCTTGTGGGAGAAGGAGCCGGACGTTTCCCGTTTGGGAAAAAGGTTCTGCCGAGAAAGGACACGATGACATGTCCCGTCTCTGGGAAAGCATAGATCCCAAGCGCTGCTGTGCCTGTGAATAGGGTGCCTAGGGAAGGTGAAGTCCAGCAACAGCTTTCAGGGCTAGCACCTTCATTGTGTGAGAAGGAGCCGGACCTTTCCCGTTTGGAAAAAGGCTCTGCCGAGAAAGGACATGATGACATGTCCCGTCTCTGGGAAAGCACAGATCCCAAGCGCTGCTGTGCCTGTGAATAGGGTGCACGGGGAAGGTGAAGACCAGCAACAGCTTTCAGGGCTGGCCCCTTCCTTCTGCCAGAAGGAGCCGGACGTTTCCCGTTTGGGAAAATGGCTCTGCCGAGGAAGGACACAATGACATGTCCCGTCTCTGGGAAAGCACAGACCCCTAGTGATGTTCTGCCTCTGAATATGCTGCCAAGGGAAGGTGAAGACCAGCAAGAGCTTTCAGGGCTGGCCCCTTCCTTGTGGCAGAAGGAGCCGGACGTTTCCCATTTGGGAAAAAGTCTCTGCCGAGAAAGGACACGATCACATGTCCCGTCCCTGAGAAAGCACAGAATCCAAGCTCTGCGGTGCCTATGAATAGGGTGCCCAGGGAAGGTAAAGACCAGCAAGAGCTTTCAGGGCTGGCCCCTTCCTTGTGGCAGAAGGAGCCGGACGTTTCCCATTTCGGAAAAAGCTCTGCCGAGAATGGACACGATGACATGTCCCGTCTCTGGGAAAGCACAGGTCCCAAGCGCCGCTGCGCCTGTGAATAGGCTGCCCAGGGAAGGTGAAGACCAGCAACAGCTTTCAGGGCTAGCACCTTCATTGTGGGAGAATGAGCCGGACGTTTCCCGTTTGGGAAAAAGGCTCTGCCGAGAAAGGACATGATGACATGTCCCGTCTCTGGGAAAGCACAGATCTCTAGTGATGTTCTCCCTCTGAATATGCTGCCAAGGGAAGGTGAAGACCAGCAACAGCTTTCAGGGCTGGCCCCTTCCTTGTGGCAGAAGGAGCCAGACGTTTCCCTTTTTGGAAAAAGGCTCTGCCGAGAACGGACACGATGACATGTCCCGTCTCTGGGAAAGCACAGGTCCCAAGCGCTGCTGTGCCTATGAATAGAGTGCATGGGGAAGGTGAAGACCAGCAAGAGCTTTCAGGGCTGGCCCCTTCCTTGTGGCAGAAGGAGCCGGACGTTTCCCATTTGGGAAAAAGTCTCTGCCGAGAAAGGACACGATCACATGTCCCGTCCCTGAGAAAGCACAGAATCCAAGCTCTGCGGTGCCTATGAATAGGGTGCCCAGGGAAGGTAAAGACCAGCAAGAGCTTTCAGGGCTGGCCCCTTCCTTGTGGCAGAAGGAGCCGGACGTTTCCCATTTCGGAAAAAGCTCTGCCGAGAATGGACACGATGACATGTCCCGTCTCTGGGAAAGCACAGGTCCCAAGCGCCGCTGCGCCTGTGAATAGGCTGCCCAGGGAAGGTGAAGACCAGCAACAGCTTTCAGGGCTAGCACCTTCATTGTGGGAGAATGAGCCGGACGTTTCCCGTTTGGGAAAAAGGCTCTGCCGAGAAAGGACATGATGACATGTCCCGTCTCTGGGAAAGCACAGATCTCTAGTGATGTTCTCCCTCTGAATATGCTGCCAAGGGAAGGTGAAGACCAGCAACAGCTTTCAGGGCTGGCCCCTTCCTTGTGGCAGAAGGCGCCGGACGTTTCCCTTTTTGGAAAAAGGCTTTGCCGAGAACGGACACGATGACATGTCCCGTCTCTGGGAAAGCACAGGTCCCAAGCGCTGCTGTGCCTATGAATAGAGTGCATGGGGAAGGTGAAGACCAGCAAGAGCTTTCAGGGCTGGCCCCTTCCTTGTGGCAGAAGGAGCCGGACGTTTCCCATTTGGGAAAAAGTCTCTGCCGAGAAAGGACACGATCACATGTCCCGTCCCTGAGAAAGCACAGAATCCAAGCTCTGCGGTGCCTATGAATAGGGTGCCCAGGGAAGGTAAAGACCAGCAAGAGCTTTCAGGGCTGGCCCCTTCCTTGTGGCAGAAGGAGCCGGACGTTTCCCATTTCGGAAAAAGCTCTGCCGAGAATGGACACGATGACATGTCCCGTTCTCTGGGAAAGCACAGATTCCTAGTGATGTTCTGCCTGTGAATAGTGTGCACGGGGAAGGTAAAGACCAGCAAGAGCTTTTAGGGCTGGCCCCTTCCTTGTGGGAGAAGGAGCCGGACGTTTCCCGTTTTGGAAAAATACTCTGCCGAGAATGGACACGATGACATGTCCCGTCTCTGGGAAAGCACAGGTCCCAAGCGTTGCTGTGCTTATTAATAGGCTGCCCAGGGAAGGTGAAGACCAGCAACAACTTTTAGTGCTGGCCCCTTCCTTGTGGGAGAAGGAGCCGGACGTTTCCCATTTGGGAAAAAAGCTCTGCCGAGAAAGGACACGATGACATCTCCCGTCCCTGAGAAAGCACATATCCGAAGCGCTGCTGTGCCTGTGAATAGGGTGCACGGGAAGGTGAAGACCAGCAACAGCTTTCAGGGCTAGCACCTTCAGTGTGGGAGAAGGAGCCGGACGTTTCCCGTTTGGGAAAAAGGCTCTGCCGAGAAAGGACACGATGACATGTCCCGTCTCTGGGAAAGCACAGATCCGAAGCGTTGCTGTGCTTATTAATAGGCTGCCGAGGGAAGGTGAAGACCAGCAACAGCTTTCAGGGCTAGCACCTTCATTGTGGGAGAATGAGCCGGACGTTTCCCGTTTGGGAAAAAGGCTCTGCCGAGAAAGGACATGATGACATGTCCCGTCTCTGGGAAAGCACAGATCCCTAGTGATGTTCTCCCTCTGAATATGCTGCCAAGGGAAGGTGAAGACCAGCAACAGCTTTCACTGCTGGCCCCTTCCTTGTGGCAGAAGGAGCCGGAAGTTTCCCGTTTGGGAAAAAGGGTCTGCCGAGAACGGACACGATGACATGTCCCGTATCTGGGAAAGCACAGATCCCAAGCGCTGCTGTGCCTATGAATAGAGTGCATGGGGAAGGTGAAGACCAGCAACAGCTTTCAGGGCTGGCCCCTTCCTTGTGGCAGAAGGAGCCGGACGTTTCCCGTTTGGGAAAAATACTCTGCCGAGAACGGACACGATGACATGTCCCGTCTCTGGGAAAGCACAGATCGCAAGCGCCGCTGCGCCTGTGAATAGGCTGCCCAGGGAAGGTGAAGTCCAGCAGGAGCTTTCAGGTCTGGCCCCTTCCTTGTGGCAGAAGGAGCCGGACGTTTCCCGTTTGGGAAAAAGTCTCTGCCGAGAAAGGACACGATCAGATGTCCCGTCTCTGGGAAAGCACAGGTCCCAAGCGCTGCTGTGCCTGTGAATAGGGTGCACAGGGAAGGTGAAGAGCAGCAACAGCTTTCAGGGCTGGCCCCTTCCTTCTGCCAGAAGGAACCGGACGTTTCACGTTTGGGAAAATGGCTCTGCCGAGGAAGGACACGATGACATGTCCCGTCTCTGGGAAAGCACAGATCCCAAGCGTTGCTGTGGTTATTAATAGGCTGCCCAGGGAAGGTGAAGACCAGCAACAGCTTTCTAGGCTAGCACCTTCCCTGTGCGAGAAGGAGCCGGACGTTTCCCATTTTGGAAAAAGGCTCAGCCGAGAAAGGACACGATGACATGTACCGTCTCTGGGAAAGCACAGGTCCCAAGCGCTGCTGTGCCTATGAATAGGGTGCATGGGGAAGGTGAAGACCAGCAACAGCTTTCAGGGCTGGCCCCTTCCTTGTGGGAGAAGGAGCCGGACGTTTCCCGTTTGGGAAAAAGGCTCTGCCGAGAACGGGCACGATGACATGTCCCGCCTCTGGGAAAGCACAGATCCCAAGCGCTGCTGTGCTTATTAATAGGCTGCCCAGGGAAGGAGAAGACCAGCAGCAGCTTTCAGGGCTGGCCCCTTCCTTGTGGGAGAAGGAGCCGGACGTTTTCCGTTTTGGAAAATGGCTCTGCCGAGAACGGACACGATCACATGTCCCGTCTCTGGGAAAGCACAGAATCCAAGGTCTGCGGTGCCTATGAATAGGGTGCCCAGGGAAGGTAAAGACCAGCAACAGCTTTCAGGGCTGGCCCCTTCCTTGTGGCAGAAGAAGCCGGACGTTTCCCATTTGGGAAAAAGTCTCTGCCGAGAAAGGACACGATGACATCTCCCGTCCCTGAGAAAGCACATATCCGAAGCGCTGCTGTGCCTGTGAATAGGGTGCACGGGAAGGTGAAGACCAGCAACAGCTTTCAGGGCTAGCACCTTCAGTGTGGGAGAAGGAGCCGGACGTTTCCCGTTTGGGAAAAAGGCTCTGCCGAGAAAGGACACGATGACATGTCCCGTCTCTAGGAAAGCACAGATCCCAAGCGTTGCTGTGCTTATTAATAGGCTGCCCAGGGAAGGTGAAGACCAGCAACAGCTTTCTGGGCTGGCCCCTTCCTTCTGCCAGAAGGAGCCGGACGTTTCCCGTTTGGGAAAATGGCTCTGCCGAGGAAGGACACAATGACATGTCCCGTCTCTGGGAAAGCACAGATCCCTAGTGATGTTCTGCCTCTGAATATGCTGCCAAGGGAAGGTGAAGACCAGCAACAGCTTTCAGGGCTGGCCCCTTCCTTGTGGCAGAAGGAGCCAGACATTTCCCTTTTTGTAAAAAGGCTCTGCCGAGAACGGACACGATGACATGTCCCGTCTCTGGGAAAGCACAGGTCCCAAGCGCTGCTGTGCCTATGAATAGAGTGCATGGGGAAGGTGAAGACCAGCAACAGCTTTCAGGGCTGGCCCCTTCCTTGTGGCAGAAGAAGCCGGACGTTTCCCATTTGGGAAAAAGTCTCTGCCGAGAAAGGACACGATGACATGTCCCGTCTCTGGGAAAGCACAGGTCCCAAGCGTTGCTGTGCTTATTAATAGGCTGCCCAGGGAAGGTGAAGACCAGCAACAACTTTTAGTGCTGGCCCCTTCCTTGTGGGAGAAGGAGCTGGACGTTTCCCATTTGGGAAAATGTCTCTGCCGAGAAAGGACATGATGACATCTCCCGTCCCTGAGAAAGCACATATCCGAAGCGCTGCTGTGCCTGTGAATAGGGTGCACGGGAAGGTGAAGACCAGCAACAGCTTTCAGGGCTAGCACCTTCAGTGTGGGAGAAGGAGCCGGACGTTTCCCGTTTGGGAAAAAGGCTCTGCCGAGAAAGGACACGATGACATGTCCCGTCTCTGGGAAAGCACAGATCCCAAGCGTTGCTGTGCTTATTAATAGGCTGCCCAGGGAAGGTGAAGACCAGCAACAGCTTTCAGGGCTAGCACCTTCATTGTGGGAGAATGAGCCGGACGTTTCCCGTTTGGGAAAAAGGCTCTGCCGAGAAAGGACATGATGACATGTCCCGTCTCTGGGAAAGCACAGATCCCTAGTGATGTTCTCCCTCTGAATATGCTGCCAAGGGAAGGTGAAGACCAGCAACAGCTTTCACGGCTGGCCCCTTCCTTGTGGCAGAAGGTGCCGGAAGTTTCCCGTTTGGGAAAAAGGGTCTGCCGAGAACGGACACGATGACATGTCCCGTCTCTGGGAAAGCACAGATCCCAAGCGCTGCTGTGCCAATGAATAGAGTGCATGGGGAAGGTGAAGACCAGCAACAGCTTTCAGGGCTGGCCCCTTCCTTGTGGGAGAAGGAGCCGGACGTTTCCCGTTTGGGAAAAATACTCTGCCGAGAACGGACACGATGACATGTCCCGTCTCTGGGAAAGCACAGATCGCAAGCGCCGCTGCGCCTGTGAATAGGCTGCCCAGGGAAGGTGAAGTCCAGCAGGAGCTTTCAGGTCTGGCCCCTTCCTTGTGGCAGAAGGAGCCGGACGTTTCCCGTTTGGGAAAAAGTCTCTGCCGAGAAAGGACACGATCAGATGTCCCGTCTCTGGGAAAGCACAGGTCCCAAGCGCTGCTGTGCCTGTGAATAGGGTGCACAGGGAAGGTGAAGAGCAGCAACAGCTTTCAGGGCTGGCCCCTTCCTTCTGCCAGAAGGAACCGGACGTTTCACGTTTGGGAAAATGGCTCTGCCGAGGAAGGACACGATGACATGTCCCGTCTCTGGGAAAGCACAGATCCCAAGCGTTGCTGTGGTTATTAATAGGCTGCCCAGGGAAGGTGAAGACCAGCAACAGCTTTCTAGGCTAGCACCTTCCCTGTGCGAGAAGGAGCCGGACGTTTCCCATTTTGGAAAAAGGCTCAGCCGAGAAAGGACACGATGACATGTACCGTGTCTGGGAAAGCACAGGTCCCAACCGCTGCTGTGCCTATGAATAGGGTGCATGGGGAAGGTGAAGACCAGCAACAGCTTTCAGGGCTGGCCCCTTCCTTGTGGGAGAAGGAGCCGGACGTTTCCCGTTTGGGAAAAAGGCTCTGCCGAGAACGGGCACGATGACATGTCCCGCCTCTGGGAAAGCACAGATCCCAAGCGCTGCTGTGCTTATTAATAGGCTGCCCAGGGAAGGAGAAGACCAGCAGCAGCTTTCAGGGCTGGCCCCTTCCTTGTGGGAGAAGGAGCCGGACGTTTTCCGTTTTGGAAAATGGCTCTGCCGAGAACGGACACGATCACATGTCCCGTCTCTGGGAAAGCACAGAATCCAAGGTCTGCGGTGCCTATGAATAGGGTGCCCAGGGAAGGTAAAGACCAGCAACAGCTTTCAGGGCTGGCCCCTTCCTTGTGGCAGAAGAAGCCGGACGTTTCCCATTTGGGAAAAAGTCTCTGCCGAGAAAGGACACGATGACATCTCCCGTCCCTGAGAAAGCACATATCCGAAGCGCTGCTGTGCCTGTGAATAGGGTGCACGGGAAGGTGAAGACCAGCAACAGCTTTCAGGGCTAGCACCTTCAGTGTGGGAGAAGGAGCCGGACGTTTCCCGTTTGGGAAAAAGGCTCTGCCGAGAAAGGACACGATGACATGTCCCGTCTCTAGGAAAGCACAGATCCCAAGCGTTGCTGTGCTTATTAATAGGCTGCCCAGGGAAGGTGAAGACCAGCAACAGCTTTCTGGGCTGGCCCCTTCCTTCTGCCAGAAGGAGCCGGACGTTTCCCGTTTGGGAAAATGGCTCTGCCGAGGAAGGACACAATGACATGTCCCGTCTCTGGGAAAGCACAGATCCCTAGTGATGTTCTGCCTCTGAATATGCTGCCAAGGGAAGGTGAAGACCAGCAACAGCTTTCAGGGCTGGCCCCTTCCTTGTGGCAGAAGGAGCCAGACATTTCCCTTTTTGTAAAAAGGCTCTGCCGAGAACGGACACGATGACATGTCCCGTCTCTGGGAAAGCACAGGTCCCAAGCGCTGCTGTGCCTATGAATAGAGTGCATGGGGAAGGTGAAGACCAGCAACAGCTTTCAGGGCTGGCCCCTTCCTTGTGGCAGAAGAAGCCGGACGTTTCCCATTTGGGAAAAAGTCTCTGCCGACAAAGGACACGATGACATGTCCCGTCTCTGGGAAAGCACAGGTCCCAAGCGTTGCTGTGCTTATTAATAGGCTGCCCAGGGAAGGTGAAGACCAGCAACAACTTTTAGTGCTGGCCCCTTCCTTGTGGGAGAAGGAGCTGGACGTTTCCCATTTGGGAAAATGTCTCTGCCGAGAAAGGACATGATGACATCTCCCGTCCCTGAGAAAGCACATATCCGAAGCGCTGCTGTGCCTGTGAATAGGGTGCACGGGAAGGTGAAGACCAGCAACAGCTTTCAGGGCTAGCACCTTCAGTGTGGGAGAAGGAGCCGGACGTTTCCCGTTTGGGAAAAAGGCTCTGCCGAGAAAGGACACGATGACATGTCCCGTCTCTGGGAAAGCACAGATCCCAAGCGTTGCTGTGCTTATTAATAGGCTGCCCAGGGAAGGTGAAGACCAGCAACAGCTTTCAGGGCTAGCACCTTCATTGTGGGAGAATGAGCCGGACGTTTCCCGTTTGGGAAAAAGGCTCTGCCGAGAAAGGACATGATGACATGTCCCGTCTCTGGGAAAGCACAGATCCCTAGTGATGTTCTCCCTCTGAATATGCTGCCAAGGGAAGGTGAAGACCAGCAACAGCTTTCACGGCTGGCCCCTTCCTTGTGGCAGAAGGTGCCGGAAGTTTCCCGTTTGGGAAAAAGGGTCTGCCGAGAACGGACACGATGACATGTCCCGTCTCTGGGAAAGCACAGATCCCAAGCGCTGCTGTGCCTATGAATAGAGTGCATGGGGAAGGTGAAGACCAGCAACAGCTTTCAGGGCTGGCCCCTTCCTTGTGGGAGAAGGAGCCGGACGTTTCCCGTTTGGGAAAATGTCTCTGCCGAGAACGGACACGATCACATGTCCCGTCTCTGGGAAAGCACAGGTCCCAAGCGCTGCTGTGCCTATGAATAGGGTGCATGGGGAAGGTGAAGACCAGCAACAGCTTTCAGGGCTGGCCCCTTCCTTGTGGGAGAAGGAGCCGGACGTTTCCCGTTTGGGAAAAAGTCTCTGCCGAGAAAGGACACGATGACATCTCCCGTCTCTGGGAAAGCACAGATCCCAAGCTTTGTTGTGCTTATTAATAGGCTGCCCAGGGAAGGTGAAGGCCAGCAACAGCTTTCAGGGCTGGCCCCTTCCTTGTGGGAGAAGGAGCCGGACGTTTCCCGTTTGGGAAAATGTCTCTGCCGAGAAAGGACACGATCACATGTCCCGTCCCTGAGAAAGCACAGAATCCAAGCTCTGCGGTGCCTATGAATAGGGTGCCCAGGGAAGGTAAAGACCAGCAAGAGCTTTCAGGGCTGGCCCCTTCTTTGTGGGAGAAGGAGCCAGACTTTTCCCGTTTGGGAAAAAAGCTCTGCCGAGAAAGGACACGACGACATCTCCCGTCCCTGAGAAAGCACAGATCCCAAGCTTTGTTGTGCTTATTAATAGGCTGCCCAGGGAAGGTGAAGACCAGCAACAGCTTTCTGGGCTAGCACCTTCCTTGTGGGAGAAGGAGCCGGACGTTTCCCGTTTGGGAAAAAGGTTCTGCCGAGAAAGGACACGATGACATGTCCCGTCTCTGGGAAAGCATAGATCCCAAGCGCTGCTGTGCCTGTGAATAGGGTGCCAAGGGAAGGTGAAGTCCAGCATCAGCTTTCAGGGCTAGCACCTTCATTGTGGCAGAATGAGCCGGACGTTTCCCTTTTGGGAAAAAGTCTCTGCCGAGAAAGGACACGATCACATGTCCCGTCTCTGGGAAAGCACAGGTCCCAAGCGCTGCTGTGCCTGTGAATAGGGTTCATGGGGAAGGTAAAGACCAGCAAGAGCTTTCAGGGCTGGCCCCTTCCTTGTGGGAGAAGGAGCCGGACGTTTCCCATTTCGGAAAAAGCTCTGCCGAGAATGGACACGATGACATGTCCCGTCTCTGGGAAAGCACAGATCCCAAGCGTTGCTGTGCTTATTAATAGGCTGCCCAGGGAAGGTGAAGGCCAGCAACAGCTTTCAGGGCTAGCACCTTCATTGTGGGAGAAGGAGCCAGACGTTTCCCGTTTGGGAAAAATACTCTGCTGAGAACGGACACGATGACATCTCCCGTCCCTGAGAAAGCACAGATCCAAAGCGGTGCTGTGCCTGTGAATAGGGTGCACGGGGAAGGTGAAGACCAGCAACAGCTTTCAGGGCTAGCACCTTCAGTGTGGGAGAAGGAGCCGAACGTTTCCTGTTTTGGAAAAATACTCACCCGAGAAAGGACACGATGACATGTCCCGTCTCTGGGAAAGCACAGATCCCTCGTGATGTTCTGCCTCTGAATATGCTGCCAAGGGAAGGTGAAGACCAGCAACAGCTTTCAGGGCTGGCCCCTTCCTTGTGGCAGAAGGAGCCGGACGTTTCCCGTTTGGGAAAAATACTCTGCCGAGAACGGACACGATGACATGTCCCGTCTCTGGGAAAGCACAGATCGCAAGCGCCGCTGCGCCTGTGAATAGGCTGCCCAGGGAAGGTGAAGTCCAGCAGGAGCTTTCAGGTCTGGCCCCTTCCTTGTGGCAGAAGGAGCCGGACGTTTCCCGTTTGGGAAAAAGTCTCTGCCGAGAAAGGACACGATCACATGTCCCGTCTCTGGGAAAGCACAGGTCCCAAGCGCTGCTGTGCCTGTGAATAGGGTGCACAGGGAAGGTGAAGACCAGCAACAGCTTTCAGGGCTGGCCCCTTCCTTCTGCCAGAAGGAACCGGACGTTTCACGTTTGGGAAAATGGCTCTGCCGAGGAAGGACACGATGACATGTCCCGTCTCTGGGAAAGCACAGATCCCAAGCGTTGCTGTGGTTATTAATAGGCTGCCCAGGGAAGGTGAAGACCAGCAACAGCTTTCAGGGCTAGCACCTTCCCTGTGCGAGAAGGAGCCGGACGTTTCCCATTTTGGAAAAAGGCTCAGCCGAGAAAGGACACGATGACATGTACCGTCTCTGGGAAAGCACAGGTCCCAAGCGCTGCTGTGCCTATGAATAGGGTGCATGGGGAAGGTGAAGACCAGCAACAGCTTTCAGGGCTGGCCCCTTCCTTGTGGGAGAAGGAGCCGGACGTTTCCCGTTTGGGAAAAAGGCTCTGCCGAGAACGGGCACGATGACATGTCCCGCCTCTGGGAAAGCACAGATCCCAAGCGCTGCTGTGCTTATTAATAGGCTGCCCAGGGAAGGAGAAGACCAGCAGCAGCTTTCAGGGCTGGCCCCTTCCTTGTGGGATAAGGAGCCGGACGTTTCCCGTTTGGGAAAATGTCTCTGCCGAGAAAGGACACGATCACATGTCCCGTCCCTGAGAAAGCATAGATCCCAAGCGCTGCTGTGCCTGTGAATAGGGTGCCAAGGGAAGGTGAAGACCAGCAACAGCTTTCAGGGCTGGCCCCTTCCTTGTGGCAGAAGGAGCCGGACGTTTCACGTTTGGGAAAATGGCTCTGCCAAGGAAGGACACGATGACATCTCCCGTCCCTGAGAAAGCACAGATCCGAAGCGCTGCTGTGCCTGTGAATAGGGTGCACGGGAAGGTGAAGACCAGCAACAGCTTTCAGGGCTAGCACCTTCAGTGTGGGAGAAAGATCCGGACGTTTCCCGTTTGGGAAAAAGGCTCTGCCGAGAAAGGACACGATGACATCTCCCGTCCCTGAGAAAGCACAGATCCCAAGCTTTGTTGTGCTTATTAATAGGCTGCCCAGGGAAGGTGAAGACCAGCAACAGCTTTCTGGGCTAGCACCTTCCCTGTGGGAGAAGGAGCCGGACGTTTCCCATTTTGGAAAAAGGCTCAGCCGAGAAAGGACACGATGACATGTACCGTCTCTGGGAAAGCACAGATCCCAAGCGTTGCTGTGCTTATTAATAGGCTGCCCAGGGAAGGTGAAGACCACTAACACCTTTCAGGGCTAGCACCTTCATTGTGGGAGAAGGAGCCGGACGTTTCCCGTTTGGGTAAATGTCTCTGCCGAGAGAGGACACGATCACATGTCCCGTCCTTGAGAAAGCACAGAATCCAAGGTCTGCGGTGCCTATGAATAGGGTGCCCAGGGAAGGTAAAGACCAGCAGCAGCTTTCAGGGCTGGCCCCTTCCTTGTGGGAGAAGGAGCCGGACGTTTCCCGTTGGGAAAAAAGCTCTGCCGAGAAAGGACACGATGACATCTCCCGTCCCTGAGAAAGCACAGATCCGAAGCGCTGCTGTGCCTGTGAATAGGGTGCACGGGAAGGTGAAGACCAGCAAGAGGTTTCTGGGCTAGCACCTTCCTTGTGGGAGAAGGAGCCGGATGTTTCCCGTTTGGGAAAAAGGTTCTGCCGAGAAAGGACACGATGACATGTCCCGTCTCTGGGAAAGCATAGATCCCAAGCGCTGCTGTGCCTGTGAATAGGGTGCCTAGGGAAGGTGAAGTCCAGCAACAGCTTTCAGGGCTAGCACCTTCATTGTGGGAGAAGGATCCGGACCTTTCCCGTTTGGAAAAAGGCTCTGCCGAGAAAGGACATGATGACATGTCCCGTCTCTGGGAAAGCACAGATCCCAAGCGCTGCTGTGCCTGTGAATAGGGTGCACGGGGAAGGTGAAGACCAGCAACAGCTTTCAGGACTGGCCCCTTCCTTCTGCCAGAAGGAGCCGGATGTTTCCCGTTTGGGAAAATGGCTCTGCCGAGGAAGGACACAATGACATGTCCCGTCTCTGGGAAAGCACAGATCCCTAGTGATGTTCTGCCTCTGAATATGCTGCCAAGGGAAGGTGAAGACCAGCAACAGCTTTCAGGGCTGGCCCCTTCCTTGTGGCAGAAGGAGCCAGACGTTTCCCTTTTTGTAAAAAGGCTCTGCCGAGAACGGACACGATGACATGTCCCGTCTCTGGGAAAGCACAGGTCCCAAGCGCTGCTGTGCCTATGAATAGAGTGCATGGGGAAGGTGAAGACCAGCAACAGCTTTCAGGGCTGGCCCCTTCCTTGTGGCAGAAGAAGCCGGACGTTTCCCATTTGGGAAAATGTCTCTGCCGAGAATGGACACGATGACATGTCCCGTCTCTGGGAAAGCACAGGTCCCAAGCGTTGCTGTGCTTATTAATAGGCTGCCCAGGGAAGGTGAAGACCAGCAACAACTTTTAGTGCTGGCCCCTTCCTTGTGGGAGAAGGAGCTGGACGTTTCCCATTTGGGAAAAAGTCTCTGCCGAGAAAGGACACGATGACATCTCCCGTCCCTGAGAAAGCACATATCCGAAGCGCTGCTGTGCCTGTGAATAGGGTGCACGGGAAGGTGAAGACCAGCAACAGCTTTCAGGGCTAGCACCTTCAGTGTGGGAGAAGGAGCCGGACGTTTCCCGTTTGGGAAAAAGGCTCTGCCGAGAAAGGACACGATGACATGTCCCGTCTCTGGGAAAGCACAGATCCCAAGCGTTGCTGTGCTTATTAATAGGCTGCCCAGGGAAGGTGAAGACCAGCAACAGCTTTCAGGGCTAGCACCTTCATTGTGGGAGAATGAGCCGGACGTTTCCCGTTTGGGAAAAAGGCTCTGCCGAGAAAGGACATGATGACATGTCCCGTCTCTGGGAAAGCACAGATCCCTAGTGATGTTCTCCCTCTGAATATGCTGCCAAGGGAAGGTGAAGACCAGCAACAGCTTTCACGGCTGGCCCCTTCCTTGTGGCAGAAGGTGCCGGAAGTTTCCCGTTTGGGAAAAAGGGTCTGCCGAGAACGGACACGATGACATGTCCCGTCTCTGGGAAAGCACAGATCCCAAGCGCTGCTGTGCCTATGAATAGAGTGCATGGGGAAGGTGAAGACCAGCAACAGCTTTCAGGGCTGGCCCCTTCCTTGTGGGAGAAGGAGCCGGACGTTTCCCGTTTGGGAAAATGTCTCTGCCGAGAACGGACACGATCACATGTCCCGTCTCTGGGAAAGCACAGGTCCCAAGCGCTGCTGTGCCTATGAATAGGGTGCATGGGGAAGGTGAAGACCAGCAACAGCTTTCAGGGCTGGCCCCTTCCTTGTGGGAGAAGGAGCCGGACGTTTCCCGTTTGGGAAAAAGTCTCTGCCGAGAAAGGACACGATGACATCTCCCGTCTCTGGGAAAGCACAGATCCCAAGCTTTGTTGTGCTTATTAATAGGCTGCCCAGGGAAGGTGAAGGCCAGCAACAGCTTTCAGGGCTGGCCCCTTCCTTGTGGGAGAAGGAGCCGGACGTTTCCCGTTTGGGAAAATGCCTCTGCCGAGAAAGGACACGATCACATGTCCCGTCCCTGAGAAAGCACAGAATCCAAGCTCTGCAGTGCCTATGAATAGGGTGCCCAGGGAAGGTAAAGACCAGCAAGAGCTTTCAGGGCTGGCCCCTTCTTTGTGGGAGAAGGAGCCAGACTTTTCCCGTTTGGGAAAAAAGCTCTGCCGAGAAAGGACACGACGACATCTCCCGTCCCTGAGAAAGCACAGATCCCAAGCTTTGTTGTGCTTATTAATAGGCTGCCCAGGGAAGGTGAAGACCAGCAACAGCTTTCTGGGCTAGCACCTTCCTTGTGGGAGAAGGAGCCGGACGTTTCCCGTTTGGGAAAAAGGTTCTGCCGAGAAAGGACACGATGACATGTCCCGTCTCTGGGAAAGCATAGATCCCAAGCGCTGCTGTGCCTGTGAATAGGGTGCCAAGGGAAGGTGAAGTCCAGCATCAGCTTTCAGGGCTAGCACCTTCATTGTGGGAGAAGGAGCCGGACATTTCCCGTTTGGGAAAAAGGCTCTGCCGAGAAAGGACATGATGACATGTCCCGTCTCTGGGAAAGCACAGATCCGAAGCGCTGCTGTGCCTGTGAATAGGGTGCACGGGGAAGGTGAAGACCAGCAACAGCTTTCAGGGCTGGCCCCTTCCTTGTGGCAGAAGGAGCCGGACGTTTCACGTTTGGGAAAATGGCTCTGCCGAGGAAGGACACGATGACATGTCCCGTCTCTGGGAAAGCACAGATCCCTAGTGATGTTCTGCCTCTGAATATGCTGCCAAGGGAAGGTGAAGACCAGCAACAGCTTTCAGGGCTGGCCCCTTCCTTGTGGGAGAAGGAGCCGGACGTTTTCCGTTTTGGAAAAAGGCTCTGCCGAGAACGGACACGATGACATCTCCCGTCCCTGAGAAAGCACAGATCCCAAGCTTTTTTGTGCTTATTAATAGGCTGCCCAGGGAAAGTGAAGACCAGCAACAGCTTTCTGGGCTAGCACCTTCCCTGTGGGAGAAGGAGCCGGACGTTTCCCATTTTGGAAAAAGGCTCAGCCGAGAAAGGACACGATGACATGTACCGTCTCTGGGAAAGCACAGATCCCAAGCGTTGCTGTGCTTATTAATAGGCTGCCCAGGGAAGGTGAAGACCAGCAACACCTTTCAGGGCTAGCACCTTCATTGTGGGAGAAGGAGCCGGACGTTTCCCGTTTGGGAAAATGTCTCTGCCGAGAAAAGACACGATCACATGTCCCGTCCTTGAGAAAGCACAGAATCCAAGGTCTGCGGTGCCTATGAATAGGCTGCCCAGGGAAGGTAAAGACCAGCAGCAGCTTTCAGGGCTGGCCCCTTCCTTGTGGCAGAAGGAGCCGGACGTTTCCCGTTGGGAAAAAAGCTCTGCCGAGAAAGGACACGATGACATCTCCCGTCCCTGAGAAAGCACAGATCCGAAGCGCTGCTGTGCCTGTGAATAGGGTGCACGGGAAGGTGAAGACCAGCAAGAGGTTTCTGGGCTAGCACCTTCCTTGTGGGAGAAGGAGCCGGATGTTTCCCGTTTGGGAAAAAGGTTCTGCCGAGAAAGGACACGATGACATGTCCCGTCTCTGGGAAAGCATAGATCCCAAGCGCTGCTGTGCCTGTGAATAGGGTGCCTAGGGAAGGTGAAGTCCAGCAACAGCTTTCAGGGCTAGCACCTTCATTGTGGGAGAAGGATCCGGACCTTTCCCGTTTGGAAAAAGGCTCTGCCGAGAAAGGACATGATGACATGTCCCGTCTCTGGGAAAGCACAGATCCCAAGCGCTGCTGTGCCTGTGAATAGGGTGCACGGGGAAGGTGAAGACCAGCAACAGCTTTCTGGGCTGGCCCCTTCCTTCTGCCAGAAGGAGCCGGACGTTTCCCGTTTGGGAAAATGGCTCTGCCGAGGAAGGACACAATGACATGTCCCGTCTCTGGGAAAGCACAGATCCCTAGTGATGTTCTGCCTCTGAATATGCTGCCAAGGGAAGGTGAAGACCAGCAACAGCTTTCAGGGCTGGCCCCTTCCTTGTGGCAGAAGGAGCCAGACGTTTCCCTTTTTGTAAAAAGGCTCTGCCGAGAACGGACACGATGACATGTCCCGTCTCTGGGAAAGCACAGGTCCCAAGCGCTGCTGTGCCTATGAATAGAGTGCATGGGGAAGGTGAAGACCAGCAACAGCTTTCAGGGCTGGCCCCTTCCTTGTGGGAGAAGGAGCCGGACGTTTCCCGTTTGGGAAAAAGTCTCTGCCGAGAAAGGACACGATGACATCTCCCGTCTCTGGGAAAGCACAGATCCCAAGCTTTGTTGTGCTTATTAATAGGCTGCCCAGGGAAGGTGAAGGCCAGCAACAGCTTTCAGGGCTGGCCCCTTCCTTGTGGGAGAAGGAGCCGGACGTTTCCCGTTTGGGAAAATGCCTCTGCCGAGAAAGGACACGATCACATGTCCCGTCCCTGAGAAAGCACAGAATCCAAGCTCTGCAGTGCCTATGAATAGGGTGCCCAGGGAAGGTAAAGACCAGCAAGAGCTTTCAGGGCTGGCCCCTTCTTTGTGGGAGAAGGAGCCAGACTTTTCCCGTTTGGGAAAAAAGCTCTGCTGAGAAAGGACACGACGACATCTCCCGTCCCTGAGAAAGCACAGATCCCAAGCTTTGTTGTGCTTATTAATAGGCTGCCCAGGGAAGGTGAAGACCAGCAACAGCTTTCTGGGCTAGCACCTTCCTTGTGGGAGAAGGAGCCGGACGTTTCCCGTTTGGGAAAAAGGTTCTGCCGAGAAAGGACACGATGACATGTCCCGTCTCTGGGAAAGCATAGATCCCAAGCGCTGCTGTGCCTGTGAATAGGGTGCCAAGGGAAGGTGAAGTCCAGCATCAGCTTTCAGGGCTAGCACCTTCATTGTGGGAGAAGGAGCCGGACATTTCCCGTTTGGGAAAAAGGCTCTGCCGAGAAAGGACATGATGACATGTCCCGTCTCTGGGAAAGCACAGATCCGAAGCGCTGCTGTGCCTGTGAATAGGGTGCACGGGGAAGGTGAAGACCAGCAACAGCTTTCAGGGCTGGCCCCTTCCTTGTGGCAGAAGGAGCCGGACGTTTCACGTTTGGGAAAATGGCTCTGCCGAGGAAGGACACGATGACATGTCCCGTCTCTGGGAAAGCACAGATCCCTAGTGATGTTCTGCCTCTGAATATGCTGCCAAGGGAAGGTGAAGACCAGCAACAGCTTTCAGGGCTGGCCCCTTCCTTGTGGGAGAAGGAGCCGGACGTTTTCCGTTTTGGAAAAAGGCTCTGCCGAGAACGGACACGATGACATCTCCCGTCCCTGAGAAAGCACAGATCCCAAGCTTTTTTGTGCTTATTAATAGGCTGCCCAGGGAAAGTGAAGACCAGCAACAGCTTTCTGGGCTAGCACCTTCCCTGTGGGAGAAGGAGCCGGACGTTTCCCATTTTGGAAAAAGGCTCAGCCGAGAAAGGACACGATGACATGTACCGTCTCTGGGAAAGCACAGATCCCAAGCGTTGCTGTGCTTATTAATAGGCTGCCCAGGGAAGGTGAAGACCAGCAACACCTTTCAGGGCTAGCACCTTCATTGTGGGAGAAGGAGCCGGACGTTTCCCGTTTGGGAAAATGTCTCTGCCGAGAAAAGACACGATCACATGTCCCGTCCTTGAGAAAGCACAGAATCCAAGGTCTGCGGTGCCTATGAATAGGCTGCCCAGGGAAGGTAAAGACCAGCAGCAGCTTTCAGGGCTGGCCCCTTCCTTGTGGCAGAAGGAGCCGGACGTTTCCCGTTGGGAAAAAAGCTCTGCCGAGAAAGGACACGATGACATCTCCCGTCCCTGAGAAAGCACAGATCCGAAGCGCTGCTGTGCCTGTGAATAGGGTGCACGGGAAGGTGAAGACCAGCAAGAGGTTTCTGGGCTAGCACCTTCCTTGTGGGAGAAGGAGCCGGATGTTTCCCGTTTGGGAAAAAGGTTCTGCCGAGAAAGGACACGATGACATGTCCCGTCTCTGGGAAAGCATAGATCCCAAGCGCTGCTGTGCCTGTGAATAGGGTGCCTAGGGAAGGTGAAGTCCAGCAACAGCTTTCAGGGCTAGCACCTTCATTGTGGGAGAAGGATCCGGACCTTTCCCGTTTGGAAAAAGGCTCTGCCGAGAAAGGACATGATGACATGTCCCGTCTCTGGGAAAGCACAGATCCCAAGCGCTGCTGTGCCTGTGAATAGGGTGCACGGGGAAGGTGAAGACCAGCAACAGCTTTCTGGGCTGGCCCCTTCCTTCTGCCAGAAGGAGCCGGACGTTTCCCGTTTGGGAAAATGGCTCTGCCGAGGAAGGACACAATGACATGTCCCGTCTCTGGGAAAGCACAGATCCCTAGTGATGTTCTGCCTCTGAATATGCTGCCAAGGGAAGGTGAAGACCAGCAACAGCTTTCAGGGCTGGCCCCTTCCTTGTGGCAGAAGGAGCCAGACGTTTCCCTTTTTGTAAAAAGGCTCTGCCGAGAACGGACACGATGACATGTCCCGTCTCTGGGAAAGCACAGGTCCCAAGCGCTGCTGTGCCTATGAATAGAGTGCATGGGGAAGGTGAAGACCAGCAACAGCTTTCAGGGCTGGCCCCTTCCTTGTGGCAGAAGAAGCCGGACGTTTCCCATTTGGGAAAAAGTCTGTGCCGAGAAAGGACACGATGACATGTCCCGTCTCTGGGAAAGCACAGGTCCCAAGCGTTGCTGTGCTTATTAATAGGCTGCCCAGGGAAGGTGAAGACCAGCAACAACTTTTAGTGCTGGCCCCTTCCTTGTGGGAGAAGGAGCTGGACGTTTCCCATTTGGGAAAAAGTCTCTGCCGAGAAAGGACACGATGACATCTCCCGTCCCTGAGAAAGCACATATCCGAAGCGCTGCTGTGCCTGTGAATAGGGTGCACGGGAAGGTGAAGACCAGCAACAGCTTTCAGGGCTAGCACCTTCAGTGTGGGAGAAGGAGCCGGACGTTTCCCATTTGGGAAAAAGGCTCTGCCGAGAAAGGACACGATGACATGTCCCGTCTCTGGGAAAGCACAGATCCCAAGCGTTGCTGTGCTTATTAATAGGCTGCCCAGGGAAGGTGAAGACCAGCAACAGCTTTCAGGGCTAGCACCTTCATTGTGGGAGAAGGAGCCGGATGTTTCCCGTTTGGGAAAAAGGCTCTGCCGAGAAAGGACATGATGACATGTCCCGTCTCTGGGAAAGCACAGATCCCTAGTGATGTTCTCCCTCTGAATATGCTGCCAAGGGAAGGTGAAGACCAGCAACAGCTTTCAGGGCTGGCCCCTTCCTTGTGGCAGAAGGTGCCGGACGTTTCCCGTTTGGGAAAAAGGGTCTGCCGAGAACGGACACGATGACATGTCCCGTCTCTGGGAAAGCACAGATCCCAAGCGCTGCTGTGCCTATGAATAGAGTGCATGGGGAAGGTGAAGACCAGCAACAGATTTCAGGGCTGGCCCCTTCCTTGTGGGAGAAGGAGCCGGACGTTTCCCGTTTGGGAAAATGTCTCTGCCGAGAACGGACACGATCACATGTCCCGTCTCTGGGAAAGCACAGGTCCCAAGCGCTGCTGTGCCTATGAATAGGGTGCATGGGGAAGGTGAAGACCAGCAACAGCTTTCAGGGCTGGCCCCTTCCTTGTGGGAGAAGGAGCCGGACGTTTCCCGTTCGGGAAAAAGTCTCTGCCGAGAAAGGACACGATGACATCTCCCGTCTCTGGGAAAGCACAGATCCCAAGCTTTGTTGTGCTTATTAATAGGCTGCCCAGGGAAGGTGAAGGCCAGCAACAGCTTTCAGGGCTGGCCCCTTCCTTGTGGGAGAAGGAGCCGGACGTTTCCCGTTTGGGAAAATGTCTCTGCCGAGAAAGGACACGATCACATGTCCCGTCCCTGAGAAAGCACAGAATCCAAGCTCTGCGGTGCCTATGAATAGGGTGCCCAGGGAAGGTAAAGACCAGCAAGAGCTTTCAGGGCTGGCCCCTTCTTTGTGGGAGAAGGAGCCAGACTTTTCCCGTTTGGGAAAAAAGCTCTGCCGAGAAAGGACACGACGACATCTCCCGTCCCTGAGAAAGCACAGATCCCAAGCTTTGTTGTGCTTATTAATAGGCTGCCCAGGGAAGGTGAAGACCAGCAACAGCTTTCTGGGCTAGCACCTTCCTTGTGGGAGAAGGAGCCGGACGTTTCCCGTTTGGGAAAAAGGTTCTGCGGAGAAAGGACACGATGACATGTCCCGTCTCTGGGAAAGCATAGATCCCAAGCGCTGCTGTGCCTGTGAATAGGGTGCCCAGGGAAGGTGAAGTCCAGCATCAGCTTTCAGGGCTAGCACCTTCATTGTGGGAGAAGGAGCCAGACATTTCCCGTTTGGGAAAAAGGCTCTGCCGAGAAAGGACATGATGACATGTCCCGTCTCTGGGAAAGCACAGATCCAAAGCGCTGCTGTGCCTGTGAATAGGGTGCACGGGGAAGGTGAAGACCAGCAACAGCTTTCAGGGCTGGCCCCTTCCTTGTGGCAGAAGGAGCCGGACGTTTCACGTTTGGGAAAATGGCTCTGCCGAGGAAGGACACGATGACATCTCCCGTCTCTGGGAAAGCACAGATCCCTAGTGATGTTCTGCCTCTGAATATGCTGCCAAGGGAAGGTGAAGACCAGCAACAGCTTTCAGGGCTGGCCCCTTCCTTGTGGGAGAAGGAGCCAGACGTTTTCCGTTTTGGAAAATGGCTCTGCCGAGAACGGACACGATGACATCTCCCGTCCCTGAGAAAGCACAGATCCCAAGCTTTGTTGTGCTTATTAATAGGCTGCCCAGGGAAGGTGAAGACCAGCAACAGCTTTCTGGGCTAGCACCTTCCCTGTGGGAGAAGGAGCCGGACGTTTCCCATTTTGGAAAAAGGCTCAGCCGAGAAAGGACACGATGACATGTACCGTCTCTGGGAAAGCACAGATCCCAAGCGTTGCTGTGCTTATTAATAGGCTGCCCAGGGAAGGTGAAGACCAGCAACAGCTTTCAGGGCTAGCACCTTCATTGTGGGAGAAGGAGCCGGACGTTTCCCGTTTGGGAAAATGTCTCTGCCGAGAAAGGACACGATCACATGTCCCGTCCCTGAGAAAGCACAGAATCCAAGGTCTGCGGTGCCTATGAATAGGCTGCCCAGGGAAGGTAAAGACCAGCAGCAGCTTTCAGGGCTGGCCCCTTCCTTGTGGGAGAAGGAGCCGGACGTTTCCCGTTGGGAAAAAAGCTCTGCCGAGAAAGGACACGATGACATCTCCCGTCCCTGAGAAAGCACAGATCCGAAGCGCTGCTGTGCCTGTGAATAGGGTGCACGGGAAGGTGAAGACCAGCAACAGCTTTCTGGGCTAGCACCTTCCTTGTGGGAGAAGGAGCCGGATGTTTCCCGTTTGGGAAAAAGGTTCTGCCGAGAAAGGACACGATGACATGTCCCTTCTCTGGGAAAGCATAGATCCCAAGCGCTGCTGTGCCTGTGAATAAGGTGCCTAGGGAAGGTGAAGACCAGCAACAGCTTTCAGGGCTGGCCCCTTCCTTGTGGCAGAAGGAGCCGGACGTTTCCCGTTTGGGAAAAAGGCTCTGCCGAGAAAGGACACGATGACATGTCCCGTCTCTGGGAAAGCACAGATCCCAAGCGCTGCTGTGCCTGTGAATAGGGTGCACGGGGAAGGTGAAGACCAGCAACAGCTTTCAGGGCTGGCCCCTTCCTTCTGCCAGAAGGAGCCGGACGTTTCCCGTTTGGGAAAATGGCTCTGCCGAGGAAGGACACAATGACATGTCCCGTCTCTGGGAAAGCACAGATCCCTAGTGATGTTCTGCCTCTGAATATGCTGCCAAGGGAAGGTGAAGACCAGCAACAGCTTTCAGGGCTGGCCCCATCCTTGTGGCAGAAGGAGCCAGACGTTTCCCTTTTTGTAAAAAGGCTCTGCCGAGAACGGACACGATGACATGTCCCGTCTCTGGGAAAGCACAGGTCCCAAGCGCTGCTGTGCATATGAATAGAGTGCATGGGGAAGGTGAAGACCAGCAACAGCTTTCAGGGCTGGCCCCTTCCTTGTGGCAGAAGGAGCCGGACGTTTCCCATTTGGGAAAAAGGCTCTGCCGAGAAAGGACACGATGACATGTCCCGTCTCTGGGAAAGCACAGGTCCCAAGCGTTGCTGTGCTTATTAATAGGCTGCCCAGGGAAGGTGAAGACCAGCAACAACTTTTAGTGCTGGCCCCTTCCTTGTGGGAGAAGGAGCTGGACGTTTCCCGTTTGGGAAAAAAGCTCTGCCGAGAAAGGACACGATGACATCTCCCGTCCCTGAGAAAGCACATATCCGAAGCGCTGCTGTGCCTGTGAATAGGGTGCACGGGAAGGTGAAGACCAGCAACAGCTTTCAGGGCTAGCACCTTCAGTGTGGGAGAAGGAGCCGGACGTTTCCCGTTTGGGAAAAAGGTTCTGCCGAGAAAGGACATGATGACATGTCCCGTCTCTGGGAAAGCACAGATCCCAAGCGTTGCTGTGCTTATTAATAGGCTGCCCAGGGAAGGTGAAGACCAGCAACAGCTTTCAGGGCTAGCACCTTCATTGTGGGAGAATGAGCCGGACGTTTCCCGTTTGGGAAAAAGGCTCTGCCGAGAAAGGACATGATGACATGTCCCGTCTCTGGGAAAGCACAGATCCCTAGTGATGTTCTCCCTCTGAATATGCTGCCAAGGGAAGGTGAAGACCAGCAACAGCTTTCACGGCTGGCCCCTTCCTTGTGGCAGAAGGTGCCGGAAGTTTCCCGTTTGGGAAAAAGGGTCTGCCGAGAACGGACACGATGACATGTCCCGTCTCTGGGAAAGCACAGATCCCAAGCGCTGCTGTGCCTATGAATAGAGTGCATGGGGAAGGTGAAGACCAGCAACAGCTTTCAGGGCTGGCCCCTTCCTTGTGGGAGAAGGAGCCGGACGTTTCCCGTTTGGGAAAATGTCTCTGCCGAGAATGGACACGATCACATGTCCCGTCTCTGGGAAAGCACAGGTCCCAAGCGCTGCTGTGCCTATGAATAGGGTGCGTGGGGAAGTTCAAGACCAGCAACAGCTTTCAGGGCTGGCCCCTTCCTTGTGGCAGAAGGAGCCGGACGTTTCCCGTTTGGGAAAAAGGCTCTGCCGAGAACGGACACGATGACATGTCCCGTCTCTGGGAAAGCACAGATCCCAAGCGCTGCTGTGCTTATTAATAGGCTGCCCAGGGAAGGAGAAGACCAGCAGCAGCTTTCAGGGCTGGCCCCTTCCTTGTGGGAGAAGGAGCCGGACGTTTCCCGTTTGGGAAAATGTCTCTGCCGAGAAAGGACACGATCACATGTCCCGTCCCTGAGAAAGCACAGAATCCAAGGTCTGCGGTGCCTATGAATAGGGTGCCCAGGGAAGGTAAAGACCAGCAACAGCTTTCAGGGCTGGCCCCTTCCTTGTGGCAGAAGGAGCCGGACGTTTCCCGTTTGGGAAAAAAGCTCTGCCGAGAAAGGACACGACGACATCTCCCGTCCCTGAGAAAGCACAGATCCCAAGCGCTGCTGTGCCTGTGAATAGGGTGCCCAGGGAAGGTGAAGTCCAGCATCAGCTTTCAGGGCTAGCACCTTCATTGTGGGAGAAGGAGCCGGACATTTCCCGTTTGGGAAAAAGGTTCTGCCGAGAAAGGACATGATGACATGTCCCGTCTCTGGGAAAGCACAGGTCCCAAGCGCTGCTGTGCCTGTGAATAGGGTGCACGGGGAAGGTGAAGACCAGCAACAGCTTTCAGGGCTGGCCCCTTCCTTGTGGCAGAAGGAGCCGGACGTTTCCCGTTTGGGAAAATGGCTCTGCCGAGGAAGGACACAATGACATGTCCCGTCTCTGGGAAAGCACAGATCCCTAGTGATGTTCTGCCTCTGAATATGCTGCCAAGGGAAGGTGAAGACCAGCAACAGCTTTCAGGGCTGGCCCATTCCTTGTGGGAGAAGGAGCCGGACGTTTCCCTTTTTGGGAAAAAGGCTCTGCCGAGAACGGACACGATTACATGTCCCGTCTCTGGGAAAGCACAGATCCCAAGCGCTGCTGTGCCTATGAATAGAGTGCATGGGGAAGGTGAAGACCAGCAAGAGCTTTCAGGGCTGGCCCCTTCCTTGTGGGAGAAGGAGCCGGACGTTTCCCATTTGGGAAAAAGTCTCTGCCGAGAAAGGACACGATGACATGTCCCGCCTCTGGGAAAGCACAGATCCCAAGCTTTGTTGTTCTTATTAATAGGCTGCCCAGGGAAGGTGAAGGCCAGCCACAGCTTTCAGGGCTGGCCCCTTCCTTGTGGGAGAAGGAGCCGGACGTTTCCCGTTTGGGAAAATGTCTCTGCCGAGAAAGGACACGATCACATGTCCCGTCCCTGAGAAAGCACAGAATCCAAGCTCTGCGGTGCCTATGAATAGGGTGCCCAGGGAAGGTAAAGACCAGCAAGAGCTTTCAGGGCTGGCCCCTTCCTTGTGGGAGAAGGAGCCAGACGTTTCCCGTTTGGGAAAAAAGCTCTGCCGAGAAAGGACACGACGACATCTCCCGTCCCTGAGAAAGCACAGATCCCAAGCTTTGTTGTGCTTATTAATAGGCTGCCCAGGGAAGGTGAAGACCAGCAACAGCTTTCTGGGCTAGCACCTTCCTTGTGGGAGAAGGAGCCGGACGTTTCCCGTTTGGGAAAAAGGTTCTGCCGAGAAAGGACACGATGACATGTCCCGTCTCTGGGAAAGCATAGATCCCAAGCGCTGCTGTGCCTGTGAATAGGGTGCCAAGGGAAGGTGAAGTCCAGCATCAGCTTTCAGGGCTAGCACCTTCATTGTGGGAGAAGGATCCGGACCTTTCCCGTTTGGAAAAAGGCTCTGCCGAGAAAGGACATGATGACATGTCCCGTCTCTGGGAAAGCACAGATCCGAAGCGCTGCTGTGCCTGTGAATAGGGTGCACGGGGAAGGTGAAGACCAGCAACAGCTTTCAGGGCTGGCCCCTTCCTTGTGGCAGAAGGAGCCGGACGTTTCCCGTTTGGGAAAATGGCTCTGCCGAGGAAGGACACAATGACATGTCCCGTCCCTGAGAAAGCACAGATTCGAAGCGCTGCTGTGGCTGTGAATAGGGTGCACGGGAAGGTGAAGACCAGCAACAGCTTTCAGGGCTAGCACCTTCAGTGTGGGAGAAAGATCCGGACGTTTCCCGTTTGGGAAAAAGGCTCTGCCGAGAAAGGACACGATGACATCTCCCGTCCCTGAGAAAGCACAGATCCCAAGCTTTGTTGTGCTTATTAATAGGCTGCCCAGGGAAGGTGAAGACCAGCAACAGCTTTCTGGGCTAGCACCTTCCCTGTGGGAGAAGGAGCCGGACGTTTCCCTTTTTGTAAAAAGGCTCTGCCGAGAACGGACACGATGACATGTCCCGTCTCTGGGAAAGCACAGATCCCTAGTGATGTTCTGCCTCTGAATATGCTGCCAAGGGAAGGTGAAGACCAGCAACAGCTTTCAGGGCTGGCCCCTTCCTTGTGGCAGAAGGAGCCAGACGTTTCCCTTTTTGTAAAAAGGCTCTGCCGAGAACGGACACGATGACATGTCCCGTCTCTGGGAAAGCACAGGTCCCAAGCGCTGCTGTGCCTATGAATAGAGTGCATGGGGAAGGTGAAGACCAGCAACAGCTTTCAGGGCTGGCCCCTTCCTTGTGGCAGAAGGAGCCGGACGTTTCCCATTTGGGAAAAAGTCTCTGCCGAGAAAGGACACGATGACATGTCCCGTCTCTGGGAAAGCACAGGTCCCAAGCGTTGCTGTGCTTATTAATAGGCTGCCCAGGGAAGGTGAAGACCAGCAACAACTTTTAGTGCTGGCCCCTTCCTTGTGGGAGAAGGAGCTGGACGTTTCCCGTTTGGGAAAAAAGCTCTGCCGAGAAAGGACACGATGACATCTCCCATCCCTGAGAAAGCACATATCCGAAGCGCTGCTGTGCCTGTGAATAGGGTGCACGGGAAGGTGAAGACCAGCAACAGCTTTCAGGGCTAGCACCTTCAGTGTGGGAGAAGGAGCCGGACGTTTCCCGTTTGGGAAAAAGGCTCTGCCGAGAAAGGACACGATGACATGTCCCGTCTCTGGGAAAGCACAGATCCCAAGCGTTGCTGTTCTTATTAATAGGCTGCCCAGGGAAGGTGAAGACCAGCAACAGCTTTCAGGGCTAGCACCTTCATTGTGGGAGAATGAGCCGGACGTTTCCCGTTTGGGAAAAAGGCTCTGCCGAGAAAGGACATGATGACATGTCCCGTCTCTGGGAAAGCACAGATCCCTAGTGATGTTCTCCCTCTGAATATGCTGCCAAGGGAAGGTGAAGACCAGCAACAGCTTTCACGGCTGGCCCCTTCCTTGTGGCAGAAGGTGCCGGACGTTTCCCGTTTGGGAAAAAGGGTCTGCCGAGAACGGACACGATGACATGTCCCGTCTCTGGGAAAGCACAGATCCCAAGCGCTGCTGTGCCTATGAATAGAGTGCATGGGGAAGGTGAAGACCAGCAACAGCTTTCAGGGCTGGCCCCTTCCTTGTGGGAGAAGGAGCCGGACGTTTCCCGTTTGGGAAAAAGTCTCTGCCGAGAACGGACACGATCACATGTCCCGTCTCTGGGAAAGCACAGGTCCCAAGCGCTGCTGTGCCTATGAATAGGCTGCCCAGGGAAGGAGAAGACCAGCAGCAGCTTTCAGGGCTGGCCCCTTCCTTGTGGGAGAAGGAGCCGGACGTTTCCCGTTTGGGAAAATGTCTCTGCCGAGAAAGGACACGATCACATGTCCCGTCCCTGAGAAAGCACAGAATCCAAGCTCTGCGGTGCCTATGAATAGGGTGCCCAGGGAAGGTAAAGACCAGCAACAGCTTTCAGGGCTGGCCCCTTCCTTGTGGGAGAAGGAGCCGGACGTTTCCCGTTTGGGAAAAAAGCTCTGCCGAGAAAGGACACGACGACATCTCCCGTCCCTGAGAAAGCACAGATCCCAAGCGCTGCTGTGCCTGTGAATAGGGTGCCCAGGGAAGGTGAAGTCCAGCATCAGCTTTCAGGGCTAGCACCTTCATTGTGGGAGAAGGAGCCAGACATTTCCCGTTTGGGAAAAAGGCTCTGCCGAGAAAGGACATGATGACATGTCCCGTCTCTGGGAAAGCACAGATCCGAAGCGCTGCTGTGCCTGTGAATAGGGTGCACGGGGAAGGTGAAGACCAGCAACAGCTTTCAGGGCTGGCCCCTTCCTTGTGGCAGAAGGAGCCGGACGTTTCCCATTTGGGAAAATGGCTCTGCCGAGGAAGGACACAATGACATGTCCCGTCTCTGGGAAAGCACAGATCCCTAGTGATGTTCTGCCTCTGAATATGCTGCCCAGGGAAGGTGAAGGCCAGCAACAGCTTTCAGGGCTAGCACCTTCCTTGTGGGAGAAGGAGCCAGACGTTTCCCGTTTGGGAAAAATACTCTGCCGAGAATGGACACGATGACATCTCCTGTCCCTGAGAAAGCAGAGATCCGAAGCGGTGCTGTGCCTGTGAATACGGTGCACGGGGAAGGTGAAGACCAGCAACAGCTTTCAGGGCTAGCACCTTCATTGTGGGAGAAGGAGCCGGACGTTTCCCGTTTGGGAAAAAGGTTCTGCCGAGAAAGGACACGATGACATGTCCCGTCTCTGGGAAAGCACAGATCCCTAGTGATGTTCTTCCTCTTAATATGCTGCCAAGGGAAGGTGAAGAGCAGCAACAGCTTTCAGGGCTGGCCCCTTCCTTCTGGCAGAAGGAGCCGGACGTTTCCCGTTTGGGAAAAATACTCTGCCGAGAACGGACACGATGACATGTCCCGTCTCTGGGAAAGCACAGATCGCAAGCGCCGCTGCGCCTGTGAATAGGGTGCACGGGGAAGGTGAAGAGCAGCAACAGCTTTCAGGGCTGGCCCCTTCCTTGTGGGAGAAGGAGCCGGACGTTTCCCTTTTTGGAAAAAGGCTCTGCCGAGAACGGACACGATGACATGTCCCGTCTCTGGGAAAGCACAGGTCCCAAGCGCTGCTGTGCCTATGAATAGGGTGCATGGGGAAGGTGAAGACCAGCAACAGCTTTCAGGGCTGGCCCCTTCCTTGTGGCAGAAGGAGCCGGACGTTTCCCTTTTGGGAAAATGTCTCTGCCGAGAAAGGACACGATCACATGTCCCGTCCTTGAGAAAGCACAGAATCCAAGCTCTGCGGTGCCTATGAATAGGGTGCCCAGGGAAGGTAAAGACCAGCAAGAGCTTTCAGGGCTGGCCCCTTCCTTGTGGGAGAAGGAGCCGGACGTTTCCCGTTTGGGAAAAAGGTTCTGCCGAGAATGGACACGATGACATGTCCCGTCTCTGGGAAAGCACAGATCCCAAGCGCTGCTGTGCCTGTGAATAGGGTGCCAAGGGAAGGTAAAGACCAGCAAGAGCTTTTAGGGCTGGCCCCTTCCTTGTGGGAGAAGGAGCCGGACGTTTCCCGTTTGGGAAAAAGGCTCTGCCGAGAAAGGACATGATGACATGTCCCGTCTCTGGGAAAGCACAGGTCCCAAGCGCTGCTGTGCCTGTGAATAGGGTGCACGGGGAAGGTGAAGACCAGCAACAGCTTTCAGGGCTGGCCCCTTCCTTGTGGCAGAAGGAGCCGGACGTTTCCCATTTGGGAAAAAGGCTCTGCCGAGAACGGACACGATCACATGTCCCGTCTCTGGGAAAGCACAGAATCCAAGGTCTGCGGTGCCTATGAATAGGGTGCCCAGGGAAGGTAAAGACCAGCAAGAGCTTTCAGGGCTGGCCCCTTCCTTGTGGGAGAAGGAGCCGGACGTTTCCCGTTTGGGAAAAAGGTTCTGCCGAGAAAGGACACGATGACATGTCCCGTCTCTGGGAAAGCACAGATCCCAAGCGCTGCTGTGGTTATTAATAGGCTGCCCAGGGAAGGTGAAGAGCAGCAACAGCTTTCAGGGCTGGCCCCTTCCTTGTGGCAGAAGGAGCCGGACGTTTCCCGTTTGTGAAAAATACTCTGCCGAAAACGGACACGATGACATGTCCTGTCTCTGGGAAAGCACAGATCCCTAGTTATGTTCTGCTGTGAATAGGGTGCACGGGGAAGGTAAAGACCAGCAAGAGCTTTTAGGGCTGGCCCCTTCCTTGTGGCAGAAGGAGCCGGACGTTTCCTGTTTTGGAAAAATACTCTGCCGAGAAAGGACACGATGACATGTCCCGTCTCTGGGAAAGCACAGGTCCCAAGCGTTGCTGTACTTATTAATAGGCTGCCCAGGGAAGGTGAAGACCAGCAACAACTTTTAGGGCTGGCCCCTTCCTTGTGGGAGAAGGAGCCGGACGTTTCCCATTTGGGAAAAAGGCTCTGCCGAGAAAGGACACGATGACATCTCCTGTCCCTGAGAAAGCACAGATCCAAAGCGCTGCTGTGCCTGTGAATAGGGTGCACGGGGAAGGTGAAGACCAGCAACAGCTTTCAGCGCTGGCCCCTTCCTTGTGGGAGAAGGAGCCGGACGTTTCCAGTTTGGGAAAAATACCCTGCCGAGAAAGGACACGATGACATGTCCCGCCTCTGGGAAAGCACAGATCCCAAGCGCTGCTGTGCCTGTGAATAGGGTGCCCAGGGAAGGTGAAGTCCAGCATCAGCTTTCAGGGCTAGCACCTTCATTGTGGGAGAAGGAGCCGGACGTTTCCCGTTTGGGAAAAAGGCTCTGCCGAGAAAGGACATGATGACATGTCCCGTCTCTGGGAAAGCACAGATCCGAAGCGCTGCTGTGCCTGTGAATAGGGTGCACGGGGAAGGTGAAGACCAGCAAGAGCTTTCAGGGCTGGCTTCTTCCTTGTGGCAGAAGGAGCCGGACGTTTCCCATTTCGGAAAAAGCTCTGCCGAGAATGGACACGATGACACGTCCCGTCTCTGGGAAAGCACAGATCCCAAGCTTTGTTGTGCTTATTAATAGGCTGCCCAGGGAAGGTGAAGGCCAGCAACAGCTTTCAGGGCTAGCACCTTCCTTGTGGGAGAAGGAGCCAGACGTTTCCCGTTTGGGAAAAATACTCTGCCGAGAACGGACACGATGACATCTCCCGTCCCTGAGAAAGCAGAGATCCGAAGCGGTGCTGTGCCTGTGAATACGGTGCACGGGGAAGGTGAAGACCAGCAACAGCTTTCAGGGCTAGCACCTTCATTGTGGGAGAAGGAGCCGGACGTTTCCCGTTTGGGAAAAAGGTTCTGCCGAGAAAGAACACGATGACATGTCCCGTCTCTGGGAAAGCACAGATCCCTAGTGATGTTCTTCCTCTTAATATGCTGCCAAGGGAAGGTGAAGAGCAGCAACAGCTTTCAGGGCTGGCCCCTTCCTTCTGGCAGAAGGAGCCGGACGTTTCCCGTTTGGGAAAAATACTCTGCCGAGAACGGACACGATGACATGTCCCGTCTCTGGGAAAGCACAGATCGCAAGCGCCGCTGCGCCTGTGAATAGGGTGCACGGGGAAGGTGAAGAGCAGCAACAGCTTTCAGGGCTGGCCCCTTCCTTGTGGGAGAAGGAGCCGGACGTTTCCCGTTTGGGAAAAAGGCTCTGCCGAGAAAGGACATGATCACATGTCCCGTCTCTGGGAAAGCACAGGTCCTAAGCGCTGCTGTGCCTGTGAATAGGGTGCACAGGGATGGTGAAGACCAGCAACAGCTTTCAGGGCTGGCCCCTTCCTTGTGGCAGAAGGAGCCGGATGTTTCACGTTTGGGAAAATGGCTCTGCCGAGGAAGGACACGATGACATGTCCCGTCTCTGGGAAACCACAGATCCCTAGTGATGTTCTGCCTCTGAATATGCTGCCAAGGGAAGGTGAAGACCAGCAACAGCTTTCAGGGCTGGCCCCTTCCTTGTGGCAGAAGGAGCCGGACATTTCCCTTTTTGGAAAAAGGCTCTGCCGAGAACGGACACGATGACATGTCCTGTCTCTGGGAAAGCACAGGTCCCAAGCGCTGCTGTGCCTGTGAATAGGGTGCACGGGGAAGGTGAAGACCAGCAAGAGCTTTCAGGGCTGGCTTCTTCCTTGTGGCAGAAGGAGCCGGACGTTTCCCATTTCGGAAAAAGCTCTGCCGAGAATGGACACGATGACACGTCCCGTCTCTGGGAAAGCACAGATCCCAAGCTTTGTTGTGCTTATTAATAGGCTGCCCAGGGAAGGTGAAGGCCAGCAACAGCTTTCAGGGCTAGCACCTTCCTTGTGGGAGAAGGAGCCAGACGTTTCCCGTTTGGGAAAAATACTCTGCCGAGAACGGACACGATGACATCTCCCGTCCCTGAGAAAGCAGAGATCCGAAGCGGTGCTGTGCCTGTGAATACGGTGCACGGGGAAGGTGAAGACCAGCAACAGCTTTCAGGGCTAGCACCTTAATTGTGGGAGAAGGAGCCGGACGTTTCCCGTTTGGGAAAAAGGTTCTGCCGAGAAAGGACACGATGACATGTCCCGTCTCTGGGAAAGCACAGATCCCTAGTGATGTTCTTCCTCTTAATATGCTGCCAAGGGAAGGTGAAGAGCAGCAACAGCTTTCAGGGCTGGCCCCTTCCTTCTGGCAGAAGGAGCCGGACGTTTCCCGTTTGGGAAAAATACTCTGCCGAGAACGGACACGATGACATGTCCCGTCTCTGGGAAAGCACAGATCGCAAGCGCCGCTGCGCCTGTGAATAGGGTGCACGGGGAAGGTGAAGAGCAGCAACAGCTTTCAGGGCTGGCCCCTTCCTTGTGGGAGAAGGAGCCGGACGTTTCCCGTTTGGGAAAAAGGCTCTGCCGAGAAAGGACACGATCACATGTCCCGTCTCTGGGAAAGCACAGGTCCTAAGCGCTGCTGTGCCTGTGAATAGGGTGCACAGGGATGGTGAAGACCAGCAACAGCTTTCAGGGCTGGCCCCTTCCTTGTGGCAGAAGGAGCCGGACGTTTCACGTTTGGGAAAATGGCTCTGCCGAGGAAGGACACGATGACATGTCCCGTCTCTGGGAAACCACAGATCCCTAGTGATGTTCTGCCTCTGAATATGCTGCCAAGGGAAGGTGAAGACCAGCAACAGCTTTCAGGGCTGGCCCCTTCCTTGTGGCAGAAGGAGCCGGACATTTCCCTTTTTGGAAAAAGGCTCTGCCGAGAACGGACACGATGACATGTCCTGTCTCTGGGAAAGCACAGGTCCCAAGCGCTGCTGTGCCTATGAATAGGGTGCATGGGGAAGGTGAAGACCAGCAACAGCTTTCAGGGCTGGCCCCTTCGTTGTGGCAGAAGAAGCCGGACGTTTCCCATTTGGGAAAAAGGCTCTGCCGAGAACGGGCACGATGACATGTCCCGTCTCTGGGAAAGCACAGATCCCAAGCGCTGCTGTGCTTATTAATAGGCTGCCCAGGGAAGGAGAAGACCAGCAACAGCTTTCAGGGCTGGCCCCTTCCTTGTGGCAGAAGGAGCCGGACGTTTCCCTTTTGGGAAAATGTCTCTGCCGAGAAAGGACACGATAACATGTCCCGTCCCTGAGAAAGCACAGAATCCAAGCTCTGCGGTGCCTATGAATAGGGTGCCCAGGGAAGGTAAAGACCAGCAAGAGCTTTCAGGGCTGGCCCCTTCCTTGTGGGAGAAGGAGCCGGACGTTTCCCATTTGGGAAAAAGGTTCTGCCGAGAAAGGACACGATGACATGTCCCGTCTCTGGGAAAGCACAGATCCCAAGCGCTGCTGTGCCTGTGAATAGGGTGCACGGGGAAGGTGAAGACCAGCAACAGATTTCAGGGCTGGCCCCTTCCTTGTGGCAGAAGGAGCCGGACGTTTCCCTTTTTGGAAAATGGCTCTGCCGAGAACGGACACGATGACATGTCCCGTCTCTGGGAAAGCACAGGTCCCAAGCGCTGCTGTGCCTATGAATAGGGTGCATGGGGAAGGTGAAGACCAGCAAGAGCTTTCAGGGCTGGCCCCTTCCTTGTGGGAGAAGGAGCCGGACGTTTCCCATTTGGGAAAAAGGCTCTGCCGAGAACGGACACGATGACATGTCCCGTCTCTGGGAAAGCACAGATCCCAAGCGTTGCTGTGCTTATTAATAGGCTGCCCAGGGAAGGTGAAGACCAGCAACAGCTTTCTGGGCTAGCACCTTCCTTGTGGCAGAAGGAGCCGGACATTTCCCGTTTGGGAAAAAGGCTCTGCCGAGAACGGACACGATTACATGTCCCGTCTCTGGGAAAGCACAGATCCCTAGTGATGTTCTGCCTGTGAATAGTGTGTACGGGGAAGGTAAAGACCAGCAAGAGCTTTTAGGGCTGGCCCCTCCCTTGTGGGAGAAGGAGCCGGACGTTTCCCGTTTTGGAAAAATACTCTGCCGAGAATGGACACGATGACATGTCCCGTCTCTGGAAAGCACAGGTCCCAAGCGTTGCTGTGCTTATTAATAGGCTGCCCAGGGAAGGTGAAGACCAGCAACAACTTTTAGTGCTGGCCCCTTCCTTGTGGGAGAAGGAGCCGGACGTTTCCCGTTTGGGAAAAAAGCTCTGCCGAGAAAGGACACGATGACATCTCCCGTCCCTGAGAAAGCACATATCCGAAGCGCTGCTGTGCCTGTGAATAGGGTGCACGGGAAGGTGAAGACCAGCAACAGCTTTCAGGGCTAGCACCTTCATTGTGGGAGAAGGAGCCGGACGTTTCCCATTTGGGAAAATGGCTCTGCCGAGAACGGACACGATGACATGTCCCGTCTCTGGGAAAGCACAGATCCGAAGCGCTGCTGTGCCTGTGAATAGGGTGCACGGGGAAGGTGAAGACCAGCAACAGTTTTCAGGGCTGGCCCCTTCCTTGTGGGAGAAGGAGCCGGACGTTTCCCTTTTGGGAAAATGTCTCTGCCGAGAAAGGACACGATCACATGTCCCGTCCCTGAGAAAGCACAGAATCCAAGCTCTGCGGTGCCTATGAATAGGGTGCACGGGGAAGGTGAAGACCAGCAAGAGCTTTCAGGGCTGGCCCCTTCCTTGTGGGAGAAGGAGCCGGACGTTTCCCATTTCGGAAAAAGCTCTGCCGAGAATGGACACGATGACATGTCCCGTCTCTGGGAAAGCACAGATCCCAAGCTTTGTTGTGCTTATTAATAGGCTGCCCAGGGAAGGTGAAGGCCAGCAACAGCTTTCAGGGCTAGCACCTTCCTTGTGGGAGAAGGAGCCAGACGTTTCCCGTTTGGGAAAAAAGCTCTGCCGAGAAAGGACACGATGACATCTCCCGTCCCTGAGAAAGCACAGATCCGAAGCGCTGCTGTGGCTGTGAATAGGGTGCACGGGAAGGTGAAGACCAGCAACAGCTTTCAGGGCTAGCACCTTCAGTGTGGGAGAAAGATCCGGACGTTTCCCGTTTGGGAAAAAGGCTCTGCCGAGAAAGGACACGATGACGTCTCCCGTCCCTGAGAAAGCACAGATCCCAAGCTTTGTTGTGCTTATTAATAGGCTGCCCAGGGAAGGTGAAGACCAGCAACAGCTTTCTGGGCTAGCACCTTCATTGTGGGAGAAGGAGCCGGACGTTTCCCTTTTTGTAAAAAGGCTCTGCCGAGAACGGACACGATGACATGTCCCGTCTCTGGGAAAGCACAGGTCCCAAGCGCTGCTGTGCCTATGAATAGAGTGCATGGGGAAGGTGAAGACCAGCAACAGCTTTCAGGGCTGGCCCCTTCCTTGTGGCAGAAGGAGCCGGACGTTTCGCATTTGGGAAAAAGTCTCTGCCGAGAAAGGACACGATGACATGTCCCGTCTCTGGGAAAGCACAGGTCCCAAGCGTTGCTGTGCTTATTAATAGGCTGCCCAGGGAAGGTGAAGACCAGCAACAACTTTTAGTGCTGGCCCCTTCCTTGTGGGAGAAGGAGCTGGACGTTTCCCGTTTGGGAAAAAAGCTCTGCCGAGAAAGGACACGATGACATCTCCCGTCCCTGAGAAAGCACATATCCGAAGCGCTGCTGTGCCTGTGAATAGGGTGCACGGGAAGGTGAAGACCAGCAACAGCTTTCAGGGCTAGCACCTTCAGTGTGGGAGAATGAGCCGGACGTTTCCCGTTTGGGAAAAAGGCTCTGCCGAGAAAGGACATGATGACATGTCCCGTCTCTGGGAAAGCACAGATCCCTCGTGATGTTCTCCCTCTGAATATGCTGCCAAGGGAAGGTGAAGACCAGCAACAGCTTTCACGGCTGGCCCCTTCCTTGTGGCAGAAGGTGCCGGAAGTATCCCTTTTGGGAAAAAGGGTCTGCCGAGAACGGACACGATGACATGTCCCGTCTCTGGGAAAGCACAGATCCCAAGCGCTGCTGTGCCTATGAATAGAGTGCATGGGGAAGGTGAAGACCAGCAACAGCTTTCAGGGCTGGCCCCTTCCTTGTGGCAGAAGGAGCCGGACGTTTCCCATTTGGGAAAAAGTCTCTGCCGAGAAAGGACACGATGACATGTCCCGTCTCTGGGAAAGCACAGGTCCCAAGCGTTGCTGTGCTTATTAATAGGCTGCCCAGGGAAGGTGAAGACCAGCAACAACTTTTAGTGCTGGCCCCTTCCTTGTGGGAGAAGGAGCTGGACGTTTCCCGTTTGGGAAAAAAGCTCTGCCGAGAAAGGACACGATGACATCTCCCGTCCCTGAGAAAGCACATATCCGAAGCGCTGCTGTGCCTGTGAATAGGGTGCACGGGAAGGTGAAGACCAGCAACAGCTTTCAGGGCTAGCACCTTCAGTGTGGGAGAAGGAGCCGGACGTTTCCCGTTTGGGAAAAAGGCTCTGCCGAGAAAGGACATGATGACATGTCCCGTCTCTGGGAAAGCACAGATCCCTCGTGATGTTCTCCCTCTGAATATGCTGCCAAGGGAAGGTGAAGACCAGCAACAGCTTTCACGGCTGGCCCCTTCCTTGTGGGAGAAGGAGCCGGACGTTTCCCGTTTGGGAAAAAGGGTCTGCCGAGAAAGGACACGATGACATGTCCCGTCTCTGGGAAAGCACAGATCCCAAGCGTTGCTGTGCTTATTAATAGGATGCCAAGGGAAGGTGAAGACCAGCAACAGCTTTCAGGGCTAGCACCTTCATTGTGGGAGAATGAGCCGGACGTTTCCCGTTTGGGAAAAAGGCTCTGCCGAGAAAGGACATGATGACATGTCCCGTCTCTGGGAAAGCAGAGATCCCTCGTGATGTTCTCCCTCTGAATATGCTGCCAAGGGAAGGTGAAGACCAGCAACAGCTTTCACGGCTGGCCCCTTCCTTGTGGGAGAAGGAGCCGGACGTTTCCCGTTTGGGAAAAAGGGTCTGCCGAGAAAGGACACGATGACATGTCCCGCCTCTGGGAAACACAGATCCCAAGCGCTGCTGTGCCTGTGAATAGGCTGCCCAGGGAAGGTGAAGACCAGCAACAGCTTTCAGGGCTAGCACCTTCATTGTGGGAGAAGGAGCCGGACGTTTCCCATTTGGGAAAATGGCTCTGCCGAGAACGGACACGATGACATGTCCCGCCTCTGGGAAAGCACAGATCCGAAGCGCTGCTGTGCCTGTGAATAGGGTGCACGGGGAAGGTGAAGACCAGCAAGAGCTTTCAGGGCTGGCCCCTTCCTTGTGGCAGAAGGAGCCGGACGTTTCCCGTTTGGGAAAAAGTCTCTGCCGAGAAAGGACACGATCACATGTCCCGTCCCTGAGAAAGCACAGAATCCAAGCTCTGCGGTGCCTATGAATAGGGTGCACGGGGAAGGTGAAGACCAGCAAGAGCTTTCAGGGCTGGCCCCTTCCTTGTGGGAGAAGGAGCCGGACGTTTCCCATTTCGGAAAAAGCTCTGCCGAGAATGGACACGATGACATGTCCCGTCTCTGGGAAAGCACAGATCCCAAGCTTTGTTGTGCTTATTAATAGGCTGCCCAGGGAAGGTGAAGGCCAGCAACAGCTTTCAGGGCTAGCACCTTCCTTGTGGGAGAAGGAGCCAGACGTTTCCCGTTTGGGAAAAAAGCTCTGCCGAGAAAGGACACGATGACATCTCCCGTCCCTGAGAAAGCACAGATCCGAAGCGCTGCTGTGGCTGTGAATAGGGTGCACGGGAAGGTGAAGACCAGCAACAGCTTTCAGGGCTAGCACCTTCAGTGTGGGAGAAAGATCCGGACGTTTCCCGTTTGGGAAAAAGGCTCTGCCGAGAAAGGACACGATGACGTCTCCCGTCCCTGAGAAAGCACAGATCCCAAGCTTTGTTGTGCTTATTAATAGGCTGCCCAGGGAAGGTGAAGACCAGCAACAGCTTTCTGGGCTAGCACCTTCCCTGTGGGAGAAGGAGCCGGACGTTTCCCTTTTTGTAAAAAGGCTCTGCCGAGAACGGACACGATGACATGTCCCGTCTCTGGGAAAGCACAGGTCCCAAGCGCTGCTGTGCCTATGAATAGAGTGCATGGGGAAGGTGAAGACCAGCAACAGCTTTCAGGGCTGGCCCCTTCCTTGTGGCAGAAGGAGCCGGACGTTTCCCATTTGGGAAAAAGTCTCTGCCGAGAAAGGACACGATGACATGTCCCGTCTCTGGGAAAGCACAGGTCCCAAGCGTTGCTGTGCTTATTAATAGGCTGCCCAGGGAAGGTGAATACCAGCAACAACTTTTAGTGCTGGCCCCTTCCTTGTGGGAGAAGGAGCTGGACGTTTCCCGTTTGGGAAAAAAGCTCTGCCGAGAAAGGACACGATGACATCTCCCGTCCCTGAGAAAGCACATATCCGAAGCGCTGCTGTGCCTGTGAATAGGGTGCACGGGAAGGTGAAGACCAGCAACAGCTTTCAGGGCTAGCACCTTCAGTGTGGGAGAAGGAGCCGGACGTTTCCCGTTTGGGAAAAAGGCTCTGCCGAGAAAGGACATGATGACATGTCCCGTCTCTGGGAAAGCACAGATCCCTAGTGATGTTCTCCCTCTGAATATGCTGCCAAGGGAAGGTGAAGACCAGCAACAGCTTTCAGGGCTGGCCCCTTCCTTGTGGCAGAAGGTGCCGGAAGTTTCCCGTTTGGGAAAAAGGGTCTGCCGAGAACGGACACGATGACATGTCCCGTCTCTGGGAAAGCACAGATCCCAAGCGCTGCTGTGCTTATTAATAGGCTGCCCAGGGAAGGAGAAGACCAGCAGCAGCTTTCAGGGCTGGCCCCTTCCTTGTGGGAGAAGGAGCCGGACGTTTCCCGTTTGGGAAAATGTCTCTGCCGAGAAAGGACACGATCACATGTCCCGTCCCTGAGAAAGCACAGAATCCAAGCTCTGCAGTGCCTATGAATAGGGTGCCCAGGGAAGGTAAAGACGAGCAACAGCTTTCAGGGCTGGCCCCTTCCTTGTGGGAGAAGGAGCCGGACGTTTCCCGTTTGGGAAAAAAGCTCTGCCGAGAAAGGACACGACGACATCTCCCGTCCCTGAGAAAGCACAGATCCCAAGCGCTGCTGTGCCTGTGAATAGGCTGCCCAGGGAAGGTGAAGTCCAGCATCAGCTTTCAGGGCTAGCACCTTCCTTGTGGGAGAAGGAGCCGGACATTTCCCGTTTGGGAAAAAGGCTCTGCCGAGAAAGGACATGATGACATGTCCCGTCTCTGGGAAAGCACAGATCCGAAGCGCTGCTGTGCCTGTGAATAGGGTGCACGGGGAAGGTGAAGACCAGCAACAGCTTTCAGGGCTGGCCCCTTCCTTGTGGCAGAAGGAGCCGGACGTTTCCCGTTTGGGAAAATGGCTCTGCCGAGAAAGGACACGATGACATGTCCCGTCTCTGGGAAAGCACAGATCCCTAGTGATGTTCTGCCTGTGAATAGTGTGCACGGGGAAGGTAAAGACCAGCAAGAGCTTTTAGGGCTGTCCCCTTCCTTGTGGGAGAAGGAGCCGGACGTTTCCCGTTTTGGAAAAATACTCTGCCGAGAATGGACACGATGACATGTCCCGTCTCTGGGAAAGCACAGGTCCCAAGCGTTGCTGTGCTTATTAATAGGCTGCCCAGGGAAGGTGAAGACCAGCAACAACTTTTAGTGCTGGCCCCTTCCTTGTGGGAGAAGGAGCCGGACGTTTCCCGTTTGGGAAAAAAGCTCTGCCGAGAAAGGACACGATGACATCTCCCGTCCCTGAGAAAGCACATATCCGAAGCGCTGCTGTGCCTGTGAATAGGGTGCACGGGAAGGTGAAGACCAGCAACAGCTTTCAGGGCTAGCACCTTCATTGTGGGAGAATGAGCCGGACATTTCCCGTTTGGGAAAAAGGGTCTGCCGAGAAAGGACATGATGACATGTCCCGTCTCTGGGAAAGCACAGATCCCTCGTGATGTTCTCCCTCTGAATATGCTGCCAAGGGAAGGTGAAGACCAGCAACAGCTTTCACGGCTGGCCCCTTCCTTGTGGCAGAAGGTGCCGGAAGTTTCCCGTTTGGGAAAAAGGGTCTGCCGAGAACGGACACGATGACATGTCCCGTCTCTGGGAAAGCACAGATCCCAAGCGCTGCTGTGCCTATGAATAGAGTGCATGGGGAAGGTGAAGACCAGCAACAGCTTTCAGGGCTGGCCCCTTCCTTGTGGGAGAAGGAGCCGGACGTTTCCCGTTTGGGAAAAAGGGTCTGCCGAGAAAGGACACGATGACATGTCCCGCCTCTGGGAAAGCACAGATCCCAAGCGCTGCTGTGCCTGTGAATAGGCTGCCCAGGGAAGGTGAAGACCAGCAACAGCTTTCTGGGCTAGCACCTTCATTGTGGGAGAAGGAGCCGGACGTTTCCCGTTTGGGAAAATGGCTCTGCCGAGAACGGACACGATGACATGTCCCGTCTCTGGGAAAGCACAGGTCCCAAGCGCTGCTGTGCCTATGAATAGGGTGCATGGGGAAGGTGAAGACCAGCAACAGCTTTCAGGGCTGACCCCTTCCTTGTGGGAGAAGGAGCCGGACGTTTCCCGTTTGGGAAAAAAGCTCTGCCGAGAAAGGACACGACGACATCTCCCGTCCCTGAGAAAGCACAGATCCCAAGCTTTGTTGTGCTTATTAATAGGCTGCCCAGGGAAGGTGAAGACCAGCAACAGCTTTCTGGGCTAGCACCTTCCTTGTGGGAGAAGGAGCCGGACGTTTCCCGTTTGGGAAAAAGGTTCTGCCGAGAAAGGACACGATGACATGTCACGTCTCTGGGAAAGCATAGATCCCAAGCGCTGCTGTGCCTGTGAATAGGCTGCCCAGGGAAGGTGAAGTCCAGCATCAGCTTTCAGGGCTAGCACCTTCATTGTGGGAGAAGGAGCCGGACATTTCCTGTTTGGGAAAAAGGCTCTGCCGAGAAAGGACATGATGACATGTCCCGTCTCTGGGAAAGCACAGATCCGAAGCGCTGCTGTGCCTGTGAATAGGGTGCACGGGGAAGGTGAAGACCAGCAACAGCTTTCAGGGCTGGCCCCTTCCTTGTGGCAGAAGGAGCCGGACGTTTCCCGTTTGGGAAAATGGCTCTGCCGAGGAAGGACACAATGACATGTCCCGTCTCTGGGAAAGCACAGATCCCAAGCGCTGCTGTGCTTATTAATAGGCTGCCCAGGAAAGGAGAAGACCAGCAGCAGCTTTCAGGGCTGGCCCCTTCCTTGTGGGAGAAGGAGCCGGACGTTTCCCTTTTGGGAAAATGTCTCTGCCGAGAAAGGACACGATAACATGTCCCGTCCCTGAGAAAGCACAGAATCCAAGCTCTGCGGTGCCTATGAATAGGGTGCCCAGGGAAGGTAAAGACCAGCAAGAGCTTTCAGGGCTGGCCCCTTCCTTGTGGGAGAAGGAGCCGGACGTTTCCCATTTGGGAAAAAGGTTCTGCCGAGAAAGGACACGATGACATGTCCCGTCTCTGGGAAAGCACAGATCCCAAGCGCTGCTGTGCCTGTGAATAGGGTGCACGGGGAAGGTGAAGACCAGCAAGAGCTTTCAGGGCTGGTCCCTTCCTTGTGGCAGAAGGAGCCGGACGTTTCCCTTTTTGCAAAATGGCTCTGCCGAGAACGGACACGATGACATGTCCCGTCTCTGGGAAAGCACAGGTCCCAAGCGCTGCTGTGCCTATGAATAGGGTGCATGGGGAAGGTGAAGACCAGCAAGAGCTTTCAGGGCTGGCCCCTTCCTTATGGGAGAAGGAGCCGGACGTTTCCCATTTGGGAAAAAGGCTCTGCCGAGAACGGACACGATGACATATTCCGTCTCTGGGAAAGCACAGATCCCAAGCGTTGCTGTGCTTATTAATAGGCTGCCCAGGGAAGGTGAAGACCAGCAACAGCTTTCAGGGCTAGCACCTTCCTTGTGGCAGAAGGAGCCGGACGTTTCCCGTTTGGGAAAAAGGCTCTGCCGAGAAAGGACACGATCACATGTCCCGTCTCTGGGAAAGCACAGATCCGAAGCGCTGCTGTGCCTATGAATAGGGTGCATGGGGAAGGTGAAGACCAGCAACAGCTTTCAGGGCTGGCCCCTTCCTTGTGGGAGAAGGAGCCGGACGTTTCCCATTTCGGAAAAAGCTCTGCCGAGAATGGACACGATGACATGTACCGTCTCTGGGAAAGCACAGATCCCAAGCTTTGTTGTGCTTATTAATAGGCTGCCCAGGGAAGGTGAAGGCCAGCAACAGCTTTCAGGGCTAGCACCTTCCTTGTGGGAGAAGGAGCCAGACGTTTCCCGTTTGGGAAAAATACTCTGCCGAGAACGGACACGATGACATCTCCCGTCCCTGAGAAAGCAGAAATCCCAAGCGGTGCTGTGCCTGTGAATAGGGTGCACGGGAAGGTGAAGACCAGCAACAGCTTTCAGGGCTAGCACCTTCATTGTGGGAGAAGGAGCCAGACGTTTCCCGTTTGGGAAAAAGGTTCTGCCGAGAAAGGACACGATCACATGTCCCGTCTCTGGGAAAGCACAGGTCCCAAGCGCTGCTGTGCCTGTGAATAGGGTGCACGGGGAAGGTGAAGACCAGCAACAGCATTCTGGGCTAGCACCTTCCTTGTGGGAGAAGGATCCGGACGTTTCCCGTTTGGGAAAAATACTCTGCCGAGAACGGACACGATGACATGTCCCGTCTCTGGGAAAGCACAGATCCCTAGTGATGTTCTGCCTGTGAATAGTGTGCACGGGGAAGGTAAAGACCAGCAAGAGCTTTTAGGGCTGGCCCCTTCCTTGTGGGAGAAGGAGCCGGACGTTTCCCGTTTTGGAAAAATACTCTGCCGAGAATGGACACGATGACATGTCCCGTCTCTGGGAAAGCACAGGTCCCAAGCGTTGCTGTGCTTATTAATAGGCTGCCCAGGGAAGGTGAAGACCAGCAACAGCTTTCTGGGCTAGCACCTTCCTTGTGGGAGAAGGAGCCGGACGTTTCCCGTTTGGGAAAAAAGCTCTGCCGAGAAAGGACACGATGACATCTCCCGTCCCTGAGAAAGCACATATCCGAAGCGCTGCTGTGCCTGTGAATAGGGTGCACGGGAAGGTGAAGACCAGCAACAGCTTTCAGGGCTAGCACCTTCATTGTGGGAGAATGAGCCGGACATTTCCCGTTTGGGAAAAAGGCTCTGCCGAGAAAGGACATGATGACATGTCCCGTCTCTGGGAAAGCACAGATCCCTCATGATGTTCTCCCTCTGAATATGCTGCCAAGGGAAGGTGAAGACCAGCAACAGCTTTCACGGCTGGCCCCTTCCTTGTGGCAGAAGGTGCCGGAAGTTTCCCGTTTGGGAAAAAGGGTCTGCCGAGAACGGACACGATGACATGTCCCGTATCTGGGAAAGCACAGATCCCAAGCGCTGCTGTGCCTATGAATAGAGTGCATGGGGAAGGTGAAGACCAGCAACAGCTTTCAGGGCTGGCCCCTTCCTTGTGGGAGAAGGAGCCGGACGTTTCCCGTTTGGGAAAAAGGTTCTGCCGAGAAAGGACACGATGACATGTCCCGCCTCTGGGAAAGCACAGATCCCAAGCGCTGCTGTGCCTGTGAATAGGGTGCACGGGAAGGTGAAGACCAGCAACAGCTTTCTGGGCTAGCACCTTCATTGTGGGAGAAGGAGCCGGACGTTTCCCGTTTGGGAAAATGGCTCTGCCGAGAACGGACACGATGACATGTCCCGTCTCTGGGAAAGCACAGGTCCCAAGCGCTGCTGTGCCTATGAATAGGGTGCATGGGGAAGGTGAAGACCAGCAACAGCTTTCAGGGCTGACCCCTTCCTTGTGGGAGAAGGAGCCGGACGTTTCCCGTTTGGGAAAATGTCTCTGCCGAGAAAGGACACGATCACATGTCCCGTCCCTGAGAAAGCACAGATCCCAAGCTTTGTTGTGCTTATTAATAGGCTGCCCAGGGAAGGTGAAGACCAGCAACAGCTTTCTGGGCTAGCACCTTCCTTGTGGGAGAAGGAGCCGGACGTTTCCCGTTTGGGAAAAAGGTTCTGCCGAGAAAGGACACGATGACATGTCACGTCTCTGGGAAAGCATAGATCCCAAGCGCTGCTGTGCCTGTGAATAGGCTGCCCAGGGAAGGTGAAGTCCAGCATCAGCTTTCAGGGCTAGCACCTTCATTGTGGGAGAAGGAGCCGGACATTTCCTGTTTGGGAAAAAGGCTCTGCCGAGAAAGGACATGATGACATGTCCCGTCTCTGGGAAAGCACAGATCCGAAGCGCTGCTGTGCCTGTGAATAGGGTGCACGGGGAAGGTGAAGACCAGCAACAGCTTTCAGGGCTGGCCCCTTCCTTATGGGAGAAGGAGCCGGACGTTTCCCTTTTTGGAAAATGGCTCTGCCGAGAACGGACACGATGACATGTCCCGTCTCTGGGAAAGCACAGGTCCCAAGCGCTGCTGTGCCTATGAATAGGGTGCATGGGGAAGGTGAAGACCAGCAAGAGCTTTCAGGGCTGGCCCCTTCCTTATGGGAGAAGGAGCCGGACGTTTCCCATTTGGGAAAAAGGCTCTGCCGAGAACGGACACGATGACATATTCCGTCTCTGGGAAAGCACAGATCCCAAGCGTTGCTGTGCTTATTAATAGGCTGCCCAGGGAAGGTGAAGACCAGCAACAGCTTTCAGGGCTAGCACCTTCCTTGTGGCAGAAGGAGCCGGACGTTTCCCGTTTGGGAAAAAGGCTCTGCCGAGAAAGGACACGATCACATGTCCCGTCTCTGGGAAAGCACAGATCCGAAGCGCTGCTGTGCCTATGAATAGGGTGCATGGGGAAGGTGAAGACCAGCAACAGCTTTCAGGGCTGGCCCCTTCCTTGTGGGAGAAGGAGCCGGACGTTTCCCATTTCGGAAAAAGCTCTGCCGAGAATGGACACGATGACATGTACCGTCTCTGGGAAAGCACAGATCCCAAGCTTTGTTGTGCTTATTAATAGGCTGCCCAGGGAAGGTGAAGGCCAGCAACAGCTTTCAGGGCTAGCACCTTCCTTGTGGGAGAAGGAGCCAGACGTTTCCCGTTTGGGAAAAATACTCTGCCGAGAACGGACACGATGACATCTCCCGTCCCTGAGAAAGCAGAAATCCCAAGCGGTGCTGTGCCTGTGAATACGGTGCACGGGGAAGGTGAAGACCAGCAACAGCTTTCAGGGCTAGCACCTTCATTGTGGGAGAAGGAGCCAGACGTTTCCCGTTTGGGAAAAAGGTTCTGCCGAGAAAGGACACGATCACATGTCCCGTCTCTGGGAAAGCACAGGTCCCAAGCGCTGCTGTGCCTGTGAATAGGGTGCACGGGGAAGGTGAAGACCAGCAACAGCATTCTGGGCTAGCACCTTCCTTGTGGGAGAAGGATCCGGACGTTTCCCGTTTGGGAAAAATACTCTGCCGAGAACGGACACGATGACATGTCCCGTCTCTGGGAAAGCACAGATCCCTAGTGATGTTCTGCCTGTGAATAGTGTGCACGGGGAAGGTAAAGACCAGCAAGAGCTTTTAGGGCTGGCCCCTTCCTTGTGGGAGAAGGAGCCGGACGTTTCCCGTTTTGGAAAAATACTCTGCCGAGAATGGACACGATGACATGTCCCGTCTCTGGGAAAGCACAGGTCCCAAGCGTTGCTGTGCTTATTAATAGGCTGCCCAGGGAAGGTGAAGACCAGCAACAGCTTTCTGGGCTAGCACCTTCCTTGTGGGAGAAGGAGCCGGACGTTTCCCGTTTGGGAAAAAAGCTCTGCCGAGAAAGGACACGATGACATCTCCCGTCCCTGAGAAAGCACATATCCGAAGCGCTGCTGTGCCTGTGAATAGGGTGCACGGGAAGGTGAAGACCAGCAACAGCTTTCAGGGCTAGCACCTTCATTGTGGGAGAATGAGCCGGACATTTCCCGTTTGGGAAAAAGGCTCTGCCGAGAAAGGACATGATGACATGTCCCGTCTCTGGGAAAGCACAGATCCCTCATGATGTTCTCCCTCTGAATATGCTGCCAAGGGAAGGTGAAGACCAGCAACAGCTTTCACGGCTGGCCCCTTCCTTGTGGCAGAAGGTGCCGGAAGTTTCCCGTTTGGGAAAAAGGGTCTGCCGAGAACGGACACGATGACATGTCCCGTATCTGGGAAAGCACAGATCCCAAGCGCTGCTGTGCCTATGAATAGAGTGCATGGGGAAGGTGAAGACCAGCAACAGCTTTCAGGGCTGGCCCCTTCCTTGTGGGAGAAGGAGCCGGACGTTTCCCGTTTGGGAAAAAGGTTCTGCCGAGAAAGGACACGATGACATGTCCCGCCTCTGGGAAAGCACAGATCCCAAGCGCTGCTGTGCCTGTGAATAGGGTGCACGGGAAGGTGAAGACCAGCAACAGCTTTCTGGGCTAGCACCTTCATTGTGGGAGAAGGAGACGGACGTTTCCCGTTTGGGAAAATGGCTCTGCCGAGAACGGACACGATGACATGTCCCGTCTCTGGGAAAGCACAGGTCCCAAGCGCTGCTGTGCCTATGAATAGGGTGCATGGGGAAGGTGAAGACCAGCAACAGCTTTCAGGGCTGACCCCTTCCTTGTGGGAGAAGGAGCCGGACGTTTCCCGTTTGGGAAAATGTCTCTGCCGAGAAAGGACACGATCACATGTCCCGTCCCTGAGAAAGCACAGATCCCAAGCTTTGTTGTGCTTATTAATAGGCTGCCCAGGGAAGGTGAAGACCAGCAACAGCTTTCTGGGCTAGCACCTTCCTTGTGGGAGAAGGAGCCGGACGTTTCCCGTTTGGGAAAAAGGTTCTGCCGAGAAAGGACACGATGACATGTCACGTCTCTGGGAAAGCATAGATCCCAAGCGCTGCTGTGCCTGTGAATAGGCTGCCCAGGGAAGGTGAAGTCCAGCATCAGCTTTCAGGGCTAGCACCTTCATTGTGGGAGAAGGAGCCGGACATTTCCTGTTTGGGAAAAAGGCTCTGCCGAGAAAGGACATGATGACATGTCCCGTCTCTGGGAAAGCACAGATCCGAAGCGCTGCTGTGCCTGTGAATAGGGTGCACGGGGAAGGTGAAGACCAGCAACAGCTTTCAGGGCTGGCCCCTTCCTTGTGGCAGAAGGAGCCGGACGTTTCCCGTTTGGGAAAATGGCTCTGCCGAGGAAGGACACAATGACATGTCCCGTCTCTGGGAAAGCATAGATCCCAAGCGCTGCTGTGCTTATTAATAGGCTGCCCAGGGAAGGAGAAGACCAGCAGCAGCTTTCAGGGCTGGCCCCTTCCTTGTGGGAGAAGGAGCCGGACGTTTCCCTTTTGGGAAAATGTCTCTGCCGAGAAAGGACACGATAACATGTCCCGTCCCTGAGAAAGCTCAGAATCCAAGCTCTGCGGTGCCTATGAATAGGGTGCCCAGGGAAGGTAAAGACCAGCAAGAGCTTTCAGGGCTGGCCCCTTCCTTGTGGGAGAAGGAGCCGGACGTTTCCCATTTGGGAAAAAGGTTCTGCCGAGAAAGGACACGATGACATGTCCCGTCTCTGGGAAAGCACAGATCCCAAGCGCTGCTGTGCCTGTGAATAGGGTGCACGGGGAAGGTGAAGACCAGCAACAGATTTCAGGGCTGGCCCCTTCCTTGTGGCAGAAGGAGCCGGACGTTTCCCTTTTTGGAAAATGGCTCTGCAGAGAACGGACACGATGACATGTCCCGTCTCTGGGAAAGCACAGGTCCCAAGCGCTGCTGTGCCTATGAATAGGGTGCATGGGGAAGGTGAAGACCAGCAAGAGCTTTCAGGGCTGGCCCCTTCCTTATGGGAGAAGGAGCCGGACGTTTCCCATTTGGGAAAAAGGCTCTGCCGAGAATGGACACGATGACATGTCCCGTCTCTGGGAAAGCACAGATCCCAAGCTTTGTTGTGCTTATTAATAGGCTGCCCAGGGAAGGTGAAGGCCAGCAACAGCTTTCAGGGCTAGCACCTTCCTTGTGGGAGAAGGAGCCAGACGTTTCCCGTTTGGGAAAAATACTCTGCGAGAACGGACACGATGACATCTCCCGTCCCTGAGAAAGCAGAGATCCGAAGCGGTGCTGTGCCTGTGAATACGGTGCACGGGGAAGGTGAAGACCAGCAACAGCTTTCAGGGCTAGCACCTTCATTGTGGGAGAAGGAGCCAGACGTTTCCCGTTTGGGAAAAAGGTTCTGCCGAGAAAGGACACGATCACATGTCCCGTCTCTGGGAAAGCACAGGTCCCAAGCGCTGCTGTGCCTGTGAATAGGGTGCACGGGGAAGGTGAAGACCAGCAACAGCATTCTGGGCTAACACCTTCATTGTGGGAGAAGGAGCCGGACGTTTCCCGTTTGGGAAAAATACTCTGCCGAGAACGGACACGATGACATGTCCCGTCTCTGGGAAAGCACAGATCCCTAGTGATGTTCTGCCTGTGAATAGTGTGCACGGGGAAGGTAAAGACCAGCAAGAGCTTTTAGGGCTGGCCCCTTCCTTGTGGGAGAAGGAGCCGGACGTTTCCCGTTTTGGAAAAATACTCTGCCGAGAATGGACACGATGACATGTCCCGTCTCTGGGAAAGCACAGGTCCCAAGCGTTGCTGTGCTTATTAATAGGCTGCCCAGGGAAGGTGAAGACCAGCAACAACTTTTAGTGCTGGCCCCTTCCTTGTGGGAAAAGGAGCCGGACGTTTCCCGTTTGGGAAAAAAGCTCTGCCGAGAAAGGACACGATGACATCTCCCGTCCCTGAGAAAGCAGAGATCCGAAGCGCTGCTGTGCCTGTGAATAGGGTGCACGGGAAGGTGAAGACCAGCAACAGCTTTCAGGGCTAGCACCTTCATTGTGGGAGAATGAGCCGGACATTTCCCGTTTGGGAAAAAGGCTCTGCCGAGAAAGGACATGATGACATGTCCCGTCTCTGGGAAAGCACAGATCCCTCGTGATGTTCTCCCTCTGAATATGCTGCCAAGGGAAGGTGAAGACCAGCAACAGCTTTCACGGCTGGCCCCTTCCTTGTGGCAGAAGGTGCCGGAAGTTTCCCGTTTGGGAAAAATGGTCTGCCGAGAACGGACACGATGACATGTCCCGTATCTGGGAAAGCACAGATCCCAAGCGCTGCTGTGCCTATGAATAGAGTGCATGGGGAAGGTGAAGACCAGCAACAGCTTTCAGGGCTGGCCCCTTCCTTGTGGGAGAAGGAGCCGGACGTTTCCCGTTTGGGAAAAAGGGTCTGCCGAGAAAGGACACGATGACATGTCCCGCCTCTGGGAAAGCACAGATCCCAAGCGCTGCTGTGCCTGTGAATAGGGTGCACGGGAAGGTGAAGACCAGCAACAGCTTTCTGGGCTAGCACCTTCATTGTGGGAGAAGGAGCCGGACGTTTCCCGTTTGGGAAAATGGCTCTGCCGAGAACGGACACGATGACATGTCCCGTCTCTGGGAAAGCACAGGTCCCAAGCGCTGCTGTGCCTATGAATAGGGTGCATGGGGAAGGTGAAGACCAGCAACAGCTTTCAGGGCTGACCCCTTCCTTGTGGGAGAAGGAGCCGGACGTTTCCCGTTTGGGAAAAAAGCTCTGCCGAGAAAGGACACGACGACATCTCCCGTCCCTGAGAAAGCACAGATCCCAAGCTTTGTTGTGCTTATTAATAGGCTGCCCAGGGAAGGTGAAGACCAGCAACAGCTTTCTGGGCTAGCACCTTCCTTGTGGGAGAAGGAGCCGGACGTTTCCCGTTTGGGAAAAAGGTTCTGCCGAGAAAGGACACGATGACATGTCCCGTCTCTGGGAAAGCATAGATCCCAAGCGCTGCTGTGCCTGTGAATAGGCTGCCCAGGGAAGGTGAAGTCCAGCATCAGCTTTCAGGGCTAGCACCTTCATTGTGGGAGAAGGAGCCGGACATTTCCTGTTTGGGAAAAAGGCTCTGCCGAGAAAGGACATGATGACATGTCCCGTCTCTGGGAAAGCACAGATCCGAAGCGCTGCTGTGCCCGTGAATAGGGTGCACGGGGAAGGTGAAGACCAGCAACAGCTTTCAGGGCTGGCCCCTTCCTTGTGGCAGAAGGAGCCGGACGTTTCCCGTTTGGGAAAATGGCTCTGCCGAGGAAGGACACAATGACATGTCCCGTCTCTGGGAAAGCATAGATCCCAAGCGCTGCTGTGCTTATTAATAGGCTGCCCAGGGAAGGAGAAGACCAGCAGCAGCTTTCAGGGCTGGCCCCTTCCTTGTGGGAGAAGGAGCCGGACGTTTCCCTTTTGGGAAAATGTCTCTGCCGAGAAAGGACACGATAACATGTCCCGTCCCTGAGAAAGCTCAGAATCCAAGCTCTGCGGTGCCTATGAATAGGGTGCCCAGGGAAGGTAAAGACCAGCAAGAGCTTTCAGGGCTGGCCCCTTCCTTGTGGGAGAAGGAGCCGGACGTTTCCCATTTGGGAAAAAGGTTCTGCCGAGAAAGGACACGATGACATGTCCCGTCTCTGGGAAAGCACAGATCCCAAGCGCTGCTGTGCCTGTGAATAGGGTGCACGGGGAAGGTGAAGACCAGCAACAGATTTCAGGGCTGGCCCCTTCCTTGTGGCAGAAGGAGCCGGACGTTTCCCTTTTTGGAAAATGGCTCTGCAGAGAACGGACACGATGACATGTCCCGTCTCTGGGAAAGCACAGGTCCCAAGCGCTGCTGTGCCTATGAATAGGGTGCATGGGGAAGGTGAAGACCAGCAAGAGCTTTCAGGGCTGGCCCCTTCCTTATGGGAGAAGGAGCCGGACGTTTCCCATTTGGGAAAAAGGCTCTGCCGAGAAAGGACACGATGACATGTCCCGTCTCTGGGAAAGCACAGATCCCAAGCTTTGTTGTGCTTATTAATAGGCTGCCCAGGGAAGGTGAAGGCCAGCAACAGCTTTCAGGGCTAGCACCTTCCTTGTGGGAGAAGGAGCCAGACGTTTCCCGTTTGGGAAAAATACTCTGCCGAGAACGGACACGATGACATCTCCCGTCCCTGAGAAAGCAGAGATCCGAAGCGGTGCTGTGCCTGTGAATACGGTGCACGGGGAAGGTGAAGACCAGCAACAGCTTTCAGGGCTAGCACCTTCATTGTGGGAGAAGGAGCCAGACGTTTCCCGTTTGGGAAAAAGGTTCTGCCGAGAAAGGACACGATCACATGTCCCGTCTCTGGGAAAGCACAGGTCCCAAGCGCTGCTGTGCCTGTGAATAGGGTGCACGGGGAAGGTGAAGACCAGCAACAGCATTCTGGGCTAACACCTTCATTGTGGGAGAAGGAGCCGGACGTTTCCCGTTTGGGAAAAATACTCTGCCGAGAACGGACACGATGACATGTCCCGTCTCTGGGAAAGCACAGATCCCTAGTGATGTTCTGCCTGTGAATAGTGTGCACGGGGAAGGTAAAGACCAGCAAGAGCTTTTAGGGCTGGCCCCTTCCTTGTGGGAGAAGGAGCCGGACGTTTCCCGTTTTGGAAAAATACTCTGCCGAGAATGGACACGATGACATGTCCCGTCTCTGGGAAAGCACAGGTCCCAAGCGTTGCTGTGCTTATTAATAGGCTGCCCAGGGAAGGTGAAGACCAGCAACAACTTTTAGTGCTGGCCCCTTCCTTGTGGGAGAAGGAGCCGGACGTTTCCCGTTTGGGAAAAAAGCTCTGCCGAGAAAGGACACGATGACATCTCCCGTCCCTGAGAAAGCAGAGATCCGAAGCGCTGCTGTGCCTGTGAATAGGGTGCACGGGAAGGTGAAGACCAGCAACAGCTTTCAGGGCTAGCACCTTCATTGTGGGAGAATGAGCCGGAGGTTTCCCGTTTGGGAAAAAGGCTCTGCCGAGAAAGGACATGATGACATGTCCCGTCTCTGGGAAAGCACAGATCCCTCGTGATGTTCTCCCTCTGAATATGCTGCCAAGGGAAGGTGAAGACCAGCAACAGCTTTCACGGCTGGCCCCTTCCTTGTGGCAGAAGGTGCCGGAAGTTTCCCGTTTGGGAAAAATGGTCTGCCGAGAACGGACACGATGACATGTCCCGTATCTGGGAAAGCACAGATCCCAAGCGCTGCTGTGCCTATGAATAGAGTGCATGGGGAAGGTGAAGACCAGCAACAGCTTTCAGGGCTGGCCCCTTCCTTGTGGGAGAAGGAGCCGGACGTTTCCCGTTTGGGAAAAAGGGTCTGCCGAGAAAGGACACGATGACATGTCCCGCCTCTGGGAAAGCACAGATCCCAAGCGCTGCTGTGCCTGTGAATAGGCTGCCCAGGGAAGGTGAAGACCAGCAACAGCTTTCTGGGCTAGCACCTTCATTGTGGGAGAAGGAGCCGGACGTTTCCCGTTTGGGAAAATGGCTCTGCCGAGAACGGACACGATGACATGTCCCGTCTCTGGGAAAGCACAGGTCCCAAGCGCTGCTGTGCCTATGAATAGGGTGCATGGGGAAGGTGAAGACCAGCAACAGCTTTCAGGGCTGACCCCTTCCTTGTGGGAGAAGGAGCCGGACGTTTCCCGTTTGGGAAAAAAGCTCTGCCGAGAAAGGACACGACGACATCTCCCGTCCCTGAGAAAGCACAGATCCCAAGCTTTGTTGTGCTTATTAATAGGCTGCCCAGGGAAGGTGAAGACCAGCAACAGCTTTCTGGGCTAGCACCTTCCTTGTGGGAGAAGGAGCCGGACGTTTTCCGTTTGGGAAAAAGGTTCTGCCGAGAAAGGACACGATGACATGTCACGTCTCTGGGAAAGCACAGATCCCAAGCGCTGCTGTGCCTGTGAATAGGCTGCCCAGGGAAGGTGAAGTCCAGCATCAGCTTTCAGGGCTAGCACCTTCCTTGTGGGAGAAGGAGCCGGACATTTCCTGTTTGGGAAAAAGGCTCTGCCGAGAAAGGACATGATGACATGTCCCGTCTCTGGGAAAGCACAGATCCGAAGCGCTGCTGTGCCTGTGAATAGGGTGCACGGGGAAGGTGAAGACCAGCAACAGCTTTCAGGGCTGGCCCCTTCCTTGTGGCAGAAGGAGCCGGACGTTTCCCGTTTGGGAAAATGGCTCTGCCGAGGAAGGACACAATGACACGTCCCGTCTCTGGGAAAGCACAGATCCCTAGTGATGTTCTTCCTCTGAATATGCTGCCAAGGGAAGGTGAAGACCAGCAACAGCTTTCAGGGCTGGCCCATTCCTTGTGGCAGAAGGAGCCGGACGTTTCCCTTTTTGGGAAAAAGGCTCTGCCGAGAACGGACACGATTACATGTCCCGTCTCTGGGAAAGCACAGATCCCAAGCGCTGCTGTGCCTATGAATAGAGTGCATGGGGAAGGTGAAGACCAGCAAGAGCTTTCACGGCTGGCCCCTTCCTTGTGGGAGAAGGAGCCGGACGTTTCCCATTTGGGAAAAAGTCTCTGCCGAGAAAGGACACGATCACATGTCCCGTCCCTGAGAAAGCACAGAATCCAAGGTCTGCTGTGCCTGTGAATACGGTGCACGGGGAAGGTGAAGACCAGCGACAGCTTTCAGGGCTAGCACCTTCATTGTGGGAGAAGGAGCCGGACGTTTCCCGGTTGGGAAAAAGGTTCTGCCGAGAAAGGACACGATGACATGTCCCGTCTCTGGGAAAGCACAGATCCCTAGTGATGTTCTTCCTCTGAATATGCTGCCAAGGGAAGGTGAAGAGCAGCAACAGCTTTCAGGGCTGGCCCCTTCCTTCTGGCAGAAGGAGCCGGACGTTTCCCGTTTGGGAAAAATACTCTGCCGAGAACGGACACGATGACATGTCCCGCCTCTGGGAAAGCACAGATCCCAAGCGCTGCTGTGCCTGTGAATAGGGTGCACGGGAAGGTGAAGACCAGCAACAGCTTTCTGGGCTAGCACCTTCATTGTGGGAGAAGGAGCCGGACGTTTCCCGTTTGGGAAAATGGCTCTGCCGAGAACGGACACGATGACATGTCCCGTCTCTGGGAAAGCACAGGTCCCAAGCGCTGCTGTGCCTATGAATAGGGTGCATGGGGAAGGTGAAGACCAGCAACAGCTTTCAGGGCTGACCCCTTCCTTGTGGGAGAAGGAGCCGGACGTTTCCCGTTTGGGAAAAAAGCTCTGCCGAGAAAGGACACGACGACATCTCCCGTCCCTGAGAAAGCACAGATCCCAAGCTTTGTTGTGCTTATTAATAGGCTGCCCAGGGAAGGTGAAGACCAGCAACAGCTTTCTGGGCTAGCACCTTCCTTGTGGCAGAAGGAGCCGGACGTTTCCCGTTTGGGAAAAAGGTTCTGCCGAGAAAGGACACGATGACATGTCACGTCTCTGGGAAAGCATAGATCCCAAGCGCTGCTGTGCCTGTGAATAGGCTGCCCAGGGAAGGTGAAGTCCAGCATCAGCTTTCAGGGCTAGCACCTTCATTGTGGGAGAAGGAGCCGGACATTTCCTGTTTGGGAAAAAGGCTCTGCCGAGAAAGGACATGATGACATGTCCCGTCTCTGGGAAAGCACAGATCCGAAGCGCTGCTGTGCCTGTGAATAGGGTGCACGGGGAAGGTGAAGACCAGCAACAGCTTTCAGGGCTGGCCCCTTCCTTGTGGCAGAAGGAGCCGGACGTTTCCCGTTTGGGAAAATGGCTCTGCCGAGGAAGGACACGATAACATGTCCCGTCCCTGAGAAAGCACAGAATCCAAGCTCTGCGGTGCCTATGAATAGGGTGCCCAGGGAAGGTAAAGACCAGCAAGAGCTTTCAGGGCTGGCCCCTTCCTTGTGGGAGAAGGAGCCGGACGTTTCCCATTTGGGAAAAAGGTTCTGCCGAGAAAGGACACGATGACATGTCCCGTCTATGGGAAAGCACAGATCCCAAGCGCTGCTGTGCCTGTGAATAGGGTGCACGGGGAAGGTGAAGACCAGCAACAGATTTCAGGGCTGGCCCCTTCCTTGTGGCAGAAGGAGCCGGACGTTTCCCTTTTTGGAAAATGGCTCTGCCGAGAACGGACACGATGACATGTCCCGTCTCTGGGAAAGCACAGGTCCCAAGCGCTGCTGTGCCTATGAATAGGGTGCATGGGGAAGGTGAAGACCAGCAAGAGCTTTCAGGGCTGGCCCCTTCCTTATGGGAGAAGGAGCCGGACGTTTCCCATTTGGGAAAAAGGCTCTGCCGAGAACGGACACGATGACATATCCCGTCTCTGGGAAAGCACAGATCCCAAGCGTTGCTGTGCTTATTAATAGGCTGCCCAGGGAAGGTGAAGACCAGCAACAGCTTTCAGGGCTAGCACCTTCCTTGTGGCAGAAGGAGCCGGACGTTTCCCGTTTGGGAAAAAGGCTCTGCCGAGAAAGGACACGATCACATGTCCCGTCTCTGGGAAAGCACAGATCCCAAGCGCTGCTGTGCCTATGAATAGGGTGCACGGGGAAGGTGAAGACAAGCAACAGCTTTCAGGGCTGGCCCCTTCCTTGTGGGAGAAGGAGCCGGACGTTTCCCATTTCGGAAAAAGCTCTGCCGAGAATGGACACGATGACATGTCCCGTCTCTGGGAAAGCACAGATCCCAAGCTTTGTTGTGCTTATTAATAGGCTGCCCAGGGAAGGTGAAGGCCAGCAACAGCTTTCAGGGCTAGCACCTTCCTTGTGGGAGAAGGAGCCAGACGTTTCCCGTTTGGGAAAAATACTCTGCCGAGAACGGACACGATGACATCTCCCGTCCCTGAGAAAGCAGAGATCCGAAGCGGTGCTGTGCCTGTGAATACGGTGCACGGGGAAGGTGAAGACCAGCAACAGCTTTCAGGGCTAGCACCTTCATTGTGGGAGAAGGAGCCAGACGTTTCCCGTTTGGGAAAAAGGTTCTGCCGAGAAAGGACACGATCACATGTCCCGTCTCTGGGAAAGCACAGGTCCCAAGCGCTGCTGTGCCTGTGAATAGGGTGCACGGGGAAGGTGAAGACCAGCAACAGCATTCTGGGCTAACACCTTCATTGTGGGAGAAGGAGCCGGACGTTTCCCGTTTGGGAAAAATACTCTGCCGAGAACGGACACGATGACATGTCCCGTCTCTGGGAAAGCACAGATCCCTAGTGATGTTCTGCCTGTGAATAGTGTGCACGGGGAAGGTAAAGACCAGCAAGAGCTTTTAGGGCTGGCCCCTTCCTTGTGGGAGAAGGAGCCGGACGTTTCCCGTTTGGGAAAAAGGCTCTGCCGAGAAAGGACACGATGACATGTCCCGCCTCTGGGAAAGCACAGATCCCAAGCGCTGCTGTGCCTGTGAATAGGCTGCCCAGGGAAGGTGAAGACCAGCAACAGCATTCTGGGCTAGCACCTTCATTGTGGGAGAAGGAGCCGGACGTTTCCCGGTTGGGAAAAAGGTTCTGCCGAGAAAGGACACGATGACATGTCCCGTCTCTGGGAAAGCACAGATCCCTAGTGATGTTCTTCCTCTGAATATGCTGCCAAGGGAAGGTGAAGAGCAGCAACAGCTTTCAGGGCTGGCCCCTTCCTTCTGGCAGAAGGAGCCGGACGTTTCCCGTTTGGGAAAAATACTCTGCCGAGAACGGACACGATGACATGTCCCGCCTCTGGGAAAGCACAGATCCCAAGCGCTGCTGTGCCTGTGAATAGGGTGCACGGGAAGGTGAAGACCAGCAACAGCTTTCTGGGCTAGCACCTTCATTGTGGGAGAAGGAGCCGGACGTTTCCCGTTTGGGAAAATGGCTCTGCCGAGAACGGACACGATGACATGTCCCGTCTCTGGGAAAGCACAGGTCCCAAGCGCTGCTGTGCCTATGAATAGGGTGCATGGGGAAGGTGAAGACCAGCAACAGCTTTCAGGGCTGACCCCTTCCTTGTGGGAGAAGGAGCCGGACGTTTCCCGTTTGGGAAAAAAGCTCTGCCGAGAAAGGACACGACGACATCTCCCGTCCCTGAGAAAGCACAGATCCCAAGCTTTGTTGTGCTTATTAATAGGCTGCCCAGGGAAGGTGAAGACCAGCAACAGCTTTCTGGGCTAGCACCTTCCTTGTGGCAGAAGGAGCCGGACGTTTCCCGTTTGGGAAAAAGGTTCTGCCGAGAAAGGACACGATGACATGTCACGTCTCTGGGAAAGCATAGATCCCAAGCGCTGCTGTGCCTGTGAATAGGCTGCCCAGGGAAGGTGAAGTCCAGCATCAGCTTTCAGGGCTAGCACCTTCATTGTGGGAGAAGGAGCCGGACATTTCCTGTTTGGGAAAAAGGCTCTGCCGAGAAAGGACATGATGACATGTCCCGTCTCTGGGAAAGCACAGATCCGAAGCGCTGCTGTGCCTGTGAATAGGGTGCACGGGGAAGGTGAAGACCAGCAACAGCTTTCAGGGCTGGCCCCTTCCTTGTGGCAGAAGGAGCCGGACGTTTCCCGTTTGGGAAAATGGCTCTGCCGAGGAAGGACACAATGACATGTCCCGTCTCTGGGAAAGCATAGATCCCAAGCGCTGCTGTGCTTATTAATAGGCTGCCCAGGGAAGGAGAAGACCAGCAGCAGCTTTCAGGGCTGGCCCCTTCCTTGTGGGAGAAGGAGCCGGACGTTTCCCTTTTGGGAAAATGTCTCTGCCGAGAAAGGACACGATAACATGTCCCGTCCCTGAGAAAGCACAGAATCCAAGCTCTGCGGTGCCTATGAATAGGGTGCCCAGGGAAGGTAAAGACCAGCAAGAGCTTTCAGGGCTGGCCCCTTCCTTGTGGGAGAAGGAGCCGGACGTTTCCCATTTGGGAAAAAGGTTCTGCCGAGAAAGGACACGATGACATGTCCCGTCTATGGGAAAGCACAGATCCCAAGCGCTGCTGTGCCTGTGAATAGGGTGCACGGGGAAGGTGAAGACCAGCAACAGATTTCAGGGCTGGCCCCTTCCTTGTGGCAGAAGGAGCCGGACGTTTCCCTTTTTGGAAAATGGCTCTGCCGAGAACGGACACGATGACATGTCCCGTCTCTGGGAAAGCACAGGTCCCAAGCGCTGCTGTGCCTATGAATAGGGTGCATGGGGAAGGTGAAGACCAGCAAGAGCTTTCAGGGCTGGCCCCTTCCTTATGGGAGAAGGAGCCGGACGTTTCCCATTTGGGAAAAAGGCTCTGCCGAGAACGGACACGATGACATATCCCGTCTCTGGGAAAGCACAGATCCCAAGCGTTGCTGTGCTTATTAATAGGCTGCCCAGGGAAGGTGAAGACCAGCAACAGCTTTCAGGGCTAGCACCTTCCTTGTGGCAGAAGGAGCCGGACGTTTCCCGTTTGGGAAAAAGGCTCTGCCGAGAAAGGACACGATGACATGTCCCGTCTCTGGGAAAGCACAGATCCCAAGCGCTGCTGTGCCTATGAATAGGGTGCACGGGGAAGGTGAAGACAAGCAACAGCTTTCAGGGCTGGCCCCTTCCTTGTGGGAGAAGGAGCCGGACGTTTCCCATTTCGGAAAAAGCTCTGCCGAGAATGGACACGATGACATGTCCCGTCTCTGGGAAAGCACAGATCCCAAGCTTTGTTGTGCTTATTAATAGGCTGCCCAGGGAAGGTGAAGGCCAGCAACAGCTTTCAGGGCTAGCACCTTCCTTGTGGGAGAAGGAGCCAGACGTTTCCCGTTTGGGAAAAATACTCTGCCGAGAACGGACACGATGACATCTCCCGTCCCTGAGAAAGCAGAGATCCGAAGCGGTGCTGTGCCTGTGAATACGGTGCACGGGGAAGGTGAAGACCAGCAACAGCTTTCAGGGCTAGCACCTTCATTGTGGGAGAAGGAGCCAGACGTTTCCCGTTTGGGAAAAAGGTTCTGCCGAGAAAGGACACGATCACATGTCCCGTCTCTGGGAAAGCACAGGTCCCAAGCGCTGCTGTGCCTGTGAATAGGGTGCACGGGGAAGGTGAAGACCAGCAACAGCATTCTGGGCTAACACCTTCATTGTGGGAGAAGGAGCCGGACGTTTCCCGTTTGGGAAAAATACTCTGCCGAGAACGGACACGATGACATGTCCCGTCTCTGGGAAAGCACAGATCCCTAGTGATGTTCTGCCTGTGAATAGTGTGCACGGGGAAGGTAAAGACCAGCAAGAGCTTTTAGGGCTGGCCCCTTCCTTGTGGGAGAAGGAGCCGGACGTTTCCCGTTTGGGAAAAAGGCTCTGCCGAGAAAGGACACGATGACATGTCCCGCCTCTGGGAAAGCACAGATCCCAAGCGCTGCTGTGCCTGTGAATAGGCTGCCCAGGGAAGGTGAAGACCAGCAACAGCATTCTGGGCTAGCACCTTCATTGTGGGAGAAGGAGCCGGACGTTTCCCGTTTGGGAAAATGGCTCTGCCGAGAACGGACACGATGACATGTCCCGTCTCTGGGAAAGCACAGGTCCCAAGCGCTGCTGTGCCTATGAATAGGGTGCATGGGGAAGGTGAAGACCAGCAACAGCTTTCAGGGCTGACCCCTTCCTTGTGGGAGAAGGAGCCGGACGTTTCCCGTTTGGGAAAAAAGCTCTGCCGAGAAAGGACACGACGACATCTCCCGTCCCTGAGAAAGCACAGATCCCAAGCTTTGTTGTGCTTATTAATAGGCTGCCCAGGGAAGGTGAAGACCAGCAACAGCTTTCTGGGCTAGCACCTTCCTTGTGGGAGAAGGAGCCGGACGTTTTCCGTTTGGGAAAAAGGTTCTGCCGAGAAAGGACACGATGACATGTCACGTCTCTGGGAAAGCATAGATCCCAAGCGCTGGTGTGCCTGTGAATAGGCTGCCCAGGGAAGGTGAAGTCCAGCATCAGCTTTCAGGGCTAGCACCTTCCTTGTGGGAGAAGGAGCCGGACATTTCCTGTTTGGGAAAAAGGCTCTGCCGAGAAAGGACATGATGACATGTCCCGTCTCTGGGAAAGCACAGATCCGAAGCGCTGCTGTGCCTGTGAATAGGGTGCACGGGGAAGGTGAAGACCAGCAACAGCTTTCAGGGCTGGCCCCTTCCTTGTGGCAGAAGGAGCCGGACGTTTCCCGTTTGGGAAAATGGCTCTGCCGAGGAAGGACACAATGACACGTCCCGTCTCTGGGAAAGCACAGATCCCTAGTGATGTTCTGCCTCTGAATATGCTGCCAAGGGAAGGTGAAGACCAGCAACAGCTTTCAGGGCTGGCCCATTCCTTGTGGCAGAAGGAGCCGGACGTTTCCCTTTTTGGGAAAAAGGCTCTGCCGAGAACGGACACGATGACATGTCCCGTCTCTGGGAAAGCACAGATCCCAAGCGCTGCTGTGCCTATGAATAGAGTGCATGGGGAAGGTGAAGACCAGCAAGAGCTTTCACGGCTGGCCCCTTCCTTGTGGGAGAAGGAGCCGGACGTTTCCCATTTGGGAAAAAGTCTCTGCCGAGAAAGGACACGATCACATGTCCCGTCCCTGAGAAAGCACAGAATCCAAGGTCTGCTGTGCCTGTGAATACGGTGCACGGGGAAGGTGAAGACCAGCGACAGCTTTCAGGGCTAGCACCTTCATTGTGGGAGAAGGAGCCGGACGTTTCCCGTTTGGGAAAAAGGTTCTGCCGAGAAAGGACACGATGACATGTCCCGTCTCTGGGAAAGCACAGATCCCTAGTGATGTTCTTCCTCTGAATATGCTGCCAAGGGAAGGTGAAGAGCAGCAACAGCTTTCAGGGCTGGCCCCTTCCTTCTGGCAGAAGGAGCCGGACGTTTCCCGTTTGGGAAAAATACTCTGCCGAGAACGGACACGATGACATGTCCCGCCTCTGGGAAAGCACAGATCCCAAGCGCTGCTGTGCCTGTGAATAGGGTGCACGGGAAGGTGAAGACCAGCAACAGCTTTCTGGGCTAGCACCTTCATTGTGGGAGAAGGAGCCGGACGTTTCCCGTTTGGGAAAATGGCTCTGCCGAGAACGGACACGATGACATGTCCCGTCTCTGGGAAAGCACAGGTCCCAAGCGCTGCTGTGCCTATGAATAGGGTGCATGGGGAAGTTGAAGACCAGCAACAGCTTTCAGGGCTGACCCCTTCCTTGTGGGAGAAGGAGCCGGACGTTTCCCGTTTGGGAAAAAAGCTCTGCCGAGAAAGGACACGACGACATCTCCCGTCCCTGAGAAAGCACAGATCCCAAGCTTTTTTGTGCTTATTAATAGGCTGCCCAGGGAAGGTGAAGACCAGCAACAGCTTTCTGGGCTAGCACCTTCCTTGTGGGAGAAGGAGCCGGACGTTTCCCGTTTGGGAAAAAGGTTCTGCCGAGAAAGGACACGATGACATGTCCCGTCTCTGGGAAAGCATAGATCCCAAGCGCTGCTGTGCCTGTGAATAGGCTGCCCAGGGAAGGTGAAGTCCAGCATCAGCTTTCAGGGCTAGCACCTTCATTGTGGGAGAAGGAGCCGGACATTTCCTGTTTGGGAAAAAGGCTCTGCCGAGAAAGGACATGATGACATGTCCCGTCTCTGGGAAAGCACAGATCCGAAGCGCTGCTGTGCCTGTGAATAGGGTGCACGGGGAAGGTGAAGACCAGCAACAGCTTTCAGGGCTGGCCCCTTCCTTGTGGCAGAAGGAGCCGGACGTTTCCCGTTTGGGAAAATGGCTCTGCCGAGGAAGGACACAATGACATGTCCCGTCTCTGGGAAAGCATAGATCCCAAGCGCTGCTGTGCTTATTAATAGGCTGCCCAGGGAAGGAGAAGACCAGCAGCAGCTTTCAGGGCTGGCCCCTTCCTTGTGGGAGAAGGAGCCGGACGTTTCCCTTTTGGGAAAATGTCTCTGCCGAGAAAGGACACGATAACATGTCCCGTCCCTGAGAAAGCACAGAATCCAAGCTCTGCGGTGCCTATGAATAGGGTGCCCAGGGAAGGTAAAGACCAGCAAGAGCTTTCAGGGCTGGCCCCTTCCTTGTGGGAGAAGGAGCCGGACGTTTCCCATTTGGGAAAAAGGTTCTGCCGCGAAAGGACACGATGACATGTCCCGTCTCTGGGAAAGCACAGATCCCAAGCGCTGCTGTGCCTGTGAATAGGGTGCACGGGGAAGGTGAAGACCAGCAACAGATTTCAGGGCTGGCCCCTTCCTTGTGGCAGAAGGAGCCGGACGTTTCCCTTTTTGGAAAATGGCTCTGCCGAGAACGGACACGATGACATGTCCCGTCTCTGGGAAAGCACAGGTCCCAAGCGCTGCTGTGCCTATGAATAGGGTGCATGGGGAAGGTGAAGACCAGCAAGAGCTTTCAGGGCTGGCCCCTTCCTTATGGGAGAAGGAGCCGGACGTTTCCCATTTGGGAAAAAGGCTCTGCCGAGAACGGACACGATGACATATCCCGTCTCTGGGAAAGCACAGATCCCAAGCGTTGCTGTGCTTATTAATAGGCTGCCCAGGGAAGGTGAAGACCAGCAACAGCTTTCAGGGCTAGCACCTTCCTTGTGGCAGAAGGAGCCGGACGTTTCCCGTTTGGGAAAAAGGCTCTGCCGAGAAAGGACACGATCACATGTCCCGTCTCTGGGAAAGCACAGATCCGAAGCGCTGCTGTGCCTATGAATAGGGTGCACGGGGAAGGTGAAGACAAGCAACAGCTTTCAGGGCTGGCCCGTTTCTTGTGGGAGAAGGAGCCGGACGTTTCCCATTTCGGAAAAAGCTCTGCCGAGAATGGACACGATGACATGTCCCGTCTCTGGGAAAGCACAGATCCCAAGCTTTGTTGTGCTTATTAATAGGCTGCCCAGGGAAGGTGAAGGCCAGCAACAGCTTTCAGGGCTAGCACCTTCCTTGTGGGAGAAGGAGCCAGACGTTTCCCGTTTGGGAAAAATACTCTGCCGAGAACGGACACGATGACATCTCCCGTCCCTGAGAAAGCAGAGATCCGAAGCGGTGCTGTGCCTGTGAATACGGTGCACGGGGAAGGTGAAGACCAGCAACAGCTTTCAGGGCTAGCACCTTCATTGTGGGAGAAGGAGCCAGACGTTTCCCGTTTGGGAAAAAGGTTCTGCCGAGAAAGGACACGATCACATGTCCCGTCTCTGGGAAAGCACAGGTCCCAAGCGCTGCTGTGCCTGTGAATAGGGTGCACGGGGAAGGTGAAGACCAGCAACAGCATTCTGGGCTAACACCTTCATTGTGGGAGAAGGAGCCGGACGTTTCCCATTTGGGAAAAATACTCTGCCGAGAACGGACACGATGACATGTCCCGTCTCTGGGAAAGCACAGATCCCTAGTGATGTTCTGCCTGTGAATAGTGTGCACGGGGAAGGTAAAGACCAGCAAGAGCTTTTAGGGCTGGCCCCTTCCTTGTGGGAGAAGGAGCCGGACGTTTCCCGTTTGGGAAAAAGGGTCTGCCGAGAAAGGACACGATGACATGTCCCGCCTCTGGGAAAGCATAGATCCCAAGCGCTTCTGTGCCTGTGAATAGGCTGCCCAGGGAAGGTGAAGACCAGCAACAGCTTTCTGGGCTAGCACCTTCATTGTGGGAGAAGGAGCCGGAAGTTTCCCGTTTGGGAAAATGGCTCTGCCGAGAACGGACACGATGACATGTCCCGTCTCTGGGAAAGCACAGGTCCCAAGCGCTGCTGTGCCTATGAATAGGGTGCATGGGGAAGGTGAAGACCAGCAACAGCTTTCAGGGCTGACCCCTTCCTTGTGGGAGAAGGAGCCGGACGTTTCCCGTTTGGGAAAAAAGCTCTGCCGAGAAAGGACACGACGACATCTCCCGTCCCTGAGAAAGCACAGATCCCAAGCTTTGTTGTGCTTATTAATAGGCTGCCCAGGGAAGGTGAAGACCAGCAACAGCTTTCTGGGCTAGCACCTTCCTTGTGGGAGAAGGAGCCGGACGTTTTCCGTTTGGGAAAAAGGTTCTGCCGAGAAAGGACATGATGACATGTCACGTCTCTGGGAAAGCATAGATCCCAAGCGCTGGTGTGCCTGTGAATAGGCTGCCCAGGGAAGGTGAAGTCCAGCATCAGCTTTCAGGGCTAGCACCTTCCTTGTGGGAGAAGGAGCCGGACATTTCCTGTTTGGGAAAAAGGCTCTGCCGAGAAAGGACATGATGACATGTCCCGTCTCTGGGAAAGCACAGATCCGAAGCGCTGCTGTGCCTGTGAATAGGGTGCACGGGGAAGGTGAAGACCAGCAACAGCTTTCAGGGCTGGCCCCTTCCTTGTGGCAGAAGGAGCCGGACGTTTCCCGTTTGGGAAAATGGCTCTGCCGAGGAAGGACACAATGACATGTCCCGTCTCTGGGAAAGCACAGATCCCTAGTGATGTTCTGCCTCTGAATATGCTGCCAAGGGAAGGTGAAGACCAGCAACAGCTTTCAGGGCTGGCCCATTCCTTGTGGCAGAAGGAGCCGGACGTTTCCCTTTTTGGGAAAAAGGCTCTGCCGAGAACGGACACGATTACATGTCCCGTCTCTGGGAAAGCACAGATCCCAAGCGCTGCTGTGCCTATGAATAGAGTGCATGGGGAAGGTGAAGACCAGCAAGAGCTTTCACGGCTGGCCCCTTCCTTGTGGGAGAAGGAGCCGGACGTTTCCCATTTGGGAAAAAGTCTCTGCCGAGAAAGGACACGATCACATGTCCCGTCTCTGGGAAAGCACAGAATCCAAGCTCTGCGGTGCCTATGAATAGGGTGCCCAGGGAAGGTAAAGACCAGCAAGAGCTTTCAGGGCTGGCCCCTTCCTTGTGGGAGAAGGAGCCGGACGTTTCCCATTTGGGAAAAAGGTTCTGCCGAGAAAGGACACGATGACATGTCCCGTCTCTGGGAAAGCATAGATCCCAAGCGCTGCTGTGCCTGTGAATAGGGTGCACGGGGAAGGTGAAGACCAGCAACAGATTTCAGGGCTGGCCCCTTCCTTGTGGCAGAAGGAGCCGGACGTTTCCCTTTTTGGAAAATGGCTCTGCCGAGAACGGACACGATGACATGTCCCGTCTCTGGGAAAGCACAGGTCCCAAGCGCTGCTGTGCCTATGAATAGGGTGCATGGGGAAGGTGAAGACCAGCAAGAGCTTTCAGGGCTGGCCCCTTCCTTCTGGCAGAAGGAGCCGGACGTTTCCCGTTTGGGAAAAATACTCTGCCGAGAACGGACACGATGACATGTCCCGTCTCTGGGAAAGCACAGATCGCAAGCGCCGCTGCGCCTGTGAATAGGGTGCACGGGGAAGGTGAAGAGCAGCAACAGCTTTCAGGGCTGGCCCCTTCCTTGTGGGAGAAGGAGCCGGACGTTTCCCGTTTGGGAAAATGGCTCTGCCGAGAAAGGACACGATCACATGTCCCGTCTCTGGGAAAGCACAGGTCCTAAGCGCTGCTGTGCCTGTGAATAGGGTGCACAGGGATGGTGAAGACCAGCAACAGCTTTCAGGGATGGCCCCTTCCTTGTGGCAGAAGGAGCCGGACGTTTCACGTTTGGGAAAAAGGCTCTGCCGAGAACGGGCACGATGACATGTCCCGTCTCTGAGAAAGCACAGATCCCAAGCGCTGCTGTGCTTATTAATAGGCTGCCCAGGGAAGGAGAAGACCAGCAGCAGCTTTCAGGGCTGGCCCCTTCCTTGTGGGAGAAGGAGCCGGACGTTTCCCTTTTGGGAAAATGTCTCTGCCGAGAAAGGACACGATCACATGTCCCGTCTCTGGGAAAGCACAGAATCCAAGCTCTGCGGTGCCTATGAATAGGGTGCCCAGGGAAGGTAAAGACCAGCAAGAGCTTTCAGGGCTGGCCCCTTCCTTGTGGGAGAAGGAGCCGGACGTTTCCCATTTGGGAAAAAGGTTCTGCCGAGAAAGGACACGATGACATGTCCCGCCTCTGGGAAAGCACAGGTCCCAAGCGCTGCTGTGCCTGTGAATAGGGTGCACGGGGAAGGTGAAGACCAGCAACAGCATTCTGGGCTAGCACCTTCATTGTGGGAGAAGGAGCCGGACGTTTCCCGTTTGGGAAAAAGGCTCTGCCGAGAAAGGACATGATGACATGTCCCGTCTCTGGGAAAGCACAGATCCCTCGTGATGTTCTCCCTCTGAATATGCTGCCAAGGGAAGGTGAAGACCAGCAACAGTTTTCAGGGCTGGCCCCTTCCTTGTGGGAGAAGGAGCCGGACGTTTCCCGTTTGGGAAAAAGGGTCTGCCGAGAAAGGACACGATGACATGTCCCGCCTCTGGGAAAGCACAGATCCCAAGCGCTGCTGTGCCTGTGAATAGGCTGCCCAGGGAAGGTGAAGACCAGCAACAGCTTTCTGGGCTAGCACCTTCATTGTGGGAGAAGGAGCCGGACGTTTCCCGTTTGGGAAAATGGCTCTGCCGAGAACGTTCACGATGACATGTCCCGTCTCTGGGAAAGCACAGGTCCCAAGCGCTGCTGTGCCTATGAATAGGGTGCATGGGGAAGGTGAAGACCAGCAACAGCTTTCAGGGCTGACCCCTTCCTTGTGGGAGAAGGAGCCGGACGTTTCCCGTTTGGGAAAAAGGCTCTGCCGAGAAAGGACACGACGACATCTCCCGTCCCTGAGAAAGCACAGATCCCAAGCTTTGTTGTGCTTATTAATAGGCTGCCCAGGGAAGGTGAAGACCAGCAACAGCTTTCTGGGCTAGCACCTTCCTTGTGGCAGAAGGAGCCGGACGTTTCCCGTTTGGGAAAAAGGCTCTGCCGAGAAAGGACACGATCACATGTCCCGTCTCTGGGAAAGCACAGATCCGAAGCGCTGCTGTGCCTATGAATAGGGTGCACGGGGAAGGTGAAGACAAGCAACAGCTTTCAGGGCTGGCCCCTTCCTTGTGGGAGAAGGAGCCGGACGTTTCCCATTTCGGAAAAAGCTCTGCCGAGAATGGACACGATGACATGTCCCGTCTCTGGGAAAGCACAGATCCCAAGCTTTGTTGTGCTTATTAATAGGCTGCCCAGGGAAGGTGAAGGCCAGCAACAGCTTTCAGGGCTAGCACCTTCCTTGTGGGAGAAGGAGCCAGACGTTTCCCGTTTGGGAAAAATACTCTGCCGAGAACGGACACGATGACATCTCCCGTCCCTGAGAAAGCAGAGATCCAAAGCGGTGCTGTGCCTGTGAATACGGTGCACGGGGAAGGTGAAGACCAGCAACAGCTTTCAGGGCTAGCACCTTCATTGTGGGAGAAGGAGCCAGACGTTTCCCGTTTGGGAAAAAGGTTCTGCCGAGAAAGGACACGATCACATGTCCCGTCTCTGGGAAAGCACAGGTCCCAAGCGCTGCTGTGCCTGTGAATAGGGTGCACGGGGAAGGTGAAGACCAGCAACAGCATTCTGGGCTAACACCTTCATTGTGGGAGAAGGAGCCGGACGTTTCCCGTTTGGGAAAAATACTCTGCCGAGAACGGACACGATGACATGTCCCGTCTCTGGGAAAGCACAGATCCCTAGTGATGTTCTGCCTGTGAATAGTGTGCACGGGGAAGGTAAAGACCAGCAAGAGCTTTTAGGGCTGGCCCCTTCCTTGTGGGAGAAGGAGCCGGACGTTTCCCGTTTGGGAAAAAGGGTCTGCCGAGAAAGGACACGATGACATGTCCCGCCTCTGGGAAAGCACAGATCCCAAGCGCTGCTGTGCCTGTGAATAGGCTGCCCAGGGAAGGTGAAGACCAGCAACAGCTTTCTGGGCTAGCACCTTCATTGTGGGAGAAGGAGCCGGACGTTTCCCGTTTGGGAAAATGGCTCTGCCGAGAACGGACACGATGACATGTCCCGTCTCTGGGAAAGCACAGGTCCCAAGCGCTGCTGTGCCTATGAATAGGGTGCATGGGGAAGGTGAAGACCAGCAACAGCTTTCAGGGCTGACCCCTTCCTTGTGGGAGAAGGAGCCGGACGTTTCCCGTTTGGGAAAAAAGCTCTGCCGAGAAAGGACACGACGACATCTCCCGTCCCTGAGAAAGCACAGATCCCAAGCTTTGTTGTGCTTATTAATAGGCTGCCCAGGGAAGGTGAAGACCAGCAACAGCTTTCTGGGCTAGCACCTTCCTTGTGGGAGAAGGAGCCGGACGTTTTCCGTTTGGGAAAAAGGTTCTGCCGAGAAAGGACACGATGACATGTCACGTCTCTGGGAAAGCATAGATCCCAAGCGCTGCTGTGCCTGTGAATAGGCTGCCCAGGGAAGGTGAAGTCCAGCATCAGCTTTCAGGGCTAGCACCTTCATTGTGGGAGAAGGAGCCGGACATTTCCTGTTTGGGAAAAAGGCTCTGCCGAGAAAGGACATGATGACATGTCCCGTCTCTGGGAAAGCACAGATCCGAAGCGCTGCTGTGCCTGTGAATAGGGTGCACGGGGAAGGTGAAGACCAGCAACAGCTTTCAGGGCTGGCCCCTTCCTTGTGGCAGAAGGAGCCGGACGTTTCCCGTTTGGGAAAATGGCTCTGCCGAGGAAGGACACAATGACATGTCCCGTCTCTGGGAAAGCATAGATCCCAAGCGCTGCTGTGCTTATTAATAGGCTGCCCAGGGAAGGAGAAGACCAGCAGCAGCTTTCAGGGCTGGCCCCTTCCTTGTGGGAGAAGGAGCCGGACGTTTCCCTTTTGGGAAAATGTCTCTGCCGAGAAAGGACACGATAACATGTCCCGTCCCTGAGAAAGCACAGAATCCAAGCTCTGCGGTGCCTATGAATAGGGTGCCCAGGGAAGGTAAAGACCAGCAAGAGCTTTCAGGGCTGGCCCCTTCCTTGTGGGAGAAGGAGCCGGACGTTTCCCATTTGGGAAAAAGGTTCTGCCGAGAAAGGACACGATGACATGTCCCGTCTCTGGGAAAGCACAGGTCCCAAGCGCTGCTGTGCCTATGAATACGGTGCATGGGGAAGGTGAAGACCAGCAAGAGCTTTCAGGGCTGGCCCCTTCCTTATGGGAGAAGGAGCCGGACGTTTCCCATTTGGGAAAAAGGCTCTGCCGAGAACGGACACGATGACATATCCCGTCTCTGGGAAAGCACAGATCCCAAGCGTTGCTGTGCTTATTAATAGGCTGCCCAGGGAAGGTGAAGACCAGCAACAGCTTTCAGGGCTAGCACCTTCCTTGTGGCAGAAGGAGCCGGACGTTTCCCGTTTGGGAAAAAGGCTCTGCCGAGAAAGGACACGATCACATGTCCCGTCTCTGGGAAAGCACAGATCCGAAGCGCTGCTGTGCCTATGAATAGGGTGCACGGGGAAGGTGAAGACAAGCAACAGCTTTCAGGGCTGGCCCCTTCCTTGTGGGAGAAGGAGCCGGACGTTTCCCATTTCGGAAAAAGCTCTGCCGAGAATGGACACGATGACATGTCCCGTCTCTGGGAAAGCACAGATCCCAAGCTTTGTTGTGCTTATTAATAGGCTGCCCAGGGAAGGTGAAGGCCAGCAACAGCTTTCAGGGCTAGCACCTTCCTTGTGGGAGAAGGAGCCAGACGTTTCCCGTTTGGGAAAAATACTCTGCCGAGAACGGACACGATGACATCTCCCGTCCCTAAGAAAGCAGAGATCCGAAGCGGTGCAGTGCCTGTGAATACGGTGCACGGGGAAGGTGAAGACCAGCAACAGCTTTCAGGGCTAGCACCTTCATTGTGGGAGAAGGAGCCAGACGTTTCCCGTTTGGGAAAAAGGTTCTGCCGAGAAAGGACACGATCACATGTCCCGTCTCTGGGAAAGCACAGGTCCCAAGCGCTGCTGTGCCTGTGAATAGGGTGCACGGGGAAGGTGAAGACCAGCAACAGCTTTCAGGGCTGACCCCTTCCTTGTGGGAGAAGGAGCCGGACGTTTCCCGTTTGGGAAAAAGGCTCTGCCGAGAAAGGACACGACGACATCTCCCGTCCCTGAGAAAGCACAGATCCCAAGCTTTGTTGTGCTTATTAATAGGCTGCCCAGGGAAGGTGAAGACCAGCAACAGCTTTCTGGGCTAGCACCTTCCTTGTGGGAGAAGGAGCCGGACGTTTCCCGTTTGGGAAAAAGGTTCTGCCGAGAAAGGACACGATGACATGTCACGTCTCTGGGAAAGCATAGATCCCAAGCGCTGCTGTGCCTGTGAATAGGCTGCCCAGGGAAGGTGAAGTCCAGCATCAGCTTTCAGGGCTAGCACCTTCATTGTGGGAGAAGGAGCCGGACATTTCCTGTTTGGGAAAAAGGCTCTGCCGAGAAAGGACATGATGACATGTCCCGTCTCTGGGAAAGCACAGATCCGAAGCGCTGCTGTGCCTGTGAATAGGGTGCACGGGGAAGGTGAAGACCAGCAACAGCTTTCAGGGCTGGCCCCTTCCTTGTGGCAGAAGGAGCCGGACGTTTCCCGTTTGGGAAAATGGCTCTGCCGAGGAAGGACACAATGACATGTCCCGTCTCTGGGAAAGCATAGATCCCAAGCGCTGCTGTGCTTATTAATAGGCTGCCCAGGGAAGGAGAAGACCAGCAGCAGCTTTCAGGGCTGGCCCCTTCCTTGTGGGAGAAGGAGCCGGACGTTTCCCTTTTGGGAAAATGTCTCTGCCGAGAAAGGACACGATAACATGTCCCGTCCCTGAGAAAGCACAGAATCCAAGCTCTGCGGTGCCTATGAATAGGGTGCCCAGGGAAGGTAAAGACCAGCAAGAGCTTTCAGGGCTGGCCCCTTCCTTGTGGGAGAAGGAGCCGGACGTTTCCCATTTGGGAAAAAGGTTCTGCCGAGAAAGGACACGATGACATGTCCCGTCTCTGGGAAAGCACAGGTCCCAAGCGCTGCTGTGCCTATGAATACGGTGCATGGGGAAGGTGAAGACCAGCAAGAGCTTTCAGGGCTGGCCCCTTCCTTATGGGAGAAGGAGCCGGACGTTTCCCATTTGGGAAAAAGGCTCTGCCGAGAACGGACACGATGACATATCCCGTCTCTGGGAAAGCACAGATCCCAAGCGTTGCTGTGCTTATTAATAGGCTGCCCAGGGAAGGTGAAGACCAGCAACAGCTTTCAGGGCTAGCACCTTCCTTGTGGCAGAAGGAGCCGGACGTTTCCCGTTTGGGAAAAAGGCTCTGCCGAGAAAGGACACGATCACATGTCCCGTCTCTGGGAAAGCACAGATCCGAAGCGCTGCTGTGCCTATGAATAGGGTGCACGGGGAAGGTGAAGACAAGCAACAGCTTTCAGGGCTGGCCCCTTCCTTGTGGGAGAAGGAGCCGGACGTTTCCCATTTCGGAAAAAGCTCTGCCGAGAATGGACACGATGACATGTCCCGTCTCTGGGAAAGCACAGATCCCAAGCTTTGTTGTGCTTATTAATAGGCTGCCCAGGGAAGGTGAAGGCCAGCAACAGCTTTCAGGGCTAGCACCTTCCTTGTGGGAGAAGGAGCCAGACGTTTCCCGTTTGGGAAAAATACTCTGCCGAGAACGGACACGATGACATCTCCCGTCCCTAAGAAAGCAGAGATCCGAAGCGGTGCAGTGCCTGTGAATACGGTGCACGGGGAAGGTGAAGACCAGCAACAGCTTTCAGGGCTAGCACCTTCATTGTGGGAGAAGGAGCCAGACGTTTCCCGTTTGGGAAAAAGGTTCTGCCGAGAAAGGACACGATCACATGTCCCGTCTCTGGGAAAGCACAGGTCCCAAGCGCTGCTGTGCCTGTGAATAGGGTGCACGGGGAAGGTGAAGACCAGCAACAGCATTCTGGGCTAACACCTTCCTTGTGGGAGAAGGAGCCGGACGTTTCCCGTTTGGGAAAAATACTCTGCCGAGAACGGACACGATGACATGTCCCGTCTCTGGGAAAGCACAGATCCCTAGTGATGTTCTGCCTGTGAATAGTGTGCACGGGGAAGGTAAAGACCAGCAAGAGCTTTCAGGGCTGGCCCCTTCCTTGTGGGAGAAGGAGCCGGACATTTCCCGTTTGGGAAAAAGGGTCTGCCGAGAAAGGACACGATGACATGTCCCGCCTCTGGGAAAGCACAGATCCCAAGCGCTGCTGTGCCTGTGAATAGGCTGCCAAGGGAAGGTGAAGACCAGCAACAGCTTTCTGGGCTAGCACCTTCATTGTGGGAGAAGGAGCCGGACGTTTCCCGTTTGGGAAAATGGCTCTGCCGAGAACGGACACGATGACATGTCCCGTCTCTGGGAAAGCACAGGTCCCAAGCGCTGCTGTGCCTATGAATAGGGTGCATGGGGAAGGTGAAGACCAGCAACAGCTTTCAGGGCTGACCCCTTCCTTGTGGGAGAAGGAGCCGGACGTTTCCCGTTTGGGAAAAAAGCTCTGCCGAGAAAGGACACGACGACATCTCCCGTCCCTGAGAAAGCACAGATCCCAAGCTTTGTTGTGCTTATTAATAGGCTGCCCAGGGAAGGTGAAGACCAGCAACAGCTTTCTGGGCTAGCACCTTCCTTGTGGGAGAAGGAGCCGGACGTTTTCCGTTTGGGAAAAAGGTTCTGCCGAGAAAGGACACGATGACATGTCACGTCTCTGGGAAAGCATAGATCCCAAGCGCTGCTGTGCCTGTGAATAGGCTGCCCAGGGAAGGTGAAGTCCAGCATCAGCTTTCAGGGCTAGCACCTTCCTTGTGGGAGAAGGAGCCGGACATTTCCTGTTTGGGAAAAAGGCTCTGCCGAGAAAGGACATGATGACATGTCCCGTCTCTGGGAAAGCACAGATCCGAAGCGCTGCTGTGCCTGTGAATAGGGTGCACGGGGAAGGTGAAGACCAGCAACAGCTTTCAGGGCTGGCCCCTTCCTTGTGGCAGAAGGAGCCGGACGTTTCCCGTTTGGGAAAATGGCTCTGCCGAGGAAGGACACAATGACATGTCCCGTCTCTGGGAAAGCACAGATCCCTAGTGATGTTCTGCCTCTGAATATGCTGCCAAGGGAAGGTGAAGACCAGCAACAGCTTTCAGGGCTGGCCCATTCCTTGTGGCAGAAGGAGCCGGACGTTTCCCTTTTTGGGAAAAAGGCTCTGCCGAGAACGGACACGATTACATGTCCCGTCTCTGGGAAAGCACAGATCCCAAGCGCTGCTGTGCCTATGAATAGAGTGCATGGGGAAGGTGAAGACCAGCAAGAGCTTTCAGGGCTGGCCCCTTCCTTGTGGGAGAAGGAGCCGGACGTTTCCCATTTGGGAAAAAGTCTCTGCCGAGAAAGGACACGATCACATGTCCCGTCCCTGAGAAAGCACAGAATCCAAGGTCTGCTGTGCCTGTGAATACGGTGCACGGGGAAGGTGAAGACCAGCGACAGCTTTCAGGGCTAGCACCTTCATTGTGGGAGAAGGAGCCGGACGTTTCCCGTTTGGGAAAAAGGTTCTGCCGAGAAAGGACACGATGACATGTCCCGTCTCTGGGAAAGCACAGATCCCTAGTGATGTTCTTCCTCTGAATATGCTGCCAAGGGAAGGTGAAGAGCAGCAACAGCTTTCAGGGCTGGCCCCTTCCTTCTGGCAGAAGGAGCCGGACGTTTCCCGTTTGGGAAAAATACTCTGCCGAGAACGGACACGATGACATGTCCCGTCTCTGGGAAAGCACAGATCGCAAGCGCCGCTGCGCCTGTGAATAGGGTGCACGGGGAAGGTGAAGAGCAGCAACAGCTTTCAGGGCTGGCCCCTTCCTTGTGGGAGAAGGAGCCGGACGTTTCCCGTTTGGGAAAATGGCTCTGCCGAGAAAGGACACGATCACATGTCCCGTCTCTGGGAAAGCACAGGTCCTAAGCGCTGCTGTGCCTGTGAATAGGGTGCACAGGGATGGTGAAGACCAGCAACAGCTTTCAGGGATGGCCCCTTCCTTGTGGCAGAAGGAGCCGGACGTTTCACGTTTGGGAAAAAGGCTCTGCCGAGAACGGGCACGATGACATGTCCCGTCTCTGGGAAAGCACAGATCCCAAGCGTTGCTGTGCTTATTAATAGGCTGCCCAGGGAAGGAGAAGACCAGCAGCAGCTTTCAGGGCTGGCCCCTTCCTTGTGGGAGAAGGAGCCGGACGTTTCCCTTTTGGGAAAATGTCTCTGCCGAGAAAGGACACGATCACATGTCCCGTCCCTGAGAAAGCACAGAATCCAAGCTCTGCGGTGCCTATGAATAGGGTGCCCAGGGAAGGTAAAGACCAGCAAGAGCTTTCAGGGCTGGTCCCTTCCTTGTGGGAGAAGGAGCCGGACGTTTCCCATTTGGGAAAAAGGTTCTGCCGAGAAAGGACACGATGACATGTCCCGTCTCTGGGAAAGCACAGGTCCCAAGCGCTGCTGTGCCTGTGAATAGGGTGCACGGGGAAGGTGAAGACCAGCAACAGCATTCTGGGCTAGCACCTTCATTGTGGGAGAAGGAGCCGGACGTTTCCCGTTTGGGAAAAAGGCTCTGCCGAGAAAGGACATGATGACATGTCCCGTCTCTGGGAAAGCACAGATCCCTCGTGATGTTCTCCCTCTGAATATGCTGCCAAGGGAAGGTGAAGACCAGCAACAGTTTTCAGGGCTGGCCCCTTCCTTGTGGGAGAAGGAGCCGGACGTTTCCCGTTTGGGAAAAAGGGTCTGCCGAGAAAGGACACGATGACATGTCCCGCCTCTGGGAAAGCACAGATCCCAAGCGCTGCTGTGCCTGTGAATAGGCTGCCCAGGGAAGGTGAAGACCAGCAACAGCTTTCTGGGCTAGCACCTTCCTTGTGGGAGAAGGAGCCGGACGTTTCCCGTTTGGGAAAATGGCTCTGCCGAGAACGTTCACGATGACATGTCCCGTCTCTGGGAAAGCACAGGTCCCAAGCGCTGCTGTGCCTATGAATAGGGTGCATGGGGAAGGTGAAGACCAGCAACAGCTTTCAGGGCTGACCCCTTCCTTGTGGGAGAAGGAGCCGGACGTTTCCCGTTTGGGAAAAAGGCTCTGCCGAGAAAGGACACGACGACATCTCCCGTCCCTGAGAAAGCACAGATCCCAAGCTTTGTTGTGCTTATTAATAGGCTGCCCAGGGAATGTGAAGACCAGCAACAGCTTTCTGGGCTAGCACCTTCCTTGTGGGAGAAGGAGCCGGACGTTTCCCGTTTGGGAAAAAGGTTCTGCCGAGAAAGGACACGATGACATGTCCCGTCTCTGGGAAAGCATAGATCCCAAGCGCTGCTGTGCCTGTGAATAGGGTGCCCAGGGAAGGTGAAGTCCAGCATCAGCTTTCAGGGCTAGCACCTTCATTGTGGGAGAAGGAGCCGGACATTTCCCGTTTGGGAAAAAGGCTCTGCCGAGAAAGGACATGATGACATGTCCCGTCTCTGGGAAAGCACAGATCCGAAGCGCTGCTGTGCCTGTGAATACGGTGCACGGGGAAGGTGAAGACCAGCGACAGCTTTCAGGGCTAGCACCTTCATTGTGGGAGAAGGAGCCGGACGTTTCCCGTTTGGGAAAAAGGTTCTGCCGAGAAAGGACACGATGACATGTCCCGTCTCTGGGAAAGCACAGATCCCTAGTGATGTTCTTCCTCTGATTATGCTGCCAAGGGAAGGTGAAGAGCAGCAACAGCTTTCAGGTCTGGCCCCTTCCTTCTGGCAGAAGGAGCCGGACGTTTCCCGTTTGGGAAAAATACTCTGCCGAGAACGGACACGATGACATGTCCCGTCTCTGGGAAAGCACAGATCGCAAGCGCCGCTGCGCCTGTGAATAGGGTGCACGGGGAAGGTGAAGAGCAGCAACAGCTTTCAGGGCTGGCCCCTTCCTTGTGGGAGAAGGAGCCGGACGTTTCCCGTTTGGGAAAAAGGCTCTGACGAGAAAGGACACGATCACATGTCCCGTCTCTGGGAAAGCACAGGTCCTAAGCGCTGCTGTGCCTGTGAATAGGGTGCACAGGGATGGTGAAGACCAGCAACAGCTTTCAGGGCTGGCCCCTTCCTTGTGGGAGAAGGAGCCGGACGTTTCACGTTTGGGAAAATGGCTCTGCCGAGGAAGGACACGATGACATGTCCCGTCTCTGGGAAACCACAGATCCCTAGTGATGTTCTTCCTCTGAATATGCTGCCAAGGGAAGGTGAAGAGCAGCAACAGCTTTCAGGGCTGGCCCCTTCCTTCTGGCAGAAGGAGCTGGACGTTTCCCGTTTGGGAAAAATACTCTGCCGAGAACGGACACGATGACATGTCCCGTCTCTGGGAAAGCACAGATCGCAAGCGCCGCTGCGCCTGTGAATAGGGTGCACGGGGAAGGTGAAGAGCAGCAACAGCTTTCAGGGCTGGCCCCTTCCTTGTGGGAGAAGGAGCCGGACGTTTCCCGTTTGGGAAAATGGCTCTGCCGAGAAAGGACACGATCACATGTCCCGTCTCTGGGAAAGCACAGGTCCTAAGCGCTGCTGTGCCTGTGAATAGGCTGCCCAGGGATGGTGAAGACCAGCAACAGCTTTCAGGGATGGCCCCTTCCTTGTGGCAGAAGGAGCCGGACGTTTCACGTTTGGGAAAAAGGCTCTGCCGAGAACGGGCACGATGACATGTCCCGTCTCTGGGAAAGCACAGATCCCAAGCGCTACTGTGCTTATTAATAGGCTGCCCAGGGAAGGAGAAGACCAGCAGCAGCTTTCAGGGCTGGCCCCTTCCTTGTGGCAGAAGGAGCCGGACGTTTCCCTTTTGGGAAAATGTCTCTGCCGAGAAAGGACACGATCACATGTCCCGTCCCTGAGAAAGCACAGAATCCAAGCTCTGCGGTGCCTATGAATAGGGTGCCCAGGGAAGGTAAAGACCAGCAAGAGCTTTCAGGGCTGGCCCCTTCCTTGTGGGAGAAGGAGCCGGACGTTTCCCATTTGGGAAAAAGGTTCTGCCGAGAAAGGACACGATGACATGTCCCGTCTCTGGGAAAGCACAGGTCCCAAGCGCTGCTGTGCCTGTGAATAGGGTGCACGGGGAAGGTGAAGACCAGCAACAGCATTCTGGGCTAGCACCTTCATTGTGGGAGAAGGAGCCGGACGTTTCCCGTTTGGGAAAAAGGCTCTGCCGAGAAAGGACATGATGACATGTCCCGTCTCTGGGAAAGCACAGATCCCTCGTGATGTTCTCCCTCTGAATATGCTGCCAAGGGAAGGTGAAGACCAGCAACAGTTTTCAGGGCTGGCCCCTTCCTTGTGGGAGAAGGAGCCGGACGTTTCCCGTTTGGGAAAAAGGGTCTGCCGAGAAAGGACACGATGACATGTCCCGCCTCTGGGAAAGCACAGATCCCAAGCGCTGCTGTGCCTGTGAATAGGCTGCCCAGGGAAGGTGAAGACCAGCAACAGCTTTCTGGGCTAGCACCTTCATTGTGGGAGAAGGAGCCGGACGTTTCCCGTTTGGGAAAATGGCTCTGCCGAGAACGTTCACGATGACATGTCCCGTCTCTGGGAAAGCACAGGTCCCAAGCGCTGCTGTGCCTATGAATAGGGTGCATGGGGAAGGTGAAGACCAGCAACAGCTTTCAGGGCTGACCCCTTCCTTGTGGGAGAAGGAGCCGGACGTTTCCCGTTTGGGAAAAAGGCTCTGCCGAGAAAGGACACGACGACATCTCCCGTCCCTGAGAAAGCACAGATCCCAAGCTTTGTTGTGCTTATTAATAGGCTGCCCAGGGAAGGTGAAGACCAGCAACAGCTTTCTGGGCTAGCACCTTCCTTGTGGGAGAAGGAGCCGGACGTTTCCCGTTTGGGAAAAAGGTTCTGCCGAGAAAGGACACGATGACATGTCACGTCTCTGGGAAAGCATAGATCCCAAGCGCTGCTGTGCCTGTGAATAGGCTGCCCAGGGAAGGTGAAGTCCAGCATCAGCTTTCAGGGCTAGCACCTTCATTGTGGGAGAAGGAGCCGGACATTTCCCGTTTGGGAAAAAGGCTCTGCCGAGAAAGGACATGATGACATGTCCCGTCTCTGGGAAAGCACAGATCCGAAGCGCTGCTGTGCCTGTGAATACGGTGCACGGGGAAGGTGAAGACCAGCGACAGCTTTCAGGGCTAGCACCTTCATTGTGGGGGAAGGAGCCGGACGTTTCCCGTTTGGGAAAAAGGTTCTGCCGAGAAAGGACACGATGACATGTCCCGTCTCTGGGAAAGCACAGATCCCTAGTGATGTTCTTCCTCTGATTATGCTGCCAAGGGAAGGTGAAGAGCAGCAACAGCTTTCAGGTCTGGCCCCTTCCTTCTGGCAGAAGGAGCCGGACGTTTCCCGTTTGGGAAAAATACTCTGCCGAGAACGGACACGATGACATGTCCCGTCTCTGGGAAAGCACAGATCGCAAGCGCCGCTGCGCCTGTGAATAGGGTGCACGGGGAAGGTGAAGAGCAGCAACAGCTTTCAGGGCTGGCCCCTTCCTTGTGGGAGAAGGAGCCGGACGTTTCCCGTTTGGGAAAAAGGCTCTGACGAGAAAGGACACGATCACATGTCCCGTCTCTGGGAAAGCACAGGTCCTAAGCGCTGCTGTGCCTGTGAATAGGGTGCACAGGGATGGTGAAGACCAGCAACAGCTTTCAGGGCTGGCCCCTTCCTTGTGGCAGAAGGAGCCGGACGTTTCACGTTTGGGAAAATGGCTCTGCCGAGGAAGGACACGATGACATGTCCCGTCTCTGGGAAACCACAGATCCCTAGTGATGTTCTGCCTCTGAATATGCTGCCAAGGGAAGGTGAAGACCAGCAACAGCTTTCAGGGTTGGCCCCTTCCTTGTGGCAGAAGGAGCCGGACATTTCCCTTTTTGGAAAATGGCTCTGCCGAGAACGGACACGATGACATGTCCCGTCTCTGGGAAAGCACAGGTCCCAAGCGCTGCTGTGCCTATGAATAGGGTGCATGGGGAAGGTGAAGACCAGCAACAGCTTTCAGGGCTGGCCCTTTCCTTGTGGCAGAAGGAGCCGGACGTTTCCCATTTGGGAAAAAGGCTCTGCCGAGAACGGGCACGATGACATGTCCCGTCTCTGGGAAAGCACAGATCCCAAGCGCTGCTGTGCTCTATTAATAGGCTGCCCAGGGAAGGAGAAGACCAGCAGCAGCTTTCAGGGCTGGCCCCTTCCTTGTGGGAGAAGGAGCCGGACGTTTCCCTTTTGGGAAAATGTCTCTGCCGAGAAAGGACACGATCACATGTCCCGTCCCTGAGAAAGCACAGAATCCAAGCTCTGCGGTGCCTATGAATAGGGTGCCCAGGGAAGGTAAAGACCAGCAAGAGCTTTCAGGGCTGGCCCCTTCCTTGTGGGAGAAGGAGCCGGACGTTTCCCATTTCGGAAAAAGCTCTGCCGAGAATGGACACGATGACATGTCCCGTCTCTGGGAAAGCACAGATCCCAAGCTTTGTTGTGCTTATTAATAGGCTGCCCAGGGAAGGTGAAGGCCAGCAACAGCTTTCAGGGCTAGCACCTTCCTTGTGGGTGAAGGAGCCAGACGTTTCCCGTTTGGGAAAAATACTCTGCCGAGAACGGACACGATGACATCTCCCGTCCCTGAGAAAGCAGAGATCTGAAGCGGTGCTGTGCCTGTGAATACGGTGCCAAGGGAAGGTGAAGACCAGCAACATCTTTCAGGGCTAGCACTTTCATTGTGGGAGAATGAGCCGGATGTTTCCCGTTTGGGAAAAAGGTTCTGCCGAGAAAGGACACGATCACATGTCCCGTCTCTGGGAAAGCACAGGTCCCAAGCGCTGCTGTGCCTGTGAATAGGGTGCACGGGGAAGGTGAAGACCAGCAACAGCATTCTGGGCTAGCACCTTCATTGTGGGAGAAGGAGCCGGACGTTTCCCGTTTGGGAAAAATACTCTGCCGAGAACGGACACGATGACATGTCCCGTCTCTGGAAAAGCACAGATCCCTAGTGATGCTCTGCCTGTGAATAGGGTGCACGGGGAAGGTAAAGACCACCAAGAGCTTCTAGGGCTGGCCCCTTCCTTGTGGGAGAAGGAGCCGGACGTTTCCCGTTTTGGAAAAATACTCTGCCGAGAATGGACATGATGACATGTCCCGTCTCTGGGAAAGCACAGATCCCTAGTGATGTTCTCCCTCTGAATATGCTGCCAAGGGAAGGTAAAGACCAGCAACAGCTTTCAGGGCTGGCCCCTTCCTCGTGGCAGAAGGTGCCGGAAGTTTCCCGTTTGGGAAAAAGGGTCTGCCGAGAACGGACACGATGACATGTCCCGTATCTGGGAAAGCACAGATCCCAAGCGCTGCTGTGCCTATGAATAGAGTGCATGGGGAAGGTGAAGACCAGCAAGAGCTTTCAGGGCTGGCCCCTTCCTTGTGGGAGAAGGAGCCGGACGTTTCCCGTTTGGGAAAAAGTCTCTGCCGAGAAAGGACACGATCACATGTCCCGTCTCTGGGAAAGCACAGATCTCAAGCGCCGCTGCGCCTGTGAATAGGCTTCCCAGGGAAGGTGAAGTCCAGCAGGAGCTTTCAGGTCTGGCCCCTTCCTTGTGGGAGAAGGAGCCGGACGTTTCCCGTTTGGGAAAAAGGTCTCTGCCGAGAAAGGACACGATCACATGTCCCGTCTCTGGGAAAGCACAGATCCCAAGCGCTGCTGTGCCTGTGAATAGGGTGCACGGGGAAGGTAAAGACCAGCAAGAGCTTTCAGGGCTGGCCCCTTCCTTGTGGGAGAAGGAGCCGGACGTTTCCCATTTCGGAAAAAGCTCTGCCGAGAATGGACACAATGACATGTCCCGTCTCTGGGAAAGCACAGATCCCAAGCTTTGTTGTGCTTATTAATAGGCTGCCCAGGGAAGGTGAAGGCCAGCAACAGCTTTCAGGGCTAGCACCTTCCTTGTGGGAGAAGGAGCCAGACGTTTCCCGTTTGGGAAAAATACTCTGCTGAGAACGGACACGATGACATCTCCCGTCCCTCAGAAAGCACAGATCCAAAGCGGTGCTGTGCCTGTGAATAGGGTGCCAAGGGAAGGTGAAGACCAGCAACAGCTTTCAGGGCTAGCACCTTCATTGTGGGAGAAGGAGCCGGACGTTTCCTGTTTTGGAAATATACTCTGCCGAGAAAGGACACGATGACATGTCCCGTCTCTGGGAAAGCACAGATCCCTAGTGATGTTCTGCCTCTGAATATGCTGCCAAGGGAAGGTGAAGACCAGCAACAGCTTTCAGGGCTGGCCCCTTCCTTGTGGCAGAAGGAGCCGGACGTTTCCCGTTTGGGAAAAATACTCTGCCGAGAACGGACACGATCACATGTCCCGTCTCTGGGAAAGCACAGATCGCAAGCGCCACTGCGCCTCTGAATAGGCTGCCCAGGGAAGGTGAACTCCAGCAGGAGCTATCAGGTCTGGCCCCTTCCTTGTGGGAGAAGGAGCCGGACGTTTCCCGTTTGGGAAAAAGTCTCTGCCGAGGAAGGACACGATGACATGTCCCTTCTCTGGGAAAGCACAGGTCCCAAGCGCTGCTGTGCCTGTGAATAGGGTGCCCAGGGAAGGTGAAGACCAGCAACAGCTTTCAGGGCTGGCCCCTTCCTTGTGGCAGAAGGAACCGGACGTTTCACGTTTGGGAAAATGGCTCTGCCGAGGAAGGACACGATGACATGTCCCGTCTCTGGGAAAGCACAGATCGCAAGCGCTGCTGTGCTTATTAATAGGCTGCCCAGGGAAGGAGAAGACCAGCAGCAGCTTTCAGGGCTGGCCCCTTCCTTGTGGCAGAAGGAGCCGGACGTTTCCCTTTTGGGAAAATGTCTCTGCCGAGAAAGGACACGATCACATGTCCCGTCCCTGAGAAAGCACAGAATCCAACCTCTGCGGTGCCTATGAATAGGGTGCCCAGGGAAGGTAAAGACCAGCAAGAGCTTTCAGGGCTGGTCCCTTCCTTGTGGGAGAAGGAGCCGGACGTTTCCCATTTGGGAAAAAGGTTCTGCCGAGAAAGGACACGATGACATGTCCCGTCTCTGGGAAAGCACAGGTCCCAAGCGCTGCTGTGCCTGTGAATAGGGTGCACGGGGAAGGTGAAGACCAGCAACAGCATTCTGGGCTAGCACCTTCATTGTGGGAGAAGGAGCCGGACGTTTCCCGTTTGGGAAAAAGGCTCTGCCGAGAAAGGACATGATGACATGTCCCGTCTCTGGGAAAGCACAGATCCCTCGTGATGTTCTCCCTCTGAATATGCTGCCAAGGGAAGGTGAAGACCAGCAACAGTTTTCAGGGCTGGCCCCTTCCTTGTGGGAGAAGGAGCCGGACGTTTCCCGTTTGGGAAAAAGGGTCTGCCGAGAAAGGACACGATGACATGTCCCGCCTCTGGGAAAGCACAGATCCCAAGCGCTGCTGTGCCTGTGAATAGGCTGCCCAGGGAAGGTGAAGACCAGCAACAGCTTTCTGGGCTAGCACCTTCATTGTGGGAGAAGGAGCCGGACGTTTCCCGTTTGGGAAAATGGCTCTGCCGAGAACGTTCACGATGACATGTCCCGTCTCTGGGAAAGCACAGGTCCCAAGCGCTGCTGTGCCTATGAATAGGGTGCATGGGGAAGGTGAAGACCAGCAACAGCTTTCAGGGCTGACCCCTTCCTTGTGGGAGAAGGAGCCGGACGTTTCCCGTTTGGGAAAAAGGCTCTGCCGAGAAAGGACACGACGACATCTCCCGTCCCTGAGAAAGCACAGATCCCAAGCTTTGTTGTGCTTATTAATAGGCTGCCCAGGGAAGGTGAAGACCAGCAACAGCTTTCTGGGCTAGCACCTTCCTTGTGGGAGAAGGAGCCGGACGTTTCCCGTTTGGGAAAAAGGTTCTGCCGAGAAAGGACACGATGACATGTCCCGTCTCTGGGAAAGCACAGGTCCCAAGCGCTGCTGTGCCTGTGAATAGGGTGCCCAGGGAAGGTGAAGTCCAGCATCAGCTTTCAGGGCTAGCACCTTCATTGTGGGAGAAGGAGCCGGACATTTCCCGTTTGGGAAAAAGGCTCTGCCGAGAAAGGACATGATGACATGTCCCGTCTCTGGGAAAGCACAGATCCGAAGCGCTGCTGTGCCTGTGAATACGGTGCACGGGGAAGGTGAAGACCAGCGACAGCTTTCAGGGCTAGCACCTTCATTGTGGGAGAAGGAGCCGGACGTTTCCCATTTGGGAAAAAGGTTCTGCCGAGAAAGGACATGATGACATGTCCCGTCTCTGGGAAAGCACAGATCCCTAGTGATGTTCTTCCTCTGATTATGCTGCCAAGGGAAGGTGAAGAGCAGCAACAGCTTTCAGGTCTGGCCCCTTCCTTCTGGCAGAAGGAGCCGGACGTTTCCCGTTTGGGAAAAATACTCTGCCGAGAACGGACACGATGACATGTCCCGTCTCTGGGAAAGCACAGATCGCAAGCGCCGCTGCGCCTGTGAATAGGGTGCACGGGGAAGGTGAAGAGCAGCAACAGCTTTCAGGGCTGGCCCCTTCCTTGTGGGAGAAGGAGCCGGACGTTTCCCGTTTGGGAAAAAGGCTCTGACGAGAAAGGACACGATCACATGTCCCGTCTCTGGGAAAGCACAGGTCCTAAGCGCTGCTGTGCCTGTGAATAGGGTGCACAGGGATGGTGAAGACCAGCAACAGCTTTCAGGGCTGGCCCCTTCCTTGTGGGAGAAGGAGCCGGACGTTTCACGTTTGGGAAAATGGCTCTGCCGAGGAAGGACACGATGACATGTCCCGTCTCTGGGAAACCACAGATCCCTAGTGATGTTCTTCCTCTGAATATGCTGCCAAGGGAAGGTGAAGAGCAGCAACAGCTTTCAGGGCTGGCCCCTTCCTTCTGGCAGAAGGAGCCGGACGTTTCCCGTTTGGGAAAAATACTCTGCCGAGAACGGACACGATGACATGTCCCGTCTCTGGGAAAGCACAGATCGCAAGCGCCGCTGCGCCTGTGAATAGGGTGCATGGGGAAGGTGAAGAGCAGCAACAGCTTTCAGGGCTGGCCCCTTCCTTGTGGGAGAAGGAGCCGGACGTTTCCCGTTTGGGAAAATGGCTCTGCCGAGAAAGGACACGATCACATGTCCCGTCTCTGGGAAAGCACAGGTCCTAAGCGCTGCTGTGCCTGTGAATAGGGTGCACAGGGATGGTGAAGACCAGCAACAGCTTTCAGGGATGGCCCCTTCCTTGTGGCAGAAGGAGCCGGACGTTTCACGTTTGGGAAAAAGGCTCTGCCGAGAACGGGCACGATGACATGTCCCGTCTCTGGGAAAGCACAGATCCCAAGCGCTGCTGTGCTTATTAATAGGCTGCCCAGGGAAGGAGAAGACCAGCAGCAGCTTTCAGGGCTGGCCCCTTCCTTGTGGCAGAAGGAGCCGGACGTTTCCCTTTTGGGAAAATGTCTCTGCCGAGAAAGGACACGATCACATGTCCCGTCCCTGAGAAAGCACAGAATCCAAGCTCTGCGGTGCCTATGAATAGGGTGCCCAGGGAAGGTAAAGACCAGCAAGAGCTTTCAGGGCTGGCCCCTTCCTTGTGGGAGAAGGAGCCGGACGTTTCCCATTTGGGAAAAAGGTTCTGCCGAGAAAGGACACGATGACATGTCCCGTCTCTGGGAAAGCACAGGTCCCAAGCGCTGCTGTGCCTGTGAATAGGGTGCACGGGGAAGGTGAAGACCAGCAACAGCATTCTGGGCTAGCACCTTCATTGTGGGAGAAGGAGCCGGACGTTTCCCGTTTGGGAAAAAGGCTCTGCCGAGAAAGGACATGATGACATGTCCCGTCTCTGGGAAAGCACAGATCCCTCGTGATGTTCTCCCTCTGAATATGCTGCCAAGGGAAGGTGAAGACCAGCAACAGTTTTCAGGGCTGGCCCCTTCCTTGTGGGAGAAGGAGCCGGACGTTTCCCGTTTGGGAAAAAGGGTCTGCCGAGAAAGGACACGATGACATGTCCCGCCTCTGGGAAAGCACAGATCCCAAGCGCTGCTGTGCCTGTGAATAGGCTGCCCAGGGAAGGTGAAGACCAGCAACAGCTTTCTGGGCTAGCACCTTCATTGTGGGAGAAGGAGCCGGACGTTTCCCGTTTGGGAAAATGGCTCTGCCGAGAACGTTCACGATGACATGTCCCGTCTCTGGGAAAGCACAGGTCCCAAGCGCTGCTGTGCCTATGAATAGGGTGCATGGGGAAGGTGAAGACCAGCAACAGCTTTCAGGGCTGACCCCTTCCTTGTGGGAGAAGGAGCCGGACGTTTCCCGTTTGGGAAAAAGGCTCTGCCGAGAAAGGACACGACGACATCTCCCGTCCCTGAGAAAGCACAGATCCCAAGCTTTGTTGTGCTTATTAATAGGCTGCCCAGGGAAGGTGAAGACCAGCAACAGCTTTCTGGGCTAGCACCTTCCTTGTGGGAGAAGGAGCCGGACGTTTCCCGTTTGGGAAAAAGGTTCTGCCGAGAAAGGACACGATGACATGTCCCGTCTCTGGGAAAGCATAGATCCCAAGCGCTGCTGTGCCTGTGAATAGGCTGCCCAGGGAAGGTGAAGTCCAGCATCAGCTTTCAGGGCTAGCACCTTCATTGTGGGAGAAGGAGCCGGACATTTCCCGTTTGGGAAAAAGGCTCTGCCGAGAAAGGACATGATGACATGTCCCGTCTCTGGGAAAGCACAGATCCGAAGCGCTGCTGTGCCTGTGAATACGGTGCACGGGGAAGGTGAAGACCAGCGACAGCTTTCAGGGCTAGCACCTTCATTGTGGGAGAAGGAGCCGGACGTTTCCCGTTTGGGAAAAAGGTTCTGCCGAGAAAGGACACGATGACATGTCCCGTCTCTGGGAAAGCACAGATCCCTAGTGATGTTCTTCCTCTGATTATGCTGCCAAGGGAAGGTGAAGAGCAGCAACAGCTTTCAGGTCTGGCCCCTTCCTTCTGGCAGAAGGAGCCGGACGTTTCCCGTTTGGGAAAAATACTCTGCCGAGAACGGACACGATGACATGTCCCGTCTCTGGGAAAGCACAGATCGCAAGCGCCGCTGCGCCTGTGAATAGGGTGCACGGGGAAGGTGAAGAGCAGCAACAGCTTTCAGGGCTGGCCCCTTCCTTGTGGGAGAAGGAGCCGGACGTTTCCCGTTTGGGAAAAAGGCTCTGACGAGAAAGGACACGATCACATGTCCCGTCTCTGGGAAAGCACAGGTCCTAAGCGCTGCTGTGCCTGTGAATAGGGTGCACAGGGATGGTGAAGACCAGCAACAGCTTTCAGGGCTGGCCCCTTCCTTGTGGGAGAAGGAGCCGGACGTTTCACGTTTGGGAAAATGGCTCTGCCGAGGAAGGACACGATGACATGTCCCGTCTCTGGGAAACCACAGATCCCTAGTGATGTTCTGCCTCTGAATATGCTGCCAAGGGAAGGTGAAGACCAGCAACAGCTTTCAGGGTTGGCCCCTTCCTTGTGGCAGAAGGAGCCGGACATTTCCCTTTTTGGAAAATGGCTCTGCCGAGAACGGACACGATGACATGTCCCGTCTCTGGGAAAGCACAGGTCCCAAGCGCTGCTGTGCCTATGAATAGGGTGCATGGGGAAGGTGAAGACCAGCAACAGCTTTCAGGGCTGGCCCCTTCCTTCTGGCAGAAGGAGCCGGACGTTTCCCATTTGGGAAAAAGGCTCTGCCGAGAACGGGCACGATGACATGTCCCGTCTCTGGGAAAGCACAGATCCCAAGCGCTGCTGTGCTCTATTAATAGGCTGCCCAGGGAAGGAGAAGACCAGCAGCAGCTTTCAGGGCTGGCCCCTTCCTTGTGGGAGAAGGAGCCGGACGTTTCCCTTTTGGGAAAATGTCTCTGCCGAGAAAGGACACGATCACATGTCCCGTCCCTGAGAAAGCACAGAATCCAAGCTCTGCGGTGCCTATGAATAGGGTGCCCAGGGAAGGTAAAGACCAGCAAGAGCTTTCAGGGCTGGCCCCTTCCTTGTGGGAGAAGGAGCCGGACGTTTCCCATTTCGGAAAAAGCTCTGCCGAGAATGGACACGATGACATGTCCCGTCTCTGGGAAAGCACAGATCCCAAGCTTTGTTGTGCTTATTAATAGGCTGCCCAGGGAAGGTGAAGGCCAGCAACAGCTTTCAGGGCTAGCACCTTCCTTGTGGGTGAAGGAGCCAGACGTTTCCCGTTTGGGAAAAATACTCTGCCGAGAACGGACACGATGACATCTCCCGTCCCTGAGAAAGCAGAGATCTGAAGCGGTGCTGTGCCTGTGAATATGGTGCCAAGGGAAGGTGAAGACCAGCAACAGCTTTCAGGGCTAGCACTTTCATTGTGGGAGAATGAGCCGGATGTTTCCCGTTTGGGAAAAAGGTTCTGCCGAGAAAGGACACGATCACATGTCCCGTCTCTGGGAAAGCACAGGTCCCAAGCGCTGCTGTGCCTGTGAATAGGGTGCACGGGGAAGGTGAAGACCAGCAACAGCATTCTGGGCTAGCACCTTCATTGTGGGAGAAGGAGCCGGACGTTTCCCGTTTGGGAAAAATACTCTGCCGAGAACGGACACGATGACATGTCCCGTCTCTGGAAAAGCACAGATCCCTAGTGATGCTCTGCCTGTGAATAGGGTGCACGGGGAAGGTAAAGACCACCAAGAGCTTCTAGGGCTGGCCCCTTCCTTGTGGGAGAAGGAGCCGGACGTTTCCCGTTTTGGAAAAATACTCTGCCGAGAATGGACATGATGACATGTCCCGTCTCTGGGAAAGCACAGATCCCTAGTGATGTTCTCCCTCTGAATATGCTGCCAAGGGAAGGTAAAGACCAGCAACAGCTTTCAGGGCTGGCCCCTTCCTCGTGGCAGAAGGTGCCGGAAGTTTCCCGTTTGGGAAAAAGGGTCTGCCGAGAACGGACACGATGACATGTCCCGTATCTGGGAAAGCACAGATCCCAAGCGCTGCTGTGCCTATGAATAGAGTGCATGGGGAAGGTGAAGACCAGCAAGAGCTTTCAGGGCTGGCCCCTTCCTTGTGGGAGAAGGAGCCGGATGTTTCCCATTTGGGAAAAAGTCTCTGCCGAGAAAGGACACGATCACATGTCCCGTCTCTTGGAAAGCACAGATCTCAAGCGCCGCTGCGCCTGTGAATAGGCTTCCCAGGGAAGGTGAAGTCCAGCAGGAGCTTTCAGGTCTGGCCCCTTCCTTGTGGGAGAAGGAGCCGGACGTTTCCCGTTTGGGAAAAAGGTTCTGCCGAGAAAGGACACGATCACATGTCCCGTCTCTGGGAAAGCACAGATCCCAAGCGCTGCTGTGCCTGTGAATAGGGTGCACGGGGAAGGTAAAGACCAGCAAGAGCTTTCAGGGCTGGCCCCTTCCTTGTGGGAGAAGGAGCCGGACGTTTCCCATTTCGGAAAAAGCTCTGCCGAGAATGGACACAATGACATGTCCCGTCTCTGGGAAAGCACAGATCCCAAGCTTTGTTGTGCTTATTAATAGGCTGCCCAGGGAAGGTGAAGGCCAGCAACAGCTTTCAGGGCTAGCACCTTCCTTGTGGGAGAAGGAGCCAGACGTTTCCCGTTTGGGAAAAATACTCTGCTGAGAACGGACACGATGACATCTCCCGTCCCTCAGAAAGCACAGATCCAAAGCGGTGCTGTGCCTGTGAATAGGGTGCCAAGGGAAGGTGAAGACCAGCAACAGCTTTCAGGGCTAGCACCTTCATTGTGGGAGAAGGAGCCGGACGTTTCCTGTTTTGGAAATATACTCTGCCGAGAAAGGACACGATGACATGTCCCGTCTCTGGGAAAGCACAGATCCCTAGTGATGTTCTGCCTCTGAATATGCTGCCAAGGGAAGGTGAAGACCAGCAACAGCTTTCAGGGCTGGCCCCTTCCTTGTGGCAGAAGGAGCCGGACGTTTCCCGTTTGGGAAAAATACTCTGCCGAGAACGGACACGATCACATGTCCCGTCTCTGGGAAAGCACAGATCGCAAGCGCCACTGCGCCTGTGAATAGGCTGCCCAGGGAAGGTGAACTCCAGCAGGAGCTATCAGGTCTGGCCCCTTCCTTGTGGGAGAAGGAGCCGGACGTTTCCCGTTTGGGAAAAAGTCTCTGCCGAGAAAGGACACGATCACATGTCCCTTCTCTGGGAAAGCACAGGTCCCAAGCGCTGCTGTGCCTGTGAATAGGGTGCCCAGGGAAGGTGAAGACCAGCAACAGCTTTCAGGGCTGGCCCCTTCCTTGTGGCAGAAGGAACCGGACGTTTCACGTTTGGGAAAATGGCTCTGCCGAGGAAGGACACGATGACATGTCCCGTCTCTGGGAAAGCACAGATCCCTAGTGATGTTCTGCCTCTGAATATGCTGCCAAGGGAAGGTGAAGACCAGCAACAGCTTTCAGGGCTGGCCCATTCCTTGTGGCAGAAGGAGCCGGACGTTTCCCGTTTGGGAAAAGGGTCTGCCGAGAACGGACACGATCACATGTCCCGTCTCTGGGAAAGCACAGGTCCCAAGCGCTGCTGTGCCTATGAATAGGGTGCATGGGGAAGGTGAAGACCAGCAACAGCTTTCAGGGCTGGCCCCTTCCTTGTGGCAGAAGGAGCCGGACGTTTCCCTTTTGGGAAAAAGGCTCTGCCGAGAAAGGACACGATCACATGTCCCGTCTCTGGGAAAGCACAGAATCCAAGGTCTGCGGTGCCTATGAATAGGGTGCCCAGGGAAGGTAAAGACCAGCAACAGCTTTCAGGGCTGGCCCCTTCCTTGTGGGAGAAGGAGCCGGACGTTTCCCGTTTGGGAAAAAGGTTCTGCCGAGAAAGGACACGATGACATCTCCCGTCCCTGAGAAAGCACAGATCCGAAGCGCTGCTGTGCCTGTGAATAGGGTGCACGGGAAGGTGAAGACCAGCAACAGCTTTCAGGGCTAGCACCTTCATTGTGGGAGAAAGATCCGGACGTTTCCCGTTTGGGAAAAAGGTTCTGCCGAGAAAGGACACGATGACACCTCCCGTCCCTGAGAAAGCACAGATCCCAAGCGTTGCTTTGCTTATTAATAGGCTGCCCAGGGAAGGTGAAGACCAGCAACAGCTTTCAGGGCTAGCACCTTCAGTGTGGGAGAAGGAGCCGGACGTTTCCCATTTTGGAAAAAGGCTCAGCCGAGAAAGGACACGATGACATGTACCGTCTCTGGGAAAGCACAGATCCCAAGCGTTCCTGTGCTTATTAATAGGCTGCCCAGGGAAGGTGAAGACCAGCAACAGCTTTCTGGGCTAGCACCTTCCTTGTGGCAGAAGGAGCCGGACGTTTCCCGTTTGGGAAAAAGGCTCTGCCGAGAACGGACACGATCACATGTCCCGTCTCTGGGAAAGCACAGGTCCCAAGCGCTGCTGTGCCTATGAATAGGGTGCATGGGGAAGGTGAAGACCAGCAACAGCTTTCAGGGCTGGCCCCTTCCTTGTGGCAGAAGGAGCCGGACGTTTCCCGTTTGGGAAAAAGGCTCTGCCGAGAACGGACACGATGACATGTCCCGTCTCTGGGAAAGCACAGATCCCAAGCGCTGCTGTGCTTATTAATAGGCTGCCCAGGGAAGGAGAAGACCAGCAGCAGCTTTCAGGGCTGGCCCCTTCCTTGTGGGAGAAGGAGCCGGACGTTTCCCTTTTGGGAAAAAAGCTCTGCCGAGAAAGGACACGACGACATCTCCCGTCCCTGAGAAAGCACAGATCCCAAGCTTTGTTGTGCTTATTAATAGGCTGCCCAGGGAAGGTGAAGGCCAGCAACAGCTTTCAGGGCTAGCACCTTCCTTGTGGGAGAAGGAGCCAGACGTTTCCCGTTTGGGAAAAATACTCTGCTGAGAACGGACACGATGACATCTCCCGTCCCTGAGAAAGCAGAGATCCGAGGCGGTGCTGTGCCTGTGAATACGGTGCACGGGGAAGGTGAAGACCAGCAACAGCTTTCAGGGCTAGCACCTTCATTGTGGGAGAAGGAGCCGGACGGTTCCTGTTTTGGAAAAATACTCTGCCGAGAAAGGACACGATGACATGTCCCGTCTCTGGGAAAGCACAGATCCCTAGTGATGTTCTTCCTCTGAATATGCTGCCAAGGGAAGGTGAAGACCAGCAACAGCTTTCAGGGCTGGCCCCTTCCTTGTGGCAGAAGGAGCCGGACGTTTCCCGTTTGGGAAAAATACTCTGCCGAGAACGGACACGATCACATGTCCCGTCTCTGGGAAAGCACAGATCGCAAGCGCCACTGCGCCTGTGAATAGGCTGCCCAGGGAAGGTGAACTCCAGCAGGAGCTATCAGGTCTGGCCCCTTCCTTGTGGGAGAAGGAGCCGGACGTTTCCCGTTTGGGAAAAAGGCTCTGCCGAGAAAGGACACGATCACATGTCCCGTCTCTGGGAAAGCACAGGTCCCAAGCGCTGCTGTGCCTGTGAATAGGGTGCCAAGGGATGGTGAAGACCAGCAACAGCTTTCAGGGCTGGCCCCTTCCTTCTGGCAGAAGGAGCCGGACGTTTCACGTTTGGGAAAATGGCTCTGCCGAGGAAGGACACGATGACATGTACCGTCTCTGGGAAAGCACAGATCCCTAGTGATGTTCTGCCTCTGAATATGCTGCCAAGGGAAGGTGAAGACCAGCAACAGCTTTCAGGGCTGGCCCCTTCCTTGTGGCAGAAGGAGCCGGACGTTTCCCGTTTGGGAAAAGGGTCTGCCGAGAACGGACACGATGACATGTACCGTCTCTGGGAAAGCACAGGTCCCAAGCGCTGCTGTGCCTATGAATAGGGTGCATGGGGAAGGTGAAGACCAGCAACAGCTTTCAGGGCTGGCCCCTTCCTTGTGGGAGAAGGAGCCGGACGTTTCCCATTTGGGAAAAAGGCTCTGCCGAGAACGGGCACGATGACATGTCCCGTCTCTGGGAAAGCACAGATCCCAAGCGCTGCTGTGCTTATTAATAGGCTGCCCAGGGAAGGAGAAGACCAGCAGCAGCTTTCAGGGCTGGCCCCTTCCTTGTGGGAGAAGGAGCCGGACGTTTCCCGTTTGGGAAAAAGGTTCTGCCGAGAAAGGACACGATGACATGTCCCGTCTCTGGGAAAGCACAGATCCCAAGCGCTGCTGTGCCTGTGAATAGGGTGCCAAGGGAAGGTGAAGACCAGCAACAGCTTTCAGGGCTAGCACCTTCATTGTGGGAGAAGGAGCCGGACGTTTCCCGTTTGGGAAAAAGCCTCTGCCGAGAAAGGACATGATGACATGTCCCGTCTCTGGGAAAGCACAGGTCCCAAGCGCTGCTGTGCCTATGAATAGGGTGCACGGGGAAGGTGAAGACCAGCAACAGCTTTCAGGGCTGGCCCCTTCCTTGTGGCAGAAGGAGCCGGACGTTTCCCATTTCGGAAAAAGCTCTGCCGAGAATGGACACGATGACATGTCCCGTCTCTGGGAAAGCACAGATCCCAAGCTTTGTTGTGCTTATTAATAGGCTGCCCAGGGAAGGTGAAGGCCAGCAACAGCTTTCAGGGCTAGCACCTTCATTGTGGGAGAAAGATCCGGACGTTTCCCGTTTTGGAAAAAGCTTCTGCCGAGAAAGGACACGATGACATCTCCCGTCCCTGAGAAAGCACAGATCCCAAGCTTTGTTGTGCTTATTAATAGGCTGCCCAGGGAAGGTGAAGACCAGCAACAGCTTTCTGGGCTAGCACCTTCCCTGTGGGAGAAGGAGCCGGACGTTTCCCATTTTGGAAAAAGGCTCAGCCGAGAAAGAACACGATGACATGTACCGTCTCTGGGAAAGCACAGATCCCAAGCGTTGCTGTGCTTATTAATAGGCTGCCCAGGGAAGGTGAAGACCAGCAACAGCTTTCAGGGCTAGCACCTTCCTTGTGGCAGAAGGAGCCGGACGTTTCCCGTTTGGGAAAAAGGCTCTGCCGAGAACGGACACGATCACATGTCCCGTCTCTGGGAAAGCACAGGTCCCAAGCGCTGCTGTGCCTATGAATAGGGTGCACGGGGAAGGTGAAGACCAGCAACAGCTTTCAGGGCTGGCCCCTTCCTTGTGGGAGAATGAGCCGGACGTTTCCCGTTTGGGAAAAAGGCTCTGCCGAGAACGGACACGATGACATGTCCCGTCTCTGGGAAAGCACAGATCGAAGCGCTGCTGTGCTTATTAATAGGCTGCCCAGGGAAGGAGAAGACCAGCAGCAGCTTTCAGGGCTGGCCCCTTCCTTGTGGGAGAAGGAGCCGGACGTTTCCCTTTTGGGAAAAAAGCTCTGCCGAGAAAGGACACGACGACATCTCCCGTCCCTGAGAAAGCACAGATCCCAAGCTTTGTTGTGCTTATTAATAGGCTGCCCAGGGAAGGTGAAGACCAGCAACAGCTTTCTGGGCTAGCACCTTCCTTGTGGGAGAAGGAGCCGGACGTTTCCCGTTTGGGAAAAAGGTTCTGCCGAGAAAGGACACGATGACATGTCCCGTCTCTGGGAAAGCATAGATCCCAAGCGCTGCTGTGCCTGTGAATAGGGTGCCCAGGGAAGGTGAAGTCCAGCATCAGCTTTCAGGGCTAGCACCTTCATTGTGGGAGAAGGAGCCGGACGTTTCCCGTTTGGGAAAAAGGCTCTGCCGAGAAAGGACATGATGACATGTCCCGTCTCTGGGAAAGCACAGATCCCAAGCGCTGCTGTGCCTGTGAATAGGGTGCACGGGGAAGGTGAAGACCAGCAACAGCTTTCAGGGCTGGCCCCTTCCTTGTGGCAGAAGGAGCCGGACGTTTCCCTTTTGGGAAAATGGCTCTGCCGAGGAAGGACACAATGACATGTCCCGTCTCTGGGAAAGCACAGATCCCTAGTGATGTTCTTCCTCTGAATATGCTGCCAAGGGAAGGTGAAGAGCAGCAACAGCTTTCAGGGCTGGCCCCTTCCTTGTGGCAGAAGGAGCCGGACGTTTCCCGTTTGGGAAAAAGGCTCTGCCGAGAATGGGCACGATGACATGTCCCATCTCTGGGAAAGCACAGATCCCAAAAGCTGCTGTGCTTATTAATAGGCTGCCCAGGGAAGGAGAAGACCAGCAGCAGCATTCAGGGCTGGCCCCTTCCTTGTGGGAGAAGGAGCCGGACGTTTCCCTTTTGGGAAAATGTCTCTGCCGAGAAAGGACACGATCACATGTCCCGTCCCTGAGAAAGCACAGAATCCAAGCTCTGCGGTGCCTATGAATAGGGTGCCCAGGGAAGGTAAAGACCAGCAAGAGCTTTCAGGGCTGGCCCCTTCCTTGTGGGAGAAGGAGCCGGACGTTTCCCGTTTGGGAAAAAGGGTCTGCCGAGAAAGGACACGATGACATGTCCCGTCTCTGGGAAAGCACAGATCCCAAGCGCTGCTGTGCCTGTGAATAGGGTGCACAGGGAAGGTGAAGACCAGCAACAGATTTCAGGGCTGGCCCCTTCCTTGTGGCAGAAGGAGCCGGACGTTTCCCATTTGGGAAAAAGGCTCTGCCGAGAAAGGACACGATCACATGTCCCGTCTCTGGGAAAGCACAGATCCCAAGCTTTGTTGTGCTTATTAATAGGCTGCCCAGGGAAGGTGAAGGCCAGCAACAGCTTTCAGGGCTAGCACCTTCCTTGTGGGAGAAGGAGCCAGACGTTTCCCGTTTGGGAAAAATACTCTGCCGAGAACGGACACGATGACATCTCCCGTCCCTGAGAAAGCAGAGATCCGAAGCGGTGCTGTGCCTGTGAATACGGTGCCCAGGGAAGGTGAAGACCAGCAGCAGCTTTCAGGGCTAGCACCTTCCTTGTGGCAGAAGGAGCCGGACGTTTCCCGTTTGGGAAAAAGGTTCTGCCGAGAAAGGACACGATCACATGTCCCGTCTCTGGGAAAGCACAGGTCCCAAGCGCTGCTGTGCCTGTGAATAGGGTGCACGGGGAAGGTGAAGACCAGCAACAGCATTCTGCGCTAGCACCTTCATTGTGGGAGAAGGAGCCGGACGTTTCCCGTTTGGGAAAAATACTCTGCCGAGAACGGACACGATGACATGTCCCGTCTCTGGGAAAGCACAGATCCCTAGTGATGCTCTGCCTGTGAATAGTGTGCACGGGGAAGGTAAAGACCAGCAAGAGCTTTTAGGGCTGGCCCCTTCCTTGTGGGAGAAGGAGCCGGACGTTTCCTGTTTTGGAAAAATACTCTGCTGAGAATGGACACGATGACATGTCCCGTCTCTGGGAAAGCACAGGTCCCAAGCGTTGCTGTGCTTATTAATAGGCTGCCCAGGGAAGGTGAAGACCAGCAACAACATTTAGTGCTGGCCCCTTCCTTGTGGGAAAAGGAGCCGGACGTTTCCCGTTTGGGAAAAAAGCTCTGCCGAGAAAGGACACGATGACATCTCCCGTCCCTGAGAAAGCACATATCCGAAGCGCTGCTGTGCCTGTGAATAGGGCGCATGGGAAGGTGAAGACCAGCAACAGCTTTCAGGGCTAGCACCTTCAGTGTGGGAGAATGAGCCGGACGTTTCCCGTTTGGGAAAAAGGCTCTGCCGAGAAAGGACATAATGACATGTCCCGTCTCTGGGAAAGCACAGATCCCTAGTGATGTTCTCCCTCTGAATATGCTGCCAAGGGAAGGTGAAGACCAGCAACAGCTTTCATGTCTGGCCCCTTCCTTGTGGGAGAAGGAGCCGGACGTTTCCCATTTGGGAAAAAGTCTCTGCCGAGAATGGACACGATGACATGTCCCGTCTCTGGGAAAGCACAGATCCCAAGCTTTGTTGTGCTTATTAATAGGCTGCCCAGGGAAGGTGAAGGCCAGCAACAGCTTTCAGGGCTGGCCCCTTCCTTGTGGCAGAAGGAGCCGGACGTTTCCCGTTTGGGAAAAAGGCTCTGCCGAGAACGGACACGATCACATGTACCGTCTCTGGGAAAGCACAGGTCCCAAGCGCTGCTGTGCCTATGAATAGGGTGCATGGGGAAGGTGAAGACCAGCAACAGCTTTCAGGGCTGGCCCCTTCCTTGTGGGAGAAGGAGCCGGACGTTTCCCATTTGGGAAAAAGGCTCTGCCGAGAACGGGCACGATGACATGTCCCGTCTCTGGGAAAGCACAGATCCCAAGCGCTGCTGTGCTTATTAATAGGCTGCCCAGGGAAGGAGAAGACCAGCAGCAGCTTTCAGGGCTGGCCCCTTCCTTGTGGGAGAAGGAGCCGGACGTTTCCCTTTTGGGAAAATGTCTCTGCCGAGAAAGGACACGATCACATGTCCCGTCCCTGAGAAAGCACAGAATCCAAGCTCTGCGGTGCCTATGAATAGGGTGCCCAGGGAAGGTAATGACCAGCAAGAGCTTTCAGGGCTGGCCCCTTCCTTGTGGGAGAAGGAGCCGGACGTTTCCCGTTTGGGAAAAAGGTTCTGCCGAGAAAGGACACGATGACATGTCCCGTCTCTGGGAAAGCACAGATCCCAAGCGCTGCTGTGCCTGTGAATAGGGTGCCAAGGGAAGGTGAAGACCAGCAACAGCTTTCAGGGCTAGCACCTTCATTGTGGGAGAAGGAGCCGGACGTTTCCCGTTTGGGAAAAAGCCTCTGCCGAGAAAGGACATGATGACATGTCCCGTCTCTGGGAAAGCACAGGTCCCAAGCGCTGCTGTGCCTATGAATAGGGTGCACGGGGAAGGTGAAGACCAGCAACAGCTTTCAGGGCTGGCCCCTTCCTTGTGGCAGAAGGAGCCGGACGTTTCCCATTTGGGAAAAAGGCTCTGCCGAGAAAGGACACGATCACATGTCCCGTCTCTGGGAAAGCACAGATCCGAAGCGCTGCTGTGCCTATGAATAGGGTGCACGGGGAAGGTGAAGACCAGCAACAGCTTTCAGGGCTGGCCCCTTCCTTGTGGCAGAAGGAGCCGGACGTTTCCCATTTCGGAAAAAGCTCTGCCGAGAATGGACACGATGACATGTCCCGTCTCTGGGAAAGCACAGATCCCAAGCTTTGTTGTGCTTATTAATAGGCTGCCCAGGGAAGGTGAAGGCCAGCAACAGCTTTCAGGGCTAGCACCTTCATTGTGGGAGAAAGATCCGGACGTTTCCCGTTTGGGAAAAAGCTTCTGCCGAGAAAGGACACGATGACATCTCCCGTCCCTGAGAAAGCACAGATCCCAAGCTTTGTTGTGCTTATTAATAGGCTGCCCAGGGAAGGTGAAGACCAGCAACAGCTTTCTGGGCTAGCACCTTCCCTGTGGGAGAAGGAGCTGGACGTTTCCCATTTTGGAAAAAGGCTCAGCCGAGAAAGAACACGATGACATGTACCGTCTCTGGGAAAGCACAGATCCCAAGCGTTGCTGTGCTTATTAATAGGCTGCCCAGGGAAGGTGAAGACCAGCAACAGCTTTCAGGGCTAGCACCTTCCTTGTGGCAGAAGGAGCCGGACGTTTCCCGTTTGGGAAAAAGGCTCTGCCGAGAACGGACACGATCACATGTCCCGTCTCTGGGAAAGCACAGGTCCCAAGCGCTGCTGTGCCTATGAATAGGGTGCACGGGGAAGGTGAAGACCAGCAACAGCTTTCAGGGCTGGCCCCTTCCTTGTGGGAGAATGAGCCGGACGTTTCCCGTTTGGGAAAAAGGCTCTGCCGAGAACGGACACGATGACATGTCCCGTCTCTGGGAAAGCACAGATCCCAAGCGCTGCTGTGCTTATTAATAGGCTGCCCAGGGAAGGAGAAGACCAGCAGCAGCTTTCAGGGCTGGCCCCTTCCTTGTGGGAGAAGGAGCCGGACGTTTCCCTTTTGGGAAAAAAGCTCTGCCGAGAAAGGACACGACGACATGTCCCGTCTCTGGGAAAGCATAGATCCCAAGCGCTGCTGTGCCTGTGAATAGGGTGCCCAGGGAAGGTGAAGTCCAGCATCAGCTTTCAGGGCTAGCACCTTCATTGTGGGAGAAGGAGCCGGACGTTTCCCGTTTGGGAAAAAGGCTCTGCCGAGAAAGGACATGATGACATGTCCCGTCTCTGGGAAAGCACAGATCCCAAGCGCTGCTGTGCCTGTGAATAGGGTGCACGGGGAAGGTGAAGACCAGCAACAGCTTTCAGGGCTGGCCCCTTCCTTGTGGCAGAAGGAGCCGGACGTTTCCCTTTTGGGAAAATGGCTCTGCCGAGGAAGGACACAATGACATGTCCCGTCTCTGGGAAAGCACAGATCCCTAGTGATGTTCTTCCTCTGAATATGCTGCCAAGGGAAGGTGAAGAGCAGCAACAGCTTTCAGGGCTGGCCCCTTCCTTGTGGCAGAAGGAGCCGGACGTTTCCCGTTTGGGAAAAAGGGTCTGCCGAGAAAGGACACGATGACATGTCCCGTCTCTGGGAAAGCACATATCCCAAGCGCTGCTGTGCCTGTGAATAGGGTGCCAAGGGAAGGTGAAGACCAGCAACAGCTTTCAGGGCTAGCACTTTCATTGTGGGAGAAGGAGCCGGACGTTTCCCGTTTGGGAAAAAGGTTCTGCCGAGAAAGGACATGATGACATGTCCCGTCTCTGGGAAAGCACAGATCCGAAGCGCTGCTGTGCCTGTGAATAGGGTGCACAGGGAAGGTGAAGACCAGCAACAGATTTCAGGGCTGGCCCCTTCCTTGTGGCAGAAGGAGCCGGACGTTTCCCATTTGGGAAAAAGGCTCTGCCGAGAAAGGACACGATCACATGTCCCGTCTCTGGGAAAGCACAGATCCCAAGCTTTGTTGTGCTTATTAATAGGCTGCCCAGGGAAGGTGAAGGCCAGCAACAGCTTTCAGGGCTAGCACCTTCCTTGTGGGAGAAGGAGCCAGACGTTTCCCGTTTGGGAAAAATACTCTGCCGAGAACGGACACGATGACATCTCCCGTCCCTGAGAAAGCAGAGATCCGAAGCGGTGCTGTGCCTGTGAATACGGTGCCCAGGGAAGGTGAAGACCAGCAGCAGCTTTCAGGGCTAGCACCTTCCTTGTGGCAGAAGGAGCCGGACGTTTCCCGTTTGGGAAAAAGGTTCTGCCGAGAAAGGACACGATCACATGTCCCGTCTCTGGGAAAGCACAGGTCCCAAGCGCTGCTGTGCCTGTGAATAGGGTGCACGGGGAAGGTGAAGACCAGCAACAGCATTCTGCGCTAGCACCTTCATTGTGGGAGAAGGAGCCGGACGTTTCCCGTTTGGGAAAAATACTCTGCCGAGAACGGACACGATGACATGTCCCGTCTCTGGGAAAGCACAGATCCCTAGTGATGCTCTGCCTGTGAATAGTGTGCACGGGGAAGGTAAAGACCAGCAAGAGCTTTTAGGGCTGGCCCCTTCCTTGTGGGAGAAGGAGCCGGACGTTTCCTGTTTTGGAAAAATACTCTGCTGAGAATGGACACGATGACATGTCCCGTCTCTGGGAAAGCACAGGTCCCAAGCGTTGCTGTGCTTATTAATAGGCTGCCCAGGGAAGGTGAAGACCAGCAACAACATTTAGTGCTGGCCCCTTCCTTGTGGGAAAAGGAGCCGGACGTTTCCCTTTTGGGAAAAAAGCTCTGCCGAGAAAGGACACGATGACATCTCCCGTCCCTGAGAAAGCACATATCCGAAGCGCTGCTGTGCCTGTGAATAGGGCGCATGGGAAGGTGAAGACCAGCAACAGCTTTCAGGGCTAGCACCTTCAGTGTGGGAGAATGAGCCGGACGTTTCCCGTTTGGGAAAAAGGCTCTGCCGAGAAAGGACATAATGACATGTCCCGTCTCTGGGAAAGCACAGATCCCTAGTGATGTTCTCCCTCTGAATATGCTGCCAAGGGAAGGTGAAGACCAGCAACAGCTTTCATGTCTGGCCCCTTCCTTGTGTGAGAAGGAGCCGGACGTTTCCCATTTGGGAAAAAGTCTCTGCCGAGAATGGACACGATGACATGTCCCGTCTCTGGGAAAGCACAGATCCCAAGCTTTGTTGTGCTTATTAATAGGCTGCCCAGGGAAGGTGAAGGCCAGCAACAGCTTTCAGGGCTAGCACCTTCCTTGTGGGAGAAGGAGCCAGACGTTTCCCGTTTGGGAAAAATACTCTGCTGAGAACGGACACGATGACATGTCCCGTCCCTGAGAAAGCACAGATCCAAAGCGGTGCTGTGCCTGTGAATAGGGTGCCAAGGGAAGGTGAAGACCAGCAACAGCTTTCAGGGCTAGCACCTTCATTGTGGGAGAAGGAGCCGGACGTTTCCTGTTTTGGAAAAATACTCTGCCGAGAAAGGACACGATGACATGTCCCGTCTCTGGGAAAGCACAGATCCCTAGTGATGTTCTGCCTCTGAATATGCTGCCAAGGGAAGGTGAAGACCAGCAACAGCTTTCAGGGCTGGCCCCTTCCTTGTGGGAGAAGGAGCCGGACGTTTCCCGTTTGGGAAAAAGGCTCTGCCGAGAACGGACACGATGACATGTCCCGTCTCTGGGAAAGCACAGGTCCCAAGCGCTGCTGTGCCTATGAATAGGGTGCATGGGGAAGGTGAAGACCAGCAACAGCTTTCAGGGCTGGCCCCTTCCTTCTGGCAGAAGGAGCCGGACGTTTCCCGTTTGGGAAAAAGGCTCTGCCGAGAACGGACACGATCACATGTCCCGTCTCTGGGAAAGCACAGATCCCAAGCGCTGCTGTGCTTATTAATAGGCTGCCCAGGGAAGGAGAAGACCAGCAGCAGCTTTCAGGGCTGGCCCCTTCCTTGTGGGAGAAGGAGCCGGACGTTTCCCTTTTGGGAAAAAAGCTCTGCCGAGAAAGGACACGACGACATCTCCCGTCCCTGAGAAAGCACAGATCCCAAGCTTTGTTGTGCTTATTAATAGGCTGCCCAGGGAAGGTGAAGACCAGCAACAGCTTTCTGGGCTAGCACCTTCCTTGTGGCAGAAGGAGCCGGACGTTTCCCGTTTGGGAAAAAGTTTCTGCCGAGAAAGGACACGATGACATGTCCCGTCTCTGGGAAAGCATAGATCCCAAGCGCTGCTGTGCCTGTGAATAGGGTGCCCAGGGAAGGTGAAGTCCAGCATCAGCTTTCAGGGCTAGCACCTTCATTGTGGGAGAAGGAGCCGGACATTTCCCGTTTGGGAAAAAGGCTCTGCCGAGAAAGGACATGATGACATGTCCCGTCTCTGGGAAAGCACAGATCCGAAGCGCTGCTGTGCCTGTGAATAGGGTGCACGGGGAAGGTGAAGACCAGCAACAGCTTTCAGGGCTGGCCCCTTCCTTCTGGCAGAAGGAGCCGGACGTTTCCCGTTTGGGAAAATGGCTCTGCCGAGGAAGGACACAATGACATGTCCCGTCTCTGGGAAAGCACAGATCCCTAGTGATGTTCTGCCTCTGAATATGCTGCCAAGGGAAGGTGAAGACCAGCAACAGCTTTCAGGGCTAGCACCTTCCTTGTGGGAGAAGGAGCCAGACGTTTCCCGTTTGGGAAAAATACTCTGCCGAGAATGGACACGATGACATCTCCTGTCCCTGAGAAAGCACAGATCCGAAGCGGTGCTGTTCCTGTGAATAGGGTGCACGGGGAAGGTGAAGACCAGCAACAGCTTTCACGGCTAGCACCTTCATTGTGGGAGAAGGAGCCGGACGTTTCCCGTTTGGGAAAAAGGTTCTGCCGAGAAAGGACACGATGACATGTCCCGTCTCTGGGAAAGCACAGATCCCTAGTGATGTTCTTCCTCTGAATATGCTGCCAAGGGAAGGTGAAGACCAGCAAGAGCTTTCAGGGCTGGCCCCTTCCTTGTGGCAGAAGGAGCCGGACATTTCCCTTTTGGGAAAATGTCTCTGCCGAGAAAGGACACGATGACATGTCCCGTCTCTGGGAAAGCACAGATCCCAAGCTTTGTTGTGCTTATTAATAGGCTGCCCAGGGAAGGTGAAGGCCAGCAACAGCTTTCAGGGCTAGCACCTTCCTTGTGGGAGAAGGAGCCAGACGTTTCCCGTTTGGGAAAAATACTCTGCCGAGAATGGACACGATGACATCTCCTGTCCCTGAGAAAGCACAGATCCGAAGCGGTGCTGTTCCTGTGAATAGGGTGCACGGGGAAGGTGAAGACCAGCAACAGCTTTCACGGCTAGCACCTTCATTGTGGGAGAAGGAGCCGGACGTTTCCCGTTTGGGAAAAATACTCTGCCGAGAAAGGACACGATGACATGTCCCGTCTCTGGGAAAGCACAGATCCCTAGTGATGTTCTTCCTCTGAATATGCTGCCAAGGGAAGGTGAAGAGCAGCAACAGCTTTCAGGGCTGGCCCCTTCCTTCTGGCAGAAGGAGCCTGACGTTTCCCTTTTGGGAAAAATACTCTGCCGAGAACGGACACGATGACATGTCCCGTCTCTGGGAAAGCACAGATCGCAAGCGCCGCTGCGCCTGTGAATAGGCTGCCCAGGGAAGGTGAAGTCCAGCAGGAGCTATCAGGTCTGGCCCCTTCCTTGTGGGAGAAGGAGCCGGACGTTTCCCGTTTGGGAAAAAGGTTCTGCCGAGAAAGGACACGATCACATGTCCCGTCTCTGGGAAAGCACAGGTCCCAAGCGCTGCTGTGCCTGTGAATAGGGTGCCAAGGGAAGGTGAAGACCAGCAACAGCTTTCAGGGCTGGCCCCTTCCTTCTGGCAGAAGGAACCGGACGTTTCACGTTTGGGAAAATGGCTCTGCCGAGGAAGGACACGATGACATGTCCCGTCCCTGAGAAAGCACAGATCCCAAGCTTTGTTGTGCTTATTAATAGGCTGCCCAGGGAAGGTGAAGACCAGCAACAGCTTTCTGGGCTAGCACCTTCCCTGTGGGAGAAGGAGCCGGACGTTTCCCATTTTGGAAAAAGGCTCAGCCGAGAAAGGACACGATGACATGTACCGTCTCTGGGAAAGCACAGATCCCAAGCATTGCTGTGCTTATTAATAGGCTGCCCAGGGAAGGTGAAGACCAGCAACAGCTTTCAGGGCTAGCACCTTCCTTGTGGCAGAAGGAGCCGGACGTTTCCCGTTTGGGAAAAAGGCTCTGCCGAGAACGGACACGATCACATGTCCCGTCTCTGGGAAAGCACAGGTCCCAAGCGCTGCTGTGCCTATGAACAGGGTGCATGGGGAAGGTGAAGACCAGCAACAGCTTTCAGGGCTGGCCCCGTCCTTGTGGGAGAAGGAGCCGGACGTTTCCCGTTTGGGAAAAAGGCTCTGCCGAGAACGGACACGATGACATGTCCCGTCTCTGGGAAAGCACAGATCCCAAGCGCTGCTGTGCTTATTAATAAGCTGCCCAGGGAAGGAGAAGACCAGCAGCAGCTTTCAGGGCTGGCCCCTTCCTTGTGGGAGAAGGAGCCGGACGTTTCCCGTTTGGGAAAAAAGCTCTGCCGAGAAAGGACACGACGACATCTCCCGTCCCTGACAAAGCACAGATCCCAAGCTTTGTTGTGCTTATTAATAGGCTGCCCAGGGAAGGTGAAGACCAGCAACAGCTTTCTGGGCTAGCACCTTCATTGTGGGAGAAGGAGCCGGACATTTCCCGTTTGGGAAAAAGGCTCTGCCGAGAAAGGACATGATGACATGTCCCGTATCTGGGAAAGCACAGATCCGAAGCGCTGCTGTGCCTGTGAATAGGGTGCACGGGGAAGGTGAAGAGCAGCAACAGCTTTCAGGGCTGGCCCCTTCCTTGTGGCAGAAGGAGCCGGACGTTTCACGTTTGGGAAAATGGCTCTGCCGAGGAAGGACACAATGACATGTCCCGTCTCTGGGAAAGCACAGATCCCAAGCTTTGTTGTGCTTATTAATAGGCTGCCCAGGGAAGGTGAAGGCCAGCAACAGCTTTCAGGGCTAGCACCTTCCTTGTGGGAGAAGGAGCCAGACGTTTCCCGTTTGGGAAAAATACTCTGCCAAGAATGGACACGATGACATCTCCCGTCCCTGAGAAAGCACAGATCCGAAGCGGTGCTGTGCCTGTGAATAGGGTGCACGGGGAAGGTGAAGACCAGCAACAGCTTTCAGGGCTAGCACCTTCATTGTGGGAGAAGGAGCCAGACGTTTCCCGTTTGGGAAAAAGGTTCTGCCGAGAAAGGACACGATGACATGTCCCGTCTCTGGGAAAGCACAGATCCCTAGTGATGTTCTTCCTCTGAATATGCTGCCAAGGGAAGGTGAAGAGCAGCAACAGCTTTCAGGGCTGGCCCCTTCCTTCTGGCAGAAGGAGCCGGACGTTTCCCGTTTGGGAAAAATACTCTGCCGAGAACGGACACGATGACATGTCCCGTCTCTGGGAAAGCACAGATCGCAAGCGCCGCTGCGCCTGTGAATAGGGTGCACGGGGAAGGTGAAGAGCAGCAACAGCTTTCAGGGCTGGCCCCTTCCTTGTGGGAGAAGGAGCCGGACGTTTCCAGTTTGGGAAAATGTCTCTGCCGAGGAAGGACACGATGACATGTCCCGTCTCTGGGAAAGCACAGATCCCTAGTGATGTTCTGCCTCTGAATATGCTGCCAAGAGAAGGTGAAGACCAGCAACAGCTTTCAGGGCTGGCCCCTTCCTTGTGGCAGAAGGAGCCGGACATTTCCCTTTTTGGAAAAAGGCTCTGCCGAGAACGGACACGATGACATGTCCCGTCTCTGGGAAAGCACAGGTCCCAAGCGCTGCTGTGCCTATGATTAGGCTGCATGGGGAAGGTGAAGACCAGCAACAGCTTTCAGGGCTGGCCCCTTCCTTGTGGCAGAAGGAGCCGGACGTTTCCCATTTGGGAAAAAGGCTCTGCCGAGAACGGGCACGATGACATGTCCCGTCTCTGGGAAAGCACAGATCCCAAGCGCTGCTGTGCTTATTAATAGGCTGCCCAGGGAAGGAGAAGACCAGCAGCAGCTTTCAGGGCTGGCCCCTTCCTTGTGGGAGAAGGAGCCGGACGTTTCCCTTTTGGGAAAATGTCTCTGCCGACAAAGGACACGATCACATGTCCCGTCCCTGAGAAAGCACAGAATCCAAGCTCTGCGGTGCCTATGAATAGGGTGCCCAGGGAAGGTAAAGACCAGCAAGAGCTTTCAGGGCTGGCCCGTTCATTGTGGCAGAAGGAGCCGGACGTTTCCCGTTTGGGAAAAAGGTTCTGCCGAGAAAGGACACGATGACATGTCCCGTCTCTGGGAAAGCACAGATCCCAAGCGCTGCTGTGCCTGTGAATAGGGTGCCAAGGGAAGGTGAAGACCAGCAACAGCTTTCAGGGCTAGCACCTGCATTGTGGGAGAAGGAGCCGGACGTTTCCCGTTTGGGAAAAAGCCTCTGCCGAGAAAGGACATGATGACATGTCCCGTCTCTGGGAAAGCACAGGTCCCAAGCGCTGCTGTGCCTATGAATAGGGTGCACGGGGAAGGTGAAGACCAGCAACAGCTTTCAGGGCTGGCCCCTTCCTTGTGGCAGAAGGAGCCGGACGTTTCCCGTTTGGGAAAAAGGTTCTGCCGAGAACGGACACGATCACATGTCCCGTCTCTGGGAAAGCACAGAATCCAAGGTCTGCGGTGCCTATGAATAGGGTGCCCAGGGAAGGTAAAGACCAGCAAGAGCTTTCAGGGCTGGCCCCTTCCTTGTGGGAGAAAGATCCGGACGTTTCCCGTTTGGGAAAAAGTCTCTGCCGAGAAAGGACACGATGACATCTCCCGTCCCTGAGAAAGCACAGATCCCAAGCTTTGTTGTGCTTATTAATAGGCTGCCCAGGGAAGGTGAAGACCAGCAACAGCTTTCTGGGCTAGCACCTTCCCTGTGGGAGAAGGAGCCGGACGTTTCCCATTTTGGAAAAAGTCTCAGCCGAGAACGGACACGATGACATGTCCCGTCTCTGGGAAAGCACAGATCCCAAGCGCTGCTGTGCTTATTAATAGGCTGCCCAGGGAAGGAGAAGACCAGCAGCAGCTTTCAGGGCTGGCCCCTTCCTTGTGGGAGAAGGAGCCGGACGTTTCCCTTTTGGGAAAAAAGCTCTGCCGAGAAAGGACACGACGACATCTCCCGTCCCTGAGAAAGCACAGATCCCAAGCTTTGTTGTGCTTATTAATAGGCTGCCCAGGGAAGGTGAAGACCAGCAACAGCTTTCTGGGCTAGCACCTTCCTTGTGGGAGAAGGAGCCGGACGTTTCCCGTTTGGGAAAAAGGTTCTGCCGAGAAAGGACACGATGACATGTCCCGTCTCTGGGAAAGCATAGATCCCAAGCGCTGCTGTGCCTGTGAATAGGGTGCCCAGGGAAGGTGAAGTCCAGCATCAGCTTTCAGGGCTAGCACCTTCATTGTGGGAGAAGGAGCCGGACATTTCCCGTTTGGGAAAAAGGCTCTGCCGAGAAAGGACATGATGACATGTCCCGTCTCTGGGAAAGCACAGATCCGAAGCGCTGCTGTGCCTGTGAATAGGGTGCACGGGGAAGGTGAAGACCAGCAACAGCTTTCAGGGCTGGCCCCTTCCTTGTGGCAGAAGGAGCCGGACGTTTCCCGTTTGGGAAAAAGGTTCTGCCGAGAAAGGACACGATGACATGTCCCGTCTCTGGGAAAGCACAGATCCCTAGTGATGTTCTGCCTCTGAATATGCTGCCAAGGGAAGGTGAAGACCAGCAACAGCTTTCAGGGCTGGCCCCTTCCTTCTGGCAGAAGGAGCCGGACGTTTCCCGTTTGGGAAAAATACTCTGCCGAGAATGGACACGATGACATGTCCCGTCTCTGGGAAAGCACAGATCCCAAGCGCCGCTGCACCTGTGAATAGGCTCCCCAGGGAAGGTGAAGTCCAGCAGAACCTATCAGGTCTGGCCCCTTCCTTGTGGGAGAAGGAGCCGGACGTTTCCCGTTTGGGAAAATGTCTCTGCCGAGAAAGGACACGATCACATGTCCCGTCTCTGGGAAAGCACAGATCCCAAGCTTTGTTGTGCTTATTAATAGGCTGCCCAGGGAAGGTGAAGGCCAGCAACAGCTTTCAGGGCTAGCACCTTCCTTGTGGGAGAAGGAGCCAGACGTTTCCCGTTTGGGAAAAATACTCTGCCGAGAATGGACACGATGACATCTCCCGTCCCTGAGAAAGCACAGATCCGAAGCAGTGCTGTTCCTGTGAATAGGGTGCACGGGGAAGGTGAAGACCAGCAACAGCTTTCAGGGCTAGCACCTTCATTGTGGGAGAAGGAGCCGGACGTTTCCCGTTTGGGAAAAAGGTTCTGCCGAGAAAGGACACGATGACATGTCCCGTCTCTGGGAAAGCACAGATCCCTAGTGATGTTCTTCCTCTGAATATGCTGCCAAGGGAAGGTGAAGAGCAGCAACAGCTTTCAGGGCTGGCCCCTTCCTTCTGGCAGAAGGAGCCGGACGTTTCCCGTTTGGGAAAAATACTCTGCCGAGAACGGACACGATGACATGTCCCGTCTCTGGGAAAGCACAGATCGCAAGCGCCGCTGCGCCTGTGAATAGGGTGCACGGGGAAGGTGAAGAGCAGCAACAGCTTTCAGGGCTGGCCCCTTCCTTGTGGGAGAAGGAGCCGGACGTTTCCAGTTTGGGAAAATGGCTCTGCCGAGGAAGGACACGATGACATGTCCCGTCTCTGGGAAACCACAGATCCCTAGTGATGTTCTGCCTCTGAATATGCTGCCAAGAGAAGGTGAAGACCAGCAACAGCTTTCAGGGCTGGCCCCTTCCTTGTGGCAGAAGGAGCCGGACGTTTCCCATTTGGGAAAAAGGCTCTGCCGAGAACGGACACGATCACATGTCCCGTCTCTGGGAAAGCACAGAATCCAAGGTCTGCGGTGCCTATGTATAGGGTGCCTAGGGAAGGTAAAGACCAGCAAGAGCTTTCAGGGCTGGCCCCTTCCTTGTGGGAGAAAGATCCGGACGTTTCCCGTTTGGGAAAAAGTCTCTGCCGAGAAAGGACACGATGACATCTCCCGTCCCTGAGAAAGCACAGATCCCAAGCTTTGTTGTGCTTATTAATAGGCTGCCCAGGGAAGGTGAAGGCCAGCAACAGCTTTCAGGGCTAGCACCTTCCTTGTGGGAGAAGGAGCCAGACGTTTCCCGTTTGGGAAAAATACTCTGCCGAGAATGGACACGATGACATCTCCCGTCCCTGACAAAGCACAGATCCGAAGCGGTGCTGTGCCTGTGAATAGGGTGCACGGGGAAGGTGAAGACCAGCAACAGCTTTCAGGGCTAGCACCTTCATTGTGGGAGAAGGAGCCGGACGTTTCCCGTTTGGGAAAAAGGTTCTGCCGAGAAAGGACACGATGACATGTCCCGTCTCTGGGAAAGCACAGATCCCTAGTGATGTTCTTCCTCTGAATATGCTGCCAAGGGAAGGTGAAGAGCAGCAACAGCTTTCAGGGCTGGCCCCTTCCTTCTGGCAGAAGGAGCCGGACGTTTCCCGTTTGGGAAAAATACTCTGCCGAGAACGGACACGATGACATGTCCCGTTTCTGGGAAAGCACAGATCCCAAGCGCTTCTGTGCCTGTGAATAGGGTGCCAACGGAAGGTGAACACCAGCAACAGCTTTCAGGGCTGGCCCCTTCCTTGTGGGAGAAGGAGCCGGACGTTTCCAGTTTGGGAAAATGGCTCTGCCGAGGAAGGACACGATGACATGTCCCGTCTCTGGGAAACCACAGATCCCTAGTGATGTTCTGCCTCTGAATATGCTGCCAAGAGAAGGTGAAGACCAGCAACAGCTTTCAGGGCTGGCCCCTTCCTTGTGGCAGAAGGAGCCGGACATTTCCCTTTTTGGAAAAAGGCTCTGCCGAGAACGGACACGATGACATGTCCCGTCTCTGGGAAAGCACAGGTCCCAAGCGCTGCTGTGCCTATGAATAGGCTGCATGGGGAAGGTGAAGACCAGCAACAGCTTTCAGGGCTGGCCCCTTCCTTGTGGCAGAAGGAGCCGGACGTTTCCCATTTGGGAAAAAGGCTCTGCCGAGAACGGGCACGATGACATGTCCCGTCTCTGGGAAAGCACAGATCCCAAGCGCTGCTGTGCTTATTAATAGGCTGCCCAGGGAAGGAGAAGACCAGCAGCAGCTTTCAGGGCTGGCCCCTTCCTTGTGGGAGAAGGAGCCGGACGTTTCCCTTTTGGGAAAAAGTCTCTGCCGAGAACGGACACGATCACATGTCCCGTCTCTGGGAAAGCACAGAATCCAAGCTCTGCGGTGCCTATGAATAGGGTGCCCAGGGAAGGTAAAGACCAGCAAGATCTTTCAGGGCTGGCCCCTTCCTTGTGGGAGAAGGAGCCGGACGTTTCCCGTTTGGGAAAAAAGCTCTGCCGAGAAAGGACACGATGACATCTCCCGTCCCTGAGAAAGCACAGATCCGAAGCGCTGCTGTGCCTGTGAATAGGGTGCCCAGGGAAGGTGAAGACCAGCAACAGCTTTCAGGGCTAGCACCTTCATTGTGGGAGAAAGATCCGGACGTTTCCCGTTTGGGAAAAAGGCTCTGCCGAGAATGGACACGATGACATGTCCCGTCCCTGAGAAAGCACAGATCCCAAGCTTTGTTGTGCTTATTAATAGGCTGCCCAGGGACGGTGAAGACCAGCAACAGCTTTCTGGGCTAGCACCTTCCCTGTGCGAGAAGGAGCCGGACGTTTCCCATTTTGGAAAAAGGCTCAGCCGAGAAAGGACACGATGACATGTACCGTCTCTGGGAAAGCACAGATCCCAAGCGTTGCTGTGCTTATTAATAGGCTGCCCAGGGAAGGTGAAGACCAGCAACAGCTTTCAGGGCTAGCACCTTCCTTGTGGCAGAAGGAGCCGGACGTTTCCCTTTTTGGGAAAAAGCCTCTGCCGAGAACGGACACGATTACATGTCCCGTCTCTGGGAAAGAACAGATCCCAAGCGCTGCTGTGCCTATGAATAGAGTGCATGGGGAAGGTGAAGACCAGCAAGAGCTTTCAGGGCTGGCCCCTTCCTTGTGGCAGAAGGAGCCGGACGTTTCCCGTTTGGGAAAAAGTCTCTGCCGAGAAAGGACACGATCACATGTCCCGTCTCTGGGAAAGCACAGATCCCACGCTTTGTTGTGCTTATTAATAGGCTGCCCAGGGAAGGTGAAGGCCAGCAACAGCTTTCAGGGCTAGCACCTTCCTTGTGGGAGAAGGAGCCAGACGTTTCCCGTTTGGGAAAAATACTCTGCCGAGAATGGACACGATGACATCTCCCGTCCCTGAGAAAGCAGAGATCCGAAGCGGTGCTGTGCCTGTGAATACGGTGCACGGGGAAGGTGAAGACCAGCAACAGCTTTCAGGGCTAGCAACTTCATTGTGGGAGAAGGAGCCGGACGTTTCCCGTTTGGGAAAAAGGTTCTGCCGAGAAAGGACACGATGACATGTCCCGTCTCTGGGAAAGCACAGATCCCTAGTGATGTTCTTCCTCTGAATATGCTGCCAAGGGAAGGTGAAGAGCAGCAACAGCTTTCAGGGCTGGCCCCTTCCTTCTGGCAGAAGGAGCCGGACGTTTCCCGTTTGGGAAAAATGCTCTGCCGAGAACGGGCACGATGACATGTCCCGTCTCTGGGAAAGCACAGATCCCAAGCGCTGCTGTGCTTATTAATAGGCTGCCCAGGGAAGGAGAAGACCAGCAGCAGATTTCAGGGCTGGCCCCTTCCTTGTGGGAGAAGGAGCCGGACGTTTCCCTTTTGGGAAAAAGTCTCTGCCGAGAACGGACACGATCACATGTCCCGTCTCTGGGAAAGCACAGAATCCAAGGTCTGCGGTGCCTATGAATAGGGTGCCCAGGGAAGGTAAAGACCAGCAAGATCTTTCAGGGCTGGCCCCTTCCTTGTGGGAGAAGGAGCCGGACGTTTCCCGTTTGGGAAAAAAGCTCTGCCGAGAAAGGACACGATGACATCTCCCGTCCCTGAGAAAGCACAGATCCGAAGCGCTGCTGTGCCTGTGAATAGGGTGCCCAGGGAAGGTGAAGACCAGCAACAGCTTTCAGGGCTAGCACCTTCATTGTGGGAGAAAGATCCGGACGTTTCCCGTTTGGGAAAAAGGCTCTGCCGAGAATGGACACGATGACATGTCCCGTCCCTGAGAAAGCACAGATCCCAAGCTTTGTTGTGCTTATTAATAGGCTGCCCAGGGAAGGTGAAGACCAGCAACAGCTTTCTGGGCTAGCACCTTCCCTGTGCGAGAAGGAGCCGGACGTTTCCCATTTTGGAAAAAGGCTCAGCCGAGAAAGGACACGATGACATGTACCGTCTCTGGGAAAGCACAGATCCCAAGCGTTGCTGTGCTTATTAATAGGCTGCCCAGGGAAGGTGAAGACCAGCAACAGCTTTCAGGGCTAGCACCTTCCTTGTGGCAGAAGGAGCCGGACGTTTCCCTTTTTGGGAAAAAGCCTCTGCCGAGAACGGACACGATTACATGTCCCGTCTCTGGGAAAGCACAGATCCCAAGCGCTGCTGTGCCTATGAATAGAGTGCATGGGGAAGGTGAAGACCAGCAAGAGCTTTCAGGGCTGGCCCCTTCCTTGTGGCAGAAGGAGCCGGACGTTTCCCATTTGGGAAAAAGTCTCTGCCGAGAAAGGACACGATCACATGTCCCGTCTCTGGGAAAGCACAGATCCCACGCTTTGTTGTGCTTATTAATAGGCTGCCCAGGGAAGGTGAAGGCCAGCAACAGCTTTCAGGGCTAGCACCTTCCTTGTGGGAGAAGGAGCCAGACGTTTCCCGTTTGGGAAAAATACTCTGCCGAGAATGGACACGATGACATCTCCCGTCCCTGAGAAAGCAGAGATCCGAAGCGGTGCTGTGCCTGTGAATACGGTGCACGGGGAAGGTGAAGACCAGCAACAGCTTTCAGGGCTAGCAACTTCATTGTGGGAGAAGGAGCCGGACGTTTCCCGTTTGGGAAAAAGGTTCTGCCGAAAAAGGACACGATGACATGTCCCGTCTCTGGGAAAGCACAGATCCCTAGTGATGTTCTTCCTCTGAATATGCTGCCAAGGGAAGGTGAAGAGCAGCAACAGCTTTCAGGGCTGGCCCCTTCCTTCTGGCAGAAGGAGCCGGACGTTTCCCGTTTGGGAAAAATGCTCTGCCGAGAACGGACACGATGACATGTCCCGTCTCTGGGAAAGCACAGATCGCAAGCGCCGCTGCGCCTGTGAATAGGGTGCACAGGGAAGGTGAAGACCAGCAACAGCTTTCAGGGCTAGCACCTTCCTTGTGGCAGAAGGAGCCGGACGTTTCCCGTTTGGGAAAAAGGTTCTGCCGAGAAAGGACACGATGACATGTCCCGTCTCTGGGAAAGCACAGGTCCTAAGCGCTGCTGTGCCTGTGAATAGGGTGCACGGGGACGGTGAAGACCAGCAACAGCAATCTGCGCTAGCACCTTCATTGTGGGAGAAGGAGCCGGACGTTTCCCGTTTGGGAAAAATACTCTGCCGAGAACGGACACGATGACATGTCCCGTCTCTGGGAAAGCACAGATCCCTAGTGATGCTCTGCCTGTGAATAGTGTGCACGGGGAAGGTAAAGACCAGCAAGAGCTTTTAGGGCTGGCCCCTTCCTTGTGGGAGAAGGAGCCGGACGTTTCCCTTTTGGGAAAATGTCTCTGCCGAGAAAGGACACGATCACATGTCCCGTCCCTGAGAAAGCACAGAATCCAAGCTCTGCGGTACCTATGAATAGGGTGCCCAGGGAAGGTAAAGACCAGCAAGAGCTTTCAGGGCTGGCCCCTTCCTTGTGGCAGAAGGAGCCGGACGTTTCCCGTTTGGGAAAAAGGTTCTGCCGAGAAAGGACACGATGACATGTCCCGTCTCTGGGAAAGCACAGATCCCAAGCGCTGCTGTGCCTGTGAATAGGGTGCCAAGGGAAGGTGAAGACCAGCAACAGCTTTCAGGGCTAGCACCTTCCTTGTGGGAGAAGGAGCCGGACGTTTCCCGTTTGGGAAAAAGCCTCTGCCGAGAAAGGACATGATGACATGTCCCGTCTCTGGGAAAGCACAGATCCGAAGCGCTGCTGTGCCTGTGAATAGGGTGCACGGGGAAGGTGAAGACCAGCAACAGCTTTCAGGGCTGGCCCCTTCCTTGTGGGAGAAGGAGCCGGACGTTTCCCGTTTGGGAAAAAGGCTCTGCCGAGAACGGACACGATCACATGTCCCGTCTCTGGGAAAGCACAGAATCCAAGGTCTGCGGTGCCTATGAATAGGGTGCCCAGGGAAGGTAAAGACCAGCAAGAGCTTTCAGGGCTGGCCCCTTCCTTGTGGGAGAAGGAGCCGGACGTTTCCCGTTTGGGAAAAAAGCTCTGCCGAGAAAGGACACGATGACATCTCCCGTCCCTGAGAAAGCACAGATCCGAAGCGCTGCTGTGCCTGTGAATAGGGTGCACGGGAAGGTGAAGACCAGCAACAGCTTTCAGGGCTAGCACCTTCATTGTGGGAGAAAGATCCGGACGTTTCCCGTTTGGGAAAAAGGCTCTGCCGAGAAAGGACACGATGACATCTCCCATCCATGAGAAAGCACAGATCCCAAGCTTTGTTGTGCTTATTAATAGGCTGCCCAGGGAAGGTGAAGACCAGCAACAGCTTTCAGGGCTAGCACCTTCATTGTGGGAGAAGGAGCCGGACGTTTCCCATTTTGGAAAAAGGCTCAGCCTAGAAAGGACACGATGACATGTACCGTCTCTGGGAAAGCACAGATCCCAAGCGTTGCTGTGCTTATTAATAGGCTGCCCAGGGAAGGTGAAGACCAGCAACAGCTTTCAGGGCTAGCACCTTCCTTGTGGCAGAAGGAGCCGGACGTTTCCCGTTTGGGAAAAAGGCTCTGCCGAGAACGGACACGATCACATGTCCCGTCTCTGGGAAAGCACAGGTCCCAAGCGCTGCTGTGCCTATGAATAGGGTGCATGGGGAAGGTGAAGACCAGCAACAGCTTTCAGGGCTGGCCCCTTCCTTGTGGGAGAAGGAGCCGGACGTTTCCCGTTTGGGAAAAAGGCTCTGCCGAGAACGGACACGATGACATGTCCCGTCTCTGGGAAAGCACAGATCCCAAGCGCTGCTGTGCTTATTAATAGGCTTCCCAGGGAAGGAGAAGACCAGCAGCAGCTTTCAGGGCTGGCCCCTTCCTTGTGGGAGAAGGAGCCGGACGTTTCCCGTTTGGGAAAATGTCTCTGCCGAGAAAGGACACGATCACATGTCCCGTCCCTGAGAAAGCACAGAATCCAAGCTCTGCGGTGCCTATGAATAGGGTGCACGGGGAAGGTGAAGACCACCAAGAGCTTTCAGGGCTGGCCCCTTCCTTGTGGGAGAAGGAGCCGGACGTTTCCCATTTCGGAAAAAGCTCTGCCGAGAATGGACACGATGACATGTCCCGTCTCTAGGAAAGCACAGATCCCAAGCTTTGTTGTGCTTATTAATAGGCTGCCCAGGGAAGGTGAAGGCCAGCAACAGCTTTCAGGGCTAGCACCTTCCTTGTGGGAGAAGGAGCCAGACGTTTCCCGTTTGGGAAAAATACTCTGCTGAGAACGGACACGATGACATCTCCCGTCCCTGAGAAAGCAGAGATCCGAAGCGGTGCTGTGCCTGTGAATACGGTGCACGGGGAAGGTGAAGACCAGCAACAGCTTTCAGGGCTAGCACCTTCATTGTGGGAGAAGGAGCCGGACGTTTCCCGTTTGGGAAAAAGGTTCTGCCGAGAAAGGAGACGATGACATGTCCCGTCTCTGGGAAAGCACAGATCCCTAGTGATGTTCTTCCTCTGAATATGCTGCCAAGGGAAGGTGAAGAGCAGCAACAGCTTTCAGGGCTGGCCCCTTCCTTCTGGCAGAAGGAGCCGGACGTTTCCCGTTTGGGAAAAATACTCTGCCAAGAACGGACACGATGACATGTCCCGTCTCTGGGAAAGCAGAGATCGCAAGCGCCGCTGCGCCTGTGAATAGGGTGCACGGGGAAGGTGAAGAGCAGCAACAGCTTTCAGGGCTGGCCCCTTCCTTGTGGGAGAAGGAGCCGGACGTTTCCCGTTTGGGAAAAAAGCTCTGCCGAGAAAGGACACGACGACATCTCCCGTCCCTGAGAAAGCACAGATCCCAAGCTTTGTTGTGCTTATTAATAGGCTGCCCAGGGAAGGAGAAGACCAGCAGCAGCTTTCAGGGCTGGCCCCTTCCTTGTGGGAGAAGGAGCCGGACGTTTCCCTTTTGGGAAAAAAGCTCTGCCGAGAAAGGACACGACGACATCTCCCGTCCCTGAGAAAGCACAGATCCCAAGCGCTGCTGTGCCTGTGAATAGGGTGCCCAGGGAAGGTGAAGACCAGCAACAGCTTTCTGGGCTAGCACCTTCCTTGTGGGAGAAGGAGCCGGACGTTTCCCGTTTGGGAAAAAGGCTCTGCCGAGAAAGGACACGATGACATGTCCCGTCTCTGGGAAAGCATAGATCCCAAGCGCTGCTGTGCCTGTGAATAGGCTGCCCAGGGAAGGTGAAGTCCAGCAAGTGCTTTCAGGGCTAGCACCTTCATTGTGGGAGAAGGAGCCGGACATTTCCCGTTTGGGAAAATGGCTCTGCCGAGGAAGGACACAATGACATGTCCCGTCTCTGGGAAAGCACAGATCCCTAGTGATGTTCTGCCTCTGAATATGCTGCCAAGGGAAGGTGAAGACCAGCAACAGCTTTCAGGGCTGGCCCCTTCCTTGTGGCAGAAGGAGCCGGACGTTTCCCGTTTGGGAAAAAGGCTCTGCCGAGAACGGACACGATCACATATCCCGTCTCTGGGAAAGCACAGAATCCAAGGTCTGCGGTGCCTATGAATAGGGTGCCCAGGGAAGGTAAAGACCAGCAAGAGCTTTCAGGGCTGGCCCCTTCCTTGTGGGAGAAGGAGCCGGACGTTTCCCGTTTGGGAAAAAAGCTCTGCCGAGAAAGGACACGATGACATCTCCCGTCCCTGAGAAAGCACAGATCCGAAGCGCTGCTGTGCCTGTGAATAGGGTGCACGGGAAGGTGAAGACCAGCAACAGCTTTCAGGGCTAGCACCTTCCTTGTGGGAGAAAGATCCGGACGTTTCCCGTTTGGGAAAAAGGCTCTGCCGAGAAAGGACACGATGACATCTCCCGTCCCTGAGAAAGCACAGATCCCAAGCTTTGTTGTGCTTATTAATAGGCTGCCCAGGGAAGGTGAAGACCAGCAACAGCTTTCTGGGCTAGCACCTTCATTGTGGGAGAAGGAGCCGGACGTTTCCCATTTTGGAAAAAGGCTCAGCCGAGAAAGGACACGATGACATGTACCGTCTCTGGGAAAGCACAGATCCCAAGCGTTGCTGTGCTTATTAATAGGCTGCCCAGGGAAGGTGAAGACCAGCAACAGCTTTCAGGGCTAGCACCTTCCTTGTGGCAGAAGGAGCCGGACGTTTCCCGTTTGGGAAAAAGGCTCTGCCGAGAACGGACACGATCACATGTCCCGTCTCTGGGAAAGCACAGGTCCCAAGCGCTGCTGTGCCTATGAATAGGGTGCATGGGGAAGGTGAAGACCAGCAACAGCTTTCAGGGCTGGCCCCTTCCTTGTGGGAGAAGGAGCCGGACGTTTCCCGTTTGGGAAAAAGGCTCTGCCGAGAACGGACACGATGACATGTCCCGTCTCTGGGAAAGCACAGATCCCAAGCGCTGCTGTGCTTATTAATAGGCTGCCCAGGGAAGGAGAAGACCAGCAGCAGCTTTCAGGGCTGGCCCCTTCCTTGTGGGAGAAGGAGCCGGACGTTTCCCTTTTGGGAAAAAAGCTCTGCCGAGAAAGGACACGACGACATCTCCCGTCCCTGAGAAAGCACAGATCCCAAGCTTTGTTGTGCTTATTAATAGGCTGCCCAGGGAAGGTGAAGACCAGCAACAGCTTTCTGGGCTAGCACCTTCCTTGTGGGAGAAGGAGCCGGACGTTTCCCGTTTGGGAAAAAGGTTCTGCCGAGAAAGGACACGATGACATGTCCCGTCTCTGGGAAAGCATAGATCCCAAGCGCTGCTGTGCCTGTGAATAGGGTGCCCAGGGAAGGTGAAGTCCAGCATCAGCTTTCAGGGCTAGCACCTTCATTGTGGGAGAAGGAGCCGGACGTTTCCCGTTTGGGAAAAAGGCTCTGCCGAGAAAGGACATGATGACATGTCCCGTCTCTGGGAAAGCACAGATCCGAAGCGCTGCTGTGCCTGTGAATAGGGTGCACGGGGAAGGTGAAGACCAGCAACAGCTTTCAGGGCTGGCCCCTTCCTTGTGGCAGAAGGAGCCGGACGTTTCCCGTTTGGGAAAATGGCTCTGCCGAGGAAGGACACAATGACATGTCCCGTCTCTGGGAAAGCACAGATCCCAAGCGTTGCTGTGCTTATTAATAGGCTTCCCAGGGAAGGAGAAGACCAGCAGCAGCTTTCAGGGCTGGCCCCTTCCCTGTGGGAGAAGGAGCCGGACGTTTCCCGTTTGGGAAAATGTCTCTGCCGAGAAAGGACACGATCACATGTCCCGTCCCTGAGAAAGCACAGAATCCAAGCTCTGCGGTGCCTATGAATAGGGTGCACGGGGAAGGTGAAGACCAGCAAGAGCTTTCAGGGCTGGCCCCTTCCTTGTGGGAGAAGGAGCCGGACGTTTCCCATTTCGGAAAAAGCTCTGCCGAGAATGGACACGATGACATGTCCCGTCTCTGGGAAAGCACAGATCCCAAGCTTTGTTGTGCTTATTAATAGACTGCCCAGTGAAGGTGAAGGCCAGCAACAGCTTTCAGGGCTAGCACCTTCATTGTGGGAGAATGAGCCAGACGTTTCCCGTTTGGGAAAAATACTCTGCTGAGAAAGGACACGATCACATGTCCCGTCTCTGGGAAAGCACAGGTCCTAAGCGCTGCTGTGCCTGTGAATAGGGTGCACAGGGATGGTGAAGACCAGCAACAGCTTTCAGGGCTGGCCCCTTCCTTGTGGCAGAAGGAGCCGGACGTTTCACGTTTGGGAAAATGGCTCTGCCGAGGAAGGACACGATGACATGTCCCGTCTCTGGGAAAGCACAGATCCCAAGCGCTGCTGTGCTTATTAATAGGCTGCCCAGGGAAGGAGAAGACCAGCAGCAGCTTTCAGGGCTGGCCCCTTCCTTGTGGGAGAAGGAGCCGGACGTTTCCCGTTTGGGAAAAAGGCTCTGCCGAGAACGGACACGATGACATGTCCCGTCTCTGGGAAAGCACAGATCCGAAGCGCTGCTGTGCCTGAGAGTAGGGTGCACGGGGAAGGTGAAGACCAGCAACAGCTTTCAGGGCTGGCCCCTTCCTTGTGGCAGAAGGAGCCGGACGTTTCCCGTTTGGGAAAATGGCTCTGCCGAGGAAGGACACGATGACATGTCCCGTCTCTGGGAAACCACAGATCCCTAGTGATGTTCTGCCTCTGAATATGCTGCCAAGGGAAGGTGAAGACCAGCAACAGCTTTCAGGGCTGGCCCCTTCCTTGTGGGAGAAGGAGCCGGATGTTTCCCGTTTGGGAAAAAGGGTCTGCCGAGAACGGACACGATGACATGTCCCGTCTCTGGGAAAGCACAGATCCCAAGCGCTGCTGTGCTTATTAATAGGCTGCCCAGGGAAGGAGAAGACCAGCAGCCGCTTTCAGGGCTGGCCCCTTCCTTGTGTCAGAAGGAGCCGGACGTTTCCCGTTTGGGAAAATGGCTCTGCCGAGAAAGGACACGATCACATGTCCCGTCCCTGAGAAAGCACAGAATCCAAGCTCTGCGGTGCCTATGAATAGGGTGCACGGGGAAGGTGAAGACCAGCAAGAGCTTTCAGGGCTGGCCCCTTCCTTGTGGGAGAAGGAGCCGGACGTTTCCCATTTCGGAAAAAGCTCTGCCGAGAATGGACACGATGACATGTACCGTCTCTGGGAAAGCACAGATCCCAAGCTTTGTTGTGCTTATTAATAGGCTGCCCAGGGAAGGTGAAGGCCAGCAACAGCTTTCAGGGCTAGCACCTTCCTTGTGGGAGAAGGAGCCAGACGTTTCCCGTTTGGGAAAAATACTCTGCCGAGAACGGACACGATGACATCTCCCGTCCCTGAGAAAGCAGAGATCCGAAGCGGTGCTGTGCCTGTGAATACGGTGCACGGGGAAGGTGAAGACCAGCAACAGCTTTCAGGGCTAGCACCTTAATTGTGGGAGAAGGAGCCGGACGTTTCCCGTTTGGGAAAAAGGTTCTGCCGAGAAAGGACACGATGACATGTCCCGTCTCTGGGAAAGCACAGATCGCAAGCGCCGCTGCGCCTCTGAATAGGGTGCACGGGGAAGGTGAAGAGCAGCAACAGCTTTCAGGGCTGGCCCCTTCCTTGTGGGAGAAGGAGCCGGACGTTTCCCGTTTGGGAAAAAGTCTCTGCCGAGAAAGGACACGATCACATGTCCCGTCTCTGGGAAAGCACAGGTCCTAAGCGCTGCTGTGCCTGTGAATAGGGTGCACAGGGATGGTGAAGACCAGCAACAGCTTTCAGGGCTGGCCCCTTCCTTGTGGCAGAAGGAGCCGGACGTTTCACGTTTGGGAAAATGGCTCTGCCGAGGAAGGACACGATGACATGTCCCGTCTCTGGGAAAGCACAGATCCCTAGTGATGTTCTGCCTCTGAATATGCTGCCAAGGGAAGGTGAAGACCAGCAACAGCTTTCAGGGCTGGACCCTTCCTTGTGGCAGAAGGAGCCGGACATTTCCCTTTTTGGAAAAAGGCTCTGCCGAGAACGGACACGATGACATCTCCCGTCCCTGAGAAAGCACAGGTCCCAAGCGCTGCTGTGCCTATGAATAGGGTGCATGGGGAAGGTGAAGACCAGCAACAGCTTTCAGGGCTGGCCCCTTCCTTGTGGGAGAAGGAGCCGGACGTTTCACGTTTGGGAAAATGGCTCTGCCGAGGAAGGACACGATGACATGTCCCGTCTCTGGGAAAGCACAGATCCCAAGCGCTGCTGTGCTTATTAATAGGCTGCCCAGGGAAGGAGAAGACCAGCAGCAGCTTTCAGGGCTGGCCCCTTCCTTGTGGGAGAAGGAGCCGGACGTTTCCCGTTTGGGAAAATGTCTCTGCCGAGAAAGGACACGATCACATGTCCCGTCCCTGAGAAAGCACAGAATCCAAGCTCTGCGGTGCCTATGAATAGGGTGCCCAGGGAAGGTAAAGACCAGCAAGAGCTTTCAGGGCTGGCCCCTTCCTTGTGGGAGAAGGAGCCGGACGTTTCCCGTTTGGGAAAAAGGTTCTGCCGAGAAAGGACACGATGACATCTCCCGTCCCTGAGAAAGCACAGATCCCAAGCTTTGTTGTGCTTATTAATAGGCTGCCCAGGGAAGGTGAAGACCAGCAACAGCTTTCTGGGCTAGCACCTTCCCTGTGCGAGAAGGAGCCGGACGTTTCCCATTTTGGAAAAAGGCTCAGCCTAGAAAGGACATGATGACATGTACCGTCTCTGGGAAAGCACAGATCCCAAGCGTTGCTGTGCTTATTAATAGGCTGCCCAGGGAAGGTGAAGACCAGCAACAGCTTTCAGGGCTAGCACCTTCCTTGTGGCAGAAGGAGCCGGACGTTTTCCGTTTGGGAAAAAGGCTCTGCCGAGAAAGGACACGATCACATGTCCCGTCTCTGGGAAAGCACAGGTCCCAAGCGCTGCTGTGCCTATGAATAGGGTGCATGGGGAAGGTGAAGACCAGCAACAGCTTTCAGGGCTGGCCCCTTCCTTGTGGGAGAAGGAGCCGGACGTTTCCCGTTTGGGAAAAAGGTTCTGCCGAGAAAGGACACGATGACATGTCCCGTCTCTGGGAAAGCACAGATCCCAAGCGCTGCTGTGCCTGTGAATAGGGTGCCAAGGGAAGGTGAAGACCAGCAACAGCTTTCAGGGCTAGCACCTTCATTGTGGGAGAAGGAGCCGGACGTTTCCCGTTTGGGAAAAAGCCTCTGCCGAGAAAGGACATGATGACATGTCCCGTCTCTGGGAAAGCACAGATCCGAAGCGCTGCTGTGCCTGTGAATAGGGTGCACGGGGAAGGTGAAGACCAGCAACAGCTTTCAGGGCTGGCCCCTTCCTTCTGGCAGAAGGAGACGGACGTTTCCCTTTTGGGAAAATGGCTCTGCCGAGAACGGACACGATGACATGTCCCGTCTCTGGGAAAGCACAGATCCCAAGCGTTGCTGTGCTTATTAATAGGCTGCCCAGGGAAGGTAAAGACCAGCAACAGCTTTCAGGGCTAGCACCTTCCTTGTGGCAGAAGGAGCCGGACGTTTCCCGTTTGGGAAAATGGCTCTGCCGAGAAAGGACACGATCACATGTCCCGTCCCTGAGAAAGCACAGAATCCAAGCTCTGCGGTGCCTATGAATAGGGTGCACGGGGAAGGTGAAGACCAGCAAGAGCTTTCAGGGCTGGCCCCTTCCTTGTGGGAGAAGGAGCCGGACGTTTCCCATTTCGGAAAAAGCTCTGCCGAGAATGGACACGATGACATGTACCGTCTCTGGGAAAGCACAGATCCCAAGCTTTGTTGTGCTTATTAATAGGCTGCCCAGGGAAGGTGAAGGCCAGCAACAGCTTTCAGGGCTAGCACCTTCCTTGTGGGAGAAGGAGCCAGACGTTTCCCGTTTGGGAAAAATACTCTGCCGAGAACGGACACGATGACATCTCCCGTCCCTGAGAAAGCAGAGATCCGAAGCGGTGCTGTGCCTGTGAATACGGTGCACGGGGAAGGTGAAGACCAGCAACAGCTTTCAGGGCTAGCACCTTAATTGTGGGAGAAGGAGCCGGACGTTTCCCGTTTGGGAAAAAGGTTCTGCCGAGAAAGGACACGATGACATGTCCCGTCTCTGGGAAAGCACAGATCGCAAGCGCCGCTGCGCCTCTGAATAGGGTGCACGGGGAAGGTGAAGAGCAGCAACAGCTTTCAGGGCTGGCCCCTTCCTTGTGGGAGAAGGAGCCGGACGTTTCCCGTTTGGGAAAAAGTCTCTGCCGAGAAAGGACACGATCACATGTCCCGTCTCTGGGAAAGCACAGGTCCTAAGCGCTGCTGTGCCTGTGAATAGGGTGCACAGGGATGGTGAAGACCAGCAACAGCTTTCAGGGCTGGCCCCTTCCTTGTGGCAGAAGGAGCCGGACGTTTCACGTTTGGGAAAATGGCTCTGCCGAGGAAGGACACGATGACATGTCCCGTCTCTGGGAAAGCACAGATCCCTAGTGATGTTCTGCCTCTGAATATGCTGCCAAGGGAAGGTGAAGACCAGCAACAGCTTTCAGGGCTGGACCCTTCCTTGTGGCAGAAGGAGCCGGACATTTCCCTTTTTGGAAAAAGGCTCTGCCGAGAACGGACACGATGACATCTCCCGTCCCTGAGAAAGCACAGGTCCCAAGCGCTGCTGTGCCTATGAATAGGGTGCATGGGGAAGGTGAAGACCAGCAACAGCTTTCAGGGCTGGCCCCTTCCTTGTGGGAGAAGGAGCCGGACGTTTCACGTTTGGGAAAATGGCTCTGCCGAGGAAGGACACGATGACATGTCCCGTCTCTGGGAAAGCACAGATCCCAAGCGCTGCTGTGCTTATTAATAGGCTGCCCAGGGAAGGAGAAGACCAGCAGCAGCTTTCAGGGCTGGCCCCTTCCTTGTGGGAGAAGGAGCCGGACGTTTCCCGTTTGGGAAAATGTCTCTGCCGAGAAAGGACACGATCACATGTCCCGTCCCTGAGAAAGCACAGAATCCAAGCTCTGCGGTGCCTATGAATAGGGTGCCCAGGGAAGGTAAAGACCAGCAAGAGCTTTCAGGGCTGGCCCCTTCCTTGTGGGAGAAGGAGCCGGACGTTTCCCGTTTGGGAAAAAGGTTCTGCCGAGAAAGGACACGATGACATCTCCCGTCCCTGAGAAAGCACAGATCCCAAGCTTTGTTGTGCTTATTAATAGGCTGCCCAGGGAAGGTGAAGACCAGCAACAGCTTTCTGGGCTAGCACCTTCCCTGTGCGAGAAGGAGCCGGACGTTTCCCATTTTGGAAAAAGGCTCAGCCTAGAAAGGACATGATGACATGTACCGTCTCTGGGAAAGCACAGATCCCAAGCGTTGCTGTGCTTATTAATAGGCTGCCCAGGGAAGGTGAAGACCAGCAACAGCTTTCAGGGCTAGCACCTTCCTTGTGGCAGAAGGAGCCGGACGTTTTCCGTTTGGGAAAAAGGCTCTGCCGAGAAAGGACACGATCACATGTCCCGTCTCTGGGAAAGCACAGGTCCCAAGCGCTGCTGTGCCTATGAATAGGGTGCATGGGGAAGGTGAAGACCAGCAACAGCTTTCAGGGCTGGCCCCTTCCTTGTGGGAGAAGGAGCCGGACGTTTCCCGTTTGGGAAAAAGGTTCTGCCGAGAAAGGACACGATGACATGTCCCGTCTCTGGGAAAGCACAGATCCCAAGCGCTGCTGTGCCTGTGAATAGGGTGCCAAGGGAAGGTGAAGACCAGCAACAGCTTTCAGGGCTAGCACCTTCATTGTGGGAGAAGGAGCCGGACGTTTCCCGTTTGGGAAAAAGCCTCTGCCGAGAAAGGACATGATGACATGTCCCGTCTCTGGGAAAGCACAGATCCGAAGCGCTGCTGTGCCTGTGAATAGGGTGCACGGGGAAGGTGAAGACCAGCAACAGCTTTCAGGGCTGGCCCCTTCCTTCTGGCAGAAGGAGACGGACGTTTCCCTTTTGGGAAAATGGCTCTGCCGAGAACGGACACGATGACATGTCCCGTCTCTGGGAAAGCACAGATCCCAAGCGTTGCTGTGCTTATTAATAGGCTGCCCAGGGAAGGTAAAGACCAGCAACAGCTTTCAGGGCTAGCACCTTCCTTGTGGCAGAAGGAGCCGGACGTTTCCCGTTTGGGAAAATGGCTCTGCCGAGAAAGGACACGATCACATGTCCCGTCCCTGAGAAAGCACAGAATCCAAGCGCTGCTGTGCGTGTGAATAGGGTGCACGGGGAAGGTGAAGACCAGCAAGAGCTTTCAGGGCTGGCCCCTTCCTTGTGGGAGAAGGAGCCGGATGTTTCCCATTTCGGAAAAAGCTCTGCCGAGAATGGACACGATGACATGTACCGTCTCTGGGAAAGCACAGATCCCAAGCTTTGTTGTGCTTATTAATAGGCTGCCCAGGGAAGGTGAAGGCCAGCAACAGCTTTCAGGGCTAGCACCTTCCTTGTGGGAGAAGGAGCCAGACGTTTCCCGTTTGGGAAAAATACTCTGCCGAGAACGGACACGATGACATCTCCCGTCCCTGAGAAAGCAGAGATCCGAAGCGGTGCTGTGCCTGTGAATACGGTGCACGGGGAAGGTGAAGACCAGCAACAGCTTTCAGGGCTAGCACCTTAATTGTGGGAGAAGGAGCCGGATGTTTCCCGTTTGGGAAAAAGGTTCTGCCGAGAAAGGACACGATGACATGTCCCGTCTCTGGGAAAGCACAGATCGCAAGCGCCGCTGCGCCTCTGAATAGGGTGCACGGGGAAGGTGAAGAGCAGCAACAGCTTTCAGGGCTGGCCCCTTCCTTGTGGGAGAAGGAGCCGGACGTTTCCCGTTTGGGAAAAAGTCTCTGCCGAGAAAGGACACGATCACATGTCCCGTCTCTGGGAAAGCACAGGTCCTAAGCGCTGCTGTGCCTGTGAATAGGGTGCACAGGGATGGTGAAGACCAGCAACAGCTTTCAGGGCTGGCCCCTTCCTTGTGGCAGAAGGAGCCGGACGTTTCACGTTTGGGAAAATGGCTCTGCCGAGGAAGGACACGATGACATGTCCCGTCTCTGGGAAAGCACAGATCCCTAGTGATGTTCTGCCTCTGAATATGCTGCCAAGGGAAGGTGAAGACCAGCAACAGCTTTCAGGGCTGGACCCTTCCTTGTGGCAGAAGGAGCCGGACATTTCCCTTTTTGGAAAAAGGCTCTGCCGAGAACGGACACGATGACATCTCCCGTCCCTGAGAAAGCACAGGTCCCAAGCGCTGCTGTGCCTATGAATAGGGTGCATGGGGAAGGTGAAGACCAGCAACAGCTTTCAGGGCTGGCCCCTTCCTTGTGGCAGAAGGAGCCGGACGTTTCACGTTTGGGAAAATGGCTCTGCCGAGGAAGGACACGATGACATGTCCCGTCTCTGGGAAAGCACAGATCCCAAGCGCTGCTGTGCTTATTAATAGGCTGCCCAGGGAAGGAGAAGACCAGCAGCAGCTTTCAGGGCTGGCCCCTTCCTTGTGGGAGAAGGAGCCGGACGTTTCCCGTTTGGGAAAATGTCTCTGCCGAGAAAGGACACGATCACATGTCCCGTCCCTGAGAAAGCACAGAATCCAAGCTCTGCGGTGCCTATGAATAGGGTGCCCAGGGAAGGTAAAGACCAGCAAGAGCTTTCAGGGCTGGCCCCTTCCTTGTGGGAGAAGGAGCCGGACGTTTCCCGTTTGGGAAAAAAGCTCTGCCGAGAAAGGACACGATGACATCTCCCGTCCCTGAGAAAGCACAGATCCCAAGCTTTGTTGTGCTTATTAATAGGCTGCCCAGGGAAGGTGAAGACCAGCAACAGCTTTCTGGGCTAGCACCTTCCCTGTGCGAGAAGGAGCCGGACGTTTCCCATTTTGGAAAAAGGCTCAGCCTAGAAAGGACATGATGACATGTACCGTCTCTGGGAAAGCACAGATCCCAAGCGTTGCTGTGCTTATTAATAGGCTGCCCAGGGAAGGTGAAGACCAGCAACAGCTTTCAGGGCTAGCACCTTCCTTGTGGCAGAAGGAGCCGGACGTTTTCCGTTTGGGAAAAAGGCTCTGCCGAGAAAGGACACGATCACATGTCCCGTCTCTGGGAAAGCACAGGTCCCAAGCGCTGCTGTGCCTATGAATAGGGTGCATGGGGAAGGTGAAGACCAGCAACAGCTTTCAGGGCTGGCCCCTTCCTTGTGGGAGAAGGAGCCGGACGTTTCCCGTTTGGGAAAAAGGTTCTGCCGAGAAAGGACACGATGACATGTCCCGTCTCTGGGAAAGCACAGATCCCAAGCGCTGCTGTGCCTGTGAATAGGGTGCCAAGGGAAGGTGAAGACCAGCAACAGCTTTCAGGGCTAGCACCTTCATTGTGGGAGAAGGAGCCGGACGTTTCCCGTTTGGGAAAAAGCCTCTGCCGAGAAAGGACATGATGACATGTCCCGTCTCTGGGAAAGCACAGATCCGAAGCGCTGCTGTGCCTGTGAATAGGGTGCACGGGGAAGGTGAAGACCAGCAACAGCTTTCAGGGCTGGCCCCTTCCTTCTGGCAGAAGGAGACGGACGTTTCCCTTTTGGGAAAATGGCTCTGCCGAGAACGGACACGATGACATGTCCCGTCTCTGGGAAAGCACAGATCCCAAGCGTTGCTGTGCTTATTAATAGGCTGCCCAGGGAAGGTAAAGACCAGCAACAGCTTTCAGGGCTAGCACCTTCCTTGTGGCAGAAGGAGCCGGACGTTTCCCGTTTGGGAAAAAGGCTCTGCCGAGAACGGACACGATCACATGTCCCGTCTCTGGGAAAGCACAGATCCGAAGCGCTGCTGTGCCTGAGAGTAGGGTGCACGGGGAAGGTGAAGACCAGCAACAGCTTTCAGGGCTGGCCCCTTCCTTGTGGCAGAAGGAGCCGGACGTTTCCCGTTTGGGAAAATGGCTCTGCCGAGGAAGGACACGATGACATGTCCCGTCTCTGGGAAACCACAGATCCCTAGTGATGTTCTGCCTCTGAATATGCTGCCAAGGGAAGGTGAAGACCAGCAACAGCTTTCAGGGCTGGCCCCTTCCTTGTGGCAGAAGGAGCCGGATATTTCCCTTTTTGGAAAAAGGGTCTGCCGAGAACGGACACGATGACATGTCCCGTCTCTGGGAAAGCACAGATCCCAAGCGCTGCTGTGCTTATTAATAGGCTGCCCAGGGAAGGAGAAGACCAGCAGCCGCTTTCAGGGCTGGCCCCTTCCTTGTGTCAGAAGGAGCCGGACGTTTCCCGTTTGGGAAAATGGCTCTGCCGAGAAAGGACACGATCACATGTCCCGTCCCTGAGAAAGCACAGAATCCAAGCTCTGCGGTGCCTATGAATAGGGTGCACGGGGAAGGTGAAGACCAGCAAGAGCTTTCAGGGCTGGCCCCTTCCTTGTGGGAGAAGGAGCCGGACGTTTCCCATTTCGGAAAAAGCTCTGCCGAGAATGGACACGATGACATGTACCGTCTCTGGGAAAGCACAGATCCCAAGCTTTGTTGTGCTTATTAATAGGCTGCCCAGGGAAGGTGAAGGCCAGCAACAGCTTTCAGGGCTAGCACCTTCCTTGTGGGAGAAGGAGCCAGACGTTTCCCGTTTGGGAAAAATACTCTGCCGAGAACGGACACGATGACATCTCCCGTCCCTGAGAAAGCAGAGATCCGAAGCGCTGCTGTGCCTGTGAATAGGGTGCACGGGGAAGGTGAAGACCAGCAACAGCTTTCAGGGCTAGCACCTTAATTGTGGGAGAAGGAGCCGGACGTTTCCCGTTTGGGAAAAAGGTTCTGCCGAGAAAGGACACGATGACATGTCCCGTCTCTGGGAAAGCACAGATCGCAAGCGCCGCTGCGCCTCTGAATAGGGTGCACGGGGAAGGTGAAGAGCAGCAACAGCTTTCAGGGCTGGCCCCTTCCTTGTGGGAGAAGGAGCCGGACGTTTCCCGTTTGGGAAAAAGTCTCTGCCGAGAAAGGACACGATCACATGTCCCGTCTCTGGGAAAGCACAGGTCCTAAGCGCTGCTGTGCCTGTGAATAGGGTGCACAGGGATGGTGAAGACCAGCAACAGCTTTCAGGGCTGGCCCCTTCCTTGTGGCAGAAGGAGCCGGACGTTTCACGTTTGGGAAAATGGCTCTGCCGAGGAAGGACACGATGACATGTCCCGTCTCTGGGAAAGCACAGATCCCTAGTGATGTTCTGCCTCTGAATATGCTGCCAAGGGAAGGTGAAGACCAGCAACAGCTTTCAGGGCTGGACCCTTCCTTGTGGCAGAAGGAGCCGGACATTTCCCTTTTTGGAAAAAGGCTCTGCCGAGAACGGACACGATGACATCTCCCGTCCCTGAGAAAGCACAGGTCCCAAGCGCTGCTGTGCCTATGAATAGGGTGCATGGGGAAGGTGAAGACCAGCAACAGCTTTCAGGGCTGGCCCCTTCCTTGTGGCAGAAGGAGCCGGACGTTTCACGTTTGGGAAAATGGCTCTGCCGAGGAAGGACACGATGACATGTCCCGTCTCTGGGAAAGCACAGATCCCAAGCGCTGCTGTGCTTATTAATAGGCTGCCCAGGGAAGGTGAAGACCAGCAACAGCTTTCAGGGCTAGCACCTTCCTTGTGGCAGAAGGAGCCGGACGTTTTCCGTTTGGGAAAAAGGCTCTGCCGAGAAAGGACACGATCACATGTCCCGTCTCTGGGAAAGCACAGGTCCCAAGCGCTGCTGTGCCTATGAATAGGGTGCATGGGGAAGGTGAAGACCAGCAACAGCTTTCAGGGCTGGCCCCTTCCTTGTGGGAGAAGGAGCCGGACGTTTCCCGTTTGGGAAAAAGGTTCTGCCGAGAAAGGACACGATGACATGTCCCGTCTCTGGGAAAGCACAGATCCCAAGCGCTGCTGTGCCTGTGAATAGGGTGCCAAGGGAAGGTGAAGACCAGCAACAGCTTTCAGGGCTAGCACCTTCATTGTGGGAGAAGGAGCCGGACGTTTCCCGTTTGGGAAAAAGCCTCTGCCGAGAAAGGACATGATGACATGTCCCGTCTCTGGGAAAGCACAGATCCGAAGCGCTGCTGTGCCTGTGAATAGGGTGCACGGGGAAGGTGAAGACCAGCAACAGCTTTCAGGGCTGGCCCCTTCCTTCTGGCAGAAGGAGACGGACGTTTCCCTTTTGGGAAAATGGCTCTGCCGAGAACGGACACGATGACATGTCCCGTCTCTGGGAAAGCACAGATCCCAAGCGTTGCTGTGCTTATTAATAGGCTGCCCAGGGAAGGTAAAGACCAGCAACAGCTTTCAGGGCTAGCACCTTCCTTGTGGCAGAAGGAGCCGGACGTTTCCCGTTTGGGAAAAAGGCTCTGCCGAGAACGGACACGATGACATGTCCCGTCTCTGGGAAAGCACAGATCCGAAGCGCTGCTGTGCCTGAGAGTAGGGTGCACGGGGAAGGTGAAGACCAGCAACAGCTTTCAGGGCTGGCCCCTTCCTTGTGGCAGAAGGAGCCGGACGTTTCCCGTTTGGGAAAATGGCTCTGCCGAGGAAGGACACGATGACATGTCCCGTCTCTGGGAAACCACAGATCCCTAGTGATGTTCTGCCTCTGAATATGCTGCCAAGGGAAGGTGAAGACCAGCAACAGCTTTCAGGGCTGGCCCCTTCCTTGTGGCAGAAGGAGCCGGATATTTCCCTTTTTGGAAAAAGGGTCTGCCGAGAACGGACACGATGACATGTCCCGTCTCTGGGAAAGCACAGATCCCAAGCGCTGCTGTGCTTATTAATAGGCTGCCCAGGGAAGGAGAAGACCAGCAGCCGCTTTCAGGGCTGGCCCCTTCCTTGTGTCAGAAGGAGCCGGACGTTTCCCGTTTGGGAAAATGGCTCTGCCGAGAAAGGACACGATCACATGTCCCGTCCCTGAGAAAGCACAGAATCCAAGCTCTGCGGTGCCTATGAATAGGGTGCACGGGGAAGGTGAAGACCAGCAAGAGCTTTCAGGGCTGGCCCCTTCCTTGTGGGAGAAGGAGCCGGACGTTTCCCATTTCGGAAAAAGCTCTGCCGAGAATGGACACGATGACATGTACCGTCTCTGGGAAAGCACAGATCCCAAGCTTTGTTGTGCTTATTAATAGGCTGCCCAGGGAAGGTGAAGGCCAGCAACAGCTTTCAGGGCTAGCACCTTCCTTGTGGGAGAAGGAGCCAGACGTTTCCCGTTTGGGAAAAATACTCTGCCGAGAACGGACACGATGACATCTCCCGTCCCTGAGAAAGCAGAGATCCGAAGCGGTGCTGTGCCTGTGAATACGGTGCACGGGGAAGGTGAAGACCAGCAACAGCTTTCAGGGCTAGCACCTTAATTGTGGGAGAAGGAGCCGGACGTTTCCCGTTTGGGAAAAAGGTTCTGCCGAGAAAGGACACGATGACATGTCCCGTCTCTGGGAAAGCACAGATCGCAAGCGCCGCTGCGCCTCTGAATAGGGTGCACGGGGAAGGTGAAGAGCAGCAACAGCTTTCAGGGCTGGCCCCTTCCTTGTGGGAGAAGGAGCCGGACGTTTCCCGTTTGGGAAAAAGTCTCTGCCGAGAAAGGACACGATCACATGTCCCGTCTCTGGGAAAGCACAGGTCCTAAGCGCTGCTGTGCCTGTGAATAGGGTGCACAGGGATGGTGAAGACCAGCAACAGCTTTCAGGGCTGGCCCCTTCCTTGTGGCAGAAGGAGCCGGACGTTTCACGTTTGGGAAAATGGCTCTGCCGAGGAAGGACACGATGACATGTCCCGTCTCTGGGAAAGCACAGATCCCTAGTGATGTTCTGCCTCTGAATATGCTGCCAAGGGAAGGTGAAGACCAGCAACAGCTTTCAGGGCTGAACCCTTCCTTGTGGCAGAAGGAGCCGGACATTTCCCTTTTTGGAAAAAGGCTCTGCCGAGAACGGACACGATGACATCTCCCGTCCCTGAGAAAGCACAGGTCCCAAGCGCTGCTGTGCCTATGAATAGGGTGCATGGGGAAGGTGAAGACCAGCAACAGCTTTCAGGGCTGGCCCCTTCCTTGTGGGAGAAGGAGCCGGACGTTTCACGTTTGGGAAAATGGCTCTGCCGAGGAAGGACACGATGACATGTCCCGTCTCTGGGAAAGCACAGATCCCAAGCGCTGCTGTGCTTATTAATAGGCTGCCCAGGGAAGGAGAAGACCAGCAGCAGCTTTCAGGGCTGGCCCCTTCCTTGTGGGAGAAGGAGCCGGACGTTTCCCGTTTGGGAAAATGTCTCTGCCGAGAAAGGACACGATCACATGTCCCGTCCCTGAGAAAGCACAGAATCCAAGCTCTGCGGTGCCTATGAATAGGGTGCCCAGGGAAGGTAAAGACCAGCAAGAGCTTTCAGGGCTGGCCCCTTCCTTGTGGGAGAAGGAGCCGGACGTTTCCCGTTTGGGAAAAAGGTTCTGCCGAGAAAGGACACGATGACATCTCCCGTCCCTGAGAAAGCACAGATCCCAAGCTTTGTTGTGCTTATTAATAGGCTGCCCAGGGAAGGTGAAGACCAGCAACAGCTTTCTGGGCTAGCACCTTCCCTGTGCGAGAAGGAGCCGGACGTTTCCCATTTTGGAAAAAGGCTCAGCCTAGAAAGGACATGATGACATGTACCGTCTCTGGGAAAGCACAGATCCCAAGCGTTGCTGTGCTTATTAATAGGCTGCCCAGGGAAGGTGAAGACCAGCAACAGCTTTCAGGGCTAGCACCTTCCTTGTGGCAGAAGGAGCCGGACGTTTTCCGTTTGGGAAAAAGGCTCTGCCGAGAAAGGACACGATCACATGTCCCGTCTCTGGGAAAGCACAGGTCCCAAGCGCTGCTGTGCCTATGAATAGGGTGCATGGGGAAGGTGAAGACCAGCAACAGCTTTCAGGGCTGGCCCCTTCCTTGTGGGAGAAGGAGCCGGACGTTTCCCGTTTGGGAAAAAGGTTCTGCCGAGAAAGGACACGATGACATGTCCCGTCTCTGGGAAAGCACAGATCCCAAGCGCTGCTGTGCCTGTGAATAGGGTGCCAAGGGAAGGTGAAGACCAGCAACAGCTTTCAGGGCTAGCACCTTCCTTGTGGGAGAAGGAGCCGGACGTTTCCCGTTTGGGAAAAAGCCTCTGCCGAGAAAGGACATGATGACATGTCCCGTCTCTGGGAAAGCACAGATCCCAAGCGCTGCTGTGCCTGTGAATAGGGTGCACGGGGAAGGTGAAGACCAGCAACAGCTTTCAGGGCTGGCCCCTTCCTTCTGGCAGAAGGAGACGGACGTTTCCCTTTTGGGAAAATGGCTCTGCCGAGAACGGACACGATGACATGTCCCGTCTCTGGGAAAGCACAGATCCCAAGCGCTGCTGTGCCTGTGAATAGGGTGCCAAGGGAAGGTGAAGACCAGCAACAGCTTTCAGGGCTAGCACCTTCATTGTGGGAGAAGGAGCCGGACGTTTCCCGTTTGGGAAAAAGCCTCTGCCGAGAAAGGACATGATGACATGTCCCGTCTCTGGGAAAGCACAGATCCGAAGCGCTGCTGTGCCTGTGAATAGGGTGCATGGGGAAGGTGAAGACCAGCAACAGCTTTCAGGGCTGGCCCCTTCCTTCTGGCAGAAGGAGACGGACGTTTCCCTTTTGGGAAAATGGCTCTGCCGAGAACGGACACGATGACATGTCCCGTCTCTGGGAAAGCACAGATCCCAAGTGTTGCTGTGCTTATTAATAGGCTGCCAAGGGAAGGTAAAGACCAGCAACAGCTTTCAGGGCTAGCACCTTCCTTGTGGCAGAAGGAGCCGGACGTTTCCCGTTTGGGAAAAAGGCTCTGCCGAGAACGGACACGATGACATGTCCCGTCTCTGGGAAAGCACAGATCCGAAGCGCTGCTGTGCCTGAGAGTAGGGTGCACGGGGAAGGTGAAGACCAGCAACAGCTTTCAGGGCTGGCCCCTTCCTTGTGGCAGAAGGAGCCGGACGTTTCCCGTTTGGGAAAATGGCTCTGCCGAGAACGGACACGATGACATGTCCCGTCTCTGGGAAACCACAGATCCCTAGTGATGTTCTGCCTCTGAATATGCTGCCAAGGGAAGGTGAAGACCAGCAACAGCTTTCAGGGCTGGCCCCTTCCTTGTGGCAGAAGGAGCCGGATATTTCCCTTTTTGGAAAAAGGGTCTGCCGAGAACGGACACGATGACATGTCCCGTCTCTGGGAAAGCACAGATCCCAAGCGCTGCTGTGCTTATTAATAGGCTGCCCAGGGAAGGAGAAGACCAGCAGCCGCTTTCAGGGCTGGCCCCTTCCTTGTGGGAGAAGGAGCCGGACGTTTCCCGTTTGGGAAAATGGCTCTGCCGAGGAAGGACACAATGACATGTCCCGTCTCTGGGAAAGCACAGCTCCCTAGTGATGTTCTGCCTCTGAATATGCTGCCAAGGGAAGGTGAAGACCAGCAACAGCTTTCAGGGCTGGCCCATTCCTTGTGGCAGAAGGAGCCGGACGTTTCCCTTTTTGGGAAAAAGGCTCTGCCGAGAACGGACACGATTACATGTCCCGTCTCTGGGAAAGCACAGATCCCAAGCGCTGCTGTGCCTATGAATAGAGTGCATGGGGAAGGTGAAGACCAGCAAGAGCTTTCACGGCTGGCCCCTTCCTTGTGGGAGAAGGAGCCGGACGTTTCCCATTTGGGAAAAAGTCTCTGCCGAGAAAGGACACGATCACATGTCCCGTCCCTGAGAAAGCACAGAATCCAAGCTCTGCGGTGCCTATGAATAGGCTCCCCAGGGAAGGTGAAGACCAGCAAGAGCTTTCAGGGCTGGCCCCTTCCTTGTGGGAGAAGGAGCCGGACGTTTCCCGTTTGGGAAAAAGCTCTGCCGAGAATGGACACGATGACATGTCCCGTCTCTGGGAAAGCACAGATCCCAAGCTTTGTTGTGCTTATTAATAGGCTGCCCAGGGAAGGTGAAGAGCAGCAACAGCTTTCAGGGCTGGCCCCTTCCTTGTGGCAGAAGGAGCCGGACGTTTCCCGTTTGGGAAAAATACTCTGCCGAAAACGGACACGATGACATGTCCCGACTCTGGGAAAGCACAGATCCCTAGTGATGTTCTGCCTGTGAATAGGGTGCACGGGGAAGGTAAAGACCAGCAAGAGCTTTTAGGGCTGGCCCCTTCCTTGTGGCAGAAGGAGCCGGACGTTTCCTGTTTTGGAAAAATACTCTGCCGAGAAAGGACACGATGACATCTCCCGTCCCTGAGAAAGCACAGATCCAAAGCGCTGCTGTGCCTGTGAATAGGGTGCACGGGGAAGGTGAAGACCAGCAAGAGCTTTCAGGGCTGGCCCCTTCCTTGTGGGAGAAGGAGCCGGACGTTTCCCGTTTGGGAAAAAGGCTCTGCCGAGAAAGGACACGATGACATGTACCGTCTCTGGGAAAGCACAGATCCCAAGCTTTGTTGTGCTTATTAATAGGCTGCCCAGGGAAGGTGAAGGCCAGCAACAGCTTTCAGGGCTAGCACCTTCCTTGTGGGAGAAGGAGCCAGACGTTTCCCGTTTGGGAAAAATACTCTGCCGAGAACGGACACGATGACATCTCCCGTCCCTGAGAAAGCAGAGATCCGAAGCGGTGCTGTGCCTGTGAATACGGTGCACGGGGAAGGTGAAGACCAGCAACAGCTTTCAGGGCTAGCACCTTAATTGTGGGAGAAGGAGCCGGACGTTTCCCGTTTGGGAAAAAGGTTCTGCCGAGAAAGGACACGATGACATGTCCCGTCTCTGGGAAGGCACAGATCCCTAGTGATGTTCTTCCTCTGAATAGGTTACCCAGGGAAGGTGAAGACCAGCAACAGCTTTCAGGGCTGGCCCCTTCCTTCTGGCAGAAGGAGCCGGACGTTTCCCGTTTGGGAAAAAGGCTCTGCCGAGGAAGGACATGATGACATGTCGCGTCTCTGGGAAAGCACAGATCCGAAGCGCTGCTGTGCCTGTGAATAGGCTGCACGGGGAAGGTGAAGACCAGCAACAGCTTTCAGGGCTGGCCCCTTCCTTGTGGCAGAAGGAGCCGGACGTTTCACGTTTGGGAAAATGGCTCTGCCGAGGAAGGACACGATGACATGTCCCGTCTCTGGGAAAGCACAGATCCCAAGCGCTGCTGTGCTTATTAATAGGCTGCCCAGGGAAGGAGAAGACCAGCAGCAGCTTTCAGGGCTGGCCCCTTCCTTGTGGGAGAAGGAGCCGGACGTTTCCCGTTTGGGAAAATGTCTCTGCCGAGAAAGGACACGATCACATGTCCCGTCCCTGAGAAAGCACAGAATCCAAGCTCTGCGGTGCCTATGAATAGGGTGCCCAGGGAAGGTAAAGACCAGCAAGAGCTTTCAGGGCTGGCCCCTTCCTTGTGGGAGAAAGAGCCGGACGTTTCCCGTTTGGGAAAAAGGTTCTGCCGAGAAAGGACACGATGACATGTCCCGTCTCTGGGAAAGCACAGATCCCTAGTGATGTTCTTCCTCTGAATATGCTGCCAAGGGAAGGTGAAGACCAGCAACAGCTTTCAGGGCTGGCCCCTTCATTGTGGGAGAAGGAGCCGGACGTTTCCCATTTTGGAAAAAGGCTCTGCCGAGAATGGACACGATGACATGTCCCGTCTCTGGGAAAGCACAGGTCCTAAGCGCTGCTGTGCCTGTGAATAGGGTGCACAGGGATGGTGAAGACCAGCAACAGCTTTCAGGGCTAGCACCTTCATTGTGGGAGAAGGAGCCGGACATTTCCCGTTTGGGAAAAAGGTTCTGCCGAGATAGGACATGATGACATGTACCGTCTCTGGGAAAGCACAGATCCGAAGCGCTGCTGTGCCTGTGAATAGCGTGCACGGGGAAGGTGAAGACCAGCAAGAGCTTTCAGGGCTGGCCCCTTCCTTGTGGCAGAAGGAGCCGGACGCTTCCCCTTTGAGAAGATAGCTCTGCCGAGAAAGGACACGATGACATCTCCCGTCGCTGAGAAAGCACAGATCCCAAGCGCTGCTGTGCCTGTGAATAGGCTGCCAAGGGAAGGTGAAGACCAGCAACAGCTTTCTGGGCTAGCACCTTCATTGTGGGAGAAGGAGCCGGACGTTTCCCATTTGGGAAAAAAGCTCTGCCGAGAAAGGACACGATGACATCTCCCGTCCCTGAGAAAGCACAGATCCCAAGCTTTGTTGTGCTTATTAATAGGCTGCCCAGGGAAGGTGAAGACCAGCAACAGCTTTCTGGGCTAGCACCTTCCTTGTGGGAGAAGGAGCCGGACGTTTCCCGTTTGGGAAAAAGGCTCTGCCGAGAAAGGACACGATGACATGTCACGTCTCTGGGAAAGCATAGATCCCAAGCGCTGCTGTGCCTGTGAATAGGGTGCCCAGGGAAGGTGAAGTCCAGCATCAGCTTTCAGGGCTAGCACCTTCATTGTGGGAGAAGGAGCCGGACATTTCCTGTTTGGGAAAAAGGCTCTGCCGAGAAAGGACATGATGACATGTCCCGTCTCTGGGAAAGCACAGATCCGAAGCGCTGCTGTGCCTGTGAATAGGGTGCACGGGGAAGGTGAAGACCAGCAACAGCTTTCAGGGCTGGCCCCTTCCTTGTGGGAGAAGGAGCCGGACGTTTCCCGTTTGGGAAAATGGCTCTGCCGAGGAAGGACACAATGACATGTCCCGTCTCTGGGAAAGCACAGATCCCAAGCGCTGCTGTGCCTGTGAATATGCTGCCAAGGGAAGGTGAAGACCAGCAACAGCTTTCAGGGCTGGCCCCTTCCTTGTGGCAGAAGGAGCCGGACGTTTCCCGTTTTGGAAAATGGCTCTGCCGAGAACGGACACGATGACATGTCCCGTCTCTGGGAAAGCACAGATCCCAAGCTTTGTTGTGCTTATTAATAGGCTGCCCAGGGAAGGTGAAGACCAGCAACAGCTTTCTGGGCTAGCACCTTCCTTGTGGGATAAGGAGCCGGACGTTTCCCGTTTGGGAAAAAGGTTCTGCCGAGAAAGGACACGATGACATGTCCCGTCTCTGGGAAAGCACAGATCCGAAGCGCTGCTGTGCCTGTGAATAGGGTGCCCAGGGAAGGTGAAGTCCAGCAAGTGCTTTCAGGGCTAGCACCTTCATTGTGGGAGAAGGAGCCGGACGTTTCCCGTTTGGGAAAAAGGCTCTGCCGAGAACGGACACGATGACATGTCCCGTCTCTGGGAAAGCACAGATCCGAAGCGCTGCTGCGCCTGTGAGTAGGGTGCACGGGGAAGGTGAAGACCAGCAAGAGCTTTCATGGCTGGCCCCTTCCTTCTGGCAGAAGGAGCCGGACGTTTCCCGTTTGGGAAAATGGCTCTGCCGAGGAAGGACACAATGACATGTCCCGTCTCTGGGAAAGCACAGATCCCTAGTGATGTTCTGCCTCTGAATATGCTGCCAAGGGAAGGTGAAGACCAGCAACAGCTTTCAGGGCTGGCCCCTTCCTTGTGGCAGAAGGAGCCGGACGTTTCCCTTTTTGGAAAAAGGCTCTGCCGAGAACGGACACGATGACATGTCCCGTCTCTGGGAAAGCACAGGTCCCAAGCGCTGCTGTGCCTATGAATAGGGTGCATGGGGAAGGTGAAGACCAGCAACAGCTTTCAGGGCTGGCCCCTTCCTTGTGGCAGAAGGAGCCGGACGTTTCCCGTTTGGGAAAATGTCTCTGCCAAGAAAGGACATGATCACATGTCCCGTCCCTGAGAAAGCACAGAATCCAAGCTCTGCGGTGCCTATGAATAGGGTGCCCAGGGAAGGTAAAGACCAGCAAGAGCTTTCAGGGCTGGCCCCTTCCTTGTGGGAGAAGGAGCCGGACGTTTCCCGTTTGGGAAAAAGGCTCTGCCGAGAACGGACACGATGACATGTACCGTCTCTGGGAAAGCACAGATCCCAAGCTTTGTTGTGCTTATTAATAGGCTGCCCAGGGAAGGTGAAGACCAGCAACAGCTTTCTGGGCTAGCACCTTCCTTGTGGGAGAAGGAGCCGGACGTTTCCCGTTTGGGAAAAAGGTTCTGCCGAGAAAGGACACGATGACATGTCCCGTCTCTGGGAAAGCATAGATCCCAAGCGCTGCTGTGCCTGTGAATAGGGTGCACGGGGAAGGTGAAGAGCACTAACAGCTTTCAGGGCTGGCCCCTTCCTTGTGGCAGAAGGAGCCGGACGTTTCCCGTTTGGGAAAAAGGCTCTGCCGAGAAAGGACATGATGACATGTCCCGTCTCTGGGAAAGCACAGGTCCCAAGCGCTGCTGTGCCTGTGAATAGGGTGCCCAGGGAAGGTGAAGACCAGCAACAGCTTTCAGGGCTGGCCCCTTCCTTGTGGCAGAAGGAGCCGGACGTTTCCCATTTGGGAAAAAGGCTCTGCCGAGAAAGGACACGATCACATGTCCCGTCTCTGGGAAAGCACAGATCCCAAGCGTTGCTGTGCTTATTAATAGGCTGCCCAGGGAAGGTGAAGACCAGCAACAGCTTTCAGGGCTAGCACCTTCCTTGTGGCAGAAGGAGCCGGACATTTCCCGTTTGGGAAAAAGGCTCTGCCGAGAAAGGACATGATGACATGTCCCGTCTCTGGGAAAGCACAGGTCCTAAGCGCTGCTGTGCCTGTGAATAGGGTGCACAGGGATGGTGAAGACCAGCAACAGCTTTCAGGGCTAGCACCTTCATTGTGGGAGAAGGAGGCGGACATTTCCCGTTTGGGAAAAAGGTTCTGCCGAGAAAGGACATGATGACATGTCCCGTCTCTGGGAAAGCACAGATCCGAAGCGCTGCTGCGCCTGTGAGTAGGGTGCACGGGGAAGGTGAAGACCAGCAAGAGCTTTCAGGGCTGGCCCCTTCCTTGTGGCAGAAGGAGCCGGACGTTTCCTGTTTGGGAAAATGGCTCTGCCGAGGAAGGACACAATGACATGTCCCGTCTCTGGGAAAGCACAGATCCCAAGCGCTGCTGTGCCTGTGAATATGCTGCCAAGGGAAGGTGAAGACCAGCAACAGCTTTCAGGGCTGGCCCCTTCCTTGTGGCAGAAGGAGCCGGACGTTTCCCTTTTTGGAAAAAGGCTCTGCCGAGAACGGACACGATGACATGTCCCATCTCTGGGAAAGCACAGATCCCAAGCTTTGTTGTGCCTATGAATAGGGTGCATGGGGAAGGTGAAGACCAGCAACAGCTTTCAGGGCTGGCCCCTTCCTTGTGGGAGAAGGAGCCGGACGTTTCCCGTTTGGGAAAATGTCTCTGCCGAGAAAGGACACGATCACATGTCCCGTCCCTGAGAAAGCACAGAATCCAAGCTCTGCGGTGCCTATGAATAGGGTGCCCAGGGAAGGTAAAGACCAGCAAGAGCTTTCAGGGCTGGCCCCTTCCTTGTGGGAGAAGGAGCCGGACGTTTCCCGTTTGGGAAAAAGGCTCTGCCGAGAACGGACACGATGACATATACCGTCTCTGGGAAAGCACAGATCCCAAGCGCTGCTGTGCCTGTGAATATGCTGCCAAGGGAAGGTGAAGACCAGCAACAGCTTTCAGGGCTGGCCCCTTCCTTGTGGCAGAAGGAGCCGGACGTTTCCCTTTTTGGAAAAAGGCTCTGCCGAGAACGGACACGATGACATGTCCCGTCTCTGGGAAAGCACAGGTCCCAAGCGCTGCTGTGCCTATGAATAGGGTGCATGGGGAAGGTGAAGTCCAGCAACAGCTTTCAGGGCTGGCCCCTTCCTTGTGGCAGAAGGAGCCGGACATTTCCCTTTTTGGAAAAAGGCTCTGCCGAGAACGGACACGATGACACGTCCTGTCTCTGGGAAAGCACAGATCCCTAGTGATGTTCTGCCTGTGAATAGGGTGCACGGGGAAGGTAAAGACCAGCAAGAGCTTTTAGGGCTGGCCCCTTCCTTGTGGCAGAAGGAGCTGGACGTTTCCTGTTTTGGAAAAATACTCTGCCGAGAAAGGACACGATGACATGTCCCGTCTCTGGGAAAGCACAGGTCCCAAGCGTTGCTGTACTTATTAATAGGCTGCCCAGGGAAGGTGAAGACCAGCAACAACTTTTAGGGCTGGCCCCTTCCTTGTGGGAGAAGGAGCCGGACGCTTCCCCTTTGAGAAGTTAGCTCTGCCGAGAAAGGACACGATGACATCTCCCGTCCCTGAGAAAGCACAGATCCAAAGCGCTGCTGTGCGTGTGAATACGGTGCACGGGGAAGATGAAGACCAGCAACAGCTTTCTGGGCTAGCACCTTCATTGTGGCAGAAGGAGCCGGACGTTTCCCGTTTGGGAAAATGGCTCTGCCGAGAACGGACACGATGACATGTCCCGCCTCTGGGAAAGCATAGATCCCAAGCGCTGCTGTGCCTATGAATAGGGTGCATGGGGAAGGTGAAGACCAGCAACAGCTTTCAGGGCTGGCCCCTTCCTTGTGGGAGAAGGAGCCGGACGTTTCCCGTTTGGGAAAATGGCTCTGCCGAGGAAGGACACAATGACATGTCCCGTCTCTGGGAAAGCACAGATCCCAAGCGCTGCTGTGCCTGTGAATATGCTGCCAAGGGAAGGTGAAGACCAGCAACAGCTTTCTGGGCTAGCACCTTCCTTGTGGGAGAAGGAGCCGGACGTTTCCCATTTGGGAAAAAGGTTCTGCCGAGAAAGGACACGATGACATGTCCCGTCTCTGGGAAAGCATAGATCCCAAGCGCTGCTGTGCCTGTGAATAGGGTGCACGGGGAAGGTGAAGAGCAGTAACAGCTTTCAGGGCTGGCCCCTTCCTTCTGGCAGAAGGAGCCGGACGTTTACGTTTGGGAAAAATACTCTGCCGAGAACGGACACGATGACATGTCCCGTCTCTGGGAAAGCACAGATCGCAAGCGCCGCTGCGCCTGTGAATAGGGTGCACGGGGAAGGTGAAGAGCAGCAACAGCTTTCAGGGCTGGCCCCTTCCTTGTGGGAGAAGGAGCCGGACTTTTCCCGTTTGGGAAAAATTCTGTGCCGAGAAAGGACACGATCACATGTCCCGTCTCTGGGAAAGCACAGGTCCTAAGCGCTGCTGTGCCTGTGAATAGGGTGCACAGGGACGGTGAAGACCAGCAAGAGCTTTCAGGGCTGGCCCCTTCCTTGTGGGAGAAGGAGCCGGACGTTTCCCGTTTGGGAAAATGGCTCTGCCGAGGAAGGACACAATGACATGTCCCGTCTCTGGGAAAGCACAGATCCCAAGCGCTGCTGTGCCTGTGAATATGCTGCCAAGGGAAGGTGAAGACCAGCAACAGCTTTCTGGGCTAGCACCTTCCTTGTGGGAGAAGGAGCCGGACGTTTCCCATTTGGGAAAAAGGTTCTGCCGAGAAAGGACACGATGACATGTCCCGTCTCTGGGAAAGCATAGATCCCAAGCGCTGCTGTGCCTGTGAATAGGGTGCACGGGGAAGGTGAAGAGCAGTAACAGCTTTCAGGGCTGGCCCCTTCCTTCTGGCAGAAGGAGCCGGACGTTTCCCGTTTGGGAAAAATACTCTGCCGAGAACGGACACGATGACATGTCCCGTCTCTGGGAAAGCACAGATCGCAAGCGCCGCTGCGCCTGTGAATAGGGTGCACGGGGAAGGTGAAGAGCAGCAACAGCTTTCAGGGCTGGCCCCTTCCTTGTGGGAGAAGGAGCCGGACTTTTCCCGTTTGGGAAAAATTCTGTGCCGAGAAAGGACACGATCACATGTCCCGTCTCTGGGAAAGCACAGGTCCTAAGCGCTGCTGTGCCTGTGAATAGGGTGCACAGGGACGGTGAAGACCAGCAAGAGCTTTCAGGGCTGGCCCCTTCCTTGTGGCAGAAGGAGACGGACGTTTCACGTTTGGGAAAATGGATCTGCCGAGAAAGGACACGATGACATGTCCCGTCTCTGGGAAACCACAGATCCCTAGTGATGTTCTGCCTCTGAATATGCTGCCAAGGGAAAGTGAAGACCAGCAACAGCTTTCAGGGCTGGCCCCTTCCTTGTGGCAGAAGGAGCCGGACATTTCCCTTTTTGGAAAAAGGCTCTGCAGAGAACGGACACGATGACATGTCCCGTCTCTGGGAAAGCACAGGTCCCAAGCGCTGCTGTGCCTATGAATAGGGTGCATGGGGAAGGTGAAGACCAGCAACAGCTTTCAGGGCTGGCCCCTTCCTTGTGACAGAAGGAGCCGGACGTTTCCCTTTTGGGAAAATGTCTCTGCCGAGAACGGACACGATGACATGTCCCGTCTCTGGGAAAGCACAGGTCCTAAGCGCTGCTGTGCCTGTGAATAGGTTGCACAGGGATGGTGAAGACCAGCAACAGCTTTCAGGGCTAGCACCTTCATTGTGGGAGAAGGAGCCGGACATTTCCCGTTTGGGAAAATGTCTCTGCCGAGGAAGGACACGATGACATGTCCCGTCTCTGGGAAAGCACAGATCCGAAGCGCTGCTGTGCCTGTGAATAGGGTGCACGGGGAAGATGAAGACCAGCAAGAGCTTTCAGGGCTGGCCCCTTCCTTGTGGCAGAAGGAGCCAGACGTTTCCCGTTTGGGAAAAAGGTTCTGCCGAGAACGGACACGATGACATGTCCCGTCTCTGGGAAAGCACAGATCCCAAGCGTTGCTGTGCTTATTAATAGGCTGCCCAGGGAAGGTGAAGAGCAGCAACAGCTTTCAGGGCTGGCCCCTTCCTTGTGGGAGAAGGAGCCGGACGTTTCCCATTTCGGAAAAAGCTCTGCCGAGAATGGACACGATGACATATCCCGTCTCTGGGAAAGCACAGATCCCAAGATTTGTTGTGCTTATTAATAGGCTGCCCAGGAAAGGTGAAGGCCAGCAACAGCTTTCAGGGCTAGCACCTTCCTTGTGGGAGAAGGAGCCAGAAGTTTCCCGTTTGGGAAAAATACTCTGCCGAGAACGGACACGATGACATGTCCCGTCTCTGGGAAAGCACAGATCGCAAGCGCCGCTGCGCCTGTGAATAGGGTACACGGGGAAGGTGAAGACCAGCAACAGCTTTCAGGGCTGGCCCCTTCCTTGTGGGAGAAGGAGCCGGACGTTTCACGTTTGGGAAAATGGCTCTGCCGAGGAAGGACACGATGACATGTCCCGTCTCTGGGAAAGCACAGATCCCAAGCGCTGCTGTGCCTGTGAATATGCTGCCAAGGGAAGGTGAAGACCAGCAACAGCTTTCAGGGCTGGCCCCTTCCTTGTGGCAGAAGGAGCCGGACGTTTCCCTTTTTGGAAAAAGGCTCTGCCGAGAACGGACACGATGACATGTCCCGTCTCTGGGAAAGCACAGGTCCCAAGCGCTGCTGTGCCTATGAATAGGGTGCATGGGGAAGGTGAAGTCCAGCAACAGCTTTCAGGGCTGGCCCCTTCCTTGTGGCAGAAGGAGCCGGACATTTCCCTTTTTGGAAAAAGGCTCTGCCGAGAACGGACACGATGACACGTCCTGTCTCTGGAAAGCACAGATCCCTAGTGATGTTCTGCCTGTGAATAGGGTGCACGGGGAAGGTAAAGACCAGCAAGAGCTTTTAGGGCTGGCCCCTTCCTTGTGGCAGAAGGAGCTGGACGTTTCCTGTTTTGGAAAAATACTCTGCCGAGAAAGGACACGATGACATGTCCCGTCTCTGGGAAAGCACAGGTCCCAAGCGTTGCTGTACTTATTAATAGGCTGCCCAGGGAAGGTGAAGACCAGCAACAACTTTTAGGGCTGGCCCCTTCCTTGTGGGAGAAGGAGCCGGACGCTTCCCCTTTGAGAAGTTAGCTCTGCCGAGAAAGGACACGATGACATCTCCCGTCCCTGAGAAAGCACAGATCCAAAGCGCTGCTGTGCCTGTGAATACGGTGCACGGGGAAGATGAAGACCAGCAACAGCTTTCTGGGCTAGCACCTTCATTGTGGCAGAAGGAGCCGGACGTTTCCCGTTTGGGAAAAAGGTTCTGCCGAGAACGGACACGATGACATGTCCCGCCTCTGGGAAAGCATAGATCCCAAGCGCTGCTGTGCCTATGAATAGGGTGCATGGGGAAGGTGAAGACCAGCAACAGCTTTCAGGGCTGGCCCCTTCCTTGTGGGAGAAGGAGCCGGACGTTTCCCGTTTGGGAAAATGGCTCTGCCGAGGAAGGACACAATGACATGTCCCGTCTCTGGGAAAGCACAGATCCCAAGCGCTGCTGTGCCTGTGAATATGCTGCCAAGGGAAGGTGAAGACCAGCAACAGCTTTCAGGGCTGGCCCCTTCCTTGTGGCAGAAGGAGCCGGACGTTTCCCGTTTTGGAAAATGGCTCTGCCGAGAACGGACACGATGACATGTCCCGTTTCTGGGAAAGCACAGATCCCAAGCTTTGTTGTGCTTATTAATAGGCTGCCCAGGGAAGGTGAAGACCAGCAACAGCTTTCTGGGCTAGCACCTTCCTTGTGGGAGAAGGAGCCGGACGTTTCCCGTTTGGGAAAAAGGCTCTGCCGAGAACGGACACGATGACATGTCCCGTCTCTGGGAAAGCACAGATCCGAAGCGCTGCTGCGCCTGTGAGTAGGGTGCACGGGGAAGGTGAAGACCAGCAAGAGCTTTCAGGGCTGGCCCCTTCCTTGTGGCAGAAGGAGCCGGACGTTTCCCGTTTGGGAAAATGGCTCTGCCGAGGAAGGACACAATGACATGTCCCGTCTCTGGGAAAGCACAGATCCCAAGCGCTGCTGTGCCTGTGAATATGCTGCCAAGGGAAGGTGAAGACCAGCAACAGCTTTCAGGGCTGGCCCCTTCCTTGTGGCAGAAGGAGCCGGACGTTTCCCGTTTGGGAAAAAGGCTCTGCCGAGAAAGGACATGATGACATGTCCCGTCTCTGGGAAAGCACAGATCCCAAGCGCTGCTGTGCCTGTGAATAGGGTGCACGGGGAAGGTAAAGACCAGCAAGAGCTTTTAGGGCTGGCCCCTTCCTTGTGGGAGAAGGAGCCGGACGTTTCCTGTTTTGGAAAAATACTCTGCCGAGAAAGGACACGATGACATCTCCCGTCCCTGATAAAGCACAGATCCGAAGCGCTGCTGTGCCTGTGAATAGGGTGCACGGGAAGGTGAAGACCAGCACCAGCTTTCAGGGCTAGCACCTTCATTGTGGGAGAAAGATCCGGACGTTTCCCGTTTGGGAAAAAGGCTCTGCCGAGAAAGGACACGATGACATGTACCGTCTCTGGGAAAGCACAGATCCCAAGCTTTGTTGTGCTTATTAGTAGGCTGCCCAGGGAAGGTGAAGGCCAGCAACAGCTTTCAGGGCTAGCACCTTCCTTGTGGGAGAAGGAGCCAGACGTTTCCCGTTTGGGAAAAATACTCTGCCGAGAACGGACACGATGACATCTCCCGTCCCTGAGAAAGCACAGATCCCTAGTGATGTTCTTCCTCTGAATAGGCTACCCAGGGAAGGTGAAGACCAGCAACAGCTTTCAGGGCTGGCCCCTTCCTTCTGGCAGAAGGAGCCGGACGTTTCCCGTTTGGGAAAAAGGCTCTGCCGAGGAAGGACATGATGACATGTCGCGTCTCTGGGAAAGCACAGATCCCTAGTGATGTTCTGCCTCTGAATATGCTGCCAAGGGAAGGTGAAGACCAGCAACAGCTTTCAGGGCTGGCCCCTTCCTTGTGGCAGAAGGAGCCGGACGTTTCCCTTTTGGGAAAATGGCTCTGCCGAGGAAGGACACGATGACATGTCCCGTCTCTGGGAAAGCACAGATCCCAAGCGCTGCTGTGCTTATTAATAGGCTGCCCAGGGAAGGAGAAGACCAGCAGCAGCTTTCAGGGCTGGCCCCTTCCTTGTGGGAGAAGGAGCCGGACGTTTCCCGTTTGGGAAAATGTCTCTGCCGAGAAAGGACACGATCACATGTCCCGTCCCTGAGAAAGCACAGAATCCAAGCTCTGCGGTGCCTATGAATAGGGTGCCCAGGGAAGGTAAAGACCAGCAAGAGCTTTCAGGGCTGGCCCCTTCCTTGTGGCAGAAGGAGCCGGACGTTTCCCGTTTGGGAAAAAGGTTCTGCCGAGAAAGGACACGATGACATCTCCCGTCCCTGAGAAAGCACAGATCCCAAGCTTTGTTGTGCTTATTAATAGGCTGCCCAGGGAAGGTGAAGACCAGCAACAGCTTTCTGGGCTAGCACCTTCCCTGTGCGAGAAGGAGCCGGACGTTTCCCATTTTGGAAAAAGGCTCAGCCTAGAAAGGACATGATGACATGTACCGTCTCTGGGAAAGCACAGATCCCAAGCGTTGCTGTGCTTATTAATAGGCTGCCCAGGGAAGGTGAAGACCAGCAAGAGCTTTCAGGGCTAGCACCTTCCTTGTGGGAGAAGGAGCCGGACGTTTTCCGTTTGGGAAAAAGGCTCTGCCGAGAAAGGACACGATCACATGTCCCGTCTCTGGGAAAGCACAGGTCCCAAGCGCTGCTGTGCCTATGAATAGGGTGCATGGGGAAGGTGAAGAGCAGCAACAGCTTTCAGGGCTGGCCCCTTCCTTGTGGGAGAAGGAGCCGGACGTTTCCCGTTTGGGAAAAAGGTTCTGCCGAGAAAGGACACGATGACATGTCCCGTCTCTGGGAAAGCACAGATCCCAAGCGCTGCTGTGCCTGTGAATAGGGTGCCAAGGGAAGGTGAAGACCAGCAACAGCTTTCAGGGCTAGCACCTTCATTGTGGGAGAAGGAGCCGGACGTTTCCCGTTTGGGAAAAAGGCTCTGCCGAGAAAGGACATGATGACATGTCCCGTCTCTGGGAAAGCACAGATCCGAAGCGCTGCTGTGCCTGTGAATAGGGTGCACGGGGAAGGTGAAGACCAGCAACAGCTTTCAGGGCTGGCCCCTTCCTTCTGGCAGAAGGAGACGGACGTTTCCCTTTTGGGAAAATGGCTCTGCCGAGAACGGACACGATGACATGTCCCGTCTCTGGGAAAGCACAGATCCCAAGCGTTGCTGTGCTTATTAATAGGCTGCCCAGGGAAGGTAAAGACCAGCAACAGCTTTCAGGGCTAGCACCTTCCTTGTGGCAGAAGGAGCCGGACGTTTCCCGTTTGGGAAAAAGGCTCTGCCGAGAACGGACACGATGACATGTCCCGTCTCTGGGAAAGCACAGATCCGAAGCGCTGCTGTGCCTGAGAGTAGGGTGCACGGGGAAGGTGAAGACCAGCAACAGCTTTCAGGGCTGGCCCCTTCCTTGTGGCAGAAGGAGCCGGACGTTTCCCGTTTGGGAAAATGGCTCTGCCGAGGAAGGACACGATGACATGTCCCGTCTCTGGGAAACCACAGATCCCTAGTGATGTTCTGCCTCTGAATATGCTGCCAAGGGAAGGTGAAGACCAGCAACAGCTTTCAGGGCTGGCCCCTTCCTTGTGGCAGAAGGAGCCGGATATTTCCCTTTTTGGAAAAAGGGTCTGCCGAGAACGGACACGATGACATGTCCCGTCTCTGGGAAAGCACAGATCCCAAGCGCTGCTGTGCTTATTAATAGGCTGCCCAGGGAAGGAGAAGACCAGCAGCCGCTTTCAGGGCTGGCCCCTTCCTTGTGGGAGAAGGAGCCGGACGTTTCCCGTTTGGGAAAATGGCTCTGCCGAGGAAGGACACAATGACATGTCCCGTCTCTGGGAAAGCACAGCTCCCTAGTGATGTTCTGCCTCTGAATATGCTGCCAAGGGAAGGTGAAGACCAGCAACAGCTTTCAGGGCTGGCCCATTCCTTGTGGCAGAAGGAGCCGGACGTTTCCCTTTTTGGGAAAAAGGCTCTGCCGAGAACGGACACGATTACATGTCCCGTCTCTGGGAAAGCACAGATCCCAAGCGCTGCTGTGCCTATGAATAGAGTGCATGGGGAAGGTGAAGACCAGCAAGAGCTTTCACGGCTGGCCCCTTCCTTGTGGGAGAAGGAGCCGGACGTTTCCCATTTGGGAAAAAGTCTCTGCCGAGAAAGGACACGATCACATGTCCCGTCCCTGAGAAAGCACAGAATCCAAGCTCTGCGGTGCCTATGAATAGGCTCCCCAGGGAAGGTGAAGACCAGCAAGAGCTTTCAGGGCTGGCCCCTTCCTTGTGGGAGAAGGAGCCGGACGTTTCCCGTTTGGGAAAAAGCTCTGCCGAGAATGGACACGATGACATGTCCCGTCTCTGGGAAAGCACAGATCCCAAGCTTTGTTGTGCTAATTAATAGGCTGCCCAGGGAAGGTGAAGACCAGCAACAGCTTTCAGGGCTGGCCCCTTCCTTGTGGCAGAAGGAGCCGGACGTTTCCCGTTTGGGAAAAATACTCTTCCGAAAACGGACACGATGACATGTCCCGACTCTGGGAAAGCACAAATCCCTAGTGATGTTCTGCCTGTGAATAGGGTGCACGGGGAAGGTAAAGACCAGCAAGAGCTTTTAGGGCTGGCCCCTTCCTTGTGGCAGAAGGAGCCGGACGTTTCCTGTTTTGGAAAAATACTCTGCCGAGAAAGGACATGATGACATCTCCCGTCCCTGAGAAAGCACAGATCCAAAGCGCTGCTGTGCCTGTGAATAGGGTGCACGGGGAAGGTGAAGACCAGCAAGAGCTTTCAGGGCTGGCCCCTTCCTTGTGGGAGAAGGAGCCGGACGTTTCCCGTTTGGGAAAAAGGTTCTGCCGAGAAAGGACACGATGACATCTCCCGTCCCTGAGAAAGCACAGATCCCAAGCTTTGTTGTGCTTATTAATAGGCTGCCCAGGGAAGGTGAAGACCAGCAACAGCTTTCTGGGCTAGCACCTTCCCTGTGCGAGAAGGAGCCGGACATTTCCCTTTTTGGAAAAAGGCTCTGCCGAGAACGGACACGATGACACGTCCTGTCTCTGGGAAAGCACAGATCCCTAGTGATGTTCTGCCTGTGAATAGGGTGCACGGGGAAGGTAAAGACCAGCAAGAGCTTTTAGGGCTGGCCCCTTCCTTGTGGCAGAAGGAGCTGGACGTTTCCTGTTTTGGAAAAATACTCTGCCGAGAAAGGACACGATGACATGTCCCGTCTCTGGGAAAGCACAGGTCCCAAGCGTTGCTGTACTTATTAATAGGCTGCCCAGGGAAGGTGAAGACCAGCAACAACTTTTAGGGCTGGCCCCTTCCTTGTGGGAGAAGGAGCCGGACGCTTCCCCTTTGAGAAGTTAGCTCTGCCGAGAAAGGACACGATCACATGTCCCGTCCCTGAGAAAGCACAGATCCAAAGCGCTGCTGTGCCTGTGAATACGGTGCACGGGGAAGATGAAGACCAGCAACAGCTTTCTGGGCTAGCACCTTCATTGTGGCAGAAGGAGCCGGACGTTTCCCGTTTGGGAAAATGGCTCTGCCGAGAACGGACACGATGACATGTCCCGCCTCTGGGAAAGCATAGATCCCAAGCGCTGCTGTGCCTATGAATACGGTGCATGGGGAAGGTGAAGACCAGCAACAGCTTTCAGGGCTGGCCCCTTCCTTGTGGGAGAAGGAGCCGGACGTTTCCCGTTTGGGAAAATGGCTCTGCCGAGGAAGGACACAATGACATGTCCCGTCTCTGGGAAAGCACAGATCCCAAGCGCTGCTGTGCCTGTGAATATGCTGCCAAGGGAAGGTGAAGACCAGCAACAGCTTTCAGGGCTGGCCCCTTCCTTGTGGCAGAAGGAGCCGGACGTTTCCCGTTTTGGAAAATGGCTCTGCCGAGAACGGACACGATGACATGTCCCGTTTCTGGGAAAGCACAGATCCCAAGCTTTGTTGTGCTTATTAATAGGCTGCCCAGGGAAGGTGAAGACCAGCAACAGCTTTCTGGGCTAGCACCTTCCTTGTGGGAGAAGGAGCCGGACGTTTCCCGTTTGGGAAAAAGGCTCTGCCGAGAACGGACACGATGACATGTCCCGTCTCTGGGAAAGCACAGATCCGAAGCGCTGCTGCGCCTGTGAGTAGGGTGCACGGGGAAGGTGAAGACCAGCAAGAGCTTTCAGGGCTGGCCCCTTCCTTGTGGCAGAAGGAGCCGGACGTTTCCCGTTTGGGAAAATGGCTCTGCCGAGGAAGGACACAATGACATGTCCCGTCTCTGGGAAAGCACAGATCCCTAGTGATGTTCTGCCTCTGAATATGCTGCCAAGGGAAGGTGAAGACCAGCAACAGCTTTCAGGGCTGGCCCCTTCCTTGTGGCAGAAGGAGCCGGACGTTTCCCGTTTGGGAAAAAGGCTCTGCCGAGAAAGGACATGATGACATGTCCCGTCTCTGGGAAAGCACAGATCCCAAGCGCTGCTGTGCCTGTGAATAGGGTGCACGGGGAAGGTAAAGACCAGCAAGAGCTTTTAGGGCTGGCCCCTTCCTTGTGGGAGAAGGAGCCGGACGTTTCCTGTTTTGGAAAAATACTCTGCCGAGAAAGGACACGATGACATCTCCCGTCCCTGATAAAGCACAGATCCGAAGCGCTGCTGTGCCTGTGAATAGGGTGCACGGGAAGGTGAAGACCAGCACCAGCTTTCAGGGCTAGCACCTTCATTGTGGGAGAAAGATCCGGACGTTTCCCGTTTGGGAAAAAGGCTCTGCCGAGAAAGGACACGATGACATGTACCGTCTCTGGGAAAGCACAGATCCCAAGCTTTGTTGTGCTTATTAGTAGGCTGCCCAGGGAAGGTGAAGGCCAGCAACAGCTTTCAGGGCTAGCACCTTCCTTGTGGGAGAAGGAGCCAGACGTTTCCCGTTTGGGAAAAATACTCTGCCGAGAACGGACACGATGACATCTCCCGTCCCTGAGAAAGCACAGATCCCTAGTGATGTTCTTCCTCTGAATAGGCTACCCAGGGAAGGTGAAGACCAGCAACAGCTTTCAGGGCTGGCCCCTTCCTTCTGGCAGAAGGAGCCGGACGTTTCCCGTTTGGGAAAAAGGCTCTGCCGAGGAAGGACATGATGACATGTCGCGTCTCTGGGAAAGCACAGATCCGAAGCGCTGCTGTGCCTGTGAATAGGCTGCACGGGGAAGGTGAAGACCAGCAACAGCTTTCAGGGCTGGCCCCTTCCTTGTGGCAGAAGGAGCCGGACGTTTCACGTTTGGGAAAATGGCTCTGCCGAGGAAGGACACGATGACATGTCCCGTCTCTGGGAAAGCACAGATCCCAAGCGCTGCTGTGCTTATTAATAGGCTGCCCAGGGAAGGAGAAGACCAGCAGCAGCTTTCAGGGCTGGCCCCTTCCTTGTGGGAGAAGGAGCCGGACGTTTCCCGTTTGGGAAAATGTCTCTGCCGAGAAAGGACACGATCACATGTCCCGTCCCTGAGAAAGCACAGACTCCAAGCTCTGCGGTGCCTATGAATAGGGTGCCCAGGGAAGGTAAAGACCAGCAAGAGCTTTCAGGGCTGGCCCCTTCCTTGTGGGAGAAGGAGCCGGACGTTTCCCATTTGGGAAAAAGGTTCTGCCGAGAAAGGACACGATGACATCTCCCGTCCCTGAGAAAGCACAGATCCCAAGCTTTGTTGTGCTTATTAATAGGCTGCTCAGGGAAGGTGAAGACCAGCAACAGCTTTCTGGGCTAGCACCTTCCCTGTGCGAGAAGGAGCCGGACGTTTCCCATTTTGGAAAAAGGCTCAGCCTAGAAAGGACATGATGACATGTACCGTCTCTGGGAAAGCACAGATCCCAAGCGTTGCTGTGCTTATTAATAGGCTGCCCAGGGAAGGTGAAGACCAGCAACAGCTTTCAGGGCTAGCACCTTCCTTGTGGGAGAAGGAGCCGGACGTTTTCCGTTTGGGAAAAAGGCTCTGCCGAGAAAGGACACGATCACATGTCCCGTCTCTGGGAAAGCACAGGTCCCAAGCGCTGCTGTGCCTATGAATAGGGTGCATGGGGAAGGTGAAGAGCAGCAACAGCTTTCAGGGCTGGCCCCTTCCTTGTGGGAGAAGGAGCCGGACGTTTCCCGTTTGGGAAAAAGGTTCTGCCGAGAAAGGACACGATGACATGTCCCGTCTCTGGGAAAGCACAGATCCCAAGCGCTGCTGTGCCTGTGAATAGGGTGCCAAGGGAAGGTGAAGACCAGCAACAGCTTTCAGGGCTAGCACCTTCATTGTGGGAGAAGGAGCCGGACGTTTCCCGTTTGGGAAAAAGGCTCTGCCGAGAAAGGACATGATGACATGTCCCGTCTCTGGGAAAGCACAGATCCGAAGCGCTGCTGTGCCTGTGAATAGGGTGCACGGGGAAGGTGAAGACCAGCAACAGCTTTCAGGGCTGGCCCCTTCCTTGTGGCAGAAGGAGACGGACGTTTCCCTTTTGGGAAAATGGCTCTGCCGAGAACGGACACGATGACATGTCCCGTCTCTGGGAAAGCACAGATCCCAAGCGTTGCTGTGCTTATTAATAGGCTGCCCAGGGAAGGTAAAGACCAGCAACAGCTTTCAGGGCTAGCACCTTCCTTGTGGCAGAAGGAGCCGGACGTTTCCCGTTTGGGAAAAAGGCTCTGCCGAGAACGGACACGATGACATGTCCCGTCTCTGGGAAAGCACAGATCCGAAGCGCTGCTGTGCCTGAGAGTAGGGTGCACGGGGAAGGTGAAGACCAGCAACAGCTTTCAGGGCTGGCCCCTTCCTTGTGGCAGAAGGAGCCGGACGTTTCCCGTTTGGGAAAATGGCTCTGCCGAGGAAGGACACGATGACATGTCCCGTCTCTGGGAAACCACAGATCCCTAGTGATGTTCTGCCTCTGAATATGCTGCCAAGGGAAGGTGAAGACCAGCAACAGCTTTCAGGGCTGGCCCCTTCCTTGTGGCAGAAGGAGCCGGATATTTCCCTTTTTGGAAAAAGGGTCTGCCGAGAACGGACACGATGACATGTCCCGTCTCTGGGAAAGCACAGATCCCAAGCGCTGCTGTGCTTATTAATAGGCTGCCCAGGGAAGGAGAAGACCAGCAGCCGCTTTCAGGGCTGGCCCCTTCCTTGTGGGAGAAGGAGCCGGACGTTTCCCGTTTGGGAAAATGGCTCTGCCGAGGAAGGACACAATGACATGTCCCGTCTCTGGGAAAGCACAGCTCCCTAGTGATGTTCTGCCTCTGAATATGCTGCCAAGGGAAGGTGAAGACCAGCAACAGCTTTCAGGGCTGGCCCATTCCTTGTGGCAGAAGGAGCCGGACGTTTCCCTTTTTGGGAAAAAGGCTCTGCCGAGAACGGACACGATTACATGTCCCGTCTCTGGGAAAGCACAGATCCCAAGCGCTGCTGTGCCTATGAATAGAGTGCATGGGGAAGGTGAAGACCAGCAAGAGCTTTCACGGCTGGCCCCTTCCTTGTGGGAGAAGGAGCCGGACGTTTCCCATTTGGGAAAAAGTCTCTGCCGAGAAAGGACACGATCACATGTCCCGTCCCTGAGAAAGCACAGAATCCAAGCTCTGCGGTGCCTATGAATAGGCTCCCCAGGGAAGGTGAAGACCAGCAAGAGCTTTCAGGGCTGGCCCCTTCCTTGTGGGAGAAGGAGCCGGACGTTTCCCGTTTGGGAAAAAGCTCTGCCGAGAACGGACACGATGACATGTCCCGTCTCTGGGAAAGCACAGATCCCAAGCTTTGTTGTGCTTATTAATAGGCTGCCCAGGGAAGGTGAAGAGCAGCAACAGCTTTCAGGGCTGGCCCCTTCCTTGTGGCAGAAGGAGCCGGACGTTTCCCGTTTGGGAAAAATACTCTTCCGAAAACGGACACGATGACATGTCCCGACTCTGGGAAAGCACAAATCCCTAGTGATGTTCTGCCTGTGAATAGGGTGCACGGGGAAGGTAAAGACCAGCAAGAGCTTTTAGGGCTGGCCCCTTCCTTGTGGCAGAAGGAGCCGGACGTTTCCTGTTTTGGAAAAATACTCTGCCGAGAAAGGACACGATGACATCTCCCGTCCCTGAGAAAGCACAGATCCAAAGCGCTGCTGTGCCTGTGAATAGGGTGCACGGGGAAGGTGAAGACCAGCAAGAGCTTTCAGGGCTGGCCCCTTCCTTGTGGGAGAAGGAGCCGGACGTTTCCCGTTTGGGAAAAAGGCTCTGCCGAGAAAGGACACGATGACATGTACCGTCTCTGGGAAAGCACAGATCCCAAGCTTTGTTGTGCTTATTAATAGGCTGCCCAGGGAAGGTGAAGACCAGCAACAGCTTTCAGGGCTAGCACCTTCCTTGTGGGAGAAGGAGCCAGACGTTTCCCGTTTGGGAAAAATACTCTGCCGAGAACGGACACGATGACATCTCCCGTCCCTGAGAAAGCAGAGATCCGAAGCGGTGCTGTGCCTGTGAATACGGTGCACGCGGAAGGTGAAGACCAGCAACAGCTTTCAGGGCTAGCACCTTAATTGTGGGAGAAGGAGCCGGACGTTTCCCTTTTGGGAAAAAGGTTCTGCCGAGAAAGGACACGATGACATGTCCCGTCTCTGGGAAAGCACAGATCCCTAGTGATGTTCTTCCTCTGAATAGGCTGCCCAGGGAAGGTGAAGACCAGCAACAGCTTTCAGGGCTGGCCCCTTCCTTCTGGCAGAAGGAGCCGGACGTTTCCCGTTTGGGAAAAAGGCTCTGCCGAGGAAGGACATGATGACATGTCGCGTCTCTGGGAAAGCACAGATCCGAAGCGCTGCTGTGCCTGTGAATAGGCTGCACGGGGAAGGTGAAGACCAGCAACAGCTTTCAGGGCTGGCCCCTTCCTTGTGGGAGAAGGAGCCGGACGTTTCCCTTTTTGGAAAATGGCTCTGCCGAGGAAGGACACGATGACATGTCCCGTCTCTGGGAAAGCACAGGTCCTAAGCGCTGCTGTGCCTGTGAATAGGGTGCACAGGGATGGTGAAGACCAGCAACAGCTTTCAGGGCTAGCACCTTCATTGTGGGAGAAGGAGCCGGACATTTCCCGTTTGGGAAAAAGGTTCTGCCGAGATAGGACATGATGACATGTACCGTCTCTGGGAAAGCACAGATCCGAAGCGCTGCTGTGCCTGTGAATAGCGTGCACGGGGAAGGTGAAGACCAGCAACAGCTTTCAGGGCTGGCCCCTTCCTTGTGGGAGAAGGAGCCGGACGCTTCCCCTTTGAGAAGATAGCTCTGCCGAGAAAGGACACGATGACATCTCCCGTCCCTGAGAAAGCACAGATCCCAAGCGCTGCTGTGCCTGTGAATAGGCTGCCCAGGGAAGGTGAAGACCAGCAACAGCTTTCTGGGCTAGCCCCTTCATTGTGGGAGAAGGAGCCGGACGTTTCCCATTTGGGAAAAAAGCTCTGCCGAGAAAGGACACGATGACATCTCCCGTCCCTGAGAAAGCACAGATCCCAAGCTTTGTTGTGCTTATTAATAGGCTGCCCAGGGAAGGTGAAGACCAGCAACAGCTTTCTGGGCTAGCACCTTCCTTGTGGCAGAAGGAGCCGGACGTTTCCCGTTTGGGAAAAAGGCTCTGCCGAGAAAGGACACGATGACATGTCACGTCTCTGGGAAAGCATAGATCCCAAGCGCTGCTGTGCCTGTGAATAGGGTGCCCAGGGAAGGTGAAGTCCAGCATCAGCTTTCAGGGCTAGCACCTTCATTGTGGGAGAAGGAGCCGGACATTTCCTGTTTGGGAAAAAGGCTCTGCCGAGAAAGGACATGATGACATGTCCCGTCTCTGGGAAAGCACAGATCCGAAGCGCTGCTGTGCCTGTGAATAGGGTGCACGGGGAAGGTGAAGACCAGCAACAGCTTTCAGGGCTGGCCCCTTCCTTGTGGGAGAAGGAGCCGGACGTTTCCCGTTTGGGAAAATGGCTCTGCCGAGGAAGGACACAATGACATGTCCCGTCTCTGGGAAAGCACAGATCGGAAGCGCTGCTGTGCCTGTGAATATGCTGCCAAGGGAAGGTGAAGACCAGCAACAGCTTTCAGGGCTGGCCCCTTCCTTGTGGCAGAAGGAGCCGGACGTTTCCCGTTTTGGAAAATGGCTCTGCCGAGAACGGACACAATGACATGTCCCGTCTCTGGGAAAGCACAGATCCCAAGCTTTGTTGTGCTTATTAATAGGCTGCCCAGGGAAGGTGAAGACCAGCAACAGCTTTCTGGGCTAGCACCTTTCTTGTGGGAGAAGGAGCCGGACGTTTCCCGTTTGGGAAAAAGGTTCTGCCGAGAAAGGACACGATGACATGTCCCGTCTCTGAGAAAGCATAGATCCGAAGCGCTGCTGTGCCTGTGAATAGGGTGCCCAGGGAAGGTGAAGTCCAGCAAGTGCTTTCAGGGCTAGCACCTTCCTTGTGGGAGAAGGAGCCGGACGTTTCCCGTTTGGGAAAAAGGCTCTGCCGAGAACGGACACGATGACATGTCCCGTCTCTGGGAAAGCACAGATCCCAAGCGCTGCTGCGCCTGTGAGTAGGGTGCACGGGGAAGGTGAAGACCAGCAAGAGCTTTCAGGGCTGGCCCCTTCCTTGTGGCAGAAGGAGCCGGACGTTTCCCGTTTGGGAAAATGGCTCTGTCGAGGAAGGACACAATGACATGTCCCGTCTCTGGGAAAGCACAGATCCCTAGTGATGTTCTGCCTCTGAATATGCTGCCAAGGGAAGGTGAAGACCAGCAACAGCTTTCAGGGCTGGCCCCTTCCTTGTGGCAGAAGGAGCCGGACGTTTCCCATTTGGGAAAATGTCTCTGCCAAGAAAGGACACGATCACATGTCCCGTCCCTGAGAAAGCACAGATCCCAAGCTTTGTTGTGCTTATTAATAGGCTGCCCAGGGAAGGTGAAGACCAGCAACAGCTTTCTGGGCTAGCACCTTCCTTGTGGGAGAAGGAGCCGGACGTTTCCCGTTTGGGAAAAAGGTTCTGCCGAGAAAGGACACGATGACATGTCCCGTCTCTGGGAAAGCATAGATCCCAAGCGCTGCTGTGCCTGTGAATAGGGTGCACGGGGAAGGTGAAGAGCACTAACAGCTTTCAGGGCTGGCCCCTTCCTTGTGGGAGAAGGAGCCGGACGTTTCCCGTTTGGGAAAAAGGCTCTGCCGAGAAAGGACATGATGACATGTCCCGTCTCTGGGAAAGCACAGGTCCCAAGCGCTGCTGTGCCTGTGAATAGGGTGCCCAGGGAAGGTGAAGACCAGCAACAGCTTTCAGGGCTGGCCCCTTCCTTGTGGCAGAAGGAGCCGGACGTTTCCCATTTGGGAAAAAGGCTCTGCCGAGAAAGGACACGATCACATGTCCCGTCTCTGGGAAAGCACAGATCCCAAGCGTTGCTGTGCTTATTAATAGGCTGCCCAGGGAAGGTGAAGACCAGCAACAGCTTTCAGGGCTAGCACCTTCCTTGTGGCAGAAGGAGCCGGACATTTCCCGTTTGGGAAAAAGGCTCTGCCGAGAAAGGACACGATGACATGTCCCGTCTCTGGGAAAGCACAGGTCCTAAGCGCTGCTGTGCCTGTGAATAGGGTGCACAGGGATGGTGAAGACCAGCAACAGCTTTCAGGGCTAGCACCTTCATTGTGGGAGAAGGAGCCGGACATTTCCCGTTTGGGAAAAAGGTTCTGCCGAGAAAGGACATGATGACATGTCCCGTCTCTGGGAAAGCACAGATCCCAAGCGCTGCTGCGCCTGTGAGTAGGGTGCACGGGGAAGGTGAAGACCAGCAACAGCTTTCAGGGCTGGCCCCTTCCTTGTGGCAGAAGGAGCCGGACGTTTCCTGTTTGGGAAAATGGCTCTGCCGAGGAAGGACACAATGACATGTCCCGTCTCTGGGAAAGCACAGATCCCAAGCGCTGCTGTGCCTGTGAATATGCTGCCAAGGGAAGGTGAAGACCAGCAACAGCTTTCAGGGCTGGCCCCTTCCTTGTGGCAGAAGGAGCCGGACGTTTCCCTTTTTGGAAAAAGGCTCTGCCGAGAACGGACACGATGACATGTCCCGTCTCTGGGAAAGCACAGATCCCAAGCTTTGTTGTGCCTATGAATAGGGTGCATGGGGAAGGTGAAGACCAGCAACAGCTTTCAGGGCTGGCCCCTTCCTTGTGGGAGAAGGAGCCGGACGTTTCCCGTTTGGGAAAATGTCTCTGCCGAGAAAGGACACGATCACATGTCCCGTCCCTGAGAAAGCACAGAATCCAAGCTCTGCGGTGCCTATGAATAGGGTGCCCAGGGAAGGTAAAGACCAGCAAGAGCTTTCAGGGCTGGCCCCTTCCTTGTGGGAGAAGGAGCCGGACGTTTCCCGTTTGGGAAAAAGGCTCTGCCGAGAACGGACACGATGACATATACCGTCTCTGGGAAAGCACAGATCCCAAGCGTTGCTGTGCTTATTAATAGGCTGCCCAGGGAAGGTGAAGACCAGCAACAGCTTTCTGGGCTAGCACCTTCCTTGTGGGAGAAGGAGCCGGACGTTTCCCATTTGGGAAAAAGGTTCTGCCGAGAAAGGACACGATGACATGTCCCGTCTCTGGGAAAGCATAGATCCCAAGCGCTGCTGTGCCTGTGAATAGGGTGCACGGGGAAGGTGAAGAGCAGTAACAGCTTTCAGGGCTGGCCCCTTCCTTCTGGCAGAAGGAGCCGGACGTTTCCCGTTTGGGAAAAATACTCTGCCGAGAACGGACACGATGACATGTCCCGTCTCTGGGAAAGCACAGATCGCAAGCGCCGCTGCGCCTGTGAATAGGGTGCACGGGGAAGGTGAAGAGCAGCAACAGCTTTCAGGGCTGGCCCCTTCCTTGTGGGAGAAGGAGCCGGACTTTTCCCGTTTGGGAAAAAGTCTGTGCCGAGAAAGGACACGATGACATGTCCCGTCTCTGGGAAAGCACAGGTCCTAAGCGCTGCTGTGCCTGTGAATAGGGTGCACAGGGACGGTGAAGACCAGCAAGAGCTTTCAGGGCTGGCCCCTTCCTTGTGGGAGAAGGAGCCGGACGTTTCACGTTTGGGAAAATGGATCTGCCGAGAAAGGACACGATGACATGTCCCGTCTCTGGGAAAGCACAGATCCCTAGTGATGTTCTGCCTCTGAATATGCTGCCAAGGGAAAGTGAAGACCAGCAACAGCTTTCAGGGCTGGCCCCTTCCTTGTGGCAGAAGGAGCCGGACATTTCCCTTTTTGGAAAAAGGCTCTGCAGAGAACGGACACGATGACATGTCCCGTCTCTGGGAAAGCACAGGTCCCAAGCGCTGCTGTGCCTATGAATAGGGTGCATGGGGAAGGTGAAGACCAGCAACAGCTTTCAGGGCTGGCCCCTTCCTTGTGACAGAAGGAGCCGGACGTTTCCCATTTGGGAAAAAGGCTCTGCCGAGAACGGGCACGATGACATGTCCCGTCTCTGGGAAAGCACAGATCCCTAGTGATGTTCTCCCTCTGAATATGCTGCCAAGGGAAGGTGAAGACCAGCAACATCTTTCAGGGCTGGCCCCTTCCTTGTGGGAGAAGGAGCCAGACGTTTCCCTTTTGGGAAAATGTCTCTGCCGAGAAAGGACACGATGACATGTCCCGTCTCTGGGAAAGCACAGGTCCTAAGCGCTGCTGTGCCTGTGAATAGGTTGCACAGGGATGGTGAAGACCAGCAACAGCTTTCAGGGCTAGCACCTTCATTGTGGGAGAAGGAGCCGGACATTTCCCGTTTGGGAAAAAGGTTCTGCCGAGAACGGACACGATGACATGTCCCGTCTCTGGGAAAGCACAGATCCCAAGCGTTGCTGTGCTTATTAATAGGCTGCCCAGGGAAGGTGAAGACCAGCAACAGCTTTCAGGGCTGGCCCCTTCCTTGTGGGAGAAGGAGCCGGACGTTTCCCATTTCGGAAAAAGCTCTGCCGAGAATGGACACGATGACATATCCCGTCTCTGGGAAAGCACAGATCCCAAGATTTGTTGTGCTTATTAATAGGCTGCCCAGGAAAGGTGAAGGCCAGCAACAGCTTTCAGGGCTGGCCCATTCCTTGTGGGAGAAGGAGCCAGACGTTTCCCGTTTGGGAAAAATACTCTGCCGAGAACGGACACGATGACATGTCCCGTCTCTGGGAAAGCACAGATCGCAAGCGCCGCTGCGCCTGTGAATAGGGTACACGGGGAAGGTGAAGACCAGCAACAGCTTTCAGGGCTGGCCCCTTCCTTGTGGCAGAAGGAGCCGGACGTTTCCCGTTTGGGAAAAAGGCTCTGCCGAGGAAGGACACGATGACATGTCCCGTCTCTGGGAAACCACAGGTCCCAAGCGCTGCTGTGCCTGTGAATAGGGTGCCCAGGGAAGGTGAAGACCAGCAACAGCTTTCAGGGCTGGCCCCTTCCTTGTGGCAGAAGGAGCCGGACGTTTCCCATTTGGGAAAAAGGCTCTGCCGAGAAAGGACACGATCACATGTCCCGTCTCTGGGAAAGCACAGATCCCAAGCGTTGCTGTGCTTATTAATAGGCTGCCCAGGGAAGGTGAAGACCAGCAACAGCTTTCAGGGCTAGCACCTTCCTTGTGGCAGAAGGAGCCGGACATTTCCCGTTTGGGAAAAAGGCTCTGCCGAGAAAGGACACGATGACATGTCCCGTCTCTGGGAAAGCACAGGTCCTAAGCGCTGCTGTGCCTGTGAATAGGGTGCACAGGGATGGTGAAGACCAGCAACAGCTTTCAGGGCTAGCACCTTCATTGTGGGAGAAGGAGCCGGACATTTCCCGTTTGGGAAAAAGGTTCTGCCGAGAAAGGACATGATGACATGTCCTGTCTCTGGGAAAGCACAGATCCGAAGCGCTGCTGCGCCTGTGAGTAGGGTGCACGGGGAAGGTGAAGACCAGCAAGAGCTTTCAGGGCTGGCCCCTTCCTTGTGGCAGAAGGAGCCGGACGTTTCCTGTTTGGGAAAATGGCTCTGCCGAGGAAGGACACAATGACATGTCCCGTCTCTGGGAAAGCACAGATCCCAAGCGCTGCTGTGCCTGTGAATATGCTGCCAAGGGAAGGTGAAGACCAGCAACAGCTTTCAGGGCTGGCCCCTTCCTTGTGGCAGAAGGAGCCGGACGTTTCCCTTTTTGGAAAAAGGCTCTGCCGAGAACGGACACGATGACATGTCCCGTCTCTGGGAAAGCACAGATCCCAAGCTTTGTTGTGCCTATGAATAGGGTGCATGGGGAAGGTGAAGACCAGCAACAGCTTTCAGGGCTGGCCCCTTCCTTGTGGGAGAAGGAGCCGGACGTTTCCCGTTTGGGAAAATGTCTCTGCCGAGAAAGGACACGATCACATGTCCCGTCCCTGAGAAAGCACAGAATCCAAGCTCTGCGGTGCCTATGAATAGGGTGCCCAGGGAAGGTAAAGACCAGCAAGAGCTTTCAGGGCTGGCCCCTTCCTTGTGGGAGAAGGAGCCGGACGTTTCCCGTTTGGGAAAAAGGCTCTGCCGAGAACGGACACGATGACATATACCGTCTCTGGGAAAGCACAGATCCCAAGCGTTGCTGTGCTTATTAATAGGCTGCCCAGGGAAGGTGAAGACCAGCAACAGCTTTCTGGGCTAGCACCTTCCTTGTGGGAGAAGGAGCCGGACGTTTCCCATTTGGGAAAAAGGTTCTGCCGAGAAAGGACACGATGACATGTCCCGTCTCTGGGAAAGCATAGATCCCAAGCGCTGCTGTGCCTGTGAATAGGGTGCACGGGGAACGTGAAGAGCAGTAACAGCTTTCAGGGCTGGCCCCTTCCTTCTGGCAGAAGGAGCCGGACGTTTCCCGTTTGGGAAAAATACTCTGCCGAGAACGGACACGATGACATGTCCCGTCTCTGGGAAAGCACAGATCGCAAGCGCCGCTGCGCCTGTGAATAGGGTGCACGGGGAAGGTGAAGAGCAGCAACAGCTTTCAGGGCTGGCCCCTTCCTTGTGGCAGAAGGAGCCGGACGTTTCCCGTTTGGGAAAAAGTCTGTGCCGAGAAAGGACACGATCACATGTCCCGTCTCTGGGAAAGCACAGGTCCTAAGCGCTGCTGTGCCTGTGAATAGGGTGCACAGGGACGGTGAAGACCAGCAAGAGCTTTCAGGGCTGGCCCCTTCCTTGTGGGAGAAGGAGCCGGACGTTTCACGTTTGGGAAAATGGATCTGCCGAGAAAGGACACGATGACATGTCCCGTCTCTGGGAAACCACAGATCCCTAGTGATGTTCTGCCTCTGAATATGCTGCCAAGGGAAAGTGAAGACCAGCAACAGCTTTCAGGGCTGGCCCCTTCCTTGTGGCAGAAGGAGCCGGACATTTCCCTTTTTGGAAAAAGGCTCTGCAGAGAACGGACACGATGACATGTCCCGTCTCTGGGAAAGCACAGGTCCCAAGTGCTGCTGTGCCTATGAATAGGGTGCATGGGGAAGGTGAAGACCAGCAACAGCTTTCAGGGCTGGCCCCTTCCTTGTGACAGAAGGAGCCGGACGTTTCCCATTTGGGAAAAAGGCTCTGCCGAGAACGGGCACGATGACATGTCCCGTCTCTGGGAAAGCACAGATCCCTAGTGATGTTCTCCCTCTGAATATGCTGCCAAGGGAAGGTGAAGACCAGCAACATCTTTCAGGGCTGGCCCCTTCCTTGTGGGAGAAGGAGCCAGACGTTTCCCTTTTGGGAAAATGTCTCTGCCGAGAAAGGACACGATGACATGTCCCGTCTCTGGGAAAGCACAGGTCCTAAGCGCTGCTGTGCCTGTGAATAGGTTGCACAGGGATGGTGAAGACCAGCAACAGCTTTCAGGGCTAGCACCTTCATTGTGGGAGAAGGAGCCGGACATTTCCCGTTTGGGAAAATGTCTCTGCCGAGGAAGGACACGATGACATGTCCCGTCTCTGGGAAAGCACAGATCCGAAGCGCTGCTGTGCCTGTGAATAGGGTGCACGGGGAAGATGAAGACCAGCAAGAGCTTTCAGGGCTGGCCCCTTCCTTGTGGCAGAAGGAGCCAGACGTTTCCCGTTTGGGAAAAAGGTTCTGCCGAGAACGGACACGATGACATGTCCCGTCTCTGGGAAAGCACAGATCCCAAGCGTTGCTGTGCTTATTAATAGGCTGCCCAGGGAAGGTGAAGACCAGCAACAGCTTTCAGGGCTGGCCCCTTCCTTGTGGCAGAAGGAGCCGGACATTTCCCTTTTTGGAAAAAGGCTCTGCCGAGAACGGACACGATGACACGTCCTGTCTCTGGGAAAGCACAGATCCCTAGTGATGTTCTGCCTGTGAATAGGGTGCACGGGGAAGGTAAAGACCAGCAAGAGCTTTTAGGGCTGGCCCCTTCCTTGTGGCAGAAGGAGCTGGACGTTTCCTGTTTTGGAAAAATACTCTGCCGAGAAAGGACACGATGACATGTCCCGTCTCTGGGAAAGCACAGGTCCCAAGCGTTGCTGTACTTATTAATAGGCTGCCCAGGGAAGGTGAAGACCAGCAACAACTTTTAGGGCTGGCCCCTTCCTTGTGGGAGAAGGAGCCGGACGCTTCCCCTTTGAGAAGTTAGCTCTGCCGAGAAAGGACACGATGACATCTCCCGTCCCTGAGAAAGCACAGATCCAAAGCGCTGCTGTGCCTGTGAATACGGTGCACGGGGAAGATGAAGACCAGCAACAGCTTTCTGGGCTAGCACCTTCATTGTGGCAGAAGGAGCCGGACGTTTCCCGTTTGGGAAAATGGCTCTGCCGAGAACGGACACGATGACATCTCCCGTCTCTGGGAAAGCACAGACCCCAAGCGCTGCTGTGCCTGTGAATAGGGTGCATGGGGAAGGTGAAGACCAGCAACAGCTTTCAGGGCTGGCCCCTTCCTTGTGGGAGAAGGAGCCGGACGTTTCCCGTTTGGGAAAATGGCTCTGCCGAGGAAGGACACAATGACATGTCCCGTCTCTGGGAAAGCACAGATCCCAAGCGCTGCTGTGCCTGTGAATATGCTGCCAAGGGAAGGTGAAGACCAGCAACAGCTTTCAGGGCTGGCCCCTTCCTTGTGGCAGAAGGAGCCGGACGTTTCCCGTTTTGGAAAATGGCTCTGCCGAGAACGGACACGATGACATGTCCCGTCTCTGGGAAAGCACAGATCCCAAGCTTTGTTGTGCTTATTAATAGGCTGCCCAGGGAAGGTGAAGACCAGCAACAGCTTTCTGGGCTAGCACCTTCCTTGTGGGAGAAGGAGCCGGACGTTTCCCGTTTGGGAAAAAGGTTCTGCCGAGAAAGGACACGATGACATGTCCCGTCTCTGGGAAAGCACAGATCCGAAGCGCTGCTGTGCCTGTGAATAGGCTGCCCAGGGAAGGTGAAGACCAGCAACAGCTTTCAGGGCTACCACCTTTATTGTGGGAGAAGGAGCCGGACGTTTCCCGTTTGGGAAAAAGGCTCTGCCGAGAACGGACACGATGACATGTCCCGTCTCTGGGAAAGCACAGGTCCCAACCGCTGCTGTGCCTATGAATAGGGTGCATGGGGAAGGTGAAGACCAGCAACAGCTTTCAGGGCTGGCCCCTTCCTTGTGACAGAAGGAGCCGGACGTTTCCCATTTGGGAAAAAGGCTCTGCCGAGAACGGGCACGATGACATGTCCCGTCTCTGGGAAAGCACAGATCCCTAGTGATGTTCTCCCTCTGAATATGCTGCCAAGGGAAGGTGAAGACCAGCAACATCTTTCAGGGCTGGCCCCTTCCTTGTGGGAGAAGGAGCCAGACGTTTCCCTTTTGGGAAAATGTCTCTGCCGAGAAAGGACACGATGACATGTCCCGTCTCTGGGAAAGCACAGGTCCTAAGCGCTGCTGTGCCTGTGAATAGGTTGCACAGGGATGGTGAAGACCAGCAACAGCTTTCAGGTCTAGCACCTTCATTGTGGCAGAAGGAGCCGGACATTTCCCGTTTGGGAAAAAGGTTCTGCCGAGAACGGACACGATGACATGTCCCGTCTCTGGGAAAGCACAGATCCCAAGCGTTGCTGTGCTTATTAATAGGCTGCCCAGGGAAGGTGAAGAGCAGCAACAGCTTTCAGGGCTGGCCCCTTCCTTGTGGGAGAAGGAGCCGGACGTTTCCCATTTCGGAAAAAGCTCTGCCGAGAATGGACACGATGACATATCCCGTCTCTGGGAAAGCACAGATCCCAAGATTTGTTGTGCTTATTAATAGGCTGCCCAGGAAAGGTGAAGGCCAGCAACAGCTTTCAGGGCTGGCCCATTCCTTGTGGGAGAAGGAGCCAGACGTTTCCCGTTTGGGAAAAATACTCTGCCGAGAACGGACACGATGACATGTCCCGTCTCTGGGAAAGCACAGATCGCAAGCGCCGCTGCGCCTGTGAATAGGGTACACGGGGAAGGTGAAGACCAGCAACAGCTTTCAGGGCTGGCCCCTTCCTTGTGGCAGAAGGAGCCGGACGTTTCACGTTTGGGAAAATGGCTCTGCCGAGGAAGGACACGATGACATGTCCCGTCTCTGGGAAACCACAGATCCCTAGTGATGTTCTGCCTCTGAATATGCTGCCAAGGGAAGGTGAAGACCAGCAACAGCTTTCAGGGCTGGCCCCTTCCTTGTGGCAGAAGGAGCCGGACGTTTCCCTTTTTGGAAAAAGGCTCTGCCGAGAACGGACACGATGACATGTCCCGTCTCTGGGAAAGCACAGGTCCCAAGCGCTGCTGTGCCTATGAATAGGGTGCATGGGGAAGGTGAAGACCAGCAACAGCTTTCAGGGCTGGCCCCTTCCTTGTGGCAGAAGGAGCCGGACATTTCCCTTTTTGGAAAAAGGCTCTGCCGAGAACGGACACGATGACACGTCCTGTCTCTGGGAAAGCACAGATCCCTAGTGATGTTCTGCCTGTGACTAGGGTGCACGGGGAAGGTGAAGACCAGCAACAGCTTTCAGGGCTGGCCCCTTCCTTGTGGGAGAAGGAGCCGGACGTTTCCCGTTTGGGAAAATGGCTCTGCCGAGGAAGGACACAATGACATGTCCCGTCTCTGGGAAAGCACAGATCGGAAGCGCTGCTGTGCCTGTGAATATGCTGCCAAGGGAAGGTGAAGACCAGCAACAGCTTTCAGGGCTGGCCCCTTCCTTGTGGCAGAAGGAGCCGGACGTTTCCCGTTTTGGAAAATGGCTCTGCCGAGAACGGACACGATGACATGTCCCGTCTCTGGGAAAGCACAGATCCCAAGCTTTGTTGTGCTTATTAATAGGCTGCCCAGGGAAGGTGAAGACCAGCAACAGCTTTCTGGGCTAGCACCTTCCTTGTGGGAGAAGGAGCCGGACGTTTCCCGTTTGGGAAAAAGGTTCTGCCGAGAAAGGACACGATGACATGTCCCGTCTCTGGGAAAGCACAGATCCGAAGCGCTGCTGCGCCTGTGAGTAGGGTGCACGGGGAAGGTGAAGACCAGCAAGAGCTTTCAGGGCTGGCCCCTTCCTTGTGGCAGAAGGAGCCGGACGTTTCCTGTTTGGGAAAATGGCTCTGCCGAGGAAGGACACAATGACATGTCCCGTCTCTGGGAAAGCACAGATCCCAAGCGCTGCTGTGCCTGTGAATATGCTGCCAAGGGAAGGTGAAGACCAGCAACAGCTTTCAGGGCTGGCCCCTTCCTTGTGGCAGAAGGAGCCGGACGTTTCCCTTTTTGGAAAAAGGCTCTGCCGAGAACGGACACGATGACATGTCCCGTCTCTGGGAAAGCACAGATCCCAAGCTTTGTTGTGCCTATGAATAGGGTGCATGGGGAAGGTGAAGACCAGCAACAGCTTTCAGGGCTGGCCCCTTCCTTGTGGGAGAAGGAGCCGGACGTTTCCCGTTTGGGAAAATGTCTCTGCCGAGAAAGGACACGATCACATGTCCCGTCCCTGAGAAAGCACAGAATCCAAGCTCTGCGGTGCCTATGAATAGGGTGCCCAGGGAAGGTAAAGACCAGCAAGAGCTTTCAGGGCTGGCCCCTTCCTTGTGGGAGAAGGAGCCGGACGTTTCCCGTTTGGGAAAAAGGCTCTGCCGAGAACGGACACGATGACATATACCGTCTCTGGGAAAGCACAGATCCCAAGCGTTGCTGTGCTTATTAATAGGCTGCCCAGGGAAGGTGAAGACCAGCAACAGCTTTCTGGGCTAGCACCTTCCTTGTGGGAGAAGGAGCCGGACGTTTCCCATTTGGGAAAAAGGTTCTGCCGAGAAAGGACACGATGACATGTCCCGTCTCTGGGAAAGCATAGATCCCAAGCGCTGCTGTGCCTGTGAATAGGGTGCACGGGGAACGTGAAGAGCAGTAACAGCTTTCAGGGCTGGCCCCTTCCTTCTGGCAGAAGGAGCCGGACGTTTCCCGTTTGGGAAAAATACTCTGCCGAGAACGGACACGATGACATGTCCCGTCTCTGGGAAAGCACAGATCGCAAGCGCCGCTGCGCCTGTGAATAGGGTGCACGGGGAAGGTGAAGAGCAGCAACAGCTTTCAGGGCTGGCCCCTTCCTTGTGGCAGAAGGAGCCGGACGTTTCCCGTTTGGGAAAAAGTCTGTGCCGAGAAAGGACACGATCACATGTCCCGTCTCTGGGAAAGCACAGGTCCTAAGCGCTGCTGTGCCTGTGAATAGGGTGCACAGGGACGGTGAAGACCAGCAAGAGCTTTCAGGGCTGGCCCCTTCCTTGTGGGAGAAGGAGCCGGACGTTTCACGTTTGGGAAAATGGATCTGCCGAGAAAGGACACGATGACATGTCCCGTCTCTGGGAAACCACAGATCCCTAGTGATGTTCTGCCTCTGAATATGCTGCCAAGGGAAAGTGAAGACCAGCAACAGCTTTCAGGGCTGGCCCCTTCCTTGTGGCAGAAGGAGCCGGACATTTCCCTTTTTGGAAAAAGGCTCTGCAGAGAACGGACACGATGACATGTCCCGTCTCTGGGAAAGCACAGGTCCCAAGCGCTGCTGTGCCTATGAATAGGGTGCATGGGGAAGGTGAAGACCAGCAACAGCTTTCAGGGCTGGCCCCTTCCTTGTGACAGAAGGAGCCGGACGTTTCCCATTTGGGAAAAAGGCTCTGCCGAGAACGGGCACGATGACATGTCCCGTCTCTGGGAAAGCACAGATCCCTAGTGATGTTCTCCCTCTGAATATGCTGCCAAGGGAAGGTGAAGACCAGCAACATCTTTCAGGGCTGGCCCCTTCCTTGTGGGAGAAGGAGCCAGACGTTTCCCTTTTGGGAAAATGTCTCTGCCGAGAAAGGACACGATGACATGTCCCGTCTCTGGGAAAGCACAGGTCCTAAGCGCTGCTGTGCCTGTGAATAGGTTGCACAGGGATGGTGAAGACCAGCAACAGCTTTCAGGGCTAGCACCTTCATTGTGGGAGAAGGAGCCGGACATTTCCCGTTTGGGAAAATGTCTCTGCCGAGGAAGGACACGATGACATGTCCCGTCTCTGGGAAAGCACAGATCCGAAGCGCTGCTGTGCCTGTGAATAGGGTGCACGGGGAAGATGAAGACCAGCAAGAGCTTTCAGGGCTGGCCCCTTCCTTGTGGCAGAAGGAGCCAGACGTTTCCCGTTTGGGAAAAAGGTTCTGCCGAGAACGGACACGATGACATGTCCCGTCTCTGGGAAAGCACAGATCCCAAGCGTTGCTGTGCTTATTAATAGGCTGCCCAGGGAAGGTGAAGACCAGCAACAGCTTTCAGGGCTGGCCCCTTCCTTGTGGCAGAAGGAGCCGGACATTTCCCTTTTTGGAAAAAGGCTCTGCCGAGAACGGACACGATGACACGTCCTGTCTCTGGGAAAGCACAGATCCCTAGTGATGTTCTGCCTGTGAATAGGGTGCACGGGGAAGGTAAAGACCAGCAAGAGCTTTTAGGGCTGGCCCCTTCCTTGTGGCAGAAGGAGCTGGACGTTTCCTGTTTTGGAAAAATACTCTGCCGAGAAAGGACACGATGACATGTCCCGTCTCTGGGAAAGCACAGGTCCCAAGCGTTGCTGTACTTATTAATAGGCTGCCCAGGGAAGGTGAAGACCAGCAACAACTTTTAGGGCTGGCCCCTTCCTTGTGGGAGAAGGAGCCGGACGCTTCCCCTTTGAGAAGTTAGCTCTGCCGAGAAAGTTCACGATGACATCTCCCGTCCCTGAGAAAGCACAGATCCAAAGCGCTGCTGTGCCTGTGAATACGGTGCACGGGGAAGATGAAGACCAGCAACAGCTTTCTGGGCTAGCACCTTCATTGTGGCAGAAGGAGCCGGACGTTTCCCGTTTGGGAAAATGGCTCTGCCGAGAACGGACACGATGACATCTCCCGTCTCTGGGAAAGCACAGACCCCAAGCGCTGCTGTGCCTGTGAATAGGGTGCATGGGGAAGGTGAAGACCAGCAACAGCTTTCAGGGCTGGCCCCTTCCTTGTGGGAGAAGGAGCCGGACGTTTCCCGTTTGGGAAAATGGCTCTGCCGAGGAAGGACACAATGACATGTCCCGTCTCTGGGAAAGCACAGATCCCAAGCGCTGCTGTGCCTGTGAATATGCTGCCAAGGGAAGGTGAAGACCAGCAACAGCTTTCAGGGCTGGCCCCTTCCTTGTGGCAGAAGGAGCCGGACGTTTCCCGTTTTGGAAAATGGCTCTGCCGAGAACGGACACGATGACATGTCCCGTCTCTGGGAAAGCACAGATCCCAAGCTTTGTTGTGCTTATTAATAGGCTGCCCAGGGAAGGTGAAGACCAGCAACAGCTTTCTGGGCTAGCACCTTCCTTGTGGGAGAAGGAGCCGGACGTTTCCCGTTTGGGAAAAAGGTTCTGCCGAGAAAGGACACGATGACATGTCCCGTCTCTGGGAAAGCACAGATCCGAAGCGCTGCTGTGCCTGTGAATAGGCTGCCCAGGGAAGGTGAAGACCAGCAACAGCTTTCAGGGCTACCACCTTTATTGTGGGAGAAGGAGCCGGACGTTTCCCGTTTGGGAAAAAGGCTCTGCCGAGAACGGACACGATGACATGTCCCGTCTCTGGGAAAGCACAGGTCCCAACCGCTGCTGTGCCTATGAATAGGGTGCATGGGGAAGGTGAAGACCAGCAACAGCTTTCAGGGCTGGCCCCTTCCTTGTGACAGAAGGAGCCGGACGTTTCCCATTTGGGAAAAAGGCTCTGCCGAGAACGGGCACGATGACATGTCCCGTCTCTGGGAAAGCACAGATCCCTAGTGATGTTCTCCCTCTGAATATGCTGCCAAGGGAAGGTGAAGACCAGCAACATCTTTCAGGGCTGGCCCCTTCCTTGTGGGAGAAGGAGCCAGACGTTTCCCTTTTGGGAAAATGTCTCTGCCGAGAAAGGACACGATGACATGTCCCGTCTCTGGGAAAGCACAGGTCCTAAGCGCTGCTGTGCCTGTGAATAGGTTGCACAGGGATGGTGAAGACCAGCAACAGCTTTCAGGTCTAGCACCTTCATTGTGGCAGAAGGAGCCGGACATTTCCCGTTTGGGAAAAAGGTTCTGCCGAGAACGGACACGATGACATGTCCCGTCTCTGGGAAAGCACAGATCCCAAGCGTTGCTGTGCTTATTAATAGGCTGCCCAGGGAAGGTGAAGAGCAGCAACAGCTTTCAGGGCTGGCCCCTTCCTTGTGGGAGAAGGAGCCGGACGTTTCCCATTTCGGAAAAAGCTCTGCCGAGAATGGACACGATGACATATCCCGTCTCTGGGAAAGCACAGATCCCAAGATTTGTTGTGCTTATTAATAGGCTGCCAGGAAAGGTGAAGGCCAGCAACAGCTTTCAGGGCTGGCCCATTCCTTGTGGAGAAGGAGCCAGACGTTTCCCGTTTGGGAAAAATACTCTGCCGAGAACGGACACGATGACATGTCCCGTCTCTGGGAAAGCACAGATCGCAAGCGCCGCTGCGCCTGTGAATAGGGTACACGGGGAAGGTGAAGACCAGCAACAGCTTTCAGGGCTGGCCCCTTCCTTGTGGCAGAAGGAGCCGGACGTTTCACGTTTGGGAAAATGGCTCTGCCGAGGAAGGACACGATGACATGTCCCGTCTCTGGGAAACCACAGATCCCTAGTGATGTTCTGCCTCTGAATATGCTGCCAAGGGAAGGTGAAGACCAGCAAGAGCTTTCAGGGCTGGCCCCTTCCTTGTGGCAAAGGAGCCGGACGTTTCCCTTTTTGGAAAAAGGCTCTGCCGAGAACGGACACGATGACATGTCCCGTCTCTGGGAAAGCACAGGTCCCAAGCGCTGCTGTGCCTATGAATAGGGTGCATGGGGAAGGTGAAGACCAGCAACAGCTTTCAGGGCTGGCCCCTTCCTTGTGGCAGAAGGAGCCGGACATTTCCCTTTTTGGAAAAAGGCTCTGCCGAGAACGGACACGATGACACGTCCTGTCTCTGGGAAAGCACAGATCCCTAGTGATGTTCTGCCTGTGAATAGGGTGCACGGGGAAGGTGAAGACCAGCAACAGCTTTCAGGGCTGGCCCCTTCCTTGTGGGAGAAGGAGCCGGACGTTTCCCGTTTGGGAAAATGGCTCTGCCGAGGAAGGACACAATGACATGTCCCGTCTCTGGGAAAGCACAGATCCCAAGCGCTGCTGTGCCTGTGAATATGCTGCCAAGGGAAGGTGAAGACCAGCAACAGCTTTCAGGGCTGGCCCCTTCCTTGTGGCAGAAGGAGCCGGACGTTTCCCGTTTTGGAAAATGGCTCTGCCGAGAACGGACACGATGACATGTCCCGTCTCTGGGAAAGCACAGATCCCAAGCTTTGTTGAGCTTATTAATAGGCTGCCCAGGGAAGGTGAAGACCAGCAACAGCTTTCTGGGCTAGCACCTTCCTTGTGGGAGAAGGAGCCGGACGTTTCCCGTTTGGGAAAAAGGTTCTGCCGAGAAAGGACACGATGACATGTCCCGTCTCTGGGAAAGCACAGATCCGAAGCGCTGCTGCGCCTGTGAGTAGGGTGCACGGGGAAGGTGAAGACCAGCAAGAGCTTTCAGGGCTGGCCCCTTCCTTGTGGCAGAAGGAGCCGGACGTTTCCTGTTTGGGAAAATGGCTCTGCCGAGGAAGGACACAATGACATGTCCCGTCTCTGGGAAAGCACAGATCCCAAGCGCTGCTGTGCCTGTGAATATGCTGCCAAGGGAAGGTGAAGACCAGCAACAGCTTTCAGGGCTGGCCCCTTCCTTGTGGCAGAAGGAGCCGGACGTTTCCCTTTTTGGAAAAAGGCTCTGCCGAGAACGGACACGATGACATGTCCCGTCTCTGGGAAAGCACAGATCCCAAGCTTTGTTGTGCCTATGAATAGGGTGCATGGGGAAGGTGAAGACCAGCAACAGCTTTCAGGGGCTGGCCCCTTCCTTGTGGCAGAAGGAGCCGGACGTTTCCCGTTTGGGAAAATGTCTCTGCCGAGAAAGGACACGATCACATGTCCCGTCCCTGAGAAAGCACAGAATCCAAGCTCTGCGGTGCCTATGAATAGGGTGCCCAGGGAAGGTAAAGACCAGCAAGAGCTTTCAGGGCTGGCCCCTTCCTTGTGGGAGAAGGAGCCGGACGTTTCCCGTTTGGGAAAAAGGCTCTGCCGAGAACGGACACGATGACATATACCGTCTCTGGGAAAGCACAGATCCCAAGCATTGCTGTGCTTATTAATAGGCTGCCCAGGGAAGGTGAAGACCAGCAACAGCTTTCTGGGCTAGCACCTTCCTTGTGGGAGAAGGAGCCGGACGTTTCCCATTTGGGAAAAAGGTTCTGCCGAGAAAGGACACGATGACATGTCCCGTCTCTGGGAAAGCATAGATCCCAAGCGCTGCTGTGCCTGTGAATAGGGTGCACGGGGAACGTGAAGAGCAGTAACAGCTTTCAGGGCTGGCCCCTTCCTTCTGGCAGAAGGAGCCGGACGTTTCCCGTTTGGGAAAAATACTCTGCCGAGAACGGACACGATGACATGTCCCGTCTCTGGGAAAGCACAGATCGCAAGCGCCGCTGCGCCTCTGAATAGGGTGCACGGGGAAGGTGAAGAGCAGCAACAGCTTTCAGGGCTGGCCCCTTCCTTGTGGCAGAAGGAGCCGGACGTTTCCCGTTTGGGAAAAAGTCTGTGCCGAGAAAGGACACGATCACATGTCCCGTCTCTGGGAAAGCACAGGTCCTAAGCGCTGCTGTGCCTGTGAATAGGGTGCACAGGGACGGTGAAGACCAGCAAGAGCTTTCAGGGCTGGCCCCTTCCTTGTGGGAGAAGGAGCCGGACGTTTCACGTTTGGGAAAATGGATCTGCCGAGAAAGGACACGATGACATGTCCCGTCTCTGGGAAACCACAGATCCCTAGTGATGTTCTGCCTCTGAATATGCTGCCAAGGGAAAGTGAAGACCAGCAACAGCTTTCAGGGCTGGCCCCTTCCTTGTGGCAGAAGGAGCCGGACATTTCCCTTTTTGGAAAAAGGCTCTGCAGAGAACGGACACGATGACATGTCCGTCTCTGGGAAAGCACAGGTCCCAAGCGCTGCTGTGCCTATGAATAGGGTGCATGGGGAAGGTGAAGACCAGCAACAGCTTTCAGGGCTGGCCCCTTCCTTGTGACAGAAGGAGCCGGACGTTTCCCATTTGGGAAAAAGGCTCTGCCGAGAACGGGCACGATGACATGTCCCGTCTCTGGGAAAGCACAGATCGCCCTAGTGATGTTCTCCCTCTGAATATGCTGCCAAGGGAAGGTGACAGACCAGCAAACATCTTTCAGGGCTGGCCCCTTCCTTGTGGGAGAAGGAGCCAGACGTTTCCCTTTTGGGAAAATGTCTCTGCCGAGAAAGGACACGATGACATGTCCCGTCTCTGGGAAAGCACAGGTCCTAAGCCGCTGCTGTGCCTGTGAATAGGTTGCACAGGGATGGTGAAGACCAGCAACAGCTTTCAGGGTTAGCACCTTCATTGTGGGAGAAGGAGCCGGACATTTCCCGTTTGGGAAAATGTCTCTGCCGAGGAAGGACACGATGACATGTCCCGTCTCTGGGAAAGCACAGATCCGAAGCGCTGCTGTGCCTGTGAATAGGGTGCACGGGGAAGATGAAGACCAGCAAGAGCTTTCAGGGCTGGCCCCTTCCTTGTGGCAGAAGGAGCCAGACGTTTCCCGTTTGGGAAAAAAGGTTCTGCCGAGAACGGACACGATGACATGTCCCGTCTCTGGGAAAGCACAGATCCCAAGCGTTGCTGTGCTTATTAATAGGCTGCCCAGGGAAGGTGAAGACCAGCAACAGCTTTCAGGGCTGGCCCCTTCCTTGTGGCAGAAGGAGCCGGACATTTCCCTTTTTGGAAAAAGGCTCTGCCGAGAACGGACACGATGACACGTCCTGTCTCTGGGAAAGCACAGATCCCTAGTGATGTTCTGCCTGTGAATAGGGTGCACGGGGAAGGTAAAGGACCAGCAAGAGCTTTTAGGGGCTGGCCCCTTCCTTGTGGCAGAAGGAGCTGGACGTTTCCTGTTTTGGAAAAATACTCTGCCGAGAAAGGACACCGATGACATGTCCCGTCTCTGGGAAAGCACAGGTCCCCAAGCGTTGCTGTACTTATTAATAGGCTGCCCAGGGAAGGTGAAGACCAGCAACAACTTTTAGGGCTGGCCCCTTCCTTGTGGGAGAAGGAGCCGGACGCTTCCCCTTTGAGAAGTTAGCTCTGCCGAGAAAGGACACGATGACATCTCCCGTCCCTGAGAAAGCACAGATCCAAAGCGCTGCTGTGCCTGTGAATACGGTGCACGGGGAAGATGAAGACCAGCAACAGCTTTCTGGGCTAGCACCTTCATTGTGGCAGAAGGAGCCGGACGTTTCCCGTTTGGGAAAATGGCTCTGCCGAGAACGGACATCGATGACATCTCCCGTCTCTGGGAAAGCACAGACCCCAAGCGCTGCTGTGCCTGTGAATAGGGTGCATGGGGAAGGTGAAAGACCAGCAACAGCTTTTCAGGGCTGGCCCCTTCCTTGTGGGAGAAGGAGCCGCCGGACGTTTCCCGTTTGGGAAAATGGCTCTGCCGAGGAAGGACACAATGACATGTCCCGTCTCTGGGAAAGCACAGATCCCAAGCGCTGCTGTGCCTGTGAATATGCTGCCAAGGGAAGGTGAAGACCAGCAACAGCTTTCAGGGCTGGCCCCTTCCTTGTGGCAGAAGGAGCCGGACGTTTCCCGTTTTGGAAAATGGCTCTGCCGAGAACGGACACGATGACATGTCCCGTCTCTGGGAAAGCACAGATCCCAAGCTTTGTTGTGCTTATTAATAGGCTGCCCAGGGGAAGGTGAAGACCAGCAACAGCTTTCTGGGCTAGCACCTTCCTTGTGGGAGAAGGAGCCGGACGTTTCCCGTTTGGAAAAAGGTTCTGCCGAGAAAGGACACGATGACATGTCCCGTCTCTGGGAAAGCACAGATCCCGAAGCGCTGCCTGTGCTGTGAATAGGCTGCCCAGGGAAGGTGAAGACCAGCAACAGCTTTCAGGGCTACCACCTTTATTGTGGGAGAAGGAGCCGGACGTTTCCCCGTTTGGAAAAAGGCTCTGCCGAGAACGGACACGATGACATGTCCCGTCTCTGGGAAAGCACAGGTCCCAAGCGCTGCTGTGCCTATGAATAGGGTGCATGGGGAAGGTGAAGACCAGCAACAGCTTTCCAGGGCTGGCCCCTTCCTTGTGACAGAAGGAGCCGGACGTTTCCCATTTGGGAAAAAGGCTCTGCCGAGAACGGGGCACGATGACATGTCCCGTCTCTGGGAAAGCACAGATCCCTAGTGATGTTCTCCCTCTGAATATGCTGCCAAGGGAAGGTGAAGACCAGCAACATCTTTCAGGGCTGGCCCCTTCCTTGTGGGAGAAGGAGCCAGACGTTTCCCTTTTGGGAAAATGTCTCTGCCGAGAAAGGGACACGATGACATGTCCCGTCTCTGGGGAAAGCACAGGTCCTAAGCGCTGCTGTGCCTGTGAATAGGTTGCACAGGGGATGGTGAAGACCAGCAACAGCTTTCAGGTCTAGCACCTTCATTGTGGCAGAAGGAGCCGGACATTTCCCGTTTGGGAAAAAGGTTCTGCCGAGAACGGACACGATGACATGTCCCGTCTCTGGGAAAGCACAGATCCCAAGCGTTGGCTGTGCTTATTAATAGGCTGCCCCAGGGAAGGTGAAGAGCAGCAACAGCTTTCAGGGCTGGCCCCTTCCTTGTGGGAGAAGAGACCGGACGTTTCCCATTTCGGAAAAAGCTCTGCCGAGAATGGACACGATGACATATCCCGTCTCTGGGAAAGCACAGATCCCAAGATTTGTTGTGCTTATTAATAGGCTGCCCAGGAAAGGTGAAGGCCAGCAAACAGCTTTCAGGGCTGGCCCATTCCTTGTGGGAGAAGGAGCCAGACGTTTCCCGTTTGGGAAAAAATACTCTGCCGAGAACGGACACGATGACATGTCCCGTCTCTGGGAAAGCACAGATCGCAAGCGCCGCTGCGCCTGTGAATAGGGTACACGGGGAAGGTGAAGACCAGCAACAGCTTTCAGGGCTGGCCCCTTCCTTGTGGCAGAAGGAGCCGGACGTTTCACGTTTGGGAAAATGGCTCTGCCGAGGAAGGACACGATGACATGTCCCGTCTCTGGGAAACCACAGATCCCTAGTGATGTTCTGCCTCTGAATATGCTGCCAAGGGAAGGTGAAGCAGGCTGGCCCCTTCCTTGTGGCAGAAGGAGCCGGACGTTTCCCTTTTTGGAAAAAGGCTCTGCCGAGAACGGACACGATGACACGTCCTGTCTCTGGGAAAGCACAGATCCCTAGTGATGTTCTGCCTGTGAATAGGGTGCACGGGGAAGGTGAAGACCAGCAACAGCTTTCAGGGCTGGCCCCTTCCTTGTGGGAGAAGGAGCCGGACGTTTCCCGTTTGGGAAAATGGCTCTGCCGAGGAAGGACACAATGACATGTCCCGTCTCTGGGAAAGCACAGATCGGAAGCGCTGCTGTGCCTGTGAATATGCTGCCAAGGGAAGGTGAAGACCAGCAACAGCTTTCAGGGCTGGCCCCTTCCTTGTGGCAGAAGGAGCCGGACGTTTCCCGTTTTGGAAAATGGCTCTGCCGAGAACGGACACGATGACATGTCCCGTCTCTGGGAAAGCACAGATCCCAAGCTTTGTTGTGCTTATTAATAGGCTGCCCAGGGAAGGTGAAGACCAGCAACAGCTTTCTGGGCTAGCACCTTCCTTGTGGGAGAAGGAGCCGGACGTTTCCCGTTTGGGAAAAAGGTTCTGCCGAGAAAGGACAGGATGACATGTCCCGTCTCTGGGAAAGCACAGATCCGAAGCGCTGCTGTGCCTGTGAATAGGGTGCCCAGGGAAGGTGAAGTCCAGCAAGTGCTTTCAGGGCTAGCACCTTCATTGTGGGAGAAGGAGCCGGACGTTTCCCGTCTGGGAAAAAGGCTCTGCCGAGAAAGGACACGATGACATGTCCCGCCTCTGGGAAAGCACAGATCCCAAGCGCTGCTGCGCCTGTGAGTAGGGTGCACGGGGAAGGTGAAGACCAGCAAGAGCTTTCAGGGCTGGCCCCTTCCTTGTGGCAGAAGGAGCCGGACGTTTCCCGTTTGGGAAAATGGCTCTGTCGAGGAAGGACACAATGACATGTCCCGTCTCTGGGAAAGCACAGATCCCTAGTGATGTTCTGCCTCTGAATATGCTGCCAAGGGAAGGTGAAGACCAGCAACAGCTTTCAGGGCTGGCCCCTTCCTTGTGGCAGAAGGAGCCGGACGTTTCCCTTTTTGGAAAAAGGCTCTGCCGAGAACGGACACGATGACATGTCCCGTCTCTGGGAAAGCACAGGTCCCAAGCGCTGCTGTGCCTATGAATAGGGTGCATGGGGAAGGTGAAGACCAGCAACAGCTTTCAGGGCTGGCCCCTTCCTTGTGGCAGAAGGAGCCGGACGTTTCCCATTTGGGAAAATGTCTCTGCCAAGAAAGGACACGATCACATGTCCCGTCCCTGAGAAAGCACAGATCCCAAGCTTTGTTGTGCTTATTAATAGGCTGCCCAGGGAAGGTGAAGACCAGCAACAGCTTTCAGGGCTGGCCCCTTCCTTGTGGCAGAAGGAGCCGGACGTTTCCCATTTGGGAAAAAGGCTCTGCCGAGAACGGACACGATCACATGTCCCGTCTCTGGGAAAGCACAGATCCCAAGCGCTGCTCTGCTTATTAATAGGCTGCCCAGGGAAGGTGAAGACCAGCAACAGCTTTCAGGGCTGGCCCCTTCCTTGTGGCAGAAGGAGCCGGACATTTCCCGTATGGGAAAAAGGCTCTGCCGAGAAAGGACATGATGACATGTCCCGTCTCTGGGAAAGCACAGGTCCTAAGCGCTGCTGTGCCTGTGAATAGGGTGCACAGGGATGGTGAAGACCAGCAACAGCTTTCAGGGCTAGCACCTTCATTGTGGGAGAAGGAGCCGGACATTTCCCGTTTGGGAAAAAGGTTCTGCCGAGAAAGGACATGATGACATGTCCCGTCTCTGGGAAAGCACAGATCCGAAGCGCTGCTGCGCCTGTGAGTAGGGTGCACGGGGAAGGTGAAGACCAGCAAGAGCTTTCAGGGCTGGCCCCTTCCTTGTGGCAGAAGGAGCCGGACGTTTCCTGTTTGGGAAAATGGCTCTGCCGAGGAAGGACACAATGACATGTCCCGTCTCTGGGAAAGCACAGATCCCAAGCGCTGCTGTGCCTGTGAATATGCTGCCAAGGGAAGGTGAAGACCAGCAACAGCTTTCAGGGCTGGCCCCTTCCTTGTGGCAGAAGGAGCCGGACGTTTCCCTTTTTGGAAAAAGGCTCTGCCGAGAACGGACACGATGACATGTCCCGTCTCTGGGAAAGCACAGATCCCAAGCTTTGTTGTGCCTATGAATAGGGTGCATGGGGAAGGTGAAGACCAGCAACAGCTTTCAGGGCTGGCCCCTTCCTTGTGGGAGAAGGAGCCGGACGTTTCCCGTTTGGGAAAATGTCTCTGCCGAGAAAGGACACGATCACATGTCCCGTCCCTGAGAAAGCACAGAATCCAAGCTCTGCGGTGCCTATGAATAGGGTGCCCAGGGAAGGTAAAGACCAGCAAGAGCTTTCAGGGCTGGCCCCTTCCTTGTGGGAGAAGGAGCCGGACGTTTCCCGTTTGGGAAAAAGGCTCTGCCGAGAACGGACACGATGACATATACCGTCTCTGGGAAAGCACAGATCCCAAGCGTTGCTGTGCTTATTAATAGGCTGCCCAGGGAAGGTGAAGACCAGCAACAGCTTTCTGGGCTAGCACCTTCCTTGTGGGAGAAGGAGCCGGACGTTTCCCATTTGGGAAAAAGGTTCTGCCGAGAAAGGACACGATGACATGTCCCGTCTCTGGGAAAGCATAGATCCCAAGCGCTGCTGTGCCTGTGAATAGGGTGCACGGGGAACGTGAAGAGCAGTAACAGCTTTCAGGGCTGGCCCCTTCCTTCTGGCAGAAGGAGCCGGACGTTTCCCGTTTGGGAAAAATACTCTGCCGAGAACGGACACGATGACATGTCCCGTCTCTGGGAAAGCACAGATCGCAAGCGCCGCTGCGCCTGTGAATAGGGTGCACGGGGAAGGTGAAGAGCAGCAACAGCTTTCAGGGCTGGCCCCTTCCTTGTGGGAGAAGGAGCCGGACTTTTCCCGTTTGGGAAAAAGTCTGTGCCGAGAAAGGACACGATCACATGTCCCGTCTCTGGGAAAGCACAGGTCCTAAGCGCTGCTGTGCCTGTGAATAGGGTGCACAGGGACGGTGAAGACCAGCAAGAGCTTTCAGGGCTGGCCCCTTCCTTGTGGGAGAAGGAGCCGGACGTTTCACGTTTGGGAAAATGGATCTGCCGAGAAAGGACACGATGACATGTCCCGTCTCTGGGAAACCACAGATCCCTAGTGATGTTCTGCCTCTGAATATGCTGCCAAGGGAAAGTGAAGACCAGCAACAGCTTTCAGGGCTGGCCCCTTCCTTGTGGCAGAAGGAGCCGGACATTTCCCTTTTTGGAAAAAGGCTCTGCAGAGAACGGACACGATGACATGTCCCGTCTCTGGGAAAGCACAGGTCCCAAGCGCTGCTGTGCCTATGAATAGGGTGCATGGGGAAGGTGAAGACCAGCAACAGCTTTCAGGGCTGGCCCCTTCCTTGTGACAGAAGGAGCCGGACGTTTCCCATTTGGGAAAAAGGCTCTGCCGAGAACGGGCACGATGACATGTCCCGTCTCTGGGAAAGCACAGATCCCTAGTGATGTTCTCCCTCTGAATATGCTGCCAAGGGAAGGTGAAGACCAGCAACATCTTTCAGGGCTGGCCCCTTCCTTGTGGGAGAAGGAGCCAGACGTTTCCCTTTTGGGAAAATGTCTCTGCCGAGAAAGGACACGATGACATGTCCCGTCTCTGGGAAAGCACAGGTCCTAAGCGCTGCTGTGCCTGTGAATAGGTTGCACAGGGATGGTGAAGACCAGCAACAGCATTCAGGGCTGGCCCCTTCCTTGTGGCAGAAGGAGCCGGACGTTTCCCGTTTGGGAAAATGTCTCTGCCGAGGAAGGACACGATGACATGTCCCGTCTCTGGGAAAGCACAGATCCGAAGCGCTGCTGTGCCTGTGAATAGGGTGCACGGGGAAGATGAAGACCAGCAAGAGCTTTCAGGGCTGGCCCCTTCCTTGTGGCAGAAGGAGCCAGACGTTTCCCGTTTGGGAAAAAGGTTCTGCCGAGAACGGACACGATGACATGTCCCGTCTCTGGGAAAGCACAGATCCCAAGCGTTGCTGTGCTTATTAATAGGCTGCCCAGGGAAGGTGAAGAGCAGCAACAGCTTTCAGGGCTGGCCCCTTCCTTGTGGGAGAAGGAGCCGGACGTTTCCCATTTCGGAAAAAGCTCTGCCGAGAATGGACACGATGACATATCCCGTCTCTGGGAAAGCACAGATCCCAAGATTTGTTGTGCTTATTAATAGGCTGCCCAGGAAAGGTGAAGGCCAGCAACAGCTTTCAGGGCTGGCCCATTCCTTGTGGGAGAAGGAGCCAGACGTTTCCCGTTTGGGAAAAATACTCTGCCGAGAACGGACACGATGACATGTCCCGTCTCTGGGAAAGCACAGATCGCAAGCGCCGCTGCGCCTGTGAATAGGGTACACGGGGAAGGTGAAGACCAGCAACAGCTTTCAGGGCTGGCCCCTTCCTTGTGGCAGAAGGAGCCGGACGTTTCACGTTTGGGAAAATGGCTCTGCCGAGGAAGGACACGATGACATGTCCCGTCTCTGGGAAACCACAGATCCCTAGTGATGTTCTGCCTCTGAATATGCTGCCAAGGGAAGGTGAAGACCAGCAACAGCTTTCAGGGCTGGCCCCTTCCTTGTGGCAGAAGGAGCCGGACGTTTCCCTTTTTGGAAAAAGGCTCTGCCGATAACGGACACGATGACATGTCCCGTCTCTGGGAAAGCACAGGTCCCAAGCGCTGCTGTGCCTATGAATAGGGTGCATGGGGAAGGTGAAGACCAGCAACAGCTTTCAGGGCTGGCCCCTTCCTTGTGGCAGAAGGAGCCGGACATTTCCCTTTTTGGAAAAAGGCTCTGCCGAGAACGGACACGATGACACGTCCTGTCTCTGGGAAAGCACAGATCCCTAGTGATGTTCTGCCTGTGAATAGGGTGCACGGGGAAGGTAAAGACCAGCAAGAGCTTTTAGGGCTGGCCCCTTCCTTGTGGCAGAAGGAGCTGGACGTTTCCTGTTTTGGAAAAATACTCTGCCGAGAAAGGACACGATGACATGTCCCGTCTCTGGGAAAGCACAGGTCCCAAGCGTTGCTGTACTTATTAATAGGCTGCCCAGGGAAGGTGAAGACCAGCAACAACTTTTAGGGCTGGCCCCTTCCTTGTGGGAGAAGGAGCCGGACGCTTCCCCTTTGAGAAGTTAGCTCTGCCGAGAAAGGACACGATGACATCTCCCGTCCCTGAGAAAGCACAGATCCAAAGCGCTGCTGTGCCTGTGAATACGGTGCACGGGGAAGATGAAGACCAGCAACAGCTTTTAGGTCTGGCCCCTTCCTTGTGGGAGAAGGAGCCGGACGTTTCCCGTTTGGGAAAATGGCTCTGCCGAGAACGGACACGATGACATGTCCCGCCTCTGGGAAAGCATAGATCCCAAGCGCTGCTGTGCCTATGAATAGGGTGCATGGGGAAGGTGAAGACCAGCAACAGCTTTCAGGGCTGGCCCCTTCCTTGTGGGAGAAGGAGCCGGACGTTTCCCGTTTGGGAAAATGGCTCTGCCGAGGAAGGACAAAATGACATGTCCCGTCTCTGGGAAAGCACAGATCCCAAGCGCTGCTGTGCCTGTGAATATGCTGCCAAGGGAAGGTGAAGACCAGCAACAGCTTTCAGGGCTGGCCCCTTCCTTGTGGCAGAAGGAGCCGGACGTTTCCCGTTTTGGAAAATGGCTCTGCCGAGAACGGACACGATGACATGTCCCGTCTCTGGGAAAGCACAGATCCCAAGCTTTGTTGTGCTTATTAATAGGCTGCCCAGGGAAGGTGAAGACCAGCAACAGCTTTCTGGGCTAGCACCTTCCTTGTGGGAGAAGGAGCCGGACGTTTCCCGTTTGGGAAAAAGGTTCTGCCGAGAAAGGACACGATGACATGTCCCGTCTCTGGGAAAGCACAGATCCGAAGCGCTGCTGTGCCTGTGAATAGGCTGCCCAGGGAAGGTGAAGTCCAGCAAGTGCTTTCAGGGCTAGCACCTTTACTGTGGGAGAAGGAGCCGGACGTTTCCCGTTTGGGAAAAAGGCTCTGCCGAGAACGGACACGATGACATGTCCCGTCTCTGGGAAAGCACAGATCCCAAGCGCTGCTGTGCCTGTGAATAGGGTGCACGGGGAAGGTAAAGACCAGCAAGAGCTTTTAGGGCTGGCCCCTTCCTTGTGGCAGAAGGAGCCGGACGTTTCATGTTTTGGAAAAATACTCTGCCGAGAAAGGACACGATGACATCTCCCGTCCCTGATAAAGCACAGATCCGAAGCGCTGCTGTGCCTGTGAATAGGGTGCACGGGAAGGTGAAGACCAGCACCAGCTTTCAGGGCTAGCACCTTCATTGTGGGAGAAAGATCCGGACGTTTCCCGTTTGGGAAAAAGGCTCTGCCGAGAAAGGACACGATGACATGTACCGTCTCTGGGAAAGCACAGATCCCAAGCTTTGTTGTGCTTATTAGTAGGCTGCCCAGGGAAGGTGAAGGCCAGCAACAGCTTTCAGGGCTAGCACCTTCCTTGTGGGAGAAGGAGCAGGACGTTTCCCGTTTGGGAAAAAGGTTCTGCCGAGAAAGGACACGATGACATGTCCAATCTCAGGGAAAGCATAGATCCCAAGCGCTGCTGTGCCTGTGAATAGGGTGCACGGGGAAGGTGAAGAGCAGTAACAGCTTTCAGGGCTAGCACCTTCATTGTGGGAGAAGGAGCCGGACGTTTCCCGTTTGGGAAAAATACTCTGCCGAGAACGGACACGATGACATGTCCCGTCTCTGGGAAAGCACAGATCCCAAGCGCTGCTGTGCTTATTAATAGGCTGCCCAGGGAAGGAGAAGACCAGCAGCAGCTTTCTGGGCTTGCCCCTTCCTTGTGGGAGAAGGAGCCGGACGTTTCGCTTTTGGGAAAATGTCTCTGCCGAGAAAGGACACGATCACATGTCCCGTCCCTGAGAAAGCACAGAATCCAAGATCTGCCGTGCCTATGAATAGGGTGCCCAGGGAAGGTAAAGACCAGCAAGAGCTTTCAGGGCTGGCCCCTTCCTTGTGGGAGAAGGAGCCGGACGTTTCCCATTTGGGAAAAAGTCTCTGCTGAGAACGGACACGATGACATGTACCGTCTCTGGGAAAGCACAGATCCCAAGCTTTGTTGTGCTTATTAATAGGCTGCCCAGGGAAGGTGAAGACCAGCAACAGCTTTCTGGGCTAGCACCTTCCTTGTGGCAGAAGGAGCCGGACGTTTCCCGTTTGGGAAAAATACTCTGCCGAGAACGGACACGATGACATGTCCCGTCTCTGGGAAAGCACAGATCCCTAGTGATGTTCTGCCTCTGAATAGGGTGCACGGGGAAGGTAAAGACCAGCAAGAGCTTTTAGGGCTGGCCCCTTCCTTGTGGCAGAAGGAGCCGGACGTTTCCTGTTTTGGAAAAATACTCTGCCGAGAAAGGACACGATGACATGTCCCGTCTCTGGGAAAGCACAGGTCCCAAGCGTTGCTGTACTTATTAATAGGCTACCCAGGGAAGGTGAAGACCAACAACAACTTTTAGGGCTGGCCCCTTCCTTGTGGGAGAAGGAGCCGAACGTTTCCCCTTTGAGAAAATAGCTCTGCCGAGAAAGGACACGATGACATGTCCCGTCTCTGGGAAAGCACAGATCCGAAGCGCTGCTGTGCCTGTGCATAGGGTGCACGGGGAAGGTGAAGACCAGCAAGAGCTTTCAGCGCTGGCCTCTTCCTTGTGGGAGAAGGAGCCGGAAGTTTCCAGTTTGGGAAAAATACTCTGCCGAGAACGGACACGATGACATGTCCCGTCTCTGGGAAAGCACAGATCCCAAGCGCTGCTGTGCCTGTGAATAGGCTGCCCAGGGAAGGTGAAGACCAGCAACAGCTTTTAGGTCTGGCCCCTTCCTTGTGGGAGAAGGAGCCGGACGTTTCCCGTTTGGGAAAAAGGCTCTGCCGATAACGGACACGATGACATGTCCCGTCTCTGGGAAAGCACAGATCCGAAGCGCTGCTGCGCCTGTGAGTAGGGTGCATGGGGAAGGTGAAGACCAGCAACAGCTTTCAGGGCTGGCCCCTTCCTTGTGGCAGAAGGAGCCGGACGTTTCCCGTTTGGGAAAATGGCTCTGCCGAGGAAGGACACAATGACATGTCCCGTCTCTGGGAAAGCACAGGTCCCAAGCGCTGCTGTGCCTATAAATAGGGTGCATGGGGAAGGTGAAGACCAGCAACAGCTTTCAGGGCTGGCCCCTTCCTTGTGGGAGAAGGAGCCGGACGTTTCGCTTTTGGGAAAATGTCTCTGCCGAGAAAGGACACGATGACATGTCCCGTCCCTGAGAAAGCACAGAATCCAAGCTCTGCGGTGCCTATGAATAGGGTGCCCAGGGAAGGTAAAGACCAGCAAGAGCTTTCAGGGCTGGCCCCTTCCTTGTGGGAGAAGGAGCCGGACGTTTCCCATTTGGGAAAAAGTCTCTGCCGACAACGGACACGATGACATGTCCCGTCTCTGGGAAATCACAGATCCCAAGCGTTGCTGTGCTTATTAATAGGCTGCCCAGGGAAGGTGAAGACCAGCAACAGCTTTCTGGGCTAGCACCTTCCTTGTGGCAGAAGGAGCCGGACGTTTCCCGTTTGGGAAAAAGGTTCTGCCGAGAAAGGACACGATGACATGTCCCGTCTCTGGGAAAGCATAGATCCCAAGCGCTGCTGTGCCTGTGAATAGTGTGCACGGGGAAGGTGAAGAGCAGCAACAGCTTTCAGGGCTGGCCCCTTCCTTGTGGCAGAAGGAGCCGGACGTTTCCCGTTTGGGAAAAAGGCTCTGCCGAGAACGGACACGATGACATGTCCCGTCTCTGGGAAAGCACAGATCCCTAGTGATGTTCTGCCTCTGAATATGCTGCCAAGGGAAGGTGAAGACCAGCAACAGCTTTCAGGGCTGGCCCCTTCCTTCTGGCAGAAGGAGCCGGACGTTTCCCGTTTGGGAAAAATACTCTGCCGAGAACGGACACGATGACATGTACCGTCTCTGGGAAAGCACAGATCGCAAGCGCCGCTGCGCCTGTGAATAGGGTGCACGGGGAAGGTGAAGACCAGCAACAGCTTTCAATGCTGGCCCCTTCCTTGTGGCAGAAGGAGCCGGACGTTTCCCGTTTGGGAAAATGTCTCTGCCGAGAAAGGACACGATGACATGTCCCGTCTCTGGGAAAGCACAGATCCCAAGCGCTGCTGTGCCTGTGAATAGGGTGCCAAGGGAAGGTGAAGACCAGCAACAACTTTCAGGGCTAGCACCTTCATTGTGGGAGAAGGAGCCGGACGTTTCCCGTTTGGGAAAAAGCCTCTGCCGAGAAAGGACATGATGACATGTCCCGTCTCTGGGAAAGCACAGACCCGAAGCGCTGCTGTGCCTGTGAATAGGGTGCACGGGGAAGGTGAAGACCAGCAACAGCTTTCAGGGCTGGCCCCTTCCTTGTGGCAGATGGAGCCGGACGTTTCCCTTTTTGGAAAATGGCTCTGCCGAGAACGGACACGATGACATGTCCCGTCTCTGGGAAAGCACAGATCCCAAGCGTTGCTGTGCTTATTAATAGGCTGCCCAGGGAAGGTGAAGACCAGCAACAGCTTTCTGGGCTAGCACCTTCCTTGTGGGAGAAGGAGCCGGACGTTTCCCGTTTGGGAAAAAGGTTCTGCCGAGAAAGGACACGATGACATGTCCCGTCTCTGGGAAAGCATAGATCCCAAGCGCTGCTGTGCCTCTGAATAGTGTGCACGGGGAAGGTGAAGAGCAGCAACAGCTTTCAGGGCTGGCCCCCTCCTTGTGGGAGAAGGAGCCGGACGTTTCCCGTTTGGGAAAATGGCTCTGCCGAGAAAGGACACGATGACATGTCCCGTCTCTGGGAAAGCATAGATCCCAAGCTCTGCGGTGCCTATGAATAGGGTGCCCAGGGAAGGTAAAGACCAGCAAGAGCTTTCAGGGCTGGCCCCTTCCTTGTGGGAGAAGGAGCCGGACGTTTCCCGTTTGGGAAAAAGGCTCTGCCGAGAACGGACACGATGACATGTCCCGTCTCTGGGAAAGCACAGATCCCTAGTGATGTTCTTCCTCTGAATATGCTGCCAAGGGAAGGTGAAGACCAGCAACAGCTTTCAGGGCTGGCCCCTTCCTTCTGGCAGAAGGAGCCGGACGTTTCCCGTTTGGGAAAAATACTCTGCCGAGAACGGACACGATGACATGTACCGTCTCTGGGAAAGCACAGATCGCAAGCGCCGCTGCGCCTGTGAATAGGGTGCACGGGGAAGGTGAAGACCAGCAACAGCTTTCAATGCTGGCCCCTTCCTTGTGGCAGAAGGAGCCGGACGTTTCCCGTTTGGGAAAATGTCTCTGCCGAGAAAGGACACGATGACATGTCCCGTCTCTGGGAAAGCACAGATCCCAAGCGCTGCTGTGCCTGTGAATAGGGTGCCAAGGGAAGGTGAAGACCAGCAACAACTTTCAGGGCTAGCACCTTCATTGTGGGAGAAGGAGCCGGACGTTTCCTGTTTGGGAAAAAGCCTCTGCCGAGAAAGGACATGATGACATGTCCCGTCTCTGGGAAAGCACAGACCCGAAGCGCTGCTGTGCCTGTGAATAGGGTGCACGGGGAAGGTGAAGACCAGCAACAGCTTTCAGGGCTGGCCCCTTCCTTGTGGCAGATGGAGCCGGACGTTTCCCTTTTTGGAAAATGGCTCTGCCGAGAACGGACACGATGACATGTCCCGTCTCTGGGAAAGCACAGGTCCCAAGCGCTGCTGTGCCTATGAATAGGGTGCATGGGGAAGGTGAAGACCAGCAACAGCTTTCAGGGCTGGCCCCTTCCTTGTGGGAGAAGGAGCCGGACGTTTCCCATTTGGGAAAATGGCTCTGCCGAGGAAGGACACAATGACATGTCCCGTCTCTGGGAAAGCACAGATCCCAAGCGTTGCTGTGCTTATTAATAGGCTGCCCAGGGAAGGTGAAGACCAGCAACAGCTTTCAGGGCTGGCCCCTTCCTTGTGGGAGAAGGAGCCGGACGTTTCCCGTTTTCGAAAATGGCTCTGCCGAGAACGGGCACGATGACATGTCCCGTCTCTGGGAAAGCACAGATCCCAAGCTTTGTTGTGCTTATTAATAGGCTGCCCAGGGAAGGTGAAGACCAGCAACAGCTTTCTGGGCTAGCACCTTCCTTGTGGGAGAAGGAGCCGGACGTTTCCCGTTTGGGAAAATGGCTCTGCCGAGAAAGGACACGATGACATGTACCGTCTCTGGGAAAGCACAGTTCCCAAGCTTTGTTGTGCTTATTAATAGGCTGCCCAGGGAAGGTGAAGACCAGCAACAGCTTTCTGGGCTAGCACCTTCCTTGTGGGAGAAGGAGCCGGACGTTTCCCGTTTGGGAAAAAGGTTCTGCCGAGAAAGGACACGATGACATGTCCCGTCTCTGGGAAAGCATAGATCCCAAGCGCTGCTGTGCCTGTGAATAGGGTGCACGGGGAAGGTGAAGAGCAGTAACAGCTTTCAGGGCTGGCCCCTTCCTTGTGGCAGAAGGAGCCGGACGTTTCCCGTTTGGGAAAAAGGCTCTGCCGAGAAAGGACATGATGACATGTCCCGTCTCTGGGAAAGCACAGATCCCAAGCGCTGCTGTGCCTGTGAATAGGGTGCACGGGAAGGTGAAGACCAGCACCAGCTTTTAGGGCTAGCACCTTCATTGTCGGAGAAAGATCCGGACGTTTCCCGTTTGGGAAAAAGGCTCTGCCGAGAAAGGACACGATGACATGTCCCGTCTCTGGGAAAGCACAGATCCCAAGCTTTGTTGTGTTTATTAATAGGCTGCCCAGGGAAGGTGAAGACCAGCAACAGCTTTCTGGGCTAGCACCTTCCTAGTGGGAGAAGGAGCAGGACGTTTCCCGTTTGGGAAAAAGGTTCTGCCGAGAAAGGACACGATGACATGTCCCATCTCTGGGAAAGCATAGATCCCAAGCGCTGCTGTGCCTGTGAATAGGGTGCACGGGGAAGGTGAAGAGCAGTAACAGCTTTCAGGGCTAGCACCTTCATTGTGGGAGAAGGAGCCGGACGTTTCCCGTTTGGGAAAAATACTCTGCCGAGAACGGACACGATGACATGTCCCGTCTCTGGGAAAGCACAGATCCCAAGCGCTGCTGTGCTTATTAATAGGCTGCCCAGGGAAGGAGAAGACCAGCAGCAGCTTTCAGGGCTTGCCCCTTCCTTGTGGGAGAAGGAGCCGGACGTTTCGCTTTTGGGAAAATGTCTCTGCCGAGAAAGGACACGATCACATGTCCCGTCCCTGAGAAAGCACAGAATCCAAGGTCTGCGGTGCCTATGAATAGGGTGCCCAGGGAAGGTAAAGACCAGCAAGAGCTTTCAGGGCTGGCCCCTTCCTTGTGGGAGAAGGAGCCGGACGTTTCCCATTTGGGAAAAAGTCTCTGCCGAGAACGGACACGATGACATGTACCGTCTCTGGGAAAGCACAGATCCCAAGCTTTGTTGTGCTTATTAATAGGCTGCCCAGGGAAGGTGAAGACCAGCAACAGCTTTCTGGGCTAGCACCTTCCTTGTGGCAGAAGGAGCCGGACGTTTCCTGTTTGGGAAAAATACTCTGCCGAGAACGGACACGATGACATGTCCCGTCTCTGGGAAAGCACAGATCCCTAGTGATGTTCTGCCTCTGAATAGGGTGCACGGGGAAGGTAAAGACCAGCAAGAGCTTTTAGGGCTGGCCCCTTCCTTGTGGCAGAAGGAGCCGGACGTTTCCTGTTTTCGAAAAATACTCTGCCGAGAAAGGACACGATGACATCTCCCGTCTCTGGGAAAGCACAGGTCCCAAGCGTTGCTGTACTTATTAATAGGCTACCCAGGGAAGGTGAAGACCAACAACAACTTTTAGGGCTGGCCCCTTCCTTGTGGGAGAAGGAGCCGAACGTTTCCCCTTTGAGAAAATAGCTCTGCCGAGAAAGGACACGATGACATCTCCCGTCCCTGAGAAAGCACAGATCCAAAGCGCTGCTGTGCCTGTGAATAGGGTGCACGGGGAAGGTGAAGACCAGCAAGAGCTTTCAGTGCTGGCCCCTTCCTTGTGGGAGAAGGAGCCGGAAGTTTCCCGTTTGGGAAAAATACTCTGCCGAGAACGGACACGATGACATGTCCCGCCTCTGGGAAAGGACAGATCCCAAGCGCTGCTGTGCCTGTGAATAGGCTGCCCAGGGAAGGTGAAGACCAGCAACAGCTTTAAGGTCTGGCCCCTTCCTTGTGGGAGAAGGAGCCGGACGTTTCCCGTTTGGGAAAAAGGCTCTGCCGAGAACGGACACGATTACATGTCCCGTCTCTGGGAAAGCACAGATCCGAAGCGCTGCTGCGCCTGTGAGTAGGGTGCACGGGAAAGGTGAAGACCAGCAACAGCTTTCAGGGCTGGCCCCTTCCTTGTGGCAGAAGGAGCCGGACGTTTCCCGTTTGGGAAAATGGCTCTGCCGAGAAAGGACACGATGACATGTCCCGTCCCTGAGAAAGCACAGAATCCAAGCTCTGCGGTGCCTATGAATAGGGTGCCCAGGGAAGGTAAAGACCAGCAAGAGCTTTCAGGGCTGGCCCCTTCCTTGTGGGAGAAGGAGCCGGACGTTTCCCATTTGGGAAAAAGTCTCTGCCGAGAACGGACACGATGACATGTCCCGTCTCTGGGAAAGCACAGATCCCTAGTGATGTTCTTCCTCTGAATATGCTGCCAAGGGAAGGTGAAGACCAGCAACAGCTTTCTGGGCTGGCCCCTTCCTTCTGGAAAGAAGGAGCCGGACGTTTCCCGTTTGGGAAAAATACTCTGCCGAGAACGGACACGATGACATGTCCCGTCTCTGGGAAAGCACAGATCGCAAGCGCCGCTGCGCCTGTGAATAGGGTGCACGGGGAAGGTGAAGACCAGCAACAGCTTTCAATGCTGGCCCCTTCCTTGTGGCAGAAGGAGCCGGACGTTTCCCGTTTGGGAAAATGTCTCTGCCGAGAAAGGACACGATGACATGTCCCGTCTCTGGGAAAGCACAGATCCCAAGCGCTGCTGTGCCTGTGAATAGGGTGCCAAGGGAAGGTGAAGACCAGCAACAACTTTCAGGGCTAGCACCTTCATTGTGGGAGAAGGAGCCGGACGTTTCCCGTTTGGGAAAAAGCCTCTGCCGAGAAAGGACATGATGACATGTCCCGTCTCTGGGAAAGCACAGATCCGAAGCGCTGCTGTGCCTGTGAATAGGGTGCACGGGGAAGGTGAAGACCAGCAACAGATTTCAGGGCTGGCCCCTTCGTTGTGGCAGATGGAGCCGGACGTTTCCCTTTTTGGAAAATGGCTCTGCCGAGAACGGACACGATGACATGTCCCGTCTCTGGGAAAGCACAGGTCCCAAGCGCTGCTGTGCCTATGAATAGGGTGCATGGGGAAGGTGAAGACCAGCAACAGCTTTCAGGGCTGGCCCCTTCCTTCTGGCAGAAGGAGCCGGACGTTTCCCATTTGGGAAAAAGGCTCTGCCGAGAACGGACACGATGACATGTCCCGTCTCTGGGAAAGCACAGATCCCAAGCGTTGCTGTGCTTATTAATAGGCTGCCCAGGGAAGGTGAAGACCAGCAACAGCTTTCAGGGCTAGCACCTTCCTTGTGGCAGAAGGAGCCGGACGTTTCCCGTTTGGGAAAAAGCCTCTGCCGAGAAAGGACATGATGACATGTCCCGTCTCTGGGAAAGCACAGATCCGAAGCGCTGCTGTGCCTGTGAATAGGGTGCACGGGGAAGGTGAAGACCAGCAACAGCTTTCAGGGCTGGCCCCTTCCTTGTGGCAGAAGGAGCCGGACGTTTCCCGTTTTGGAAAATGTCTCTGCCGAAAAAGGACACGATCACATGTCCCGTCCTTGAGAAAGCACAGAATCCAAGGTCTGCGGTGCCTATGAATAGGGTGCCCAGGGAAGGTAAAGACCAGCAAGAGCTTTCAGGGCTGGCCCCTTCCTTGTGGCAGAAGGAGCCGGACGTTTCCCGTTTGGGAAAAAAGCTCTGCCGAGAAAGGACACGACGACATCTCCCGTCCCTGAGAAAGCACACATCCCAAGCTTTGTTGTGCTTATTAATAGGCTGCCCAGGGAAGGTGAAGACCAGCAGCAGCTTTCTGGGCTAGCACCTTCCTTGTGGGAGAAGGAGCCGGACGTTTCCCGTTTGGGAAAAAGGCTCTGCCGAGAAAGGACACGATGACATGTCCCGTCTCTGGGAAAGCACAGGTCCCAAGCGCTGCTGTGCCTATGAATAGGGTGCATGGGGAAGGTGAAGACCAGCAACAGCTTTCAGGGCTGGCCCCTTCCTTGTGGGAGAAGGAGCCGGACGTTTCCCGTTTGGGAAAAAAGCTCTGCCGAGAAAGGACACGACGACATCTCCCGTCCCTGAGAAAGCACAGATCCCAAGCTTTGTTGTGCTTATTAATAGGCTGCCCAGGGAAGGTGAAGACCAGCAACAGCTTTCTGGGCTAGCACCTTCCTTGTGGGAGAAGGAGCCGGACGTTTCCCGTTTGGGAAAAAGGTTCTGCCGAGAAAGGACACGATGACATGTCCCGTCTCTGGGAAAGCATAGATCCCAAGCGCTGCTGTGCCTGTGAATAGGGTGCCCAGGGAAGGTGAAGTCCAGCATCAGCTTTCAGGGCTAGCACCTCCATTGTGGGAGAAGGAGCCGGACATTTCCCGTTTGTGAAAAAGGCTCTGCCGAGAAAGGACATGATGACATGTCCCGTCTCTGGGAAAGCACAGATCCGAAGCGCTGCTGTGCCTGTGAATAGGGTGCACGGGGAAGGTGAAGACCAGCAACAGCTTTCAGGGCTGGCCCCTTCCTTGTGGCAGAAGGAGCCGGACGTTTCCCTTTTTGGAAAATGGCTCTGCCGAGAACGGACACGATCACATGTCCCGTCTCTGGGAAAGCACAGGTCCCAAGCGCTGCTGTGCCTATGAATAGGGTGCATGGGGAAGGTGAAGACCAGCAACAGCTTTCAGGGCTGGCCCCTTCCTTGTGGCAGAAGGAGCCGGACGTTTCCCGTTTGGGAAAAAGTCTCTGCCGAGAAAGGACACGATCACATGTCCCGTCCCTGAGAAAGCACAGAATCCAAGCTCTGCGGTGCCTATGAATAGGGTGCCCAGGGAAGGTAAAGACCAGCAAGAGCTTTCAGGGCTGGCCCCTTCCTTGTGGCAGAAGGAGCCGGACGTTTCCCGTTTGGGAAAAATACTCTGCCGAGAACGGACACGATGACATGTCCCGTCTCTGGGAAAGCACAGATCCCTAGTGATGTTCTGCCTCTGAATAGTGTGCACGGGGAAGGTAAAGACCAGCAAGAGCTTTTAGGGCTGGCCCCTTCCTTGTGGCAGAAGGAGCCGGACGTTTCCTGTTTTGGAAAAAAGCTCTGCCGAGAAAGGACACGATGACATCTCCCGTCTCTGGGAAAGCACAGGTCCCAAGCGTTGCTGTACTTATTAATAGGCTACCCAGGGAGGGTGAAGACCAACAACAACTTTTAGGGCTGGCCCCTTCCTTGTGGGAGAAGGAGCCGAACGTTTCCCCTTTGAGAAAATAGCTCTGCCGAGAAAGGACACGATGACATCTCCCGTCCCTGAGAAAGCACAGATCCAAAGCGCTGCTGTGCCTGTGAATAGGGTGCACGGGGAAGGTGAAGACCAGTAAGAGCTTTCAGTGCTGGCCCCTTCCTTGTGGGAGAAGGAGCCGGAAGTTTCCAGTTTGGGAAAAATACTCTGCCGAGAACGGACACGATGACATGTCCCGCCTCTGGGAAAGCACAGATCCCAAGCGCTGCTGTGCCTGTGAATAGGCTGCCCAGGGAAGGTGAAGACCAGCAACAGCTTTTAGGTCTGGCCCCTTCCTTGTGGGAGAAGGAGCCGGACGTTTCCCGTTTGGGAAAAAGGCTCTGCCGAGAACGGACACGATTACATGTCCCGTCTCTGGGAAAGCACAGATCCGAAGCGCTGCTGCACCTGTGAGTAGGGTGCACGGGAAAGGTGAAGACCAGCAACAGCTTTCAGGGCTGGCCCCTTCCTTGTGGCAGAAGGAGCCGGACGTTTCCCGTTTGGGAAAATGGCTCTGCCGAGAAAGGACACGATGACATGTCCCGTCCCTGAGAAAGCACAGAATCCAAGCTCTGCGGTGCCTATGAATAGGGTGCCCAGGGAAGGTAAAGACCAGCAAGAGCTTTCAGGGCTGGCCCCTTCCTTGTGGGAGAAGGAGCCGGACGTTTCCCATTTGGGAAAAAGTCTCTGCCGAAAACGGACACGATGACATGTCCCGTCTCTGGGAAAGCACAGATCCCAAGCGTTGCTGTGCTTATTAATAGGCTGCCCAGGGAAGGTGAAGACCAGCAACAGCTTTCTGGGCTAGCACCTTCCTTGTGGCAGAAGGAGCCGGACGTTTCCCGTTTGAGAAAAAGGTTCTGCCGAGAAAGGACACGATGACATGTCCCGTCTCTGGGAAAGCATAGATCCCAAGCGCTGCTGTGCCTGTGAATAGTGTGCACGGGGAAGGTGAAGAGCAGCAACAGCTTTCAGGGCTGGCCCCTTCCTTGTGGCAGAAGGAGCCGGACGTTTCCCGTTTGGGAAAAAGGCTCTGCCGAGAACGGACACGATGACATGTCCCGTCTCTGGGAAAGCACAGATCCCTAGTGATGTTCTTCCTCTGAATATGCTGCCAAGGGAAGTTGAAGACCAGCAACAGCTTTCTGGGCTGGCCCCTTCCTTCTGGAAAGAAGGAGCCGGACGTTTCCCGTTTGGGAAAAATACTCTGCCGAGAACGGACACGATGACATGTCCCGTCTCTGGGAAAGCACAGATCGCAAGCGCCGCTGCGCCTGTGAATAGGGTGCACGGGGAAGGTGAAGACCAGCAACAGCTTTCAATGCTGGCCCCTTCCTTGTGGCAGAAGGAGCCGGACGTTTCCCGTTTGGGAAAATGTCTCTGCCGAGAAAGGACACGATGACATGTCCCGTCTCTGGGAAAGCACAGATCCCAAGCGCTGCTGTGCCTGTGAATAGGGTGCCAAGGGAAGGTGAAGACCAGCAACAACTTTCAGGGCTAGCACCTTCATTGTGGGAGAAGGAGCCGGACGTTTCCCGTTTGGGAAAAAGCCTCTGCCGAGAAAGGACATGATGACATGTCCCGTCTCTGGGAAAGCACAGATCCGAAGCGCTGCTGTGCCTGTGAATAGGGTGCACGGGGAAGGTGAAGACCAGCAACAGATTTCAGGGCTGGCCCCTTCCTTGTGGCAGATGGAGCCGGACGTTTCCCTTTTTGGAAAATGGCTCTGCCGAGAACGGACACGATGACATGTCCCGTCTCTGGGAAAGCACAGGTCCCAAGCGCTGCTGTGCCTATGAATAGGGTGCATGGGGAAGGTGAAGACCAGCAACAGCTTTCAGGGCTGGCCCCTTCCTTCTGGCAGAAGGAGCCGGACGTTTCCCATTTGGGAAAAAGGCTCTGCCGAGAACGGACACGATGACATGTCCCGTCTCTGGGAAAGCACAGATCCCAAGCGTTGCTGTGCTTATTAATAGGCTGCCCAGGGAAGGTGAAGACCAGCAACAGCTTTCAGGGCTAGCACCTTCCTTGTGGCAGAAGGAGCCGGACGTTTCCCGTTTGGGAAAAAGGCTCTGCCGAGAAAGGACATGATGACATGTCCCGTCTCTGGGAAAGCACAGATCCGAAGCGCTGCTGTGCCTGTGAATAGGGTGCACGGGGAAGGTGAAGACCAGCAACAGCTTTCAGGGCTGGCCCCTTCCTTGTGGGAGAAGGAGCCGGATGTTTCCCTTTTTGGAAAATGGCTCTGCCGAGAACGGACACGATCACATGTCCCGTCTCTGGGAAAGCACAGGTCCCAAGCGCTGCTGTGCCTATGAATAGGGTGCATGGGGAAGGTGAAGACCAGCAACAGCTTTCAGGGCTGGCCCCTTCCTTGTGGCAGAAGGAGCCGGACGTTTCCCGTTTTGGAAAATGTCTCTGCCGAAAAAGGACACGATCACATGTCCCGTCCTTGAGAAAGCACAGAATCCAAGGTCTGCGGTGCCTATGAATAGGGTGCCCAGGGAAGGTAAAGACCAGCAAGAGCTTTCAGGGCTGGCCCCTTCCTTGTGGGAGAAGGAGCCGGACGTTTCCCGTTTGGGAAAAAAGCTCTGCCGAGAAAGGACACGACGACATCTCCCGTCCCTGAGAAAGCACAGATCCCAAGCTTTGTTGTGCTTATTAATAGGCTGCCCAGGGAAGGTGAAGACCAGCAGCAGCTTTCTGGGCTAGCACCTTCCTTGTGGCAGAAGGAGCCGGACGTTTCCCGTTTGGGAAAAAGGCTCTGCCGAGAAAGGACACGATGACATGTCCCGTCTCTGGGAAAGCACAGGTCCCAAGCGCTGCTGTGCCTATGAATAGGGTGCATGGGGAAGGTGAAGACCAGCAACAGCTTTCAGGGCTGGCCCCTTCCTTGTGGGAGAAGGAGCCGGACGTTTCCCGTTTGGGAAAAAAGCTCTGCCGAGAAAGGACACGACGACATCTCCCGTCCCTGAGAAAGCACAGATCCCAAGCTTTGTTGTGCTTATTAATAGGCTGCCCAGGGAAGGTGAAGACCAGCAACAGCTTTCTGGGCTAGCACCTTCCTTGTGGGAGAAGGAGCCGGACGTTTCCCGTTTGGGAAAAAGGTTCTGCCGAGAAAGGACACGATGACATGTCCCGTCTCTGGGAAAGCATAGATCCCAAGCGCTGCTGTGCCTGTGAATAGGGTGCCCAGGGAAGGTGAAGTCCAGCATCAGCTTTCAGGGCTAGCACCTCCATTGTGGGAGAAGGAGCCGGACATTTCCCGTTTGGGAAAAAGGCTCTGCCGAGAAAGGACATGATGACATGTCCCGTCTCTGGGAAAGCACAGATCCGAAGCGCTGCTGTGCCTGTGAATAGGGTGCACGGGGAAGGTGAAGACCAGCAACAGCTTTCAGGGCTGGCCCCTTCCTTGTGGCAGAAGGAGCCGGACGTTTCCCTTTTTGGAAAATGGCTCTGCCGAGAACGGACACGATCACATGTCCCGTCTCTGGGAAAGCACAGGTCCCAAGCGCTGCTGTGCCTATGAATAGGGTGCATGGGGAAGGTGAAGACCAGCAACAGCTTTCAGGGCTGGCCCCTTCCTTGTGGCAGAAGGAGCCGGACGTTTCCCGTTTGGGAAAAAGGCTCTGCCGAGAAAGGACATGATGACATGTCCCGTCTCTGGGAAAGCACAGATCCGAAGCGCTGCTGTGCCTGTGAATAGGGTGCACGGGGAAGGTGAAGACCAGCAACAGCTTTCAGGGCTGGCCCCTTCCTTGTGGCAGAAGGAGCCGGACGTTTCCCTTTTTGGAAAATGGCTCTGCCGAGAACGGACACGATGACATGTCCCGTCTCTGGGAAAGCACAGGTCCCAAGCGCTGCTGTGCCTATGAATAGGGTGCATGGGGAAGGTGAAGACCAGCAACAGCTTTCAGGGCTGGCCCCTTCCTTGTGGCAGAAGGAGCCGGACGTTTCCCATTTTGGAAAATGTCTCTGCCGAAAAAGGACACGATCACATGTCCCGTCCTTGAGAAAGCACAGAATCCAAGGTCTGCGGTGCCTATGAATAGGGTGCCCAGGGAAGGTAAAGACCAGCAAGAGCTTTCAGGGCTGGCCCCTTCCTTGTGGGAGAAGGAGCCGGGCGTTTCCCGTTTGGGAAAAAAGCTCTGCCGAGAAAGGACACGACGACATCTCCCGTCCCTGAGAAAGCACAGATCCCAAGCTTTGTTGTGCTTATTAATAGGCTGCCCAGGGAAGGTGAAGACCAGCAGCAGCTTTCTGGGCTAGCACCTTCCTTGTGGGAGAAGGAGCCGGACGTTTCCCGTTTGGGAAAAAGGCTCTGCCGAGAAAGGACACGATGACATGTCCCGTCTCTGGGAAAGCATAAATCCCAAGCGCTGCTGTGCCTGTGAATAGGGTGCCCAGGGAAGGTGAAGTCCAGCATCAGCTTTCAGGGCTAGCACCTCCATTGTGGGAGAAGGAGCCGGACATTTCCCGTTTGTGAAAAAGGCTCTGCCGAGAAAGGACATGATGACATGTCCCGTCTCTGGGAAAGCACAGATCCGAAGCGCTGCTGTGCCTATGAATAGGGTGCATGGGGAAGGTGAAGACCAGCAACAGCTTTCAGGGCTGGCCCCTTCCTTGTGGCAGAAGGAGCCGGACGTTTCCCGTTTGGGAAAAAGTCTCTGCCGAGAAAGGACACGATCACATGTCCCGTCCCTGAGAAAGCACAGAATCCAAGCTCTGCGGTGCCTATGAATAGGGTGCCCAGGGAAGGTAAAGATCAGCAAGAGCTTTCAGGGCTGGCCCCTTCCTTGTGGGAGAAGGAGCCGGACGTTTCCCGTTTGGGAAAAATACTCTGCCGAGAACGGACACGATGACATGTCCCGTCTCTGGGAAAGCACAGATCCCTAGTTATGTTCTGCCTCTGAATAGTGTGCACGGGGAAGGTAAAGACCAGCAAGAGCTTTTAGGGCTGGCCCCTTCCCTGTGGCATAAGGAGCCGGACGTTTCCTGTTTTGGAAAAAAGCTCTGCCGAGAAAGGACACGATGACATGTCCCGTCTCTGGGAAAGCACAGGTCCCAAGCGTTGCTGTACTTATTAATAGGCTACCCAGGGAGGGTGAAGACCAACAACAACTTTTAGGGCTGGCCCCTTCCTTGTGGGAGAAGGAGCCGAACGTTTCCCCTTTGAGAAAATAGCTCTGCCGAGAAAGGACACGATGACATCTCCCGTCCCTGAGAAAGCACAGATCCAAAGCGCTGCTGTGCCTGTGAATAGGGTGCACGGGGAAGGTGAAGACCAGTAAGAGCTTTCAGTGCTGGCCCCTTCCTTGTGGGAGAAGGAGCCGGAAGTTTCCAGTTTGGGAAAAATACTCTGCCGAGAACGGACACGATGACATGTCCCGCCTCTGGGAAAGCACAGATCCCAAGCGCTGCTGTGCCTGTGAATAGGCTGCCCAGGGAAGGTGAAGACCAGCAACAGCTTTTAGGTCTGGCCCCTTCCTTGTGGGAGAAGGAGCCGGATGTTTCCCGTTTGGGAAAAAGGCTCTGCCGAGAACGGACACGATTACATGTCCCGTCTCTGGGAAAGCACAGATCCGAAGCGCTGCTGCGCCTGTGAGTAGGGTGCACGGGAAAGGTGAAGACCAGCAACAGCTTTCAGGGCTGGCCCCTTCCTTGTGGCAGAAGGAGCCGGACGTTTCCCGTTTGGGAAAATGGCTCTGCCGAGAAAGGACACGATGACATGTCCCGTCCCTGAGAAAGCACAGAATCCAAGCTCTGCGGTGCCTATGAATAGGGTGCCCAGGGAAGGTAAAGACCAGCAAGAGCTTTCAGGGCTGGCCCCTTCCTTGTGGGAGAAGGAGCCGGACGTTTCCCATTTGGGAAAAAGTCTCTGCCGAGAACGGACACGATGACATGTCCCGTCTCTGGGAAAGCACAGATCCCAAGCGTTGCTGTGCTTATTAATAGGCTGCCCAGGGAAGGTGAAGACCAGCAACAGCTTTCTGGGCTAGCACCTTCCTTGTGGCAGAAGGAGCCGGACGTTTCCCGTTTGGGAAAAAGGTTCTGCCGAGAAAGGACACGATGACATGTCCCGTCTCTGGGAAAGCATAGATCCCAAGCGCTGCTGTGCCTGTGAATAGTGTGCACGGGGAAGGTGAAGAGCAGCAACAGCTTTCAGGGCTGGCCCCTTCCTTGTGGCAGAAATAGCCGGACGTTTCCCGTTTGGGAAAAAGGCTCTGCCGAGAACGGACACGATGACATGTCCCGTCTCTGGGAAAGCACAGATCCCTAGTGATGTTCTTCCTCTGAATATGCTGCCAAGGGAAGGTGAAGACCAGCAACAGCTTTCTGGGCTGGCCCCTTCCTTCTGGAAAGAAGGAGCCGGACGTTTCCCGTTTGGGAAAAATACTCTGCCGAGAACGGACACGATGACATGTCCCGTCTCTGGGAAAGCACAGATCGCAAGCGCCGCTGCGCCTGTGAATAGGGTGCACGGGGAAGGTGAAGACCAGCAACAGCTTTCAATGCTGGCCCCTTCCTTGTGGCAGAAGGAGCCGGACGTTTCCCGTTTGGGAAAATGTCTCTGCCGAGAAAGGACACGATGACATGTCCCGTCTCTGGGAAAGCACAGATCCGAAGCGCTGCTGTGCCTGTGAATAGGGTGCCAAGGGAAGGTGAAGACCAGCAACAACTTTCAGGGCTAGCACCTTCATTGTGGGAGAAGGAGCCGGACGTTTCCCGTTTGGGAAAAAGCCTCTGCCGAGAAAGGACATGATGACATGTCCCGTCTCTGGGAAAGCACAGATCCGAAGCGCTGCTGTGCCTGTGAATAGGGTGCACGGGGAAGGTGAAGACCAGCAACAGATTTCAGGGCTGGCCCCTTCCTTGTGGCAGATGGAGCCGGACGTTTCCCTTTTTGGAAAATGGCTCTGCCGAGAACGGACACGATGACATGTCCCGTCTCTGGGAAAGCACAGGTCCCAAGCGCTGCTGTGCCTATGAATAGGGTGCATGGGGAAGGTGAAGACCAGCAACAGCTTTCAGGGCTGGCCCCTTCCTTCTGGCAGAAGGAGCCGGACGTTTCCCATTTGGGAAAAAGGCTCTGCCGAGAACGGACACGATGACATGTCCCGTCTCTGGGAAAGCACAGATCCCAAGCGTTGCTGTGCTTATTAATAGGCTGCCCAGGGAAGGTGAAGACCAGCAACAGCTTTCAGGGCTAGCACCTTCCTTGTGGCAGAAGGAGCCGGACGTTTCCCGTTTGGGAAAAAGGCTCTGCCGAGAAAGGACATGATGACATGTCCCGTCTCTGGGAAAGCACAGATCCGAAGCGCTGCTGTGCCTGTGAATAGGGTGCACGGGGAAGGTGAAGACCAGCAACAGCTTTCAGGGCTGGCCCCTTCCTTGTGGCAGAAGGAGCCGGATGTTTCCCTTTTTGGAAAATGGCTCTGCCGAGAACGGACACGATCACATGTCCCGTCTCTGGGAAAGCACAGGTCCCAAGCGCTGCTGTGCCTATGAATAGGGTGCATGGGGAAGGTGAAGACCAGCAACAGCTTTCAGGGCTGGCCCCTTCCTTGTGGCAGAAGGAGCCGGACGTTTCCCGTTTTGGAAAATGTCTCTGCCGAAAAAGGACACGATCACATGTCCCGTCCTTGAGAAAGCACAGAATCCAAGGTCTGCGGTGCCTATGAATAGGGTGCCCAGGGAAGGTAAAGACCAGCAAGAGCTTTCAGGGCTGGCCCCTTCCTTGTGGGAGAAGGAGCCGGACGTTTCCCGTTTGGGAAAAAAGCTCTGCCGAGAAAGGACACGACGACATCTCCCGTCCCTGAGAAAGCACAGATCCCAAGCTTTGTTGTGCTTATTAATAGGCTGCCCAGGGAAGGTGAAGACCAGCAGCAGCTTTCTGGGCTAGCACCTTCCTTGTGGGAGAAGGAGCCGGACGTTTCCCGTTTGGGAAAAAGGCTCTGCCGAGAAAGGACACGATGACATGTCCCGTCTCTGGGAAAGCACAGGTCCCAAGCGCTGCTGTGCCTATGAATAGGGTGCATGGGGAAGGTGAAGACCAGCAACAGCTTTCAGGGCTGGCCCCTTCCTTGTGGGAGAAGGAGCCGGACGTTTCCCGTTTGGGAAAAAAGCTCTGCCGAGAAAGGACACGACGACATCTCCCGTCCCTGAGAAAGCACAGATCCCAAGCTTTGTTGTGCTTATTAATAGGCTGCCCAGGGAAGGTGAAGACCAGCAACAGCTTTCTGGGCTAGCACCTTCCTTGTGGGAGAAGGAGCCGGACGTTTCCCGTTTGGGAAAAAGGTTCTGCCGAGAAAGGACACGATGACATGTCCCGTCTCTGGGAAAGCATAGATCCCAAGCGCTGCTGTGCCTGTGAATAGGGTGCCCAGGGAAGGTGAAGTCCAGCATCAGCTTTCAGGGCTAGCACCTCCATTGTGGGAGAAGGAGCCGGACATTTCCCGTTTGGGAAAAAGGCTCTGCCGAGAAAGGACACGACGACATCTCCCGTCCCTGAGAAAGCACAGATCCCAAGCTTTGTTGTGCTTATTAATAGGCTGCCCAGGGAAGGTGAAGACCAGCAACAGCTTTCTGGGCTAGCACCTTCCTTGTGGGAGAAGGAGCCGGACGTTTCCCATTTGGGAAAAAGGTTCTGCCGAGAAAGGACACGATGACATGTCCCGTCTCTGGGAAAGCATAGATCCCAAGCGCTGCTGTGCCTGTGAATAGGGTGCCCAGGGAAGGTGAAGTCCAGCATCAGCTTTCAGGGCTAGCACCTCCATTGTGGGAGAAGGAGCCGGACATTTCCCGTTTGGGAAAAAGGCTCTGCCGAGAAAGGACATGATGACATGTCCCGTCTCTGGGAAAGCACAGATCCGAAGCGCTGCTGTGCCTGTGAATAGGGTGCACGGGGAAGGTGAAGACCAGCAACAGCTTTCAGGGCTGGCCCCTTCCTTGTGGCAGAAGGAGCCGGACGTTTCCCGTTTGGGAAAATGGCTCTGCCGAGGAAGGACACAATGACATGTCCCGTCTCTGGGAAAGCACAGATCCCTAGTGATGTTCTGCCTCTGAATATGCTGCCAAGGGAAGGTGAAGAGCAGCAACAGCTTTCAGGGCTGGCCCCTTCCTTGTGGCAGAAGGAGCCGGACGTTTCCCTTTTTGGGAAAAAGGCTCTGCCGAGAACGGACACGATTACATGTCCCGTCTCTGGGAAAGCACAGATCCCAAGCGCTGCTGTGCCTATGAATAGAGTGCACGGGGAAGGTGAAGACCAGCAACAGCTTTCAGGGCTGGCTCCTTCCTTGTGGGAGAAGGAGCCGGACGTTTCCCATTTGGGAAAAAGTCTCTGCCGAGAAAGGACACCATCACATGTCCCGTCCCTGAGAAAGCACAGATCCCAAGCTTTGTTGTGCTTATTAATAGGCTGCGCAGGGAAGGTGAAGACCAGCAACAGCTTTCAGGGCTGGCCCCTTCCTTGTGGCAGAAGGAGCCGGACGTTTCCTGTTTTGGAAAAATACTCTGCCGAGAAAGGACACGATGACATGTCCCGTCTCTGGGAAAGCACAGATCCCAAGCGCTGCTGTGCTTATTAATAGGCTGCCCAGGGAAGGAGAAGACCAGCAGCAGCTTTCAGGGCTTGCCCCTTCCTTGTGGGAGAAGGAGCCGGACGTTTCGCTTTTGGGAAAATGTCTCTGCCGAGAAAGGACACGATCACATGTCCCGTCCCTGAGAAAGCACAGAATCCAAGGTCTGCGGTGCCTATGAATAGGGTGCCCAGGGAAGGTAAAGACCAGCAAGAGCTTTCAGGGCTGGCCCCTTCCTTGTGGGAGAAGGAGCCGGACGTTTCCCATTTGGGAAAAAGTCTCTGCCGAGAACGGACACGATGACATGTACCGTCTCTGGGAAAGCACAGATCCCAAGCTTTGTTGTGCTTATTAATAGGCTGCCCAGGGAAGGTGAAGACCAGCAACAGCTTTCTGGGCTAGCACCTTCCTTGTGGGAGAAGGAGCCGGACGTTTCCCGTTTGGGAAAAATACTCTGCCGAGAACGGACACGATGACATGTCCCGTCTCTGGGAAAGCACAGATCCCTAGTGATGTTCTGCCTCTGAATAGGGTGCACGGGGAAGGTAAAGACCAGCAAGAGCTTTTAGGGCTGGCCCCTTCCTTGTGGCAGAAGGAGCCGGACGTTTCCTGTTTTGGAAAAATACTCTGCCGAGAAAGGACACGATGACATGTCCCGTCTCTGGGAAAGCACAGGTCCCAAGCGTTGCTGTACTTATTAATAGGCTACCCAGGGAAGGTGAAGACCAACAACAACTTTTAGGGCTGGCCCCTTCCTTGTGGCAGATGGAGCCGGACGTTTCCCTTTTTGGAAAATGGCTCTGCCGAGAACGGACACGATGACATGTCCCGTCTCTGGGAAAGCACAGGTCCCAAGCGCTGCTGTGCCTATGAATAGGGTGCATGGGGAAGGTGAAGACCAGCAACAGCTTTCAGGGCTGGCCCCTTCCTTCTGGCAGAAGGAGCCGGACGTTTCCCATTTGGGAAAAAGGCTCTGCCGAGAACGGACACGATGACATGTCCCGTCTCTGGGAAAGCACAGATCCCAAGCGTTGCTGTGCTTATTAATAGGCTGCCCAGGGAAGGTGAAGACCAGCAACAGCTTTCAGGGCTAGCACCTTCCTTGTGGCAGAAGGAGCCGGACGTTTCCCGTTTGGGAAAAAGGCTCTGCCGAGAAAGGACATGATGACATGTCCCGTCTCTGGGAAAGCACAGGTCCCAAGCGCTGCTGTGCCTGTGAATAGGGTGCACGGGGAAGGTGAAGACCAGCAACAGCTTTCAGGGCTGGCCCCTTCCTTGTGGCAGAAGGAGCCGGACGTTTCCCGTTTTGGAAAATGTCTCTGCCGAAAAAGGACACGATCACATGTCCCGTCCTTGAGAAAGCACAGAATCCAAGGTCTGCGGTGCCTATGAATAGGGTGCCCAGGGAAGGTAAAGACCAGCAAGAGCTTTCAGGGCTGGCCCCTTCCTTGTGGGAGAAGGAGCCGGACGTTTCCCGTTTGGGAAAAAAGCTCTGCCGAGAAAGGACACGACGACATCTCCCGTCCCTGAGAAAGCACAGATCCCAAGCTTTGTTGTGCTTATTAATAGGCTGCCCAGGGAAGGTGAAGACCAGCAGCAGCTTTCTGGGCTAGCACCTTCCTTGTGGGAGAAGGAGCCGGACGTTTCCCGTTTGGGAAAAAGGCTCTGCCGAGAAAGGACACGATGACATGTCCCGTCTCTGGGAAAGCACAGGTCCCAAGCGCTGCTGTGCCTATGAATAGGGTGCATGGGGAAGGTGAAGACCAGCAACAGCTTTCAGGGCTGGCCCCTTCCTTGTGGGAGAAGGAGCCGGACGTTTCCCGTTTGGGAAAAAAGCTCTGCCGAGAAAGGACACGACGACATCTCCCGTCCCTGAGAAAGCACAGATCCCAAGCTTTGTTGTGCTTATTAATAGGCTGCCCAGGGAAGGTGAAGACCAGCAACAGCTTTCTGGGCTAGCACCTTCCTTGTGGGAGAAGGAGCCGGACGTTTCCCGTTTGGGAAAAAGGTTCTGCCGAGAAAGGACACGATGACATGTCCCGTCTCTGGGAAAGCATAGATCCCAAGCGCTGCTGTGCCTGTGAATAGGGTGCCCAGGGAAGGTGAAGTCCAGCATCAGCTTTCAGGGCTAGCACCTCCATTGTGGGAGAAGGAGCCGGACATTTCCCGTTTGGGAAAAAGGCTCTGCCGAGAAAGGACATGATGACATGTCCCGTCTCTGGGAAAGCACAGATCCGAAGCGCTGCTGTGCCTGTGAATAGGGTGCACGGGGAAGGTGAAGACCAGCAACAGCTTTCAGGGCTGGCCCCTTCCTTGTGGCAGAAGGAGCCGGACGTTTCCCGTTTGGGAAAATGGCTCTGCCGAGGAAGGACACAATGACATGTCCCGTCTCTGGGAAAGCACAGATCCCTAGTGATGTTCTGCCTCTGAATATGCTGCCAAGGGAAGGTGAAGAGCAGCAACAGCTTTCAGGGCTGGCCCCTTCCTTGTGGCAGAAGGAGCCGGACGTTTCCCTTTTTGGGAAAAAGGCTCTGCCGAGAACGGACACGATTACATGTCCCGTCTCTGGGAAAGCACAGATCCCAAGCGCTGCTGTGCCTATGAATAGAGTGCATGGGGAAGGTGAAGACCAGCAACAGCTTTCAGGGCTGGCTCCTTCCTTGTGGGAGAAGGAGCCGGACGTTTCCCATTTGGGAAAAAGTCTCTGCCGAGAAAGGACACGATCACATGTCCCGTCCCTGAGAAAGCACAGATCCCAAGCTTTGTTGTGCTTATTAATAGGCTGCGCAGGGAAGGTGAAGACCAGCAACAGCTTTCAGGGCTGGCCCCTTCCTTGTGGCAGAAGGAGCCGGACGTTTCCTGTTTTGGAAAAATACTCTGCCGAGAAAGGACACGATGACATGTCCCGTCTCTGGGAAAGCACAGATCCCAAGCGCTGCTGTGCTTATTAATAGGCTGCCCAGGGAAGGAGAAGACCAGCAGCAGCTTTCAGAGCTTGCCCCTTCCTTGTGGGAGAAGGAGCCGGACGTTTCGCTTTTGGGAAAATGTCTCTGCCGAGAAAGGACACGATCACATGTCCCGTCCCTGAGAAAGCACAGAATCCAAGGTCTGCGGTGCCTATGAATAGGGTGCCCAGGGAAGGTAAAGACCAGCAAGAGCTTTCAGGGCTGGCCCCTTCCTTGTGGGAGAAGGAGCCGGACGTTTCCCATTTGGGAAAAAGTCTCTGCCGAGAACGGACACGATGACATGTACCGTCTCTGGGAAAGCACAGATCCCAAGCTTTGTTGTGCTTATTAATAGGCTGCCCAGGGAAGGTGAAGACCAGCAACAGCTTTCTGGGCTAGCACCTTCCTTGTGGGAGAAGGAGCCGGACGTTTCCCGTTTGGGAAAAATACTCTGCCGAGAACGGACACGATGACATGTCCCGTCTCTGGGAAAGCACAGATCCCTAGTGATGTTCTGCCTCTGAATAGGGTGCACGGGGAAGGTAAAGACCAGCAAGAGCTTTTAGGGCTGGCCCCTTCCTTGTGGCAGAAGGAGCCGGACGTTTCCTGTTTTGGAAAAATACTCTGCCGAGAAAGGACACGATGACATGTCCCGTCTCTGGGAAAGCACAGGTCCCAAGCGTTGCTGTACTTATTAATAGGCTACCCAGGGAAGGTGAAGACCAACAACAACTTTTAGGGCTGGCCCCTTCCTTGTGGGAGAAGGAGCCGAACGTTTCCCCTTTGAGAAAATAGCTCTGCCGAGAAAGGACACGATGACATCTCCCGTCCCTGAGAAAGCACAGATCCAAAGCGCTGCTGTGCCTGTGAATAGGGTGCACGGGGAAGGTGAAGACCAGCAAGAGCTTTCAGCGCTGGCCCCTTCCTTGTGGGAGAAGGAGCCGGAAGTTTCCAGTTTGGGAAAAATACTCTGCCGAGAACGGACACGATGACATGTCCCGCCTCTGGGAAAGCACAGATCCCAAGCGCTGCTGTGCCTGTGAATAGGCTGCCCAGGGAAGGTGAAGACCAGCAACAGCTTTTAGGTCTGGCCCCTTCCTTGTGGGAGAAGGAGCCGGACGTTTCCCGTTTGGGAAAAAGGCTCTGCCGAGAACGGACACGATTACATGTCCCGTCTCTGGGAAAGCACAGATCCGAAGCGCTGCTGCGCCTGTGAGTAGGGTGCACGGGAAAGGTGAAGACCAGCAACAGCTTTCAGGGCTGGCCCCTTCCTTGTGGCAGAACGAGCCGGACGTTTCCCGTTTGGGAAAATGGCTCTGCCGAGGAAGGACACAATGACATGTCCCGTCTCTGGGAAAGCACAGGTCCCAAGCGCTGCTGTGCCTATAAATAGGGTGCATGGGGAAGGTGAAGACCAGCAACAGCTTTCAGGGCTGGCCCCTTCCTTGTGGGAGAAGGAGCCGGACGTTTCGCTTTTGGGAAAATGTCTCTGCCGAGAAAGGACACGATGACATGTCCCGTCCCTGAGAAAGCACAGAATCCAAGCTCTGCGGTGCCTATGAATAGGGTGCCCAGGGAAGGTAAAGACCAGCAAGAGCTTTCAGGGCTGGCCCCTTCCTTGTGGGAGAAGGAGCCGGACGTTTCCCATTTGGGAAAAAGTCTCTGCCGAGAACGGACACGATGACATGTCCCGTCTCTGGGAAAGCACAGATCCCAAGCGTTGCTGTGCTTATTAATAGGCTGCCCAGGGAAGGTGAAGACCAGCAACAGCTTTCTGGGCTAGCACCTTCCTTGTGGCAGAAGGAGCCGGACGTTTCCCGTTTGGGAAAAAGGTTCTGCCGAGAAAGGACACGATGACATGTCCCGTCTCTGGGAAAGCATAGATCCCAAGCGCTGCTGTGCCTGTGAATAGTGTGCACGGGGAAGGTGAAGAGCAGCAACAGCTTTCAGGGCTGGCCCCTTCCTTGTGGCAGAAGGAGCCGGACGTTTCCCGTTTGGGAAAAAGGCTCTGCCGAGAACGGACACGATGACATGTCCCGTCTCTGGGAAAGCACAGATCCCTAGTGATGTTCTTCCTCTGAATATGCTGCCAAGGGAAGGTGAAGACCAGCAACAGCTTTCAGGGCTGGCCCCTTCCTTCTGGCAGAAGGAGCCGGACGTTTCCCGTTTGGGAAAAATACTCTGCCGAGAACGGACACGATGACATGTCCCGTCTCTGGGAAAGCACAGATCGCAAGCGCCGCTGCGCCTGTGAATAGGGTGCACGGGGAAGGTGAAGACCAGCAACAGCTTTCAATGCTGGCCCCTTCCTTATGGCAGAAGGAGCCGGACGTTTCCCGTTTGGGAAAATGTCTCTGCCGAGAAAGGACACGATGACATGTCCCGTCTCTGGGAAAGCACAGATCCCAAGCGCTGCTGTGCCTGTGAATAGGGTGCCAAGGGAAGGTGAAGACCAGCAACAACTTTCAGGGCTAGCACCTTCCTTGTGGGAGAAGGAGCCGGACGTTTCCCGTTTGGGAAAAAGCCTCTGCCGAGAAAGGACATGATGACATGTCCCGTCTCTGGGAAAGCACAGATCCCAAGCGCTGCTGTGCCTGTGAATAGGGTGCACGGGGAAGGTGAAGACCAGCAACAGCTTTCAGGGCTGGCCCCTTCCTTGTGGGAGAAGGAGCCGGACGTTTCCCATTTGGGAAAATGGCTCTGCCGAGGAAGGACACAATGACATGTCCCGTCTCTGGGAAAGCACAGATCCCAAGCGTTGCTGTGCTTATTAATAGGCTGCCCAGGGAAGGTGAAGACCAGCAACAGCTTTCTGGGCTAGCACCTTCCTTGTGGCAGAAGGAGCCGGACGTTTCCCGTTTGGGAAAAAGGTTCTGCCGAGAAAGGACACGATGACATGTCCCGTCTCTGGGAAAGCACAGATCCCTAGTGATGTTCTTCCTCTGAATATGCTGCCAAGGGAAGGTGAAGACCAGCAACAGCTTTCAGGGCTGGCCCCTTCCTTCTGGCAGAAGGAGCCGGACGTTTCCCGTTTGGGAAAAATACTCTGCCGAGAACGGACACGATGACATGTCCCGTCTCTGGGAAAGCACAGATCGCAAGCGCCGCTGCGCCTGTGAATAGGGTGCACGGGGAAGGTGAAGACCAGCAACAGCTTTCAATGCTGGCCCCTTCCTTATGGCAGAAGGAGCCGGACGTTTCCCGTTTGGGAAAATGTCTCTGCCGAGAAAGGACACGATGACATGTCCCGTCTCTGGGAAAGCACAGATCCCAAGCGCTGCTGTGCCTGTGAATAGGGTGCCAAGGGAAGGTGAAGACCAGCAACAACTTTCAGGGCTATCACCTTCATTGTGGGAGAAGGAGCCGGACGTTTCCCGTTTGGGAAAAAGCCTCTGCCGAGAAAGGACATGATGACATGTCCCGTCTCTGGGAAAGCACAGATCCCAAGCGCTGCTGTGCCTGTGAATAGGGTGCACGGGGAAGGTGAAGACCAGCAACAGCTTTCAGGGCTGGCCCCTTCCTTGTGGCAGATGGAGCCGGACGTTTCCCTTTTTGGAAAATGGCTCTGCCGAGAACGGACACGATGACATGTCCCGTCTCTGGGAAAGCACAGGTCCCAAGCGCTGCTGTGCCTATGAATAGGGTGCATGGGGAAGGTGAAGACCAGCAACAGCTTTCAGGGCTGGCCCCTTCCTTGTGGGAGAAGGAGCCGGACGTTTCCCATTTGGGAAAATGGCTCTGCCGAGGAAGGACACAATGACATGTCCCGTCTCTGGGAAAGCACAGATCCCAAGCGTTGCTGTGCTTATTAATAGGCTGCCCAGGGAAGGTGAAGACCAGCAACAGCTTTCAGGGCTAGCACCTTCCTTGTGGGAGAAGGAGCCGGACGTTTCCCGTTTGGGAAAAAGGCTCTGCCGAGGAAGGACATGATGACATGTCGCGTCTCTGGGAAAGCACAGATCCCAAGCGCTGCTGTGCCTGTGAATAGGGTGCACGGGGAAGGTAAAGACCAGCAAGAGCTTTTAGGGCTGGCCCCTTCCTTGTGGCAGAAGGAGCCGGACGTTTCCTGTTTTGGAAAAATACTCTGCCGAGAAAGGACACGATGACATCTCCCGTCCCTGATAAAGCACAGATCCGAAGCGCTGCTGTGCCTGTGAATAGGGTGCCCAGGGAAGGTGAAGACCAGCAACAGCTTTCAGGGCTGGCCCCTTCCTTGTGGCAGAAGGAGCCGGACGTTTCCCTTTTTGGAAAAAGTCTCTGCCGAGAACGGACACGATGACATGTCCCGTCTCTGGGAAAGCACAGATCCCAAGCGTTGCTGTGCTTATTAATAGGCTGCCCAGGGAAGGTGAAGACCAGCAACAGCTTTCTGGGCTGGCCCCTTCCTTGTGGCAGAAGAAGCCGGACATTTCCCGTTTGGGAAAAAGGTTCTGCCGAGAAAGGACACGATGACATGTCCCGTCTCTGGGAAAGCATAGATCCCAAGCGCTGCTGTGCCTGTGAATAGTGTGCACGGGGAAGGTGAAGAGCAGCAACAGCTTTCAGGGCTGGCCCCTTCCTTGTGGCAGAAGGAGCCGGACGTTTCCCGTTTGGGAAAAAGGCTCTGCCGAGAACGGACACGATGACATGTCCCGTCTCTGGGAAAGCACAGATCCCTAGTGATGTTCTTCCTCTGAATATGCTGCCAAGGGAAGGTGAAGACCAGCAACAGCTTTCAGGGCTGGCCCCTTCCTTCTGGCAGAAGGAGCCGGACGTTTCCCGTTTGGGAAAAAGGCTCTGCCGAGAAAGGACACGATGACATGTCCCGTCTCTGGGAAAGCACAGATCGCAAGCGCCGCTGCGCCTGTGAATAGGGTGCACGGGGAAGGTGAAGACCAGCAACAGCTTTCAATGCTGGCCCCTTCCTTGTGGCAGAAGGAGCCGGACGTTTCCCGTTTTGGAAAATGTCTCTGCCGAGAAAGGACACGATGACATGTCCCGTCTCTGGGAAAGCACAGATCCCAAGCGCTGCTGTGCCTGTGAATAGGGTGCCAAGGGAAGGTGAAGACCAGCAACAACTTTCAGGGCTAGCACCTTCATTGTGGGAGAAGGAGCCGGACGTTTCCCGTTTGGGAAAAAGCCTCTGCCGAGAAAGGACATGATGACATGTCCCGTCTCTGGGAAAGCACAGATCCGAAGCGCTGCTGTGCCTGTGAATAGGGTGCACGGGGAAGGTGAAGACCAGCAACAGATTTCAGGGCTGGCCCCTTCCTTGTGGCAGATGGAGCCGGACGTTTCCCGTTTTGGAAAATGGCTCTGCCGAGAACGGACACGATGACATGTCCCGTCTCTAGGAAAGCACAGGTCCCAAGCGCTGCTGTGCCTATGAATAGCGTGCATGGGGAAGGTGAAGACCAGCAACAGCTTTCAGGGTTGGCCCCTTCCTTGTGGGAGAAGGAGCCGGACGTTTCCCATTTGGGAAAAAGGCTCTGCCGAGAACGGACACGATGACATGTCCCGTCTCTGGGAAAGCACAGATCCCAAGCGTTGCTGTGCTTATTAATAGGCTGCCCAGGGAAGGTGAAGACCAGCAACAGCTTTCAGGGCTGGCCCCTTCCTTGTGGCAGAAGGAGCCGGACGTTTCCCGTTTGGGAAAAAGGCTCTGCCGAGAAAGGACATGATGACATGTCCCGTCTCTGGGAAAGCACAGGTCCCAAGCGCTGCTGTGCCTGTGAATAGGGTGCACGGGGAAGGTGAACACCAGCAACAGCTTTCAGGGCTGGCCCCTTCCTTGTGGCAGAAGGAGCCGGACGTTTCCCTTTTTGGAAAATGGCTCTGCCGAGAACGGACACGATCACATGTCCCGTCTCTGGGAAAGCACAGGTCCCAAGCGCTGCTGTGCCTATGAATAGGCTGCCCAGGGAAGGTGAAGACCAGCAACAGCTTTCAGGGCTGGCCCCTTCCTTGTGGGAGAAGGAGCCGGACGTTTCCCGTTTTGGAAAATGTCTCTGCCGAAAAAGGACACGATCACATGTCCCGTCCTTGAGAAAGCACAGAATCCAAGGTCTGCGGTGCCTATGAATAGGGTGCCCAGGGAAGGTAAAGACCAGCAAGAGCTTTCAGGGCTGGCCCCTTCCTTGTGGGAGAAGGAGCCGGACGTTTCCCGTTTGGGAAAAAAGCTCTGCCGAGAAAGGACACGACGACATCTCCCGTCCCTGAGAAAGCATAGATCCCAAGCGCTGCTGTGCCTGTGAATAGGGTGCATGGGGAAGGTGAAGTCCAGCATCAGCTTTCAGGGCTAGCACCTCCATTGTGGGAGAAGGAGCCGGACATTTCCCGTTTGGGAAAAAGGCTCTGCCGAGAAAGGACATGATGACATGTCCCGTCTCTGGGAAAGCACAGATCCGAAGCGCTGCTGTGCCTGTGAATAGGGTGCACGGGGAAGGTGAAGACCAGCAAGAGCTTTCAGGGCTGGCCCCTTCCTTGTGGCAGAAGGAGCCGGACGTTTCCCGTTTGGGAAAATGGCTCTGCCGAGGAAGGACACAATGACATGTCCCGTCTCTGGGAAAGCACAGATCCCTAGTGATGTTCTGCCTCTGAATATGCTGCCAAGGGAAGGTGAAGACCAGCAACAGCTTTCAGGGCTGGCCCCTTCCTTGTGGCAGAAGGAGCCGGACGTTTCCCTTTTTGGGAAAAAGGCTCTGCCGAGAACGGACACGATTACATGTCCCGTCTCTGGGAAAGCACAGATCCCAAGCGCTGCTGTGCCTATGAATAGAGTGCATGGGGAAGGTGAAGACCAGCAACAGCTTTCAGGGCTGGCCCCTTCCTTGTGGGAGAAGGAGCCGGACGTTTCCCATTTGGGAAAAAGTCTCTGCCGAGAAAGGACACGATCACATGTCCCGTCCCTGAGAAAGCACAGAATCCAAGCTCTGCTGTGCCTGTGAATAGGGTGCACGGGGAAGGTGAAGACCAGCAAGAGCTTTCAGGGCTGGCCCCTTCCTTGTGGGAGAAGGAGCCGGACGTTTCCCGTTTGGGAAAAAGCTCTGCCGAGAATGGACACGATGACATGTCCCGTCTCTGGGAAAGCACAGATCCCAAGCTTTGTTGTGCTTATTAATAGGCTGCCCAGGGAAGGTGAAGACCAGCAACAGCTTTCAGGGCTGGCCCCTTCCTTGTGGCAGAAGGAGCCGGACGTTTCCAGTTTGGGAAAAATACTCTGCCGAGAAAGGACACGATGACATGTCCCGTCTCTGGGAAAGCACAGGTCCCAAGCGTTGCTGTACTTATTAATAGGCTGCCCAGGGAAGGTGAAGACCAGCAACAGCTTTTAGGGCTGGCCCCTTCCTTGTGGGAGAAGGAGCCGGACGTTTCCCCTTTGAGAAAATAGCTCTGCCGAGAAAGGACACGATGACATCTCCCGTCCCTGAGAAAGCACAGATCGAAAGCGCTGCTGTGCCTGTGAATAGGGTGCACGGGGAAGGTGAAGACCAGCAACAGCTTTCAGGGCTGGCCCCTTCCTTGTGGGAGAAGGAGCCGGACGTTTCCCGTTTGGGAAAAAGGCTCTGCCGAGAAAGGACACGATGACATGTCCCGTCTCTGGGAAAGCACATATCCCAAGCATTGCTGTGCCTGTGAATATGCTGCCAAGGGAAGGTGAAGACCAGCAACAGCTTTCAGGGCTGGCCCCTTCCTTGTGGCAGAAGGAGCCGGACGTTTCCCGTTTTGGAAAGTGGCTCTGCCGAGAACGGACACGATGACATGTACCGTCTCTGGGAAACCACAGATCCCAAGCTTTGTTGTGTTTATTAATAGGCTGCCCAGGGAAGGTGAAGACCAGCAACAGCTTTCTGGGCTAGCACCTTCCTTGTGGGAGAAGGAGCCGGAAGTTTCCCGTTTGGGAAAAAGGTTCTGCCGAGAAAGGACACGATGACATGTCCCGTCTCTGGGAAAGCATAGATCCCAAGCGCTGCTCTGCCTGTGAATAGGGTGCCCAGGGAAGGTGAAGTCCAGCAACAGCTTTTAGGTCTGGCCCCTTCCTTGTGGGAGAAGGAGCCGGACGTTTCCCGTTTGGGAAAATGGCTCTGCCGAGGAAGGACACAATGACATGTACCGTCTCTGGGAAAGCACAGATCCCAAACTTTGTTGTGCTTATTAATAGGCTGCCCAGGGAAGGTGAAGACCAGCAACAGCTTTCTGGGCTAGCACCTTCCTTGTGGCAGAAGGAGCCGGACGTTTCCCGTTTGGGAAAAAGGTTCTGCCGAGAAAGGACACGATGACATGTCCCGTCTCTAGGAAAGCATAGATCCCAAGCGCTGCTGTGCCTGTGAATAGTGTGCACGGGGAAGGTGAAGAGCAGTAACAGCTTTCAGGGCTGGCCCCTTCCTTGTGGCAGACGGAGCCGGACCTTTCCCGTTTGGGAAAATGCCTCTGCCGAGAACGGACACGATGACATGTCCCGTCTCTGGGAAAGCACAGATCCCAAGCGTTGCTGTGCTTATTAATAGGCTGCCCAGGGAAGGTGAAGAGCAGCAACAGCTTTCTGGGCTGGCCCCTTCCTTGTGGGAGAAGGAGCCGGACGTTTCCCGTTTGGGAAAAAGGCTCTGCCGAGAACGGACACGATGACATGTACCGTCTCTGGGAAAGCACAGATCCCAAGCTTTGTTGTGCTTATTAATAGGCTGCCCAGGGAAGGTGAAGGCCAGCAACAGCTTTCAGGGCTAGCACCTTCCTTGTGGGAGAAGGAGCCAGACGTTTCCCGTTTGGGAAAAATACTCTGCCGAGAACGGACACGATGACATCTCCCGTCCCTGAGAAAGCAGAGATCCGAAGCGCTGCTGTGCCTGTGAATACGGTGCACGGGGAAGGTGAAGACCAGCAACAGCTTTCAGGGCTAGCACCTTCCTTGTGGGAGAAGGAGCCGGACGTTTCCCTTTTTGGGAAAAAGGCTCTGCCGAGGAAGGACACGATGACATGTCCCGTCTCTGGGAAAGCACAGATCCCTAGTGATGTTCTTCCTCTGAATATGCTGCCAAGGGAAGGTGAAGACCAGCAACAGCTTTCAGGGCTGGCCCCTTCCTTGTGGGAGAAGGAGCCGGACGTTTCCCTTTTGGGAAAATGTCTCTGCCGAGAAAGGACACGATCACAAGTCCCGTCCCTGAGAAAGCACAGAATCCAAGCTCTGCGGTGCCTGTGAATAGGGTGCACGGGGAAGGTGAAGACCAGCAAGAGCTTTCAGGGCTGGCCCCTTCCTTGTGGGAGAAGGAGCCGGAAGTTTCCCGTTTGGGAAAAAGGCTCTGCCGAGAAAGGACACGATGACATGTCCCGTCTCTGGGAAAGCACATATCCCAAGCGCTGCTGTGCCTGTGAATATGCTGCCAAGGGAAGGTGAAGACCAGCAAGAGCTTTCAGCGCTGGCCCCTTCCTTGTGGCAGAAGGAGCCGGACGTTTCCAGTTTGGGAAAAATACTCTGCCGAGAACGGACACGATGACATGTCCCGCCTCTGGGAAAGCACAGATCCCAAGCGCTGCTGTGCCTGTGAATAGGCTGCCCAGGGAAGGTGAAGACCAGCAACAGCTTTTAGGTCTGGCCCCTTCCTTGTGGGAGAAGGAGCCGGACGTTTCCCGTTTGGGAAAAAGGCTCTGCCGAGAACGGACACGATTACGTGTCCCGTCTCTGAGAAAGCACAGATCCGAAGCGCTGCTGCGCCTGTGAGTAGGGTGCACGGGAAAGGTGAAGACCAGCAACAGCTTTCAGGGCTGGCCCCTTCCTTGTGGCAGAAGGAGCCGGACGTTTCCCGTTTGGGAAAATGGCTCTGCCGAGGAAGGACACAATGACATGTCCCGTCTCTGGGAAAGCACAGATCCCTAGTGATGTTCTGCCTCTGAATATGCTGCCAAGGGAAGGTGAAGACCAGCAACAGCTTTCAGGGCTGGCCCCTTCCTTGTGGCAGAAGGAGCCGGACGTTTCCCTTTTTGGAAAAAGGCTCTGCCGAGAACGGACACGATTACATGTCCCGTCTCTGGGAAAGCACAGGTCCCAAGCGCTGCTGTGCCTATGAATAGGGTGCATGGGGAAGGTGAAGACCAGCAACAGCTTTCAGGGCTGGCCCCTTCCTTGTGGCAGAAGGAGCCGGACGTTTCGCTTTTGGGAAAATGTCTCTGCCGAGAACGGACACGATGACATGTCCCGTCTCTGGGAAAGCACAGATCCCAAGCGTTGCTGTGCTTATTAATAGGCTGCCCAGGGAAGGTGAAGACCAGCAACAGCTTTCAGGGCTGGCCCCTTCCTTGTGGGAGAAGGACCCGGACGTTTCCCATTTGGGAAAAAGGTTCTGCCGAGAAAGGACACGACGACATGTCCCGTCTCTGGGAAAGCATAGATCCCAAGCGCTGCTGTGCCTGTGAATAGTGTGCACGGGGAAGGTGAAGAGCAGCAACAGCTTTTAGGGCTGGCCCCTTCCTTGTGGCAGAAGGAGCCGGACGTTTCCCGTTTGGGAAAAAGGCTCTGCCGAGAACGGACACGATGACATGTCCCGTCTCTGGGAAAGCACAGATCCCTAGTGATGTTCTTCCTCTGAATATGCTGCCAAGGGAAGGTGAAGACCAGCAAGAGCTTTCAGGGCTGGCCCCTTCCTTCTGGCAGAAGGAGCCGGACGTTTCCCGTTTGGGAAAAAAGCTCTGCCGAGAACGGACACGATGACATGTCCCGTCTCTGGGAAAGCACAGATCGCAAGCGCCGCTGCGCCTGTGAATAGGGTGCACGGGGAAGGTGAAGACCAGCAACAGCTTTCAATGCTGGCCCCTTCCTTGTGGCAGAAGGAGCCGGACGTTTCCCGTTTGGGAAAATGTCTCTGCCGAGAAAGGACACGATGACATGTCCCGTCTCTGGGAAAGCACAGGTCCCAAGCGCTGCTGTGCCTGTGAATAGGGTGCCAAGGGAAGGTGAAGACCAGCAACAACTTTCAGGGCTAGCACCTTCATTGTGGGAGAAGGAGCCGGACGTTTCCCGTTTGGGAAAATGGCTCTGCCGAGGAAGGACACAATGACATGTCCCGTCTCTGGGAAAGCACAGGTCCCAAGCGCTGCTGTGCCTATGAATAGGGTGCATGGGGAAGGTGAAGACCAGCAACAGCTTTCAGGGCTGGCCCCTTCCTTGTGGGAGAAGGAGCCGGACGTTTCGCTTTTGGGAAAATGTCTCTGCCGAGAAAGGACACGATGACATGTCCCGTCCCTGAGAAAGCACAGAATCCAAGCTCTGCGGTGCCTATGAATAGGGTGCCCAGGGAAGGTAAAGACCAGCAAGAGCTTTCAGGGCTGGCCCCTTCCTTGTGGGAGAAGGAGCCGGACGTTTCCCATTTGGGAAAAAGTCTCTGCCGAGAACGGACACGATGACATGTCCCGTCTCTGGGAAAGCACAGATCCCAAGCGTTGCTGTGCTTATTAATAGGCTGCCCAGGGAAGGTGAAGACCAGCAACAGCTTTCTGGGCTAGCACCTTCCTTGTGGCAGAAGGAGCCGGACGTTTCCCGTTTGGGAAAAAGGTTCTGCCGAGAAAGGACACGATGACATGTCCCGTCTCTGGGAAAGCATAGATCCCAAGCGCTGCTGTGCCTGTGAATAGTGTGCACGGGGAAGGTGAAGAGCAGCAACAGCTTTCAGGGCTGGCCCCTTCCTTGTGGCAGAAGGAGCCGGACGTTTCCCGTTTGGGAAAAAGGCTCTGCCGAGAACGGACACGATGACATGTCCCGTCTCTGGGAAAGCACAGATCCCTAGTGATGTTCTTCCTCTGAATATGCTGCCAAGGGAAGGTGAAGACCAGCAACAGCTTTCAGGGCTGGCCCCTTCCTTCTGGCAGAAGGAGCCGGACGTTTCCCGTTTGGGAAAAATACTCTGCCGAGAACGGACACGATGACATGTCCCGTCTCTGGGAAAGCACAGATCGCAAGCGCCGCTGCGCCTGTGAATAGGGTGCACGGGGAAGGTGAAGACCAGCAACAGCTTTCAATGCTGGCCCCTTCCTTGTGGCAGAAGGAGCCGGACGTTTCCCGTTTGGGAAAATGTCTCTGCCGAGAACGGACACGATGACATGTCCCGTCTCTGGGAAAGCACAGATCCCAAGCGCTGCTGTGCCTGTGAATAGGGTGCCAAGGGAAGGTGAAGACCAGCAACAACTTTCAGGGCTAGCACCTTCATTGTGGGAGAAGGAGCCGGACGTTTCCCGTTTGGGAAAAAGCCTCTGCCGAGAAAGGACATGATGACATGTCCCGTCTCTGGGAAAGCACAGATCCCAAGCGCTGCTGTGCCTGTGAATAGGGTGCACGGGGAAGGTGAAGACCAGCAACAGCTTTCAGGGCTGGCCCCTTCCTTGTGGCAGATGGAGCCGGACGTTTCCCTTTTTGGAAAATGGCTCTGCCGAGAACGGACACGATGACATGTCCCGTCTCTGGGAAAGCACAGGTCCCAAGCGCTGCTGTGCCTATGAATAGGGTGCATGGGGAAGGTGAAGACCAGCAACAGCTTTCAGGGCTGGCCCCTTCCTTGTGGGAGAAGGAGCCGGACGTTTCCCATTTGGGAAAATGGCTCTGCCGAGGAAGGACACAATGACATGTCCCGTCTCTGGGAAAGCACAGATCCCAAGCGTTGCTGTGCTTATTAATAGGCTGCCCAGGGAAGGTGAAGACCAGCAACAGCTTTCAGGGCTAGCACCTTCCTTGTGGCAGAAGGAGCCGGACGTTTCCCGTTTGGGAAAAAGGCTCTGCCGAGGAAGGACATGATGACATGTCGCGTCTCTGGGAAAGCACAGATCCCAAGCGCTGCTGTGCCTGTGAATAGGGTGCACGGGGAAGGTAAAGACCAGCAAGAGCTTTTAGGGCTGGCCCCTTCCTTGTGGCAGAAGGAGCCGGACGTTTCCTGTTTTGGAAAAATACTCTGCCGAGAAAGGACACGATGACATCTCCCGTCCCTGATAAAGCACAGATCCGAAGCGCTGCTGTGCCTGTGAATAGGGTGCACGGGAAGGTGAAGACCAGCACCAGCTTTCAGGGCTAGCACCTTCATTGTGGGAGAAAGATGCGGACGTTTCCCGTTTGGGAAAAAGGCTCTGCCGAGAAAGGACACGATGACATGTACCGTCTCTGGGAAAGCACAGATCCCAAGCTTTGTTGTGCTTATTAATAGGCTGCCCAGGGAAGGTGAAGACCAGCAACAGCTTTCTGGGCTAGCACCTTCCTTGTGGGAGAAGGAGCAGGACGTTTCCCGTTTGGGAAAAAGGTTCTGCCGAGAAAGGACACGATGACATGTCCCATCTCTGGGAAAGCATAGATCCCAAGCGCTGCTGTGCCTGTGAATAGGGTGCACGGGGAAGGTGAAGAGCAGTAACAGCTTTCAGGGCTAGCACCTTCATTGTGGGAGAAGGAGCCGGACGTTTCCCGTTTGGGAAAAATACTCTGCCGAGAACGGACACGATGACATGTCCCGTCTCTGGGAAAGCACAGATCCCAAGCGCTGCTGTGCTTATTAATAGGCTGCCCAGGGAAGGAGAAGACCAGCAGCAGCTTTCAGGGCTTGCCCCTTCCTTGTGGGAGAAGGAGCCGGACGTTTCGCTTTTGGGAAAATGTCTCTGCCGAGAAAGGACACGATCACATGTCCCGTCCCTGAGAAAGCACAGAATCCAAGGTCTGCGGTGCCTATGAATAGGGTGCCCAGGGAAGGTAAAGACCAGCAAGAGCTTTCAGGGCTGGCCCCTTCCTTGTGGGAGAAGGAGCCGGACGTTTCCCGTTTGGGAAAAAAGCTCTGCCGAGAAAGGACACGACGACATCTCCCGTCCCTGAGAAAGCATAGATCCCAAGCGCTGCTGTGCCTGTGAATAGGGTGCATGGGGAAGGTGAAGTCCAGCATCAGCTTTCAGGGCTAGCACCTCCATTGTGGGAGAAGGAGCCGGACATTTCCCGTTTGGGAAAAAGGCTCTGCCGAGAAAGGACATGATGACATGTCCCGTCTCTGGGAAAGCACAGATCCGAAGCGCTGCTGTGCCTGTGAATAGGGTGCACGGGGAAGGTGAAGACCAGCAAGAGCTTTCAGGGCTGGCCCCTTCCTTGTGGCAGAAGGAGCCGGACGTTTCCCGTTTGGGAAAATGGCTCTGTCGAGGAAGGACACAATGACATGTCCCGTCTCTGGGAAAGCACAGATCCCTAGTGATGTTCTGCCTCTGAATATGCTGCCAAGGGAAGGTGAAGACCAGCAACAGCTTTCAGGGCTGGCCCCTTCCTTGTGGCAGAAGGAGCCGGACGTTTCCCTTTTTGGGAAAAAGGCTCTGCCGAGAACGGACACGATTACATGTCCCGTCTCTGGGAAAGCACAGATCCCAAGCGCTGCTGTGCCTATGAATAGAGTGCATGGGGAAGGTGAAGACCAGCAACAGCTTTCAGGGCTGGCCCCTTCCTTGTGGGAGAAGGAGCCGGACGTTTCCCTTTTGGGAAAAAGTCTCTGCCGAGAAAGGACACGATCACATGTCCCGTCCCTGAGAAAGCACAGAATCCAAGCTCTGCTGTGCCTGTGAATAGGGTGCACGGGGAAGGTGAAGACCAGCAAGAGCTTTCAGGGCTGGCCCCTTCCTTGTGGGAGAAGGAGCCGGACGTTTCCCGTTTGGGAAAAAGCTCTGCCGAGAATGGACACGATGACATGTCCCGTCTCTGGGAAAGCACAGATCCCAAGCTTTGTTGTGCTTATTAATAGGCTGCCCAGGGAAGGTGAAGACCAGCAACAGCTTTCAGGGCTGGCCCCTTCCTTGTGGCAGAAGGAGCCGGACGTTTCCTGTTTTGGAAAAATACTCTGCCGAGAAAGGACACGATGACATGTCCCGTCTCTGGGAAAGCACAGGTCCCAAGCGTTGCTGTACTTATTAATAGGCTGCCCAGGGAAGGTGAAGACCAGCAACAGCTTTTAGGGCTGGCCCCTTCCTTGTGGGAGAAGGAGCCGGACGTTTCCCCTTTGAGAAAATATCTCTGCCGAGAAAGGACACGATGACATCTCCCGTCCCTGAGAAAGCACAGATCGAAAGCGCTGCTGTGCCTGTGAATAGGGTGCACGGGGAAGGTGAAGACCAGCAACAGCTTTCAGGGCTGGCCCCTTCCTTGTGGGAGAAGGAGCCGGACGTTTCCCGTTTGGGAAAAAGGTTCTGCCGAGAAAGGACACGATGACATGTCCCGTCTCTGGGAAAGCACATATCCCAAGCATTGCTGTGCCTGTGAATATGCTGCCAAGGGAAGGTGAAGACCAGCAACAGCTTTCAGGGCTGGCCCCTTCCTTGTGGCAGAAGGAGCCGGACGTTTCCCGTTTTGGAAAGTGGCTCTGCCGAGAACGGACACGATGACATGTACCGTCTCTGGGAAAGCACAGATCCCAAGCTTTGTTGTGTTTATTAATAGGCTGCCCAGGGAAGGTGAAGACCAGCAACAGCTTTCTGGGCTAGCACCTTCCTTGTGGGAGAAGGAGCCGGAAGTTTCCCGTTTGGGAAAAAGGTTCTGCCGAGAAAGGACACGATGACATGTCCCGTCTCTGGGAAAGCATAGATCCCAAGCGCTGCTCTGCCTGTGAATAGGGTGCCCAGGGAAGGTGAAGTCCAGCAACAGCTTTTAGGTCTGGCCCCTTCCTTGTGGGAGAAGGAGCCGGACGTTTCCCGTTTGGGAAAAAGGCTCTGCCGAGAACGGACACGATTACATGTCCCGTCTCTGGGAAAGCACAGATCCGAAGCGCTGCTGCGCCTGTGAGTAGGGTGCACGGGAAAGGTGAAGACCAGCAACAGCTTTCAGGGCTGGCACCTTCCTTGTGGCAGAAGGAGCCGGACGTTTCCCGTTTGGGAAAATGGCTCTGCCGAGGAAGGACACAATGACATGTACCGTCTCTGGGAAAGCACAGATCCCAAACTTTGTTGTGCTTATTAATAGGCTGCCCAGGGAAGGTGAAGACCAGCAACAGCTTTCAGGGCTAGCACCTTCCTTGTGGCAGAAGGAGCCGGACGTTTCCCGTTTGGGAAAAAGGTTCTGCCGAGAAAGGACACGATGACATGTCCCGTCTCTAGGAAAGCATAGATCCCAAGCGCTGCTGTGCCTGTGAATAGTGTGCACGGGGAAGGTGAAGAGCAGTAACAGCTTTCAGGGCTGGCCCCTTCCTTGTGGCAGACGGAGCCGGACCTTTCCCGTTTGGGAAAATGCCTCTGCCGAGAACGGACACGATGACATGTCCCGTCTCTGGGAAAGCACAGATCCCAAGCGTTGCTGTGCTTATTAATAGGCTGCCCAGGGAAGGTGAAGAGCAGCAACAGCTTTCTGGGCTGGCCCCTTCCTTGTGGGAGAAGGAGCCGGACGTTTCCCGTTTGGGAAAAAGGCTCTGCCGAGAACGGACACGATGACATGTACCGTCTCTGGGAAAGCACAGATCCCAAGCTTTGTTGTGCTTATTAATAGGCTGCCCAGGGAAGGTGAAGGCCAGCAACAGCTTTCAGGGCTAGCACCTTCCTTGTGGGAGAAGGAGCCAGACGTTTCCCGTTTGGGAAAAATACTCTGCCGAGAACGGACACGATGACATCTCCCGTCCCTGAGAAAGCAGAGATCCGAAGCGCTGCTGTGCCTGTGAATACGGTGCACGGGGAAGGTGAAGACCAGCAACAGCTTTCAGGGCTAGCACCTTCCTTGTGGGAGAAGGAGCCGGACGTTTCCCTTTTTGGGAAAAAGGCTCTGCCGAGGAAGGACACGATGACATGTCCCGTCTCTGGGAAAGCACAGATCCCTAGTGATGTTCTTCCTCTGAATATGCTGCCAAGGGAAGGTGAAGACCAGCAACAGCTTTCAGGGCTGGCCCCTTCCTTGTGGGAGAAGGAGCCGGACGTTTCCCTTTTGGGAAAATGTCTCTGCCGAGAAAGGACACGATCACAAGTCCCGTCCCTGAGAAAGCACAGAATCCAAGCTCTGCGGTGCCTGTGAATAGGGTGCACGGGGAAGGTGAAGACCAGCAACAGCTTTCAGGGCTGGCCCCTTCCTTGTGGGAGAAGGAGCCGGAAGTTTCCCGTTTGGGAAAAAGGCTCTGCCGAGAAAGGACACGATGACATGTCCCGTCTCTGGGAAAGCACATATCCCAAGCGCTGCTGTGCCTGTGAATATGCTGCCAAGGGAAGGTGAAGACCAGCAACAGCTTTCAGCGCTGGCCCCTTCCTTGTGGCAGAAGGAGCCGGACGTTTCCAGTTTGGGAAAAATACTCTGCCGAGAACGGACACGATGACATGTCCCGCCTCTGGGAAAGCACAGATCCCAAGCGCTGCTGTGCCTGTGAATAGGCTGCCCAGGGAAGGTGAAGACCAGCAACAGCTTTTAGGTCTGGCCCCTTCCTTGTGGGAGAAGGAGCCGGACGTTTCCCGTTTGGGAAAAAGGCTCTGCCGAGAACGGACACGATTACGTGTCCCGTCTCTGAGAAAGCACAGATCCGAAGCGCTGCTGCGCCTGTGAGTAGGGTGCACGGGAAAGGTGAAGACCAGCAACAGCTTTCAGGGCTGGCCCCTTCCTTGTGGCAGAAGGAGCCGGACGTTTCCCGTTTGGGAAAATGGCTCTGCCGAGGAAGGACACAATGACATGTCCCGTCTCTGGGAAAGCACAGATCCCTAGTGATGTTCTGCCTCTGAATATGCTGCCAAGGGAAGGTGAAGACCAGCAACAGCTTTCAGGGCTGGCCCCTTCCTTGTGGCAGAAGGAGCCGGACGTTTCCCTTTTTGGAAAAAGGCTCTGCCGAGAACGGACACGATGACATGTCCCGTCTCTGGGAAAGCACAGGTCCCAAGCGCTGCTGTGCCTATGAATAGGGTGCATGGGGAAGGTGAAGACCAGCAACAGCTTTCAGGGCTGGCCCCTTCCTTGTGGCAGAAGGAGCCGGACGTTTCGCTTTTGGGAAAATGTCTCTGCCGAGAAAGGACACGATGACATGTCCCGTCCCTGAGAAAGCACAGAATCCAAGCTCTGCGGTGCCTATGAATAGGGTGCCCAGGGAAGGTAAAGACCAGCAAGAGCTTTCAGGGCTGGCCCCTTCCTTGTGGGAGAAGGAGCCGGACGTTTCCCATTTGGGAAAAAGTCTCTGCCGAGAACGGACACGATGACATGTCCCGTCTCTGGGAAAGCACAGATCCCAAGCGTTGCTGTGCTTATTAATAGGCTGCCCAGGGAAGGTGAAGACCAGCAACAGCTTTCAGGGCTGGCCCCTTCCTTGTGGGAGAAGGACCCGGACGTTTCCCATTTGGGAAAAAGGTTCTGCCGAGAAAGGACACGACGACATGTCCCGTCTCTGGGAAAGCATAGATCCCAAGCGCTGCTGTGCCTGTGAATAGTGTGCACGGGGAAGGTGAAGAGCAGCAACAGCTTTTAGGGCTGGCCCCTTCCTTGTGGCAGAAGGAGCCGGACGTTTCCCGTTTGGGAAAAAGGCTCTGCCGAGAACGGACACGATGACATGTCCCGTCTCTGGGAAAGCACAGATCCCTAGTGATGTTCTTCCTCTGAATATGCTGCCAAGGGAAGGTGAAGACCAGCAACAGCTTTCAGGGCTGGCCCCTTCCTTCTGGCAGAAGGAGCCGGACGTTTCCCGTTTGGGAAAAAAGCTCTGCCGAGAACGGACACGATGACATGTCCCGTCTCTGGGAAAGCACAGATCGCAAGCGCCGCTGCGCCTGTGAATAGGGTGCACGGGGAAGGTGAAGACCAGCAACAGCTTTCAATGCTGGCCCCTTCCTTGTGGCAGAAGGAGCCGGACGTTTCCCGTTTGGGAAAATGTCTCTGCCGAGAAAGGACACGATGACATGTCCCGTCTCTGGGAAAGCACAGGTCCCAAGCGCTGCTGTGCCTGTGAATAGGGTGCCAAGGGAAGGTGAAGACCAGCAACAACTTTCAGGGCTAGCACCTTCATTGTGGGAGAAGGAGCCGGACGTTTCCCGTTTGGGAAAATGGCTCTGCCGAGGAAGGACACAATGACATGTCCCGTCTCTGGGAAAGCACAGATCCCTAGTGATGTTCTGCCTCTGAATATGCTGCCAAGGGAAGGTGAAGACCAGCAACAGCTTTCAGGGCTGGCCCCTTCCTTGTGGCAGAAGGAGCCGGACGTTTCCCTTTTTGGAAAAAGGCTCTGCCGAGAACGGACACGATTACATGTCCCGTCTCTGGGAAAGCACAGGTCCCAAGCGCTGCTGTGCCTATGAATAGGGTGCATGGGGAAGGTGAAGACCAGCAACAGCTTTCAGGGCTGGCCCCTTCCTTGTGGCAGAAGGAGCCGGACGTTTCGCTTTTGGGAAAATGTCTCTGCCGAGAAAGGACACGATGACATGTCCCGTCCCTGAGAAAGCACAGAATCCAAGCTCTGCGGTGCCTATGAATAGGGTGCCCAGGGAAGGTAAAGACCAGCAAGAGCTTTCAGGGCTGGCCCCTTCCTTGTGGGAGAAGGAGCCGGACGTTTCCCATTTGGGAAAAAGTCTCTGCCGAGAACGGACACGATGACATGTCCCGTCTCTGGGAAAGCACAGATCCCAAGCGTTGCTGTGCTTATTAATAGGCTGCCCAGGGAAGGTGAAGACCAGCAACAGCTTTCAGGGCTGGCCCCTTCCTTGTGGGAGAAGGACCCGGACGTTTCCCATTTGGGAAAAAGGTTCTGCCGAGAAAGGACACGACGACATGTCCCGTCTCTGGGAAAGCATAGATCCCAAGCGCTGCTGTGCCTGTGAATAGTGTGCACGGGGAAGGTGAAGAGCAGCAACAGCTTTTAGGGCTGGCCCCTTCCTTGTGGCAGAAGGAGCCGGACGTTTCCCGTTTGGGAAAAAGGCTCTGCCGAGAACGGACACGATGACATGTCCCGTCTCTGGGAAAGCACAGATCCCTAGTGATGTTCTTCCTCTGAATATGCTGCCAAGGGAAGGTGAAGACCAGCAACAGCTTTCAGGGCTGGCCCCTTCCTTCTGGCAGAAGGAGCCGGACGTTTCCCGTTTGGGAAAAAAGCTCTGCCGAGAACGGACACGATGACATGTCCCGTCTCTGGGAAAGCACAGATCGCAAGCGCCGCTGCGCCTGTGAATAGGGTGCACGGGGAAGGTGAAGACCAGCAACAGCTTTCAATGCTGGCCCCTTCCTTGTGGCAGAAGGAGCCGGACGTTTCCCGTTTGGGAAAATGTCTCTGCCGAGAAAGGACACGATGACATGTCCCGTCTCTGGGAAAGCACAGGTCCCAAGCGCTGCTGTGCCTGTGAATAGGGTGCCAAGGGAAGGTGAAGACCAGCAACAACTTTCAGGGCTAGCACCTTCATTGTGGGAGAAGGAGCCGGACGTTTCCCGTTTGGGAAAATGGCTCTGCCGAGGAAGGACACAATGACATGTCCCGTCTCTGGGAAAGCACAGGTCCCAAGCGCTGCTGTGCCTATGAATAGGGTGCATGGGGAAGGTGAAGACCAGCAACAGCTTTCAGGGCTGGCCCCTTCCTTGTGGGAGAAGGAGCCGGACGTTTCGCTTTTGGGAAAATGTCTCTGCCGAGAAAGGACACGATGACATGTCCCGTCCCTGAGAAAGCACAGAATCCAAGCTCTGCGGTGCCTATGAATAGGGTGCCCAGGGAAGGTAAAGACCAGCAAGAGCTTTCAGGGCTGGCCCCTTCCTTGTGGGAGAAGGAGCCGGACGTTTCCCATTTGGGAAAAAGTCTCTGCCGAGAACGGACACGATGACATGTCCCGTCTCTGGGAAAGCACAGATCCCAAGCGTTGCTGTGCTTATTAATAGGCTGCCCAGGGAAGGTGAAGACCAGCAACAGCTTTCTGGGCTAGCACCTTCCTTGTGGCAGAAGGAGCCGGACGTTTCCCGTTTGGGAAAAAGGTTCTGCCGAGAAAGGACACGATGACATGTCCCGTCTCTGGGAAAGCATAGATCCCAAGCGCTGCTGTGCCTGTGAATAGTGTGCACGGGGAAGGTGAAGAGCAGCAACAGCTTTCAGGGCTGGCCCCTTCCTTGTGGCAGAAGGAGCCGGACGTTTCCCGTTTGGGAAAAAGGCTCTGCCGAGAACGGACACGATGACATGTCCCGTCTCTGGGAAAGCACAGATCCCTAGTGATGTTCTTCCTCTGAATATGCTGCCAAGGGAAGGTGAAGACCAGCAACAGCTTTCAGGGCTGGCCCCTTCCTTCTGGCAGAAGGAGCCGGACGTTTCCCGTTTGGGAAAAATACTCTGCCGAGAACGGACACGATGACATGTCCCGTCTCTGGGAAAGCACAGATCGCAAGCGCCGCTGCGCCTGTGAATAGGGTGCACGGGGAAGGTGAAGACCAGCAACAGCTTTCAATGCTGGCCCCTTCCTTGTGGCAGAAGGAGCCGGACGTTTCCCGTTTGGGAAAATGTCTCTGCCGAGAACGGACACGATGACATGTCCCGTCTCTGGGAAAGCACAGATCCCAAGCGCTGCTGTGCCTGTGAATAGGGTGCCAAGGGAAGGTGAAGACCAGCAACAACTTTCAGGGCTAGCACCTTCATTGTGGGAGAAGGAGCCGGACGTTTCCCGTTTGGGAAAAAGCCTCTGCCGAGAAAGGACATGATGACATGTCCCGTCTCTGGGAAAGCACAGATCCCAAGCGCTGCTGTGCCTGTGAATAGGGTGCACGGGGAAGGTGAAGACCAGCAACAGCTTTCAGGGCTGGCCCCTTCCTTGTGGCAGATGGAGCCGGACGTTTCCCTTTTTGGAAAATGGCTCTGCCGAGAACGGACACGATGACATGTCCCGTCTCTGGGAAAGCACAGGTCCCAAGCGCTGCTGTGCCTATGAATAGGGTGCATGGGGAAGGTGAAGACCAGCAACAGCTTTCAGGGCTGGCCCCTTCCTTGTGGGAGAAGGAGCCGGACGTTTCCCATTTGGGAAAATGGCTCTGCCGAGGAAGGACACAATGACATGTCCCGTCTCTGGGAAAGCACAGATCCCAAGCGTTGCTGTGCTTATTAATAGGCTGCCCAGGGAAGGTGAAGACCAGCAACAGCTTTCAGGGCTAGCACCTTCCTTGTGGCAGAAGGAGCCGGACGTTTCCCGTTTGGGAAAAAGGCTCTGCCGAGGAAGGACATGATGACATGTCGCGTCTCTGGGAAAGCACAGATCCCAAGCGCTGCTGTGCCTGTGAATAGGGTGCACGGGGAAGGTAAAGACCAGCAAGAGCTTTTAGGGCTGGCCCCTTCCTTGTGGCAGAAGGAGCCGGACGTTTCCTGTTTTGGAAAAATACTCTGCCGAGAAAGGACACGATGACATCTCCCGTCCCTGATAAAGCACAGATCCGAAGCGCTGCTGTGCCTGTGAATAGGGTGCACGGGAAGGTGAAGACCAGCACCAGCTTTCAGGGCTAGCACCTTCATTGTGGGAGAAAGATGCGGACGTTTCCCGTTTGGGAAAAAGGCTCTGCCGAGAAAGGACACGATGACATGTACCGTCTCTGGGAAAGCACAGATCCCAAGCTTTGTTGTGCTTATTAATAGGCTGCCCAGGGAAGGTGAAGACCAGCAACAGCTTTCTGGGCTAGCACCTTCCTTGTGGGAGAAGGAGCAGGACGTTTCCCGTTTGGGAAAAAGGTTCTGCCGAGAAAGGACACGATGACATGTCCCATCTCTGGGAAAGCATAGATCCCAAGCGCTGCTGTGCCTGTGAATAGGGTGCACGGGGAAGGTGAAGAGCAGTAACAGCTTTCAGGGCTAGCACCTTCATTGTGGGAGAAGGAGCCGGACGTTTCCCGTTTGGGAAAAATACTCTGCCGAGAACGGACACGATGACATGTCCCGTCTCTGGGAAAGCACAGATCCCAAGCGCTGCTGTGCTTATTAATAGGCTGCCCAGGGAAGGAGAAGACCAGCAGCAGCTTTCAGGGCTTGCCCCTTCCTTGTGGGAGAAGGAGCCGGACGTTTCGCTTTTGGGAAAATGTCTCTGCCGAGAAAGGACACGATCACATGTCCCGTCCCTGAGAAAGCACAGATCCAAAGCGCTGCTGTGCCTGTGAATAGGGTGCACGGGGAAGGTGAAGACCAGCAAGAGCTTTCAGCGCTGGCCCCTTCCTTGTGGGAGAAGGAGCCGGAAGTTTCCAGTTTGGGAAAAATACTCTGCCGAGAACGGACACGATGACATGTCCCGCCTCTGGGAAAGCACAGATCCCAAGCGCTGCTGTGCCTGTGAATAGGCTGCCCAGGGAAGGTGAAGACCAGCAACAGCTTTCAGGGCTGGCCCCTTCCTTGTGGCAGAAGGAGCCGGACGTTTCCCGTTTGGGAAAATGGCTCTGCCGAGAAAGGACACGATGACATGTCCCGTCCCTGAGAAAGCACAGAATCCAAGCTCTGCGGTGCCTATGAATAGGGTGCCCAGGGAAGATAAAGACCAGCAAGAGCTTTCAGGGCTGGCCCCTTCCTTGTGGGAGAAGGAGCCGGACGTTTCCCATTTGGGAAAAAGTCTCTGCCGAGAACGGACACGATGACATGTCCCGTCTCTGGGAAAGCACAGATCCCAAGCGTTGCTGTGCTTATTAATAGGCTGCCCAGGGAAGGTGAAGACCAGCAACAGCTTTCTGGGCTAGCACCTTCCTTGTGGGAGAAGGAGCCGGACGTTTCCCGTTTGGGAAAAAGGTTCTGCCGAGAAAGGACACGATGACATGTCCCGTCTCTGGGAAAGCATAGATCCCAAGCGCTGCTGTGCCTGTGAATAGTGTGCACGGGGAAGGTGAAGAGCAGCAACAGCTTTCAGGGCTGGCCCCTTCCTTGTGGCAGAAGGAGCCGGACGTTTCCCGTTTGGGAAAATGTCTCTGCCGAGAACGGACACGATGACATGTCCCGTCTCTGGGAAAGCACAGATCCCTAGTGATGTTCTTCCTCTGAATATGCTGCCAAGGGAAGGTGAAGACCAGCAACAGCTTTCAGGGCTGGCCCCTTCCTTCTGGCAGAAGGAGCCGGACATTTCCCGTTTGGGAAAAAGGCTCTGCCGAGAAAGGACACGATGACATGTCCCGTCTCTGGGAAAGCACAGATCGCAAGCGCCGCTGCGCCTGTGAATAGGGTGCACGGGGAAGGTGAAGACCAGCAACAGCTTTCAATGCTGGCCCCTTCCTTGTGGCAGAAGGAGCCGGACGTTTCCCGTTTTGGAAAATGTCTCTGCCGAGAAAGGACACGATGACATGTCCCGTCTCTGGGAAAGCACAGATCCCAAGCGCTGCTGTGCCTGTGAATAGGGTGCCAAGGGAAGGTGAAGACCAGCAACAACTTTCAGGGCTAGCACCTTCATTGTGGGAGAAGGAGCCGGACGTTTCCCGTTTGGGAAAAAGCCTCTGCCGAGAAAGGACATGATGACATGTCCCGTCTCTGGGAAAGCACAGATCCGAAGCGCTGCTGTGCCTGTGAATAGGGTGCACGGGGAAGGTGAAGACCAGCAACAGATTTCAGGGCTGGCCCCTTCCTTGTGGCAGATGGAGCCGGACGTTTCCCGTTTTGGAAAATGGCTCTGCCGAGAACGGACACGATGACATGTCCCGTCTCTGGGAAAGCACAGATCCCAAGCGTTGCTGTGCTTATTAATAGGCTGCCCAGGGAAGGTGAAGACCAGCAACAGCTTTCAGGGCTAGCACCTTCCTTGTGGGAGAAGGAGCCGGACGTTTCCCGTTTGGGAAAAAGGCTCTGCCGAGAAAGGACATGATGACATGTCCCGTCTCTGGGAAAGGACAGGTCCCAAGCGCTGCTGTGCCTGTGAATAGGGTGCACGGGGAAGGTGAAGACCAGCAACAGCTTTCAGGGCTGGCCCCTTCCTTGTGGCAGAAGGAGGCGGACGTTTCCCTTTTTGGAAAATGGCTCTGCCGAGAACGGACACGATCACATGTCCCGTCTCTGGGAAAGCACAGGTCCCAAGCGCTGCTGTGCCTATGAATAGGCTGCCCAGGGAAGGTGAAGACCAGCAACAGCTTTCAGGGCTGGCCCCTTCCTTGTGGGAGAAGGAGCCGGACGTTTCCCGTTTGGGAAAATGTCTCTGCCGACAAAGGACACGATCACATGTCCCGTCCTTGAGAAAGCACAGAATCCAAGGTCTGCGGTGCCTATGAATAGGGTGCCCAGGGAAGGTAAAGACCAGCAAGAGCTTTCAGGGCTGGCCCCTTCCTTGTGGGAGAAGGAGCCGGACGTTTCCCGTTTGGGAAAAAAGCTCTGCCGAGAAAGGACACGACGACATCTCCCGTCCCTGAGAAAGCATAGATCCCAAGCGCTGCTGTGCCTGTGAATAGGGTGCATGGGGAAGGTGAAGTCCAGCATCAGCTTTCAGGGCTAGCACCTCCATTGTGGGAGAAGGAGCCGGACATTTCCCGTTTGGGAAAAAGGCTCTGCCGAGAAAGGACATGATGACATGTCCCGTCTCTGGGAAAGCACAGATCCGAAGCGCTGCTGTGCCTGTGAATAGGGTGCACGGGGAAGGTGAAGACCAGCAAGAGCTTTCAGGGCTGGCCCCTTCCTTGTGGCAGAAGGAGCCGGACGTTTCCCGTTTGGGAAAATGGCTCTGCCGAGGAAGGACACAATGACATGTCCCGTCTCTGGGAAAGCACAGATCCCTAGTGATGTTCTGCCTCTGAATATGCTGCCAAGGGAAGGTGAAGACCAGCAACAGCTTTCAGGGCTGGCCCCTTCCTTGTGGCAGAAGGAGCCGGACGTTTCCCTTTTTGGGAAAAAGGCTCTGCCGAGAACGCACACGATTACATGTCCCGTCTCTGGGAAAGCACAGATCCCAAGCGCTGCTGTGCCTATGAATAGAGTGCATGGGGAAGGTGAAGACCAGCAACAGCTTTCAGGGCTGGCCCCTTCCTTGTGGGAGAAGGAGCCGGACGTTTCCCATTTGGGAAATAGTCTCTGCCGAGAAAGGACACGATCACATGTCCCGTCCCTGAGAAAGCACAGAATCCAAGCTCTGCTGTGCCTGTGAATAGGGTGCACGGGGAAGGTGAAGACCAGCAAGAGCTTTCAGGGCTGGCCCCTTCCTTGTGGGAGAAGGAGCCGGACGTTTCCCGTTTGGGAAAAAGCTCTGCCGAGAATGGACACGATGACATGTCCCGTCTCTGGGAAAGCACAGATCCCAAGCTTTGTTGTGCTTATTAATAGGCTGCCCAGGGAAGGTGAAGACCAGCAACAGCTTTCAGGGCTGGCCCCTTCCTTGTGGCAGAAGGAGCCGGACTTTTCCTGTTTTGGAAAAATACTCTGCCGAGAAAGGACACGATGACATGTCCCGTCTCTGGGAAAGCACAGGTCCCAAGCGTTGCTGTACTTATTAATAGGCTGCCCAGGGAAGGTGAAGACCAGCAACAGCTTTTAGGGCTGGCCCCTTCCTTGTGGGAGAAGGAGCCGGACGTTTCCCCTTTGAGAAAATAGCTCTGCCGAGAAAGGACACGATGACATCTCCCGTCCCTGAGAAAGCACAGATCGAAAGCGCTGCTGTGCCTGTGAATAGGGTGCACGGGGAAGGTGAAGACCAGCAACAGCTTTCAGGGCTGGCCCCTTCCTTGTGGCAGAAGGAGCCGGACGTTTCCCGTTTGGGAAAAAGGTTCTGCCGAGAAAGGACACGATGACATGTCCCGTCTCTGGGAAAGCACATATCCCAAGCATTGCTGTGCCTGTGAATATGCTGCCAAGGGAAGGTGAAGACCAGCAACAGCTTTCAGGGCTGGCCCCTTCCTTGTGGCAGAAGGAGCCGGACGTTTCCCGTTTTGGAAAGTGGCTCTGCCGAGAACGGACACGATGACATGTACCGTCTCTGGGAAAGCACAGATCCCAAGCTTTGTTGTGTTTATTAATAGGCTGCCCAGGGAAGGTGAAGACCAGCAAAAGCTTTCTGGGCTAGCACCTTCCTTGTGGGAGAAGGAGCCGGAAGTTTCCCGTTTGGGAAAAAGGTTCTGCCGAGAAAGGACACGATGACATGTCCCGTCTCTGGGAAAGCATAGATCCCAAGCGCTGCTCTGCCTGTGAATAGGGTGCCCAGGGAAGGTGAAGTCCAGCAACAGCTTTTAGGTCTGGCCCCTTCCTTGTGGGAGAAGGAGCCGGACGTTTCCCGTTTGGGAAAAAGGCTCTGCCGAGAACGGACACGATTACATGTCCCGTCTCTGGGAAAGCACAGATCCGAAGCGCTGCTGCGCCTGTGAGTAGGGTGCACGGGGAAGGTGAAGACCAGCAAGAGCTTTCAGGGCTAGCACCTTCCTTGTGGCAGAAGGAGCCGGACGTTTCCCGTTTGGGAAAATGGCTCTGCCGAGGAAGGACACAATGACATGTCCCGTCTCTGGGAAAGCACAGATCCCAAACTTTGTTGTGCTTATTAATAGGCTGCCCAGGGAAGGTGAAGACCAGCAACAGCTTTCTGGGCTAGCACCTTCCTTGTGGCAGAAGGAGCCGGACGTTTCCCGTTTGGGAAAAAGGTTCTGCCGAGAAAGGACACGATGACATGTCCCGTCTCTAGGAAAGCATAGATCCCAAGCGCTGCTGTGCCTGTGAATAGTGTGCACGGGGAAGGTGAAGAGCAGTAACAGCTTTCAGGGCTGGCCCCTTCCTTGTGGCAGACGGAGCCGGACCTTTCCCGTTTCGGAAAATGCCTCTGCCGAGAACGGACACGATGACATGTCCCGTCTCTGGGAAAGCACAGATCCCAAGCGTTGCTGTGCTTATTAATAGGCTGCCCAGGGAAGGTGAAGAGCAGCAACAGCTTTCTGGGCTGGCCCCTTCCTTGTGGGAGAAGGAGCCGGACGTTTCCCGTTTGGGAAAAAGGCTCTGCCGAGAACGGACACGATGACATGTACCGTCTCTGGGAAAGCACAGATCCCAAGCTTTGTTGTGCTTATTAATAGGCTGCCCAGGGAAGGTGAAGACCAGCAACAGCTTTCAGGGCTAGCACCTTCATTGTGGGAGAAGGAGCCGGACGTTTCCCTTTTTGGGAAAAAGGCTCTGCCGAGGAAGGACACGATGACATGTCCCGTCTCTGGGAAAGCACAGATCCCTAGTGATGTTCTTCTTCTGAATATGCTGCCAAGGGAAGGTGAAGACCAGCAACAGCTTTCAGGGCTGGCCCCTTCCTTGTGGGAGAAGGAGCCGGACCTTTCCCGTTTGGGAAAATGTCTCTGCCGAGAAAGGACACGATCACAAGTCCCGTCCCTGAGAAAGCACAGAATCCAAGCTCTGCGGTGCCTGTGAATAGGGTGCACGGGGAAGGTGAAGACCAGCAAGAGCTTTCAGGGCTGGCCCCTTCCTTGTGGGAGAAGGAGCCGGAAGTTTCCCGTTTGGGAAAAAGGCTCTGCCGAGAAAGGACACGATGACATGTCCCGCCTCTGGGAAAGCACAGATCCCAAGCGCTGCTGTGCCTGTGAATAGGCTGCCCAGGGAAGGTGAAGACCAGCAACAGCTTTTAGGTCTGGCCCCTTCCTTGTGGGAGAAGGAGCCGGACGTTTCCCGTTTGGGAAAAAGGCTCTGCCGAGAACGGACACGATTACGTGTCCCGTCTCTGAGAAAGCACAGATCCGAAGCGCTGCTGCGCCTGTGAGTAGGGTGCACGGGAAAGGTGAAGACCAGCAACAGCTTTCAGGGCTGGCCCCTTCCTTGTGGCAGAAGGAGCCGGACGTTTCCCGTTTGGGAAAATGGCTCTGCCGAGGAAGGACACAATGACATGTCCCGTCTCTGGGAAAGAACAGATCCCTAGTGATGTTCTGCCTCTGAATATTCTGCCAAGGGAAGGTGAAGACCAGCAACAGCTTTCAGGGCTGGCCCCTTCCTTGTGGCAGAAGGAGCCGGACGTTTCCCTTTTTGGAAAAAGGCTCTGCCGAGAACGGACACGATTACATGTCCCGTCTCTGGGAAAGCACAGGTCCCAAGCGCTGCTGTGCCTATGAATAGGGTGCATGGGGAAGGTGAAGACCAGCAACAGCTTTCAGGGCTGGCCCCTTCCTTGTGGCAGAAGGAGCCGGACGTTTCGCTTTTGGGAAAATGTCTCTGCCGAGAAAGGACACGATGACATGTCCCGTCCCTGAGAAAGCACAGAATCCAAGCTCTGCGGTGCCTATGAATAGGGTGCCCAGGGAAGGTAAAGACCAGCAAGAGCTTTCAGGGCTGGCCCCTTCCTTGTGGGAGAAGGAGCCGGACGTTTCCCATTTGGGAAAAAGTCTCTGCCGAGAACGGACACGATGACATGTCCCGTCTCTGGGAAAGCACAGATCCCAAGCGTTGCTGTGCTTATTAATAGGCTGCCCAGGGAAGGTGAAGACCAGCAACAGCTTTCAGGGCTGGCCCCTTCCTTGTGGGAGAAGGACCCGGACGTTTCCCTTTTGGGAAAAAGGTTCTGCCGAGAAAGGACACGACGACATGTCCCGTCTCTGGGAAAGCATAGATCCCAAGCGCTGCTGTGCCTGTGAATAGTGTGCACGGGGAAGGTGAAGAGCAGCAACAGCTTTTAGGGCTGGCCCCTTCCTTGTGGCAGAAGGAGCCGGACGTTTCCCGTTTGGGAAAAAGGCTCTGCCGAGAACGGACACGATGACATGTCCCGTCTCTGGGAAAGCACAGATCCCTAGTGATGTTCTTCCTCTGAATATGCTGCCAAGGGAAGATGAAGACCAGCAACAGCTTTTAGGGCTGGCCCCTTCCTTGTGGCAGAAGGAGCCGGACGTTTCCCGTTTGGGAAAAAGGCTCTGCCGAGAACGGACACGATGACATGTCCCGTCTCTGGGAAAGCACAGATCCCTAGTGATGTTCTGCCTCTGAATATGCTGCCAAGGGAAGGTGAAGACCAGCAGCAGCTTTCTGGGCTGGCCCCTTCCTTCTGGCAGAAGGAGCCGGACGTTTCCCGTTTGGGAAAAAAGCTCTGCCGAGAAAGGACATGATGACATGTCCCGTCTCTGGGAAAGCACAGATCCCAAGCGCTGCTGTGCCTGTGAATAGGGTGCCAAGGGAAGGTGAAGACCAGCAACAGATTTCAGGGCTGGCCCCTTCCTTGTGGCAGATGGAGCCGGACGTTTCCCGTTTTGGAAAATGGCTCTGCCGAGAACGGACACGATGACATGTCCCGTCTCTGGGAAAGCACAGGTCCCAAGCGCTGCTGTGCCTATGAATAGGGTGCATGGGGAAGGTGAAGACCAGCAACAGCTTTCAGGGTTGGCCCCTTCCTTGTGGGAGAAGGAGCCGGACGTTTCCCATTTGGGAAAAAGGCTCTGCCGAGAACGGACACGATGACATGTCCCGTCTCTGGGAAAGCACAGATCCCAAGCGTTGCTGTGCTTATTAATAGGCTGCCCAGGGAAGGTGAAGACCAGCAACAGCTTTCAGGGCTAGCACCTTCCTTGTGGCAGAAGGAGCCGGACGTTTCCCGTTTGGGAAAAAGGCTCTGCCGAGAAAGGACATGATGACATGTCCCGTCTCTGGGAAAGCACAGGTCCCAAGCGCTGCTGTGCCTGTGAATAGGGTGCACGGGGAAGGTGAAGACCAGCAACAGCTTTCAGGGCTGGCCCCTTCCTTGTGGCAGAAGGAGCCGGACGTTTCCCTTTTTGGAAAATGACTCTGCCGAGAACGGACACGATCACATGTCCCGTCTCTGGGAAAGCACAGGTCCCAAGCGCTGCTGTGCCTATGAATAGGCTGCCCAGGGAAGGTGAAGACCAGCAACAGCTTTCAGGGCTGGCCCCTTCCTTGTGGGAGAAGGAGCCGGACGTTTCCCGTTTGGGAAAATGTCTCTGCCGAAAAAGGACACGATCACATGTCCCGTCCTTGAGAAAGCACAGAATCCAAGGTCTGCGGTGCCTATGAATAGGGTGCCCAGGGAAGGTAAAGACCAGCAAGAGCTTTCAGGGCTGGCCCCTTCCTTGTGGGAGAAGGAGCCGGACGTTTCCCGTTAGGGAAAAAAGCTCTGCCGAGAAAGGACACGACGACATCTCCCGTCCCTGAGAAAGCATAGATCCCAAGCGCTGCTGTGCCTGTGAATAGGGTGCATGGGGAAGGTGAAGTCCAGCATCAGCTTTCAGGGCTAGCACCTCCATTGTGGGAGAAGGAGCCGGACATTTCCCGTTTGGGAAAAAGGCTCTGCCGAGAAAGGACATGATGACATGTACCGTCTCTGGGAAAGCACAGATCCGAAGCGCTGCTGTGCCTGTGAATAGGGTGCACGGGGAAGGTGAAGAGCAGTAACAGCTTTCAGGGCTGGCCCCTTCCTTGTGGCAGACGGAGCCGGACCTTTCCCGTTTGGGAAAATGGCTCTGCCGAGAACGGACACGATGACATGTCCCGTCTCTGGGAAAGCACAGATCCCAAGCGTTGCTGTGCTTATTAATAGGCTGCCCAGGGAAGGTGAAGAGCAGCAACAGCTTTCTGTGCTGGCCCCTTCCTTGTGGGAGAAGGAGCCGGACGTTTCCCGTTTGGGAAAAAGGCTCTGCCGAGAACGGACACGATGACATGTCCCGTCTCTCAGAAAGCACAGATCCCAAGCTTTGTTGTGCTTATTAATAGGCTGCCCAGGGAAGGTGAAGGCCAGCAACAGCTTTCAGGGCTAGCACCTTCCTTGTGGGAGAAGGAGCCAGACGTTTCCCGTTTGGGAAAAATACTCTGCCGAGAACGGACACGATGACATCTCCCGTCCCTGAGAAAGCAGAGATCCGAAGCGGTGCTGTGCCTGTGAATACGGTGCACGGGGAAGGTGAAGACCAGCAACAGCTTTCAGGGCTAGCACCTTCATTGTGGGAGAAGGAGCCGGACGTTTCCCTTTTTGGGAAAAAGGCTCTGCCGAGGAAGGACACGATGACATGTCCCGTCTCTGGGAAAGCACAGATCCCTAGTGATGTTCTTCCTCTGAATATGCTGCCAAGGGAAGGTGAAGACCAGCAACAGCTTTCAGGGCTGGCCCCTTCCTTGTGGGAGAAGGAGCCGGACGTTTCCCTTTTGGGAAAATGTCTCTGCCGAGAAAGGACACGATCACAAGTCCCGTCCCTGAGAAAGCACAGAATCCAAGCTCTGCGGTGCCTGTGAATAGGGTGCACGGGGAAGGTGAAGACCAGCAAGAGCTTTCAGGGCTGGCCCCTTCCTTGTGGGAGAAGGAGCCGGAAGTTTCCCGTTTGGGAAAAAGGCTCTGCCGAGAAAGGACACGATGACATGTCCCGTCTCTGGGAAAGCACATATCCCAAGCGCTGCTGTGCCTGTGAATATGCTGCCAAGGGAAGGTGAAGACCAGCAAGAGCTTTCAGCGCTGGCCCCTTCCTTGTGGCAGAAGGTGCCGGACGTTTCCAGTTTGGGAAAAATACTCTGCCGAGAACGGACACGATGACATGTCCCGCCTCTGGGAAAGCACAGATCCCAAGCGCTGCTGTGCCTGTGAATAGGCTGCCCAGGGAAGGTGAAGACCAGCAACAGCTTTCAGGGCTGGCCCCTTCCTTGTGGCAGAAGGAGCCGGACGTTTCCCGTTTGGGAAAATGGCTCTGCCGAGGAAGGACACAATGACATGTCCCGTCTCTGGGAAAGCACAGATCCCTAGTGATGTTCTGCCTCTGAATATGCTGCCAAGGGAAGGTGAAGACCAGCAACAGCTTTCAGGGCTGGCCCCTTCCTTGTGGCAGAAGGAGCCGGACGTTTCCCTTTTTGGAAAAAGGCTCTGCCGAGAACGGACACGATTACATGTCCCGTCTCTGGGAAAGCACAGGTCCCAAGCGCTGCTGTGCCTATGAATAGGGTGCATGGGGAAGGTGAAGACCAGCAACAGCTTTCAGGGCTGGCCCCTTCCTTGTGGCAGAAGGAGCCGGACGTTTCGCTTTTGGGAAAATGTCTCTGCCGAGAAAGGACACGATGACATGTCCCGTCCCTGAGAAAGCACAGAATCCAAGCTCTGCGGTGCCTATGAATAGGGTGCCCAGGGAAGGTAAAGACCAGCAAGAGCTTTCAGGGCTGGCCCCTTCCTTGTGGGAGAAGGAGCCGGACGTTTCCCATTTGGGAAAAAGTCTCTGCCGAGAACGGACACGATGACATGTCCCGTCTCTGGGAAAGCACAGATCCCAAGCGTTGCTGTGCTTATTAATAGGCTGCCCAGGGAAGGTGAAGACCAGCAACAGCTTTCAGGGCTGGCCCCTTCCTTGTGGGAGAAGGACCCGGACGTTTCCCATTTGGGAAAAAGGTTCTGCCGAGAAAGGACACGACGACATGTCCCGTCTCTGGGAAAGCATAGATCCCAAGCTCTGCGGTGCCTGTGAATAGGGTGCACGGGGAAGGTGAAGACCAGCAAGAGCTTTCAGGGCTGGCCCCTTCCTTGTGGCAGAAGGAGCCGGACGTTTCCCGTTTGGGAAAAAGGCTCTGCCGAGAACGGACACGATGACATGTCCCGTCTCTGGGAAAGCACAGATCCCTAGTGATGTTCTTCCTCTGAATATGCTGCCAAGGGAAGGTGAAGACCAGCAACAGCTTTCAGGGCTGGCCCCTTCCTTGTGGGAGAAGGAGCCAGACGTTTCCCGTTTGGGAAAAAAGCTCTGCCGAGAACGGACACGATGACATGTCCCGTCTCTGGGAAAGCACAGATCGCAAGCGCCGTTGCGCCTGTGAATACGGTGCACGGGGAAGGTGAAGACCAGCAACAGCTTTCAATGCTGGCCCCTTCCTTGTGGCAGATGGAGCCGGACGTTTCCCTTTTTGGAAAATGGCTCTGCCGAGAACGGACACGATGACATGTCCCGTCTCTGGGAAAGCACAGGTCCCAAGCGCTGCTGTGCCTATGAATAGGGTGCATGGGGAAGGTGAAGACCAGCAACAGCTTTCAGGGCTGGCCCCTTCCTTGTGGGAGAAGGAGCCGGACGTTTCCCGTTTGGGAAAAAGGCTCTGCCGAGAACGGACACGATGACATGTCCCGTCTCTGGGAAAGCACAGATCCCAAGCGTTGCTGTGCTTATTAATAGGCTGCCCAGGGAAGGTGAAGACCAGCAACAGCTTTCTGGGCTAGCACCTTCCTTGTGGCAGAAGGAGCCGGACGTTTCCCGTTTGGGAAAAAGGCTCTGCCGAGAAAGGACATGATGACATGTCCCATCTCTGGGAAAGCACAGATCCGAAGCGCTGCTGTGCCTGTGAATAGGGTGCACGGGGAAGGTGAAGACCAGCAACAGCTTTCAGGGCTGGCCCTTTCCTTGTGGCAGAAGGAGCCGGACGTTTCCCTTTTTGGAAAATGGCTCTGCCTAAAACGGACACGATCACATGTCCCGTCTCTGGGAAAGCACAGGTCCCAAGCGCTGCTGTGCCTATGAATAGGGTGCATGGGGAAGGTGAAGACCAGCAGCAGCTTTCTGGGCTAGCACCTTCCTTGTGGGAGAAGGAGCCGGACGTTTCCCGTTTGGGAAAAAGGCTCTGCCGAGAAAGGACACGATGACATGTCCCGTCTCTGGGAAAGCACAGGTCCCAAGCGCTGCTGTGCCTATGAATAGGGTGCATGGGGAAGGTGAAGACCAGCAACAGCTTTCAGGGCTGGCCCCTTCCTTGTGGGAGAAGGAGCCGGACGTTTCCCGTTTGGGAAAAAAGCTCTGCCGAGAAAGGACACGACGACATCTCCCGTCCCTGAGAAAGCACAGATCCCAAGCTTTGTTGTGCTTATTAATAGGCTGCCCAGGGAAGGTGAAGACCAGCAACAGCTTTCAGGGCTTGCCCCTTCCTTGTGGGAGAAGGAGCCGAACGTTTCCCCTTTGAGAAAATAGCTCTGCCGAGAAAGGACACGATGACATCTCCCGTCCCTGAGAAAGCACAGATCCAAAGCGCTGCTGTGCCTGTGAATAGGGTGCACGGGGAAGGTGAAGACCAGCAAGAGCTTTCAGCGCTGGCCCCTTCCTTGTGGGAGAAGGAGCCGGAAGTTTCCAGTTTGGGAAAAATACTCTGCCGAGAACGGACACGATGACATGTCCCGTCTCTGGGAAAGCACAGATCCCAAGCGCTGCTGTGCCTGTGAATAGGCTGCCCAGGGAAGGTGAAGACCAGCAACAGCTTTTAGGTCTGGCCCCTTCCTTGTGGGAGAAGGAGCCGGACGTTTCCCGTTTGGGAAAAAGGCTCTGCCGAGAACGGACACGATTACATGTCCCGTCTCTGGGAAAGCACAGATCCGAAGCGCTGCTGCGCCTGTGAGTAGGGTGCACGGGAAAGGTGAAGACCAGCAACAGCTTTCAGGGCTGGCCCCTTCCTTGTGGCAGAAGGAGCCGGACGTTTCCCGTTTGGGAAAATGGCTCTGCCGAGGAAGGACACAATGACATGTCCCGTCTCTGGGAAAGCACAGATCCCTAGTGATGTTCTGCCTCTGAATATGCTGCCAAGGGAAGGTGAAGACCAGCAACAGCTTTCAGGGCTGGCCCCTTCCTTGTGGGAGAAGGAGCCGGACGTTTCCCGTTTGGGAAAATGTCTCTGCCGAGAAAGGACACGATGACATGTCCCGTCCCTGAGAAAGCACAGAATCCAAGCTCTGCGGTGCCTATGAATAGGGTGCCCAGGGAAGGTAAAGACCAGCAAGAGCTTTCAGGGCTGGCCCCTTCCTTGTGGGAGAAGGAGCCGGACGTTTCCCATTTGGGAAAAAGTCTCTGCCGAGAACGGACACGATGACATGTACCGTCTCTGGGAAAGCACAGATCCCAAGCTTTGTTGTGCTTATTAATAGGCTGCCCAGGGAAGGTGAAGACCAGCAACAGCTTTCTGGGCTAGCACCTTCCTTGTGGGAGAAGGAGCCGGACGTTTCCCGTTTGGGAAAAAGGTTCTGCCGAGAAAGGACACGATGACATGTCCCGTCTCTGGGAAAGCATAGATCCCAAGCGCTGCTGTGCCTGTGAATAGTGTGCACGGGGAAGGTGAAGACCAGTAACAGCTTTCAGGGCTAGCACCTTCATTGTGGGAGAAGGAGCCGGACATTTCCCGTTTGGGAAAAAGGCTCTGCCGAGAAAGGACACGATCACATGTCCCGTCTCTGGGAAAGCACAGATCCCAAGCGTTGCTGTGCTTATTAATAGGCTGCGCAGGGAAGGTGAAGAGCAGCAACAGCTTTCAGGGCTGGCCCCTTCCTTGTGGCAGAAGGAGCCGGACGTTTCCCGTTTTGGGAAAAAGGCTCTGCCGAGAACGGACACGATGACATGTCCCGTCTCTGGGAAAGCACAGATCCCAAGCGTTGCTGTACTTATTAATAGGCTGCCCAGGGAAGGTGAAGAACAGCAACAACTTTTAGGGCTGGTCCCTTCCTTGTGGGAGAAGGAGCCGAACGTTTCCCGTTTGGGAAAATAGCTCTGCCGAGAAAGGACCCGATGACATCTCCCGTCCCTGAGAAAGCACAGATCCAAAGCGCTGCTGTGCCTGTGAATAGGGTGCATGGGGAAGGTGAAGACCAGCAACAGCTTTCAGGGCTGGCCCCTTCCTTGTGGCAGAAGGAGCCGGACGTTTCCCGTTTGGGAAAAAAGCTCTGCCGAGGAAGGACACAATGACATGTCCCGTCTCTGGGAAAGCACAGATCCCTAGTGATGTTCTGCCTCTGAATATGCTGCCAAGGGAAGGTGAAGACCAGCAACAGCTTTCAGGGCTGGCCCCTTCCTTGTGGCAGAAGGAGCCGGACGTTTCCCTTTTTGGAAAAAGGCTCTGCCGAGAACGGACACGATGACATGTACCGTCTCTGGGAAAGCACAGATCCCAAGCGTTGCTGTGGTTATTAATAGGCTCCCCAGGGAAGGTGAAGACCAGCAACAGCTTTCAGGGCTGGCCCCTTCCTTGTGGGAGAAGGAGCCGGACGTTTCCCGTTTGGGAAAAAGGCTCTGCCGAGAAAGGACACGATCACATGTCCCGTCCCTGAGAAAGCACAGATCCCAAGCTTTGTTGTGCTTATTAATAGGCTGCCCAGGGAAGGTGAAGACCAGAAACAGCTTTCTGGGCTAGCACCTTCCTTGTGGGAGAAGGAGCCGGACGTTTCCCGTTTGGGAAAAAGGTTCTGCTAGAAAGGACACGATGACATGTCCCGTCTCTGGGAAAGCATAGATCCCAAGCGCTGCTGTGCTTGTGAATAGGGTGCCCAGGGAAGGTAAAGACCAGCAAGAGCTTTCAGGGCTGGCCCCTTCCTTGTGGGAGAAGGAGCCGGACGTTTCCCATTTGGGAAAAAGTCTCTGCCGAGAACGGACACGATGACATGTACCGTCTCTGGGAAAGCACAGATCCCAAGCGCTGCTGTGCCTGTGAATAGGGTGCCAAGGGAAGGTGAAGACCAGCAACAACTTTTAGGGCTAGCACCTTCCTTGTGGGAGAAGGAGCCGGACGTTTCCCGTTTGGGAAAAAGGCTCTGCCGAGAAAGGACACGATGACATGTCCCGTCTCTGGGAAAGCACAGGTCCCAAGCGCTGCTGTGCCTGTGATTATGCTGCCAAGGGAAGGTGAAGACCAGCAACAGCTTTCAGGGCTGGCCCCTTCCTTGTGGCAGAAGGAGCCGGACGTTTCCCGTTTGGGAAAAAGGTTCTGCCGAGAAAGGACACGATGACATGTCCCGTCTCTGGGAAAGCATAGATCCCAAGCGCTGCTGTGCCTGTGAATAGTGTGCACGGGGAAGGTGAAGAGCAGTAACAGCTTTCAGGGCTGGCCCCTTCCTTGTGGCAGAAGGAGCCGGACGTTTCCCTTTTTGGAAAATGGCTCTGCCGAGAACGGACACGATGACATGTCCCGTCTCTGGGAAAGCACAGGTCCCAAGCGCTGCTGTGCCTATGAAAAGGGTGCATGGGGAAGGTGAAGACCAGCAGCAGCTTTCAGGGCTGGCCCCTTCCTTGTGGGAGAAGGAGCCGGACGTTTCCCGTTTGGGAAAAAGGCTCTGCCGAGAACGGACACGATTACATGTCCCATCTCTGGGAAAGCACAGATCCGAAGCGCTGCTGCGCCTGTGAGTAGGGTGCACGGGAAAGGTGAAGACCAGCAACAGCTTTCAGGGCTGGCCCCTTCCTTGTGGCAGAAGGAGCCGGACGTTTCCCGTTTGGGAAAATGGCTCTGCCGAGGAAGGACACAATGACATGTCCCGTCTCTGGGAAAGCACAGATCCCTAGTGATGTTCTGCCTCTGAATATGCTGCCAAGGGAAGGTGAAGACCAGCAACAGCTTTCAATGCTGGCCCCTTCCTTGTGGCAGAAGGAGCCGGACGTTTCCCTTTTTGGAAAAAGGCTCTGCCGAGAACGGACACGATGACATGTCCCGTCTCTGGGAAAGCACAGGTCCCAAGCGCTGCTGTGCCTATGAATAGGGTGCATGGGGAAGGTGAAGACCAGCAACAGCTTTCAGGGCTGGCCCCTTCCTTGTGGGAGAAGGAGCCGGACGTTTCCCGTTTGGGAAAATGTCTCTGCCGAGAAAGGACACGATGACATGTCCCGTCCCTGAGAAAGCACAGAATCCAAGCTCTGCGGTGCCTATGAATAGGGTGCCCAGGGAAGGTAAAGACCAGCAAGAGCTTTCAGGGCTGGCCCCTTCCTTGTGGGAGAAGGAGCCGGACGTTTCCCGTTTGGGAAAAAGGTTCTGCCGAGAAAGGACACGATGACATGTCCCGTCTCTGGGAAAGCATAGATCCCAAGCGCTGCTGTGCTTGTGAATAGGGTGCCCAGGGAAGGTAAAGACCAGCAAGAGCTTTCAGGGCTGGCCCCTTCCTTGTGGGAGAAGGAGCCGGACGTTTCCCATTTGGGAAAAAGTCTCTGCCGAGAACGGACACGATGACATGTACCGTCTCTGGGAAAGCACAGATCCCAAGCTTTGTTGTGCTTATTAATAGGCTGCCCAGGGAAGGTGAAGACCAGCAACAGCTTTCTGGGCTAGCACCTTCCTTGTGGGAGAAGGAGCCGGACGTTTCCCGTTTGGGAAAAAGGCTCTGCCGAGAAAGGACACGATGACATGTCCCGTCTCTGGGAAAGCACAGATCCCAAGCGCTGCTGTGCCTGTGAATATGCTGCCAAGGGAAGGTGAAGACCAGCAACAGCTTTCAGGGCTGGCCCCTTCCTTGTGGCAGAAGGAGCCGGACGTTTCCCGTTTTGGAAAATGGCTCTGCCGAGAACGGACACGATGACATGTACCGTCTCTGGGAAAGCACAGATCCCAAGCTTTGTTGTGCTTATTAATAGGCTGCCCAGGGTAGGTGAAGACCAGCAACAGCTTTCTGGGCTAGCACCTTCCTTGTGGCAGAAGGAGCCGGACGTTTCCCGTTTGGGAAAAAGGTTCTGCCGAGAAAGGACACGATGACATGTCCCGTCTCTGGGAAAGCATAGATCCCAAGCGCTGCTGTGCCTGTGAATAGGGTGCCCAGAGAAGGTGAAGTCCAGCAAGTGCTTTCAGGGCTAGCACCTTCATAGTGGGGAAGGAGCCGGACGTTTCCCGTTTGGGAAAAAGGCTCTGCCGAGAAAGGACATGATGACATGTCCCGTCTCTGGGAAAGCACAGATCCGAAGCGCTGCTGTGCCTGTGAATAGGGTGCACGGGGAAGGTGAAGACCAGCAACAGATTTCAGGGCTGGCCCCTTCCTTGTGGCAGAAGGAGCCGGACGTTTCCCTTTTTGGAAAATGGCTCTGCCGAGAACGGACACGATGACATGTCCCGTCTCTGGGAAAGCACAGGTCCCAAGCGCTGCTGTGCCTATGAATAGGGTGCCCAGGGAAGGTGAAGACCAGCAACAGCTTTCAGGGCTGGCCCCTTCCTTGTGGGAGAAGGAGCCGGACGTTTCCCATTTGGGAAAAAGGCTCTGCCGAGAACGGACACGATGACATGTCCCGTCTCTGGGAAAGCACAGATCCCAAGCGTTGCTGTGCTTATTAATAGGCTGCCCAGGGAAGGTGAAGACCAGCAACAGCTTTCAGGGCTAGCACCTTCCTTGTGGCAGAAGGAGCCGGACGTTTCCCGTTTGGGAAAAAGGCTCTGCCGAGAAAGGACATGATGACATGTCCCGTCTCTGATAAAGCACAGATCCGAAGCGCTGCTGTGCCTGTGAATAGGGTGCCCAGGGAAGGTGAAGACCAGCAACAGCTTTCAGGGCTGGCCCCTTCCTTGTGGCAGAAGGAGCCGGACGTTTCCCTTTTTGGAAAATGGCTCTGCCGAGAACGGACACGATGACATGTACCGTCTCTGGGAAAGCACAGGTCCCAAGCGCTGCTGTGCCTATGAAAAGGGTGCATGGGGAAGGTGAAGACCAGCAGCAGCTTTCAGGGCTGGCCCCTTCCTTGTGGGAGAAGGAGCCGGACGTTTCCCGTTTGGGAAAAAGGCTCTGCCGAGAACGGACACGATTACATGTCCCATCTCTGGGAAAGCACAGATCCGAAGCGCTGCTGCGCCTGTGAGTAGGGTGCACGGGAAAGGTGAAGACCAGCAACAGCTTTCAGGGCTGGCCCCTTCCTTGTGGCAGAAGGAGCCGGACGTTTCCCGTTTGGGAAAATGGCTCTGCCGAGGAAGGACACGATGACATGTCCCGTCTCTGGGAAAGCACAGATCCCTAGTGATGTTCTGCCTCTGAATATGCTGCCAAGAGAAGGTGAAGACCAGCAACAGCTTTCAGGGCTGGCCCCTTCCTTCTGGCAGAAGGAGCCGGACGTTTCCCTTTTTGGAAAAAGGCTCTGCCGAGAACGGACACGATGACATGTACCGTCTCTGGGAAAGCACAGATCCCAAGCGTTGCTGTGGTTATTAATAGGCTCCCCAGGGAAGGTGAAGACCAGCAACAGCTTTCAGGGCTGGCCCCTTCCTTGTGGGAGAAGGAGCCGGACGTTTCCCGTTTGGGAAAAAGGCTCTGCCGAGAAAGGACACGATCACATGTCCCGTCCCTGAGAAAGCACAGATCCCAAGCTTTGTTGTGCTTATTAATAGGCTGCCCAGGGAAGGTGAAGACCAGAAACAGCTTTCTGGGCTAGCACCTTCCTTGTGGGAGAAGGAGCCGGACGTTTCCCGTTTGGGAAAAAGGTTCTGCCGAGAAAGGACACGATGACATGTCCCGTCTCTGGGAAAGCATAGATCCCAAGCGCTGCTGTGCTTGTGAATAGGGTGCCCAGGGAAGGTAAAGACCAGCAAGAGCTTTCAGGGCTGGCCCCTTCCTTGTGGGAGAAGGAGCCGGACGTTTCCCATTTGGGAAAAAGTCTCTGCCGAGAACGGACACGATGACATGTCCCGTCTCTGGGAAAGCACAGATCCCAAGCGCTGCTGTGCCTGTGAATAGGGTGCCAAGGGAAGGTGAAGACCAGCAACAACTTTTAGGGCTAGCACCTTCCTTGTGGGAGAAGGAGCCGGACGTTTCCCGTTTGGGAAAAAGGCTCTGCCGAGAAAGGACACGATGACATGTCCCGTCTCTGGGAAAGCACAGGTCCCAAGCGCTGCTGTGCCTGTGATTATGCTGCCAAGGGAAGGTGAAGACCAGCAACAGATTTCAGGGCTGGCCCCTTCCTTGTGGCAGAAGGAGCCGGACGTTTCCCTTTTTGGAAAAAGGCTCTGCCGAGAACGGACACGATGACATGTCCCGTCTCTGGGAAAGCACAGGTCCCAAGCGTTGCTGTGCTTATTAATAGGCTGCCCAGGGAAGGTGAAGACCAGCAACAGCTTTCAGGGCTAGCACCTTCCTTGTGGCAGAAGGAGCCGGACGTTTCCCGTTTGGGAAAAAGGCTCTGCCGAGAAAGGACATGATGACATGTCCCGTCTCTGGGAAAGCACAGATCCGAAGCGCTGCTGTGCCTGTGAATAGGGTGCACGGGGAAGGTGAAGACCAGCAACAGCTTTCAGGGCTGGCCCCTTCCTTGTGGCAGAAGGAGCCGGACGTTTCCCTTTTTGGAAAATGGCTCTGCCGAGAACGGACACGATGACATGTACCGTCTCTGGGAAAGCACAGGTCCCAAGCGCTGCTGTGCCTATGAAAAGGGTGCATGGGGAAGGTGAAGACCAGCAGCAGCTTTCAGGGCTGGCCCCTTCCTTGTGGGAGAAGGAGCCGGACGTTTCCCGTTTGGGAAAAAGGCTCTGCCGAGAACGGACACGATTACATGTCCCATCTCTGGGAAAGCACAGATCCGAAGCGCTGCTGCGCCTGTGAGTAGGGTGCACGGGAAAGGTGAAGACCAGCAACAGCTTTCAGGGCTGGCCCCTTCCTTGTGGCAGAAGGAGCCGGACGTTTCCCGTTTGGGAAAATGGCTCTGCCGAGGAAGGACACAATGACATGTCCCGTCTCTGGGAAAGCACAGATCCCTAGTGATGTTCTGCCTCTGAATATGCTGCCAAGAGAAGGTGAAGACCAGCAACAGCTTTCAGGGCTGGCCCCTTCCTTGTGGCAGAAGGAGCCGGACGTTTCCCTTTTTGGAAAAAGGCTCTGCCGAGAACGGACACGATGACATGTACCGTCTCTGGGAAAGCACAGATCCCAAGCGTTGCTGTGGTTATTAATAGGCTCCCCAGGGAAGGTGAAGACCAGCAACAGCTTTCAGGGCTGGCCCCTTCCTTGTGGGAGAAGGAGCCGGACGTTTCCCATTTGGGAAAAAGGCTCTTCCGAGAAAGGACACGATCACATGTCCCGTCCCTGAGAAAGCACAGATCCCAAGCTTTGTTGTGCTTATTAATAGGCTGCCCAGGGAAGGTGAAGACCAGAAACAGCTTTCTGGGCTAGCACCTTCCTTGTGGGAGAAGGAGCCGGACGTTTCCCGTTTGGGAAAAAGGTTCTGCCGAGAAAGGACACGATGACATGTCCCGTCTCTGGGAAAGCATAGATCCCAAGCGCTGCTGTGCTTGTGAATAGGGTGCCCAGGGAAGGTAAAGACCAGCAAGAGCTTTCAGGGCTGGCCCCTTCCTTGTGGGAGAAGGAGCCGGACGTTTCCCATTTGGGAAAAAGTCTCTGCCGAGAACGGACACGATGACATGTACCGTCTCTGGGAAAGCACAGATCCCAAGCGCTGCTGTGCCTGTGAATAGGGTGCCAAGGGAAGGTGAAGACCAGCAACAACTTTTAGGGCTAGCACCTTCCTTGTGGGAGAAGGAGCCGGACGTTTCCCGTTTGGGAAAAAGGCTCTGCCGAGAAAGGACACGATGACATGTCCCGTCTCTGGGAAAGCACAGGTCCCAAGCGCTGCTGTGCCTGTGATTATGCTGCCAAGGGAAGGTGAAGACCAGCAACAGCTTTCAGGGCTGGCCCCTTCCTTGTGGCAGAAGGAGCCGGACGTTTCCCGTTTGGGAAAAAGGTTCTGCCGAGAAAGGACACGATGACATGTCCCGTCTCTGGGAAAGCATAGATCCCAAGCGCTGCTGTGCCTGTGAATAGTGTGCACGGGGAAGGTGAAGAGCAGTAACAGCTTTCAGGGCTGGCCCCTTCCTTGTGGCAGAAGGAGCCGGACGTTTCCCTTTTTGGAAAATGGCTCTGCCGAGAACGGACACGATGACATGTACCGTCTCTGGGAAAGCACAGGTCCCAAGCGCTGCTGTGCCTATGAAAAGGGTGCATGGGGAAGGTGAAGACCAGCAGCAGCTTTCAGGGCTGGCCCCTTCCTTGTGGGAGAAGGAGCCGGACGTTTCCCGTTTGGGAAAAAGGCTCTGCCGAGAACGGACACGATTACATGTCCCATCTCTGGGAAAGCACAGATCCGAAGCGCTGCTGCGCCTGTGAGTAGGGTGCACGGGAAAGGTGAAGACCAGCAACAGCTTTCAGGGCTGGCCCCTTCCTTGTGGCAGAAGGAGCCGGACGTTTCCCGTTTGGGAAAATGGCTCTGCCGAGGAAGGACACAATGACATGTCCCGTCTCTGGGAAAGCACAGATCCCTAGTGATGTTCTGCCTCTGAATATGCTGCCAAGGGAAGGTGAAGACCAGCAACAGCTTTCAGGGCTGGCCCCTTCCTTGTGGCAGAAGGAGCCGGACGTTTCCCTTTTTGGAAAAAGGCTCTGCCGAGAACGGACACGATGACATGTCCCGTCTCTGGGAAAGCACAGGTCCCAAGCGCTGCTGTGCCTATGAATAGGGTGCATGGGGAAGGTGAAGACCAGCAAGAGCTTTCAGGGCTGGCCCCTTCCTTGTGGGAGAAGGAGCCGGACGTTTCCCGTTTGGGAAAATGTCTCTGCCGAGAAAGGACACGATGACATGTCCCGTCCCTGAGAAAGCACAGAATCCAAGCTCTGCGGTGCCTATGAATAGGGTGCCCAGGGAAGGTAAAGACCAGCAAGAGCTTTCAGGGCTGGCCCCTTCCTTGTGGGAGAAGGAGCCGGACGTTTCCCATTTGGGAAAAAGTCTCTGCCGAGAACGGACACGATGACATGTACCGTCTCTGGGAAAGCACAGATCCCAAGCTTTGTTGTGCTTATTAATAGGCTGCCCAGGGAAGGTGAAGACCAGCAACAGCTTTCTGGGATAGCACCTTCCTTGTGGGAGAAGGAGCCGGACGTTTCACGTTTGGGAAAAAGGTTCTGCCGAGAAAGGACACGATGACATGTCCCGTCTCTGGGAAAGCATAGATCCCAAGCGCTGCTGTGCCTGTGAATAGTGTGCACGGGGAAGGTGAAGAGCAGCAACAGCTTTCAGGGCTGGCCCCTTCCTTGTGGCAGAAGGAGCCGGACGTTTCCCGTTTGGGAAAAAGGCTCTGCCGAGAACGGACACGATTACATGTCCCGTCTCTGGGAAAGCACAGATCCGAAGCGCTGCTGTGCCTGTGAATAGGGTGCACGGGGAAGGTGAAGACCAGCAACAGCTTTCAGGGCTGGCCCCTTCCTTGTGGGAGAAGGAGCCGGACGTTTCCCGTTTGGGAAAAAAGCTCTGCCGAGGAAGGACACAATGACATGTCCCGTCTCTGGGAAAGCACAGATCCCTAGTGATGTTCTGCCTCTGAATATGCTGCCAAGGGAAGGTGAAGACCAGCAACAGCTTTCAGGGCTGGCCCCTTCCTTGTGGCAGAAGGAGCCGGACGTTTCCCTTTTTGGAAAAAGGCTCTGCCGAGAACGGACACGATGACATGTCCCGTCTCTGGGAAAGCACAGATCCCAAGCGTTGCTGTGGTTATTAATAGGCTGCCCAGGGAAGGTGAAGACCAGCAACAGCTTTCAGGGCTGGCCCCTTCCTTGTGGGAGAAGGAGCCGGACGTTTCCCGTTTGGGAAAAAAGCTCTGCCGAGAAAGGACACGACGACATCTCCCGTCCCTGAGAAAGCACAGATCCCAAGCTTTGTTGTGCTTATTAATAGGCTGCCCAGGGAAGGTGAAGACCAGCAAGAGCTTTCAGGGCTAGCACCTTCCTTGTGGGAGAAGGAGCCGGACGTTTCCCGTTTGGGAAAAAGGTTCTGCCGAGAAAGGACACGATGACATGTCCCGTCTCTGGGAAAGCATAGATCCCAAGCGCTGCTGTGCTTGTGAATAGGGTGCCCAGGGAAGGTAAAGACCAGCAAGAGCTTTCAGGGCTGGCCCCTTCCTTGTGGGAGAAGGAGCCGGACGTTTCCCATTTGGGAAAAAGTCTCTGCCGAGAACGGACACGATGACATGTACCGTCTCTGGGAAAGCACAGATCCCAAGCTTTGTTGTGCTTATTAATAGGCTGCCCAGGGAAGGTGAAGACCAGCAACAGCTTTCTGGGCTAGCACCTTCCTTGTGGGAGAAGGAGCCGGACGTTTCCCGTTTGGGAAAAAGGCTCTGCCGAGAAAGGACACGATGACATGTCCCGTCTCTGGGAAAGCACAGATCCCAAGCGCTGCTGTGCCTGTGAATATGCTGCCAAGGGAAGGTGAAGACCAGCAACAGCTTTCAGGGCTGGCCCCTTCCTTGTGGCAGAAGGAGCCGGACGTTTCCCATTTGGGAAAATGGCTCTGCCGAGAACGGACACGATGACATGTACCGTCTCTGGGAAAGCACAGATCCCAAGCTTTGTTGTGCTTATTAATAGGCTGCCCAGGGTAGGTGAAGACCAGCAACAGCTTTCTGGGCTAGCACCTTCCTTGTGGCAGAAGGAGCCGGACGTTTCCCGTTTGGGAAAAAGGTTCTGCCGAGAAAGGACACGATGACATGTCCCGTCTCTGGGAAAGCATAGATCCCAAGCTCTGCTGTGCCTGTGAATAGGGTGCCCAGAGAAGGTGAAGTCCAGCAAGTGCTTTCAGGGCTAGCACCTTCATAGTGGGAAAGGAGCCGGACGTTTCCCATTTGGGAAAAAGGCTCTGCCGAGAACGGACACGATGACATGTCCCGTCTCTGGGAAAGCACAGATCCAAAGCGCTGCTGCGCCTGTGAGTAGGGTGCACGGGAAAGGTGAAGACCAGCAACAGCTTTCAGGGCTGGCCCCTTCCTTGTGGGAGAAGGAGCCGGACGTTTCCCGTTTGGGAAAATGGCTCTGCCGAGGAAGGACACAATGACATGTCCCGTCTCTGGGAAAGCACAGATCCCTAGTGATGTTCTGCCTCTGAATATGCTGCCAAGGGAAGGTGAAGACCAGCAACAGCTTTCAATGCTGGCCCCTTCCTTGTGGGAGAAGGAGCCGGACGTTTCCCGTTTGGGAAAAAGGCTCTGCCGAGAAAGGACACGATGACATGTCCCGTCTCTGGGAAAGCACAGATCCCAAGCGCTGCTGTGCCTGTGAATAGGGTGCCAAGGGAAGGTGAAGACCAGCAACAGCTTTCAGGGCTAGCACCTTCATTGTGGCAGAAGGAGCCGGTCGTTTCCCGTTTGGGAAAAAGGCTCTGCCGAGAAAGGACATGATGACATGTCCCGTCTCTGGGAAAGCACAGATCCGAAGCGCTGCTGTGCCTGTGAATAGGGTGCACGGGGAAGGTGAAGACCAGCAACAGATTTCAGGGCTGGCCCCTTCCTTGTGGCAGAAGGAGCCGGACGTTTCCCTTTTTGGAAAATGGCTCTGCCGAGAACGGACACGATGACATGTCCCGTCTCTGGGAAAGCACAGGTCCCAAGCGCTGCTGTGCCTATGAATAGGGTGCCTAGGGAAGGTGAAGACCAGCAACAGCTTTCAGGGCTGGCCCCTTCCTTGTGGGAGAAGGAGCCGGACGTTTCCCATTTGGGAAAAAGGCTCTGCCGAGAACGGACACGATGACATGTCCCGTCTCTGGGAAAGCACAGATCCCAAGCGTTGCTGTGCTTATTAATAGGCTGCCCAGGGAAGGTGAAGACCAGCAACAGCTTTCAGGGCTAGCACCTTCCTTGTGGCAGAAGGAGCCGGACGTTTCCCGTTTGGGAAAAAGGCTCTGCCGAGAAAGGACATGATGACATGTCCCGTCTCTGGGAAAGCACAGATCCGAAGCGCTGCTGTGCCTGTGAATAGGGTGCACGGGGAAGGTGAAGACCAGCAACAGCTTTCAGGGCTGGCCCCTTCCTTGTGGCAGAAGGAGCCGGACGTTTCCCTTTTTGGAAAATGGCTCTGCCGAGAACGGACACGATGACATGTACCGTCTCTGGGAAAGCACAGGTCCCAAGCGCTGCTGTGCCTATGAAAAGGGTGCATGGGGAAGGTGAAGACCAGCAGCAGCTTTCAGGGCTGGCCCCTTCCTTGTGGGAGAAGGAGCCGGACGTTTCCCGTTTGGGAAAAAGGCTCTGCCGAGAACGGACACGATTACATGTCCCATCTCTGGGAAAGCACAGATCCGAAGCGCTGCTGCGCCTGTGAGTAGGGTGCACGGGAAAGGTGAAGACCAGCAACAGCTTTCAGGGCTGGCCCCTTCCTTGTGGCAGAAGGAGCCGGATGTTTCCTGTTTGGGAAAATGGCTCTGCCGAGGAAGGACACAATGACATGTCCCGTCTCTGGGAAAGCACAGATCCCTAGTGATGTTCTGCCTCTGAATATGCTGCCAAGGGAAGGTGAAGACCAGCAACAGCTTTCAGGGCTGGCCCCTTCCTTGTGGCAGAAGGAGCCGGACGTTTCCCTTTTTGGAAAATGGCTCTGCCGAGAACGGACACGATGACATGTCCCGTCTCTGGGAAAGCACAGGTCCCAAGCGCTGCTGTGCCTATGAATAGGGTGCATGGGGAAGGTGAAGACCAGCAACAGCTTTCAGGGCTGGCCCCTTCCTTGTGGGAGAAGGAGCCGGACGTTTCCCGTTTGGGGAAATGTCTCTGCCGAGAAAGGACACGATGACATGTCCCGTCCCTGAGAAAGCACAGAATCCAAGCTCTGCGGTGCCTATGAATAGGGTGCCCAGGGAAGGTAAAGACCAGCAACAGCTTTCAGGGCTGGCCCCTTCCTTGTGGGAGAAGGAGCCGGACGTTTCCCATTTGGGAAAAAGTCTCTGCCGAGAACGGACACGATGACATGTACCGTCTCTGGGAAAGCACAGATCCCAAGCTTTGTTGTGCTTATTAATAGGCTGCCCAGGGAAGGTGAAGACCAGCAACAGCTTTCTGGGCTAGCACCTTCCTTGTGGGAGAAGGAGCCGGACGTTTCCCGTTTGGGAAAAAGGTTCTGCCGAGAAAGGACACGATGACATGTCCCGTCTCTGGGAAAGCATAGATCCCAAGCGCTGCTGTGCCTGTGAATAGTGTGCACGGGGAAGGTGAAGAGCAGTAACAGCTTTCAGGGCTGGCCCCTTCCTTGTGGCAGAAGGAGCCGGACGTTTCCCGTTTGGGAAAAAGGCTCTGCCGAGAAAGGACACGATGACATGTCCCGTCTCTGGGAAAGCACAGATCCCAAGCGTTGCTGTGCTTATTAATAGGCTGCCCAGGGAAGGTGAAGAGCAGCAACAGCTTTCAGGGCTGGCCCCTTCCTTGTGGCAGAAGGAGCCGGACGTTTCCCGTTTGGGAAAAAGGCTCTGCCGAGAACGGACACGATGACATGTCCCGTCTCTGGGAAAGCACAGATCCGAAGCGCTGCTGTGCCTGTGAATAGGGTGCACGGGGAAGGTGAAGACCAGCAACAGATTTCAGGGCTGGCCCCTTCCTTGTGGCAGAAGGAGCCGGACGTTTCCCTTTTTGGAAAATGGCTCTGCCGAGAACGGACACGATGACATGTCCCGTCTCTGGGAAAGCACAGGTCCCAAGCGCTGCTGTGCCTATGAATAGGGTGCCTAGGGAAGGTGAAGACCAGCAACAGCTTTCAGGGCTGGCCCCTTCCTTGTGGGAGAAGGAGCCGGACGTTTCCCATTTGGGAAAAAGGCTCTGCCGAGAACGGACACGATGACATGTCCCGTCTCTGGGAAAGCACAGATCCCAAGCGTTGCTGTGCTTATTAATAGGCTGCCCAGGGAAGGTGAAGACCAGCAACAGCTTTCAGGGCTAGCACCTTCCTTGTGGCAGAAGGAGCCGGACGTTTCCCGTTTGGGAAAAAGGCTCTGCCGAGAAAGGACATGATGACATGTCCCGTCTCTGGGAAAGCACAGATCCGAAGCGCTGCTGTGCCTGTGAATAGGGTGCACGGGGAAGGTGAAGACCAGCAACAGCTTTCAGGGCTGGCCCCTTCCTTGTGGCAGAAGGAGCCGGACGTTTCCCTTTTTGGAAAATGGCTCTGCCGAGAACGGACACGATGACATGTACCGTCTCTGGGAAAGCACAGGTCCCAAGCGCTGCTGTGCCTATGAAAAGGGTGCATGGGGAAGGTGAAGACCAGCAGCAGCTTTCAGGGCTGGCCCCTTCCTTGTGGGAGAAGGAGCCGGACGTTTCCCGTTTGGGAAAAAGGCTCTGCCGAGAACGGACACGATTACATGTCCCATCTCTGGGAAAGCACAGATCCGAAGCGCTGCTGCGCCTGTGAGTAGGGTGCACGGGAAAGGTGAAGACCAGCAACAGCTTTCAGGGCTGGCCCCTTCCTTGTGGCAGAAGGAGCCGGATGTTTCCTGTTTGGGAAAATGGCTCTGCCGAGGAAGGACACAATGACATGTCCCGTCTCTGGGAAAGCACAGATCCCTAGTGATGTTCTGCCTCTGAATATGCTGCCAAGGGAAGGTGAAGACCAGCAACAGCTTTCAGGGCTGGCCCCTTCCTTGTGGCAGAAGGAGCCGGACGTTTCCCTTTTTGGAAAATGGCTCTGCCGAGAAAGGACACGATGACATGTCCCGTCTCTGGGAAAGCACAGATCCCTAGTGATGTTCTGCCTCTGAATATGCTGCCAAGGGAAGGTGAAGACCAGCAACAGCTTTCAGGGCTGGCCCCTTCCTTGTGGCAGAAGGAGCCGGACGTTTCCCTTTTTGGAAAAAGGCTCTGCCGAGAACGGACACGATGACATGTCCCGTCTCTGGGAAAGCACAGATCTCAAGCATTGCTGTGGTTATTAATAGGCTGCCCAGGGAAGGTGAAGACCAGCAACAGCTTTCAGGGCTGGCCCCTTCCTTGTGGGAGAAGGAGCCGGACGTTTCCCGTTTGGGAAAATGTCTCTGCAGAAAAAGGACACGACGACATCTCCCGTCCCTGAGAAAGCACAGATCCCAAGCTTTGTTGTGCTTATTAATAGGCTGCCCAGGGAAGGTGAAGACCAGCAACAGCTTTCTGGGCTAGCACCTTCCTTGTGGGAGAAGGAGCCGGACGTTTCCCGTTTGGGAAAAAGGTTCTGCGAGAAAGGACACGATGACATGTCCCGTCTCTGGGAAAGCACAGATCCCAAGTGCTGCTGTGCTTGTGAATAGGGTGCCCAGGGAAGGTAAAGACCAGCAAGAGCTTTCAGGGCTGGCCCCTTCCTTGTGGGAGAAGGAGCCGGACGTTTCCCATTTGGGAAAAAGTCTCTGCCGAGAACGGACACGATGACATGTACCGTCTCTGGGAAAGCACAGATCCCAAGCTTTGTTGTGCTTATTAATAGGCTGCCCAGGGAAGGTGAAGACCAGCAACAGCTTTCTGGGCTAGCACCTTCCTTGTGGGAGAAGGAGCCGGACGTTTCCCGTTTGGGAAAAAGGCTCTGCCGAGAAAGGACATGATGACATGTCCCGTCTCTGGGAAAGCACAGATCCCAAGCGCTGCTGTGCCTGTGAATATGCTGCCAAGGGAAGGTGAAGACCAGCAACAGCTTTCAGGGCTGGCCCCTTCCTTGTGGCAGAAGGAGCCGGACGTTTCCCGTTTTGGAAAATGGCTCTGCCGAGAACGGACACGATGACATGTCCCGTCTCTGGGAAAGCACAGATCCCAAGCTTTGTTGTGCTTATTAATATGCTGCCCAGGGTAGGTGAAGACCAGCAACAGCTTTCTGGGCTAGCACCTTCCTTGTGGCAGAAGGAGCCGGACGTTTCCCGTTTGGGAAAAAGGTTCTGCCGAGAAAGGACACGATGACATGTCCCGTCTCTGGGAAAGCATAGATCCCAAGCGCTGCTGTGCCTGTGAATAGGGTGCCCAGAGAAGGTGAAGTCCAGCAAGTGCTTTCAGGGCTAGCACCTTCATAGTGGGGAAGGAGCCGGACGTTTCCCGTTTGGGAAAAAGGCTCTGCCGAGAACGGACACGATGACATGTCCCGTATCTGGGAAAGCACAGATCCGAAGCGCTGCTGCGCCTGTGAGTAGGGTGCACGGGAAAGGTGAAGACCAGCAACAGCTTTCAGGGCTGGCCCCTTCCTTGTGGCAGAAGGAGCCGGACGTTTCCCGTTTGGGAAAATGGCTCTGCCGAGGAAGGACAAAATGACATGTCCCGTCTCTGGGAAAGCACAGATCCCTAGTGATGTTCTGCCTCTGAATATGCTGCCAAGGGAAGGTGAAGACCAGCAACAGCTTTCAGGGCTGGCCCCTTCCTTGTGGGAGAAGGAGCCGGACGTTTCCCGTTTGGGAAAAAGGCTCTGCCGAGAAAGGACACGATGACATGTCCCGTCTCTGGGAAAGCACAGGTCCCAAGCGCTGCTGTGCCTGTGAATAGGGTGCCAAGGGAAGGTGAAGACCAGCAACAGCTTTCAGGGCTGGCCCCTTCCTTGTGGGAGAAGGAGCCGGACGTTTCCCGTTTGGGAAAAAGTCTCTGCCGAGAAAGGACACGATGACATGTCCCGTCTCTGGGAAAGCACAGATCCAAAGCGCTGCTGTGCCTGTGAATAGGGTGCACGGGGAAGGTGAAGACCAGCAACAGCTTTCAGGGCTGGCCCCTTCCTTGTGGCAGAAGGAGCCGGACGTTTCCCTTTTTGGAAAATGGCTCTGCCGAGAACGGACACGATGACATGTCCCGTCTCTGGGAAAGCACAGGTCCCAAGCGCTGCTGTGCCTATGAATAGGGTGCATGGGGAAGGTGAAGACCAGCAACAGCTTTCAGGGCTGGCCCCTTCCTTGTGGCAGAAGGAGCCGGACGTTTCCCTTTTTGGAAAATGGCTCTGCCGAGAACGGACACGATGACATGTCCCGTCTCTGGGAAAGCACAGATCCCAAGCGTTGCTGTGCTTATTAATAGGCTGCCCAGGGAAGGTGAAGACCAGCAACAGCTTTCAGGGCTGGCCCCTTCCTTGTGGGAGAAGGAGCCGGACGTTTCCCGTTTGGGAAAAAGGCTCTGCCGAGAAAGGACACGATCACATGTCCCGTCCCTGAGAAAGCACAGATCCCAAGCTTTGTTGTGCTTATTAATAGGCTGCCCAGGGAAGGTGAAGACCAGAAACAGCTTTCTGGGCTAGCACCTTCCTTGTGGGAGAAGGAGCCGGACGTTTCCCGTTTGGGAAAAAGGTTCTGCCGAGAAAGGACACGATGACATGTCCCGTCTCTGGGAAAGCATAGATCCCAAGCGCTGCTGTGCTTGTGAATAGGGTGCCCAGGGAAGGTAAAGACCAGCAAGAGCTTTCAGGGCTGGCCCCTTCCTTGTGGGAGAAGGAGCCGGACGTTTCCCATTTGGGAAAAAGTCTCTGCCGAGAACGGACACGATGACATGTACCGTCTCTGGGAAAGCACAGATCCCAAGCTTTGTTGTGCTTATTAATAGGCTGCCCAGGGAAGGTGAAGACCAGCAAGAGCTTTCAGGGCTAGCACCTTCCTTGTGGCAGAAGGAGCCGGACGTTTCCCGTTTGGGAAAAAGGCTCTGCCGAGAAAGGACACGATGACATGTCCCGTCTCTGGGAAAGCACAGGTCCCAAGCGCTGCTGTGCCTGTGATTATGCTGCCCAGGGAAGGTGAAGACCAGCAACAGCTTTCAGGGCTGGCCCCTTCCTTGTGGCAGAAGGAGCCGGACGTTTCCCTTTTTGGAAAATGGCTCTGCCGAGAACGGACACGATGACATGTCCCGTCTCTGGGAAATCACAGGTCCCAAGCGCTGCTGTGCCTATGAAAAGGGTGCATGGGGAAGGTGAAGATCAGCAGCAGCTTTCAGGGCTGGCCCCTTCCTTGTGGGAGAAGGAGCCGGACGTTTCCCGTTTGGGAAAAAAGCTCTGCCGAGAAAGGACACGACGACATCTCCCGTCCCCGAGAAAGCACAGATCCCAAGCTTTGTTGTGCTTATTAATAGGCTGCCCAGGGAAGGTGAAGACCAGCAGCAGCTTTCTGGGCTAGCACCTTCCTTGTGGGAGAAGGAGCCGGACGTTTCCCGTTTGGGAAAAAGGCTCTGCCGAGAACGGACACGATGACATGTCCCGTCTCTGGGAAAGCACAGATCCCAAGCGTTGCTGTGCTTATTAATAGGCTGCCCAGGGAAGGTGAAGACCAGCAACAGCTTTCAGGGCTAGCACCTTCCTTGTGGCAGAAGGAGCCGGACGTTTCCCGTTTGGGAAAAAGGCTCTGCCGAGAAAGGACATGATGACATGTCCCGTCTCTGGGAAAGCACAGATCCGAAGCGCTGCTGTGCCTGTGAATAGGGTGCACGGGGAAGGTGAAGACCAGCAACAGCTTTCAGGGCTGGCCCCTTCCTTGTGGCAGAAGGAGCCGGACGTTTCCCTTTTTGGAAAATGGCTCTGCCGAGAACGGACACGATGACATGTACCGTCTCTGGGAAAGCACAGGTCCCAAGCGCTGCTGTGCCTATGAAAAGGGTGCATGGGGAAGGTGAAGACCAGCAGCAGCTTTTAGGGCTGGCCCCTTCCTTGTGGGAGAAGGAGCCGGACGTTTCCCGTTTGGGAAAAAGGCTCTGCCGAGAACTTACACGATTACATGTCCCATCTCTGGGAAAGCACAGATCCGAAGCGCTGCTGCGCCTGTGAGTAGGGTGCACGGGAAAGGTGAAGACCAGCAACAGCTTTCAGGGCTGGCCCCTTCCTTGTGGCAGAAGGAGCCGGACGTTTCCTGTTTGGGAAAATGGCTCTGCCGAGGAAGGACACAATGACATGTCCCGTCTCTGGGAAAGCACAGATCCCTAGTGATGTTCTGCCTCTGAATATGCTGCCAAGGGAAGGTGAAGACCAGCAACAGCTTTCAGGGCTGGCCCCTTCCTTGTGGCAGAAGGAGCCGGACGTTTCCCTTTTTGGAAAAAGGCTCTGCCGAGAACGGACACGATGACATGTCCCGTCTCTGGGAAAGCACAGGTCCCAAGCGCTGCTGTGCCTATGAATAGGGTGCATGGGGAAGGTGAAGACCAGCAGCAGCTTTCAGGGCTGGCCCCTTCCTTGTGGGAGAAGGAGCCGGACGTTTCCCGTTTGGGAAAAAAGCTCTGCCGAGAAAGGACACGACGACATCTCCCGTCCCCGAGAAAGCACAGATCCCAAGCTTTGTTGTGCTTATTAATAGGCTGCCCAGGGAAGGTGAAGACCAGCAGCAGCTTTCTGGGCTAGCACCTTCCTTGTGGGAGAAGGAGCCGGACGTTTCCCGTTTGGGAAAAAGGCTCTGCCGAGAACGGACACGATGACATGTCCCGTCTCTGGGAAAGCACAGATCCCAAGCGTTGCTGTGCTTATTAATAGGCTGCCCAGGGAAGGTGAAGACCAGCAACAGCTTTCAGGGCTAGCACCTTCCTTGTGGCAGAAGGAGCCGGACGTTTCCCGTTTGGGAAAAAGGCTCTGCCGAGAAAGGACATGATGACATGTCCCGTCTCTGGGAAAGCACAGATCCGAAGCGCTGCTGTGCCTGTGAATAGGGTGCACGGGGAAGGTGAAGACCAGCAACAGCTTTCAGGGCTGGCCCCTTCCTTGTGGCAGAAGGAGCCGGACGTTTCCCTTTTTGGAAAATGGCTCTGCCGAGAACGGACACGATGACATGTACCGTCTCTGGGAAAGCACAGGTCCCAAGCGCTGCTGTGCCTATGAAAAGGGTGCATGGGGAAGGTGAAGACCAGCAGCAGCTTTTAGGGCTGGCCCCTTCCTTGTGGGAGAAGGAGCCGGACGTTTCCCGTTTGGGAAAAAGGCTCTGCCGAGAACTTACACGATTACATGTCCCATCTCTGGGAAAGCACAGATCCGAAGCGCTGCTGCGCCTGTGAGTAGGGTGCACGGGAAAGGTGAAGACCAGCAACAGCTTTCAGGGCTGGCCCCTTCCTTGTGGCAGAAGGAGCCGGACGTTTCCTGTTTGGGAAAATGGCTCTGCCGAGGAAGGACACAATGACATGTCCCGTCTCTGGGAAAGCACAGATCCCTAGTGATGTTCTGCCTCTGAATATGCTGCCAAGGGAAGGTGAAGACCAGCAACAGCTTTCAGGGCTGGCCCCTTCCTTGTGGCAGAAGGAGCCGGACGTTTCCCTTTTTGGAAAAAGGCTCTGCCGAGAACGGACACGATGACATGTCCCGTCTCTGGGAAAGCACAGGTCCCAAGCGCTGCTGTGCCTATGAATAGGGTGCATGGGGAAGGTGAAGACCAGCAACAGCTTTCAGGGCTGGCCCCTTCCTTGTGGGAGAAGGAGCCGGACGTTTCCCGTTTGGGGAAATGTCTCTGCCGAGAAAGGACACGATGACATGTCCCGTCCCTGAGAAAGCACAGAATCCAAGCTCTGCGGTGCCTATGAATAGGGTGCCCAGGGAAGGTAAAGACCAGCAAGAGCTTTCAGGGCTGGCCCCTTCCTTGTGGGAGAAGGAGCCGGACGTTTCCCATTTTGGAAAAAGTCTCTGCCGAGAACGGACACGATGACATGTACCGTCTCTGGGAAAGCACAGATCCCAAGCTTTGTTGTGCTTATTAATAGGCTGCCCAGGGAAGGTGAAGACCAGCAACAGCTTTCTGGGCTAGCACCTTCCTTGTGGGAGAAGGAGCCGGACGTTTCCCGTTTGGGAAAAAGGTTCTGCCGAGAAAGGACACGATGACATGTCCCGTCTCTGGGAAAGCATAGATCCCAAGCGCTGCTGTGCCTGTGAATAGTGTGCACGGGGAAGGTGAAGAGCAGTAACAGCTTTCAGGGCTGGCCCCTTCCTTGTGGCAGAAGGAGCCGGACGTTTCCCGTTTGGGAAAAAGGCTCTGCCGAGAAAGGACACGATCACATGTCCCGTCTCTGGGAAAGCACAGATCCCAAGCGTTGCTGTGCTTATTAATAGGCTGCCCAGGGAAGGTGAAGAGCAGCAACAGCTTTCAGGGCTGGCCCCTTCCTTGTGGGAGAAGGAGCCGGACGTTTCCCGTTTGGGAAAATAGCTCTGCCGAGAAAGGACCCGATGACATCTCCCGTCCCTGAGAAAGCACAGATCCAAAGCGCTGCTGTGCCTGTGAATAGGGTGCACGGGGAAGGTGAAGACCAGCAAGAGCTTTCAGGGCTGGCCACTTCCTTGTGGGAGAAGGAGCCGGACGTTTCCCATTTGGGAAAAAGTCTCTGCCGAGAAAGGACACGATGACATGTCCCGTCTCTGGGAAAGCACAGATCCCTAGTGATGTTCTGCCTCTGAATATGCTGCCAAGGGAAGGTGAAGACCAGCAACAGCTTTCAGGGCTGGCCCCTTCCTTGTGGCAGAAGGAGCCGGACGTTTCCCTTTTTGGAAAAAGGCTCTGCCGAGAACGGACACGATGACATGTCCCGTCTCTGAGAAAGCACAGATCTCAAGCGTTGCTGTGGTTATTAATAGGCTGCCCAGGGAAGGTGAAGACCAGCAGCAGCTTTCAGGGCTGGCCCCTTCCTTGTGGGAGAAGGAGCCGGACGTTTCCCGTTTGGGAAAATGTCTCTGCAGAAAAAGGACACGACGACATCTCCCGTCCCTGAGAAAGCACAGATCCCAAGCTTTGTTGTGCTTATTAATAGGCTGCCCAGGGAAGGTGAAGACCAGCAACAGCTTTCTGGGCTAGCACCTTCCTTGTGGGAGAAGGAGCCGGACGTTTCCCGTTTGGGAAAAAGGTTCTGCGACAAAGGACACGATGACATGTCCCGTCTCTGGGAAAGCACAGATCCCAAGCGCTGCTGTGCTTGTGAATAGGGTGCCCAGGGAAGGTAAAGACCAGCAAGAGCTTTCAGGGCTGGCCCCTTCCTTGTGGGAGAAGGAGCCGGACGTTTCCCATTTGGGAAAAAGTCTCTGCCGAGAACGGACACGATGACATGTCCCGTCTCTGGGAAAGCACAGATCCCAAGCTTTGTTGTGCTTATTAATAGGCTGCCCAGGGAAGGTGAAGACCAGCAACAGCTTTCTGGGCTAGCACCTTCCTTGTGGGAGAAGGAGCCGGACGTTTCCCGTTTGGGAAAAAGGCTCTGCCGACAACGGACACGATGACATGTCCCGTCTCTGGGAAAGCACAGATCCCAAGCGCTGCTGTGCCTGTGAATATGCTGCCAAGGGAAGGTGAAGACCAGCAACAGCTTTCAGGGCTGGCCCCTTCCTTGTGGCAGAAGGAGCCGGACGTTTCCCGTTTTGGAAAATGGCTCTGCCGAGAACGGACACGATGACATGTCCCGTCTCTGGGAAAGCACAGATCCCAAGCTTTGTTGTGCTTATTAATATGCTGCCCAGGGTAGGTGAAGACCAGCAACAGCTTTCTGGGCTAGCACCTTCCTTGTGGCAGAAGGAGCCGGACGTTTCCCGTTTGGGAAAAAGGTTCTGCCGAGAAAGGACACGATGACATGTCCCGTCTCTGGGAAAGCATAGATCCCAAGCGCTGCTGTGCCTGTGAATAGGGTGCACGGGGAAGGTGAAGAGCAGTAACAGCTTTCAGGGCTGGCCCCTTCCTTGTGGCAGAAGGAGCCGGACGTTTCCCGTTTGGGAAAAAGCCTCTGCCGAGAACGGACACGATGACATGTCCCGTCTCTGGGAAAGCACAGATCCCAAGCGTTGCTGTGCTTATTAATAGGCTGCCCAGGGAAGGTGAAGAGCAGCAACAGCTTTCAGGGCTGGCCCCTTCCTTGTGGGAGAAGGAGCCGGACGTTTCCCGTTTGGGAAAAAGGCTCTGCCGAGAACGGACACGATGACATCTCCCGTCTCTGGGAAAGCACAGATCCCAAGCGCTGCTGTGCCTGTGAATAGGGTGCCAAGGGAAGGTGAAGACCAGCAACAACTTTTAGGGCTAGCACCTTCCTTGTGGGAGAAGGAGCCGGACGTTTCCCATTTCGGAAAAAGCTCTGCCGAGAACGGACACGATGACATGTCCCGTCTCTGGGAAAGCACAGGTCCCAAGCGCTGCTGTGCCTATGAATAGGGTGCATGGGGAAGGTGAAGACCAGCAACAGCTTTCAGGGCTGGCCCCTTCCTTGTGGCAGAAGGAGCCGGACGTTTCCCATTTGGGAAAAAGTCTCTGCCGAGAACGGACACGATGACATGTACCGTCTCTGGGAAAGCACAGATCCCAAGCTTTGTTGTGCTTATTAATAGGCTGCCCAGGGAAGGTGAAGACCAGCAACAGCTTTCTGGGCTAGCACCTTCCTTGTGGGAGAAGGAGCCGGACGTTTCCCGTTTGGGAAAAAGGCTCTGCCGAGAAAGGACACGATGACATGTCCCGTCTCTGGGAAAGCACAGATCCCAAGCGCTGCTGTGCCTGTGAATATGCTGCCAAGGGAAGGTGAAGACCAGCAACAGCTTTCAGGGCTGGCCCCTTCCTTGTGGCAGAAGGAGCCGGACGTTTCCCGTTTTGGAAAATGGCTCTGCCGAGAACGGACACGATGACATGTACCGTCTCTGGGAAAGCACAGATCCCAAGCTTTGTTGTGCTTATTAATATGCTGCCCAGGGTAGGTGAAGACCAGCAACAGCTTTCTGGGCTAGCACCTTCCTTGTGGCAGAAGGAGCCGGACGTTTCCCTTTTTGGAAACTGGCTCTGCCGAGAATGGACACGATGACATGTCCCGTCTCTGGGAAAGCATAGATCCCAAGCGCTGCTGTGCCTGTGAATAGGGTGCCCAGAGAAGGTGAAGTCCAGCAAGTGCTTTCAGGGCTAGCACCTTCATAGTGGGGAAGGAGCCGGACGTTTCCCGTTTGGGAAAAAGGCTCTGCCGAGAACGGACACGATGACATGTCCCGTCTCTGGGAAAGCACAGATCCGAAGCGCTGCTGCGCCTGTGAGTAGGGTGCACGGGAAAGGTGAAGACCAGCAACAGCTTTCAGGGCTGGCCCCTTCCTTGTGGCAGAAGGAGCCGGACGTTTCCCGTTTGGGAAAATGGCTCTGCCGAGGAAGGACACAATGACATGTCCCGTCTCTGGGAAAGCACAGATCCCTAGTGATGTTCTGCCTCTGAATATGCTGCCAAGGGAAGGTGAAGACCAGCAACAGCTTTCAGGGCTGGCCCCTTCCTTGTGGGAGAAGGAGCCGGACGTTTCCCGTTTGGGAAAAAGGCTCTGCCGAGAAAGGACACGATGACATGTCCCGTCTCTGGGAAAGCACAGATCCCAAGCGCTGCTGTGCCTGTGAATAGGGTGCCAAGTGAAGGTGAAGACCAGCAACAGCTTTCAGGGCTAGCACCTTCATTGTGGGAGAAGGAGCCGGACGTTTCCCGTTTGGGAAAAAGGCTCTGCCGAGAAAGGACATGATGACATGTCCCGTCTCTGGGAAAGCACAGATCCGAAGCGCTGCTGTGCCTGTGAATAGGGTGCACGGGGAAGGTGAAGACCAGCAACAGCTTTCAGGGCTGGCCCCTTCCTTGTGGGAGAAGGAGCCGGACGTTTCCCATTTGGGAAAAAGGCTCTGCCGAGAACGGACACGATGACATGTCCCGTCTCTGGGAAAGCACAGATCCCAAGCGTTGCTGTGCTTATTAATAGGCTGCCCAGGGAAGGTGAAGACCAGCAACAGCTTTCAGGGCTAGCACCTTCCTTGTGGCAGAAGGAGCCGGACGTTTCCCGTTTGGGAAAAAGGCTCTGCCGAGAAAGGACATGATGACATCTACCGTCTCTGGGAAAGCACAGATCCCAAGCGCTGCTGTGCTTATTAATAGGCTGCCCAGGGAAGGAGAAGACCAGCAGCAGCTTTCAGGGCTGGCCCCTTCCTTGTGGGAGAAGGAGCCGGACGTTTCCCGTTTGGGAAAATGTCTCTGCCGAAAAAGGACACGATCACATGTCCCGTCCTTGAGAAAGCACATAATCCAAGGTCTGCAGTGCCTATGAATAGGGTGCCCAGGGAAGGTAAAGACCAGCAAGAGCTTTCAGGGCTGGCCCCTTCCTTGTGGGAGAAGGAGCCGGACGTTTCCCGTTTGGGAAAAAACCTCTGCCGAGAAAGGACACGATGACATCTCCCGTCCCTGAGAAAGCACAGATCCCAAGCTTTGTTGTGCTTATTAATAGGCTGCCCAGGGAAGGTGAAGACCAGCAACAGCTTTCTGGGCTAGCACCTTCCTTGTGGCAGAAGGAGCCGGACGTTTCCCTTTTTGGAAAATGGCTCTGCCGAGAATGGACACGATGACATGTCCCGTCTCTGGGAAAGCACAGGTCCCAAGCGCTGCTGTGCCTATGAATAGGGTGCATGGGGAAGGTGAAGACCAGCAACAGCTTTCAGGGCTGGCCCCTTCCTTGTGGGAGAAGGAGCCGGACGTTTCCCATTTGGGAAAAAGGCTCTGCCGAGAACGGACACGATGACATGTCCCGTCTCTGGGAAAGCACAGATCCCAAGCGTTGCTGTGCTTATTAATAGGCTGCCCAGGGAAGGTGAAGACCAGCAACAGCTTTCAGGGCTAGCACCTTCCTTGTGGGAGAAGGAGCCGGACGTTTCCCGTTTGGGAAAAAGGCTCTGCCGAGAAAGGACATGATGACATCTACCGTCTCTGGGAAAGCACAGATCCCAAGCGCTGCTGTGCTTATTAATAGGCTGCCCAGGGAAGGAGAAGACCAGCAGCAGCTTTCAGGGCTGGCCCCTTCCTTGTGGGAGAAGGAGCCGGACGTTTCCCGTTTGGGAAAATGTCTCTGCCGAAAAAGGACACGATCACATGTCCCGTCCTTGAGAAAGCACATAATCCAAGGTCTGCAGTGCCTATGAATAGGGTGCCCAGGGAAGGTAAAGACCAGCAAGAGCTTTCAGGGCTGGCCCCTTCCTTGTGGGAGAAGGAGCCGGACGTTTCCCGTTTGGGAAAAAAGCTCTGCCGAGAAAGGACACGATGACATCTCCCGTCCCTGAGAAAGCACAGATCCCAAGCTTTGTTGTGCTTATTAATAGGCTGCCCAGGGAAGGTGAAGACCAGCAACAGCTTTCTGGGCTAGCACCTTCCTTGTGGCAGAAGGAGCCGGACGTTTCCCTTTTTGGAAAATGGCTCTGCCGAGAATGGACACGATGACATGTCCCGTCTCTGGGAAAGCACAGGTCCCAAGCGCTGCTTTGCCTATGAATAGGGTGCATGGGGAAGGTGAAGACCAGCAACAGCTTTCAGGGCTGGCCCCTTCCTTGTGGGAGAAGGAGCCGGACGTTTCCCATTTGGGAAAAAGGCTCTGCCGAGAACGGACACGATGACATGTCCCGTCTCTGGGAAAGCACAGATCCCAAGCGTTGCTGTGCTTATTAATAGGCTGCCCAGGGAAGGTGAAGACCAGCAACAGCTTTCAGGGCTAGCACCTTCCTTGTGGCAGAAGGAGCCGGACGTTTCCCGTTTGGGAAAAAGGCTCTGCCGAGAAAGGACATGATGACATGTCCCGTCTCTGGGAAAGCACAGATCCGAAGCGCTGCTGTGCCTGTGAATAGGGTGCACGGGGAAGGTGAAGACCAGCAACAGCTTTCAGGGCTGGCCCCTTCCTTGTGGCAGAAGGAGCCGGACGTTTCCCGTTTGGGAAAAAGGCTCTGCCGAGAACGGACACGATGACATGTCCCGTCTCTGGGAAAGCACAGATCCCTAGTGATGTTCTGCCTGTGAATAGGGTGCACGGGAAGGTGAAGACCAGCAACAGCTTTCAGCGCTGGCCCCTTCCTTGTGGCAGAAGGAGCCGGACGTTTCCAGTTCGGGAAAAATACCCTGCCGAGAAAGGACACGATGACATGTCCCGCCTCTGGGAAAGCACAGATCCCAAGCGCTGCTGTGCCTGTGAATAGGCTGCTCAGGGAAGGTGAAGACCAGCAACAGCTTTTAGGTCTGGCCCCTTCCTTGTGGGAGAAGGAGCCGGACGTTTCCGGTTTGGGAAAAAGGCTCTGCCGACAACGGACACGATGACATGTCCCGTCTCTGGGAAAGCACAGATCCCAAGCGCTGCTGTGCCTGTGAATAGGGTGCCAAGGGAAGGTGAAGACCAGCAACAGCTTTCAGGGCTGGCCCCTTCCTTGTGGGAGAAGGAGCCGGACGTTTCCCGTTTGGGAAAAAAGCTCTGCCGAGAAAGGACACGATGACATCTCCCGTCCCTGAGAAAGCACAGATCGGAAGCGCTGCTGTGCCTGTGAATAGGGTGCACGGGGAAGGTGAAGACCAGCAAGAGCTTTCAGGGCTAGCACCTTCATTGTGGGAGAAGGAGCCGGAAGTTTCCAGTTTGGGAAAAGTACTCTGCCGAGAACGGACACGATGACATGTCCCGCCTCTGGGAAAGCACAGATCCCAAGCGCTGCTGTGCCTGTGAATAGGCTGCCCAGGGAAGGTGAAGACCAGTAACAGCTTTCTGGGCTAGCACCTTCCTTGTGGCAGAAGGAGCCGGACGTTTCCCGTTTGGGAAAATGGCTCTGCCGAGAACGGACATGATGACATGTCCCGTCTCTGGGAAAGCACAGGTCCCAAGCGCTGCTGTGCCTATGAATAGGGTGCATGGGGAAGGTGAAGACCAGCAACAGCTTTCAGGGCTGGCCCCTTCCTGGTGGGAGAAGGAGCCGGACATTTCCCATTTGTGAAAAAGTCTCTGCCGAGAACGGACACGATGACATGTACCGTCTCTGGGAAAGCACAGATCCCAAGCTTTGTTGTGCTTATTAATAGGCTGCCCAGGGAAGGTGAAGACCAGCAGCAGCTTTCCGGGCTAGCACCTTCCTTGTGGGAGAAGGAGCCGGACGTTTCCCGTTTGGGAAAAAGGTTCTGCCGAGAAAGGACACGATGACATGTCCCGTCTCTGGGAAAGCATAGATCCCAAGCGCTGCTGTGCCTGTGAATAGGGTGCACGGGGAAGGTGAAGAGCAGTAACAGCTTTCAGGGCTGGCCCCTTCCTTCTGGCAGAAGGAGCCGGACGTTTCCCGTTTGGGAAAAATACTCTGCCGAGAACGGACACGATGACATGTCCCGTCTCTGGGAAAGCACAGATCCCTAGTGATGTTCTGCCTGTGAATAGGGTGCACGGGAAGGTGAAGACCAGCAACAGCTTTCAGTGCTGGCCCCTTCCTTGTGGGAGAAGGAGCCGGACGTTTCCAGTTTGGGAAAAATACCCTGCCGAGAAAGGACACGATGACATGTCCCGCCTCTGGGAAAGCACAGATCCCAAGCGCTGCTGTGCCTGTGAATAGGCTGCCCAGGGAAGGTGAAGACCAGCAACAGCTTTTAGGTCTGGCCCCTTCCTTGTGGGAGAAGGAGCCGGACGTTTCCGGTTTGGGAAAAAGGCTCTTCCGAGAACGGACACGATGACATGTCCCGTCTCTGGGAAAGCACAGATCCCAAGCGCTGCTGTGCCTGTGAATAGGGTGCCCAGGGAAGGTGAAGGCCAGCAAGAGCTTTCAGGGCTGGCCCCTTCCTTATGGCAGAAGGAGCCGGACGTTTCCCGTTTGGGAAAAAGTCTCTGCCGAGAACGGACACGATGACATGTACCGTCTCTGGGAAAGCACAGATCCCAAGCTTTGTTGTGCTTATTAATAGGCTGCCCAGGGAAGGTGAAGACCAGCAACAGCTTTCTGGGCTAGCACCTTCCTTGTGGCAGAAGGAGCCGGACGTTTCCCGTTTGGGAAAAAGGTTCTGCCGAGAAAGGACACGATGACATGTCCCGTCTCTGGGAAAGCATAGATCCCAAGCGCTGCTGTGCCTGTGAATAGTGTGCACGGGGAAGGTGAAGAGCAGTAACAGCTTTCAGGGCTGGCCCCTTCCTTGTGGGAGAAGGAGCCGGACGTTTCCCGTTTGGGAAAAAGGCTCTGCCGAGAACGGACACGATGACATGTCCCGTCTCTGGGAAAGCACAGATCCCAAGCGTTGCTGTGCTTATTAATAGGCTGCCCAGGGAAGGTGAAGACCAGCAACAGCTTTCAGGGCTGTTCCCTTCCTTGTGGCAGAAGGAGCCGGACGTTTCCCGTTTGGGAAAAAGGCTCTGCCGAGAACGGACACGATGACATGTACCGTCTCTGGGAAAGCACAGATCCCAAGCTTTGTTGTGCTTATTAATAGGCTGCCCAGGGAAGGTGAAGACCAGCAACAGCTTTCTGGGCTAGCACCTTCCTTGTGGGAGAAGGAGCCGGACGTTTCCCGTTTGGGAAAAAGGCTCTGCCGAGAAAGGACATGATGACATGTCCCGTCTCTGGGAAAGCACAGATCCGAAGCGCTGCTGTGCCTGTGAATAGGGTGCACGGGGAAGGTGAAGACCAGCAACAGCTTTCAGGGCTGGCCCCTTCCTTGTGGCAGAAGGAGCCGGACGTTTCCCGTTTGGGAAAATGTCTCTGCCGAGAAAGGACACGATCACATGTCCCGTCCCTGAGAAAGCACAGAATCCAAGCTCTGCGGTGCCTATGAATAGGGTGCCCAGGGAAGGTGAAGGCCAGCAAGAGCTTTCAGGGCTGGCCCCTTCCTTGTGGGAGAAGGAGCCGGACGTTTCCCATTTGGGAAAAAAGCTCTGCAGAACGGACACGATGACATGTACCGTCTCTGGGAAAGCACAGATCCCAAGCGTTGCTGTACTTATTAATAGGCTGCCCAGGGAAGGTGAAGACCAGCAACAACTTTTAGGGCTGGCCCCTTCCTTGTGGGAGAAGGAGCCGAACGTTTCCCCTTTGAGAAAATAGCTCTGCCGAGAAAGGACACGATGACATCTCCCGTCCCTGAGAAAGCACAGATCCAAAGCGCTGCTGTGCCTGTGAATAGGGTGCACGGGGAAGGTGAAGACCAGCAACAGCTTTCAGGGCTGGCCCCTTCCTTGTGGCAGAAGGAGCCGGACGTTTCCCTTTTTGGAAAATGGCTCTGCCGAGAACGGACACGATGACATGTCCCGTCTCTGGGAAAGCACAGGTCCCAAGCGCTGCTGTGCCTATGAATAGGGTGCATGGGGAAGGTGAAGACCAGCAACAGCTTTCAGGGCTGGCCCCTTCCTTGTGGGAGAAGGAGCCGGACGTTTCCCGTTTGGGAAAAAGGCTCTGCCGAGAACGGACACGATGACATGTCCCGTCTCTGGGAAAGCACAGATCCCAAGCGCTGCTGTGCTTATTAATAGGCTGCCCAGGGAAGGAGAAGACCAGCAGCAGCTTTCAGGGCTGGCCCCTTCCTTGTGGGAGAAGGAGGCGGACGTTTCCCGTTTGGGAAAATGTCTCTGCCGAAAAAGGACACGATCACATGTCCCGTCCTTGAGAAAGCACATAATCCAAGGTCTGCAGTGCCTATGAATAGGGTGCCCAGGGAAGGTAAAGACCAGCAAGAGCTTTCAGGGCTGGCCCCTTCCTTGTGGGAGAAGGAGCCGGACGTTTCCCGTTTGGGAAAAAAGCTCTGCCGAGAAAGGACACGATGACATCTCCCGTCCCTGAGAAAGCACAGATCCCAAGCTTTGTTGTGCTTATTAATAGGCTGCCCAGGGAAGGTGAAGACCAGCAACAGCTTTCTGGGCTAGCACCTTCCTTGTGGCAGAAGGAGCCGGACGTTTCCCTTTTTGGAAAATGGCTCTGCCGAGAACGGACACGATGACATGTCCCGTCTCTGGGAAAGCACAGATCCGAAGCGCTGCTGTGCCTGTGAATAGTGTGCACGGGGAAGGTGAAGACCAGCAACAGCTTTCAGGGCTGCCCCTTCCTTGTGGCAGAAGGAGCCGGACGTTTCCCGTTTGGGAAAAAAGCTCTGCCGAGAACGGACACGATGACATGTCCCGTCTCTGGGAAAGCACAGATCCCAAGCGTTGCTGTACTTATTAATAGGCTGCCCAGGGAAGGTGAAGACCAGCAACAACTTTTAGGGCTGGCCCCTTCCTTGTGGGAGAAGGAGCCGAACGTTTCCCCTTTGAGAAAATAGCTCTGCCGAGAAAGGACACGATGACATCTCCCGTCCCTGAGAAAGCACAGATCCAAAGCGCTGCTGTGCCTGTGAATAGGGTGCACGGGGAAGGTGAAGACCAGCAACAGCTTTCAGGGCTGGCCCCTTCCTTGTGGCAGAAGGAGCCGGACGTTTCCCTTTTTGGAAAATGGCTCTGCCGAGAACGGACACGATGACATGTCCCGTCTCTGGGAAAGCACAGGTCCCAAGCGCTGCTGTGCCTATGAATAGGGTGCATGGGGAAGGTGAAGACCAGCAACAGCTTTCAGGGCTGGCCCCTTCCTTGTGGGAGAAGGAGCCGGACGTTTCCCGTTTGGGAAAAAGGCTCTGCCGAGAACGGACACGATGACATCTCCCGTCTCTGGGAAAGCACAGATCCCAAGCGCTGCTGTGCTTATTAATAGGCTGCCCAGGGAAGGTGAAGACCAGCAACAGCTTTCTGGGCTAGCACCTTCCTTGTGGCAGAAGGAGCCGGACGTTTCCCGTTTGGGAAAATGTCTCTGCCGAAAAAGGACACGATCACATGTCCCGTCCTTGAGAAAGCACATAATCCAAGGTCTGCAGTGCCTATGAATAGGGTGCCCAGGGAAGGTAAAGACCAGCAAGAGCTTTCAGCGCTGGCCCCTTCCTTGTGGGAGAAGGAGCCGGACGTTTCCAGTTTGGGAAAAATACCCTGCCGAGAAAGGACACGATGACATGTCCCGCCTCTGGGAAAGCACAGATCCCAAGCGCTGCTGTGCCTGTGAATAGGCTGCCCAGGGAAGGTGAAGACCAGCAACAGCTTTTAGGTCTGGCCCCTTCCTTGTGGGAGAAGGAGCCGGACGTTTCCCGTTTGGGAAAAAGGCTCTGCCGAGAACGGACACGATGACATGTCCCGTCTCTGGGAAAGCACAGGTCCCAAGCGCTGCTGTGCCTGTGAATAGTGTGCACGGGGAAGGTGAAGAGCAGTAACAGCTTTCAGGGCTGGCCCCTTCCTTGTGGCAGAAGGAGCCGGACGTTTCCCGTTTGGGAAAAAGGCTCTGCCGAGAACGGACACGATGACATGTCCCGTCTCTGGGAAAGCACAGATCCCAAGCGTTGCTGTGCTTATTAATAGGCTGCCCAGGGAAGGTGAAGACCAGCAACAGCTTTCAGGGCTGGTCCCTTCCTTGTGGCAGAAGGAGCCGGACGTTTCCCATTTGGGAAAAAGTCTCTGCCGAGAACGGACACGATGACATGTACCGTCTCTGGGAAAGCACAGATCCCAAGCTTTGTTGTGCTTATTAATAGGCTGCCCAGGGAAGGTGAAGACCAGCAACAGCTTTCTGGGCTAGCACCTTCCTTGTGGGAGAAGGAGCCGGACGTTTCCCGTTTGGGAAAAAGGTTCTGCCGAGAAAGGACACGATGACATGTCCCGTCTCTGGGAAAGCATAGATCCCAAGCGCTGCTGTGCCTGTGAATAGGGTGCACGGGGAAGGTGAAGAGCAGTAACAGCTTTCAGGGCTGGCCCCTTCCTTGTGGCAGAAGGAGCCGGACGTTTCCCGTTTGGGAAAAAGGCTCTGCCGAGAAAGGACACGATCACATGTCCCGTCTCTGGGAAAGCACAGATCCCAAGCGTTGCTGTGCTTATTAATAGGCTGCCCAGGGAAGGTGAAGAGCAGCAACAGCTTTCAGGGCTGGCCCCTTCCTTGTGGCAGAAGGAGCCGGACGTTTCCCGTTTGGGAAAAAGGCTCTGCCGAGAACGGACACGATGACATGTCCCGTCTCTGGGAAAGCACAGATCCCAAGCGTTGCTGTACTTATTAATAGGCTGCCCAGGGAAGGTGAAGAACAGCAACAACTTTTAGGGCTGGTCCCTTCCTTGTGGGAGAAGGAGCCGAACGTTTCCCGTTTGGGAAAATAGCTCTGCCGAGAAAAGACCCGATGACATCTCCCGTCCCTGAGAAAGCACAGATCCAAAGCGCTGCTGTGCCTGTGAATAGGGTGCACGGGGAAGGTGAAGACCAGCAAGAGCTTTCAGGGCTGGCCACTTCCTTGTGGGAGAAGGAGCCGGACGTTTCCCATTTGGGAAAAAGTCTCTGCCGAGAAAGGACACGATGACATGTCCCGTCTCTGGGAAAGCACAGATCCCTAGTGATGTTCTGCCTCTGAATATGCTGCCAAGGGAAGGTGAAGACCAGCAACAGCTTTCAGGGCTGGCCCCTTCCTTGTGGCAGAAGGAGCCGGACGTTTCCCTTTTTGGAAAAAGGCTCTGCCGAGAACGGACACGATGACATGTCCCGTCTCTGGGAAAGCACAGATCTCAAGCGTTGCTGTGGTTATTAATAGGCTGCCCAGGGAAGGTGAAGACCAGCAACAGCTTTCAGGGCTGGCCCCTTCCTTGTGGGAGAAGGAGCCGGACGTTTCCCGTTTGGGAAAATGTCTCTGCCGAAAAAGGACACGACGACATCTCCCGTCCCTGAGAAAGCACAGATGCCAAGCTTTGTTGTGCTTATTAATAGGCTGCCCAGGGAAGGTGAAGACCAGCAACAGCTTTCTGGGCTAGCACCTTCCTTGTGGGAGAAGGAGCCGGACGTTTCCCGTTTGGGAAAAAGGTTCTGCGAGAAAGGACACGATGACATGTCCCGTCTCTGGGAAAGCACAGGTCCCAAGCGCTGCTGTGCTTGTGAATAGGGTGCCCAGGGAAGGTAAAGACCAGCAAGAGCTTTCAGGGCTGGCCCCTTCCTTGTGGGAGAAGGAGCCGGACGTTTCCCATTTGGGAAAAAGTCTCTGCCGAGAACGGACACGATGACATGTACCGTCTCTGGGAAAGCACAGATCCCAAGCTTTGTTGTGCTTATTAATAGGCTGCCCAGGGAAGGTGAAGACCAGCAACAGCTTTCTGGGCTAGCACCTTCCTTGTGGGAGAAGGAGCCGGACGTTTCCCGTTTGGGAAAAAGGCTCTGCCGAGAAAGGACACGATGACATGTCCCGTCTCTGGGAAAGCACAGATCCCAAGCGCTGCTGTGCCTGTGAATATGCTGCCAAGGGAAGGTGAAGACCAGCAACAGCTTTCAGGGCTGGCCCCTTCCTTGTGGCAGAAGGAGCCGGACGTTTCCCGTTTTGGAAAATGGCTCTGCCGAGAACGGACACGATGACATGTACCGTCTCTGGGAAAGCACAGATCCCAAGCTTTGTTGTGCTTATTAATATGCTGCCCAGGGTAGGTGAAGACCAGCAACAGCTTTCTGGGCTAGCACCTTCCTTGTGGCAGAAGGAGCCGGACGTTTCCCTTTTTGGAAAAAGGTTCTGCCGAGAAAGGACACGATGACATGTCCCGTCTCTGGGAAAGCATAGATCCCAAGCGCTGCTGTGCCTGTGAATAGGGTGCCCAGAGAAGGTGAAGTCCAGCAAGTGCTTTCAGGGCTAGCACCTTCATAGTGGGGAAGGAGCCGGACGTTTCCCGTTTGGGAAAAAGGCTCTGCCGAGAACGGACACGATGACATGTCCCGTCTCTGGGAAAGCACAGATCCGAAGCGCTGCTGCGCCTGTGAGTAGGGTGCACGGGAAAGGTGAAGACCAGCAACAGCTTTCAGGGCTGGCCCCTTCCTTGTGGCAGAAGGAGCCGGACGTTTCCCGTTTGGGAAAATGGCTCTGCCGAGGAAGGACACAATGACATGTCCCGTCTCTGGGAAAGCACAGATCCCTAGTGATGTTCTGCCTCTGAATATGCTGCCAAGGGAAGGTGAAGACCAGCAACAGCTTTCAGGGCTGGCCCCTTCCTTGTGGGAGAAGGAGCCGGACGTTTCCCGTTTGGGAAAAAGGCTCTGCCGAGAAAGGACACGATGACATGTCCCGTCTCTGGGAAAGCACAGATCCCAAGCGCTGCTCTGCCTGTGAATAGGGTGCCAAGTGAAGGTGAAGACCAGCAACAGCTTTCAGGGCTAGCACCTTCATTGTGGGAGAAGGAGCCGGACGTTTCCCGTTTGGGAAAAAGGCTCTGCCGAGAAAGGACATGATGACATGTCCCGTCTCTGGGAAAGCACAGATCCGAAGCGCTGCTGTGCCTGTGAATAGGGTGCACGGGGAAGGTGAAGACCAGCAACAGCTTTCAGGGCTGGCCCCTTCCTTGTGGCAGAAGGAGCCGGACGTTTCCCTTTTTGGAAAATGGCTCTGCCGAGAACGGACACGATGACATGTACCGTCTCTGGGAAAGCACAGGTCCCAAGCGCTGCTGTGCCTATGAAAAGGGTGCATGGGGAAGGTGAAGACCAGCAGCAGCTTTCAGGGCTGGCCCCTTCCTTGTGGGAGAAGGAGCCGGACGTTTCCCGTTTGGGAAAATGTCTCTGCCGAAAAAGGACACGATCACATGTCCCGTCCTTGAGAAAGCACAGAATCCAAGGTCTGCGGTGCCTATGAATAGGGTGCCCAGGGAAGGTAAAGACCAGTAAGAGCTTTCAGGGCTGGCCCCTTCCTTGTGGGAGAAGGAGCCGGACGTTTCCCGTTTGGGAAAAAGGCTCTGCCGAGAAAGGACACGATGACATGTCCCGTCTCTGGGAAAGCACAGATCCCAAGCGCTGCTGTGCTTATTAATAGGCTGCCGAGGGAAGGTGAAGAGCAGCAACAGCTTTCAGGGCTGGCCCCTTCCTTGTGGCAGAAGGAGCCGGACGTTTCCCGTTTGGGAAAAAGGCTCTGCCGAGAACGGACACGATGACATGTCCCGTCTCTGGGAAAGCACAGATCCCAAGCGTTGCTGTACTTATTAATAGGCTGCCCAGGGAAGGTGAAGAACAGCAACAACTTTCAGGGCTGGCCCCTTCCTTGTGGGAGAAGGAGCCGAACGTTTCCCGTTTGGGAAAATAGCTCTGCCGAGAAAGGACCCGATGACATCTCCCGTCCCTGAGAAAGCACAGATCCAAAGCGCTGCTGTGCCTGTGAATAGGGTGCACGGGGAAGGTGAAGACCAGCAAGAGCTTTCAGGGCTGGCCACTTCCTTGTGGGAGAAGGAGCCGGACGTTTCCCATTTGGGAAAAAGTCTCTGCCGAGAAAGGACACGATGACATGTCCCGTCTCTGGGAAAGCACAGATCCCTAGTGATGTTCTGCCTCTGAATATGCTGCCAAGGGAAGGTGAAGACCAGCAACAGCTTTCAGGGCTGGCCCCTTCCTTGTGGCAGAAGGAGCCGGACGTTTCCCTTTTTGGAAAAAGGCTCTGCCGAGAACGGACACGATGACATGTCCCGTCTCTGGGAAAGCACAGATCTCAAGCGTTGCTGTGGTTATTAATAGGCTGCCCAGGGAAGGTGAAGACCAGCAACAGCTTTCAGGGCTGGCCCCTTCCTTGTGGGAGAAGGAGCCGGACGTTTCCCGTTTGGGAAAATGTCTCTGCAGAAAAAGGACACGACGACATCTCCCGTCCCTGAGAAAGCACAGATGCCAAGCTTTGTTGTGCTTATTAATAGGCTGCCCAGGGAAGGTGAAGACCAGCAACAGCTTTCTGGGCTAGCACCTTCCTTGTGGCAGAAGGAGCCGGACGTTTCCCGTTTGGGAAAAAGGTTCTGCGAGAAAGGACACGATGACATGTCCCGTCTCTGGGAAAGCACAGATCCCAAGCGCTGCTGTGCTTGTGAATAGGGTGCCCAGGGAAGGTAAAGACCAGCAAGAGCTTTCAGGGCTGGCCCCTTCCTTGTGGGAGAAGGAGCCGGACGTTTCCCATTTGGGAAAAAGTCTCTGCCGAGAACGGACACGATGACATGTACCGTCTCTGGGAAAGCACAGATCCCAAGCTTTGTTGTGCTTATTAATAGGCTGCCCAGGGAAGGTGAAGACCAGCAACAGCTTTCTGGGCTAGCACCTTCCTTGTGGGAGAAGGAGCCGGACGTTTCCCGTTTGGGAAAAAGGCTCTGCCGAGAAAGGACACGATGACATGTCCCGTCTCTGGGAAAGCACAGATCCCAAGCGCTGCTGTGCCTGTGAATATGCTGCCAAGGGAAGGTGAAGACCAGCAACAGCTTTCAGGGCTGGCCCCTTCCTTGTGGCAGAAGGAGCCGGACGTTTCCCGTTTTGGAAAATGGCTCTGCCGAGAACGGACACGATGACATGTACCGTCTCTGGGAAAGCACAGATCCCAAGCTTTGTTGTGCTTATTAATATGCTGCCCAGGGTAGGTGAAGACCAGCAACAGCTTTCTGGGCTAGCACCTTCCTTGTGGCAGAAGGAGCCGGACGTTTCCCTTTTTGGAAAAAGGTTCTGCCGAGAAAGGACACGATGACATGTCCCGTCTCTGGGAAAGCATAGATCCCAAGCGCTGCTGTGCCTGTGAATAGGGTGCCCAGAGAAGGTGAAGTCCAGCAAGTGCTTTCAGGGCTAGCACCTTCATAGTGGGGAAGGAGCCGGACGTTTCCCATTTGGGAAAAAGGCTCTGCCGAGAACGGACACGATGACATGTCCCGTCTCTGGGAAAGCACAGATCCGAAGCGCTGCTGCGCCTGTGAGTAGGGTGCACGGGAAAGGTGAAGACCAGCAACAGCTTTCAGGGCTGGCCCCTTCCTTGTGGCAGAAGGAGCCGGACGTTTCCCGTTTGGGAAAATGGCTCTGCCGAGGAAGGACACAATGACATGTCCCGTCTCTGGGAAAGCACAGGTCCCAAGCGCTGCTGTGCCTATGAATAGGGTGCATGGGGAAGGTGAAGACCAGCAACAGCTTTCAGGGCTGGCCCCTTCCTTGTGGGAGAAGGAGCCGGACGTTTCCCATTTGGGAAAAAGGCTCTGCCGAGAACGGACACGATGACATGTCCCGTCTCTGGGAAAGCACAGATCCCAAGCGCTGCTCTGCTTATTAATAGGCTGCCCAGGGAAGGTGAAGACCAGCAACAGCTTTCAGGGCTAGCACCTTCCTTGTGGCAGAAGGAGCCGGACGTTTCCCGTTTGGGAAAAAGGCTCTGCCGAGAAAGGACATGATGACATGTCCCGTCTCTGGGAAAGCACAGATCCCAAGCGCTGCTGTGCCTGTGAATAGGGTGCACGGGGAAGGTGAAGACCAGCAACAGCTTTCAGGGCTGGCCCCTTCCTTGTGGCAGAAGGAGCCGGACGTTTCCCTTTTTGGAAAATGGCTCTGCCGAGAACGGACACGATGACATGTACCGTCTCTGGGAAAGCACAGGTCCCAAGCGCTGCTGTGCCTATGAAAAGGGTGCATGGGGAAGGTGAAGACCAGCAGCAGCTTTCAGGGCTGGCCCCTTCCTTGTGGGAGAAGGAGCCGGACGTTTCCCGCTTGGGAAAATGTCTCTGCCGAAAAAGGACACGATCACATGTCCCGTCCTTGAGAAAGCACAGAATCCAAGGTCTGCGGTGCCTATGAATAGGGTGCCCAGGGAAGGTAAAGACCAGTAAGAGCTTTCAGGGCTGGCCCCTTCCTTGTGGGAGAAGGAGCCGGACGTTTCCCGTTTGGGAAAAAAGCTCTGCCGAGAAAGGACACGACGACATCTCCCGTCCCTGAGAAAGCACAGATCCCAAGCTTTGTTGTGCTTATTAATAGGCTGCCCAGGGAAGGTGAAGACCAGCAACAGCTTTCTGGGCTAGCACCTTCCTTGTGGGAGAAGGAGCCGGACGTTTCCCGTTTGGGAAAAAGGTTCTGCCGAGAAAGGACACGATGACATGTCCCGTCTCTGGGAAAGCACAGATCCCTAGTGATGTTCTGCCTCTGAATATGCTGCCAAGGGAAGGTGAAGACCAGCAACAGCTTTCAGGGCTGGCCCCTTCCTTGTGGCAGAAGGAGCCGGACGTTTCCCTTTTTGGAAAATGGCTCTGCCGAGAACGGACACGATGACATGTCCCGTCTCTGGGAAAGCACAGGTCCCAAGCGCTGCTGTGCCTATGAATAGGGTGCATGGGGAAGGTGAAGACCAGCAACAGCTTTCAGGGCTGGCCCCTTCCTTGTGGGAGAAGGAGCCGGACGTTTCCCTTTTGGGAAAATGTCTCTGCCGAGAAAGGACACGATGACATGTCCCGTCCCTGAGAAAGCACAGAATCCAAGCTCTGCGGTGCCTATGAATAGGGTGCCCAGGGAAGGTAAAGACCAGCAAGAGCTTTCAGGGCTGGCCCCTTCCTTGTGGGAGAAGGAGCCGGACGTTTCCCATTTGGGAAAAAGTCTCTGCCGAGAACGGACACAATGACATGTACCGTCTCTGGGAAAGCACAGATCCCAAGCTTTTTTGTGTTTATTAATAGGCTGCCCAGGGAAGGTGAAGACCAGCAACAGCTTTCTGGGCTAGCACCTTCCTTGTGGGAGAAGGAGCCGGACGTTTCCCGTTTGGGAAAAAGGTTCTGCCGAGAAAGGACACGATGACATGTCCCGTCTCTGGGAAAGCATAGATCCCAAGCGCTGCTGTGCCTGTGAATAGGGTGCACGGGGAAGGTGAAGAGCAGTAACAGCTTTCAGGGCTGGCCCCTTCCTTGTGGCAGAAGGAGCCGGACGTTTCCCGTTTGGGAAAAAGCCTCTGCCGAGAACGGACACGATGACATGTCCCGTCTCTGGGAAAGCACAGATCCCAAGCGTTGCTGTGCTTATTAATAGGCTGCCCAGGGAAGGTGAAGACCAGCAACAGCTTTCAGGGCTGGCCCCTTCCTTGTGGGAGAAGGAGCCGGACGTTTCCCGTTTGGGAAAAAGGCTCTGCCGAGAACGGACACGATGACATCTCCTGTCTCTGGGAAAGCACAGATCCCAAGCGGTGCTGTGCCTATGAATAGAGTGCATGGGGAAGGTGAAGACCAGCAACAACTTTTAGGGCTGGCCCCTTCCTTGTGGGAGAAGGAGCCGGACGTTTCCCATTTCGGAAAAAGCTCTGCCGAGAAAGGACACGATCACATGTCCCGTCTCTGGGAAAGCACAGGTCCCAAGCGCTGCTGTGCCTATGAATAGGGTGCATGGGGAAGGTGAAGACCAGCAGCAGCTTTCAGGGCTGGCCCCTTCCTTGTGGGAGAAGGAGCCGGACGTTTCCCTTTTGGGAAAATGTCTCTGCCGAAAAAGGACACGGTCACATGTCCCGTCCTTGAGAAAGCACAGAATCCAAGGTCTGCGGTGCCTATGAATAGGGTGCCCAGGGAAGGTAAAGACCAGTAAGAGCTTTCAGGGCTGGCCCCTTCCTTGTGGGAGAAGGAGCCGGACGTTTCCCTTTTGGGAAAATGTCTCTGCCGAGAAAGGACACGATGACATGTCCCGTCCCTGAGAAAGCACAGAATCCAAGCTCTGCGGTGCCTATGAATAGGGTGCCCAGGGAAGGTAAAGACCAGCAAGAGCTTTCAGGGCTGGCCCCTTCCTTGTGGGAGAAGGAGCCGGACGTTTCCCATTTGGGAAAAAGTCTCTGCCGAGAACGGACACAATGACATGTACCGTCTCTGGGAAAGCACAGATCCCAAGCTTTTTTGTGTTTATTAATAGGCTGCCCAGGGAAGGTGAAGACCAGCAACAACTTTCTGGGCTAGCACCTTCCTTGTGGGAGAAGGAGCCGGACGTTTCCCGTTTGGGAAAAAGGTTCTGCCGAGAAAGGACACGATGACATGTCCCGTCTCTGGGAAAGCATAGATCCCAAGCGCTGCTGTGCCTGTGAATAGGGTGCACGGGGAAGGTGAAGAGCAGTAACAGCTTTCAGGGCTGGCCCCTTCCTTGTGGCAGAAGGAGCCGGACGTTTCCCGTTTGGGAAAAAGCCTCTGCCGAGAACGGACACGATGACATGTCCCGTCTCTGGGAAAGCACAGATCCCAAGCGGTGCTGTGCCTATGAATAGAGAGCATGGGGAAGGTGAAGACCAGCAACAACTTTTAGGGCTGGCCCCTTCCTTGTGGGAGAAGGAGCCGGACGTTTCCCATTTCGGAAAAAGCTCTGCCGAGAACGGACACGATGACATGTCCCGTCTCTGGGAAAGCACAGGTCCCAAGCGCTGCTGTGCCTATGAATAGGGTGCATGGGGAAGGTGAAGACCAGCAACAGCTTTCAGGGCTGGTCCCTTCCTTGTGGCAGAAGGAGCCGGACGTTTCCCGTTTGGGAAAAAAGCTCTGCCGAGAAAGGACACGACGACATCTCCCGTCCCCGAGAAAGCACAGATCCCAAGCTTTGTTGTGCTTATTAATAGGCTGCCCAGGGAAGGTGAAGACCAGCAGCAGCTTTCAGGGCTGGCCCCTTCCTTGTGGGAGAAGGAGCCGGACGTTTCCCTTTTGGGAAAATGTCTCTGCCGAGAAAGGACACGATCACATGTCCCGTCCCTGAGAAAGCACTGAATCCAAGCTCTGCGGTGCCTATGAATAGGGTGCCCAGGGAAGGTAAAGACCAGCAAGAGCTTTCAGGGCTGGCCCCTTCCTTGTGGGAGAAGGAGCCGGACGTTTCCCATTTGGGAAAAAGTCTCTGCCGAGAACGGACACGATGACATGTCCCGTCTCTGGGAAAGCACAGATCGCAAGCGCCGCTGCGCCTGTGAATACGGTGCACGGGGAAGATGAAGACCAGCAACAGCTTTCAATGCTGGCCCCTTCCTTGTGGCAGAAGGAGCCGGACGTTTCCCGTTTGGGAAAATGTCTCTGCCGAGAAAGGACACGATGACATGTCCCGTCTCTGGGAAAGCACAGATCCCAAGCGCTGCTGTGCCTGTGAATAGGGTGCCAAGGGAAGGTGAAGACCAGCAACAACTTTCAGGGCTAGCACCTTCCTTGTGGGAGAAGGAGCCGGACGTTTCCCATTTGGGAAAAAGCCTCTGCCGAGAAAGGACATGATGACATGTCCCGTTTCTGGGAAAGCACAGATCCGAAGCGCTGCTGTGCCTGTGAATAGGGTGCACGGGGAAGGTGAAGACCAGCAACAGATTTCAGGGCTGGCCCCTTCCTTGTGGCAGATGGAGCCGGACGTTTCCCTTTTTGGAAAATGGCTCTGCCGAGAACGGACACGATGACATGTCCCGTCTCTGGGAAAGCACAGGTCCCAAGCGCTGCTGTGCCTATGAATAGGGTGCATGGGGAAGGTGAAGACCAGCAACAGCTTTCAGGGCTGGCCCCTTCCTTGTGGGAGAAGGAGCCGGACGTTTCCCATTTGGGAAAAAGGCTCTGCCGAGAACGGACACGATGACATGTCCCGTCTCTGGGAAAGCACAGATCCCAAGCGTTGCTGTGCTTATTAATAGGCTGCCCAGGGAAGGTGAAGACCAGCAACAGCTTTCAGGGCTAGCACCTTCCTTGTGGCAGAAGGAGCCGGACGTTTCCCGTTTGGGAAAAAGGCTCTGCCGAGAAAGGACATGATGACATGTCCCGTCTCTGGGAAAGCACAGATCCGAAGCGCTGCTGTGCCTGTGAATAGGGTGCACGGGGAAGGTGAAGACCAGCAACAGCTTTCAGGGCTGGCCCCTTCCTTGTGGCAGAAGGAGCCGGACGTTTCCCGTTTGGGAAAATGTCTCTGCCGAAAAAGAACACGGTCACATGTCCCGTCCTTGAGAAAGCACAGAATCCAAGGTCTGCGGTGCCTATGAATAGGGTGCCCAGGGAAGGTAAAGACCAGCAAGAGCTTTCAGGGCTGGCCCCTTCCTTGTGGGAGAAGGAGCCGGACGTTTCCCGTTTGGGAAAAAAGCTCTGCCGAGAAAGGACACGACGACATCTCCCGTCCCTGAGAAAGCACAGATCCCAAGCTTTGTTGTGCTTATTAATAGGCTGCCCAGGGAAGGTGAAGACCAGCAACAGCTTTCTGGGCTAGCACCTTCCTTGTGGGAGAAGGAGCCGGACGTTTCCCGTTTGGGAAAAAGGTTCTGCCGAGAAAGGACACGATGACATGTCCCGTCTCTGGGAAAGCATAGATCCCAAGGGCTGCTGTGCCTGTGAATAGGGTGCCCAGGGAAGGTGAAGTCCAGCATCAGCTTTCAGGGCTAGCACCTCCATTGTGGGAGAAGGAGCCGGACATTTCCCGTTTGGGAAAAAGGCTCTGCCGAGAACGGACACGATGACATGTCCCGTCTCTGGGAAAGCACAGATCCCTAGTGATGTTCTGCCTCTGAATATGCTGCCAAGGGAAGGTGAAGACCAGCAACAGCTTTCAGGGCTGGCCCCTTCCTTGTGGGAGAAGGAGCCGGACGTTTCCCTTTTTGGGAAAAAGGCTCTGCCGAGAACGGACACGATTACATGTCCCGTCTCTGGGAAAGCACAGATCCCAAGCGCTGCTGTGCCTATGAATAGAGTGCATGGGGAAGGTGAAGACCAGCAAGAGCTTTCAGGGCTGGCCCCTTCCTTGTGGGAGAAGGAGCCGGACGTTTCCCATTTGGGAAAAAGTCTCTGCCGAGAAAGGACACGATCACATGTCCCGTCCCTGAGAAAGCACAGAATCCAAGCTCTGCGGTGCCTATGAATAGGGTGCCAAGGGAAGGTGAAGACCAGCAAGAGCTTTCAGGGCTGGCCCCTTCCTTGTGGCAGAAGGAGCCGGACGTTTCCCGTTTGGGAAAATGGCTCTGCCGAGAACGGACACGATGACATGTACCGTCTCTGGGAAAGCACAGGTCCCAAGCGTTGCTGTACTTATTAATAGGCTGCCCAGGGAAGGTGAAGACCAGCAACAGCTTTCTGGGCTAGCACCTTCTTTGTGGCAGAAGGAACCGGACGTTTCCCGTTTGGGAAAAAGGTTCTGCCGAGAAAGGACACGATGACATGTCCCGTCTCTGGGAAAGCATAGATCCCAAGCGCTGCTCTGCCTGTGAATAGGGTGCCCAGGGAAGGTGAAGTCCAGCAAGTGCTTTCAGGGCTAGCACCTTCATTGTGGGAGAAGGAGCCGGACGTTTCCCGTTTGGGAAAAAGGCTCTGCCGAGAACGGACACGATGACATGTCCCGTCTCTGGGAAAGCACAGATTCGAAGCGCTGCTGCGCCTGTGAGTAGGGTGCACGGGAAAGGTGAAGACCAGCAACAGCTTTCAGGGCTGGCCCCTTCCTTGTGGCAGAAGGAGCCGGACGTTTCCCGTTTGGGAAAATGGCTCTGCCGAGGAAGGAAACAATGACATGTACCGTCTCTGGGAAAGCACAGATCCCAAACTTTGTTGTGCTTATTAATAGGCTGCCCAGGGAAGGTGAAGACCAGCAACAGCTTTCTGGGCTAGCACCTTCCTTGTGGCAGAAGGAGCCGGACGTTTCCCGTTTGGGAAAAAGGTTCTGCCGAGAAAGGACACGATGACATGTCCCGTCTCTGGGAAAGCACAGATCCCAAGCGCTGCTCTGCTTATTAATAGGCTGCCCAGGGAAGGTGAAGACCAGCAACAGCTTTCAGGGCTAGCACCTTCCTTGTGGCAGAAGGAGCCGGACGTTTCCCGTTTGGGAAAAAGGCTCTGCCGAGAAAGGACATGATGACATGTCCCGTCTCTGGGAAAGCACAGATCCGAAGCGCTGCTGTGCCTGTGAATAGGGTGCACGGGGAAGGTGAAGACCAGCAACAGCTTTCAGGGCTGGCCCCTTCCTTGTGGCAGAAGGAGCCGGACGTTTCCCTTTTTGGAAAATGGCTCTGCCGAGAACGGACACGATGACATGTACCGTCTCTGGGAAAGCACAGGTCCCAAGCGCTGCTGTGCCTATGAAAAGGGTGCATGGGGAAGATGAAGACCAGCAGCAGCTTTCAGGGCTGGCCCCTTCCTTGTGGCAGAAGGAGCCGGACGTTTCCCGTTTGGGAAAATGTCTCTGCCTAAAAAGGACACGATCACATGTCCCGTCCTTGAGAAAGCACAGAATCCAAGGTCTGCGGTGCCTATGAATAGGGTGCCCAGGGAAGGTAAAGACCAGTAAGAGCTTTCAGGGCTGGCCCCTTCCTTGTGGGAGAAGGAGCCGGACGTTTCCCGTTTGGGAAAAAAGCTCTGCCGAGAAAGGACACGACGACATCTCCCGTCCCTGAGAAAGCACAGATCCCAAGCTTTGTTGTGCTTATTAATAGGCTGCCCAGGGAAGGTGAAGACCAGCAGCAGCTTTCTGGGCTAGCACCTTCCTTGTGGGAGAAGGAGCCGGACGTTTCCCTTTTTGGGAAAAAGGTTCTGCCGAGAAAGGACACGATGACATGTCCCGTCTCTGGGAAAGCACAGATCCCTAGTGATGTTCTGCCTCTGAATATGCTGCCAAGGGAAGGTGAAGACCAGCAACAGCTTTCAGGGCTGGCCCCTTCCTTGTGGGAGAAGGAGCCGGACGTTTCCCTTTTGGGAAAATGTCTCTGCCGAGAAAGGACACGATGACATGTCCCGTCCCTGAGAAAGCACAGAATCCAAGCTCTGCGGTGCCTATGAATAGGGTGCCCAGGGAAGGTAAAGACCAGCAAGAGCTTTCAGGGCTGGCCCCTTCCTTGTGGGAGAAGGAGCCGGACGTTTCCCATTTGGGAAAAAGTCTCTGCCGAGAACGGACACAATGACATGTCCCGTCTCTGGGAAAGCACAGATCCCAAGCGCTGCTGTGCCTGTGAATAGGGTGCACGGGGAAGGTGAAGAGCAGTAACAGCTTTCAGGGCTGGCCCCTTCCTTGTGGCAGAAGGAGCCGGACGTTTCCCGTTTGGGAAAAAGGCTCTGCCGAGAACGGACACGATGACATGTCCCGTCTCTGGGAAAGCACAGATCCCAAGCGTTGCTGTGCTTATTAATAGGCTGCCCAGGGAAGGTGAAGACCAGCAGCAGCTTTCTGGGCTAGCACCTTCCTTGTGGGAGAAGGAGCCGGACGTTTCCCGTTTGGGAAAAAGGCTCTGCCGAGAAAGGACACGATGACATGTCCCGTCTCTGGGAAAGCACAGGTCCCAAGCGCTGCTGTGCCTATGAAAAGGGTGCATGGGGAAGGTGAAGACCAGCAGCAGCTTTCAGGGCTGGCCCCTTCCTTGTGGGAGAAGGAGCCGGACGTTTCCCGCTTGGGAAAATGTCTCTGCCGAAAAAGGACACGATCACATGTCCCGTCCTTGAGAAAGCACAGAATCCAAGCTCTGCGGTGCCTATGAATAGGGTGCCCAGGGAAGGTAAAGACCAGTAAGAGCTTTCAGGGCTGGCCCCTTCCTTGTGGCAGAAGGAGCCGGACGTTTCCCGTTTGGGAAAAAAGCTCTGCCGAGAAAGGACACGACGACATCTCCCGTCCCTGAGAAAGCACAGATCCCAAGCTTTGTTGTGCTTATTAATAGGCTGCCCAGGGAAGGTGAAGACCAGCAGCAGCTTTCTGGGCTAGCACCTTCCTTGTGGGAGAAGGAGCCGGACGTTTCCCGTTTGGGAAAAAGGTTCTGCCGAGAACGGACACGATTACATGTCCCGTCTCTGGGAAAGCACAGATCCCTAGTGATGTTCTGCCTCTGAATATGCTGCCAAGGGAAGGTGAAGACCAGCAACAGCTTTCAGGGCTGGCCCCTTCCTTGTGGCAGAAGGAGCCGGACGTTTCCCTTTTTGGAAAATGGCTCTGCCGAGAATGGACACGATCACATGTCCCGTCTCTGGGAAAGCACAGGTCCCAAGCGCTGCTGTGCCTATGAATAGGGTGCATGGGGAAGGTGAAGACCAGCAACAGCTTTCAGGGCTGGCCCCTTCCTTGTGGGAGAAGGAGCCGGACGTTTCCCATTTGGGAAAAAGGCTTTGCCGAGAACGGACACGATGACATGTCCCGTCTCTGGGAAAGCACAGATCCCAAGCGCTTCTGTGCTTATTAATAGGCTGCCCAGGGAAGGAGAAGACCAGCAGCAGCTTTCAGGGCTGGCCCCTTCCTTGTGGCAGAAGGAGCCGGACGTTTCCCTTTTGGGAAAATGTCTCTGCCGAGAAAGGACACGATCACATGTCCCGTCCCTGAGAAAGCACAGAATCCAAGCTCTGCGGTGCCTATGAATAGGGTGCCCAGGGAAGGTAAAGACCAGCAAGAGCTTTCAGGGCTGGCCCCTTCCTTGTGGCAGAAGGAGCCGGACGTTTCCCATTTTGGAAAAAGTCTCTGCCGAGAACGGACACAATGACATGTCCCGTCTCTGGGAAAGCACAGATCCCAAGCTTTTTTGTGTTTATTAATAGGCTGCCCAGGGAAGGTGAAGACCAGCAACAGCTTTCTGGGCTAGCACCTTCCTTGTGAGAGAAGGAGCCGGACGTTTCCCGTTTGGGAAAAAGGTTCTGCCGAGAAAGGACACGATGACATGTCCCGTCTCTGGGAAAGCATAGATCCCAAGCGCTGCTGTGCCTGTGAATAGGGTGCACGGGGAAGGTGAAGAGCAGTAACAGCTTTCAGGGCTGGCCCCTTCCTTGTGGCAGAAGGAGCCGGACGTTTCCCGTTTGGGAAAAAGGCTCTGCCGAGAACGGACACGATCACATGTCCCGTCTCTGGGAAAGCACAGATCCCAAGCGTTGCTGTGCTTATTAATAGGCTGCCCAGGGAAGGTGAAGAGCAGCAACAGCTTTCAGGGCTGGCCCCTTCCTTGTGGGAGAAGGAGCCGGACGTTTCCCGTTTGGGAAAAAGGCTCTGCCGAGAACGGACACGATGACATCTCCCGTCTCTGGGAAAGCACAGATCCCAAGCGGTGCTGTGCCTATGAATAGAGTGCATGGGGAAGGTGAAGACCAGCAACAACTTTTAGGGCTGGCCCCTTCCTTGTGGGAGAAGGAGCCGGACGTTTCCCATTTCGGAAAAAGCTCTGCCGAGAACGGAAACGATGACATGTCCCGTCTCTGGGAAAGCACAGGTCCCAAGCGCTGCTGTGCCTATGAATAGGGTGCATGGGGAAGGTGAAGACCAGCAACACCTTTCAGGGCTGGTCCCTTCCTTGTGGCAGAAGGAGCCGGACGTTTCCCGTTTGGGAAAAAAGCTCTGCCGAGAAAGGACACGACGACATCTCCCGTCCCCGAGAAAGCACAGATCCCAAGCTTTGTTGTGCTTATTAATAGGCTGCCCAGGGAAGGTGAAGACCAGCAGCAGCTTTCAGGGCTGGCCCCTTCCTTGTGGGAGAAGGAGCCGGACGTTTCCCATTTGGGAAAAAGGCTCTGCCGAGAAAGGACACGATGACATGTCCCGTCTCTGGGAAAGCACAGGTCCCAAGCGCTGCTGTGCCTGTGAATAGGGTGCCAAGGGAAGGTGAAGACCAGCAACAGCTTTCAGGGCTGGCCCCTTCCTTGTGGCAGAAGGAGCCGGGCGTTTCCTGTTTTGGAAAAAAGCTCTGCCGAGAACGGACACGATGACATGTCCCGTCTCTGGGAAAGCACAGATCCCAAGCGCTGCTGTGCTTATTAATAGGCTGCCCAGGGAAGGTGAAGACCAGCAACAGCTTTCTGGGCTAGCACCTTCCTTGTGGCAGAAGGAGCCGGACGTTTCCCGTTTGGGAAAAAGGCTCTGCCGAGAAAGGACATGATGACATGTCCCGTCTCTGGGAAAGCACAGATCCGAAGCGCTGCTGTGCCTGTGAATAGGGTGCACGGGGAAGGTGAAGACCAGCAAGAGCTTTTAGGGCTGGCCCCTTCCTTGTGGCAGAAGGAGCCGGACGTTTCCTGTTTTGGAAAAATACTCTGCCGAGAAAGGACACGATGACATGTCCCGTCTCTGGGAAAGCACAGGTCCCAAGCGTTGCTGTACTTATTAATAGGCTGCCCAGGGAAGGTGAAGACCAGCAAAAACTTTTAGGGCTGGCCCCTTCCTTGTGGGAGAAGGAGCCGAACGTTTCCCCTTTGAGAAAATAGCTCTGCTGAGAAAGGACACGATGACATCTCCCGTCCCTGAGAAAGCACAGATCCAAAGCGCTGCTGTGCCTGTGAATAGGGTGCCAAGGGAAGGTAAAGACCAGCAAGAGCTTTCAGGGCTGGCCCCTTCCTTGTGGGAGAAGGAGCCGGACGTTTCCCGTTTGGGAAAAAGGCTCTGCCGAGAAAGGACACGATGACATCTCCCGTCTCTGGGAAAGCACAGATCCCAAGCGCTGCTGTGCTTATTAATAGGCTGCCCAGGGAAGGTGAAGACCAGCAACAGCTTTCTGGGCTAGCACCTTCCTTGTGGGAGAAGGAGCCGGTCGTTTCCCGTTTGGGAAAAAGGCTCTGCCGAGAAAGGACACGATGACATGTCCCGTCTCTGGGAAAGCACAGATCCCAAGCGCTGCTGTGCCTGTGAATATGCTGCCAAGGGAAGGTGAAGACCAGCAACAGCTTTCAGGGCTGGACCCTTCCTTGTGGCAGAAGGAGCCGGACGTTTCCCGTTTGGGAAAAATACCCTGCCGAGAAAGGACACGATGACATGTCCCGTCTCTGGGAAAGCATAGATCCCAAGCGCTGCTGTGCCTGTGAATAGGGTGCCCAGAGAAGGTGAAGTCCAGCAAGTGCTTTCAGGGCTAGCACCTTCATAGTGGGGAAGGAGCCGGACGTTTCCCGTTTGGGAAAAAGGCTCTGCCGAGAACGGACACGATGACATGTCCCGTCTCTGGGAAAGCACAGATCCGAAGCGCTGCTGCGCCTGTGAGTAGGGTGCACGGGAAAGGTGAAGACCAGCAACAGCTTTCAGGGCTGGCCCCTTCCTTGTGGCAGAAGGAGCCGGACGTTTCCCGTTTGGGAAAATGGCTCTGCCGAGGAAGGACACAATGACATGTCCCGTCTCTGGGAAAGCACAGATCCCTAGTGATGTTCTGCCTCTGAATATGCTGCCAAGGGAAGGTGAAGACCAGCAACAGCTTTCAGGGCTGGCCCCTTCCTTGTGGGAGAAGGAGCCGGACGTTTCCCGTTTGGGAAAAAGGCTCTGCCGAGAAAGGACACGATGACATGTCCCGTCTCTGGGAAAGCACAGATCCCAAGCGCTGCTGTGCCTGTGAATAGGGTGCCAAGGGAAGGTGAAGACCAGCAACAGCTTTCAGGGCTAGCACCTTCCTTGTGGGAGAAGGAGCCGGACGTTTCCCATTTGGGAAAAAGGCTCTGCCGAGAACGGACACGATGACATGTCCCGTCTCTGGGAAAGCACAGATCCCAAGCGCTGCTGTGCCTGTGAATAGGGTGCACGGGGAAGGTGAAGAGCAGTAACAGCTTTCAGGGCTGGCCCCTTCCTTGTGGCAGAAGGAGCCGGACGTTTCCCGTTTGGGAAAAAGGCTCTGCCGAGAACGGACACGATGACATGTCCCGTCTCTGGGAAAGCACAGATCCCAAGCGTTGCTGTGCTTATTAATAGGCTGCCCAGGGAAGGTGAAGACCAGCAGCAGCTTTCTGGGCTAGCACCTTCCTTGTGGGAGAAGGAGCCGGACGTTTCCCGTTTGGGAAAAAGGCTCTGCCGAGAAAGGACACGATGACATGTCCCGTCTCTGGGAAAGCACAGGTCCCAAGCGCTGCTGTGCCTATGAAAAGGGTGCATGGGGAAGGTGAAGACCAGCAGCAGCTTTCAGGGCTGGCCCCTTCCTTGTGGGAGAAGGAGCCGGACGTTTCCCGCTTGGGAAAATGTCTCTGCCGAAAAAGGACACGATCACATGTCCCGTCCTTGAGAAAGCACAGAATCCAAGGTCTGCGGTGCCTATGAATAGGGTGCCCAGGGAAGGTAAAGACCAGTAAGAGCTTTCAGGGCTGGCCCCTTCCTTGTGGCAGAAGGAGCCGGACGTTTCCCGTTTGGGAAAAAAGCTCTGCCGAGAAAGGACACGACGACATCTCCCGTCCCTGAGAAAGCACAGATCCCAAGCTTTGTTGTGCTTATTAATAGGCTGCCCAGGGAAGGTGAAGACCAGCAGCAGCTTTCTGGGCTAGCACCTTCCTTGTGGGAGAAGGAGCCGGACGTTTCCCGTTTGGGAAAAAGGTTCTGCCGAGAACGGACACGATTACATGTCCCGTCTCTGGGAAAGCACAGATCCCTAGTGATGTTCTGCCTCTGAATATGCTGCCAAGGGAAGGTGAAGACCAGCAACAGCTTTCAGGGCTGGCCCCTTCCTTGTGGCAGAAGGAGCCGGACGTTTCCCTTTTTGGAAAATGGCTCTGCCGAGAATGGACACGATCACATGTCCCGTCTCTGGGAAAGCACAGGTCCCAAGCGCTGCTGTGCCTATGAATAGGGTGCATGGGGAAGGTGAAGACCAGCAACAGCTTTCAGGGCTGGCCCCTTCCTTGTGGGAGAAGGAGCCGGACGTTTCCCATTTGGGAAAAAGGCTTTGCCGAGAACGGACACGATGACATGTCCCGTCTCTGGGAAAGCACAGATCCCAAGCGCTTCTGTGCTTATTAATAGGCTGCCCAGGGAAGGAGAAGACCAGCAGCAGCTTTCAGGGCTGGCCCCTTCCTTGTGGCAGAAGGAGCCGGACGTTTCCCTTTTGGGAAAATGTCTCTGCCGAGAAAGGACACGATCACATGTCCCGTCCCTGAGAAAGCACAGAATCCAAGCTCTGCGGTGCCTATGAATAGGGTGCCCAGGGAAGGTAAAGACCAGCAAGAGCTTTCAGGGCTGGCCCCTTCCTTGTGGCAGAAGGAGCCGGACGTTTCCCATTTTGGAAAAAGTCTCTGCCGAGAACGGACACAATGACATGTCCCGTCTCTGGGAAAGCACAGATCCCAAGCTTTTTTGTGTTTATTAATAGGCTGCCCAGGGAAGGTGAAGACCAGCAACAGCTTTCTGGGCTAGCACCTTCCTTGTGAGAGAAGGAGCCGGACGTTTCCCGTTTGGGAAAAAGGTTCTGCCGAGAAAGGACACGATGACATGTCCCGTCTCTGGGAAAGCATAGATCCCAAGCGCTGCTGTGCCTGTGAATAGGGTGCACGGGGAAGGTGAAGAGCAGTAACAGCTTTCAGGGCTGGCCCCTTCCTTGTGGCAGAAGGAGCCGGACGTTTCCCGTTTGGGAAAAAGGCTCTGCCGAGAACGGACACGATCACATGTCCCGTCTCTGGGAAAGCACAGATCCCAAGCGTTGCTGTGCTTATTAATAGGCTGCCCAGGGAAGGTGAAGAGCAGCAACAGCTTTCAGGGCTGGCCCCTTCCTTGTGGGAGAAGGAGCCGGACGTTTCCCGTTTGGGAAAAAGGCTCTGCCGAGAACGGACACGATGACATCTCCCGTCTCTGGGAAAGCACAGATCCCAAGCGGTGCTGTGCCTATGAATAGAGTGCATGGGGAAGGTGAAGACCAGCAACAACTTTTAGGGCTGGCCCCTTCCTTGTGGGAGAAGGAGCCGGACGTTTCCCATTTCGGAAAAAGCTCTGCCGAGAACGGAAATGATGACATGTCCCGTCTCTGGGAAAGCACAGGTCCCAAGCGCTGCTGTGCCTATGAATAGGGTGCATGGGGAAGGTGAAGACCAGCAACACCTTTCAGGGCTGGTCCCTTCCTTGTGGCAGAAGGAGCCGGACGTTTCCCGTTTGGGAAAAAAGCTCTGCCGAGAAAGGACACGACGACATCTCCCGTCCCCGAGAAAGCACAGATCCCAAGCTTTGTTGTGCTTATTAATAGGCTGCCCAGGGAAGGTGAAGACCAGCAGCAGCTTTCAGGGCTGGCCCCTTCCTTGTGGGAGAAGGAGCCGGACGTTTCCCATTTGGGAAAAAGGCTCTGCCGAGAAAGGACACGATGACATGTCCCGTCTCTGGGAAAGCACAGGTCCCAAGCGCTGCTGTGCCTGTGAATAGGGTACCAAGGGAAGGTGAAGACCAGCAACAGCTTTCAGGGCTGGCCCCTTCCTTGTGGCAGAAGGAGCCGGGCGTTTCCTGTTTTGGAAAAAAGCTCTGCCGAGAACGGACACGATGACATGTCCCGTCTCTGGGAAAGCACAGATCCCAAGCGCTGCTGTGCTTATTAATAGGCTGCCCAGGGAAGGTGAAGACCAGCAACAGCTTTCTGGGCTAGCACCTTCCTTGTGGCAGAAGGAGCCGGACGTTTCCCGTTTGGGAAAAAGGCTCTGCCGAGAAAGGACATGATGACATGTCCCGTCTCTGGGAAAGCACAGATCCGAAGCGCTGCTGTGCCTGTGAATAGGGTGCACGGGGAAGGTGAAGACCAGCAAGAGCTTTTAGGGCTGGCCCCTTCCTTGTGGCAGAAGGAGCCGGACGTTTCCTGTTTTGGAAAAATACTCTGCCGAGAAAGGACACGATGACATGTCCCGTCTCTGGGAAAGCACAGGTCCCAAGCGTTGCTGTACTTATTAATAGGCTGCCCAGGGAAGGTGAAGACCAGCAAAAACTTTTAGGGCTGGCCCCTTCCTTGTGGGAGAAGGAGCCGAACGTTTCCCCTTTGAGAAAATAGCTCTGCCGAGAAAGGACACGATGACATCTCCCGTCCCTGAGAAAGCACAGATCCAAAGCGCTGCTGTGCCTGTGAATAGGGTGCCAAGGGAAGGTAAAGACCAGCAAGAGCTTTCAGGGCTGGCCCCTTCCTTGTGGGAGAAGGAGCCGGACGTTTCCCGTTTGGGAAAAAGGCTCTGCCGAGAAAGGACACGATGACATCTCCCGTCTCTGGGAAAGCACAGATCCCAAGCGCTGCTGTGCTTATTAATAGGCTGCCCAGGGAAGGTGAAGACCAGCAACAGCTTTCTGGGCTAGCACCTTCCTTGTGGGAGAAGGAGCCGGTCGTTTCCCGTTTGGGAAAAAGGCTCTGCCGAGAAAGGACACGATGACATGTCCCGTCTCTGGGAAAGCACAGATCCCAAGCGCTGCTGTGCCTGTGAATATGCTGCCAAGGGAAGGTGAAGACCAGCAACAGCTTTCAGGGCTGGACCCTTCCTTGTGGCAGAAGGAGCCGGACGTTTCCCGTTTGGGAAAAATACCCTGCCGAGAAAGGACACGATGACATGTCCCGTCTCTGGGAAAGCATAGATCCCAAGCGCTGCTGTGCCTGTGAATAGGGTGCCCAGAGAAGGTGAAGTCCAGCAAGTGCTTTCAGGGCTAGCACCTTCATAGTGGGGAAGGAGCCGGACGTTTCCCGTTTGGGAAAAAGGCTCTGCCGAGAACGGACACGATGACATGTCCCGTCTCTGGGAAAGCACAGATCCGAAGCGCTGCTGCGCCTGTGAGTAGGGTGCACGGGAAAGGTGAAGACCAGCAACAGCTTTCAGGGCTGGCCCCTTCCTTGTGGCAGAAGGAGCCGGACGTTTCCCGTTTGGGAAAATGGCTCTGCCGAGGAAGGACACAATGACATGTCCCGTCTCTGGGAAAGCACAGATCCCTAGTGATGTTCTGCCTCTGAATATGCTGCCAAGGGAAGGTGAAGACCAGCAACAGCTTTCAGGGCTGGCCCCTTCCTTGTGGGAGAAGGAGCCGGACGTTTCCCGTTTGGGAAAAAGGCTCTGCCGAGAAAGGACACGATGACATGTCCCGTCTCTGGGAAAGCACAGATCCCAAGCGCTGCTGTGCCTGTGAATAGGGTGCCAAGGGAAGGTGAAGACCAGCAACAGCTTTCAGGGCTAGCACCTTCCTTGTGGGAGAAGGAGCCGGACGTTTCCCATTTGGGAAAAAGGCTCTGCCGAGAACGGACACGATGACATGTCCCGTCTCTGGGAAAGCACAGATCCCAAGCGCTGCTCTGCTTATTAATAGGCTGCCCAGGGAAGGTGAAGACCAGCAACAGCTTTCAGGGCTAGCACCTTCCTTGTGGCAGAAGGAGCCGGACGTTTCCCTTTTTGGAAAATGGCTCTGCCGAGAACGGACACGATGACATGTACCGTCTCTGGGAAAGCACAGGTCCCAAGCGCTGCTGTTCCTATGAAAAGGGTGCATGGGGAAGGTGAAGACCAGCAGCAGATTTCAGGGCTGGCCCCTTCCTTGTGGCAGAAGGAGCCGAACGTTTCCCGTTTGGGAAAAAGGCTCTGCCGAGAACGGACACGATGACATCTCCCGTCTCTGGGAAAGCACAGATCCCAAGCGGTGCTGTGCCTATGAATAGAGTGCATGGGGAAGGTGAAGACCAGCAACAACTTTTAGGGCTGGCCCCTTCCTTGTGGGAGAAGGAGCCGGACGTTTCCCATTTCGGAAAAAGCTCTGCCGAGAACGGACACGATGACATGTCCCGTCTCTGGGAAAGCACAGGTCCCAAGCGCTGCTGTGCCTATGAATAGGGTGCATGGGGAAGGTGAAGACCAGCAACAGCTTTCAGGGCTGGTCCCTTCCTTGTGGCAGAAGGAGCCGGACGTTTCCCGTTTGGGAAAAAAGCTCTGCCGAGAAAGGACACGACGACATCTCCCGTACCCGAGAAAGCACAGATCCCAAGCTTTGTTGTGCTTATTAATAGGCTGCCCAGGGAAGGTGAAGACCAGCAGCAGCTTTCTGGGCTAGCACCTTCCTTGTGGGAGAAGGAGCCGGACGTTTCCCGTTTGGGAAAAAGGCTCTGCCGAGAAAGGACACGATGACATGTCCCGTCTCTGGGAAAGCACAGGTCCCAAGCGCTGCTGTGCCTATGAAAAGGGTGCATGGGGAAGGTGAAGACCAGCAGCAGCTTTCAGGGCTGGCCCCTTCCTTGTGGGAGAAGGAGCCGGACGTTTCCCGTTTGGGAAAATGTCTCTGCCGAAAAAGGACACGATCACATGTCCCGTCCTTGAGAAAGCACAGAATCCAAGGTCTGCGGTGCCTATGAATAGGGTGCCCAGGGAAGGTAAAGACCAGTAAGAGCTTTCAGGGCTGGTCCCTTCCTTGTGGGAGAAGGAGCCGGACGTTTCCCGTTTGGGAAAAAAGCTCTGCCGAGAAAGGACACGACGACATCTCCCGTCCCCGAGAAAGCACAGATCCCAAGCTTTGTTGTGCTTATTAATAGGCTGCCCAGGGAAGGTGAAGACCAGCAGCAGCTTTCTGGGCTAGCACCTTCCTTGTGGGAGAAGGAGCCGGACGTTTCCCGTTTGGGAAAAAGGTTCTGCCGAGAAAGGACACGATGACATGTCCCGTCTCTGGGAAAGCACAGATCCCTAGTGATGTTCTGCCTCTGAATATGCTGCCAAGGGAAGGTGAAGACCAGCAACAGCTTTCAGGGCTGGCCCCTTCCTTGTGGCAGAAGGAGCCGGACGTTTCCCTTTTTGGAAAATGGCTCTGCCGAGAATGGATACGATCACATGTCCCGTCTCTGGGAAAGCACAGGTCCCAAGCGCTTCTGTGCCTATGAATAGGGTGCATGGGGAAGGTGAAGACCAGCAACAGCTTTCAGGGCTGGCCCCTTCCTTGTGGGAGAAGGAGCCGGACGTTTCCCATTTGGGAAAAAGGCTTTGCCGAGAACGGACACGATGACATGTCCCGTCTCTGGGAAAGCACAGATCCCAAGCGCTTCTGTGCTTATTAATAGGCTGCCCAGGGAAGGAGAAGGCCAGCAGCAGCTTTCAGGGCTGGCCCCTTCCTTGTGGCAGAAGGAGCCGGACGTTTCCCGTTTGGGAAAAATACCCTGCCGAGAAAGGACACGATCACATGTCCCGTCCCTGAGAAAGCACAGAATCCAAGCTCTGCGGTGCCTATGAATAGGGTGCCCAGGGAAGGTAAAGACCAGCAAGAGCTTTCAGGGCTGGCCCCTTCCTTGTGGGAGAAGGAGCCAGACGTTTCCCATTTGGGAAAAAGTCTCTGCCGAGAAAGGACACGATGACATGTCCCGTCTCTGGGAAAGCATAGATCCCAAGCGCTGCTGTGCCTGTGAATAGGGTGCCCAGAGAAGGTGAAGTCCAGCAAGTGCTTTCAGGGCTAGCACCTTCATAGTGGGGAAGGAGCCGGACGTTTCCCGTTTGGGAAAAAGGCTCTGCCGAGAACGGACACGATGACATGTCCCGTCTCTGGGAAAGCACAGATCCGAAGCGCTGCTGCGCCTGTGAGTAGGGTGCACGGGAAAGGTGAAGACCAGCAACAGCTTTCAGGGCTGGCCCCTTCCTTGTGGCAGAAGGAGCCGGACGTTTCCCGTTTGGGAAAATGGCTCTGCCGAGGAAGGACACAATGACATGTCCCGTCTCTGGGAAAGCACAGATCCCTAGTGATGTTCTGCCTCTGAATATGCTGCCAAGGGAAGGTGAAGACCAGCAACAGCTTTCAGGGCTGGCCCCTTCCTTGTGGGAGAAGGAGCCGGACGTTTCCCGTTTGGGAAAAAGGCTCTGCCGAGAAAGGACACGATGACATGTCCCGTCTCTGGGAAAGCACAGATCCCAAGCGTTGCTGTGCTTATTAATAGGCTGCCCAGGGAAGGTGAAGACCAGCAACAGCTTTCAGGGCTGGCCCCTTCCTTGTGGGAGAAGGAGCCGGACGTTTCCCGTTTGGGAAAAAGGCTCTGCCGAGAACGGACACGATGACATCTCCTGTCTCTGGGAAAGCACAGATCCCAAGCGGTGCTGTGCCTATGAATAGAGTGCATGGGGAAGGTGAAGACCAGCAACAACTTTTAGGGCTGGCCCCTTCCTTGTGGGAGAAGGAGCCGGACGTTTCCCATTTCGGAAAAAGCTCTGCCGAGAAAGGACACGATCACATGTCCCGTCTCTGGGAAAGCACAGGTCCCAAGCGCTGCTGTGCCTATGAATAGGGTGCATGGGGAAGGTGAAGACCAGCAGCAGCTTTCAGGGCTGGCCCCTTCCTTGTGGGAGAAGGAGCCGGACGTTTCCCTTTTGGGAAAATGTCTCTGCCGAGAAAGGACACGATGACATGTCCCGTCCCTGAGAAAGCACAGAATCCAAGCTCTGCGGTGCCTATGAATAGGGTGCCCAGGGAAGGTAAAGACCAGCAAGAGCTTTCAGGGCTGGCCCCTTCCTTGTGGGAGAAGGAGCCGGACGTTTCCCATTTGGGAAAAAGTCTCTGCCGAGAACGGACACAATAGACATGTACCGTCTCTGGGAAAGCACAGATCCCAAGCTTTTTTGTGTTTATTAATAGGCTGCCCAGGGAAGGTGAAGACCAGCAACAACTTTCTGGGCTAGCACCTTCCTTGTGGGAGAAGGAGCCGGACGTTTCCCGTTTGGGAAAAAGGTTCTGCCGAGAAAGGACACGATGACATGTCCCGTCTCTGGGAAAGCATAGATCCCAAGGGCTGCTGTGCCTGTGAATAGGGTGCCCAGGGAAGGTGAAGTCCAGCATCAGCTTTCAGGGCTAGCACCTCCATTGTGGGAGAAGGAGCCGGACATTTCCCGTTTGGGAAAAAGGCTCTGCCGAGAACGGACACGATGACATGTCCCGTCTCTGGGAAAGCACAGATCCCTAGTGATGTTCTGCCTCTGAATATGCTGCCAAGGGAAGGTGAAGACCAGCAACAGCTTGCAGGGCTGGCCCCTTCCTTGTGGGAGAAGGAGCCGGACGTTTCCCTTTTTGGGAAAAAGGCTCTGCCGAGAACGGACACGATTACATGTCCCGTCTCTGGGAAAGCACAGATCCCAAGCGCTGCTGTGCCTATGAATAGAGTGCATGGGGAAGGTGAAGACCAGCAAGAGCTTTCAGGGCTGGCCCCTTCCTTGTGGGAGAAGGAGCCGGACGTTTCCCATTTGGGAAAAAGTCTCTGCCGAGAAAGGACACGATCACATGTCCCGTCCCTGAGAAAGCACAGAATCCAAGCTCTGCGGTGCCTATGAATAGGGTGCCAAGGGAAGGTGAAGACCAGCAAGAGCTTTCAGGGCTGGCCCCTTCCTTGTGGCAGAAGGAGCCGGACGTTTCCCGTTTGGGAAAATGGCTCTGCCGAGGAAGGACACGATGACATGTCCCGTCTCTGGGAAAGCATAGATCCCAAGCGCTGCTCTGCCTGTGAATAGGGTGCCCAGGGAAGGTGAAGTCCAGCAAGTGCTTTCAGGGCTAGCACCTTCATTGTGGGAGAAGGAGCCGGACGTTTCCCGTTTGGGAAAAAGGCTCTGCCGAGAACGGACACGATGACATGTCCCGTCTCTGGGAAAGCACAGATTCGAAGCGCTGCTGCGCCTGTGAGTAGGGTGCACGGGAAAGGTTAAGACCAGCAACAGCTTTCAGGGCTGGCCCCTTCCTTGTGGCAGAAGGAGCCGGACGTTTCCCGTTTGGGAAAATGGCTCTGCCGAGGAAGGAAACAATGACATGTACCGTCTCTGGGAAAGCACAGATCCCAAACTTTGTTGTGCTTATTAATAGGCTGCCCAGGGAAGGTGAAGACCAGCAACAGCTTTCTGGGCTAGCACCTTCCTTGTGGCAGAAGGAGCCGGACGTTTCCCGTTTGGGAAAAAGGCTCTGCCGAGAAAGGACACGATGACATGTCCCGTCTCTGGGAAAGCACAGGTCCCAAGCGCTGCTGTGCCTATGAAAAGGGTGCATGGGGAAGGTGAAGACCAGCAGCAGCTTTCAGGGCTGGCCCCTTCCTTGTGGGAGAAGGAGCCGGACGTTTCCCGTTTGGGAAAATGTCTCTGCCGAAAAAGGACACGATCACATGTCCCGTCCTTGAGAAAGCACAGAATCCAAGGTCTGCGGTGCCTATGAATAGGGTGCCCAGGGAAGGTAAAGACCAGTAAGAGCTTTCAGGGCTGGCCCCTTCCTTGTGGCAGAAGGAGCCGGACGTTTCCCGTTTGGGAAAAAAGCTCTGCCGAGAAAGGACACGACGACATCTCCCGTCCCTGAGAAAGCACAGATCCCAAGCTTTGTTGTGCTTATTAATAGGCTGCCCAGGGAAGGTGAAGACCAGCAGCAGCTTTCTGGGCTAGCACCTTCCTTGTGGGAGAAGGAGCCGGACGTTTCCCGTTTGGGAAAAAGGTTCTGCCGAGAACGGACACGATGACATGTCCCGTCTCTGGGAAAGCACAGATCCCTAGTGATGTTCTGCCTCTGAATATGCTGCCAAGGGAAGGTGAAGACCAGCAACAGCTTTCAGGGCTGGCCCCTTCCTTGTGGCAGAAGGAGCCGGACGTTTCCCTTTTTGGAAAATGGCTCTGCCGAGAATGGACACGATCACATGTCCCGTCTCTGGGAAAGCACGGATCCCAAGCGCTTCTGTGCTTATTAATAGGCTGCCCAGGGAAGGAGAAGACCAGCAGCAGCTTTCAGGGCTGGCCCCTTCCTTGTGGCAGAAGGAGCCGGACGTTTCCCTTTTGGGAAAATGTCTCTGCCGAGAAAGGACACGATCACATGTCCCGTCCCTGAGAAAGCACAGAATCCAAGCTCTGCGGTGCCTATGAATAGGGTGCCCAGGGAAGGTAAAGACCAGCAAGAGCTTTCAGGGCTGGCCCCTTCCTTGTGGGAGAAGGAGCCGGACGTTTCCCATTTGGGAAAAAGTCTCTGCCGAGAACGGACACAATGACATGTCCCGTCTCTGGGAAAGCACAGATCCCAAGCTTTTTTGTGTTTATTAATAGGCTGCCCAGGGAAGGTGAAGACCAGCAACAGCTTTCTGGGCTAGCACCTTCCTTGTGAGAGAAGGAGCCGGACGTTTCCCGTTTGGGAAAAAGGTTCTGCCGAGAAAGGACACGATGACATGTCCCGTCTCTGGGAAAGCATAGATCCCAAGCGCTGCTGTGCCTGTGAATAGGGTGCACGGGGAAGGTGAAGAGCAGTAACAGCTTTCAGGGCTGGCCCCTTCCTTGTGGCAGAAGGAGCCGGACGTTTCCCGTTTGGGAAAAAGGCTCTGCCGAGAAAGGACACGATGACATGTCCCGTCTCTGGGAAAGCACAGATCCCAAGCGTTGCTGTACTTATTAATAGGCTGCCCAGGGAAGGTGAAGACCAGCAAAAACTTTTAGGGCTGGCCCCTTCCTTGTGGGAGAAGGAGCCGAACGTTTCCCCTTTGAGAAAATAGCTCTGCCGAGAAAGGACACGATGACATCTCCCGTCCCTGAGAAAGCACAGATCCAAAGCGCTGCTGTGCCTGTGAATAGGGTGCACGGGGAAGGTAAAGACCAGCAAGAGCTTTCAGGGCTGGCCCCTTCCTTGTGGGAGAAGGAGCCGGACGTTTCCCGTTTGGGAAAAAAGCTCTGCCGAGAAAGGACACGATGACATCTCCCGTCTCTGGGAAAGCACAGATCCCAAGCGCTGCTGTGCTTATTAATAGGCTGCCCAGGGAAGGTGAAGACCAGCAACAGCTTTCTGGGCTAGCACCTTCCTTGTGGGAGAAGGAGCCGGTCGTTTCCCGTTTGGGAAAAAGGCTCTGCCGAGAAAGGACACGATGACATGTCCCGTCTCTGGGAAAGCACAGATCCCAAGCGCTGCTGTGCCTGTGAATATGCTGCCAAGGGAAGGTGAAGACCAGCAACAGCTTTCAGGGCTGGACCCTTCCTTGTGGCAGAAGGAGCCGGACGTTTCCCGTTTGGGAAAAATACCCTGCCGAGAAAGGACACGATGACATGTCCCGTCTCTGGGAAAGCATAGATCCCAAGCGCTGCTGTGCCTGTGAATAGGGTGCCCAGAGAAGGTGAAGTCCAGCAAGTGCTTTCAGGGCTAGCACCTTCATAGTGGGGAAGGAGCCGGACGTTTCCCGTTTGGGAAAAAGGCTCTGCCGAGAACGGACACGATGACATGTCCCGTCTCTGGGAAAGCACAGATCCGAAGCGCTGCTGCGCCTGTGAGTAGGGTGCACGGGAAAGGTGAAGACCAGCAACAGCTTTCAGGGCTGGCCCCTTCCTTGTGGCAGAAGGAGCCGGACGTTTCCCGTTTGGGAAAATGGCTCTGCCGAGGAAGGACACAATGACATGTCCCGTCTCTGGGAAAGCACAGATCCCTAGTGATGTTCTGCCTCTGAATATGCTGCCAAGGGAAGGTGAAGACCAGCAACAGCTTTCAGGGCTGGCCCCTTCCTTGTGGGAGAAGGAGCCGGACGTTTCCCGTTTGGGAAAAAGGCTCTGCCGAGAAAGGACACGATGACATGTCCCGTCTCTGGGAAAGCACAGATCCCAAGCGCTGCTGTGCCTGTGAATATGCTGCCAAGGGAAGGTGAAGACCAGCAACAGCTTTCAGGGCTAGCACCTTCCTTGTGGGAGAAGGAGCCGGACGTTTCCCATTTGGGAAAAAGGCTCTGCCGAGAACGGACACGATGACATGTCCCGTCTCTGGGAAAGCACAGATCCCAAGCGCTGCTCTGCTTATTAATAGGCTGCCCAGGGAAGGTGAAGACCAGCAACAGCTTTCAGGGCTAGCACCTTCCTTGTGGCAGAAGGAGCCGGACGTTTCCCTTTTTGGAAAATGGCTCTGCCGAGAACGGACACGATGACATGTACCGTCTCTGGGAAAGCACAGGTCCCAAGCGCTGCTGTTCCTATGAAAAGGGTGCATGGGGAAGGTGAAGACCAGCAGCAGATTTCAGGGCTGGCCCCTTCCTTGTGGGAGAAGGAGCCGAACGTTTCCCGTTTGGGAAAAAGGCTCTGCCGAGAACGGACACGATGACATCTCCCGTCTCTGGGAAAGCACAGATCCCAAGCGGTGCTGTGCCTATGAATAGAGTGCATGGGGAAGGTGAAGACCAGCAACAACTTTTAGGGCTGGCCCCTTCCTTGTGGGAGAAGGAGCCGGACGTTTCCCATTTCGGAAAAAGCTCTGCCGAGAACGGAGACGATCACATGTCCCGTCTCTGGGAAAGCACAGGTCCCAAGCACTGCTGTGCCTATGAATAGGGTGCATGGGGAAGGTGAAGACCAGCAACAGCTTTCAGGGCTGGTCCCTTCCTTGTGGCAGAAGGAGCCGGACGTTTCCCGTTTGGGAAAAAAGCTCTGCCGAGAAAGGACACGACGACATCTCCCGTACCCGAGAAAGCACAGATCCCAAGCTTTGTTGTGCTTATTAATAGGCTGCCCAGGGAAGGTGAAGACCAGCAGCAGCTTTCTGGGCTAGCACCTTCCTTGTGGGAGAAGGAGCCGGACGTTTCCCGTTTGGGAAAAAGGCTCTGCCGAGAAAGGACACGATGACATGTCCCGTCTCTGGGAAAGCACAGGTCCCAAGCGCTGCTGTGCCTATGAAAAGGGTGCATGGGGAAGGTGAAGACCAGCAGCAGCTTTCAGGGCTGGCCCCTTCCTTGTGGGAGAAGGAGCCGGACGTTTCCCGTTTGGGAAAATGTCTCTGCCGAAAAAGGACACGATCACATGTCCCGTCCTTGAGAAAGCACAGAATCCAAGGTCTGCGGTGCCTATGAATAGGGTGCCCAGGGAAGGTAAAGACCAGTAAGAGCTTTCAGGGCTGGCCCCTTCCTTGTGGGAGAAGGAGCCGGACGTTTCCCGTTTGGGAAAAAAGCTCTGCCGAGAAAGGACACGACGACATCTCCCGTCCCTGAGAAAGCACAGATCCCAAGCTTTGTTGTGCTTATTAATAGGCTGCCCAGGGAAGGTGAAGACCAGCAGCAGCTTTCTGGGCTAGCACCTTCCTTGTGGGAGAAGGAGCCGGACGTTTCCCGTTTGGGAAAAAGGTTCTGCCGAGAAAGGACACGATGACATGTCCCGTCTCTGGGAAAGCACAGATCCCTAGTGATGTTCTGCCTCTGAATATGCTGCCAAGGGAAGGTGAAGACCAGCAACAGCTTTCAGGGCTGGCCCCTTCCTTGTGGCAGAAGGAGCCGGACGTTTCCCTTTTTGGAAAATGGCTCTGCCGAGAATGGATACGATCACATGTCCCGTCTCTGGGAAAGCACAGGTCCCAAGCGCTTCTGTGCCTATGAATAGGGTGCATGGGGAAGGTGAAGACCAGCAACAGCTTTCAGGGCTGGCCCCTTCCTTGTGGGAGAAGGAGCCGGACGTTTCCCATTTGGGAAAATGGCTCTGCCGAGAACGGACACGATGACATGTCCCGTCTCTGGGAAAGCACAGATCCCAAGCGCTTCTGTGCTTATTAATAGGCTGCCCAGGGAAGGAGAAGGCCAGCAGCAGCTTTCAGGGCTGGCCCCTTCCTTGTGGCAGAAGGAGCCGGACGTTTCCCGTTTGGGAAAAATACCCTGCCGAGAAAGGACACGATCACATGTCCCGTCCCTGAGAAAGCACAGAATCCAAGCTCTGCGGTGCCTATGAATAGGGTGCCCAGGGAAGGTAAAGACCAGCAAGAGCTTTCAGGGCTGGCCCCTTCCTTGTGGGAGAAGGAGCCGGACGTTTCCCATTTGGGAAAAAGTCTCTGCCGAGAAAGGACACGATGACATGTCCCGTCTCTGGGAAAGCATAGATCCCAAGCGCTGCTGTGCCTGTGAATAGGGTGCCCAGAGAAGGTGAAGTCCAGCAAGTGCTTTCAGGGCTAGCACCTTCATAGTGGGGAAGGAGCCGGACGTTTCCCGTTTGGGAAAAAGGCTCTGCCGAGAACGGACACGATGACATGTCCCGTCTCTGGGAAAGCACAGATCCGAAGCGCTGCTGCGCCTGTGAGTAGGGTGCACGGGAAAGGTGAAGACCAGCAACAGCTTTCAGGGCTGGCCCCTTCCTTGTGGCAGAAGGAGCCGGACGTTTCCCGTTTGGGAAAATGGCTCTGCCGAGGAAGGACACAATGACATGTCCCGTCTCTGGGAAAGCACAGATCCCTAGTGATGTTCTGCCTCTGAATATGCTGCCAAGGGAAGGTGAAGACCAGCAACAGCTTTCAGGGCTGGCCCCTTCCTTGTGGGAGAAGGAGCCGGACGTTTCCCGTTTGGGAAAAAGGCTCTGCCGAGAAAGGACACGATGACATGTCCCGTCTCTGGGAAAGCACAGATCCCAAGCGCTGCTGTGCCTGTGAATAGGGTGCCAAGGGAAGGTGAAGACCAGCAACAGCTTTCAGGGCTAGCACCTTCGTTGTGGGAGAAGGAGCCGGACGTTTCCCGTTTGGGAAAAAGCCTCTGCCCAGAAAGGACATGATGACATGTCCCGTCTCTGGGAAAGCACAGATCCGAAGCGCTGCTGTGCCTGTGAATAGGGTGCACGGGGAAGGTGAAGACCAGCAACAGCTTTCAGGGCTGGCCCCTTCCTTGTGGCAGAAGGAGCCGGACGTTTCCCTTTTTGGAAAATGGCTCTGCCGAGAACGGACACGATGACATGTCCCGTCTCTGGGAAAGCACAGGTCCCAAGCGCTGCTGTGCCTATGAATAGGGTGCATGGGGAAGGTGAAGACCAGCAACAGCTTTCAGGGCTGGCCCCTTCCTTGTGGGAGAAGGAGCCGGACGTTTCCCATTTGGGAAAAAGGCTCTGCCGAGAACGGACACGATGACATGTCCCGTCTCTGGGAAAGCACAGATCCCAAGCGCTGCTCTGCTTATTAATAGGCTGCCCAGGGAAGGTGAAGACCAGCAACAGCTTTCAGGGCTAGCACCTTCCTTGTGGCAGAAGGAGCCGGACGTTTCCCGTTTGGGAAAATGGCTCTGCCGAGAAAGGACATGATGACATGTCCCGTCTCTGGGAAAGCACAGATCCGAAGCGCTGCTGTGCCTGTGAATAGGGTGCACGGGGAAGGTGAAGACCAGCAACAGATTTCAGGGCTGGCCCCTTCCTTGTGGGAGAAGGAGCCGGACGTTTCCCGTTTGGGAAAATGTCTCTGCCGAAAAAGGACACGATGACATGTCCCGTCCTTGAGAAAGCACAGAATCCAAGGTCTGCGGTGCCTATGAATAGGGTGCCCAGGGAAGGTAAAGACCAGTAAGAGCTTTCAGGGCTGGCCCCTTCCTTGTGGGAGAAGGAGCCGGACGTTTCCCGTTTGGGAAAAAAGCTCTGCCGAGAAAGGACACGACGACATCTCCCGTCCCTGAGAAAGCACAGATCCCAAGCTTTGTTGTGCTTATTAATAGGCTGCCCAGGGAAGGTGAAGACCAGCAGCAGCTTTCTGGGCTAGCACCTTCCTTGTGGGAGAAGGAGCCGGACGTTTCCCTTTTTGGAAAATGGCTCTGCCGAGAACGGACACGATGACATGTCCCGTCTCTGGGAAAGCACAGGTCCCAAGCGCTGCTGTGCCTATGAATAGGGTGCATGGGGAAGGTGAAGACCAGCAACAGCTTTCAGGGCTGGCCCCTTCCTTGTGGGAGAAGGAGCCGGACGTTTCCCTTTTGGGAAAATGTCTCTGCCGAGAAAGGACACGATGACATGTCCCGTCCCTGAGAAAGCACAGAATCCAAGCTCTGCGGTGCCTATGAATAGGGTGCCCAGGGAAGGTAAAGACCAGCAAGAGCTTTCAGGGCTGGCCCCTTCCTTGTGGGAGAAGGAGCCGGACGTTTCCCATTTGGGAAAAAGTCTCTGCCGAGAACGGACACAATGACATGTACCGTCTCTGGGAAAGCACAGATCCCAAGCTTTTTTGTGTTTATTAATAGGCTGCCCAGGGAAGGTGAAGACCAGCAACAGCTTTCTGGGCTAGCACCTTCCTTGTGGCAGAAGGAGCCGGACGTTTCCCGTTTGGGAAAAAGGTTCTGCCGAGAATGGACACGATGACATGTCCCGTCTCTGGGAAAGCATAGATCCCAAGCGCTGCTGTGCCTGTGAATAGGGTGCACGGGGAAGGTGAAGAGCAGTAACAGCTTTCAGGGCTGGCCCCTTCCTTGTGGCAGAAGGAGCCGGACGTTTCCCGTTTGGGAAAAAGCCTCTGCCGAGAACGGACACGATGACATGTCCCGTCTCTGGGAAAGCACAGATCCCAAGCGTTGCTGTGCTTATTAATAGGCTGCCCAGGGAAGGAGAAGACCAGCAACAGCTTTCAGGGCTGGCCCCTTCCTTGTGGGAGAAGGAGCCGGACGTTTCCCGTTTGGGAAAAAGGCTCTGCCGAGAACGGACACGATGACATCTCCCGTCTCTGGGAAAGCACAGATCCCAAGCGGTGCTGTGCCTATGAATAGAGTGCATGGGGAAGGTGAAGACCAGCAACAACTTTTAGGGCTGGCCCCTTCCTTGTGGGAGAAGGAGCCGGACGTTTCCCATTTCGGAAAAAGCTCTGCCGAGAACGGACACGATCACATGTCCCGTCTCTGGGAAAGCACAGGTCCCAAGCGCTGCTGTGCCTATGAATAGGGTGCATGGGGAAGGTGAAGACCAGCAACAGCTTTCAGGGCTGGTCCCTTCCTTGTGGCAGAAGGAGCCGGACGTTTCCCGTTTGGGAAAAAAGCTCTGCCGAGAAAGGACACGACGACATCTCCCGTCCCCGAGAAAGCACAGATCCCAAGCTTTGTTGTGCTTATTAATAGGCTGCCCAGGGTAGGTGAAGACCAGCAACAGCTTTCTGGGCTAGCACCTTCCTTGTGGCAGAAGGAGCCGGACGTTTCCCGTTTGGGAAAAATACCCTGCCGAGAAAGGACACGATGACATGTCCCGTCTCTGGGAAAGCATAGATCCCAAGCGCTGCTGTGCCTGTGAATAGGGTGCCCAGAGAAGGTGAAGTCCAGCAAGTGCTTTCAGGGCTAGCACCTTCATAGTGGGGAAGGAGCCGGACGTTTCCCGTTTGGGAAAAAGGCTCTGCCGAGAACGGACACGATGACATGTCCCGTCTCTGGGAAAGCACAGATCCGAAGCGCTGCTGCGCCTGTGAGTAGGGTGCACGGGAAAGGTGAAGACCAGCAACAGCTTTCAGGGCTGGCCCCTTCCTTGTGGCAGAAGGAGCCGGACGTTTCCCGTTTGGGAAAATGGCTCTGCCGAGGAAGGACACGATGACATGTCCCGTCTCTGGGAAAGCACAGATCCCAAGCGCTGCTGTGCCTGTGAATAGGGTGCCAAGGGAAGGTGAAGACCAGCAACAGCTTTCAGGGCTAGCACCTTCATTGTGGGAGAAGGAGCCGGACGTTTCCCGTTTGGGAAAAAGCCTCTGCCGAGAAAGGACATGATGACATGTCCCGTCTCTGGGAAAGCACAGATCCGAAGCGCTGCTGTGCCTGTGAATAGGGTGCACGGGGAAGGTGAAGACCAGCAACAGCTTTCAGGGCTGGCCCCTTCCTTGTGGCAAAAGGAGCCGGACGTTTCCCTTTTTGGAAAATGGCTCTGCCGAGAACGGACACGATGACATGTCCCGTCTCTGGGAAAGCACAGGTCCCAAGCGCTGCTGTGCCTATGAATAGGGTGCATGGGGAAGGTGAAGACCAGCAACAGCTTTCAGCGCTGGCCCCTTCCTTGTGGGAGAAGGAGCCGGACGTTTCCCATTTGGGAAAAAGGCTCTGCCGAGAACGGACACGATGACATGTCCCGTCTCTGGGAAAGCACAGATCCCAAGCGCTGCTCTGCTTATTAATAGGCTGCCCAGGGAAGGTGAAGACCAGCAACAGCTTTCAGGGCTAGCACCTTCCTTGTGGCAGAAGGAGCCGGACGTTTCCCGTTTGGGAAAAAAGCTCTGCCGAGAAAGGACACGACGACATCTCCCGTCCCCGAGAAAGCACAGATCCCAAGCTTTGTTGTGCTTATTAATAGGCTGCCCAGGGAAGGTGAAGACCAGCAGCAGCTTTCTGGGCTAGCACCTTCCTTGTGGGAGAAGGAGCCGGACGTTTCTCGTTTGGGAAAAAGGCTCTGCCGAGAAAGGACACGATGACATGTCCCGTCTCTGGGAAAGCACAGATCCCAAGCGCTGCTGTGCCTGTGAATAGGGTGCACGGGGAAGGTGAAGACCAGCAAGAGCTTTTAGGGCTGGCCCCTTCCTTGTGGCAGAAGGAGCCGGACGTTTCCCTTTTTGGAAAATGGCTCTGCCGAGGAAGGACACAATGACATGTCCCGTCTCTGGGAAAGCACAGATCCCTAGTGATGTTCTGCCTCTGAATATGCTGCCAAGGGAAGGTGAAGACCAGCAACAGCTTTCAGGGCTGGCCCCTTCCTTGTGGGAGAAGGAGCCGGACGTTTCCCATTTGGGAAAAAGGCTCTGCCGAGAAAGGACACGATGACATGTCCCGTCTCTGGGAAAGCACAGATCCCAAGCGCTGCTGTGCCTGTGAATAGGGTGCCAAGGGAAGGTGAAGACCAGCAACAGCTTTCAGGGCTAGCACCTTCATTGTGGGAGAAGGAGCCGGACGTTTCCCGTTTGGGAAAAAGCCTCTGCCGAGAAAGGACATGATGACATGTCCCGTCTCTGGGAAAGCACAGATCCGAAGCGCTGCTGTGCCTGTGAATAGGGTGCACGGGGAAGGTGAAGACCAGCAACAGCTTTCAGGGCTGGCCCCTTCCTTGTGGCAGAAGGAGCCGGACGTTTCCCTTTTTGGAAAATGGCTCTGCCGAGAACGGACACGATGACATGTCCCGTCTCTGGGAAAGCACAGGTCCCAAGCGCTGCTGTGCCTATGAATAGGGTGCATGGGGAAGGTGAAGACCAGCAACAGCTTTCAGGGCTGGCCCCTTCCTTGTGGGAGAAGGAGCCGGACGTTTCCCATTTGGGAAAAAGGCTCTGCCGAGAACGGACACGATGACATGTCCCGTCTCTGGGAAAGCACAGATCCCAAGCGCTGCTCTGCTTATTAATAGGCTGCCCAGGGAAGGTGAAGACCAGCAACAGCTTTCAGGGCTAGCACCTTCCTTGTGGCAGAAGGAGCCGGACGTTTCCCGTTTGGGAAAAAGGCTCTGCCGAGAAAGGACATGATGACATGTCCCGTCTCTGGGAAAGCACAGATCCGAAGCGCTGCTGTGCCTGTGAATAGGGTGCACGGGGAAGGTGAAGACCAGCAACAGCTTTCAGGGCTGGCCCCTTCCTTGTGGCAGAAGGAGCCGGACGTTTCCCTTTTTGGAAAATGGCTCTGCCGAGAACGGACATGATGACATGTACCGTCTCTGGGAAAGCACAGGTCCCAAGCGCTGCTGTGCCTATGAAAAGGGTGCATGGGGAAGGTGAAGATCAGCAGCAGCTTTCAGGGCTGGCCCCTTCCTTGTGGGAGAAGGAGCCGGACGTTTCCCGTTTGGGAAAATGTCTCTGCCGAAAAAGGACACGATCACATGTCCCGTCCTTGAGAAAGCACAGAATCCAAGGTCTGCGGTGCCTATGAATAGGGTGCCCAGGGAAGGTAAAGACCAGTAAGAGCTTTCAGGGCTGGCCCCTTCCTTGTGGGAGAAGGAGCCGGACGTTTCCCGTTTGGGAAAAAAGCTCTGCCGAGAAAGGACACGACGACATCTCCCGTCCCTGAGAAAGCACAGATCCCAAGCTTTGTTGTGCTTATTAATAGGCTGCCCAGGGAAGATGAAGACCAGCAGCAGCTTTCTGGGCTAGCACCTTCCTTGTGGGAGAAGGAGCCGGACGTTTCCCTTTTTGGAAAATGGCTCTGCCGAGAACGGACACGATGACATGTCCCGTCTCTGGGAAAGCACAGGTCCCAAGCGCTGCTGTGCCTGTGAATAGTGTGCATGGGGAAGGTGAAGACCAGCAACAGCTTTCAGGGCTGGCCCCTTCCTTGTGGGAGAAGGAGCCGGAAGTTTCCCTTTTGGGAAAATGTCTCTGCCGAGAAAGGACACGATGACATGTCCCGTCCCTGAGAAAGCACAGAATCCAAGCTCTGCGGTGCCTATGAATAGGGTGCCCAGGGAAGGTAAAGACCAGCAAGAGCTTTCAGGGCTGGCCCCTTCCTTGTGGGAGAAGGAGCCGGACGTTTCCCATTTGGGAAAAAGTCTCTGCCGAGAACGGACACAATGACATGTACCGTCTCTGGGAAAGCACAGATCCCAAGCTTTTTTGTGTTTATTAATAGGCTGCCCAGGGAAGGTGAAGACCAGCAACAGCTTTCTGGGCTAGCACCTTCCTTGTGGCAGAAGGAGCCGGACGTTTCCCGTTTGGGAAAAAGGTTCTGCCGAGAAAGGACACGATGACATGTCCCGTCTCTGGGAAAGCATAGATCCCAAGCGCTGCTGTGCCTGTGAATAGGGTGCACGGGGAAGGTGAAGAGCAGTAACAGCTTTCAGGGCTGGCCCCTTCCTTGTGGCAGAAGGAGCCGGACGTTTCCCGTTTTGGAAAATGGCTCTGCCGAGAACGGACACGATGACATGTCCCGTCTCTGGGAAAGCACAGATCCCAAGCTTTGTTGTGCTTATTAATATGCTGCCCAGGGAAGGTGAAGACCAGCAACAGCTTTCTGGGCTAGCACCTTCCTTGTGGCAGAAGGAGCCGGACGTTTCCCGTTTGGGAAATATAACCTGCCGAGAAAGGACACGATGACATGTCCCGTCTCTGGGAAAGCATAGATCCCAAGCGCTGCTGTGCCTGTGAATCGGGTGCCCAGAGAAGGTGAAGTCCAGCAAGTGCTTTCAGGGCTAGCACCTTCATAGTGGGGAAGGAGCCGGACGTTTCCCGTTTGGGAAAAAGGCTCTGCCGAGAACGGACACGATGACATGTCCCGTCTCTGGGAAAGCACAGATCCGAAGCGCTGCTGCGCCTGTGAGTAGGGTGCACGGGAAAGGTGAAGACCAGGAACAGCTTTCAGGGCTGGCCCCTTCCTTGTGGCAGAAGGAGCCGGACGTTTCCCGTTTGGGAAAATGGCTCTGCCGAGGAAGGACACAATGACATGTCCCGTCTCTGGGAAAGCACAGATCCCTAGTGATGTTCTGCCTCTGAATATGCTGCCAAGGGAAGGTGAAGACCAGCAACAGCTTTCAGGGCTGGCCCCTTCCTTGTGGGAGAAGGAGCCGGACGTTTCCCGTTTGGGAAAAAGGCTCTGCCGAGAAAGGACACGATGACATGTCCCGTCTCTGGGAAAGCACAGATCCCAAGCGCTGCTGTGCCTGTGAATAGGGTGCCAAGGGAAGGTGAAGACCAGCAACAGCTTTCAGGGCTAGCACCTTCATTGTGGGAGAAGGAGCCGGACGTTTCCCGTTTGGGAAAAAGGCTCTGCCGAGAAAGGACACGATGACATGTCCCGTCTCTGGGAAAGCACAGATCCGAAGCGCTGCTGTGCCTGTGAATAGGGTGCACGGGGAAGGTGAAGACCAGCAACAGCTTTCAGGGCTGGCCCCTTCCTTGTGGGAGAAGGAGCCGGACGTTTCCCATTTGGGAAAAAGGCTCTGCCGAGAACGGACACGATGACATGTCCCGTCTCTGGGAAAGCACAGATCCCAAGCGCTGCTCTGCTTATTAATAGGCTGCCCAGGGAAGGTGAAGACCAGCAACAGCTTTCAGGGCTAGCACCTTCCTTGTGGCAGAAGGAGCCGGACGTTTCCCGTTTGGGAAAAAGGCTCTGCCGAGAAAGGACATGATGACATGTCCCGTCTCTGGGAAAGCACAGATCCGAAGCGCTGCTGTGCCTATGAATAGGGTGCCCAGGGAAGGTAAAGACCAGCAAGAGCTTTCAGGGCTGGCCCCTTCCTTGTGGCAGAAGGAGCCGGACGTTTCCCATTTGGGAAAAAGTCTCTGCCGAGAACGGACACAATGACATGTACCGTCTCTGGGAAAGCACAGATCCCAAGCTTTTTTGTGTTTATTAATAGGCTGCCCAGGGAAGGTGAAGACCAGCAACAGCTTTCTGGGCTAGCACCTTCCTTGTGGCAGAAGGAGCCGGACGTTTCCCGTTTGGGAAAAAGGTTCTGCCGAGAAAGGACACGATGACATGTCCCGTCTCTGGGAAAGCATAGATCCCAAGCGCTGCTGTGCCTGTGAATAGGGTGCACGGGGAAGGTGAAGAGCAGTAACAGCTTTCAGGGCTGGCCCCTTCCTTGTGGCAGAAGGAGCCGGACGTTTCCCGTTTGGGAAAAAGCCTCTGCCGAGAACGGACACGATGACATGTCCCGTCTCTGGGAAAGCACAGATCCCAAGCGTTGCTGTGCTTATTAATAGGCTGCCCAGGGAAGGTGAAGAGCAGCAACAGCTTTCAGGGCTGGCCCCTTCCTTGTGGGAGAAGGAGCCGGACGTTTCCCGTTTGGGAAAAAGGCTCTGCCGAGAACGGACACGATGACATCTCCCGTCTCTGGGAAAGCACAGATCCCAAGCGGTGCTGTGCCTATGAATAGAGTGCATGGGGAAGGTGAAGACCAGCAACAACTTTTAGGGCTGGCCCCTTCCTTGTGGGAGAAGGAGCCGGACGTTTCCCATTTCAGAAAAAGCTCTGCCGAGAACGGACACGATGACATGTCCCGTCTCTGGGAAAGCACAGGTCCCAAGCGCTGCTGTGCCTATGAATAGGGTGCATGGGGAAGGTGAAGACCAGCAACAGCTTTCAGGGCTGGTCCCTTCCTTGTGGCAGAAGGAGCCGGACGTTTCCCGTTTGGGAAAAAAGCTCTGCCGAGAAAGGACACGACGACATCTCCCGTCCCCGAGAAAGCACAGATCCCAAGCTTTGTTGTGCTTATTAATAGGCTGCCCAGGGAAGGTGAAGACCAGCAAAAACTTTTAGGGCTGGCCCCTTCCTTGTGGGAGAAGGAGCCGAACGTTTCCCCTTTGAGAAAATAGCTCTGCCGAGAAAGGACACGATGACATCTCCCGTCCCTGAGAAAGCACAGATCCAAAGCGCTGCTGTGCCTGTGAATAGGGTGCACGGGGAAGGTAAAGACCAGCAAGAGCTTTCAGGGCTGGCCCCTTCCTTGTGGGAGAAGGAGCCGGACGTTTCCCGTTTGGGAAAAATACCCTGCCGAGAAAGGACACGATGACATGTCCCGTCTCTGGGAAAGCATAGATCCCAAGCGCTGCTGTGCCTGTGAATAGGGTGCCCAGAGAAGGTGAAGTCCAGCAAGTGCTTTCAGGGCTAGCACCTTCATAGTGGGGAAGGAGCCGGACGTTTCCCGTTTGGGAAAAAGGCTCTGCCGAGAACGGACACGATGACATGTCCCGTCTCTGGGAAAGCACAGATCCGAAGCGCTGCTGCGCCTGTGAGTAGGGTGCACGGGAAAGGTGAAGACCAGCAACAGCTTTCAGGGCTGGCCCCTTCCTTGTGGCAGAAGGAGCCGGACGTTTCCCGTTTGGGAAAATGGCTCTGCCGAGGAAGGACACAATGACATGTCCCGTCTCTGGGAAAGCACAGATCCCTAGTGATGTTCTGCCTCTGAATATGCTGCCAAGGGAAGGTGAAGACCAGCAACAGCTTTCAGGGCTGGCCCCTTCCTTGTGGGAGAAGGAGCCGGACGTTTCCCGTTTGGGAAAAAGGCTCTGCCGAGAAAGGACACGATGACATGTCCCGTCTCTGGGAAAGCACAGATCCCAAGCGCTGCTGTGCCTGTGAATATGCTGCCAAGGGAAGGTGAAGACCAGCAACAGCTTTCAGGGCTAGCACCTTCCTTGTGGGAGAAGGAGCCGGACGTTTCCCATTTGGGAAAAAGGCTCTGCCGAGAACGGACACGATGACATGTCCCGTCTCTGGGAAAGCACAGATCCCAAGCGCTGCTCTGCTTATTAATAGGCTGCCCAGGGAAGGTGAAGACCAGCAACAGCTTTCAGGGCTAGCACCTTCCTTGTGGCAGAAGGAGCCGGACGTTTCCCTTTTTGGAAAATGGCTCTGCCGAGAACGGACACGATGACATGTACCGTCTCTGGGAAAGCACAGGTCCCAAGCGCTGCTGTTCCTATGAAAAGGGTGCATGGGGAAGGTGAAGACCAGCAGCAGATTTCAGGGCTGGCCCCTTCCTTGTGGGAGAAGGAGCCGAACGTTTCCCGTTTGGGAAAAAGGCTCTGCCGAGAACGGACACGATGACATCTCCCGTCTCTGGGAAAGCACAGATCCCAAGCGGTGCTGTGCCTATGAATAGAGTGCATGGGGAAGGTGAAGACCAGCAACAACTTTTAGGGCTGGCCCCTTCCTTGTGGGAGAAGGAGCCGGACGTTTCCCATTTCGGAAAAAGCTCTGCCGAGAACGGAGACGATCACATGTCCCGTCTCTGGGAAAGCACAGGTCCCAAGCGCTGCTGTGCCTATGAAAAGGGTGCATGGGGAAGGTGAAGACCAGCAGCAGCTTTCAGGGCTGGCCCCTTCCTTGTGGGAGAAGGAGCCGGACGTTTCCCGTTTGGGAAAATGTCTCTGCCGAAAAAGGACACGATCACATGTCCCGTCCTTGAGAAAGCACAGAATCCAAGGTCTGCGGTGCCTATGAATAGGGTGCCCAGGGAAGGTAAAGACCAGTAAGAGCTTTCAGGGCTGGCCCCTTCCATGTGGGAGAAGGAGCCGGACGTTTCCCGTTTGGGAAAAAAGCTCTGCCGAGAAAGGACACGACGACATCTCCCGTCCCTGAGAAAGCACAGATCCCAAGCTTTGTTGTGCTTATTAATAGGCTGCCCAGGGAAGGTGAAGACCAGCAGCAGCTTTCTGGGCTAGCACCTTCCTTGTGGGAGAAGGAGCCGGACGTTTCCCGTTTGGGAAAAAGGTTCTGCCGAGAAAGGACACGATGACATGTCCCGTCTCTGGGAAAGCACAGATCCCTAGTGATGTTCTGCCTCTGAATATGCTGCCAAGGGAAGGTGAAGACCAGCAACAGCTTTCAGGGCTGGCCCCTTCCTTGTGGCAGAAGGAGCCGGACGTTTCCCTTTTTGGAAAATGGCTCTGCCGAGAATGGATACGATCACATGTCCCGTCTCTGGGAAAGCACAGGTCCCAAGCGCTTCTGTGCCTATGAATAGGGTGCATGGGGAAGGTGAAGACCAGAAACAGCTTTCAGGGCTGGCCCCTTCCTTGTGGGAGAAGGAGCCGGACGTTTCCCATTTGGGAAAATGGCTCTGCCGAGAACGGACACGATGACATGTCCCGTCTCTGGGAAAGCACAGATCCCAAGCGCTTCTGTGCTTATTAATAGGCTGCCCAGGGAAGGAGAAGGCCAGCAGCAGCTTTCAGGGCTGGCCCCTTCCTTGTGGCAGAAGGAGCCGGACGTTTCCCGTTTGGGAAAAATACCCTGCCGAGAAAGGACACGATCACATGTCCCGTCCCTGAGAAAGCACAGAATCCAAGCTCTGCGGTGCCTATGAATAGGGTGCCCAGGGAAGGTAAAGACCAGCAAGAGCTTTCAGGGCTGGCCCCTTCCTTGTGGGAGAAGGAGCCGGACGTTTCCCATTTGGGAAAAAGTCTCTGCCGAGAAAGGACACGATGACATGTCCCGTCTCTGGGAAAGCATAGATCCCAAGCGCTGCTGTGCCTGTGAATAGGGTGCCCAGAGAAGGTGAAGTCCAGCAAGTGCTTTCAGGGCTAGCACCTTCATAGTGGGGAAGGAGCCGGACGTTTCCCGTTTGGGAAAAAGGCTCTGCCGAGAACGGACACGATGACATGTCCCGTCTCTGGGAAAGCACAGATCCGAAGCGCTGCTGCGCCTGTGAGTAGGGTGCACGGGAAAGGTGAAGACCAGCAACAGCTTTCAGGGCTGGCCCCTTCCTTGTGGCAGAAGGAGCCGGACGTTTCCCGTTTGGGAAAATGGCTCTGCCGAGGAAGGACACAATGACATGTCCCGTCTCTGGGAAAGCACAGATCCCTAGTGATGTTCTGCCTCTGAATATGCTGCCAAGGGAAGGTGAAGACCAGCAACAGCTTTCAGGGCTGGCCCCTTCCTTGTGGGAGAAGGAGCCGGACGTTTCCCGTTTGGGAAAAAGGCTCTGCCGAGAAAGGACACGATGACATGTCCCGTCTCTGGGAAAGCACAGATCCCAAGCGCTGCTGTGCCTGTGAATAGGGTGCCAAGGGAAGGTGAAGACCAGCAACAGCTTTCAGGGCTAGCACCTTCGTTGTGGGAGAAGGAGCCGGACGTTTCCCGTTTGGGAAAAAGCCTCTGCCGAGAAAGGACATGATGACATGTCCCGTCTCTGGGAAAGCACAGATCCGAAGCGCTGCTGTGCCTGTGAATAGGGTGCACGGGGAAGGTGAAGACCAGCAACAGCTTTCAGGGTTGGCCCCTTCCTTGTGGCAGAAGGAGCCGGACGTTTCCCTTTTTGGAAAATGGCTCTGCCGAGAACGGACACGATGACATGTCCCGTCTCTGGGAAAGCACAGGTCCCAAGCGCTGCTGTGCCTATGAATAGGGTGCATGGGGAAGGTGAAGACCAGCAACAGCTTTCAGGGCTGGCCCCTTCCTTGTGGGAGAAGGAGCCGGACGTTTCCCATTTGGGAAAAAGGCTCTGCCGAGAACGGACACGATGACATGTCCCGTCTCTGGGAAAGCACAGATCCCAAGCGCTGCTCTGCTTATTAATAGGCTGCCCAGGGAAGGTGAAGACCAGCAACAGCTTTCAGGGCTAGCACCTTCCTTGTGGCAGAAGGAGCCGGACGTTTCCCGTTTGGGAAAATGGCTCTGCCGAGAAAGGACATGATGACATGTCCCGTCTCTGGGAAAGCACAGATCCGAAGCGCTGCTGTGCCTGTGAATAGGGTGCACGGGGAAGGTGAAGACCAGCAACAGCTTTCAGGGCTGGCCCCTTCCTTGTGGCAGAAGGAGCCGGACGTTTCCCTTTTTGGAAAATGGCTCTGCCGAGAACGGACACGATGACATGTACCGTCTCTGGGAAAGCACAGGTCCCAAGCGCTGCTGTGCCTATGAAAAGGGTGCATGGGGAAGGTGAAGACCAGCAGCAGATTTCAGGGCTGGCCCCTTCCTTGTGGGAGAAGGAGCCGGACGTTTCCCGTTTGGGAAAATGTCTCTGCCGAAAAAGGACACGATCACATGTCCCGTCCTTGAGAAAGCACAGAATCCAAGGTCTGCGGTGCCTATGAATAGGGTGCCCAGGGAAGGTAAAGACCAGTAAGAGCTTTCAGGGCTGGCCCCTTCCTTGTGGGAGAAGGAGCCGGACGTTTCCCGTTTGGGAAAAAAGCTCTGCCGAGAAAGGACACGACGACATCTCCCGTCCCTGAGAAAGCACAGATCCCAAGCTTTGTTGTGCTTATTAATAGGCTGCCCAGGGAAGGTGAAGACCAGCAGCAGCTTTCTGGGCTAGCACCTTCCTTGTGGGAGAAGGAGCCGGACGTTTCCCTTTTTGGAAAATGGCTCTGCCGAGAACGGACACGATGACATGTCCCGTCTCTGGGAAAGCACAGGTCCCAAGCGCTGCTGTGCCTATGAATAGGGTGCATGGGGAAGGTGAAGACCAGCAACAGCTTTCAGGGCTGGCCCCTTCCTTGTGGGAGAAGGAGCCGGACGTTTCCCTTTTGGGAAAATGTCTCTGCCGAGAAAGGACACGATGACATGTCCCGTCCCTGAGAAAGCACAGAATCCAAGCTCTGCGGTGCCTATGAATAGGGTGCCCAGGGAAGGTAAAGACCAGCAAGAGCTTTCAGGGCTGGCCCCTTCCTTGTGGGAGAAGGAGCCGGACGTTTCCCATTTGGGAAAATGGCTCTGCCGAGAACGGACACGATGACATGTCCCGTCTCTGGGAAAGCACAGATCCCAAGCGCTTCTGTGCTTATTAATAGGCTGCCCAGGGAAGGAGAAGGCCAGCAGCAGCTTTCAGGGCTGGCCCCTTCCTTGTGGCAGAAGGAGCCGGACGTTTCCCGTTTGGGAAAAATACCCTGCCGAGAAAGGACACGATCACATGTCCCGTCCCTGAGAAAGCACAGAATCCAAGCTCTGCGGTGCCTATGAATAGGGTGCCCAGGGAAGGTAAAGACCAGCAAGAGCTTTCAGGGCTGGCCCCTTCCTTGTGGGAGAAGGAGCCGGACGTTTCCCATTTGGGAAAAAGTCTCTGCCGAGAAAGGACACGATGACATGTCCCGTCTCTGGGAAAGCATAGATCCCAAGCGCTGCTGTGCCTGTGAATAGGGTGCCCAGAGAAGGTGAAGTCCAGCAAGTGCTTTCAGGGCTAGCACCTTCATAGTGGGGAAGGAGCCGGACGTTTCCCGTTTGGGAAAAAGGCTCTGCCGAGAACGGACACGATGACATGTCCCGTCTCTGGGAAAGCACAGATCCGAAGCGCTGCTGCGCCTGTGAGTAGGGTGCACGGGAAAGGTGAAGACCAGCAACAGCTTTCAGGGCTGGCCCCTTCCTTGTGGCAGAAGGAGCCGGACGTTTCCCGTTTGGGAAAATGGCTCTGCCGAGGAAGGACACAATGACATGTCCCGTCTCTGGGAAAGCACAGATCCCTAGTGATGTTCTGCCTCTGAATATGCTGCCAAGGGAAGGTGAAGACCAGCAACAGCTTTCAGGGCTGGCCCCTTCCTTGTGGGAGAAGGAGCCGGACGTTTCCCGTTTGGGAAAAAGGCTCTGCCGAGAAAGGACACGATGACATGTCCCGTCTCTGGGAAAGCACAGATCCCAAGCGCTGCTGTGCCTGTGAATAGGGTGCCAAGGGAAGGTGAAGACCAGCAACAGCTTTCAGGGCTAGCACCTTCGTTGTGGGAGAAGGAGCCGGACGTTTCCCGTTTGGGAAAAAGCCTCTGCCGAGAAAGGACATGATGACATGTCCCGTCTCTGGGAAAGCACAGATCCGAAGCGCTGCTGTGCCTGTGAATAGGGTGCACGGGGAAGGTGAAGACCAGCAACAGCTTTCAGGGTTGGCCCCTTCCTTGTGGCAGAAGGAGCCGGACGTTTCCCTTTTTGGAAAATGGCTCTGCCGAGAACGGACACGATGACATGTCCCGTCTCTGGGAAAGCACAGGTCCCAAGCGCTGCTGTGCCTATGAATAGGGTGCATGGGGAAGGTGAAGACCAGCAACAGCTTTCAGGGCTGGCCCCTTCCTTGTGGGAGAAGGAGCCGGACGTTTCCCATTTGGGAAAAAGGCTCTGCCGAGAACGGACACGATGACATGTCCCGTCTCTGGGAAAGCACAGATCCCAAGCGCTGCTCTGCTTATTAATAGGCTGCCCAGGGAAGGTGAAGACCAGCAACAGCTTTCAGGGCTAGCACCTTCCTTGTGGCAGAAGGAGCCGGACGTTTCCCGTTTGGGAAAATGGCTCTGCCGAGAAAGGACATGATGACATGTCCCGTCTCTGGGAAAGCACAGATCCGAAGCGCTGCTGTGCCTGTGAATAGGGTGCACGGGGAAGGTGAAGACCAGCAACAGCTTTCAGGGCTGGCCCCTTCCTTGTGGCAGAAGGAGCCGGACGTTTCCCTTTTTGGAAAATGGCTCTGCCGAGAACGGACACGATGACATGTACCGTCTCTGGGAAAGCACAGGTCCCAAGCGCTGCTGTGCCTATGAAAAGGGTGCATGGGGAAGGTGAAGACCAGCAGCAGATTTCAGGGCTGGCCCCTTCCTTGTGGGAGAAGGAGCCGGACGTTTCCCGTTTGGGAAAATGTCTCTGCCGAAAAAGGACACGATCACATGTCCCGTCCTTGAGAAAGCACAGAATCCAAGGTCTGCGGTGCCTATGAATAGGGTGCCCAGGGAAGGTAAAGACCAGTAAGAGCTTTCAGGGCTGGCACCTTCCTTGTGGGAGAAGGAGCCGGACGTTTCCCGTTTGGGAAAAAAGCTCTGCCGAGAAAGGACACGACGACATCTCCCGTCCCTGAGAAAGCACAGATCCCAAGCTTTGTTGTGCTTATTAATAGGCTGCCCAGGGAAGGTGAAGACCAGCAGCAGCTTTCTGGGCTAGCACCTTCCTTGTGGGAGAAGGAGCCGGACGTTTCCCTTTTTGGAAAATGGCTCTGCCGAGAACGGACACGATGACATGTCCCGTCTCTGGGAAAGCACAGGTCCCAAGCGCTGCTGTGCCTATGAATAGGGTGCATGGGGAAGGTGAAGACCAGCAACAGCTTTCAGGGCTGGCCCCTTCCTTGTGGGAGAAGGAGCCGGACGTTTCCCTTTTGGGAAAATGTCTCTGCCGAGAAAGGACACGATGACATGTCCCGTCCCTGAGAAAGCACAGAATCCAAGCTCTGCGGTGCCTATGAATAGGGTGCCCAGGGAAGGTAAAGACCAGCAAGAGCTTTCAGGGCTGGCCCCTTCCTTGTGGGAGAAGGAGCCGGACGTTTCCCATTTGGGAAAAAGTCTCTGCCGAGAACGGACACAATGACATGTACCGTCTCTGGGAAAGCACAGATCCCAAGCTTTTTTGTGTTTATTAATAGGCTGCCCAGGGAAGGTGAAGACCAGCAACAGCTTTCTGGGCTAGCACCTTCCTTGTGGCAGAAGGATCCGGACGTTTCCCGTTTGGGAAAAAGGTTCTGCCGAGAATGGACACGATGACATGTCCCGTCTCTGGGAAAGCATAGATCCCAAGCGCTGCTGTGCCTGTGAATAGGGTGCACGGGGAAGGTGAAGAGCAGTAACAGCTTTCAGGGCTGGCCCCTTCCTTGTGGCAGAAGGAGCCGGACGTTTCCCGTTTGGGAAAAAGCCTCTGCCGAGAACGGACACGATGACATGTCCCGTCTCTGGGAAAGCACAGATCCCAAGCGTTGCTGTGCTTATTAATAGGCTGCCCAGGGAAGGAGAAGACCAGCAACAGCTTTCAGGGCTGGCCCCTTCCTTGTGGGAGAAGGAGCCGGACGTTTCCCGTTTGGGAAAAAGGCTCTGCCGAGAACGGACACGATGACATCTCCCGTCTCTGGGAAAGCACAGATCCCAAGCGGTGCTGTGCCTATGAATAGAGTGCATGGGGAAGGTGAAGACCAGCAACAACTTTTAGGGCTGGCCCCTTCCTTGTGGGAGAAGGAGCCGGACGTTTCCCATTTCGGAAAAAGCTCTGCCGAGAACGGACACGATCACATGTCCCGTCTCTGGGAAAGCACAGGTCCCAAGCGCTGCTGTGCCTATGAATAGGGTGCATGGGGAAGGTGAAGACCAGCAACAGCTTTCAGGGCTGGTCCCTTCCTTGTGGCAGAAGGAGCCGGACGTTTCCCGTTTGGGAAAAAAGCTCTGCCGAGAAAGGACACGACGACATCTCCCGTCCCCGAGAAAGCACAGATCCCAAGCTTTGTTGTGCTTATTAATAGGCTGCCCAGGGTAGGTGAAGACCAGCAACAGCTTTCTGGGCTAGCACCTTCCTTGTGGCAGAAGGAGCCGGACGTTTCCCGTTTGGGAAAAATACCCTGCCGAGAAAGGACACGATGACATGTCCCGTCTCTGGGAAAGCATAGATCCCAAGCGCTGCTGTGCCTGTGAATAGGGTGCCCAGAGAAGGTGAAGTCCAGCAAGTGCTTTCAGGGCTAGCACCTTCATAGTGGGGAAGGAGCCGGACGTTTCCCGTTTGGGAAAAAGGCTCTGCCGAGAACGGACACGATGACATGTCCCGTCTCTGGGAAAGCACAGATCCGAAGCGCTGCTGCGCCTGTGAGTAGGGTGCACGGGAAAGGTGAAGACCAGCAACAGCTTTCAGGGCTGGCCCCTTCCTTGTGGCAGAAGGAGCCGGACGTTTCCCGTTTGGGAAAATGGCTCTGCCGAGGAAGGACACGATGACATGTCCCGTCTCTGGGAAAGCACAGATCCCAAGCGCTGCTGTGCCTGTGAATAGGGTGCCAAGGGAAGGTGAAGACCAGCAACAGCTTTCAGGGCTAGCACCTTCATTGTGGGAGAAGGAGCCGGACGTTTCCCGTTTGGGAAAAAGCCTCTGCCGAGAAAGGACATGATGACATGTCCCGTCTCTGGGAAAGCACAGATCCGAAGCGCTGCTGTGCCTGTGAATAGGGTGCACGGGGAAGGTGAAGACCAGCAACAGCTTTCAGGGCTGGCCCCTTCCTTGTGGCAAAAGGAGCCGGACGTTTCCCTTTTTGGAAAATGGCTCTGCCGAGAACGGACACGATGACATGTCCCGTCTCTGGGAAAGCACAGGTCCCAAGCGCTGCTGTGCCTATGAATAGGGTGCATGGGGAAGGTGAAGACCAGCAACAGCTTTCAGCGCTGGCCCCTTCCTTGTGGGAGAAGGAGCCGGACGTTTCCCATTTGGGAAAAAGGCTCTGCCGAGAACGGACACGATGACATGTCCCGTCTCTGGGAAAGCACAGATCCCAAGCGCTGCTCTGCTTATTAATAGGCTGCCCAGGGAAGGTGAAGACCAGCAACAGCTTTCAGGGCTAGCACCTTCCTTGTGGCAGAAGGAGCCGGACGTTTCCCGTTTGGGAAAAAAGCTCTGCCGAGAAAGGACACGACGACATCTCCCGTCCCCGAGAAAGCACAGATCCCAAGCTTTGTTGTGCTTATTAATAGGCTGCCCAGGGAAGGTGAAGACCAGCAGCAGCTTTCTGGGCTAGCACCTTCCTTGTGGGAGAAGGAGCCGGACGTTTCTCGTTTGGGAAAAAGGCTCTGCCGAGAAAGGACACGATGACATGTCCCGTCTCTGGGAAAGCACAGATCCCAAGCGCTGCTGTGCCTGTGAATAGGGTGCACGGGGAAGGTGAAGACTAGCAAGAGCTTTTAGGGCTGGCCCCTTCCTTGTGGCAGAAGGAGCCGGACGTTTCCCTTTTTGGAAAATGGCTCTGCCGAGGAAGGACACAATGACATGTCCCGTCTCTGGGAAAGCACAGATCCCTAGTGATGTTCTGCCTCTGAATATGCTGCCAAGGGAAGGTGAAGACCAGCAACAGCTTTCAGGGCTGGCCCCTTCCTTGTGGGAGAAGGAGCCGGACGTTTCCCATTTGGGAAAAAGGCTCTGCCGAGAAAGGACACGATGACATGTCCCGTCTCTGGGAAAGCACAGATCCCAAGCGCTGCTGTGCCTGTGAATAGGGTGCCAAGGGAAGGTGAAGACCAGCAACAGCTTTCAGGGCTAGCACCTTCATTGTGGGAGAAGGAGCCGGACGTTTCCCGTTTGGGAAAAAGGCTCTGCCGAGAAAGGACATGATGACATGTCCCGTCTCTGGGAAAGCACAGATCCGAAGCGCTGCTGTGCCTGTGAATAGGGTGCACGGGGAAGGTGAAGACCAGCAACAGCTTTCAGGGCTGGCCCCTTCCTTGTGGCAGAAGGAGCCGGACGTTTCCCTTTTTGGAAAATGGCTCTGCCGAGAACGGACACGATCACATGTCCCGTCTCTGGGAAAGCACAGGTCCCAAGCGCTGCTGTGCCTATGAATAGGGTGCATGGGGAAGGTGAAGACCAGCAACAGCTTTCAGGGCTGGCCCCTTCCTTGTGGGAGAAGGAGCCGGACGTTTCCCATTTGGGAAAAAGGCTCTGCCGAGAACGGACACGATGACATGTCCCGTCTCTGGGAAAGCACAGATCCCAAGCGCTGCTCTGCTTATTAATAGGCTGCCCAGGGAAGGTGAAGACCAGCAACAGCTTTCAGGGCTAGCACCTTCCTTGTGGCAGAAGGAGCCGGACGTTTCCCGTTTGGGAAAAAGGCTCTGCCGAGAAAGGACATGATGACATGTCCCGTCTCTGGGAAAGCACAGATCCGAAGCGCTGCTGTGCCTGTGAATAGGGTGCACGGGGAAGGTGAAGACCAGCAACAGCTTTCAGGGCTGGCCCCTTCCTTGTGGCAGAAGGAGCCGGACGTTTCCCTTTTTGGAAAATGGCTCTGCCGAGAACGGACATGATGACATGTACCGTCTCTGGGAAAGCACAGGTCCCAAGCGCTGCTGTGCCTATGAAAAGGGTGCATGGGGAAGGTGAAGACCAGCAGCAGCTTTCAGGGCTGGCCCCTTCCTTGTGGGAGAAGGAGCCGGACGTTTCCCGTTTGGGAAAATGTCTCTGCCGAAAAAGGACACGATCACATGTCCCGTCCTTGAGAAAGCACAGAATCCAAGGTCTGCGGTGCCTATGAATAGGGTGCCCAGGGAAGGTAAAGACCAGTAAGAGCTTTCAGGGCTGGCCCCTTCCTTGTGGGAGAAGGAGCCGGACGTTTCCCGTTTGGGAAAAAAGCTCTGCCGAGAAAGGACACGACGACTTCTCCCGTCCCTGAGAAAGCACAGATCCCAAGCTTTGTTGTGCTTATTAATAGGCTGCCCAGGGAAGATGAAGACCAGCAGCAGCTTTCTGGGCTAGCACCTTCCTTGTGGGAGAAGGAGCCGGACGTTTCCCTTTTTGGAAAATGGCTCTGCCGAGAACGGACACGATGACATGTCCCGTCTCTGGGAAAGCACAGGTCCCAAGCGCTGCTGTGCCTGTGAATAGTGTGCATGGGGAAGGTGAAGACCAGCAACAGCTTTCAGGGCTGGCCCCTTCCTTGTGGGAGAAGGAGCCGGAAGTTTCCCTTTTGGGAAAATGTCTCTGCCGAGACAGGACACGATGACATGTCCCGTCCCTGAGAAAGCACAGAATCCAAGCTCTGTGGTGCCTATGAATAGGGTGCCCAGGGAAGGTAAAGACCAGCAAGAGCTTTCAGGGCTGGCCCCTTCCTTGTGGGAGAAGGAGCCGGACGTTTCCCATTTGGGAAAAAGTCTCTGCCGAGAACGGACACAATGACATGTACCGTCTCTGGGAAAGCACAGATCCCAAGCTTTTTTGTGTTTATTAATAGGCTGCCCAGGGAAGGTGAAGACCAGCAACAGCTTTCTGGGCTAGCACCTTCCTTGTGGCAGAAGGAGCCGGACGTTTCCCGTTTGGGAAAAAGGTTCTGCCGAGAAAGGACACGATGACATGTCCCGTCTCTGGGAAAGCATAGATCCCAAGCGCTGCTGTGCCTGTGAATAGGGTGCACGGGGAAGGTGAAGAGCAGTAACAGCTTTCAGGGCTGGCCCCTTCCTTGTGGCAGAAGGAGCCGGACGTTTCCCGTTTTGGAAAATGGCTCTGCCGAGAACGGACACGATGACATGTACCGTCTCTGGGAAAGCACAGATCCCAAGCTTTGTTGTGCTTATTAATATGCTGCCCAGGGTAGGTGAAGACCAGCAACAGCTTTCTGGGCTAGCACCTTCCTTGTGGCAGAAGGAGCCGGACGTTTCCCGTTTGGGAAATATAACCTGCCGAGAAAGGACACGATGACATGTCCCGTCTCTGGGAAAGCATAGATCCCAAGCGCTGCTGTGCCTGTGAATCGGGTGCCCAGAGAAGGTGAAGTCCAGCAAGTGCTTTCAGGGCTAGCACCTTCATAGTGGGGAAGGAGCCGGACGTTTCCCGTTTGGGAAAAAGGCTCTGCCGAGAACGGACACGATGACATGTCCCGTCTCTGGGAAAGCACAGATCCGAAGCGCTGCTGCGCCTGTGAGTAGGGTGCACGGGAAAGGTGAAGACCAGGAACAGCTTTCAGGGCTGGCCCCTTCCTTGTGGCAGAAGGAGCCGGACGTTTCCCGTTTGGGAAAATGGCTCTGCCGAGGAAGGACACAATGACATGTCCCGTCTCTGGGAAAGCACAGATCCCTAGTGATGTTCTGCCTCTGAATATGCTGCCAAGGGAAGGTGAAGACCAGCAACAGCTTTCAGGGCTGGCCCCTTCCTTGTGGGAGAAGGAGCCGGACGTTTCCCGTTTGGGAAAAAGGCTCTGCCGAGAAAGGACACGATGACATGTCCCGTCTCTGGGAAAGCACAGATCCCAAGCGCTGCTGTGCCTGTGAATAGGGTGCCAAGGGAAGGTGAAGGCCAGCAACAGCTTTCAGGGCTAGCACCTTCATTGTGGGAGAAGGAGCCGGACGTTTCCCGTTTGGGAAAAAGGCTCTGCCGAGAAAGGACACGATGACATGTCCCGTCTCTGGGAAAGCACAGATCCGAAGCGCTGCTGTGCCTGTGAATAGGGTGCACGGGGAAGGTGAAGACCAGCAACAGCTTTCAGGGCTGGCCCCTTCCTTGTGGGAGAAGGAGCCGGACGTTTCCCATTTGGGAAAAAGGCTCTGCCGAGAACGGACACGATGACATGTCCCGTCTCTGGGAAAGCACAGATCCCAAGCGCTGCTCTGCTTATTAATAGGCTGCCCAGGGAAGGTGAAGACCAGCAACAGCTTTCAGGGCTAGCACCTTCCTTGTGGCAGAAGGAGCCGGACGTTTCCCGTTTGGGAAAAAGGCTCTGCCGAGAAAGGACATGATGACATGTCCCGTCTCTGGGAAAGCACAGATCCGAAGCGCTGCTGTGCCTATGAATAGGGTGCCCAGGGAAGGTAAAGACCAGCAAGAGCTTTCAGGGCTGGCCCCTTCCTTGTGGCAGAAGGAGCCGGACGTTTCCCATTTGGGAAAAAGTCTCTGCCGAGAACGGACACAATGACATGTACCGTCTCTGGGAAAGCACAGATCCCAAGCTTTTTTGTGTTTATTAATAGGCTGCCCAGGGAAGGTGAAGACCAGCAACAGCTTTCTGGGCTAGCACCTTCCTTGTGGCAGAAGGAGCCGGACGTTTCCCGTTTGGGAAAAAGGTTCTGCCGAGAAAGGACACGATGACATGTCCCGTCTCTGGGAAAGCATAGATCCCAAGCGCTGCTGTGCCTGTGAATAGGGTGCACGGGGAAGGTGAAGAGCAGTAACAGCTTTCAGGGCTGGCCCCTTCCTTGTGGCAGAAGGAGCCGGACGTTTCCCGTTTGGGAAAAAGCCTCTGCCGAGAACGGACACGATGACATGTCCCGTCTCTGGGAAAGCACAGATCCCAAGCGTTGCTGTGCTTATTAATAGGCTGCCCAGGGAAGGTGAAGAGCAGCAACAGCTTTCAGGGCTGGCCCCTTCCTTGTGGGAGAAGGAGCCGGACGTTTCCCGTTTGGGAAAAAGGCTCTGCCGAGAACGGACACGATGACATCTCCCGTCTCTGGGAAAGCACAGATCCCAAGCGGTGCTGTGCCTATGAATAGAGTGCATGGGGAAGGTGAAGACCAGCAACAACTTTTAGGGCTGGCCCCTTCCTTGTGGGAGAAGGAGCCGGACGTTTCCCATTTCGGAAAAAGCTCTGCCGAGAACGGACACGATGACATGTCCCGTCTCTGGGAAAGCACAGGTCCCAAGCGCTGCTGTGCCTATGAATAGGGTGCATGGGGAAGGTGAAGACCAGCAACAGCTTTCAGGGCTGGTCCCTTCCTTGTGGCAGAAGGAGCCGGACGTTTCCCGTTTGGGAAAAAAGCTCTGCCGAGAAAGGACACGACGACATCTCCCGTCCCCGAGAAAGCACAGGTCCCAAGCTTTGTTGTGCTTATTAATAGGCTGCCCAGGGAAGGTGAAGACCAGCAGCAGCTTTCTGGGCTAGCACCTTCCTTGTGGGAGAAGGAGCCGGACGTTTCCCATTTGGGAAAAAGGCTCTGCCGAGAACGGACACGATGACATGTCCCGTCTCTGGGAAAGCACAGATCCCAAGCGCTGCTCTGCTTATTAATAGGCTGCCCAGGGAAGGTGAAGACCAGCAACAGCTTTCAGGGCTAGCACCTTCCTTGTGGCAGAAGGAGCCGGACGTTTCCCGTTTGGGAAAAAGGCTCTGCCGAGAAAGGACATGATGACATGTCCCGTCTCTGGGAAAGCACAGATCCGAAGCGCTGCTGTGCCTGTGAATAGGGTGCACGGGGAAGGTGAAGACCAGGAACAGCTTTCAGGGCTGGCCCCTTCCTTGTGGCAAAAGGAGCCGGACGTTTCCCTTTTTGGAAAATGGCTCTGCCGAGAACGGACACGATGACATGTCCCGTCTCTGGGAAAGCACAGGTCCCAAGCGCTGCTGTGCCTATGAAAAGGGTGCATGGGGAAGGTGAAGACCAGCAACAGCTTTCAGGGCTGGCCCCTTCCTTGTGGGAGAAGGAGCCGGACGTTTCCCGTTTGGGAAAAAAGCTCTGCCGAGAAAGGACACGACGACATCTCCCGTCCCTGAGAAAGCACAGATCCCTAGTGATGTTCTGCCTCTGAATATGCTGCCAAGGGAAGGTGAAGACCAGCAACAGCTTTCAGGGCTGGCCCCTTCCTTGTGGGAGAAGGAGCCGGACGTTTCCCATTTGGGAAAAAGGCTCTGCCGAGAAAGGACACGATGACATGTCCCGTCTCTGGGAAAGCACAGATCCCAAGCGCTGCTGTGCCTGTGAATAGGGTGCCAAGGGAAGGTGAAGACCAGCAACAGCTTTCAGGGCTAGCACCTTCATTGTGGGAGAAGGAGCCGGACGTTTCCCGTTTGGGAAAAAGCCTCTGCCGAGAAAGGACATGATGACATGTCCCGTCTCTGGGAAAGCACAGATCCGAAGCGCTGCTGTGCCTGTGAATAGGGTGCACGGGGAAGGTGAAGACCAGCAACAGCTTTCAGGGCTGGCCCCTTCCTTGTGGCAGAAGGAGCCGGACGTTTCCCTTTTTGGAAAATGGCTCTGCCGAGAACGGACACGATGACATGTCCCGTCTCTGGGAAAGCACAGGTCCCAAGCGCTGCTGTGCCTATGAATAGGGTGCATGGGGAAGGTGAAGACCAGCAACAGCTTTCAGGGCTGGCCCCTTCCTTGTGGGAGAAGGAGCCGGACGTTTCCCATTTGGGAAAATGTCTCTGCCGAAAAAGGACACGATCACATGTCCCGTCCTTGAGAAAGCACAGAATCCAAGGTCTGCGGTGCCTATGAATAGGGTGCCCAGGGAAGGTAAAGACCAGTAAGAGCTTTCAGGGCTGGCCCCTTCCTTGTGGGAGAAGGAGCCGGACGTTTCCCGTTTGGGAAAAAAGCTCTGCCGAGAAAGGACACGACGACATCTCCCGTCCCTGAGAAAGCACAGATCCCAAGCTTTGTTGTGCTTATTAATAGGCTGCCCAGGGAAGATGAAGACCAGCAGCAGCTTTCTGGGCTAGCACCTTCCTTGTGGGAGAAGGAGCCGGACGTTTCCCTTTTTGGAAAATGGCTCTGCCGAGAACGGACACGATGACATGTCCCGTCTCTGGGAAAGCACAGGTCCCAAGCGCTGCTGTGCCTGTGAATAGTGTGCATGGGGAAGGTGAAGACCAGCAACAGCTTGCAGGGCTGGCCCCTTCCTTGTGGGAGAAGGAGCCGGAAGTTTCCCTTTTGGGAAAATGTCTCTGCCGAGAAAGGACACGATGACATGTCCCGTCCCTGAGAAAGCACAGAATCCAAGCTCTGCGGTGCCTATGAATAGGGTGCCCAGGGAAGGTAAAGACCAGCAAGAGCTTTCAGGGCTGGCCCCTTCCTTGTGGGAGAAGGAGCCGGACGTTTCCCATTTGGGAAAAAGTCTCTGCCGAGAACGGACACAATGACATGTACCGTCTCTGGGAAAGCACAGATCCCAAGCTTTTTTGTGTTTATTAATAGGCTGCCCAGGGAAGGTGAAGACCAGCAACAGCTTTCTGGGCTAGCACCTTCCTTGTGGCAGAAGGAGCCGGACGTTTCCCGTTTGGGAAAAAGGTTCTGCCGAGAAAGGACACGATGACATGTCCCGTCTCTGGGAAAGCATAGATCCCAAGCGCTGCTGTGCCTGTGAATAGGGTGCACGGGGAAGGTGAAGAGCAGTAACAGCTTTCAGGGCTGGCCCCTTCCTTGTGGCAGAAGGAGCCGGACGTTTCCCGTTTTGGAAAATGGCTCTGCCGAGAACGGACACGATGACATGTACCGTCTCTGGGAAAGCACAGATCCCAAGCTTTGTTGTGCTTATTAATATGCTGCCCAGGGTAGGTGAAGACCAGCAACAGCTTTCTGGGCTAGCACCTTCCTTGTGGCAGAAGGAGCCGGACGTTTCCCGTTTGGGAAATATAACCTGCCGAGAAAGGACACGATGACATGTCCCGTCTCTGGGAAAGCATAGATCCCAAGCGCTGCTGTGCCTGTGAATCGGGTGCCCAGAGAAGGTGAAGTCCAGCAAGTGCTTTCAGGGCTAGCACCTTCATAGTGGGGAAGGAGCCGGACGTTTCCCGTTTAGGAAAAAGGCTCTGCCGAGAACGGACACGATGACATGTCCCGTCTCTGGGAAAGCACAGATCCGAAGCGCTGCTGCGCCTGTGAGTAGGGTGCACGGGGAAGGTGAAGACCAGGAACAGCTTTCAGGGCTGGCCCCTTCCTTGTGGCAGAAGGAGCCGGACGTTTCCCGTTTGGGAAAATGGCTCTGCCGAGGAAGGACACAATGACATGTCCCGTCTCTGGGAAAGCACAGATCCCTAGTGATGTTCTGCCTCTGAATATGCTGCCAAGGGAAGGTGAAGACCAGCAACAGCTTTCAGGGCTGGCCCCTTCCTTGTGGGAGAAGGAGCCGGACGTTTCCCGTTTGGGAAAAAGGCTCTGCCGAGAAAGGACACGATGACATGTCCCGTCTCTGGGAAAGCACAGATCCCAAGCGCTGCTGTGCCTGTGAATAGGGTGCCAAGGGAAGGTGAAGACCAGCAACAGCTTTCAGGGCTAGCACCTTCATTGTGGGAGAAGGAGCCGGACGTTTCCCGTTTGGGAAAAAGCCTCTGCCGAGAAAGGACATGATGACATGTCCCGTCTCTGGGAAAGCACAGATCCGAAGCGCTGCTGTGCCTGTGAATAGGGTGCACGGGGAAGGTGAAGACCAGCAACAGCTTTCAGGGCTGGCCCCTTCCTTGTGGCAAAAGGAGCCGGACGTTTCCCTTTTTGGAAAATGGCTCTGCCGAGAACGGACACGATGACATGTCCCGTCTCTGGGAAAGCACAGGTCCCAAGCGCTGCTGTGCCTATGAATAGGGTGCATGGGGAAGGTGAAGACCAGCAACAGCTTTCAGCGCTGGCCCCTTCCTTGTGGGAGAAGGAGCCGGACGTTTCCCATTTGGGAAAAAGGCTCTGCCGAGAACGGACACGATGACATGTCCCGTCTCTGGGAAAGCACAGATCCCAAGCGCTGCTCTGCTTATTAATAGGCTGCCCAGGGAAGGTGAAGACCAGCAACAGCTTTCAGGGCTAGCACCTTCCTTGTGGCAGAAGGAGCCGGACGTTTCCCGTTTGGGAAAAAAGCTCTGCCGAGAAAGGACACGACGACATCTCCCGTCCCCGAGAAAGCACAGATCCCAAGCTTTGTTGTGCTTATTAATAGGCTGCCCAGGGAAGGTGAAGACCAGCAGCAGCTTTCTGGGCTAGCACCTTCCTTGTGGGAGAAGGAGCCGGACGTTTCTCGTTTGGGAAAAAGGCTCTGCCGAGAAAGGACACGATGACATGTCCCGTCTCTGGGAAAGCACAGATCCCAAGCGCTGCTGTGCCTGTGAATAGGGTGCACGGGGAAGGTGAAGACCAGCAAGAGCTTTTAGGGCTGGCCCCTTCCTTGTGGCAGAAGGAGCCGGACGTTTCCCTTTTTGGAAAATGGCTCTGCCGAGGAAGGACACAATGACATGTCCCGTCTCTGGGAAAGCACAGATCCCTAGTGATGTTCTGCCTCTGAATATGCTGCCAAGGGAAGGTGAAGACCAGCAACAGCTTTCAGGGCTGGCCCCTTCCTTGTGGGAGAAGGAGCCGGACGTTTCCCATTTGGGAAAAAGGCTCTGCCGAGAAAGGACACGATGACATGTCCCGTCTCTGGGAAAGCACAGATCCCAAGCGCTGCTGTGCCTGTGAATAGGGTGCCAAGGGAAGGTGAAGACCAGCAACAGCTTTCAGGGCTAGCACCTTCATTGTGGGAGAAGGAGCCGGACGTTTCCCGTTTGGGAAAAAGCCTCTGCCGAGAAAGGACATGATGACATGTCCCGTCTCTGGGAAAGCACAGATCCGAAGCGCTGCTGTGCCTGTGAATAGGGTGCACGGGGAAGGTGAAGACCAGCAACAGCTTTCAGGGCTGGCCCCTTCCTTGTGGCAGAAGGAGCCGGACGTTTCCCTTTTTGGAAAATGGCTCTGCCGAGAACGGACACGATGACATGTCCCGTCTCTGGGAAAGCACAGGTCCCAAGCGCTGCTGTGCCTATGAATAGGGTGCATGGGGAAGGTGAAGACCAGCAACAGCTTTCAGGGCTGGCCCCTTCCTTGTGGGAGAAGGAGCCGGACGTTTCCCATTTGGGAAAAAGGCTCTGCCGAGAACGGACACGATGACATGTCCCGTCTCTGGGAAAGCACAGATCCCAAGCGCTGCTCTGCTTATTAATAGGCTGCCCAGGGAAGGTGAAGACCAGCAACAGCTTTCAGGGCTAGCACCTTCCTTGTGGCAGAAGGAGCCGGACGTTTCCCGTTTGGGAAAAAGGCTCTGCCGAGAAAGGACATGATGACATGTCCCGTCTCTGGGAAAGCACAGATCCGAAGCGCTGCTGTGCCTGTGAATAGGGTGCACGGGGAAGGTGAAGACCAGCAACAGCTTTCAGGGCTGGCCCCTTCCTTGTGGCAGAAGGAGCCGGACGTTTCCCTTTTTGGAAAATGGCTCTGCCGAGAACGGACATGATGACATGTACCGTCTCTGGGAAAGCACAGGTCCCAAGCGCTGCTGTGCCTATGAAAAGGGTGCATGGGGAAGGTGAAGACCAGCAGCAGCTTTCAGGGCTGGCCCCTTCCTTGTGGGAGAAGGAGCCGGACGTTTCCCGTTTGGGAAAATGTCTCTGCCGAAAAAGGACACGATCACATGTCCCGTCCTTGAGAAAGCACAGAATCCAAGGTCTGCGGTGCCTATGAATAGGGTGCCCAGGGAAGGTAAAGACCAGTAAGAGCTTTCAGGGCTGGCCCCTTCCTTGTGGGAGAAGGAGCCGGACGTTTCCCGTTTGGGAAAAAAGCTCTGCCGAGAAAGGACACGACGACATCTCCCGTCCCTGAGAAAGCACAGATCCCAAGCTTTGTTGTGCTTATTAATAGGCTGCCCAGGGAAGATGAAGACCAGCAGCAGCTTTCTGGGCTAGCACCTTCCTTGTGGGAGAAGGAGCCGGACGTTTCCCTTTTTGGAAAATGGCTCTGCCGAGAACGGACACGATGACATGTCCCGTCTCTGGGAAAGCACAGGTCCCAAGCGCTGCTGTGCCTGTGAATAGTGTGCATGGGGAAGGTGAAGACCAGCAACAGCTTTCAGGGCTGGCCCCTTCCTTGTGGGAGAAGGAGCCGGAAGTTTCCCTTTTGGGAAAATGTCTCTGCCGAGAAAGGACACGATGACATGTCCCGTCCCTGAGAAAGCACAGAATCCAAGCTCTGCGGTGCCTATGAATAGGGTGCCCAGGGAAGGTAAAGACCAGCAAGAGCTTTCAGGGCTGGCCCCTTCCTTGTGGGAGAAGGAGCCGGACGTTTCCCATTTGGGAAAAAGTCTCTGCCGAGAACGGACACAATGACATGTACCGTCTCTGGGAAAGCACAGATCCCAAGCTTTTTTGTGTTTATTAATAGGCTGCCCAGGGAAGGTGAAGACCAGCAACAGCTTTCTGGGCTAGCACCTTCCTTGTGGCAGAAGGAGCCGGACGTTTCCCGTTTGGGAAAAAGGTTCTGCCGAGAAAGGACACGATGACATGTCCCGTCTCTGGGAAAGCATAGATCCCAAGCGCTGCTGTGCCTGTGAATAGGGTGCACGGGGAAGGTGAAGAGCAGTAACAGCTTTCAGGGCTGGCCCCTTCCTTGTGGCAGAAGGAGCCGGACGTTTCCCGTTTTGGAAAATGGCTCTGCCGAGAACGGACACGATGACATGTCCCGTCTCTGGGAAAGCACAGATCCCAAGCTTTGTTGTGCTTATTAATATGCTGCCCAGGGTAGGTGAAGACCAGCAACAGCTTTCTGGGCTAGCACCTTCCTTGTGGCAGAAGGAGCCGGACGTTTCCCGTTTGGGAAATATAACCTGCCGAGAAAGGACACGATGACATGTCCCGTCTCTGGGAAAGCATAGATCCCAAGCGCTGCTGTGCCTGTGAATCGGGTGCCCAGAGAAGGTGAAGTCCAGCAAGTGCTTTCAGGGCTAGCACCTTCATAGTGGGGAAGGAGCCGGACGTTTCCCGTTTGGGAAAAAGGCTCTGCCGAGAACGGACACGATGACATGTCCCGTCTCTGGGAAAGCACAGATCCGAAGCGCTGCTGCGCCTGTGAGTAGGGTGCACGGGAAAGGTGAAGACCAGCAACAGCTTTCAGGGCTGGCCCCTTCCTTGTGGCAGAAGGAGCCGGACGTTTCCCGTTTGGGAAAATGGCTCTGCCGAGGAAGGACACAATGACATGTCCCGTCTCTGGGAAAGCACAGATCCCTAGTGATGTTCTGCCTCTGAATATGCTGCCAAGGGAAGGTGAAGACCAGCAACAGCTTTCAGGGCTGGCCCCTTCCTTGTGGGAGAAGGAGCCGGACGTTTCCCGTTTGGGAAAAAGGCTCTGCCGAGAAAGGACACGATGACATGTCCCGTCTCTGGGAAAGCACAGATCCCAAGCGCTGCTGTGCCTGTGAATAGGGTGCCAAGGGAAGGTGAAGACCAGCAACAGCTTTCAGGGCTAGCACCTTCATTGTGGGAGAAGGAGCCGGACGTTTCCCGTTTGGGAAAAAGGCTCTGCCGAGAAAGGACACGATGACATGTCCCGTCTCTGGGAAAGCACAGATCCGAAGCGCTGCTGTGCCTGTGAATAGGGTGCACGGGGAAGGTGAAGACCAGCAACAGCTTTCAGGGCTGGCCCCTTCCTTGTGGGAGAAGGAGCCGGACGTTTCCCATTTGGGAAAAAGGCTCTGCCGAGAACGGACACGATGACATGTCCCGTCTCTGGGAAAGCACAGATCCCAAGCGCTGCTCTGCTTATTAATAGGCTGCCCAGGGAAGGTGAAGACCAGCAACAGCTTTCAGGGCTAGCACCTTCCTTGTGGCAGAAGGAGCCGGACGTTTCCCGTTTGGGAAAAAGGCTCTGCCGAGAAAGGACATGATGACATGTCCCGTCTCTGGGAAAGCACAGATCCGAAGCGCTGCTGTGCCTATGAATAGGGTGCCCAGGGAAGGTAAAGACCAGCAAGAGCTTTCAGGGCTGGCCCCTTCCTTGTGGCAGAAGGAGCCGGACGTTTCCCATTTGGGAAAAAGTCTCTGCCGAGAACGGACACAATGACATGTACCGTCTCTGGGAAAGCACAGATCCCAAGCTTTTTTGTGTTTATTAATAGGCTGCCCAGGGAAGGTGAAGACCAGCAACAGCTTTCTGGGCTAGCACCTTCCTTGTGGCAGAAGGAGCCGGACGTTTCCCGTTTGGGAAAAAGGTTCTGCCGAGAAAGGACACGATGACATGTCCCGTCTCTGGGAAAGCATAGATCCCAAGCGCTGCTGTGCCTGTGAATAGGGTGCACGGGGAAGGTGAAGACCAGCAACAGCTTTCAGGGCTGGCCCCTTCCTTGTGGCAGAAGGAGCCGGACGTTTCCCGTTTGGGAAAAAGGTTCTGCCGAGAAAGGACACGATGACATGTCCCGTCTCTGGGAAAGCATAGATCCCAAGCGCTGCTGTGCCTGTGAATAGGGTGCACGGGGAAGGTGAAGACCAGCAACAGCTTTCAGGGCTGGCCCCTTCCTTGTGGCAGAAGGAGCCGGACGTTTCCCTTTTTGGAAAATGGCTCTGCCGAGAACGGACATGATGACATGTACCGTCTCTGGGAAAGCACAGGTCCCAAGCGCTGCTGTGCCTATGAAAAGGGTGCATGGGGAAGGTGAAGACCAGCAGCAGCTTTCAGGGCTGGCCCCTTCCTTGTGGGAGAAGGAGCCGGACGTTTCCCGTTTGGGAAAATGTCTCTGCCGAAAAAGGACACGATCACATGTCCCGTCCTTGAGAAAGCACAGAATCCAAGGTCTGCGGTGCCTATGAATAGGGTGCCCAGGGAAGGTAAAGACCAGTAAGAGCTTTCAGGGCTGGCCCCTTCCTTGTGGGAGAAGGAGCCGGACGTTTCCCGTTTGGGAAAAAAGCTCTGCCGAGAAAGGACACGACGACATCTCCCGTCCCTGAGAAAGCACAGATCCCAAGCTTTGTTGTGCTTATTAATAGGCTGCCCAGGGAAGATGAAGACCAGCAGCAGCTTTCTGGGCTAGCACCTTCCTTGTGGGAGAAGGAGCCGGACGTTTCCCTTTTTGGAAAATGGCTCTGCCGAGAACGGACACGATGACATGTCCCGTCTCTGGGAAAGCACAGGTCCCAAGCGCTGCTGTGCCTGTGAATAGTGTGCATGGGGAAGGGGAAGACCAGCAACAGCTTTCAGGGCTGGCCCCTTCCTTGTGGGAGAAGGAGCCGGAAGTTTCCCTTTTGGGAAAATGTCTCTGCCGAGAAAGGACACGATGACATGTCCCGTCCCTGAGAAAGCACAGAATCCAAGCTCTGCGGTGCCTATGAATAGGGTGCCCAGGGAAGGTAAAGACCAGCAAGAGCTTTCAGGGCTGGCCCCTTCCTTGTGGGAGAAGGAGCCGGACGTTTCCCATTTGGGAAAAAGTCTCTGCCGAGAACGGACACAATGACATGTACCGTCTCTGGGAAAGCACAGATCCCAAGCTTTTTTGTGTTTATTAATAGGCTGCCCAGGGAAGGTGAAGACCAGCAACAGCTTTCTGGGCTAGCACCTTCCTTGTGGCAGAAGGAGCCGGACGTTTCCCGTTTGGGAAAAAGGTTCTGCCGAGAAAGGACACGATGACATGTCCCGTCTCTGGGAAAGCATAGATCCCAAGCGCTGCTGTGCCTGTGAATAGGGTGCACGGGGAAGGTGAAGAGCAGTAACAGCTTTCAGGGCTGGCCCCTTCCTTGTGGCAGAAGGAGCCGGACGTTTCCCGTTTTGGAAAATGGCTCTGCCGAGAACGGACACGATGACATGTCCCGTCTCTGGGAAAGCACAGATCCCAAGCTTTGTTGTGCTTATTAATATGCTGCCCAGGGTAGGTGAAGACCAGCAACAGCTTTCTGGGCTAGCACCTTCCTTGTGGCAGAAGGAGCCGGACGTTTCCCGTTTGGGAAATATAACCTGCCGAGAAAGGACACGATGACATGTCCCGTCTCTGGGAAAGCATAGATCCCAAGCGCTGCTGTGCCTGTGAATCGGGTGCCCAGAGAAGGTGAAGTCCAGCAAGTGCTTTCAGGGCTAGCACCTTCATAGTGGGGAAGGAGCCGGACGTTTCCCGTTTGGGAAAAAGGCTCTGCCGAGAACGGACACGATGACATGTCCCGTCTCTGGGAAAGCACAGATCCGAAGCGCTGCTGCGCCTGTGAGTAGGGTGCACGGGAAAGGTGAAGACCAGGAACAGCTTTCAGGGCTGGCCCCTTCCTTGTGGCAGAAGGAGCCGGACGTTTCCCGTTTGGGAAAATGGCTCTGCCGAGGAAGGACACAATGACATGTCCCGTCTCTGGGAAAGCACAGATCCCTAGTGATGTTCTGCCTCTGAATATGCTGCCAAGGGAAGGTGAAGACCAGCAACAGCTTTCAGGGCTGGCCCCTTCCTTGTGGGAGAAGGAGCCGGACGTTTCCCGTTTGGGAAAAAGGCTCTGCCGAGAAAGGACACGATGACATGTCCCGTCTCTGGGAAAGCACAGATCCCAAGCGCTGCTGTGCCTGTGAATAGGGTGCCAAGGGAAGGTGAAGACCAGCAACAGCTTTCAGGGCTAGCACCTTCATTGTGGGAGAAGGAGCCGGACGTTTCCCGTTTGGGAAAAAGGCTCTGCCGAGAAAGGACACGATGACATGTCCCGTCTCTGGGAAAGCACAGATCCGAAGCGCTGCTGTGCCTGTGAATAGGGTGCACGGGGAAGGTGAAGACCAGCAACAGCTTTCAGGGCTGGCCCCTTCCTTGTGGGAGAAGGAGCCGGACGTTTCCCATTTGGGAAAAAGGCTCTGCCGAGAACGGACACGATGACATGTCCCGTCTCTGGGAAAGCACAGATCCCAAGCGCTGCTCTGCTTATTAATAGGCTGCCCAGGGAAGGTGAAGACCAGCAACAGCTTTCAGGGCTAGCACCTTCCTTGTGGCAGAAGGAGCCGGACGTTTCCCGTTTGGGAAAAAGGCTCTGCCGAGAAAGGACATGATGACATGTCCCGTCTCTGGGAAAGCACAGATCCGAAGCGCTGCTGTGCCTATGAATAGGGTGCCCAGGGAAGGTAAAGACCAGCAAGAGCTTTCAGGGCTGGCCCCTTCCTTGTGGCAGAAGGAGCCGGACGTTTCCCATTTGGGAAAAAGTCTCTGCCGAGAACGGACACAATGACATGTACCGTCTCTGGGAAAGCACAGATCCCAAGCTTTTTTGTGTTTATTAATAGGCTGCCCAGGGAAGGTGAAGACCAGCAACAGCTTTCTGGGCTAGCACCTTCCTTGTGGCAGAAGGAGCCGGACGTTTCCCGTTTGGGAAAAAGGTTCTGCCGAGAAAGGACACGATGACATGTCCCGTCTCTGGGAAAGCATAGATCCCAAGCGCTGCTGTGCCTGTGAATAGGGTGCACGGGGAAGGTGAAGAGCAGTAACAGCTTTCAGGGCTGGCCCCTTCCTTGTGGCAGAAGGAGCCGGACGTTTCCCGTTTGGGAAAAAGCCTCTGCCGAGAACGGACACGATGACATGTCCCGTCTCTGGGAAAGCACAGATCCCAAGCGTTGCTGTGCTTATTAATAGGCTGCCCAGGGAAGGTGAAGAGCAGCAACAGCTTTCAGGGCTGGCCCCTTCCTTGTGGGAGAAGGAGCCGGACGTTTCCCGTTTGGGAAAAAGGCTCTGCCGAGAACGGACACGATGACATCTCCCGTCTCTGGGAAAGCACAGATCCCAAGCGGTGCTGTGCCTATGAATAGAGTGCATGGGGAAGGTGAAGACCAGCAACAACTTTTAGGGCTGGCCCCTTCCTTGTGGGAGAAGGAGCCGGACGTTTCCCATTTCAGAAAAAGCTCTGCCGAGAACGGACACGATGACATGTCCCGTCTCTGGGAAAGCACAGGTCCCAAGCGCTGCTGTGCCTATGAATAGGGTGCATGGGGAAGGTGAAGACCAGCAACAGCTTTCAGGGCTGGTCCCTTCCTTGTGGCAGAAGGAGCCGGACGTTTCCCGTTTGGGAAAAAAGCTCTGCCGAGAAAGGACACGACGACATCTCCCGTCCCCGAGAAAGCACAGATCCCAAGCTTTGTTGTGCTTATTAATAGGCTGCCCAGGGAAGGTGAAGACCAGCAAAAACTTTTAGGGCTGGCCCCTTCCTTGTGGGAGAAGGAGCCGAACGTTTCCCCTTTGAGAAAATAGCTCTGCCGAGAAAGGACACGATGACATCTCCCGTCCCTGAGAAAGCACAGATCCAAAGCGCTGCTGTGCCTGTGAATAGGGTGCACGGGGAAGGTAAAGACCAGCAAGAGCTTTCAGGGCTGGCCCCTTCCTTGTGGGAGAAGGAGCCGGACGTTTCCCGTTTGGGAAAAAAGCTCTGCCGAGAAAGGACACGATGACATCTCCCGTCTCTGGGAAAGCACAGATCCCAAGCGCTGCTGTGCTTATTAATAGGCTGCCCAGGGAAGGTGAAGACCAGCAACAGCTTTCTGGGCTAGCACCTTCCTTGTGGGAGAAGGAGCCGGTCGTTTCCCGTTTGGGAAAAAGGCTCTGCCGAGAAAGGACACGATGACATGTCCCGTCTCTGGGAAAGCACAGATCCCAAGCGCTGCTGTGCCTGTGAATATGCTGCCAAGGGAAGGTGAAGACCAGCAACAGCTTTCAGGGCTGGACCCTTCCTTGTGGCAGAAGGAGCCGGACGTTTCCCGTTTGGGAAAAATACCCTGCCGAGAAAGGACACGATGACATGTCCCGTCTCTGGGAAAGCATAGATCCCAAGCGCTGCTGTGCCTGTGAATAGGGTGCCCAGAGAAGGTGAAGTCCAGCAAGTGCTTTCAGGGCTAGCACCTTCATAGTGGGGAAGGAGCCGGACGTTTCCCGTTTGGGAAAAAGGCTCTGCCGAGAACGGACACGATGACATGTCCCGTCTCTGGGAAAGCACAGATCCGAAGCGCTGCTGCGCCTGTGAGTAGGGTGCACGGGAAAGGTGAAGACCAGCAACAGCTTTCAGGGCTGGCCCCTTCCTTGTGGCAGAAGGAGCCGGACGTTTCCCGTTTGGGAAAATGGCTCTGCCGAGGAAGGACACAATGACATGTCCCGTCTCTGGGAAAGCACAGATCCCTAGTGATGTTCTGCCTCTGAATATGCTGCCAAGGGAAGGTGAAGACCAGCAACAGCTTTCAGGGCTGGCCCCTTCCTTGTGGGAGAAGGAGCCGGACGTTTCCCGTTTGGGAAAAAGGCTCTGCCGAGAAAGGACACGATGACATGTCCCGTCTCTGGGAAAGCACAGATCCCAAGCGCTGCTGTGCCTGTGAATATGCTGCCAAGGGAAGGTGAAGACCAGCAACAGCTTTCAGGGCTAGCACCTTCCTTGTGGGAGAAGGAGCCGGACGTTTCCCATTTGGGAAAAAGGCTCTGCCGAGAACGGACACGATGACATGTCCCGTCTCTGGGAAAGCACAGATCCCAAGCGCTGCTCTGCTTATTAATAGGCTGCCCAGGGAAGGTGAAGACCAGCAACAGCTTTCAGGGCTAGCACCTTCCTTGTGGCAGAAGGAGCCGGACGTTTCCCTTTTTGGAAAATGGCTCTGCCGAGAACGGACACGATGACATGTACCGTCTCTGGGAAAGCACAGGTCCCAAGCGCTGCTGTTCCTATGAAAAGGGTGCATGGGGAAGGTGAAGACCAGCAGCAGATTTCAGGGCTGGCCCCTTCCTTGTGGGAGAAGGAGCCGAACGTTTCCCGTTTGGGAAAAAGGCTCTGCCGAGAACGGACACGATGACATCTCCCGTCTCTGGGAAAGCACAGATCCCAAGCGGTGCTGTGCCTATGAATAGAGTGCATGGGGAAGGTGAAGACCAGCAACAACTTTTAGGGCTGGCCCCTTCCTTGTGGGAGAAGGAGCCGGACGTTTCCCATTTCGGAAAAAGCTCTGCCGAGAACGGAGACGATCACATGTCCCGTCTCTGGGAAAGCACAGGTCCCAAGCGCTGCTGTGCCTATGAAAAGGGTGCATGGGGAAGGTGAAGACCAGCAGCAGCTTTCAGGGCTGGCCCCTTCCTTGTGGGAGAAGGAGCCGGACGTTTCCCGTTTGGGAAAATGTCTCTGCCGAAAAAGGACACGATCACATGTCCCGTCCTTGAGAAAGCACAGAATCCAAGGTCTGCGGTGCCTATGAATAGGGTGCCCAGGGAAGGTAAAGACCAGTAAGAGCTTTCAGGGCTGGCCCCTTCCTTGTGGGAGAAGGAGCCGGACGTTTCCCGTTTGGGAAAAAAGCTCTGCCGAGAAAGGACACGACGACATCTCCCGTCCCTGAGAAAGCACAGATCCCAAGCTTTGTTGTGCTTATTAATAGGCTGCCCAGGGAAGGTGAAGACCAGCAGCAGCTTTCTGGGCTAGCACCTTCCTTGTGGGAGAAGGAGCCGGACGTTTCCCGTTTGGGAAAAAGGTTCTGCCGAGAAAGGACACGATGACATGTCCCGTCTCTGGGAAAGCACAGATCCCTAGTGATGTTCTGCCTCTGAATATGCTGCCAAGGGAAGGTGAAGACCAGCAACAGCTTTCAGGGCTGGCCCCTTCCTTGTGGCAGAAGGAGCCGGACGTTTCCCTTTTTGGAAAATGGCTCTGCCGAGAATGGATACGATCACATGTCCCGTCTCTGGGAAAGCACAGGTCCCAAGCGCTTCTGTGCCTATGAATAGGGTGCATGGGGAAGGTGAAGACCAGAAACAGCTTTCAGGGCTGGCCCCTTCCTTGTGGGAGAAGGAGCCGGACGTTTCCCATTTGGGAAAATGGCTCTGCCGAGAACGGACACGATGACATGTCCCGTCTCTGGGAAAGCACAGATCCCAAGCGCTTCTGTGCTTATTAATAGGCTGCCCAGGGAAGGAGAAGGCCAGCAGCAGCTTTCAGGGCTGGCCCCTTCCTTGTGGCAGAAGGAGCCGGACGTTTCCCGTTTGGGAAAAATACCCTGCCGAGAAAGGACACGATCACATGTCCCGTCCCTGAGAAAGCACAGAATCCAAGCTCTGCGGTGCCTATGAATAGGGTGCCCAGGGAAGGTAAAGACCAGCAAGAGCTTTCAGGGCTGGCCCCTTCCTTGTGGGAGAAGGAGCCGGACGTTTCCCATTTGGGAAAAAGTCTCTGCCGAGAAAGGACACGATGACATGTCCCGTCTCTGGGAAAGCATAGATCCCAAGCGCTGCTGTGCCTGTGAATAGGGTGCCCAGAGAAGGTGAAGTCCAGCAAGTGCTTTCAGGGCTAGCACCTTCATAGTGGGGAAGGAGCCGGACGTTTCCCGTTTGGGAAAAAGGCTCTGCCGAGAACGGACACGATGACATGTCCCGTCTCTGGGAAAGCACAGATCCGAAGCGCTGCTGCGCCTGTGAGTAGGGTGCACGGGAAAGGTGAAGACCAGCAACAGCTTTCAGGGCTGGCCCCTTCCTTGTGGCAGAAGGAGCCGGACGTTTCCCGTTTGGGAAAATGGCTCTGCCGAGGAAGGACACAATGACATGTCCCGTCTCTGGGAAAGCACAGATCCCTAGTGATGTTCTGCCTCTGAATATGCTGCCAAGGGAAGGTGAAGACCAGCAACAGCTTTCAGGGCTGGCCCCTTCCTTGTGGGAGAAGGAGCCGGACGTTTCCCGTTTGGGAAAAAGGCTCTGCCGAGAAAGGACACGATGACATGTCCCGTCTCTGGGAAAGCACAGATCCCAAGCGCTGCTGTGCCTGTGAATAGGGTGCCAAGGGAAGGTGAAGACCAGCAACAGCTTTCAGGGCTAGCACCTTCGTTGTGGGAGAAGGAGCCGGACGTTTCCCGTTTGGGAAAAAGCCTCTGCCGAGAAAGGACATGATGACATGTCCCGTCTCTGGGAAAGCACAGATCCGAAGCGCTGCTGTGCCTGTGAATAGGGTGCACGGGGAAGGTGAAGACCAGCAACAGCTTTCAGGGTTGGCCCCTTCCTTGTGGCAGAAGGAGCCGGACGTTTCCCTTTTTGGAAAATGGCTCTGCCGAGAACGGACACGATGACATGTCCCGTCTCTGGGAAAGCACAGGTCCCAAGCGCTGCTGTGCCTATGAATAGGGTGCATGGGGAAGGTGAAGACCAGCAACAGCTTTCAGGGCTGGCCCCTTCCTTGTGGGAGAAGGAGCCGGACGTTTCCCATTTGGGAAAAAGGCTCTGCCGAGAACGGACACGATGACATGTCCCGTCTCTGGGAAAGCACAGATCCCAAGCGCTGCTCTGCTTATTAATAGGCTGCCCAGGGAAGGTGAAGACCAGCAACAGCTTTCAGGGCTAGCACCTTCCTTGTGGCAGAAGGAGCCGGACGTTTCCCGTTTGGGAAAATGGCTCTGCCGAGAAAGGACATGATGACATGTCCCGTCTCTGGGAAAGCACAGATCCGAAGCGCTGCTGTGCCTGTGAATAGGGTGCACGGGGAAGGTGAAGACCAGCAACAGCTTTCAGGGCTGGCCCCTTCCTTGTGGCAGAAGGAGCCGGACGTTTCCCTTTTTGGAAAATGGCTCTGCCGAGAACGGACACGATGACATGTACCGTCTCTGGGAAAGCACAGGTCCCAAGCGCTGCTGTGCCTATGAAAAGGGTGCATGGGGAAGGTGAAGACCAGCAGCAGATTTCAGGGCTGGCCCCTTCCTTGTGGGAGAAGGAGCCGGACGTTTCCCGTTTGGGAAAATGTCTCTGCCGAAAAAGGACACGATCACATGTCCCGTCCTTGAGAAAGCACAGAATCCAAGGTCTGCGGTGCCTATGAATAGGGTGCCCAGGGAAGGTAAAGACCAGTAAGAGCTTTCAGGGCTGGCACCTTCCTTGTGGGAGAAGGAGCCGGACGTTTCCCGTTTGGGAAAAAAGCTCTGCCGAGAAAGGACACGACGACATCTCCCGTCCCTGAGAAAGCACAGATCCCAAGCTTTGTTGTGCTTATTAATAGGCTGCCCAGGGAAGGTGAAGACCAGCAGCAGCTTTCTGGGCTAGCACCTTCCTTGTGGGAGAAGGAGCCGGACGTTTCCCTTTTTGGAAAATGGCTCTGCCGAGAACGGACACGATGACATGTCCCGTCTCTGGGAAAGCACAGGTCCCAAGCGCTGCTGTGCCTATGAATAGGGTGCATGGGGAAGGTGAAGACCAGCAACAGCTTTCAGGGCTGGCCCCTTCCTTGTGGGAGAAGGAGCCGGACGTTTCCCTTTTGGGAAAATGTCTCTGCCGAGAAAGGACACGATGACATGTCCCGTCCCTGAGAAAGCACAGAATCCAAGCTCTGCGGTGCCTATGAATAGGGTGCCCAGGGAAGGTAAAGACCAGCAAGAGCTTTCAGGGCTGGCCCCTTCCTTGTGGGAGAAGGAGCCGGACGTTTCCCATTTGGGAAAAAGTCTCTGCCGAGAACGGACACAATGACATGTACCGTCTCTGGGAAAGCACAGATCCCAAGCTTTTTTGTGTTTATTAATAGGCTGCCCAGGGAAGGTGAAGACCAACAACAGCTTTCTGGGCTAGCACCTTCCTTGTGGCAGAAGGAGCCGGACGTTTCCCGTTTGGGAAAAAGGCTCTGCCGAGAACGGACACGATGACATGTCCCGTCTCTGGGAAAGCACAGATCCCAAGCGCTGCTCTGCTTATTAATAGGCTGCCCAGGGAAGGTGAAGACCAGCAACAGCTTTCAGGGCTAGCACCTTCCTTGTGGCAGAAGGAGCCGGACGTTTCCCGTTTGGGAAAATGGCTCTGCCGAGAAAGGACATGATGACATGTCCCGTCTCTGGGAAAGCACAGATCCGAAGCGCTGCTGTGCCTGTGAATAGGGTGCACGGGGAAGGTGAAGACCAGCAACAGCTTTCAGGGCTGGCCCCTTCCTTGTGGCAGAAGGAGCCGGACGTTTCCCTTTTTGGAAAATGGCTCTGCCGAGAACGGACACGATGACATGTACCGTCTCTGGGAAAGCACAGGTCCCAAGCGCTGCTGTGCCTATGAAAAGGGTGCATGGGGAAGGTGAAGACCAGCAGCAGATTTCAGGGCTGGCCCCTTCCTTGTGGGAGAAGGAGCCGGACGTTTCCCGTTTGGGAAAATGTCTCTGCCGAAAAAGGACACGATCACATGTCCCGTCCTTGAGAAAGCACAGAATCCAAGGTCTGCGGTGCCTATGAATAGGGTGCCCAGGGAAGGTAAAGACCAGTAAGAGCTTTCAGGGCTGGCACCTTCCTTGTGGGAGAAGGAGCCGGACGTTTCCCGTTTGGGAAAAAAGCTCTGCCGAGAAAGGACACGACGACATCTCCCGTCCCTGAGAAAGCACAGATCCCAAGCTTTGTTGTGCTTATTAATAGGCTGCCCAGGGAAGGTGAAGACCAGCAGCAGCTTTCTGGGCTAGCACCTTCCTTGTGGGAGAAGGAGCCGGACGTTTCCCTTTTTGGAAAATGGCTCTGCCGAGAACGGACACGATGACATGTCCCGTCTCTGGGAAAGCACAGGTCCCAAGCGCTGCTGTGCCTATGAATAGGGTGCATGGGGAAGGTGAAGACCAGCAACAGCTTTCAGGGCTGGCCCCTTCCTTGTGGGAGAAGGAGCCGGACGTTTCCCTTTTGGGAAAATGTCTCTGCCGAGAAAGGACACGATGACATGTCCCGTCCCTGAGAAAGCACAGAATCCAAGCTCTGCGGTGCCTATGAATAGGGTGCCCAGGGAAGGTAAAGACCAGCAAGAGCTTTCAGGGCTGGCCCCTTCCTTGTGGGAGAAGGAGCCGGACGTTTCCCATTTGGGAAAAAGTCTCTGCCGAGAACGGACACAATGACATGTACCGTCTCTGGGAAAGCACAGATCCCAAGCTTTTTTGTGTTTATTAATAGGCTGCCCAGGGAAGGTGAAGACCAACAACAGCTTTCTGGGCTAGCACCTTCCTTGTGGCAGAAGGAGCCGGACGTTTCCCGTTTGGGAAAAAGGTTCTGCCGAGAATGGACACGATGACATGTCCCGTCTCTGGGAAAGCATAGATCCCAAGCGCTGCTGTGCCTGTGAATAGGGTGCACGGGGAAGGTGAAGAGCAGTAACAGCTTTCAGGGCTGGCCCCTTCCTTGTGGCAGAAGGAGCCGGACGTTTCCCGTTTGGGAAAAAGCCTCTGCCGAGAACGGACACGATGACATGTCCCGTCTCTGGGAAAGCACAGATCCCAAGCGTTGCTGTGCTTATTAATAGGCTGCCCAGGGAAGGAGAAGACCAGCAACAGCTTTCAGGGCTGGCCCCTTCCTTGTGGGAGAAGGAGCCGGACGTTTCCCGTTTGGGAAAAAGGCTCTGCCGAGAACGGACACGATGACATCTCCCGTCTCTGGGAAAGCACAGATCCCAAGCGGTGCTGTGCCTATGAATAGAGTGCATGGGGAAGGTGAAGACCAGCAACAACTTTTAGGGCTGGCCCCTTCCTTGTGGGAGAAGGAGCCGGACGTTTCCCATTTCGGAAAAAGCTCTGCCGAGAACGGACACGATCACATGTCCCGTCTCTGGGAAAGCACAGGTCCCAAGCGCTGCTGTGCCTATGAATAGGGTGCATGGGGAAGGTGAAGACCAGCAACAGCTTTCAGGGCTGGTCCCTTCCTTGTGGCAGAAGGAGCCGGACGTTTCCCGTTTGGGAAAAAAGCTCTGCCGAGAAAGGACACGACGACATCTCCCGTCCCCGAGAAAGCACAGATCCCAAGCTTTGTTGTGCTTATTAATAGGCTGCCCAGGGTAGGTGAAGACCAGCAACAGCTTTCTGGGCTAGCACCTTCCTTGTGGCAGAAGGAGCCGGACGTTTCCCGTTTGGGAAAAATACCCTGCCGAGAAAGGACACGATGACATGTCCCGTCTCTGGGAAAGCATAGATCCCAAGCGCTGCTGTGCCTGTGAATAGGGTGCCCAGAGAAGGTGAAGTCCAGCAAGTGCTTTCAGGGCTAGCACCTTCATAGTGGGGAAGGAGCCGGACGTTTCCCGTTTGGGAAAAAGGCTCTGCCGAGAACGGACACGATGACATGTCCCGTCTCTGGGAAAGCACAGATCCGAAGCGCTGCTGCGCCTGTGAGTAGGGTGCACGGGAAAGGTGAAGACCAGCAACAGCTTTCAGGGCTGGCCCCTTCCTTGTGGCAGAAGGAGCCGGACGTTTCCCGTTTGGGAAAATGGCTCTGCCGAGGAAGGACACAATGACATGTCCCGTCTCTGGGAAAGCACAGATCCCTAGTGATGTTCTGCCTCTGAATATGCTGCCAAGGGAAGGTGAAGACCAGCAACAGCTTTCAGGGCTGGCCCCTTCCTTGTGGGAGAAGGAGCCGGACGTTTCCCGTTTGGGAAAAAGGCTCTGCCGAGAAAGGACACGATGACATGTCCCGTCTCTGGGAAAGCACAGATCCCAAGCGCTGCTGTGCCTGTGAATAGGGTGCCAAGGGAAGGTGAAGACCAGCAACAGCTTTCAGGGCTAGCACCTTCATTGTGGGAGAAGGAGCCGGACGTTTCCCGTTTGGGAAAAAGGCTCTGCCGAGAAAGGACACGATGACATGTCCCGTCTCTGGGAAAGCACAGATCCGAAGCGCTGCTGTGCCTGTGAATAGGGTGCACGGGGAAGGTGAAGACCAGCAACAGCTTTCAGGGCTGGCCCCTTCCTTGTGGGAGAAGGAGCCGGACGTTTCCCATTTGGGAAAAAGGCTCTGCCGAGAACGGACACGATGACATGTCCCGTCTCTGGGAAAGCACAGATCCCAAGCGCTGCTCTGCTTATTAATAGGCTGCCCAGGGAAGGTGAAGACCAGCAACAGCTTTCAGGGCTAGCACCTTCCTTGTGGCAGAAGGAGCCGGACGTTTCCCGTTTGGGAAAAAGGCTCTGCCGAGAAAGGACATGATGACATGTCCCGTCTCTGGGAAAGCACAGATCCGAAGCGCTGCTGTGCCTATGAATAGGGTGCCCAGGGAAGGTAAAGACCAGCAAGAGCTTTCAGGGCTGGCCCCTTCCTTGTGGCAGAAGGAGCCGGACGTTTCCCATTTGGGAAAAAGTCTCTGCCGAGAACGGACACAATGACATGTACCGTCTCTGGGAAAGCACAGATCCCAAGCTTTTTTGTGTTTATTAATAGGCTGCCCAGGGAAGGTGAAGACCAGCAACAGCTTTCTGGGCTAGCACCTTCCTTGTGGCAGAAGGAGCCGGACGTTTCCCGTTTGGGAAAAAGGTTCTGCCGAGAAAGGACACGATGACATGTCCCGTCTCTGGGAAAGCATAGATCCCAAGCGCTGCTGTGCCTGTGAATAGGGTGCACGGGGAAGGTGAAGACCAGCAACAGCTTTCAGGGCTGGCCCCTTCCTTGTGGCAGAAGGAGCTGGACGTTTCCCGTTTGGGAAAAAGGTTCTGCCGAGAAAGGACACGATGACATGTCCCGTCTCTGGGAAAGCATAGATCCCAAGCGCTGCTGTGCCTGTGAATAGGGTGCACGGGGAAGGTGAAGACCAGCAACAGCTTTCAGGGCTGGCCCCTTCCTTGTGGCAGAAGGAGCCGGACGTTTCCCTTTTTGGAAAATGGCTCTGCCGAGAACGGACATGATGACATGTACCGTCTCTGGGAAAGCACAGGTCCCAAGCGCTGCTGTGCCTATGAAAAGGGTGCATGGGGAAGGTGAAGACCAGCAGCAGCTTTCAGGGCTGGCCCCTTCCTTGTGGGAGAAGGAGCCGGACGTTTCCCGTTTGGGAAAATGTCTCTGCCGAAAAAGGACACGATCACATGTCCCGTCCTTGAGAAAGCACAGAATCCAAGGTCTGCGGTGCCTATGAATAGGGTGCCCAGGGAAGGTAAAGACCAGTAAGAGCTTTCAGGGCTGGCCCCTTCCTTGTGGGAGAAGGAGCCGGACGTTTCCCGTTTGGGAAAAAAGCTCTGCCGAGAAAGGACACGACGACATCTCCCGTCCCTGAGAAAGCACAGATCCCAAGCTTTGTTGTGCTTATTAATAGGCTGCCCAGGGAAGATGAAGACCAGCAGCAGCTTTCTGGGCTAGCACCTTCCTTGTGGGAGAAGGAGCCGGACGTTTCCCATTTGGGAAAAAGGCTCTGCCGAGAAAGGACACGATGACATGTCCCGTCTCTGGGAAAGCACAGATCCGAAGCGCTGCTGCGCCTGTGAGTAGGGTGCACGGGAAAGGTGAAGACCAGGAACAGCTTTCAGGGCTGGCCCCTTCCTTGTGGCAGAAGGAGCCGGACGTTTCCCGTTTGGGAAAATGGCTCTGCCGAGGAAGGACACAATGACATGTCCCGTCTCTGGGAAAGCACAGATCCCTAGTGATGTTCTGCCTCTGAATATGCTGCCAAGGGAAGGTGAAGACCAGCAACAGCTTTCAGGGCTGGCCCCTTCCTTGTGGGAGAAGGAGCCGGACGTTTCCCGTTTGGGAAAAAGGCTCTGCCGAGAAAGGACACGATGACATGTCCCGTCTCTGGGAAAGCACAGATCCCAAGCGCTGCTGTGCCTGTGAATAGGGTGCCCAGGGAAGGTAAAGACCAGCAAGAGCTTTCAGGGCTGGCCCCTTCCTTGTGGCAGAAGGAGCCGGACGTTTCCCATTTGGGAAAAAGTCTCTGCCGAGAACGGACACAATGACATGTACCGTCTCTGGGAAAGCACAGATCCCAAGCTTTTTTGTGTTTATTAATAGGCTGCCCAGGGAAGGTGAAGACCAGCAACAGCTTTCTGGGCTAGCACCTTCCTTGTGGCAGAAGGAGCCGGACGTTTCCCGTTTGGGAAAAAGGTTCTGCCGAGAAAGGACACGATGACATGTCCCGTCTCTGGGAAAGCATAGATCCCAAGCGCTGCTGTGCCTGTGAATAGGGTGCACGGGGAAGGTGAAGAGCAGTAACAGCTTTCAGGGCTGGCCCCTTCCTTGTGGCAGAAGGAGCCGGACATTTCCCGTTTGGGAAAAAGCCTCTGCCGAGAACGGACACGATGACATGTCCCGTCTCTGGGAAAGCACAGATCCCAAGCGTTGCTGTGCTTATTAATAGGCTGCCCAGGGAAGGTGAAGAGCAGCAACAGCTTTCAGGGCTGGCCCCTTCCTTGTGGGAGAAGGAGCCGGACGTTTCCCGTTTGGGAAAAAGGCTCTGCCGAGAACGGACACGATGACATCTCCCGTCTCTGGGAAAGCACAGATCCCAAGCGGTGCTGTGCCTATGAATAGAGTGCATGGGGAAGGTGAAGACCAGCAACAACTTTTAGGGCTGGCCCCTTCCTTGTGGGAGAAGGAGCCGGACGTTTCCCATTTCAGAAAAAGCTCTGCCGAGAACGGACACGATGACATGTCCCGTCTCTGGGAAAGCACAGGTCCCAAGCGCTGCTGTGCCTATGAATAGGGTGCATGGGGAAGGTGAAGACCAGCAACAGCTTTCAGGGCTGGTCCCTTCCTTGTGGCAGAAGGAGCCGGACGTTTCCCGTTTGGGAAAAAAGCTCTGCCGAGAAAGGACACGACGACATCTCCCGTCCCCGAGAAAGCACAGATCCCAAGCTTTGTTGTGCTTATTAATAGGCTGCCCAGGGAAGGTGAAGACCAGCAAAAACTTTTAGGGCTGGCCCCTTCCTTGTGGGAGAAGGAGCCGAACGTTTCCCCTTTGAGAAAATAGCTCTGCCGAGAAAGGACACGATGACATCTCCCGTCCCTGAGAAAGCACAGATCCAAAGCGCTGCTGTGCCTGTGAATAGGGTGCACGGGGAAGGTAAAGACCAGCAAGAGCTTTCAGGGCTGGCCCCTTCCTTGTGGGAGAAGGAGCCGGACGTTTCCCGTTTGGGAAAAAAGCTCTGCCGAGAAAGGACACGATGACATCTCCCGTCTCTGGGAAAGCACAGATCCCAAGCGCTGCTGTGCTTATTAATAGGCTGCCCAGGGAAGGTGAAGACCAGCAACAGCTTTCTGGGCTAGCACCTTCCTTGTGGGAGAAGGAGCCGGTCGTTTCCCGTTTGGGAAAAAGGCTCTGCCGAGAAAGGACACGATGACATGTCCCGTCTCTGGGAAAGCACAGATCCCAAGCGCTGCTGTGCCTGTGAATATGCTGCCAAGGGAAGGTGAAGACCAGCAACAGCTTTCAGGGCTGGACCCTTCCTTGTGGCAGAAGGAGCCGGACGTTTCCCGTTTGGGAAAAATACCCTGCCGAGAAAGGACACGATGACATGTCCCGTCTCTGGGAAAGCATAGATCCCAAGCGCTGCTGTGCCTGTGAATAGGGTGCCCAGAGAAGGTGAAGTCCAGCAAGTGCTTTCAGGGCTAGCACCTTCATAGTGGGGAAGGAGCCGGACGTTTCCCGTTTGGGAAAAAGGCTCTGCCGAGAACGGACACGATGACATGTCCCGTCTCTGGGAAAGCACAGATCCGAAGCGCTGCTGCGCCTGTGAGTAGGGTGCACGGGAAAGGTGAAGACCAGCAACAGCTTTCAGGGCTGGCCCCTTCCTTGTGGCAGAAGGAGCCGGACGTTTCCCGTTTGGGAAAATGGCTCTGCCGAGGAAGGACACAATGACATGTCCCGTCTCTGGGAAAGCACAGATCCCTAGTGATGTTCTGCCTCTGAATATGCTGCCAAGGGAAGGTGAAGACCAGCAACAGCTTTCAGGGCTGGCCCCTTCCTTGTGGGAGAAGGAGCCGGACGTTTCCCGTTTGGGAAAAAGGCTCTGCCGAGAAAGGACACGATGACATGTCCCGTCTCTGGGAAAGCACAGATCCCAAGCGCTGCTGTGCCTGTGAATATGCTGCCAAGGGAAGGTGAAGACCAGCAACAGCTTTCAGGGCTAGCACCTTCCTTGTGGGAGAAGGAGCCGGACGTTTCCCATTTGGGAAAAAGGCTCTGCCGAGAACGGACACGATGACATGTCCCGTCTCTGGGAAAGCACAGATCCCAAGCGCTGCTCTGCTTATTAATAGGCTGCCCAGGGAAGGTGAAGACCAGCAACAGCTTTCAGGGCTAGCACCTTCCTTGTGGCAGAAGGAGCCGGACGTTTCCCTTTTTGGAAAATGGCTCTGCCGAGAACGGACACGATGACATGTACCGTCTCTGGGAAAGCACAGGTCCCAAGCGCTGCTGTTCCTATGAAAAGGGTGCATGGGGAAGGTGAAGACCAGCAGCAGATTTCAGGGCTGGCCCCTTCCTTGTGGGAGAAGGAGCCGAACGTTTCCCGTTTGGGAAAAAGGCTCTGCCGAGAACGGACACGATGACATCTCCCGTCTCTGGGAAAGCACAGATCCCAAGCGGTGCTGTGCCTATGAATAGAGTGCATGGGGAAGGTGAAGACCAGCAACAACTTTTAGGGCTGGCCCCTTCCTTGTGGGAGAAGGAGCCGGACGTTTCCCATTTCGGAAAAAGCTCTGCCGAGAACGGAGACGATCACATGTCCCGTCTCTGGGAAAGCACAGGTCCCAAGCGCTGCTGTGCCTATGAAAAGGGTGCATGGGGAAGGTGAAGACCAGCAGCAGCTTTCAGGGCTGGCCCCTTCCTTGTGGGAGAAGGAGCCGGACGTTTCCCGTTTGGGAAAATGTCTCTGCCGAAAAAGGACACGATCACATGTCCCGTCCTTGAGAAAGCACAGAATCCAAGGTCTGCGGTGCCTATGAATAGGGTGCCCAGGGAAGGTAAAGACCAGTAAGAGCTTTCAGGGCTGGCCCCTTCCTTGTGGGAGAAGGAGCCGGACGTTTCCCGTTTGGGAAAAAAGCTCTGCCGAGAAAGGACACGACGACATCTCCCGTCCCTGAGAAAGCACAGATCCCAAGCTTTGTTGTGCTTATTAATAGGCTGCCCAGGGAAGGTGAAGACCAGCAGCAGCTTTCTGGGCTAGCACCTTCCTTGTGGGAGAAGGAGCCGGACGTTTCCCGTTTGGGAAAAAGGTTCTGCCGAGAAAGGACACGATGACATGTCCCGTCTCTGGGAAAGCACAGATCCCTAGTGATGTTCTGCCTCTGAATATGCTGCCAAGGGAAGGTGAAGACCAGCAACAGCTTTCAGGGCTGGCCCCTTCCTTGTGGCAGAAGGAGCCGGACGTTTCCCTTTTTGGAAAATGGCTCTGCCGAGAATGGATACGATCACATGTCCCGTCTCTGGGAAAGCACAGGTCCCAAGCGCTTCTGTGCCTATGAATAGGGTGCATGGGGAAGGTGAAGACCAGAAACAGCTTTCAGGGCTGGCCCCTTCCTTGTGGGAGAAGGAGCCGGACGTTTCCCATTTGGGAAAATGGCTCTGCCGAGAACGGACACGATGACATGTCCCGTCTCTGGGAAAGCACAGATCCCAAGCGCTTCTGTGCTTATTAATAGGCTGCCCAGGGAAGGAGAAGGCCAGCAGCAGCTTTCAGGGCTGGCCCCTTCCTTGTGGCAGAAGGAGCCGGACGTTTCCCGTTTGGGAAAAATACCCTGCCGAGAAAGGACACGATCACATGTCCCGTCCCTGAGAAAGCACAGAATCCAAGCTCTGCGGTGCCTATGAATAGGGTGCCCAGGGAAGGTAAAGACCAGCAAGAGCTTTCAGGGCTGGCCCCTTCCTTGTGGGAGAAGGAGCCGGACGTTTCCCATTTGGGAAAAAGTCTCTGCCGAGAAAGGACACGATGACATGTCCCGTCTCTGTGAAAGCATAGATCCCAAGCGCTGCTGTGCCTGTGAATAGGGTGCCCAGAGAAGGTGAAGTCCAGCAAGTGCTTTCAGGGCTAGCACCTTCATAGTGGGGAAGGAGCCGGACGTTTCCCGTTTGGGAAAAAGGCTCTGCCGAGAACGGACACGATGACATGTCCCGTCTCTGGGAAAGCACAGATCCGAAGCGCTGCTGCGCCTGTGAGTAGGGTGCACGGGAAAGGTGAAGACCAGCAACAGCTTTCAGGGCTGGCCCCTTCCTTGTGGCAGAAGGAGCCGGACGTTTCCCGTTTGGGAAAATGGCTCTGCCGAGGAAGGACACAATGACATGTCCCGTCTCTGGGAAAGCACAGATCCCTAGTGATGTTCTGCCTCTGAATATGCTGCCAAGGGAAGGTGAAGACCAGCAACAGCTTTCAGGGCTGGCCCCTTCCTTGTGGGAGAAGGAGCCGGACGTTTCCCGTTTGGGAAAAAGGCTCTGCCGAGAAAGGACACGATGACATGTCCCGTCTCTGGGAAAGCACAGATCCCAAGCGCTGCTGTGCCTGTGAATAGGGTGCCAAGGGAAGGTGAAGACCAGCAACAGCTTTCAGGGCTAGCACCTTCGTTGTGGGAGAAGGAGCCGGACGTTTCCCGTTTGGGAAAAAGCCTCTGCCGAGAAAGGACATGATGACATGTCCCGTCTCTGGGAAAGCACAGATCCGAAGCGCTGCTGTGCCTGTGAATAGGGTGCACGGGGAAGGTGAAGACCAGCAACAGCTTTCAGGGTTGGCCCCTTCCTTGTGGCAGAAGGAGCCGGACGTTTCCCTTTTTGGAAAATGGCTCTGCCGAGAACGGACACGATGACATGTCCCGTCTCTGGGAAAGCACAGGTCCCAAGCGCTGCTGTGCCTATGAATAGGGTGCATGGGGAAGGTGAAGACCAGCAACAGCTTTCAGGGCTGGCCCCTTCCTTGTGGGAGAAGGAGCCGGACGTTTCCCATTTGGGAAAAAGGCTCTGCCGAGAACGGACACGATGACATGTCCCGTCTCTGGGAAAGCACAGATCCCAAGCGCTGCTCTGCTTATTAATAGGCTGCCCAGGGAAGGTGAAGACCAGCAACAGCTTTCAGGGCTAGCACCTTCCTTGTGGCAGAAGGAGCCGGACGTTTCCCGTTTGGGAAAATGGCTCTGCCGAGAAAGGACATGATGACATGTCCCGTCTCTGGGAAAGCACAGATCCGAAGCGCTGCTGTGCCTGTGAATAGGGTGCACGGGGAAGGTGAAGACCAGCAACAGCTTTCAGGGCTGGCCCCTTCCTTGTGGCAGAAGGAGCCGGACGTTTCCCTTTTTGGAAAATGGCTCTGCCGAGAACGGACACGATGACATGTACCGTCTCTGGGAAAGCACAGGTCCCAAGCGCTGCTGTGCCTATGAAAAGGGTGCATGGGGAAGGTGAAGACCAGCAGCAGATTTCAGGGCTGGCCCCTTCCTTGTGGGAGAAGGAGCCGGACGTTTCCCGTTTGGGAAAATGTCTCTGCCGAAAAAGGACACGATCACATGTCCCGTCCTTGAGAAAGCACAGAATCCAAGGTCTGCGGTGCCTATGAATAGGGTGCCCAGGGAAGGTAAAGACCAGTAAGAGCTTTCAGGGCTGGCACCTTCCTTGTGGGAGAAGGAGCCGGACGTTTCCCGTTTGGGAAAAAAGCTCTGCCGAGAAAGGACACGACGACATCTCCCGTCCCTGAGAAAGCACAGATCCCAAGCTTTGTTGTGCTTATTAATAGGCTGCCCAGGGAAGGTGAAGACCAGCAGCAGCTTTCTGGGCTAGCACCTTCCTTGTGGGAGAAAGAGCCGGACGTTTCCCTTTTTGGAAAATGGCTCTGCCGAGAACGGACACGATGACATGTCCCGTCTCTGGGAAAGCACAGGTCCCAAGCGCTGCTGTGCCTATGAATAGGGTGCATGGGGAAGGTGAAGACCAGCAACAGCTTTCAGGGCTGGCCCCTTCCTTGTGGGAGAAGGAGCCGGACGTTTCCCTTTTGGGAAAATGTCTCTGCCGAGAAAGGACACGATGACATGTCCCGTCCCTGAGAAAGCACAGAATCCAAGCTCTGCGGTGCCTATGAATAGGGTGCCCAGGGAAGGTAAAGACCAGCAAGAGCTTTCAGGGCTGGCCCCTTCCTTGTGGGAGAAGGAGCCGGACGTTTCCCATTTGGGAAAAAGTCTCTGCCGAGAACGGACACAATGACATGTACCGTCTCTGGGAAAGCACAGATCCCAAGCTTTTTTGTGTTTATTAATAGGCTGCCCAGGGAAGGTGAAGACCAGCAACAGCTTTCTGGGCTAGCACCTTCCTTGTGGCAGAAGGAGCCGGACGTTTCCCGTTTGGGAAAAAGGTTCTGCCGAGAATGGACACGATGACATGTCCCGTCTCTGGGAAAGCATAGATCCCAAGCGCTGCTGTGCCTGTGAATAGGGTGCACGGGGAAGGTGAAGAGCAGTAACAGCTTTCAGGGCTGGCCCCTTCCTTGTGGCAGAAGGAGCCGGACGTTTCCCGTTTGGGAAAAAGCCTCTGCCGAGAACGGACACGATGACATGTCCCGTCTCTGGGAAAGCACAGATCCCAAGCGTTGCTGTGGTTATTAATAGGCTGCCCAGGGAAGGAGAAGACCAGCAACAGCTTTCAGGGCTGGCCCCTTCCTTGTGGGAGAAGGAGCCGGACGTTTCCCGTTTGGGAAAAAGGCTCTGCCGAGAACGGACACGATGACATCTCCCGTCTCTGGGAAAGCACAGATCCCAAGCGGTGCTGTGCCTATGAATAGAGTGCATGGGGAAGGTGAAGACCAGCAACAACTTTTAGGGCTGGCCCCTTCCTTGTGGGAGAAGGAGCCGGACGTTTCCCATTTCGGAAAAAGCTCTGCCGAGAACGGACACGATCACATGTCCCGTCTCTGGGAAAGCACAGGTCCCAAGCGCTGCTGTGCCTATGAATAGGGTGCATGGGGAAGGTGAAGACCAGCAACAGCTTTCAGGGCTGGTCCCTTCCTTGTGGCAGAAGGAGCCGGACGTTTCCCGTTTGGGAAAAAAGCTCTGCCGAGAAAGGACACGACGACATCTCCCGTCCCCGAGAAAGCACAGATCCCAAGCTTTGTTGTGCTTATTAATAGGCTGCCCAGGGTAGGTGAAGACCAGCAACAGCTTTCAGGGCTAGCACCTTCCTTGTGGCAGAAGGAGCCGGACGTTTCCCGTTTGGGAAAAATACCCTGCCGAGAAAGGACACGATGACATGTCCCGTCTCTGGGAAAGCATAGATCCCAAGCGCTGCTGTGCCTGTGAATAGGGTGCCCAGAGAAGGTGAAGTCCAGCAAGTGCTTTCAGGGCTAGCACCTTCATAGTGGGGAAGGAGCCGGACGTTTCCCGTTTGGGAAAAAGGCTCTGCCGAGAACGGACACGATGACATGTCCCGTCTCTGGGAAAGCACAGATCCGAAGCGCTGCTGCGCCTGTGAGTAGGGTGCACGGGAAAGGTGAAGACCAGCAACAGCTTTCAGGGCTGGCCCCTTCCTTGTGGCAGAAGGAGCCGGACGTTTCCCGTTTGGGAAAATGGCTCTGCCGAGGAAGGACACGATGACATGTCCCGTCTCTGGGAAAGCACAGATCCCAAGCGCTGCTGTGCCTGTGAATAGGGTGCCAAGGGAAGGTGAAGACCAGCAACAGCTTTCAGGGCTAGCACCTTCATTGTGGGAGAAGGAGCCGGACGTTTCCCGTTTGGGAAAAAGCCTCTGCCGAGAAAGGACATGATGACATGTCCCGTCTCTGGGAAAGCACAGATCCGAAGCGCTGCTGTGCCTGTGAATAGGGTGCACGGGGAAGGTGAAGACCAGCAACAGCTTTCAGGGCTGGCCCCTTCCTTGTGGCAAAAGGAGCCGGACGTTTCCCTTTTTGGAAAATGGCTCTGCCGAGAACGGACACGATGACATGTCCCGTCTCTGGGAAAGCACAGGTCCCAAGCGCTGCTGTGCCTATGAATAGGGTGCATGGGGAAGGTGAAGACCAGCAACAGCTTTCAGCGCTGGCCCCTTCCTTGTGGGAGAAGGAGCCGGACGTTTCCCATTTGGGAAAAAGGCTCTGCCGAGAACGGACACGATGACATGTCCCGTCTCTGGGAAAGCACAGATCCCAAGCGCTGCTCTGCTTATTAATAGGCTGCCCAGGGAAGGTAAAGACCAGCAACAGCTTTCAGGGCTAGCACCTTCCTTGTGGCAGAAGGAGCCGGACGTTTCCCGTTTGGGAAAAAAGCTCTGCCGAGAAAGGACACGACGACATCTCCCGTCCCCGAGAAAGCACAGATCCCAAGCTTTGTTGTGCTTATTAATAGGCTGCCCAGGGAAGGTGAAGACCAGCAGCAGCTTTCTGGGCTAGCACCTTCCTTGTGGGAGAAGGAGCCGGACGTTTCTCGTTTGGGAAAAAGGCTCTGCCGAGAAAGGACACGATGACATGTCCCGTCTCTGGGAAAGCACAGATCCCAAGCGCTGCTGTGCCTGTGAATAGGGTGCACGGGGAAGGTGAAGACCAGCAACAGCTTTCAGGGCTGGCCCCTTCCTTGTGGCAGAAGGAGCCGGACGTTTCCCTTTTTGGAAAATGGCTCTGCCGAGGAAGGACACAATGACATGTCCCGTCTCTGGGAAAGCACAGATCCCTAGTGATGTTCTGCCTCTGAATATGCTGCCAAGGGAAGGTGAAGACCAGCAACAGCTTTCAGGGCTGGCCCCTTCCTTGTGGGAGAAGGAGCCGGACGTTTCCCATTTGGGAAAAAGGCTCTGCCGAGAAAGGACACGATGACATGTCCCGTCTCTGGGAAAGCACAGATCCCAAGCGCTGCTGTGCCTGTGAATAGGGTGCCAAGGGAAGGTGAAGACCAGCAACAGCTTTCAGGGCTAGCACCTTCATTGTGGGAGAAGGAGCCGGACGTTTCCCGTTTGGGAAAAAGCCTCTGCCGAGAAAGGACATGATGACATGTCCCGTCTCTGGGAAAGCACAGATCCGAAGCGCTGCTGTGCCTGTGAATAGGGTGCACGGGGAAGGTGAAGACCAGCAACAGCTTTCAGGGCTGGCCCCTTCCTTGTGGCAGAAGGAGCCGGACGTTTCCCTTTTTGGAAAATGGCTCTGCCGAGAACGGACACGATGACATGTCCCGTCTCTGGGAAAGCACAGGTCCCAAGCGCTGCTGTGCCTATGAATAGGGTGCATGGGGAAGGTGAAGACCAGCAACAGCTTTCAGGGCTGGCCCCTTCCTTGTGGGAGAAGGAGCCGGACGTTTCCCATTTGGGAAAAAGGCTCTGCCGAGAACGGACACGATGACATGTCCCGTCTCTGGGAAAGCACAGATCCCAAGCGCTGCTCTGCTTATTAATAGGCTGCCCAGGGAAGGTGAAGACCAGCAACAGCTTTCAGGGCTAGCACCTTCCTTGTGGCAGAAGGAGCCGGACGTTTCCCGTTTGGGAAAAAGGCTCTGCCGAGAAAGGACATGATGACATGTCCCGTCTCTGGGAAAGCACAGATCCCAAGCGGTGCTGTGCCTGTGAATAGGGTGCACGGGGAAGGTGAAGACCAGCAACAGCTTTCAGGGCTGGCCCCTTCCTTGTGGCAGAAGGAGCCGGACGTTTCCCTTTTTGGAAAATGGCTCTGCCGAGAACGGACATGATGACATGTACCGTCTCTGGGAAAGCACAGGTCCGAAGCGCTGCTGTGCCTATGAAAAGGGTGCATGGGGAAGGTGAAGACCAGCAGCAGCTTTCAGGGCTGGCCCCTTCCTTGTGGGAGAAGGAGCCGGACGTTTCCCGTTTGGGAAAATGTCTCTGCCGAAAAAGGACACGATCACATGTCCCGTCCTTGAGAAAGCACAGAATCCAAGGTCTGCGGTGCCTATGAATAGGGTGCCCAGGGAAGGTAAAGACCAGTAAGAGCTTTCAGGGCTGGCCCCTTCCTTGTGGGAGAAGGAGCCGGACGTTTCCCGTTTGGGAAAAAAGCTCTGCCGAGAAAGGACACGACGACATCTCCCGTCCCTGAGAAAGCACAGATCCCAAGCTTTGTTGTGCTTATTAATAGGCTGCCCAGGGAAGATGAAGACCAGCAGCAGCTTTCTGGGCTAGCACCTTCCTTGTGGGAGAAGGAGCCGGACGTTTCCCTTTTTGGAAAATGGCTCTGCCGAGAACGGACACGATGACATGTCCCGTCTCTGGGAAAGCACAGGTCCCAAGCGCTGCTGTGCCTGTGAATAGTGTGCATGGGGAAGGTGAAGACCAGCAACAGCTTTCAGGGCTGGCCCCTTCCTTGTGGGAGAAGGAGCCGGAAGTTTCCCTTTTGGGAAAATGTCTCTGCCGAGAAAGGACACGATGACATGTCCCGTCCCTGAGAAAGCACAGAATCCAAGCTCTGCGGTGCCTATGAATAGGGTGCCCAGGGAAGGTAAAGACCAGCAAGAGCTTTCAGGGCTGGCCCCTTCCTTGTGGGAGAAGGAGCCGGACGTTTCCCATTTGGGAAAAAGTCTCTGCCGAGAACGGACACAATGACATGTACCGTCTCTGGGAAAGCACAGATCCCAAGCTTTTTTGTGTTTATTAATAGGCTGCCCAGGGAAGGTGAAGACCAGCAACAGCTTTCTGGGCTAGCACCTTCCTTGTGGCAGAAGGAGCCGGACGTTTCCCGTTTGGGAAAAAGGTTCTGCCGAGAAAGGACACGATGACATGTCCCGTCTCTGGGAAAGCATAGATCCCAAGCGCTGCTGTGCCTGTGAATAGGGTGCACGGGGAAGGTGAAGAGCAGTAACAGCTTTCAGGGCTGGCCCCTTCCTTGTGGCAGAAGGAGCCGGACGTTTCCCGTTTTGGAAAATGGCTCTGCCGAGAACGGACACGATGACATGTACCGTCTCTGGGAAAGCACAGATCCCAAGCTTTGTTGTGCTTATTAATATGCTGCCCAGGGTAGGTGAAGACCAGCAACAGCTTTCTGGGCTAGCACCTTCCTTGTGGCAGAAGGAGCCGGACGTTTCCCGTTTGGGAAATATAACCTGCCGAGAAAGGACACGATGACATGTCCCGTCTCTGGGAAAGCATAGATCCCAAGCGCTGCTGTGCCTGTGAATCGGGTGCCCAGAGAAGGTGAAGTCCAGCAAGTGCTTTCAGGGCTAGCACCTTCATAGTGGGGAAGGAGCCGGACGTTTCCCGTTTGGGAAAAAGGCTCTGCCGAGAACGGACACGATGACATGTCCCGTCTCTGGGAAAGCACAGATCCGAAGCGCTGCTGCGCCTGTGAGTAGGGTGCACGGGAAAGGTGAAGACCAGGAACAGCTTTCAGGGCTGGCCCCTTCCTTGTGGCAGAAGGAGCCGGACGTTTCCCGTTTGGGAAAATGGCTCTGCCGAGGAAGGACACAATGACATGTCCCGTCTCTGGGAAAGCACAGATCCCTAGTGATGTTCTGCCTCTGAATATGCTGCCAAGGGAAGGTGAAGACCAGCAACAGCTTTCAGGGCTGGCCCCTTCCTTGTGGGAGAAGGAGCCGGACGTTTCCCGTTTGGGAAAAAGGCTCTGCCGAGAAAGGACACGATGACATGTCCCGTCTCTGGGAAAGCACAGATCCCAAGCGCTGCTGTGCCTGTGAATAGGGTGCCAAGGGAAGGTGAAGGCCAGCAACAGCTTTCAGGGCTAGCACCTTCATTGTGGGAGAAGGAGCCGGACGTTTCCCGTTTGGGAAAAAGGCTCTGCCGAGAAAGGACACGATGACATGTCCCGTCTCTGGGAAAGCACAGATCCGAAGCGCTGCTGTGCCTGTGAATAGGGTGCACGGGGAAGGTGAAGACCAGCAACAGCTTTCAGGGCTGGCCCCTTCCTTGTGGGAGAAGGAGCCGGACTTTTCCCATTTGGGAAAAAGGCTCTGCCGAGAACGGACACGATGACATGTCCCGTCTCTGGGAAAGCACAGATCCCAAGCGCTGCTCTGCTTATTAATAGGCTGCCCAGGGAAGGTGAAGACCAGCAACAGCTTTCAGGGCTAGCACCTTCCTTGTGGCAGAAGGAGCCGGACGTTTCCCGTTTGGGAAAAAGGCTCTGCCGAGAAAGGACATGATGACATGTCCCGTCTCTGGGAAAGCACAGATCCGAAGCGCTGCTGTGCCTATGAATAGGGTGCCCAGGGAAGGTAAAGACCAGCAAGAGCTTTCAGGGCTGGCCCCTTCCTTGTGGCAGAAGGAGCCGGACGTTTCCCATTTGGGAAAAAGTCTCTGCCGAGAACGGACACAATGACATGTACCGTCTCTGGGAAAGCACAGATCCCAAGCTTTTTTGTGTTTATTAATAGGCTGCCCAGGGAAGGTGAAGACCAGCAACAGCTTTCTGGGCTAGCACCTTCCTTGTGGCAGAAGGAGCCGGACGTTTCCCGTTTGGGAAAAAGGTTCTGCCGAGAAAGGACACGATGACATGTCCCGTCTCTGGGAAAGCATAGATCCCAAGCGCTGCTGTGCCTGTGAATAGGGTGCACGGGGAAGGTGAAGAGCAGTAACAGCTTTCAGGGCTGGCCCCTTCCTTGTGGCAGAAGGAGCCGGACGTTTCCCGTTTGGGAAAAAGCCTCTGCCGAGAACGGACACGATGACATGTCCCGTCTCTGGGAAAGCACAGATCCCAAGCGTTGCTGTGCTTATTAATAGGCTGCCCAGGGAAGGTGAAGAGCAGCAACAGCTTTCAGGGCTGGCCCCTTCCTTGTGGGAGAAGGAGCCGGACGTTTCCCGTTTGGGAAAAAGGCTCTGCCGAGAACGGACACGATGACATCTCCCGTCTCTGGGAAAGCACAGATCCCAAGCGGTGCTGTGCCTATGAATAGAGTGCATGGGGAAGGTGAAGACCAGCAACAACTTTTAGGGCTGGCCCCTTCCTTGTGGGAGAAGGAGCCGGACGTTTCCCATTTCGGAAAAAGCTCTGCCGAGAACGGACACGATGACATGTCCCGTCTCTGGGAAAGCACAGGTCCCAAGCGCTGCTGTGCCTATGAATAGGGTGCATGGGGAAGGTGAAGACCAGCAACAGCTTTCAGGGCTGGTCCCTTCCTTGTGGCAGAAGGAGCCGGACGTTTCCCGTTTGGGAAAAAAGCTCTGCCGAGAAAGGACACGACGACATCTCCCGTCCCCGAGAAAGCACAGGTCCCAAGCTTTGTTGTGCTTATTAATAGGCTGCCCAGGGAAGGTGAAGACCAGCAGCAGCTTTCTGGGCTAGCACCTTCCTTGTGGGAGAAGGAGCCGGACGTTTCCCATTTGGGAAAAAGGCTCTGCCGAGAACGGACACGATGACATGTCCCGTCTCTGGGAAAGCACAGATCCCAAGCGCTGCTCTGCTTATTAATAGGCTGCCCAGGGAAGGTGAAGACCAGCAACAGCTTTCAGGGCTAGCACCTTCCTTGTGGCAGAAGGAGCCGGACGTTTCCCGTTTGGGAAAAAGGCTCTGCCGAGAAAGGACATGATGACATGTCCCGTCTCTGGGAAAGCACAGATCCGAAGCGCTGCTGTGCCTGTGAATAGGGTGCACGGGGAAGGTGAAGACCAGCAAGAGCTTTCAGGGCTGGCCCCTTCCTTGTGGCAAAAGGAGCCGGACGTTTCCCTTTTTGGAAAATGGCTCTGCCGAGAACGGACACGATGACATGTCCCGTCTCTGGGAAAGCACAGGTCCCAAGCGCTGCTGTGCCTATGAAAAGGGTGCATGGGGAAGGTGAAGACCAGCAACAGCTTTCAGGGCTGGCCCCTTCCTTGTGGGAGAAGGAGCCGGACGTTTCCCGTTTGGGAAAAAAGCTCTGCCGAGAAAGGACACGACGACATCTCCCGTCCCTGAGAAAGCACAGATCCCTAGTGATGTTCTGCCTCTGAATATGCTGCCAAGGGAAGGTGAAGACCAGCAACAGCTTTCAGGGCTGGCCCCTTCCTTGTGGGAGAAGGAGCCGGACGTTTCCCATTTGGGAAAAAGGCTCTGCCGAGAAAGGACACGATGACATGTCCCGTCTCTGGGAAAGCACAGATCCCAAGCGCTGCTGTGCCTGTGAATAGGGTGCCAAGGGAAGGTGAAGACCAGCAACAGCTTTCAGGGCTAGCACCTTCATTGTGGGAGAAGGAGCCGGACGTTTCCCGTTTGGGAAAAAGCCTCTGCCGAGAAAGGACATGATGACATGTCCCGTCTCTGGGAAAGCACAGATCCGAAGCGCTGCTGTGCCTGTGAATAGGGTGCACGGGGAAGGTGAAGACCAGCAACAGCTTTCAGGGCTGGCCCCTTCCTTGTGGCAGAAGGAGCCGGACGTTTCCCTTTTTGGAAAATGGCTCTGCCGAGAACGGACACGATGACATGTCCCGTCTCTGGGAAAGCACAGGTCCCAAGCGCTGCTGTGCCTATGAATAGGGTGCATGGGGAAGGTGAAGACCAGCAACAGCTTTCAGGGCTGGCCCCTTCCTTGTGGGAGAAGGAGCCGGACGTTTCCCATTTGGGAAAATGTCTCTGCCGAAAAAGGACACGATCACATGTCCCGTCCTTGAGAAAGCACAGAATCCAAGGTCTGCGGTGCCTATGAATAGGGTGCCCAGGGAAGGTAAAGACCAGTAAGAGCTTTCAGGGCTGGCCCCTTCCTTGTGGGAGAAGGAGCCGGACGTTTCCCGTTTGGGAAAAAAGCTCTGCCGAGAAAGGACACGACGACATCTCCCGTCCCTGAGAAAGCACAGATCCCAAGCTTTGTTGTGCTTATTAATAGGCTGCCCAGGGAAGATGAAGACCAGCAGCAGCTTTCTGGGCTAGCACCTTCCTTGTGGGAGAAGGAGCCGGACGTTTCCCTTTTTGGAAAATGGCTCTGCCGAGAACGGACACGATGACATGTCCCGTCTCTGGGAAAGCACAGGTCCCAAGCGCTGCTGTGCCTGTGAATAGTGTGCATGGGGAAGGTGAAGACCAGCAACAGCTTGCAGGGCTGGCCCCTTCCTTGTGGGAGAAGGAGCCGGAAGTTTCCCTTTTGGGAAAATGTCTCTGCCGAGAAAGGACACGATGACATGTCCCGTCCCTGAGAAAGCACAGAATCCAAGCTCTGCGGTGCCTATGAATAGGGTGCCCAGGGAAGGTAAAGACCAGCAAGAGCTTTCAGGGCTGGCCCCTTCCTTGTGGGAGAAGGAGCCGGACGTTTCCCATTTGGGAAAAAGTCTCTGCCGAGAACGGACACAATGACATGTACCGTCTCTGGGAAAGCACAGATCCCAAGCTTTTTTGTGTTTATTAATAGGCTGCCCAGGGAAGGTGAAGACCAGCAACAGCTTTCTGGGCTAGCACCTTCCTTGTGGCAGAAGGAGCCGGACGTTTCCCGTTTGGGAAAAAGGTTCTGCCGAGAAAGGACACGATGACATGTCCCGTCTCTGGGAAAGCATAGATCCCAAGTGCTGCTGTGCCTGTGAATAGGGTGCACGGGGAAGGTGAAGAGCAGTAACAGCTTTCAGGGCTGGCCCCTTCCTTGTGGCAGAAGGAGCCGGACGTTTCCCGTTTTGGAAAATGGCTCTGCCGAGAACGGACACGATGACATGTACCGTCTCTGGGAAAGCACAGATCCCAAGCTTTGTTGTGCTTATTAATATGCTGCCCAGGGTAGGTGAAGACCAGCAACAGCTTTCTGGGCTAGCACCTTCCTTGTGGCAGAAGGAGCCGGACGTTTCCCGTTTGGGAAATATAACCTGCCGAGAAAGGACACGATGACATGTCCCGTCTCTGGGAAAGCATAGATCCCAAGCGCTGCTGTGCCTGTGAATCGGGTGCCCAGAGAAGGTGAAGTCCAGCAAGTGCTTTCAGGGCTAGCACCTTCATAGTGGGGAAGGAGCCGGACGTTTCCCGTTTGGGAAAAAGGCTCTGCCGAGAACGGACACGATGACATGTCCCGTCTCTGGGAAAGCACAGATCCGAAGCGCTGCTGCGCCTGTGAGTAGGGTGCACGGGGAAGGTGAAGACCAGGAACAGCTTTCAGGGCTGGCCCCTTCCTTGTGGCAGAAGGAGCCGGACGTTTCCCGTTTGGGAAAATGGCTCTGCCGAGGAAGGACACAATGACATGTCCCGTCTCTGGGAAAGCACAGATCCCTAGTGATGTTCTGCCTCTGAATATGCTGCCAAGGGAAGGTGAAGACCAGCAACAGCTTTCAGGGCTGGCCCCTTCCTTGTGGGAGAAGGAGCCGGACGTTTCCCGTTTGGGAAAAAGGCTCTGCCGAGAAAGGACACGATGACATGTCCCGTCTCTGGGAAAGCACAGATCCCAAGCGCTGCTGTGCCTGTGAATAGGGTGCCAAGGGAAGGTGAAGACCAGCAACAGCTTTCAGGGCTAGCACCTTCATTGTGGGAGAAGGAGCCGGACGTTTCCCGTTTGGGAAAAAGGCTCTGCCGAGAAAGGACACGATGACATGTCCCGTCTCTGGGAAAGCACAGATCCGAAGCGCTGCTGTGCCTGTGAATAGGGTGCACGGGGAAGGTGAAGACCAGCAACAGCTTTCAGGGCTGGCCCCTTCCTTGTGGGAGAAGGAGCCGGACGTTTCCCATTTGGGAAAAAGGCTCTGCCGAGAAAGGACATGATGACATGTCCCGTCTCTGGGAAAGCACAGATCCCAAGCGCTGCTCTGCTTATTAATAGGCTGCCCAGGGAAGGTGAAGACCAGCAACAGCTTTCAGGGCTAGCACCTTCCTTGTGGCAGAAGGAGCCGGACGTTTCCCGTTTGGGAAAAAGGCTCTGCCGAGAAAGGACATGATGACATGTCCCGTCTCTGGGAAAGCACAGATCCGAAGCTCTGCTGTGCCTGTGAATAGGGTGCACGGGGAAGGTGAAGACCAGCAACAGCTTTCAGGGCTGGCCCCTTCCTTGTGGCAGAAGGAGCCGGACGTTTCCCTTTTGGGAAAATGTCTCTGCCGAGAAAGGACACGATGACATGTCCCGTCCCTGAGAAAGCACAGAATCCAAGCTCTGCGGTGCCTATGAATAGGGTGCCCAGGGAAGGTAAAGACCAGCAAGAGCTTTCAGGGCTGGCCCCTTCCTTGTGGGAGAAGGAGCCGGACGTTTCCCATTTGGGAAAAAGTCTCTGCCGAGAACGGACACAATGACATGTACCGTCTCTGGGAAAGCACAGATCCCAAGCTTTTTTGTGTTTATTAATAGGCTGCCCAGGGAAGGTGAAGACCAGCAACAGCTTTCTGGGCTAGCACCTTCCTTGTGGCAGAAGGAGCCGGACGTTTCCCGTTTGGGAAAAAGGTTCTGCCGAGAAAGGACACGATGACATGTCCCGTCTCTGGGAAAGCATAGATCCCAAGCGCTGCTGTGCCTGTGAATAGGGTGCACGGGGAAGGTGAAGAGCAGTAACAGCTTTCAGGGCTGGCCCCTTCCTTGTGGCAGAAGGAGCCGGACGTTTCCCGTTTGGGAAAAAGCCTCTGCCGAGAACGGACACGATGACATGTCCCGTCTCTGGGAAAGCACAGATCCCAAGCGTTGCTGTGCTTATTAATAGGCTGCCCAGGGAAGGTGAAGAGCAGCAACAGCTTTCAGGGCTGGCCCCTTCCTTGTGGGAGAAGGAGCCGGACGTTTCCCGTTTGGGAAAAAGGCTCTGCCGAGAACGGACACGATGACATCTCCCGTCTCTGGGAAAGCACAGATCCCAAGCGGTGCTGTGCCTATGAATAGAGTGCATGGGGAAGGTGAAGACCAGCAACAACTTTTAGGGCTGGCCCCTTCCTTGTGGGAGAAGGAGCCGGACGTTTCCCATTTCGGAAAAAGCTCTGCCGAGAACGGACACGATCACATGTCCCGTCTCTGGGAAAGCACAGGTCCCAAGCGCTGCTGTGCCTATGAATAGGGTGCATGGGGAAGGTGAAGACCAGCAACAGCTTTCAGGGCTGGTCCCTTCCTTGTGGCAGAAGGAGCCGGACGTTTCCCGTTTGGGAAAAAAGCTCTGCCGAGAAAGGACACGACGACATCTCCCGTCCCCGAGAAAGCACAGGTCCCAAGCTTTGTTGTGCTTATTAATAGGCTGCCCAGGGAAGGTGAAGACCAGCAGCAGCTTTCTGGGCTAGCACCTTCCTTGTGGGAGAAGGAGCCGGACGTTTCCCATTTGGGAAAAAGGCTCTGCCGAGAACGGACACGATGACATGTCCCGTCTCTGGGAAAGCACAGATCCCAAGCGCTGCTCTGCTTATTAATAGGCTGCCCAGGGAAGGTGAAGACCAGCAACAGCTTTCAGGGCTAGCACCTTCCTTGTGGCAGAAGGAGCCGGACGTTTCCCGTTTGGGAAAAAGGCTCTGCCGAGAAAGGACATGATGACATGTCCCGTCTCTGGCAAAGCACAGATCCGAAGCGCTGCTGTGCCTGTGAATAGGGTGCACGGGGAAGGTGAAGACCAGCAACAGCTTTCAGGGCTGGCCCCTTCCTTGTGGCAGAAGGAGCCGGACGTTTCCCGTTTGGGAAAATGGCTCTGCCGAGGAAGGACACAATGACATGTCCCGTCTCTGGGAAAGCACAGATCCCTAGTGATGTTCTGCCTCTGAATATGCTGCCAAGGGAAGGTGAAGACCAGCAACAGCTTTCAGGGCTGGCCCCTTCCTTGTGGGAGAAGGAGCCGGACGTTTCCCGTTTGGGAAAAAGGCTCTGCCGAGAAAGGACACGATGACATCTCCCGTCTCTGGGAAAGCACAGATCCCAAGCGCTGCTGTGCCTGTGAATAGGGTGCCAAGGGAAGGTGAAGACCAGCAACAGCTTTCAGGGCTAGCACCTTCATTGTGGGAGAAGGAGCCGGACGTTTCCCGTTTGGGAAAAAGGCTCTGCCGAGAAAGGACACGATGACATGTCCCGTCTCTGGGAAAGCACAGATCCGAAGCGCTGCTGTGCCTGTGAATAGGGTGCACGGGGAAGGTGAAGACCAGCAACAGCTTTCAGGGCTGGCCCCTTCCTTGTGGGAGAAGGAGCCGGACGTTTCCCATTTGGGAAAAAGGCTCTGCCGAGAACGGACACGATGACATGTCCCGTCTCTGGGAAAGCACAGATCCCAAGCGCTGCTCTGCTTATTAATAGGCTGCCCAGGGAAGGTGAAGACCAGCAACAGCTTTCAGGGCTAGCACCTTCCTTGTGGCAGAAGGAGCCGGACGTTTCCCGTTTGGGAAAAAGGCTCTGCCGAGAAAGGACATGATGACATGTCCCGTCTCTGGGAAAGCACAGATCCGAAGCGCTGCTGTGCCTATGAATAGGGTGCCCAGGGAAGGTAAAGACCAGCAAGAGCTTTCAGGGCTGGCCCCTTCCTTGTGGCAGAAGGAGCCGGACGTTTCCCATTTGGGAAAAAGTCTCTGCCGAGAACGGACACAATGACATGTACCGTCTCTGGGAAAGCACAGATCCCAAGCTTTTTTGTGTTTATTAATAGGCTGCCCAGGGAAGGTGAAGACCAGCAACAGCTTTCTGGGCTAGCACCTTCCTTGTGGCAGAAGGAGCCGGACGTTTCCCGTTTGGGAAAATGTCTCTGCCGAAAAAGGACACGATGACATGTCCCGTCTCTGGGAAAGCATAGATCCCAAGCGCTGCTGTGCCTGTGAATAGGGTGCACGGGGAAGGTGAAGAGCAGTAACAGCTTTCAGGGCTGGCCCCTTCCTTGTGGCAGAAGGAGCCGGACGTTTCCCGTTTGGGAAAAAGCCTCTGCCGAGAACGGACACGATGACATGTCCCGTCTCTGGGAAAGCACAGATCCCAAGCGTTGCTGTGCTTATTAATAGGCTGCCCAGGGAAGGTGAAGAGCAGCAACAGCTTTCAGGGCTGGCCCCTTCCTTGTGGGAGAAGGAGCCGGACGTTTCCCGTTTGGGAAAAAGGCTCTGCCGAGAACGGACACGATGACATCTCCCGTCTCTGGGAAAGCACAGATCCCAAGCGGTGCTGTGCCTATGAATAGAGTGCATGGGGAAGGTGAAGACCAGCAACAACTTTTAGGGCTGGCCCCTTCCTTGTGGGAGAAGGAGCCGGACGTTTCCCATTTCGGAAAAAGCTCTGCCGAGAACGGACACGATGACATGTCCCGTCTCTGGGAAAGCACAGGTCCCAAGCGCTGCTGTGCCTATGAATAGGGTGCATGGGGAAGGTGAAGACCAGCAACAGCTTTCAGGGCTGGTCCCTTCCTTGTGGCAGAAGGAGCCGGACGTTTCCCGTTTGGGAAAAAAGCTCTGCCGAGAAAGGACACGACGACATCTCCCGTCCCCGAGAAAGCACAGGTCCCAAGCTTTGTTGTGCTTATTAATAGGCTGCCCAGGGAAGGTGAAGACCAGCAGCAGCTTTCAGGGCTAGCACCTTCCTTGTGGGAGAAGGAGCCGGACGTTTCCCATTTGGGAAAAAGGCTCTGCCGAGAACGGACACGATGACATGTCCCGTCTCTGGGAAAGCACAGATCCCAAGCGTTGCTGTGCTTATTAATAGGCTGCCCAGGGAAGGTGAAGACCAGCAACAGCTTTCAGGGCTAGCACCTTCCTTGTGGCAGAAGGAGCCGGACGTTTCCCGTTTGGGAAAAAGGCTCTGCCGAGAAAGGACATGATGACATGTCCCGTCTCTGGGAAAGCACAGATCCGAAGCGCTGCTGTGCCTGTGAATAGGGTGCACGGGGAAGGTGAAGACCAGCAACAGCTTTCAGGGCTGGCCCCTTCCTTGTGGCAAAAGGAGCCGGACGTTTCCCTTTTTGGAAAATGGCTCTGCCGAGAACGGACACGATGACATGTCCCGTCTCTGGGAAAGCACAGGTCCCAAGCGCTGCTGTGCCTATGAAAAGGGTGCATGGGGAAGGTGAAGACCAGCAACAGCTTTCAGGGCTGGCCCCTTCCTTGTGGGAGAAGGAGCCGGACGTTTCCCGTTTGGGAAAAAAGCTCTGCCGAGAAAGGACACGACGACATCTCCCGTCCCTGAGAAAGCACAGATCCCTAGTGATGTTCTGCCTCTGAATATGCTGCCAAGGGAAGGTGAAGACCAGCAACAGCTTTCAGGGCTGGCCCCTTCCTTGTGGGAGAAGGAGCCGGACGTTTCCCGTTTGGGAAAATGTCTCTGCCGAAAAAGGACACGATCACATGTCCCGTCCTTGAGAAAGCACAGAATCCAAGGTCTGCGGTGCCTATGAATAGGGTGCCCAGGGAAGGTAAAGACCAGTAAGAGCTTTCAGGGCTGGCCCCTTCCTTGTGGGAGAAGGAGCCGGACGTTTCCCGTTTGGGAAAAAAGCTCTGCCGAGAAAGGACACGACGACATCTCCCGTCCCTGAGAAAGCACAGATCCCAAGCTTTGTTGTGCTTATTAATAGGCTGCCCAGGGAAGATGAAGAACAGCAGCAGCTTTCTGGGCTAGCACCTTCCTTGTGGGAGAAGGAGCCGGACGTTTCCCTTTTTGGAAAATGGCTCTGCCGAGAACGGACACGATGACATGTCCCGTCTCTGGGAAAGCACAGGTCCCAAGCGCTGCTGTGCCTGTGAATAGTGTGCATGGGGAAGGTGAAGACCAGCAACAGCTTGCAGGGCTGGCCCCTTCCTTGTGGGAGAAGGAGCCGGAAGTTTCCCTTTTGGGAAAATGTCTCTGCCGAGAAAGGACACGATGACATGTCCCGTCCCTGAGAAAGCACAGAATCCAAGCTCTGCGGTGCCTATGAATAGGGTGCCCAGGGAAGGTAAAGACCAGCAAGAGCTTTCAGGGCTGGCCCCTTCCTTGTGGGAGAAGGAGCCGGACGTTTCCCATTTGGGAAAAAGTCTCTGCCGAGAACGGACACAATGACATGTACCGTCTCTGGGAAAGCACAGATCCCAAGCTTTTTTGTGTTTATTAATAGGCTGCCCAGGGAAGGTGAAGACCAGCAACAGCTTTCTGGGCTAGCACCTTCCTTGTGGCAGAAGGAGCCGGACGTTTCCCGTTTGGGAAAAAGGTTCTGCCGAGAAAGGACACGATGACATGTCCCGTCTCTGGGAAAGCATAGATCCCAAGCGCTGCTGTGCCTGTGAATAGGGTGCACGGGGAAGGTGAAGAGCAGTAACAGCTTTCAGGGCTGGCCCCTTCCTTGTGGCAGAAGGAGCCGGACGTTTCCCGTTTTGGAAAATGGCTCTGCCGAGAACGGACACGATGACATGTACCGTCTCTGGGAAAGCACAGATCCCAAGCTTTGTTGTGCTTATTAATATGCTGCCCAGGGTAGGTGAAGACCAGCAACAGCTTTCTGGGCTAGCACCTTCCTTGTGGCAGAAGGAGCCGGACGTTTCCCGTTTGGGAAATATAACCTGCCGAGAAAGGACACGATGACATGTCCCGTCTCTGGGAAAGCATAGATCCCAAGCGCTGCTGTGCCTGTGAATCGGGTGCCCAGAGAAGGTGAAGTCCAGCAAGTGCTTTCAGGGCTAGCACCTTCATAGTGGGGAAGGAGCCGGACGTTTCCCGTTTGGGAAAAAGGCTCTGCCGAGAACGGACACGATGACATGTCCCGTCTCTGGGAAAGCACAGATCCGAAGCGCTGCTGCGCCTGTGAGTAGGGTGCACGGGGAAGGTGAAGACCAGGAACAGCTTTCAGGGCTGGCCCCTTCCTTGTGGCAGAAGGAGCCGGACGTTTCCCGTTTGGGAAAATGGCTCTGCCGAGGAAGGACACAATGACATGTCCCGTCTCTGGGAAAGCACAGATCCCTAGTGATGTTCTGCCTCTGAATATGCTGCCAAGGGAAGGTGAAGACCAGCAACAGCTTTCAGGGCTGGCCCCTTCCTTGTGGGAGAAGGAGCCGGACGTTTCCCGTTTGGGAAAAAGGCTCTGCCGAGAAAGGACACGATGACATGTCCCGTCTCTGGGAAAGCACAGATCCCAAGCGCTGCTGTGCCTGTGAATAGGGTGCCAAGGGAAGGTGAAGACCAGCAACAGCTTTCAGGGCTAGCACCTTCATTGTGGGAGAAGGAGCCGGACGTTTCCCGTTTGGGAAAAAGGCTCTGCCGAGAAAGGACACGATGACATGTCCCGTCTCTGGGAAAGCACAGATCCGAAGCGCTGCTGTGCCTGTGAATAGGGTGCACGGGGAAGGTGAAGACCAGCAACAGCTTTCAGGGCTGGCCCCTTCCTTGTGGGAGAAGGAGCCGGACGTTTCCCATTTGGGAAAAAGGCTCTGCCGAGAACGGACACGATGACATGTCCCGTCTCTGGGAAAGCACAGATCCCAAGCGCTGCTCTGCTTATTAATAGGCTGCCCAGGGAAGGTGAAGACCAGCAACAGCTTTCAGGGCTAGCACCTTCCTTGTGGCAGAAGGAGCCGGACGTTTCCCGTTTGGGAAAAAGGCTCTGCCGAGAAAGGACATGATGACATGTCCCGTCTCTGGGAAAGCACAGATCCGAAGCGCTGCTGTGCCTGTGAATAGGGTGCACGGGGAAGGTGAAGACCAGCAACAGCTTTCAGGGCTGGCCCCTTCCTTGTGGCAGAAGGAGCCGGACGTTTCCCGTTTGGGAAAAAGGTTCTGCCGAGAAAGGACACGATGACATGTCCCGTCCCTGAGAAAGCACAGAATCCAAGCTCTGCGGTGCCTATGAATAGGGTGCCCAGGGAAGGTAAAGACCAGCAAGAGCTTTCAGGGCTGGCCCCTTCCTTGTGGGAGAAGGAGCCGGACGTTTCCCATTTGGGAAAAAGTCTCTGCCGAGAACGGACACAATGACATGTACCGTCTCTGGGAAAGCACAGATCCCAAGCTTTTTTGTGTTTATTAATAGGCTGCCCAGGGAAGGTGAAGACCAGCAACAGCTTTCTGGGCTAGCACCTTCCTTGTGGCAGAAGGAGCCGGACGTTTCCCGTTTGGGAAAAAGGTTCTGCCGAGAAAGGACACGATGACATGTCCCGTCTCTGGGAAAGCATAGATCCCAAGCGCTGCTGTGCCTGTGAATAGGGTGCACGGGGAAGGTGAAGAGCAGTAACAGCTTTCAGGGCTGGCCCCTTCCTTGTGGCAGAAGGAGCCGGACGTTTCCCGTTTGGGAAAAAGCCTCTGCCGAGAACGGACACGATGACATGTCCCGTCTCTGGGAAAGCACAGATCCCAAGCGTTGCTGTGCTTATTAATAGGCTGCCCAGGGAAGGTGAAGAGCAGCAACAGCTTTCAGGGCTGGCCCCTTCCTTGTGGGAGAAGGAGCCGGACGTTTCCCGTTTGGGAAAAAGGCTCTGCCGAGAACGGACACGATGACATCTCCCGTCTCTGGGAAAGCACAGATCCCAAGCGGTGCTGTGCCTATGAATAGAGTGCATGGGGAAGGTGAAGACCAGCAACAACTTTTAGGGCTGGCCCCTTCCTTGTGGGAGAAGGAGCCGGACGTTTCCCATTTCGGAAAAAGCTCTGCCGAGAACGGACACGATCACATGTCCCGTCTCTGGGAAAGCACAGGTCCCAAGCGCTGCTGTGCCTATGAATAGGGTGCATGGGGAAGGTGAAGACCAGCAACAGCTTTCAGGGCTGGTCCCTTCCTTGTGGCAGAAGGAGCCGGACGTTTCCCGTTTGGGAAAAAAGCTCTGCCGAGAAAGGACACGATGACATGTCCCGTCTCTGGGAAAGCACAGATCCCAAGCGCTGCTCTGCTTATTAATAGGCTGCCCAGGGAAGGTGAAGACCAGCAACAGCTTTCAGGGCTAGCACCTTCCTTGTGGGAGAAGGAGCCGGACGTTTCCCGTTTGGGAAAAAGGCTCTGCCGAGAAAGGACATGATGACATGTCCCGTCTCTGGGAAAGCACAGATCCGAAGCGCTGCTGTGCCTGTGAATAGGGTGCACGGGGAAGGTGAAGACCAGCAACAGCTTTCAGGGCTGGCCCCTTCCTTGTGGCAGAAGGAGCCGGACGTTTCCCTTTTGGGAAAATGTCTCTGCCGAGAAAGGACACGATGACATGTCCCGTCCCTGAGAAAGCACAGAATCCAAGCTCTGCGGTGCCTATGAATAGGGTGCCCAGGGAAGGTAAAGACCAGCAAGAGCTTTCAGGGCTGGCCCCTTCCTTGTGGGAGAAGGAGCCGGACGTTTCCCATTTGGGAAAAAGTCTCTGCCGAGAACGGACACAATGACATGTACCGTCTCTGGGAAAGCACAGATCCCAAGCTTTTTTGTGTTTATTAATAGGCTGCCCAGGGAAGGTGAAGACCAGCAACAGCTTTCTGGGCTAGCACCTTCCTTGTGGCAGAAGGAGCCGGACGTTTCCCGTTTGGGAAAAAGGTTCTGCCGAGAAAGGACACGATGACATGTCCCGTCTCTGGGAAAGCATAGATCCCAAGCGCTGCTGTGCGTGTGAATAGGGTGCACGGGGAAGGTGAAGAGCAGTAACAGCTTTCAGGGCTGGCCCCTTCCTTGTGGCAGAAGGAGCCGGACGTTTCCCGTTTGGGAAAAAGCCTCTGCCGAGAACGGACACGATGACATGTCCCGTCTCTGGGAAAGCACAGATCCCAAGCGTTGCTGTGCTTATTAATAGGCTGCCCAGGGAAGGTGAAGAGCAGCAACAGCTTTCAGGGCTGGCCCCTTCCTTGTGGGAGAAGGAGCCGGACGTTTCCCGTTTGGGAAAAAGGCTCTGCCGAGAACGGACACGATGACATCTCCCGTCTCTGGGAAAGCACAGATCCCAAGCGGTGCTGTGCCTATGAATAGAGTGCATGGGGAAGGTGAAGACCAGCAACAACTTTTAGGGCTGGCCCCTTCCTTGTGGGAGAAGGAGCCGGACGTTTCCCATTTCGGAAAAAGCTCTGCCGAGAACGGACACGATCACATGTCCCGTCTCTGGGAAAGCACAGGTCCCAAGCGCTGCTGTGCCTATGAATAGGGTGCATGGGGAAGGTGAAGACCAGCAACAGCTTTCAGGGCTGGTCCCTTCCTTGTGGCAGAAGGAGCCGGACGTTTCCCGTTTGGGAAAAAAGCTCTGCCGAGAAAGGACACGACGACATCTCCCGTCCCCGAGAAAGCACAGGTCCCAAGCTTTGTTGTGCTTATTAATAGGCTGCCCAGGGAAGGTGAAGACCAGCAGCAGCTTTCTGGGCTAGCACCTTCCTTGTGGGAGAAGGAGCCGGACGTTTCCCATTTGGGAAAAAGGCTCTGCCGAGAACGGACACGATGACATGTCCCGTCTCTGGGAAAGCACAGATCCCAAGCGCTGCTCTGCTTATTAATAGGCTGCCCAGGGAAGGTGAAGACCAGCAACAGCTTTCAGGGCTAGCACCTTCCTTGTGGCAGAAGGAGCCGGACGTTTCCCGTTTGGGAAAAAGGCTCTGCCGAGAAAGGACATGATGACATGTCCCGTCTCTGGGAAAGCACAGATCCGAAGCGCTGCTGTGCCTGTGAATAGGGTGCACGGGGAAGGTGAAGACCAGCAACAGCTTTCAGGGCTGGCCCCTTCCTTGTGGCAGAAGGAGCCGGACGTTTCCCGTTTGGGAAAATGGCTCTGCCGAGGAAGGACACAATGACATGTCCCGTCTCTGGGAAAGCACAGATCCCTAGTGATGTTCTGCCTCTGAATATGCTGCCAAGGGAAGGTGAAGACCAGCAACAGCTTTCAGGGCTGGCCCCTTCCTTGTGGGAGAAGGAGCCGGACGTTTCCCGTTTGGGAAAAAGGCTCTGCCGAGAAAGGACACGATGACATGTCCCGTCTCTGGGAAAGCACAGATCCCAAGCGCTGCTGTGCCTGTGAATAGGGTGCCAAGGGAAGGTGAAGACCAGCAACAGCTTTCAGGGCTAGCACCTTCATTGTGGGAGAAGGAGCCGGACGTTTCCCGTTTGGGAAAAAGGCTCTGCCGAGAAAGGACACGATGACATGTCCCGTCTCTGGGAAAGCACAGATCCAAAGCGCTGCTGTGCCTGTGAATAGGGTGCACGGGGAAGGTGAAGACCAGCAACAGCTTTCAGGGCTGGCCCCTTCCTTGTGGCAGAAGGAGCCGGACGTTTCCCATTTGGGAAAAAGGCTCTGCCGAGAACGGACACGATGACATGTCCCGTCTCTGGGAAAGCACAGATCCCAAGCGCTGCTCTGCTTATTAATAGGCTGCCCAGGGAAGGTGAAGACCAGCAACAGCTTTCAGGGCTAGCACCTTCCTTGTGGCAGAAGGAGCCGGACGTTTCCCGTTTGGGAAAAAGGCTCTGCCGAGAAAGGACATGATGACATGTCCCGTCTCTGGGAAAGCACAGATCCGAAGCGCTGCTGTGCCTATGAATAGGGTGCCCAGGGAAGGTAAAGACCAGCAAGAGCTTTCAGGGCTGGCCCCTTCCTTGTGGCAGAAGGAGCCGGACGTTTCCCATTTGGGAAAAAGTCTCTGCCGAGAACGGACACAATGACATGTACCGTCTCTGGGAAAGCACAGATCCCAAGCTTTTTTGTGTTTATTAATAGGCTGCCCAGGGAAGGTGAAGACCAGCAACAGCTTTCTGGGCTAGCACCTTCCTTGTGGCAGAAGGAGCCGGACGTTTCCCGTTTGGGAAAAAGGTTCTGCCGAGAAAGGACACGATGACATGTCCCGTCTCTGGGAAAGCATAGATCCCAAGCGCTGCTGTGCCTGTGAATAGGGTGCACGGGGAAGGTGAAGAGCAGTAACAGCTTTCAGGGCTGGCCCCTTCCTTGTGGCAGAAGGAGCCGGACGTTTCCCGTTTGGGAAAAAGCCTCTGCCGAGAACGGACACGATGACATGTCCCGTCTCTGGGAAAGCACAGATCCCAAGCGTTGCTGTGCTTATTAATAGGCTGCCCAGGGAAGGTGAAGAGCAGCAACAGCTTTCAGGGCTGGCCCCTTCCTTGTGGGAGAAGGAGCCGGACGTTTCCCGTTTGGGAAAAAGGCTCTGCCGAGAACGGACACGATGACATCTCCCGTCTCTGGGAAAGCACAGATCCCAAGCGGTGCTGTGCCTATGAATAGAGTGCATGGGGAAGGTGAAGACCAGCAACAACTTTTAGGGCTGGCCCCTTCCTTGTGGGAGAAGGAGCCGGACGTTTCCCATTTCGGAAAAAGCTCTGCCGAGAACGGACACGATGACATGTCCCGTCTCTGGGAAAGCACAGGTCCCAAGCGCTGCTGTGCCTATGAATAGGGTGCATGGGGAAGGTGAAGACCAGCAACAGCTTTCAGGGCTGGTCCCTTCCTTGTGGCAGAAGGAGCCGGACGTTTCCCGTTTGGGAAAAAAGCTCTGCCGAGAAAGGACACGACGACATCTCCCGTCCCCGAGAAAGCACAGGTCCCAAGCTTTGTTGTGCTTATTAATAGGCTGCCCAGGGAAGGTGAAGACCAGCAGCAGCTTTCTGGGCTTGCACCTTCCTTGTGGGAGAAGGAGCCGGACGTTTCCCATTTGGGAAAAAGGCTCTGCCGAGAACGGACACGATGACATGTCCCGTCTCTGGGAAAGCACAGATCCCAAGCGCTGCTCTGCTTATTAATAGGCTGCCCAGGGAAGGTGAAGACCAGCAACAGCTTTCAGGGCTAGCACCTTCCTTGTGGCAGAAGGAGCCGGACGTTTCCCGTTTGGGAAAAAGGCTCTGCCGAGAAAGGACATGATGACATGTCCCGTCTCTGGGAAAGCACAGATCCGAAGCGCTGCTGTGCCTGTGAATAGGGTGCACGGGGAAGGTGAAGACCAGCAACAGCTTTCAGGGCTGGCCCCTTCCTTGTGGCAAAAGGAGCCGGACGTTTCCCTTTTTGGAAAATGGCTCTGCCGAGAACGGACACGATGACATGTCCCGTCTCTGGGAAAGCACAGGTCCCAAGCGCTGCTGTGCCTGTGAATAGTGTGCATGGGGAAGGTGAAGACCAGCAACAGCTTGCAGGGCTGGCCCCTTCCTTGTGGGAGAAGGAGCCGGAAGTTTCCCTTTTGGGAAAATGTCTCTGCCGAGAAAGGACACGATGACATGTCCCGTCCCTGAGAAAGCACAGAATCCAAGCTCTGCGGTGCCTATGAATAGGGTGCCCAGGGAAGGTAAAGACCAGCAAGAGCTTTCAGGGCTGGCCCCTTCCTTGTGGGAGAAGGAGCCGGACGTTTCCCATTTGGGAAAAAGTCTCTGCCGAGAACGGACACAATGACATGTACCGTCTCTGGGAAAGCACAGATCCCAAGCTTTTTTGTGTTTATTAATAGGCTGCCCAGGGAAGGTGAAGACCAGCAACAGCTTTCTGGGCTAGCACCTTCCTTGTGGCAGAAGGAGCCGGACGTTTCCCGTTTGGGAAAAAGGTTCTGCCGAGAAAGGACACGATGACATGTCCCGTCTCTGGGAAAGCATAGATCCCAAGCGCTGCTGTGCCTGTGAATAGGGTGCACGGGGAAGGTGAAGAGCAGTAACAGCTTTCAGGGCTGGCCCCTTCCTTGTGGCAGAAGGAGCCGGACGTTTCCCGTTTTGGAAAATGGCTCTGCCGAGAACGGACACGATGACATGTACCGTCTCTGGGAAAGCACAGATCCCAAGCTTTGTTGTGCTTATTAATATGCTGCCCAGGGTAGGTGAAGACCAGCAACAGCTTTCTGGGCTAGCACCTTCCTTGTGGCAGAAGGAGCCGGACGTTTCCCGTTTGGGAAATATAACCTGCCGAGAAAGGACACGATGACATGTCCCGTCTCTGGGAAAGCATAGATCCCAAGCGCTGCTGTGCCTGTGAATCGGGTGCCCAGAGAAGGTGAAGTCCAGCAAGTGCTTTCAGGGCTAGCACCTTCATAGTGGGGAAGGAGCCGGACGTTTCCCGTTTGGGAAAAAGGCTCTGCCGAGAACGGACACGATGACATGTCCCGTCTCTGGGAAAGCACAGATCCGAAGCGCTGCTGCGCCTGTGAGTAGGGTGCACGGGGAAGGTGAAGACCAGGAACAGCTTTCAGGGCTGGCCCCTTCCTTGTGGCAGAAGGAGCCGGACGTTTCCCGTTTGGGAAAATGGCTCTGCCGAGGAAGGACACAATGACATGTCCCGTCTCTGGGAAAGCACAGATCCCTAGTGATGTTCTGCCTCTGAATATGCTGCCAAGGGAAGGTGAAGACCAGCAACAGCTTTCAGGGCTGGCCCCTTCCTTGTGGGAGAAGGAGCCGGACGTTTCCCGTTTGGGAAAAAGGCTCTGCCGAGAAAGGACACGATGACATGTCCCGTCTCTGGGAAAGCACAGATCCCAAGCGCTGCTGTGCCTGTGAATAGGGTGCCAAGGGAAGGTGAAGACCAGCAACAGCTTTCAGGGCTAGCACCTTCATTGTGGGAGAAGGAGCCGGACGTTTCCCGTTTGGGAAAAAGGCTCTGCCGAGAAAGGACACGATGACATGTCCCGTCTCTGGGAAAGCACAGATCCGAAGCGCTGCTGTGCCTGTGAATAGGGTGCACGGGGAAGGTGAAGACCAGCAACAGCTTTCAGGGCTGGCCCCTTCCTTGTGGGAGAAGGAGCCGGACGTTTCCCATTTGGGAAAAAGGCTCTGCCGAGAAAGGACATGATGACATGTCCCGTCTCTGGGAAAGCACAGATCCCAAGCGCTGCTCTGCTTATTAATAGGCTGCCCAGGGAAGGTGAAGACCAGCAACAGCTTTCAGGGCTAGCACCTTCCTTGTGGCAGAAGGAGCCGGACGTTTCCCGTTTGGGAAAAAGGCTCTGCCGAGAAAGGACATGATGACATGTCCCGTCTCTGGGAAAGCACAGATCCGAAGCTCTGCTGTGCCTGTGAATAGGGTGCACGGGGAAGGTGAAGACCAGCAACAGCTTTCAGGGCTGGCCCCTTCCTTGTGGCAGAAGGAGCCGGACGTTTCCCTTTTGGGAAAATGTCTCTGCCGAGAAAGGACACGATGACATGTCCCGTCCCTGAGAAAGCACAGAATCCAAGCTCTGCGGTGCCTATGAATAGGGTGCCCAGGGAAGGTAAAGACCAGCAAGAGCTTTCAGGGCTGGCCCCTTCCTTGTGGGAGAAGGAGCCGGACGTTTCCCATTTGGGAAAAAGTCTCTGCCGAGAACGGACACAATGACATGTACCGTCTCTGGGAAAGCACAGATCCCAAGCTTTTTTGTGTTTATTAATAGGCTGCCCAGGGAAGGTGAAGACCAGCAACAGCTTTCTGGGCTAGCACCTTCCTTGTGGCAGAAGGAGCCGGACGTTTCCCGTTTGGGAAAAAGGTTCTGCCGAGAAAGGACACGATGACATGTCCCGTCTCTGGGAAAGCATAGATCCCAAGCGCTGCTGTGCCTGTGAATAGGGTGCACGGGGAAGGTGAAGAGCAGTAACAGCTTTCAGGGCTGGCCCCTTCCTTGTGGCAGAAGGAGCCGGACGTTTCCCGTTTGGGAAAAAGCCTCTGCCGAGAACGGACACGATGACATGTCCCGTCTCTGGGAAAGCACAGATCCCAAGCGTTGCTGTGCTTATTAATAGGCTGCCCAGGGAAGGTGAAGAGCAGCAACAGCTTTCAGGGCTGGCCCCTTCCTTGTGGGAGAAGGAGCCGGACGTTTCCCGTTTGGGAAAAAGGCTCTGCCGAGAACGGACACGATGACATCTCCCGTCTCTGGGAAAGCACAGATCCCAAGCGGTGCTGTGCCTATGAATAGAGTGCATGGGGAAGGTGAAGACCAGCAACAACTTTTAGGGCTGGCCCCTTCCTTGTGGGAGAAGGAGCCGGACGTTTCCCATTTCGGAAAAAGCTCTGCCGAGAACGGACACGATCACATGTCCCGTCTCTGGGAAAGCACAGGTCCCAAGCGCTGCTGTGCCTATGAATAGGGTGCATGGGGAAGGTGAAGACCAGCAACAGCTTTCAGGGCTGGTCCCTTCCTTGTGGCAGAAGGAGCCGGACGTTTCCCGTTTGGGAAAAAAGCTCTGCCGAGAAAGGACACGACGACATCTCCCGTCCCCGAGAAAGCACAGGTCCCAAGCTTTGTTGTGCTTATTAATAGGCTGCCCAGGGAAGGTGAAGACCAGCAGCAGCTTTCTGGGCTAGCACCTTCCTTGTGGGAGAAGGAGCCGGACGTTTCCCATTTGGGAAAAAGGCTCTGCCGAGAACGGACACGATGACATGTCCCGTCTCTGGGAAAGCACAGATCCCAAGCGCTGCTCTGCTTATTAATAGGCTGCCCAGGGAAGGTGAAGACCAGCAACAGCTTTCAGGGCTAGCACCTTCCTTGTGGCAGAAGGAGCCGGACGTTTCCCGTTTGGGAAAAAGGCTCTGCCGAGAAAGGACATGATGACATGTCCCGTCTCTGGCAAAGCACAGATCCGAAGCGCTGCTGTGCCTGTGAATAGGGTGCACGGGGAAGGTGAAGACCAGCAACAGCTTTCAGGGCTGGCCCCTTCCTTGTGGCAGAAGGAGCCGGACGTTTCCCGTTTGGGAAAATGGCTCTGCCGAGGAAGGACACAATGACATGTCCCGTCTCTGGGAAAGCACAGATCCCTAGTGATGTTCTGCCTCTGAATATGCTGCCAAGGGAAGGTGAAGACCAGCAACAGCTTTCAGGGCTGGCCCCTTCCTTGTGGGAGAAGGAGCCGGACGTTTCCCGTTTGGGAAAAAGGCTCTGCCGAGAAAGGACACGATGACATCTCCCGTCTCTGGGAAAGCACAGATCCCAAGCGCTGCTGTGCCTGTGAATAGGGTGCCAAGGGAAGGTGAAGACCAGCAACAGCTTTCAGGGCTAGCACCTTCATTGTGGGAGAAGGAGCCGGACGTTTCCCGTTTGGGAAAAAGGCTCTGCCGAGAAAGGACACGATGACATGTCCCGTCTCTGGGAAAGCACAGATCCGAAGCGCTGCTGTGCCTGTGAATAGGGTGCACGGGGAAGGTGAAGACCAGCAACAGCTTTCAGGGCTGGCCCCTTCCTTGTGGGAGAAGGAGCCGGACGTTTCCCATTTGGGAAAAAGGCTCTGCCGAGAACGGACACGATGACATGTCCCGTCTCTGGGAAAGCACAGATCCCAAGCGCTGCTCTGCTTATTAATAGGCTGCCCAGGGAAGGTGAAGACCAGCAACAGCTTTCAGGGCTAGCACCTTCCTTGTGGCAGAAGGAGCCGGACGTTTCCCGTTTGGGAAAAAGGCTCTGCCGAGAAAGGACATGATGACATGTCCCGTCTCTGGGAAAGCACAGATCCGAAGCGCTGCTGTGCCTATGAATAGGGTGCCCAGGGAAGGTAAAGACCAGCAAGAGCTTTCAGGGCTGGCCCCTTCCTTGTGGCAGAAGGAGCCGGACGTTTCCCATTTGGGAAAAAGTCTCTGCCGAGAACGGACACAATGACATGTACCGTCTCTGGGAAAGCACAGATCCCAAGCTTTTTTGTGTTTATTAATAGGCTGCCCAGGGAAGGTGAAGACCAGCAACAGCTTTCTGGGCTAGCACCTTCCTTGTGGCAGAAGGAGCCGGACGTTTCCCGTTTGGGAAAATGTCTCTGCCGAAAAAGGACACGATGACATGTCCCGTCTCTGGGAAAGCATAGATCCCAAGCGCTGCTGTGCCTGTGAATAGGGTGCACGGGGAAGGTGAAGAGCAGTAACAGCTTTCAGGGCTGGCCCCTTCCTTGTGGCAGAAGGAGCCGGACGTTTCCCGTTTGGGAAAAAGCCTCTGCCGAGAACGGACACGATGACATGTCCCGTCTCTGGGAAAGCACAGATCCCAAGCGTTGCTGTGCTTATTAATAGGCTGCCCAGGGAAGGTGAAGAGCAGCAACAGCTTTCAGGGCTGGCCCCTTCCTTGTGGGAGAAGGAGCCGGACGTTTCCCGTTTGGGAAAAAGGCTCTGCCGAGAACGGACACGATGACATCTCCCGTCTCTGGGAAAGCACAGATCCCAAGCGGTGCTGTGCCTATGAATAGAGTGCATGGGGAAGGTGAAGACCAGCAACAACTTTTAGGGCTGGCCCCTTCCTTGTGGGAGAAGGAGCCGGACGTTTCCCATTTCGGAAAAAGCTCTGCCGAGAACGGACACGATGACATGTCCCGTCTCTGGGAAAGCACAGGTCCCAAGCGCTGCTGTGCCTATGAATAGGGTGCATGGGGAAGGTGAAGACCAGCAACAGCTTTCAGGGCTGGTCCCTTCCTTGTGGCAGAAGGAGCCGGACGTTTCCCGTTTGGGAAAAAAGCTCTGCCGAGAAAGGACACGACGACATCTCCCGTCCCCGAGAAAGCACAGGTCCCAAGCTTTGTTGTGCTTATTAATAGGCTGCCCAGGGAAGGTGAAGACCAGCAGCAGCTTTCAGGGCTAGCACCTTCCTTGTGGGAGAAGGAGCCGGACGTTTCCCATTTGGGAAAAAGGCTCTGCCGAGAACGGACACGATGACATGTCCCGTCTCTGGGAAAGCACAGATCCCAAGCGTTGCTGTGCTTATTAATAGGCTGCCCAGGGAAGGTGAAGACCAGCAACAGCTTTCAGGGCTAGCACCTTCCTTGTGGCAGAAGGAGCCGGACGTTTCCCGTTTGGGAAAAAGGCTCTGCCGAGAAAGGACATGATGACATGTCCCGTCTCTGGGAAAGCACAGATCCGAAGCGCTGCTGTGCCTGTGAATAGGGTGCACGGGGAAGGTGAAGACCAGCAACAGCTTTCAGGGCTGGCCCCTTCCTTGTGGCAAAAGGAGCCGGACGTTTCCCTTTTTGGAAAATGGCTCTGCCGAGAACGGACACGATGACATGTCCCGTCTCTGGGAAAGCACAGGTCCCAAGCGCTGCTGTGCCTATGAAAAGGGTGCATGGGGAAGGTGAAGACCAGCAACAGCTTTCAGGGCTGGCCCCTTCCTTGTGGGAGAAGGAGCCGGACGTTTCCCGTTTGGGAAAAAAGCTCTGCCGAGAAAGGACACGACGACATCTCCCGTCCCTGAGAAAGCACAGATCCCTAGTGATGTTCTGCCTCTGAATATGCTGCCAAGGGAAGGTGAAGACCAGCAACAGCTTTCAGGGCTGGCCCCTTCCTTGTGGGAGAAGGAGCCGGACGTTTCCCGTTTGGGAAAATGTCTCTGCCGAAAAAGGACACGATCACATGTCCCGTCCTTGAGAAAGCACAGAATCCAAGGTCTGCGGTGCCTATGAATAGGGTGCCCAGGGAAGGTAAAGACCAGTAAGAGCTTTCAGGGCTGGCCCCTTCCTTGTGGGAGAAGGAGCCGGACGTTTCCCGTTTGGGAAAAAAGCTCTGCCGAGAAAGGACACGACGACATCTCCCGTCCCTGAGAAAGCACAGATCCCAAGCTTTGTTGTGCTTATTAATAGGCTGCCCAGGGAAGATGAAGACCAGCAGCAGCTTTCTGGGCTAGCACCTTCCTTGTGGGAGAAGGAGCCGGACGTTTCCCTTTTTGGAAAATGGCTCTGCCGAGAACGGACACGATGACATGTCCCGTCTCTGGGAAAGCACAGGTCCCAAGCGCTGCTGTGCCTGTGAATAGTGTGCATGGGGAAGGTGAAGACCAGCAACAGCTTGCAGGGCTGGCCCCTTCCTTGTGGGAGAAGGAGCCGGAAGTTTCCCTTTTGGGAAAATGTCTCTGCCGAGAAAGGACACGATGACATGTCCCGTCCCTGAGAAAGCACAGAATCCAAGCTCTGCGGTGCCTATGAATAGGGTGCCCAGGGAAGGTAAAGACCAGCAAGAGCTTTCAGGGCTGGCCCCTTCCTTGTGGGAGAAGGAGCCGGACGTTTCCCATTTGGGAAAAAGTCTCTGCCGAGAACGGACACAATGACATGTACCGTCTCTGGGAAAGCACAGATCCCAAGCTTTTTTGTGTTTATTAATAGGCTGCCCAGGGAAGGTGAAGACCAGCAACAGCTTTCTGGGCTAGCACCTTCCTTGTGGCAGAAGGAGCCGGACGTTTCCCGTTTGGGAAAAAGGTTCTGCCGAGAAAGGACACGATGACATGTCCCGTCTCTGGGAAAGCATAGATCCCAAGCGCTGCTGTGCCTGTGAATAGGGTGCACGGGGAAGGTGAAGAGCAGTAACAGCTTTCAGGGCTGGCCCCTTCCTTGTGGCAGAAGGAGCCGGACGTTTCCCGTTTTGGAAAATGGCTCTGCCGAGAACGGACACGATGACATGTACCGTCTCTGGGAAAGCACAGATCCCAAGCTTTGTTGTGCTTATTAATATGCTGCCCAGGGTAGGTGAAGACCAGCAACAGCTTTCTGGGCTAGCACCTTCCTTGTGGCAGAAGGAGCCGGACGTTTCCCGTTTGGGAAATATAACCTGCCGAGAAAGGACACGATGACATGTCCCGTCTCTGGGAAAGCATAGATCCCAAGCGCTGCTGTGCCTGTGAATCGGGTGCCCAGAGAAGGTGAAGTCCAGCAAGTGCTTTCAGGGCTAGCACCTTCATAGTGGGGAAGGAGCCGGACGTTTCCCGTTTGGGAAAAAGGCTCTGCCGAGAACGGACACGATGACATGTCCCGTCTCTGGGAAAGCACAGATCCGAAGCGCTGCTGCGCCTGTGAGTAGGGTGCACGGGGAAGGTGAAGACCAGGAACAGCTTTCAGGGCTGGCCCCTTCCTTGTGGCAGAAGGAGCCGGACGTTTCCCGTTTGGGAAAATGGCTCTGCCGAGGAAGGACACAATGACATGTCCCGTCTCTGGGAAAGCACAGATCCCTAGTGATGTTCTGCCTCTGAATATGCTGCCAAGGGAAGGTGAAGACCAGCAACAGCTTTCAGGGCTGGCCCCTTCCTTGTGGGAGAAGGAGCCGGACGTTTCCCGTTTGGGAAAAAGGCTCTGCCGAGAAAGGACACGATGACATGTCCCGTCTCTGGGAAAGCACAGATCCCAAGCGCTGCTGTGCCTGTGAATAGGGTGCCAAGGGAAGGTGAAGACCAGCAACAGCTTTCAGGGCTAGCACCTTCATTGTGGGAGAAGGAGCCGGACGTTTCCCGTTTGGGAAAAAGGCTCTGCCGAGAAAGGACACGATGACATGTCCCGTCTCTGGGAAAGCACAGATCCGAAGCGCTGCTGTGCCTGTGAATAGGGTGCACGGGGAAGGTGAAGACCAGCAACAGCTTTCAGGGCTGGCCCCTTCCTTGTGGGAGAAGGAGCCGGACGTTTCCCATTTGGGAAAAAGGCTCTGCCGAGAACGGACACGATGACATGTCCCGTCTCTGGGAAAGCACAGATCCCAAGCGCTGCTCTGCTTATTAATAGGCTGCCCAGGGAAGGTGAAGACCAGCAACAGCTTTCAGGGCTAGCACCTTCCTTGTGGCAGAAGGAGCCGGACGTTTCCCGTTTGGGAAAAAGGCTCTGCCGAGAAAGGACATGATGACATGTCCCGTCTCTGGGAAAGCACAGATCCGAAGCGCTGCTGTGCCTGTGAATAGGGTGCACGGGGAAGGTGAAGACCAGCAACAGCTTTCAGGGCTGGCCCCTTCCTTGTGGCAGAAGGAGCCGGACGTTTCCCTTTTGGGAAAATGTCTCTGCCGAGAAAGGACACGATGACATGTCCCGTCCCTGAGAAAGCACAGAATCCAAGCTCTGCGGTGCCTATGAATAGGGTGCCCAGGGAAGGTAAAGACCAGCAAGAGCTTTCAGGGCTGGCCCCTTCCTTGTGGGAGAAGGAGCCGGACGTTTCCCATTTGGGAAAAAGTCTCTGCCGAGAACGGACACAATGACATGTACCGTCTCTGGGAAAGCACAGATCCCAAGCTTTTTTGTGTTTATTAATAGGCTGCCCAGGGAAGGTGAAGACCAGCAACAGCTTTCTGGGCTAGCACCTTCCTTGTGGCAGAAGGAGCCGGACGTTTCCCGTTTGGGAAAAAGGTTCTGCCGAGAAAGGACACGATGACATGTCCCGTCTCTGGGAAAGCATAGATCCCAAGCGCTGCTGTGCGTGTGAATAGGGTGCACGGGGAAGGTGAAGAGCAGTAACAGCTTTCAGGGCTGGCCCCTTCCTTGTGGCAGAAGGAGCCGGACGTTTCCCGTTTGGGAAAAAGCCTCTGCCGAGAACGGACACGATGACATGTCCCGTCTCTGGGAAAGCACAGATCCCAAGCGTTGCTGTGCTTATTAATAGGCTGCCCAGGGAAGGTGAAGAGCAGCAACAGCTTTCAGGGCTGGCCCCTTCCTTGTGGGAGAAGGAGCCGGACGTTTCCCGTTTGGGAAAAAGGCTCTGCCGAGAACGGACACGATGACATCTCCCGTCTCTGGGAAAGCACAGATCCCAAGCGGTGCTGTGCCTATGAATAGAGTGCATGGGGAAGGTGAAGACCAGCAACAACTTTTAGGGCTGGCCCCTTCCTTGTGGGAGAAGGAGCCGGACGTTTCCCATTTCGGAAAAAGCTCTGCCGAGAACGGACACGATCACATGTCCCGTCTCTGGGAAAGCACAGGTCCCAAGCGCTGCTGTGCCTATGAATAGGGTGCATGGGGAAGGTGAAGACCAGCAACAGCTTTCAGGGCTGGTCCCTTCCTTGTGGCAGAAGGAGCCGGACGTTTCCCGTTTGGGAAAAAAGCTCTGCCGAGAAAGGACACGATGACATGTCCCGTCTCTGGGAAAGCACAGATCCCAAGCGCTGCTCTGCTTATTAATAGGCTGCCCAGGGAAGGTGAAGACCAGCAACAGCTTTCAGGGCTAGCACCTTCCTTGTGGGAGAAGGAGCCGGACGTTTCCCGTTTGGGAAAAAGGCTCTGCCGAGAAAGGACATGATGACATGTCCCGTCTCTGGGAAAGCACAGATCCGAAGCGCTGCTGTGCCTGTGAATAGGGTGCACGGGGAAGGTGAAGACCAGCAACAGCTTTCAGGGCTGGCCCCTTCCTTGTGGCAGAAGGAGCCGGACGTTTCCCTTTTGGGAAAATGTCTCTGCCGAGAAAGGACACGATGACATGTCCCGTCCCTGAGAAAGCACAGAATCCAAGCTCTGCGGTGCCTATGAATAGGGTGCCCAGGGAAGGTAAAGACCAGCAAGAGCTTTCAGGGCTGGCCCCTTCCTTGTGGGAGAAGGAGCCGGACGTTTCCCATTTGGGAAAAAGTCTCTGCCGAGAACGGACACAATGACATGTACCGTCTCTGGGAAAGCACAGATCCCAAGCTTTTTTGTGTTTATTAATAGGCTGCCCAGGGAAGGTGAAGACCAGCAACAGCTTTCTGGGCTAGCACCTTCCTTGTGGCAGAAGGAGCCGGACGTTTCCCGTTTGGGAAAAAGGTTCTGCCGAGAAAGGACACGATGACATGTCCCGTCTCTGGGAAAGCATAGATCCCAAGCGCTGCTGTGCGTGTGAATAGGGTGCACGGGGAAGGTGAAGAGCAGTAACAGCTTTCAGGGCTGGCCCCTTCCTTGTGGCAGAAGGAGCCGGACGTTTCCCGTTTGGGAAAAAGCCTCTGCCGAGAACGGACACGATGACATGTCCCGTCTCTGGGAAAGCACAGATCCCAAGCGTTGCTGTGCTTATTAATAGGCTGCCCAGGGAAGGTGAAGAGCAGCAACAGCTTTCAGGGCTGGCCCCTTCCTTGTGGGAGAAGGAGCCGGACGTTTCCCGTTTGGGAAAAAGGCTCTGCCGAGAACGGACACGATGACATCTCCCGTCTCTGGGAAAGCACAGATCCCAAGCGGTGCTGTGCCTATGAATAGAGTGCATGGGGAAGGTGAAGACCAGCAACAACTTTTAGGGCTGGCCCCTTCCTTGTGGGAGAAGGAGCCGGACGTTTCCCATTTCGGAAAAAGCTCTGCCGAGAACGGACACGATCACATGTCCCGTCTCTGGGAAAGCACAGGTCCCAAGCGCTGCTGTGCCTATGAATAGGGTGCATGGGGAAGGTGAAGACCAGCAACAGCTTTCAGGGCTGGTCCCTTCCTTGTGGCAGAAGGAGCCGGACGTTTCCCGTTTGGGAAAAAAGCTCTGCCGAGAAAGGACACGACGACATCTCCCGTCCCCGAGAAAGCACAGGTCCCAAGCTTTGTTGTGCTTATTAATAGGCTGCCCAGGGAAGGTGAAGACCAGCAGCAGCTTTCTGGGCTAGCACCTTCCTTGTGGGAGAAGGAGCCGGACGTTTCCCATTTGGGAAAAAGGCTCTGCCGAGAACGGACACGATGACATGTCCCGTCTCTGGGAAAGCACAGATCCCAAGCGCTGCTCTGCTTATTAATAGGCTGCCCAGGGAAGGTGAAGACCAGCAACAGCTTTCAGGGCTAGCACCTTCCTTGTGGCAGAAGGAGCCGGACGTTTCCCGTTTGGGAAAAAGGCTCTGCCGAGAAAGGACATGATGACATGTCCCGTCTCTGGGAAAGCACAGATCCGAAGCGCTGCTGTGCCTGTGAATAGGGTGCACGGGGAAGGTGAAGACCAGCAACAGCTTTCAGGGCTGGCCCCTTCCTTGTGGCAAAAGGAGCCGGACGTTTCCCGTTTGGGAAAATGGCTCTGCCGAGGAAGGACACAATGACATGTCCCGTCTCTGGGAAAGCACAGATCCCTAGTGATGTTCTGCCTCTGAATATGCTGCCAAGGGAAGGTGAAGACCAGCAACAGCTTTCAGGGCTGGCCCCTTCCTTGTGGGAGAAGGAGCCGGACGTTTCCCGTTTGGGAAAAAGGCTCTGCCGAGAAAGGACACGATGACATGTCCCGTCTCTGGGAAAGCACAGATCCCAAGCGCTGCTGTGCCTGTGAATAGGGTGCCAAGGGAAGGTGAAGACCAGCAACAGCTTTCAGGGCTAGCACCTTCATTGTGGGAGAAGGAGCCGGACGTTTCCCGTTTGGGAAAAAGGCTCTGCCGAGAAAGGACACGATGACATGTCCCGTCTCTGGGAAAGCACAGATCCGAAGCGCTGCTGTGCCTGTGAATAGGGTGCACGGGGAAGGTGAAGACCAGCAACAGCTTTCAGGGCTGGCCCCTTCCTTGTGGCAGAAGGAGCCGGACGTTTCCCATTTGGGAAAAAGGCTCTGCCGAGAACGGACACGATGACATGTCCCGTCTCTGGGAAAGCACAGATCCCAAGCGCTGCTCTGCTTATTAATAGGCTGCCCAGGGAAGGTGAAGACCAGCAACAGCTTTCAGGGCTAGCACCTTCCTTGTGGCAGAAGGAGCCGGACGTTTCCCGTTTGGGAAAAAGGCTCTGCCGAGAAAGGACATGATGACATGTCCCGTCTCTGGGAAAGCACAGATCCGAAGCGCTGCTGTGCCTATGAATAGGGTGCCCAGGGAAGGTAAAGACCAGCAAGAGCTTTCAGGGCTGGCCCCTTCCTTGTGGCAGAAGGAGCCGGACGTTTCCCATTTGGGAAAAAGTCTCTGCCGAGAACGGACACAATGACATGTACCGTCTCTGGGAAAGCACAGATCCCAAGCTTTTTTGTGTTTATTAATAGGCTGCCCAGGGAAGGTGAAGACCAGCAACAGCTTTCTGGGCTAGCACCTTCCTTGTGGCAGAAGGAGCCGGACGTTTCCCGTTTGGGAAAAAGGTTCTGCCGAGAAAGGACACGATGACATGTCCCGTCTCTGGGAAAGCATAGATCCCAAGCGCTGCTGTGCCTGTGAATAGGGTGCACGGGGAAGGTGAAGAGCAGTAACAGCTTTCAGGGCTGGCCCCTTCCTTGTGGCAGAAGGAGCCGGACGTTTCCCGTTTGGGAAAAAGCCTCTGCCGAGAACGGACACGATGACATGTCCCGTCTCTGGGAAAGCACAGATCCCAAGCGTTGCTGTGCTTATTAATAGGCTGCCCAGGGAAGGTGAAGAGCAGCAACAGCTTTCAGGGCTGGCCCCTTCCTTGTGGGAGAAGGAGCCGGACGTTTCCCGTTTGGGAAAAAGGCTCTGCCGAGAACGGACACGATGACATCTCCCGTCTCTGGGAAAGCACAGATCCCAAGCGGTGCTGTGCCTATGAATAGAGTGCATGGGGAAGGTGAAGACCAGCAACAACTTTTAGGGCTGGCCCCTTCCTTGTGGGAGAAGGAGCCGGACGTTTCCCATTTCGGAAAAAGCTCTGCCGAGAACGGACACGATGACATGTCCCGTCTCTGGGAAAGCACAGGTCCCAAGCGCTGCTGTGCCTATGAATAGGGTGCATGGGGAAGGTGAAGACCAGCAACAGCTTTCAGGGCTGGTCCCTTCCTTGTGGCAGAAGGAGCCGGACGTTTCCCGTTTGGGAAAAAAGCTCTGCCGAGAAAGGACACGACGACATCTCCCGTCCCCGAGAAAGCACAGGTCCCAAGCTTTGTTGTGCTTATTAATAGGCTGCCCAGGGAAGGTGAAGACCAGCAGCAGCTTTCTGGGCTTGCACCTTCCTTGTGGGAGAAGGAGCCGGACGTTTCCCATTTGGGAAAAAGGCTCTGCCGAGAACGGACACGATGACATGTCCCGTCTCTGGGAAAGCACAGATCCCAAGCGCTGCTCTGCTTATTAATAGGCTGCCCAGGGAAGGTGAAGACCAGCAACAGCTTTCAGGGCTAGCACCTTCCTTGTGGCAGAAGGAGCCGGACGTTTCCCGTTTGGGAAAAAGGCTCTGCCGAGAAAGGACATGATGACATGTCCCGTCTCTGGGAAAGCACAGATCCGAAGCGCTGCTGTGCCTGTGAATAGGGTGCACGGGGAAGGTGAAGACCAGCAACAGCTTTCAGGGCTGGCCCCTTCCTTGTGGCAAAAGGAGCCGGACGTTTCCCTTTTTGGAAAATGGCTCTGCCGAGAACGGACACGATGACATGTCCCGTCTCTGGGAAAGCACAGGTCCCAAGCGCTGCTGTGCCTATGAATAGGGTGCATGGGGAAGGTGAAGACCAGCAACAGCTTTCAGGGCTGGCCCCTTCCTTGTGGGAGAAGGAGCCGGACGTTTCCCGTTTGGGAAAAAAGCTCTGCCGAGAAAGGACACGACGACATCTCCCGTCCCTGAGAAAGCACAGATCCCTAGTGATGTTCTGCCTCTGAATATGCTGCCAAGGGAAGGTGAAGACCAGCAACAGCTTTCAGGGCTGGCCCCTTCCTTGTGGGAGAAGGAGCCGGACGTTTCCCATTTGGGAAAAAGGCTCTGCCGAGAAAGGACACGATGACATGTCCCGTCTCTGGGAAAGCACAGATCCCAAGCGCTGCTGTGCCTGTGAATAGGGTGCCAAGGGAAGGTGAAGACCAGCAACAGCTTTCAGGGCTAGCACCTTCATTGTGGGAGAAGGAGCCGGACGTTTCCCGTTTGGGAAAAAGCCTCTGCCGAGAAAGGACATGATGACATGTCCCGTCTCTGGGAAAGCACAGATCCGAAGCGCTGCTGTGCCTGTGAATAGGGTGCACGGGGAAGGTGAAGACCAGCAACAGCTTTCAGGGCTGGCCCCTTCCTTGTGGCAGAAGGAGCCGGACGTTTCCCTTTTTGGAAAATGGCTCTGCCGAGAACGGACACGATGACATGTCCCGTCTCTGGGAAAGCACAGGTCCCAAGCGCTGCTGTGCCTATGAATAGGGTGCATGGGGAAGGTGAAGACCAGCAACAGCTTTCAGGGCTGGCCCCTTCCTTGTGGGAGAAGGAGCCGGACGTTTCCCATTTGGGAAAAAGGCTCTGCCGAGAACGGACACGATGACATGTCCCGTCTCTGGGAAAGCACAGATCCCAAGCGCTGCTCTGCTTATTAATAGGCTGCCCAGGGAAGGTGAAGACCAGCAACAGCTTTCAGGGCTAGCACCTTCCTTGTGGCAGAAGGAGCCGGACGTTTCCCGTTTGGGAAAAAGGCTCTGCCGAGAAAGGACATGATGACATGTCCCGTCTCTGGGAAAGCACAGATCCGAAGCGCTGCTGTGCCTGTGAATAGGGTGCACGGGGAAGGTGAAGACCAGCAACAGCTTTCAGGGCTGGCCCCTTCCTTGTGGCAGAAGGAGCCGGACGTTTCCCGTTTGGGAAAAAAGCTCTGCCGAGAAAGGACACGACGACATCTCCCGTCCCTGAGAAAGCACACATCCCAAGCTTTGTTGTGCTTATTAATAGGCTGCCCAGGGAAGATGAAGACCAGCAGCAGCTTTCTGGGCTAGCACCTTCCTTGTGGGAGAAGGAGCCGGACGTTTCCCTTTTTGGAAAATGGCTCTGCCGAGAACGGACACGATGACATGTCCCGTCTCTGGGAAAGCACAGGTCCCAAGCGCTGCTGTGCCTGTGAATAGTGTGCATGGGGAAGGTGAAGACCAGCAACAGCTTGCAGGGCTGGCCCCTTCCTTGTGGGAGAAGGAGCCGGAAGTTTCCCTTTTGGGAAAATGTCTCTGCCGAGAAAGGACACGATGACATGTCCCGTCCCTGAGAAAGCACAGAATCCAAGCTCTGCGGTGCCTATGAATAGGGTGCACGGGGAAGGTAAAGACCAGCAAGAGCTTTCAGGGCTGGCCCCTTCCTTGTGGGAGAAGGAGCCGGACGTTTCCCGTTTGGGAAAAAGTCTCTGCCGAGAACGGACACAATGACATGTACCGTCTCTGGGAAAGCACAGATCCCAAGCTTTTTTGTGTTTATTAATAGGCTGCCCAGGGAAGGTGAAGACCAGCAACAGCTTTCTGGGCTAGCACCTTCCTTGTGGCAGAAGGAGCCGGACGTTTCCCGTTTGGGAAAAAGGTTCTGCCGAGAAAGGACACGATGACATGTCCCGTCTCTGGGAAAGCATAGATCCCAAGCGCTGCTGTGCCTGTGAATAGGGTGCACGGGGAAGGTGAAGAGCAGTAACAGCTTTCAGGGCTGGCCCCTTCCTTGTGGCAGAAGGAGCCGGACGTTTCCCGTTTTGGAAAATGGCTCTGCCGAGAACGGACACGATGACATGTACCGTCTCTGGGAAAGCACAGATCCCAAGCTTTGTTGTGCTTATTAATATGCTGCCCAGGGTAGGTGAAGACCAGCAACAGCTTTCTGGGCTAGCACCTTCCTTGTGGCAGAAGGAGCCGGACGTTTCCCGTTTGGGAAATATAACCTGCCGAGAAAGGACACGATGACATGTCCCGTCTCTGGGAAAGCATAGATCCCAAGCGCTGCTGTGCCTGTGAATCGGGTGCCCAGAGAAGGTGAAGTCCAGCAAGTGCTTTCAGGGCTAGCACCTTCATAGTGGGGAAGGAGCCGGACGTTTCCCGTTTGGGAAAAAGGCTCTGCCGAGAACGGACACGATGACATGTCCCGTCTCTGGGAAAGCACAGATCCGAAGCGCTGCTGCGCCTGTGAGTAGGGTGCACGGGGAAGGTGAAGACCAGGAACAGCTTTCAGGGCTGGCCCCTTCCTTGTGGCAGAAGGAGCCGGACGTTTCCCGTTTGGGAAAATGGCTCTGCCGAGGAAGGACACAATGACATGTCCCGTCTCTGGGAAAGCACAGATCCCTAGTGATGTTCTGCCTCTGAATATGCTGCCAAGGGAAGGTGAAGACCAGCAACAGCTTTCAGGGCTGGCCCCTTCCTTGTGGGAGAAGGAGCCGGACGTTTCCCGTTTGGGAAAAAGGCTCTGCCGAGAAAGGACACGATGACATGTCCCGTCTCTGGGAAAGCACAGATCCCAAGCGCTGCTGTGCCTGTGAATAGGGTGCCAAGGGAAGGTGAAGACCAGCAACAGCTTTCAGGGCTAGCACCTTCATTGTGGGAGAAGGAGCCGGACGTTTCCCGTTTGGGAAAAAGGCTCTGCCGAGAAAGGACACGATGACATGTCCCGTCTCTGGGAAAGCACAGATCCGAAGCGCTGCTGTGCCTGTGAATAGGGTGCACGGGGAAGGTGAAGACCAGCAACAGCTTTCAGGGCTGGCCCCTTCCTTGTGGGAGAAGGAGCCGGACGTTTCCCATTTGGGAAAAAGGCTCTGCCGAGAACGGACACGATGACATGTCCCGTCTCTGGGAAAGCACAGATCCCAAGCGCTGCTCTGCTTATTAATAGGCTGCCCAGGGAAGGTGAAGACCAGCAACAGCTTTCAGGGCTAGCACCTTCCTTGTGGCAGAAGGAGCCGGACGTTTCCCGTTTGGGAAAAAGGCTCTGCCGAGAAAGGACATGATGACATGTCCCGTCTCTGGGAAAGCACAGATCCGAAGCGCTGCTGTGCCTGTGAATAGGGTGCACGGGGAAGGTGAAGACCAGCAACAGCTTTCAGGGCTGGCCCCTTCCTTGTGGCAGAAGGAGCCGGACGTTTCCCTTTTGGGAAAATGTCTCTGCCGAGAAAGGACACGATGACATGTCCCGTCCCTGAGAAAGCACAGAATCCAAGCTCTGCGGTGCCTATGAATAGGGTGCCCAGGGAAGGTAAAGACCAGCAAGAGCTTTCAGGGCTGGCCCCTTCCTTGTGGGAGAAGGAGCCGGACGTTTCCCATTTGGGAAAAAGTCTCTGCCGAGAACGGACACAATGACATGTACCGTCTCTGGGAAAGCACAGATCCCAAGCTTTTTTGTGTTTATTAATAGGCTGCCCAGGGAAGGTGAAGACCAGCAACAGCTTTCTGGGCTAGCACCTTCCTTGTGGCAGAAGGAGCCGGACGTTTCCCGTTTGGGAAAAAGGTTCTGCCGAGAAAGGACACGATGACATGTCCCGTCTCTGGGAAAGCATAGATCCCAAGCGCTGCTGTGCCTGTGAATAGGGTGCACGGGGAAGGTGAAGAGCAGTAACAGCTTTTAGGGCTGGCCCCTTCCTTGTGGGAGAAGGAGCCGGACGTTTCCCATTTCGGAAAAAGCTCTGCCGAGAACGGACACGATCACATGTCCCGTCTCTGGGAAAGCACAGGTCCCAAGCGCTGCTGTGCCTATGAATAGGGTGCATGGGGAAGGTGAAGACCAGCAACAGCTTTCAGGGCTGGTCCCTTCCTTGTGGCAGAAGGAGCCGGACGTTTCCCGTTTGGGAAAAAAGCTCTGCCGAGAAAGGACACGACGACATCTCCCGTCCCCGAGAAAGCACAGGTCCCAAGCTTTGTTGTGCTTATTAATAGGCTGCCCAGGGAAGGTGAAGACCAGCAGCAGCTTTCTGGGCTAGCACCTTCCTTGTGGGAGAAGGAGCCGGACGTTTCCCATTTGGGAAAAAGGCTCTGCCGAGAACGGACACGATGACATGTCCCGTCTCTGGGAAAGCACAGATCCCAAGCGCTGCTCTGCTTATTAATAGGCTGCCCAGGGAAGGTGAAGACCAGCAACAGCTTTCAGGGCTAGCACCTTCCTTGTGGCAGAAGGAGCCGGACGTTTCCCGTTTGGGAAAAAGGCTCTGCCGAGAAAGGACATGATGACATGTCCCGTCTCTGGGAAAGCACAGATCCGAAGCGCTGCTGTGCCTGTGAATAGGGTGCACGGGGAAGGTGAAGACCAGCAACAGCTTTCAGGGCTGGCCCCTTCCTTGTGGCAGAAGGAGCCGGACGTTTCCCGTTTGGGAAAATGGCTCTGCCGAGGAAGGACACAATGACATGTCCCGTCTCTGGGAAAGCACAGATCCCTAGTGATGTTCTGCCTCTGAATATGCTGCCAAGGGAAGGTGAAGACCAGCAACAGCTTTCAGGGCTAGCACCTTCATTGTGGGAGAAGGAGCCGGACGTTTCCCGTTTGGGAAAAAGGCTCTGCCGAGAAAGGACACGATGACATGTCCCGTCTCTGGGAAAGCACAGATCCCAAGCGCTGCTGTGCCTGTGAATAGGGTGCACGGGGAAGGTGAAGACCAGCAACAGCTTTCAGGGCTGGCCCCTTCCTTGTGGGAGAAGGAGCCGGACGTTTCCCATTTGGGAAAAAGGCTCTGCCGAGAACGGACACGATGACATGTCCCGTCTCTGGGAAAGCACAGATCCCAAGCGCTGCTCTGCTTATTAATAGGCTGCCCAGGGAAGGTGAAGACCAGCAACAGCTTTCAGGGCTAGCACCTTCCTTGTGGCAGAAGGAGCCGGACGTTTCCCGTTTGGGAAAAAGGCTCTGCCGAGAAAGGACATGATGACATGTCCCGTCTCTGGGAAAGCACAGATCCGAAGCGCTGCTGTGCCTATGAATAGGGTGCCCAGGGAAGGTAAAGACCAGCAAGAGCTTTCAGGGCTGGCCCCTTCCTTGTGGCAGAAGGAGCCGGACGTTTCCCATTTGGGAAAAAGGCTCTGCCGAGAACGGACACGATGACATGTCCCGTCTCTGGGAAAGCACAGATCCCAAGCGCTGCTCTGCTTATTAATAGGCTGCCCAGGGAAGGTGAAGACCAGCAACAGCTTTCAGGGCTAGCACCTTCCTTGTGGCAGAAGGAGCCGGACGTTTCCCGTTTGGGAAAAAGGCTCTGCCGAGAAAGGACATGATGACATGTCCCGTCTCTGGGAAAGCACAGATCCGAAGCGCTGCTGTGCCTGTGAATAGGGTGCACGGGGAAGGTGAAGACCAGCAACAGCTTTCAGGGCTGGCCCCTTCCTTGTGGCAGAAGGAGCCGGACGTTTCCCGTTTGGGAAAAAAGCTCTGCCGAGAAAGGACACGACGACATCTCCCGTCCCTGAGAAAGCACACATCCCAAGCTTTGTTGTGCTTATTAATAGGCTGCCCAGGGAAGATGAAGACCAGCAGCAGCTTTCTGGGCTAGCACCTTCCTTGTGGGAGAAGGAGCCGGACGTTTCCCTTTTTGGAAAATGGCTCTGCCGAGAACGGACACGATGACATGTCCCGTCTCTGGGAAAGCACAGGTCCCAAGCGCTGCTGTGCCTGTGAATAGTGTGCATGGGGAAGGTGAAGACCAGCAACAGCTTGCAGGGCTGGCCCCTTCCTTGTGGGAGAAGGAGCCGGAAGTTTCCCTTTTGGGAAAATGTCTCTGCCGAGAAAGGACACGATGACATGTCCCGTCCCTGAGAAAGCACAGAATCCAAGCTCTGCGGTGCCTATGAATAGGGTGCACGGGGAAGGTAAAGACCAGCAAGAGCTTTCAGGGCTGGCCCCTTCCTTGTGGGAGAAGGAGCCGGACGTTTCCCGTTTGGGAAAAAGTCTCTGCCGAGAACGGACACAATGACATGTACCGTCTCTGGGAAAGCACAGATCCCAAGCTTTTTTGTGTTTATTAATAGGCTGCCCAGGGAAGGTGAAGACCAGCAACAGCTTTCTGGGCTAGCACCTTCCTTGTGGCAGAAGGAGCCGGACGTTTCCCGTTTGGGAAAAAGGTTCTGCCGAGAAAGGACACGATGACATGTCCCGTCTCTGGGAAAGCATAGATCCCAAGCGCTGCTGTGCCTGTGAATAGGGTGCACGGGGAAGGTGAAGAGCAGTAACAGCTTTCAGGGCTGGCCCCTTCCTTGTGGCAGAAGGAGCCGGACGTTTCCCGTTTTGGAAAATGGCTCTGCCGAGAACGGACACGATGACATGTACCGTCTCTGGGAAAGCACAGATCCCAAGCTTTGTTGTGCTTATTAATATGCTGCCCAGGGTAGGTGAAGACCAGCAACAGCTTTCTGGGCTAGCACCTTCCTTGTGGCAGAAGGAGCCGGACGTTTCCCGTTTGGGAAATATAACCTGCCGAGAAAGGACACGATGACATGTCCCGTCTCTGGGAAAGCATAGATCCCAAGCGCTGCTGTGCCTGTGAATCGGGTGCCCAGAGAAGGTGAAGTCCAGCAAGTGCTTTCAGGGCTAGCACCTTCATAGTGGGGAAGGAGCCGGACGTTTCCCGTTTGGGAAAAAGGCTCTGCCGAGAACGGACACGATGACATGTCCCGTCTCTGGGAAAGCACAGATCCGAAGCGCTGCTGCGCCTGTGAGTAGGGTGCACGGGGAAGGTGAAGACCAGGAACAGCTTTCAGGGCTGGCCCCTTCCTTGTGGCAGAAGGAGCCGGACGTTTCCCGTTTGGGAAAATGGCTCTGCCGAGGAAGGACACAATGACATGTCCCGTCTCTGGGAAAGCACAGATCCCTAGTGATGTTCTGCCTCTGAATATGCTGCCAAGGGAAGGTGAAGACCAGCAACAGCTTTCAGGGCTGGCCCCTTCCTTGTGGGAGAAGGAGCCGGACGTTTCCCGTTTGGGAAAAAGGCTCTGCCGAGAAAGGACACGATGACATGTCCCGTCTCTGGGAAAGCACAGATCCCAAGCGCTGCTGTGCCTGTGAATAGGGTGCCAAGGGAAGGTGAAGACCAGCAACAGCTTTCAGGGCTAGCACCTTCATTGTGGGAGAAGGAGCCGGACGTTTCCCGTTTGGGAAAAAGGCTCTGCCGAGAAAGGACACGATGACATGTCCCGTCTCTGGGAAAGCACAGATCCGAAGCGCTGCTGTGCCTGTGAATAGGGTGCACGGGGAAGGTGAAGACCAGCAACAGCTTTCAGGGCTGGCCCCTTCCTTGTGGGAGAAGGAGCCGGACGTTTCCCATTTGGGAAAAAGGCTCTGCCGAGAACGGACACGATGACATGTCCCGTCTCTGGGAAAGCACAGATCCCAAGCGCTGCTCTGCTTATTAATAGGCTGCCCAGGGAAGGTGAAGACCAGCAACAGCTTTCAGGGCTAGCACCTTCCTTGTGGCAGAAGGAGCCGGACGTTTCCCGTTTGGGAAAAAGGCTCTGCCGAGAAAGGACATGATGACATGTCCCGTCTCTGGGAAAGCACAGATCCGAAGCGCTGCTGTGCCTGTGAATAGGGTGCACGGGGAAGGTGAAGACCAGCAACAGCTTTCAGGGCTGGCCCCTTCCTTGTGGCAGAAGGAGCCGGACGTTTCCCTTTTGGGAAAATGTCTCTGCCGAGAAAGGACACGATGACATGTCCCGTCCCTGAGAAAGCACAGAATCCAAGCTCTGCGGTGCCTATGAATAGGGTGCCCAGGGAAGGTAAAGACCAGCAAGAGCTTTCAGGGCTGGCCCCTTCCTTGTGGGAGAAGGAGCCGGACGTTTCCCATTTGGGAAAAAGTCTCTGCCGAGAACGGACACAATGACATGTACCGTCTCTGGGAAAGCACAGATCCCAAGCTTTTTTGTGTTTATTAATAGGCTGCCCAGGGAAGGTGAAGACCAGCAACAGCTTTCTGGGCTAGCACCTTCCTTGTGGCAGAAGGAGCCGGACGTTTCCCGTTTGGGAAAAAGGTTCTGCCGAGAAAGGACACGATGACATGTCCCGTCTCTGGGAAAGCATAGATCCCAAGCGCTGCTGTGCCTGTGAATAGGGTGCACGGGGAAGGTGAAGAGCAGTAACAGCTTTTAGGGCTGGCCCCTTCCTTGTGGGAGAAGGAGCCGGACGTTTCCCATTTCGGAAAAAGCTCTGCCGAGAACGGACACGATCACATGTCCCGTCTCTGGGAAAGCACAGGTCCCAAGCGCTGCTGTGCCTATGAATAGGGTGCATGGGGAAGGTGAAGACCAGCAACAGCTTTCAGGGCTGGTCCCTTCCTTGTGGCAGAAGGAGCCGGACGTTTCCCGTTTGGGAAAAAAGCTCTGCCGAGAAAGGACACGACGACATCTCCCGTCCCCGAGAAAGCACAGGTCCCAAGCTTTGTTGTGCTTATTAATAGGCTGCCCAGGGAAGGTGAAGACCAGCAGCAGCTTTCTGGGCTAGCACCTTCCTTGTGGGAGAAGGAGCCGGACGTTTCCCATTTGGGAAAAAGGCTCTGCCGAGAACGGACACGATGACATGTCCCGTCTCTGGGAAAGCACAGATCCCAAGCGCTGCTCTGCTTATTAATAGGCTGCCCAGGGAAGGTGAAGACCAGCAACAGCTTTCAGGGCTAGCACCTTCCTTGTGGCAGAAGGAGCCGGACGTTTCCCGTTTGGGAAAAAGGCTCTGCCGAGAAAGGACATGATGACATGTCCCGTCTCTGGGAAAGCACAGATCCGAAGCGCTGCTGTGCCTGTGAATAGGGTGCACGGGGAAGGTGAAGACCAGCAACAGCTTTCAGGGCTGGCCCCTTCCTTGTGGCAGAAGGAGCCGGACGTTTCCCGTTTGGGAAAATGGCTCTGCCGAGGAAGGACACAATGACATGTCCCGTCTCTGGGAAAGCACAGATCCCTAGTGATGTTCTGCCTCTGAATATGCTGCCAAGGGAAGGTGAAGACCAGCAACAGCTTTCAGGGCTGGCCCCTTCCTTGTGGGAGAAGGAGCCGGACGTTTCCCGTTTGGGAAAAAGGCTCTGCCGAGAAAGGACACGATGACATGTCCCGTCTCTGGGAAAGCACAGATCCCAAGCGCTGCTGTGCCTGTGAATAGGGTGCCAAGGGATGGTGAAGACCAGCAACAGCTTTCAGGGCTAGCACCTTCATTGTGGGAGAAGGAGCCGGACGTTTCCCGTTTGGGAAAAAGGCTCTGCCGAGAAAGGACACGATGACATGTCCCGTCTCTGGGAAAGCACAGATCCGAAGCGCTGCTGTGCCTGTGAATAGGGTGCACGGGGAAGGTGAAGACCAGCAACAGCTTTCAGGGCTGGCCCCTTCCTTGTGGGAGAAGGAGCCGGACGTTTCCCATTTGGGAAAAAGGCTCTGCCGAGAACGGACACGATGACATGTCCCGTCTCTGGGAAAGCACAGATCCCAAGCGCTGCTCTGCTTATTAATAGGCTGCCCAGGGAAGGTGAAGACCAGCAACAGCTTTCAGGGCTAGCACCTTCCTTGTGGCAGAAGGAGCCGGACGTTTCCCGTTTGGGAAAAAGGCTCTGCCGAGAAAGGACATGATGACATGTCCCGTCTCTGGGAAAGCACAGATCCGAAGCGCTGCTGTGCCTATGAATAGGGTGCCCAGGGAAGGTAAAGACCAGCAAGAGCTTTCAGGGCTGGCCCCTTCCTTGTGGCAGAAGGAGCCGGACGTTTCCCATTTGGGAAAAAGTCTCTGCCGAGAACGGACACAATGACATGTACCGTCTCTGGGAAAGCACAGATCCCAAGCTTTTTTGTGTTTATTAATAGGCTGCCCAGGGAAGGTGAAGACCAGCAACAGCTTTCTGGGCTAGCACCTTCCTTGTGGCAGAAGGAGCCGGACGTTTCCCGTTTGGGAAAAAGGTTCTGCCGAGAAAGGACACGATGACATGTCCCGTCTCTGGGAAAGCATAGATCCCAAGCGCTGCTGTGCCTGTGAATAGGGTGCACGGGGAAGGTGAAGAGCAGTAACAGCTTTCAGGGCTGGCCCCTTCCTTGTGGCAGAAGGAGCCGGACGTTTCCCGTTTGGGAAAAAGCCTCTGCCGAGAACGGACACGATGACATGTCCCGTCTCTGGGAAAGCACAGATCCCAAGCGTTGCTGTGCTTATTAATAGGCTGCCCAGGGAAGGTGAAGAGCAGCAACAGCTTTCAGGGCTGGCCCCTTCCTTGTGGGAGAAGGAGCCGGACGTTTCCCGTTTGGGAAAAAGGCTCTGCCGAGAACGGACACGATGACATCTCCCGTCTCTGGGAAAGCACAGATCCCAAGCGGTGCTGTGCCTATGAATAGAGTGCATGGGGAAGGTGAAGACCAGCAACAACTTTTAGGGCTGGCCCCTTCCTTGTGGGAGAAGGAGCCGGACGTTTCCCATTTCGGAAAAAGCTCTGCCGAGTACGGACACGATGACATGTCCCGTCTCTGGGAAAGCACAGGTCCCAAGCGCTGCTGTGCCTATGAATAGGGTGCATGGGGAAGGTGAAGACCAGCAACAGCTTTCAGGGCTGGTCCCTTCCTTGTGGCAGAAGGAGCCGGACGTTTCCCGTTTGGGAAAAAAGCTCTGCCGAGAAAGGACACGACGACATCTCCCGTCCCCGAGAAAGCACAGGTCCCAAGCTTTGTTGTGCTTATTAATAGGCTGCCCAGGGAAGGTGAAGACCAGCAGCAGCTTTCTGGGCTAGCACCTTCCTTGTGGGAGAAGGAGCCGGACGTTTCCCATTTGGGAAAAAGGCTCTGCCGAGAACGGACACGATGACATGTCCCGTCTCTGGGAAAGCACAGATCCCAAGCGCTGCTCTGCTTATTAATAGGCTGCCCAGGGAAGGTGAAGACCAGCAACAGCTTTCAGGGCTAGCACCTTCCTTGTGGCAGAAGGAGCCGGACGTTTCCCGTTTGGGAAAAAGGCTCTGCCGAGAAAGGACATGATGACATGTCCCGTCTCTGGGAAAGCACAGATCCGAAGCGCTGCTGTGCCTGTGAATAGGGTGCACGGGGAAGGTGAAGACCAGCAACAGCTTTCAGGGCTGGCCCCTTCCTTGTGGCAAAAGGAGCCGGACATTTCCCTTTTTGGAAAATGGCTCTGCCGAGAACGGACACGATGACATGTCCCGTCTCTGGGAAAGCACAGGTCCCAAGCGCTGCTGTGCCTATGAAAAGGGTGCATGGGGATGGTGAAGACCAGCAACAGCTTTCAGGGCTGGCCCCTTCCTTGTGGGAGAAGGAGCCGGACGTTTCCCGTTTGGGAAAAAAGCTCTGCCGAGAAAGGACACGACGACATCTCCCGTCCCTGAGAAAGCACAGATCCCTAGTGATGTTCTGCCTCTGAATATGCTGCCAAGGGAAGGTGAAGACCAGCAACAGCTTTCAGGGCTGGCCCCTTCCTTGTGGGAGAAGGAGCCGGACGTTTCCCATTTGGGAAAAAGGCTCTGCCGAGAAAGGACACGATGACATGTCCCGTCTCTGGGAAAGCACAGATCCCAAGCGCTGCTGTGCCTGTGAATAGGGTGCCAAGGGAAGGTGAAGACCAGCAACAGCTTTCAGGGCTAGCACCTTCATTGTGGGAGAAGGAGCCGGACGTTTCCCGTTTGGGAAAAAGCCTCTGCCGAGAAAGGACATGATGACATGTCCCGTCTCTGGGAAAGCACAGATCCGAAGCGCTGCTGTGCCTGTGAATAGGGTGCACGGGGAAGGTGAAGACCAGCAACAGCTTTCAGGGCTGGCCCCTTCCTTGTGGCAGAAGGAGCCGGACGTTTCCCTTTTTGGAAAATGGCTCTGCCGAGAACGGACACGATGACATGTCCCGTCTCTGGGAAAGCACAGGTCCCAAGCGCTGCTGTGCCTATGAATAGGGTGCATGGGGAAGGTGAAGACCAGCAACAGCTTTCAGGGCTGGCCCCTTCCTTGTGGGAGAAGGAGCCGGACGTTTCCCATTTGGGAAAAAGGCTCTGCCGAGAACGGACACGATGACATGTCCCGTCTCTGGGAAAGCACAGATCCCAAGCGCTGCTCTGCTTATTAATAGGCTGCCCAGGGAAGGTGAAGACCAGCAACAGCTTTCAGGGCTAGCACCTTCCTTGTGGCAGAAGGAGCCGGACGTTTCCCGTTTGGGAAAAAGGCTCTGCCGAGAAAGGACATGATGACATGTCCCGTCTCTGGGAAAGCACAGATCCGAAGCGCTGCTGTGCCTGTGAATAGGGTGCACGGGGAAGGTGAAGACCAGCAACAGCTTTCAGGGCTGGCCCCTTCCTTGTGGCAGAAGGAGCCGGACGTTTCCCGTTTGGGAAAAAAGCTCTGCCGAGAAAGGACACGACGACATCTCCCGTCCCTGAGAAAGCACAGATCCCAAGCTTTGTTGTGCTTATTAATAGGCTGCCCAGGGAAGATGAAGACCAGCAGCAGCTTTCTGGGCTAGCACCTTCCTTGTGGGAGAAGGAGCCGGACGTTTCCCTTTTTGGAAAATGGCTCTGCCGAGAACGGACACGATGACATGTCCCGTCTCTGGGAAAGCACAGGTCCCAAGCGCTGCTGTGCCTGTGAATAGTGTGCATGGGGAAGGTGAAGACCAGCAACAGCTTTCAGGGCTGGCCCCTTCCTTGTGGGAGAAGGAGCCGGAAGTTTCCCTTTTGGGAAAATGTCTCTGCCGAGAAAGGACACGATGACATGTCCCGTCCCTGAGAAAGCACAGAATCCAAGCTCTGCGGTGCCTATGAATAGGGTGCACGGGGAAGGTAAAGACCAGCAAGAGCTTTCAGGGCTGGCCCCTTCCTTGTGGGAGAAGGAGCCGGACGTTTCCCATTTGGGAAAAAGTCTCTGCCGAGAACGGACACAATGACATGTACCGTCTCTGGGAAAGCACAGATCCCAAGCTTTTTTGTGTTTATTAATAGGCTGCCCAGGGAAGGTGAAGACCAGCAACAGCTTTCTGGGCTAGCACCTTCCTTGTGGCAGAAGGAGCCGGACGTTTCCCGTTTGGGAAAAAGGTTCTGCCGAGAAAGGACACGATGACATGTCCCGTCTCTGGGAAAGCATAGATCCCAAGCGCTGCTGTGCCTGTGAATAGGGTGCACGGGGAAGGTGAAGAGCAGTAACAGCTTTCAGGGCTGGCCCCTTCCTTGTGGCAGAAGGAGCCGGACGTTTCCCGTTTTGGAAAATGGCTCTGCCGAGAACGGACACGATGACATGTACCGTCTCTGGGAAAGCACAGATCCCAAGCTTTGTTGTGCTTATTAATATGCTGCCCAGGGTAGGTGAAGACCAGCAACAGCTTTCTGGGCTAGCACATTCCTTGTGGCAGAAGGAGCCGGACGTTTCCCGTTTGGGAAATATAACCTGCCGAGAAAGGACACGATGACATGTCCCGTCTCTGGGAAAGCATAGATCCCAAGCGCTGCTGTGCCTGTGAATCGGGTGCCCAGAGAAGGTGAAGTCCAGCAAGTGCTTTCAGGGCTAGCACCTTCATAGTGGGGAAGGAGCCGGACGTTTCCCGTTTGGGAAAAAGGCTCTGCCGAGAACGGACACGATGACATGTCCCGTCTCTGGGAAAGCACAGATCCGAAGCGCTGCTGCGCCTGTGAGTAGGGTGCACGGGGAAGGTGAAGACCAGGAACAGCTTTCAGGGCTGGCCCCTTCCTTGTGGCAGAAGGAGCCGGACGTTTCCCGTTTGGGAAAAAGGCTCTGCCGAGGAAGGACACGATGACATGTCCCGTCTCTGGGAAAGCACAGATCCGAAGCGCTGCTGTGCCTGTGAATAGGGTGCACGGGGAAGGTGAAGACCAGCAACAGCTTTCAGGGCTGGCCCCTTCCTTGTGGGAGAAGGAGCCGGACGTTTCCCATTTGGGAAAAAGGCTCTGCCGAGAACGGACACGATGACATGTCCCGTCTCTGGGAAAGCACAGATCCCAAGCGCTGCTCTGCTTATTAATAGGCTGCCCAGGGAAGGTGAAGACCAGCAACAGCTTTCAGGGCTAGCACCTTCCTTGTGGCAGAAGGAGCCGGACGTTTCCCATTTGGGAAAAAGGCTCTGCCGAGAAAGGACATGATGACATGTCCCGTCTCTGGGAAAGCACAGATCCGAAGCGCTGCTGTGCCTGTGAATAGGGTGCACGGGGAAGGTGAAGACCAGCAACAGCTTTCAGGGCTGGCCCCTTCCTTGTGGGAGAAGGAGCCGGACGTTTCCCTTTTGGGAAAATGTCTCTGCCGAGAAAGGACACGATGACATGTCCCGTCCCTGAGAAAGCACAGAATCCAAGCTCTGCGGTGCCTATGAATAGGGTGCCCAGGGAAGGTAAAGACCAGCAAGAGCTTTCAGGGCTGGCCCCTTCCTTGTGGGAGAAGGAGCCGGACGTTTCCCATTTGGGAAAAAGTCTCTGCCGAGAACGGACACAATGACATGTACCGTCTCTGGGAAAGCACAGATCCCAAGCTTTTTTGTGTTTATTAATAGGCTGCCCAGGGAAGGTGAAGACCAGCAACAGCTTTCAGGGCTAGCACCTTCCTTGTGGCAGAAGGAGCCGGACGTTTCCCGTTTGGGAAAAAGGTTCTGCCGAGAAAGGACACGATGACATGTCCCGTCTCTGGGAAAGCATAGATCCCAAGCGCTGCTGTGCCTGTGAATAGGGTGCACGGGGAAGGTGAAGAGCAGTAACAGCTTTCAGGGCTGGCCCCTTCCTTGTGGCAGAAGGAGCCGGACGTTTCCCGTTTGGGAAAAAGCCTCTGCCGAGAACGGACACGATGACATGTCCCGTCTCTGGGAAAGCACAGATCCCAAGCGTTGCTGTGCTTATTAATAGGCTGCCCAGGGAAGGTGAAGAGCAGCAACAGCTTTCAGGGCTGGCCCCTTCCTTGTGGGAGAAGGAGCCGGACGTTTCCCATTTCGGAAAAAGCTCTGCCGAGAACGGACACGATCACATGTCCCGTCTCTGGGAAAGCACAGGTCCCAAGCGCTGCTGTGCCTATGAATAGGGTGCATGGGGAAGGTGAAGACCAGCAACAGCTTTCAGGGCTGGTCCCTTCCTTGTGGCAGAAGGAGCCGGACGTTTCCCGTTTGGGAAAAAAGCTCTGCCGAGAAAGGACACGACGACATCTCCCGTCCCCGAGAAAGCACAGGTCCCAAGCTTTGTTGTGCTTATTAATAGGCTGCCCAGGGAAGGTGAAGACCAGCAGCAGCTTTCTGGGCTAGCACCTTCCTTGTGGGAGAAGGAGCCGGACGTTTCCCATTTGGGAAAAAGGCTCTGCCGAGAACGGACACGATGACATGTCCCGTCTCTGGGAAAGCACAGATCCCAAGCGCTGCTCTGCTTATTAATAGGCTGCCCAGGGAAGGTGAAGACCAGCAACAGCTTTCAGGGCTAGCACCTTCCTTGTGGCAGAAGGAGCCGGACGTTTCCCGTTTGGGAAAAAGGCTCTGCCGAGAAAGGACATGATGACATGTCCCGTCTCTGGGAAAGCACAGATCCGAAGCGCTGCTGTGCCTGTGAATAGGGTGCACGGGGAAGGTGAAGACCAGCAACAGCTTTCAGGGCTGGCCCCTTCCTTGTGGCAAAAGGAGCCGGACGTTTCCCTTTTTGGAAAATGGCTCTGCCGAGAACGGACACGATGACATGTCCCGTCTCTGGGAAAGCACAGGTCCCAAGCGCTGCTGTGCCTATGAAAAGGGTGCATGGGGAAGCTGAAGACCAGCAACAGCTTTCAGGGCTGGCCCCTTCCTTGTGGGAGAAGGAGCCGGACGTTTCCCGTTTGGGAAAAAAGCTCTGCCGAGAAAGGACACGATGACATCTCCCGTCCCTGAGAAAGCACAGATCCCTAGTGATGTTCTGCCTCTGAATATGCTGCCAAGGGAAGGTGAAGACCAGCAACAGCTTTCAGGGCTGGCCCCTTCCTTGTGGGAGAAGGAGCCGGACGTTTCCCATTTGGGAAAAAGGCTCTGCCGAGAAAGGACACGATGACATGTCCCGTCTCTGGGAAAGCACAGATCCCAAGCGCTGCTGTGCCTGTGAATAGGGTGCCAAGGGAAGGTGAAGACCAGCAACAGCTTTCAGGGCTAGCACCTTCATTGTGGGAGAAGGAGCCGGACGTTTCCCGTTTGGGAAAAAGCCTCTGCCGAGAAAGGACATGATGACATGTCCCGTCTCTGGGAAAGCACAGATCCGAAGCGCTGCTGTGCCTGTGAATAGGGTGCACGGGGAAGGTGAAGACCAGCAACAGCTTTCAGGGCTGGCCCCTTCCTTGTGGCAGAAGGAGCCGGACGTTTCCCTTTTTGGAAAATGGCTCTGCCGAGAACGGACACGATGACATGTCCCGTCTCTGGGAAAGCACAGGTCCCAAGCGCTGCTGTGCCTATGAATAGGGTGCATGGGGAAGGTGAAGACCAGCAACAGCTTTCAGGGCTGGCCCCTTCCTTGTGGGAGAAGGAGCCGGACGTTTCCCATTTGGGAAAAAGGCTCTGCCGAGAACGGACACGATGACATGTCCCGTCTCTGGGAAAGCACAGATCCCAAGCGCTGCTCTGCTTATTAATAGGCTGCCCAGGGAAGGTGAAGACCAGCAACAGCTTTCAGGGCTAGCACCTTCCTTGTGGCAGAAGGAGCCGGACGTTTCCCGTTTGGGAAAAAGGCTCTGCCGAGAAAGGACATGATGACATGTCCCGTCTCTGGGAAAGCACAGATCCGAAGCGCTGCTGTGCCTGTGAATAGGGTGCACGGGGAAGGTGAAGACCAGCAACAGCTTTCAGGGCTGGCCCCTTCCTTGTGGCAGAAGGAGCCGGACGTTTCCCGTTTGGGAAAAAAGCTCTGCCGAGAAAGGACACGACGACATCTCCCGTCCCTGAGAAAGCACAGATCCCAAGCTTTGTTGTGCTTATTAATAGGCTGCCCAGGGAAGATGAAGACCAGCAGCAGCTTTCTGGGCTAGCACCTTCCTTGTGGGAGAAGGAGCCGGACGTTTCCCTTTTTGGAAAATGGCTCTGCCGAGAACGGACACGATGACATGTCCCGTCTCTGGGAAAGCACAGGTCCCAAGCGCTGCTGTGCCTGTGAATAGTGTGCATGGGGAAGGTGAAGACCAGCAACAGCTTTCAGGGCTGGCCCCTTCCTTGTGGGAGAAGGAGCCGGAAGTTTCCCTTTTGGGAAAATGTCTCTGCCGAGAAAGGACACGATGACATGTCCCGTCCCTGAGAAAGCACAGAATCCAAGCTCTGCGGTGCCTATGAATAGGGTGCACGGGGAAGGTAAAGACAAGCAAGAGCTTTCAGGGCTGGCCCCTTCCTTGTGGGAGAAGGAGCCGGACGTTTCCCATTTGGGAAAAAGTCTCTGCCGAGAACGGACACAATGACATGTACCGTCTCTGGGAAAGCACAGATCCCAAGCTTTTTTGTGTTTATTAATAGGCTGCCCAGGGAAGGTGAAGACCAGCAACAGCTTTCTGGGCTAGCACCTTCCTTGTGGCAGAAGGAGCCGGACGTTTCCCGTTTGGGAAAAAGGTTCTGCCGAGAAAGGACACGATGACATGTCCCGTCTCTGGGAAAGCATAGATCCCAAGCGCTGCTGTGCCTGTGAATAGGGTGCACGGGGAAGGTGAAGAGCAGTAACAGCTTTCAGGGCTGGCCCCTTCCTTGTGGCAGAAGGAGCCGGACGTTTCCCGTTTTGGAAAATGGCTCTGCCGAGAACGGACACGATGACATGTACCGTCTCTGGGAAAGCACAGATCCCAAGCTTTGTTGTGCTTATTAATATGCTGCCCAGGGTAGGTGAAGACCAGCAACAGCTTTCTGGGCTAGCACATTCCTTGTGGCAGAAGGAGCCGGACGTTTCCCGTTTGGGAAAAATACTCTGCCGAGAAAGGACACGATGACATGTCCCGTCTCTGGGAAAGCATAGATCCCAAGCGCTGCTGTGCCTGTGAATCGGGTGCCCAGAGAAGGTGAAGTCCAGCAAGTGCTTTCAGGGCTAGCACCTTCATAGTGGGGAAGGAGCCGGACGTTTCCCGTTTGGGAAAAAGGCTCTGCCGAGAACGGACACGATGACATGTCCCGTCTCTGGGAAAGCACAGATCCGAAGCGCTGCTGCGCCTGTGAGTAGGGTGCACGGGGAAGGTGAAGACCAGGAACAGCTTTCAGGGCTGGCCCCTTCCTTGTGGCAGAAGGAGCCGGACGTTTCCCGTTTGGGAAAATGGCTCTGCCGAGGAAGGACACAATGACATGTCCCGTCTCTGGGAAAGCACAGATCCCTAGTGATGTTCTGCCTCTGAATATGCTGCCAAGGGAAGGTGAAGACCAGCAACAGCTTTCAGGGCTGGCCCCTTCCTTGTGGGAGAAGGAGCCGGACGTTTCCCGTTTGGGAAAAAGGCTCTGCCGAGAAAGGACACGATGACATGTCCCGTCTCTGGGAAAGCACAGATCCCAAGCGCTGCTGTGCCTGTGAATAGGGTGCCAAGGGAAGGTGAAGACCAGCAACAGCTTTCAGGGCTAGCACCTTCATTGTGGGAGAAGGAGCCGGACGTTTCCCGTTTGGGAAAAAGGCTCTGCCGAGAAAGGACACGATGACATGTCCCGTCTCTGGGAAAGCACAGATCCGAAGCGCTGCTGTGCCTGTGAATAGGGTGCACGGGGAAGGTGAAGACCAGCAACAGCTTTCAGGGCTGGCCCCTTCCTTGTGGGAGAAGGAGCCGGACGTTTCCCATTTGGGAAAAAGGCTCTGCCGAGAACGGACACGATGACATGTCCCGTCTCTGGGAAAGCACAGATCCCAAGCGCTGCTCTGCTTATTAATAGGCTGCCCAGGGAAGGTGAAGACCAGCAACAGCTTTCAGGGCTAGCACCTTCCTTGTGGCAGAAGGAGCCGGACGTTTCCCATTTGGGAAAAAGGCTCTGCCGAGAAAGGACATGATGACATGTCCCGTCTCTGGGAAAGCACAGATCCGAAGCGCTGCTGTGCCTGTGAATAGGGTGCACGGGGAAGGTGAAGACCAGCAACAGCTTTCAGGGCTGGCCCCTTCCTTGTGGGAGAAGGAGCCGGACGTTTCCCTTTTGGGAAAATGTCTCTGCCGAGAAAGGACACGATGACATGTCCCGTCCCTGAGAAAGCACAGAATCCAAGCTCTGCGGTGCCTATGAATAGGGTGCCCAGGGAAGGTAAAGACCAGCAAGAGCTTTCAGGGCTGGCCCCTTCCTTGTGGGAGAAGGAGCCGGACGTTTCCCATTTGGGAAAAAGTCTCTGCCGAGAACGGACACAATGACATGTACCGTCTCTGGGAAAGCACAGATCCCAAGCTTTTTTGTGTTTATTAATAGGCTGCCCAGGGAAGGTGAAGACCAGCAACAGCTTTCTGGGCTAGCACCTTCCTTGTGGCAGAAGGAGCCGGACGTTTCCCGTTTGGGAAAAAGGTTCTGCCGAGAAAGGACACGATGACATGTCCCGTCTCTGGGAAAGCATAGATCCCAAGCGCTGCTGTGCCTGTGAATAGGGTGCACGGGGAAGGTGAAGAGCAGTAACAGCTTTCAGGGCTGGCCCCTTCCTTGTGGCAGAAGGAGCCGGACGTTTCCCGTTTTGGAAAATGGCTCTGCCGAGAACGGACACGATGACATGTACCGTCTCTGGGAAAGCACAGATCCCAAGCTTTGTTGTGCTTATTAATATGCTGCCCAGGGTAGGTGAAGACCAGCAACAGCTTTCTGGGCTAGCACATTCCTTGTGGCAGAAGGAGCCGGACGTTTCCCGTTTGGGAAATATAACCTGCCGAGAAAGGACACGATGACATGTCCCGTCTCTGGGAAAGCATAGATCCCAAGCGCTGCTGTGCCTGTGAATCGGGTGCCCAGAGAAGGTGAAGTCCAGCAAGTGCTTTCAGGGCTAGCACCTTCATAGTGGGGAAGGAGCCGGACGTTTCCCGTTTGGGAAAAAGGCTCTGCCGAGAACGGACACGATGACATGTCCCGTCTCTGGGAAAGCACAGATCCGAAGCGCTGCTGCGCCTGTGAGTAGGGTGCACGGGGAAGGTGAAGACCAGGAACAGCTTTCAGGGCTGGCCCCTTCCTTGTGGCAGAAGGAGCCGGACGTTTCCCGTTTGGGAAAATGGCTCTGCCGAGGAAGGACACAATGACATGTCCCGTCTCTGGGAAAGCACAGATCCCTAGTGATGTTCTGCCTCTGAATATGCTGCCAAGGGAAGGTGAAGACCAGCAACAGCTTTCAGGGCTGGCCCCTTCCTTGTGGGAGAAGGAGCCGGACGTTTCCCGTTTGGGAAAAAGGCTCTGCCGAGAAAGGACACGATGACATGTCCCGTCTCTGGGAAAGCACAGATCCCAAGCGCTGCTGTGCCTGTGAATAGGGTGCCAAGGGAAGGTGAAGACCAGCAACAGCTTTCAGGGCTAGCACCTTCATTGTGGGAGAAGGAGCCGGACGTTTCCCGTTTGGGAAAAAGGCTCTGCCGAGAAAGGACACGATGACATGTCCCGTCTCTGGGAAAGCACAGATCCGAAGCGCTGCTGTGCCTGTGAATAGGGTGCACGGGGAAGGTGAAGACCAGCAACAGCTTTCAGGGCTGGCCCCTTCCTTGTGGGAGAAGGAGCCGGACGTTTCCCATTTGGGAAAAAGGCTCTGCCGAGAACGGACACGATGACATGTCCCGTCTCTGGGAAAGCACAGATCCCAAGCGCTGCTCTGCTTATTAATAGGCTGCCCAGGGAAGGTGAAGACCAGCAACAGCTTTCAGGGCTAGCACCTTCCTTGTGGCAGAAGGAGCCGGACGTTTCCCATTTGGGAAAAAGGCTCTGCCGAGAAAGGACATGATGACATGTCCCGTCTCTGGGAAAGCACAGATCCGAAGCGCTGCTGTGCCTGTGAATAGGGTGCACGGGGAAGGTGAAGACCAGCAACAGCTTTCAGGGCTGGCCCCTTCCTTGTGGGAGAAGGAGCCGGACGTTTCCCTTTTGGGAAAATGTCTCTGCCGAGAAAGGACACGATGACATGTCCCGTCCCTGAGAAAGCACAGAATCCAAGCTCTGCGGTGCCTATGAATAGGGTGCCCAGGGAAGGTAAAGACCAGCAAGAGCTTTCAGGGCTGGCCCCTTCCTTGTGGGAGAAGGAGCCGGACGTTTCCCATTTGGGAAAAAGGCTCTGCCGAGAAAGGACACGATGACATGTCCCGTCTCTGGGAAAGCACAGATCCCAAGCGCTGCTGTGCCTGTGAATAGGGTGCCAAGGGAAGGTGAAGACCAGCAACAGCTTTCAGGGCTAGCACCTTCATTGTGGGAGAAGGAGCCGGACGTTTCCCGTTTGGGAAAAAGCCTCTGCCGAGAAAGGACATGATGACATGTCCCGTCTCTGGGAAAGCACAGATCCGAAGCGCTGCTGTGCCTGTGAATAGGGTGCACGGGGAAGGTGAAGACCAGCAACAGCTTTCAGGGCTGGCCCCTTCCTTGTGGCAGAAGGAGCCGGACGTTTCCCTTTTTGGAAAATGGCTCTGCCGAGAACGGACACGATGACATGTCCCGTCTCTGGGAAAGCACAGGTCCCAAGCGCTGCTGTGCCTATGAATAGGGTGCATGGGGAAGGTGAAGACCAGCAACAGCTTTCAGGGCTGGCCCCTTCCTTGTGGGAGAAGGAGCCGGACGTTTCCCATTTGGGAAAAAGGCTCTGCCGAGAACGGACACGATGACATGTCCCGTCTCTGGGAAAGCACAGATCCCAAGCGCTGCTCTGCTTATTAATAGGCTGCCCAGGGAAGGTGAAGACCAGCAACAGCTTTCAGGGCTAGCACCTTCCTTGTGGCAGAAGGAGCCGGACGTTTCCCGTTTGGGAAAAAGGCTCTGCCGAGAAAGGACATGATGACATGTCCCGTCTCTGGGAAAGCACAGATCCGAAGCGCTGCTGTGCCTGTGAATAGGGTGCACGGGGAAGGTGAAGACCAGCAACAGCTTTCAGGGCTGGCCCCTTCCTTGTGGCAGAAGGAGCCGGACGTTTCCCGTTTGGGAAAAAAGCTCTGCCGAGAAAGGACACGACGACATCTCCCGTCCCTGAGAAAGCACAGATCCCAAGCTTTGTTGTGCTTATTAATAGGCTGCCCAGGGAAGATGAAGACCAGCAGCAGCTTTCTGGGCTAGCACCTTCCTTGTGGGAGAAGGAGCCGGACGTTTCCCTTTTTGGAAAATGGCTCTGCCGAGAACGGACACGATGACATGTCCCGTCTCTGGGAAAGCACAGGTCCCAAGCGCTGCTGTGCCTGTGAATAGTGTGCATGGGGAAGGTGAAGACCAGCAACAGCTTTCAGGGCTGGCCCCTTCCTTGTGGGAGAAGGAGCCGGAAGTTTCCCTTTTGGGAAAATGTCTCTGCCGAGAAAGGACACGATGACATGTCCCGTCCCTGAGAAAGCACAGAATCCAAGCTCTGCGGTGCCTATGAATAGGGTGCACGGGGAAGGTAAAGACAAGCAAGAGCTTTCAGGGCTGGCCCCTTCCTTGTGGGAGAAGGAGCCGGACGTTTCCCATTTGGGAAAAAGTCTCTGCCGAGAACGGACACAATGACATGTACCGTCTCTGGGAAAGCACAGATCCCAAGCTTTTTTGTGTTTATTAATAGGCTGCCCAGGGAAGGTGAAGACCAGCAACAGCTTTCTGGGCTAGCACCTTCCTTGTGGCAGAAGGAGCCGGACGTTTCCCGTTTGGGAAAAAGGTTCTGCCGAGAAAGGACACGATGACATGTCCCGTCTCTGGGAAAGCATAGATCCCAAGCGCTGCTGTGCCTGTGAATAGGGTGCACGGGGAAGGTGAAGAGCAGTAACAGCTTTCAGGGCTGGCCCCTTCCTTGTGGCAGAAGGAGCCGGACGTTTCCCGTTTTGGAAAATGGCTCTGCCGAGAACGGACACGATGACATGTACCGTCTCTGGGAAAGCACAGATCCCAAGCTTTGTTGTGCTTATTAATATGCTGCCCAGGGTAGGTGAAGACCAGCAACAGCTTTCTGGGCTAGCACATTCCTTGTGGCAGAAGGAGCCGGACGTTTCCCGTTTGGGAAAAATACTCTGCCGAGAAAGGACACGATGACATGTCCCGTCTCTGGGAAAGCATAGATCCCAAGCGCTGCTGTGCCTGTGAATCGGGTGCCCAGAGAAGGTGAAGTCCAGCAAGTGCTTTCAGGGCTAGCACCTTCATAGTGGGGAAGGAGCCGGACGTTTCCCGTTTGGGAAAAAGGCTCTGCCGAGAACGGACACGATGACATGTCCCGTCTCTGGGAAAGCACAGATCCGAAGCGCTGCTGCGCCTGTGAGTAGGGTGCACGGGGAAGGTGAAGACCAGGAACAGCTTTCAGGGCTGGCCCCTTCCTTGTGGCAGAAGGAGCCGGACGTTTCCCGTTTGGGAAAATGGCTCTGCCGAGGAAGGACACAATGACATGTCCCGTCTCTGGGAAAGCACAGATCCCTAGTGATGTTCTGCCTCTGAATATGCTGCCAAGGGAAGGTGAAGACCAGCAACAGCTTTCAGGGCTGGCCCCTTCCTTGTGGGAGAAGGAGCCGGACGTTTCCCGTTTGGGAAAAAGGCTCTGCCGAGAAAGGACACGATGACATGTCCCGTCTCTGGGAAAGCACAGATCCCAAGCGCTGCTGTGCCTGTGAATAGGGTGCCAAGGGAAGGTGAAGACCAGCAACAGCTTTCAGGGCTAGCACCTTCATTGTGGGAGAAGGAGCCGGACGTTTCCCGTTTGGGAAAAAGGCTCTGCCGAGAAAGGACACGATGACATGTCCCGTCTCTGGGAAAGCACAGATCCGAAGCGCTGCTGTGCCTGTGAATAGGGTGCACGGGGAAGGTGAAGACCAGCAACAGCTTTCAGGGCTGGCCCCTTCCTTGTGGGAGAAGGAGCCGGACGTTTCCCATTTGGGAAAAAGGCTCTGCCGAGAACGGACACGATGACATGTCCCGTCTCTGGGAAAGCACAGATCCCAAGCGCTGCTCTGCTTATTAATAGGCTGCCCAGGGAAGGTGAAGACCAGCAACAGCTTTCAGGGCTAGCACCTTCCTTGTGGCAGAAGGAGCCGGACGTTTCCCATTTGGGAAAAAGGCTCTGCCGAGAAAGGACATGATGACATGTCCCGTCTCTGGGAAAGCACAGATCCGAAGCGCTGCTGTGCCTGTGAATAGGGTGCACGGGGAAGGTGAAGACCAGCAACAGCTTTCAGGGCTGGCCCCTTCCTTGTGGGAGAAGGAGCCGGACGTTTCCCTTTTGGGAAAATGTCTCTGCCGAGAAAGGACACGATGACATGTCCCGTCCCTGAGAAAGCACAGAATCCAAGCTCTGCGGTGCCTATGAATAGGGTGCCCAGGGAAGGTAAAGACCAGCAAGAGCTTTCAGGGCTGGCCCCTTCCTTGTGGGAGAAGGAGCCGGACGTTTCCCATTTGGGAAAAAGTCTCTGCCGAGAACGGACACAATGACATGTACCGTCTCTGGGAAAGCACAGATCCCAAGCTTTTTTGTGTTTATTAATAGGCTGCCCAGGGAAGGTGAAGACCAGCAACAGCTTTCTGGGCTAGCACCTTCCTTGTGGCAGAAGGAGCCGGACGTTTCCCGTTTGGGAAAAAGGTTCTGCCGAGAAAGGACACGATGACATGTCCCGTCTCTGGGAAAGCATAGATCCCAAGCGCTGCTGTGCCTGTGAATAGGGTGCACGGGGAAGGTGAAGAGCAGTAACAGCTTTCAGGGCTGGCCCCTTCCTTGTGGCAGAAGGAGCCGGACGTTTCCCGTTTTGGAAAATGGCTCTGCCGAGAACGGACACGATGACATGTACCGTCTCTGGGAAAGCACAGATCCCAAGCTTTGTTGTGCTTATTAATATGCTGCCCAGGGTAGGTGAAGACCAGCAACAGCTTTCTGGGCTAGCACATTCCTTGTGGCAGAAGGAGCCGGACGTTTCCCGTTTGGGAAATATAACCTGCCGAGAAAGGACACGATGACATGTCCCGTCTCTGGGAAAGCATAGATCCCAAGCGCTGCTGTGCCTGTGAATCGGGTGCCCAGAGAAGGTGAAGTCCAGCAAGTGCTTTCAGGGCTAGCACCTTCATAGTGGGGAAGGAGCCGGACGTTTCCCGTTTGGGAAAAAGGCTCTGCCGAGAACGGACACGATGACATGTCCCGTCTCTGGGAAAGCACAGATCCGAAGCGCTGCTGCGCCTGTGAGTAGGGTGCACGGGGAAGGTGAAGACCAGGAACAGCTTTCAGGGCTGGCCCCTTCCTTGTGGCAGAAGGAGCCGGACGTTTCCCGTTTGGGAAAATGGCTCTGCCGAGGAAGGACACAATGACATGTCCCGTCTCTGGGAAAGCACAGATCCCTAGTGATGTTCTGCCTCTGAATATGCTGCCAAGGGAAGGTGAAGACCAGCAACAGCTTTCAGGGCTGGCCCCTTCCTTGTGGGAGAAGGAGCCGGACGTTTCCCGTTTGGGAAAAAGGCTCTGCCGAGAAAGGACACGATGACATGTCCCGTCTCTGGGAAAGCACAGATCCCAAGCGCTGCTGTGCCTGTGAATAGGGTGCCAAGGGAAGGTGAAGACCAGCAACAGCTTTCAGGGCTAGCACCTTCATTGTGGGAGAAGGAGCCGGACGTTTCCCGTTTGGGAAAAAGGCTCTGCCGAGAAAGGACACGATGACATGTCCCGTCTCTGGGAAAGCACAGATCCGAAGCGCTGCTGTGCCTGTGAATAGGGTGCACGGGGAAGGTGAAGACCAGCAACAGCTTTCAGGGCTGGCCCCTTCCTTGTGGGAGAAGGAGCCGGACGTTTCCCATTTGGGAAAAAGGCTCTGCCGAGAACGGACACGATGACATGTCCCGTCTCTGGGAAAGCACAGATCCCAAGCGCTGCTCTGCTTATTAATAGGCTGCCCAGGGAAGGTGAAGACCAGCAACAGCTTTCAGGGCTAGCACCTTCCTTGTGGCAGAAGGAGCCGGACGTTTCCCATTTGGGAAAAAGGCTCTGCCGAGAAAGGACATGATGACATGTCCCGTCTCTGGGAAAGCACAGATCCGAAGCGCTGCTGTGCCTGTGAATAGGGTGCACGGGGAAGGTGAAGACCAGCAACAGCTTTCAGGGCTGGCCCCTTCCTTGTGGGAGAAGGAGCCGGACGTTTCCCTTTTGGGAAAATGTCTCTGCCGAGAAAGGACACGATGACATGTCCCGTCCCTGAGAAAGCACAGAATCCAAGCTCTGCGGTGCCTATGAATAGGGTGCCCAGGGAAGGTAAAGACCAGCAAGAGCTTTCAGGGCTGGCCCCTTCCTTGTGGGAGAAGGAGCCGGACGTTTCCCATTTGGGAAAAAGTCTCTGCCGAGAACGGACACAATGACATGTACCGTCTCTGGGAAAGCACAGATCCCAAGCTTTTTTGTGTTTATTAATAGGCTGCCCAGGGAAGGTGAAGACCAGCAACAGCTTTCAGGGCTAGCACCTTCCTTGTGGCAGAAGGAGCCGGACGTTTCCCGTTTGGGAAAAAGGTTCTGCCGAGAAAGGACACGATGACATGTCCCGTCTCTGGGAAAGCATAGATCCCAAGCGCTGCTGTGCCTGTGAATAGGGTGCACGGGGAAGGTGAAGAGCAGTAACAGCTTTCAGGGCTGGCCCCTTCCTTGTGGCAGAAGGAGCCGGACGTTTCCCGTTTGGGAAAAAGCCTCTGCCGAGAACGGACACGATGACATGTCCCGTCTCTGGGAAAGCACAGATCCCAAGCGTTGCTGTGCTTATTAATAGGCTGCCCAGGGAAGGTGAAGAGCAGCAACAGCTTTCAGGGCTGGCCCCTTCCTTGTGGGAGAAGGAGCCGGACGTTTCCCATTTCGGAAAAAGCTCTGCCGAGAACGGACACGATGACATGTCCCGTCTCTGGGAAAGCACAGGTCCCAAGCGCTGCTGTGCCTATGAATAGGGTGCATGGGGAAGGTGAAGACCAGCAACAGCTTTCAGGGCTGGTCCCTTCCTTGTGGCAGAAGGAGCCGGACGTTTCCCGTTTGGGAAAAAAGCTCTGCCGAGAAAGGACACGACGACATCTCCCGTCCCCGAGAAAGCACAGGTCCCAAGCTTTGTTGTGCTTATTAATAGGCTGCCCAGGGAAGGTGAAGACCAGCAGCAGCTTTCTGGGCTAGCACCTTCCTTGTGGGAGAAGGAGCCGGACGTTTCCCATTTGGGAAAAAGGCTCTGCCGAGAACGGACACGATGACATGTCCCGTCTCTGGGAAAGCACAGATCCCAAGCGCTGCTCTGCTTATTAATAGGCTGCCCAGGGAAGGTGAAGACCAGCAACAGCTTTCAGGGCTAGCACCTTCCTTGTGGCAGAAGGAGCCGGACGTTTCCCGTTTGGGAAAAAGGCTCTGCCGAGAAAGGACATGATGACATGTCCCGTCTCTGGGAAAGCACAGGTCCCAAGCGCTGCTGTGCCTATGAATAGGGTGCATGGGGAAGGTGAAGACCAGCAACAGCTTTCAGGGCTGGCCCCTTCCTTGTGGGAGAAGGAGCCGGACGTTTCCCATTTGGGAAAAAGGCTCTGCCGAGAACGGACACGATGACATGTCCCGTCTCTGGGAAAGCACAGATCCCAAGCGCTGCTCTGCTTATTAATAGGCTGCCCAGGGAAGGTGAAGACCAGCAACAGCTTTCAGGGCTAGCACCTTCCTTGTGGCAGAAGGAGCCGGACGTTTCCCGTTTGGGAAAAAGGCTCTGCCGAGAAAGGACACGATGACATGTCCCGTCCCTGAGAAAGCACAGATCCCTAGTGATGTTCTGCCTCTGAATATGCTGCCAAGGGAAGGTGAAGACCAGCAACAGCTTTCAGGGCTGGCCCCTTCCTTGTGGGAGAAGGAGCCGGACGTTTCCCATTTGGGAAAAAGGCTCTGCCGAGAAAGGACACGATGACATGTCCCGTCTCTGGGAAAGCACAGATCCCAAGCGCTGCTGTGCCTGTGAATAGGGTGCCAAGGGAAGGTGAAGACCAGCAACAGCTTTCAGGGCTAGCACCTTCATTGTGGGAGAAGGAGCCGGACGTTTCCCGTTTGGGAAAAAGCCTCTGCCGAGAAAGGACATGATGACATGTCCCGTCTCTGGGAAAGCACAGATCCGAAGCGCTGCTGTGCCTGTGAATAGGGTGCACGGGGAAGGTGAAGACCAGCAACAGCTTTCAGGGCTGGCCCCTTCCTTGTGGCAGAAGGAGCCGGACGTTTCCCTTTTTGGAAAATGGCTCTGCCGAGAACGGACACGATGACATGTCCCGTCTCTGGGAAAGCACAGGTCCCAAGCGCTGCTGTGCCTATGAATAGGGTGCATGGGGAAGGTGAAGACCAGCAACAGCTTTCAGGGCTGGCCCCTTCCTTGTGGGAGAAGGAGCCGGACGTTTCCCATTTGGGAAAAAGGCTCTGCCGAGAACGGACACGATGACATGTCCCGTCTCTGGGAAAGCACAGATCCCAAGCGCTGCTCTGCTTATTAATAGGCTGCCCAGGGAAGGTGAAGACCAGCAACAGCTTTCAGGGCTAGCACCTTCCTTGTGGCAGAAGGAGCCGGACGTTTCCCGTTTGGGAAAAAGGCTCTGCCGAGAAAGGACATGATGACATGTCCCGTCTCTGGGAAAGCACAGATCCGAAGCGCTGCTGTGCCTGTGAATAGGGTGCACGGGGAAGGTGAAGACAAGCAACAGCTTTCAGGGCTGGCCCCTTCCTTGTGGCAGAAGGAGCCGGACGTTTCCCGTTTGGGAAAAAAGCTCTGCCGAGAAAGGACACGACGACATCTCCCGTCCCTGAGAAAGCACAGATCCCAAGCTTTGTTGTGCTTATTAATAGGCTGCCCAGGGAAGATGAAGACCAGCAGCAGCTTTCTGGGCTAGCACCTTCCTTGTGGGAGAAGGAGCCGGACGTTTCCCTTTTTGGAAAATGGCTCTGCCGAGAACGGACACGATGACATGTCCCGTCTCTGGGAAAGCACAGGTCCCAAGCGCTGCTGTGCCTGTGAATAGTGTGCATGGGGAAGGTGAAGACCAGCAACAGCTTTCAGGGCTGGCCCCTTCCTTGTGGGAGAAGGAGCCGGAAGTTTCCCTTTTGGGAAAATGTCTCTGCCGAGAAAGGACACGATGACATGTCCCGTCCCTGAGAAAGCACAGAATCCAAGCTCTGCGGTGCCTATGAATAGGGTGCACGGGGAAGGTAAAGACCAGCAAGAGCTTTCAGGGCTGGCCCCTTCCTTGTGGGAGAAGGAGCCGGACGTTTCCCATTTGGGAAAAAGTCTCTGCCGAGAACGGACACAATGACATGTACCGTCTCTGGGAAAGCACAGATCCCAAGCTTTTTTGTGTTTATTAATAGGCTGCCCAGGGAAGGTGAAGACCAGCAACAGCTTTCTGGGCTAGCACCTTCCTTGTGGCAGAAGGAGCCGGACGTTTCCCGTTTGGGAAAAAGGTTCTGCCGAGAAAGGACACGATGACATGTCCCGTCTCTGGGAAAGCATAGATCCCAAGCGCTGCTGTGCCTGTGAATAGGGTGCACGGGGAAGGTGAAGAGCAGTAACAGCTTTCAGGGCTGGCCCCTTCCTTGTGGCAGAAGGAGCCGGACGTTTCCCGTTTTGGAAAATGGCTCTGCCGAGAACGGACACGATGACATGTACCGTCTCTGGGAAAGCACAGATCCCAAGCTTTGTTGTGCTTATTAATATGCTGCCCAGGGTAGGTGAAGACCAGCAACAGCTTTCTGGGCTAGCACATTCCTTGTGGCAGAAGGAGCCGGACGTTTCCCGTTTGGGAAAAATACTCTGCCGAGAAAGGACACGATGACATGTCCCGTCTCTGGGAAAGCATAGATCCCAAGCGCTGCTGTGCCTGTGAATCGGGTGCCCAGAGAAGGTGAAGTCCAGCAAGTGCTTTCAGGGCTAGCACCTTCATAGTGGGGAAGGAGCCGGACGTTTCCCGTTTGGGAAAAAGGCTCTGCCGAGAACGGACACGATGACATGTCCCGTCTCTGGGAAAGCACAGATCCGAAGCGCTGCTGCGCCTGTGAGTAGGGTGCACGGGGAAGGTGAAGACCAGGAACAGCTTTCAGGGCTGGCCCCTTCCTTGTGGCAGAAGGAGCCGGACGTTTCCCGTTTGGGAAAATGGCTCTGCCGAGGAAGGACACAATGACATGTCCCGTCTCTGGGAAAGCACAGATCCCTAGTGATGTTCTGCCTCTGAATATGCTGCCAAGGGAAGGTGAAGACCAGCAACAGCTTTCAGGGCTGGCCCCTTCCTTGTGGGAGAAGGAGCCGGACGTTTCCCGTTTGGGAAAAAGGCTCTGCCGAGAAAGGACACGATGACATGTCCCGTCTCTGGGAAAGCACAGATCCCAAGCGCTGCTGTGCCTGTGAATAGGGTGCCAAGGGAAGGTGAAGACCAGCAACAGCTTTCAGGGCTAGCACCTTCATTGTGGGAGAAGGAGCCGGACGTTTCCCGTTTGGGAAAAAGGCTCTGCCGAGAAAGGACACGATGACATGTCCCGTCTCTGGGAAAGCACAGATCCGAAGCGCTGCTGTGCCTGTGAATAGGGTGCACGGGGAAGGTGAAGACCAGCAACAGCTTTCAGGGCTGGCCCCTTCCTTGTGGGAGAAGGAGCCGGACGTTTCCCATTTGGGAAAAAGGCTCTGCCGAGAACGGACACGATGACATGTCCCGTCTCTGGGAAAGCACAGATCCCAAGCGCTGCTCTGCTTATTAATAGGCTGCCCAGGGAAGGTGAAGACCAGCAACAGCTTTCAGGGCTAGCACCTTCCTTGTGGCAGAAGGAGCCGGACGTTTCCCATTTGGGAAAAAGGCTCTGCCGAGAAAGGACATGATGACATGTCCCGTCTCTGGGAAAGCACAGATCCGAAGCGCTGCTGTGCCTGTGAATAGGGTGCACGGGGAAGGTGAAGACCAGCAACAGCTTTCAGGGATGGCCCCTTCCTTGTGGGAGAAGGAGCCGGACGTTTCCCTTTTGGGAAAATGTCTCTGCCGAGAAAGGACACGATGACATGTCCCGTCCCTGAGAAAGCACAGAATCCAAGCTCTGCGGTGCCTATGAATAGGGTGCCCAGGGAAGGTAAAGACCAGCAAGAGCTTTCAGGGCTGGCCCCTTCCTTGTGGGAGAAGGAGCCGGACGTTTCCCATTTGGGAAAAAGTCTCTGCCGAGAACGGACACAATGACATGTACCGTCTCTGGGAAAGCACAGATCCCAAGCTTTTTTGTGTTTATTAATAGGCTGCCCAGGGAAGGTGAAGACCAGCAACAGCTTTCAGGGCTAGCACCTTCCTTGTGGCAGAAGGAGCCGGACGTTTCCCGTTTGGGAAAAAGGTTCTGCCGAGAAAGGACACGATGACATGTCCCGTCTCTGGGAAAGCATAGATCCCAAGCGCTGCTGTGCCTGTGAATAGGGTGCACGGGGAAGGTGAAGAGCAGTAACAGCTTTCAGGGCTGGCCCCTTCCTTGTGGCAGAAGGAGCCGGACGTTTCCCGTTTGGGAAAAAGCCTCTGCCGAGAACGGACACGATGACATGTCCCGTCTCTGGGAAAGCACAGATCCCAAGCGTTGCTGTGCTTATTAATAGGCTGCCCAGGGAAGGTGAAGAGCAGCAACAGCTTTCAGGGCTGGCCCCTTCCTTGTGGGAGAAGGAGCCGGACGTTTCCCGTTTGGGAAAAAGGCTCTGCCGAGAACGGACACGATGACATCTCCCGTCTCTGGGAAAGCACAGATCCCAAGCGGTGCTGTGCCTATGAATAGAGTGCATGGGGAAGGTGAAGACCAGCAACAACTTTTAGGGCTGGCCCCTTCCTTGTGGGAGAAGGAGCCGGACGTTTCCCATTTCGGAAAAAGCTCTGCCGAGAACGGACACGATGACATGTCCCGTCTCTGGGAAAGCACAGGTCCCAAGCGCTGCTGTGCCTATGAATAGGGTGCATGGGGAAGGTGAAGACCAGCAACAGCTTTCAGGGCTGGTCCCTTCCTTGTGGCAGAAGGAGCCGGACGTTTCCCGTTTGGGAAAAAAGCTCTGCCGAGAAAGGACACGACGACATCTCCCGTCCCCGAGAAAGCACAGGTCCCAAGCTTTGTTGTGCTTATTAATAGGCTGCCCAGGGAAGGTGAAGACCAGCAGCAGCTTTCTGGGCTAGCACCTTCCTTGTGGGAGAAGGAGCCGGACGTTTCCCATTTGGGAAAAAGGCTCTGCCGAGAACGGACACGATGACATGTCCCGTCTCTGGGAAAGCACAGATCCCAAGCGCTGCTCTGCTTATTAATAGGCTGCCCAGGGAAGGTGAAGACCAGCAACAGCTTTCAGGGCTAGCACCTTCCTTGTGGCAGAAGGAGCCGGACGTTTCCCGTTTGGGAAAAAGGCTCTGCCGAGAAAGGACATGATGACATGTCCCGTCTCTGGGAAAGCACAGATCCGAAGCGCTGCTGTGCCTGTGAATAGGGTGCACGGGGAAGGTGAAGACCAGCAACAGCTTTCAGGGCTGGCCCCTTCCTTGTGGCAAAAGGAGCCGGACGTTTCCCTTTTTGGAAAATGGCTCTGCCGAGAACGGACACGATGACATGTCCCGTCTCTGGGAAAGCACAGGTCCCAAGCGCTGCTGTGCCTATGAAAAGGGTGCATGGGGAAGGTGAAGACCAGCAACAGCTTTCAGGGCTGGCCCCTTCCTTGTGGGAGAAGGAGCCGGACGTTTCCCGTTTGGGAAAAAAGCTCTGCCGAGAAAGGACACGACGACATCTCCCGTCCCTGAGAAAGCACAGATCCCTAGTGATGTTCTGCCTCTGAATATGCTGCCAAGGGAAGGTGAAGACCAGCAACAGCTTTCAGGGCTGGCCCCTTCCTTGTGGGAGAAGGAGCCGGACGTTTCCCATTTGGGAAAAAGGCTCTGCCGAGAAAGGACACGATGACATGTCCCGTCTCTGGGAAAGCACAGATCCCAAGCGCTGCTGTGCCTGTGAATAGGGTGCCAAGGGAAGGTGAAGACCAGCAACAGCTTTCAGGGCTAGCACCTTCATTGTGGGAGAAGGAGCCGGACGTTTCCCGTTTGGGAAAAAGCCTCTGCCGAGAAAGGACATGATGACATGTCCCGTCTCTGGGAAAGCACAGATCCGAAGCGCTGCTGTGCCTGTGAATAGGGTGCACGGGGAAGGTGAAGACCAGCAACAGCTTTCAGGGCTGGCCCCTTCCTTGTGGCAGAAGGAGCCGGACGTTTCCCTTTTTGGAAAATGGCTCTGCCGAGAACGGACACGATGACATGTCCCGTCTCTGGGAAAGCACAGGTCCCAAGCGCTGCTGTGCCTATGAATAGGGTGCATGGGGAAGGTGAAGACCAGCAACAGCTTTCAGGGCTGGCCCCTTCCTTGTGGGAGAAGGAGCCGGACGTTTCCCATTTGGGAAAAAGGCTCTGCCGAGAACGGACACGATGACATGTCCCGTCTCTGGGAAAGCACAGATCCCAAGCGCTGCTCTGCTTATTAATAGGCTGCCCAGGGAAGGTGAAGACCAGCAACAGCTTTCAGGGCTAGCACCTTCCTTGTGGCAGAAGGAGCCGGACGTTTCCCGTTTGGGAAAAAGGCTCTGCCGAGAAAGGACATGATGACATGTCCCGTCTCTGGGAAAGCACAGATCCGAAGCGCTGCTGTGCCTGTGAAGAGGGTGCACGGGGAAGGTGAAGACCAGCAACAGCTTTCAGGGCTGGCCCCTTCCTTGTGGCAGAAGGAGCCGGACGTTTCCCGTTTGGGAAAAAAGCTCTGCCGAGAAAGGACACGACGACATCTCCCGTCCCTGAGAAAGCACAGATCCCAAGCTTTGTTGTGCTTATTAATAGGCTGCCCAGGGAAGATGAAGACCAGCAGCAGCTTTCTGGGCTAGCACCTTCCTTGTGGGAGAAGGAGCCGGACGTTTCCCTTTTTGGAAAATGGCTCTGCCGAGAACGGACACGATGACATGTCCCGTCTCTGGGAAAGCACAGGTCCCAAGCGCTGCTGTGCCTGTGAATAGTGTGCATGGGGAAGGTGAAGACCAGCAACAGCTTTCAGGGCTGGCCCCTTCCTTGTGGGAGAAGGAGCCGGAAGTTTCCCTTTTGGGAAAATGTCTCTGCCGAGAAAGGACACGATGACATGTCCCGTCCCTGAGAAAGCACAGAATCCAAGCTCTGCGGTGCCTATGAATAGGGTGCACGGGGAAGGTAAAGACCAGCAAGAGCTTTCAGGGCTGGCCCCTTCCTTGTGGGAGAAGGAGCCGGACGTTTCCCATTTGGGAAAAAGTCTCTGCCGAGAACGGACACAATGACATGTACCGTCTCTGGGAAAGCACAGATCCCAAGCTTTTTTGTGTTTATTAATAGGCTGCCCAGGGAAGGTGAAGACCAGCAACAGCTTTCTGGGCTAGCACCTTCCTTGTGGCAGAAGGAGCCGGACGTTTCCCGTTTGGGAAAAAGGTTCTGCCGAGAAAGGACACGATGACATGTCCCGTCTCTGGGAAAGCATAGATCCCAAGCGCTGCTGTGCCTGTGAATAGGGTGCACGGGGAAGGTGAAGAGCAGTAACAGCTTTCAGGGCTGGCCCCTTCCTTGTGGCAGAAGGAGCCGGACGTTTCCCGTTTTGGAAAATGGCTCTGCCGAGAACGGACACGATGACATGTACCGTCTCTGGGAAAGCACAGATCCCAAGCTTTGTTGTGCTTATTAATATGCTGCCCAGGGTAGGTGAAGACCAGCAACAGCTTTCTGGGCTAGCACATTCCTTGTGGCAGAAGGAGCCGGACGTTTCCCGTTTGGGAAAAATACTCTGCCGAGAAAGGACACGATGACATGTCCCGTCTCTGGGAAAGCATAGATCCCAAGCGCTGCTGTGCCTGTGAATCGGGTGCCCAGAGAAGGTGAAGTCCAGCAAGTGCTTTCAGGGCTAGCACCTTCATAGTGGGGAAGGAGCCGGACGTTTCCCGTTTGGGAAAAAGGCTCTGCCGAGAACGGACACGATGACATGTCCCGTCTCTGGGAAAGCACAGATCCGAAGCGCTGCTGCGCCTGTGAGTAGGGTGCACGGGGAAGGTGAAGACCAGGAACAGCTTTCAGGGCTGGCCCCTTCCTTGTGGCAGAAGGAGCCGGACGTTTCCCGTTTGGGAAAATGGCTCTGCCGAGGAAGGACACAATGACATGTCCCGTCTCTGGGAAAGCACAGATCCCTAGTGATGTTCTGCCTCTGAATATGCTGCCAAGGGAAGGTGAAGACCAGCAACAGCTTTCAGGGCTGGCCCCTTCCTTGTGGGAGAAGGAGCCGGACGTTTCCCGTTTGGGAAAAAGGCTCTGCCGAGAAAGGACACGATGACATGTCCCGTCTCTGGGAAAGCACAGATCCCAAGCGCTGCTGTGCCTGTGAATAGGGTGCCAAGGGAAGGTGAAGACCAGCAACAGCTTTCAGGGCTAGCACCTTCATTGTGGGAGAAGGAGCCGGACGTTTCCCGTTTGGGAAAAAGGCTCTGCCGAGAAAGGACACGATGACATGTCCCGTCTCTGGGAAAGCACAGATCCGAAGCGCTGCTGTGCCTGTGAATAGGGTGCACGGGGAAGGTGAAGACCAGCAACAGCTTTCAGGGCTGGCCCCTTCCTTGTGGGAGAAGGAGCCGGACGTTTCCCATTTGGGAAAAAGGCTCTGCCGAGAACGGACACGATGACATGTCCCGTCTCTGGGAAAGCACAGATCCCAAGCGCTGCTCTGCTTATTAATAGGCTGCCCAGGGAAGGTGAAGACCAGCAACAGCTTTCAGGGCTAGCACCTTCCTTGTGGCAGAAGGAGCCGGACGTTTCCCATTTGGGAAAAAGGCTCTGCCGAGAAAGGACATGATGACATGTCCCGTCTCTGGGAAAGCACAGATCCGAAGCGCTGCTGTGCCTGTGAATAGGGTGCACGGGGAAGGTGAAGACCAGCAACAGCTTTCAGGGCTGGCCCCTTCCTTGTGGGAGAAGGAGCCGGACGTTTCCCTTTTGGGAAAATGTCTCTGCCGAGAAAGGACACGATGACATGTCCCGTCCCTGAGAAAGCACAGAATCCAAGCTCTGCGGTGCCTATGAATAGGGTGCCCAGGGAAGGTAAAGACCAGCAAGAGCTTTCAGGGCTGGCCCCTTCCTTGTGGGAGAAGGAGCCGGACGTTTCCCATTTGGGAAAAAGTCTCTGCCGAGAACGGACACAATGACATGTACCGTCTCTGGGAAAGCACAGATCCCAAGCTTTTTTGTGTTTATTAATAGGCTGCCCAGGGAAGGTGAAGACCAGCAACAGCTTTCTGGGCTAGCACCTTCCTTGTGGCAGAAGGAGCCGGACGTTTCCCGTTTGGGAAAAAGGTTCTGCCGAGAAAGGACACGATGACATGTCCCGTCTCTGGGAAAGCATAGATCCCAAGCGCTGCTGTGCCTGTGAATAGGGTGCACGGGGAAGGTGAAGAGCAGTAACAGCTTTCAGGGCTGGCCCCTTCCTTGTGGCAGAAGGAGCCGGACGTTTCCCGTTTGGGAAAAAGCCTCTGCCGAGAACGGACACGATGACATGTCCCGTCTCTGGGAAAGCACAGATCCCAAGCGTTGCTGTGCTTATTAATAGGCTGCCCAGGGAAGGTGAAGAGCAGCAACAGCTTTCAGGGCTGGCCCCTTCCTTGTGGGAGAAGGAGCCGGACGTTTCCCGTTTGGGAAAAAGGCTCTGCCGAGAACGGACACGATGACATCTCCCGTCTCTGGGAAAGCACAGATCCCAAGCGGTGCTGTGCCTATGAATAGAGTGCATGGGGAAGGTGAAGACCAGCAACAACTTTTAGGGCTGGCCCCTTCCTTGTGGGAGAAGGAGCCGGACGTTTCCCATTTCGGAAAAAGCTCTGCCGAGAACGGACACGATGACATGTCCCGTCTCTGGGAAAGCACAGGTCCCAAGCGCTGCTGTGCCTATGAATAGGGTGCATGGGGAAGGTGAAGACCAGCAACAGCTTTCAGGGCTGGTCCCTTCCTTGTGGCAGAAGGAGCCGGACGTTTCCCGTTTGGGAAAAAAGCTCTGCCGAGAAAGGACACGACGACATCTCCCGTCCCCGAGAAAGCACAGGTCCCAAGCTTTGTTGTGCTTATTAATAGGCTGCCCAGGGAAGGTGAAGACCAGCAGCAGCTTTCTGGGCTAGCACCTTCCTTGTGGGAGAAGGAGCCGGACGTTTCCCATTTGGGAAAAAGGCTCTGCCGAGAACGGACACGATGACATGTCCCGTCTCTGGGAAAGCACAGATCCCAAGCGCTGCTCTGCTTATTAATAGGCTGCCCAGGGAAGGTGAAGACCAGCAACAGCTTTCAGGGCTAGCACCTTCCTTGTGGCAGAAGGAGCCGGACGTTTCCCGTTTGGGAAAAAGGCTCTGCCGAGAAAGGACATGATGACATGTCCCGTCTCTGGGAAAGCACAGATCCGAAGCGCTGCTGTGCCTGTGAATAGGGTGCACGGGGAAGGTGAAGACCAGCAACAGCTTTCAGGGCTGGCCCCTTCCTTGTGGCAAAAGGAGCCGGACGTTTCCCTTTTTGGAAAATGGCTCTGCCGAGAACGGACACGATGACATGTCCCGTCTCTGGGAAAGCACAGGTCCCAAGCGCTGCTGTGCCTATGAAAAGGGTGCATGGGGAAGGTGAAGACCAGCAACAGCTTTCAGGGCTGGCCCCTTCCTTGTGGGAGAAGGAGCCGGACGTTTCCCGTTTGGGAAAAAAGCTCTGCCGAGAAAGGACACGACGACATCTCCCGTCCCTGAGAAAGCACAGATCCCTAGTGATGTTCTGCCTCTGAATATGCTGCCAAGGGAAGGTGAAGACCAGCAACAGCTTTCAGGGCTGGCCCCTTCCTTGTGGGAGAAGGAGCCGGACGTTTCCCATTTGGGAAAAAGGCTCTGCCGAGAAAGGACACGATGACATGTCCCGTCTCTGGGAAAGCACAGATCCCAAGCGCTGCTGTGCCTGTGAATAGGGTGCCAAGGGAAGGTGAAGACCAGCAACAGCTTTCAGGGCTAGCACCTTCATTGTGGGAGAAGGAGCCGGACGTTTCCCGTTTGGGAAAAAGCCTCTGCCGAGAAAGGACATGATGACATGTCCCGTCTCTGGGAAAGCACAGATCCGAAGCGCTGCTGTGCCTGTGAATAGGGTGCACGGGGAAGGTGAAGACCAGCAACAGCTTTCAGGGCTGGCCCCTTCCTTGTGGCAGAAGGAGCCGGACGTTTCCCTTTTTGGAAAATGGCTCTGCCGAGAACGGACACGATGACATGTCCCGTCTCTGGGAAAGCACAGGTCCCAAGCGCTGCTGTGCCTATGAATAGGGTGCATGGGGAAGGTGAAGACCAGCAACAGCTTTCAGGGCTGGCCCCTTCCTTGTGGGAGAAGGAGCCGGACGTTTCCCATTTGGGAAAAAGGCTCTGCCGAGAACGGACACGATGACATGTCCCGTCTCTGGGAAAGCACAGATCCCAAGCGCTGCTCTGCTTATTAATAGGCTGCCCAGGGAAGGTGAAGACCAGCAACAGCTTTCAGGGCTAGCACCTTCCTTGTGGCAGAAGGAGCCGGACGTTTCCCGTTTGGGAAAAAGGCTCTGCCGAGAAAGGACATGATGACATGTCCCGTCTCTGGGAAAGCACAGATCCGAAGCGCTGCTGTGCCTGTGAATAGGGTGCACGGGGAAGGTGAAGACCAGCAACAGCTTTCAGGGCTGGCCCCTTCCTTGTGGCAGAAGGAGCCGGACGTTTCCCGTTTGGGAAAAAAGCTCTGCCGAGAAAGGACACGACGACATCTCCCGTCCCTGAGAAAGCACAGATCCCAAGCTTTGTTGTGCTTATTAATAGGCTGCCCAGGGAAGATGAAGACCAGCAGCAGCTTTCTGGGCTAGCACCTTCCTTGTGGGAGAAGGAGCCGGACGTTTCCCTTTTTGGAAAATGGCTCTGCCGAGAACGGACACGATGACATGTCCCGTCTCTGGGAAAGCACAGGTCCCAAGCGCTGCTGTGCCTGTGAATAGTGTGCATGGGGAAGGTGAAGACCAGCAACAGCTTTCAGGGCTGGCCCCTTCCTTGTGGGAGAAGGAGCCGGAAGTTTCCCTTTTGGGAAAATGTCTCTGCCGAGAAAGGACACGATGACATGTCCCGTCCCTGAGAAAGCACAGAATCCAAGCTCTGCGGTGCCTATGAATAGGGTGCACGGGGAAGGTAAAGACCAGCAAGAGCTTTCAGGGCTGGCCCCTTCCTTGTGGGAGAAGGAGCCGGACGTTTCCCATTTGGGAAAAAGTCTCTGCCGAGAACGGACACAATGACATGTACCGTCTCTGGGAAAGCACAGATCCCAAGCTTTTTTGTGTTTATTAATAGGCTGCCCAGGGAAGGTGAAGACCAGCAACAGCTTTCTGGGCTAGCACCTTCCTTGTGGCAGAAGGAGCCGGACGTTTCCCGTTTGGGAAAAAGGTTCTGCCGAGAAAGGACACGATGACATGTCCCGTCTCTGGGAAAGCATAGATCCCAAGCGCTGCTGTGCCTGTGAATAGGGTGCATGGGGAAGGTGAAGAGCAGTAACAGCTTTCAGGGCTGGCCCCTTCCTTGTGGCAGAAGGAGCCGGACGTTTCCCGTTTTGGAAAATGGCTCTGCCGAGAACGGACACGATGACATGTACCGTCTCTGGGAAAGCACAGATCCCAAGCTTTGTTGTGCTTATTAATATGCTGCCCAGGGTAGGTGAAGACCAGCAACAGCTTTCTGGGCTAGCACATTCCTTGTGGCAGAAGGAGCCGGACGTTTCCCGTTTGGGAAATATAACCTGCCGAGAAAGGACACGATGACATGTCCCGTCTCTGGGAAAGCATAGATCCCAAGCGCTGCTGTGCCTGTGAATCGGGTGCCCAGAGAAGGTGAAGTCCAGCAAGTGCTTTCAGGGCTAGCACCTTCATAGTGGGGAAGGAGCCGGACGTTTCCCGTTTGGGAAAAAGGCTCTGCCGAGAACGGACACGATGACATGTCCCGTCTCTGGGAAAGCACAGATCCGAAGCGCTGCTGCGCCTGTGAGTAGGGTGCACGGGGAAGGTGAAGACCAGGAACAGCTTTCAGGGCTGGCCCCTTCCTTGTGGCAGAAGGAGCCGGACGTTTCCCGTTTGGGAAAATGGCTCTGCCGAGGAAGGACACAATGACATGTCCCGTCTCTGGGAAAGCACAGATCCCTAGTGATGTTCTGCCTCTGAATATGCTGCCAAGGGAAGGTGAAGACCAGCAACAGCTTTCAGGGCTGGCCCCTTCCTTGTGGGAGAAGGAGCCGGACGTTTCCCGTTTGGGAAAAAGGCTCTGCCGAGAAAGGACACGATGACATGTCCCGTCTCTGGGAAAGCACAGATCCCAAGCGCTGCTGTGCCTGTGAATAGGGTGCCAAGGGAAGGTGAAGACCAGCAACAGCTTTCAGGGCTAGCACCTTCATTGTGGGAGAAGGAGCCGGACGTTTCCCGTTTGGGAAAAAGGCTCTGCCGAGAAAGGACACGATGACATGTCCCGTCTCTGGGAAAGCACAGATCCGAAGCGCTGCTGTGCCTGTGAATAGGGTGCACGGGGAAGGTGAAGACCAGCAACAGCTTTCAGGGCTGGCCCCTTCCTTGTGGGAGAAGGAGCCGGACGTTTCCCATTTGGGAAAAAGGCTCTGCCGAGAACGGACACGATGACATGTCCCGTCTCTGGGAAAGCACAGATCCCAAGCGCTGCTCTGCTTATTAATAGGCTGCCCAGGGAAGGTGAAGACCAGCAACAGCTTTCAGGGCTAGCACCTTCCTTGTGGCAGAAGGAGCCGGACGTTTCCCATTTGGGAAAAAGGCTCTGCCGAGAAAGGACATGATGACATGTCCCGTCTCTGGGAAAGCACAGATCCGAAGCGCTGCTGTGCCTGTGAATAGGGTGCACGGGGAAGGTGAAGACCAGCAACAGCTTTCAGGGCTGGCCCCTTCCTTGTGGGAGAAGGAGCCGGACGTTTCCCTTTTGGGAAAATGTCTCTGCCGAGAAAGGACACGATGACATGTCCCGTCCCTGAGAAAGCACAGAATCCAAGCTCTGCGGTGCCTATGAATAGGGTGCCCAGGGAAGGTAAAGACCAGCAAGAGCTTTCAGGGCTGGCCCCTTCCTTGTGGGAGAAGGAGCCGGACGTTTCCCATTTGGGAAAAAGTCTCTGCCGAGAACGGACACAATGACATGTACCGTCTCTGGGAAAGCACAGATCCCAAGCTTTTTTGTGTTTATTAATAGGCTGCCCAGGGAAGGTGAAGACCAGCAACAGCTTTCTGGGCTAGCACCTTCCTTGTGGCAGAAGGAGCCGGACGTTTCCCGTTTGGGAAAAAGGTTCTGCCGAGAAAGGACACGATGACATGTCCCGTCTCTGGGAAAGCATAGATCCCAAGCGCTGCTGTGCCTGTGAATAGGGTGCACGGGGAAGGTGAAGAGCAGTAACAGCTTTCAGGGCTGGCCCCTTCCTTGTGGCAGAAGGAGCCGGACGTTTCCCTTTTTGGAAAATGGCTCTGCCGAGAACGGACACGATGACATGTCCCGTCTCTGGGAAAGCACAGATCCCAAGCGTTGCTGTGCTTATTAATAGGCTGCCCAGGGAAGGTGAAGAGCAGCAACAGCTTTCAGGGCTGGCCCCTTCCTTGTGGGAGAAGGAGCCGGACGTTTCCCGTTTGGGAAAAAGGCTCTGCCGAGAACGGACACGATGACATCTCCCGTCTATGGGAAAGCACAGATCCCAAGCGGTGCTGTGCCTATGAATAGAGTGCATGGGGAAGGTGAAGACCAGCAACAACTTTTAGGGCTGGCCCCTTCCTTGTGGGAGAAGGAGCCGGACGTTTCCCATTTCGGAAAAAGCTCTGCCGAGAACGGACACGATGACATGTCCCGTCTCTGGGAAAGCACAGGTCCCAAGCGCTGCTGTGCCTATGAATAGGGTGCATGGGGAAGGTGAAGACCAGCAACAGCTTTCAGGGCTGGTCCCTTCCTTGTGGCAGAAGGAGCCGGACGTTTCCCGTTTGGGAAAAAAGCTCTGCCGAGAAAGGACACGACGACATCTCCCGTCCCCGAGAAAGCACAGGTCCCAAGCTTTGTTGTGCTTATTAATAGGCTGCCCAGGGAAGGTGAAGACCAGCAGCAGCTTTCTGGGCTAGCACCTTCCTTGTGGGAGAAGGAGCCGGACGTTTCCCATTTGGGAAAAAGGCTCTGCCGAGAACGGACACGATGACATGTCCCGTCTCTGGGAAAGCACAGATCCCAAGCGCTGCTCTGCTTATTAATAGGCTGCCCAGGGAAGGTGAAGACCAGCAACAGCTTTCAGGGCTAGCACCTTCCTTGTGGCAGAAGGAGCCGGACGTTTCCCGTTTGGGAAAAAGGCTCTGCCGAGAAAGGACATGATGACATGTCCCGTCTCTGGGAAAGCACAGATCCGAAGCGCTGCTGTGCCTGTGAATAGGGTGCACGGGGAAGGTGAAGACCAGCAACAGCTTTCAGGGCTGGCCCCTTCCTTGTGGCAAAAGGAGCCGGACGTTTCCCTTTTTGGAAAATGGCTCTGCCGAGAACGGACACGATGACATGTCCCGTCTCTGGGAAAGCACAGGTCCCAAGCGCTGCTGTGCCTATGAAAAGGGTGCATGGGGAAGGTGAAGACCAGCAACAGCTTTCAGGGCTGGCCCCTTCCTTGTGGGAGAAGGAGCCGGACGTTTCCCGTTTGGGAAAAAAGCTCTGCCGAGAAAGGACACGACGACATCTCCCGTCCCTGAGAAAGCACAGATCCCTAGTGATGTTCTGCCTCTGAATATGCTGCCAAGGGAAGGTGAAGACCAGCAACAGCTTTCAGGGCTGGCCCCTTCCTTGTGGGAGAAGGAGCCGGACGTTTCCCATTTGGGAAAAAGGCTCTGCCGAGAAAGGACACGATGACATGTCCCGTCTCTGGGAAAGCACAGATCCCAAGCGCTGCTGTGCCTGTGAATAGGGTGCCAAGGGAAGGTGAAGACCAGCAACAGCTTTCAGGGCTAGCACCTTCATTGTGGGAGAAGGAGCCGGACGTTTCCCGTTTGGGAAAAAGCCTCTGCCGAGAAAGGACATGATGACATGTCCCGTCTCTGGGAAAGCACAGATCCGAAGCGCTGCTGTGCCTGTGAATAGGGTGCACGGGGAAGGTGAAGACCAGCAACAGCTTTCAGGGCTGGCCCCTTCCTTGTGGCAGAAGGAGCCGGACGTTTCCCTTTTTGGAAAATGGCTCTGCCGAGAACGGACACGATGACATGTCCCGTCTCTGGGAAAGCACAGGTCCCAAGCGCTGCTGTGCCTATGAATAGGGTGCATGGGGAAGGTGAAGACCAGCAACAGCTTTCAGGGCTGGCCCCTTCCTTGTGGGAGAAGGAGCCGGACGTTTCCCATTTGGGAAAAAGGCTCTGCCGAGAACGGACACGATGACATGTCCCGTCTCTGGGAAAGCACAGATCCCAAGCGCTGCTCTGCTTATTAATAGGCTGCCCAGGGAAGGTGAAGACCAGCAACAGCTTTCAGGGCTAGCACCTTCCTTGTGGCAGAAGGAGCCGGACGTTTCCCGTTTGGGAAAAAGGCTCTGCCGAGAAAGGACATGATGACATGTCCCGTCTCTGGGAAAGCACAGATCCGAAGCGCTGCTGTGCCTGTGAATAGGGTGCACGGGGAAGGTGAAGACCAGCAACAGCTTTCAGGGCTGGCCCCTTCCTTGTGGCAGAAGGAGCCGGACGTTTCCCGTTTGGGAAAAAAGCTCTGCCGAGAAAGGACACGACGACATCTCCCGTCCCTGAGAAAGCACAGATCCCAAGCTTTGTTGTGCTTATTAATAGGCTGCCCAGGGAAGATGAAGACCAGCAGCAGCTTTCTGGGCTAGCACCTTCCTTGTGGGAGAAGGAGCCGGACGTTTCCCTTTTTGGAAAATGGCTCTGCCGAGAACGGACACGATGACATGTCCCGTCTCTGGGAAAGCACAGGTCCCAAGCGCTGCTGTGCCTGTGAATAGTGTGCATGGGGAAGGTGAAGACCAGCAACAGCTTTCAGGGCTGGCCCCTTCCTTGTGGGAGAAGGAGCCGGAAGTTTCCCTTTTGGGAAAATGTCTCTGCCGAGAAAGGACACGATGACATGTCCCGTCCCTGAGAAAGCACAGAATCCAAGCTCTGCGGTGCCTATGAATAGGGTGCACGGGGAAGGTAAAGACCAGCAAGAGCTTTCAGGGCTGGCCCCTTCCTTGTGGGAGAAGGAGCCGGACGTTTCCCATTTGGGAAAAAGTCTCTGCCGAGAACGGACACAATGACATGTACCGTCTCTGGGAAAGCACAGATCCCAAGCTTTTTTGTGTTTATTAATAGGCTGCCCAGGGAAGGTGAAGACCAGCAACAGCTTTCTGGGCTAGCACCTTCCTTGTGGCAGAAGGAGCCGGACGTTTCCCGTTTGGGAAAAAGGTTCTGCCGAGAAAGGACACGATGACATGTCCCGTCTCTGGGAAAGCATAGATCCCAAGCGCTGCTGTGCCTGTGAATAGGGTGCACGGGGAAGGTGAAGAGCAGTAACAGCTTTCAGGGCTGGCCCCTTCCTTGTGGCAGAAGGAGCCGGACGTTTCCCGTTTTGGAAAATGGCTCTGCCGAGAACGGACACGATGACATGTACCGTCTCTGGGAAAGCACAGATCCCAAGCTTTGTTGTGCTTATTAATATGCTGCCCAGGGTAGGTGAAGACCAGCAACAGCTTTCTGGGCTAGCACATTCCTTGTGGCAGAAGGAGCCGGACGTTTCCCGTTTGGGAAATATAACCTGCCGAGAAAGGACACGATGACATGTCCCGTCTCTGGGAAAGCATAGATCCCAAGCGCTGCTGTGCCTGTGAATCGGGTGCCCAGAGAAGGTGAAGTCCAGCAAGTGCTTTCAGGGCTAGCACCTTCATAGTGGGGAAGGAGCCGGACGTTTCCCGTTTGGGAAAAAGGCTCTGCCGAGAACGGACACGATGACATGTCCCGTCTCTGGGAAAGCACAGATCCGAAGCGCTGCTGCGCCTGTGAGTAGGGTGCACGGGGAAGGTGAAGACCAGGAACAGCTTTCAGGGCTGGCCCCTTCCTTGTGGCAGAAGGAGCCGGACGTTTCCCGTTTGGGAAAATGGCTCTGCCGAGGAAGGACACAATGACATGTCCCGTCTCTGGGAAAGCACAGATCCCTAGTGATGTTCTGCCTCTGAATATGCTGCCAAGGGAAGGTGAAGACCAGCAACAGCTTTCAGGGCTGGCCCCTTCCTTGTGGGAGAAGGAGCCGGACGTTTCCCGTTTGGGAAAAAGGCTCTGCCGAGAAAGGACACGATGACATGTCCCGTCTCTGGGAAAGCACAGATCCCAAGCGCTGCTGTGCCTGTGAATAGGGTGCCAAGGGAAGGTGAAGACCAGCAACAGCTTTCAGGGCTAGCACCTTCATTGTGGGAGAAGGAGCCGGACGTTTCCCGTTTGGGAAAAAGGCTCTGCCGAGAAAGGACACGATGACATGTCCCGTCTCTGGGAAAGCACAGATCCGAAGCGCTGCTGTGCCTGTGAATAGGGTGCACGGGGAAGGTGAAGACCAGCAACAGCTTTCAGGGCTGGCCCCTTCCTTGTGGGAGAAGGAGCCGGACGTTTCCCATTTGGGAAAAAGGCTCTGCCGAGAACGGACACGATGACATGTCCCGTCTCTGGGAAAGCACAGATCCCAAGCGCTGCTCTGCTTATTAATAGGCTGCCCAGGGAAGGTGAAGACCAGCAACAGCTTTCTGGGCTAGCACCTTCCTTGTGGCAGAAGGAGCCGGACGTTTCCCATTTGGGAAAAAGGCTCTGCCGAGAAAGGACATGATGACATGTCCCGTCTCTGGGAAAGCACAGATCCGAAGCGCTGCTGTGCCTGTGAATAGGGTGCACGGGGAAGGTGAAGACCAGCAACAGCTTTCAGGGCTGGCCCCTTCCTTGTGGGAGAAGGAGCCGGACGTTTCCCTTTTGGGAAAATGTCTCTGCCGAGAAAGGACACGATGACATGTCCCGTCCCTGAGAAAGCACAGAATCCAAGCTCTGCGGTGCCTATGAATAGGGTGCCCAGGGAAGGTAAAGACCAGCAAGAGCTTTCAGGGCTGGCCCCTTCCTTGTGGGAGAAGGAGCCGGACGTTTCCCATTTGGGAAAAAGTCTCTGCCGAGAACGGACACAATGACATGTACCGTCTCTGGGAAAGCACAGATCCCAAGCTTTTTTGTGTTTATTAATAGGCTGCCCAGGGAAGGTGAAGACCAGCAACAGCTTTCTGGGCTAGCACCTTCCTTGTGGCAGAAGGAGCCGGACGTTTCCCGTTTGGGAAAAAGGTTCTGCCGAGAAAGGACACGATGACATGTCCCGTCTCTGGGAAAGCATAGATCCCAAGCGCTGCTGTGCCTGTGAATAGGGTGCACGGGGAAGGTGAAGAGCAGTAACAGCTTTCAGGGCTGGCCCCTTCCTTGTGGCAGAAGGAGCCGGACGTTTCCCGTTTGGGAAAAAGGCTCTGCCGAGAACGGACACGATGACATGTCCCGTCTCTGGGAAAGCACAGATCCCAAGCGTTGCTGTGCTTATTAATAGGCTGCCCAGGGAAGGTGAAGAGCAGCAACAGCTTTCAGGGCTGGCCCCTTCCTTGTGGGAGAAGGAGCCGGACGTTTCCCGTTTGGGAAAAAGGCTCTGCCGAGAACGGACACGATGACATCTCCCGTCTCTGGGAAAGCACAGATCCCAAGCGGTGCTGTGCCTATGAATAGAGTGCATGGGGAAGGTGAAGACCAGCAACAACTTTTAGGGCTGGCCCCTTCCTTGTGGGAGAAGGAGCCGGACGTTTCCCATTTCGGAAAAAGCTCTGCCGAGAACGGACACGATGACATGTCCCGTCTCTGGGAAAGCACAGGTCCCAAGCGCTGCTGTGCCTATGAATAGGGTGCATGGGGAAGGTGAAGACCAGCAACAGCTTTCAGGGCTAGCACCTTCCTTGTGGCAGAAGGAGCCGGACGTTTCCCATTTGGGAAAAAGGCTCTGCCGAGAACGGACACGATGACATGTCCCGTCTCTGGGAAAGCACAGATCCCAAGCGCTGCTCTGCTTATTAATAGGCTGCCCAGGGAAGGTGAAGACCAGCAACAGCTTTCAGGGCTAGCACCTTCCTTGTGGCAGAAGGAGCCGGACGTTTCCCGTTTGGGAAAAAGGCTCTGCCGAGAAAGGACATGATGACATGTCCCGTCTCTGGGAAAGCACAGATCCGAAGCGCTGCTGTGCCTGTGAATAGGGTGCACGGGGAAGGTGAAGACCAGCAACAGCTTTCAGGGCTGGCCCCTTCCTTGTGGCAGAAGGAGCCGGACGTTTCCCGTTTGGGAAAAAAGCTCTGCCGAGAAAGGACACGACGACATCTCCCGTCCCTGAGAAAGCACAGATCCCAAGCTTTGTTGTGCTTATTAATAGGCTGCCCAGGGAAGATGAAGACCAGCAGCAGCTTTCTGGGCTAGCACCTTCCTTGTGGGAGAAGGAGCCGGACGTTTCCCTTTTTGGAAAATGGCTCTGCCGAGAACGGACACGATGACATGTCCCGTCTCTGGGAAAGCACAGGTCCCAAGCGCTGCTGTGCCTGTGAATAGTGTGCATGGGGAAGGTGAAGACCAGCAACAGCTTTCAGGGCTGGCCCCTTCCTTGTGGGAGAAGGAGCCGGAAGTTTCCCTTTTGGGAAAATGTCTCTGCCGAGAAAGGACACGATGACATGTCCCGTCCCTGAGAAAGCACAGAATCCAAGCTCTGCGGTGCCTATGAATAGGGTGCCCAGGGAAGGTAAAGACCAGCAAGAGCTTTCAGGGCTGGCCCCTTCCTTGTGGGAGAAGGAGCCGGACGTTTCCCATTTGGGAAAAAGTCTCTGCCGAGAACGGACACAATGACATGTACCGTCTCTGGGAAAGCACAGATCCCAAGCTTTTTTGTGTTTATTAATAGGCTGCCCAGGGAAGGTGAAGACCAGCAACAGCTTTCTGGGCTAGCACCTTCCTTGTGGCAGAAGGAGCCGGACGTTTCCCGTTTGGGAAAAAGGTTCTGCCGAGAAAGGACACGATGACATGTCCCGTCTCTGGGAAAGCATAGATCCCAAGCGCTGCTGTGCCTGTGAATAGGGTGCACGGGGAAGGTGAAGAGCAGTAACAGCTTTCAGGGCTGGCCCCTTCCTTGTGGCAGAAGGAGCCGGACGTTTCCCGTTTTGGAAAATGGCTCTGCCGAGAACGGACACGATGACATGTACCGTCTCTGGGAAAGCACAGATCCCAAGCTTTGTTGTGCTTATTAATATGCTGCCCAGGGTAGGTGAAGACCAGCAACAGCTTTCTGGGCTAGCACATTCCTTGTGGCAGAAGGAGCCGGACGTTTCCCGTTTGGGAAATATAACCTGCCGAGAAAGGACACGATGACATGTCCCGTCTCTGGGAAAGCATAGATCCCAAGCGCTGCTGTGCCTGTGAATCGGGTGCCCAGAGAAGGTGAAGTCCAGCAAGTGCTTTCAGGGCTAGCACCTTCATAGTGGGGAAGGAGCCGGACGTTTCCCGTTTGGGAAAAAGGCTCTGCCGAGAACGGACACGATGACATGTCCCGTCTCTGGGAAAGCACAGATCCGAAGCGCTGCTGCGCCTGTGAGTAGGGTGCACGGGGAAGGTGAAGACCAGGAACAGCTTTCAGGGCTGGCCCCTTCCTTGTGGCAGAAGGAGCCGGACGTTTCCCGTTTGGGAAAATGGCTCTGCCGAGGAAGGACACAATGACATGTCCCGTCTCTGGGAAAGCACAGATCCCTAGTGATGTTCTGCCTCTGAATATGCTGCCAAGGGAAGGTGAAGACCAGCAACAGCTTTCAGGGCTGGCCCCTTCCTTGTGGGAGAAGGAGCCGGACGTTTCCCGTTTGGGAAAAAGGCTCTGCCGAGAAAGGACACGATGACATGTCCCGTCTCTGGGAAAGCACAGATCCCAAGCGCTGCTGTGCCTGTGAATAGGGTGCCAAGGGAAGGTGAAGACCAGCAACAGCTTTCAGGGCTAGCACCTTCATTGTGGGAGAAGGAGCCGGACGTTTCCCGTTTGGGAAAAAGGCTCTGCCGAGAAAGGACACGATGACATGTCCCGTCTCTGGGAAAGCACAGATCCGAAGCGCTGCTGTGCCTGTGAATAGGGTGCACGGGGAAGGTGAAGACCAGCAACAGCTTTCAGGGCTGGCCCCTTCCTTGTGGGAGAAGGAGCCGGACGTTTCCCATTTGGGAAAAAGGCTCTGCCGAGAACGGACACGATGACATGTCCCGTCTCTGGGAAAGCACAGATCCCAAGCGCTGCTCTGCTTATTAATAGGCTGCCCAGGGAAGGTGAAGACCAGCAACAGCTTTCAGGGCTAGCACCTTCCTTGTGGCAGAAGGAGCCGGACGTTTCCCATTTGGGAAAAAGGCTCTGCCGAGAAAGGACATGATGACATGTCCCGTCTCTGGGAAAGCACAGATCCGAAGCGCTGCTGTGCCTGTGAATAGGGTGCACGGGGAAGGTGAAGACCAGCAACAGCTTTCAGGGCTGGCCCCTTCCTTGTGGGAGAAGGAGCCGGACGTTTCCCTTTTGGGAAAATGTCTCTGCCGAGAAAGGACACGATGACATGTCCCGTCCCTGAGAAAGCACAGAATCCAAGCTCTGCGGTGCCTATGAATAGGGTGCCCAGGGAAGGTAAAGACCAGCAAGAGCTTTCAGGGCTGGCCCCTTCCTTGTGGGAGAAGGAGCCGGACGTTTCCCATTTGGGAAAAAGTCTCTGCCGAGAACGGACACAATGACATGTACCGTCTCTGGGAAAGCACAGATCCCAAGCTTTTTTGTGTTTATTAATAGGCTGCCCAGGGAAGGTGAAGACCAGCAACAGCTTTCTGGGCTAGCACCTTCCTTGTGGCAGAAGGAGCCGGACGTTTCCCGTTTGGGAAAAAGGTTCTGCCGAGAAAGGACACGATGACATGTCCCGTCTCTGGGAAAGCATAGATCCCAAGCGCTGCTGTGCCTGTGAATAGGGTGCACGGGGAAGGTGAAGAGCAGTAACAGCTTTCAGGGCTGGCCCCTTCCTTGTGGCAGAAGGAGCCGGACGTTTCCCGTTTGGGAAAAAGCCTCTGCCGAGAACGGACACGATGACATGTCCCGTCTCTGGGAAAGCACAGATCCCAAGCGTTGCTGTGCTTATTAATAGGCTGCCCAGGGAAGGTGAAGAGCAGCAACAGCTTTCAGGGCTGGCCCCTTCCTTGTGGGAGAAGGAGCCGGACGTTTCCCGTTTGGGAAAAAGGCTCTGCCGAGAACGGACACGATGACATCTCCCGTCTCTGGGAAAGCACAGATCCCAAGCGGTGCTGTGCCTATGAATAGAGTGCATGGGGAAGGTGAAGACCAGCAACAACTTTTAGGGCTGGCCCCTTCCTTGTGGGAGAAGGAGCCGGACGTTTCCCATTTCGGAAAAAGCTCTGCCGAGAACGGACAAGATCACATGTCCCGTCTCTGGGAAAGCACAGGTCCCAAGCGCTGCTGTGCCTATGAATAGGGTGCATGGGGAAGGTGAAGAGCAGTAACAGCTTTCAGGGCTAGCACCTTCCTTGTGGGAGAAGGAGCCGGACGTTTCCCATTTGGGAAAAAGGCTCTGCCGAGAACGGACACGATGACATGTCCCGTCTCTGGGAAAGCACAGATCCCAAGCGCTGCTCTGCTTATTAATAGGCTGCCCAGGGAAGGTGAAGACCAGCAACAGCTTTCAGGGCTAGCACCTTCCTTGTGGCAGAAGGAGCCGGACGTTTCCCGTTTGGGAAAAAGGCTCTGCCGAGAAAGGACATGATGACATGTCCCGTCTCTGGGAAAGCACAGATCCGAAGCGCTGCTGTGCCTGTGAATAGGGTGCACGGGGAAGGTGAAGACCAGCAACAGCTTTCAGGGCTGGCCCCTTCCTTGTGGCAGAAGGAGCCGGACGTTTCCCTTTTTGGAAAATGGCTCTGCCGAGAACGGACACGATGACATGTACCGTCTCTGGGAAAGCACAGGTCCCAAGCGCTGCTGTGCCTATGAAAAGGGTGCATGGGGAAGGTGAAGACCAGCAGCAGATTTCAGGGCTGGCCCCTTCCTTGTGGGAGAAGGAGCCGGACGTTTCCCTTTTGGGAAAATGTCTCTGCCGAAAAAGGACACGATCACATGTCCCGTCCTTGAGAAAGCACAGAATCCAAGCTCTGCGGTGCCTATGAATAGGGTGCCCAGGGAAGGTAAAGACCAGTAAGAGCTTTCAGGGCTGGCCCCTTCCTTGTGGGAGAAGGAGCCGGACGTTTCCCTTTTGGGAAAATGTCTCTGCCGAGAACGGACACGATGACATGTCCCGTCCTTGAGAAAGCACAGAATCCAAGCTCTGCTGTGCCTGTGAGTAGGGTGCACGGGAAAGGTGAAGACCAGCAACAGCTTTCAGGGCTGGCCCCTTCCTTGTGGCAGAAGGAGCCGGACGTTTCCCGTTTGGGAAAATGGCTCTGCCGAGGAAGGACACAATGACATGTCCCGTCTCTGGGAAAGCACAGATCCCTAGTGATGTTCTGCCTCTGAATATGCTGCCAAGGGAAGGTGAAGACCAGCAACAGCTTTCAGGGCTGGCCCCTTCCTTGTGGGAGAAGGAGCCGGACGTTTCCCGTTTGGGAAAAAGGCTCTGCCGAGAAAGGACACGATGACATGTCCCGTCTCTGGGAAAGCACAGATCCCAAGCGCTGCTGTGCCTGTGAATAGGGTGCCAAGGGAAGGTGAAGACCAGCAACAGCTTTCTGGGCTAGCACCTTCATTGTGGGAGAAGGAGCCGGACGTTTCCCGTTTGGGAAAAAGCCTCTGCCGAGAAAGGACATGATGACATGTCCCGTCTCTGGGAAAGCACAGATCCCAAGCGCTGCTGTGCCTATGAATAGGGTGCATGGGGAAGGTGAAGAGCAGCAACAGCTTTCAGGGCTGGCCCCTTCCTTGTGGGAGAAGGAGCCGGACGTTTCCCATTTGGGAAAAAGGCTTTGCCGAGAACGGACACGATGACATGTCCCGTCTCTGGGAAAGCACAGATCCCAAGCGCTTCTGTGCTTATTAATAGGGTGCCCAGGGAAGGTAAAGACCAGCAAGAGCTTTCAGGGCTGGCCCCTTCCTTGTGGGAGAAGGAGCCGGACGTTTCCCGTTTGGGAAAAAGGCTCTGCCGAGAAAGGACATGATGACATGTCCCGTCTCTGGGAAAGCACAGATCCGAAGCGCTGCTGTGCCTGTGAATAGGGTGCACGGGGAAGGTGAAGACCAGCAACAGCTTTCAGGGCTGGCCCCTTCCTTGTGGGAGAAGGAGCCGGACGTTTCCCTTTTGGGAAAATGTCTCTGCCGAGAAAGGACACGATGACATGTCCCGTCCCTGAGAAAGCACAGAATCCAAGCTCTGCGGTGCCTATGAATAGGGTGCCCAGGGAAGGTAAAGACCAGCAAGAGCTTTCAGGGCTGGCCCCTTCCTTGTGGGAGAAGGAGCCGGACGTTTCCCATTTGGGAAAAAGTCTCTGCCGAGAACGGACACAATGACATGTACCGTCTCTGGGAAAGCACAGATCCCAAGCTTTTTTGTGTTTATTAATAGGCTGCCCAGGGAAGGTGAAGACCAGCAACAGCTTTCTGGGCTAGCACCTTCCTTGTGGCAGAAGGAGCCGGACGTTTCCCGTTTGGGAAAAAGCCTCTGCCGAGAACGGACACGATGACATGTCCCGTCTCTGGGAAAGCACAGATCCCAAGCGCTGCTGTGCTTATTAATAGGCTGCCCAGGGAAGGTGAAGACCAGCAACAGCTTTCAGGGCTGGCCCCTTCCTTGTGGCAGAAGGAGCCGGACGTTTCCCGTTTGGGAAAAAAGCTCTGCCGAGAAAGGACACGACGACATCTCCCGTCCCCGAGAAAGCACAGGTCCTAAGCTTTGTTGTGCTTATTAATAGGCTGCCCAGGGAAGGTGAAGACCAGCAGCAGCTTTCAGGGCTAGCACCTTCCTTGTGGGAGAAGGTACCGGACGTTTCCCATTTGGGAAAAAGTCTCTGCCGAGAACGGACACGATGACATGTCCCGTCTCTGGGAAAGCACAGATCCGAAGCGCTGCTCTGCTTATTAATAGGCTGCCCAGGGAAGGTGAAGACCAGCAGCAGCTTTCAGGGCTGGCCCCTTCCTTGTGGGAGAAGGAGCCGGACGTTTCCCGTTTGGGAAAATGTCTCTGCCGAGAAAGGACACGATCACATGTCCCGTCCCTGAGAAAGCACAGAATCCAAGCTCTGCGGTGCCTATGAATAGGGTGCCCAGGGAAGGTAAAGACCAGCAAGAGCTTTCAGGGCTGGCCCCTTCCTGGTGGGAGAAGGAGCCGGACGTTTCCCATTTCGGAAAAATCTCTGCCGAGAACGGACACAATGACATGTACCGTCTCTGGGAAAGCACAGATCCCAAGCTTTTTTGTGTTTATTAATAGGCTGCCCAGGGAAGGTGAAGACCAGCAACAGCTTTCTGGGCTAGCACCTTCCTTGTGAGAGAAGGAGCCGGACGTTTCCCGTTTGGGAAAAAGGTTCTGCCGAGAAAGGACACGATGACATGTCCCGTCTCTGGGAAAGCATAGATCCCAAGCGCTGCTGTGCCTGTGAATAGGGTGCACGGGGAAGGTGTAGAGCAGTAACAGCTTTCAGGGCTGGCCCCTTCCTTGTGGCAGAAGGAGCCGGACGTTTCCCGTTTGGGAAAAAGGCTCTGCCGAGAACGGACACGATCACATGTCCCGTCTCTGGGAAAGCACAGATCCCAAGCGCTGCTGTGCTTATTAATAGGCTGCCCAGGGAAGGTGAAGAGCAGCAACAGCTTTCAGGGCTGGCCCCTTCCTTGTGGGAGAAGGAGCCGGACGTTTCCCGTTTGGGAAAAAGGCTCTGCCGAGAACGGACACGATGACATCTCCCGTCTCTGGGAAAGCACAGATCCCAAGCGGTGCTGTGCCTATGAATAGAGTGCATGGGGAAGGTGAAGACCAGCAACAACTTTTAGGGCTGGCCCCTTCCTTGTGGGAGAAGGAGCCGGACGTTTCCCATTTCGGAAAAAGATCTGCCGAGAACGGACACGATTACATGTCCCGTCTCCGGGAAAGCACAGATCCCAAGCGTTGCTGTGCTTATTAATAGGCTGCCCAGGGAAGGTGAAGACCAGCAACAGCTTTCAGGGCTGGTCCCTTCCTTGTGGCAGAAGGAGCCGGACGTTTCCCATTTGGGAAAAAGGCTCTGCCGAGAACGGACACGATGACATGTACCGTCTCTGGGAAAGCACAGATCCCAAGCTTTGTTGTGCTTATTAATAGGCTGCCCAGGGAAGGTGAAGACCAGCAACAGCTTTCTGGGCTAGCACCTTCCTTGTGGGAGAAGGAGCCGGACGTTTTCCGTTTGGTAAAAAGGCTCTGCCGAGAAAGGACATGATGACATGTCCCGTCTCTGGGAAAGCACAGATCCGAAGCGCTGCTGTGCCTGTGAATAGTGTGCACGGGGAAGGTGAAGACCAGCAACAGCTTTCAGGGCTGGCCCCTTCCTTGTGGCAGAAGGAGCCGGACGTTTCCAGTTTGGGAAAAATACCCTGCCGAGAAAGGACATGATGACATGTCCCGTCTCTGGGAAAGCACAGATCCCAAGCGCTGCTGTGCCTGTGAATAGGGTGCACGGGGAAGTTGAAGACCAGCAACAGCTTTCAGGGCTGGCCCCTTCCTTGTGGCAGAAGGAGCCGGACGTTTCCCTTTTTGGAAAAAGGCTCTGCCGAGAACGGACACGATGATATGTCCCGTCTCTGGGAAAGCACAGGTCCCAAGCGCTGCTGTGCCTATGAATAGGGTGCATGGGGAAGGTGAAGACCAGCAACAGCTTTCAGGGCTGGCCCCTTCCTTGTGGGAGAAGGAGCCGGACGTTTCCCGTTTGGGAAAAAGGCTCTGCCGAGAACGGACACGATGACATGTCCCGTCTCTGGGAAAGCACAGATCCCAAGCGCTGCTGTGCTTATTAATAGGCTGCCCAGGGAAGGAGAAGACCAGCAGCAGCTTTCAGGGCTGGCCCCTTCCTTGTGGGAGAAGGAGCCGGACGTTTCCCGTTTGGGAAAATGTCTCTGCCGAAAAAGGACACGATCACATGTCCCGTCCTTGAGAAAGCACAGAATCCAAGGTCTGCGGTGCCTATGAATAGGGTGCCCAGGGAAGGTAAAGACCAGCAAGAGCTTTCAGGGCTGGCCCCTTCCTTGTGGGAGAAGGAGCCGGACGTTTCCCGTTTGGGAAAAAGCTCTGCCGAGAAAGGACACGATGACATCTCCCGTCCCTGAGAAAGCACAGATCCCAAGCTTTGTTGTGCTTATTAATAGGCTGCCCAGGGAAGGTGAAGACCAGCAACAGCTTTCTGGGCTAGCACCTTCCTTGTGGCAGAAGGAGCCGGACGTTTCCCTTTTTGGAAAATGGCTCTGCCGAGAATGGACACGATGACATGTCCCGTCTCTGGGAAAGCACAGGTCCCAAGCGCTGCTGTGCCTATGAATAGGGTGCATGGGGAAGGTGAAGACCAGCAACAGCTTTCAGGGCTGGCCCCTTCCTTGTGGGAGAAGGAGCCGGACGTTTCCCATTTGGGAAAAAGGCTCTGCCGAGAACGGACACGATGACATGTCCCGTCTCTGGGAAAGCACAGATCCCAAGCGCTGCTGTGCTTATTAATAGGCTGCCCAGGGAAGGAGAAGACCAGCAGCAGCTTTCAGGGCTGGCCCCTTCCTTGTGGGAGAAGGAGCCGGACGTTTCCCGTTTGGGAAAATGTCTCTGCCGAAAAAGGACACGATCACATGTCCCGTCCTTGAGAAAGCACATAATCCAAGGTCTGCAGTGCCTATGAATAGGGTGCCCAGGGAAGGTAAAGACCAGCAAGAGCTTTCAGGGCTGGCCCCTTCCTTGTGGGAGAAGGAGCCGGACGTTTCCCGTTTGGGAAAAAAGCTCTGCCGAGAAAGGACACGATGACATCTCCCGTCCCTGAGAAAGCACAGATCCCAAGCTTTGTTGTGCTTATTAATAGGCTGCCCAGGGAAGGTGAAGACCAGCAACAGCTTTCTGGGCTAGCACCTTCCTTGTGGCAGAAGGAGCCGGACGTTTCCCTTTTTGGAAAATGGCTCTGCCGAGAATGGACACGATGACATGTCCCGTCTCTGGGAAAGCACAGGTCCCAAGCGCTGCTGTGCCTATGAATAGGGTGCATGGGGAAGGTGAAGACCAGCAACAGCTTTCAGGGCTGGCCCCTTCCTTGTGGGAGAAGGAGCCGGACGTTTCCCATTTGGGAAAAAGGCTCTGCCGAGAACGGACACGATGACATGTCCCGTCTCTGGGAAAGCACAGATCCCAAGCGTTGCTGTGCCTATGAATAGGCTGCCCAGGGAAGGTGAAGACCAGCAACAGCTTTCAGGGCTAGCACCTTCCTTGTGGCAGAAGGAGCCGGACGTTTCCCTTTTGGGAAAAAGGCTCTGCCGAGAAAGGACATGATGACATCTACCGTCTCTGGGAAAGCACAGATCCCAAGCGCTGCTGTGCTTATTAATAGGCTGCCCAGGGAAGGTGAAGACCAGCAACAGCTTTCAGGGCTAGCACCTTCCTTGTGGCAGAAGGAGCCGGACGTTTCCTGTTTTGGAAAAATACTCTGCCGAGAAAGGACACGATGACATGTCCCGTCTCTGGGAAAGCACAGGTCCCAAGCGTTGCTGTACTTATTAATAGGCTGCCCAGGGAAGGTGAAGACCAGCAACAACTTTTAGGGCTGGCCCCTTCCTTGTGGGAGAAGGAGCCGGACGCTTCCCCTTTGAGAAGATAGCTCTGCCGAGAAAGGACACGATGACATGTCCCGCCTCTGGGAAAGCACAGATCCCAAGCGCTGCTGTGCCTGTGAATAGGCTGCCCAGGGAAGGTGAAGACCAGCAACAGCTTTCTGGGCTAGCACCTTCCTTGTGGCAGAAGGAGCCGGACGTTTCCCGTTTGGGAAAAAGTCTCTGCCGAGAACGGACACGATGACATGTACCGTCTCTGGGAAAGCACAGATCCCAAGCTTTGTTGTGCTTATTAATAGGCTGCCCAGGGAAGGTGAAGACCAGCAACAGCTTTCCGGGCTAGCACCTTCCTTGTGGGAGAAGGAGCCGGACGTTTCCCGTTTGGGAAAAAGGTTCTGCCGAGAAAGGACACGATGACATGTCCCGTCTCTGGGAAAGCACAGATCCGAAGCGCTGCTGTGCCTGTGAATAGGGTGCACGGGGAAGGTGAAGAGCAGTAACAGCTTTCAGGGCTGGCCCCTTCCTTGTGGCAGAAGGAGCCGGACGTTTCCCGTTTGGGAAAAAGCCTCTGCCGAGAACGGACACGATGACATGTCCCGTCTCTGGGAAAGCACAGATCCCAAGCGTTGCTGTGCTTATTAATAGGCTGCCCAGGGAAGGTGAAGAGCAGCAACAGCTTTCAGGGCTGGCCCCTTCCTTGTGGGAGAAGGAGCCGGACGTTTCCCGTTTGGGAAAAATACTCTGCCGAAAACGGACACGATGACATGTCCCGTCTCTGGGAAAGCACAGATCCCTAGTGATGTTCTGCCTGTGAATAGGGTGCACGGGAAGGTGAAGACCAGCAACAGCTTTCAGCGCTGGCCCCTTCCTTGTGGGAGAAGGAGCCGGACGTTTCCAGTTTGGGAAAAATACCCTGCCGAGAAAGGACACGATGACATGTCCCGCCTCTGGGAAAGCACAGATCCCAAGCGCTGCTGTGCCTGTGAATAGGGTGCCAAGGGAAGGTGAAGACCAGCAACAGCTTTCAGGGCTGGCCCCTTCCTTGTGGGAGAAGGAGCCGGACGTTTCCCGTTTGGGAAAAAAGCTCTGCCGAGAAAGGACACGATGACATCTCCCATCCCTGATAAAGCACAGATCGGAAGCGCTGCTGTGCCTGTGAATAGGGTGCACGGGGAAGGTGAAGACCAGCAAGAGCTTTCAGGGCTAGCACCTTCATTGTGGGAGAAGGAGCCGGAAGTTTCCAGTTTGGGAAAATGGCTCTGCCGAGAACGGACACGATGACATGTCCCGCCTCTGGGAAAGCACAGATCCCAAGCGCTGCTGTGCCTGTGAATAGGCTGCCCAGGGAAGGTGAAGACCAGCAACAGCTTTTAGGTCTGGCCCATTCCTTGTGGGAGAAGGAGCCGGACGTTTCCCGTTTGGGAAAAAGGCTCTGCCGAGAACGGACACGATGACATGTCCCGTCTCTGGGAAAGCACAGATCCCAAGCGCTGCTGTGCCTGTGAATAGGGTGCCCAGGGAAGGTGAAGGCCAGCAAGAGCTTTCAGGGCTGGCCCCTTCCTTGTGGGAGAAGGAGCCGGACGTTTCCCATTTGGGAAAAAAGCTCTGCCGAGAACGGACACGATGACATGTACCGTCTCTGGGAAAGCACAGATCCCAAGCTTTGTTGTGCTTATTAATAGGCTGCCCAGGGAAGGTGAAGACCAGCAACAGCTTTCTGGGCTAGCACCTTCCTTGTGGCAGAAGGAGCCGGACGTTTCCCGTTTGGGAAAAAGGTTCTGCCGAGAAAGGACACGATGACATGTCCCGTCTCTGGGAAAGCATAGATCCCAAGCGCTGCTGTGCCTGTGAATAGTGTGCACGGGGAAGGTGAAGAGCAGTAACAGCTTTCAGGGCTGGCCCCTTCCTTGTGGCAGAAGGAGCCGGACGTTTCCCGTTTGGGAAAAAGGCTCTGCCGAGAACGGACACGATGACATGTCCCGTCTCTGGGAAAGCACAGATCCCAAGCGTTGCTGTGCTTATTAATAGGCTGCCCAGGGAAGGTGAAGACCAGCAACAGCTTTCAGGGCTGGTCCCTTCCTTGTGGCAGAAGGAGCCGGACGTTTCCCATTTGGGAAAAAGTCTCTGCCGAGAACGGACACGATGACATGTACCGTCTCTGGGAAAGCACAGATCCCAAGCTTTGTTGTGCTTATTAATAGGCTGCCCAGGGAAGGTGAAGACCAGCAACAGCTTTCTGGGCTAGCACCTTCCTTGTGGGAGAAGGAGCCGGACGTTTCCCGTTTGGGAAAAAGGCTCTGCCGAGAAAGGACATGATGACATGTCCCGTCTCTGGGAAAGCACAGATCCGAAGCGCTGCTGTGCCTGTGAATAGTGTGCACGGGGAAGGTGAAGACCAGCAACAGCTTTCAGGGCTGGCCCCTTCCTTGTGGCAGAAGGAGCCGGACGTTTCCCTTTTGGGAAAAAAGCTCTGCCGAGAACGGACACGATGACATGTCCCGTCTCTGGGAAAGCACAGATCCCAAGCGTTGCTGTACTTATTAATAGGCTGCCCAGGGAAGGTGAAGACCAGCAACAACTTTTAGGGCTGGCCCCTTCCTTGTGGGAGAAGGAGCCGAACGTTTCCCCTTTGAGAAAATAGCTCTGCCGAGAAAGGACACGATGACATCTCCCGTCCCTGAGAAAGCACAGATCCAAAGCGCTGCTGTGCCTGTGAATAGGGTGCACGGGGAAGGTGAAGACCAGCAACAGCTTTCAGCGCTGGCCCCTTCCTTGTGGGAGAAGGAGCCGGACGTTTCCAGTTTGGGAAAAATACCCTGCCGAGAAAGGACACGATGACATGTCCCGTCTCTGGGAAAGCACAGATCCCAAGCGCTGCTGTGCCTGTGAATAGGGTGCACGGGGAAGGTGAAGACCAGCAACAGCTTTCAGGGCTGGCCCCTTCCTTGTGGCAGAAGGAGCCGGACTTTTCCCTTTTTGGAAAATGGCTCTGCCGAGAACGGACACGATGACATGTCCCGTCTCTGGGAAAGCACAGGTCCCAAGCGCTGCTGTGCCTATGAATAGGGTGCATGGGGAAGGTGAAGACCAGCAACAGCTTTCAGGGCTGGCCCCTTCCTTGTGGGAGAAGGAGCCGGACGTTTCCCGTTTGGGAAAAAGGCTCTGCCGAGAACGGACACGATGACATCTCCCGTCTCTGGGAAAGCACAGATCCCAAGCGCTGCTGTGCTTATTAATAGGCTGCCCAGGGAAGGAGAAGACCAGCAGCAGCTTTCAGGGCTGGCCCCTTCCTTGTGGGAGAAGGAGCCGGACGTTTCCCGTTTGGGAAAATGTCTCTGCCGAAAAAGGACACGATGACATGTCCCGTCCTTGAGAAAGCACATAATCCAAGGTCTGCAGTGCCTATGAATAGGGTGCCCAGGGAAGGTAAAGACCAGCAAGAGCTTTCAGGGCTGGCCCCTTCCTTGTGGGAGAAGGAGCCGGACGTTTCCCGTTTGGGAAAAAAGCTCTGCCGAGAAAGGACACGATGACATCTCCCGTCCCTGAGAAAGCACAGATCCCAAGCTTTGTTGTGCTTATTAATAGGCTGCCCAGGGAAGGTGAAGACCAGCAACAGCTTTCTGGGCTGGCCCCTTCCTTGTGGGAGAAGGAGCCGGACGTTTCCCTTTTTGGAAAATGTCTCTGCCGAGAATGGACATGATGACATGTCCCGTCTCTGGGAAAGCACAGATCCCTAGTGATGTTCTGCCTGTGAATAGGGTGCACGGGGAAGGTAAAGACCAGCAAGAGCTTTTAGGGCTGGCCCCTTCCTTGTGGCAGAAGGAGCCGGACGTCTCCTGTTTTGGAAAAATACTCTGCCGAGTAAGGACACGATGACATGTACCGTCTCTGGGAAAGCACAGGTCCCAAGCGTTGCTGTACTTATTAATAGGCTGCCCAGGGAAGGTGAAGACCAGCAACAACTTTTAGGGCTGGCCCCTTCCTTGTGGGAGAAGGAGCCGGACGCTTCCCCTTTGAGAAGATAGCTCTGCCGAGAAAGGACACGATGACATGTCCCGCCTCTGGGAAAGCACAGATCCCAAGCGCTGCTGTGCCTGTGAATAGGCTGCCCAGGGAAGGTGAAGACCAGCAACAGCTTTCTGGGCTAGCACCTTCCTTGTGGCAGAAGGAGCCGGACGTTTCCCGTTTGGGAAAAAGTCTCTGCCGAGAACGGACACGATGACATGTACCGTCTCTGGGAAAGCACAGATCCCAAGCTTTGTTGTGCTTATTAATAGGCTGCCCAGGGAAGGTGAAGACCAGCAACAGCTTTCCGGGCTAGCACCTTCCTTGTGGGAGAAGGAGCCGGACTTTTCCCGTTTGGGAAAAAGGTTCTGCCGAGAAAGGACACGATGACATGTCCCGTCTCTGGGAAAGCATAGATCCCAAGCGCTGCTGTGCCTGTGAATAGGGTGCACGGGGAAGGTGAAGAGCAGTAACAGCTTTCAGGGCTGGCCCCTTCCTTGTGGCAGAAGGAGCCGGACGTTTCCCGTTTGGGAAAAAGCCTCTGCCGAGAACGGACACGATGACATGTCCCGTCTCTGGGAAAGCACAGATCCCAAGCGTTGCTGTGCTTATTAATAGGCTGCCCAGGGAAGGTGAAGAGCAGCAACAGCTTTCAGGGCTGGCCCCTTCCTTGTGGGAGAAGGAGCCGGACGTTTCCCGTTTGGGAAAAATACTCTGCCGAAAACGGACACGATGACATGTCCCGTCTCTGGGAAAGCACAGATCCCTAGTGATGTTCTGCCTGTGAATAGGGTGCACGGGAAGGTGAAGACCAGCAACAGCTTTCAGCGCTGGCCCCTTCCTTGTGGGAGAAGGAGCCGGACGTTTCCAGTTTGGGAAAAATACCCTGCCGAGAAAGGACACGATGACATGTCCCGCCTCTGGGAAAGCACAGATCCCAAGCGCTGCTGTGCCTGTGAATAGGGTGCCAAGGGAAGGTGAAGACCAGCAACAGCTTTCAGGGCTGGCCCCTTCCTTGTGGGAGAAGGAGCCGGACGTTTCCCGTTTGGGAAAAAAGCTCTGCCGAGAAAGGACACGATGACATCTCCCATCCCTGATAAAGCACAGATCGGAAGCGCTGCTGTGCCTGTGAATAGGGTGCACGGGGAAGGTGAAGACCAGCAAGAGCTTTCAGGGCTAGCACCTTCATTGTGGGAGAAGGAGCCGGAAGTTTCCAGTTTGGGAAAAATACTCTGCCGAGAACGGACACGATGACATGTCCCGCCTCTGGGAAAGCACAGATCCCAAGCGCTGCTGTGCCTGTGAATAGGCTGCCCAGGGAAGGTAAAGACCAGCAACAGCTTTTAGGTCTGGCCCCTTCCTTGTGGGAGAAGGAGCCGGACGTTTCCCGTTTGGGAAAAAGGCTCTGCCGAGAACGGACACGATTACATGTCCCGTCTCTGGGAAAGCACAGATCCCAAGCGCTGCTGTGCCTGTGAATAGGGTGCCCAGGGAAGGTGAAGGCCAGCAAGAGCTTTCAGGGCTGGCCCCTTCCTTGTGGGAGAAGGAGCCGGACGTTTCCCATTTGGGAAAAAAGCTCTGCCGAGAACGGACACGATGACATGTCCCGTCTCTGGGAAAGCACAGATCCCAAGCGTTGCTGTGCTTATTAATAGGCTGCCCAGGGAAGGTGAAGAGCAGCAACAGCTTTCAGGGCTGGCCCCTTCCTTGTGGGAGAAGGAGCCGGACGTTTCCCGTTTGGGAAAAATACTCTGCCGAAAACGGACACGATGACATGTCCCGTCTCTGGGAAAGCACAGATCCCTAGTGATGTTCTGCCTGTGAATAGGGTGCACGGGAAGGTGAAGACCAGCAACAGCTTTCAGCGCTGGCCCCTTCCTTGTGGGAGAAGGAGCCGGACGTTTCCCGTTTGGGAAAAAGGCTCTGCCGAGAACGGACACGATTACATGTCCCGTCTCTGGGAAAGCACAGATCCGAAGCGCTGCTGTGCCTGTGAGTAGGGTGCACGGGAAAGGTGAAGACTAGCAACAGCTTTCAGGGCTGGCCCCTTCCTTGTGGCAGAAGGAGCCGGACGTTTCCCTTTTTGGAAAAAGGCTCTGCCGAGAACGGACACGATGACATGTCCCGTCTCTGGGAAAGCACAGGTCCCAAGCGCTGCTGTGCCTATGAATAGGGTGCATGGGGAAGGTGAAGACCAGCAACAGCTTTCTGGGCTGGCCCCTTCCTTGTGGGAGAAGGAGCCGGACGTTTCCCGTTTGGGAAAATGTCTCTGCCGAGAAAGGACACGATCACATGTCCCGTCCCTGAGAAAGCACAGAATCCAAGCTCTGCGGTGCCTATGAATAGGGTGCCCAGGGAAGGTGAAGGCCAGCAAGAGCTTTCAGGGCTGGCCCCTTCCTTGTGGGAGAAGGAGCCGGACGTTTCCCATTTGGGAAAAAAGCTCTGCAGAACGGACACGATGACATGTACCGTCTCTGGGAAAGCACAGATCCCAAGCTTTGTTGTGCTTATTAATAGGCTGCCCAGGGAAGGTGAAGACCAGCAACAGCTTTCAGGGCTAGCACCTTCCTTGTGGCAGAAGGAGCCGGACGTTTCCCGTTTGGGAAAAAGGTTCTGCCGAGAAAGGACACGATGACATGTCCCGTCTCTGGGAAAGCATAGATCCCAAGCGCTGCTGTGCCTGTGAATAGTGTGCACGGGGAAGGTGAAGAGCAGTAACAGCTTTCAGGGCTGGCCCCTTCCTTGTGGCAGAAGGAGCCGGACGTTTCCCGTTTGGGAAAAAGGCTCTGCCGAGAACGGACACGATGACATGTCCCGTCTCTGGGAAAGCACAGATCCCAAGCTTTGCTGTGCTTATTAATAGGCTGCCCAGGGAAGGTGAAGACCAGCAACAGCTTTCAGGGCTGGTCCCTTCCTTGTGGCAGAAGGAGCCGGACGTTTCCCATTTGGGAAAAAGGCTCTGCCGAGAACGGACACGATGACATGTACCGTCTCTGGGAAAGCACAGATCCCAAGCTTTGCTGTGCTTATTAATAGGCTGCCCAGGGAAGGTGAAGACCAGCAACAGCTTTCAGGGCTGGTCCCTTCCTTGTGGCAGAAGGAGCCGGACGTTTCCCATTTGGGAAAAAAGCTCTGCCGAGAACGGACACGATGACATGTCCCGTCTCTGGGAAAGCACAGATCCCAAGCGTTGCTGTACTTATTAATATGCTGCCCAGGGAAGGTGAAGACCAGCAACAACTTTTAGGGCTGGCCCCTTCCTTGTGGGAGAAGGAGCCGAACGTTTCCCCTTTGAGAAAATAGCTCTGCCGAGAAAGGACACGATGACATCTCCCGTCCCTGAGAAAGCACAGATCCAAAGCGCTGCTGTGCCTGTGAATAGGGTGCACGGGGAAGGTGAAGACCAGCAACAGCTTTCAGGGCTGGCCCCTTCCTTGTGGCAGAAGGAGCCGGACGTTTCCCTTTTTGGAAAATGGCTCTGCCGAGAACGGACACGATGACATGTCCCGTCTCTGGGAAAGCACAGGTCCCAAGCGCTGCTGTGCCTATGAATAGGGTGCATGGGGAAGGTGAAGACCAGCAACAGCTTTCAGGGCTGGCCCCTTCCTTGTGGGAGAAGGAGCCGGACGTTTCCCGTTTGGGAAAAAGGCTCTGCCGAGAACGGACACGATGACATGTCCCGTCTCTGGGAAAGCACAGATCCCAAGCGCTGCTGTGCTTATTAATAGGCTGCCCAGGGAAGGAGAAGACCAGCAGCAGCTTTCAGGGCTGGCCCCTTCCTTGTGGGAGAAGGAGCCGGACGTTTCCCGTTTGGGAAAATGTCTCTGCCGAAAAAGGACACGATCACATGTCCCGTCCTTGAGAAAGCACATAATCCAAGGTCTGCAGTGCCTATGAATAGGGTGCCCAGGGAAGGTAAAGACCAGCAAGAGCTTTCAGGGCTAGCACCTTCCTTGTGGCAGAAGGAGCCGGACGTTTCCCTTTTTGGAAAAAGGTTCTGCCGAGAATGGACACGATGACATGTCCCGTCTCTGGGAAAGCACAGATCCCTAGTGATGTTCTGCCTGTGAATAGGGTGCACGGGGAAGGTAAAGACCAGCAAGAGCTTTTAGGGATGGCCCCTTCCTTGTGGCAGAAGGAGCCGGACGTTTCCTGTTTTGGAAAAATACTCTGCCGAGTAAGGACACGATGACATGTCCCGTCTCTGGGAAAGCACAGGTCCCAAGCGTTGCTGTACTTATTAATAGGCTGCCCAGGGAAGGTGAAGACCAGCAACAACTTTTAGGGCTGGCCCCTTCCTTGTGGGAGAAGGAGCCGGACGCTTCCCCTTTGAGAAGATAGCTCTGCCGAGAAAGGACACGATGACATGTCCCGCCTCTGGGAAAGCACAGATCCCAAGCGCTGCTGTGCCTGTGAATAGGCTGCCCAGGGAAGGTGAAGACCAGCAACAGCTTTCTGGGCTAGCACCTTCCTTGTGGCAGAAGGAGCCGGACGTTTCCCGTTTGGGAAAAAGTCTCTGCCGAGAACGGACACGATGACATGTACCGTCTCTGGGAAAGCACAGATCCCAAGCTTTGTTGTGCTTATTAATAGGCTGCCCAGGGAAGGTGAAGACCAGCAACAGCTTTCCGGGCTAGCACCTTCCTTGTGGGAGAAGGAGCCGGACTTTTCCCGTTTGGGAAAAAGGTTCTGCCGAGAAAGGACACGATGACATGTCCCGTCTCTGGGAAAGCATAGATCCCAAGCGCTGCTGTGCCTGTGAATAGGGTGCACGGGGAAGGTGAAGAGCAGTAACAGCTTTCAGGGCTGGCCCCTTCCTTGTGGCAGAAGGAGCCGGACGTTTCCCGTTTGGGAAAAAGCCTCTGCCGAGAACGGACACGATGACATGTCCCGTCTCTGGGAAAGCACAGATCCCAAGCGTTGCTGTGCTTATTAATAGGCTGCCCAGGGAAGGTGAAGAGCAGCAACAGCTTTCAGGGCTGGCCCCTTCCTTGTGGGAGAAGGAGCCGGACGTTTCCCGTTTGGGAAAAATACTCTGCCGAAAACGGACACGATGACATGTCCCGTCTCTGGGAAAGCACAGATCCCTAGTGATGTTCTGCCTGTGAATAGGGTGCACGGGAAGGTGAAGACCAGCAACAGCTTTCAGCGCTGGCCCCTTCCTTGTGGGAGAAGGAGCCGGACGTTTCCAGTTTGGGAAAAATACCCTGCCGAGAAAGGACACGATGACATGTCCCGCCTCTGGGAAAGCACAGATCCCAAGCGCTGCTGTGCCTGTGAATAGGGTGCCAAGGGAAGGTGAAGACCAGCAACAGCTTTCAGGGCTGGCCCCTTCCTTGTGGGAGAAGGAGCCGGACGTTTCCCGTTTGGGAAAAAAGCTCTGCCGAGAAAGGACACGATGACATCTCCCATCCCTGATAAAGCACAGATCGGAAGCGCTGCTGTGCCTGTGAATAGGGTGCACGGGGAAGGTGAAGACCAGCAAGAGCTTTCAGGGCTAGCACCTTCATTGTGGGAGAAGGAGCCGGAAGTTTCCAGTTTGGGAAAAATACTCTGCCGAGAACGGACACGATGACATGTCCCGCCTCTGGGAAAGCACAGATCCCAAGCGCTGCTGTGCCTGTGAATAGGGTGCCCAGGGAAGGTGAAGGCCAGCAAGAGCTTTCAGGGCTGGCCCCTTCCTTGTGGGAGAAGGAGCCGGACGTTTCCCTTTTGGGAAAAAAGCTCTGCCGAGAACGGACACGATGACATGTACCGTCTCTGGGAAAGCACAGATCCCAAGCTTTGTTGTGCTTATTAATAGGCTGCCCAGGGAAGGTGAAGACCAGCAACAGCTTTCTGGGCTAGCACCTTCCTTGTGGCAGAAGGAGCCGGACGTTTCCCGTTTGGGAAAAAGGTTCTGCCGAGAAAGGACACGATGACATGTCCCGTCTCTGGGAAAGCATAGATCCCAAGCGCTGCTGTGCCTGTGAATAGTGTGCACGGGGAAGGTGAAGAGCAGTAACAGCTTTCAGGGCTGGCCCCTTCCTTGTGGTAGAAGGAGCCGGACGTTTCCCGTTTGGGAAAAAGGCTCTGCCGAGAACGGACACGATGACATGTCCCGTCTCTGGGAAAGCACAGATCCCAAGCGTTGCTGTGCTTATTAATAGGCTGCCCAGGGAAGGTGAAGACCAGCAACAGCTTTCAGGGCTGGTCCCTTCCTTGTGGCAGAAGGAGCCGGACGTTTCCCATTTGGGAAAAATACTCTGCCGAGAACGGACACGATGACATGTACCGTCTCTGGGAAAGCACAGATCCCAAGCTTTGTTGTGCTTATTAATAGGCTGCCCAGGGAAGGTGAAGACCAGCAACAGCTTTCTGGGCTAGCACCTTCCTTGTGGGAGAAGGAGCCGGACGTTTCCCGTTTGGGAAAAAGGCTCTGCCGAGAAAGGACATGATGACATGTCCCGTCTCTGGGAAAGCACAGATCCGAAGCGCTGCTGTGCCTGTGAATAGTGTGCACGGGGAAGGTGAAGACCAGCAACAGCTTTCAGGGCTGGCCCCTTCCTTGTGGCAGAAGGAGCCGGACGTTTCCCGTTTGGGAAAAAAGCTCTGCCGAGAACGGACACGATGACATGTCCCGTCTCTGGGAAAGCACAGATCCCAAGCGTTGCTGTACTTATTAATAGGCTGCCCAGGGAAGGTGAAGACCAGCAACAACTTTTAGGGCTGGCCCCTTCCTTGTGGGAGAAGGAGCCGAACGTTTCCCCTTTGAGAAAATAGCTCTGCCGAGAAAGGACACGATGACATCTCCCGTCCCTGAGAAAGCACAGATCCAAAGCGCTGCTGTGCCTGTGAATAGGGTGCACGGGGAAGGTGAAGACCAGCAACAGCTTTCAGCGCTGGCCCCTTCCTTGTGGGAGAAGGAGCCGGACGTTTCCAGTTTGGGAAAAATACCCTGCCGAGAAAGGACACGATGACATGTCCCGTCTCTGGGAAAGCACAGATCCCAAGCGCTGCTGTGCCTGTGAATAGGGTGCACGGGGAAGGTGAAGACCAGCAACAGCTTTCAGGGCTGGCCCCTTCCTTGTGGCAGAAGGAGCCGGACTTTTCCCTTTTTGGAAAATGGCTCTGCCGAGAACGGACACGATGACATGTCCCGTCTCTGGGAAAGCACAGGTCCCAAGCGCTGCTGTGCCTATGAATAGGGTGCATGGGGAAGGTGAAGACCAGCAACAGCTTTCAGGGCTGGCCCCTTCCTTGTGGGAGAAGGAGCCGGACGTTTCCCGTTTGGGAAAAAGGCTCTGCCGAGAACGGACACGATGACATCTCCCGTCTCTGGGAAAGCACAGATCCCAAGCGCTGCTGTGCTTATTAATAGGCTGCCCAGGGAAGGAGAAGACCAGCAGCAGCTTTCAGGGCTGGCCCCTTCCTTGTGGGAGAAGGAGCCGGACGTTTCCCGTTTGGGAAAATGTCTCTGCCGAAAAAGGACACGATCACATGTCCCGTCCTTGAGAAAGCACATAATCCAAGGTCTGCAGTGCCTATGAATAGGGTGCCCAGGGAAGGTAAAGACCAGCAAGAGCTTTCAGGGCTGGCCCCTTCCTTGTGGGAGAAGGAGCCGGACGTTTCCCGTTTGGGAAAAAAGCTCTGCCGAGAAAGGACACGATGACATCTCCCGTCCCTGAGAAAGCACAGATCCCAAGCTTTGTTGTGCTTATTAATAGGCTGCCCAGGGAAGGTGAAGACCAGCAACAGCTTTCTGGGCTGGCCCCTTCCTTGTGGGAGAAGGAGCCGGACGTTTCCCTTTTTGGAAAATGTCTCTGCCGAGAATGGACATGATGACATGTCCCGTCTCTGGGAAAGCACAGATCCCTAGTGATGTTCTGCCTGTGAATAGGGTGCACGGGGAAGGTAAAGACCAGCAAGAGCTTTTAGGGCTGGCCCCTTCCTTGTGGCAGAAGGAGCCGGACGTTTCCTGTTTTGGAAAAATACTCTGCCGAGTAAGGACACGATGACATGTCCCGTCTCTGGGAAAGCACAGGTCCCAAGCGTTGCTGTACTTATTAATAGGCTGCCCAGGGAAGGTGAAGAGCAGCAACAGCTTTTAGGGCTGGCCCCTTCCTTGTGGGAGAAGGAGCCGGACGCTTCCCCTTTGAGAAGATAGCTCTGCCGAGAAAGGACACGATGACATGTCCCGCCTCTGGGAAAGCACAGATCCCAAGCGCTGCTGTGCCTGTGAATAGGCTGCCCAGGGAAGGTGAAGACCAGCAACAGCTTTCTGGGCTAGCACCTTCCTTGTGGCAGAAGGAGCCGGACGTTTACCGTTTGGGAAAAAGTCTCTGCCGAGAACGGACACGATGACATGTACCGTCTCTGGGAAAGCACAGATCCCAAGCTTTGTTGTGCTTATTAATAGGCTGCCCAGGGAAGGTGAAGACCAGCAACAGCTTTCAGGGCTGGCCCCTTCCTTGTGGGAGAAGGAGCCGGACGTTTCCCGTTTGGGAAAAAGGTTCTGCCGAGAAAGGACACGATGACATGTCCCGTCTCTGGGAAAGCATAGATCCCAAGCGCTGCTGTGCCTGTGAATAGGGTGCACGGGGAAGGTGAAGAGCAGTAACAGCTTTCAGGGCTGGCCCCTTCCTTGTGGCAGAAGGAGCCGGACGTTTCCCGTTTGGGAAAAAGCCTCTGCCGAGAACGGACACGATGACATGTCCCGTCTCTGGGAAAGCACAGATCCCAAGCGTTGCTGTGCTTATTAATAGGCTGCCCAGGGAAGGTGAAGAGCAGCAACAGCTTTCAGGGCTGGCCCCTTCCTTGTGGGAGAAGGAGCCGGACGTTTCCCGTTTGGGAAAAATACTCTGCCGAAAACGGACACGATGACATGTCCCGTCTCTGGGAAAGCACAGATCCCTAGTGATGTTCTGCCTGTGAATAGGGTGCACGGGAAGGTGAAGACCAGCAACAGCTTTCAGCGCTGGCCCCTTCCTTGTGGGAGAAGGAGCCGGACGTTTCCAGTTTGGGAAAAATACCCTGCCGAGAAAGGACACGATGACATGTCCCGCCTCTGGGAAAGCACAGATCCCAAGCGCTGCTGTGCCTGTGAATAGGGTGCCAAGGGAAGGTGAAGACCAGCAACAGCTTTCAGGGCTGGCCCCTTCCTTGTGGGAGAAGGAGCCGGACGTTTCCCGTTTGGGAAAAAAGCTCTGCCGAGAAAGGACACGATGACATCTCCCGTCCCTGATAAAGCACAGATCGGAAGCGCTGCTGTGCCTGTGAATAGGGTGCACGGGGAAGGTGAAGACCAGCAAGAGCTTTCAGGGCTAGCACCTTCATTGTGGGAGAAGGAGCCGGAAGTTTCCAGTTTGGGAAAAATACTCTGCCGAGAACGGACACGATGACATGTCCCGCCTCTGGGAAAGCACAGATCCCAAGCGCTGCTGTGCCTGTGAATAGGCTGCCCAGGGAAGGTGAAGACCAGCAACAGCTTTTAGGTCTGGCCCCTTCCTTGTGGGAGAAGGAGCCGGACGTTTCCCGTTTGGGAAAAAGGCTCTGCCGAGAACGGACACGATTACATGTCCCGTCTCTGGGAAAGCACAGATCCGAAGCGCTGCTGTGCCTGTGAGTAGGGTGCACGGGAAAGGTGAAGACTAGCAACAGCTTTCAGGGCTGGCCCCTTCCTTGTGGCAGAAGGAGCCGGACGTTTCCCGTTTGGGAAAATGGCTCTGCCGAGGAAGGACACAATGACATGTCCCGTCTCTGGGAAAGCACAGATCCCTAGTGATGTTCTGCCTTTGAATATGCTGCCAAGGGAAGGTGAAGACCAGCAACAGCTTTCAGGGCTGGCCCCTTCCTTGTGGCAGAAGGAGCCGGACGTTTCCCTTTTTGGAAAAAGGCTCTGCCGAGAACGGACACGATGACATGTCCCGTCTCTGGGAAAGCACAGGTCCCAAGCGCTGCTGTGCCTATGAATAGGGTGCATGGGGAAGGTGAAGACCAGCAACAGCTTTCTGGGCTGGCCCCTTCCTTGTGGGAGAAGGAGCCGGACGTTTCCCGTTTGGGAAAATGTCTCTGCCGAGAAAGGACACGATCACATGTCCCGTCCCTGAGAAAGCACAGAATCCAAGCTCTGCGGTGCCTATGAATAGGGTGCCCAGGGAAGGTGAAGGCCAGCAAGAGCTTTCAGGGCTGGCCCCTTCCTTGTGGGAGAAGGAGCCGGACGTTTCCCATTTGGGAAAAAAGCTCTGCAGAACGGACACGATGACATGTACCGTCTCTGGGAAAGCACAGATCCCAAGCTTTGTTGTGCTTATTAATAGGCTGCCCAGGGAAGGTGAAGACCAGCAACAGCTTTCTGGGCTAGCACCTTCCTTGTGGCAGAAGGAGCCGGACGTTTCCCGTTTGGGAAAAAGGCTCTGCCGAGAAAGGACATGATGACATGTCCCGTCCCTGAGAAAGCACAGATCCAAAGCGCTGCTGTGCCTGTGAATAGGCTGCCCAGGGAAGGTGAAGACCAGCAACAACTTTTAGGGCTGGCCCCTTCCTTGTGGGAGAAGGAGCCGAACGTTTCCCCTTTGAGAAAATAGCTCTGCCGAGAAAGGACACGATGACATCTCCCGTCCCTGAGAAAGCACAGATCCAAAGCGCTGCTGTGCCTGTGAATAGGGTGCACGGGGAAGGTGAAGACCAGCAACAGCTTTCAGGGCTGGCCCCTTCCTTGTGGCAGAAGGAGCCGGACGTTTCCCTTTTTGGAAAATGGCTCTGCCGAGAACGGACACGATGACATGTCCCGTCTCTGGGAAAGCACAGGTCCCAAGCGCTGCTGTGCCTATGAATAGGGTGCATGGGGAAGGTGAAGACCAGCAACAGCTTTCAGGGCTGGCCCCTTCCTTGTGGGAGAAGGAGCCGGACGTTTCCCGTTTGGGAAAAAGGCTCTGCCGAGAACGGACACGATGACATGTCCCGTCTCTGGGAAAGCACAGATCCCAAGCGCTGCTGTGCTTATTAATAGGCTGCCCAGGGAAGGAGAAGACCAGCAGCAGCTTTCAGGGCTGGCCCCTTCCTTGTGGGAGAAGGAGCTGGACGTTTCCCGTTTGGGAAAATGTCTCTGCCGAAAAAGGACACGATCACATGTCCCGTCCTTGAGAAAGCACATAATCCAAGGTCTGCAGTGCCTATGAATAGGGTGCCCAGGGAAGGTAAAGACCAGCAAGAGCTTTCAGGGCTGGCCCCTTCCTTGTGGGAGAAGGAGCCGGACGTTTCCCGTTTGGGAAAAAAGCTCTGCCGAGAAAGGACACGATGACATCTCCCGTCCCTGAGAAAGCACAGATCCCAAGCTTTGTTGTGCTTATTAATAGGCTGCCCAGGGAAGGTGAAGACCAGCAACAGCTTTCTGGGCTAGCACCTTCCTTGTGGCAGAAGGAGCCGGACGTTTCCCTTTTTGGAAAATGGCTCTGCCGAGAATGGACACGATGACATGTCCCGTCTCTGGGAAAGCACAGGTCCCAAGCGCTGCTGTGCCTATGAATAGGGTGCATGGGGAAGGTGAAGACCAGCAACAGCTTTCAGGGCTGGCCCCTTCCTTGTGGGAGAAGGAGCCGGACGTTTCCCATTTGGGAAAAAGGCTCTGCCGAGAACGGACACGATGACATGTCCCGTCTCTGGGAAAGCACAGATCCCAAGCGTTGCTGTGCTTATTAATAGGCTGCCCAGGGAAGGTGAAGACCAGCAACAGCTTTCAGGGCTAGCACCTTCCTTGTGGCAGAAGGAGCCGGACGTTTCCCGTTTGGGAAAAAGGCTCTGCCGAGAAAGGACATGATGACATGTCCCGTCTCTGGGAAAGCACAGATCCGAAGCGCTGCTGTGCCTGTGAATAGGGTGCACGGGGAAGGTGAAGACCAGCAACAGCTTTCAGGGCTGGCCCCTTCCTTGTGGCAGAAGGAGCCGGACGTTTCCCGTTTGGGAAAAAGGCTCTGCCGAGAACGGACACGATGACATGTCCCGTCTCTGGGAAAGCACAGATCCCTAGTGATGTTCTGCCTGTGAATAGGGTGCACGGGAAGGTGAAGACCAGCAACAGCTTTCAGGGCTGGCCCCTTCCTTGTGGGAGAAGGAGCCGGACGTTTCCAGTTTGGGAAAAATACCCTGCCGAGAAAGGACACGATGACATGTCCCGCCTCTGGGAAAGCACAGATCCCAAGCGCTGCTGTGCCTGTGAATAGGCTGCCCAGGGAAGGTGAAGACCAGCAACAGCTTTTAGGTCTGGCCCCTTCCTTGTGGGAGAAGGAGCCGGACGTTTCCGGTTTGGGAAAAAGGCTCTGCCGAGAACGGACACGATGACATGTCCCGTCTCTGGGAAAGCACAGATCCCAAGCGCTGCTGTGCCTGTGAATAGGGTGCCAAGGGAAGGTGAAGACCAGCAACAGCTTTCAGGGCTGGCCCCTTCCTTGTGGGAGAAGGAGCCGGACGTTTCCCGTTTGGGAAAAAAGCTCTGCCGAGAAAGGACACGATGACATCTCCCGTCCCTGATAAAGCACAGATCGGAAGCGCTGCTGTGCCTGTGAATAGGGTGCACGGGGAAGGTGAAGACCAGCAAGAGCTTTCAGGGCTAGCACCTTCATTGTGGGAGAAGGAGCCGGAAGTTTCCAGTTTGGGAAAAATACTCTGCCGAGAACGGACACGATGACATGTCCCGCCTCTGGGAAAGCACAGATCCCAAGCGCTGCTGTGCCTGTGAATAGGCTGCCCAGGGAAGGTGAAGACCAGCAACAGCTTTCTGGGCTAGCACCTTCCTTGTGGCAGAAGGAGCCGGATGTTTCCCGTTTAGGAAAATGGCTCTGCCGAGAACGGACATGATGACATGTCCCGTCTCTGGGAAAGCACAGGTCCCAAGCGCTGCTGTGCCTATGAATAGGGTGCATGGGGAAGGTGAAGACCAGCAACAGCTTTCAGCGCTGGCCCCTTCCTTGTGGGAGAAGGAGCCGGACATTTCCCATTTGTGAAAAAGTCTCTGCCGAGAACGGACACGATGACATGTACCGTCTCTGGGAAAGCACAGATCCCAAGCTTTGTTGTGCTTATTAATAGGCTGCCCAGGGAAGGTGAAGACCAGCAACAGCTTTCCGGGCTAGCACCTTCCTTGTGGGAGAAGGAGCCGGACGTTTCCCGTTTGGGAAAAAGGTTCTGCCGAGAAAGGACACGATGACATGTCCCGTCTCTGGGAAAGCATAGATCCCAAGCGCTGCTGTGCCTGTGAATAGGGTGCACGGGGAAGGTGAAGAGCAGTAACAGCTTTCAGGGCTGGCCCCTTCCTTGTGGCAGAAGGAGCCGGACGTTTCCCGTTTGGGAAAAAGCCTCTGCCGAGAACGGACACGATGACATCTCCCGTCTCTGGGAAAGCACAGATCCCAAGCGTTGCTGTGCTTATTAATAGGCTGCCCAGGGAAGGTGAAGAGCAGCAACAGCTTTCAGGGCTGGCCCCTTCCTTGTGGGAGAAGGAGCCGGACGTTTCCCGTTTGGGAAAAATACTCTGCCGAAAACGGACACGATGACATGTCCCGTCTCTGGGAAAGCACAGATCCCTAGTGATGTTCTGCCTGTGAATAGGGTGCACGGGAAGGTGAAGACCAGCAACAGCTTTCAGCGCTGGCCCCTTCCTTGTGGGAGAAGGAGCCGGACGTTTCCAGTTTGTGAAAAATACCCTGCCGAGAAAGGACACGATGACATGTCCCGCCTCTGGGAAAGCACAGATCCCAAGCGCTGCTGTGCCTGTGAATAGGGTGCCAAGGGAAGGTGAAGACCAGCAACAGCTTTCAGGGCTGGCCCCTTCCTTGTGGGAGAAGGAGCCGGACGTTTCCCGTTTGGGAAAAAAGCTCTGCCGAGAAAGGACACGATGACATCTCCCGTCCCTGATAAAGCACAGATCGGAAGCGCTGCTGTGCCTGTGAATAGGGTGCACGGGGAAGGTGAAGACCAGCAAGAGCTTTCAGGGCTAGCACCTTCATTGTGGGAGAAGGAGCCGGAAGTTTCCAGTTTGGGAAAAATACTCTGCCGAGAACGGACACGATGACATGTCCCGCCTCTGGGAAAGCACAGATCCCAAGCGCTGCTGTGCCTGTGAATAGGCTGCCCAGAGAAGGTGAAGACCAGCAACAGCTTTCAGGGCTGGCCCCTTCCTTGTGGCAGAAGGAGCCGGACGTTTCCCGTTTGGGAAAATGGCTCTGCCGAGGAAGGACACAATGACATGTCCCGTCTCTGGGAAAGCACAGATCCCTAGTGATGTTCTGCCTTTGAATATGCTGCCAAGGGAAGGTGAAGACCAGCAACAGCTTTCAGGGCTGGCCCCTTCCTTGTGGGAGAAGGAGCCGGACATTTCCCTTTTTGGAAAAAGGCTCTGCCGAGAACGGACACGATGACATGTCCCGTCTCTGGGAAAGCACAGGTCCCAAGCGCTGCTGTGCCTATGAATAGGGTGCATGGGGAAGGTGAAGACCAGCAACAGCTTTCAGGGCTGGCCCCTTCCTTGTGGGAGAAGGAGCCGGACGTTTCCCGTTTGGGAAAATGTCTCTGCCGAGAAAGGACACGATCACATGTCCCGTCCCTGAGAAAGCACAGAATCCAAGCTCTGCGGTGCCTATGAATAGGGTGCCCAGGGAAGGTGAAGGCCAGCAAGAGCTTTCAGGGCTGGCCCCTTCCTTGTGGGAGAAGGAGCCGGACGTTTCCCATTTGGGAAAAAAGCTCTGCCGAGAACGGACACGATGACATGTACCGTCTCTGGGAAAGCACAGATCCCAAGCTTTGTTGTGCTTATTAATAGGCTGCGCAGGGAAGGTGAAGACCAGCAACAGCTTTCTGGGCTAGCACCTTCCTTGTGGCAGAAGGAGCCGGACGTTTCCCGTTTGGGAAAAAGGTTCTGCCGAGAAAGGACACGATGACATGTCCCGTCTCTGGGAAAGCATAGATCCCAAGCGCTGCTGTGCCTGTGAATAGTGTGCACGGGGAAGGTGAAGAGCAGTAACAGCTTTCAGGGCTGGCCCCTTCCTTGTGGCAGAAGGAGCCGGACGTTTCCCGTTTGGGAAAAAGGCTCTGCCGAGAACGGACACGATGACATGTCCCGTCTCTGGGAAAGCACAGATCCCAAGCGTTGCTGTGCTTATTAATAGGCTGCCCAGGGAAGGTGAAGACCAGCAACAGCTTTCAGGGCTGGTCCCTTCCTTGTGGCAGAAGGAGCCGGACGTTTCCCATTTGGGAAAAAGGCTCTGCCGAGAACGGACACGATGACATGTACCGTCTCTGGGAAAGCACAGATCCCAAGCTTTGTTGTGCTTATTAATAGGCTGCCCAGGGAAGGTGAAGACCAGCAACAGCTTTCTGGGCTAGCACCTTCATTGTGGGAGAAGGAGCCGGACGTTTCCCGTTTGGGAAAAAGGCTCTGCCGAGAAAGGACATGATGACATGTCCCGTCTCTGGGAAAGCACAGATCCGAAGCGCTGCTGTGCCTGTGAATAGTGTGCACGGGGAAGGTGAAGACCAGCAACAGCTTTCAGCGCTGGCCCCTTCCTTGTGGCAGAAGGAGCCGGACGTTTCCCGTTTGGGAAAAATACCCTGCCGAGAAAGGACACGATGACATGTCCCGCCTCTGGGAAAGCACAGATCCCAAGCGCTGCTGTGCCTGTGAATAGGGTGCCAAGGGAAGGTGAAGACCAGCAACAGCTTTCAGGGCTGGCCCCTTCCTTGTGGGAGAAGGAGCCGGACGTTTCCCTTTTGGGAAAATGGCTCTGCCGAGAACGGACACGATGACATGTCCCGTCTCTGGGAAAGCACAGGTCCCAAGCGCTGCTGTGCCTATGAATAGGGTGCATGGGGAAGGTGAAGACCAGCAACAGCTTTCAGGGCTGGCCCCTTCCTTGTGGGAGAAGGAGCCGGACGTTTCCCGTTTGGGAAAATGGCTCTGCCGAGAACGGACACGATGACATGTCCCGTCTCTGGGAAAGCACAGGTCCCAAGCGCTGCTGTGCCTATGAATAGGGTGCATGGGGAAGGTGAAGACCAGCAACAGCTTTCAGGGCTGGCCCCTTCCTTGTGGGAGAAGGAGCCGGACGTTTCCCTTTTGGGAAAATGTCTCTGCCGAGAAAGGACACGATGACATGTCCCGTCCCTGAGAAAGCACAGAATCCAAGCTCTGCGGTGCCTATGAATAGGGTGCCCAGGGAAGGTAAAGACCAGCAAGAGCTTTCAGGGCTGGCCCCTTCCTTGTGGGAGAAGGAGCCGGACGTTTCCCATTTGGGAAAAAGTCTCTGCCGAGAACGGACACAATGACATGTACCGTCTCTGGGAAAGCACAGATCCCAAGCTTTTTTGTGTTTATTAATAGGCTGCCCAGGGAAGGTGAAGACCAGCAACAGCTTTCTGGGCTAGCACCTTCCTTGTGGCAGAAGGAGCCGGACGTTTCCCGTTTGGGAAAAAGGTTCTGCCGAGAAAGGACACGATGACATGTCCCGTCTCTGGGAAAGCATAGATCCCAAGCGCTGCTGTGCCTGTGAATAGGGTGCACGGGGAAGGTGAAGAGCAGTAACAGCTTTCAGGGCTGGCCCCTTCCTTGTGGCAGAAGGAGCCGGACGTTTCCCGTTTGGGAAAAAGCCTCTGCCGAGAACGGACACGATGACATGTCCCGTCTCTGGGAAAGCACAGATCCCAAGCGTTGCTGTGCTTATTAATAGGCTGCCCAGGGAAGGTGAAGACCAGCAACAGCTTTCAGGGCTGGCCCCTTCCTTGTGGCAGAAGGAGCCGGACGTTTCCCGTTTGGGAAAAAGGCTCTGCCGAGAACGGACACGATGACATCTCCCGTCTCTGGGAAAGCACAGATCCCAAGCGGTGCTGTGCCTATGAATAGAGTGCATGGGGAAGGTGAAGACCAGCAACAACTTTTAGGGCTGGCCCCTTCCTTGTGGGAGAAGGAGCCGGACGTTTCCCATTTCGGAAAAAGCTCTGCCGAGAACGGACACGATCACATGTCCCGTCTCTGGGAAAGCACAGGTCCCAAGCGCTGCTGTGCCTATGAATAGGGTGCATGGGGAAGGTGAAGACCAGCAACAGCTTTCAGGGCTGGTCCCTTCCTTGTGGCAGAAGGAGCCGGACGTTTCCCGTTTGGGAAAAAAGCTCTGCCGAGAAAGGACACGACGACATCTCCCGTCCCCGAGAAAGCACAGATCCCAAGCTTTGTTGTGCTTATTAATAGGCTGCCCAGGGTAGGTGAAGACCAGCAACAGCTTTCTGGGCTAGCACCTTCCTTGTGGCAGAAGGAGCCGGACGTTTCCCGTTTGGGAAAAATACCCTGCCGAGAACGGACACGATGACATGTCCCGTCTCTGGGAAAGCACAGATCCGAAGCGCTGCTGCGCCTGTGAGTAGGGTGCACGGGAAAGGTGAAGACCAGCAACAGCTTTCAGGGCTGGCCCCTTCCTTGTGGCAGAAGGAGCCGGACGTTTCCCGTTTGGGAAAATGGCTCTGCCGAGGAAGGACACGATGACATGTCCCGTCTCTGGGAAAGCACAGATCCCAAGCGCTGCTGTGCCTGTGAATAGGGTGCCAAGGGAAGGTGAAGACCAGCAACAGCTTTCAGGGCTGGCCCCTTCCTTGTGGGAGAAGGAGCCGGACGTTTCCCGTTTGGGAAAAAGCCTCTGCCGAGAAAGGACATGATGACATGTCCCGTCTCTGGGAAAGCACAGATCCGAAGCGCTGCTGTGCCTGTGAATAGGGTGCACGGGGAAGGTGAAGACCAGCAACAGCTTTTAGGTCTGGCCCCTTCCTTGTGGCAAAAGGAGCCGGACGTTTCCCTTTTTGGAAAATGGCTCTGCCGAGAACGGACACGATGACATGTCCCGTCTCTGGGAAAGCACAGGTCCCAAGCGCTGCTGTGCCTATGAATAGGGTGCATGGGGAAGGTGAAGACCAGCAACAGCTTTCAGCGCTGGCCCCTTCCTTGTGGCAGAAGGAGCCGGACGTTTCCCATTTGGGAAAAAGGCTCTGCCGAGAACGGACACGATGACATGTCCCGTCTCTGGGAAAGCACAGATCCCAAGCGCTGCTCTGCTTATTAATAGGCTGCCCAGGGAAGGTGAAGACCAGCAACAGCTTTCAGGGCTAGCACCTTCCTTGTGGCAGAAGGAGCCGGACGTTTCCCGTTTGGGAAAGAGGGTATGCCGAGAACGGACACGATGACATCTCCCGTCTCTGGGAAAGCACAGATCCCAAGCGGTGCTGTGCCTATGAATAGAGTGCATGGGGAAGGTGAAGACCAGCAACAACTTTTAGGGCTGGCCCCTTCCTTGTGGGAGAAGGAGCCGGACGTTTCCCATTTCGGAAAAAGCTCTGCCGAGAACGGACACGATTACATGTCCCGTCTCTGGGAAAGCACAGGTCCCAAGCGCTGCTGTGCCTATGAATAGGGTGCATGGGGAAGGTGAAGACCAGCAACAGCTTTCAGGGCTGGTCCCTTCCTTGTGGCAGAAGGAGCCGGACGTTTCCCGTTTGGGAAAAAAGCTCTGCCGAGAAAGGACACGACGACATCTCCCGTCCCCGAGAAAGCACAGATCCCAAGCTTTGTTGTGCTTATTAATAGGCTGCCCAGGGAAGGTGAAGACCAGCAGCAGCTTTCTGGGCTAGCACCTTCCTTGTGGGAGAAGGAGCCGGACGTTTCTCGTTTGGGAAAAAGGCTCTGCCGAGAAAGGACACGATGACATGTCCCGTCTCTGGGAAAGCACAGATCCCAAGCGCTGCTGTGCCTGTGAATAGGGTGCACGGGGAAGGTGAAGACCAGCAAGAGCTTTTAGGGCTGGCCCCTTCCTTGTGGCAGAAGGAGCCGGACGTTTCCCTTTTTGGAAAATGGCTCTGCCGAGGAAGGACACAATGACATGTCCCGTCTCTGGGAAAGCACAGATCCCTAGTGATGTTCTGCCTCTGAATATGCTGCCAAGGGAAGGTGAAGACCAGCAACAGCTTTCAGGGCTGGCCCCTTCCTTGTGGGAGAAGGAGCCGGACGTTTCCCATTTGGGAAAAAGGCTCTGCCGAGAAAGGACACGATGACATGTCCCGTCTCTGGGAAAGCACAGATCCCAAGCGCTGCTGTGCCTGTGAATAGGGTGCCAAGGGAAGGTGAAGACCAGCAACAGCTTTCAGGGCTAGCACCTTCATTGTGGGAGAAGGAGCCGGACGTTTCCCGTTTGGGAAAAAGCCTCTGCCGAGAAAGGACATGATGACATGTCCCGTCTCTGGGAAAGCACAGATCCGAAGCGCTGCTGTGCCTGTGAATAGGGTGCACGGGGAAGGTGAAGACCAGCAACAGCTTTCAGGGCTGGCCCCTTCCCTGTGGCAGAAGGAGCCGGACGTTTCCCTTTTTGGAAAATGGCTCTGCCGAGAACGGACACGATGACATGTCCCGTCTCTGGGAAAGCACAGGTCCCAAGCGCTGCTGTGCCTATGAATAGGGTGCATGGGGAAGGTGAAGACCAGCAACAGCTTTCAGGGCTGGCCCCTTCCTTGTGGGAGAAGGAGCCGGACGTTTCCCATTTGGGAAAAAGGCTCTGCCGAGAACGGACACGATGACATGTCCCGTCTCTGGGAAAGCACAGATCCCAAGCGCTGCTCTGCTTATTAATAGGCTGCCCAGGGAAGGTGAAGACCAGCAACAGCTTTCAGGGCTAGCACCTTCCTTGTGGCAGAAGGAGCCGGACGTTTCCCGTTTGGGAAAAAGGCTCTGCCGAGAAAGGACATGATGACATGTCCCGTCTCTGGGAAAGCACAGATCCGAAGCGCTGCTGTGCCTGTGAATAGGGTGCACGGGGAAGGTGAAGACCAGCAACAGCTTTCAGGGCTGGCCCCTTCCTTGTGGCAGAAGGAGCCGGACGTTTCCCTTTTTGGAAAATGGCTCTGCCGAGAACGGACACGATGACATGTACCGTCTCTGGGAAAGCACAGGTCCCAAGCGCTGCTGTGCCTATGAAAAGGGTGCATGGGGAAGGTGAAGACCAGCAGCAGATTTCAGGGCTGGCCCCTTCCTTGTGGGAGAAGGAGCCGGACGTTTCCCGTTTGGGAAAATGTCTCTGCCGAAAAAGGACACGATCACATGTCCCGTCCTTGAGAAAGCACAGAATCCAAGGTCTGCGGTGCCTATGAATAGGGTGCCCAGGGAAGGTAAAGACCAGTAAGAGCTTTCAGGGCTTGCCCCTTCCTTGTGGGAGAAGGAGCCGGACGTTTCCCGTTTGGGAAAAAAGCTCTGCCGAGAAAGGACACGACGACATCTCCCGTCCCTGAGAAAGCACAGATCCCAAGCTTTGTTGTGCTTATTAATAGGCTGCCCAGGGAAGATGAAGACCAGCAGCAGCTTTCTGGGCTAGCACCTTCCTTGTGGGAGAAGGAGCCGGACGTTTCCCTTTTTGGAAAATGGCTCTGCCGAGAACGGACACGATGACATGTCCCGTCTCTGGGAAAGCACAGGTCCCAAGCGCTGCTGTGCCTGTGAATAGTGTGCATGGGGAAGGTGAAGACCAGCAACAGCTTTCAGGGCTGGCCCCTTCCTTGTGGGAGAAGGAGCCGGAAGTTTCCCTTTTGGGAAAATGTCTCTGCCGAGAAAGGACACGATGACATGTCCCGTCCCTGAGAAAGCACAGAATCCAAGCTCTGCGGTGCCTATGAATAGGGTGCCCAGGGAAGGTAAAGACCAGCAAGAGCTTTCAGGGCTGGCCCCTTCCTTGTGGGAGAAGGAGCCGGACGTTTCCCATTTGGGAAAAAGTCTCTGCCGAGAACGGACACAATGACATGTACCGTCTCTGGGAAAGCACAGATCCCAAGCTTTTTTGTGTTTATTAATAGGCTGCCCAGGGAAGGTGAAGACCAGCAACAGCTTTCTGGGCTAGCACCTTCCTTGTGGCAGAAGGAGCCGGACGTTTCCCGTTTGGGAAAAAGGTTCTGCCGAGAAAGGACACGATGACATGTCCCGTCTCTGGGAAAGCATAGATCCCAAGCGCTGCTGTGCCTGTGAATAGGGTGCACGGGGAAGGTGAAGAGCAGTAACAGCTTTCAGGGCTGGCCCCTTCCTTGTGGCAGAAGGAGCCGGACGTTTCCCGTTTTGGAAAATGGCTCTGCCGAGAACGGACACGATGACATGTACCGTCTCTGGGAAAGCACAGATCCCAAGCTTTGTTGTGCTTATTAATAGGCTGCCCAGGGTAGGTGAAGACCAGCAACAGCTTTCTGGGCTAGCACCTTCCTTGTGGCAGAAGGAGCCGGACGTTTCCCGTTTGGGAAATATAACCTGCCGAGAAAGGACACGATGACATGTCCCGTCTCTGGGAAAGCATAGATCCCAAGCGCTGCTGTGCCTGTGAATCGGGTGCCCAGAGAAGGTGAAGTCCAGCAAGTGCTTTCAGGGCTAGCACCTTCATAGTGGGGAAGGAGCCGGACGTTTCCCGTTTGGGAAAAAGGCTCTGCCGAGAACGGACACGATGACATGTCCCGTCTCTGGGAAAGCACAGATCCGAAGCGCTGCTGCGCCTGTGAGTAGGGTGCACGGGAAAGGTGAAGACCAGGAACAGCTTTCAGGGCTGGCCCCTTCCTTGTGGCAGAAGGAGCCGGACGTTTCCCGTTTGGGAAAATGGCTCTGCCGAGGAAGGACACAATGACATGTCCCGTCTCTGGGAAAGCACAGATCCCTAGTGATGTTCTGCCTCTGAATATGCTGCCAAGGGAAGGTGAAGACCAGCAACAGCTTTCAGGGCTGGCCCCTTCCTTGTGGGAGAAGGAGCCGGACGTTTCCCGTTTGGGAAAAAGGCTCTGCCGAGAAAGGACACGATGACATGTCCCGTCTCTGGGAAAGCACAGATCCCAAGCGCTGCTGTGCCTGTGAATAGGGTGCCAAGGGAAGGTGAAGACCAGCAACAGCTTTCAGGGCTAGCACCTTCATTGTGGGAGAAGGAGCCGGACGTTTCCCGTTTGGGAAAAAGGCTCTGCCGAGAAAGGACACGATGACATGTCCCGTCTCTGGGAAAGCACAGATCCGAAGCGCTGCTGTGCCTGTGAATAGGGTGCACGGGGAAGGTGAAGACCAGCAACAGCTTTCAGGGCTGGCCCCTTCCTTGTGGGAGAAGGAGCCGGACGTTTCCCATTTGGGAAAAAGGCTCTGCCGAGAACGGACACGATGACATGTCCCGTCTCTGGGAAAGCACAGATCCCAAGCGCTGCTCTGCTTATTAATAGGCTGCCCAGGGAAGGTGAAGACCAGCAACAGCTTTCAGGGCTAGCACCTTCCTTGTGGCAGAAGGAGCCGGACGTTTCCCGTTTGGGAAAAAGGCTCTGCCGAGAAAGGACATGATGACATGTCCCGTCTCTGGGAAAGCACAGATCCGAAGCGCTGCTGTGCCTGTGAATAGGGTGCACGGGGAAGGTGAAGACCAGCAACAGCTTTCAGGGCTGGCCCCTTCCTTGTGGGAGAAGGAGCCGGACGTTTCCCTTTTGGGAAAATGTCTCTGCCGAGAAAGGACACGATGACATGTCCCGTCCCTGAGAAAGCACAGAATCCAAGCTCTGCGGTGCCTATGAATAGGGTGCCCAGGGAAGGTAAAGACCAGCAAGAGCTTTCAGGGCTGGCCCCTTCCTTGTGGGAGAAGGAGCCGGACGTTTCCCATTTGGGAAAAAGTCTCTGCCGAGAACGGACACAATGACATGTACCGTCTCTGGGAAAGCACAGATCCCAAGCTTTTTTGTGTTTATTAATAGGCTGCCCAGGGAAGGTGAAGACCAGCAACAGCTTTCTGGGCTAGCACCTTCCTTGTGGCAGAAGGAGCCGGACGTTTCCCGTTTGGGAAAAAGGTTCTGCCGAGAAAGGACACGATGACATGTCCCGTCTCTGGGAAAGCATAGATCCCAAGCGCTGCTGTGCCTGTGAATAGGGTGCACGGGGAAGGTGAAGAGCAGTAACAGCTTTCAGGGCTGGCCCCTTCCTTGTGGCAGAAGGAGCCGGACGTTTCCCGTTTGGGAAAAAGCCTCTGCCGAGAACGGACACGATGACATGTCCCGTCTCTGGGAAAGCACAGATCCCAAGCGTTGCTGTGCTTATTAATAGGCTGCCCAGGGAAGGTGAAGAGCAGCAACAGCTTTCAGGGCTGGCCCCTTCCTTGTGGCAGAAGGAGCCGGACGTTTCCCGTTTGGGAAAAAGGCTCTGCCGAGAACGGACACGATGACATCTCCCGTCTCTGGGAAAGCACAGATCCCAAGCGGTGCTGTGCCTATGAATAGAGTGCATGGGGAAGGTGAAGACCAGCAACAACTTTTAGGGCTGGCCCCTTCCTTGTGGGAGAAGGAGCCGGACGTTTCCCATTTCGGAAAAAGCTCTGCCGAGAACGGACACGATCACATGTCCCGTCTCTGGGAAAGCACAGGTCCCAAGCGCTGCTGTGCCTATGAATAGGGTGCATGGGGAAGGTGAAGACCAGCAACAGCTTTCAGGGCTGGTCCCTTCCTTGTGGCAGAAGGAGCCGGACGTTTCCCGTTTGGGAAAAAAGCTCTGCCGAGAAAGGACACGACGACATCTCCCGTCCCCGAGAAAGCACAGGTCCCAAGCTTTGTTGTGCTTATTAATAGGCTGCCCAGGGAAGGTGAAGACCAGCAGCAGCTTTCTGGGCTAGCACCTTCCTTGTGGGAGAAGGAGCCGGACGTTTCCCATTTGGGAAAAAGGCTCTGCCGAGAACGGACACGATGACATGTCCCGTCTCTGGGAAAGCACAGATCCCAAGCGCTGCTCTGCTTATTAATAGGCTGCCCAGGGAAGGTGAAGACCAGCAACAGCTTTCAGGGCTAGCACCTTCCTTGTGGCAGAAGGAGCCGGACGTTTCCCGTTTGGGAAAAAGGCTCTGCCGAGAAAGGACATGATGACATGTCCCGTCTCTGGGAAAGCACAGATCCGAAGCGCTGCTGTGCCTGTGAATAGGGTGCACGGGGAAGGTGAAGACCAGCAACAGCTTTCAGGGCTGGCCCCTTCCTTGTGGCAGAAGGAGCCGGACGTTTCCCTTTTTGGAAAATGGCTCTGCCGAGAACGGACACGATGACATGTACCGTCTCTGGGAAAGCACAGGTCCCAAGCGCTGCTGTGCCTATGAAAAGGGTGCATGGGGAAGGTGAAGACCAGCAGCAGATTTCAGGGCTGGCCCCTTCCTTGTGGGAGAAGGAGCCGGACGTTTCCCGTTTGGGAAAATGTCTCTGCCGAGAAAGGACACGATCACATGTCCCGTCCTTGAGAAAGCACAGAATCCAAGCTCTGCGGTGCCTATGAATAGGGTGCCCAGGGAAGGTAAAGACCAGTAAGAGCTTTCAGGGCTGGCCCCTTCCTTGTGGGAGAAGGAGCCGGACGTTTCCCGTTTGGGAAAAAAGCTCTGCCGAGAAAGGACACGACGACATCTCCCGTCCCTGAGAAAGCACAGATCCCAAGCTTTGTTGTGCTTATTAATAGGCTGCCCAGGGAAGGTGAAGACCAGCAGCAGCTTTCTGGGCTAGCACCTTCCTTGTGGGAGAAGGAGCCGGACGTTTCCCTTTTTGGAAAATGGCTCTGCCGAGAACGGACACGATGACATGTCCCGTCTCTGGGAAAGCACAGGTCCCAAGCGCTGCTGTGCCTATGAATAGGGTGCATGGGGAAGGTGAAGACCAGCAACAGCTTTCAGGGCTGGCCCCTTCCTTGTGGGAGAAGGAGCCGGACGTTTCCCTTTTGGGAAAATGTCTCTGCCGAGAAAGGACACGATGACATGTCCCGTCCTTGAGAAAGCACAGAATCCAAGCTCTGCGGTGCCTATGAATAGGGTGCCCAGGGAAGGTAAAGACCAGCAAGAGCTTTCAGGGCTGGCCCCTTCCTTGTGGGAGAAGGAGCCGGACGTTTCCCTTTTGGGAAAATGTCTCTGCCGAGAACGGACACGATGACATGTCCCGTCCTTGAGAAAGCACAGAATCCAAGCTCTGCTGTGCCTGTGAGTAGGGTGCACGGGAAAGGTGAAGACCAGCAACAGCTTTCAGGGCTGGCCCCTTCCTTGTGGCAGAAGGAGCCGGACGTTTCCCGTTTGGGAAAATGGCTCTGCCGAGGAAGGACACAATGACATGTCCCGTCTCTGGGAAAGCACAGATCCCTAGTGATGTTCTGCCTCTGAATATGCTGCCAAGGGAAGGTGAAGACCAGCAACAGCTTTCAGGGCTGGCCCCTTCCTTGTGGGAGAAGGAGCCGGACGTTTCCCGTTTGGGAAAAAGGCTCTGCCGAGAAAGGACACGATGACATGTCCCGTCTCTGGGAAAGCACAGATCCCAAGCGCTGCTGTGCCTGTGAATAGGGTGCCAAGGGAAGGTGAAGACCAGCAACAGCTTTCACGGCTGGCACCTTCATTGTGGGAGAAGGAGCCGGACGTTTCCCGTTTGGGAAAAAGCCTCTGCCGAGAAAGGACATGATGACATGTCCCGTCTCTGGGAAAGCACAGATCCCAAGCGCTGCTGTGCCTGTGAATAGGGTGCACGGGGAAGGTGAAGACCAGCAACAGCTTTCAGGGCTGGCCCCTTCCTTGTGGGAGAAGGAGCCGGACGTTTCCCATTTGGGAAAAAGGCTCTGCCGAGAACGGACACGATGACATGTCCCGTCTCTGGGAAAGCACAGATCCCAAGCGCTGCTCTGCTTATTAATAGGCTGCCCAGGGAAGGTGAAGACCAGCAACAGCTTTCTGGGCTAGCACCTTCCTTGTGGCAGAAGGAGCCGGACGTTTCCCGTTTGGGAAAAAGGCTCTGCCGAGAAAGGACATGATGACATGTCCCGTCTCTGGGAAAGCACAGATCCGAAGCGCTGCTGTGCCTGTGAATAGGGTGCACGGGGAAGGTGAAGACCAGCAACAGCTTTCAGGGCTGGCCCCTTCCTTGTGGGAGAAGGAGCCGGACGTTTCCCTTTTGGGAAAATGTCTCTGCCGAGAAAGGACACGATGACATGTCCCGTCCCTGAGAAAGCACAGAATCCAAGCTCTGCGGTGCCTATGAATAGGGTGCCCAGGGAAGGTAAAGACCAGCAAGAGCTTTCAGGGCTGGCCCCTTCCTTGTGGGAGAAGGAGCCGGACGTTTCCCATTTGGGAAAAAGTCTCTGCCGAGAACGGACACAATGACATGTACCGTCTCTGGGAAAGCACAGATCCCAAGCTTTTTTGTGTTTATTAATAGGCTGCCCAGGGAAGGTGAAGACCAGCAACAGCTTTCTGGGCTAGCACCTTCCTTGTGGCAGAAGGAGCCGGACGTTTCCCGTTTGGGAAAAAGGTTCTGCCGAGAAAGGACACGATGACATGTCCCGTCTCTGGGAAAGCATAGATCCCAAGCGCTGCTGTGCCTGTGAATAGGGTGCACGGGGAAGGTGAAGAGCAGTAACAGCTTTCAGGGCTGGCCCCTTCCTTGTGGCAGAAGGAGCCGGACGTTTCCCGTTTGGGAAAAAGCCTCTGCCGAGAACGGACACGATGACATGTCCCGTCTCTGGGAAAGCACAGATCCCAAGCGTTGCTGTGCTTATTAATAGGCTGCCCAGGGAAGGTGAAGAGCAGCAACAGCTTTCAGGGCTGGCCCCTTCCTTGTGGGAGAAGGAGCCGGACGTTTCCCGTTTGGGAAAAAGGCTCTGCCGAGAACGGACACGATGACATCTCCCGTCTCTGGGAAAGCACAGATCCCAAGCGGTGCTGTGCCTATGAATAGAGTGCATGGGGAAGGTGAAGACCAGCAACAACTTTTAGGGCTGGCCCCTTCCTTGTGGGAGAAGGAGCCGGACGTTTCCCATTTCGGAAAAAGCTCTGCCGAGAACGGACACGATCACATGTCCCGTCTCTGGGAAAGCACAGGTCCCAAGCGCTGCTGTGCCTATGAATAGGGTGCATGGGGAAGGTGAAGACCAGCAACAGCTTTCAGGGCTGGTCCCTTCCTTGTGGCAGAAGGAGCCGGACGTTTCCCGTTTGGGAAAAAAGCTCTGCCGAGAAAGGACACGACGACATCTCCCGTCCCCGAGAAAGCACAGGTCCCAAGCTTTGTTGTGCTTATTAATAGGCTGCCCAGGGAAGGTGAAGACCAGCAGCAGCTTTCTGGGCTAGCACCTTCCTTGTGGGAGAAGGAGCCGGACGTTTCCCGTTTGGGAAAAAGGCTCTGCCGAGAACGGACACGATGACATGTCCCGTCTCTGGGAAAGCACAGATCCCAAGCGCTGCTCTGCTTATTAATAGGCTGCCCAGGGAAGGTGAAGACCAGCAACAGCTTTCAGGGCTAGCACCTTCCTTGTGGCAGAAGGAGCCGGACGTTTCCCGTTTGGGAAAAAGGCTCTGCCGAGAAAGGACATGATGACATGTCCCGTCTCTGGGAAAGCACAGATCCGAAGCGCTGCTGTGCCTGTGAATAGGGTGCACGGGGAAGGTGAAGACCAGCAACAGCTTTCAGGGCTGGCCCCTTCCTTGTGGCAGAAGGAGCCGGACGTTTCCCTTTTTGGAAAATGGCTCTGCCGAGAACGGACACGATGACATGTACCGTCTCTGGGAAAGCACAGGTCCCAAGCGCTGCTGTGCCTATGAAAAGGGTGCATGGGGAAGGTGAAGATCAGCAGCAGATTTCAGGGCTGGCCCCTTCCTTGTGGGAGAAGGAGCCGGACGTTTCCCTTTTGGGAAAATGTCTCTGCCGAAAAAGGACACGATCACATGTCCCGTCCTTGAGAAAGCACAGAATCCAAGCTCTGCGGTGCCTATGAATAGGGTGCCCAGGGAAGGTAAAGACCAGTAAGAGCTTTCAGGGCTGGCCCCTTCCTTGTGGGAGAAGGAGCCGGACGTTTCCCGTTTGGGAAAAAAGCTCTGCCGAGAAAGGACACGACGACATCTCCCGTCCCTGAGAAAGCACAGATCCCAAGCTTTGTTGTGCTTATTAATAGGCTGCCCAGGGAAGGTGAAGACCAGCAGCAGCTTTCTGGGCTAGCACCTTCCTTGTGGGAGAAGGAGCCGGACGTTTCCCTTTTTGGAAAATGGCTCTGCCGAGAACGGACACGATGACATGTCCCGTCTCTGGGAAAGCACAGGTCCCAAGCGCTGCTGTGCCTATGAATAGGGTGCATGGGGAAGGTGAAGACCAGCAACAGCTTTCAGGGCTGGCCCCTTCCTTGTGGGAGAAGGAGCCGGACGTTTCCCTTTTGGGAAAATGTCTCTGCCGAGAAAGGACACGATGACATGTCCCGTCCTTGAGAAAGCACAGAATCCAAGCTCTGCGGTGCCTATGAATAGGGTGCCCAGGGAAGGTAAAGACCAGCAAGAGCTTTCAGGGCTGGCCCCTTCCTTGTGGGAGAAGGAGCCGGACGTTTCCCTTTTGGGAAAATGTCTCTGCCGAGAACGGACACGATGACATGTCCCGTCCTTGAGAAAGCACAGAATCCAAGCTCTGCTGTGCCTGTGAGTAGGGTGCACGGGAAAGGTGAAGACCAGCAACAGCTTTCAGGGCTGGCCCCTTCCTTGTGGCAGAAGGAGCCGGACGTTTCCCGTTTGGGAAAATGGCTCTGCCGAGGAAGGACACAATGACATGTCCCGTCTCTGGGAAAGCACAGATCCCTAGTGATGTTCTGCCTCTGAATATGCTGCCAAGGGAAGGTGAAGACCAGCAACAGCTTTCAGGGCTGGCCCCTTCCTTGTGGGAGAAGGAGCCGGACGTTTCCCGTTTGGGAAAAAGGCTCTGCCGAGAAAGGACACGATGACATGTCCCGTCTCTGGGAAAGCACAGATCCCAAGCGCTGCTGTGCCTGTGAATAGGGTGCCAAGGGAAGGTGAAGACCAGCAACAGCTTTCACGGCTGGCACCTTCATTGTGGGAGAAGGAGCCGGACGTTTCCCGTTTGGGAAAAAGCCTCTGCCGAGAAAGGACATGATGACATGTCCCGTCTCTGGGAAAGCACAGATCCCAAGCGCTGCTGTGCCTATGAATAGGGTGCATGGGGAAGGTGAAGACCAGCAACAGCTTTCAGGGCTGGCCCCTTCCTTGTGGGAGAAGGAGCCGGACGTTTCCCATTTGGGAAAAAGTCTCTGCCGAGAACGGACACAATGACATGTACCGTCTCTGGGAAAGCACAGATCCCAAGCTTTTTTGTGTTTATTAATAGGCTGCCCAGGGAAGGTGAAGACCAGCAACAGCTTTCTGGGCTAGCACCTTCCTTGTGGCAGAAGGAGCCGGACGTTTCCCGTTTGGGAAAAAGTTTCTGCCGAGAAAGGACACGATGACATGTCCCGTCTCTGGGAAAGCATAGATCCCAAGCGCTGCTGTGCCTGTGAATAGGGTGCACGGGGAAGGTGAAGAGCAGTAACAGCTTTCAGGGCTGGCCCCTTCCTTGTGGCAGAAGGAGCCGGACGTTTCCCGTTTGGGAAAAAGCCTCTGCCGAGAACGGACACGATGACATCTCCCGTCTCTGGGAAAGCACAGATCCCAAGCGCTGCTGTGCTTATTAATAGGCTGCCCAGGGAAGGTGAAGACCAGCAACAGCTTTCAGGGCTGGCCCCTTCCTTGTGGCAGAAGGAGCCGGACGTTTCCCGTTTGGGAAAAAAGCTCTGCCGAGAAAGGACACGACGACATCTCCCGTCCCCGAGAAAGCACAGGTCCCAAGCTTTGTTGTGCTTATTAATAGGCTGCCCAGGGAAGGTGAAGACCAGCAGCAGCTTTCAGGGCTAGCACCTTCCTTGTGGGAGAAGGAGCCGGACGTTTCCCATTTGGGAAAAAGGCTCTGCCGAGAACGGACACGATGACATCTCCCGTCTCTGGGAAAGCACAGATCCCAAGCGCTGCTCTGCTTATTAATAGGCTGCCCAGGGAAGGTGAAGACCAGCAGCAGCTTTCAGGGCTGGCCCCTTCCTTGTGGGAGAAGGAGCCGGACGTTTCCCGTTTGGGAAAATGTCTCTGCCGAGAAAGGACACGATCACATGTCCCGTCCCTGAGAAAGCACAGAATCCAAGCTCTGCGGTGCCTATGAATAGGGTGCCCAGGGAAGGTAAAGACCAGCAAGAGCTTTCAGGGCTGGCCCCTTCCTGGTGGGAGAAGGAGCCGGACGTTTCCCATTTCGGAAAAATCTCTGCCGAGAACGGACACAATGACATGTACCGTCTCTGGGAAAGCACAGATCCCAAGCTTTTTTGTGTTTATTAATAGGCTGCCCAGGGAAGGTGAAGACCAGCAACAGCTTTCTGGGCTAGCACCTTCCTTGTGAGAGAAGGAGCCGGACGTTTCCCGTTTGGGAAAAAGGTTCTGCCGAGAAAGGACACGATGACATGTCCCGTCTCTGGGAAAGCATAGATCCCAAGCGCTGCTGTGCCTGTGAATAGGGTGCACGGGGAAGGTGAAGAGCAGTAACAGCTTTCAGGGCTGGCCCCTTCCTTGTGGCAGAAGGAGCCGGACGTTTCCCGTTTGGGAAAAAGGCTCTGCCGAGAACGGACACGATGACATGTCCCGTCTCTGGGAAAGCACAGATCCCAAGCGTTGCTGTGCTTATTAATAGGCTGCCCAGGGAAGGTGAAGAGCAGCAACAGCTTTCAGGGCTGGCCCCTTCCTTGTGGGAGAAGGAGCCGGACGTTTCCCGTTTGGGAAAAAGGCTCTGCCGAGAACGGACACGATGACATCTCCCGTCTCTGGGAAAGCACAGATCCCAAGCGGTGCTGTGCCTATGAATAGAGTGCATGGGGAAGGTGAAGACCAGCAACAACTTTTAGGGCTGGCCCCTTCCTTGTGGGAGAAGGAGCCGGACGTTTCCCATTTTGGAAAAAGATCTGCCGAGAACGGACACGATGACATGTCCCGTCTCTGGGAAAGCACAGATCCCAAGCGTTGCTGTGCTTATTAATAGGCTGCCCAGGGAAGGTGAAGACCAGCAACAGCTTTCAGGGCTGGTCCCTTCCTTGTGGCAGAAGGAGCCGGACGTTTCCCATTTGGGAAAAAGGCTCTGCCGAGAACGGACACGATGACATGTACCGTCTCTGGGAAAGCACAGATCCCAAGCTTTGTTGTGCTTATTAATAGGCTGCCCAGGGAAGGTGAAGACCAGCAACAGCTTTCTGGGCTAGCACCTTCCTTGTGGGAGAAGGAGCCGGACGTTTTCCGTTTGGGAAAAAGGCTCTGCCGAGAAAGGACATGATGACATGTCCCGTCTCTGGGAAAGCACAGATCCGAAGCGCTGCTGTGCCTGTGAATAGTGTGCACGGGGAAGGTGAAGACCAGCAACAGCTTTCAGGGCTGGCCCCTTCCTTGTGGCAGAAGGAGCCGGACGTTTCCAGTTTGGGAAAAATACCCTGCCGAGAAAGGACATGATGACATGTCCCGTCTCTGGGAAAGCACAGATCCCAAGCGCTGCTGTGCCTGTGAATAGGGTGCACGGGGAAGGTGAAGACCAGCAACAGCTTTCAGGGCTGGCCCCTTCCTTGTGGCAGAAGGAGCCGGACGTTTCCCTTTTTGGAAAATGGCTCTGCCGAGAACGGACACGATGATATGTCCCGTCTCTGGGAAAGCACAGGTCCCAAGCGCTGCTGTGCCTATGAATAGGGTGCATGGGGAAGGTGAAGACCAGCAACAGCTTTCAGGGCTGGCCCCTTCCTTGTGGGAGAAGGAGCCGGACGTTTCCCGTTTGGGAAAAAGGCTCTGCCGAGAACGGACACGATGACATGTCCCGTCTCTGGGAAAGCACAGATCCCAAGCGCTGCTGTGCTTATTAATAGGCTGCCCAGGGAAGGAGAAGACCAGCAGCAGCTTTCAGGGCTGGCCCCTTCCTTGTGGGAGAAGGAGCCGGATGTTTCCCGTTTGGGAAAATGTCTCTGCCGAAAAAGGACACGATCACATGTCCCGTCCTTGAGAAAGCACAGAATCCAAGGTCTGCGGTGCCTATGAATAGGGTGCCCAGGGAAGGTAAAGACCAGCAAGAGCTTTCAGGGCTGGCCCCTTCCTTGTGGGAGAAGGAGCCGGACGTTTCCCGTTTGGGAAAAAAGCTCTGCCGAGAAAGGACACGATGACATCTCCCGTCCCTGAGAAAGCACAGATCCCAAGCTTTGTTGTGCTTATTAATAGGCTGCCCAGGGAAGGTGAAGACCAGCAACAGCTTTCTGGGCTAGCACCTTCCTTGTGGCAGAAGGAGCCGGACGTTTCCCTTTTTGGAAAATGGCTCTGCCGAGAATGGACACGATGACATGTCCCGTCTCTGGGAAAGCACAGGTCCCAAGCGCTGCTGTGCCTATGAATAGGGTGCATGGGGAAGGTGAAGACCAGCAACAGCTTTCAGGGCTGGCCCCTTCCTTGTGGGAGAAGGAGCCGGACGTTTCCCATTTGGGAAAAAGGCTCTGCCGAGAACGGACACGATGACATGTCCCGTCTCTGGGAAAGCACAGATCCCAAGCGCTGCTGTGCTTATTAATAGGCTGCCCAGGGAAGGAGAAGACCAGCAGCAGCTTTCAGGGCTGGCCCCTTCCTTGTGGGAGAAGGAGCCGGACGTTTCCCGTTTGGGAAAATGTCTCTGCCGAAAAAGGACACGATCACATGTCCCGTCCTTGAGAAAGCACATAATCCAAGGTCTGCAGTGCCTATGAATAGGGTGCCCAGGGAAGGTAAAGACCAGCAAGAGCTTTCAGGGCTGGCCCCTTCCTTGTGGGAGAAGGAGCCGGACGTTTCCCGTTTGGGAAAAAAGCTCTGCCGAGAAAGGACACGATGACATCTCCCGTCCCTGAGAAAGCACAGATCCCAAGCTTTGTTGTGCTTATTAATAGGCTGCCCAGGGAAGGTGAAGACCAGCAACAGCTTTCTGGGCTAGCACCTTCCTTGTGGCAGAAGGAGCCGGACGTTTCCCTTTTTGGAAAATGGCTCTGCCGAGAATGGACACGATGACATGTCCCGTCTCTGGGAAAGCACAGGTCCCAAGCGCTGCTGTGCCTATGAATAGGGTGCATGGGGAAGGTGAAGACCAGCAACAGCTTTCAGGGCTGGCCCCTTCCTTGTGGGAGAAGGAGCCGGACGTTTCCCATTTGGGAAAAAGGCTCTGCCGAGAACGGACACGATGACATGTCCCGTCTCTGGGAAAGCACAGATCCCAAGCGTTGCTGTGCCTATGAATAGGCTGCCCAGGGAAGGTGAAGACCAGCAACAGCTTTCAGGGCTAGCACCTTCCTTGTGGCAGAAGGAGCCGGACGTTTCCCTTTTGGGAAAAAGGCTCTGCCGAGAAAGGACATGATGACATCTACCGTCTCTGGGAAAGCACAGATCCCAAGCGCTGCTGTGCTTATTAATAGGCTGCCCAGGGAAGGTGAAGACCAGCAACAGCTTTCAGGGCTAGCCCCTTCCTTGTGGCAGAAGGAGCCGGACGTTTCCCGTTTGGGAAAAAGGCTCTGCCGAGAACGGACACGATGACATGTCCCGTCTCTGGGAAAGCACAGATCCCTAGTGATGTTCTGCCTGTGAATAGGGTGCACGGGAAGGTGAAGACCAGCAACAGCTTTCAGCGCTGGCCCCTTCCTTGTGGGAGAAGGAGCCGGACGTTTCCAGTTTGGGAAAAATACCCTGCCGAGAAAGGACACGATGACATGTCCCGCCTCTGGGAAAGCACAGATCCCAAGCGCTGCTGTGCCTGTGAATAGGCTGCCCAGGGAAGGTGAAGACCAGCAACAGCTTTTAGGTCTGGCCCCTTCCTTGTGGGAGAAGGAGCCGGACGTTTCCGGTTTGGGAAAAAGGCTCTGCCGAGAACGGACACGATGACATGTCCCGTCTCTGGGAAAGCACAGGTCCCAAGCGCTGCTGTGCCTGTGAATAGGGTGCCCAGGGAAGGTGAAGACCAGCAACAGCTTTCAGGGCTGGCCCCTTCCTTATGGCAGAAGGAGCCGGACGTTTCCCGTTTGGGAAAAAGTCTCTGCCGAGAACGGACACGATGACATGTACCGTCTCTGGGAAAGCACAGATCCCAAGCTTTGTTGTGCTTATTAATAGGCTGCCCAGGGAAGGTGAAGACCAGCAACAGCTTTCTGGGCTAGCACCTTCCTTGTGGCAGAAGGAGCCGGACGTTTCCCGTTTGGGAAAAAGGTTCTGCCGAGAAAGGACACGATGACATGTCCCGTCTCTGGGAAAGCATAGATCCCAAGCGCTGCTGTGCCTGTGAATAGGGTGCCCAGGGAAGGTGAAGGCCAGCAAGAGCTTTCAGGGCTGGCCCCTTCCTTGTGGGAGAAGGAGCCGGACGTTTCCCATTTGGGAAAAAAGCTCTGCCGAGAACGGACACGATGACATGTCCCGTCTCTGGGAAAGCACAGATCCCAAGCTTTGTTGTGCTTATTAATAGGCTGCCCAGGGAAGGTGAAGACCAGCAACAGCTTTCTGGGCTAGCACCTTCCTTGTGGCAGAAGGAGCCGGACGTTTCCCGTTTGGGAAAAAGGTTCTGCCGAGAAAGGACACGATGACATGTCCCGTCTCTGGGAAAGCACAGATCCGAAGCGCTGCTGTGCCTGTGAATAGTGTGCACGGGGAAGGTGAAGAGCAGTAACAGCTTTCAGGGCTGGCCCCTTCCTTGTGGCAGAAGGAGCCGGACGTTTCCCGTTTGGGAAAAAGGCTCTGCCGAGAACGGACACGATGACATGTCCCGTCTCTGGGAAAGCACAGATCCCAAGCGTTGCTGTGCTTATTAATAGGCTGCCCAGGGAAGGTGAAGACCAGCAACAGCTTTCAGGGCTGGTCCCTTCATTGTGGGAGAAGGAGCCGGACGTTTCCCATTTGGGAAAAAGTCTCTGCCGAGAACGGACACGATGACATGTACCGTCTCTGGGAAAGCACAGATCCCAAGCTTTGTTGTGCTTATTAATAGGCTGCCCAGGGAAGGTGAAGACCAGCAACAGCTTTCTGGGCTAGCACCTTCCTTGTGGGAGAAGGAGCCGGACGTTTCCCGTTTGGGAAAAAGGCTCTGCCGAGAAAGGACATGATGACATGTCCCGTCTCTGGGAAAGCACAGATCCGAAGCGTTGCTGTGCCTGTGAATAGTGTGCACGGGGAAGGTGAAGACCAGCAACAGCTTTCAGGGCTGGCCCCTTCCTTGTGGCAGAAGGAGCCGGACGTTTCCCGTTTGGGAAAAATACTCTGCCGAGAACGGACACGATGACATGTCCCGTCTCTGGGAAAGCACAGATCCCTAGTGATGTTCTGCCTGTGAATAGGGTGCACGGGAAGGTGAAGACCAGCAACAGCTTTCAGCGCTGGCCCCTTCCTTGTGGGAGAAGGAGCCGGACGTTTCCAGTTTGGGAAAAATACCCTGCCGAGAAAGGACACGATGACATGTCCCGCCTCTGGGAAAGCACAGATCCCAAGCGCTGCTGTGCCTGTGAATAGGCTGCCCAGGGAAGGTGAAGACCAGCAACAGCTTTTAGGTCTGGCCCCTTCCTTGTGGGAGAAGGAGCCGGACGTTTCCCGTTTGGGAAAAAGGCTCTGCCGAGAACGGACACGATGACATGTCCCGTCTCTGGGAAAGCACAGATCCCAAGCGCTGCTGTGCCTGTGAATAGGGTGCCCAGGGAAGGTGAAGACCAGCAACAGCTTTCAGGGCTGGCCCCTTCCTTATGGCAGAAGGAGCCGGACGTTTCCCGTTTGGGAAAAAGGCTCTGCCGAGAACGGACACGATGACATGTACCGTCTCTGGGAAAGCACAGATCCCAAGCTTTGTTGTGCTTATTAATAGGCTGCCCAGGGAAGGTGAAGACCAGCAACAGCTTTCTGGGCTAGCACCTTCCTTGTGGGAGAAGGAGCCGGACGTTTCCCGTTTGGGAAAAAGGTTCTGCCGAGAAAGGACACGATGACATGTCCCGTCTCTGGGAAAGCATAGATCCCAAGCGCTGCTGTGCCTGTGAATAGTGTGCACGGGGAAGGTGAAGAGCAGTAACAGCTTTCAGGGCTGGCCCCTTCCTTGTGGCAGAAGGAGCCGGACGTTTCCCGTTTGGGAAAAAGGCTCTGCCGAGAACGGACACGATGACATGTCCCGTCTCTGGGAAAGCACAGATCCCAAGCGTTGCTGTGCTTATTAATAGGCTGCCCAGGGAAGGTGAAGAGCAGCAACAGCTTTCAGGGCTGGTCCCTTCCTTGTGGCAGAAGGAGCCGGACGTTTCCCTTTTGGGAAAAATACTCTGCCGAAAACGGACACGATGACATGTCCCGTCTCTGGGAAAGCACAGATCCCTAGTGATGTTCTGCCTGTGAATAGGGTGCACGGGAAGGTGAAGACCAGCAACAGCTTTCAGCGCTGGCCCCTTCCTTGTGGGAGAAGGAGCCGGACGTTTCCAGTTTGGGAAAAATACCCTGCCGAGAAAGGACACGATGACATGTCCCGCCTCTGGGAAAGCACAGATCCCAAGCGCTGCTGTGCCTGTGAATAGGCTGCCCAGGGAAGGTGAAGACCAGCAACAGCTTTTAGGTCTGGCCCCTTCCTTGTGGGAGAAGGAGCCGGACGTTTCCGGTTTGGGAAAAAGGCTCTGCCGAGAACGGACACGATGACATGTCCCGTCTCTGGGAAAGCACAGATCCCAAGCGCTGCTGTGCCTGTGAATAGGGTGCCCAGGGAAGGTGAAGGCCAGCAAGAGCTTTCAGGGCTGGCCCCTTCCTTGTGGGAGAAGGAGCCGGACGTTTCCCATTTGGGAAAAAAGCTCTGCCGAGAACGGACACGATGACATGTCCCGTCTCTGGGAAAGCACAGATCGCAAGCTTTGTTGTGCTTATTAATAGGCTGCCCAGGGAAGGTGAAGACCAGCAACAGCTTTCTGGGCTAGCACCTTCCTTGTGGCAGAAGGAGCCGGACGTTTCCCGTTTGGGAAAAAGTTTCTGCCGAGAAAGGACACGATGACATGTCCCGTCTCTGGGAAAGCACAGGTCCCAAGCGCTGCTGTGCCTGTGAATAGTGTGCACGGGGAAGGTGAAGAGCAGTAACAGCTTTCAGGGCTGGCCCCTTCCTTGTGGCAGAAGGAGCCGGACGTTTCCCGTTTGGGAAAAAGGCTCTGCCGAGAACGGACACGATGACATGTCCCGTCTCTGGGAAAGCACAGATCCCAAGCGTTGCTGTGCTTATTAATAGGCTGCCCAGGGAAGGTGAAGACCAGCAACAGCTTTCAGGGCTGGTCCCTTCCTTGTGGCAGAAGGAGCCGGACGTTTCCCATTTGGGAAAAAGTCTCTGCCGAGAACGGACACGATGACATGTCCCGTCTCTGGGAAAGCACAGATCCCAAGCGTTGCTGTACTTATTAATAGGCTGCCCAGGGAAGGTGAAGACCAGCAACAACTTTTAGGGCTGGCCCCTTCCTTGTGGGAGAAGGAGCCGAACGTTTCCCCTTTGAGAAAATAGCTCTGCCGAGAAAGGACACGATGACATCTCCCGTCCCTGAGAAAGCACAGATCCAAAGCGCTGCTGTGCCTGTGAATAGGGTGCACGGGGAAGGTGAAGACCAGCAACAGCTTTCAGCGCTGGCCCCTTCCTTGTGGGAGAAGGAGCCGGACGTTTCCAGTTTGGGAAAAATACCCTGCCGAGAAAGGACACGATGACATGTCCCGCCTCTGGGAAAGCACAGATCCCAAGCGCTGCTGTGCCTGTGAATAGGGTGCACGGGGAAGGTGAAGACCAGCAACAGCTTTCAGGGCTGGCCCCTTCCTTGTGGCAGAAGGAGCCGGACTTTTCCCTTTTTGGAAAAAGGCTCTGCCGAGAACGGACACGATGACATGTCCCGTCTCTGGGAAAGCACAGGTCCCAAGCGCTGCTGTGCCTATGAATAGGGTGCATGGGGAAGGTGAAGACCAGCAACAGCTTTCAGGGCTGGCCCCTTCCTTGTGGGAGAAGGAGCCGGACGTTTCCCGTTTGGGAAAAAGGCTCTGCCGAGAAAGGACACGATGACATCTCCCGTCTCTGGGAAAGCACATAATCCAAGGTCTGCAGTGCCTATGAATAGGGTGCCCAGGGAAGGTAAAGACCAGCAAGAGCTTTCAGGGCTGGCCCCTTCCTTGTGGGAGAAGGAGCCGGACGTTTCCCGTTTGGGAAAAAAGCTCTGCCGAGAAAGGACACGATGACATCTCCCGTCCCTGAGAAAGCACAGATCCCAAGCTTTGTTGTGCTTATTAATAGGCTGCCCAGGGAAGGTGAAGACCAGCAACAGCTTTCTGGGCTAGCACCTTCCTTGTGGCAGAAGGAGCCGGACGTTTCCCTTTTTGGAAAATGGCTCTGCCGAGAATGGACACGATGACATGTCCCGTCTCTGGGAAAGCACAGATCCCTAGTGATGTTCTGCCTGTGAATAGGGTGCACGGGGAAGGTAAAGACCAGCAAGAGCTTTTAGGGCTGGCCCCTTCCTTGTGGCAGAAGGAGCCGGACGTTTCCTGTTTTGGAAAAATACTCTGCCGAGAAAGGACACGATGACATGTCCCGTCTCTGGGAAAGCACAGGTCCCAAGCGTTGCTGTACTTATTAATAGGCTGCCCAGGGAAGGTGAAGACCAGCAACAACTTTTAGGGCTGGCCCCTTCCTTGTGGGAGAAGGAGCCGGACGCTTCCCCTTTGAGAAGATAGCTCTGCCGAGAAAGGACACGATGACATGTCCCGCCTCTGGGAAAGCACAGATCCCAAGCGCTGCTGTGCCTGTGAATAGGCTGCCCAGGGAAGGTGAAGACCAGCAACAGCTTTCTGGGCTAGCACCTTCCTTGTGGCAGAAGGAGCCGGACGTTTCCCGTTTGGGAAAAAGTCTCTGCCGAGAACGGACACGATGACATGTACCATCTCTGGGAAAGCACAGATCCCAAGCTTTGTTGTGCTTATTAATAGGCTGCCCAGGGAAGGTGAAGACCAGCAACAGCTTTCCGGGCTAGCACCTTCCTTGTGGGAGAAGGAGCCGGACGTTTCCCGTTTGGGAAAAAGGTTCTGCCGAGAAAGGACACGATGACATGTCCCGTCTCTGGGAAAGCACAGATCCCAAGCGCTGCTGTGCCTGTGAATAGGGTGCACGGGGAAGGTGAAGAGCAGTAACAGCTTTCAGGGCTGGCCCCTTCCTTGTGGCAGAAGGAGCCGGACGTTTCCCGTTTGGGAAAAAGGCTCTGCCGAGAACGGACACGATGACATGTCCCGTCTCTGGGAAAGCACAGATCCCAAGCGTTGCTGTGCTTATTAATAGGCTGCCCAGGGAAGGTGAAGACCAGCAACAGCTTTCAGGGCTGGCCCCTTCCTTGTGGGAGAAGGAGCCGGACGTTTCCCGTTTGGGAAAAATACTCTGCCGAAAACGGACACGATGACATGTCCCGTCTCTGGGAAAGCACAGATCCCTAGTGATGTTCTGCCTGTGAATAGGGTGCACGGGAAGGTGAAGACCAGCAACAGCTTTCAGCGCTGGCCCCTTCCTTGTGGGAGAAGGAGCCGGACGTTTCCAGTTTGGGAAAAATACCCTGCCGAGAAAGGACACGATGACATGTCCCGCCTCTGGGAAAGCACAGATCCCAAGCGCTGCTGTGCCTGTGAATAGGGTGCCAAGGGAAGGTGAAGACCAGCAACAGCTTTCAGGGCTGGCCCCTTCCTTGTGGGAGAAGGAGCCGGACGTTTCCCGTTTGGGAAAAAAGCTCTGCCGAGAAAGGACACGATGACATCTCCCATCCCTGATAAAGCACAGATCGGAAGCGCTGCTGTGCCTGTGAATAGGGTGCACGGGGAAGGTGAAGACCAGCAAGAGCTTTCAGGGCTAGCACCTTCATTGTGGGAGAAGGAGCCGGAAGTTTCCAGTTTGGGAAAAATACTCTGCCGAGAACGGACACGATGACATGTCCCGTCTCTGGGAAAGCACAGATCCCAAGCGCTGCTGTGCCTGTGAATAGGCTGCCCAGGGAAGGTGAAGACCAGCAACAGCTTTTAGGTCTGGCCCCTTCCTTGTGGGAGAAGGAGCCGGACGTTTCCCGTTTGGGAAAAAGGCTCTGCCGAGAACGGACACGATTACATGTCCCGTCTCTGGGAAAGCACAGATCCCAAGCGCTGCTGTGCCTGTGAATAGGGTGCCCAGGGAAGGTGAAGGCCAGCAAGAGCTTTCAGGGCTGGCCCCTTCCTTGTGGGAGAAGGAGCCGGACGTTTCCCATTTGGGAAAAAAGCTCTGCCGAGAACGGACACGATGACATGTACCGTCTCTGGGAAAGCACAGATCCCAAGCTTTGTTGTGCTTATTAATAGGCTGCCCAGGGAAGGTGAAGACCAGCAACAGCTTTCTGGGCTAGCACCTTCCTTGTGGCAGAAGGAGCCGGACGTTTCCCGTTTGGGAAAAAGGTTCTGCCGAGAAAGGACACGATGACATGTCCCGTCTCTGGGAAAGCATAGATCCCAAGCGCTGCTGTGCCTGTGAATAGTGTGCACGGGGAAGGTGAAGAGCAGTAACAGCTTTCAGGGCTGGCCCCTTCCTTGTGGCAGAAGGAGCCGGACGTTTCCCGTTTGGGAAAAAGGCTCTGCCGAGAACGGACACGATGACATGTCCCGTCTCTGGGAAAGCACAGATCCCAAGCGTTGCTGTGCTTATTAATAGGCTGCCCAGGGAAGGTGAAGACCAGCAACAGCTTTCAGGGCTGGTCCCTTCCTTGTGGCAGAAGGAGCCGGACGTTTCCCATTTGGGAAAAAGGCTCTGCCGAGAACGGACACGATGACATGTACCGTCTCTGGGAAAGCACAGATCCCAAGCTTTGTTGTGCTTATTAATAGGCTGCCCAGGGAAGGTGAAGACCAGCAACAGCTTTCTGGGCTAGCACCTTCCTTGTGGGAGAAGGAGCCGGACGTTTCCCGTTTGGGAAAAAGGCTCTGCCGAGAAAGGACATGATGACATGTCCCGTCTCTGGGAAAGCACAGATCCGAAGCGCTGCTGTGCCTGTGAATAGTGTGCACGGGGAAGGTGAAGACCAGCAACAGCTTTCAGGGCTGGCCCCTTCCTTGTGGCAGAAGGAGCCGGACGTTTCCCGTTTGGGAAAAAAGCTCTGCCGAGAACGGACACGATGACATGTCCCGTCTCTGGGAAAGCACAGATCCCAAGCGTTGCTGTACTTATTAATAGGCTGCCCAGGGAAGGTGAAGACCAGCAACAACTTTTAGGGCTGGCCCCTTCCTTGTGGGAGAAGGAGCCGAACGTTTCCCCTTTGAGAAAATAGCTCTGCCGAGAAAGGACACGATGACATCTCCCGTCCCTGAGAAAGCACAGATCCAAAGCGCTGCTGTGCCTGTGAATAGGGTGCACGGGGAAGGTGAAGACCAGCAACAGCTTTCAGCGCTGGCCCCTTCCTTGTGGGAGAAGGAGCCGGACGTTTCCAGTTTGGGAAAAATACCCTGCCGAGAAAGGACACGATGACATGTCCCGTCTCTGGGAAAGCACAGATCCCAAGCGCTGCTGTGCCTGTGAATAGGGTGCACGGGGAAGGTGAAGACCAGCAACAGCTTTCAGGGCTGGCCCCTTCCTTGTGGCAGAAGGAGCCGGACTTTTCCCTTTTTGGAAAATGGCTCTGCCGAGAACGGACACGATGACATGTCCCGTCTCTGGGAAAGCACAGGTCCCAAGCGCTGCTGTGCCTATGAATAGGGTGCATGGGGAAGGTGAAGACCAGCAACAGCTTTCAGGGCTGGCCCCTTCCTTGTGGGAGAAGGAGCCGGACGTTTCCCGTTTGGGAAAAAGGCTCTGCCGAGAACGGACACGATGACATCTCCCGTCTCTGGGAAAGCACAGATCCCAAGCGCTGCTGTGCTTATTAATAGGCTGCCCAGGGAAGGAGAAGACCAGCAGCAGCTTTCAGGGCTGGCCCCTTCCTTGTGGGAGAAGGAGCCGGACGTTTCCCGTTTGGGAAAATGTCTCTGCCGAAAAAGGACACGATCACATGTCCCGTCCTTGAGAAAGCACATAATCCAAGGTCTGCAGTGCCTATGAATAGGGTGCCCAGGGAAGGTAAAGACCAGCAAGAGCTTTCAGGGCTGGCCCCTTCCTTGTGGGAGAAGGAGCCGGACGTTTCCCGTTTGGGAAAAAAGCTCTGCCGAGAAAGGACACGATGACATCTCCCGTCCCTGAGAAAGCACAGATCCCAAGCTTTGTTGTGCTTATTAATAGGCTGCCCAGGGAAGGTGAAGACCAGCAACAGCTTTCTGGGCTGGCCCCTTCCTTGTGGGAGAAGGAGCCGGACGTTTCCCTTTTTGGAAAATGTCTCTGCCGAGAATGGACATGATGACATGTCCCGTCTCTGGGAAAGCACAGATCCCTAGTGATGTTCTGCCTGTGAATAGGGTGCACGGGGAAGGTAAAGACCAGCAAGAGCTTTTAGGGCTGGCCCCTTCCTTGTGGCAGAAGGAGCCGGACGTTTCCTGTTTTGGAAAAATGCTCTGCCGAGTAAGGACACGATGACATGTCCCGTCTCTGGGAAAGCACAGGTCCCAAGCGTTGCTGTACTTATTAATAGGCTGCCCAGGGAAGGTGAAGACCAGCAACAACTTTTAGGGCTGGCCCCTTCCTTGTGGGAGAAGGAGCCGGACGCTTCCCCTTTGAGAAGATAGCTCTGCCGAGAAAGGACACGATGACACGTCCCGCCTCTGGGAAAGCACAGATCCCAAGCGCTGCTGTGCCTGTGAATAGGCTGCCCAGGGAAGGTGAAGACCAGCAACAGCTTTCTGGGCTAGCACCTTCCTTGTGGCAGAAGGAGCCGGACGTTTCCCGTTTGGGAAAAAGTCTCTGCCGAGAACGGACACGATGACATGTACCGTCTCTGGGAAAGCACAGATCCCAAGCTTTGTTGTGCTTATTAATAGGCTGCCCAGGGAAGGTGAAGACCAGCAACAGCTTTCAGGGCTGGCCCCTTCCTTGTGGGAGAAGGAGCCGGACGTTTCCCGTTTGGGAAAAAGGTTCCGCCGAGAAAGGACACGATGACATGTCCCGTCTCTGGGAAAGCATAGATCCCAAGCGCTGCTGTGCCTGTGAATAGGGTGCACGGGGAAGGTGAAGAGCAGTAACAGCTTTCAGGGCTGGCCCCTTCCTTGTGGCAGAAGGAGCCGGACGTTTCCCGTTTGGGAAAAAGCCTCTGCCGAGAACGGACACGATGACATGTCCCGTCTCTGGGAAAGCACAGATCCCAAGCGTTGCTGTGCTTATTAATAGGCTGCCCAGGGAAGGTGAAGAGCAGCAACAGCTTTCAGGGCTGGCCCCTTCCTTGTGGGAGAAGGAGCCGGACGTTTCCCGTTTGGGAAAAATACTCTGCCGAAAACGGACACGATGACATGTCCCGTCTCTGGGAAAGCACAGATCCCTAGTGATGTTCTGCCTGTGAATAGGGTGCACGGGAAGGTGAAGACCAGCAACAGCTTTCAGCGCTGGCCCCTTCCTTGTGGGAGAAGGAGCCGGACGTTTCCCGTTTGGGAAAAAGGCTCTGCCGAGAACGGACACGATTACATGTCCCGTCTCTGGGAAAGCACAGATCCGAAGCGCTGCTGTGCCTGTGAGTAGGGTGCACGGGAAAGGTGAAGACTAGCAACAGCTTTCAGGGCTGGCCCCTTCCTTGTGGCAGAAGGAGCCGGACGTTTCCCGTTTGGGAAAATGGCTCTGCCGAGGAAGGACACAATGACATGTCCCGTCTCTGGGAAAGCACAGATCCCTAGTGATGTTCTGCCTTTGAATATGCTGCCAAGGGAAGGTGAAGACCAGCAACAGCTTTCAGGGCTGGCCCCTTCCTTGTGGCAGAAGGAGCCGGACGTTTCCCTTTTTGGAAAAAGGCTCTGCCGAGAACGGACACGATGACATGTCCCGTCTCTGGGAAAGCACAGGTCCCAAGCGCTGCTGTGCCTATGAATAGGGTGCATGGGGAAGGTGAAGACCAGCAAGAGCTTTCAGGGCTGGCCCCTTCCTTGTGGGAGAAGGAGCCGGACGTTTCCCGTTTGGGAAAATGTCTCTGCCGAGAAAGGACACGATCACATGTCCCGTCCCTGAGAAAGCACAGATCCCAAGCGTTGCTGTGCTTATTAATAGGCTGCCCAGGGAAGGTGAAGACCAGCAACAGCTTTCAGGGCTGGTCCCTTCCTTGTGGCAGAAGGAGCCGGACGTTTCCCATTTGGGAAAAAGGCTCTGCCGAGAACGGACACGATGACATGTACCGTCTCTGGGAAAGCACAGATCCCAAGCTTTGTTGTGCTTATTAATAGGCTGCCCAGGGAAGGTGAAGACCAGCAACAGCTTTCTGGGCTAGCACCTTCCTTGTGGGAGAAGGAGCCGGACGTTTCCCGTTTGGGAAAAAGGCTCTGCCGAGAAAGGACATGATGACATGTCCCGTCTCTGGGAAAGCACAGATCCGAAGCGCTGCTGTGCCTGTGAATAGTGTGCACGGGGAAGGTGAAGACCAGCAACAGCTTTCAGGGCTGGCCCCTTCCTTGTGGCAGAAGGAGCCGGACGTTTCCCGTTTGGGAAAAAAGCTCTGCCGAGAACGGACACGATGACATGTCCCGTCTCTGGGAAAGCACAGATCCCAAGCGTTGCTGTACTTATTAATATGCTGCCCAGGGAAGGTGAAGACCAGCAACAACTTTTAGGGCTGGCCCCTTCCTTGTGGGAGAAGGAGCCGAACGTTTCCCCTTTGAGAAAATAGCTCTGCCGAGAAAGGACACGATGACATCTCCCGTCCCTGAGAAAGCACAGATCCAAAGCGCTGCTGTGCCTGTGAATAGGGTGCACGGGGAAGGTGAAGACCAGCAACAGCTTTCAGGGCTGGCCCCTTCCTTGTGGCAGAAGGAGCCGGACGTTTCCCTTTTTGGAAAATGGCTCTGCCGAGAACGGACACGATGACATGTCCCGTCTCTGGGAAAGCACAGGTCCCAAGCGCTGCTGTGCCTATGAATAGGGTGCATGGGGAAGGTGAAGACCAGCAACAGCTTTCAGGGCTGGCCCCTTCCTTGTGGGAGAAGGAGCCGGACGTTTCCCGTTTGGGAAAAAGGCTCTGCCGAGAACGGACACGATGACATCTCCCGTCTCTGGGAAAGCACAGATCCCAAGCGCTGCTGTGCTTATTAATAGGCTGCCCAGGGAAGGAGAAGACCAGCAGCAGCTTTCAGGGCTGGCCCCTTCCTTGTGGGAGAAGGAGCCGGACGTTTCCCGTTTGGGAAAATGTCTCTGCCGAAAAAGGACACGATCACATGTCCCGTCCTTGAGAAAGCACATAATCCAAGGTCTGCAGTGCCTATGAATAGGGTGCCCAGGGAAGGTAAAGACCAGCAAGAGCTTTCAGGGCTGGCCCCTTCCTTGTGGGAGAAGGAGCCGGACGTTTCCCGTTTGGGAAAAAAGCTCTGCCGAGAAAGGACACGATGACATCTCCCGTCCCTGAGAAAGCACAGATCCCAAGCTTTGTTGTGCTTATTAATAGGCTGCCCAGGGAAGGTGAAGACCAGCAACAGCTTTCTGGGCTAGCACCTTCCTTGTGGCAGAAGGAGCCGGACGTTTCCCTTTTTGGAAAATGGCTCTGCCGAGAATGGACACGATGACATGTCCCGTCTCTGGGAAAGCACAGGTCCCAAGCGCTGCTGTGCCTATGAATAGGGTGCATGGGGAAGGTGAAGACCAGCAACAGCTTTCAGGGCTGGCCCCTTCCTTGTGGGAGAAGGAGCCGGACGTTTCCCATTTGGGAAAAAGGCTCTGCCGAGAACGGACACGATGACATGTCCCGTCTCTGGGAAAGCACAGATCCCAAGCGTTGCTGTGCTTATTAATAGGCTGCCCAGGGAAGGTGAAGACCAGCAACAGCTTTCAGGGCTAGCACCTTCCTTGTGGCAGAAGGAGCCGGACGTTTCCCTTTTTGGAAAATGGCTCTGCCGAGAATGGACACGATGACATGTCCCGTCTCTGGGAAAGCACAGATCCCTAGTGATGTTCTGCCTGTGAATAGGGTGCACGGGGAAGGTAAAGACCAGCAAGAGCTTTTAGGGCTGGCCCCTTCCTTGTGGCAGAAGGAGCCGGACGTTTCCTGTTTTGGAAAAATACTCTGCCGAGTAAGGACACGATGACATGTACCGTCTCTGGGAAAGCACAGGTCCCAAGCGTTGCTGTACTTATTAATAGGCTGCCCAGGGAAGGTGAAGACCAGCAACAACTTTTAGGGCTGGCCCCTTCCTTGTGGGAGAAGGAGCCGGACGCTTCCCCTTTGAGAAGATAGCTCTGCCGAGAAAGGACACGATGACATGTCCCGCCTCTGGGAAAGCACAGATCCCAAGCGCTGCTGTGCCTGTGAATAGGCTGCCCAGGGAAGGTGAAGACCAGCAACAGCTTTCTGGGCTAGCACCTTCCTTGTGGCAGAAGGAGCCGGACGTTTCCCGTTTGGGAAAAAGTCTCTGCCGAGAACGGACACGATGACATGTACCGTCTCTGGGAAAGCACAGATCCCAAGCTTTGTTGTGCTTATTAATAGGCTGCCCAGGGAAGGTGAAGACCAGCAACAGCTTTCCGGGCTAGCACCTTCCTTGTGGGAGAAGGAGCCGGACTTTTCCCCTTTGGGAAAAAGGTTCTGCCGAGAAAGGACACGATGACATGTCCCGTCTCTGGGAAAGCATAGATCCCAAGCGCTGCTGTGCCTGTGAATAGGGTGCACGGGGAAGGTGAAGAGCAGTAACAGCTTTCAGGGCTGGCCCCTTCCTTGTGGCAGAAGGAGCCGGACGTTTCCCGTTTGGGAAAAAGCCTCTGCCGAGAACGGACACGATGACATGTCCCGTCTCTGGGAAAGCACAGATCCCAAGCGTTGCTGTGCTTATTAATAGGCTGCCCAGGGAAGGTGAAGAGCAGCAACAGCTTTCAGGGCTGGCCCCTTCCTTGTGGGAGAAGGAGCCGGACGTTTCCCGTTTGGGAAAAATACTCTGCCGAAAACGGACACGATGACATGTCCCGTCTCTGGGAAAGCACAGATCCCTAGTGATGTTCTGCCTGTGAATAGGGTGCACGGGAAGGTGAAGACCAGCAACAGCTTTCAGCGCTGGCCCCTTCCTTGTGGGAGAAGGAGCCGGACGTTTCCAGTTTGGGAAAAATACCCTGCCGAGAAAGGACACGATGACATGTCCCGCCTCTGGGAAAGCACAGATCCCAAGCGCTGCTGTGCCTGTGAATAGGGTGCCAAGGGAAGGTGAAGACCAGCAACAGCTTTCAGGGCTGGCCCCTTCCTTGTGGGAGAAGGAGCCGGACGTTTCCCGTTTGGGAAAAAAGCTCTGCCGAGAAAGGACACGATGACATCTCCCATCCCTGATAAAGCACAGATCGGAAGCGCTGCTGTGCCTGTGAATAGGGTGCACGGGGAAGGTGAAGACCAGCAAGAGCTTTCAGGGCTAGCACCTTCATTGTGGGAGAAGGAGCCGGAAGTTTCCAGTTTGGGAAAAATACTCTGCCGAGAACGGACACGATGACATGTCCCGCCTCTGGGAAAGCACAGATCCCAAGCGCTGCTGTGCCTGTGAATAGGCTGCCCAGGGAAGGTAAAGACCAGCAACAGCTTTTAGGTCTGGCCCCTTCCTTGTGGGAGAAGGAGCCGGACGTTTCCCGTTTGGGAAAAAGGCTCTGCCGAGAACGGACACGATTACATGTCCCGTCTCTGGGAAAGCACAGATCCCAAGCGCTGCTGTGCCTGTGAATAGGGTGCCCAGGGAAGGTGAAGGCCAGCAAGAGCTTTCAGGGCTGGCCCCTTCCTTGTGGGAGAAGGAGCCGGACGTTTCCCATTTGGGAAAAAAGCTCTGCCGAGAACGGACACGATGACATGTACCGTCTCTGGGAAAGCACAGATCCCAAGCTTTGTTGTGCTTATTAATAGGCTGCCCAGGGAAGGTGAAGACCAGCAACAGCTTTCAGGGCTGGCCCCTTCCTTGTGGGAGAAGGAGCCGGACGTTTCCCGTTTGGGAAAAAGGTTCCGCCGAGAAAGGACACGATGACATGTCCCGTCTCTGGGAAAGCATAGATCCCAAGCGCTGCTGTGCCTGTGAATAGGGTGCACGGGGAAGGTGAAGAGCAGTAACAGCTTTCAGGGCTGGCCCCTTCCTTGTGGCAGAAGGAGCCGGACGTTTCCCGTTTGGGAAAAAGGTTCTGCCGAGAACGGACACGATGACATGTCCCGTCTCTGGGAAAGCACAGATCCCAAGCGTTGCTGTGCTTATTAATAGGCTGCCCAGGGAAGGTGAAGAGCAGCAACAGCTTTCAGGGCTGGCCCCTTCCTTGTGGGAGAAGGAGCCGGACGTTTCCCGTTTGGGAAAAATACTCTGCCGAAAACGGACACGATGACATGTCCCGTCTCTGGGAAAGCACAGATCCCTAGTGATGTTCTGCCTGTGAATAGGGTGCACGGGAAGGTGAAGACCAGCAACAGCTTTCAGCGCTGGCCCCTTCCTTGTGGGAGAAGGAGCCGGACGTTTCCCGTTTGGGAAAAAGGCTCTGCCGAGAACGGACACGATTACATGTCCCGTCTCTGGGAAAGCACAGATCCGAAGCGCTGCTGTGCCTGTGAGTAGGGTGCACGGGAAAGGTGAAGACTAGCAACAGCTTTCAGGGCTGGCCCCTTCCTTGTGGCAGAAGGAGCCGGACGTTTCCCGTTTGGGAAAATGGCTCTGCCGAGGAAGGACACAATGACATGTCCCGTCTCTGGGAAAGCACAGATCCCTAGTGATGTTCTGCCTTTGAATATGCTGCCAAGGGAAGGTGAAGACCAGCAACAGCTTTCAGGGCTGGCCCCTTCCTTGTGGCAGAAGGAGCCGGACGTTTCCCTTTTTGGAAAAAGGCTCTGCCGAGAACGGACACGATGACATGTCCCGTCTCTGGGAAAGAACAGGTCCCAAGCGCTGCTGTGCCTATGAATAGGGTGCATGGGGAAGGTGAAGACCAGCAACAGCTTTCTGGGCTGGCCCCTTCCTTGTGGGAGAAGGAGCCGGACGTTTCCCGTTTGGGAAAATGTCTCTGCCGAGAAAGGACACGATCACATGTCCCGTCCCTGAGAAAGCACAGAATCCAAGCTCTGCGGTGCCTATGAATAGGGTGCCCAGGGAAGGTGAAGGCCAGCAAGAGCTTTCAGGGCTGGCCCCTTCCTTGTGGGAGAAGGAGCCGGACGTTTCCCATTTGGGAAAAAAGCTCTGCAGAACGGACACGATGACATGTACCGTCTCTGGGAAAGCACAGATCCCAAGCTTTGTTGTGCTTATTAATAGGCTGCCCAGGGAAGGTGAAGACCAGCAACAGCTTTCAGGGCTAGCACCTTCCTTGTGGCAGAAGGAGCCGGACGTTTCCCGTTTGGGAAAAAGGTTCTGCCGAGAAAGGACACGATGACATGTCCCGTCTCTGGGAAAGCATAGATCCCAAGCGCTGCTGTGCCTGTGAATAGTGTGCACGGGGAAGGTGAAGAGCAGTAACAGCTTTCAGGGCTGGCCCCTTCCTTGTGGCAGAAGGAGCCGGACGTTTCCCGTTTGGGAAAAAGGCTCTGCCGAGAACGGACACGATGACATGTCCCGTCTCTGGGAAAGCACAGATCCCAAGCTTTGCTGTGCTTATTAATAGGCTGCCCAGGGAAGGTGAAGACCAGCAACAGCTTTCAGGGCTGGTCCCTTCCTTGTGGCAGAAGGAGCCGGACGTTTCCCATTTGGGAAAAAGGCTCTGCCGAGAACGGACACGATGACATGTACCGTCTCTGGGAAAGCACAGATCCCAAGCTTTGTTGTGCTTATTAATAGGCTGCCCAGGGAAGGTGAAGACCAGCAACAGCTTTCTGGGCTAGCACCTTCCTTGTGGGAGAAGGAGCCGGACGTTTCCCGTTTGGGAAAAAGGCTCTGCCGAGAAAGGACATGATGACATGTCCCGTCTCTGGGAAAGCACAGATCCGAAGCGCTGCTGTGCCTGTGAATAGTGTGCACGGGGAAGGTGAAGACCAGCAACAGCTTTCAGGGCTGGCCCCTTCCTTGTGGCAGAAGGAGCCGGACGTTTCCCGTTTGGGAAAAAAGCTCTGCCGAGAACGGACACGATGACATGTCCCGTCTCTGGGAAAGCACAGATCCCAAGCGTTGCTGTACTTATTAATATGCTGCCCAGGGAAGGTGAAGACCAGCAACAACTTTTAGGGCTGGCCCCTTCCTTGTGGGAGAAGGAGCCGAACGTTTCCCCTTTGAGAAAATAGCTCTGCCGAGAAAGGACACGATGACATCTCCCGTCCCTGAGAAAGCACAGATCCAAAGCGCTGCTGTGCCTGTGAATAGGGTGCACGGGGAAGGTGAAGACCAGCAACAGCTTTCAGGGCTGGCCCCTTCCTTGTGGCAGAAGGAGCCGGACGTTTCCCTTTTTGGAAAATGGCTCTGCCGAGAACGGACACGATGACATGTCCCGTCTCTGGGAAAGCACAGGTCCCAAGCGCTGCTGTGCCTATGAATAGGGTGCATGGGGAAGGTGAAGACCAGCAACAGCTTTCAGGGCTGGCCCCTTCCTTGTGGGAGAAGGAGCCGGACGTTTCCCGTTTGGGAAAAAGGCTCTGCCGAGAACGGACACGATGACATCTCCCGTCTCTGGGAAAGCACAGATCCCAAGCGCTGCTGTGCTTATTAATAGGCTGCCCAGGGAAGGAGAAGACCAGCAGCAGCTTTCAGGGCTGGCCCCTTCCTTGTGGGAGAAGGAGCCGGACGTTTCCCGTTTGGGAAAATGTCTCTGCCGAAAAAGGACACGATCACATGTCCCGTCCTTGAGAAAGCACATAATCCAAGGTCTGCAGTGCCTATGAATAGGGTGCCCAGGGAAGGTAAAGACCAGCAAGAGCTTTCAGGGCTGGCCCCTTCCTTGTGGGAGAAGGAGCCGGACGTTTCCCGTTTGGGAAAAAAGCTCTGCCGAGAAAGGACACGATGACATCTCCCGTCCCTGAGAAAGCACAGATCCCAAGCTTTGTTGTGCTTATTAATAGGCTGCCCAGGGAAGGTGAAGACCAGCAACAGCTTTCTGGGCTAGCACCTTCCTTGTGGCAGAAGGAGCCGGACGTTTCCCTTTTTGGAAAATGGCTCTGCCGAGAATGGACACGATGACATGTCCCGTCTCTGGGAAAGCACAGGTCCCAAGCGCTGCTGTGCCTATGAATAGGGTGCATGGGGAAGGTGAAGACCAGCAACAGCTTTCAGGGCTGGCCCCTTCCTTGTGGGAGAAGGAGCCGGACGTTTCCCATTTGGGAAAAAGGCTCTGCCGAGAACGGACACGATGACATGTCCCGTCTCTGGGAAAGCACAGATCCCAAGCGTTGCTGTGCTTATTAATAGGCTGCCCAGGGAAGGTGAAGACCAGCAACAGCTTTCTGGGCTAGCACCTTCCTTGTGGCAGAAGGAGCCGGACGTTTCCCTTTTTGGAAAATGGCTCTGCCGAGAATGGACACGATGACATGTCCCGTCTCTGGGAAAGCACAGATCCCTAGTGATGTTCTGCCTGTGAATAGGGTGCACGGGGAAGGTAAAGACCAGCAAGAGCTTTTAGGGCTGGCCCCTTCCTTGTGGCAGAAGGAGCCGGACGTTTCCTGTTTTGGAAAAATACTCTGCCGAGTAAGGACACGATGACATGTCCCGTCTCTGGGAAAGCACAGGTCCCAAGCGTTGCTGTACTTATTAATAGGCTGCCCAGGGAAGGTGAAGACCAGCAACAACTTTTAGGGCTGGCCCCTTCCTTGTGGGAGAAGGAGCCGGACGCTTCCCCTTTGAGAAGATAGCTCTGCCGAGAAAGGACACGATGACATGTCCCGCCTCTGGGAAAGCACAGATCCCAAGCGCTGCTGTGCCTGTGAATAGGCTGCCCAGGGAAGGTGAAGACCAGCAACAGCTTTCTGGGCTAGCACCTTCCTTGTGGCAGAAGGAGCCGGACGTTTCCCGTTTGGGAAAAAGTCTCTGCCGAGAACGGACACGATGACATGTACCGTCTCTGGGAAAGCACAGATCCCAAGCTTTGTTGTGCTTATTAATAGGCTGCCCAGGGAAGGTGAAGACCAGCAACAGCTTTCCGGGCTAGCACCTTCCTTGTGGGAGAAGGAGCCGGACTTTTCCCGTTTGGGAAAAAGGTTCTGCCGAGAAAGGACACGATGACATGTCCCGTCTCTGGGAAAGCATAGATCCCAAGCGCTGCTGTGCCTGTGAATAGGGTGCACGGGGAAGGTGAAGAGCAGTAACAGCTTTCAGGGCTGGCCCCTTCCTTGTGGCAGAAGGAGCCGGACGTTTCCCGTTTGGGAAAAAGGCTCTGCCGAGAACGGACACGATGACATCTCCCGTCTCTGGGAAAGCACAGATCCCAAGCGTTGCTGTGCTTATTAATAGGCTGCCCAGGGAAGGTGAAGAGCAGCAACAGCTTTCAGGGCTGGCCCCTTCCTTGTGGGAGAAGGAGCCGGACGTTTCCCGTTTGGGAAAAATACTCTGCCGAAAACGGACACGATGACATGTCCCGTCTCTGGGAAAGCACAGATCCCTAGTGATGTTCTGCCTGTGAATAGGGTGCACGGGAAGGTGAAGACCAGCAACAGCTTTCAGCGCTGGCCCCTTCCTTGTGGGAGAAGGAGCCGGACGTTTCCAGTTTGGGAAAAATACCCTGCCGAGAAAGGACACGATGACATGTCCCGCCTCTGGGAAAGCACAGATCCCAAGCGCTGCTGTGCCTGTGAATAGGGTGCCAAGGGAAGGTGAAGACCAGCAACAGCTTTCAGGGCTGGCCCCTTCCTTGTGGGAGAAGGAGCCGGACGTTTCCCGTTTGGGAAAAAAGCTCTGCCGAGAAAGGACACGATGACATCTCCCATCCCTGATAAAGCACAGATCGGAAGCGCTGCTGTGCCTGTGAATAGGGTGCACGGGGAAGGTGAAGACCAGCAAGAGCTTTCAGGGCTAGCACCTTCATTGTGGGAGAAGGAGCCGGAAGTTTCCAGTTTGGGAAAAATACTCTGCCGAGAACGGACACGATGACATGTCCCGCCTCTGGGAAAGCACAGATCCCAAGCGCTGCTGTGCCTGTGAATAGGGTGCCCAGGGAAGGTGAAGGCCAGCAAGAGCTTTCAGGGCTGGCCCCTTCCTTGTGGGAGAAGGAGCCGGACGTTTCCCATTTGGGAAAAAAGCTCTGCCGAGAACGGACACGATGACATGTACCGTCTCTGGGAAAGCACAGATCCCAAGCTTTGTTGTGCTTATTAATAGGCTGCCCAGGGAAGGTGAAGACCAGCAACAGCTTTCTGGGCTAGCACCTTCCTTGTGGCAGAAGGAGCCGGACGTTTCCCGTTTGGGAAAAAGGTTCTGCCGAGAAAGGACACGATGACATGTCCCGTCTCTGGGAAAGCATAGATCCCAAGCGCTGCTGTGCCTGTGAATAGTGTGCACGGGGAAGGTGAAGAGCAGTAACAGCTTTCAGGGCTGGCCCCTTCCTTGTGGTAGAAGGAGCCGGACGTTTCCCGTTTGGGAAAAAGGCTCTGCCGAGAACGGACACGATGACATGTCCCGTCTCTGGGAAAGCACAGATCCCAAGCGTTGCTGTGCTTATTAATAGGCTGCCCAGGGAAGGTGAAGACCAGCAACAGCTTTCAGGGCTGGTCCCTTCCTTGTGGCAGAAGGAGCCGGACGTTTCCCATTTGGGAAAAAGGCTCTGCCGAGAACGGACACGATGACATGTACCGTCTCTGGGAAAGCACAGATCCCAAGCTTTGTTGTGCTTATTAATAGGCTGCCCAGGGAAGGTGAAGACCAGCAACAGCTTTCTGGGCTAGCACCTTCCTTGTGGGAGAAGGAGCCGGACGTTTCCCGTTTGGGAAAAAGGCTCTGCCGAGAAAGGACACGATGACATGTCCCGTCTCTGGGAAAGCACAGATCCGAAGCGCTGCTGTGCCTGTGAATAGTGTGCACGGGGAAGGTGAAGACCAGCAACAGCTTTCAGGGCTGGCCCCTTCCTTGTGGCAGAAGGAGCCGGACGTTTCCCGTTTGGGAAAAAAGCTCTGCCGAGAACGGACACGATGACATGTCCCGTCTCTGGGAAAGCACAGATCCCAAGCGTTGCTGTACTTATTAATAGGCTGCCCAGGGAAGGTGAAGACCAGCAACAACTTTTAGGGCTGGCCCCTTCCTTGTGGGAGAAGGAGCCGAACGTTTCCCCTTTGAGAAAATAGCTCTGCCGAGAAAGGACACGATGACATCTCCCGTCCCTGAGAAAGCACAGATCCAAAGCGCTGCTGTGCCTGTGAATAGGGTGCACGGGGAAGGTGAAGACCAGCAACAGCTTTCAGCGCTGGCCCCTTCCTTGTGGGAGAAGGAGCCGGACGTTTCCAGTTTGGGAAAAATACCCTGCCGAGAAAGGACACGATGACATGTCCCGTCTCTGGGAAAGCACAGATCCCAAGCGCTGCTGTGCCTGTGAATAGGGTGCACGGGGAAGGTGAAGACCAGCAACAGCTTTCAGGGCTGGCCCCTTCCTTGTGGCAGAAGGAGCCGGACTTTTCCCTTTTTGGAAAATGGCTCTGCCGAGAACGGACACGATGACATGTCCCGTCTCTGGGAAAGCACAGGTCCCAAGCGCTGCTGTGCCTATGAATAGGGTGCATGGGGAAGGTGAAGACCAGCAACAGCTTTCAGGGCTGGCCCCTTCCTTGTGGGAGAAGGAGCCGGACGTTTCCCGTTTGGGAAAAAGGCTCTGCCGAGAACGGACACGATGACATCTCCCGTCTCTGGGAAAGCACAGATCCCAAGCGCTGCTGTGCTTATTAATAGGCTGCCCAGGGAAGGAGAAGACCAGCAGCAGCTTTCAGGGCTGGCCCCTTCCTTGTGGGAGAAGGAGCCGGACGTTTCCCGTTTGGGAAAATGTCTCTGCCGAAAAAGGACACGATCACATGTCCCGTCCTTGAGAAAGCACATAATCCAAGGTCTGCAGTGCCTATGAATAGGGTGCCCAGGGAAGGTAAAGACCAGCAAGAGCTTTCAGGGCTGGCCCCTTCCTTGTGGGAGAAGGAGCCGGACGTTTCCCGTTTGGGAAAAAAGCTCTGCCGAGAAAGGACACGATGACATCTCCCGTCCCTGAGAAAGCACAGATCCCAAGCTTTGTTGTGCTTATTAATAGGCTGCCCAGGGAAGGTGAAGACCAGCAACAGCTTTCTGGGCTGGCCCCTTCCTTGTGGGAGAAGGAGCCGGACGTTTCCCTTTTTGGAAAATGTCTCTGCCGAGAATGGACATGATGACATGTCCCGTCTCTGGGAAAGCACAGATCCCTAGTGATGTTCTGCCTGTGAATAGGGTGCACGGGGAAGGTAAAGACCAGCAAGAGCTTTTAGGGCTGGCCCCTTCCTTGTGGCAGAAGGAGCCGGACGTTTCCTGTTTTGGAAAAATACTCTGCCGAGTAAGGACACGATGACATGTCCCGTCTCTGGGAAAGCACAGGTCCCAAGCGTTGCTGTACTTATTAATAGGCTGCCCAGGGAAGGTGAAGAGCAGCAACAGCTTTTAGGGCTGGCCCCTTCCTTGTGGGAGAAGGAGCCGGACGCTTCCCCTTTGAGAAGATAGCTCTGCCGAGAAAGGACACGATGACATGTCCCGCCTCTGGGAAAGCACAGATCCCAAGCGCTGCTGTGCCTGTGAATAGGCTGCCCAGGGAAGGTGAAGACCAGCAACAGCTTTCTGGGCTAGCACCTTCCTTGTGGCAGAAGGAGCCGGACGTTTCCCGTTTGGGAAAAAGTCTCTGCCGAGAACGGACACGATGACATGTACCGTCTCTGGGAAAGCACAGATCCCAAGCTTTGTTGTGCTTATTAATAGGCTGCCCAGGGAAGGTGAAGACCAGCAACAGCTTTCAGGGCTGGCCCCTTCCTTGTGGGAGAAGGAGCCGGACGTTTCCCGTTTGGGAAAAAGGTTCTGCCGAGAAAGGACACGATGACATGTCCCGTCTCTGGGAAAGCATAGATCCCAAGCGCTGCTGTGCCTGTGAATAGGGTGCACGGGGAAGGTGAAGAGCAGTAACAGCTTTCAGGGCTGGCCCCTTCCTTGTGGCAGAAGGAGCCGGACGTTTCCCGTTTGGGAAAAAGCCTCTGCCGAGAACGGACACGATGACATGTCCCGTCTCTGGGAAAGCACAGATCCCAAGCGTTGCTGTGCTTATTAATAGGCTGCCCAGGGAAGGTGAAGAGCAGCAACAGCTTTCAGGGCTGGCCCCTTCCTTGTGGGAGAAGGAGCCGGACGTTTCCCGTTTGGGAAAAATACTCTGCCGAAAACGGACACGATGACATGTCCCGTCTCTGGGAAAGCACAGATCCCTAGTGATGTTCTGCCTGTGAATAGGGTGCACGGGAAGGTGAAGACCAGCAACAGCTTTCAGCGCTGGCCCCTTCCTTGTGGGAGAAGGAGCCGGACGTTTCCAGTTTGGGAAAAATACCCTGCCGAGAAAGGACACGATGACATGTCCCGCCTCTGGGAAAGCACAGATCCCAAGCGCTGCTGTGCCTGTGAATAGGGTGCCAAGGGAAGGTGAAGACCAGCAACAGCTTTCAGGGCTGGCCCCTTCCTTGTGGGAGAAGGAGCCGGACGTTTCCCGTTTGGGAAAATGTCTCTGCCGAGAAAGGACACGATGACATCTCCCGTCCCTGATAAAGCACAGATCGGAAGCGCTGCTGTGCCTGTGAATAGGGTGCACGGGGAAGGTGAAGACCAGCAAGAGCTTTCAGGGCTAGCACCTTCATTGTGGGAGAAGGAGCCGGAAGTTTCCAGTTTGGGAAAAATACTCTGCCGAGAACGGACACGATGACATGTCCCGCCTCTGGGAAAGCACAGATCCCAAGCGCTGCTGTGCCTGTGAATAGGCTGCCCAGGGAAGGTGAAGACCAGCAACAGCTTTTAGGTCTGGCCCCTTCCTTGTGGGAGAAGGAGCCGGACGTTTCCCGTTTGGGAAAAAGGCTCTGCCGAGAACGGACACGATTACATGTCCCGTCTCTGGGAAAGCACAGATCCGAAGCGCTGCTGTGCCTGTGAGTAGGGTGCACGGGAAAGGTGAAGACTAGCAACAGCTTTCAGGGCTGGCCCCTTCCTTGTGGCAGAAGGAGCCGGACGTTTCCCGTTTGGGAAAATGGCTCTGCCGAGGAAGGACACAATGACATGTCCCGTCTCTGGGAAAGCACAGATCCCTAGTGATGTTCTGCCTTTGAATATGCTGCCAAGGGAAGGTGAAGACCAGCAACAGCTTTCAGGGCTGGCCCCTTCCTTGTGGCAGAAGGAGCCGGACGTTTCCCTTTTTGGAAAAAGGCTCTGCCGAGAACGGACACGATGACATGTCCCGTCTCTGGGAAAGCACAGGTCCCAAGCGCTGCTGTGCCTATGAATAGGGTGCATGGGGAAGGTGAAGACCAGCAACAGCTTTCTGGGCTGGCCCCTTCCTTGTGGGAGAAGGAGCCGGACGTTTCCCGTTTGGGAAAATGTCTCTGCCGAGAAAGGACACGATCACATGTCCCGTCCCTGAGAAAGCACAGAATCCAAGCTCTGCGGTGCCTATGAATAGGGTGCCCAGGGAAGGTGAAGGCCAGCAAGAGCTTTCAGGGCTGGCCCCTTCCTTGTGGGAGAAGGAGCCGGACGTTTCCCATTTGGGAAAAAAGCTCTGCAGAACGGACACGATGACATGTACCGTCTCTGGGAAAGCACAGATCCCAAGCTTTGTTGTGCTTATTAATAGGCTGCCCAGGGAAGGTGAAGACCAGCAACAGCTTTCAGGGCTAGCACCTTCCTTGTGGCAGAAGGAGCCGGACGTTTCCCGTTTGGGAAAAAGGTTCTGCCGAGAAAGGACACGATGACATGTCCCGTCTCTGGGAAAGCATAGATCCCAAGCGCTGCTGTGCCTGTGAATAGTGTGCACGGGGAAGGTGAAGAGCAGTAACAGCTTTCAGGGCTGGCCCCTTCCTTGTGGCAGAAGGAGCCGGACGTTTCCCGTTTGGGAAAAAGGCTCTGCCGAGAACGGACACGATGACATGTCCCGTCTCTGGGAAAGCACAGATCCCAAGCTTTGCTGTGCTTATTAATAGGCTGCCCAGGGAAGGTGAAGACCAGCAACAGCTTTCAGGGCTGGTCCCTTCCTTGTGGCAGAAGGAGCCGGACGTTTCCCATTTGGGAAAAAGGCTCTGCCGAGAACGGACACGATGACATGTACCGTCTCTGGGAAAGCACAGATCCCAAGCTTTGTTGTGCTTATTAATAGGCTGCCCAGGGAAGGTGAAGACCAGCAACAGCTTTCTGGGCTAGCACCTTCCTTGTGGGAGAAGGAGCCGGACGTTTCCCGTTTGGGAAAAAGGCTCTGCCGAGAAAGGACATGATGACATGTCCCGTCCCTGAGAAAGCACAGATCCAAAGCGCTGCTGTGCCTGTGAATAGGCTGCCCAGGGAAGGTGAAGACCAGCAACAACTTTTAGGGCTGGCCCCTTCCTTGTGGGAGAAGGAGCCGAACGTTTCCCCTTTGAGAAAATAGCTCTGCCGAGAAAGGACACGATGACATCTCCCGTCCCTGAGAAAGCACAGATCCAAAGCGCTGCTGTGCCTGTGAATAGGGTGCACGGGGAAGGTGAAGACCAGCAACAGCTTTCAGGGCTGGCCCCTTCCTTGTGGCAGAAGGAGCCGGACGTTTCCCTTTTTGGAAAATGGCTCTGCCGAGAACGGACATGATGACATGTCCCGTCTCTGGGAAAGCACAGGTCCCAAGCGCTGCTGTGCCTATGAATAGGGTGCATGGGGAAGGTGAAGACCAGCAACAGCTTTCAGGGCTGGCCCCTTCCTTGTGGGAGAAGGAGCCGGACGTTTCCCGTTTGGGAAAAAGGCTCTGCCGAGAACGGACACGATGACATCTCCCGTCTCTGGGAAAGCACAGATCCCAAGCGCTGCTGTGCTTATTAATAGGCTGCCCAGGGAAGGAGAAGACCAGCAGCAGCTTTCAGGGCTGGCCCCTTCCTTGTGGGAGAAGGAGCCGGACGTTTCCCGTTTGGGAAAATGTCTCTGCCGAAAAAGGACACGATCACATGTCCCGTCCTTGAGAAAGCACATAATCCAAGGTCTGCAGTGCCTATGAATAGGGTGCCCAGGGAAGGTAAAGACCAGCAAGAGCTTTCAGGGCTGGCCCCTTCCTTGTGGGAAAAGGAGCCGGACGTTTCCCGTTTGGGAAAAAAGCTCTGCCGAGAAAGGACACGATGACATCTCCCGTCCCTGAGAAAGCACAGATCCCAAGCTTTGTTGTGCTTATTAATAGGCTGCCCAGGGAAGGTGAAGACCAGCAACAGCTTTCTGGGCTAGCACCTTCCTTGTGGCAGAAGGAGCCGGACGTTTCCCTTTTTGGAAAATGGCTCTGCCGAGAATGGACACGATGACATGTCCCGTCTCTGGGAAAGCACAGGTCCCAAGCGCTGCTGTGCCTATGAATAGGGTGCATGGGGAAGGTGAAGACCAGCAACAGCTTTCAGGGCTGGCCCCTTCCTTGTGGGAGAAGGAGCCGGACGTTTCCCATTTGGGAAAAAGGCTCTGCCGAGAACGGACACGATGACATGTCCCGTCTCTGGGAAAGCACAGATCCCAAGCGTTGCTGTGCTTATTAATAGGCTGCCCAGGGAAGGTGAAGACCAGCAACAGCTTTCAGGGCTAGCACCTTCCTTGTGGCAGAAGGAGCCGGACGTTTCCCGTTTGGGAAAAAGGCTCTGCCGAGAAAGGACATGATGACATGTCCCGTCTCTGGGAAAGCACAGATCCGAAGCGCTGCTGTGCCTGTGAATAGGGTGCACGGGGAAGGTGAAGACCAGCAACAGCTTTCAGGGCTGGCCCCTTCCTTGTGGCAGAAGGAGCCGGACGTTTCCCGTTTGGGAAAAAGGCTCTGCCGAGAACGGACACGATGACATGTCCCGTCTCTGGGAAAGCACAGATCCCTAGTGATGTTCTGCCTGTGAATAGGGTGCACGGGAAGGTGAAGACCAGCAACAGCTTTCAGGGCTGGCCCCTTCCTTGTGGGAGAAGGAGCCGGACGTTTCCAGTTTGGGAAAAATACCCTGCCGAGAAAGGACACGATGACATGTCCCGCCTCTGGGAAAGCACAGATCCCAAGCGCTGCTGTGCCTGTGAATAGGCTGCCCAGGGAAGGTGAAGACCAGCAACAGCTTTTAGGTCTGGCCCCTTCCTTGTGGGAGAAGGAGCCGGACGTTTCCGGTTTGGGAAAAAGGCTCTGCCGAGAACGGACACGATGACATGTCCCGTCTCTGGGAAAGCACAGATCCCAAGCGCTGCTGTGCCTGTGAATAGGGTGCCAAGGGAAGGTGAAGACCAGCAACAGCTTTCAGGGCTGGCCCCTTCCTTGTGGGAGAAGGAGCCGGACGTTTCCCGTTTGGGAAAAAAGCTCTGCCGAGAAAGGACACGATGACATCTCCCGTCCCTGATAAAGCACAGATCGGAAGCGCTGCTGTGCCTGTGAATAGGGTGCACGGGGAAGGTGAAGACCAGCAAGAGCTTTCAGGGCTAGCACCTTCATTGTGGGAGAAGGAGCCGGAAGTTTCCAGTTTGGGAAAAATACTCTGCCGAGAACGGACACGATGACATGTCCCGCCTCTGGGAAAGCACAGATCCCAAGCGCTGCTGTGCCTGTGAATAGGCTGCCCAGGGAAGGTGAAGACCAGCAACAGCTTTCTGGGCTAGCACCTTCCTTGTGGCAGAAGGAGCCGGATGTTTCCCGTTTAGGAAAATGGCTCTGCCGAGAACGGACATGATGACATGTCCCGTCTCTGGGAAAGCACAGGTCCCAAGCGCTGCTGTGCCTATGAATAGGGTGCATGGGGAAGGTGAAGACCAGCAACAGCTTTCAGCGCTGGCCCCTTCCTTGTGGGAGAAGGAGCCGGACATTTCCCATTTGTGAAAAAGTCTCTGCCGAGAACGGACACGATGACATGTACCGTCTCTGGGAAAGCACAGATCCCAAGCTTTGTTGTGCTTATTAATAGGCTGCCCAGGGAAGGTGAAGACCAGCAACAGCTTTCCGGGCTAGCACCTTCCTTGTGGCAGAAGGAGCCGGACGTTTCCCGTTTGGGAAAAAGGTTCTGCCGAGAAAGGACACGATGACATGTCCCGTCTCTGGGAAAGCATAGATCCCAAGCGCTGCTGTGCCTGTGAATAGGGTGCACGGGGAAGGTGAAGAGCAGTAACAGCTTTCAGGGCTGGCCCCTTCCTTGTGGCAGAAGGAGCTGGACGTTTCCCGTTTGGGAAAAAGCCTCTGCCGAGAACGGACACGATGACATCTCCCGTCTCTGGGAAAGCACAGATCCCAAGCGTTGCTGTGCTTATTAATAGGCTGCCCAGGGAAGGTGAAGAGCAGCAACAGCTTTCAGGGCTGGCCCCTTCCTTGTGGCAGAAGGAGCCGGACGTTTCCCGTTTGGGAAAAATACTCTGCCGAAAACGGACACGATGACATGTCCCGTCTCTGGGAAAGCACAGATCCCTAGTGATGTTCTGCCTGTGAATAGGGTGCACGGGAAGGTGAAGACCAGCAACAGCTTTCAGCGCTGGCCCCTTCCTTGTGGGAGAAGGAGCCGGACGTTTCCAGTTTGGGAAAAATACCCTGCCGGCAAAGGACACGATGACATGTCCCGCCTCTGGGAAAGCACAGATCCCAAGCGCTGCTGTGCCTGTGAATAGGCTGCCCAGGGAAGGTGAAGACCAGCAACAGCTTTTAGGTCTGGCCCCTTCCTTGTGGGAGAAGGAGCCGGACGTTTCCAGTTTGGGAAAAATACCCTGCCGAGAAAGGACACGATGACATGTCCCGCCTCTGGGAAAGCACAGATCCCAAGCGCTGCTGTGCCTGTGAATAGGGTGCCAAGGGAAGGTGAAGACCAGCAACAGCTTTCAGGGCTGGCCCCTTCCTTGTGGGAGAAGGAGCCGGACGTTTCCCGTTTGGGAAAAAAGCTCTGCCGAGAAAGGACACGATGACATCTCCCGTCCCTGATAAAGCACAGATCGGAAGCGCTGCTGTGCCTGTGAATAGGGTGCACGGGGAAGGTGAAGACCAGCAAGAGCTTTCAGGGCTAGCACCTTCATTGTGGGAGAAGGAGCCGGAAGTTTCCAGTTTGGGAAAAATACTCTGCCGAGAACGGACACGATGACATGTCCCGCCTCTGGGAAAGCACAGATCCCAAGCGCTGCTGTGCCTGTGAATAGGCTGCCCAGGGAAGGTGAAGACCAGCAACAGCTTTTAGGTCTGGCCCCTTCCTTGTGGGAGAAGGAGCCGGACGTTTCCCGTTTGGGAAAAAGGCTCTGCCGAGAACGGACACGATTACATGTCCCGTCTCTGGGAAAGCACAGATCCGAAGCGCTGCTGCGCCTGTGAGTAGGGTGCACGGGAAAGGTGAAGACCAGCAAGAGCTTTCAGGGCTGGCCCCTTCCTTGTGGCAGAAGGAGCCGGACGTTTCCCGTTTGGGAAAATGGCTCTGCCGAGGAAGGACACAATGACATGTCCCGTCTCTGGGAAAGCACAGATCCCTAGTGATGTTCTGCCTTTGAATATGCTGCCAAGGGAAGGTGAAGACCAGCAACAGCTTTCAGGGCTGGCCCCTTCCTTGTGGGAGAAGGAGCCGGACATTTCCCTTTTTGGAAAAAGGCTCTGCCGAGAACGGACACGATGACATGTCCCGTCTCTGGGAAAGCACAGGTCCCAAGCGCTGCTGTGCCTATGAATAGGGTGCATGGGGAAGGTGAAGACCAGCAACAGCTTTCAGGGCTGGCCCCTTCCTTGTGGGAGAAGGAGCCGGACGTTTCCCGTTTGGGAAAATGTCTCTGCCGAGAAAGGACACGATCACATGTCCCGTCCCTGAGAAAGCACAGAATCCAAGCTCTGCGGTGCCTATGAATAGGGTGCCCAGGGAAGGTGAAGGCCAGCAAGAGCTTTCAGGGCTGGCCCCTTCCTTGTGGGAGAAGGAGCCGGACGTTTCCCATTTGGGAAAAAAGCTCTGCCGAGAACGGACACGATGACATGTACCGTCTCTGGGAAAGCACAGATCCCAAGCTTTGTTGTGCTTATTAATAGGCTGCCCAGGGAAGGTGAAGACCAGCAACAGCTTTCTGGGCTAGCACCTTCCTTGTGGCAGAAGGAGCCGGACGTTTCCCGTTTGGGAAAAAGGTTCTGCCGAGAAAGGACACGATGACATGTCCCGTCTCTGGGAAAACATAGATCCCAAGCGCTGCTGTGCCTGTGAATAGTGTGCACGGGGAAGGTGAAGAGCAGTAACAGCTTTCAGGGCTGGCCCCTTCCTTGTGGCAGAAGGAGCCGGACGTTTCCCGTTTGGGAAAAAGGCTCTGCCGAGAACGGACACGATGACATGTCCCGTCTCTGGGAAAGCACAGATCCCAAGCGTTGCTGTGCTTATTAATAGGCTGCCCAGGGAAGGTGAAGACCAGCAACAGCTTTCAGGGCTGGTCCCTTCCTTGTGGCAGAAGGAGCCGGACGTTTCCCATTTGGGAAAAAGGCTCTGCCGAGAACGGACACGATGACATGTACCGTCTCTGGGAAAGCACAGATCCCAAGCTTTGTTGTGCTTATTAATAGGCTGCCCAGGGAAGGTGAAGACCAGCAACAGCTTTCTGGGCTAGCACCTTCCTTGTGGGAGAAGGAGCCGGACGTTTCCCGTTTGGGAAAAAGGCTCTGCCGAGAAAGGACATGATGACATGTCCCGTCTCTGGGAAAGCACAGATCCGAAGCGCTGCTGTGCCTGTGAATAGTGTGCACGGGGAAGGTGAAGACCAGCAACAGCTTTCAGGGCTGGCCCCTTCCTTGTGGCAGAAGGAGCCGGACGTTTCCCGTTTGGGAAAAAAGCTCTGCCGAGAACGGACACGATGACATGTCCCGTCTCTGGGAAAGCACAGATCCCAAGCGTTGCTGTGCTTATTAATAGGCTGCCCAGGGAAGGTGAAGACCAGCAACAGCTTTCAGGGCTGGTCCCTTCCTTGTGGCATAAGGAGCCGGACGTTTCCCATTTGGGAAAAAGGCTCTGCCGAGAACGGACACGATGACATGTACCGTCTCTGGGAAAGCACAGATCCCAAGCTTTGTTGTGCTTATTAATAGGCTGCCCAGGGAAGGTGAAGACCAGCAACAGCTTTCTGGGCTAGCACCTTCCTTGTGGGAGAAGGAGCCGGACGTTTCCCGTTTGGGAAAAAGGCTCTGCCGAGAAAGGACATGATGACATGTCCCGTCTCTGGGAAAGCACAGATCCGAAGCGCTGCTGTGCCTGTGAATAGTGTGCACGGGGAAGGTGAAGACCAGCAACAGCTTTCAGGGCTGGCCCCTTCCTTGTGGCAGAAGGAGCCGGACGTTTCCCGTTTGGGAAAAATACCCTGCCGAGAAAGGACACGATGACATGTCCCGCCTCTGGGAAAGCACAGATCCCAAGCGCTGCTGTGCCTGTGAATAGGGTGCCAAGGGAAGGTGAAGACCAGCAACAGCTTTCAGGGCTGGCCCCTTCCTTGTGGGAGAAGGAGCCGGACGTTTCCCGTTTGTGAAAAAAGCTCTGCCGAGAAAGGACACGATGACATCTCCCGTCCCTGATAAAGCACAGATCGGAAGCGCTGCTGTGCCTGTGAATAGGGTGCACGGGGAAGGTGAAGACCAGCAAGAGCTTTCAGGGCTAGCACCTTCATTGTGGGAGAAGGAGCCGGAAGTTTCCAGTTTGGGAAAAATACTCTGCCGAGAACGGACACGATGACATGTCCCGCCTCTGGGAAAGCACAGATCCCAAGCGCTGCTGTGCCTGTGAATAGGCTGCCCAGGGAAGGTGAAGACCAGCAACAGCTTTTAGGTCTGGCCCCTTCCTTGTGGGAGAAGGAGCCGGACGTTTCCCGTTTGGGAAAAAGGCTCTGCCGAGAACGGACACGATTACATGTCCCGTCTCTGGGAAAGCACAGATCCGAAGCGCTGCTGCGCCTGTGAGTAGGGTGCACGGGAAAGGTGAAGACCAGCAACAGCTTTCAGGGCTGGCCCCTTCCTTGTGGCAGAAGGAGCCGGACGTTTCCCGTTTGGGAAAATGGCTCTGCCGAGGAAGGACACAATGACATGTCCCGTCTCTGGGAAAGCACAGATCCCTAGTGATGTTCTGCCTTTGAATATGCTGCCAAGGGAAGGTGAAGACCAGCAACAGCTTTCAGGGCTGGCCCCTTCCTTGTGGGAGAAGGAGCCGGACGTTTCCCGTTTGGGAAAATGTCTCTGCCGAGAAAGGACACGATCACATGTCCCGTCCCTGAGAAAGCACAGAATCCAAGCTCTGCGGTGCCTATGAATAGGGTGCCCAGGGAAGGTGAAGGCCAGCAAGAGCTTTCAGGGCTGGCCCCTTCCTTGTGGGAGAAGGAGCCGGACGTTTCCCATTTGGGAAAAAAGCTCTGCCGAGAACGGACACGATGACATGTACCGTCTCTGGGAAAGCACAGATCCCAAGCTTTGTTGTGCTTATTAATAGGCTGCCCAGGGAAGGTGAAGACCAGCAACAGCTTTCTGGGCTAGCACCTTCCTTGTGGCAGAAGGAGCCGGACGTTTCCCGTTTGGGAAAAAGGTTCTGCCGAGAAAGGACACGATGACATGTCCCGTCTCTGGGAAAGCATAGATCCCAAGCGCTGCTGTGCCTGTGAATAGTGTGCACGGGGAAGGTGAAGAGCAGTAACAGCTTTCAGGGCTGGCCCCTTCCTTGTGGCAGAAGGAGCCGGACGTTTCCCGTTTGGGAAAAAGGCTCTGCCGAGAATGGACACGATGACATGTCCCGTCTCTGGGAAAGCACAGATCCCAAGCGTTGCTGTGCTTATTAATAGGCTGCCCAGGGAAGGTGAAGACCAGCAACAGCTTTCAGGGCTGGTCCCTTCCTTGTGGCAGAAGGAGCCGGACGTTTCCCATTTGGGAAAAAGGCTCTGCCGAGAACGGACACGATGACATGTACCGTCTCTGGGAAAGCACAGATCCCAAGCTTTGTTGTGCTTATTAATAGGCTGCCCAGGGAAGGTGAAGACCAGCAACAGCTTTCTGGGCTAGCACCTTCCTTGTGGGAGAAGGAGCCGGACGTTTCCCGTTTGGGAAAAAGGCTCTGCCGAGAAAGGACATGATGACATGTCCCGTCTCTGGGAAAGCACAGATCCGAAGCGCTGCTGTGCCTGTGAATAGTGTGCACGGGGAAGGTGAAGACCAGCAACAGCTTTCAGGGCTGGCCCCTTCCTTGTGGCAGAAGGAGCCGGACGTTTCCCGTTTGGGAAAAAAGCTCTGCCGAGAACGGACACGATGACATGTCCCGTCTCTGGGAAAGCACAGATCCCAAGCGTTGCTGTGCTTATTAATAGGCTGCCCAGGGAAGGTGAAGACCAGCAACAGCTTTCAGGGCTGGTCCCTTCCTTGTGGCAGAAGGAGCCGGACGTTTCCCATTTGGGAAAAAGTCTCTGCCGAGAACGGACACGATGACATGTACCGTCTCTGGGAAAGCACAGATCCCAAGCGTTGCTGTGCTTATTAATAGGCTGCCCAGGGAAGGTGAAGACCAGCAACAGCTTTCTGGGCTAGCACCTTCCTTGTGGGAGAAGGAGCCGGACGTTTCCCGTTTGGGAAAAAGGCTCTGCCGAGAAAGGACATGATGACATGTCCCGTCTCTGGGAAAGCACAGATCCGAAGCGCTGCTGTGCCTGTGAATAGTGTGCACGGGGAAGGTGAAGACCAGCAACAGCTTTCAGGGCTGGCCCCTTCCTTGTGGCAGAAGGAGCCGGACGTTTCCCGTTTGGGAAAAAAGCTCTGCCGAGAACGGACACGATGACATGTCCCGTCTCTGGGAAAGCACAGATCCCAAGCGTTGCTGTACTTATTAATAGGCTGCCCAGGGAAGGTGAAGACCAGCAACAACTTTTAGGGCTGGCCCCTTCCTTGTGGGAGAAGGAGCCGAACGTTTCCCCTTTGAGAAAATAGCTCTGCCGAGAAAGGACACGGTGACATCTCCCGTCCCTGAGAAAGCACAGATCCAAAGCGCTGCTGTGCCTGTGAATAGGGTGCACGGGGAAGGTGAAGACCAGCAACAGCTTTCAGGGCTGGCCCCTTCCTTCTGGCAGAAGGAGGCGGACGTTTCCCTTTTTGGAAAATGGCTCTGCCGAGAATGGACACGATGACATGTCCCGTCTCTGGGAAAGCACAGGTCCCAAGCGCTGCTGTGCCAATGAATAGGGTGCATGGGGAAGGTGAAGACCAGCAACAGCTTTCAGGGCTGGCCCCTTCCTTGTGGCAGAAGGAGCCGGACGTTTCCCGTTTGGGAAAAAGGCTCTGCCGAGAACGGACACGATGACATCTCCCGTCTCTGGGAAAGCACAGATCCCAAGCGCTGCTGTGCTTATTAATAGGCTGCCCAGGGAAGGAGAAGACCAGCAGCAGCTTTCAGGGCTGGCCCCTTCCTTGTGGGAGAAGGAGCCGGACGTTTCCCGTTTGGGAAAATGTCTCTGCCGAGAAAGGACACGATCACATGTCCCGTCCCTGAGAAAGCACAGAATCCAAGCTCTGCAGTGCCTATGAATAGGCTGCCCAGGGAAGGTAAAGACCAGCAAGAGCTTTCAGGGCTGGCCCCTTCCTTGTGGGAGAAGGAGCCGGACGTTTCCCGTTTGGGAAAAAAGCTCTGCCGAGAAAGGACACGATGACATCTCCCGTCCTTGAGAAAGCACAGATCCCAAGCTTTGTTGTGCTTATTAATAGGCTGCCCAGGGAAGGTGAAGACCAGCAACAGCTTTCTGGGCTAGCACCTTCCTTGTGGCAGAAGGAGCCGGACGTTTCCCTTTTTGGAAAATGGCTCTGCCGAGAATGGACACGATGACATGTCCCGTCTCTGGGAAAGCACAGGTCCCAAGCGCTGCTGTGCCTATGAATAGGGTGCATGGGGAAGGTGAAGACCAGCAACAGCTTTCAGGGCTAGCACCTTCCTTGTGGCAGAAGGAGCCGGACGTTTCCCGTTTGGGAAAAAGGCTCTGCCGAGAAAGGACATGATGACATGTCCCGTCTCTGGGAAAGCACAGATCCGAAGCGCTGCTGTGCCTGTGAATAGGGTGCACGGGGAAGGTGAAGACCAGCAACAGCTTTCAGGGCTGGCCCCTTCCTTGTGGCAGAAGGAGCCGGACGTTTCCCGTTTGGGAAAAAGGCTCTGCCGAGAACGGACACGATGACATGTCCCGTCTCTGGGAAAGCACAGATCCCTAGTGATGTTCTGCCTGTGAATAGGGTGCACGGGAAGGTGAAGACCAGCAACAGCTTTCAGCGCTGGCCCCTTCCTTGTGGGAGAAGGAGCCGGACGTTTCCAGTTTGGGAAAAATACCCTGCCGAGAAAGGACACGATGACATGTCCCGCCTCTGGGAAAGCACAGATCCCAAGCGCTGCTGTGCCTGTGAATAGGCTGCCCAGGGAAGGTGAAGACCAGCAACAGCTTTTAGGTCTGGCCCCTTCCTTGTGGGAGAAGGAGCCGGACGTTTCCGGTTTGGGAAAAAGGCTCTGCCGAGAACGGACACGATGACATGTCCCGTCTCTGGGAAAGCACAGATCCCAAGCGCTGCTGTGCCTGTGAATAGGGTGCCAAGGGAAGGTGAAGACCAGCAACAGCTTTCAGGGCTGGCCCCTTCCTTGTGGGAGAAGGAGCCGGACGTTTCCCGTTTGGGAAAAAAGCTCTGCCGAGAAAGAACACGATGACATCTCCCGTCCCTGATAAAGCACAGATCGGAAGCGCTGCTGTGCCTGTGAATAGGGTGCACGGGGAAGGTGAAGACCAGCAAGAGCTTTCAGGGCTAGCACCTTCATTGTGGGAGAAGGAGCCGGAAGTTTCCAGTTTGGGAAAAATACTCTGCCGAGAACGGACACGATGACATGTCCCGCCTCTGGGAAAGCACAGATCCCAAGCGCTGCTGTGCCTGTGAATAGGCTGCCCAGGGAAGGTGAAGACCAGCAACAGCTTTTAGGTCTGGCCCCTTCCTTGTGGGAGAAGGAGCCGGACGTTTCCCGTTTGGGAAAAAGGCTCTGCCGAGAACGGACACGATTACATGTCCCGTCTCTGGGAAAGCACAGATCCGAAGCGCTGCTGCGCCTGTGAGTAGGGTGCACGGGAAAGGTGAAGACCAGCAAGAGCTTTCAGGGCTGGCCCCTTCCTTGTGGCAGAAGGAGCCGGACGTTTCCCGTTTGGGAAAATGGCTCTGCCGAGGAAGGACACAATGACATGTCCCGTCTCTGGGAAAGCACAGATCCCTAGTGATGTTCTGCCTTTGAATATGCTGCCCAGGGAAGGTGAAGACCAGCAACAGCTTTCTGGGCTAGCACCTTCCTTGTGGCAGAAGGAGCCGGACGTTTCCCGTTTGGGAAAAAGGTTCTGCCGAGAAAGGACACGATGACATGTCCCGTCTCTGGGAAAACATAGATCCCAAGCGCTGCTGTGCCTGTGAATAGTGTGCACGGGGAAGGTGAAGAGCAGTAACAGCTTTCAGGGCTGGCCCCTTCCTTGTGGCAGAAGGAGCCGGACGTTTCCCGTTTGGGAAAAAGGCTCTGCCGAGAACGGACACGATGACATGTCCCGTCTCTGGGAAAGCACAGATCCCAAGCGTTGCTGTGCTTATTAATAGGCTGCCCAGGGAAGGTGAAGACCAGCAACAGCTTTCAGGGCTGGTCCCTTCCTTGTGGCAGAAGGAGCCGGACGTTTCCCATTTGGGAAAAAGGCTCTGCCGAGAACGGACACGATGACATGTACCGTCTCTGGGAAAGCACAGATCCCAAGCTTTGTTGTGCTTATTAATAGGCTGCCCAGGGAAGGTGAAGACCAGCAACAGCTTTCTGGGCTAGCACCTTCCTTGTGGGAGAAGGAGCCGGACGTTTCCCGTTTGGGAAAAAGGCTCTGCCGAGAAAGGACATGATGACATGTCCCGTCTCTGGGAAAGCACAGATCCGAAGCGCTGCTGTGCCTGTGAATAGTGTGCACGGGGAAGGTGAAGACCAGCAACAGCTTTCAGGGCTGGCCCCTTCCTTGTGGCAGAAGGAGCCGGACGTTTCCCGTTTGGGAAAAAAGCTCTGCCGAGAACGGACACGATGACATGTCCCGTCTCTGGGAAAGCACAGATCCCAAGCGTTGCTGTGCTTATTAATAGGCTGCCCAGGGAAGGTGAAGACCAGCAACAGCTTTCAGGGCTGGTCCCTTCCTTGTGGCATAAGGAGCCGGACGTTTCCCATTTGGGAAAAAGGCTCTGCCGAGAACGGACACGATGACATGTACCGTCTCTGGGAAAGCACAGATCCCAAGCTTTGTTGTGCTTATTAATAGGCTGCCCAGGGAAGGTGAAGACCAGCAACAGCTTTCTGGGCTAGCACCTTCCTTGTGGGAGAAGGAGCCGGACGTTTCCCGTTTGGGAAAAAGGCTCTGCCGAGAAAGGACATGATGACATGTCCCGTCTCTGGGAAAGCACAGATCCGAAGCGCTGCTGTGCCTGTGAATAGTGTGCACGGGGAAGGTGAAGACCAGCAACAGCTTTCAGGGCTGGCCCCTTCCTTGTGGCAGAAGGAGCCGGACGTTTCCCGTTTGGGAAAAATACCCTGCCGAGAAAGGACACGATGACATGTCCCGCCTCTGGGAAAGCACAGATCCCAAGCGCTGCTGTGCCTGTGAATAGGGTGCCAAGGGAAGGTGAAGACCAGCAACAGCTTTCAGGGCTGGCCCCTTCCTTGTGGGAGAAGGAGCCGGACGTTTCCCGTTTGTGAAAAAAGCTCTGCCGAGAAAGGACACGATGACATCTCCCGTCCCTGATAAAGCACAGATCGGAAGCGCTGCTGTGCCTGTGAATAGGGTGCACGGGGAAGGTGAAGACCAGCAAGAGCTTTCAGGGCTAGCACCTTCATTGTGGGAGAAGGAGCCGGAAGTTTCCAGTTTGGGAAAAATACTCTGCCGAGAACGGACACGATGACATGTCCCGCCTCTGGGAAAGCACAGATCCCAAGCGCTGCTGTGCCTGTGAATAGGCTGCCCAGGGAAGGTGAAGACCAGCAACAGCTTTTAGGTCTGGCCCCTTCCTTGTGGGAGAAGGAGCCGGACGTTTCCCGTTTGGGAAAAAGGCTCTGCCGAGAACGGACACGATTACATGTCCCGTCTCTGGGAAAGCACAGATCCGAAGCGCTGCTGCGCCTGTGAGTAGGGTGCACGGGAAAGGTGAAGACCAGCAACAGCTTTCAGGGCTGGCCCCTTCCTTGTGGCAGAAGGAGCCGGACGTTTCCCGTTTGGGAAAATGGCTCTGCCGAGGAAGGACACAATGACATGTCCCGTCTCTGGGAAAGCACAGATCCCTAGTGATGTTCTGCCTTTGAATATGCTGCCAAGGGAAGGTGAAGACCAGCAACAGCTTTCAGGGCTGGCCCCTTCCTTGTGGGAGAAGGAGCCGGACGTTTCCCGTTTGGGAAAATGTCTCTGCCGAGAAAGGACACGATCACATGTCCCGTCCCTGAGAAAGCACAGAATCCAAGCTCTGCGGTGCCTATGAATAGGGTGCCCAGGGAAGGTGAAGGCCAGCAAGAGCTTTCAGGGCTGGCCCCTTCCTTGTGGGAGAAGGAGCCGGACGTTTCCCATTTGGGAAAAAAGCTCTGCCGAGAACGGACACGATGACATGTACCGTCTCTGGGAAAGCACAGATCCCAAGCTTTGTTGTGCTTATTAATAGGCTGCCCAGGGAAGGTGAAGACCAGCAACAGCTTTCTGGGCTAGCACCTTCCTTGTGGCAGAAGGAGCCGGACGTTTCCCGTTTGGGAAAAAGGTTCTGCCGAGAAAGGACACGATGACATGTCCCGTCTCTGGGAAAGCATAGATCCCAAGCGCTGCTGTGCCTGTGAATAGTGTGCACGGGGAAGGTGAAGAGCAGTAACAGCTTTCAGGGCTGGCCCCTTCCTTGTGGCAGAAGGAGCCGGACGTTTCCCGTTTGGGAAAAAGGCTCTGCCGAGAATGGACACGATGACATGTCCCGTCTCTGGGAAAGCACAGATCCCAAGCGTTGCTGTGCTTATTAATAGGCTGCCCAGGGAAGGTGAAGACCAGCAACAGCTTTCAGGGCTGGTCCCTTCCTTGTGGCAGAAGGAGCCGGACGTTTCCCATTTGGGAAAAAGGCTCTGCCGAGAACGGACACGATGACATGTACCGTCTCTGGGAAAGCACAGATCCCAAGCTTTGTTGTGCTTATTAATAGGCTGCCCAGGGAAGGTGAAGACCAGCAACAGCTTTCTGGGCTAGCACCTTCCTTGTGGGAGAAGGAGCCGGACGTTTCCCGTTTGGGAAAAAGGCTCTGCCGAGAAAGGACATGATGACATGTCCCGTCTCTGGGAAAGCACAGATCCGAAGCGCTGCTGTGCCTGTGAATAGTGTGCACGGGGAAGGTGAAGACCAGCAACAGCTTTCAGGGCTGGCCCCTTCCTTGTGGCAGAAGGAGCCGGACGTTTCCCGTTTGGGAAAAAAGCTCTGCCGAGAACGGACACGATGACATGTCCCGTCTCTGGGAAAGCACAGATCCCAAGCGTTGCTGTGCTTATTAATAGGCTGCCCAGGGAAGGTGAAGACCAGCAACAGCTTTCAGGGCTGGTCCCTTCCTTGTGGCAGAAGGAGCCGGACGTTTCCCATTTGGGAAAAAGTCTCTGCCGAGAACGGACACGATGACATGTACCGTCTCTGGGAAAGCACAGATCCCAAGCGTTGCTGTGCTTATTAATAGGCTGCCCAGGGAAGGTGAAGACCAGCAACAGCTTTCTGGGCTAGCACCTTCCTTGTGGGAGAAGGAGCCGGACGTTTCCCGTTTGGGAAAAAGGCTCTGCCGAGAAAGGACATGATGACATGTCCCGTCTCTGGGAAAGCACAGATCCGAAGCGCTGCTGTGCCTGTGAATAGTGTGCACGGGGAAGGTGAAGACCAGCAACAGCTTTCAGGGCTGGCCCCTTCCTTGTGGCAGAAGGAGCCGGACGTTTCCCGTTTGGGAAAAAAGCTCTGCCGAGAACGGACACGATGACATGTCCCGTCTCTGGGAAAGCACAGATCCCAAGCGTTGCTGTACTTATTAATAGGCTGCCCAGGGAAGGTGAAGACCAGCAACAACTTTTAGGGCTGGCCCCTTCCTTGTGGGAGAAGGAGCCGAACGTTTCCCCTTTGAGAAAATAGCTCTGCCGAGAAAGGACACGGTGACATCTCCCGTCCCTGAGAAAGCACAGATCCAAAGCGCTGCTGTGCCTGTGAATAGGGTGCACGGGGAAGGTGAAGACCAGCAACAGCTTTCAGGGCTGGCCCCTTCCTTCTGGCAGAAGGAGGCGGACGTTTCCCTTTTTGGAAAATGGCTCTGCCGAGAATGGACACGATGACATGTCCCGTCTCTGGGAAAGCACAGGTCCCAAGCGCTGCTGTGCCAATGAATAGGGTGCATGGGGAAGGTGAAGACCAGCAACAGCTTTCAGGGCTGGCCCCTTCCTTGTGGCAGAAGAAGCCGGACGTTTCCCGTTTGGGAAAAAGGCTCTGCCGAGAACGGACACGATGACATCTCCCGTCTCTGGGAAAGCACAGATCCCAAGCGCTGCTGTGCTTATTAATAGGCTGCCCAGGGAAGGAGAAGACCAGCAGCAGCTTTCAGGGCTGGCCCCTTCCTTGTGGGAGAAGGAGCCGGACGTTTCCCGTTTGGGAAAATGTCTCTGCCGAGAAAGGACACGATCACATGTCCCGTCCCTGAGAAAGCACAGAATCCAAGCTCTGCAGTGCCTATGAATAGGCTGCCCAGGGAAGGTAAAGACCAGCAAGAGCTTTCAGGGCTGGCCCCTTCCTTGTGGGAGAAGGAGCCGGACGTTTCCCGTTTGGGAAAAAAGCTCTGCCGAGAAAGGACACGATGACATCTCCCGTCCTTGAGAAAGCACAGATCCCAAGCTTTGTTGTGCTTATTAATAGGCTGCCCAGGGAAGGTGAAGACCAGCAACAGCTTTCTGGGCTAGCACCTTCCTTGTGGCAGAAGGAGCCGGACGTTTCCCTTTTTGGAAAATGGCTCTGCCGAGAATGGACACGATGACATGTCCCGTCTCTGGGAAAGCACAGGTCCCAAGCGCTGCTGTGCCTATGAATAGGGTGCATGGGGAAGGTGAAGACCAGCAACAGCTTTCAGGGCTAGCACCTTCCTTGTGGCAGAAGGAGCCGGACGTTTCCCGTTTGGGAAAAAGGCTCTGCCGAGAAAGGACATGATGACATGTCCCGTCTCTGGGAAAGCACAGATCCGAAGCGCTGCTGTGCCTGTGAATAGGGTGCACGGGGAAGGTGAAGACCAGCAACAGCTTTCAGGGCTGGCCCCTTCCTTGTGGCAGAAGGAGCCGGACGTTTCCCGTTTGGGAAAAAGGCTCTGCCGAGAACGGACACGATGACATGTCCCGTCTCTGGGAAAGCACAGATCCCTAGTGATGTTCTGCCTGTGAATAGGGTGCACGGGAAGGTGAAGACCAGCAACAGCTTTCAGCGCTGGCCCCTTCCTTGTGGGAGAAGGAGCCGGACGTTTCCAGTTTGGGAAAAATACCCTGCCGAGAAAGGACACGATGACATGTCCCGCCTCTGGGAAAGCACAGATCCCAAGCGCTGCTGTGCCTGTGAATAGGCTGCCCAGGGAAGGTGAAGACCAGCAACAGCTTTTAGGTCTGGCCCCTTCCTTGTGGGAGAAGGAGCCGGACGTTTCCGGTTTGGGAAAAAGGCTCTGCCGAGAACGGACACGATGACATGTCCCGTCTCTGGGAAAGCACAGATCCCAAGCGCTGCTGTGCCTGTGAATAGGGTGCCAAGGGAAGGTGAAGACCAGCAACAGCTTTCAGGGCTGGCCCCTTCCTTGTGGGAGAAGGAGCCGGACGTTTCCCGTTTGGGAAAAAAGCTCTGCCGAGAAAGAACACGATGACATCTCCCGTCCCTGATAAAGCACAGATCGGAAGCGCTGCTGTGCCTGTGAATAGGGTGCACGGGGAAGGTGAAGACCAGCAAGAGCTTTCAGGGCTAGCACCTTCATTGTGGGAGAAGGAGCCGGAAGTTTCCAGTTTGGGAAAAATACTCTGCCGAGAACGGACACGATGACATGTCCCGCCTCTGGGAAAGCACAGATCCCAAGCGCTGCTGTGCCTGTGAATAGGCTGCCCAGGGAAGGTGAAGACCAGCAACAGCTTTTAGGTCTGGCCCCTTCCTTGTGGGAGAAGGAGCCGGACGTTTCCCGTTTGGGAAAAAGGCTCTGCCGAGAACGGACACGATTACATGTCCCGTCTCTGGGAAAGCACAGATCCGAAGCGCTGCTGCGCCTGTGAGTAGGGTGCACGGGAAAGGTGAAGACCAGCAAGAGCTTTCAGGGCTGGCCCCTTCCTTGTGGCAGAAGGAGCCGGACGTTTCCCGTTTGGGAAAATGGCTCTGCCGAGGAAGGACACAATGACATGTCCCGTCTCTGGGAAAGCACAGATCCCTAGTGATGTTCTGCCTTTGAATATGCTGCCAAGGGAAGGTGAAGACCAGCAAGAGCTTTCAGGGCTGGCCCCTTCCTTGTGGGAGAAGGAGCCGGACGTTTACCTTTTTGGAAAAAGGCTCTGCCGAGAACGGACACGATGACATGTCCCGTCTCTGGGAAAGCACAGGTCCCAAGCGCTGCTGTGCCTATGAATAGGGTGCATGGGGAAGGTGAAGACCAGCAACAGCTTTCAGGGCTGGCCCCTTACTTGTGGGAGAAGGAGCCGGACGTTTCCCGTTTGGGAAAATGTCTCTGCCGAGAAAGGACACGATCACATGTCCCGTCCCTGAGAAAGCACAGAATCCAAGCTCTGCGGTGCCTATGAATAGGGTGCCCAGGGAAGGTGAAGGCCAGCAAGAGCTTTCAGGGCTGGCCCCTTCCTTGTGGGAGAAGGAGCCGGACGTTTCCCATTTGGGAAAAAAGCTCTGCCGAGAACGGACACGATGACATGTACCGCCTCTGGGAAAGCAGAGATCCCAAGCTTTGTTGTGCTTATTAATAGGCTGCCCAGGGAAGGTGAAGACCAGCAACAGCTTTCTGGGCTAGCACCTTCCTTGTGGCAGAAGGAGCCGGACGTTTCCCGTTTGGGAAAAAGGTTCTGCCGAGAAAGGACACGATGACATGTCCCGCCTCTGGGAAAGCATAGATCCCAAGCGCTGCTGTGCCTGTGAATAGGGTGCACGGGGAAGGTGAAGAGCAGTAACAGCTTTCAGGGCTGGCCCCTTCCTTGTGGCAGAAGGAGCCGGACGTTTCCCGTTTGGGAAAAAGGCTCTGCCGAGAACGGACACGATGACATGTCCCGTCTCTGGGAAAGCACAGATCCCAAGCGTTGCTGTGCTTATTAATAGGCTGCCCAGGGAAGGTGAAGACCAGCAACAGCTTTCAGGGCTGGTCCCTTCCTTGTGGCAGAAGGAGCCGGACGTTTCCCATTTGGGAAAAAGTCTCTGCCGAGAACGGACACAATGACATGTACCGTCTCTGGGAAAGCACAGATCCCAAGCTTTGTTGTGCTTATTAATAGGCTGCCCAGGGAAGGTGAAGACCAGCAACAGCTTTCTGGGCTAGCACCTTCCTTGTGGGAGAAGGAGCCGGACGTTTCCCGTTTGGGAAAAAGGCTCTGCCGAGAAAGGACATGATGACATGTCCCGTCTCTGGGAAAGCACAGATCCGAAGCGCTGCTGTGCCTGTGAATAGGGTGCACGGGGAAGGTAAAGACCAGCAACAGCTTTCAGGGCTGGCCCCTTCCTTGTGGCAGAAGGAGCCGGACGTTTCCCGTTTGGGAAAAAAGCTCTGCCGAGAACGGACACGATGACATGTCCCGTCTCTGGGAAAGCACAGATCCCAAGCGTTGCTGTACTTATTAATAGGCTGCCCAGGGAAGGTGAAGACCAGCAACAACTTTTAGGGCTGGCCCCTTCCTTGTGGGAGAAGGAGCCGAACGTTTCCCCTTTGAGAAAATAGCTCTGCCGAGAAAGGACACGATGACATCTCCCGTCCCTGAGAAAGCACAGATCCAAAGCGCTGCTGTGCCTGTGAATAGGGTGCACGGGGAAGGTGAAGACCAGCAACAGCTTTCAGCGCTGGCCCCTTCCTTGTGGGAGAAGGAGCCGGACGTTTCCAGTTTGGGAAAAATACCCTGCCGAGAAAGGACACGATGACATGTCCCGCCTCTGGGAAAGCACAGATCCCAAGCGATGTTCTGCCTCTGAATATGCTGCCAAGGGAAGGTGAAGACCAGCAACAGCTTTCAGGGCTGGCCCCTTCCTTGTGGCAGAAGGAGCCGGACGTTTCCCTTTTTGGAAAATGGCTCTGCCGAGAACGGACACGATGACATGTCCCGTCTCTGGGAAAGCACAGGTCCCAAGCGCTGCTGTGCCTATGAATAGGGTGCATGGGGAAGGTGAAGACCAGCAACAGCTTTCAGGGCTGGCCCCTTCCTTGTGGGAGAAGGAGCCGGACGTTTCCCGTTTGGGAAAAAGGCTCTGCCGAGAACGGACACGATGACATCTCCCGTCTCTGGGAAAGCACAGATCCCAAGCGCTGCTGTGCTTATTAATAGGCTGCCCAGGGAAGGAGAAGACCAGCAGCAGCTTTCAGGGCTGGCCCCTTCCTTGTGGGAGAAGGAGCCGGACGTTTCCCGTTTGGGAAAATGTCTCTGCCGAAAAAGGACACGATCACATGTCCCGTCCTTGAGAAAGCACATAATCCAAGGTCTGCAGTGCCTATGAATAGGGTGCCCAGGGAAGGTAAAGACCAGCAAGAGCTTTCAGGGCTGGCCCCTTCCTTGTGGGAGAAGGAGCCGGACGTTTCCCGTTTGGGAAAAAAGCTCTGCCGAGAAAGGACACGATGACATCTCCCGTCCCTGAGAAAGCACAGATCCCAAGCTTTGTTGTGCTTATTAATAGGCTGCCCAGGGAAGGTGAAGACCAGCAACAGCTTTCTGGGCTAGCACCTTCCTTGTGGCAGAAGGAGCCGGACGTTTCCCTTTTTGGAAAATGGCTCTGCCGAGAATGGACACGATGACATGTCCCGTCTCTGGGAAAGCACAGATCCCTAGTGATGTTCTGCCTGTGAATAGGGTGCACGGGGAAGGTAAAGACCAGCAAGAGCTTTTAGGGCTGGCCCCTTCCTTGTGGCAGAAGGAGCCGGACGTTTCCTGTTTTGGAAAAATACTCTGCCGAGTAAGGACACGATGACATGTCCCGTCTCTGGGAAAGCACAGGTCCCAAGCGTTGCTGTACTTATTAATAGGCTGTCCAAGGAAGGTGAAGACCAGCAACAACTTTTAGGGCTGGCCCCTTCCTTGTGGGAGAAGGAGCCGGACGCTTCCCCTTTGAGAAGATAGCTCTGCCGAGAAAGGACACGATGACATGTCCCGCCTCTGGGAAAGCACAGATCCCAAGCGCTGCTGTGCCTGTGAATAGGCTGCCCAGGGAAGGTGAAGACCAGCAACAGCTTTCTGGGCTAGCACCTTCCTTGTGGCAGAAGGAGCCGGACGTTTCCCGTTTGGGAAAATGGCTCTGCCGAGAACGGACATGATGACATGTCCCGTCTCTGGGAAAGCACAGGTCCCAAGCGCTGCTGTGCCTATGAATAGGGTGCATGGGGAAGGTGAAGACCAGCAACAGCTTTCAGCGCTGGCCCCTTCCTGGTGGGAGAAGGAGCCGGACATTTCCCATTTGTGAAAAAGTCTCTGCCGAGAACGGACACGATGACATGTACCGTCTCTGGGAAAGCACAGATCCCAAGCTTTGTTGTGCTTATTAATAGGCTGCCCAGGGAAGGTGAAGACCAGCAACAGCTTTCCGGGCTAGCACCTTCCTTGTGGGAGAAGGAGCCGGACGTTTCCCGTTTGGGAAATAGTTTCTGCCGAGAAAGGACACGATCACATGTCCCGTCTCTGGGAAAGCATAGATCCCAAGCGCTGCTGTGCCTGTGAATAGGGTGCACGGGGAAGGTGAAGAGCAGTAACAGCTTTCAGGGCTGGCCCCTTCCTTGTGGCAGAAGGAGCCGGACGTTTCCCGTTTGGGAAAAAGCCTCTGCCGAGAACGGACACGATGACATCTCCCGTCTCTGGGAAAGCACAGATCCCAAGCGTTGCTGTGCTTATTAATAGGCTGCCCAGGGAAGGTGAAGAGCAGCAACAGCTTTCAGGGCTGGCCCCTTCCTTGTGGGAGAAGGAGCCGGACGTTTCCCGTTTGGGAAAAATACTCTGCCGAAAACGGACACGATGACATGTCCCGTCTCTGGGAAAGCACAGATCCCTAGTGATGTTCTGCCTGTGAATAGGGTGCACGGGAAGGTGAAGACCAGCAACAGCTTTCAGCGCTGGCCCCTTCCTTGTGGGAGAAGGAGCCGGACGTTTCCAGTTTGGGAAAAATACCCTGCCGAGAAAGGACACGATGACATGTCCCGCCTCTGGGAAAGCACAGATCCCAAGCGCTGCTGTGCCTGTGAATAGGCTGCCCAGGGAAGGTGAAGACCAGCAACAGCTTTTAGGTCTGGCCCCTTCCTTGTGGGAGAAGGAGCCGGACGTTTCCGGTTTGGGAAAAAGGCTCTGCCGAGAACGGACACGATGACATGTCCCGTCTCTGGGAAAGCACAGATCCCAAGCGCTGCTGTGCCTGTGAATAGGGTGCCAAGGGAAGGTGAAGACCAGCAACAGCTTTCAGGGCTGGCCCCTTCCTTGTGGGAGAAGGAGCCGGACGTTTCCCGTTTGGGAAAAAAGCTCTGCCGAGAAAGGACACGATGACATCTCCCGTCCCTGATAAAGCACAGATCGGAAGCGCTGCTGTGCCTGTGAATAGGGTGCACGGGGAAGGTGAAGACCAGCAACAGCTTTCAGGGCTGGCCCCTTCCTTGTGGCAGAAGGAGCCGGACGTTTCCCGTTTGGGAAAAATACTCTGCCGAGAACGGACACGATGACATGTCCCACCTCTGGGAAAGCACAGATCCCAAGCGCTGCTGTGCCTGTGAATAGGCTGCCCAGGGAAGGTGAAGACCAGCAACAGCTTTTAGGTCTGGCCCCTTCCTTGTGGGAGAAGGAGCCGGACGTTTCCCGTTTGGGAAAAAGGCTCTGCCGAGAACGGACACGATGACATGTCCCGTCTCTGGGAAAGCACAGATCCGAAGCGCTGCTGCGCCTGTGAGTAGGGTGCACGGGAAAGGTGAAGACCAGCAACAGCTTTCAGGGCTGGCCCCTTCCTTGTGGCAGAAGGAGCCGGACGTTTCCCGTTTGGGAAAATGGCTCTGCCGAGGAAGGACACAATGACATGTCCCGTCTCTGGGTAAGCACAGATCCCTAGTGATGTTCTGCCTTTGAATATGCTGCCAAGGGAAGGTGAAGACCAGCAACAGCTTTCAGGGCTGGCCCCTTCCTTGTGGCAGAAGGAGCCGGACGTTTCCCTTTTTGGAAAAAGGCTCTGCCGAGAACGGACACGATGACATGTCCCGTCTCTGGGAAAGCACAGGTCCCAAGCGCTGCTGTGCCTATGAATAGGGTGCATGGGGAAGGTGAAGACCAGCAACAGCTTTCAGGGCTGGTCCCTTCCTTGTGGCAGAAGGAGCCGGACGTTTCCCGTTTGGGAAAATGTCTCTGCCGAGAAAGGACACGATCACATGTCCCGTCCCTGAGAAAGCACAGAATCCAAGCTCTGCGGTGCCTATGAATAGGGTGCCCAGGGAAGGTGAAGGCCAGCAAGAGCTCTCAGGGCTGGCCCCTTCCTTGTGGGAGAAGGAGCCGGACGTTTCCCATTTGGGAAAAAAGCTCTGCCGAGAACGGACACGATGACATGTACCGTCTCTGGGAAAGCACAGATCCCAAGCTTTGTTGTGCTTATTAATAGGCTGCCCAGGGAAGGTGAAGACCAGCAACAGCTTTCTGGGCTAGCACCTTCCTTGTGGCAGAAGGAGCCGGACGTTTCCCGTTTGGGAAAAAGGCTCTGCCGAGAAAGGACATGATGACATGTCCCGTCTCTGGGAAAGCACAGATCCGAAGCGCTGCTGTGCCTGTGAATAGTGTGCACGGGGAAGGTGAAGACCAGCAACAGCTTTCAGGGCTGGCCCCTTCCTTGTGGCAGAAGGAGCCGGACGTTTCCCGTTTGGGAAAAAAGCTCTGCCGAGAACGGACACGATGACATGTCCCGTCTCTGGGAAAGCACAGATCCCAAGCGTTGCTGTACTTATTAATAGGCTGCCCAGGGAAGGTGAAGACCAGCAACAACTTTTAGGGCTGGCCCCTTCCTTGTGGGAGAAGGAGCCGAACGTTTCCCCTTTGAGAAAATAGCTCTGCCGAGAAAGGACACGATGACATCTCCCGTCCCTGAGAAAGCACAGATCCAAAGCGCTGCTGTGCCTGTGAATAGGGTGCACGGGGAAGGTGAAGACCAGCAACAGCTTTCAGGGCTGGCCCCTTCCTTGTGGCAGAAGGAGCCGGACGTTTCCCTTTTTGGAAAATGGCTCTGCCGAGAACGGACACGATGACATGTCCCGTCTCTGGGAAAGCACAGGTCCCAAGCGCTGCTGTGCCTATGAATAGGGTGCATGGGGAAGGTGAAGACCAGCAACAGCTTTCAGGGCTGGCCCCTTCCTTGTGGGAGAAGGAGCCGGACGTTTCCCGTTTGGGAAAAAGGCTCTGCCGAGAACGGACACGATGACATCTCCCGTCTCTGGGAAAGCACAGATCCCAAGCGCTGCTGTGCTTATTAATAGGCTGCCCAGGGAAGGAGAAGACCAGCAGCAGCTTTCAGGGCTGGCCCCTTCCTTGTGGGAGAAGGAGCCGGACGTTTCCCGTTTGGGAAAATGTCTCTGCCGAAAAAGGACACGATCACATGTCCCGTCCTTGAGAAAGCACATAATCCAAGGTCTGCAGTGCCTATGAATAGGGTGCCCAGGGAAGGTAAAGACCAGCAAGAGCTTTCAGGGCTGGCCCCTTCCTTGTGGGAGAAGGAGCCGGACGTTTCCCGTTTGGGAAAAAAGCTCTGCCGAGAAAGGACACGATGACATCTCCCGTCCCTGAGAAAGCACAGATCCCAAGCTTTGTTGTGCTTATTAATAGGCTGCCCAGGGAAGGTGAAGACCAGCAACAGCTTTCTGGGCTAGCACCTTCCTTGTGGCAGAAGGAGCCGGACGTTTCCCTTTTTGGAAAATGGCTCTGCCGAGAATGGACACGATGACATGTCCCGTCTCTGGGAAAGCACAGGTCCCAAGCGCTGCTGTGCCTATGAATAGGGTGCATGGGGAAGGTGAAGACCAGCAACAGCTTTCAGGGCTGGCCCCTTCCTTGTGGGAGAAGGAGCTGGACGTTTCCCATTTGGGAAAAAGGCTCTGCCGAGAACGGACACGATGACATGTCCCGTCTCTGGGAAAGCACAGATCCCAAGCGTTGCTGTGCTTATTAATAGGCTGCCCAGGGAAGGTGAAGACCAGCAACAGCTTTCAGGGCTAGCACCTTCCTTGTGGCAGAAGGAGCCGGACGTTTCCCGTTTGGGAAAAAGGCTCTGCCGAGAAAGGACATGATGACATGTCCCGTCTCTGGGAAAGCACAGATCCGAAGCGCTGCTGTGCCTGTGAATAGGGTGCACGGGGAAGGTGAAGACCAGCAACAGCTTTCAGGGCTGGCCCCTTCCTTGTGGCAGAAGGAGCCGGACGTTTCCCGTTTGGGAAAAAGGCTCTGCCGAGAACGGACACGATGACATGTCCCGTCTCTGGGAAAGCACAGATCCCTAGTGATGTTCTGCCTGTGAATAGGGTGCACGGGAAGGTGAAGACCAGCAACAGCTTTCAGCGCTGGCCCCTTCCTTGTGGGAGAAGGAGCCGGACGTTTCCAGTTTGGGAAAAATACCCTGCCGAGAAAGGACACGATGACATGTCCCGCCTCTGGGAAAGCACAGATCCCAAGCGCTGCTGTGCCTGTGAATAGGCTGCCCAGGGAAGGTGAAGACCAGCAACAGCTTTTAGGTCTGGCCCCTTCCTTGTGGGAGAAGGAGCCGGACGTTTCCGGTTTGGGAAAAAGGCTCTGCCGAGAACGGACACGATGACATGTCCCGTCTCTGGGAAAGCACAGATCCCAAGCGCTGCTGTGCCTGTGAATAGGGTGCATGGGGAAGGTGAAGACCAGCAACAGCTTTCAGGGCTGGCCCCTTCCTTGTGGGAGAAGGAGCCGGACGTTTCCCGTTTGGGAAAAAAGCTCTGCCGAGAAAGGACACGATGACATCTCCCGTCCCTGATAAAGCACAGATCGGAAGCGCTGCTGTGCCTGTGAATAGGGTGCACGGGGAAGGTGAAGACCAGCAAGAGCTTTCAGGGCTAGCACCTTCATTGTGGGAGAAGGAGCCGGAAGTTTCCAGTTTGGGAAAAATACTCTGCCGAGAACGGACACGATTACATGTCCCGTCTCTGGGAAAGCACAGATCCGAAGCGCTGCTGCGCCTGTGAGTAGGGTGCACGGGAAAGGTGAAGACCAGCAAGAGCTTTCAGGGCTGGCCCCTTCCTTGTGGCAGAAGGAGCCGGACGTTTCCCGTTTGGGAAAATGGCTCTGCCGAGGAAGGACACAATGACATGTCCCGTCTCTGGGAAAGCACAGGTCCCTAGTGATGTTCTGCCTTTGAATATGCTGCCAAGGGAAGGTGAAGACCAGCAACAGCTTTCAGGGCTGGCCCCTTCCTTGTGGCAGAAGGAGCCGGACGTTTCCCTTTTTGGAAAAAGGCTCTGCCGAGAACGGACACGATGACATGTCCCGTCTCTGGGAAAGCACAGGTCCCAAGCGCTGCTGTGCCTATGAATAGGGTGCATGGGGAAGGTGAAGACCAGCAACAGCTTTCAGGGCTGGCCCCTTCCTTGTGGGAGAAGGAGCCGGACGTTTCCCGTTTGGGAAAATGTCTCTGCCGAGAAAGGACACGATCACATGTCCCGTCCCTGAGAAAGCACAGAATCCAAGCTCTGCGGTGCCTATGAATAGGGTGCCCAGGGAAGGTGAAGGCCAGCAAGAGCTTTCAGGGCTGGCCCCTTCCTTGTGGGAGAAGGAGCCGGACGTTTCCCGTTTGGGAAAAAGGTTCTGCCGAGAAAGGACACGATGACATGTCCCGTCTCTGGGAAAGCATAGATCCCAAGCGCTGCTGTGCCTGTGAATAGTGTGCACGGGGAAGGTGAAGAGCAGTAACAGCTTTCAGGGCTGGCCCCTTCCTTGTGGCAGAAGGAGCCGGACGTTTCCCGTTTGGGAAAAAGGCTCTGCCGAGAACGGACACGATGACATGTCCCGTCTCTGGGAAAGCACAGATCCCAAGCGTTGCTGTGCTTATTAATAGGCTGCCCAGGGAAGGTGAAGAGCAGCAACAGCTTTCAGGGCTGGCCCCTTCCTTGTGGCAGAAGGAGCCGGACGTTTCCCATTTGGGAAAAAGTCTCTGCCGAGAACGGACACGATGACATGTACCGTCTCTGGGAAAGCACAGATCCCAAGCTTTGTTGTGCTTATTAATAGGCTGCCCAGGGAAGGTGAAGACCAGCAACAGCTTTCTGGGCTAGCACCTTCCTTGTGGGAGAAGGAGCCGGACGTTTCCCGTTTGGGAAAAAGGCTCTGCCGAGAAAGGACATGATGACATGTCCCGTCTCTGGGAAAGCACAGATCCGAAGCGCTGCTGTGCCTGTGAATAGGGTGCACGGGGAAGGTGAAGACCAGCAACAGCTTTCAGGGCTGGCCCCTTCCTTGTGGCAGAAGGAGCCGGACGTTTCCCGTTTGGGAAAAAAGCTCTGCCGAGAACGGACACGATGACATGTCCCGTCTCTGGGAAAGCACAGATCCCAAGCGTTGCTGTACTTATTAATAGGCTGCCCAGGGAAGGTGAAGACCAGCAACAACTTTTAGGGCTGGCCCCTTCCTTGTGGGAGAAGGAGCCGAACGTTTCCCCTTTGAGAAAATAGCTCTGCCGAGAAAGGACACGATGACATCTCCCGTCCCTGAGAAAGCACAGATCCAAAGCGCTGCTGTGCCTGTGAATAGGGTGCACGGGGAAGGTGAAGACCAGCAACATCTTTCAGCGCTGGCCCCTTCCTTGTGGGAGAAGGAGCCGGACGTTTCCAGTTTGGGAAAAATTCCCTGCCGAGAAAGGACACGATGACATGTCCCGCCTCTGGGAAAGCACAGATCCCTAGTGATGTTCTGCCTCTGAATATGCTGCCAAGGGAAGGTGAAGACCAGCAACAGCTTTCAGGGCTGGCCCCTTCCTTGTGGCAGAAGGAGCCGGACGTTTTCCTTTTTGGAAAATGGCTCTGCCGCGAACGGACACGATGACATGTCCCGTCTCTGGGAAAGCACAGGTCCCAAGCGCTGCTGTGCCTATGAATAGGGTGCATGGGGAAGGTGAAGACCAGCAACAGCTTTCAGGGCTGGCCCCTTCCTTGTGGGAGAAGGAGCCGGACGTTTCCCGTTTGGGAAAAAGGCTCTGCCGAGAACGGACACGATGACATCTCCCGTCTCTGGGAAAGCACAGATCCCAAGCGCTGCTGTGCTTATTAATAGGCTGCCCAGGGAAGGAGAAGACCAGCAGCAGCTTTCAGGGCTGGCCCCTTCCTTGTGGGAGAAGGAGCCGGACGTTTCCCGTTTGGGAAAATGTCTCTGCCGAAAAATGACACGATCACATGTCCTGTCCTTGAGAAAGCACATAATCCAAGGTCTGCAGTGCCTATGAATAGGGTGCCCAGGGAAGGTAAAGACCAGCAAGAGCTTTCAGGGCTGGCCCCTTCCTTGTGGGAGAAGGAGCCGGACGTTTCCCGTTTGGGAAAAAAGCTCTGCCGAGAAAGGACACGATGACATCTCCCGTCCCTGAGAAAGCACAGATCCCAAGCTTTGTTGTGCTTATTAATAGGCTGCCCAGGGAAGCTGAAGACCAGCAACAGCTTTCTGGGCTAGCACCTTCCTTGTGGCAGAAGGAGCCGGACGTTTCCCTTTTTGGAAAATGGCTCTGCCGAGAATGGACACGATGACATGTCCCGTCTCTGGGAAAGCACAGATCCCTAGTGATGTTCTGCCTGTGAATAGGGTGCACGGGAAGGTGAAGACCAGCAACAGCTTTCAGCGCTGGCCCCTTCCTTGTGGGAGAAGGAGCCGGACGTTTCCAGTTTGGGAAAAATACCCTGCCGAGAAAGGACACGATGACATGTCCCGCCTCTGGGAAAGCACAGATCCCAAGCGCTGCTGTGCCTGTGAATAGGCTGCCCAGGGAAGGTGAAGACCAGCAACAGCTTTTAGGTCTGGCCCCTTCCTTGTGGGAGAAGGAGCCGGACGTTTCCGGTTTGGGAAAAAGGCTCTGCCGAGAACGGACACGATGACATGTCCCGTCTCTGGGAAAGCACAGATCCCAAGCGCTGCTGTGCCTGTGAATAGGGTGCCAAGGGAAGGTGAAGACCAGCAACAGCTTTCAGGGCTGGCCCCTTCCTTGTGGGAGAAGGAGCCGGACGTTTCCCGTTTGGGAAAAAAGCTCTGCCGAGAAAGGACACGATGACATCTCCCGTCCCTGATAAAGCACAGATCGGAAGCGCTGCTGTGCCTGTGAATAGGGTGCACGGGGAAGGTGAAGACCAGCAAGAGCTTTCAGGGCTAGCACCTTCATTGTGGGAGAAGGAGCCGGAAGTTTCCAGTTTGGGAAAAATACTCTGCCGAGAACGGACATGATGACATGTCCCGCCTCTGGGAAAGCACAGATCCCAAGCGCTGCTGTGCCTGTGAATAGGCTGCCCAGGGAAGGTGAAGACCAGCAACAGCTTTTAGGTCTGGCCCCTTCCTTGTGGGAGAAGGAGCCGGACGTTTCCCGTTTGGGAAAAAGGTTCTGCCGAGAACGGACACGATTACATGTCCCGTCTCTGGGAAAGCACAGATCCGAAGCGCTGCTGCGCCTGTGAGTAGGGTGCACGGGAAAGGTGAAGACCAGCAACAGCTTTCAGGGCTGGCCCCTTCCTTGTGGCAGAAGGAGCCGGACGTTTCCCGTTTGGGAAAATGGCTCTGCCGAGGAAGGACACAATGACATGTCCCGTCTCTGGGAAAGCACAGATCCCTAGTGATGTTCTGCCTTTGAATATGCTGCCAAGGGAAGGTGAAGACCAGCAACAGCTTTCAGGGCTGGCCCCTTCCTTGTGGGAGAAGGAGCCGGACGTTTCCCTTTTTGGAAAAAGGCTCTGCCGAGAACGGACACGATGACATGTCCCGTCTCTGGGAAAGCACAGGTCCCAAGCGCTGCTGTGCCTATGAATAGGGTGCATGGGGAAGGTGAAGACCAGCAACAGCTTTCAGGGCTGGCCCCTTCCTTGTGGGAGAAGGAGCCGGACGTTTCCCGTTTGGGAAAAAGGCTCTGCCGAGAACGGACACGATGACATGTCCCGTCTCTGGGAAAGCACAGATCCCAAGCGTTGCTGTGCTTATTAATAGGCTGCCCAGGGAAGGTGAAGACCAGCAACAGCTTTCAGGGCTGGTCCCTTCCTTGTGGCAGAAGGAGCCGGACGTTTCCCATTTGGGAAAAAGTCTCTGCCGAGAACGGACACGATGACATGTACCGTCTCTGGGAAAGCACAGATCCCAAGCTTTGTTGTGCTTATTAATAGGCTGCCCAGGGAAGGTGAAGACCAGCAACAGCTTTCTGGGCTAGCACCTTCCTTGTGGGAGAAGGAGCCGGACGTTTCCCGTTTGGGAAAAAGGCTCTGCCGAGAAAGGACATGATGACATGTCCCGCCTCTGGGAAAGCACAGATCCGAAGCGCTGCTGTGCCTGTGAATAGGGTGCACGGGGAAGGTGAAGACCAGCAACAGCTTTCAGGGCTGGCCCCTTCCTTGTGGCAGAAGGAGCCGGACGTTTCCCGTTTGGGAAAAAAGCTCTGCCGAGAACGGACACGATGACATGTCCCGTCTCTGGGAAAGCACAGATCCCAAGCGTTGCTGTACTTATTAATAGGCTGCCCAGGGAAGGTGAAGACCAGCAACAGCTTTCAGGGCTGGCCCCTTCCTTGTGGGAGAAGGAGCCGAACGTTTCCCCTTTGAGAAAATAGCTCTGCCGAGAAAGGACACGATGACATCTCCCGTCCCTGAGAAAGCACAGATCCAAAGCGCTGCTGTGCCTGTGAATAGGGTGCACGGGGAAGGTGAAGACCAGCAACAGCTTTCAGGGCTGGACCCTTCCTTGTGGCAGAAGGAGCCGGACGTTTCCAGTTTGGGAAAAATACCCTGCCGAGAAAGGACACGATGACATGTCCCGCCTCTGGGAAAGCACAGATCCCTAGTGATGTTCTGCCTCTGAATATGCTGCCAAGGGAAGGTGAAGACCAGCAACAGCTTTCAGGGCTGGCCCCTTCCTTGTGGCAGAAGGAGCCGGACGTTTCCCTTTTTGGAAAATGGCTCTGCCGAGAACGGACACGATGACATGTCCCGTCTCTGGGAAAGCACAGGTCCCAAGCGCTGCTGTGCCTGTGAATAGGGTGCATGGGGAAGGTGAAGACCAGCAACAGCTTTCAGGGCTGGCCCCTTCCTTGTGGGAGAAGGAGCCGGACGTTTCCCGTTTGGGAAAAAGGCTCTGCCGAGAACGGACACGATGACATCTCCCGTCTCTGGGAAAGCACAGATCCCAAGCGCTGCTGTGCTTATTAATAGGCTGCCCAGGGAAGGAGAAGACCAGCAGCAGCTTTCAGGGCTGGCCCCTTCCTTGTGGGAGAAGGAGCCGGACGTTTCCCGTTTGGGAAAATGTCTCTGCCGAAAAAGGACACGATCACATGTCCCGTCCTTGAGAAAGCACAGAATCCAAGGTCTGCGGTGCCTATGAATAGGGTGCCCAGGGAAGGTAAAGACCAGCAAGAGCTTTCAGGGCTGGCCCCTTCCTTGTGGGAGAAGGAGCCGGACGTTTCCCGTTTGGGAAAAAAGCTCTGCCGAGAAAGGACACGATGACATCTCCCGTCCCTGAGAAAGCACAGATCCCAAGCTTTGTTGTGCTTATTAATAGGCTGCCCAGGGAAGGTGAAGACCAGCAACAGCTTTCTGGGCTAGCACCTTCCTTGTGGGAGAAGGAGGCGGACATTTCCCGTTTGGGAAAAAGGCTCTGCCGAGAAAGGACATGATGACATGTCCCGTCTCTGGGAAAGCACAGATCCGAAGCGCTGCTGTGCCTGTGAATAGGGTGCATGGGGAAGGTGAAGACCAGCAACAGCTTTCAGGGCTGGCCCCTTCCTTGTGGGAGAAGGAGCCGGACGTTTCCCGTTTGGGAAAAAAGCTCTGCCGAGAAAGGACACGATCACATGTCCCGTCCCTGAGAAAGCACAGATGCCAAGCTTTGTTGTGCTTATTAATAGGCTGCCCATGGAAGGTGAAGACCAGCAACAGCTTTCAGGGCTGGCCCCTTCCTTGTGGCAGAAGGAGCCGGACGTTTCCCTTTTTGGAAAATGGCTCTGCCGAGAAAGGAAACGATGACATGTCCCGTCTCTGGGAAAGCACAGATCCCAAGCGCTGCTGTGCCTGTGAATAGGGTGCCAAGGGAAGGTGAAGACCAGCAACAGCTTTCTGGGCTAGCACCTTCCTTGTGGGAGAAGGAGCAGGACGTTTCCCGTTTGGGAAAAAGGCTCTGCCGAGAAAGGACATGATGACATGTCCCGTCTCTGGGAAAGCACAGATCCCAAGCGCTGCTGTGCCTGTGAATAGGGTGCACGGGGAAGGTGAAGACCAGCAACAGCTTTCAGGGCTGGCCCCTTCCTTGTGGCAGAAGGAGCCGGACGTTTCCCATTTGGGAAAAAAGCTCTGCCGAGGAAGGACACAATGACATGTCCCGTCTCTGGGAAAGCACAGATCCCTAGTGATGTTCTGCCTTTGAATATGCTGCCAAGGGAAGGTGAAGACCAGCAAGAGCGTTCAGGGCTGGCCCCTTCCTTGTGGCAGAAGGAGCCGGACGTTTCCCTTTTTGGAAAAAGGCTCTGCCGAGAACGGACACGATGACATGTCCCGTCTCTGGGAAAGCACAGATCCCAAGCGTTGCTGTGGTTATTAATAGGCTGCCCAGGGAAGGTGAAGAGCAGCAACAGCTTTCAGGGCTGGCCCCTTCCTTGTGGGAGAAGGAGCCGGACGTTTCCCGTTTGGGAAAAATGCTCTGCCGAAAACGGACACGATGACATGTCCCGTCTCTGGGAAAGCACAGATCCCTAGTGATGTTCTGCCTGTGAATAGGGTGCACGGGGAAGGTAAAGACCAGCAAGAGCTTTTAGGGCTGGCCCCTTCCTTGTGGCAGAAGGAGCCGGACGTTTCCTGTTTTGGAAAAATACTCTGCCGAGTAAGGACACGATGACATGTCCCGCCTCTGGGAAAGCACAGATCCCAAGCGCTGCTGTGCCTGTGAATAGGCTGCCCAGGGAAGGTGAAGACCAGCAACAGCTTTCTGGGCTAGCACCTTCCTTGTGGCAGAAGGAGCCGGACGTTTCCCGTTTGGGAAAATGGCTCTGCCGAGAACGGACATGATGACATGTCCCGTCTCTGGGAAAGCACAGGTCCCAAGCGCTGCTGTGCCTATGAATAGGGTGCATGGGGAAGGTGAAGACCAGCAACAGCTTTCAGCGCTGGCCCCTTCCTTGTGGGAGAAGGAGCCGGACATTTCCCATTTGTGAAAAAGTCTCTGCCGAGAACGGACACGATGACATGTACCGTCTCTGGGAAAGCACAGATCCCAAGCTTTGTTGTGCTTATTAATAGGCTGCCCAGGGAAGGTGAAGACCAGCAACAGCTTTCCGGGCTAGCACCTTCCTTGTGGGAGAAGGAGCCGGACGTTTCCCGTTTGGGAAAAAGGTTCTGCCGAGAAAGGACACGATGACATGTCCCGTCTCTGGGAAAGCATAGATCCCAAGCGCTGCTGTGCCTGTGAATAGGGTGCACGGGGAAGGTGAAGAGCAGTAACAGCTTTCAGGGCTGGCCCCTTCCTTGTGGGAGAAGGAGCCGGACGTTTCCCGTTTGGGAAAAAGGCTCTGCCGAGAACGGACACGATGACATGTCCCGTCTCTGGGAAAGCACAGATCCCAAGCGTTGCTGTGCTTATTAATAGGCTGCCCAGGGAAGGTGAAGAGCAGCAACAGCTTTCAGGGCTGGCCCCTTCCTTGTGGGAGAAGGAGCCGGACGTTTCCCGTTTGGGAAAAATACTCTGCCGAAAACGGACACGATGACATGTCCCGTCTCTGGGAAAGCACAGATCCCTAGTGATGTTCTGCCTGTGAATAGGGTGCACGGGAAGGTGAAGACCAGCAACAGCTTTCAGCGCTGGCCCCTTCCTTGTGGGAGAAGGAGCCGGACGTTTCCAGTTTGGGAAAAATACCCTGCCGAGAAAGGACACGATGACATGTCCCGCCTCTGGGAAAGCACAGATCCCAAGCGCTGCTGTGCCTGTGAATAGGCTGCCCAGGGAAGGTGAAGACCAGCAACAGCTTTTAGGTCTGGCCCCTTCCTTGTGGGAGAAGGAGCCGGACGTTTCCGGTTTGGGAAAAAGGCTCTGCCGAGAACGGACACGATGACATGTCCCGTCTCTGGGAAAGCACAGATCCCAAGCGCTGCTGTGCCTGTGAATAGGGTGCCAAGGGAAGGTGAAGACCAGCAACAGCTTTCAGGGCTGGCCCCTTCCTTGTGGGAGAAGGAGCCGGACGTTTCCCGTTTGGGAAAAAAGCTCTGCCGAGAAAGGACACGATGACATCTCCCGTCCCTGATAAAGCACAGATCGGAAGCGCTGCTGTGCCTGTGAATAGGGTGCACGGGGAAGGTGAAGACCAGCAAGAGCTTTCAGGGCTAGCACCTTCATTGTGGGAGAAGGAGCCGGAAGTTTCCAGTTTGGGAAAAATACTCTGCCGAGAACGGACACGATGACATGTCCCGCCTCTGGGAAAGCACAGATCCCAAGCGCTGCTGTGCCTGTGAATAGGCTGCCCAGGGAAGGTGAAGACCAGCAACAGCTTTTAGGTCTGGCCCCTTCCTTGTGGGAGAAGGAGCCGGACGTTTGTCGTTTGGGAAAAAAGCTCTGCCGAGAACGGACACGATTACATGTCCCGTCTCTGGGAAAGCACAGATCCGAAGCGCTGCTGCGCCTGTGAGTAGGGTGCACGGGAAAGGTGAAGACCAGCAACAGCTTTCAGGGCTGGCCCCTTCCTTGTGGCAGAAGGAGCCGGACGTTTCCCGTTTGGGAAAATGGCTCTGCCGAGGAAGGACACAATGACATGTCCCGTCTCTGGGAAAGCACAGATCCCTAGTGATGTTCTGCCTTTGAATATGCTGCCAAGGGAAGGTGAAGACCAGCAACAGCTTTCAGGGCTGGCCCCTTCCTTGTGGGAGAAGGAGCCGGACGTTTCCCTTTTTGGAAAAAGGCTCTGCCGAGAACGGACACGATGACATGTCCCGTCTCTGGGAAAGCACAGGTCCCAAGCGCTGCTGTGCCTATGAATAGGGTGCATGGGGAAGGTGAAGACCAGCAACAGCTTTCAGGGCTGGCCCCTTCCTTGTGGGAGAAGGAGCCGGACGTTTCCCGTTTGGGAAAATGTCTCTGCCGAGAAAGGACACGATCACATGTCCCGTCCCTGAGAAAGCACAGAATCCAAGCTCTGCGGTGCCTATGAATAGGGTGCCCAGGGAAGGTGAAGGCCAGCAAGAGCTTTCAGGGCTGGCCCCTTCCTTGTGGGAGAAGGAGCCGGACGTTTCCCATTTGGGAAAAAAGCTCTGCCGAGAACGGACACGATGACATGTACCGTCTCTGGGAAAGCACAGATCCCAAGCTTTGTTGTGCTTATTAATAGGCTGCCCAGGGAAGGTGAAGACCAGCAACAGCTTTCTGGGCTAGCACCTTCCTTGTGGCAGAAGGAGCCGGACGTTTCCCGTTTGGGAAAAAGGTTCTGCCGAGAAAGGACACGATGACATGTCCCGTCTCTGGGAAAGCACAGATCCGAAGCGTTGCTGTGCTTATTAATAGGCTGCACGGGGAAGGTGAAGAGCAGTAACAGCTTTCAGGGCTGGCCCCTTCCTTGTGGCAGAAGGAGCCGGACGTTTCCCATTTGGGAAAAAGTCTCTGCCGAGAACGGACACGATGACATGTACCGTCTCTGGGTAAGCACAGATCCCAAGCTTTGTTGTGCTTATTAATAGGCTGCCCAGGGAAGGTGAAGACCAGCAACAGCTTTCTGGGCTAGCACCTTCCTTGTGGGAGAAGGAGCCGGACGTTTCCCGTTTGGGAAAAAGGCTCTGCCGAGAAAGGACATGATGACATGTCCCGTCTCTGGGAAAGCACAGATCGGAAGCGCTGCTGTGCCTGTGAATAGGGTGCACGGGGAAGGTGAAGACCAGCAACAGCTTTCAGGGCTGGCCCCTTCCTTGTGGCAGAAGGAGCCGGACGTTTCCCGTTTGGGAAAAAAGCTCTGCAGAGAACGGACACGATGACATGTCCCGTCTCTGGGAAAGCACAGATCCCAAGCGTTGCTGTACTTATTAATAGGCTGCCCAGGGAAGGTGAAGACCAGCAACAACTTTTAGGGCTGGCCCCTTCCTTGTGGGAGAAGGAGCCGAACGTTTCCCCTTTGAGAAAATAGCTCTGCCGAGAAAGGACACGATGACATCTCCCGTCCCTGAGAAAGCACAGATCCAAAGCGCTGCTGTGCCTGTGAATAGGGTGCACGGGGAAGGTGAAGACCAGCAACAGCTTTCAGCGCTGGCCCCTTCCTAGTGGGAGAAGGAGCCGGACGTTTCCAGTTTGGGAAAAATACCCTGCCGAGAAAGGACACGATGACATGTCCCGCCTCTGGGAAAGCACAGATCCCAAGCGCTGCTGTGCCTGTGAATAGGGTGCACGGGGAAGGTGAAGACCAGCAACAGCTTTCAGGGCTGGCCCCTTCCTTGTGGCAGAAGGAGCCGGACGTTTCCCTTTTTGGAAAATGGCTCTGCCGAGAACGGACACGATGACATGTTCCGTCTCTGGGAAAGCACAGGTCCCAAGCGCTGCTGTGCTTATTAATAGGCTGCCCAGGGAAGGTGAAGACCAGCAACAGCTTTTAGGTCTGGCCCCTTCCTTGTGGGAGAAGGAGCCGGACGTTTCCCGTTTGGGAAAAAAGCTCTGCCGAGAAAGGACACGATGACATCTCCCGTCTCTGGGAAAGCACAGATCCGAAGCGCTGCTGCGCCTGTGAGTAGGGTGCACGGGAAAGGTGAACACCAGCAACAGCTTTCAGGGCTGGACCCTTCCTTGTGGCAGAAGGAGCCGGACGTTTCCCGTTTGGGAAAATGGCTCTGCCGAGGAAGGACACAATGACATGTCCCGTCTCTGGGAAAGCACAGATCCCTAGTGATGTTCTGCCTTTGAATATGCTGCCAAGGGAAGGTGAAGACCAGCAACAGCTTTCAGGGCTGGCCCCTTCCTTGTGGGAGAAGGAGCCGGACGTTTCCCGTTTGGGAAAATGTCTCTGCCGAGAAAGGACACGATCACATGTCCCGTCCCTGAGAAAGCACAGAATCCAAGCTCTGCGGTGCCTATGAATAGGGTGCCCAGGGAAGGTGAAGGCCAGCAACAGCTTTCAGGGCTGGCCCCTTCCTTGTGGGAGAAGGAGCCGGACGTTTCCCATTTGGGAAAAAAGCTCTGCCGAGAACGGACACGATGACATGTACCGTCTCTGGGAAAGCACAGATCCCAAGCTTTGTTGTGCTTATTAATAGGCTGCCCAGGGAAGGTGAAGACCAGCAACAGCTTTCTGGGCTAGCACCTTCCTTGTGGGAGAAGGAGCCGGACGTTTCCCGTTTGGGAAAAAGGTTCTGCCGAGAAAGGACACGATGACATGTCCCGTCTCTGGGAAAGCATAGATCCCAAGCGCTGCTGTGCCTGTGAATAGGGTGCACGGGGAAGGTGAAGAGCAGTAACAGCTTTCAGGGCTGGCCCCTTCCTTGTGGCAGAAGGAGCCGGACGTTTCCCGTTTGGGAAAAAGGCTCTGCCGAGAACGGACACGATGACATGTCCCGTCTCTGGGAAAGCACAGATCCCAAGCGTTGCTGTGCTTATTAATAGGCTGCCCAGGGAAGGTGAAGACCAGCAACAGCTTTCAGGGCTGGTCCCTTCCTTGTGGCAGAAGGAGCCGGACGTTTCCCATTTGGGAAAAAGTCTCTGCCGAGAACGGACACGATGACATGTACCGTCTCTGGGAAAGCACAGATCCCAAGCTTTGTTGTGCTTATTAATAGGCTGCCCAGGGAAGGTGAAGACCAGCAACAGCTTTCTGGGCTAGCACCTTCCTTGTGGGAGAAGGAGCCGGACGTTTCCCGTTTGGGAATAAGGCTCTGCCGAGAAAGGACATGATGACATGTCCCGTCTCTGGGAAAGCACAGATCCGAAGCGCTGCTGTGCCTGTGAATAGGGTGCACGGGGAAGGTGAAGACCAGCAACAGCTTTCAGGGCTGGCCCCTTCCTTGTGGCAGAAGGAGCCGGACGTTTCCCGTTTGGGAAAAAAGCTCTGCCGAGAACGGACACGATGACATGTCCCGTCTCTGGGAAAGCACAGATCCCAAGCGCTGCTGTGCCTGTGAATAGGGTGCACGGGGAAGGTGAAGACCAGCAACAGCTTTCAGGGCTGGCCCCTTCCTTGTGGCAGAAGGAGCCGGACGTTTCCCTTTTTGGAAAATGGCTCTGCCGAGAACGGACACGATGACATGTCCCGTCTCTGGGAAAGCACAGGTCCCAAGCGCTGCTGTGCCTATGAATAGGGTGCCTGGGGAAGGTGAAGACCAGCAACAGCTTTCAGGGCTGGCCCCTTCCTTGTGGGAGAAGGAGCCGGACGTTTCCCGTTTGGGAAAAAGGCTCTGCCGAGAACGGACACGATGACATCTCCCGTCTCTGGGAAAGCACAGATCCCAAGCGCTGCTGTGCTTATTAATAGGCTGCCCAGGGAAGGAGAAGACCAGCAGCAGCTTTCAGGGCTGGCCCCTTCCTTGTGGGAGAAGGAGCCGGACGTTTCCCGTTTGGGAAAATGTCTCTGCCGAAAAAGGACACGATCACATGTCCCGTCCTTGAGAAAGCACATAATCCAAGGTCTGCAGTGCCTATGAATAGGGTGCCCAGGGAAGGTAAAGACCAGCAAGAGCTTTCAGGGCTGGCCCCTTCCTTGTGGGAGAAGGAGCCGGACGTTTCCCGTTTGGGAAAAAAGCTCTGCCGAGAAAGGACACGATGACATCTCCCGTCCCTGAGAAAGCACAGATCCCAAGCTTTGTTGTGCTTATTAATAGGCTGCCCAGGGAAGGTGAAGACCAGCAACAGCTTTCTGGGCTAGCACCTTCCTTGTGGCAGAAGGAGCCGGACGTTTCCCTTTTTGGAAAAAGGCTCTGCCGAGAACGGACACGATGACATGTCCCGTCTCTGGGAAAGCACAGGTCCCAAGCGCTGCTGTGCCTATGAATAGGGTGCATGGGGAAGGTGAAGACCAGCAACAGCTTTCAGGGCTGGCCCCTTCCTTGTGGGTAAAGGAGCCGGACGTTTCCCATTTGGGAAAAAGGCTCTGCCGAGAACGGACACGATGACATGTCCCGTCTCTGGGAAAGCACAGATCCCAAGCGTTGCTGTGCTTATTAATAGGCTGCCCAGGGAAGGTGAAGACCAGCAACAGCTTTCAGGGCTAGCACCTTCCTTGTGGCAGAAGGAGCCGGACGTTTCCCGTTTGGGAAAAAGGCTCTGCCGAGAAAGGACATGATGACATGTCCCGTCTCTGGGAAAGCACAGATCCGAAGCGCTGCTGTGCCTGTGAATAGGGTGCACGGGGAAGGTGAAGACCAGCAACAGCTTTCAGGGCTGGCCCCTTCCTTGTGGCAGAAGGAGCCGGACGTTTCCCTTTTTGGAAAATGGCTCTGCCGAGAAAGGACACGATGACATGTCCCGTCTCTGGGAAAGCACAGGTCCCAAGCGCTGCTGTGCCTATGAATAGTGTGCATGGGGAAGGTGAAGACCAGCAACAGCTTTCAGGGCTGGCCCCTTCCTTGTGGGAGAAGGAGCCGGACGTTTCCCGTTTGGGAAAATGTCTCTGCCGAAAAAGGACACGATCACATGTCCCGTCGTTGAGAAAGCACAGAATCCAAGGTCTGCGGTGCCTATGAATAGGGTGCCCAGGGAAGGTAAAGACCAGCAAGAGCTTTCAGGGCTGGCCCCTTCCTTGTGGGAGAAGGAGCCGGACGTTTCCCGTTTGGGAAAAAAGCTCTGCCGAGAAAGGACACGACGACATCTCCCGTCCCTGAGAAAGCACAGATCCCAAGCTTTGTTGTGCTTATGAATAGGCTGCCCAGGGAAGGTGAAGACCAGCAGCAGCTTTCTGGGCTGGCCCCTTCCTTGTGGGAGAAGGAGCCGGACGTTTCCCGTTTGGGAAAAAGGTTCTGCCGAGAAAGGACACGATGACATGTCCCGTCTCTGGGAAAGCATAGATCCCAAGCGCTGCTGTGCCTGTGAATAGGGTGCCCAGGGAAGGTAAAGACCAGCAACAGCTTTCAGGGCTGGCCCCTTCCTTGTGGGAGAAGGAGCCGGACGTTTCCCATTTGGGAAAAAGTCTCTGCCGAGAACGGACACGATGACATGTACCGTCTCTGGGAAAGCACAGATCCCAAGCTTTGTTGTGCTTATTAATAGGCTGCCCAGGGAAGGTGAAGACCAGCAACAGCTTTCTGGGCTAGCACCTTCCTTGTGGCAGAAGGAGCCGGACGTTTCCCGTTTGGGAAAAAGGCTCTGCCGAGAAAGGACATGATGACATGTCCCGTCTCTGGGAAAGCACAGATCCGAAGCGCTGCTGTGCCTGTGAATAGGGTGCACGGGGAAGGTAAAGACCAGCAAGAGCTTTTAGGGCTGGCCCCTTCCTTGTGGCAGAAGGAGCCGGACGTTTCCTGTTTTGGAAAAATACTCTGCCGAGAAAGGACATGATGACATGTCCCGTCTCTGGGAAAGCACAGGTCCCAAGCGTTGCTGTACTTATTAATAGGCTGCCCAGGGAAGGTGAAGACCAGCAACAACTTTTAGGTCTGGCCCCTTCCTTGTGGGAGAAGGAGCCGAACGTTTCCCCTTTGAGAAAATAGCTCTTCCGAGAAAGGACACGATGACATCTCCCGTCCCTGAGAAAGCACAGATCCAAAGCGCTGCTGTGCCTGTGAATAGGGTGCACGGGGAAGGTGAAGACCAGCAACAGCTTTCAGGGCTGGCCCCTTCCTTGTGGGAGAAGGAGCCGGACGTTTCCCTTTTTGGAAAATGGCTCTGCCGAGAACGGACACGATGACATGTCCCGTCTCTGGGAAAGCACAGGTCCCAAGCGCTGCTGTGCCTATGAATAGGGTGCATGGGGAAGGTGAAGACCAGCAACAGCTTTCAGGGCTGGCCCCTTCCTTGTGGGAGAAGGAGCCGGACGTTTCCCGTTTGGGAAAAAGGCTCTGCCGAGAACGGACACGATGACATCTCCCGTCTCTGGGAAAGCACAGATCCCAAGCGCTGCTGTGCTTATTAATAGGCTGCCCAGGGAAGGAGAAGACCAGCAGCAGCTTTCAGGGCTGGCCCCTTCCTTGTGGGAGAAGGAGCCGGACGTTTCCCGTTTGGGAAAATGTCTCTGCCGAAAAAGGACACGATCACATGTCCCGTCCTTGAGAAAGCACAGAATCCAAGGTCTGCGGTGCCTATGAATAGGGTGCCCAGGGAAGGTAAAGACCAGCAAGAGCTTTCAGGGCTGGCCCCTTCCTTGTGGGAGAAGGAGCCGGACGTTTCCCGTTTGGGAAAAAAGCTCTGCCGAGAAAGGACACGATGACATCTCCCGTCCCTGAGAAAGCACAGATCCCAAGCTTTGTTGTGCTTATTAATAGGCTGCCCAGGGAAGGTGAAGACCAGCAACAGCTTTCTGGGCTAGCACCTTCCTTGTGGCAGAAGGAGCCGGACATTTCCCGTTTGGGAAAAAGGCTCTGCCGAGAAAGGACATGATGACATGTCCCGTCTCTGGGAAAGCACAGATCCGAAGCGCTGCTGTGCCTGTGAATAGGGTGCACGGGGAAGGTGAAGACCAGCAAGAGCGTTCAGGGCTGGCCCCTTCCTTGTGGCAGAAGGAGCCGGACGTTTGCCTTTTTGGAAAATGGCTCTGCCGAGAACGGACACGATGACATGTACCATCTCTGGGAAAGCACAGATCCCAAGCTTTGTTGTGCTTATTAATAGGCTGCCCAGGGAAGGTGAAGACCAGCAACAGCTTTCAGGGCTGGCCCCTTCCTTGTGGCAGAAGGAGCCGGACGTTTCCCTTTTTGGAAAAAGGCTCTGCCGAGAACGGACACGATGACATGTCCCGTCTCTGGGAAAGCACAGGTCCCAAGCGCTGCTGTGCCTATGAATAGGGTGCATGGGGAAGGTGAAGACCAGCAACAGCTTTCAGGGCTGGCCCCTTCCTTGTGGGAGAAGGAGCCGGACGTTTCCCGTTTGGGAAAATGTCTCTGCCGAGAAAGGACACGATCACATGTCCCGTCCCTGAGAAAGCACAGATGCCAAGCTTTGTTGTGCTTATTAATAGGCTGCCCAGGGAAGGTGAAGACCAGCAACAGCTTTCAGGGCTGGCCCCTTCCTTGTGGCAGAAGGAGCCGGACGTTTCCCTTTTTGGAAAATGGCTCTGCCGAGAAAGGAAACGATGACATGTCCCGTCTCTGGGAAAGCACAGATCCCAAGCGCTGCTGTGCCTGTGAATAGGGTGCCAAGGGAAGGTGAAGACCAGCAACAGCTTTCAGGGCTAGCACCTTCCTTGTGGGAGAAGGAGCCGGACGTTTCCCGTTTGGGAAAAAGGCTCTGCCGAGAAAGGACATGATGACATGTCCCGTCTCTGGGAAAGCACAGGTCCCAAGCGCTGCTGTGCCTGTGAATAGGGTGCACGGGGAAGGTGAAGACCAGCAACAGCTTTCAGGGCTGGCCCCTTCCTTGTGGCAGAAGGAGCCGGACGTTTCCCTTTTTGGAAAATGGCTCTGCCGAGAACGGACACGATGACATGTCCCGTCTCTGGGAAAGCACAGATCCCAACAGCTGCTGTGCTTATTAATAGGCTGCCCAGGGAAGGTGAAGACCAGCAACAGCTTTCTGGGCTAGCACCTTCCTTGTGGGAGAAGGAGCAGGACGTTTCCCGTTTGGGAAAAAGGCTCTGCCGAGAAAGGACATGATGACATGTCCCGTCTCTGGGAAAGCACAGATCCCAAGCGCTGCTGTGCCTGTGAATAGGGTGCACGGGGAAGGTGAAGACCAGCAACAGCTTTCAGGGCTGGCCCCTTCCTTGTGGCAGAAGGAGCCGGACGTTTCCCGTTTGGGAAAAAAGCTCTGCCGAGGAAGGACACAATGACATGTCCCGTCTCTGGGAAAGCACAGATCCCTAGTGATGTTCTGCCTCTGAATATGCTGCCAAGGGAAGGTGAAGACCAGCAACAGCTTTCAGGGCTGGCCCCTTCCTTGTGGCAGAAGGAGCCGGACGTTTCCCTTTTTGGAAAAAGGCTCTGCCGAGAACGGACACGATGACATGTCCCGTCTCTGGGAAAGCACAGATCCCAAGCGTTGCTGTGGTTATTAATAGGCTGCCCAGGGAAGGTGAAGAGCAGCAACAGCTTTCAGGGCTGGCCCCTTCCTTGTGGCAGAAGGAGCCGGACGTTTCCCGTTTGGGAAAAATGCTCTGCCGAAAACGGACACGATGACATGTCCCGTCTCTGGGAAAGCACAGATCCCTAGTGATGTTCTGCCTGTGAATAGGGTGCACGGGGAAGGTAAAGACCAGCAAGAGCTTTTAGGGCTGGCCCCTTCCTTGTGGCAGAAGGAGCCGGACGTTTCCAGTTTGGGAAAAATACTCTGCCGAGTAAGGACACGATGACATGTCCCGTCTCTGGGAAAGCACAGGTCCCAAGCGTTGCTGTACTTATTAATAGGCTGCCCAGGGAAGGTGAAGACCAGCAACAACTTTTAGGGCTGGCCCCTTCCTTGTGGGAGAAGGAGCCGGACGCTTCCCCTTTGAGAAGATAGCTCTGCCGAGAAAGGACACGATGACATGTCCCGCCTCTGGGAAAGCACAGATCCCAAGCGCTGCTGTGCCTGTGAATAGGCTGCCCAGGGAAGGTGAAGACCAGCAAGAGCTTTCTGGGCTAGCACCTTCCTTGTGGCAGAAGGAGCCGGACGTTTCCCGTTTGGGAAAATGGCTCTGCCGAGAACGGACACGATGACATGTACCGTCTCTGGGAAAGCACAGATCCCAAGCTTTGTTGTGCTTATTAATAGGCTGCCCAGGGAAGGTGAAGACCAGCAACAGCTTTCCGGCCTAGCACCTTCCTTGTGGGAGAAGGAGCCGGACGTTTCCCGTTTGGGAAAAAGGTTCTGCCGAGAAAGGACACGATGACATGTCCCGTCTCTGGGAAAGCATAGATCCCAAGCGCTGCTGTGCCTGTGAATAGGGTGCACGGGGAAGGTGAAGAGCAGTAACAGCTTTCAGGGCTGGCCCCTTCCTTGTGGCAGAAGGAGCCGGACGTTTCCCGTTTGGGAAAAAGGCTCTGCCGAGAACGGACACGATGACATGTCCCGTCTCTGGGAAAGCACAGATCCCAAGCGTTGCTGTGCTTATTAATAGGCTGCCCAGGGAAGGTGAAGAGCAGCAGCAGCTTTCAGGGCTGGCCCCTTCCTTGTGGGAGAAGGAGCCGGACGTTTCCCGTTTGGGAAAAATACTCTGCCGAAAACGGACACGATGACATGTCCCGTCTCTGGGAAAGCACAGATCCCTAGTGATGTTCTGCCTGTGAATAGGGTGCACGGGAAGGTGAAGACCAGCAACATCTTTCAGCGCTGGCCCCTTCCTTGTGGGAGAAGGAGCCGGACGTTTCCAGTTTGGGAAAAATACCCTGCCGAGAAAGGACACGATGACATGTCCCGTCTCTGGGAAAGCACAGATCCCAAGCGCTGCTGTGCCTGTGAATAGGCTGCCCAGGGAAGGTGAAGACCAGCAACAGCTTTTAGGTCTGGCCCCTTCCTTGTGGGAGAAGGAGCCGGACGTTTCCGGTTTGGGAAAAAGGCTCTGCCGAGAACGGACACGATGACATGTCCCGTCTCTGGGAAAGCATAGATCCCAAGCGCTGCTGTGCCTGTGAATAGGGTGCCAAGGGAAGGTGAAGACCAGCAACAGCTTTCAGGGCTGGCCCCTTCCTTGTGGCAGAAGGAGCCGGACGTTTCCCGTTTGGGAAAAAAGCTCTGCCGAGAAAGGACACGATGACATCTCCCGTCCCTGATAAAGCACAGATCGGAAGCGCTGCTGTGCCTGTGAATAGGGTGCACGGGGAAGGTGAAGACCAGCAAGAGCTTTCAGGGCTAGCACCTTCATTGTGGGAGAAGGAGCCGGAAGTTTCCAGTTTGGGAAAAATACTCTGCCGAGAACGGACACGATGACATGTCCCGCCTCTGGGAAAGCACAGATCCCAAGCGCTGCTGTGCCTGTGAATAGGCTGCCCAGGGAAGGTGAAGACCAGCAACAGCTTTTAGGTCTGGCCCCTTCCTTGTGGGAGAAGGAGCCGGACGTTTCCCGTTTGGGAAAAAGGCTCTGCCGAGAACGGACACGATTACATGTCCCGTCTCTGGGAAAGCACAGATCCGAAGCGCTGCTGCGCCTGTGAGTAGGGTGCACGGGAAAGGTGAAGACCAGCAACAGCTTTCAGGGCTGGCCCCTTCCTTGTGGCAGAAGGAGCCGGACGTTTCCCGTTTGGGAAAATGGCTCTGCCGAGGAAGGACACAATGACATGTCCCGTCTCTGGGAAAGCACAGATCCCTAGTGATGTTCTGCCTTTGAATATGCTGCCCAGGGAAGGTGAAGACCAGCAACAGCTTTCAGGGCTGGCCCCTTCCTTGTGGCAGAAGGAGCCGGACGTTTCCCTTTTTGGAAAATGGCTCTGCCGAGAAAGGACACGATGACATGTCCCGTCTCTGGGAAAGCACAGATCCCAAGCGCTGCTGTGCTTATTAATAGGCTGCCCAGGGAAGGTGAAGACCAGCAACAGCTTTCTGGGCTAGCACCTTCCTTGTGGGAGAAGGAGCAGGACGTTTCCCGTTTGGGAAAAAGGCTCTGCCGAGAAAGGACATGATGACATGTCCCGTCTCTGGGAAAGCACAGATCCCAAGCGCTGCTGTGCCTGTGAATAGTGTGCACGGGGAAGGTGAAGACCAGCAACAGCTTTCAGGGCTGGCCCCTTCCTTGTGGGAGAAGGAGCCGGACGTTTCCCGTTTGGGAAAAAAGCTCTGCCGAGGAAGGACACAATGACATGTCCCGTCTCTGGGAAAGCACAGATCCCTAGTGATGTTCTGCCTCTGAATATGCTGCCAAGGGAAGGTGAAGACCAGCAACAGCTTTCAGGGCTGGCCCCTTCCTTGTGGCAGAAGGAGCCGGACGTTTCCCTTTTTGGAAAAAGGCTCTGCTGAGAACGGACACGATGACATGTCCCGTCTCTGGGAAAGCACAGATCCCAAGCGTTGCTGTGGTTATTAATAGGCTGCCCAGGGAAGGTGAAGAGCAGCAACAGCTTTCAGGGCTGGCCCCTTCCTTGTGGCAGAAGGAGCCGGACGTTTCCCGTTTGGGAAAAATGCTCTGCCGAAAACGGACACGATGACATGTCCCGTCTCTGGGAAAGCACAGATCCCTAGTGATGTTCTGCCTGTGAATAGGGTGCACGGGGAAGGTAAAGACCAGCAAGAGCTTTTAGGGCTGGCCCCTTCCTTGTGGCAGAAGGAGCCGGACGTTTCCTGTTTTGGAAAAATACTCTGCCGAGTAAGGACACGATGACATGTACCGTCTCTGGGAAAGCACAGGTCCCAAGCGTTGCTGTACTTATTAATAGGCTGCCCAGGGAAGGTGAAGACCAGCAACAACTTTTAGGGCTGGCCCCTTCCTTGTGGGAGAAGGAGCCGGACGCTTCCCCTTTGAGAAGATAGCTCTGCTGAGAAAGGACACGATGACATGTCCCGCCTCTGGGAAAGCACAGATCCCAAGCGCTGCTGTGCCTGTGAATAGGCTGCCCAGGGAAGGTGAAGACCAGCAAGAGCTTTCTGGGCTAGCACCTTCCTTGTGGCAGAAGGAGCCGGACGTTTCCCGTTTGGGAAAATGGCTCTGCCGAGAACGGACATGATGACATGTCCCGTCTCTGGGAAAGCACAGGTCCCAAGCGCTGCTGTGCCTATGAATAGGGTGCATGGGGAAGGTGAAGACCAGCAACAGCTTTCAGCGCTGGCCCCTTCCTTGTGGGAGAAGGAGCCGGACATTTCCCATTTGTGAAAAAGTCTCTGCCGAGAACGGACACGATGATATGTACCGTCTCTGGGAAAGCACAGATCCCAAGCTTTGTTGTGCTTATTAATAGGCTGCCCAGGGAAGGTGAAGACCAGCAACAGCTTTCCGGGCTAGCACCTTCCTTGTGGGAGAAGGAGCCGGACGTTTCCCGTTTGGGAAAAAGGTTCTGCCGAGAAAGGACACGATGACATGTCCCGTCTCTGGGAAAGCATAGATCCCAAGCGCTGCTGTGCCTGTGAATAGGGTGCACGGGGAAGGTGAAGAGCAGTAACAGCTTTCAGGGCTGGCCCCTTCCTTGTGGCAGAAGGAGCCGGACGTTTCCCGTTTGGGAAAAAAGCTCTGCCGAGGAAGGACACAATGACATGTCCCGTATCTGGGAAAGCACAGATCCCAAGCGTTGCTGTGGTTATTAATAGGCTGCCCAGGGAAGGTGAAGAGCAGCAACAGCTTTCAGGGCTGGCCCCTTCCTTGTGGCAGAAGGAGCCGGACGTTTCCCGTTTGGGAAAAATGCTCTGCCGAAAACGGACACGATGACATGTCCCGTCTCTGGGAAAGCACAGATCCCTAGTGATGTTCTGCCTGTGAATAGGGTGCACGGGAAGGTGAAGACCAGCAACAGCTTTCAGCGCTGGCCCCTTCCTTGTGGGAGAAGGAGCCGGACGTTTCCAGTTTGGGAAAAATACCCTGCCGAGAAAGGACACGATGACATGTCCCGTCTCTGGGAAAGCACAGATCCCAAGCGCTGCTGTGCCTGTGAATAGGCTGCCCAGGGAAGGTGAAGACCAGCAACAGCTTTTAGGTCTGGCCCCTTCCTTGTGGGAGAAGGAGCCGGACGTTTCCCGTTTGGGAAAAAGGCTCTGCCGAGAACGGACACGATTACATGTCCCGTCTCTGGGAAAGCACAGATCCGAAGCGCTGCTGCGCCTGTGAGTAGGGTGCACGGGAAAGGTGAAGACCAGCAACAGCTTTCAGGGCTGGCCCCTTCCTTGTGGCAGAAGGAGCCGGACGTTTCCCGTTTGGGAAAATGGCTCTGCCGAGGAAGGACACAATGACATGTCCCGTCTCTGGGAAAGCACAGATCCCTAGTGATGTTCTGCATTTGAATATGCTGCCAAGGGAAGGTGAAGACCAGCAACAGCTTTCAGGGCTGGCCCCTTCCTTGTGGCAGAAGGAGCCGGACGTTTCCCTTTTTGGAAAATGGCTCTGCCGAGAACGGACACGATGACATGTCCCGTCTCTGGGAAAGCACAGATCCCAACCGCTGCTGTGCTTATTAATAGGCTGCCCAGGGAAGGTGAAGACCAGCAACAGCTTTCTGGGCTAGCACCTTCCTTGTGGGAGAAGGAGCAGGACGTTTCCCGTTTGGGAAAAAGGCTCTGCCGAGAAAGGACATGATGACATGTCCCGTCTCTGGGAAAGCACAGATCCCAAGCGCTGCTGTGCCTGTGAATAGGGTGCACGCGGAAGGTGAAGACCAGCAACAGCTTTCAGGGCTGGCCCCTTCCTTGTGGGAGAAGGAGCCGGACGTTTCCCATTTGGGAAAAAAGCTCTGCCGAGGAAGGACACAATGACATGTCCCGTCTCTGGGAAAGCACAGATCCCTAGTGATGTTCTGCCTCTGAATATGCTGCCAAGGGAAGGTGAAGACCAGCAACAGCTTTCTGGGCTGGCCCCTTCCTTGTGGCAGAAGGAGCCGGACGTTTCCCTTTTTGGAAAAAGGCTCTGCCGAGAACGGACACGATGACATGTCCCGTCTCTGGGAAAGCACAGATCCCAAGCGTTGCTGTGGTTATTAATAGGCTGCCCAGGGAAGGTGAAGAGCAGCAACAGCTTTCAGGGCTGGCCCCTTCCTTGTGGCAGAAGGAGCCGGACGTTTCCCGTTTGGGAAAAATGCTCTGCCGAAAACGGACACGATGACATGTCCCGTCTCTGGGAAAGCACAGATCCCTAGTGATGTTCTGCCTGTGAATAGGGTGCACGGGGAAGGTAAAGACCAGCAAGAGCTTTTAGGGCTGGCCCCTTCCTTGTGGCAGAAGGAGCCGGACGTTTCCAGTTTGGGAAAAATACTCTGCCGAGTAAGGACACGATGACATGTCCCGTCTCTGGGAAAGCACAGGTCCCAAGCGTTGCTGTACTTATTAATAGGCTGCCCAGGGAAGGTGAAGACCAGCAACAACTTTTAGGGCTGGCCCCTTCCTTGTGGGAGAAGGAGCCGGACGCTTCCCCTTTGAGAAGATAGCTCTGCCGAGAAAGGACACGATGACATGTCCCGCCTCTGGGAAAGCACAGATCCCAAGCGCTGCTGTGCCTGTGAATAGGCTGCCCAGGGAAGGTGAAGACCAGCAAGAGCTTTCTGGGCTAGCACCTTCCTTGTGGCAGAAGGAGCCGGACGTTTCCCGTTTGGGAAAATGGCTCTGCCGAGAACGGACATGATGACATGTCCCGTCTCTGGGAAAGCACAGGTCCCAAGCGCTGCTGTGCCTATGAATAGGGTGCCCAGGGAAGGTGAAGACCAGCAACAGCTTTCAGCGCTGGCCCCTTCCTTGTGGGAGAAGGAGCCGGACATTTCCCATTTGTGAAAAAGTCTCTGCCGAGAACGGACACGATGACATGTACCGTCTCTGGGAAAGCACAGATCCCAAGCTTTGTTGTGCTTATTAATAGGCTGCCCAGGGAAGGTGAAGACCAGCAACAGCTTTCCGGCCTAGCACCTTCCTTGTGGGAGAAGGAGCCGGACGTTTCCCGTTTGGGAAAAAGGTTCTGCCGAGAAAGGACACGATGACATGTCCCGTCTCTGGGAAAGCATAGATCCCAAGCGCTGCTGTGCCTGTGAATAGGGTGCACGGGGAAGGTGAAGAGCAGTAACAGCTTTCAGGGCTGGCCCCTTCCTTGTGGCAGAAGGAGCCGGACGTTTCCCGTTTGGGAAAAAGGCTCTGCCGAGAACGGACACGATGACATGTCCCGTCTCTGGGAAAGCACAGATCCCAAGCGTTGCTGTGCTTATTAATAGGCTGCCCAGGGAAGGTGAAGAGCAGCAGCAGCTTTCAGGGCTGGCCCCTTCCTTGTGGGAGAAGGAGCCGGACGTTTCCCGTTTGGGAAAAATACTCTGCCGAAAACGGACACGATGACATGTCCCGTCTCTGGGAAAGCACAGATCCCTAGTGATGTTCTGCCTGTGAATAGGGTGCACGGGAAGGTGAAGACCAGCAACATCTTTCAGCGCTGGCCCCTTCCTTGTGGGAGAAGGAGCCGGACGTTTCCAGTTTGGGAAAAATACCCTGCCGAGAAAGGACACGATGACATGTCCCGTCTCTGGGAAAGCACAGATCCCAAGCGCTGCTGTGCCTGTGAATAGGCTGCCCAGGGAAGGTGAAGACCAGCAACAGCTTTTAGGTCTGGCCCCTTCCTTGTGGGAGAAGGAGCCGGACGTTTCCGGTTTGGGAAAAAGGCTCTGCCGAGAACGGACACGATGACATGTCCCGTCTCTGGGAAAGCATAGATCCCAAGCGCTGCTGTGCCTGTGAATAGGGTGCCAAGGGAAGGTGAAGACCAGCAACAGCTTTCAGGGCTGGCCCCTTCCTTGTGGCAGAAGGAGCCGGACGTTTCCCGTTTGGGAAAAAAGCTCTGCCGAGAAAGGACACGATGACATCTCCCGTCCCTGATAAAGCACAGATCGGAAGCGCTGCTGTGCCTGTGAATAGGGTGCACGGGGAAGGTGAAGACCAGCAAGAGCTTTCAGGGCTAGCACCTTCATTGTGGGAGAAGGAGCCGGAAGTTTCCAGTTTGGGAAAAATACTCTGCCGAGAACGGACACGATGACATGTCCCGCCTCTGGGAAAGCACAGATCCCAAGCGCTGCTGTGCCTGTGAATAGGCTGCCCAGGGAAGGTGAAGACCAGCAACAGCTTTTAGGTCTGGCCCCTTCCTTGTGGGAGAAGGAGCCGGACGTTTCCCGTTTGGGAAAAAGGCTCTGCCGAGAACGGACACGATTACATGTCCCGTCTCTGGGAAAGCACAGATCCGAAGCGCTGCTGCGCCTGTGAGTAGGGTGCACGGGAAAGGTGAAGACCAGCAACAGCTTTCAGGGCTGGCCCCTTCCTTGTGGCAGAAGGAGCCGGACGTTTCCCGTTTGGGAAAATGGCTCTGCCGAGGAAGGACACAATGACATGTCCCGTCTCTGGGAAAGCACAGATCCCTAGTGATGTTCTGCCTTTGAATATGCTGCCCAGGGAAGGTGAAGACCAGCAACAGCTTTCAGGGCTGGCCCCTTCCTTGTGGCAGAAGGAGCCGGACGTTTCCCTTTTTGGAAAATGGCTCTGCCGAGAAAGGACACGATGACATGTCCCGTCTCTGGGAAAGCACAGATCCCAAGCGCTGCTGTGCTTATTAATAGGCTGCCCAGGGAAGGTGAAGACCAGCAACAGCTTTCTGGGCTAGCACCTTCCTTGTGGGAGAAGGAGCAGGACGTTTCCCGTTTGGGAAAAAGGCTCTGCCGAGAAAGGACATGATGACATGTCCCGTCTCTGGGAAAGCACAGATCCCAAGCGCTGCTGTGCCTGTGAATAGTGTGCACGGGGAAGGTGAAGACCAGCAACAGCTTTCAGGGCTGGCCCCTTCCTTGTGGGAGAAGGAGCCGGACGTTTCCCGTTTGGGAAAAAAGCTCTGCCGAGGAAGGACACAATGACATGTCCCGTCTCTGGGAAAGCACAGATCCCTAGTGATGTTCTGCCTCTGAATATGCTGCCAAGGGAAGGTGAAGACCAGCAACAGCTTTCAGGGCTGGCCCCTTCCTTGTGGCAGAAGGAGCCGGACGTTTCCCTTTTTGGAAAAAGGCTCTGCTGAGAACGGACACGATGACATGTCCCGTCTCTGGGAAAGCACAGATCCCAAGCGTTGCTGTGGTTATTAATAGGCTGCCCAGGGAAGGTGAAGAGCAGCAACAGCTTTCAGGGCTGGCCCCTTCCTTGTGGCAGAAGGAGCCGGACGTTTCCCGTTTGGGAAAAATGCTCTGCCGAAAACGGACACGATGACATGTCCCGTCTCTGGGAAAGCACAGATCCCTAGTGATGTTCTGCCTGTGAATAGGGTGCACGGGGAAGGTAAAGACCAGCAAGAGCTTTTAGGGCTGGCCCCTTCCTTGTGGCAGAAGGAGCCGGACGTTTCCTGTTTTGGAAAAATACTCTGCCGAGTAAGGACACGATGACATGTACCGTCTCTGGGAAAGCACAGGTCCCAAGCGTTGCTGTACTTATTAATAGGCTGCCCAGGGAAGGTGAAGACCAGCAACAACTTTTAGGGCTGGCCCCTTCCTTGTGGGAGAAGGAGCCGGACGCTTCCCCTTTGAGAAGATAGCTCTGCTGAGAAAGGACACGATGACATGTCCCGCCTCTGGGAAAGCACAGATCCCAAGCGCTGCTGTGCCTGTGAATAGGCTGCCCAGGGAAGGTGAAGACCAGCAAGAGCTTTCTGGGCTAGCACCTTCCTTGTGGCAGAAGGAGCCGGACGTTTCCCGTTTGGGAAAATGGCTCTGCCGAGAACGGACATGATGACATGTCCCGTCTCTGGGAAAGCACAGGTCCCAAGCGCTGCTGTGCCTATGAATAGGGTGCATGGGGAAGGTGAAGACCAGCAACAGCTTTCAGCGCTGGCCCCTTCCTTGTGGGAGAAGGAGCCGGACATTTCCCATTTGTGAAAAAGTCTCTGCCGAGAACGGACACGATGATATGTACCGTCTCTGGGAAAGCACAGATCCCAAGCTTTGTTGTGCTTATTAATAGGCTGCCCAGGGAAGGTGAAGACCAGCAACAGCTTTCTGGGCTAGCACCTTCCTTGTGGGAGAAGGAGCCGGACGTTTCCCGTTTGGGAAAAAGGTTCTGCCGAGAAAGGACACGATGACATGTCCCGTCTCTGGGAAAGCATAGATCCCAAGCGCTGCTGTGCCTGTGAATAGGGTGCACGGGGAAGGTGAAGAGCAGTAACAGCTTTCAGGGCTGGCCCCTTCCTTGTGGCAGAAGGAGCCGGACGTTTCCCGTTTGGGAAAAAAGCTCTGCCGAGGAAGGACACAATGACATGTCCCGTCTCTGGGAAAGCACAGATCCCAAGCGTTGCTGTGGTTATTAATAGGCTGCCCAGGGAAGGTGAAGAGCAGCAACAGCTTTCAGGGCTGGCCCCTTCCTTGTGGCAGAAGGAGCCGGACGTTTCCCGTTTGGGAAAAATGCTCTGCCGAAAACGGACACGATGACATGTCCCGTCTCTGGGAAAGCACAGATCCCTAGTGATGTTCTGCCTGTGAATAGGGTGCACGGGAAGGTGAAGACCAGCAACAGCTTTCAGCGCTGGCCCCTTCCTTGTGGGAGAAGGAGCCGGACGTTTCCAGTTTGGGAAAAATACCCTGCCGAGAAAGGACACGATGACATGTCCCGTCTCTGGGAAAGCACAGATCCCAAGCGCTGCTGTGCCTGTGAATAGGCTGCCCAGGGAAGGTGAAGACCAGCAACAGCTTTTAGGTCTGGCCCCTTCCTTGTGGGAGAAGGAGCCGGACGTTTCCCGTTTGGGAAAAAGGCTCTGCCGAGAACGGACACGATTACATGTCCCGTCTCTGGGAAAGCACAGATCCGAAGCGCTGCTGCGCCTGTGAGTAGGGTGCACGGGAAAGGTGAAGACCAGCAACAGCTTTCAGGGCTGGCCCCTTCCTTGTGGCAGAAGGAGCCGGACGTTTCCCGTTTGGGAAAATGGCTCTGCCGAGGAAGGACACAATGACATGTCCCGTCTCTGGGAAAGCACAGATCCCTAGTGATGTTCTGCATTTGAATATGCTGCCAAGGGAAGGTGAAGACCAGCAACAGCTTTCAGGGCTGGCCCCTTCCTTGTGGCAGAAGGAGCCGGACGTTTCCCTTTTTGGAAAATGGCTCTGCCGAGAACGGACACGATGACATGTCCCGTCTCTGGGAAAGCACAGATCCCAACCGCTGCTGTGCTTATTAATAGGCTGCCCAGGGAAGGTGAAGACCAGCAACAGCTTTCTGGGCTAGCACCTTCCTTGTGGGAGAAGGAGCAGGACGTTTCCCGTTTGGGAAAAAGGCTCTGCCGAGAAAGGACATGATGACATGTCCCGTCTCTGGGAAAGCACAGATCCCAAGCGCTGCTGTGCCTGTGAATAGGGTGCACGCGGAAGGTGAAGACCAGCAACAGCTTTCAGGGCTGGCCCCTTCCTTGTGGGAGAAGGAGCCGGACGTTTCCCATTTGGGAAAAAAGCTCTGCCGAGGAAGGACACAATGACATGTCCCGTCTCTGGGAAAGCACAGATCCCTAGTGATGTTCTGCCTCTGAATATGCTGCCAAGGGAAGGTGAAGACCAGCAACAGCTTTCTGGGCTGGCCCCTTCCTTGTGGCAGAAGGAGCCGGACGTTTCCCTTTTTGGAAAAAGGCTCTGCCGAGAACGGACACGATGACATGTCCCGTCTCTGGGAAAGCACAGATCCCAAGCGTTGCTGTGGTTATTAATAGGCTGCCCAGGGAAGGTGAAGAGCAGCAACAGCTTTCAGGGCTGGCCCCTTCCTTGTGGCAGAAGGAGCCGGACGTTTCCCGTTTGGGAAAAATGCTCTGCCGAAAACGGACACGATGACATGTCCCGTCTCTGGGAAAGCACAGATCCCTAGTGATGTTCTGCCTGTGAATAGGGTGCACGGGGAAGGTAAAGACCAGCAAGAGCTTTTAGGGCTGGCCCCTTCCTTGTGGCAGAAGGAGCCGGACGTTTCCTGTTTTGGAAAAATACTCTGCCGAGTAAGGACACGATGACATGTCCCGTCTCTGGGAAAGCACAGGTCCCAAGCGTTGCTGTGGTTATTAATAGGCTGCCCAGGGAAGGTGAAGAGCAGCAACAGCTTTTAGGGCTGGCCCCTTCCTTGTGGGAGAAGGAGCCGGACGCTTCCCCTTTGAGAAGATAGCTCTGCCGAGATAGGACACGATGACATGTCCCGCCTCTGGGAAAGCACAGATCCCAAGCGCTGCTGTGCCTGTGAATAGGCTGCCCAGGGAAGGTGAAGACCAGCAAGAGCTTTCTGGGCTAGCACCTTCCTTGTGGCAGAAGGAGCCGGACGTTTCCCGTTTGGGAAAATGGCTCTGCTGAGAACGGACATGATGACATGTCCCGTCTCTGGGAAAGCACAGGTCCCAAGCGCTGCTGTGCCTATGAATAGGGTGCATGGGGAAGGTGAAGACCAGCAACAGCTTTCAGCGCTGGCCCCTTCCTTGTGGGAGAAGGAGCCGGACATTTCCCATTTGTGAAAAAGTCTCTGCCGAGAACGGACACGATGACATGTACCGTCTCTGGGAAAGCACAGATCCCAAGCTTTGTTGTGCTTATTAATAGGCTGCCAAGGGAAGGTGAAGACCAGCAACAGCTTTCCGGGCTAGCACCTTCCTTGTGGGAGAAGGAGCCGGACGTTTCCCGTTTGGGAAAAAGGTTCTGCCGAGAAAGGACACGATGACATGTCCCGTCTCTGGGAAAGCATAGATCCCAAGCGCTGCTGTGCCTGTGAATAGGGTGCACGGGGAAGGTGAAGAGCAGTAACAGCTTTCAGGGCTGGCCCCTTCCTTGTGGCAGAAGGAGCCGGACGTTTCCCGTTTGGGAAAATGTCTCTGCCGAGAACGGACACGATGACATGTCCCGTCTCTGGGAAAGCACAGATCCCAAGCGTTGCTGTGCTTATTAATAGGCTGCCCAGGGAAGGTGAAGAGCAGCAACAGCTTTCAGGGCTGGCCCCTTCCTTGTGGGAGAAGGAGCCGGACGTTTCCCGTTTGGGAAAAATACTCTGCCGAAAACGGACACGATGACATGTCCCGTCTCTGGGAAAGCACAGATCCCTAGTGATGTTCTGCCTGTGAATAGGGTGCACGGGAAGGTGAAGACCAGCAACAGCTTTCAGCGCTGGCCCCTTCCTTGTGGGAGAAGGAGCCGGACGTTTCCAGTGTGGGAAAAATACCCTGCCGAGAAAGGACACGATGACATGTCCCGTCTCTGGGAAAGCACAGATCCCAAGCGCTGCTGTGCCTGTGAATAGGCTGCCCAGGGAAGGTGAAGACCAGCAACAGCTTTTAGGTCTGGCCCCTTCCTTGTGGGAGAAGGAGCCGGACGTTTCCCGTTTGGGAAAAAGGCTCTGCCGAGAACGGACACGATGACATGTCCCGTCTCTGGGAAAGCACAGATCCCAAGCGCTGCTGTGCCTGTGAATAGGGTGCCAAGGGAAGGTGAAGACCAGCAAAAGCTTTCAGGGCTGGCCCCTTCCTTGTGGGAGAAGGAGCCGGACGTTTCCCGTTTGGGAAAAAAGCTCTGCCGAGAAAGGACACGATGACATCTCCCGTCCCTGATAAAGCACAGATCGGAAGCGCTGCTGTGCCTGTGAATAGGGTGCACGGGGAAGGTGAAGACCAGCAAGAGCTTTCAGGGCTAGCACCTTCATTGTGGGAGAAGGAGCCGGAAGTTTCCAGTTTGGGAAAAATACTCTGCCGAGAACGGACACGATGACATGTACCGTCTCTGGGAAAGCACAGATCCCAAGCTTTGTTGTGCTTATTAATAGGCTGCCCAGGGAAGGTGAAGACCAGCAACAGCTTTCTGGGCTAGCACCTTCCTTGTGGCAGAAGGAGCCGGACGTTTCCCGTTTGGGAAAAAGGTTCTGCCGAGAAAGGACACGATGACATGTCCCGTCTCTGGGAAAGCATAGATCCCAAGCGCTGCTGTGCCTGTGAATAGTGTGCACGGGGAAGGTGAAGAGCAGTAACAGCTTTCAGGGCTGGCCCCTTCCTTGTGGCAGAAGGAGCCGGACGTTTCCCGTTTGGGAAAAAAGCTCTGCCGAGAACGGACACGATGACATGTCCCGTCTCTGGGAAAGCACAGATCCCAAGCGTTGCTGTGCTTATTAATAGGCTGCCCAGGGAAGGTGAAGACCAGCAACAGCTTTCAGGGCTGGTCCCTTCCTTGTGGCAGAAGGAGCCGGACGTTTCCCATTTGGGAAAAAGTCTCTGCCGAGAACGGACACGATGACATGTACCGTCTCTGGGAAAGCACAGATCCAAAGCGCTGCTGTGCCTGTGAATAGGGTGCACGGGGAAGGTGAAGACCAGCAACAGCTTTCAGCGCTGGCCCCTTCCTAGTGGGAGAAGGAGCCGGACGTTTCCAGTTTGGGAAAAATACCCTGCCGAGAAAGGACACGATGACATGTCCCGCGTCTGGGAAAGCACAGATCCCAAGCGCTGCTGTGCCTGTGAATAGGGTGCACGGGGAGGGTGAAGACCAGCAACAGCTTTCAGGGCTGGCCCCTTCCTTGTGGGAGAAGGAGCCGGACGTTTCCCGTTTGGGAAAAAGACTCTGCCGAGAACGGACACGATGACATCTCCCGTCTCTGGGAAAGCACAGATCCCAAGCGCTGCTGTGCTTATTAATAGGCTGCCCAGGGAAGGAGAAGACCAGCAGCAGCTTTCAGGGCTGGCCCCTTCCTTGTGGGAGAAGGAGCCGGACGTTTCCCGTTTGGGAAAATGTCTCTGCCGAAAAAGGACACGATCACATGTCCCGTCCTTGAGAAAGCACATAATCCAAGGTTTGCAGTGCCTATGAATAGGGTGCCCAGGGAAGGTAAAGACCAGCAAGAGCTTTCAGGGCTGGCCCCTTCCTTGTGGGAGAAGGAGCCGGACGTTTCCCGTTTGGGAAAAAAGCTCTGCCGAGAAAGGACACGATGACATCTCCCGTCCCTGAGAAAGCACAGATCCCAAGCTTTGTTGTGCTTATTAATAGGCTGCCCAGGGAAGGTGAAGACCAGCAACAGCTTTCTGGGCTAGCACCTTCCTTGTGGGAGAAGGAGGCGGACATTTCCCGTTTGGGAAAAAGGCTCTGCCGAGAAAGGACATGATGACATGTCCCGTCTCTGGGAAAGCAGAGATCCGAAGCGCTGCTGTGCCTGTGAATAGGGTGCACGGGGAAGGTGAAGACCAGCAAGAGCGTTCAGGGCTGGCCCCTTCCTTGTGGCAGAAGGAGCCAGACGTTTCCCTTTTTGGAAAATGGCTCTGCCGAGAACGGACACGATGACATGTACCATCTCTGGGAAAGCACAGATCCCAAGCTTTGTTGTGCTTATTAATAGGCTGCCCAGGGAAGGTGAAGACCAGCAACAGCTTTCTGGGCTAGCACCTTCCTTGTGGGAGAAGGAGCCGGACGTTTCCCGTTTGGGAAAAAGGTTCTGCCGAGAAAGGACATGATGACATGTCCCGTCTCTGGGAAAGCACAGATCCCAAGCGCTGCTGTGCCTGTGAGTAGGGTGCACGGGGAAGGTGAAGACCAGCAACAGCTTTCAGGGCTGGCCCCTTCCTTGTGGCAGAAGGAGCCGGACGTTTCCCGTTTGGGAAAAAGGCTCTGCCGAGGAAGGACACAATGACATGTCCCGTCTCTGGGAAAGCACAGATCCCTAGTGATGTTCTGCCTCTGAATATGCTGCCAAGGGAAGGTGAAGACCAGCAACAGCTTTCAGGGCTGGTCCCTTCCTTGTGGCAGAAGGAGCCGGACGTTTCCCTTTTTGGAAAAAGGCTCTGCCGAGAACGGACACGATGACATGTCCCGTCTCTGGGAAAGCACAGGTCCCAAGCGCTGCTGTGCCTATGAATAGGGTGCATGGGGAAGGTGAAGACCAGCAGCAGCTTTCAGGGCTGGCCCCTTCCTTGTGGCAGAAGGAGCCGGACGTTTCCCTTTTTGGAAAGTGGCTCTGCCGAGAAAGGAAACGATGACATGTCCCGTCTCTGGGAAAGCACAGATCCCAAGCGCTGCTGTGCCTGTGAATAGGGTGCCAAGGGAAGGTGAAGACCAGCAACAGCTTTCAGGGCTAGCACCTTCATTGTGGGAGAAGGAGCCGGAGGTTTCCCGTTTGGGAAAAAGGCTCTGCCGAGAAAGGACATGATGACATGTCCCGTCTCTGGGAAAGCACAGGTCCCAAGCGCTGCTGTGCCTGTGAATAGGGTGCACGGGGAAGGTGAAGACCAGCAACAGCTTTCAGGGCTGGCCCCTTCCTTGTGGCAGAAGGAGCCGGACGTTTCCCTTTTTGGAAAATGGCTCTGCCGAGAACGGACACGATGACATGTCCCGTCTCTGGGAAAGCACAGATCCCAAGCGCTGCTGTGCTTATTAATAGGCTGCCCAGGGAAGGTGAAGACCAGCAACAGCTTTCAGGGCTAGCACCTTCCTTGTGGCAGAAGGAGCAGGACGTTTCCCGTTTGGGAAAAAGGTTCTGCCGAGAAAGGACATGATGACATGTCCCGTCTCTGGGAAAGCACAGATCCCAAGCGCTGCTGTGCCTGTGAATAGGGTGCACGGGGAAGGTGAAGACCAGCAACAGCTTTCAGGGCTGGCCCCTTCCTTGTGGCAGAAGGAGCCGGACGTTTCCCGTTTGGGAAAAAAGCTCTGCCGAGGAAGGACACAATGACATGTCCCGTCTCTGGGAAAGCACAGATCCCTAGTGATGTTCTGCCTCTGAATATGCTGCCAAGGGAAGGTGAAGACCAGCAACAGCTTTCAGGGCTGGCCCCTTCCTTGTGGCAGAAGGAGCCGGACGTTTCCCTTTTTGGAAAAAGGCTCTGCCGAGAACGGACACGATGACATGTCCCGTCTCTGGGAAAGCACAGATCCCAAGCGTTGCTGTGGTTATTAATAGGCTGCCCAGGGAAGGTGAAGAGCAGCAACAGCTTTCAGGGCTGGCCCCTTCCTTGTGGCAGAAGGAGCCGGACGTTTCCCGTTTGGGAAAAATGCTCTGCCGAAAACGGACACGATGACATGTCCCGTCTCTGGGAAAGCACAGATCCCTAGTGATGTTCTGCCTGTGAATAGGGTGCACGGGGAAGGTAAAGACCAGCAAGAGCTTTTAGGGCTGGCCCCTTCCTTGTGGCAGAAGGAGCCGGACGTTTCCTGTTTTGGAAAAATACTCTGCCGAGAAAGGACACGATGACATGTCCCGTCTCTGGGAAAGCACAGGTCCCAAGCGTTGCTGTACTTATTAATAGGCTGCCGAGGGAAGGTGAAGACCAGCAACAACTTTTAGGGCTGGCCCCTTCCTTGTGGGAGAAGGAGCCGGACGCTTCCCCTTTGAGAAGATAGCTCTGCCGAGAAAGGACACGATGACATGTCCCGCCTCTGGGAAAGCACAGATCCCAAGCGCTGCTGTGCCTGTGAATAGGCTGCCCAGGGAAGGTGAAGACCAGCAACAGCTTTCTGGGCTAGCACCTTCCTTGTGGCAGAAGGAGCCGGACGTTTCCCGTTTGGGAAAATGGCTCTGCCGAGAACGGACATGATGACATGTCCCGTCTCTGGGAAAGCACAGGTCCCAAGCGCTGCTGTGCCTATGAATAGGGTGCATGGGGAAGGTGAAGACCAGCAACAGCTTTCAGCGCTGGCCCCTTCCTTGTGGGAGAAGGAGCCGGACATTTCCCATTTGTGAAAAAGTCTCTGCCGAGAACGGACACGATGACATGTACCGTCTCTGGGAAAGCACAGATCCCAAGCTTTGTTGTGCTTATTAATAGGGTGCCAAGGGAAGGTGAAGACCAGCAACAGCTTTCTGGGCTAGCACCTTCCTTGTGGGAGAAGGAGCCGGACGTTTCCCGTTTGGGAAAAAGGTTCTGCCGAGAAAGGACACGATGACATGTCCCGTCTCTGGGAAAGCATAGATCCCAAGCGCTGCTGTGCCTGTGAATAGGGTGCACGGGGAAGGTGAAGAGCAGTAACAGCTTTCAGGGCTGGCCCCTTCCTTGTGGCAGAAGGAGCCGGACGTTTCCCGTTTGGGAAAAAGGCTCTGCCGAGAACGGACACGATGACATGTCCCGTCTCTGGGAAAGCACAGATCCCAAGCGTTGCTGTGCTTATTAATAGGCTGCCCAGGGAAGGTGAAGAGCAGCAACAGCTTTCAGGGCTGGCCCCTTCCTTGTGGCAGAAGGAGCCGGACGTTTCCCGTTTGGGAAAAAGGCTCTGCCGAGAACGGAGACGATGACATGTCCCGTCTCTGGGAAAGCACAGATCCCAAGCGTTGCTGTGCTTATTAATAGGCTGCCCAGGGAAGGTGAAGAGCAGCAACAGCTTTCAGGGCTGGCCCCTTCCTTGTGGCAGAAGGAGCCGGACGTTTCCCGTTTGGGAAAAATATTCTGCCGAGAACGGACACGATGACATGTCCCGTCTCTGGGAAAGCACAGATCCCTAGTGATGTTCTGCCTGTGAATAGGGTGCACGGGAAGGTGAAGACCAGCAACAGCTTTCAGCGCTGGCCCCTTCCTTGTGGGAGAAGGAGCCGGACGTTTCCAGTTTGGGAAAAATACCCTGCCGAGAAAGGACACGATGACATGTCCCGCCTCTGGGAAAGCACAGATCCCAAGCGCTGCTGTGCCTGTGAATAGGCTGCCCAGGGAAGGTGAAGACCAGCAACAGCTTTCAGGGCTGGCCCCTTCCTTGTGGGAGAAGGAGCCGGACGTTTCCCGTTTGGGAAAAAGGCTCTGCCGAGAAAGGACACGATGACATCTCCCGTCCCTGATAAAGCACAGATCCGAAGCGCTGCTGTGCCTGTGAATAGGGTGCACGGGGAAGGTGAAGACCAGCAAGAGCTTTCAGGGCTAGCACCTTCATTGTGGGAGAAGGAGCCGGACGTTTCCCGTTTGGGAAAAAGGCTCTGCCGAGAACGGACACGATAACATGTCCCGTCTCTGGGAAAGCACAGATCCGAAGCGCTGCTGCGCCTGTGAGTAGGGTGCACGGGAAAGGTGAAGACCAGCAACAGCTTTCAGGGCTGGCCCCTTCCTTGTGGCAGAAGGAGCCGGACGTTTCCCGTTTGGGAAAAATACCCTGCCGAGAAAGGACATGATGACATGTCCCGTCTCTGGGAAAGCACAGATCCCTAGTGATGTTCTGCCTCTGAATATGCTGCCAAGGGAAGGTGAAGACCAGCAACAGCTTTCAGGGCTGGCCCCTTCCTTGTGGCAGAAGGAGCCGGACGTTTCCCTTTTTGGAAAAAGGCTCTGCCGAGAACGGACACGATGACATGTCCCGTCTCTGGGAAAGTACAGGTCCCAAGCGCTGCTGTGCCTATGAATAGGGTGCATGGGGAAGGTGAAGACCAGCAACAGCTTTCAGGGCTGGCCCCTTCCTTGTGGGAGAAGGAGCCGGACGTTTCCCGTTTGGGAAAATGTCTCTGCCGAAAAAGAACACGATCACATGTCCCGTCCTTGAGAAAGCACAGAATCCAAGGTCTGCGGTGCCTATGAATAGGGTGCCCAGGGAAGGTGAAGGCCAGCAAGAGCTTTCAGGGCTGGCCCCTTCCTTGTGGGAGAAGGAGCCGGACGTTTCCCATTTGGGAAAAAAGCTCTGCCGAGAACGGACACGATGACATGTACCGTCTCTGGGAAAGCACAGATCCCAAGCTTTGTTGTGCTTATTAATAGGCTGCCCAGGGAAGGTGAAGACCAGCAACAGCTTTCAGGGCTAGCACCTTCCTTGTGGCAGAAGGAGCCGGACGTTTCCCGTTTGGGAAAAAGGCTCTGCCGAGAAAGGACGTGATGACATGTCCCGTCTCTGGGAAAGCACAGATCCGAAGCGCTGCTGTGCCTGTGAATAGGGTGCACGGGGAAGGTGAAGACCAGCAACAGCTTTCAGGGCTGGCCCCTTCCTTGTGGCAGAAGGAGCCGGACGTTTCCCTTTTTGGAAAATGGCTCTGCCGAGAACGGACACGATGACATGTACCGTCTCTGGGAAAGCACAGGTCCCAAGCGCTGCTGTGCCTATGAATAGGGTGCATGGGGAAGGTGAAGACCAGCAACAGCTTTCAGGGCTGGCCCCTTCCTTGTGGCAGAAGGAGCCGGACGTTTCCCGTTTGGGAAAATGTCTCTGCCGAAAAAGGACACGATCACATGTCCCGTCCTTGAGAAAGCACAGAATCCAAGGTCTGCGGTGCCTATGAATAGGGTGCCCAGGGAAGGTAAAGACCAGCAAGAGCTTTCAGGGCTGGCCCCTTCCTTGTGGGAGAAGGAGCCGGACGTTTCCCGTTTGGGAAAAAGGCTCTGCCGAGAAAGGACACGATGACATGTCCCGTCTCTGGGAAAGCACAGATCCCAAGCGCTGCTGTGCCTGTGAATAGTGTGCCAAGGGAAGGTGAAGACCAGCAACAGCTTTCAGGGCTAGCACCTTCCTTGTGGCAGAAGGAGCCGGACGTTTCCCGTTTGGGAAAAAGGCTCTGCCGAGAAAGGACATGATGACATGTCCCGTCTCTGGGAAAGCACAGATCCGAAGCGCTGCTGTGCCTGTGAATAGGGTGCACGGGGAAGGTGAAGACCAGCAACAGCTTTCAGGGCTGGCCCCTTCCTTGTGGGAGAAGGAGCCGGACGTTTCCCGTTTGGGAAAAAAGCTCTGCCGAGAAAGGACACGACGACATCTCCCGTCCCTGAGAAAGCACAGATCCCAAGCTTTGTTGTGCTTATTAATAGGCTGCCCAGGGAAGGTGAAGACCAGCAGCAGCTTTCTGGGCTGGCCCCTTCCTTGTGGGAGAAGGAGCCAGACGTTTCCCGTTTGGGAAAAATACTCTGCCGAGAACGGACATGATGACATCTCCCGTCCCTGAGAAAGCAGAGATCCGAAGCGGTGCTGTGCCTGTGAATACGGTGCACGGGGAAGGTGAAGACCAGCAACAGCTTTCAGGGCTAGCACCTTCATTGTGGGAGAAGGAGCCGGACGTTTCCCGTTTGGGAAAAAGTCTCTGCCAAGAAAGGACATGATGACATGTCCCGTCTCTGGGAAAGCACAGATCCGAAGCGCTGCTGTGCCTGTGAATAGGGTGCATGGGGAAGGTGAAGACCAGCAACAGCTTTCAGGGCTGGCCCCTTCCTTGTGGCAGAAGGAGCCGGACGTTTCCCTTTTTGGAAAATGGCTCTGCCGAGAACGGACACGATGACATGTCCCGTCTCTGGGAAAGCACAGGTCCCAAGCGCTGCTGTGCCTATGAATAGGGTGCATGGGGAAGGTGAAGACCAGCAACAGCTTTCAGGGCTGGCCCCTTCCTTGTGGGAGAAGGAGCCGGACGTTTCCCGTTTGGGAAAATGTCTCTGTCGAAAAAGGACACGATCACATGTCCCGTCCCTGAGAAAGCACAGAATCCAAGGTCTGCGGTGCCTATGAATAGGGTGCCCAGGGAATGTAAAGACCAGCAAGAGCTTTCAGGGCTGGCCCCTTCCTTGTGGGAGAAGGAGCCGGACGTTTCCCGTTTGGGAAAATGTCTCTGCCGAGAAAGGACACGATCACATGTCCCGTCCCTGAGAAAGCACAGAATCCAAGGTCTGCGGTGCCTATGAATAGGGTGCCCAGGGAAGGTAAAGACCAGCAAGAGCTTTCAGGGCTGGCCCCTTCCTTGTGGGAGAAGGAGCCGGACGTTTCCCGTTTGGGAAAATGTCTCTGCCGAGAAAGGACACGATCACATGTCCCGTCCCTGAGAAAGCACAGAATCCAAGGTCTGCGGTGCCTATGAATAGGGTGCCCAGGGAAGGTAAAGACCAGCAAGAGCTTTCAGGGCTGGCCCCTTCCTTGTGGGAGAAGGAGCCGGACGTTTCCCGTTTGGGAAAAAGGCTCTGCCGAGAAAGGACACGATGACATGTCCCGTCTCTGGGAAAGCACAGATCCCAAGCGCTGCTGTGCCTGTGAATAGGGTGCCAAGGGAAGGTGAAGACCAGCAACAGCTTTCAGGGCTAGCACCTTCATTGTGGGAGAAGGAGCCGGACGTTTCCCGTTTGGGAAAAAGCCTCTGCCGAGAAAGGACATGATGACATGTCCCGTCTCTGGGAAAGCACAGATCCGAAGCGCTGCTGTGCCTGTGAATAGGGTGCACGGGGAAGGTGAAGACCAGCAACAGATTTCAGGGCTGGCCCCTTCCTTGTGGCAGAAGGAGCCGGACGTTTCCCTTTTTGGAAAATGGCTCTGCCGAGAACGGACACGATGACATGTCCCGTCTCTGGGAAAGCACAGGTCCCAAGCGCTGCTGTGCCTATGAATAGGGTGCATGGGGAAGGTGAAGACCAGCAACAGCTTTCAGGGCTGGCCCCTTCCTTGTGGGAGAAGGAGCCGGACGTTTCCCATTTGGGAAAAAGGCTCTGCCGAGAACGGACACGATGACATGTCCCGTCTCTGGGAAAGCACAGATCCCAAGCGCTGCTGTGCCTGTGAATAGGGTGCCAAGGGAAGGTGAAGACCAGCAACAGCTTTCAGGGCTAGCACCTTCCTTGTGGCAGAAGGAGCCGGACGTTTCCCGTTTGGGAAAAAGGCTCTGCCGAGAAAGGACATGATGACATGTCCCGTCTCTGGGAAAGCACAGATCCGAAGCGCTGCTGTGCCTGTGAATAGGGTGCACGGGGAAGGTGAAGACCAGCAACAGCTTTCAGGGCTGGCCCCTTCCTTGTGGCAGAAGAAGCCGGACGTTTCCCTTTCTGGAAAATGGCTCTGCCGAGAACGGAAACGATGACATGTACCGTCTCTGGGAAAGCACAGGTCCCAAGCGCTGCTGTGCCTATGAATAGGGTGCATGGGGAAGGTGAAGACCAGCAACAGCTTTCAGGGCTGGCCCCTTCCTTGTGGGAGAAGGAGCCGGACGTTTCCCGTTTGGGAAAATTTCTCTGCCGAAAAAGGACACGATCACATGTCCCGTCCTTGAGAAAGCACAGAATCCAAGGTCTGCGGTGCCTATGAATAGGGTGCCCAGGGAAGGTAAAGACCAGCAAGAGCTTTCAGGGCTGGCCCCTTCCTTGTGGGAGAAGGAGCCGGACGTTTCCCGTTTGGGAAAAAAGCTCTGCCGAGAAAGGACACGACGACATCTCCCGTCCCTGAGAAAGCACAGATCCCAAGCTTTGTTGTGCTTATTAATAGGCTGCCCAGGGAAGGTGAAGACCAGCAGCAGCTTTCTGGGCTGGCCCCTTCCTTGTGGGAGAAGGAGCCAGACGTTTCCCGTTTGGGAAAAATACTCTGCCGAGAACGGACACGATGACATCTCCCGTCCCTGAGAAAGCAGAGATCCGAAGCGGTGCTGTGCCTGTGAATACGGTGCACGGGGAAGGTGAAGACCAGCAACAGCTTTCAGGGCTAGCACCTTCATTGTGGGAGAAGGAGCCGGACGTTTCCCGTTTGGGAAAAAGCCTCTGCCAAGAAAGGACATGATGACATGTCCCGTCTCTGGGAAAGCACAGATCCGAAGCGCTGCTGTGCCTGTGAATAGGGTGCATGGGGAAGGTGAAGACCAGCAACAGCTTTCAGGGCTGGCCCCTTCCTTGTGGCAGAAGGAGCCGGACGTTTCCCTTTTTGGAAAATGGCTCTGCCGAGAACGGACACGATGACATGTCCCGTCTCTGGGAAAGCACAGGTCCCAAGCGCTGCTGTGCCTATGAATAGGGTGCATGGGGAAGGTGAAGACCAGCAACAGCTTTCAGGGCTGGCCCCTTCCTTGTGGGAGAAGGAGCCGGACGTTTCCCGTTTGGGAAAATGTCTCTGTCGAAAAAGGACACGATCACATGTCCCGTCCCTGAGAAAGCACAGAATCCAAGGTCTGCGGTGCCTATGAATAGGGTGCCCAGGGAATGTAAAGACCAGCAAGAGCTTTCAGGGCTGGCCCCTTCCTTGTGGGAGAAGGAGCCGGACGTTTCCCGTTTGGGAAAATGTCTCTGTCGAAAAAGGACACGATCACATGTCCCGTCCCTGAGAAAGCACAGAATCCAAGGTCTGCGGTGCCTATGAATAGGGTGCCCAGGGAATGTAAAGACCAGCAAGAGCTTTCAGGGCTGGCCCCTTCCTTGTGGGAGAAGGAGCCGGACGTTTCCCGTTTGGGAAAATGTCTCTGCCGAGAAAGGACACGATCACATGTCCCGTCCCTGAGAAAGCACAGAATCCAAGGTCTGCGGTGCCTATGAATAGGGTGCCCAGGGAAGGTAAAGACCAGCAAGAGCTTTCAGGGCTGGCCCCTTCCTTGTGGGAGAAGGAGCCGGACGTTTCCCGTTTGGGAAAAAGGCTCTGCCGAGAAAGGACACGATGACATGTCCCGTCTCTGGGAAAGCACAGATCCCAAGCGCTGCTGTGCCTGTGAATAGGGTGCCAAGGGAAGGTGAAGACCAGCAACAGCTTTCAGGGCTAGCACCTTCATTGTGGGAGAAGGAGCCGGACGTTTCCCGTTTGGGAAAAAGCCTCTGCCGAGAAAGGACATGATGACATGTCCCGTCTCTGGGAAAGCACAGATCCGAAGCGCTGCTGTGCCTGTGAATAGGGTGCACGGGGAAGGTGAAGACCAGCAACAGATTTCAGGGCTGGCCCCTTCCTTGTGGCAGAAGGAGCCGGACGTTTCCCTTTTTGGAAAATGGCTCTGCCGAGAACGGACACGATGACATGTCCCGTCTCTGGGAAAGCACAGGTCCCAAGCGCTGCTGTGCCTATGAATAGGGTGCATGGGGAAGGTGAAGACCAGCAACAGCTTTCAGGGCTGGCCCCTTCCTTGTGGGAGAAGGAGCCGGACGTTTCCCATTTGGGAAAAAGGCTCTGCCGAGAACGGACACGATGACATGTCCCGTCTCTGGGAAAGCACAGATCCCAAGCGTTGCTGTGCTTATTAATAGGCTGCCCAGGGAAGGTGAAGACCAGCAACAGCTTTCAGGGCTAGCACCTTCCTTGTGGCAGAAGGAGCCGGACGTTTCCCGTTTGGGAAAAAGGCTCTGCCGAGAAAGGACATGATGACATGTCCCGTCTCTGGGAAAGCAGAGATCCGAAGCGGTGCTGTGCCTGTGAATACGGTGCACGGGGAAGGTGAAGACCAGCAACAGCTTTCAGGGCTAGCACCTTCATTGTGGGAGAAGGAGCCGGACGTTTCCCGTTTGGGAAAAATGTTCTGCCGAGAAAGGACACGATGACATGTCCCGTCTCTGGGAAAGCACAGATCCCTAGTGATGTTCTTCCTCTGAATATGCTGCCAAGGGAAGGTGAAGACCAGCAACAGCTTTCAGGGCTGGCCCCTTCCTTCTGGCAGAAGGAGCCGGACGTTTCCCGTTTGGGAAAAAGGCTCTGCCGAGAACGGACACGATGACATGTCCCGTCTCTGGGAAAGCACAGATCGCAAGCGCCGCTGCGCCTGTGAATAGGGTGCACGGGGAAGGTGAAGACCAGCAACAGCTTTCAGGGCTGGCCCCTTCCTTGTGGCAGAAGGAGCCGGACGTTTCATGTTTGGGAAAATGGCTCTGCCGAGGAAGGACACGATGACATGTCCCGTCTCTGGGAAACCACAGATCCCTAGTGATGTTCTGCCTCTGAATATGCTGCCAAGGGAATGTGAAGACCAGCAACAGCTTTCAGGGCTGGCCCCTTCCTTGTGGCAGAAGGAGCCAGACGTTTCCCTTTTGGGAAAATGTCTCTGCCGAGAAAGGACACGATCACATGTCCCGTCCCTGAGAAAGCACAGAATCCAAGCTTTGCGGTGCCTATGAATAGGGTGCATGGGGAAGGTGAAGACCAGCAAGAGCTTTCAGGGCTGGCCCCTTCCTTGTGGGAGAAGGAGCCGGACGTTTCCCGTTTGGGAAAAAGGCTCTGCCGAGAAAGGACACGATGACATGTCCCGTCTCTGGGAAAGCACAGATCCCAAGCGCTGCTGTGCCTGTGAATAGGGTGCCAAGGGAAGGTGAAGACCAGCAACAGCTTTCAGGGCTAGCACCTTCATTGTGGGAGAAGGAGCCGGACGTTTCCCGTTTGGGAAAAAGCCTCTGCCGAGAACGGACACGATGACATGTCCCACCTCTGGGAAAGCACAGATCCCAAGCGCTGCTGTGCCTGTGAATAGGGTGCACGGGGAAGGTGAAGACCAGCAACAGCTTTTAGGTCTGGCCCCTTCCTTGTGGGAGAAGGAGCCGGACGTTTCCCGTTTGGGAAAAAGGCTCTGCCGAGAACGGACACGATTACATGTCCCGTCTCTGGGAAAGCACAGATCCGAAGCGCTGCTGCGCCTGTGAGTAGGGTGCACGGGAAAGGTGAAGACCAGCAACAGCTTTCAGGGCTGGCCCCTTCCTTGTGGCAGAAGGAGCCGGACGTTTCCCGTTTGGGAAAATGGCTCTGCCGAGGAAGGACACAATGACATGTCCCGTCTCTGGGAATGCACAGATCCCTAGTGATGTTCTGCCTTTGAATATGCTGCCAAGGGAAGGTGAAGACCAGCAACAGCTTTCAGGGCTGGCCCCTTCCTTGTGGGAGAAGGAGCCGGACGTTTCCCTTTTTGGAAAAAGGCTCTGCCGAGAACGGACACGATGACATGTCCCATCTCTGGGAAAGCACAGGTCCCAAGCGCTGCTGTGCCTATGAATAGGGTGCATGGGGAAGGTGAAGACCAGCAACAGCTTTCAGGGCTGGCCCCTTCCTTGTGGGAGAAGGAGCCGGACGTTTCCCGTTTGGGAAAATGTCTCTGCCGAGAAAGGACACGATCACATGTCCCGTCCCTGAGAAAGCACAGAATCCAAGCTCTGCGGTGCCTATGAATAGGGTGCCCAGGGAAGGTGAAGGCCAGCAAGAGCTTTCAGGGCTGGCCCCTTCCTTGTGGGAGAAGGAGCCGGACGTTTCCCATTTGGGAAAAAAGCTCTGCCGAGAACGGACACGATGACATGTACCGTCTCTGGGAAAGCACAGATCCCAAGCTTTGTTGTGCTTATTAATAGGCTGCCCAGGGAAGGTAAAGACCAGCAACAGCTTTCTGGGCTAGCACCTTCCTTGTGGCAGAAGGAGCCGGACGTTTCCCGTTTGGGAAAAAGGTTCTGCCGAGAAAGGACACGATGACATGTCCCGTCTCTGGGAAAGCATAGATCCCAAGCGCTGCTGTGCCTGTGAATAGTGTGCACGGGGAAGGTGAAGAGCAGTAACAGCTTTCAGGGCTGGCCCCTTCCTTGTGGCAGAAGGAGCCGGACGTTTCCCGTTTGGGAAAAAGGCTCTGCCGAGAACGGACATGATGACATGTCCCGTCTCTGGGAAAGCACAGATCCCAAGCGCTGCTGTGCCTGTGAGTAGGGTGCACGGGGAAGGTGAAGACCAGCAACAGCTTTCAGGGCTGGCCCCTTCCTTGTGGCAGAAGGAGCCGGACGTTTCCCGTTTGGGAAAATGGCTCTGCCGAGGAAGGACACAATGACATGTCCCGTCTCTGGGAAAGCACAGATCCCTAGTGATGTTCTGCCTCTGAATATGCTGCCAAGGGAAGGTGAAGACCAGCAACAGCTTTCAGGGCTGGCCCCTTCCTTGTGGCAGAAGGAGCCGGACGTTTCCCTTTTTGGAAAAAGGCTCTGCCGAGAACGGACACGATGACATGTCCCGTCTCTGGGAAAGCACAGGTCCCAAGCGCTGCTGTGCCTATGAATAGGGTGCATGGGGAAGGTGAAGACCAGCAACAGCTTTCAGGGCTGGCCCCTTCCTTGTGGGAGAAGGAGCCGGACGTTTCCCATTTGGGAAAAAGGCTCTGCCGAGAACGGACACGATGACATGTCCCGTCTCTGGGAAAGCACAGGTCCCAAGCGCTGCTGTGCTTATTAATAGGCTGCCCAGGGAAGGTGAAGACCAGCAACAGCTTTCAGGGCTGGCCCCTTCCTTGTGGGAGAAGGAGCCGGACGTTTCCCGTTTGGGAAAATGTCTCTGCCGAGAAAGGACACGATCACATGTCCCGTCCCTGAGAAAGCACAGAATCCAAGCTCTGCGGTGCCTATGAATAGGGTGCCCAGGGAAGGTAAAGACCAGCAAGAGCTTTCAGGGCTGGCCCCTTCCTTGTGGGAGAAGGAGCCGGACGTCTCCCGTTTGGGAAGAAAGCTCTGCCGAGAAAGGACACGATGACATCTCCCGTCCCTGAGAAAGCACAGATCCCAAGCTTTGTTGTGCTTATTAATAGGCTGCCCATGGAAGGTGAAGACCAGCAACAGCTTTCAGGGCTGGCCCCTTCCTTGTGGCAGAAGGAGCCGGACGTTTCCCTTTTTGGAAAATGGCTCTGCCGAGAAAGGAAACGATGACATGTCCCGTCTCTGGGAAAGCACAGATCCCAAGCGCTGCTGTGCCTGTGAATAGGGTGCCAAGGGAAGGTGAAGACCAGCAACAGCTTTCAGGGCTAGCACCTTCATTGTGGGAGAAGGAGCCGGACGTTTCCCGTTTGGGAAAAAGCCTCTGCCGAGAAAGGACATGATGACATGTCCCGTCTCTGGGAAAGCACAGGTCCCAAGCGCTGCTGTGCCTGTGAATAGGGTGCACGGGGAAGGTGAAGAGCAGTAACAGCTTTCAGGGCTGGCCCCTTCCTTGTGGCAGAAGGAGCCGGACGTTTCCCTTTTTGGAAAATGGCTCTGCCGAGAACGGACACGATGACATGTCCCGTCTCTGGGAAAGCACAGATCCCAAGCGCTGCTGTGCTTATTAATAGGCTGCCCAGGGAAGGTGAAGACCAGCAACAGCTTTCTGGGCTAGCACCTTCCTTGTGGGAGAAGGAGCAGGACGTTTCCCATTTGGGAAAAAGGTTCTGCGAGAAAGGACATGATGACATGTCCCGTCTCTGGGAAAGCACAGATCCCAAGCACTGCTGTGCCTGTGAATAGGGTGCACGGGGAAGGTGAAGACCAGCAACAGCTTTCAGGGCTGGCCCCTTCCTTCTGGCAGAAGGAGCCGGACGTTTCCCGTTTGGGAAAAAAGCTCTGCCGAGGAAGGACACAATGACATGTCCCGTCTCTGGGAAAGCACAGATCCCTAGTGATGTTCTGCCTCTGAATATGCTGCCCAGGGAAGGTGAAGACCAGCAACAGCTTTCAGGGCTGGCCCCTTCCTTGTGGCAGAAGGAGCCGGACGTTTCCCTTTTTGGAAAAAGGCTCTGCCGAGAACGGACACGATGACATGTCCCGTCTCTGGGAAAGCACAGATCCCAAGCGTTGCTGTGGTTATTAATAGGCTGCCCAGGGAAGGTGAAGAGCAGCAACAGCTTTCAGGGCTGGCCCCTTCCTTGTGGCAGAAGGAGCCGGACGTTTCCCGTTTGGGAAAAATGCTCTGCCGAAAACGGACACGATGACATGTCCCGTCTCTGGGAAAGCACAGATCCCTAGTGATGTTCTGCCTGTGAATAGGGTGCACGGGGAAGGTAAAGACCAGCAAGAGCTTTTAGGGCTGGCCCCTTCCTTGTGGCAGAAGGAGCCGGACGTTTCCTGTTTTGGAAAAATACTCTGCCGAGAAAGGACACGATGACATGTCCCATCTCTGGGAAAGCACAGGTCCCAAGCGTTGCTGTACTTATTAATAGGCTGCCCAGGGAAGGTGAAGACCAGCAACAACTTTTAGGGCTGGCCCCTTCCTTGTGGGAGAAGGAGCCGGACGCTTCCCCTTTGAGAAGATAGCTCTGCCGAGAAAGGACACGATGACATGTCCCGCCTCTGGGAAAGCACAGATCCCAAGCGCTGCTGTGCCTGTGAATAGGCTGCCCAGGGAAGGTGAAGACCAGCAACAGCTTTCTGGGCTAGCACCTTCCTTGTGGCAGAAGGAGCAGGACGTTTCCCATTTGGGAAAATGGCTCTGCCGAGAACGGACATGATGACATGTCCCGTCTCTGGGAAAGCACAGGTCCCAAGCGCTGCTGTGCCTATGAATAGGGTGCATGGGGAAGGTGAAGACCAGCAACAGCTTTCAGCGCTGGCCCCTTCCTTGTGGCAGAAGGAGCCGGACGTTTCCCGTTTGGGAAAAAGGCTCTGCCGAGAACGGACACGATGACATGTCCCGTCTCTGGGAAAGCACAGATCCCAAGCGTTGCTGTGCTTATTAATAGGCTGCCCAGGGAAGGTGAAGAGCAGCAACAGCTTTCAGGGCTGGCCCCTTCCTTGTGGCAGAAGGAGCCGGACGTTTCCCGTTTGGGAAAAAGGCTCTGCCGAGAACGGAGACGATGACATGTCCCGTCTCTGGGAAAGCACAGATCCCAAGCGTTGCTGTGCTTATTAATAGGCTGCCCAGGGAAGGTGAAGAGCAGCAACAGCTTTCAGGGCTGGCCCCTTCCTTGTGGCAGAAGGAGCCGGACGTTTCCCGTTTGGGAAAAAAACTCTGCCGAGAACGGACACGATGACATGTCCCGTCTCTGGGAAAGCACAGATCCCTAGTGATGTTCTGCCTGTGAATAGGGTGCACGGGAAGGTGAAGACCAGCAACAGCTTTCAGCGCTGGCCCCTTCCTTGTGGGAGAAGGAGCCGGACGTTTCCCGTTTGGGAAAAAATACCCTGCCGAGAAAGGACACGATGACATGTCCCGCCTCTGGGAAAGCACAGATCCCAAGCGCTGCTGTGCCTGTGAATAGGCTGCCCAGGGAAGGTGAAGACCAGCAACAGCTTTTAGGTCTGGCCCCTTCCTTGTGGGAGAAGGAGCCGGACGTTTCCCGTTTGGGAAAAAGGCTCTGCCGAGAACGGACACGATGACATGTCCCGTCTCTGGGAAAGCACAGATCCCAAGCGCTGCTGTGCCTGTGAATAGGGTGCCAAGGGAAGGTGAAGACCAGCAACAGTTTTCAGGGCTGGCCCCTTCCTTGTGGGAGAAGGAGCCGGACGTTTCCCGTTTGGGAAAAAAGCTCAGCCGAGAAAGGACACGATGACATCTTCCGTCCCTGATAAAGCACAGATCGGAAGCGCTGCTGTGCCTGTGAATAGGGTGCACGGGGAAGGTGAAGACCAGCAAGAGCTTTCAGGGCTAGCACCTTCATTGTGGGAGAAGGAGCCGGAAGTTTCCAGTTTGGGAAAAATACTCTGCCGAGAACGGACACGATGACATGTCCCGCCTCTGGGAAAGCACAGATCCCAAGCGCTGCTGTGCCTGTGAATAGGCTGCCCAGGGAAGGTGAAGACCAGCAACAGCTTTTAGGTCTGGCCCCTTCCTTGTGGGAGAAGGAGCCGGACGTTTCCCATTTGGGAAAAAGGCTCTGCCGAGAACGGACACGATTACATGTCCCGTCTCTGGGAAAGCACAGATCCCTAGTGATGTTCTGCCTCTGAATATGCTGCCAAGGGAAGGTGAAGACCAGCAACAGCTTTCAGGGCTGGCCCCTTCCTTGTGGCAGAAGGAGCCGGACGTTTCCCTTTTTGGAAAAAGGCTCTGCCGAGAACGGACACGATGACATGTCCCGTCTCTGGGAAAGCACAGGTCCCAAGCGCTGCTGTGCCTATGAATAGGGTGCATGGGGAAGGTGAAGACCAGCAACAGCTTTCAGGGCTGGCCCCTTCCTTGTGGGAGAAGGAGCCGGACGTTTCTCATTTGGGAAAAAGGCTCTGCCGAGAAAGGACACGATCACATGTCCCGTCTCTGGGAAAGCACAGATCCCAAGCTTTGTTGTGCTTATTAATAGGCTGCCCAGGGAAGGTGAAGACCAGCAACAGCTTTCTTTTCTAGCACCTTCCTTGTGGGAGAAGGAGCCGGACGTTTCCCGTTTGGGAAAAAGGCTCTGCCGAGAACGGACACGATGACATGTCCCGTCTCTGGGAAAGCATAGATCCCAAGCGCTGCTGTGCCTGTGAATACGGTGCACGGGGAAGGTGAAGACCAGCAACAGCTTTCAGGGCTAGCACCTTCATTGTGGGAGAAGGAGCCGGACGTTTCCCGTTTGGGAAAAAGGTTCTGCCGAGAAAGGACACGATGACATGTCCCGTCTCTGGGAAAGCACAGATCCCTAGTGATGTTCTTCCTCTGAATATGCTGCCCAGGGAAGGTGAAGAGCAGCAACAGCTTTCAGGGCTGGCCCCTTCCTTGTGGCAGAAGGAGCCGGACGTTTCCCGTTTGGGAAAAAGGCTCTGCCGAGAACGGACACGATGACATGTCCCGTCTCTGGGAAAGCACAGGTCCCAAGCGTTGCTGTACTTATTAATAGGCTGCCCAGGGAAGGTGAAGAACAGCAACAACTTTTAGGGCTGGTCCCTTCCTTGTGGGAGAAGGAGCCGAACGTTTCCCCTTTGAGAAAATAGCTCTGCCGAGAAAGGACACGATGACATGTCCCGTCTCTGGGAAAGCACAGATCCCAAGCGCTGCTGTGCCTGTGAATAGGGTGCCAAGGGAAGGTGAAGACCAGCAACAGCTTTCAGGGCTAGCACCTTCATTGTGGGAGAAGGAGCCGGACGTTTCCCGTTTGGGAAAAAGCCTCTGCCGAGAAAGGACATGATGACATGTCCCGTCTCTGGGAAAGCACAGATCCGAAGCGCTGCTGTGCCTGTGAATAGGGTGCACGGGGAAGGTGAAGACCAGCAACAGATTTCAGGGCTGGCCCCTTCCTTGTGGCAGAAGGAGCCGGACGTTTCCCTTTTTGGAAAATGGCTCTGCCGAGAACGGACACGATGACATGTCCCGTCTCTGGGAAAGCACAGGTCCCAAGCGCTGCTGTGCCTATGAATAGGGTGCATGGGGAAGGTGAAGACCAGCAACAGCTTTCAGGGCTGGCCCCTTCCTTGTGGGAGAAGGAGCCGGACGTTTCCCATTTGGGAAAAAGGCTCTGCCGAGAACGGACACGATGACATGTCCCGTCTCTGGGAAAGCACAGATCCCAAGCGTTGCTGTGCTTATTAATAGGCTGCCCAGGGAAGGTGAAGACCAGCAACAGCTTTCAGGGCTAGCACCTTCCTTGTGGCAGAAGGAGCCGGACGTTTCCCGTTTGGGAAAAAGGCTCTGCCGAGAAAGGACATGATGACATGTCCCGTCTCTGGGAAAGCACAGATCCGAAGCGCTGCTGTGCCTGTGAATAGGGTGCACGGGGAAGGTGAAGACCAGCAACAGCTTTCAGGGCTGGCCCCTTCCTTGTGGCAGAAGGAGCCGGACGTTTCCCTTTCTGGAAAATGGCTCTGCCGAGAACGGACACGATGACATGTACCGTCTCTGGGAAAGCACAGGTCCCAAGCGCTGCTGTGCCTATGAATAGGGTGCATGGGGAAGGTGAAGACCAGCAACAGCTTTCAGGGCTGGCCCCTTCCTTGTGGGAGAAGGAGCCGGACGTTTCCCGTTTGGGAAAAAAGCTCTGCCGAGAAAGGACACGATCACATGTCCCGTCCTTGAGAAAGCACAGAATCCAAGGTCTGCGGTGCCTATGAATAGGGTGCCCAGGGAAGGTAAAGACCAGCAAGAGCTTTCAGGGCTGGCCCCTTCCTTGTGGGAGAAGGAGCCGGACGTTTCCCGTTTGGGAAAAAAGCTCTGCCGAGAAAGGACACGACGACATCTCCCGTCCCTGAGAAAGCACAGATCCCAAGCTTTGTTGTGCTTATTAATAGGCTGCCCAGGGAAGGTGAAGACCAGCAGCAGCTTTCTGGGCTGGCCCCTTCCTTGTGGGAGAAGGAGCCAGACGTTTCCCGTTTGGGAAAAATACTCTGCCGAGAACGGACACGATGACATCTCCCGTCCCTGAGAAAGCAGAGATCCGAAGCGGTGCTGTGCCTGTGAATACGGTGCACGGGGAAGGTGAAGACCAGCAACAGCTTTCAGGGCTAGCACCTTCATTGTGGGAGAAGGAGCCGGACGTTTCCCGTTTGGGAAAAAGGCTCTGCCGAGAAAGGACATGATGACATGTCCCGTCTCTGGGAAAGCACAGATCCGAAGCGCTGCTGTGCCTGTGAATAGGGTGCATGGGGAAGGTGAAGACCAGCAACAGCTTTCAGGGCTGGCCCCTTCCTTGTGGCAGAAGGAGCCGGACGTTTCCCGTTTGGGAAAATGGCTCTGCCGAGAACGGACACGATGACATGTCCCGTCTCTGGGAAAGCACAGGTCCCAAACGCTGCTGTGCCTATGAATAGGGTGCATGGGGAAGGTGAAGACCAGCAACAGCTTTCAGGGCTGGCCCCTTCCTTGTGGGAGAAGGAGCCGGACGTTTCCCGTTTGGGAAAATGTCTCTGTCGAAAAAGGACACGATCACATGTCCCGTCCCTGAGAAAGCACAGAATCCAAGGTCTGCGGTGCCTATGAATAGGGTGCCCAGGGAATGTAAAGACCAGCAAGAGCTTTCAGGGCTGGCCCCTTCCTTGTGGGAGAAGGAGCCGGACGTTTCCCGTTTGGGAAAATGTCTCTGCCGAGAAAGGACACGATCACATGTCCCGTCCCTGAGAAAGCACAGAATCCAAGGTCTGCGGTGCCTATGAATAGGGTGCCCAGGGAAGGTAAAGACCAGCAAGAGCTTTCAGGGCTGGCCCCTTCCTTGTGGGAGAAGGAGCCGGACGTTTCCCGTTTGGGAAAATGTCTCTGCCGAGAAAGGACACGATCACATGTCCCGTCCCTGAGAAAGCACAGAATCCAAGGTCTGCGGTGCCTATGAATAGGGTGCCCAGGGAAGGTAAAGACCAGCAAGAGCTTTCAGGGCTGGCCCCTTCCTTGTGGGAGAAGGAGCCGGACGTTTCCCGTTTGGGAAAAAGGCTCTGCCGAGAAAGGACACGATGACATGTCCCGTCTCTGGGAAAGCACAGATCCCAAGCGCTGCTGTGCCTGTGAATAGGGTGCCAAGGGAAGGTGAAGACCAGCAACAGCTTTCAGGGCTAGCACCTTCATTGTGGGAGAAGGAGCCGGACGTTTCCCGTTTGGGAAAAAGCCTCTGCCGAGAAAGGACATGATGACATGTCCCGTCTCTGGGAAAGCACAGATCCGAAGCGCTGCTGTGCCTGTGAATAGGGTGCACGGGGAAGGTGAAGACCAGCAACAGATTTCAGGGCTGGCCCCTTCCTTGTGGCAGAAGGAGCCGGACGTTTCCCTTTTTGGAAAATGGCTCTGCCGAGAACGGACACGATGACATGTCCCGTCTCTGGGAAAGCACAGGTCCCAAGCGCTGCTGTGCCTATGAATAGGGTGCATGGGGAAGGTGAAGACCAGCAACAGCTTTCAGGGCTGGCCCCTTCCTTGTGGGAGAAGGAGCCGGACGTTTCCCATTTGGGAAAAAGGCTCTGCCGAGAACGGACACGATGACATGTCCCGTCTCTGGGAAAGCACAGATCCCAAGCGTTGCTGTGCTTATTAATAGGCTGCCCAGGGAAGGTGAAGACCAGCAACAGCTTTCAGGGCTAGCACCTTCCTTGTGGCAGAAGGAGCCGGACGTTTCCCGTTTGGGAAAAAGGCTCTGCCGAGAAAGGACATGATGACATGTCCCGTCTCTGGGAAAGCACAGATCCGAAGCGCTGCTGTGCCTGTGAATAGGGTGCACGGGGAAGGTGAAGACCAGCAACAGCTTTCAGGGCTGGCCCCTTCCTTGTGGCAGAAGGAGCCGGACGTTTCCCTTTCTGGAAAATGGCTCTGCCGAGAACGGACACGATGACATGTACCGTCTCTGGGAAAGCACAGGTCCCAAGCGCTGCTGTGCCTATGAATAGGGTGCATGGGGAAGGTGAAGACCAGCAACAGCTTTCAGGGCTGGCCCCTTCCTTGTGGGAGAAGGAGCCGGACGTTTCCCGTTTGGGAAAAAAGCTCTGCCGAGAAAGGACACGATCACATGTCCCGTCCTTGAGAAAGCACAGAATCCAAGGTCTGCGGTGCCTATGAATAGGGTGCCCAGGGAAGGTAAAGACCAGCAAGAGCTTTCAGGGCTGGCCCCTTCCTTGTGGGAGAAGGAGCCGGACGTTTCCCGTTTGGGAAAAAAGCTCTGCCGAGAAAGGACACGACGACATCTCCCGTCCCTGAGAAAGCACAGATCCCAAGCTTTGTTGTGCTTATTAATAGGCTGCCCAGGGAAGGTGAAGACCAGCAGCAGCATTCTGGGCTGGCCCCTTCCTTGTGGGAGAAGGAGCCAGACGTTTCCCGTTTGGGAAAAATACTCTGCCGAGAACGGACACGATGACATCTCCCGTCCCTGAGAAAGCAGAGATCCGAAGCGGTGCTGTGCCTGTGAATACGGTGCACGGGGAAGGTGAAGACCAGCAACAGCTTTCAGGGCTAGCACCTTCATTGTGGGAGAAGGAGCCGGACGTTTCCCGTTTGGGAAAAATGTTCTGCCGAGAAAGGACACGATGACATGTCCCGTCTCTGGGAAAGCACAGATCCCTAGTGATGTTCTTCCTCTGAATATGCTGCCAAGGGAAGGTGAAGACCAGCAACAGCTTTCAGGGCTGGCCCCTTCCTTCTGGCAGAAGGAGCCGGACGTTTCCCGTTTGGGAAAAAGGCTCTGCCGAGAACGGACACGATGACATGTCCCGTCTCTGGGAAAGCACAGATCGCAAGCGCCGCTGCGCCTGTGAATAGGGTGCACGGGGAAGGTGAAGACCAGCAACAGCTTTCAGGGCTGGCCCCTTCCTTGTGGCAGAAGGAGCCGGACGTTTCATGTTTGGGAAAATGGCTCTGCCGAGGAAGGACACGATGACATGTCCCGTCTCTGGGAAACCACAGATCCCTAGTGATGTTCTGCCTCTGAATATGCTGCCAAGGGAATGTGAAGACCAGCAACAGCTTTCAGGGCTGGCCCCTTCCTTGTGGGAGAAGGAGCCAGACGTTTCCCGTTTGGGAAAAAGGCTCTGCCGAGAAAGGACACGATCACATGTCCCGTCCCTGAGAAAGCACAGAATCCAAGCTTTGCGGTGCCTATGAATAGGGTGCCCAGGGAAGGTAAAGACCAGCAAGAGCTTTCAGGGCTGGCCCCTTCCTTGTGGGAGAAGGAGCCGGACGTTTCCCGTTTGGGAAAAAGGCTCTGCCGAGAAAGGACACGATGACATGTCCCGTCTCTGGGAAAGCACAGATCCCAAGCGCTGCTGTGCCTGTGAATAGGGTGCCAAGGGAAGGTGAAGACCAGCAACAGCTTTCAGGGCTAGCACCTTCATTGTGGGAGAAGGAGCCGGACGTTTCCCGTTTGGGAAAAAGCCTCTGCCGAGAAAGGACATGATGACATGTCCCGTCTCTGGGAAAGCACAGATCCGAAGCGCTGCTGTGCCTGTGAATAGGGTGCATGGGGAAGGTGAAGACCAGCAACAGCTTTCAGGGCTGGCCCCTTCCTTGTGGCAGAAGGAGCCGGACGTTTCCCTTTTTGGAAAATGGCTCTGCCGAGAACGGACACGATGACATGTCCCGTCTCTGGGAAAGCACAGGTCCCAAGCGCTGCTGTGCCTATGAATAGGGTGCATGGGGAAGGTGAAGACCAGCAACAGCTTTCAGGGCTGGCCCCTTCCTTGTGGGAGAAGGAGCCGGACGTTTCCCGTTTGGGAAAATGTCTCTGTCGAAAAAGGACACGATCACATGTCCCGTCCCTGAGAAAGCACAGAATCCAAGGTCTGCGGTGCCTATGAATAGGGTGCCCAGGGAATGTAAAGACCAGCAAGAGCTTTCAGGGCTGGCCCCTTCCTTGTGGGAGAAGGAGCCAGACGTTTCCCGTTTGGGAAAATGTCTCTGCCGAGAAAGGACACGATCACATGTCCCGTCCCTGAGAAAGCACAGAATCCAAGGTCTGCGGTGCCTATGAATAGGGTGCCCAGGGAAGGTAAAGACCAGCAAGAGCTTTCAGGGCTGGCCCCTTCCTTGTGGGAGAAGGAGCCGGACGTTTCCCGTTTGGGAAAAAAGCTCTGCCGAGAAAGGACACGACGACATCTCCCGTCCCTGAGAAAGCACAGATCCCAAGCTTTGTTGTGCTTATTAATAGGCTGCCCAGGGAAGGTGAAGACCAGCAGCAGCTTTCAGGGCTAGCACCTTCCTTGTGGGAGAAGGAGCCGGACGTTTCCCGTTTGGGAAAAAGGTTCTGCCGAGAAAGGACACGATGACATGTCCCGTCTCTGGGAAAGCACAGATCCCTAGTGATGTTCTGCCTCTGAATATGCTGCCAAGGGAAGGTGAAGACCAGCAACAGCTTTCAGGGCTGGCCCCTTCCTTGTGGCAGAAGGAGCCGGACGTTTCCCTTTTTGGAAAATGGCTCTGCCGAGAACGGACACGATGACATGTCCCGTCTCTGGGAAAGCACAGGTCCCAAGCGCTGCTGTGCCTATGAATAGGGTGCATGGGGAAGGTGAAGACCAGCAACAGCTTTCAGGGCTGGCCCCTTCCTTGTGGGAGAAGGAGCCGGACGTTTCCCATTTGGGAAAAAGGCTCTGCCGAGAACGGACACGATGACATGTCCCGTCTCTGGGAAAGCACAGATCCCAAGCGCTTCTGTGCTTATTAATAGGCTGCCCAGGGAAGGAGAAGACCAGCAGCAGCTTTCAGGGCTGGCCCCTTCCTTGTGGCAGAAGGAGCCGGACGTTTCCCTTTTGGGAAAATGTCTCTGCCGAGAAAGGACACGATCACATGTCCCGTCCCTGAGAAAGCACAGAATCCAAGCTCTGCGGTGCCTATGAATAGGGTGCCCAGGGAAGGTAAAGACCAGCAAGAGCTTTCAGGGCTGGCCCCTTCCTTGTGGGAGAAGGAGCCGGACGTTTCCCATTTGGGAAAAAGTCTCTGCCGAGAACGGACACGATGACATGTCCCGTCTCTGGGAAAGCATAGATCCCAAGCGCTGCTGTGCCTGTGAATAGGGTGCACGGGGAAGGTGAAGAGCAGTAACAGCTTTCAGGGCTGGCCCCTTCCTTGTGGGAGAAGGAGCCGGACGTTTCCTGTTTGGGAAAAAGGCTCTGCCGAGAACGGACACGATGACATGTCCCGTCTCTGGGAAAGCACAGATCCCAAGCGTTGCTGTGCTTATTAATAGGCTGCCCAGGGAAGGTGAAGAGCAGCAACAGCTTTCAGGGCTGGCCCCTTCCTTGTGGCAGAAGGAGCCGGACGTCTCCCGTTTGGGAAAAAGGCTCTGCCGAGAACGGACACGATGACATGTCCCGTCTCTGGGAAAGCACAGATCCCAAGCGGTGCTGTGCCTATGAATAGAGTGCATGGGGAAGGTGAAGACCAGCAACAACTTTTAGGGCTGGCCCCTTCCTTGTGGGAGAAGGAGCCGGACGTTTCCCGTTTCGGAAAAAGCTCTGCCGAGAATGGACACGATGACATGTCCCGTCTCTGGGAAAGCACAGATCCCAAGCTTTGTTGTGCTTATTAATAGGCTGCCCAGGGAAGGTGAAGGCCAGCAACAGCTTTCAGGGCTAGCACCTTCCTTGTGGGAGAAGGAGCCAGACGTTTCCCGTTTGGCAAAAATACTCTGCCGAGAACGGACACGATGACATCTCCCGTCCCTGAGAAAGCAGAGATCCGAAGCGGTGCTGTGCCTGTGAATACGGTGCACGGGGAAGGTGAAGACCAGCAACAGCTTTCAGGGCTAGCACCTTCATTGTGGGAGAAGGATCCGGACGTTTCCCGTTTGGGAAAAAGGCTCTGCCGAGAAAGGACACGATGACATGTCCCGTCTCTGGGAAAGCACAGATCCCTAGTGATGTTCTGCCTCTGAATATGCTGCCAAGGGAAGGTGAAGACCAGCAACAGCTTTCAGGGCTGGCCCCTTCCTTCTGGCAGAAGGAGCCGGACGTTTCCCGTTTGGGAAAGGGCTCTGCCGAGAACGGACACGATCACATGTCCCGTCTCTGGGAAAGCACAGGTCCCAAGCGCTGCTGTGCCTATGAATAGGGTGCATGGGGAAGGTGAAGACCAGCAACAGCTTTCAGGGCTGGCCCCTTCCTTGTGGGAGAAGGAGCCGGACGTTTCCCGTTTGGGAAAATGTCTCTGCTGAAAAAGAACACGATCACATGTCCCGTCCTTGAGAAAGCACAGAATCCAAGGTCTGCGGTGCCTATGAATAGGGTGCCCAGGGAAGGTAAAACCAGCAAGAGCTTTCAGGGCTGGCCCCTTCCTTGTGGGAGAAGGAGCCGGACGTTTCCCGTTTGGGAAAAAAGCTCTGCCGAGAAAGGACACGACGACATCTCCCGTCCCCGAGAAAGCACAGATCCCAAGCTTTGTTGTGCTTATTAATAGGCTGCCCAGGGAAGGTGAAGACCAGCAGCAGCTTTCTGGGCTAGCACCTTCCTTGTGGGAGAAGGAGCCGGACGTTTCCCGTTTGGGAAAAAGCCTCTGCCGAGAAAGGACACGATGACATGTCCCGTCTCTGGGAAAGCACAGATCCCAAGCGCTGCTGTGCCTGTGAATATGCTGCCAAGGGACGGTGAAGAGCAGTAACAGCTTTCAGGGCTGGACCCTTCCTTGTGGCAGAAGGAGCCGGACGTTTCCCGTTTGGGAAAATGGCTCTGCCGAGAACGGACACGATGACATGTCCCGTCTCTGGGAAAGCACAGATCCCAAGCTTTGTTGTGCTTATTAATAGGCTGCCCAGGGAAGGTGAAGGCCAGCAACAGCTTTCAGGGCTAGCACCTTCCTTGTGGGAGAAGGAGCCAGACGTTTCCCGTTTGGGAAAAATACTCTGCCGAGAACGGACACGATGACATCTCCCGTCCCTGAGAATGCAGAGATCCGAAGCGGTGCTGTGCCTGTGAATACGGTGCACGGGGAAGGTGAAGACCAGCAACAGCTTTCAGGGCTAGCACCTTCATTGTGGGAGAAGGAGCCGGGCGTTTCCCGTTTGGGAAAAAGGTTCTGCCGAGAAAGGACACGATGACATGTCACGTCTCTGGGAAAGCACAGATCCCTAGTGATGTTCTTCCTCTGAATATGCTGCCAAGGGAAGGTGAAGAACAGCAACAGCTTTCAGGGCTGGCCCCTTCCTTCTGGCAGAAGGAGCCGGACGTTTCCCGTTTGGGAAAAATACTCTGCCGAGAACGGACACGATGACATGTCCCGTCTCTGGGAAAGCACAGATCGCAAGCGCCGCTGCGCCTGTGAATAGGGTGCACGGGGAAGGAGAAGACCAGCAACAGCTTTCAGGGCTGGCCCCTTCCTTGTGGCAGAAGGAGCCGGACGTTTCACGTTTGGGAAAATGGCTCTGCCGAGAACGGACACGATGACATGTCCCGTCTCTGGGAAACGACAGATCCCTAGTGATGTTCTGCCTCTGAATATGCTGCCAAGGGAAGGTGAAGACCAGCAACAGATTTCAGGGCTGGCCCCTTCCTTGTGGCAGAAGGAGCCGGACGTTTCCCTTTTTGGAAAATGGCTCTGCCAAGAACGGACACGATGACATGTCCCGTCTCTGGGAAAGCACAGGTCCCAAGCGCTGCTGTGCCTATGAATAGGGTGCATGGGGAAGGTGAAGACCAGCAACAGCTTTCAGGGCTGGCCCCTTCCTTGTGGCAGAAGGAGCCGGACGTTTCCCATTTGGGAAAAAGGCTCTGCCGAGAACGGACACGATGACATGTCCCGTCTCTGGGAAAGCACAGATCCCAAGCGTTGCTGTGCTTATTAATAGGCTGCCCAGGGAAGGTGAAGACCAGCAACAGCTTTCAGGGCTAGCACCTTCCTTGTGGCAGAAGGAGCCGGACGTTTCCCATTTGGGAAAAAGGCTCTGCCGAGAAAGGACATGATGACATGTCCCGTCTCTGGGAAAGCACAGATCCGAAGCGCTGCTGTGCCTGTGAATACGGTGCACGGGGAAGGTGAAGACCAGCAACAGCTTTCAGGGCTGGCCCCTTCCTTGTGGCAGAAGGAGCCGGACGTTTCCCTTTTTGGAAAATGGCTCTGCCGAGAACGGACACGATGACATGTCCCGTCTCTGGGAAAGCACAGATCCCAAGCGCTTCTGTGCTTATTAATAGGCTGCCCAGGGAAGGAGAAGACCAGCAGCAGCTTTCAGGGCTGGCCCCTTCCTTGTGGGAGAAGGAGCCGGACGTTTCCCTTTTGGGAAAATGTCTCTGCCGAGAAAGGACACGATCACATGTCCCGTCCCTGAGAAAGCACAGAATCCAAGGTCTGCGGTGCCTATGAATAGGGTGCCCAGGGAAGGTAAAGACCAGCAAGAGCTTTCAGGGCTGGCCCCTTCCTTGTGGGAGAAGGAGCCGGACGTTTCCCATTTGGGAAAAAGTCTCTGCCGAGAACGGACACGATGACATGTCCCGTCTCTGGGAAAGCACAGATCCCAAGCTTTTTTGTGTTTATTAATAGGCTGCCCAGGGAAGGTGAAGACCAGCAACAGCTTTCTGGGCTAGCACCTTCCTTGTGGGAGAAGGAGCCGGACGTTTCCCGTTTGGGAAAAAGGTTCTGCCGAGAATGGACACGATGACATGTCCCGTCTCTGGGAAAGCATAGATCCCAAGCGCTGCTGTGCCTGTGAATAGGGTGCACGGGGAAGGTGAAGACCAGCAACAGCTTTCAGGGCTAGCACCTTCCTTGTGGGAGAAGGAGCCGGACGTTTCCCGTTTGGGAAAAAGGCTCTGCCGAGAACGGACACGATGACATGTCCCGTCTCTGGGAAAGCACAGATCCCAAGCGTTGCTGTGCTTATTAATAGGCTGCCCAGGGAAGGTGAAGAGCAGCAACAGCTTTCAGGGCTAGCCCCTTCCTTGTGGCAGAAGGAGCCGGACGTTTCCCGTTTGGGAAAAAGGCTCTGCTGAGAACGGACACGATGACATGTCCCGTCTCTGGGAAAGCACAGATCCCAAGCGGTGCTGTGCCTATGAATAGAGTGCATGGGGAAGGTGAAGAGCAGCAACAGCTTTCAGGGCTGGCCCCTTCCTTGTGGGAGAAGGAGCCGGACGTTTCCCATTTCGGAAAAAGCTCTGCCGAGAATGGACACGATGACATGTCCCGTCTCTGGGAAAGCACAGATCCCAAGCTTTGTTGTGCTTATTAATAGGCTGCCCAGGGAAGGTGAAGGCCAGCAACAGCTTTCAGGGCTAGCACCTTCCTTGTGGGAGAAGGAGCCAGACGTTTCCCGTTTGGGAAAAATACTCTGCCGAGAACGGACACGATGACATCTCCCGTCCCTGAGAAAGCAGAGATCCGAAGCGGTGCTGTGCCTGTGAATACGGTGCACGGGGAAGGTGAAGAGCAGCAACAGCTTTCAGGGCTAGCACCTTCATTGTGGGAGAAGGAGCCGGACGTTTCCCGTTTGGGAAAAATGTTCTGCCGAGAAAGGACACGATGACATGTCCCGTCTCTGGGAAAGCACAGATCCCTAGTGATGTTCTTCCTCTGAATATGCTGCCAAGGGAAGGTGAAGACCAGCAACAGCTTTCAGGGCTGGCCCCTTCCTTCTGGCAGAAGGAGCCGGACGTTTCCCGTTTGGGAAAAAGGCTCTGCCGAGAACGGACACGATGACATGTCCCGTCTCTGGGAAAGCACAGATCGCAAGCGCCGCTGCGCCTGTGAATAGGGTGCACGGGGAAGGTGAAGACCAGCAACAGCTTTCAGGGCTGGCCCCTTCCTTGTGGCAGAAGGAGCCGGACGTTTCATGTTTGGGAAAATGGCTCTGCCGAGGAAGGACACGATGACATGTCCCGTCTCTGGGAAACCACAGATCCCTAGTGATGTTCTGCCTCTGAATATGCTGCCAAGGGAATGTGAAGACCAGCAACAGCTTTCAGGGCTGGCCCCTTCCTTGTGGGAGAAGGAGCCGGACGTTTCCCGTTTGGGAAAAAGGCTCTGCCGAGAAAGGACATGATGACATGTCCCGTCTCTGGGAAAGCACAGATCCCAAGCGCTGCTGTGCCTGTGAATAGGGTGCACGGGGAAGGTGAAGACCAGCAACAGCTTTCAGGGCTGGCCCCTTCCTTGTGGCAGAAGGAGCCGGACGTTTCCCTTTTTGGAAAATGGCTCTGCCGAGAACGGACACGATGACATGTCCCGTCTCTGGGAAAGCACAGGTCCCAAGCGCTGCTGTGCCTATGAATAGGGTGCATGGGGAAGGTGAAGACCAGCAACAGCTTTCAGGGCTGGCCCCTTCCTTGTGGGAGAAGGAGCCGGACGTTTCCCATTTGGGAAAAAGGCTCTGCCGAGAACGGACACGATGACATGTCCCGTCTCTGGGAAAGCACAGATCCCAAGCGTTGCTGTGCTTATTAATAGGCTGCCCAGGGAAGGTGAAGACCAGCAACAGCTTTCAGGGCTAGCACCTTCCTTGTGGCAGAAGGAGCCGGACGTTTCCCATTTGGGAAAAAGGCTCTGCCGTGAAAGGACATGATGACATGTCCCGTCTCTGGGAAAGCACAGATCCGAAGCGCTGCTGTGCCTGTGAATAGGGTGCACGGGGAAGGTGAAGACCAGCAACAGCTTTCAGCGCTGGCCCCTTCCTTGTGGCAGAAGGAGCCGGACGTTTCCCTTTTTGGAAAATGGCTCTGCCGAGGACGGACACGATGACATGTCCCGTCTCTGGGAAAGCACAGGTCCCAAGCGCTGCTGTGCCTATGAATAGGGTGCATGGGGAAGGTGAAGACCAGCAACAGCTTTCAGGGCTGGCCCCTTCCTTGTGGGAGAAGGAGCCGGACGTTTCCCATTTGGGAAAAAGGCTCTGCCGAGAACGGACACGATGACATGTCCCGTCTCTGGGAAAGCACAGATCCCAAGCGCTTCTGTGCTTATTAATAGGCTGCCCAGGGAAGGAGAAGACCAGCAGCAGCTTTCAGGGCTGGCCCCTTCCTTGTGGGAGAAGGAGCCGGACGTTTCCCTTTTGGGAAAATGTCTCTGCCGAGAAAGGACACGATCACATGTCCCGTCCCTGAGAAAGCACAGAATCCAAGCTCTGCGGTGCCTATGAATAGGGTGCCCAGGGAAGGTAAAGACCAGCAAGAGCTTTCAGGGCTGGCCCCTTCCTTGTGGGAGAAGGAGCCGGACGTTTCCCATTTGGGAAAAAGGCTCTGCCGAGAAAGGACACGATGACATGTACCGTCTCTGGGAAAGCACAGATCCCAAGCTTTTTTGTGTTTATTAATAGGCTGCCCAGGGAAGGTGAAGACCAGCAACAGCTTTCTGGGCTAGCACCTTCCTTGTGGCAGAAGGAGCCGGACGTTTCCCGTTTGGGAAAAAGGTTCTGCCGAGAAAGGACACGATGACATGTCCCGTCTCTGGGAAAGCATAGATCCCAAGCGCTGCTGTGCCTGTGAATAGGGTGCACGGGGAAGGTGAAGAGCAGTAACAGCTTTCAGGGCTGGCCCCTTCCTTGTGGGAGAAGGAGCCGGACGTTTCCCGTTTGGGAAAAAGGCTCTGCCGAGAACGGACACGATGACATGTCCCGTCTCTGGGAAAGCACAGATCCCAAGCGTTGCTGTGCTTATTAATAGGCTGCCCAGGGAAGGTGAAGACCAGCAACAGCTTTCAGGGCTGGCCCCTTCCTTGTGGCAGAAGGAGCCGGACGTTTCCCGTTTGGGAAAAAGGCTCTGCCGAGAACGGACACGATGACATGTCCCGTCTCTGGGAAAGCACAGATCCCAAGCGGTGCTGTGCCTATGAATAGAGTGCATGGGGAAGGTGAAGGCCAGCAAGAGCTTTCAGGGCTGGCCCCTTCCTTGTGGGAGAAGGAGCCAGACGTTTCCCGTTTGGGAAAAATACTCTGCCGAGAACGGACACAATGACATCTCCCGTCCCTGAGAAAGCAGAGATCCGAAGCGGTGCTGTGCCTGTGAATAGGGTGCACGGGAAGGTGAAGACCAGCAACAGCTTTCAGGGCTAGCACCTTCATTGTGGGAGAAGGATCCGGACGTTTCCCTTTTTGGAAAAAGGCTCTGCCGAGAAAGGACACGATGACATGTCCCGTCTCTGGGAAAGCACAGATACCTAGTGATGTTCTTCCTCTGAATATGCTGCCAAGGGAAGGTGAAGACCAGCAACAGCTTTCAGGGCTGGCCCCTTCCTTCTGGCAGAAGGAGCCGGACGTTTCCCGTTTGGGAAATGGCTCTGCCAAGAACGGACACGATCACATGTCCCGTCTCTGGGAAAGCACAGGTCCCAAGCGCTGCTGTGCCTATGAATAGGGTGCACGGGGAAGGTGAAGACCAGCAACAGCTTTCAGGGCTGGCCCCTTCCTTGTGGGAGAAGGAGCCGGACGTTTCCCGTTTGGGAAAATGTCTCTGCCGAAAAAGAACACGATCACATGTCCCGTCCTTGAGAAAGCACAGAATCCAAGGTCTGCGGTGCCTATGAATAGGGTGCCCAGGGAAGGTAAAACCAGCAAGAGCTTTCAGGGCTGGCCCCTTCCTTGTGGGAGAAGGAGCCGGACGTTTCCCGTTTGGGAAAAAAGCTCTGCCGAGAAAGGACACGACGACATCTCCCGTCCCCGAGAAAGCACAGATCCCAAGCTTTGTTGTGCTTATTAATAGGCTGCCCAGGGAAGGTGAAGACCAGCAGCAGCTTTCTGGGCTAGCACCTTCCTTGTGGGAGAAGGAGCCGGACGTTTCCCGTTTCGGAAAAATACTCTGCCGAGAACGGACACGATGACATGTCCCGTCTCTGGGAAAGCACAGATCGCAAGCGCCGCTGCGCCTGTGAATAGGGTGCACGGGGAAGGAGAAGACCAGCAACAGCTTTCAGGGCTGGCCCCTTCCTTGTGGCAGAAGGAGCCGGACGTTTCACGTTTGGGAAAATGGCTCTGCCGAGGAAGGACACGATGACATGTCCCGTCTCTGGGAAACGACAGATCCCTAGTGATGTTCTGCCTCTGAATATGCTGCCAAGGGAAGGTGAAGACCAGCAACAGCTTTCAGGGCTGGCCCCTTCCTTGTGGGAGAAGGAGCCGGACGTTTCCCTTTTGGGAAAATGTCTCTGCCGAGAAAGGACACGATCACATGTCCCGTCCCTGAGAAAGCACAGAATCCAAGCTCTGCGGTGCCTATGAATAGGGTGCCCAGGGAAGGTAAAGACCAGCAAGAGCTTTCAGGGCTGGCCCCTTCCTTGTGGGAGAAGGAGCCGGACGTTTCCCGTTTGGGAAAAAGGCTCTGCCGAGAAAGGACACGATGACATGTCCCGTCTCTGGGAAAGCACAGATCCCAAGCGCTGCTGTGCCTATGAATAGGGTGCCAAGGGAAGGTGAAGACCAGCAACAGCTTTCAGGGCTAGCACCTTCATTGTGGGAGAAGGAGCCGGACGTTTCCCTTTTTGGAAAATGGCTCTGCCGAGAACGGACACGATGACATGTCCCGTCTCTGGGAAAGCACAGGTCCCAAGCGCTGCTGTGCCTATGAATAGGGTGCATGGGGAAGGTGAAGACCAGCAACAGCTTTCAGGGCTGGCCCCTTCCTTGTGGGAGAAGGAGCCGGACGTTTCCCGTTTGGGAAAATGGCTCTGCCGAGAACGGACACGATGACATGTCCCGTCTCTGGGAAAGCACAGATCCCAAGCGTTGCTGTGCTTATTAATAGGCTGCCCAGGGAAGGTGAAGACCAGCAACAGCTTTCAGGGCTAGCCCCTTCCTTGTGGCAGAAGGAGCCGGACGTTTCCCGTTTGGGAAAAAGGCTCTGCCGAGAACGGACACGATGACATGTCCCGTCTCTGGGAAAGCACAGATCCCAAGCGGTGCTGTGCCTATGAATAGAGAGCATGGGGAAGGTGAAGACCAGCAACAACTTTTAGGGCTGGCCCCTTCCTTGTGGGAGAAGGAGCCGGACGTTTCCCATTTCGGAAAAAGCTCTGCCGAGAATGGACACGATGACATGTCCCGTCTCTGGGAAAGCACAGATCCCAAGCTTTGTTGTGCTTATTAATAGGCTGCCCAGGGAAGGTGAAGGCCAGCAACAGCTTTCAGGGCTAGAACCTTCCTTGTGGGAGAAGGAGCCAGACGTTTCCCGTTTGGGAAAAATACTCTGCCGAGAACGGACACGATGACATCTCCCGTCCCTGAGAAAGCAGAGATCTGAAGCGGTGCTGTGCCTGTGAATACGGTGCACGGGGAAGGTGAAGAGCAGCAACAGCTTTCAGGGCTAGCACCTTCATTGTGGGAGAAGAAGCCGGACGTTTCCCGTTTGGGAAAAATGTTCTGCCGAGAAAGGACACGATGACATGTCCCGTCTCTGGGAAAGCACAGATCCCTAGTGATGTTCTGCCTCTGAATATGCTGCCAAGGGAAGGTGAAGACCAGCAACAGCTTTCAGGGCTGGCCCCTTCCTTCTGGCAGAAGGAGCCGGACGTTTCCCTTTTTGGAAAAAGGCTCTGCCGAGAACGGACACGATGACATGTCCCGTCTCTGGGAAAGCACAGGTCCCAAGCGCTGCTGTGCCTATGAATAGGGTGCATGGGGAAGGTGAAGACCAGCAACAGCTTTCAGGGCTGGCCCCTTCCTTGTGGGAGAAGGAGCCGGACGTTTCCCATTTGGGAAAAAGGCTCTGCCGAGAACGGACACGATGACATGTCCCGTCTCTGGGAAAGCACAGATCCCAAGCGCTTCTGTGCTTATTAATAGGCTGCCCAGGGAAGGAGAAGACCAGCAGCAGCTTTCAGGGCTGGCCCCTTCCTTGTGGGAGAAGGAGCCGGACGTTTCCCTTTTGGGAAAATGTCTCTGCCGAGAAAGGACACGATCACATGTCCCGTCCCTGAGAAAGCACAGAATCCAAGCTCTGCGGTGCCTATGAATAGGGTGCCCAGGGAAGGTAAAGACCAGCAAGAGCTTTCAGGGCTGGCCCCTTCCTTGTGGGAGAAGGAGCCGGACGTTTCCCATTTGGGAAAAAGGCTCTGCCGAGAAAGGACACGATGACATGTCCCGTCTCTGGGAAAGCACAGATCCCAAGCGGTGCTGTGCCTATGAATAGAGTGCATGGGGAAGGTGAAGACCAGCAACAACTTTTAGGGCTGGCCCCTTCCTTGTGGGAGAAGGAGCCGGACGTTTCCCATTTCGGAAAAAGCTCTGCCGAGAATGGACACGATGACATGTCCCGTCTCTGGGAAAGCACAGATCCCAAGCTTTGTTGTGCTTATTAATAGGCTGCCCAGGGAAGGTGAAGGCCAGCAACAGCTTTCAGGGCTAGCACCTTCCTTGTGGGAGAAGGAGCCAGACGTTTCCCGTTTGGGAAAAATACTCTGCCGAGAACGGACACGATGACATCTCCCGTCCCTGAGAAAGCAGAGATCCGAAGCGGTGCTGTGCCTGTGGATAGGGTGCACGGGGAAGGTGAAGACCAGCAACAGCTTTCAGGGCTAGCACCTTCATTGTGGGAGAAGGAGCCGGACGTTTCCCGTTTGGGAAAAAGGCTCTGCCGAGAAAGGACACGATGACATGTCCCGTCTCTGGGAAAGCACAGATCCCAAGCGCTGCTGTGCCTATGAATAGGGTGCCAAGGGAAGGTGAAGACCAGCAACAGCTTTCAGGGCTAGCACCTTCATTGTGGGAGAAGGAGCCGGACGTTTCCCTTTTTGGAAAATGGCTCTGCCGAGAACGGACACGATGACATGTCCCGTCTCTGGGAAAGCACAGGTCCCAAGCGCTGCTGTGCCTATGAATAGGGTGCATGGGGAAGGTGAAGACCAGCAACAGCTTTCAGGGCTGGCCCCTTCCTTGTGGCAGAAGGAGCCGGACGTTTCCCGTTTGGGAAAATGGCTCTGCCGAGAACGGACACGATGACATGTCCCGTCTCTGGGAAAGCACAGATCCCAAGCGTTGCTGTGCTTATTAATAGGCTGCCCAGGGAAGGTGAAGACCAGCAACAGCTTTCAGGGCTAGCCCCTTCCTTGTGGCAGAAGGAGCCGGACGTTTCCCGTTTGGGAAAAAGGCTCTGCCGAGAACGGACACGATGACATGTCCCGTCTCTGGGAAAGCACAGATCCCAAGCGGTGCTGTGCCTATGAATAGAGAGCATGGGGAAGGTGAAGACCAGCAACAACTTTTAGGGCTGGCCCCTTCCTTGTGGGAGAAGGAGCCGGACGTTTCCCATTTCGGAAAAAGCTCTGCCGAGAATGGACACGATGACATGTCCCGTCTCTGGGAAAGCACAGATCCCAAGCTTTGTTGTGCTTATTAATAGGCTGCCCAGGGAAGGTGAAGGCCAGCAACAGCTTTCAGGGCTAGCACCTTCCTTGTGGGAGAAGGAGCCAGACGTTTCCCATTTGGGAAAAATACTCTGCCGAGAACGGACACGATGACATCTCCCGTCCCTGAGAAAGCAGAGATCTGAAGCGGTGCTGTGCCTGTGAATACGGTGCACGGGGAAGGTGAAGAGCAGCAACAGCTTTCAGGGCTAGCACCTTCATTGTGGGAGAAGGAGCCGGACGTTTCCCGTTTGGGAAAAATGTTCTGCCGAGAAAGGACACGATGACATGTCCCGTCTCTGGGAAAGCACAGATCCCTAGTGATGTTCTGCCTCTGAATATGCTGCCAAGGGAAGGTGAAGACCAGCAACAGCTTTCAGGGCTGGCCCCTTCCTTCTGGCAGAAGGAGCCGGACGTTTCCCTTTTTGGAAAAAGGCTCTGCCGAGAACGGACACGATGACATGTCCCGTCTCTGGGAAAGCACAGGTCCCAAGCGCTGCTGTGCCTATGAATAGGGTGCATGGGGAAGGTGAAGACCAGCAACAGCTTTCAGGGCTGGCCCCTTCCTTGTGGGAGAAGGAGCCGGACGTTTCCCATTTGGGAAAAAGGCTCTGCCGAGAACGGACACGATGACATGTCCCGTCTCTGGGAAAGCACAGATCCCAAGCGCTTCTGTGCTTATTAATAGGCTGCCCAGGGAAGGAGAAGACCAGCAGCAGCTTTCAGGGCTGGCCCCTTCCTTGTGGGAGAAGGAGCCGGACGTTTCCCTTTTGGGAAAATGTCTCTGCCGAGAAAGGACACGATCACATGTCCCGTCCCTGAGAAAGCACAGAATCCAAGCTCTGCGGTGCCTATGAATAGGGTGCCCAGGGAAGGTAAAGACCAGCAAGAGCTTTCAGGGCTGGCCCCTTCCTTGTGGGAGAAGGAGCCGGACGTTTCCCATTTGGGAAAAAGGCTCTGCCGAGAACGGACACGATGACATGTCCCGTCTCTGGGAAAGCACAGATCCCAAGCGGTGCTGTGCCTATGAATAGAGTGCATGGGGAAGGTGAAGACCAGCAACAACTTTTAGGGCTGGCCCCTTCCTTGTGGGAGAAGGAGCCGGACGTTTCCCATTTCGGAAAAAGCTCTGCCGAGAATGGACACGATGACATGTCCCGTCTCTGGGAAAGCACAGATCCCAAGCTTTGTTGTGCTTATTAATAGGCTGCCCAGGGAAGGTGAAGGCCAGCAACAGCTTTCAGGGCTAGCACCTTCCTTGTGGGAGAAGGAGCCAGACGTTTCCCGTTTGGGAAAAATACTCTGCCGAGAACGGACACGATGACATCTCCCGTCCCTGAGAAAGCAGAGATCCGAAGCGGTGCTGTGCCTGTGAATACGGTGCACGGGGAAGGTGAAGACCAGCAACAGCTTTCAGGGCTAGCACCTTCATTGTGGGAGAAGGAGCCGGACGTTTCCCGTTTGGGAAAAAGGCTCTGCCGAGAAAGGACACGATGACATGTCCCGTCTCTGGGAAAGCACAGATCCCTAGTGATGTTCTTCCTCTGAATATGCTGCCAAGGGAAGGTGAAGACCAGCAACAGCTTTCAGGGCTGGCCCCTTCCTTGTGGCAGAAGGAGCCGGACGTTTCCCGTTTGGGAAAGGGCTCTGCCGAGAACGGACACAATGACATGTCCCGTCTCTGGGAAAGCACAGGTCCCAAGCGCTGCTGTGCCTATGAATAGTGTGCATGGGGAAGGTGAAGACCAGCAACAGCTTTCAGGGCTGGCCCCTTCCTTGTGGGAGAAGGAGCCGGACGTTTCCCGTTTGGGAAAATGTCTCTGCCGAAAAAGGACACGATCACATGTCCCGTCCTTGAGAAAGCACAGAATCCAAGGACTGCGGTGCCTATGAATAGGGTGCCCAGGGAAGGTAAAGACCAGCAAGAGCTTTCAGGGCTGGCCCCTTCCTTGTGGGAGAAGGAGCCGGACGTTTCCCGTTTGGGAAAAAAGCTCTGCCGAGAAAGGACACGATGACATCTCCCGTCCCTGAGAAAGCACAGATCCCAAGCTTTGTTGTGCTTATTAATAGGCTGCCCAGGGAAGGTGAAGACCAGCAACAGCTTTCTGGGCTAGCACCTTCCTTGTGGGAGAAGGAGCCGGATATTTCCCGTTTGGGAAAAAGGCTCTGCCGAGAAAGGACATGATGACATGTCCCGTCTCTGGGAAAGCACAGATCCGAAGGGCTGCTGTGCCTGTGAATAGGGTGCACGGGGAAGGTGAAGACCAGCAAGAGCGTTCAGGGCTGGCCCCTTCCTTGTGGCAGAAGGAGCCGGACGTTTCCCTTTTTGGAAAATGGCTCTGCCGAGAACGGACACGATGACATGTACCATCTCTGGGAAAGCACAGATCCCAAGCTTTGTTGTGCTTATTAATAGGCTGCCCAGGGAAGGTGAAGACCAGCAACAGCTTTCTGGGCTAGCACCTTCCTTGTGGGAGAAGGAGCCGGACGTTTCCCGTTTGGGAAAAAGGTTCTGCCGAGAAAGGACATGATGACATGTCCCGTCTCTGGGAAAGCACAGATCCCAAGCGCTGCTGTGCCTGTGAGTAGGGTGCACGGGGAAGGTGAAGACCAGCAACAGCTTTCAGGGCTGGCCCCTTCCTTGTGGGAGAAGGAGCCGGACGTTTCCCGTTTGGGAAAATGGCTCTGCCGAGGAAGGACACAATGACATGTCCCGTCTCTGGGAAAGCACAGATCCCTAGTGATGTTCTGCCTCTGAATATGCTGCCAAGGGAAGGTGAAGACCAGCAACAGCTTTCAGGGCTGGCCCCTTCCTTGTGGCAGAAGGAGCCGGACGTTTCCCTTTTTGGAAAAAGGCTCTGCCGAGAACGGACACGATGACATGTCCCGTCTCTGGGAAAGCACAGGTCCCAAGCGCTGCTGTGCCTATGAATAGGGTGCATGGGGAAGGTGAAGACCAGCAACAGCTTTCAGGGCTGGCCCCTTCCTTGTGGGAGAAGGAGCCGGACGTTTCCCATTTGGGAAAAAGGCTCTGCCGAGAACGGACACGATGACATGTCCCGTCCCTGAGAAAGCACAGATGCCAAGCGCTGCTGTGCTTATTAATAGGCTGCCCAGGGAAGGTGAAGACCAGCAACAGCTTTCAGGGCTGGCCCCTTCCTTGTGGGAGAAGGAGCCGGACGTTTCCCGTTTGGGAAAATGTCTCTGCCGAGAAAGGACACGATCACATGTCCCGTCCCTGAGAAAGCACAGAATCCAAGCTCTGCGGTGCCTACGAATAGGGTGCCCAGGGAAGGTAAAGACCAGCAAGAGCTTTCAGGGCTGGCCCCTTCCTTGTGGGAGAAGGAGCCGGACGTTTCCCGTTTGGGAAAAAAGCTCTGCCGAGGAAGGACACAATGACATGTCCCGTCTCTGGGAAAGCACAGATCCCAAGCGTTGCTGTGCTTATTAATAGGCTGCCCAGGGAAGGTGAAGAGCAGCAACAGCTTTCAGGGCTGGCCCCTTCCTTGTGGCAGAAGGAGCCGGACGTTTCCCTTTTTGGAAAATGGCTCTGCCGAGAAAGGACATGATGACATGTCCCGTCTCTGGGAAAGCACAGATCCGAAGCGCTGCTGTGCCTGTGAATAGGGTGCCAAGGGAAGGTGAAGACCAGCAACAGCTTTCAGGGCTAGCACCTTCATTGTGGGAGAAGGAGCCGGACGTTTCCCGTTTGGGAAAAAGGCTCTGCCGAGAAAGGACATGATGACATGTCCCGTCTCTGGGAAAGCACAGGTCCCAAGCGCTGCTGTGCCTGTGAATAGGGTGCACGGGGAAGGTGAAGACCAGCAACAGCTTTCAGGGCTGGCCCATTCCTTGTGGCAGAAGGAGCCGGACGTTTCCCGTTTGGGAAAAAAGCTCTGCCGAGGAAGGACACAATGACATGTCCCGTCTCTGGGAAAGCACAGATCCCAAGCGTTGCTGTGCTTATTAATAGGCTGCCCAGGGAAGGTGAAGAGCAGCAACAGCTTTCAGGGCTGGCCCCTTCCTTGTGGCAGAAGGAGCCGGACGTTTCCCGTTTGGGAAAAATACTCTGCCGAAAACGGACACGATGACATGTCCCGTCTCTGGGAAAGCACAGATCCCTAGCGATGTTCTGCCTGTGAATAGGGTGCACGGGAAGGTGAAGACCAGCAACAGCTTTCAGCGCTGGCCCCTTCCTTGTGGGAGAAGGAGCCGGATGTTTCCAGTTTGGGAAAAATACCCTGCCGAGAAAGGACACGATGACATGTCCCGCCTCTGGGAAAGCACAGATCCCAAGCGCTGCTGTGCCTGTGAATAGGCTGCCCAGGGAAGGTGAAGACCAGCAACAGCTTTTAGGTCTGGCCCCTTCCTTGTGGCAGAAGGAGCCGGACGTTTCCGGTTTGGGAAAAAGGCTCTGCCGAGAACGGACACGATGACATGTCCCGTCTCTGGGAAAGCACAGATCCCAAGCGCTGCTGTGCCTGTGAATAGGGTGCCAAGGGAAGGTGAAGACCAGCAACAGCTTTCAGGGCTAGCACCTTCCTTGTGGGAGAAGGAGCCGGACGTTTCCCGTTTGGGAAAAAAGCTCTGCCGAGAAAGGACACGATGACATCTCCCGTCCCTGATAAAGCACGGATCCGAAGCGCTGCTGTGCCTGTGAATAGGGTGCACGGGGAAGGTGAAGACCAGCAAGAGCTTTCAGGGCTAGCACCTTCATTGTGGGAGAAGGAGCCGGAAGTTTCCAGTTTGGGAAAAATACTCTGCCGAGAACGGACACGATGACATGTCCCGCCTCTGGGAAAGCACAGATCCCAAGCGCTGCTGTGCCTGTGAATAGGCTGCCCAGGGAAGGTGAAGACCAGCAACAGCTTTTAGGTCTGGCCCCTTCCTTGTGGGAGAAGGAGCCGGACGTTTCCCGTTTCGGAAAAAGGCTCTGCCGAGAACGGACACGATGACATGTCCCGTCTCTGGGAAAGCACAGATCCGAAGCGCTGCTGCGCCTGTGAGTAGGGTGCACGGGAAAGGTGAAGACCAGCAACAGCTTTCAGGGCTGGCCCCTTCCTTGTGGCAGAAGGAGCCGGACGTTTCCCGTTTGGGAAAATGGCTCTGCCGAGGAAGGACACAATGACATGTCCCGTCTCTGGGAAAGCACAGATCCCTAGTGATGTTCTGCCTCTGAATATGCTGCCAAGGGAAGGTGAAGACCAGCAACAGCTTTCAGGGCTGGCCCCTTCCTTGTGGCAGAAGGAGCCGGACGTTTCCCTTTTTGGAAAAAGGCTTTGCCGAGAACGGACACGATGACATGTCCCATCTCTGGGAAAGCACAGGTCCCAAGCGCTGCTGTGCCTATGAATAGGGTGCATGGGGAAGGTGAAGACCAGCAACAGCTTTCAGGGCTGGCCCCTTCCTTGTGGGAGAAGGAGCCGGACGTTTCCCGTTTGGGAAAATGTCTCTGCCGAGAAAGGACACGATCACATGTCCCGTCCCTGAGAAAGCACAGAATCCAAGCTCTGCGGTGCCTATGAATAGGGTGCCCAGGGAAGGTAACGACCAGCAAGAGCTTTCAGGGCTGGCCCCTTCCTTGTGGGAGAAGGAGCCGGACGTTTCCCGTTTGGGAAAAAGTCTCTGCCGAGAACGGACACGATGACATGTACCGTCTCTGGGAAAGCACAGATCCCAACCGCTGCTGTGCTTATTAATAGGCTGCGCAGGGAAGGTGAAGACCAGCAACAGCTTTCTGGGCTAGCACCTTCCTTGTGGCAGCAGGAGCCGGACGTTTCCCGTTTGGGAAAAAGGTTCTGCCGAGAAAGGACACGATGACATGTCCCGTCTCTGGGAAAGCATAGATCCCAAGCGCTGCTGTGCCTGTGAATAGGGTGCACGGGGAAGGTGAAGAGCAGCAACAGCTTTCAGGGCTGGCCCCTTCCTTGTGGCAGAAGGAGCCGGACGTTTCCCGTTTGGGAAAAAGGCTCTGCCGAGAAAGGACACGATGACATGTCCCGTCCCTGAGAAAGCACAGATCCCTAGTGATGTTCTGCCTCTGAATATGCTGCCAAGGGAAGGTGAAGACCAGCAACAGCTTTCAGGGCTGGTCCCTTCCTTGTGGCAGAAGGAGCCGGACGTTTCCCATTTGGGAAAAAGTCTCTGCCAAGAACGGACACGATGACATGTCCCGTCTCTGGGAAAGCACAGGTTCGAAGCGCTGCTGTGCCTATGAATAGGGTGCATGGGGAAGGTGAAGACCAGCAACAGCTTTCAGGGCTGGCCCCTTCCTTGTGGGAGAAGGAGCCGGACGTTTCCCATTTGGGAAAAAGGCTCTGCCGAGAACGGACACGATGACATGTCCCGTCTCTGGGAAAGCACAGATCCGAAGCGCTGCTGTGCCTGTGAATAGGGTGCACGGGGAAGGTGAAGACCAGCAACAGCTTTCAGCGCTGGCCCCTTCCTTGTGGCAGAAGGAGCCGGACGTTTCCCGTTTGGGAAAATGGCTCTGCCGAGGAAGGACACAATGACATGTCCCGTCCCTGAGAAAGCACAGAATCCAAGCTCTGCGGTGCCTACGAATAGGGTGCCCAGGGAAGGTGAAGAGCAGCAACAGCTTTCAGGGCTGGCCCCTTCCTTGTGGGAGAAGGAGCCGGACGTTTCCCGTTTGGGAAAAAAGCTCTGCCGAGAAAGGACACGATGACATGTCCCGTCTCTGGGAAAGCACAGATCCCAAGCGTTGCTGTACTTATTAATAGGCTGCCCAGGGAAGGTGAAGACCAGCAACAACTTTTAGGGCTGGCCCCTTCCTTGTGGCAGAAGGAGCCGGACGTTTCCCCTTTGAGAAAATAGCTCTGCCGAGAAAGGACACGATGACATCTCCCGTCCCTGAGAAAGCACAGATCCAAAGCGCTGCTGTGCCTGTGAATAGGGTGCACGGGGAAGGTGAAGACCAGCAAGAGCTTTCAGGGCTAGCACCTTCATTGTGGGAGAAGGAGCCGGAAGTTTCCAGTTTGGGAAAAATACTCTGCCGAGAACGGACACGATGACATGTCCCGTCTCTGGGAAAGCACAGATCCGAAGCGCTGCTGTGCCTGTGAATAGGGTGCACGGGGAAGGTGAAGACCAGCAACAGCTTTTAGGGCTGGCCCCTTCCTTGTGGCAGAAGGAGCCGGACGTTTCCCTTTTTGGAAAATGGCTCTGCCGAGAACGGACACGATGACATCTCCCGTCCCTGAGAAAGCACAGATCCAAAGCGCTGCTGTGCCTGTGAATAGGGTGCACGGGGAAGGTGAAGACCAGCAACAGCTTTCAGCGCTGGCCCCTTCCTTGTGGCAGAAGGAGCCGGACGTTTCCCGTTTGGGAAAATGGCTCTGCCGAGGAAGGACACAATGACATGTCCCGTCTCTGGGAAAGCACAGATCCCTAGTGATGTTCTGCCTCTGAATATGCTGCCAAGGGAAGGTGAAGACCAGCAACAGCTTTCTGGGCTAGCACCTTCCTTGTGGGAGAAGGAGCCGGACGTTTCCCTTTTTGGAAAAAGGCTTTGCCGAGAAAGGACACGATCACATGTCCCATCTCTGGGAAAGCACAGGTCCCAAGCGCTGCTGTGCCTATGAATAGGGTGCATGGGGAAGGTGAAGACCAGCAACAGCTTTCAGGGCTGGCCCCTTCCTTGTGGGAGAAGGAGCCGGACGTTTCCCGTTTGGGAAAATGTCTCTGCCGAGAAAGGACACGATCACATGTCCCGTCCCTGAGAAAGCACAGAATCCAAGCTCTGCGGTGCCTATGAATAGGGTGCCCAGGGAAGGTAACGACCAGCAAGAGCTTTCAGGGCTGGCCCCTTCCTTGTGGGAGAAGGAGCCGGACGTTTCCCATTTGGGAAAAAGTCTCTGCCGAGAACGGACACGATGACATGTACCGTCTCTGGGAAAGCACAGATCCCAACCGCTGCTGTGCTTATTAATAGGCTGCGCGGGGAAGGTGAAGACCAGCAACAGCTTTCTGGGCTAGCACCTTCCTTGTGGCAGCAGGAGCCGGACGTTTCCCGTTTGGGAAAAAGGTTCTGCCGAGAAAGGACACGATGACATGTCCCGTCTCTGGGAAAGCATAGATCCCAAGCGCTGCTGTGCCTGTGAATAGGGTGCCCAGGGAAGGTGAAGACCAGCAACAGCTTTCAGGGCTGGCCCCTTCCTTGTGGGAGAAGGAGCCGGACGTTTCCCGTTTGGGAAAATGTCTCTGCCGAGAAAGGACACGATCACATGTCCCGTCCCTGAGAAAGCACAGAATCCAAGCTCTGCGGTGCCTACGAATAGGGTGCCCAGGGAAGGTGAAGAGCAGCAACAGCTTTCAGGGCTGGCCCCTTCCTTGTGGGAGAAGGAGCCGGACGTTTCCCGTTTGGGAAAAAAGCTCTGCCGAGAAAGGACACGATGACATCTCCCGTCCCTGAGAAAGCACAGATCACAAGCTTTGTTGTGCTTATTAATAGGCTGCCCATGGAAGGTGAAGACCAGCAACAGCTTTCAGGGCTGGCCCCTTCCTTGTGGCAGAAGGAGCCGGACGTTTCCCTTTTTGGAAAATGGCTCTGCCGAGAAAGGAAACGATGACATGTCCCGTCTCTGGGAAAGCACAGATCCCTAGTGATGTTCTGCCTCTGAATATGCTGCCAAGGGAAGGTGAAGACCAGCAAGAGCTTTCAGGGCTAGCACCTTCATTGTGGGAGAAGGAGCCGGAAGTTTCCAGTTTGGGAAAAATACTCTGCCGAGAACGGACACGATGACATGTCCCGTCTCTGGGAAAGCACAGATCCCAAGCGCTGCTGTGCCTGTGAATAGGCTGCCCAGGGAAGGTGAAGACCAGCAACAACTTTTAGGGCTGGCCCCTTCCTTGTGGGAGAAGGATCCGGACGTTTCCCCTTTGAGAAAATAGCTCTGCCGAGAAAGGACACGATGACATCTCCCGTCCCTGAGAAAGCACAGATCCAAAGCGCTGCTGTGCCTGTGAATAGGGTGCACGGGGAAGGTGAAGACCAGCAACAGCTTTCAGCGCTGGCCCCTTCCTTGTGGCAGAAGGAGCCGGATATTTCCCGTTTGGGAAAAAGGCTCTGCCGAGAAAGGACATGATGACATGTCCCGTCTCTGGGAAAGCACAGATCCGAAGAGCTGCTGTGCCTGTGAATAGGGTGCACGGGGAAGGTGAAGACCAGCAAGAGCGTTCAGGGCTGGCCCCTTCCTTGTGGCAGAAGGAGCCGGACGTTTCCCTTTTTGGAAAATGGCTCTGCCGAGAACGGACACGATGACATGTACCATCTCTGGGAAAGCACAGATCCCAAGATTTGTTGTGCTTATTAATAGGCTGCCCAGGGAAGGTGAAGACCAGCAACAGCTTTCTGGGCTAGCACCTTCCTTGTGGGAGAAGGAGCCGGACGTTTCCCGTTTGGGAAAAAGGTTCTGCCGAGAAAGGACATGATGACATGTCCCGTCTCTGGGAAAGCACAGATCCCAAGCGCTGCTGTGCCTGTGAGTAGGGTGCACGGGGAAGGTGAAGACCAGCAACAGCTTTCAGGGCTGGCCCCTTCCTTGTGGCAGAAGGAGCCGGACGTTTCCCGTTTGGGAAAATGGCTCTGCCGAGGAAGGACACAATGACATGTCCCGTCTCTGGGAAAGCACAGATCCCTAGTGATGTTCTGCCTCTGAATATGCTGCCAAGGGAAGGTGAAGACCAGCAACAGCTTTCAGGGCTGGCCCCTTCCTTGTGGCAGAAGGAGCCGGACGTTTCCCTTTTTGGAAAAAGGCTCTGCCGAGAACGGACACGATGACATGTCCCGTCTCTGGGAAAGCACAGGTTCGAAGCGCTGCTGTGCCTATGAATAGGGTGCATGGGGAAGGTGAAGACCAGCAACAGCTTTCAGGGCTGGCCCCTTCCTTGTGGGAGAAGGAGCCGGACGTTTCCCATTTGGGAAAAAGGCTCTGCCGAGAACGGACACGATGACATGTCCCGTCCCTGAGAAAGCACAGATGCCAAGCGCTGCTGTGCTTATTAATAGGCTGCCCAGGGAAGGTGAAGACCAGCAACAGCTTTCAGGGCTGGCCCCTTCCTTGTGGGAGAAGGAGCCGGACGTTTCCCGTTTGGGAAAATGTCTCTGCCGAGAAAGGACACGATCACATGTCCCGTCCCTGAGAAAGCACAGAATCCAAGCTCTGCGGTGCCTACGAATAGGGTGCCCAGGGAAGGTGAAGAGCAGCAACAGCTTTCAGGGCTGGCCCCTTCCTTGTGGGAGAAGGAGCCGGACGTTTCCCGTTTGGGAAAAAAGCTCTGCCGAGAAAGGACACGATGACATCTCCCGTCCCTGAGAAAGCACAGATCACAAGCTTTGTTGTGCTTATTAATAGGCTGCCCATGGAAGGTGAAGACCAGCAACAGCTTTCAGGGCTGGCCCCTTCCTTGTGGGAGAAGGAGCCGGACGTTTCCCTTTTTGGAAAATGGCTCTGCCGAGAAAGGAAACGATGACATGTCCCGTCTATGGGAAAGCACAGATCCCAAGCGCTGCTGTGCCTGTGAATAGGGTGCACGGGGAAGGTGAAGACCAGCAAGAGCTTTCAGGGCTAGCACCTTCATTGTGGGAGAAGGAGCCGGAAGTTTCCAGTTTGGGAAAAATACTCTGCCGAGAACGGACACGATGACATGTCCCGCCTCTGGGAAAGCACAGATCCCAAGCGCTGCTGTGCCTGTGAATAGGCTGCCCAGGGAAGGTGAAGACCAGCAACAGCTTTTAGGTCTGGCCCCTTCCTTGTGGGAGAAGGATCCGGACGTTTCCCCTTTGAGAAAATAGCTCTGCCGAGAAAGGACACGATGACATCTCCCGTCCCTGAGAAAGCACAGATCCAAAGCGCTGCTGTGCCTGTGAATAGGGTGCACGGGGAAGGTGAAGACCAGCAACAGCTTTCAGCGCTGGCCCCTTCCTTGTGGCAGAAGGAGCCGGATATTTCCCGTTTGGGAAAAAGGCTCTGCCGAGAAAGGACATGATGACATGTCCCGTCTCTGGGAAAGCACAGATCCGAAGCGCTGCTGTGCCTGTGAATAGGGTGCACGGGGAAGGTGAAGACCAGCAAGAGCGTTCAGGGCTGGCCCCTTCCTTGTGGCAGAAGGAGCCGGACGTTTCCCTTTTTGGAAAATGGCTCTGCCGAGAACGGACACGATGACATGTACCATCTCTGGGAAAGCACAGATCCCAAGATTTGTTGTGCTTATTAATAGGCTGCCCAGGGAAGGTGAAGACCAGCAACAGCTTTCTGGGCTAGCACCTTCCTTGTGGGAGAAGGAGCCGGACGTTTCCCGTTTGGGAAAAAGGTTCTGCCGAGAAAGGACATGATGACATGTCCCGTCTCTGGGAAAGCACAGATCCCAAGCGCTGCTGTGCCTGTGAGTAGGGTGCACGGGGAAGGTGAAGACCAGCAACAGCTTTCAGGGCTGGCCCCTTCCTTGTGGCAGAAGGAGCCGGACGTTTCCCGTTTGGGAAAATGGCTCTGCCGAGGAAGGACACAATGACATGTCCCGTCTCTGGGAAAGCACAGATCCCTAGTGATGTTCTGCCTCTGAATATGCTGCCAAGGGAAGGTGAAGACCAGCAACAGCTTTCAGGGCTGGCCCCTTCCTTGTGGCAGAAGGAGCCGGACGTTTCCCTTTTTGGAAAAAGGCTCTGCCGAGAACGGACACGATGACATGTCCCGTCTCTGGGAAAGCACAGGTTCGAAGCGCTGCTGTGCCTATGAATAGGGTGCATGGGGAAGGTGAAGACCAGCAACAGCTTTCAGGGCTGGCCCCTTCCTTGTGGGAGAAGGAGCCGGACGTTTCCCATTTGGGAAAAAGGCTCTGCCGAGAACGGACACGATGACATGTCCCGTCCCTGAGAAAGCACAGATGCCAAGCGCTGCTGTGCTTATTAATAGGCTGCCCAGGGAAGGTGAAGACCAGCAACAGCTTTCAGGGCTGGCCCCTTCCTTGTGGGAGAAGGAGCCGGACGTTTCCCGTTTGGGAAAATGTCTCTGCCGAGAAAGGACACGATCACATGTCCCGTCCCTGAGAAAGCACAGAATCCAAGCTCTGCGGTGCCTACGAATAGGGTGCCCAGGGAAGGTGAAGAGCAGCAACAGCTTTCAGGGCTGGCCCCTTCCTTGTGGGAGAAGGAGCCGGACGTTTCCCGTTTGGGAAAAAAGCTCTGCCGAGAAAGGACACGATGACATCTCCCGTCCCTGAGAAAGCACAGATCACAAGCTTTGTTGTGCTTATTAATAGGCTGCCCATGGAAGGTGAAGACCAGCAACAGCTTTCAGGGCTGGCCCCTTCCTTGTGGGAGAAGGAGCCGGACGTTTCCCATTTGGGAAAAAGTCTCTGCCGAGAACGGACACGATGACATGTACCGTCTATGGGAAAGCACAGATCCCAAGCGCTGCTGTGCCTGTGAATAGGGTGCACGGGGAAGGTGAAGACCAGCAAGAGCTTTCAGGGCTAGCACCTTCCTTGTGGCAGCAGGAGCCGGACGTTTCCCGTTTGGGAAAAAGGTTCTGCCGAGAAAGGACACGATGACATGTCCCGTCTCTGGGAAAGCATAGATCCCAAGCGCTGCTGTGCCTGTGAATAGGGTGCACGGGGAAGGTGAAGAGCAGTAACAGCTTTCAGGGCTGGCCCCTTCCTTGTGGCAGAAGGAGCCGGACGTTTCCCGTTTGGGAAAAAGGCTCTGCCGAGAAAGGACACGATGACATGTCCCGTCCCTGAGAAAGCACAGATCCCAAGCGCTGCTGTGCTTATTAATAGGCTGCCCAGGGAAGGTGAAGAGCAGCAACAGCTTTCAGGGCTTGTCCCTTCCTTGTGGCAGAAGGAGCCGGACGTTTCCCATTTGGGAAAAAGTCTCTGCCAAGAACGGACACGATGACATGTACCGTCTCTGGGAAAGCACAGATCCCAAGCTTTGTTGTGCTTATTAATAGGCTGCCCAGGGAAGGTGAAGACCAGCAACAGCTTTCTGGGCTAGCACCTTCCTTGTGGGAGAAGGAGCCGGACGTTTCCCGTTTGGGAAAAAGGCTCTGCCGAGAAAGGACATGATGACATGTCCCGTCTCTGGGAAAGCACAGATCCGAAGCGCTGCTGTGCCTGTGAATAGGGTGCACGGGGAAGGTGAAGACCAGCAACAGCTTTCAGCGCTGGCCCCTTCCTTGTGGCAGAAGGAGCCGGACGTTTCCCGTTTGGGAAAATGGCTCTGCCGAGGAAGGACACAATGACATGTCCCGTCTCTGGGAAAGCACAGATCCCTAGTGATGTTCTGCCTCTGAATATGCTGCCAAGGGAAGGTGAAGACCAGCAACAGCTTTCAGGGCTGGCCCCTTCCTTGTGGCAGAAGGAGCCGGACGTTTCCCTTTTTGGAAAAAGGCTCTGCCGAGAACGGACACGATGACATGTCCCGTCTCTGGGAAAGCACAGATCCCAAGCGTTGCTGTACTTATTAATAGGCTGCCCAGGGAAGGTGAAGACCAGCAACAACTTTTAGGGCTGGCCCCTTCCTTGTGGGAGAAGGAGCCGAACGTTTCCCCTTTGAGAAAATAGCTCTGCCGAGAAAGGACACGATGACATCTCCCGTCCCTGAGAAAGCACAGATCCAAAGCGCTGCTGTGCCTGTGAATAGGGTGCACGGGGAAGGTGAAGACCAGCAACAGCTTTCAGCGCTGGCCCCTTCCTTGTGGGAGAAGGAGCCGGATATTTCCCGTTTGGGAAAAAGGCTCTGCCGAGAAAGGACATGATGACATGTCCCGTCTCTGGGAAAGCACAGATCCGAAGCGCTGCTGTGCCTGTGAATAGGGTGCACGGGGAAGGTGAAGACCAGCAAGAGCGTTCAGGGCTGGCCCCTTCCTTGTGGCAGAAGGAGCCGGACGTTTCCCTTTTTGGAAAATGGCTCTGCCGAGAACGGACACGATGACATGTACCATCTCTGGGAAAGCACAGATCCCAAGCTTTGTTGTGCTTATTAATAGGCTGCCCAGGGAAGGTGAAGACCAGCAACAGCTTTCTGGGCTAGCACCTTCCTTGTGGGAGAAGGAGCCGGACGTTTCCCGTTTGGGAAAAAGGTTCTGCCGAGAAAGGACATGATGACATGTCCCGTCTCTGGGAAAGCACAGATCCCAAGCGCTGCTGTGCCTGTGAGTAGGGTGCACGGGGAAGGTGAAGACCAGCAACAGCTTTCAGGGCTGGCCCCTTCCTTGTGGCAGAAGGAGCCGGACGTTTCCCGTTTGGGAAAATGGCTCTGCCGAGGAAGGACACAATGACATGTCCCGTCTCTGGGAAAGCACAGATCCCTAGTGATGTTCTGCCTCTGAATATGCTGCCAAGGGAAGGTGAAGACCAGCAACAGCTTTCAGGGCTGGCCCCTTCCTTGTGGCAGAAGGAGCCGGACGTTTCCCTTTTTGGAAAAAGGCTCTGCCGAGAACGGACACGATGACATGTCCCGTCTCTGGGAAAGCACAGGTTCGAAGCGCTGCTGTGCCTATGAATAGGGTGCATGGGGAAGGTGAAGACCAGCAACAGCTTTCAGGGCTGGCCCCTTCCTTGTGGGAGAAGGAGCCGGACGTTTCCCATTTGGGAAAAAGGCTCTGCCGAGAACGGACACGATGACATGTCCCGTCCCTGAGAAAGCACAGATGCCAAGCGCTGCTGTGCTTATTAATAGGCTGCCCAGGGAAGGTGAAGACCAGCAACAGCTTTCAGGGCTAGCACCTTCATTGTGGGAGAAGGAGCCGGACGTTTCCCGTTTGGGAAAAAGGCTCTGCCGAGAACGGACATGATGACATGTCCCGTCTCTGGGAAAGCACAGGTCCCAAGCGCTGCTGTGCCTGTGAATAGGGTGCACGGGGAAGGTGAAGACCAGCAACAGATTTCAGGGCTGGCCCCTTCCTTGTGGCAGAAGGAGCCGGACGTTTCCCTTTTTGGAAAATGGCTCTGCCGAGAACGGACACGATGACATGTCCCATCTCTGGGAAAGCACAGATCCCAACCGCTGCTGTGCTTATTAATAGGCTGCCCAGGGAAGGTGAAGAGCAGCAACAGCTTTCAGGGCTGGCCCCTTCCTTGTGGCAGAAGGAGCCGGACGTTTCCCGTTTGGGAAAAAGGCTCTGCCGAGAAAGGACACGATGACATGTCCCGTGTCTGGGAAAGCACAGATCCCAAGCGCTGCTGTGCCTGTGAATACGGTGCACGGGGAAGGTGAAGACCAGCAACAGCTTTCAGGGCTGGCCCCTTCCTTGTGGGAGAAGGAGCCGGACGTTTCCCGTTTGGGAAAAAAGCTCTGCCGAGGAAGGACACAATGACATGTCCCGTCTCTGGGAAAGCACAGATCCGAAGCGTTGCTGTGCTTATTAATAGGCTGCCCAGGGAAGGTGAAGAGCAGCAACAGCTTTCAGGGCTGGCCCCTTCCTTGTGGCAGAAGGAGCCGGACGTTTCCCGTTTGGGAAAAACACTCTGCCGAAAACGGACACGATGACATGTCCCGTCTCTGGGAAAGCACAGATCCCTAGTGATGTTCTGCCTGTGAATAGGGTGCACGGGAAGGTGAAGACCAGCAACAGCTTTCAGCGCTGGCCCCTTCCTTGTGGGAGAAGGAGCCGGACGTTTCCAGTTTGGGAAAAATACCCTGCCGAGAAAGGACACGATGACATGTCCCGCCTCTGGGAAAGCACAGATCCCAAGCGCTGCTGTGCCTGTGAATAGGCTGCCCAGGGAAGTTGAAGACCAGCAACAGCTTTTAGGTCTGGCACCTTCCTTGTGGGAGAAGGAGCCGGACGTTTCCGGTTTGGGAAAAAGGCTCTGCCGAGAACGGACACGATGACATGTCCCGTCTCTGGGAAAGCACAGATCCCAAGCGCTGCTGTGCCTGTGAATAGGGTGCCAAGGGAAGGTGAAGACCAGCAACAGCTTTCAGGGCTGGCCCCTTCCTTGTGGGAGAAGGAGCCGGACGTTTCCCTTTTGGGAAAAAAGCTCTGCCGAGAAAGGACACGATGACATCTCCCGTCCCTGATAAAGCACAGATCCGAAGCGCTGCTGTGCCTGTGAATAGGGTGCACGGGGAAGGTGAAGACCAGCAAGAGCTTTCAGGGCTAGCACCTTCATTGTGGGAGAAGGAGCCGGAAGTTTCCAGTTTGGGAAAAATACTCTGCCGAGAACGGACACGATGACATGTCCCGCCTCTGGGAAAGCACAGATCCCAAGCGCTGCTGTGCCTGTGAATAGGCTGCCCAGGGAAGGTGAAGACCAGCAACAGCTTTTAGGTCTGGCCCCTTCCTTGTGGGAGAAGGAGCCGGACGTTTCCCGTTTGGGAAAAAGGTTCTGCCGAGAACGGACACGATGACATGTCCCGTCTCTGGGAAAGCACAGATCCGAAGCGCTGCTGCGCCTGTGAGTAGGGTGCACGGGAAAGGTGAAGACCAGCAACAGCTTTCAGGGCTGGCCCCTTCCTTGTGGCAGAAGGAGCCGGACGTTTCCCGTTTGGGAAAATGGCTCTGCCGAGGAAGGACACAATGACATGTCCCGTTTCTGGGAAAGCACAGATCCCTAGTGATGTTCTGCCTCTGAATATGCTGCCAAGGGAAGGTGAAGACCAGCAACAGCTTTCAGGGCTGGCCCCTTCCTTGTGGCAGAAGGAGCCGGACGTTTCCAGTTTGGGAAAAAGGCTCTGCCGAGAACGGACACGATGACATGTCCCGTCTCTGGGAAAGCACAGGTCCCAAGCGCTGCTGTGCCTATGAATAGGGTGCATGGGGAAGTTGAAGACCAGCAACAGCTTTCAGGGCTGGCCCCTTCCTTGTGGGAGAAGGAGCCGGACGTTTCCCATTTGGGAAAAAGGCTCTGCCGAGAACGGACACGATGACATGTACCGTCTCTGGGAAAGCACAGGTCCCAAGCGCTGCTGTGCCTATGAATAGGGTGCATGGGGAAGGTGAAGACCAGCAACAGCTTTCAGGGCTGGCCCCTTCCTTGTGGCAGAAGGAGCCGGACGTTTCCCGTTTGGGAAAATGGCTCTGCCGAGGAAGGACACAATGACATGTCCCGTCTCTGGGAAAGCACAGATCCCTAGTGATGTTCTGCCTCTGAATATGCTGCCAAGGGAAGGTGAAGACCAGCAACAGCTTTCAGGGCTGGCCCCTTCCTTGTGGCAGAAGGAGCCGGACGTTTCCCTTTTTGGAAAAAGGCTCTGCCGAGAACGGACACGATGACATGTCCCGTCTCTGGGAAAGCACAGGTCCCAAGCGCTGCTGTGCCTATGAATAGGGTGCCCAGGGAAGGTAACGACCAGCAAGAGCTTTCAGGGCTGGCCCCTTCCTTGTGGGAGAAGGAGCCGGACGTTTCCCGTTTGGGAAAATGTCTCTGCCGAGAACGGACACGATGACATGTCCCGTCTCTGGGAAAGCACAGATCCCAAGCGTTGCTGTGCTTATTAATAGGCTGCCCAGGGAAGGTGAAGAGCAGCAACAGCTTTCAGGGCTGGTCCCTTCCTTGTGGCAGAAGGAGCCGGACGTTTCCCATTTGGGAAAAAGTCTCTGCCAAGAACGGACACGATGACATGTACCGTCTCTGGGAAAGCACAGATCCCAAGCTTTGTTGTGCTTATTAATAGGCTGCCCAGGGAAGGTGAAGACCAGCAACAGCTTTCTGGGCTAGCACCTTCCTTGTGGGAGAAGGAGCCGGACGTTTCCCGTTTGGGAAAAAGGCTCTGCCGAGAACGGACACGATGACATGTCCCGTCTCTGGGAAAGCACAGATCCCAAGCGCTGCTGTGCCTGTGAATAGGGTGCCAAGGGAAGGTGAAGACCAGCAACAGCTTTCAGGGCTGGCCCCTTCCTTGTGGCAGAAGGAGCCGGACGTTTCCCGTTTGGGAAAAAAGCTCTGCCGAGAAAGGACACGATGACATCTCCCGTCCCTGATAAAGCACAGATCCGAAGCGCTGCTGTGCCTGTGAATAGGGTGCACGGGGAAGGTGAAGACCAGCAAGAGCTTTCAGGGCTAGCACCTTCATTGTGGGAGAAGGAGCCGGAAGTTTCCAGTTTGGGAAAAATACTCTGCCGAGAACGGACACGATGACATGTCCCGCCTCTGGGAAAGCACAGATCCCAAGCGCTGCTGTGCCTGTGAATAGGCTGCCCAGGGAAGGTGAAGACCAGCAACAGCTTTTAGGTCTGGCCCCTTCCTTTTGGGAGAAGGAGCCGGACGTTTCCCGTTTGGGAAAAAGGCTCTGCCGAGAACGGACACGATGACATGTCCCGTCTCTGGGAAAGCACAGATCCCAAGCTTTGTTGTGCTTATTAATAGGCTGCCCAGGGAAGGTGAAGACCAGCAACAGCTTTCTGGGCTAGCACCTTCCTTGTGGGAGAAGGAGCCAGACGTTTCCCGTTTGGGAAAAAGGCTCTGCCGAGAAAGGACATGATGACATGTCCCGTCTCTGGGAAAGCACAGATCCGAAGCGCTGCTGTGCCTGTGAATAGGGTGCACGGGGAAGGTGAAGACCAGCAACAGCTTTCAGGGCTGGCCCCTTCCTTGTGGGAGAAGGAGCCGGACGTTTCCCGTTTGGGAAAATGGCTCTGCCGAGGAAGGACACAATGACATGTCCCGTCTCTGGGAAAGCACACATCCCTAGTGATGTTCTGCCTCTGAATATGCTGCCAAGGGAAGGTGAAGACCAGCAACAGCTTTCAGGGCTGGCCCCTTCCTTGTGGCAGAAGGAGCCGGACGTTTCCCTTTTTGGAAAAAGGCTCTGCCGAGAACGGAAACGATGACATGTCCCGTCTCTGGGAAAGCACAGATCCCAAGCGCTGCTGTACTTATTAATAGGCTGCCCAGGGAAGGTGAAGACCAGCAACAACTTTTAGGGCTGGCCCCTTCCTTGTGGGAGAAGGAGCCGAACGTTTCCCCTTTGAGAAAATAGCTCTGCCGAGAAAGGACACGATGACATCTCCCGTCCCTGAGAAAGCACAGATCCAAAGCGCTGCTGTGCCTGTGAATAGGGTGCACGGGGAAGGTGAAGACCAGCAACAGCTTTCAGCGCTGGCCCCTTCCTTGTGGGAGAAGGAGCCGGACGTTTCCAGTTTGGGAAAAATACCCTGCCGAGAAAGGACACGATGACATGTCCCGCCTCTGGGAAAGCACAGATCCCAAGCGCTGCTGTGCCTGTGAATAGGGTGTACGGGGAAGGTGAAGACCAGCAACAGATTTCAGGGCTGGCCCTTTCCTTGTGGCAGAAGGAGCCGGACGTTTCCCTTTTTGGAAAATGGCTCTGCCGAGAACGGACACGATGACATGTCCCGTCTCTGGGAAAGCACAGGTCCCAAGCGCTGCTGTGCCTATGAATAGGGTGCCCAGGGAAGGTAAAGACCAGCAAGAGCTTTCAGGGCTGGCCCCTTCCTTGTGGGAGAAGGAGCCGGACGTTTCCCGTTTGGGAAAAAAGCTCTGCCGAGAAAGGACACGATGACATCTCCCGTCCCTGAGAAAGCACAGATCCCAAGCTTTGTTGTGCTTATTAATACGCTGCCCAGGGAAGTTGAAGACCAGCAACAGCTTTTAGGTCTGGCCCCTTCCTTGTGGGAGAAGGAGCCGGACGTTTCCGGTTTGGGAAAAAGGCTCTGCCGAGAACGGACACGATGACATGTCCCGTCTCTGGGAAAGCACAGATCCCAAGCGCTGCTGTGCCTGTGAATAGGGTGCCAAGGGAAGGTGAAGACCAGCAACAGCTTTCAGGGCTAGCACCTTCCTTGTGGGAGAAGGAGCCGGACGTTTCCCGTTTGGGAAAAAAGCTCTGCCGAGAAAGGACACGATGACATCTCCCGTCCCTGATAAAGCACAGATCCGAAGCGCTGCTGTGCCTGTGAATAGGGTGCACGGGGAAGGTGAAGACCAGCAAGAGCTTTCAGGGCTAGCACCTTCATAGTGGGAGAAGGAGCCGGAAGTTTCCAGTTTGGGAAAAATGCTCTGCCGAGAACGGACACGATGACATGTCCCGCCTCTGGGAAAGCACAGATCCCAAGCGCTGCTGTGCCTGTGAATAGGCTGCCCAGAGAAGGTGAAGACCAGCAACAGCTTTTAGGTCTGGCCCCTTCCTTGTGGGAGAAGGAGCCGGACGTTTCCCGTTTGGGAAAAAGGTTCTGCCGAGAACGGACACGATTACATGTCCCGTCTCTGGGAAAGCACAGATCCAAAGCGCTGCTGCGCCTGTGAGTAGGGTGCACGGGAAAGGTGAAGACCAGCAACAGCTTTCAGGGCTGGCCCCTTCCTTGTGGCAGAAGGAGCCGGACGTTTCCCGTTTGGGAAAATGGCTCTGCCGAGGAAGGACACAATGACATGTCCCGTCTCTGGGAAAGCACAGATCCCTAGTGATGTTCTGCCTCTGAATATGCTGCCAAGGGAAGGTGAAGACCAGCAACAGCTTTCAGGGCTGGCCCCTTCCTTGTGGCAGAAGGAGCCGGACGTTTCCCTTTTTGGAAAAAGGCTCTGCCGAGAACGGACACGATGACATGTCCCGTCTCTGGGAAAGCACAGGTCCCAAGCGCTGCTGTGCCTATGAATAGGGTGCATGGGGAAGGTGAAGACCAGCAACAGCTTTCAGGGCTGGCCCCTTCCTTGTGGGAGAAGGAGCCGGACGTTTCCCATTTGGGAAAAAGTCTCTGCCGAGAACGGACACGATGACATGTCCCGTCTCTGGGAAAGCACAGGTCCCAAGCGCTGCTGTGCCTATGAATAGGGTGTATGGGGAAGGTGAAGACCAGCAACAGCTTTCAGGGCTGGCCCCTTCCTTGTGGGAGAAGGAGCCGGACGTTTCCCGTTTGGGAAAATGTCTCTGCCGAGAAAGGACACGATGACATGTCCCGTCCCTGAGAAAGCACAGAATCCAAGCTCTGCGGTGCCTATGAATAGGGTGCCCAGGGAAGGTAACGACCAGCAAGAGCTTTCAGGGCTGGCCCCTTCCTTGTGGGAGAAGGAGCCGGACGTTTCCCATTTGGGAAAAAGTCTCTGCCGAGAACGGACACGATGACATGTACCGTCTCTGGGAAAGCACAGATCCCAAGCTTTGTTGTGCTTATTAATAGGCTGCGCAGGGAAGGTGAAGACCAGCAACAGCTTTCTGGGCTAGCACCTTCCTTGTGGCAGAAGGAGCCGGACGTTTCCCGTTTGGGAAAAAGGTTCTGCCGAGAAAGGACACGATGACATGTCCCGTCTCTGGGAAAGCATAGATCCCAAGCGCTGCTGTGCCTGTGAATAGTGTGCACGGGGAAGGTGAAGAGCAGTAACAGCTTTCAGGGCTGGCCCCTTCCTTGTGGCAGAAGGAGCCGGACGTTTCCCGTTTGGGAAAAAGGCTCTGCCGAGAACGGACACGATGACATGTCCCGTCTCTGGGAAAGCACAGATCCCAAGCGTTGCTGTGCTTATTAATAGGCTGCCCAGGGAAGGTGAAGAGCAGCAACAGCTTTCAGGGCTGGCCCCTTCCTTGTGGGAGAAGGAGCCGGACGTTTCCCGTTTGGGAAAAAGGTTCTGCCGAGAAAGGACATGATGACATGTCCCGTCTCTGGGAAAGCACAGATCCCAAGCGCTGCTGTGCCTGTGAGTAGGGTGCACGGGGAAGGTGAAGACCAGCAACAGCTTTCAGGGCTGGCCCCTTCCTTGTGGCAGAAGGAGCCGGACGTTTCCCGTTTGGGAAAATGGCTCTGCCGAGGAAGGACACAATGACATGTCCCGTCTCTGGGAAAGCACAGATCCCTAGTGATGTTCTGCCTCTTAATATGCTGCCAAGGGAAGGTGAAGACCAGCAACAGCTTTCAGGGCTGGCCCCTTCCTTGTGGCAGAAGGAGCCGGACGTTTCCCTTTTTGGAAAAAGGCTCTGCCGAGAACGGACACGATGACATGTCCCGTCTCTGGGAAAGCACAGATCCCAAGCGCTGCTGTACTTATTAATAGGCTGCCCAGGGAAGGTGAAGACCAGCAACAACTTTTAGGGCTGGCCCCTTCCTTGTGGGAGAAGGAGCCGAACGTTTCCCCTTTGAGAAAATAGCTCTGCCGAGAAAGGACACGATGACATGTCCCGTCCCTGAGAAAGCACAGATCCAAAGCGCTGCTGTGCCTGTGAATAGGGTGCACGGGGAAGGTGAAGACCAGCAACAGCTTTCAGCGCTGGCCCCTTCCTTGTGGGAGAAGGAGCCGGACGTTTCCCGTTTGGGAAAAATACCCTGCCGAGAAAGGACACGATGACATGTCCCGTCTCTGGGAAAGCACAGATCCCAAGCGCTGCTGTGCCTGTGAATAGGGTGTACGGGGAAGGTGAAGACCAGCAACAGATTTCAGGGCTGGCCCTTTCCTTGTGGCAGAAGGAGCCGGACGTTTCCCTTTTTGGAAAATGGCTCTGCCGAGAACGGACACGATGACATGTCCCGTCTCTGGGAAAGCACAGGTCCCAAGCGCTGCTGTGCCTATGAATAGGGTGCATGGGGAAGGTGAAGACCAGCAACAGCTTTCAGGGCTGGCCCCTTCCTTGTGGGAGAAGGAGCCGGACGTTTCCCGTTTGGGAAAAAGGCTCTGCCGAGAACGGACACGATGACATCTCCCGTCTCTGGGAAAGCACAGATCCCAAGCGCTGCTGTGCTTATTAATAGGCTGCCCAGGGAAGGAGAAGACCAGCAGCAGCTTTCAGGGCTGGCCCCTTCCTTGTGGGAGAAGGAGCCGGACGTTTCCCGTTTGGGAAAATGTCTCTGCCGAAAAAGGACACGATCACATGTCCCGTCCTTGAGAAAGCACATAATCCAAGGTCTGCGGTGCCTATGAATAGGGTGCCCAGGGAAGGTAAAGACCAGCAAGAGCTTTCAGGGCTGGCCCCTTCCTTGTGGGAGAAGGAGCCGGACGTTTCCCGTTTGGGAAAAAAGCTCTGCCGAGAAAGGACACGATGACATCTCCCGTCCCTGAGAAAGCACAGATCCCAAGCTTTGTTGTGCTTATTAATAGGCTGCCCAGGGAAGGTGAAGACCAGCAACAGCTTTCTGGGCTAGCACCTTCCTTGTGGGAGAAGGAGCCGGACATTTCCCGTTTGGGAAAAAGGCTCTGCCGAGAAAGGACATGATGACATGTCCCGTCTCTGGGAAAGCACAGATCCGAAGCGCTGCTGTGCCTGTGAATAGGGTGCACGGGGAAGGTGAAGACCAGCAAGAGCGTTCAGGGCTGGCCCCTTCCTTGTGGCAGAAGGAGCCGGACATTTCCCTTTTTGGAAAATGGCTCTGCCGAGAACGGACACGATGACATGTACCATCTCTGGGAAAGCACAGATCCCAAGCTTTGTTGTGCTTATTAATAGGCTGCCCAATGAAGGTGAAGACCAGCAACAGCTTTCAGGGCTGGCCCCTTCCTTGTGGGAGAAGGAGCCGGACGTTTCCCGTTTGGGAAAAAGGTTCTGCCGAGAAAGGACATGATGACATGTCCCGTCTCTGGGAAAGCACAGATCCCAAGCGCTGCTGTGCCTGTGAGTAGGGTGCACGGGGAAGGTGAAGACCAGCAACAGCTTTCAGGGCTGGCCCCTTCCTTGTGGCAGAAGGAGCCGGACGTTTCCCGTTTGGGAAAATGGCTCTGCCGAGGAAGGACACAATGACATGTCCCGTCTCTGGGAAAGCACAGATCCCTAGTGATGTTCTGCCTCTGAATATGCTGCCAAGGGAAGGTGAAGAGCAGCAACAGCTTTCAGGGCTGGCCCCTTCCTTGTGGCAGAAGGAGCCGGACGTTTCCCTTTTTGGAAAAAGGCTCTGCCGAGAACGGACACGATGACATGTCCCGTCTCTGGGAAAGCACAGGTCCCAAGCGCTGCTGTGCCTATGAATAGGGTGCATGGGGAAGGTGAAGACCAGCAACAGCTTTCAGGGCTGGCCCCTTCCTTGTGGGAGAAGGAGCCGGACGTTTCCCATTTGGGAAAAAGGCTCTGCCGAGAACGGACACGATGACATGTCCCGTCTCTGGGAAAGCACAGATCCCAAGCGCTGCTGTGCTCATTAATAGGCTGCCCAGGGAAGGTGAAGACCAGCAACAGCTTTCAGGGCTGGCCCCTTCCTTGTGGGAGAAGGAGCCGGACGTTTCCCGTTTGGGAAAATGTCTCTGCCGAGAAAGGACACGATCACATGTCCCGTCCCTGAGAAAGCACAGAATCCAAGCTCTGCGGTGCCTATGAATAGGGTGCCCAGGGAAGGTAACGACCAGCAAGAGCTTTCAGGGCTGGCCCCTTCCTTGTGGGAGTAGGAGCCGGACGTCTCCCGTTTGGGAAAAAAGCTCTGCCGAGAAAGGACACGATGACATCTCCTGTCCCTGAGAAAGCACAGATCCCAAGCTTTGTTGTGCTTATTAATAGGCTGCCCATGGAAGGTGAAGACCAGCAACAGCTTTCAGGGCTGGCCCCTTCCTTGTGGCAGAAGGAGCCGGACGTTTCCCTTTTTGGAGAATGGCTCTGCCGAGAAAGGAAACGATGACATGTCCCGTCTCTGGGAAAGCACAGATCCCAAGCGCTGCTGTGCCTGTGAATAGGGTGCCAAGGGAAGGTGAAGACCAGCAACAGCTTTCAGGGCTAGCACCTTCATTGTGGGAGAAGGAGCCGGACGTTTCCCGTTTGGGAAAAAGGCTCTGCCGAGAAAGGACATGATGACATGTCCCGTCTCTGGGAAAGCACAGGTCCCAAGCGCTGCTGTGCCTGTGAATAGGGTGCACGGGGAAGGTGAAGACCAGCAACAGCTTTCAGGGCTGGCCCCTTCCTTGTGGCAGAAGGAGCCGGACGTTTCCCTTTTTGGAAAATGGCTCTGCCGAGGAAGGACACAATGACATGTCCCGTCTCTGGGAAAGCACAGATCCCTAGTGATGTTCTGCCTCTGAATATGCTGCCAAGGGAAGGTGAAGACCAGCAACAGCTTTCAGGGCTGGCCCCTTCCTTGTGGCAGAAGGAGCCGGATGTTTCCCTTTTTGGAAAAAGGCTCTGCCGAGAACGGACACGATGACATGTCCCGTCTCTGGGAAAGCACAGATCCCAAGCGTTGCTGTGGTTATTAATAGGCTGCCCAGGGAAGGTGAAGAGCAGCAACAGCTTTCAGGGCTGGTCCCTTCCTTGTGGCAGAAGGAGCCGGACGTTTCCCGTTTGGGAAAAATGCTCTGCCAAAAACGGACACGATGACATGTCCCGTCTCTGGGAAAGCACAGATCCCTAGTGATGTTCTGCCTGTGAATAGGGTGCACGGGGAAGGTAAAGACCAGCAAGAGCTTTTAGGGCTGGCCCCTTCCTTGTGGCAGAAGGAGCCGGACGTTTCCTGTTTTGGAAAAATACTCTGCCGAGAAAGGACACGATGACATGTCCCGCCTCTGGGAAAGCACAGGTCCCAAGCGTTGCTGTACTTATTAATAGGCTGCCCAGGGAAGGTGAAGACCAGCAACAACTTTTAGGGCTGGCCCCTTCCTTGTGGGAGAAGGAGACGGACGCTTCCCCTTTGAGAAGATAGCTCTGCCGAGAAAGGACACGATGACATCTCCCGCCTCTGGGAAAGCACAGATCCCAAGCGCTGCTGTGCCTGTGAATAGGCTGCCCAGGGAAGGTGAAGACCAGCAACAGCTTTCTGGGCTAGCACCTTCCTTGTGGCAGAAGGAGCCGGACGTTTCCCGTTTGGGAAAATGGCTCTGCCGAGAACGGACATGATGACATGTCCCGTCTCTGGGAAAGCACAGGTCCCAAGCGCTGCTGTGCCTATGAATAGGGTGCATGGGGAAGGTGAAGACCAGCAACAGCTTTCAGCGCTGGCCCCTTCCTTGTGGGAGAAGGAGCCGGACATTTCCCATTTGTGAAAAAGTCTCTGCCGAGAACGGACACGATGACATGTACCGTCTCTGGGAAAGCACAGATCCCAAGCTTTGTTGTGCTTATTAATAGGCTGCCCAGGGAAGGTGAAGACCAGCAACAGCTTTCCGGGCTAGCACCTTCCTTGTGGGAGAAGGAGCCGGACGTTTCCCGTTTGGGAAAAAGGTTCTGCCGAGAAAGGACACGATGACATGTCCCGTCTCTGGGAAAGCATAGATCCCAAGCGCTGCTGTGCCTGTGAATAGGGTGCACGGGGAAGGTGAAGAGCAGTAACAGCTTTCAGGGCTGGCCCCTTCCTTGTGGCAGAAGGAGCCGGACGTTTCCCGTTTGGGAAAAAGGCTCTGCCGAGAACGGACACGATGACATGTCCCGTCTCTGGGAAAGCACAGATCCCAAGCGTTGCTGTGCTTATTAATAGGCTGCCCAGGGAAGGTGAAGAGCAGCAACAGCTTTCAGGGCTGGCCCCTTCCTTGTGGGAGAAGGAGCCGGACGTTTCCCGTTTGGGAAAAATACTCTGCCGAAAACGGACACGATGACATGTCCCGTCTCTGGGAAAGCACAGATCCCTAGTGATGTTCTGCCTGTGAATAGGGTGCACGGGAAGGTGAAGACCAGCAACAGCTTTCAGCGCTGGCCCCTTCCTTGTGGGAGAAGGAGCCGGACGTTTCCCGTTTGGGAAAAATACCCTGCCGAGAAAGGACACGATGACATGTCCCGCCTCTGGGAAAGCACAGATCCCAAGCGCTGCTGTGCCTGTGAATAGGCTGCCCAGGGAAGGTGAAGACCAGCAACAGCTTTTAGGTCTGGCCCCTTCCTTGTGGGAGAAGGAGCCGGACGTTTCCGGTTTGGGAAAAAGGCTCTGCCGAGAACGGACACGATGACATGTCCCGTCTCTGGGAAAGCACAGATCCCAAGCGCTGCTGTGCCTGTGAATAGGGTGCCAAGGGAAGGTGAAGACCAGCAACAGCTTTCAGGGCTGGCCCCTTCCTTCTGGCAGAAGGAGCCGGACGTTTCCCGTTTGGGAAAAAAGCTCTGCCGAGAAAGGACACGATGACATCTCCCGTCCCTGATAAAGCACAGATCGGAAGCGCTGCTGTGCCTGTGAATAGGGTGCACGAGGAAGGTGAAGACCAGCAAGAGCTTTCAGGGCTAGCACCTTCATTGTGGGAGAAGGAGCCGGAAGTTTCCAGTTTGGGAAAAATACTCTGCCGAGAACGGACACGATGACATGTCCCGCCTCTGGGAAAGCACAGATCCCAAGCGCTGCTGTGCCTGTGAATAGGCTGCCCAGGGAAGGTGAAGACCAGCAACAGCTTTTAGGTCTGGCCCCTTCCTTGTGGGAGAAGGATCCGGACGTTTCCCGTTTGGGAAAAAAGCTCTGCCGAGAAAGGACACGATGACATCTCCCGTCCCTGAGAAAGCACAGATCCCAAGCTTTGTTGTGCTTATTAATAGGCTGCCCAGGGAAGGTGAAGACCAGCAACAGCTTTCTGGGCTAGCACCTTCCTTGTGGGAGAAGGAGCCGGACATTTCCCGTTTGGGAAAAAGGCTCTGCCGAGAAAGGACATGATGACATGTCCCGTCTCTGGGAAAGCACAGATCCGAAGCGCTGCTGTGCCTGTGAATAGGGTGCACGGGGAAGGTGAAGACCAGCAAGAGCGTTCAGGGCTGGCCCCTTCCTTGTGGCAGAAGGAGCCGGACGTTTCCCTTTTTGGAAAAAGTCTCTGCCGAGAACGGACACGATGACATGTACCATCTCTGGGAAAGCACAGATCCCAAGCTTTGTTGTGCTTATTAATAGGCTGCCCAGGGAAGGTGAAGACCAGCAACAGCTTTCTGGGCTAGCACCTTCCTTGTGGGAGAAGGAGCCGGACGTTTCCCGTTTGGGAAAAAGGTTCTGCCGGGAAAGGACATGATGACATGTCCCGTCTCTGGGAAAGCACAGATCCCAAGCGCTGCTGTGCCTGTGAGTAGGGTGCACGGGGAAGGTGAAGACCAGCAACAGCTTTCAGGGCTGGCCCCTTCCTTGTGGCAGAAGGAGCCGGACGTTTCCCGTTTGGGAAAATGGCTCTGCCGAGGAAGGACACAATGACATGTCCCGTCTCTGGGAAAGCACAGATCCCTAGTGATGTTCTGCCTCTGAATATGCTGCCAAGGGAAGGTGAAGACCAGCAACAGCTTTCAGGGCTGGCCCCTTCCTTGTGGGAGAAGGAGCCGGACGTTTCCCATTTGGGAAAAAGGCTCTGCCGAGAACGGACACGATGACATGTCCCGTCTCTGGGAAAGCACAGATGCCAAGCGCTGCTGTGCTCATTAATAGGCTGCCCAGGGAAGGTGAAGACCAGCAACAGCTTTCAGGGCTGGCCCCTTCCTTGTGGCAGAAGGAGCCGGACGTTTCCCGTTTGGGAAAATGTCTCTGCCGAGAAAGGACACGATCACATGTCCCGTCCCTGAGAAAGCACAGAATCCAAGCTCTGCGGTGCCTATGAATAGGGTGCCCAGGGAAGGTAAAGACCAGCAAGAGCTTTCAGGGCTGGCCCCTTCCTTGTGGGAGAAGGAGCCGGACGTCTCCCGTTTGGGAAAAAAGCTCTGCCGAGAAAGGACACGATGACATCTCCCGTCCCTGAGAAAGCACAGATCCCAAGCTTTGTTGTGCTTATTAATAGGCTGCCCATGGAAGGTGAAGACCAGCAACAGCTTTCAGGGCTGGCCCCTTCCTTGTGGCAGAAGGAGCCGGACGTTTCCCTTTTTGGAGAATGGCTCTGCCGAGAAAGGAAACGATGACATGTCCCGTCTCTGGGAAAGCACAGATCCCAAGCGCTGCTGTGCCTGTGAATAGGGTGCACGGGAAGGTGAAGACCAGCAACAGCTTTCAGGGCTAGCACCTTCATTGTGGGAGAAGGAGCCGGACGTTTCCCGTTTGGGAAAAAGGCTCTGCCGAGAAAGGACATGATGACATGTCCCGTCTCTGGGAAAGCACAGGTCCCAAGCGCTGCTGTGCCTGTGAATAGGGTGCCAAGGGAAGGTGAAGACCAGCAACAGCTTTCAGGGCTGGCCCCTTCCTTGTGGCAGAAGGAGCCGGACGTTTCCCTTTTTGGAAAATGGCTCTGCCGAGAACGGACACGATGACATGTCCCGTCTCTGGGAAAGCACAGATCCCAACCGCTGCTGTGCTTATTAATAGGCTGCCCAGGGAAGGTGAAGACCAGCAACAGCTTTCTGGGCTAGCACCTTCCTTGTGGGAGAAGGAGCAGGACGTTTCCCGTTTGGGAAACAGGTTCTGCCGAGAAAGGACATGATGACATGTCCCGTCTCTGGGAAAGCACAGATCCCAAGCGCTGCTGTGCCTGTGAATAGGGTGCACGGGGAAGGTGAAGACCAGCAAGAGCGTTCAGGGCTGGCCCCTTCCTTGTGGCAGAAGGAGCCGGACGTTTCCCGTTTGGGAAAATGGCTCTGCCGAGGAAGGACACAATGACATGTCCCGTCTCTGGGAAAGCACAGATCCCTAGTGATGTTCTGCCTCTGAATATGCTGCCAAGGGAAGGTGAAGACCAGCAACAGCTTTCAGGGCTGGCCCCTTCCTTGTGGCAGAAGGAGCCGGACGTTTCCCTTTTTGGAAAAAGGCTCTGCCGAGAACGGACACGATGACATGTCCCGTCTCTGGGAAAGCACAGATCCCAAGCGTTGCTGTGGTTATTAATAGGCTGCCCAGGGAAGGTGAAGAGCAGCAACAGCTTTCAGGGCTGGTCCCTTCCTTGTGGCAGAAGGAGCCGGACGTTTCCCGTTTGGGAAAAATGCTCTGCCGAAAACGGACACGATGACATGTCCCGTCTCTGGGAAAGCACAGATCCCTAGTGATGTTCTGCCTGTGAATAGGGTGCACGGGGAAGGTAAAGACCAGCAAGAGCTTTTAGGGCTGGCCCCTTCCTTGTGGCAGAAGGAGCCGGACGTTTCCTGTTTTGGAAAAATACTGTGCCGAGAAAGGACACGATGACATGTCCCGCCTCTGGGAAAGCACAGGTCCCAAGCGTTGATGTACTTATTAATAGGCTGCCCAGGGAAGGTGAAGACCAGCAACAACTTTTAGGGCTGGCCCCTTCCTTGTGGGAGAAGGAGACGGACGCTTCCCCTTTGAGAAGATAGCTCTGCCGAGAAAGGACACGATGACATGTCCCGCCTCTGGGAAAGCACAGATCCCAAGCGCTGCTGTGCCTGTGAATAGGCTGCCCAGGGAAGGTGAAGACCAGCAACAGCTTTCTGGGCTAGCACCTTCCTTGTGGCAGAAGGAGCCGGACGTTTCCCGTTTGGGAAAATGGCTCTGCCGAGAACGGACATGATGACATGTCCCGTCTCTGGGAAAGCACAGGTCCCAAGCGCTGCTGTGCCTATGAATAGGGTGCATGGGGAAGGTGAAGACCAGCAACAGCTTTCAGCGCTGGCCCCTTCCTTGTGGGAGAAGGAGCCGGACATTTCCCATATGTGAAAAAGTCTCTGCCGAGAACGGACACGATGACATGTACCGTCTCTGGGAAAGCACAGATCCCAAGCTTTGTTGTGCTTATTAATAGGCTGCCCAGGGAAGGTGAAGACCAGCAACAGCTTTCCGGGCTAGCACCTTCCTTGTGGGAGAAGGAGCCGGACGTTTCCCGTTTGGGAAAAAGGTTCTGCCGAGAAAGGACACGATGACATGTCCCGTCTCTGGGAAAGCATAGATCCCAAGCGCTGCTGTGCCTGTGAATAGGGTGCACGGGGAAGGTGAAGAGCAGTAACAGCTTTCAGGGCTGGCCCCTTCCTTGTGGCAGAAGGAGCCGGACGTTTCCCGTTTGGGAAAAAGGCTCTGCCGAGAACGGACACGATGACATGTCCCGTCTCTGGGAAAGCACAGATCCCAAGCGTTGCTGTGCTTATTAATAGGCTGCCCAGGGAAGGTGAAGAGCAGCAACAGCTTTCAGGGCTGGCCCCTTCCTTGTGGGAGAAGGAGCCGGACGTTTCCCGTTTGGGAAAAATACTCTGCCGAAAACGGACACGATGACATGTCCCGTCTCTGGGAAAGCACAGATCCCTAGTGATGTTCTGCCTGTGAATAGGGTGCACGGGAAGGTGAAGACCAGCAACAGCTTTCAGCGCTGGCCCCTTCCTTGTGGGAGAAGGAGCCGGACGTTTCCAGTTTGGGAAAAATACCCTGCCGAGAAAGGACACGATGACATGTCCCGCCTCTGGGAAAGCACAGATCCCAAGCGCTGCTGTGCCTGTGAATAGGCTGCCCAGGGAAGGTGAAGACCAGCAACAGCTTTTAGGTCTGGCCCCTTCCTTGTGGCAGAAGGAGCCGGACGTTTCCCGTTTGGGAAAAAGGCTCTGCCGAGAACGGACACGATGACATGTCCCGTCTCTGGGAAAGCACAGATCCCAAGCGCTGCTGTGCCTGTGAATAGGGTGCCAAGGGAAGGTGAAGACCAGCAACAGCTTTCTGGGCTAGCACCTTCCTTGTGGGAGAAGGAGCAGGACGTTTCCCGTTTGGGAAAAAGGTTCTGCCGAGAAAGGACATGATGACATGTCCCGTCTCTGGGAAAGCACAGATCCGAAGCGCTGCTGTGCCTGTGAATAGGGTGCACGGGGAAGGTGAAGACCAGCAAGAGCGTTCAGGGCTGGCCCCTTCCTTGTGGCAGAAGGAGCCGGACGTTTCCCGTTTGGGAAAAAAGCTCTGCCGAGGAAGGACACAATGACATGTCCCGTCTCTGGGAAAGCACAGATCCCTAGTGATGTTCTGCCTCTGAATATGCTGCCAAGGGAAGGTGAAGACCAGCAACAGCTTTCAGGGCTGGCCCCTTCCTTGTGGCAGAAGGAGCCGGATGTTTCCCTTTTTGGAAAAAGGCTCTGCCGAGAACGGACACGATGACATGTCCCGTCTCTGGGAAAGCACAGATCCCAAGCGTTGCTGTGGTTATTAATAGGCTGCCCAGGGAAGGTGAAGAGCAGCAACAGCTTTCAGGGCTGGTCCCTTCCTTGTGGCAGAAGGAGCCGGACGTTTCCCGTTTGGGAAAAATGCTCTGCCGAAAACGGACACGATGACATGTCCCGTCTCTGGGAAAGCACAGATCCCTAGTGATGTTCTGCCTGTGAATAGGGTGCACGGGGAAGGTAAAGACCAGCAAGAGCTTTTAGGGCTGGCCCCTTCCTTGTGGCAGAAGGAGCCGGACGTTTCCTGTTTTGGAAAAATACTCTGCCGAGAAAGGACACGATGACATGTCCCGCCTCTGGGAAAGCACAGGTCCCAAGCGTTGCTGTACTTATTAATAGGCTGCCCAGGGAAGGTGAAGACCAGCAACAACTTTTAGGGCTGGCCCCTTCCTTGTGGGAGGAGGAGCCGGACGCTTCCCCTTTGAGAAGATAGCTCTGCCGAGAAAGGACACGATGACATGTCCCGCCTCTGGGAAAGCACAGATCCCAAGCGCTGCTGTGCCTGTGAATAGGCTGCCCAGGGACGGTGAAGACCAGCAACAGCTTTCAGCGCTGGCCCCTTCCTTGTGGCAGAAGGAGCCGGACGTTTCCCGTTTGGGAAAATGGCTCTGCCGAGAACGGACATGATGACATGTCCCGTCTCTGGGAAAGCACAGGTCCCAAGCGCTGCTGTGCCTATGAATAGGGTGCATGGGGAAGGTGAAGACCAGCAACAGCTTTCAGCGCTGGCCCCTTCCTTGTGGGAGAAGGAGCCGGACATTTCCCATTTGTGAAAAAGTCTCTGCCGAGAACGGACACGATGACATGTACCGTCTCTGGGAAAGCACAGATCCCAAGCTTTGTTGTGCTTATTAATAGGCTGCCCAGGGAAGGTGAAGACCAGCAACAGCTTTCCGGGCTAGCACCTTCCTTGTGGGAGAAGGAGCCGGACGTTTCCCGTTTGGGAAAAAGGTTCTGCCGAGAAAGGACACGATGACATGTCCCGTCTCTGGGAAAGCATAGATCCCAAGCGCTGCTGTGCCTGTGAATAGGGTGCACGGGGAAGGTGAAGAGCAGCAAGAACTTTCAGGGCTGGCCCCTTCCTTGTGGGAGAAGGAGCCGGACGTTTCCCGTTTGGGAAAAAGGCTCAGCCGAGAACGGACACGATGACATGTCCCGTCTCTGGGAAAGCACAGATCCCAAGCGTTGCTGTGCTTATTAATAGGCTGCCCAGGGAAGGTGAAGAGCAGCAACAGCTTTCAGGGCTGGCCCCTTCCTTGTGGCAGAAGGAGCCGGACGTTTCCCGTTTGGGAAAAATACTCTGCCGAAAACGGACACGATGACATGTCCCGTCTCTGGGAAAGCACAGATCCCTAGTGATGTTCTGCCTGTGAATAGGGTGCACGGGAAGGTGAAGACCAGCAACAGCTTTCAGCGCTGGCCCCTTCCTTGTGGGAGAAGGAGCCGGACGTTTCCAGTTTGGGAAAAATACCCTGCCGAGAAAGGACACGATGACATGTCCCGCCTCTGGGAAAGCACAGATCCCAAGCGCTGCTGTGCCTGTGAATAGGCTGCCCAGGGAAGGTGAAGACCAGCAACAGCTTTTAGGTCTGGCCCCTTCCTTGTGGGAGAAGGAGCCGGACGTTTCCGGTTTGGGAAAAAGGCTCTGCCGAGAACGGACACGATGACATGTCCCGTCTCTGGGAAAGCACAGATCCCAAGCGCTGCTGTGCCTGTGAATAGGGTGCCAAGGGAAGGTGAAGACCAGCAACAGCTTTCAGGGCTGGCCCCTTCCTTGTGGCAGAAGGAGCCGGACGTTTCCCGTTTGGGAAAAAAGCTCTGCCGAGAAAGGACACGATGACATCTCCCGTCCCTGATAAAGCACAGATCGGAAGCGCTGCTGTGCCTGTGAATAGGGTGCACGGGGAAGGTGAAGACCAGCAAGAGCTTTCAGGGCTAGCACCTTCATTGTGGGAGAAGGAGCCGGAAGTTTCCAGTTTGGGAAAAATACTCTGCCGAGAACGGACACGATGACATGTCCCGCCTCTGGGAAAGCACAGATCCCAAGCGCTGCTGTGCCTGTGAATAGGCTGCCCAGGGAAGGTGAAGACCAGCAACAGCTTTTAGGTCTGGCCCCTTCCTTGTGGGAGAAGGAGCCGGACGTTTCCCGTTTGGGAAAAAGGCTCTGCCGAGAACGGACACGATTACATGTCCCGTCTCTGGGAAAGCACAGATCCGAAGCGCTGCTGTGCCTGTGAATAGGGTGCACGGGAAAGGTGAAGACCAGCAACAGCTTTCAGGGCTGGCCCCTTCCTTGTGGCAGAAGGAGCTGGACGTTTCCCGTTTGGGAAAATGGCTCTGCCGAGGAAGGACACAATGACATGTCCCGTCTCTGGGAAAGCACAGATCCCTAGTGATGTTCTGCCTTTGAATATGCTGCCAAGGGAAGGTGAAGACCAGCAACAGCTTTCAGGGCTGGCCCCTTCCTTGTGGCAGAAGGAGCCGGACGTTTCCCTTTTTGGAAAATGGCTCTGCCGAGAACGGACACGATGACATGTCCCGTCTCTGGGAAAGCACAGATCCCAACCGCTGCTGTGCTTATTAATAGGCTGCCCAGGGAAGGTGAAGACCAGCAACAGCTTTCTGGGCTAGCACCTTCCTTGTGGGAGAAGGAGCAGGACGTTTCCCGTTTGGGAAAAAGGCTCTGCCGAGAAAGGACATGATGACATGTCCCGTCTCTGGGAAAGCACAGATCCCAAGCGCTGCTGTGCCTGTGAATAGGGTGCACGGGGAAGGTGAAGACCAGCAACAGCTTTCAGGGCTGGCCCCTTCCTTGTGGCAGAAGGAGCCGGACGTTTCCCGTTTGGGAAAAAAGCTCTGCCGAGGAAGGACACAATGACATGTCCCGTCTCTGGGAAAGCACAGATCCCTAGTGATGTTCTGCCTCTGAATATGCTGCCAAGGGAAGGTGAAGACCAGCAACAGCTTTCAGGGCTGGCCCCTTCCTTGTGGCAGAAGGAGCCGGACGTTTCCCTTTTTGGAAAAAGGCTCTGCCGAGAACGGACACGATGATATGTCCCGTCTCTGGGAAAGCACAGATCCCAAGCGTTGCTGTGGTTATTAATAGGCTGCCCAGGGAAGGTGAAGAGCAGCAACAGCTTTCAGGGCTGGCCCCTTCCTTGTGGGAGAAGGAGCCGGACGTTTCCCGTTTGGGAAAAATGCTCTGCCGAAAACGGACACGATGACATGTCCCGTCTCTGGGAAAGCACAGATCCCTAGTGATGTTCTGCCTGTGAATAGGGTGCACGGGGAAGGTAAAGACCAGCAAGAGCTTTTAGGGCTGGCCCCTTCCTTGTGGCAGAAGGAGCCGGACGTTTCCTGTTTTGGAAAAATACTCTGCCGAGTAAGGACACGATGACATGTCCCGTCTCTGGGAAAGCACAGGTCCCAAGCGTTGCTGTACTTATTAATAGGCTGCCCAGGGAAGGTGAAGACCAGCAACAACTTTTAGGGCTGGCCCCTTCCTTGTGGGAGAAGGAGCCGGACGCTTCCCCTTTGAGAAGATAGCTCTGCCGAGAAAGGACACGATGACATGTCCCGCCTCTGGGAAAGCACAGATCCCAAGCGCTGCTGTGCCTGTGAATAGGCTGCCCAGGGAAGGTGAAGACCAGCAAGAGCTTTCTGGGCTAGCACCTTCCTTGTGGCAGAAGGAGCCGGACGTTTCCCGTTTGGGAAAATGGCTCTGCCGAGAACGGACATGATGACATGTCCCGTCTCTGGGAAAGCACAGGTCCCAAGCGCTGCTGTGCCTATGAATAGGGTGCATGGGGAAGGTGAAGACCAGCAACAGCTTTCAGCGCTGGCCCCTTCCTTGTGGGAGAAGGAGCCGGACGTTTCCCGTTTGGGAAAAAGTCTCTGCCGAGAACGGACACGATGACATGTACCGTCTCTGGGAAAGCACAGATCCCAAGCTTTGTTGTGCTTATTAATAGGCTGCCCAGGGAAGGTGAAGACCAGCAACAGCTTTCCGGGCTAGCACCTTCCTTGTGGGAGAAGGAGCCGGACGTTTCCCGTTTGGGAAAAAGGTTCTGCCGAGAAAGGACACGATGACATGTCCCGTCTCTGGGAAAGCATAGATCCCAAGCGCTGCTGTGCCTGTGAATAGGGTGCACGGGGAAGGTGAAGAGCAGTAACAGCTTTCAGGGCTGGCCCCTTCCTTGTGGCAGAAGGAGCCGGATGTTTCCCGTTTGGGAAAAAGGCTCTGCCGAGAACGGACACGATGACATGTCCCGTCTCTGGGAAAGCACAGATCCCAAGCGTTGCTGTGCTTATTAATAGGCTGCCCAGGGAAGGTGAAGAGCAGCAACAGCTTTCAGGGCTGGCCCCTTCCTTGTGGGAGAAGGAGCCGGACGTTTCCCGTTTGGGAAAAATACTCTGCCGAAAACGGACACGATGACATGTCCCGTCTCTGGGAAAGCACAGATCCCTAGTGATGTTCTGCCTGTGAATAGGGTGCACGGGAAGGTGAAGACCAGCAACAGCTTTCAGCGCTGGCCCCTTCCTTGTGGGAGAAGGAGCCGGACGTTTCCAGTTTGGGAAAAATACCCTGCCGAGAAAGGACACGATGACATGTCCCGCCTCTGGGAAAGCACAGATCCCAAGCGCTGCTGTGCCTGTGAATAGGCTGCCCAGGGAAGGTGAAGACCAGCAACAGCTTTTAGGTCTGGCCCCTTCCTTGTGGGAGAAGGAGCCGGACGTTTCCGGTTTGGGAAAAAGGCTCTGCCGAGAACGGACACGATGACATGTCCCGTCTCTGGGAAAGCACAGATCCCAAGCGCTGCTGTGCCTGTGAATAGGGTGCCAAGGGAAGGTGAAGACCAGCAACAGCTTTCAGGGCTGGCCCCTTCCTTGTGGCAGAAGGAGCCGGACGTTTCCCGTTTGGGAAAAAAGCTCTGCCGAGAAAGGACACGATGACATCTCCCGTCCCTGATAAAGCACAGATCCGAAGCGCTGCTGTGCCTGTGAATAGGGTGCACGGGGAAGGTGAAGACCAGCAAGAGCTTTCAGGGCTAGCACCTTCATTGTGGGAGAAGGAGCCGGAAGTTTCCAGTTTGGGAAAAATACTCTGCCGAGAACGGACACGATGACATGTCCCGCCTCTGGGAAAGCACAGATCCCAAGCGCTGCTGTGCCTGTGAATAGGCTGCCCAGGGAAGGTGAAGACCAGCAACAGCTTTTAGGTCTGGCCCCTTCCTTGTGGGAGAAGGAGCCGGACGTTTCCCGTTTGGGAAAAAGGCTCTGCCGAGAACGGACACGATTACATGTCCCGTCTCTGGGAAAGCACAGATCCGAAGCGCTGCTGCGCCTGTGAGTAGGGTGCACGGGAAAGGTGAAGACCAGCAACAGCTTTCAGGGCTGGCCCCTTCCTTGTGGCAGAAGGAGCCGGACGTTTCCCGTTTGGGAAAATGGCTCTGCCGAGGAAGGACACAATGACATGTCCCGTCTCTGGGAAAGCACAGATCCCTAGTGATGTTCTGCCTTTGAATATGCTGCCAAGGGAAGGTGAAGACCAGCAACAGCTTTCAGGGCTGGCCCCTTCCTTGTGGGAGAAGGAGCCGGACGTTTCCCTTTTTGGAAAAAGGCTCTGCCGAGAACGGACACGATGACATGTCCCGTCTCTGGGAAAGCACAGATCCCAAGCGTTGCTGTGCTTATTAATAGGCTGCCCAGGGAAGGTGAAGAGCAGCAACAGCTTTCAGGGCTGGCCCCTTCCTTGTGGGAGAAGGAGCCGGACGTTTCCCGTTTGGGAAAAATACTCTGCCGAAAACGGACACGATGACATGTCCCGTCTCTGGGAAAGCACAGATCCCTAGTGATGTTCTGCCTGTGAATAGGGTGCACGGGAAGGTGAAGACCAGCAACAGCTTTCAGCGCTGGCCCCTTCCTTGTGGGAGAAGGAGCCGGACGTTTCCAGTTTGGGAAAAATATCCTGCCGAGAAAGGACACGATGACATGTCCCGCCTCTGGGAAAGCACAGATCCCAAGCGCTGCTGTGCCTGTGAATAGGCTGCCCAGGGAAGGTGAAGACCAGCAACAGCTTTTAGGTCTGGCCCCTTCCTTGTGGGAGAAGGAGCCGGACGTTTCCGGTTTGGGAAAAAGGCTCTGCCGAGAACGGACACGATGACATGTCCCGTCTCTGGGAAAGCACAGATCCCAAGCGCTGCTGTGCCTGTGAATAGGGTGCCAAGGGAAGGTGAAGACCAGCAACAGCTTTCAGGGCTGGCCCCTTCCTTGTGGCAGAAGGAGCCGGACGTTTCCCGTTTGGGAAAAAAGCTCTGCCGAGAAAGGACACGATGACATCTCCCGTCCCTGATAAAGCACAGATCCGAAGCGCTGCTGTGCCTGTGAATAGGGTGCACGGGGAAGGTGAAGACCAGCAAGTGCTTTCAGGGCTAGCACCTTCATTGTGGGAGAAGGAGCCGGAAGTTTCCAGTTTGGGAAAAATACTCTGCCGAGAACGGACACGATGACATGTCCCGCCTCTGGGAAAGCACAGATCCCAAGCGCTGCTGTGCCTGTGAATAGGCTGCCCAGGGAAGGTGAAGACCAGCAACAGCTTTTAGGTCTGGCCCCTTCCTTGTGGGAGAAGGAGCCGGACGTTTCCCGTTTGGGAAAAAGGCTCTGCCGAGAACGGACACGATTACATGTCCCGTCTCTGGGAAAGCACAGATCCGAAGCGCTGCTGCGCCTGTGAGTAGGGTGCACGGGAAAGGTGAAGACCAGCAACAGCTTTCAGGGCTGGCCCCTTCCTTGTGGCAGAAGGAGCCGGACGTTTCCCGTTTGGGAAAATGGCTCTGCCGAGGAAGGACACAATGACATGTCCCGTCTCTGGGAAAGCACAGATCCCTAGTGATGTTCTGCCTTTGAATATGCTGCCAAGGGAAGGTGAAGACCAGCAACAGCTTTCAGGGCTGGCCCCTTCCTTGTGGGAGAAGGAGCCGGACGTTTCCCTTTTTGGAAAAAGGCTCTGCCGAGAACGGACACGATGACATGTCCCGTCTCTGGGAAAGCACAGATCCCAAGCGCTGCTGTGCCTATGAATAGGGTGCATGGGGAAGGTGAAGACCAGCAACAGCTTTCAGGGCTGGCCCCTTCCTTGTGGGAGAAGGAGCCGGACGTTTCCCGTTTGGGAAAATGTCTCTGCCGAGAAAGGACACGATCACATGTCCCGTCCCTGAGAAAGCACAGAATCCAAGCTCTGCGGTGCCTATGAATAGGGTGCCCAGGGAAGGTGAAGGCCAGCAAGAGCTTTCAGGGCTGGCCCCTTCCTTGTGGGAGAAGGAGCCGGACGTTTCCCATTTGGGAAAAAGTCTCTGCCGAGAACGGACACGATGACATGTACCGTCTCTGGGAAAGCACAGATCCCAAGCTTTGTTGTGCTTATTAATAGGCTGCCCAGGGAAGGTGAAGACCAGCAACAGCTTTCTGGGCTAGCACCTTCCTTGTGGGAGAAGGAGCCGGACGTTTCCCGTTTGGGAAAAAGGCTCTGCCGAGAAAGGACATGATGACATGTCCCGTCTCTGGGAAAGCACAGATCCGAAGCGCTGCTGTGCCTGTGAATAGGGTGCACGGGGAAGGTGAAGACCAGCAACAGCTTTCAGGGCTGGCCCCTTCCTTGTGGGAGAAGGAGCCGGACGTTTCCCGTTTGGGAAAAAGGCTCTGCCGAGAACGGACACGATGACATGTCCCGCCTCTGGGAAAGCACAGATCCCAAGCGCTGCTGTGCCTGTGAATAGGGTGCCAAGGGAAGGTGAAGACCAGCAACAGCTTTCAGGGCTGGCCCCTTCCTTGTGGCAGAAGGAGCCGGACGTTTCCCGTTTGGGAAAAAAGCTCTGCCGAGAAAGGACACGATGACATCTCCCGTCCCTGATAAAGCACAGATCCGAAGCGCTGCTGTGCCTGTGAATAGGGTGCACGGGGAAGGTGAAGACCAGCAAGAGCTTTCAGGGCTAGCACCTTCATTGTGGGAGAAGGAGCCGGAAGTTTCCAGTTTGGGAAAAATACTCTGCCGAGAACGGACACGATGACATGTCCCGCCTCTGGGAAAGCACAGATCCCAAGCGCTGCTGTGCCTGTGAATAGGCTGCCCAGGGAAGGTGAAGACCAGCAACAGCTTTTAGGTCTGGCCCCTTCCTTGTGGGAGAAGGAGCCGGACGTTTCCCGTTTGGGAAAAAGGCTCTGCCGAGAACGGACACGATGACATGTCCCGTCTCTGGGAAAGCACAGATCCGAAGCGCTGCTGCGCCTGTGAGTAGGGTGCACGGGAAAGGTGAAGACCAGCAACAGCTTTCAGGGCTGGCCCCTTCCTTGTGGCAGAAGGAGCCGGACGTTTCCCGTTTGGGAAAATGGCTCTGCCGAGGAAGGACACAATGACATGTCCCGTCTCTGGGAAAGCACAGATCCCTAGTGATGTTCTGCCTTTGAATATGCTGCCAAGGGAAGGTGAAGACCAGCAACAGCTTTCAGGGCTGGCCCCTTCCTTGTGGGAGAAGGAGCCGGACGTTTCCCTTTTTGGAAAAAGGCTCTGCCGAGAACGGACACGATGACATGTCCCGTCTCTGGGAAAGCACAGATCCCAAGCGCTGCTGTGCCTATGAATAGGGTGCATGGGGAAGGTGAAGACCAGCAACAGCTTTCAGGGCTGGCCCCTTCCTTGTGGGAGAAGGAGCCGGACGTTTCCCGTTTGGGAAAATGTCTCTGCCGAGAAAGGACACGATCACATGTCCCGTCCCTGAGAAAGCACAGAATCCAAGCTCTGCGGTGCCTATGAATAGAGTGCATGGGGAAGGTGAAGGCCAGCAAGAGCTTTCAGGGCTGGCCCCTTCCTTGTGGGAGAAGGAGCCGGACGTTTCCCATTTGGGAAAAAAGCTCTGCCGAGAACGGACACGATGACATGTACCGTCTCTGGGAAAGCACAGATCCCAAGCTTTGTTGTGCTTATTAATAGGCTGCCCAGGGAAGGTGAAGACCAGCAACAGCTTTCTGGGCTAGCACCTTCCTTGTGGGAGAAGGAGCCGGACGTTTCCCGTTTGGGAAAAAGGTTCTGCCGAGAAAGGACACGATGACATGTCCCGTCTCTGGGAAAGCATAGATCCCAAGCGCTGCTGTGCCTGTGAATAGTGTGCACGGGGAAGGTGAAGAGCAGTAACAGCTTTCAGGGCTGGCCCCTTCCTTGTGGCAGAAGGAGCCGGACGTTTCCCGTTTGGGAAAAAGTCTCTTCCGAGAACGGACACGATGACATGTCCCGTCTCTGGGAAAGCACAGATCCCAAGCGTTGCTGTGCTTATTAATAGGCTGCCCAGGGAAGGTGAAGACCAGCAACAGCTTTCAGGGCTGGTCCCTTCCTTGTGGGAGAAGGAGCCGGACGTTTCCCATTTGGGAAAAAGTCTCTGCCGAGAACGGACACGATGACATGTACCGTCTCTGGGAAAGCACAGATCCCAAGCTTTGTTGTGCTTATTAATAGGCTGCCCAGGGAAGGTGAAGACCAGCAACAGCTTTCTGGGCTAGCACCTTCCTTGTGGGAGAAGGAGCCGGACGTTTCCCGTTTGGGAAAAAGGCTCTGCCGAGAAAGGACACGATGACATGTCCCGTCTCTGGGAAAGCATAGATCCCAAGCGCTGCTGTGCCTGTGAATAGTGTGCACGGGGAAGGTGAAGAGCAGTAACTGCTTTCAGGGCTGGCCCCTTCCTTGTGGCAGAAGGAGCCGGACGTTTCCCGTTTGGGAAAAAGGCTCTGCCGAGAACGGACACGATGACATGTCCCGTCTCTGGGAAAGCACAGATCCCAAGCGTTGCTGTGCTTATTAATAGGCTGCCCAGGGAAGGTGAAGACCAGCAACAGCTTTTAGGTCTGGCCCCTTCCTTGTGGGAGAAGGAGCCGGACGTTTCCCGTTTGGGAAAAAGGCTCTGCCGAGAACGGACACGATGACATGTCCCGTCTCTGGGAAAGCACAGATCCGAAGCGCTGCTGCGCCTGTGAGTAGGGTGCACGGGAAAGGTGAAGACCAGCAACAGCTTTCAGGGCTGGCCCCTTCCTTGTGGCAGAAGGAGCCGGACGTTTCCCGTTTGGGAAAATGGCTCTGCCGAGGAAGGACACAATGACATGTCCCGTCTCTGGGAAAGCACAGATCCCTAGTGATGTTCTGCCTTTGAATATGCTGCCAAGGGAAGGTGAAGACCAGCAACAGCTTTCAGGGCTGGCCCCTTCCTTGTGGGAGAAGGAGCCGGACGTTTCCCTTTTTGGAAAAAGGCTCTGCCGAGAACGGACACGATGACATGTCCCGTCTCTGGGAAAGCACAGATCCCAAGCGCTGCTGTGCCTATGAATAGGGTGCATGGGGAAGGTGAAGACCAGCAACAGCTTTCAGGGCTGGCCCCTTCCTTGTGGGAGAAGGAGCCGGACGTTTCCCGTTTGGGAAAATGTCTCTGCCGAGAAAGGACACGATCACATGTCCCGTCCCTGAGAAAGCACAGAATCCAAGCTCTGCGGTGCCTATGAATAGGGTGCCCAGGGAAGGTGAAGGCCAGCAAGAGCTTTCAGGGCTGGCCCCTTCCTTGTGGGAGAAGGAGCCGGACGTTTCCCATTTGGGAAAAAAGCTCTGCCGAGAACGGACACGATGACATGTACCGTCTCTGGGAAAGCACAGATCCCAAGCTTTGTTGTGCTTATTAATAGGCTGCCCAGGGAAGGTGAAGACCAGCAACAGCTTTCTGGGCTAGCACCTTCCTTGTGGCAGAAGGAGCCGGACGTTTCCCGTTTGGGAAAAAGGTTCTGCCGAGAAAGGACACGATGACATGTCCCGTCTCTGGGAAAGCATAGATCCCAAGCGCTGCTGTGCCTGTGAATAGTGTGCACGGGGAAGGTGAAGAGCAGTAACAGCTTTCAGGGCTGGCCCCTTCCTTGTGGCAGAAGGAGCCGGACGTTTCCCGTTTGGGAAAAAGGCTCTGCCGAGAACGGACACGATGACATGTCCCGTCTCTGGGAAAGCACAGATCCCAAGCGTTGCTGTGCTTATTAATAGGCTGCCCAGGGAAGGTGAAGACCAGCAACAGCTTTCAGGGCTGGTCCCTTCCTTGTGGGAGAAGGAGCCGGACGTTTCCCATTTGGGAAAAAAGCTCTGCCGAGAACGGACACGATGACATGTACCGTCTCTGGGAAAGCACAGATCCCAAGCTTTGTTGTGCTTATTAATAGGCTGCCCAGGGAAGGTGAAGACCAGCAACAGCTTTCTGGGCTAGCACCTTCCTTGTGGGAGAAGGAGCCGGACGTTTCCCGTTTGGGAAAAAGGTTCTGCCGAGAAAGGACACGATGACATGTCCCGTCTCTGGGAAAGCATAGATCCCAAGCGCTGCTGTGCCTGTGAATAGGGTGCACGGGGAAGGTGAAGAGCAGTAACAGCTTTCAGGGCTGGCCCCTTCCTTGTGGCAGAAGGAGCCGGACGTTTCCCGTTTGGGAAAAAGGCTCTGCCGAGAACGGACACGATGACATGTCCCGTCTCTGGGAAAGCACAGATCCCAAGCGTTGCTGTGCTTATTAATAGGCTGCCCAGGGAAGGTGAAGACCAGCAACAGCTTTCAGGGCTGGTCCCTTCCTTGTGGGAGAAGGAGCCGGACGTTTCCCATTTGGGAAAAAGTCTCTGCCGAGAACGGACACGATGACATGTACCGTCTCTGGGAAAGCACAGATCCCAAGCTTTGTTGTGCTTATTAATAGGCTGCCCAGGGAAGGTGAAGACCAGCAACAGCTTTCTGGGCTAGCACCTTCCTTGTGGGAGAAGGAGCCGGACGTTTCCCGTTTGGGAAAAAGGCTCTGCCGAGAAAGGACATGATGACATGTCCCGTCTCTGGGAAAGCACAGATCCGAAGCGCTGCTGTGCCTGTGAATAGGGTGCACGGGGAAGGTGAAGACCAGCAACAGCTTTCAGGGCTGGCCCCTTCCTTGTGGCAGAAGGAGCCGGACGTTTCCCGTTTGGGAAAAAAGCTCTGCCGAGAACGGACACGATGACATGTCCCGTCTCTGGGAAAGCACAGATCCCAAGCGCTGCTGTGCCTGTGAATAGGGTGCACGGGGAAGGTGAAGACCAGCAACAGCTTTCAGGGCTGGCCCCTTCCTTGTGGCAGAAGGAGCCGGACGTTTCCCGTTTGGGAAAAAAGCTCTGCCGAGAACGGACACGATGACATGTCCCGTCTCTGGGAAAGCACAGATCCCAAGCGCTGCTGTGCCTGTGAATAGGGTGCCAAGGGAAGGTGAAGACCAGCAGCAGCTTTCAGGGCTGGCCCCTTCCTTGTGGGAGAAGGAGCCGGACGTTTCCCGTTTGGGAAAATGTCTCTGCCGAAAAAGGACACGATCACATGTCCCGTCCTTGAGAAAGCACATAATCCAAGGTTTGCAGTGCCTATGAATAGGCTGCCCAGGGAAGGTAAAGACCAGCAAGAGCTTTCAGGGCTGGCCCCTTCCTTGTGGGAGAAGGAGCCGGACGTTTCCCGTTTGGGAAAAAAGCTCTGCCGAGAAAGGACACGATGACATCTCCCGTCCCTGAGAAAGCACAGATCCCAAGCTTTGTTGTGCTTATTAATAGGCTGCCCAGGGAAGGTGAAGACCAGCAACAGCTTTCTGGGCTAGCACCTTCCTTGTGGGAGAAGGAGCCGGACATTTCCCGTTTGGGAAAAAGGCTCTGCCGAGAAAGGACATGATGACATGTCCCGTCTCTGGGAAAGCACAGATCCGAAGCGCTGCTGTGCCTGTGAATAGGGTGCACGGGGAAGGTGAAGACCAGCAAGAGCGTTCAGGGCTGGCCCCTTCCTTGTGGCAGAAGGAGCCGGACGTTTCCCTTTATGGAAAATGGCTCTGCCGAGAACGGACATGATCACATGTACCATCTCTGGGAAAGCACAGATCCCAAGCTTTGTTGTGCTTATTAATAGGCTGCCCAGGGAAGGTGAAGACCAGCAACAGCTTTCAGGGCTGGCCCCTTCCTTGTGGCAGAAGGAGCCGGACGTTTCCCGTTTGGGAAAAAGGTTCTGCCGAGAAAGGACATGATGACATGTCCCGTCTCTGGGAAAGCACAGATCCCAAGCGCTGCTGTGCCTGTGAGTAGGGTGCACGGGGAAGGTGAAGACCAGCAACAGCTTTCAGGGCTGGCCCCTTCCTTGTGGCAGAAGGAGCCGGACGTTTCCCGTTTGGGAAAATGGCTCTGCCGAGGAAGGACACAATGACATGTCCCGTCTCTGGGAAAGCACAGATCCCTAGTGATGTTCTGCCTCTGAATATGCTGCCAAGGGAAGGTGAAGACCAGCAACAGCTTTCAGGGCTGGTCCCTTCCTTGTGGCAGAAGGAGCCGGACGTTTCCCTTTTTGGAAAAAGGCTCTGCCGAGAACGGACACGATGACATGTCCCGTCTCTGGGAAAGCACAGGTCCCAAGCGCTGCTGTGCCTATGAATAGGGTGCATGGGGAAGGTGAAGACCAGCAACAGCTTTCAGGGCTGGCCCCTTCCTTGTGGGAGAAGGAGCCGGACGTTTCCCATTTGGGAAAAAGGCTCTGCCGAGAACGGACACGATGACATGTCCCGTCTCTGGGAAAGCACAGATCCCAAGCGCTGCTGTGCTTATTAATAGGCTGCCCAGGGAAGGTGAAGACCAGCAACAGCTTTCAGGGCTGGCCCCTTCCTTGTGGGAGAAGGAGCCGGACGTTTCCCGTTTGGGAAAATGTCTCTGCCGAGAAAGGACACGATCACATGTCCCGTCCCTGAGAAAGCACAGAATCCAAGCTCTGCGGTGCCTATGAATAGGCTGCCCAGGGAAGGTAAAGACCAACAAGAGCTTTCAGGGCTGGCCCCTTCCTTGTGGCAGAAGGAGCCGGACGTCTCCCGTTTGGGAAAAAAGCTCTGCCGAGAAAGGACACGATGACATCTCCCGTCCCTGAGAAAGCACAGATCCGAAGCTTTGTTGTGCTTATTAATAGGCTGCCCATGGAAGGTGAAGACCAGCAACAGCTTTCAGGGCTGGCCCCTTCCTTGTGGCAGAAGGAGCCGGACGTTTCCCTTTTTGGAAAATGGCTCTGCCGAGAAAGGAAACGATGACATGTCCCGTCTCTGGGAAAGCACAGATCCCAAGCGCTGCTGTGCCTGTTAATAGGGTGCCAAGGGAAGGTGAAGACCAGCAACAGCTTTCAGGGCTAGCACCTTCATTGTGGGAGAAGGAGCCGGACGTTTCCCGTTTGGGAAAAAGGCTCTGCCGAGAAAGGACATGATGACATGTCCCGTCTCTGGGAAAGCACAGGTCCCAAGCGCTGCTGTGCCTGTGAATAGGGTGCACGGGGAAGGTGAAGACCAGCAACAGCTTTCAGGGCTGGCCCCTTCCTTGTGGCAGAAGGAGCCGGACGTTTCCCTTTTTGGAAAATGGCTCTGCCGAGAACGGACACGATGACATGTCCCGTCTCTGGGAAAGCACAGATCCCAAGCGCTGCTGTGCTTATTAATAGGCTGCCCAGGGAAGGTGAAGACCAGCAACAGCTTTCTGGGCTAGCACCTTCATTGTGGGAGAAGGAGCAGGACGTTTCCCGTTTGGGAAAAAGGCTCTGCCGAGAAAGGACATGATGACATGTCCCGTCTCTGGGAAAGCAGAGATCCGAAGCGCTGCTGTGCCTGTGAATAGGGTGCACGGGGAAGGTGAAGACCAGCAACAGCTTTCAGGGCTGGCCCCTTCCTTGTGGCAGAAGGAGCCGGACGTTTCCCGTTTGGGAAAAAAGCTCTGCCGAGGAAGGACACAATGACATGTCCCGTCTCTGGGAAAGCACAGATCCCTAGTGATGTTCTGCCTCTGAATATGCTGCCAAGGGAAGGTGAAGACCAGCAACAGCTTTCAGGGCTGGCCCCTTCCTTGTGGCAGAAGGAGCCGGACGTTTCCCTTTTTGGAAAAAGGCTCTGCCGAGAACGGACACGATGACATGTCCCGTCTCTGGGAAAGCACAGATCCCAAGCGTTTCTGTGGTTATTAATAGGCTGCCCAGGGAAGGTGAAGAGCAGCAACAGCTTTCAGGGCTGGCCCCTTCCTTGTGGCAGAAGGAGCCGGACGTTTCCCGTTTGGGAAAAATGCTCTGCCGAAAACGGACACGATGACATGTCCCGTCTCTGGGAAAGCACAGATCCCTAGTGATGTTCTGCCTGTGAATAGGGTGCACGGGGAAGGTAAAGACCAGCAAGAGCTTTTAGGGCTGGCCCCTTCCTTGTGGCAGAAGGAGCCGGACGTTTCCTGTTTTGGAAAAATACTCTGCCGAGAAAGGACACGATGACATGTCCCGTCTCTGGGAAAGCACAGGTCCCAAGCGCTGCTGTGCCTGTGAATAGGCTGCCCAGGGAAGGTGAAGACCAGCAAGAGCTTTCTGGGCTAGCACCTTCATTGTGGGAGAAGGAGCCGGACGTTTCCCGTTTGGGAAAAAGGTTCTGCCGAGAAAGGACACGATGACATGTCCCGTCTCTGGGAAAGCATAGATCGCAAGCGCTGCTGTGCCTGTGAATAGGGTGCACGGGGAAGGTGAAGAGCAGTAACAGCTTTCTGGGCTAGCACGTTCCTTGTGGCAGAAGGAGCCGGACGTTTCCCGTTTGGGAAAAAGGCTCTGCCGAGAACGGAGACGATGACATGTCCCGTCTCTGGGAAAGCACAGATCCCAAGCGTTGCTGTGCTTATTAATAGGCTGCCCAGGGAAGGTGAAGAGCAGCAACAGCTTTCAGGGCTGGCCCCTTCCTTGTGGCAGAAGGAGCCGGACGTTTCCCGTTTGGGAAAAATACTCTGCCGAGAACGGACACGATGACATGTCCCGTCTCTGGGAAAGCACAGATCCCTAGTGATGTTCTGCCTGTGAATAGGGTGCACGGGAAGGTGAAGGCCAGCAACAGCTTTCAGGGCTAGCACCTTCCTTGTGGGAGAAGGAGCCAGACGTTTCCCGTTTGGGAAAAATACTCTGCCGAGAACGGACACGATGACATCTCCCGTCCCTGAGAAAGCAGAGATCCGAAGCGGTGCTGTGCCTGTGAATACGGTGCACGGGGAAGGTGAAGACCAGCAACAGCTTTCAGGGCTAGCACCTTCATTGTGGGAGAAGGAGCCGGACGTTTCCCGTTTGGGAAAAATGTTCTGCCGAGAAAGGACACGATGACATGTCCCGTCTCTGGGAAAGCACAGATCCCTAGTGATGTTCTTCCTCTGAATATGCTGCCAAGGGAAGGTGAAGACCAGCAACAGCTTTCAGGGCTGGCCCCTTCCTTCTGGCAGAAGGAGCCGGACGTTTCCCGTTTGGGAAAAATACTCTGCCGAGAACGGACACGATGACATGTCCCGTCTCTGGGAAAGCACAGATCGCAAGCGCCGCTGTGCCTGTGAATAGGGTGCACGGGGAAGGTGAAGACCAGCAACAGCTTTCAGGGCTGGCCCCTTCCTTGTGGGAGAAGGAGCCGGACGTTTTCCTTTTGGGAAAATGTCTCTGCCGAGAAAGGACACGATCACATGTCCCGTCCCTGAGAAAGCACAGAATCCAAGCTTTGCGGTGCCTATGAATAGGGTGCCCAGGGAAGGTAAAGACCAGCAAGAGCTTTCAGGGCTGGCCCCTTCCTTGTGGGAGAAGGAGCCGGACGTTTCCCGTTTGGGAAAAAGGCTCTGCCGAGAAAGGACACGATGACATGTCCCGTCTCTGGGAAAGCACAGATCCCAAGTGCTGCTGTGCCTGTGAATAGGGTGCCAAGGGAAGGTGAAGACCAGCAACAGCTTTCAGGGCTAGCACCTTCATTGTGGGAGAAGGAGCCGGACGTTTCCCGTTTGGGAAAAAGCCTCTGCCGAGAAAGGACATGATGACATGTCCCGTCTCTGGGAAAGCACAGATCCGAAGCGCTGCTGTGCCTGTGAATAGGGTGCACGGGGAAGGTGAAGACCAGCAACAGCTTTCAGGGCTGGCCCCTTCCTTGTGGGAGAAGGAGCCGGACGTTTCCCTTTTTGGAAAAAGGCTCTGCCGAGAACGGACACGATGACATGTCCCGTCTCTGGGAAAGCACAGGTCCCAAGCGCTGCTGTGCCTATGAATAGGGTGCATGGGGAAGGTGAAGACCAGCAACAGCTTTCAGGGCTGGCCCCTTCCTTGTGGGAGAAGGAGCCGGACGTTTTCCTTTTTGGAAAAAGGCTCTGCCGAGAACGGACACGATGACATGTCCCGTCTGTGGGAAAGCACAGATCCCAAGCGTTGCTGTGCTTGTTAATAGGCTGCCTAGGGAAGGTGAAGACCAGCAACAGCTTTCAGGGCTAGCACCTTCCTTGTGGCAGAAGGAGCCGGACGTTTCCCGTTTGGGAAAAAGGCTCTGCCGAGAAAGGACATGATGACATGTCCCGTCTCTGGGAAAGCACAGATCCGAAGCGCTGCTGTGCCTGTGAATAGGGTGCACGGGGAAGGTGAAGACCAGCAAGAGCTTTTAGGGCTGGCCCCTTCCTTGTGGCAGAAGGAGCCGGACGTTTCCCTTTTTGGAAAATGGCTCTGCCGAGAACGGACACGATGACATGTACCGTCTCTGGGAAAGCACAGGTCCCAAGCGCTGCTGTGCCTATGAATAGGGTGCATGGGGAAGGTGAAGACCAGCAACAGCTTTCAGGGCTGGCCCCTTCCTTGTGGGAGAAGGAGCCGGACGTTTCCCGTTTGGGAAAAAGGCTCTGCCGAGAACGGACACGATGACATGTCCCGTCTCTGGGAAAGCACAGATCCCAAGCGTTGCTGTGCTTATTAATAGGCTGCCCAGGGAAGGTGAAGACCAGCAACAGCTTTCAGGGCTGGTCCCTTCCTTGTGGCAGAAGGAGCCGAACGTTTCCCCTTTGAGAAAATAGCTCTGCCGAGAAAGGACACGATGACATCTCCCGTCCCTGAGAAAGCACAGATCCAAAGCGCTGCTGTGCCTGTGAATAGGGTGCACGGGGAAGGTGAAGACCAGCAACAGCTTTCAGCGCTGGCCCCTTCCTAGTGGGAGAAGGAGCCGGACGTTTCCCGTTTGGGAAAAATACCCTGCCGAGAAAGGACACGATGACATGTCCCGCCTCTGGGAAAGCACAGATCCCAAGCGCTGCTGTGCCTGTGAATAGGGTGCACGGGGAAGGTGAAGACCAGCAACAGCTTTCAGGGCTGGCCCCTTCCTTGTGGCAGAAGGAGCCGGACTTTTCCCTTTTTGGAAAATGGCTCTGCCGAGAACGGACACGATGACATGTCCCGTCTCTGGGAAAGCACAGATCCCAAGCGCTGCTGTGCTTATTAATAGGCTGCCCAGGGAAGGTGAAGACCAGCAACAGCTTTCTGGGCTAGCACCTTCATTGTCGGAGAAGGAGCAGGACGTTTCCCGTTTGGGAAAAAGGCTCTGCCGAGAAAGGACATGATGACATGTCCCGTCTCTGGGAAAGCAGAGATCCGAAGCGCTGCTGTGCCTGTGAATAGGGTGCACGGGGAAGGTGAAGACCAGCAACAGCTTTCAGGGCTGGCCCCTTCCTTGTGGCAGAAGGAGCCGGACGTTTCCCGTTTGGGAAAAAAGCTCTGCCGAGGAAGGACACAATGACATGTCCCGTCTCTGGGAAAGCACAGATCCCTAGTGATGTTCTGCCTCTGAATATGCTGCCAAGGGAAGGTGAAGACCAGCAACAGCTTTCAGGGCTGGCCCCTTCCTTGTGGGAGAAGGAGCCGGACTCTTCCCCTTTGAGAAGATAGCTCTGCCGAGAAAGGACACGATGACATGTCCCGCCTCTGGGAAAGCACAGATCCCAAGCGCTGCTGTGCCTGTGAATAGGCTGCCCAGGGAAGGTGAAGACCAGCAACAGCTTTCTGGGCTAGCACCTTCCTTGTGGCAGAAGGAGCCGGACGTTTCCCTTTTTGGAAAATGGCTCTGCCGAGAACGGACACGATGACATGTACCGTCTCTGGGAAAGCACAGGTCCCAAGCGCTGCTGTGCCTATGAATAGGGTGCATGGGGAAGGTGAAGACCAGCAACAGCTTTCAGGGCTGGCCCCTTCCTTGTGGGAGAAGGAGCCGGACGTTTCCCGTTTGGGAAAATGGCTCTGCCGAGGAAGGACACGATCACATGTCCCGTCCTTGAGAAAGCACAGAATCCAAGGTCTGCGGTGCCTATGAATAGGGTGCCCAGGGAAGGTAAAGACCAGCAAGAGCTTTCAGGGCTGGCCCCTTCCTTGTGGGAGAAGGAGCCAGACGTTTCCCGTTTGGGAAAAATATTCTGCCGAGAACGGACACGATGACATCTCCCGTCCCTGAGAAAGCAGAGATCCGTAGCGGTGCTGTGCCTGTGAATACGGTGCACGGGGAAGGTGAAGACCAGCAACAGCTTTCAGGGCTAGCACCTTCATTGTGGGAGAAGGAGCCGGACGTTTCCCGTTTGGGAAAAATGTTCTGCCGAGAAAGGACACGATGACATGTCCCGTCTCTGGGAAAGCACAGATCCCTAGTGATGTTCTTCCTCTGAATATGCTGCCAAGGGAAGGTGAAGACCAGCAACAGCTTTCAGGGCTGGCCCCTTCCTTCTGGCAGAAGGAGCCGGACGTTTCCCGTTTGGGAAAAAGGCTCTGCCGAGAACGGACACGATGACATGTCCCGTCTCTGGGAAAGCACAGATCGCAAGCGCCGCTGCGCCTGTGAATAGGGTGCACGGGGAAGGTGAAGACCAGCAACAGCTTTCAGGGCTGGCCCCTTCCTTGTGGCAGAAGGAGCCGGACGTTTCATGTTTGGGAAAATGGCTCTGCCGAGGAAGGACACGATGACATGTCCCGTCTCTGGGAAACCACAGATCCCTAGTGATGTTCTGCCTCTGAATATGCTGCCAAGGGAATGTGAAGACCAGCAACAGCTTTCAGGGCTGGCCCCTTCCTTGTGGGAGAAGGAGCCAGACGTTTCCCTTTTGGGAAAATGTCTCTGCCGAGAAAGGACACGATCACATGTCCCGTCCCTGAGAAAGCACAGAATCCAAGCTTTGCGGTGCCTATGAATAGGGTGCCCAGGGAAGGTAAAGACCAGCAAGAGCTTTCAGGGCTGGCCCCTTCCTTGTGGGAGAAGGAGCCGGACGTTTCCCGTTTGGGAAAAAGGCTCTGCCGAGAAAGGACACGATGACATGTCCCGTCTCTGGGAAAGCACAGATCCCAAGCGCTGCTGTGCCTGTGAATAGGGTGCCAAGGGAAGGTGAAGACCAGCAACAGCTTTCAGGGCTAGCACCTTCATTGTGGGAGAAGGAGCCGGACGTTTCCCGTTTGGGAAAAAGCCTCTGCCGAGAAAGGACATGATGACATGTCCCGTCTCTGGGAAAGCACAGATCCGAAGCGCTGCTGTGCCTGTGAATAGGGTGCACGGGGAAGGTGAAGACCAGCAACAGATTTCAGGGCTGGCCCCTTCCTTGTGGCAGAAGGAGCCGGACGTTTCCCTTTTTGGAAAATGGCTCTGCCGAGAACGGACACGATGACATGTCCCGTCTCTGGGAAAGCACAGATCCCAAGCGCTGCTGTGCCTATGAATAGGGTGCATGGGGAAGGTGAAGACCAGCAACAGCTTTCAGGGCTGGCCCCTTCCTTGTGGGAGAAGGAGCCGGACGTTTCCCATTTGGGAAAAAGGCTCTGCCGAGAACGGATACGATGACATGTCACGTCTCTGGGAAAGCACAGATCCCAAGCGTTGCTGTGCTTATTAATAGGCTGCCCAGGGAAGGTGAAGACCAGCAACAGCTTTCAGGGCTAGCACCTTCCTTGTGGCAGAAGGAGCCGGACGTTTCCCATTTGGGAAAAAGGCTCTGCCGAGAAAGGACATGATGACATGTCCCGTCTCTGGGAAAGCAGAGATCCGAAGCGGTGCTGTGCCTGTGAATACGGTGCACGGGGAAGGTGAAGACCAGCAACAGCTTTCAGGGCTAGCACCTTCATTGTGGGAGAAGGAGCCGGACGTTTCCCGTTTGGGAAAAATGTTCTGCCGAGAAAGGACACGATGACATGTCCCGTCTCTGGGAAAGCACAGATCCCTAGTGATGTTCTTCCTCTGAATATGCTGCCAAGGGAAGGTGAAGACCAGCAACAGCTTTCAGGGCTGGCCCCTTCCTTGTGGGAGAAGGAGCCAGACGTTTCCCTTTTGGGAAAATGTCTCTGCCGAGAAAGGACACGATCACATGTCCCGTCCCTGAGAAAGCACAGAATCCAAGCTTTGCGGTGCCTATGAATAGGGTGCATGGGGAAGGTGAAGACCAGCAAGAGCTTTCAGGGCTGGCCCCTTCCTTGTGGGAGAAGGAGCCGGACGTTTCCCGTTTGGGAAAAAGGCTCTGCCGAGAAAGGACACGATGACATGTCCCGTCTCTGGGAAAGCACAGATCCCAAGCGCTGCTGTGCCTGTGAATAGGGTGCCAAGGGAAGGTGAAGACCAGCAACAGCTTTCAGGGCTAGCACCTTCATTGTGGGAGAAGGAGCCGGACGTTTCCCGTTTGGGAAAAAGCCTCTGCCGAGAACGGACACGATGACATGTCCCGCCTCTGGGAAAGCACAGATCCGAAGCGCTGCTGTGCCTGTGAATAGGCTGCCCAGGGAAGGTGAAGACCAGCAACAGCTTTTAGGTCTGGCCCCTTCCTTGTGGGAGAAGGAGCCGGACGTTTCCCGTTTGGGAAAAAGGCTCTGCCGAGAACGGACACGATTACATGTCCCGTCTCTGGGAAAGCACAGATCCGAAGCGCTGCTGTGCCTGTGAATAGGGTGCACGGGAAAGGTGAAGACCAGCAACAGCTTTCAGGGCTGGCCCCTTCCTTGTGGCAGAAGGAGCCGGACGTTTCCCGTTTGGGAAAATGGCTCTGCCGAGGAAGGACACAATGACATGTCCCGTCTCTGGGAATGCACAGATCCCTAGTGATGTTCTGCTTTTGAATATGCTGCCAAGGGAAGGTGAAGACCAGCAACAGCTTTCAGGGCTGGCCCCTTCCTTGTGGGAGAAGGAGCCGGACGTTTCCCTTTTTGGAAAAAGGCTCTGCCGAGAACGGACACGATGACATGTCCCGTCTCTGGGAAAGCACAGGTCCCAAGCGCTGCTGTGCCTATGAATAGGGTGCATGGGGAAGGTGAAGACCAGCAACAGCTTTCAGGGCTGGCCCCTTCCTTGTGGGAGAAGGAGCCGGACGTTTCCCGTTTGGGAAAATGTCTCTGCCGAGAAAGGACACGATCACATGTCCCGTCCCTGAGAAAGCACAGAATCCAAGCTCTGCGGTGCCTATGAATAGGGTGCCCAGGGAAGGTGAAGGCCAGCAAGAGCTTTCAGGGCTGGCCCCTTCCTTGTGGGAGAAGGAGCCGGACGTTTCCCATTTGGGAAAAAAGCTCTGCCGAGAACGGACACGATGACATGTACCGTCTCTGGGAAAGCACAGATCCCAAGCTTTGTTGTGCTTATTAATAGGCTGCCCAGGGAAGGTGAAGACCAGCAACAGCTTTCTGGGCTAGCACCTTCCTTGTGGCAGAAGGAGCCGGACGTTTCCCGTTTGGGAAAAAGGTTCTGCCGAGAAAGGACACGATGACATGTCCCGTCTCTGGGAAAGCATAGATCCCAAGCGCTGCTGTGCCTGTGAATAGTGTGCACGGGGAAGGTGAAGAGCAGTAACAGCTTTCAGGGCTGGCCCCTTCCTTGTGGCAGAAGGAGCCGGACGTTTCCCGTTTGGGAAAAAGGCTCTGCCGAGAACGGACACGATGACATGTCCCGTCTCTGGGAAAGCACAGATCCCAAGCGCTGCTGTGCCTGTGAATAGGGTGCACGGGGAAGGTGAAGACCAGCAACAGCTTTCAGGGCTGGCCCCTTCCTTGTGGCAGAAGGAGCCGGACGTTTCCCTTTTTGGAAAATGGCTCTGCCGAGAACGGACACGATGACATGTCCCGTCTCTGGGAAAGCACAGGTCCCAAGCGCTGCTGTGCCTGTGAATAGGGTGCATGGGGAAGGTGAAGACCAGCAACAGCTTTCAGGGCTGGCCCCTTCCTTGTGGGAGAAGGAGCTGGACGTTTCCCGTTTGGGAAAAAGGCTCTGCCGAGAACGGACACGATGACATCTCCCGTCTCTGGGAAAGCACAGATCCCAAGCGCTGCTGTGCTTATTAATAGGCTGCCCAGGGAAGGAGAAGACCAGCAGCAGCTTTCAGGGCTGGCCCCTTCCTTGTGGGAGAAGGAGCCGGACGTTTCCCGTTTGGGAAAATGTCTCTGCCGAAAAAGGACACGATCACATGTCCCGTCCTTGAGAAAGCACATAATCCAAGGTCTGCAGTGCCTATGAATAGGGTGCCCAGGGAAGGTAAAGACCAGCAAGAGCTTTCAGGGCTGGCCCCTTCCTTGTGGGAGAAGGAGCCGGACGTTTCCCGTTTGGGAAAAAAGCTCTGCCGAGAAAGGACACGATGACATCTCCCGTCCCTGAGAAAGCGCAGATCCCAAGCTTTGTTGTGCTTATTAATAGGCTGCCCATGGAAGGTGAAGACCAGCAACAGCTTTCTGGGCTAGCACCTTCCTTGTGGGAGAAGGAGCCGGACATTTCCCGTTTGGAAAAAGGCTCTGCCGAGAAAGGACATGATGACATGTCCCGTCTCTGGGAAAGCACAGATCCGAAGCGCTGCTGTGCCTGTGAATAGGGTGCACGGGGAAGGTGAAGACCAGCAAGAGCGTTCAGGGCTGGCCCCTTCCTTGTGGCAGAAGGAGCCGGACGTTTCCCTTTTGGGAAAATGGCTCTGCCGAGAACGGACACGATGACATGTACCATCTCTGGGAAAGCACAGATCCCAAGCTTTGTTGTGCTTATTAATAGGCTGCCCAGGGAAGGTGAAGACCAGCAACAGCTTTCTGGGCTAGCACCTTCCTTGTGGCAGAAGGAGCCGGACGTTTCCCGTTTGGGAAAATGGCTCTGCCGAGGAAGGACACAATGACATGTCCCGTCTCTGGGAAAGCACAGATCCCTAGTGATGTTCTGCCTCTGAATATGCTGCCAAGGGAAGGTGAAGACCAGCAACAGCTTTCAGGGCTGGCCCCTTCCTTGTGGCAGAAGGAGCCGGACGTTTCCCTTTTTGGAAAAAGGCTCTGCCGAGAACGGACACGATGACATGTCCCGTCTCTGGGAAAGCACAGGTCCCAAGCGCTGCTGTGCCTATGAATAGGGTGCATGGGGAAGGTGAAGACCAGCAACAGCTTTCAGGGCTGGCCCCTTCCTTGTGGGAGAAGGAGCCGGACGTTTCCCATTTGGGAAAAAGGCTCTGCCGAGAACGGACACGATGACATGTCCCGTCTCTGGGAAAGCACAGATCCCAAGCGCTGCTGTGCTTATTAATAGGCTGCCCAGGGAAGGTGAAGACCAGCAACAGCTTTCAGGGCTGGCCCCTTCCTTGTGGGAGAAGGAGCCGGACGTTTCCCGTTTGGGAAAATGTCTCTGCCGAGAAAGGACACGATCACATGTCCCGTCCCTGAGAAAGCACAGAATCCAAGCTCTGCGGTGCCTATGAATAGGGTGCCCAGGGAAGGTAACGACCAGCAAGAGCTTTCAGGGCTGGCCCCTTCCTTGTGGGAGAAGGAGCCGGACGTCTCCCGTTTGGGAAAAAAGCTCTGCCGAGAAAGGACACGATGACATCTCCCGTCCCTGAGAAAGCACAGATCCCAAGCTTTGTTGTGGTTATTAATAGGCTGCCCATGGAAGGTGAAGACCAGCAACAGCTTTCAGGGCTGGCCCCTTCCTTGTGGCAGAAGGAGCCGGACGTTTCCCTTTTTGGAAAATGGCTCTGCCGAGAAAGGAAACGATGACATGTCCCGTCTCTGGGAAAGCACAGATCCCAAGCGCTGCTGTGCCTGTGAATAGGGTGCCAAGGGAAGGTGAAGACCAGCAACAGCTTTCAGGGCTAGCACCTTCATTGTGGGAGAAGGAGCCGGACGTTTCCCGTTTGGGAAAAAGGCTCTGCCGAGAAAGGACATGATGACATGTCCCGTCTCTGGGAAAGCACAGGTCCCAGGCGCTGCTGTGCCTGTGAATAGGGTGCACGGGGAAGGTGAAGACCAGCAACAGCTTTCAGGGCTGGCCCCTTCCTTGTGGCAGAAGGAGCCGGACGTTTCCCTTTTTGGAAGATGGCTCTGCCGAGAACGGACACGATGACATGTCCCGTCTCTGGGAAAGCACAGATCCCAAGCGCTGCTGTGCTTATTAATAGGCTGCCCAGGGAAGGTGAAGACCAGCAACAGCTTTCTGGGCTAGCACCTTCCTTGTGGGAGAAGGAGCAGGACGTTTCCCATTTGGGAAAAAGGTTCTGCCAGAAAGGACATGATGACATGTCCCGTCTCTGGGAAAGCACAGGTCCCAAGCGCTGCTATGCCTGTGAATAGGGTGCACGGGGAAGGTGAAGACCAGCAACAGCTTTCAGGGCTGGCCCCTTCCTTGTGGCAGAAGGAGCCGGACGTTTCCCGTTTGGGAAAAAAGCTCTGCCGAGGAAGGACACAATGACATGTCCCGTCTCTGGGAAAGCACAGATCCCTAGTGATGTTCTGCCTCTGAATATGCTGCCAAGGGAAGGTGAAGACCAGCAACAGCTTTCAGGGCTGGCCCCTTCCTTGTGGGAGAAGGAGCCGGACATTTCCCGTTTGGAAAAAGGCTCTGCCGAGAAAGGACATGATGACATGTCCCGTCTCTGGGAAAGCACAGATCCGAAGCGCTGCTGTGCCTGTGAATAGGGTGCACGGGGAAGGTGAAGACCAGCAAGAGCGTTCAGGGCTGGCCCCTTCCTTGTGGCAGAAGGAGCCGGACGTTTCCCTTTTGGGAAAATGGCTCTGCCGAGAACGGACACGATGACATGTACCATCTCTGGGAAAGCACAGATCCCAAGCTTTGTTGTGCTTATTAATAGGCTGCCCAGGGAAGGTGAAGACCAGCAACAGCTTTCTGGGCTAGCACCTTCCTTGTGGGAGAAGGAGCCGGACGTTTCCCGTTTGGGAAAAAGGTTCTGCCGAGAAAGGACATGATGACATGTCCCGTCTCTGGGAAAGCACAGATCCCAAGCGCTGCTGTGCCTGTGAGTAGGGTGCACGGGGAAGGTGAAGACCAGCAACAGCTTTCAGGGCTGGCCCCTTCCTTGTGGCAGAAGGAGCCGGACGTTTCCCGTTTGGGAAAATGGCTCTGCCGAGGAAGGACACAATGACATGTCCCGTCTCTGGGAAAGCACAGATCCCTAGTGATGTTCTGCCTCTGAATATGCTGCCAAGGGAAGGTGAAGACCAGCAACAGCTTTCAGGGCTGGCCCCTTCCTTGTGGCAGAAGGAGCCGGACGTTTCCCTTTTTGGAAAAAGGCTCTGCCGAGAACGGACACGATGACATGTCCCGTCTCTGGGAAAGCACAGGTCCCAAGCGCTGCTGTGCCTATGAATAGGGTGCATGGGGAAGGTGAAGACCAGCAACAGCTTTCAGGGCTGGCCCCTTCCTTGTGGGAGAAGGAGCCGGACGTTTCCCATTTGGGAAAAAGGCTCTGCCGAGAACGGACACGATGACATGTCCCGTCTCTGGGAAAGCACAGATCCCAAGCGCTGCTGTGCTTATTAATAGGCTGCCCAGGGAAGGTGAAGACCAGCAACAGCTTTCAGGGCTGGCCCCTTCCTTGTGGGAGAAGGAGCCGGACGTTTCCCGTTTGGGAAAATGTCTCTGCCGAGAAAGGACACGATCACATGTCCCGTCCCTGAGAAAGCACAGAATCCAAGCTCTGCGGTGCCTATGAATAGGGTGCCCAGGGAAGGTAACGACCAGCAAGAGCTTTCAGGGCTGGCCCCTTCCTTGTGGGAGAAGGAGCCGGACGTCTCCCGTTTGGGAAAAAAGCTCTGCCGAGAAAGGACACGATGACATCTCCCGTCCCTGAGAAAGCACAGATCCCAAGCTTTGTTGTGCTTATTAATAGGCTGCCCATGGAAGGTGAAGACCAGCAACAGCTTTCAGGGCTGGCCCCTTCCTTGTGGCAGAAGGAGCCGGACGTTTCCCTTTTTGGAAAATGGCTCTGCCGAGAAAGGAAACGATGACATGTCCCGTCTCTGGGAAAGCACAGATCCCAAGCGCTGCTGTGCCTGTGAATAGGGTGCCAAGGGAAGGTGAAGACCAGCAACAGCTTTCAGGGCTAGCACCTTCATTGTGGGAGAAGGAGCCGGACGTTTCCCGTTTGGGAAAAAGGCTCTGCCGAGAAAGGACATGATGACATGTCCCGTCTCTGGGAAAGCACAGGTCCCAAGCGCTGCTGTGCCTGTGAATAGGGTGCACGGGGAAGGTGAAGACCAGCAACAGCTTTCAGGGCTGGCCCCTTCCTTGTGGCAGAAGGAGCCGGACGTTTCCCTTTTTGGAAGATGGCTCTGCCGAGAACGGACACGATGACATGTCCCGTCTCTGGGAAAGCACAGATCCCAAGCGCTGCTGTGCTTATTAATAGGCTGCCCAGGGAAGGTGAAGACCAGCAACAGCTTTCTGGGCTAGCACCTTCCTTGTGGGAGAAGGAGCAGGACGTTTCCCATTTGGGAAAAAGGTTCTGCGAGAAAGGACATGATGACATGTCCCGTCTCTGGGAAAGCACAGGTCCCAAGCGCTGCTGTGCCTGTGAATAGGGTGCACGGGGAAGGTGAAGACCAGCAACAGCTTTCAGGGCTGGCCCCTTCCTTGTGGCAGAAGGAGCCGGACGTTTCCCGTTTGGGAAAAAAGCTCTGCCGAGGAAGGACACAATGACATGTCCCGTCTCTGGGAAAGCACAGATCCCTAGTGATGTTCTGCCTCTGAATATGCTGCCAAGGGAAGGTGAAGACCAGCAACAGCTTTCAGGGCTGGCCCCTTCCTTGTGGCAGAAGGAGCCGGACGTTTCCCTTTTTGGAAAAAGGCTCTGCCGAGAACGGACACGATGACATGTCCCGTCTCTGGGAAAGCACAGATCCCAAGCGTTGCTGTGGTTATTAATAGGCTGCCCAGGGAAGGTGAAGAGCAGCAACAGCTTTCAGGGCTGGCCCCTTCCTTGTGGCAGAAGGAGCCGGACGTTTCCCGTTTGGGAAAAATGCTCTGCCGAAAACGGACACGATGACATGTCCCGTCTCTGGGAAAGCACAGATCCCTAGTGATGTTCTGCCTGTGAATAGGGTGCACGGGGAAGGTAAAGACCAGCAAGAGCTTTTAGGGCTGGCCCCTTCCTTGTGGCAGAAGGAGCCGGACGTTTCCTGTTTTGGAAAAATACTCTGCCGAGAAAGGACACGATGACATGTCCCGTCTCTGGGAAAGCACAGGTCCCAAGCGTTGCTGTACTTATTAATAGGCTGCCCAGGGAAGGTGAAGACCAGCAACAACTTTTAGGGCTGGCCCCTTCCTTGTGGGAGAAGGAGCCGGACGCTTCCCCTTTGAGAAGATAGCTCTGCCGAGAAAGGACACGATGACATGTCCCGCCTCTGGGAAAGCACAGATCCCAAGCGCTGCTGTGCCTGTGAATAGGCTGCCCAGGGAAGGTGAAGACCAGCAACAGCTTTCAGCGCTGGCCCCTTCCTTGTGGGAGAAGGAGCCGGACGTTTCCAGTTTGGGAAAAATACCCTGCCGAGAAAGGACACGATGACATGTCCCGCCTCTGGGAAAGCACAGGTCCCAAGCGCTGCTGTGCCTATGAATAGGGTGCATGGGGAAGGTGAAGACCAGCAACAGCTTTCAGCGCTGGCCCCTTCCTTGTGGGAGAAGGAGCCGGACGTTTCCGGTTTGGGAAAAAGGCTCTGCCGAGAACGGACACGATGACATGTCCCGTCTCTGGGAAAGCACAGATCCCAAGCGCTGCTGTGCCTGTGAATAGGGTGCCAAGGGAAGGTGAAGACCAGCAACAGCTTTCAGGGCTGGCCCCTTCCTTGTGGGAGAAGGAGCCGGACGTTTCCCGTTTGGGAAAAAAGCTCTGCCGAGAAAGGACACGATGACATCTCCCGTCCCTGATAAAGCACAGATCGGAAGCGCTGCTGTGCCTGTGAATAGGGTGCACGGGGAAGGTGAAGACCAGCAAGAGCTTTCAGGGCTAGCACCTTCATTGTGGGAGAAGGAGCCGGAAGTTTCCAGTTTGGGAAAAATACTCTGCCGAGAACGGACACGATGACATGTCCCGCCTCTGGGAAAGCACAGATCCCAAGCGCTGCTGTGCCTGTGAATAGGCTGCCCAGGGAAGGTGAAGACCAGCAACAGCTTTTAGGTCTGGCCCCTTCCTTGTGGGAGAAGGAGCCGGACGTTTGCCATTTGGGAAAAAGGCTCTGCCGAGAAAGGAAACGATGACATGTCCCGTCTCTGGGAAAGCACAGATCCCAAGCGTTGCTGTGCTTATTAATAGGCTGCCCAGGGAAGGTGAAGACCAGCAACAGCTTTCAGGGCTAGCACCTTCCTTGTGGGAGAAGGAGCCGGACGTTTCCCGTTTGGGAAAAAGGCTCTGCCGAGAAAGGACATGATGACATGTCCCGTCTCTGGGAAAGCAGAGTTCCGAAGCGCTGCTGTGCCTGTGAATAGGGTGCACGGGGAAGGTGAAGACCAGCAAGAGCTTTCAGGGCTAGCACCTTCATTGTGGGAGAAGGAGCCGGACGTTTCCCGTTTGGGAAAAATGTTCTGCCGAGAAAGGACACGATGACATGTCCCGTCTCTGGGAAAGCACAGATCCCTAGTGATGTTCTTCCTCTGAATATGCTGCCAAGGGAAGGTGAAGACCAGCAACAGCTTTCAGGGCTGGCCCCTTCCTTCTGGCAGAAGGAGCCGGTCGTTTCCCGTTTGGGAAAAAGGCTCTGCCGAGAACGGACACGATGACATGTCCCGTCTCTGGGAAAGCACAGATCGCAAGCGCCGCTGCGCCTGTGAATAGGGTGCACGGGGAAGGTGAAGACCAGCAACAGCTTTCAGGGCTGGCCCCTTCCTTGTGGCAGAAGGAGCCGGACGTTTCATGTTTGGGAAAATGGCTCTGCCGAGGAAGGACACGATGACATGTCCCGTCTCTGGGAAACCACAGATCCCTAGTGATGTTCTGCCTCTGAATATGCTGCCAAGGGAATGTGAAGACCAGCAACAGCTTTCAGGGCTGGCCCCTTCCTTGTGGGAGAAGGAGCCAGACGTTTCCCTTTTGGGAAAATGTCTCTGCCGAGAAAGGACACGATCACATGTCCCGTCCCTGAGAAAGCACAGAATCCAAGCTTTGCGGTGCCTATGAATAGGGTGCATGGGGAAGGTGAAGACCAGCAAGAGCTTTCAGGGCTGGCCCCTTCCTTGTGGGAGAAGGAGCCGGACGTTTCCCGTTTGGGAAAAAGGCTCTGCTGAGAAAGGACACGATGACATGTCCCGTCTCTGGGAAAGCACAGATCCCAAGCGCTGCTGTGCCTGTGAATAGGGTGCCAAGGGAAGGTGAAGACCAGCAACAGCTTTCAGGGCTAGCACCTTCATTGTGGGAGAAGGAGCCGGACGTTTCCCGTTTGGGAAAAAGCCTCTGCCGAGAACGGACACGATGACATGTCCCACCTCTGGGAAAGCACAGATCCCAAGCGCTGCTGTGCCTGTGAATAGGCTGCCCAGGGAAGGTGAAGACCAGCAACAGCTTTTAGGTCTGGCCCCTTCCTTGTGGGAGAAGGAGCCGGACGTTTCCCGTTTGGGAAAAAGGCTCTGCCGAGAACGGACACGATTACATGTCCCGTCTCTGGGAAAGCACAGATCCGAAGCGCTGCTGCGCCTGTGAGTAGGGTGCACGGGAAAGGTGAAGACCAGCAACAGCTTTCAGGGCTGGCCCCTTCCTTGTGGCAGAAGGAGCCGGACGTTTCCCGTTTGGGAAAATGGCTCTGCCGAGGAAGGACACAATGACATGTCCCGTCTCTGGGAAAGCACAGATCCCTAGTGATGTTCTGCCTTTGAATATGCTGCCAAGGGAAGGTGAAGACCAGCAACAGCTTTCAGGGCTGGCCCCTTCCTTGTGGGAGAAGGAGCCGGACGTTTCCCTTTTTGGAAAAAGGCTCTGCCGAGAACGGACACGATGACATGTCCCGTCTCTGGGAAAGCACAGGTCCCAAGCGCTGCTGTGCCTATGAATAGGGTGCATGGGGAAGGTGAAGACCAGCAACAGCTTTCAGGGCTGGCCCCTTCCTTGTGGGAGAAGGAGCCGGACGTTTCCCGTTTGGGAAAATGTCTCTGCCGAGAAAGGACACGATCACATGTCCCGTCCCTGAGAAAGCACAGAATCCAAGCTCTGCGGTGCCTATGAATAGGGTGCCCAGGGAAGGTGAAGGCCAGCAAGAGCTTTCAGGGCTGGCCCCTTCCTTGTGGGAGAAGGAGCCGGACGTTTCCCATTTGGGAAAAAAGCTCTGCCGAGAACGGACACGATGACATGTACCGTCTCTGGGAAAGCACAGATCCCAAGCTTTGTTGTGCTTATTAATAGGCTGCCCAGGGAAGGTGAAGACCAGCAACAGCTTTCAGGGCTAGCACCTTCCTTTTGGCAGAAGGAGCCGGACGTTTCCCGTTTGGGAAAAAGGCTCTGCCGAGAAAGGACATGATGACATGTCCCGTCTCTGGGAAAGCACAGATCCGAAGCGCTGCTGTGCCTGTGAATAGGGTGCACGGGGAAGGTGAAGACCAGCAACAGCTTTCAGGGCTGGCCCCTTCCTTGTGGCAGAAGGAGCCGGACGTTTCCCTTTTTGGAAAATGGCTCTGCCGAGAACGGACACGATGACATGTCCCGTATCTGGGAAAGCACAGGTCCCAAGCGCTGCTGTGCCTATGAATAGGGTGCATGGGGAAGGTGAAGACCAGCAACAGCTTTCAGGGCTGGCCCCTTCCTTGTGGGAGAAGGAGCCGGACGTTTCCCGTTTGGGAAAATGTCTCTGCCGAAAAAGGACACGATCACATGTCCCGTCCTTGAGAAAGCACAGAATCCAAGGTCTGCGGTGCCTATGAATAGGGTGCCCAGGGAAGGTAAAGACCAGCAAGAGCTTTCAGGGCTGGCCCCTTCCTTGTGGGAGAAGGAGCCAGACGTTTCCCGTTTGGGAAAAATATTCTGCCGAGAACGGACACGATGACATCTCCCGTCCCTGAGAAAGCAGAGATCCGAAGCGGTGCTGTGCCTGTGAATACGGTGCACGGGGAAGGTGAAGACCAGCAACAGCTTTCAGGGCTAGCACCTTCATTGTGGGAGAAGGAGCCGGACGTTTCCCGTTTGGGAAAAATGTTCTGCCGAGAAAGGACACGATGACATGTCCCGTCTCTGGGAAAGCACAGATCCCTAGTGATGTTCTTCCTCTGAATATGCTGCCAAGGGAAGGTGAAGACCAGCAACAGCTTTCAGGGCTGGCCCCTTCCTTCTGGCAGAAGGAGCCGGACGTTTCCCGTTTGGGAAAAAGGCTCTGCCGAGAACGGACACGATGACATGTCCCGTCTCTGGGAAAGCACAGATCGCAAGCGCCGCTGTGCCTGTGAATAGGGTGCACGGGGAAGGTGAAGACCAGCAACAGCTTTCAGGGCTGGCCCCTTCCTTGTGGCAGAAGGAGCCGGACGTTTCATGTTTGGGAAAATGGCTCTGCCGAGGAAGGACACGATGACATGTCCCGTCTCTGGGAAACCACAGATCCCTAGTGATGTTCTGCCTCTGAATATGCTGCCAAGGGAAGGTGAAGACCAGCAACAGCTTTCAGGGCTGGCCCCTTCCTTGTGGGAGAAGGAGCCAGACGTTTCCCTTTTGGGAAAATGTCTCTGCCGAGAAAGGACACGATCACATGTCCCGTCCCTGAGAAAGCACAGAATCCAAGCTTTGCGGTGCCTATGAATAGGGTGCCCAGGGAAGGTAAAGACCAGCAAGAGCTTTCAGGGCTGGCCCCTTCCTTGTGGGAGAAGGAGCCGGACGTTTCCCGTTTGGGAAAAAGGCTCTGCCGAGAAAGGACACGATGACATGTCCCGTCTCTGGGAAAGCACAGATCCCAAGCGCTGCTGTGCCTGTGAATAGGGTGCCAAGGGAAGGTGAAGACCAGCAACAGCTTTCAGGGCTAGCACCTTCATTGTGGGAGAAGGAGCCGGACGTTTCCCGTTTGGGAAAAAGCCTCTGCCGAGAAAGGACATGATGACATGTCCCGTCTCTGGGAAAGCACAGATCCGAAGCGCTGCTGTGCCTGTGAATAGGGTGCACGGGGAAGGTGAAGACCAGCAACAGATTTCAGGGCTGGCCCCTTCCTTGTGGCAGAAGGAGCCGGACGTTTCCCTTTTTGGAAAATGGCTCTGCCGAGAACGGACACGATGACATGTCCCGTCTCTGGGAAAGCACAGATCCCAAGCGCTGCTGTGCCTATGAATAGGGTGCATGGGGAAGGTGAAGACCAGCAACAGCTTTCAGGGCTGGCCCCTTCCTTGTGGGAGAAGGAGCCGGACGTTTCCCATTTGGGAAAAAGGCTCTGCCGAGAACGGATACGATGACATGTCACGTCTCTGGGAAAGCACAGATCCCAAGCGTTGCTGTGCTTATTAATAGGCTGCCCAGGGAAGGTGAAGACCAGCAAGAGCTTTCAGGGCTGGCCCCTTCCTTGTGGGAGAAGGAGCCGGACGTTTCCCATTTGGGAAAAAGGCTCTGCCGAGAAAGGACATGATGACATGTCCCGTCTCTGGGAAAGCAGAGATCCGAAGCGGTGCTGTGCCTGTGAATACGGTGCACGGGGAAGGTGAAGACCAGCAACAGCTTTCAGGGCTAGCACCTTCATTGTGGGAGAAGGAGCCGGACGTTTCCCGTTTGGGAAAAATGTTCTGCCGAGAAAGGACACGATGACATGTCCCGTCTCTGGGAAAGCACAGATCCCTAGTGATGTTCTTCCTCTGAATATGCTGCCAAGGGAAGGTGAAGACCAGCAACAGCTTTCAGGGCTGGCCCCTTCCTTCTGGCAGAAGGAGCCGGACGTTTCCCGTTTGGGAAAAAGGCTCTGCCGAGAACGGACACGATGACATGTCCCGTCTCTGGGAAAGCACAGATCGCAAGCGCCGCTGCGCCTGTGAATAGGGTGCACGGGGAAGGTGAAGACCAGCAAGAGCTTTCAGGGCTGGCCCCTTCCTTGTGGCAGAAGGAGCCGGACGTTTCATGTTTGGGAAAATGGCTCTGCCGAGGAAGGACACGATGACATGTCCCGTCTCTGGGAAACCACAGATCCGTAGTGATGTTCTGCCTCTGAATATGCTGCCAAGGGAATGTGAAGACCAGCAACAGCTTTCAGGGCTGGCCCCTTCCTTGTGGGAGAAGGAGCCAGACGTTTCCCTTTTGGGAAAATGTCTCTGCCGAGAAAGGACACGATCACATGTCCCGTCCCTGAGAAAGCACAGAATCCAAGCTTTGCGGTGCCTATGAATAGGGTGCATGGGGAAGGTGAAGACCAGCAAGAGCTTTCAGGGCTGGCCCCTTCCTTGTGGGAGAAGGAGCCGGACGTTTCCCGTTTGGGAAAAAGGCTCTGCCGAGAAAGGACACGATGACATGTCCCGTCTCTGGGAAAGCACAGATCCCAAGCGCTGCTGTGCCTGTGAATAGGGTGCCAAGGGAAGGTGAAGACCAGCAACAGCTTTCAGGGCTAGCACCTTCATTGTGGGAGAAGGAGCCGGACGTTTCCCGTTTGGGAAAAAGCCTCTGCCGAGAACGGACACGATGACATGTCCCGCCTCTGGGAAAGCACAGATCCCAAGCGCTGCTGTGCCTGTGAATAGGCTGCCCAGGGAAGGTGAAGACCAGCAACAGCTTTTAGGTCTGGCCCCTTCCTTGTGGGAGAAGGAGCCGGACGTTTCCCGTTTGGGAAAAAGGCTCTGCCGAGAACGGACACGATTACATGTCCCGTCTCTGGGAAAGCACAGATCCGAAGCGCTGCTGCGCATGTGAGTAGGGTGCACGGGAAAGGTGAAGACCAGCAACAGCTTTCAGGGCTGGCCCCTTCCTTGTGGCAGAAGGAGCCGGACGTTTCCCGTTTGGGAAAATGGCTCTGCCGAGGAAGGACACAATGACATGTCCCGTCTCTGGGAATGCACAGATCCCTAGTGATGTTCTGCCTTTGAATATGCTGCCAAGGGAAGGTGAAGACCAGCAACAGCTTTCAGGGCTGGCCCCTTCCTTGTGGGAGAAGGAGCCGGACGTTTCCCTTTTTGGAAAATGGCTCTGCCGAGAACGGACACGATGACATGTCCCGTCTCTGGGAAAGCACAGGTCCCAAGCGCTGCTGTGCCTATGAATAGGGTGCATGGGGAAGGTGAAGACCAGCAACAGCTTTCAGGGCTGGCCCCTTCCTTGTGGGAGAAGGAGCCGGACGTTTCCCGTTTGGGAAAAAGGCTCTGCCGAGAACGGACACGATGACATCTCCCGTCTCTGGGAAAGCACAGATCCCAAGCGCTGCTGTGCTTATTAATAGGCTGCCCAGGGAAGGAGAAGACCAGCAGCAGCTTTCAGGGCTGGCCCCTTCCTTGTGGGAGAAGGAGCCGGACGTTTCCCGTTTGGGAAAATGTCTCTGCCGAAAAAGGACACGATCACATGTCCCGTCCTTGAGAAAGCACATAATCCAAGGTCTGCAGTGCCTATGAATAGGGTGCCCAGGGAAGGTAAAGACCAGCAAGAGCTTTCAGGGCTGGCCCCTTCCTTGTGGGAGAAGGAGCCGGACGTTTCCCGTTTGGGAAAAAAGCTCTGCCGAGAAAGGACACGACGACATCTCCCGTCCCTGAGAAAGCACAGATCCCAAGCTTTGTTGTGCTTATTAATAGGCTGCCCAGGGAAGGTGAAGACCAGCAACAGCTTTCTGGGCTAGCACCTTCCTTGTGGGAGAAGGAGCCGGACATTTCCCGTTTGGAAAAAGGCTCTGCCGAGAAAGGACATGATGACATGTCCCGTCTCTGGGAAAGCACAGATCCGAAGCGCTGCTGTGCCTGTGAATAGGGTGCACGGGGAAGGTGAAGACCAGCAAGAGCTTTCAGGGCTGGCCCCTTCCTTGTGGCAGAAGGAGCCGGACGTTTCCCTTTTGGGAAAATGGCTCTGCCGAGAACGGACACGATGACATGTACCATCTCTGGGAAAGCACAGATCCCAAGCTTTGTTGTGCTTATTAATAGGCTGCCCAGGGAAGGTGAAGACCAGCAACAGCTTTCAGGGCTAGCACCTTCCTTGTGGGAGAAGGAGCCGGACGTTTCCCGTTTGGGAAAAAGGCTCTGCCGAGAAAGGACATGATGACATGTCCCGTCTCTGGGAAAGCACAGATCCCAAGCGCTGCTGTGCCTGTGAGTAGGGTGCACGGGGAAGGTGAAGACCAGCAACAGCTTTCAGGGCTGGCCCCTTCCTTGTGGCAGAAGGAGCCGGACGTTTCCCGTTTGGGAAAATGGCTCTGCCGAGGAAGGACACAATGACATGTCCCGTCTCTGGGAAAGCACAGATCCCTAGTGATGTTCTGCCTCTGAATATGCTGCCAAGGGAAGGTGAAGACCAGCAACAGCTTTCAGGGCTGGCCCCTTCCTTGTGGCAGAAGGAGCCGGACGTTTCCCTTTTTGGAAAAAGGCTCTGCCGAGAACGGACACGATGACATGTCCCGTCTCTGGGAAAGCACAGGTCCCAAGCGCTGCTGTGCCTATGAATAGGGTGCATGGGGAAGGTGAAGAGCAGCAACAGCTTTCAGGGCTGGCCCCTTCCTTGTGGGAGAAGGAGCCGGACGTTTCCCATTTGGGAAAAAGGCTCTGCCGAGAACGGACACGATGACATGTCCCGTCTCTGGGAAAGCACAGATCCCAAGCGCTGCTGTGCTTATTAATAGGCTGCCCAGGGAAGGTGAAGACCAGCAACAGCTTTCAGGGCTGGCCCCTTCCTTGTGGGAGAAGGAGCCGGACGTTTCCCGTTTGGGAAAATGTCTCTGCCGAGAAAGGACACGATCACATGTCCCGTCCCTGAGAAAGCACAGAATCCAAGCTCTGCGGTGCCTATGAATAGGGTGCCCAGGGAAGGTAACGACCAGCAAGAGCTTTCAGGGCTGGCCCCTTCCTTGTGGGAGAAGGAGCCGGACGTCTCCCGTTTGGGAAAAAAGCTCTGCCGAGAAAGGACACGATGACATCTCCCGTCCCTGAGAAAGCACAGATCCCAAGCTTTGTTGTGCTTATTAATAGGCTGCCCATGGAAGGTGAAGACCAGCAACAGCTTTCAGGGCTGGCCCCTTCCTTGTGGCAGAAGGAGCCGGACGTTTCCCTTTTTGGAAGATGGCTCTGCCGAGAACGGACACGATGACATGTCCCGTCTCTGGGAAAGCACAGATCCCAAGCGCTGCTGTGCTTATTAATAGGCTGCCCAGGGAAGGTGAAGACCAGCAACAGCTTTCTGGGCTAGCACCTTCCTTGTGTGAGAAGGAGCAGGACGTTTCCCGTTTGGGAAAAAGGTTCTGCGAGAAAGGACATGATGACATGTCCCGTCTCTGGGAAAGCACAGGTCCCAAGCGCTGCTGTGCCTGTGAATAGGGTGCACGGGGAAGGTGAAGACCAGCAACAGCTTTCAGGGCTGGCCCCTTCCTTGTGGCAGAAGGAGCCGGACGTTTCCCGTTTGGGAAAAAAGCTCTGCCGAGGAAGGACACAATGACATGTCCCGTCTCTGGGAAAGCACAGATCCCTAGTGATGTTCTGCCTCTGAATATGCTGCCAAGGGAAGGTGAAGACCAGCAACAGCTTTCAGGGCTGGCCCCTTCCTTGTGGGAGAAGGAGCCGGACATTTCCCGTTTGGAAAAAGGCTCTGCCGAGAAAGGACATGATGACATGTCCCGTCTCTGGGAAAGCACAGATCCGAAGCGCTGCTGTGCCTGTGAATAGGGTGCACGGGGAAGGTGAAGACCAGCAAGAGCGTTCAGGGCTGGCCCCTTCCTTGTGGCAGAAGGAGCCGGACGTTTCCCTTTTGGGAAAATGGCTCTGCCGAGAACGGACACGATGACATGTACCATCTCTGGGAAAGCACAGATCCCAAGCTTTGTTGTGCTTATTAATAGGCTGCCCAGGGAAGGTGAAGACCAGCAACAGCTTTCTGGGCTAGCACCTTCCTTGTGGGAGAAGGAGCCGGACGTTTCCCGTTTGGGAAAAAGGTTCTGCCGAGAAAGGACATGATGACATGTCCCGTCTCTGGGAAAGCACAGATCCCAAGCGCTGCTGTGCCTGTGAGTAGGGTGCACGGGGAAGGTGAAGACCAGCAACAGCTTTCAGGGCTGGCCCCTTCCTTGTGGCAGAAGGAGCCGGACGTTTCCCGTTTGGGAAAATGGCTCTGCCGAGGAAGGACACAATGACATGTCCCGTCTCTGGGAAAGCACAGATCCCTAGTGATGTTCTGCCTCTGAATATGCTGCCAAGGGAAGGTGAAGACCAGCAACAGCTTTCAGGGCTGGCCCCTTCCTTGTGGCAGAAGGAGCCGGACGTTTCCCTTTTTGGAAAAAGGCTCTGCCGAGAACGGACACGATGACATGTCCCGTCTCTGGGAAAGCACAGGTCCCAAGCGCTGCTGTGCCTATGAATAGGGTGCATGGGGAAGGTGAAGACCAGCAACAGCTTTCAGGGCTGGCCCCTTCCTTGTGGGAGAAGGAGCCGGACGTTTCCCATTTGGGAAAAAGGCTCTGCCGAGAAAGGACACGATGACATGTCCCGTCTCTGGGAAAGCACAGATCCCAAGCGCTGCTGTGCTTATTAATAGGCTGCCCAGGGAAGGTGAAGACCAGCAACAGCTTTCAGGGCTGGCCCCTTCCTTGTGGGAGAAGGAGCCGGACGTTTCCCGTTTGGGAAAATGTCTCTGCCGAGAAAGGACACGATCACATGTCCCGTCCCTGAGAAAGCACAGAATCCAAGCTCTGCGGTGCCTATGAATAGGGTGCCCAGGGAAGGTAACGACCAGCAAGAGCTTTCAGGGCTGGCCCCTTCCTTGTGGGAGAAGGAGCCGGACGTCTCCCGTTTGGGAAAAAAGCTCTGCCGAGAAAGGACACGATGACATCTCCCGTCCCTGAGAAAGCACAGATCCCAAGCTTTGTTGTGCTTATTAATAGGCTGCCCATGGAAGGTGAAGACCAGCAACAGCTTTCAGGGCTGGCCCCTTCCTTGTGGCAGAAGGAGCCGGACGTTTCCCTTTTTGGAAAATGGCTCTGCCGAGAAAGGAAACGATGACATGTCCCGTCTCTGGGAAAGCACAGATCCCAAGCGCTGCTGTGCCTGTGAATAGGGTGCCAAGGGAAGGTGAAGACCAGCAACAGCTTTCAGGGCTAGCACCTTCATTGTGGGAGAAGGAGCCGGACGTTTCCCGTTTGGGAAAAAGGCTCTGCCGAGAAAGGACATGATGACATGTCCCGTCTCTGGGAAAGCACAGGTCCCAAGCGCTGCTGTGCCTGTGAATAGGGTGCACGGGGAAGGTGAAGACCAGCAACAGCTTTCAGGGCTGGCCCCTTCCTTGTGGCAGAAGGAGCCGGACGTTTCCCTTTTTGGAAGATGGCTCTGCCGAGAACGGACACGATGACATGTCCCGTCTCTGGGAAAGCACAGATCCCAAGCGCTGCTGTGCTTATTAATAGGCTGCCCAGGGAAGGTGAAGACCAGCAACAGCTTTCTGGGCTAGCACCTTCCTTGTGGGAGAAGGAGCAGGACGTTTCCCATTTGGGAAAAAGGTTCTGCGAGAAAGGACATGATGACATGTCCCGTCTCTGGGAAAGCACAGATCCCAAGCGCTGCTGTGCCTGTGAATAGGGTGCACGGGGAAGGTGAAGACCAGCAACAGCTTTCAGGGCTGGCCCCTTCCTTGTGGCAGAAGGAGCCGGACGTTTCCCGTTTGGGAAAAAAGCTCTGCCGAGGAAGGACACAATGACATGTCCCGTCTCTGGGAAAGCACAGATCCCTAGTGATGTTCTGCCTCTGAATATGCTGCCAAGGGAAGGTGAAGACCAGCAACAGCTTTCAGGGCTGGCCCCTTCCTTGTGGCAGAAGGAGCCGGACGTTTCCCTTTTTGGAAAAAGGCTCTGCCGAGAACGGACACGATGACATGTCCCGTCTCTGGGAAAGCACAGATCCCAAGCGTTGCTGTGGTTATTAATAGGCTGCCCAGGGAAGGTGAAGAGCAGCAACAGCTTTCAGGGCTGGCCCCTTCCTTGTGGCAGAAGGAGCCGGACGTTTCCCGTTTGGGAAAAATGCTCTGCCGAAAACGGACACGATGACATGTCCCGTCTCTGGGAAAGCACAGATCCCTAGTGATGTTCTGCCTGTGAATAGGGTGCACGGGGAAGGTAAAGACCAGCAAGAGCTTTTAGGGCTGGCCCCTTCCTTGTGGCAGAAGGAGCCGGACGTTTCCTGTGTTGGAAAAATACTCTGCCGAGAAAGGACACGATGACATGTCCCGTCTCTGGGAAAGCACAGGTCCCAAGCGTTGCTGTACTTATTAATAGGCTGCCCAGGGAAGGTGAAGACCAGCAACAACTTTTAGGGCTGGCCCCTTCCTTGTGGGAGAAGGAGCCGGACGCTTCCCCTTTGAGAAGATAGCTCTGCCGAGAAAGGACACGATGACATGTCCCGCCTCTGGGAAAGCACAGATCCCAAGCGCTGCTGTGCCTGTGAATAGGCTGCCCAGGGAAGGTGAAGACCAGCAAGAGCTTTCAGGGCTAGCACCTTCCTTGTGGCAGAAGGAGCCGGACGTTTCCCGTTTGGGAAAAAGGCTCTGCCGAGAACGGACATGATGACATGTCCCGTCTCTGGGAAAGCACAGGTCCCAAGCGCTGCTGTGCCTATGAATAGGGTGCATGGGGAAGGTGAAGAGCAGCAACAGCTTTCAGGGCTGGCCCCTTCCTTGTGGGAGAAGGAGCCGGACGTTTCCAGTTTGGGAAAAATACCCTGCCGAGAAAGGACACGATGACATCTCCCGTCCCTGATAAAGCACAGATCGGAAGCGCTGCTGTGCCTGTGAATAGGGTGCACGGGGAAGGTGAAGACCAGCAAGAGCTTTCAGGGCTAGCACCTTCATTGTGGGAGAAGGAGCCGGAAGTTTCCAGTTTGGGAAAAATACTCTGCCGAGAACGGACACGATGACATGTCCCGCCTCTGGGAAAGCACAGATCCCAAGCGCTGCTGTGCCTGTGAATAGGCTGCCCAGGGAAGGTGAAGACCAGCAACAGCTTTTAGGTCTGGCCCCTTCCTTGTGGGAGAAGGAGCCGGACGTTTGCCATTTGGGAAAAAGGCTCTGCCGAGAACGGACACGATTACATGTCCCGTCTCTGGGAAAGCACAGATCCGAAGCGCTGCTGCGCCTGTGAGTAGGGTGCACGGGAAAGGTGAAGACCAGCAACAGCTTTCAGGGCTGGCCCCTTCCTTGTGGCAGAAGGAGCCGGACGTTTCCCGTTTGGGAAAAAGGTTCTGCCGAGAAAGGACATGATGACATGTCCCGTCTCTGGGAAAGCACAGATCCCTAGTGATGTTCTGCCTCTGAATATGCTGCCAAGGGAAGGTGAAGACCAGCAACAGCTTTCAGGGCTGGCCCCTTCCTTGTGGCAGAAGGAGCCGGACGTTTCCCTTTTTGGAAAAAGGCTCTGCCGAGAACGGACACGATGACATGTCCCGTCTCTGGGAAAGCACAGGTCCCAAGCGCTGCTGTGCCTATGAATAGGGTGCATGGGGAAGGTGAAGAGCAGCAACAGCTTTCAGGGCTGGCCCCTTCCTTGTGGGAGAAGGAGCCGGACGTTTCCCATTTGGGAAAAAGGCTCTGCCGAGAACGGACACGATGACATGTCCCGTCTCTGGGAAAGCACAGATCCCAAGCGCTGCTGTGCTTATTAATAGGCTGCCCAGGGAAGGTGAAGACCAGCAACAGCTTTCAGGGCTGGCCCCTTCCTTGTGGGAGAAGGAGCCGGACGTTTCCCGTTTGGGAAAATGTCTCTGCCGAGAAAGGACACGATCACATGTCCCGTCCCTGAGAAAGCACAGAATCCAAGCTCTGCGGTGCCTATGAATAGGGTGCCCAGGGAAGGTAACGACCAGCAAGAGCTTTCAGGGCTGGCCCCTTCCTTGTGGGAGAAGGAGCCGGACGATTCCCATTTGGGAAAAAAGCTCTGCCGAGAAAGGACACGATGACATCTCCCGTCCCTGAGAAAGCACAGATCCCAAGCTTTGTTGTGCTTATTAATAGGCTGCCCATGGAAGGTGAAGACCAGCAACAGCTTTCAGGGCTGGCCCCTTCCTTGTGGCAGAAGGAGCCGGACGTTTCCCTTTTTGGAAAATGGCTCTGCCGAGAAAGGAAACGATGACATGTCCCATCTCTGGGAAAGCACAGATCCCAAGCGCTGCTGTGCCTGTGAATAGGGTGCCAAGGGAAGGTGAAGACCAGCAACAGCTTTCAGGGCTAGCACCTTCATTGTGGGAGAAGGAGCCGGACGTTTCCCGTTTGGGAAAAAGGCTCTGCCGAGAAAGGACATGATGACATGTCCCGTCTCTGGGAAAGCACAGGTCCCAAGCGCTGCTGTGCCTGTGAATAGGGTGCACGGGGAAGGTGAAGACCAGCAACAGCTTTCAGGGCTGGCCCCTTCCTTGTGGCAGAAGGAGCCGGACGTTTCCCTTTTTGGAAGATGGCTCTGCCGAGAACGGACACGATGACATGTCCCGTCTCTGGGAAAGCACAGATCCCAAGCGCTGCTGTGCTTATTAATAGGCTGCCCAGGGAAGGTGAAGACCAGCAACAGCTTTCTGGGCTAGCACCTTCCTTGTGGGAGAAGGAGCAGGACGTTTCCCATTTGGGAAAAAGGTTCTGCGAGAAAGGACATGATGACATGTCCCGTCTCTGGGAAAGCACAGGTCCCAAGCGCTGCTGTGCCTGTGAATAGGGTGCACGGGGAAGGTGAAGACCAGCAACAGCTTTCAGGGCTGGCCCCTTCCTTGTGGCAGAAGGAGCCGGACGTTTCCCGTTTGGGAAAAAAGCTCTGCCGAGGAAGGACACAATGACATGTCCCGTCTCTGGGAAAGCACAGATCCCTAGTGATGTTCTGCCTCTGAATATGCTGCCAAGGGAAGGTGAAGACCAGCAACAGCTTTCAGGGCTGGCCCCTTCCTTGTGGCAGAAGGAGCCGGATGTTTCCCTTTTTGGAAAAAGGCTCTGCCGAGAACGGACACGATGACATGTCCCGTCTCTGGGAAAGCACAGATCCCAAGCGTTGCTGTGGTTATTAATAGGCTGCCCAGGGAAGGTGAAGAGCAGCAACAGCTTTCAGGGCTGGCCCCTTCCTTGTGGGAGAAGGAGCCGGACGTTTCCCGTTTGGGAAAAAGGCTCTGCCGAAAACGGACACGATGACATGTCCCGTCTCTGGGAAAGCACAGATCCCTAGTGATGTTCTGCCTGTGAATAGGGTGCACGGGGAAGGTAAAGACCAGCAAGAGCTTTTAGGGCTGGCCCCTTCCTTGTGGCAGAAGGAGCCGGACGTTTCCTGTTTTGGAAAAATACTCTGCCGAGAAAGGACACGATGACATGTCCCGTCTCTGGGAAAGCACAGGTCCCAAGCGTTGCTGTACTTATTAATAGGCTGCCCAGGGAAGGTGAAGACCAGCAACAACTTTTAGGGCTGGCCCCTTCCTTGTGGGAGAAGGAGCCGGACGCTTCCCCTTTGAGAAGATAGCTCTGCCGAGAAAGGACACGATGACATGTCCCGCCTCTGGGAAAGCACAGATCCCAAGCGCTGCTGTGCCTGTGAATAGGCTGCCCAGGGAAGGTGAAGACCAGCAACAGCTTTCAGGGCTAGCACCTTCCTTGTGGCAGAAGGAGCCGGACGTTTCCCGTTTGGGAAAAAGGCTCTGCCGAGAACGGACATGATGACATGTCCCGTCTCTGGGAAAGCACAGGTCCCAAGCGCTGCTGTGCCTATGAATAGGGTGCATGGGGAAGGTGAAGAGCAGCAACAGCTTTCAGGGCTGGCCCCTTCCTTGTGGGAGAAGGAGCCGGACGTTTCCAGTTTGGGAAAAATACCCTGCCGAGAAAGGATACGATGACATGTCCCGCCTCTGGGAAAGCACAGATCCCAAGCGCTGCTGTGCCTGTGAATAGGCTGCCCAGGGAAGGTGAAGACCAGCAACAGCTTTTAGGTCTGGCCCCTTCCTTGTGGGAGAAGGAGCCGGACGTTTCCGGTTTGGGAAAAAGGCTCTGCCGAGAACGGACACGATGACATGTCCCGTCTCTGGGAAAGCACAGATCCCAAGCGCTGCTGTGCCTGTGAATAGGGTGCCAAGGGAAGGTGAAGACCAGCAACAGCTTTCAGGGCTGGCCCCTTCCTTGTGGGAGAAGGAGCCGGACGTTTCCCGTTTGGGAAAAAAGCTCTGCCGAGAAAGGACACGATGACATCTCCCGTCCCTGATAAAGCACAGATCGGAAGCGCTGCTGTGCCTGTGAATAGGGTGCACGGGGAAGGTGAAGACCAGCAAGAGCTTTCAGGGCTAGCACCTTCATTGTGGGAGAAGGAGCCGGAAGTTTCCAGTTTGGGAAAAATACTCTGCCGAGAACGGACACGATGACATGTCCCGCCTCTGGGAAAGCACAGATCCCAAGCGCTGCTGTGCCTGTGAATAGGCTGCCCAGGGAAGGTGAAGACCAGCAACAGCTTTTAGGTCTGGCCCCTTCCTTGTGGGAGAAGGAGCCGGACGTTTGCCATTTGGGAAAAAGGCTCTGCCGAGAACGGACACGATTACATGTCCCGTCTCTGGGAAAGCACAGATCCGAAGCGCTGCTGCGCCTGTGAGTAGGGTGCACGGGAAAGGTGAAGACCAGCAACAGCTTTCAGGGCTGGCCACTTCCTTGTGGCAGAAGGAGCCGGACGTTTCCCGTTTGGGAAAAAGGTTCTGCCGAGAAAGGACATGATGACATGTCCCGTCTCTGGGAAAGCACAGATCCCTAGTGATGTTCTGCCTCTGAATATGCTGCCAAGGGAAGGTGAAGACCAGCAACAGCTTTCAGGGCTGGCCCCTTCCTTGTGGCAGAAGGAGCCGGACGTTTCCCTTTTTGGAAAAAGGCTCTGCCGAGAACGGACACGATGACATGTCCCGTCTCTGGGAAAGCACAGGTCCCAAGCGCTGCTGTGCCTATGAATAGGGTGCATGGGGAAGGTGAAGAGCAGCAACAGCTTTCAGGGCTGGCCCCTTCCTTGTGGGAGAAGGAGCCGGACGTTTCCCATTTGGGAAAAAGGCTCTGCCGAGAACGGACACGATGACATGTCCCGTCTCTGGGAAAGCACAGATCCCAAGCGCTGCTGTGCTTATTAATAGGCTGCCCAGGGAAGGTGAAGACCAGCAACAGCTTTCAGGGCTGGCCCCTTCCTTGTGGGAGAAGGAGCCGGACGTTTCCCGTTTGGGAAAATGTCTCTGCCGAGAAAGGACACGATCACATGTCCCGTCCCTGAGAAAGCACAGAATCCAAGCTCTGCGGTGCCTATGAATAGGGTGCCCAGGGAAGGTAACGACCAGCAAGAGCTTTCAGGGCTGGCCCCTTCCTTGTGGGAGAAGGAGCCGGACGTTTCCCATTTGGGAAAAAAGCTCTGCCGAGAAAGGACACGATGACATCTCCCGTCCCTGAGAAAGCACAGATCCCAAGCTTTGTTGTGCTTATTAATAGGCTGACCATGGAAGGTGAAGACCAGCAACAGCTTTCAGGGCTGGCCCCTTCCTTGTGGCAGAAGGAGCCGGACGTTTCCCTTTTTGGAAAATGGCTCTGCCGAGAAAGGAAACGATGACATGTCCCATCTCTGGGAAAGCACAGATCCCAAGCGCTGCTGTGCCTGTGAATAGGGTGCACGGGGAAGGTGAAGACCAGCAACAGCTTTCAGGGCTAGCACCTTCATTGTGGGAGAAGGAGCCGGACGTTTCCCGTTTGGGAAAAAGGCTCTGCCGAGAAAGGACATGATGACATGTCCCGTCTCTGGGAAAGCACAGGTCCCAAGCGCTGCTGTGCCTGTGAATAGGGTGCACGGGGAAGGTGAAGACCAGCAACAGCTTTCAGGTCTGGCCCCTTCCTTGTGGCAGAAGGAGCCGGACGTTTCCCTTTTTGGAAGATGGCTCTGCCGAGAACGGACACGATGACATGTCCCGTCTCTGGGAAAGCACAGATCCCAAGCGCTGCTGTGCTTATTAATAGGCTGCCCAGGGAAGGTGAAGACCAGCAACAGCTTTCAGGGCTGGCCCCTTCCTTGTGGGAGAAGGAGCCGGACGTTTCCCGTTTGGGAAAAAGGTTCTGCGAGAAAGGACATGATGACATGTCCCGTCTCTGGGAAAGCACAGGTCCCAAGCGCTGCTGTGCCTGTGAATAGGGTGCACGGGGAAGGTGAAGACCAGCAACAGCTTTCAGGGCTGGCCCCTTCCTTGTGGCAGAAGGAGCCGGACGTTTCCCGTTTGGGAAAAAAGCTCTGCCGAGGAAGGACACAATGACATGTCCCGTCTCTGGGAAAGCACAGATCCCTAGTGATGTTCTGCCTCTGAATATGCTGCCAAGGGAAGGTGAAGACCAGCAACAGCTTTCAGGGCTGGCCCCTTCCTTGTGGCAGAAGGAGCCGGACGTTTCCCTTTTTGGAAAAAGGCTCTGCCGAGAACGGACACGATGACATGTCCCGTCTCTGGGAAAGCACAGATCCCAAGCGTTGCTGTGGTTATTAATAGGCTGCCCAGGGAAGGTGAAGAGCAGCAACAGCTTTCAGGGCTGGCCCCTTCCTTGTGGGAGAAGGAGCCGGACGTTTCCCGTTTGGGAAAAATGCTCTGCCGAAAACGGACACGATGACATGTCCCGTCTCTGGGAAAGCACAGATCCCTAGTGATGTTCTGCCTGTGAATAGGGTGCACGGGGAAGGTAAAGACCAGCAAGAGCTTTTAGGGCTGGCCCCTTCCTTGTGGCAGAAGGAGCCGGACGTTTCCTGTTTTGGAAAAATACTCTGCCGAGAAAGGACACGATGACATGTCCCGTCTCTGGGAAAGCACAGGTCCCAAGCGTTGCTGTACTTATTAATAGGCTGCCCAGGGAAGGTGAAGACCAGCAACAACTTTTAGGGCTGGCCCCTTCCTTGTGGGAGAAGGAGCCGGACGCTTCCCCTTTGAGAAGATAGCTCTGCCGAGAAAGGACACGATGACATGTCCCGCCTCTGGGAAAGCACAGATCCCAAGCGCTGCTGTGCCTGTGAATAGGCTGCCCAGGGAAGGTGAAGACCAGCAACAGCTTTCTGGGCTAGCACCTTCCTTGTGGCAGAAGGAGCCGGACGTTTCCCGTTTGGGAAAAAGGCTCTGCCGAGAACGGACATGATGACATGTCCCGTCTCTGGGAAAGCACAGGTCCCAAGCGCTGCTGTGCCTATGAATAGGGTGCATGGGGAAGGTGAAGACCAGCAACAGCTTTCAGCGCTGGCCCCTTCCTTGTGGGAGAAGGAGCCGGACGTTTCCAGTTTGGGAAAAATACCCTGCCGAGAAAGGACACGATGACATGTCCCGCCTCTGGGAAAGCACAGATCCCAAGCGCTGCTGTGCCTGTGAATAGGCTGCCCAGGGAAGGTGAAGACCAGCAACAGCTTTTAGGTCTGGCCCCTTCCTTGTGGGAGAAGGAGCCGGACGTTTCCGGTTTGGGAAAAAGGCTCTGCCGAGAACGGACACGATGACATGTCCCGTCTCTGGGAAAGCACAGATCCCAAGCGCTGCTGTGCCTGTGAATAGGGTGCCAAGGGAAGGTGAAGACCAGCAACAGCTTTCAGGGCTGGCCCCTTCCTTGTGGGAGAAGGAGCCGGACGTTTCCCGTTTGGGAAAAAAGCTCTGCCGAGAAAGGACACGATGACATCTCCCGTCCCTGATAAAGCACAGATCGGAAGCGCTGCTGTGCCTGTGAATAGGGTGCACGGGGAAGGTGAAGACCAGCAAGAGCTTTCAGGGCTAGCACCTTCATTGTGGGAGAAGGAGCCGGAAGTTTCCAGTTTGGGAAAAATACTCTGCCGAGAACGGACACGATGACATGTCCCGCCTCTGGGAAAGCACAGATCCCAAGCGCTGCTGTGCCTGTGAATAGGCTGCCCAGGGAAGGTGAAGACCAGCAACAGCTTTTAGGTCTGGCCCCTTCCTTGTGGGAGAAGGAGCCGGACGTTTGCCATTTGGGAAAAAGGCTCTGCCGAGAATGGACACGATTACATGTCCCGTCTCTGGGAAAGCACAGATCCGAAGCGCTGCTGCGCCTGTGAGTAGGGTGCACGGGAAAGGTGAAGACCAGCAACAGCTTTCAGGGCTGGCCACTTCCTTGTGGCAGAAGGAGCCGGACGTTTCCCGTTTGGGAAAAAGGTTCTGCCGAGAAAGGACATGATGACATGTCCCGTCTCTGGGAAAGCACAGATCCCTAGTGATGTTCTGCCTCTGAATATGCTGCCAAGGGAAGGTGAAGACCAGCAACAGCTTTCAGGGCTGGCCCCTTCCTTGTGGCAGAAGGAGCCGGACGTTTCCCTTTTTGGAAAAAGGCTCTGCCGAGAACGGACACGATGACATGTCCCGTCTCTGGGAAAGCACAGGTCCCAAGCGCTGCTGTGCCTATGAATAGGGTGCATGGGGAAGGTGAAGAGCAGCAACAGCTTTCAGGGCTGGCCCCTTCCTTGTGGGAGAAGGAGCCGGACGTTTCCCATTTGGGAAAAAGGCTCTGCCGAGAACGGACACGATGACATGTCCCGTCTCTGGGAAAGCACAGATCCCAAGCGCTGCTGTGCTTATTAATAGGCTGCCCAGGGAAGGTGAAGACCAGCAACAGCTTTCAGGGCTGGCCCCTTCCTTGTGGGAGAAGGAGCCGGACGTTTCCCGTTTGGGAAAATGTCTCTGCCGAGAAAGGACACGATCACATGTCCCGTCCCTGAGAAAGCACAGAATCCAAGCTCTGCGGTGCCTATGAATAGGGTGCCCAGGGAAGGTAACGACCAGCAAGAGCTTTCAGGGCTGGCCCCTTCCTTGTGGGAGAAGGAGCCGGACGTTTCCCATTTGGGAAAAAAGCTCTGCCGAGAAAGGACACGATGACATCTCCCGTCCCTGAGAAAGCACAGATCCCAAGCTTTGTTGTGCTTATTAATAGGCTGACCATGGAAGGTGAAGACCAGCAACAGCTTTCAGGGCTGGCCCCTTCCTTGTGGCAGAAGGAGCCGGACGTTTCCCTTTTTGGAAAATGGCTCTGCCGAGAAAGGAAACGATGACATGTCCCATCTCTGGGAAAGCACAGATCCCAAGCGCTGCTGTGCCTGTGAATAGGGTGCACGGGGAAGGTGAAGACCAGCAACAGCTTTCAGGGCTAGCACCTTCATTGTGGGAGAAGGAGCCGGACGTTTCCCGTTTGGGAAAAAGGCTCTGCCGAGAAAGGACATGATGACATGTCCCGTCTCTGGGAAAGCACAGGTCCCAAGCGCTGCTGTGCCTGTGAATAGGGTGCACGGGGAAGGTGAAGACCAGCAACAGCTTTCAGGTCTGGCCCCTTCCTTGTGGCAGAAGGAGCCGGACGTTTCCCTTTTTGGAAGATGGCTCTGCCGAGAACGGACACGATGACATGTCCCGTCTCTGGGAAAGCACAGATCCCAAGCGCTGCTGTGCTTATTAATAGGCTGCCCAGGGAAGGTGAAGACCAGCAACAGCTTTCAGGGCTGGCCCCTTCCTTGTGGGAGAAGGAGCCGGACGTTTCCCGTTTGGGAAAAAGGTTCTGCGAGAAAGGACATGATGACATGTCCCGTCTCTGGGAAAGCACAGGTCCCAAGCGCTGCTGTGCCTGTGAATAGGGTGCACGGGGAAGGTGAAGACCAGCAACAGCTTTCAGGGCTGGCCCCTTCCTTGTGGCAGAAGGAGCCGGACGTTTCCCGTTTGGGAAAAAAGCTCTGCCGAGGAAGGACACAATGACATGTCCCGTCTCTGGGAAAGCACAGATCCCTAGTGATGTTCTGCCTCTGAATATGCTGCCAAGGGAAGGTGAAGACCAGCAACAGCTTTCAGGGCTGGCCCCTTCCTTGTGGCAGAAGGAGCCGGACGTTTCCCTTTTTGGAAAAAGGCTCTGCCGAGAACGGACACGATGACATGTCCCGTCTCTGGGAAAGCACAGATCCCAAGCGTTGCTGTGGTTATTAATAGGCTGCCCAGGGAAGGTGAAGAGCAGCAACAGCTTTCAGGGCTGGCCCCTTCCTTGTGGGAGAAGGAGCCGGACGTTTCCCGTTTGGGAAAAATGCTCTGCCGAAAACGGACACGATGACATGTCCCGTCTCTGGGAAAGCACAGATCCCTAGTGATGTTCTGCCTGTGAATAGGGTGCACGGGGAAGGTAAAGACCAGCAAGAGCTTTTAGGGCTGGCCCCTTCCTTGTGGCAGAAGGAGCCGGACGTTTCCTGTTTTGGAAAAATACTCTGCCGAGAAAGGACACGATGACATGTCCCGTCTCTGGGAAAGCACAGGTCCCAAGCGTTGCTGTACTTATTAATAGGCTGCCCAGGGAAGGTGAAGACCAGCAACAACTTTTAGGGCTGGCCCCTTCCTTGTGGGAGAAGGAGCCGGACGCTTCCCCTTTGAGAAGATAGCTCTGCCGAGAAAGGACACGATGACATGTCCCGCCTCTGGGAAAGCACAGATCCCAAGCGCTGCTGTGCCTGTGAATAGGCTGCCCAGGGAAGGTGAAGACCAGCAACAGCTTTCTGGGCTAGCACCTTCCTTGTGGCAGAAGGAGCCGGACGTTTCCCGTTTGGGAAAAAGGCTCTGCCGAGAACGGACATGATGACATGTCCCGTCTCTGGGAAAGCACAGGTCCCAAGCGCTGCTGTGCCTATGAATAGGGTGCATGGGGAAGGTGAAGACCAGCAACAGCTTTCAGCGCTGGCCCCTTCCTTGTGGGAGAAGGAGCCGGACGTTTCCAGTTTGGGAAAAATACCCTGCCGAGAAAGGACACGATGACATGTCCCGCCTCTGGGAAAGCACAGATCCCAAGCGCTGCTGTGCCTGTGAATAGGCTGCCCAGGGAAGGTGAAGACCAGCAACAGCTTTTAGGTCTGGCCCCTTCCTTGTGGGAGAAGGAGCCGGACGTTTCCGGTTTGGGAAAAAGGCTCTGCCGAGAACGGACACGATGACATGTCCCGTCTCTGGGAAAGCACAGATCCCAAGCGCTGCTGTGCCTGTGAATAGGGTGCCAAGGGAAGGTGAAGACCAGCAACAGCTTTCAGGGCTGGCCCCTTCCTTGTGGGAGAAGGAGCCGGACGTTTCCCGTTTGGGAAAAAAGCTCTGCCGAGAAAGGACACGATGACATCTCCCGTCCCTGATAAAGCACAGATCGGAAGCGCTGCTGTGCCTGTGAATAGGGTGCACGGGGAAGGTGAAGACCAGCAAGAGCTTTCAGGGCTAGCACCTTCATTGTGGGAGAAGGAGCCGGAAGTTTCCAGTTTGGGAAAAATACTCTGCCGAGAACGGACACGATGACATGTCCCGCCTCTGGGAAAGCACAGATCCCAAGCGCTGCTGTGCCTGTGAATAGGCTGCCCAGGGAAGGTGAAGACCAGCAACAGCTTTTAGGTCTGGCCCCTTCCTTGTGGGAGAAGGAGCCGGACGTTTGCCATTTGGGAAAAAGGCTCTGCCGAGAACGGACACGATTACATGTCCCGTCTCTGGGAAAGCACAGATCCGAAGCGCTGCTGCGCCTGTGAGTAGGGTGCACGGGAAAGGTGAAGACCAGCAACAGCTTTCAGGGCTGGCCCCTTCCTTGTGGCAGAAGGAGCCGGACGTTTCCCGTTTGGGAAAAAGGTTCTGCCGAGAAAGGACATGATGACATGTCCCGTCTCTGGGAAAGCACAGATCCCTAGTGATGTTCTGCCTCTGAATATGCTGCCAAGGGAAGGTGAAGACCAGCAACAGCTTTCAGGGCTGGCCCCTTCCTTGTGGCAGAAGGAGCCGGACGTTTCCCTTTTTGGAAAAAGGCTCTGCCGAGAACGGACACGATGACATGTCCCGTCTCTGGGAAAGCACAGGTCCCAAGCGCTGCTGTGCCTATGAATAGGGTGCATGGGGAAGGTGAAGACCAGCAACAGCTTTCAGGGCTGGCCCCTTCCTTGTGGGAGAAGGAGCCGGACGTTTCCCGTTTGGGAAAATGTCTCTGCCGAGAAAGGACACGATGACATGTCCCGTCCCTGAGAAAGCACAGAATCCAAGCTCTGCGGTGCCTATGAATAGGGTGCCCAGGGAAGGTAAAGACCAGCAAGAGCTTTCAGGGCTGGCCCCTTCCTTGTGGGAGAAGGAGCCGGACGTTTCCCATTTGGGAAAAAGTCTCTGCCGAGAACGGACACGATGACATGTACCGTCTCTGGGAAAGCACAGATCCCAAGCTTTGTTGTGCTTATTAATAGGCTGCCCAGGGAAGGTGAAGACCAGCAACAGCTTTCAGGGCTGGCCCCTTCCTTGTGGGAGAAGGAGCCGGACGTTTCCCGTTTGGGAAAAAGGTTCTGCGAGAAAGGACATGATGACATGTCCCGTCTCTGGGAAAGCACAGGTCCCAAGCGCTGCTGTGCCTGTGAATAGGGTGCACGGGGAAGGTGAAGACCAGCAACAGCTTTCAGGGCTGGCCCCTTCCTTGTGGCAGAAGGAGCCGGACGTTTCCCGTTTGGGAAAAAATCTCTGCCGAGGAAGGACACAATGACATGTCCCGTCTCTGGGAAAGCACAGATCCCTAGTGATGTTCTGCCTCTGAATATGCTGCCAAGGGAAGGTGAAGACCAGCAACAGCTTTCAGGGCTGGCCCCTTCCTTGTGGCAGAAGGAGCCGGACGTTTCCCTTTTTGGAAAAAGGCTCTGCCGAGAACGGACACGATGACATGTCCCGTCTCTGGGAAAGCACAGATCCCAAGCGTTGCTGTGGTTATTAATAGGCTGCCCAGGGAAGGTGAAGAGCAGCAACAGCTTTCAGGGCTGGCCCCTTCCTTGTGGCAGAAGGAGCCGGACGTTTCCCGTTTGGGAAAAATGCTCTGCCGAAAACGGACACGATGACATGTCCCGTCTCTGGGAAAGCACAGATCCCTAGTGATGTTCTGCCTGTGAATAGGGTGCACGGGGAAGGTAAAGACCAGCAAGAGCTTTTAGGGCTGGCCCCTTCCTTGTGGCAGAAGGAGCCGGACGTTTCCTGTTTTGGAAAAATACTCTGCCGAGAAAGGACACGATGACATGTCCCGTCTCTGGGAAAGCACAGGTCCCAAGCGTTGCTGTACTTATTAATAGGCTGCCCAGGGAAGGTGAAGACCAGCAACAACTTTTAGGGCTGGCCCCTTCCTTGTGGGAGAAGGAGCCGGACGCTTCCCCTTTGAGAAGATAGCTCTGCCGAGAAAGGACACGATGACATGTCCCGCCTCTGGGAAAGCACAGATCCCAAGCGCTGCTGTGCCTGTGAATAGGCTGCCCAGGGAAGGTGAAGACCAGCAACAGCTTTCTGGGCTAGCACCTTCCTTGTGGCAGAAGGAGCCGGACGTTTCCCGTTTGGGAAAAAGGCTCTGCCGAGAACGGACATGATGACATGTCCCGTCTCTGGGAAAGCACAGGTCCCAAGCGCTGCTGTGCCTATGAATAGGGTGCATGGGGAAGGTGAAGACCAGCAACAGCTTTCAGCGCTGGCCCCTTCCTTGTGGGAGAAGGAGCCGGACGTTTCCAGTTTGGGAAAAATACCCTGCCGAGAAAGGACACGATGACATGTCCCGCCTCTGGGAAAGCACAGATCCCAAGCGCTGCTGTGCCTGTGAATAGGCTGCCCAGGGAAGGTGAAGACCAGCAACAGCTTTTAGGTCTGGCCCCTTCCTTGTGGGAGAAGGAGCCGGACGTTTCCGGTTTGGGAAAAAGGCTCTGCCGAGAACGGACACGATGACATGTCCCGTCTCTGGGAAAGCACAGATCCCAAGCGCTGCTGTGCCTGTGAATAGGGTGCCAAGGGAAGGTGAAGACCAGCAACAGCTTTCAGGGCTGGCCCCTTCATTGTGGGAGAAAGATCCGGACGTTTACCGTTTGGGAAAAAGGCTGTGCCGAGAAAGGACACGATGACATCTCCCGTCCCTGATAAAGCACAGATCGGAAGCGCTGCTGTGCCTGTGAATAGGGTGCACGGGGAAGGTGAAGACCAGCAAGAGCTTTCAGGGCTAGCACCTTCATTGTGGGAGAAGGAGCCGGAAGTTTCCAGTTTGGGAAAAATACTCTGCCGAGAACGGACACGATGACATGTCCCGCCTCTGGGAAAGCACAGATCCCAAGCGCTGCTGTGCCTGTGAATAGGCTGCCCAGGGAAGGTGAAGACCAGCAACAGCTTTTAGGTCTGGCCCCTTCCTTGTGGGAGAAGGAGCCGGACGTTTGCCATTTGGGAAAAAGGCTCTGCCGAGAACGGACACGATTACATGTCCCGTCTCTGGGAAAGCACAGATCCGAAGCGCTGCTGCGCCTGTGAGTAGGGTGCACGGGAAAGGTGAAGACCAGCAACAGCTTTCAGGGCTGGCCCCTTCCTTGTGGCAGAAGGAGCCGGACGTTTCCCGTTTGGGAAAAAGGTTCTGCCGAGAAAGGACATGATGACATGTCCCGTCTCTGGGAAAGCACAGATCCCTAGTGATGTTCTGCCTCTGAATATGCTGCCAAGGGAAGGTGAAGACCAGCAACAGCTTTCAGGGCTGGCCCCTTCCTTGTGGCAGAAGGAGCCGGACGTTTCCCTTTTTGGAAAAAGGCTCTGCCGAGAACGGACACGATGACATGTCCCGTCTCTGGGAAAGCACAGGTCCCAAGCGCTGCTGTGCCTATGAATAGGGTGCATGGGGAAGGTGAAGACCAGCAACAGCTTTCAGGGCTGGCCCCTTCCTTGTGGGAGAAGGAGCCGGACGTTTCCCGTTTGGGAAAATGTCTCTGCCGAGAAAGGACACGATGACATGTCCCGTCCCTGAGAAAGCACAGAATCCAAGCTCTGCGGTGCCTATGAATAGGGTGCCCAGGGAAGGTAAGGACCAGCAAGAGCTTTCAGGGCTGGCCCCTTCCTTGTGGGAGAAGGAGCCGGACGTTTCCCATTTGGGAAAAAGTCTCTGCCGAGAACGGACACGATGACATGTACCGTCTCTGGGAAAGCACAGATCCCAAGCTTTGTTGTGCTTATTAATAGGCTGCCCAGGGAAGGTGAAGACCAGCAACAGCTTTCAGGGCTGGCCCCTTCCTTGTGGGAGAAGGAGCCGGACGTTTCCCGTTTGGGAAAAAGGTTCTGCCGAGAAAGGACACGATGACATGTCCCGTCTCTGGGAAAGCACAGATCCCAAGCTTTGTTGTGCTTATTAATAGGCTGCCCAGGGAAGGTGAAGACCAGCAACAGCTTTCTGGGCTAGCACCTTCCTTGTGGGAGAAGGAGCCGGACGTTTCCAGTTTGGGAAAAAGGCTCTGCCGAGAACGGACACGATGACATGTCCCGTCTCTGGGAAAGCATAGATCCCAAGCGCTGCTGTGCCTGTGAATACGGTGCACGGGGAAGGTGAAGACCAGCAACAGCTTTCAGGGCTAGCACCTTCATTGTGGGAGAAGGAGCCGGACGTTTCCCGTTTGGGAAAAAGGTTCTGCCGAGAAAGGACACGATGACATGTCCCGTCTCTGGGAAAGCACAGATCCCTAGTGATGTTCTTCCTCTGAATATGCTGCCCAGGGAAGGTGAAGAGCAGCAACAGCTTTCAGGGCTGGCCCCTTCCTTGTGGCAGAAGGAGCCGGACGTTTCCCTTTTTGGAAAAAGGCTCTGCCGAGAACGGACACGATGACATGTCCCGTCTCTGGGAAAGCACAGGTCCCAAGCGTTGCTGTACTTATTAATAGGCTGCCCAGGGAAGGTGAAGAACAGCAACAACTTTTAGGGCTGGTCCCTTCCTTGTGGGAGAAGGAGCCGAACGTTTCCCCTTTGAGAAAATAGCTCTGCCGAGAAAGGACCCGATGACATCTCCCGTCCCTGAGAAAGCACAGATCCAAAGCGCTGCTGTGCCTGTGAATAGGGTGCACGGGGAAGGTGAAGACCAGCAAGAGCTTTCAGGGCTGGCCACTTCCTTGTGGGAGAAGGAGCCGGACGTTTCCCATTTCGGAAAAAGCTCTGCCGAGAATGGACACGATGACATGTCCCGTCTCTGGGAAAGCACAGATCCCAAGCTTTGTTGTGCTTATTAATAGGCTGCCCAGGGAAGGTGAAGGCCAGCAACAGCTTTCAGGGCTAGCACCTTCCTTGTGGGAGAAGGAGCCAGACGTTTCCCGTTTGGGAAAAATACTCTGCCGAGAACGGACACGATGACATCTCCCGTCCCTGAGAAAGCAGAGATCCGAAGCGGTGCTGTGCCTATGAATACGGTGCACGGGGAAGGTGAAGACCAGCAAGAGCTTTCAGGGCTAGCACCTTCATTGTGGGAGAAGGAGCCGGACGTTTCCCGTTTGGGAAAAATGTTCTGCCGAGAAAGGACACGATGACATGTCCCGTCTCTGGGAAAGCACAGATCCCTAGTGATGTTCTTCCTCTGAATATGCTGCCAAGGGAAGGTGAAGACCAGCAACAGCTTTCAGGGCTGGCCCCTTCCTTCTGGCAGAAGGAGCCGGACGTTTCCCGTTTGGGAAAAATACTCTGCCGAGAACGGACACGATGACATGTCCCGTCTCTGGGAAAGCACAGATCGCAAGCGCCGCTGCGCCTGTGAATAGGGTGCACGGGGAAGGTGAAGACCAGCAACAGCTTTCAGGGCTGGCCCCTTCCTTGTGGCAGAAGGAGCCGGACGTTTCATGTTTGGGAAAATGGCTCTGCCGAGGAAGGACACGATGACATGTCCCGTCTCTGGGAAACCACAGATCCCTAGTGATGTTCTGCCTCTGAATATGCTGCCAAGGGAATGTGAAGACTAGCAACAGCTTTCAGGGCTGGCCCCTTCCTTGTGGGAGAAGGAGCCGGACGTTTCCCTTTTTGGAAAATGTCTCTGCCGAGAACGGACACGATCACATGTCCCGTCCCTGAGAAAGCACAGAATCCAAGCTTTGCGGTGCCTATGAATAGGGTGCCCAGGGAAGGTAAAGACCAGCAAGAGCTTTCAGGGCTGGCCCCTTCCTTGTGGGAGAAGGAGCCGGACGTTTCCCGTTTGGGAAAAAGGCTCTGCCGAGAAAGGACACGATGACATGTCCCGTCTCTGGGAAAGCACAGATCCCAAGCGCTGCTGTGCCTGTGAATAGGGTGCCAAGGGAAGGTGAAGACCAGCAACAGCTTTCAGGGCTAGCACCTTCATTGTGGGAGAAGGAGCCGGACGTTTCCCGTTTGGGAAAAAGCCTCTGCCGAGAAAGGACATGATGACATGTCCCGTCTCTGGGAAAGCACAGATCCGAAGCGCTGCTGTGCCTGTGAATAGGGTGCACGGGGAAGGTGAAGACCAGCAACAGCTTTCAGGGCTGGCCCCTTCCTTGTGGCAGAAGGAGCCGGACGTTTCCCTTTTTGGAAAATGGCTCTGCCGAGAACGGACACGATGACATGTCCCGTCTCTGGGAAAGCACAGGTCCCAAGCGCTGCTGTGCCTATGAATAGGGTGCATGGGGAAGGTGAAGACCAGCAACAGCTTTCAGGGCTGGCCCCTTCCTTGTGGGAGAAGGAGCCGGACGTTTCCCATTTGGGAAAAAGGCTCTGCCGAGAACGGACACGATGACATGTCCCGTCTCTGGGAAAGCACAGATCCCAAGCGTTGCTGTGCTTATTAATAGGCTGCCCAGGGAAGGTGAAGACCAGCAACAGCTTTCAGGGCTAGCACCTTCCTTGTGGCAGAAGGAGCCGGACGTTTCCCATTTGGGAAAAAGGCTCTGCCGAGAAAGGACATGATGACATGTCCCGTCTCTGGGAAAGCACAGATCCGAAGCGCTGCTGTGCCTGTGAATAGGGTGCACGGGGAAGGTGAAGACCAGCAACAGCTTTCAGGGCTGGCCCCTTCCTTGTGGCAGAAGGAGCCGGACGTTTCCCTTTTTGGAAAATGGCTCTGCCGAGAACGGACACGATGACATGTCCCGTCTCTGGGAAAGCACAGGTCCCAAGCGCTGCTGTGCCTATGAATAGGGTGCATGGGGAAGGTGAAGACCAGCAACAGCTTTCAGGGCTGGCCCCTTCCTTGTGGGAGAAGGAGCCGGACGTTTCCCGTTTGGGAAAATGTCTCTGCCGAAAAAGGACACGATCACATGTCCCGTCCCTGAGAAAGCACAGAATCCAAGGTCTGCGGTGCCTATGAATAGGGTGCCCAGGGAATGTAAAGACCAGCAAGAGCTTTCAGGGCTGGCCCCTTCCTTGTGGGAGAAGGAGCCGGACGTTTCCCGTTTGGGAAAATGTCTCTGCCGAGAAAGGACACGATCACATGTCCCGTCCCTGAGAAAGCACAGAATCCAAGGTCTGCGGTGCCTATGAATAGGGTGCCCAGGGAAGGTAAAGACCAGCAAGAGCTTTCAGGGCTGGCCCCTTCCTTGTGGGAGAAGGAGCCGGACGTTTCCCGTTTGGGAAAAAAGCTCTGCCGAGAAAGGACACGACGACATCTCCCGTCCCTGAGAAAGCACAGATCCCAAGCTTTGTTGTGCTTATTAATAGGCTGCCCAGGGAAGGTGAAGAACAGCAGCAGCTTTCTGGGCTAGCACCTTCATTGTGGGAGAAGGAGCCGGACGTTTCCCGTTTGGGAAAAAGGCTCTGCCGAGAACGGACACGATGACATGTCCCGTCTCTGGGAAAGCATAGATCCCAAGCGCTGCTGTGCCTGTGAATACGGTGCACGGGGAAGGTGAAGACCAGCAACAGCTTTCAGGGCTAGCACCTTCATTGTGGGAGAAGGAGCCGGACGTTTCCCGTTTGGGAAAAAGGTTCTGCCGAGAAAGGACACGATGACATGTCCCGTCTCTGGGAAAGCACAGATCCCTAGTGATGTTCTTCCTCTGAATATGCTGCCCAGGGAAGGTGAAGAGCAGCAACAGCTTTCAGGGCTGGCCCCTTCCTTGTGGCAGAAGGAGCCGGACGTTTCCCGTTTGGGAAAAAGGCTCTGCCGAGAACGGACACGATGACATGTCCCGTCTCTGGGAAAGCACAGGTCCCAAGCGTTGCTGTACTTATTAATAGGCTGCCCAGGGAAGGTGAAGAACAGCAACAACTTTTAGGGCTGGTCCCTTCCTTGTGGGAGAAGGAGCCGAACGTTTCCCCTTTGAGAAAATAGCTCTGCCGAGAAAGGACCCGATGACATCTCCCGTCCCTGAGAAAGCACAGATCCAAAGCGCTGCTGTGCCTGTGAATAGGGTGCACGGGGAAGGTGAAGACCAGCAAGAGCTTTCAGGGCTGGCCACTTCCTTGTGGGAGAAGGAGCCGGACGTTTCCCATTTCGGAAAAAGCTCTGCCGAGAATGGACACGATGACATGTCCCGTCTCTGGGAAAGCACAGATCCCAAGCTTTGTTGTGCTTATTAATAGGCTGCCCAGGGAAGGTGAAGGCCAGCAACAGCTTTCAGGGCTAGCACCTTCCTTGTGGGAGAAGGAGCCAGACGTTTCCCGTTTGGGAAAAATACTCTGCCGAGAACGGACACGATGACATCTCCCGTCCCTGAGAAAGCAGAGATCCGAAGCGGTGCTGTGCCTATGAATACGGTGCACGGGGAAGGTGAAGACCAGCAAGAGCTTTCAGGGCTAGCACCTTCATTGTGGGAGAAGGAGCCGGACGTTTCCCGTTTGGGAAAAATGTTCTGCCGAGAAAGGACACGATGACATGTCCCGTCTCTGGGAAAGCACAGATCCCTAGTGATGTTCTTCCTCTGAATATGCTGCCAAGGGAAGGTGAAGACCAGCAACAGCTTTCAGGGCTGGCCCCTTCCTTCTGGCAGAAGGAGCCGGACGTTTCCCGTTTGGGAAAAATACTCTGCCGAGAACGGACACGATGACATGTCCCGTCTCTGGGAAAGCACAGATCGCAAGCGCCGCTGTGCCTAACAATAGGGTGCACGGGGAAGGTGAAGACCAGCAACAGCTTTCAGGGCTGGCCCCTTCCTTGTGGCAGAAGGAGCCGGATGTTTCATGTTTGGGAAAATGGCTCTGCCGAGGAAGGACACGATGACATGTCCCGTCTCTGGGAAACCACAGATCCCTAGTGATGTTCTGCCTCTGAATATGCTGCCAAGGGAATGTGAAGACCAGCAACAGCTTTCAGGGCTGGCCCCTTCCTTGTGGGAGAAGGAGCCGGACGTTTCCCTTTTTGGAAAATGTCTCTGCCGAGAAAGGACACGATCACATGTCCCGTCCCTGAGAAAGCACAGAATCCAAGCTTTGCGGTGCCTATGAATAGGGTGCCCAGGGAAGGTAAAGACCAGCAAGAGCTTTCAGGGCTGGCCCCTTCCTTGTGGGAGAAGGAGCCGGACGTTTCCCGTTTGGGAAAAAGGCTCTGCCGAGAAAGGACACGATGACATGTCCCGTCTCTGGGAAAGCACAGATCCCAAGCGCTGCTGTGCCTGTGAATAGGGTGCCAAGGGAAGGTGAAGACCAGCAACAGCTTTCAGGGCTAGCACCTTCATTGTGGGAGAAGGAGCCGGACGTTTCCCGTTTGGGAAAAAGCCTCTGCCGAGAAAGGACATGATGACATGTCCCGTCTCTGGGAAAGCACAGATCAGAAGCGCTGCTGTGCCTGTGAATAGGGTGCACGGGGAAGGTGAAGACCAGCAACAGCTTTCAGGGCTGGCCCCTTCCTTGTGGCAGAAGGAGCCGGACGTTTCCCTTTTTGGAAAATGGCTCTGCCGAGAACGGACACGATGACATGTCCCGTCTCTGGGAAAGCACAGGTCCCAAGCGCTGCTGTGCCTATGAATAGGGTGCATGGGGAAGGTGAAGACCAGCAACAGCTTTCAGGGCTGGCCCCTTCCTTGTGGGAGAAGGAGCCGGACGTTTCCCATTTGGGAAAAAGGCTCTGCCGAGAACGGACACGATGACATGTCCCGTCTCTGGGAAAGCACAGATCCCAAGCGTTGCTGTGCTTATTAATAGGCTGCCCAGGGAAGGTGAAGACCAGCAACAGCTTTCAGGGCTAGCACCTTCCTTGTGGCAGAAGGAGCCGGACGTTTCCCATTTGGGAAAAAGGCTCTGCCGAGAAAGGACATGATGACATGTCCCGTCTCTGGGAAAGCACAGATCCGAAGCGCTGCTGTGCCTGTGAATAGGGTGCACGGGGAAGGTGAAGACCAGCAACAGCTTTCAGGGCTGGCCCCTTCCTTGTGGCAGAAGGAGCCGGACGTTTCCCTTTTTGGAAAATGGCTCTGCCGAGAACGGACACGATGACATGTCCCGTCTCTGGGAAAGCACAGGTCCCAAGCGCTGCTGTGCCTATGAATAGGGTGCATGGGGAAGGTGAAGACCAGCAACAGCTTTCAGGGCTGGCCCCTTCCTTGTGGGAGAAGGAGCCGGACGTTTCCCGTTTGGGAAAATGTCTCTGCCGAAAAAGGACACGATCACATGTCCCGTCCCTGAGAAAGCACAGAATCCAAGGTCTGCGGTGCCTATGAATAGGCTGCCCAGGGAATGTAAAGACCAGCAAGAGCTTTCAGGGCTGGCCCCTTCCTTGTGGGAGAAGGAGCCGGACGTTTCCCGTTTGGGAAAATGTCTCTGCCGAGAAAGGACACGATCACATGTCCCGTCCCTGAGAAAGCACAGAATCCAAGGTCTGCGGTGCCTATGAATAGGGTGCCCAGGGAAGGTAAAGACCAGCAAGAGCTTTCAGGGCTGGCCCCTTCCTTGTGGGAGAAGGAGCCGGACGTTTCCCGTTTGGGAAAAAAGCTCTGCCGAGAAAGGACACGACGACATCTCCCGTCCCTGAGAAAGCACAGATCCCAAGCTTTGTTGTGCTTATTAATAGGCTGCCCAGGGAAGGTGAAGAACAGCAGCAGCTTTCTGGGCTAGCACCTTCATTGTGGGAGAAGGAGCCGGACGTTTCCCGTTTGGGAAAAAGGTTCTGCCGAGAAAGGACACGATGACATGTCCCGTCTCTGGGAAAGCACAGATCCCTAGTGATGTTCTGCCTCTGAATATGCTGCCAAGGGAAGGTGAAGACCAGCAACAGCTTTCAGGGCTGGCCCCTTCCTTGTGGGAGAAGGAGCCGGACGTTTCCCATTTGGGAAAAAGGCTCTGCCGAGAACGGACACGATGACATGTCCCGTCTCTGGGAAAGCACAGATCCCAAGCGCTTCTGTGCTTATTAATAGGCTGCCCAGGGAAGGAGAAGACCAGCAGCAGCTTTCAGGGCTGGCCCCTTCCTTGTGGGAGAAGGAGCCGGACGTTTCCCTTTTGGGAAAATGTCTCTGCCGAGAAAGGACACGATCACATGTCCCGTCCCTGAGAAAGCACAGAATCCAAGCTCTGCGGTGCCTATGAATAGGGTGCCCAGGGAAGGTAAAGACCAGCAAGAGCTTTCAGGGCTGGCCCCTTCCTTGTGGGAGAAGGAGCCGGACGTTTCCCATTTGGGAAAAAGTCTCTGCCGAGAACGGACACGATGACATGTCCCGTCTCTGGGAAAGCATAGATCCCAAGCGCTGCTGTGCCTGTGAATAGGGTGCACGGGGAAGGTGAAGAGCAGTAACAGCTTTCAGGGCTGGCCCCTTCCTTGTGGCAGAAGGAGCCGGACGTTTCCCGTTTGGGAAAAAGGCTCTGCCGAGAACGGACACGATGACATGTCCCGTCTCTGGGAAAGCACAGATCCCAAGCGTTGCTGTGCTTATTAATAGGCTGCCCAGGGAAGGTGAAGAGCAGCAACAGCTTTCAGGGCTGGCCCCTTCCTTGTGGCAGAAGGAGCCGGAGGTTTCCCGTTTGGGAAAAAGGCTCTGCCGAGAACGGACACGATGACATGTCCCGTCTCTGGGAAAGCACAGATCCCAAGCGGTGCTGTGCCTATGAATAGAGTGTATGGGGAAGGTGAAGACCAGCAACAACTTTTAGGGCTGGCCCCTTCCTTGTGGCAGAAGGAGCCGGGCGTTTCCCGTTTTGGAAAATGGCTCTGCCGAGAACGGACACGATGACATGTACCGTCTCTGGGAAAGCACAGATCCCAAGCTTTGTTGTGCTTATTAATAGGCTGCCCAGGGAAGGTGAAGGCCAGCAACAGCTTTCAGGGCTAGCACCTTCCTTGTGGGAGAAGGAGCCAGACGTTTCCCGTTTGGGAAAAATACTCTGCCGAGAACGGACACGATGACATCTCCCGTCCCTGAGAATGCAGAGATCCGAAGCGGTGCTGTGCCTGTGAATACGGTGCACGGGGAAGGTGAAGACCAGCAACAGCTTTCAGGGCTAGCACCTTCATTGTGGGAGAAGGAGCCGGACGTTTCCCGTTTGGGAAAAAGGTTCTGCCGAGAAAGGACACGATGACATGTCACGTCTCTGGGAAAGCACAGATCCCTAGTGATGTTCTTCCTCTGAATATGCTGCCAAGGGAAGGTGAAGACCAGCAACAGCTTTCAGGGCTGGCCCCTTCCTTCTGGCAGAAGGAGCCGGACGTTTCCCATTTGGGAAAAAGGCTCTGCCGAGAACGGACACGATGACATGTCCCGTCTCTTGGAAAGTACAGATCGCAAGCGCCGCTGCGCCTGTGAATAGGGTGCACGGGGAAGGAGAAGACCAGCAACAGCTTTCAGGGCCGGCCCCTTCCTTGTGGCAGAAGGAGCCGGACGTTTCACGTTTGGGAAAATGGCTCTGCCGAGGAAGGACACGATGACATGTCCCGTCTCTGGGAAACGACAGATCCCTAGTGATGTTCTGCCTCTGAATATGCTGCCAAGGGAAGGTGAAGACCAGCAACAGCTTTCAGGGCTGGCCCCTTCCTTGTGGGAGAAGGAGCCGGACGTTTCCCTTTTGGGAAAATGTCTCTGCCGAGAAAGGACACGATCACATGTCCCGTCCCTGAGAAAGCACAGAATCCAAGCTCTGTGGTGCCTATGAATAGGGTGCCCAGGGAAGGTAAAGACCAGCAAGAGCTTTCAGGGCTGGCCCCTTCCTTGTGGGAGAAGGAGCCGGACGTTTCCCGTTTGGGAAAAAGGCTCTGCCGAGAAAGGACACGATGACATGTCCCGTCTCTGGGAAAGCACAGATCCCAAGCGCTGCTGTGCCTGTGAATAGGGTGCCAAGGGAAGGTGAAGACCAGCAACAGCTTTCAGGGCTGGCCCCTTCCTTATGGGAGAAGGAGCCGGACGTTTCCCGTTTGGGAAAAAGCCTCTGCCGAGAAAGGACATGATGACATGTCCCGTCTCTGGGAAAGCACAGATCCGAAGCGCTGCTGTGCCTGTGAATAGGGTGCACGGGGAAGGTGAAGACCAGCAACAGATTTCAGGGCTGGCCCCTTCCTTGTGGCAGAAGGAGCCGGACGTTTCCCTTTTTGGAAAATGGCTCTGCCGAGAACGGACACGATGACATGTCCCGTCTCTGGGAAAGCACAGGTCCCAAGCGCTGCTGTGCCTATGAATAGGGTGCATGGGGAAGGTGAAGACCAGCAACAGCTTTCAGGGCTGGCCCCTTCCTTGTGGGAGAAGGAGCCGGACGTTTCCCATTTGGGAAAAAGGCTCTGCCGAGAACGGACACGATGACACGTCCCGTCTCTGGGAAAGCACAGATCCCAAGCGTTGCTGTGCTTATTAATAGGCTGCCCAGGGAAGGTGAAGACCAGCAACAGCTTTCAGGGCTAGCACCTTCCTTGTGGCAGAAGGAGCCGGACGTTTCCGGTTTGGGAAAAAGGCTCTGCCGAGAAAGGACATGATGACATGTCCCGTCTCTGGGAAAGCACAGATCCGAAGCGCTGCTGTGCCTGTGAATAGGGTGCACGGGGAAGGTGAAGACCAGCAACAGCTTTCAGGGCTGGCCCCTTCCTTGTGGCAGAAGGAGCCGGACGTTTCCCTTTTTGGAAAATGGCTCTGCCGAGAACGGACACGATGACATGTCCCGTCTCTGGGAAAGCACAGGTCCCAAGCGCTGCTGTGCCTATGAATAGGGTGCATGGGGAAGGTGAAGACCAGCAACAGCTTTCAGGGCTGGCCCCTTCCTTGTGGGAGAAGGAGCCGGACGTTTCCCGTTTGGGAAAATGTCTCTGCCGAAAAAGGACACGATCACATGTCCCGTCCTTGAGAAAGCACAGAATCCAAGGTCTGCAGTGCCTATGAATAGGGTGCCCAGGGAAGGTAAAGACCAGCAAGAGCTTTCAGGGCTGGCCCCTTCCTTGTGGGAGAAGGAGCCGGACGTTTCCCGTTTGGGAAAAAAGCTCTGCCGAGAAAGGACACGACGACATCTCCCGTCCCTGAGAAAGCACAGATCCCAAGCTTTGTTGTGCTTATTAATAGGCTGCCCAGGGAAGGTGAAGACCAGCAGCAGCTTTCAGGGCTAGCACCTTCCTTGTGGGAGAAGGAGCCAGATGTTTCCCGTTTGGGAAAAATACTCTGCCGAGAACGGACACGATGACATCTCCCGTCCCTGAGAAAGCAGAGATCCGAAGCGGTGCTGTGCCTGTGAATACGGTGCACGGGGAAGGTGAAGAGCAGCAACAGCTTTCAGGGCTAGCACCTTCATTGTGGGAGAAGGAGCCGGACGTTTCCCGTTTGGGAAAAATGTTCTGCCGAGAAAGGACACGATGACATGTCCCGTCTCTGGGAAAGCACAGATCCCTAGTGATGTTCTTCCTCTGAATATGCTGCCAAGGGAAGGTGAAGACCAGCAACAGATTTCAGGGCTGGCCCCTTCCTTCTGGCAGAAGGAGCCGGACGTTTCCCGTTTGGGAAAAATACTCTGCCGAGAACGGACACGATGACATGTCCCGTCTCTGGGAAAGCACAGATCGCAAGCGCCGCTGCGCCTGTGAATAGGGTGCACGGGGAAGGTGAAGACCAGCAACAGCTTTCAGGGCTGGCCCCTTCCTTGTGGCAGAAGGAGCCGGACGTTTCATGTTTGGGAAAATGGCTCTGCCGAGGAAGGACACGATGACATGTCCCGTCTCTGGGAAACCGCAGATCCCTAGTGATGTTCTGCCTCTGAATATGCTGCCAAGGGAATGTGAAGACCAGCAACAGCTTTCAGGGCTGGCCCCTTCCTTGTGGGAGAAGGAGCCGGACGTTTCCCTTTTGGGAAAATGTCTCTGCCGAGAAAGGACACGATCACATGTCCCGTCCCTGAGAAAGCACAGAATCCAAGCTTTGCGGTGCCTATGAATAGGGTGCCCAGGGAAGGTAAAGACCAGCAACAGCTTTCAGGGCTGGCCCCTTCCTTGTGGGAGAAGGAGCCGGACGTTTCCCGTTTGGGAAAAAGGCTCTGCCGAGAAAGGACACGATGACATGTCCCGTCTCTGGGAAAGCACAGATCCCAAGCGCTGCTGTGCCTGTGAATAGGGTGCCAAGGGAAGGTGAAGACCAGCAACAGCTTTCAGGGCTAGCACCTTCCTTGTGGGAGAAGGAGCCGGACGTTTCCCTTTTGGGAAAATGTCTCTGCCGAGAAAGGACATGATGACATGTCCCGTCTCTGGGAAAGCACAGATCCGAAGCGCTGCTGTGCCTGTGAATAGGGTGCACGGGGAAGGTGAAGACCAGCAACAGATTTCAGGGCTGGCCCCTTCCTTGTGGCAGAAGGAGCCGGACGTTTCCCTTTTTGGAAAATGGCTCTGCCGAGAACGGACACGATGACATGTCCCGTCTCTGGGAAAGCACAGATCCCAAGCGTTGCTGTGCTTATTAATAGGCTGCCCAGGGAAGGTGAAGACCAGCAACAGCTTTCAGGGCTAGCACCTTCCTTGTGGCAGAAGGAGCCGGACGTTTCCGGTTTGGGAAAAAGGCTCTGCCGAGAAAGGACATGATGACATGTCCCGTCTCTGGGAAAGCACAGATCCGAAGCGCTGCTGTGCCTGTGAATAGGGTGCACGGGGAAGGTGAAGACCAGCAACAGATTTCACGGCTGGCCCCTTCCTTGTGGCAGAAGGAGCCGGACGTTTCCCTTTTTGGAAAATGGCTCTGCCGAGAACGGACACGATGACATGTACCGTCTCTGGGAAAGCACAGATCCCAAGCGCTGCTGTGCCTATGAATAGGGTGCATGGGGAAGGTGAAGACCAGCAACAGCTTTCAGGGCTGGCCCCTTCCTTGTGGGAGAAGGAGCCGGACGTTTCCCATTTGGGAAAATGTCTCTGCCGAGAAAGGACACGATCACATGTCCCGTCCTTGAGAAAGCACAGAATCCAAGGTCTGCGGTGCCTATGAATAGGGTGCCCAGGGAAGGTAAAGACCAGCAAGAGCTTTCAGGGCTGGCCCCTTCCTTGTGGGAGAAGGAGCCGGACGTTTCCCGTTTGGGAAAAAAGCTCTGCCGAGAAACGACACGACGACATCTCCCGTCCCTGAGAAAGCACAGATCCCAAGCTTTGTTGTGCTTATTAATAGGCTGCCCAGGGAAGGTGAAGACCAGCAGCAGCTTTCTGGGCTAGCACCTTCCTTGTGGGAGAAGGAGCCGGACGTTTCCCATTTGGGAAAAAGGTTCTGCCGAGAAAGGACACGATGACATGTCCCGTCTCTGGGAAAGCACAGATCCCTAGTGATGTTCTGCCTCTGAATATGCTGCCAAGGGAAGGTGAAGACCAGCAACAGCTTTCAGGGCTGGCCCCTTCCTTGTGGCAGAAGGAGCCGGACGTTTCCCTTTTTGGAAAATGGCTCTGCCGAGAACGGACACGATGACATGTCCCGTCTCTGGGAAAGCACAGGTCCCAAGCGCTGCTGTGCCTATGAATAGGGTGCATGGGGAAGGTGAAGACCAGCAACAGCTTTCAGGGCTGGCCCCTTCCTTGTGGGAGAAGGAGCCGGACGTTTCCCATTTGGGAAAAAGGCTCTGCCGAGAACGGACACGATGACATGTCCCGTCTCTGGGAAAGCACAGATCCCAAGCGCTTCTGTGCTTATTAATAGGCTGCCCAGGGAAGGAGAAGACCAGCAGCAGCTTTCAGGGCTGGCCCCTTCCTTGTGGGAGAAGGAGCCGGACGTTTCCCTTTTGGGAAAATGTCTCTGCCGAGAAAGGACACGATCACATGTCCCGTCCCTGAGAAAGCAGAGATCCGAAGCGGTGCTGTGCCTGTGAATACGGTGCACGGGGAAGGTGAAGAGCAGCAACAGCTTTCAGGGCTAGCACCTTCATTGTGGGAGAAGGAGCCGGACATTTCCCGTTTGGGAAAAATGTTCTGCCGAGAAAGGACACGATGACATGTCCCGTCTCTGGGAAAGCACAGATCCCTAGTGATGTTCTTCCTCTGAATATGCTGCCAAGGGAAGGTGAAGACCAGCAACAGCTTTCAGGGCTGGCCCCTTCCTTCTGGCAGAAGGAGCCGGACGTTTCCCGTTTGGGAAAAATACTCTGCCGAGAACGGACACGATGACATGTCCCGTCTCTGGGAAAGCACAGATCGCAAGCGCCGCTGCGCCTGTGAATAGGGTGCACGGGGAAGGTGAAGACCAGCAACAGCTTTCAGGGCTGGCCCCTTCCTTGTGGCAGAAGGAGCCGGACGTTTCATGTTTGTGAAAATGGCTCTGCCGAGGAAGGACACGATGACATGTCCCGTCTCTGGGAAACCGCAGATCCCTAGTGATGTTCTGCCTCTGAATATGCTGCCAAGGGAATGTGAAGACCAGCAACAGCTTTCAGGGCTGGCCCCTTCCTTGTGGGAGAAGGAGCCGGACGTTTCCCTTTTGGGAAAATGTCTCTGCCGAGAAAGGACACGATCACATGTCCCGTCCCTGAGAAAGCACAGAATCCAAGCTTTGCGGTGCCTATGAATAGGGTGCCCAGGGAAGGTAAAGACCAGCAAGAGCTTTCAGGGCTGGCCCCTTCCTTGTGGGAGAAGGAGCCGGACGTTTCCCGTTTGGGAAAAAGCCTCTGCCGAGAAAGGACATGATGACATGTCCCGTCTCTGGGAAAGCACAGATCCGAAGCGCTGCTGTGCCTGTGAATAGGGTGCACGGGGAAGGTGAAGACCAGCAACAGCTTTCAGGGCTGGCCCCTTCCTTGTGGCAGAAGGAGCCGGACGTTTCCCTTTTTGGAAAATGGCTCTGCCGAGAACGGACACGATGACATGTCCCGTGTCTGGGAAAGCACAGGTCCCAAGCGCTGCTGTGCCTATGAATAGGGTGCATGGGGAAGGTGAAGACCAGCAACAGCTTTCAGGGCTGGCCCCTTCCTTGTGGGAGAAGGAGCCGGACGTTTCCCATTTTGGAAAAAGGCTCTGCCGAGAACGGACACGATGACATGTCCCGTCTCTGGGAAAGCACAGATCCCAAGCGTTGTTGTGCTTATTAATAGGCTGCCCAGGGAAGGTGAAGACCAGCAACAGCTTTCAGGGCTAGCACCTTCCTTGTGGCAGAAGGAGCCGGACGTTTCCCGTTTGGGAAAAAGGCTCTGCCGTGAAAGGACATGATGACATGTCCCGTCTCTGGGAAAGCACAGATCCGAAGCGCTGCTGTGCCTGTGAATAGGGTGCACGGGGAAGGTGAAGACCAGCAACAGCTTTCAGGGCTGGCCCCTTCCTTGTGGCAGAAGGAGCCGGACGTTTCCCTTTTTGGAAAATGGCTCTGCCGAGAACGGACACGATGACATGTACCGTCTCTGGGAAAGCACAGGTCCCAAGCGCTGCTGTGCCTATGAATAGGGTGCATGGGGAAGGTGAAGACCAGCAACAGCTTTCAGGGCTGGCCCCTTCCTTGTGGCAGAAGGAGCCGGACGTTTCCCTTTTGGGAAAATGTCTCTGCCGAAAAAGGACACGATCACATGTCCCGTCCTTGAGAAAGCACAGAATCCAAGGTCTGCGGTGCCTATGAATAGGGTGCCCAGGGAAGGTAAAGACCAGCAAGAGCTTTCAGGGCTGGCCCCTTCCTTGTGGGAGAAGGAGCCGGACGTTTCCCGTTTGGGAAAAAAGCTCTGCCGAGAAAGGACACGACGACATCTCCCGTCCCCGAGAAAGCACAGATCCCAAGCTTTGTTGTGCTTATTAATAGGCTGCCCAGGGAAGGTGAAGACCAGCAGCAGCTTTCTGGGCTAGCACCTTCCTTGTGGCAGAAGGAGCCGGACGTTTCCCGTTTGGGAAAAAGGTTCTGCCGAGAAAGGACACAATGACATGTCCCGTCTCTGGGAAAGCACAGATCCCTAGTGATGTTCTGCCTCTGAATATGCTGCCAAGGGAAGGTGAAGACCAGCAACAGCTTTCAGGGCTGGCCCCTTCCTTGTGGCAGAAGGAGCCGGACGTTTCCCTTTTTGGAAAATGGCTCTGCCGAGAACGGACACGATGACATGTCCCGTCTCTGGGAAAGCACAGGTCCCAAGCGCTGCTGTGCCTATGAATAGGGTGCATGGGGAAGGTGAAGACCAGCAACAGCTTTCAGGGCTGGCCCCTTCCTTGTGGGAGAAGGAGCCGGACGTTTCCCATTTGGGAAAAAGGCTCTGCCGAGAACGGACACGATGACATGTCCCGTCTCTGGGAAAGCACAGATCCCAAGCGCTTCTGTGCTTATTAATAGGCTGCCCAGGGAAGGAGAAGACCAGCAGCAGCTTTCAGGGCTGGCCCCTTCCTTGTGGCAGAAGGAGCCGGACGTTTCCCTTTTGGGAAAATGTCTCTGCCGAGAAAGGACACGATCACATGTCCCGTCCCTGAGAAAGCACAGAATCCAAGCTCTGCGGTGCCTATGAATAGGGTGCCCAGGGAAGGTAAAGACCAGCAAGAGCTTTCAGGGCTGGCCCCTTCCTTGTGGGAGAAGGAGCCGGACGTTTCCCGTTTGGGAAAAAGGCTCTGCTGAGAAAGGACACGATGACATGTACCGTCTCTGGGAAAGCACAGATCCCAAGCTTTTTTGTGTTTATTAATAGGCTGCCCAGGGAAGGTGAAGACCAGCAACAGCTTTCTGGGCTAGCACCTTCCTTGTGGGAGAAGGAGCCGGACGTTTCCCGTTTGGGAAAAAGGTTCTGCCGAGAAAGGACACGATGACATGTCCCGTCTCTGGGAAAGCATAGATCCCAAGCGCTGCTGTGCCTGTGAATAGGGTGCACGGGGAAGGTGAAGACCAGCAACAGCTTTCAGGGCTGGCCCCTTCCTTGTGGCAGAAGGAGCCGGACGTTTCCCGTTTGGGAAAAAGGCTCTGCCGAGAACGGACACGATGACATGTCCCGTCTCTGGGAAAGCACAGATCCCAAGCGTTGCTGTGCTTATTAATAGGCTGCCCAGGGAAGGTGAAGAGCAGCAACAGCTTTCAGGGCTGGCCCCTTCCTTGTGGCAGAAGGAGCCGGACGTTTCCCGTTTGGGAAAACGGCTCTGCCGAGAACGGACACGATGACATGTCCCGTCTCTGGGAAAGCACAGATCCCAAGCGGTGCTGTGCCTATGAATAGAGTGCATGGGGAAGGTGAAGACCAGCAACAACTTTTAGGGCTGGCCCCTTCCTTGTGGGAGAAGGAGCCGGACGTTTCCCATTTCGGAAAAAGCTCTGCCGAGAATGGACACGATGACATGTCCCGTCTCTGGGAAAGCACAGATCCCAAGCTTTGTTGTGCTTATTAATAGGCTGCCCAGGGAAGGTGAAGGCCAGCAACAGCTTTCAGGGCTAGCACCTTCCTTGTGGGAGAAGGAGCCAGACGTTTCCCGTTTGGGAAAAATACTCTGCCGAGAACGGACACGATGACATCTCCCGTCCCTGAGAAAGCAGAGATCCGAAGCGGTGCTGTGCCTGTGAATACGGTGCACGGGGAAGGTGAAGACCAGCAACAGCTTTCAGGGCTAGCACCTTCATTGTGGGAGAAGGATCCGGACGTTTCCCGTTTGGGAAAAAGGCTCTGCCGAGAAAGGACACGATGACATGTCCCGTCTCTGGGAAAGCACAGATCCCTAGTGATGTTCTTCCTCTGAATATGCTGCCAAGGGAAGGTGAAGACCAGCAACAGCTTTCAGGGCTGGCCCCTTCCTTCTGGCAGAAGGAGCCGGACGTTTCCCGTTTGGGAAATGGCTCTGCCGAGAACGGACACGATCACATGTCCCGTCTCTGGGAAAGCACAGGTCCCAAGCGCTGCTGTGCCTATGAATAGGGTGCATGGGGAAGGTGAAGACCAGCAACAGCTTTCAGGGCTGGCCCCCTCCTTGTGGCAGAAGGAGCCGGACGTTTCCCGTTTGGGAAAATGTCTCTGCCGAAATAGAACACGATCACATGTCCCGTCCTTGAGAAAGCACAGAATCCAAGGTCTGCGGTGCCTATGAATAGGGTGCCCAGGGAAGGTAAAACCAGCAAGAGCTTTCAGGGCTGGCCCCTTCCATGTGGGAGAAGGAGCCGGACGTTTCCCGTTTGGGAAAAAAGCTCTGCCGAGAAAGGACACGACGACATCTCCCGTCCCCGAGAAAGCACAGATCCCAAGCTTTGTTGTGCTTATTAATAGGCTGCCCAGGGAAGGTGAAGACCAGCAGCAGCTTTCTGGGCTAGCACCTTCCTTGTGGCAGAAGGAGCCGGACGTTTCCCGTTTGGGAAAAATACTCTGCCGAGAACGGACACGATGACATGTCCCGTCTCTGGGAAAGCACAGATCGCAAGCGCCGCTGCGCCTGTGAATAGGGTGCACGGGGAAGGAGAAGACCAGCAACAGCTTTCAGGGCTGGCCCCTTCCTTGTGGCAGAAGGAGCCGGACGTTTCACGTTTGGGAAAATGGCTCTGCCGAGGAAGGACACGATGACATGTCCCGTCTCTGGGAAACGACAGATCCCTAGTGATGTTCTGCCTCTGAATATGCTGCCAAGGGAAGGTGAAGACCAGCAACAGCTTTCAGGGCTGGCCCCTTCCTTGTGGGAGAAGGAGCCGGACGTTTCCCTTTTGGGAAAATGTCTCTGCCGAGAAAGGACACGATCACATGTCCCGTCCCTGAGAAAGCACAGAATCCAAGCTCTGCGGTGCCTATGAATAGGGTGCCCAGGGAAGGTAAAGACCAGCAAGAGCTTTCAGGGCTGGCCCCTTCCTTGTGGGAGAAGGAGCCGGACGTTTCCCGTTTGGGAAAAAGGCTCTGCCGAGAAAGGACACGATGACATGTCCCGTCTCTGGGAAAGCACAGATCCCAAGCGCTTCTGTGCTTATTAATAGGCTGCCCAGGGAAGGAGAAGACCAGCAGCAGCTTTCAGGGCTGGCCCCTTCCTTGTGGCAGAAGGAGCCGGACGTTTCCCTTTTGGGAAAATGTCTCTGCCGAGAAAGGACACGATCACATGTCCCGTCCCTGAGAAAGCACAGAATCCAAGCTCTGCGGTGCCTATGAATAGGGTGCCCAGGGAAGGTAAAGACCAGCAAGAGCTTTCAGGGCTGGCCCCTTCCTTGTGGGAGAAGGAGCCGGACGTTTCCCGTTTGGGAAAAAGGCTCTGCTGAGAAAGGACACGATGACATGTACCGTCTCTGGGAAAGCACAGATCCCAAGCTTTTTTGTGTTTATTAATAGGCTGCCCAGGGAAGGTGAAGACCAGCAACAGCTTTCTGGGCTAGCACCTTCCTTGTGGGAGAAGGAGCCGGACGTTTCCCGTTTGGGAAAAAGGTTCTGCCGAGAAAGGACACGATGACATGTCCCGTCTCTGGGAAAGCATAGATCCCAAGCGCTGCTGTGCCTGTGAATAGGGTGCACGGGGAAGGTGAAGACCAGCAACAGCTTTCAGGGCTGGCCCCTTCCTTGTGGCAGAAGGAGCCGGACGTTTCCCGTTTGGGAAAAAGGCTCTGCCGAGAACGGACACGATGACATGTCCCGTCTCTGGGAAAGCACAGATCCCAAGCGTTGCTGTGCTTATTAATAGGCTGCCCAGGGAAGGTGAAGAGCAGCAACAGCTTTCAGGGCTGGCCCCTTCCTTGTGGCAGAAGGAGCCGGACGTTTCCCGTTTGGGAAAACGGCTCTGCCGAGAACGGACACGATGACATGTCCCGTCTCTGGGAAAGCACAGATCCCAAGCGGTGCTGTGCCTATGAATAGAGTGCATGGGGAAGGTGAAGACCAGCAACAACTTTTAGGGCTGGCCCCTTCCTTGTGGGAGAAGGAGCCGGACGTTTCCCATTTCGGAAAAAGCTCTGCCGAGAATGGACACGATGACATGTCCCGTCTCTGGGAAAGCACAGATCCCAAGCTTTGTTGTGCTTATTAATAGGCTGCCCAGGGAAGGTGAAGGCCAGCAACAGCTTTCAGGGCTAGCACCTTCCTTGTGGGAGAAGGAGCCAGACGTTTCCCGTTTGGGAAAAATACTCTGCCGAGAACGGACACGATGACATCTCCCGTCCCTGAGAAAGCAGAGATCCGAAGCGGTGCTGTGCCTGTGAATACGGTGCACGGGGAAGGTGAAGAGCAGCAACAGCTTTCAGGGCTAGCACCTTCATTGTGGGAGAAGGATCCGGACGTTTCCCGTTTGGGAAAAAGGCTCTGCCGAGAAAGGACACGATGACATGTCCCGTCTCTGGGAAAGCACAGATCCCTAGTGATGTTCTTCCTCTGAATATGCTGCCAAGGGAAGGTGAAGACCAGCAACAGCTTTCAGGGCTGGCCCCTTCCTTCTGGCAGAAGGAGCCGGACGTTTCCCGTTTGGGAAATGGCTCTGCCGAGAACGGACACGATCACATGTCCCGTCTCTGGGAAAGCACAGGTCCCAAGCGCTGCTGTGCCTATGAATAGGGTGCATGGGGAAGGTGAAGACCAGCAACAGCTTTCAGGGCTGGCCCCCTCCTTGTGGCAGAAGGAGCCGGACGTTTCCCGTTTGGGAAAATGTCTCTGCCGAAAAAGAACACGATCACATGTCCCGTCCTTGAGAAAGCACAGAATCCAAGGTCTGCGGTGCCTATGAATAGGGTGCCCAGGGAAGGTAAAACCAGCAAGAGCTTTCAGGGCTGGCCCCTTCCATGTGGGAGAAGGAGCCGGACGTTTCCCGTTTGGGAAAAAAGCTCTGCCGAGAAAGGACACGACGACATCTCCCGTCCCCGAGAAAGCACAGATCCCAAGCTTTGTTGTGCTTATTAATAGGCTGCCCAGGGAAGGTGAAGACCAGCAGCAGCTTTCTGGGCTAGCACCTTCCTTGTGGCAGAAGGAGCCGGACGTTTCCCGTTTGGGAAAAATACTCTGCCGAGAACGGACACGATGACATGTCCCGTCTCTGGGAAAGCACAGATCGCAAGCGCCGCTGCGCCTGTGAATAGGGTGCACGGGGAAGGAGAAGACCAGCAACAGCTTTCAGGGCTGGCCCCTTCCTTGTGGCAGAAGGAGCCGGACGTTTCACGTTTGGGAAAATGGCTCTGCCGAGGAAGGACACGATGACATGTCCCGTCTCTGGGAAACGACAGATCCCTAGTGATGTTCTGCCTCTGAATATGCTGCCAAGGGAAGGTGAAGACCAGCAACAGCTTTCAGGGCTGGCCCCTTCCTTGTGGCAGAAGGAGCCGGACGTTTCCCTTTTGGGAAAATGTCTCTGCCGAGAAAGGACACGATCACATGTCCCGTCCCTGAGAAAGCACAGAATCCAAGCTCTGCGGTGCCTATGAATAGGGTGCCCAGGGAAGGTAAAGACCAGCAAGAGCTTTCAGGGCTGGCCCCTTCCTTGTGGGAGAAGGAGCCGGACGTTTCCCGTTTGGGAAAAAGGCTCTGCCGAGAAAGGACACGATGACATGTCCCGTCTCTGGGAAAGCACAGATCCCAAGCGCTGCTGTGCCTGTGAATAGGGTGCCAAGGGAAGGTGAAGACCAGCAACAGCTTTCAGGGCTAGCACCTTCATTGTGGCAGAAGGAGCCGGACGTTTCCCGTTTGGGAAAAAGCCTCTGCCGAGAAAGGACATGATGACATGTCCCGTCTCTGGGAAAGCACAGATCCGAAGCGCTGCTGTGCCTGTGAATAGGGTGCACGGGGAAGGTGAAGACCAGCAACAGCTTTCAGGGCTGGCCCCTTCCTTGTGGGAGAAGGAGCCGGACGTTTCCCTTTTTGGAAAATGGCTCTGCCGAGAACGGACACGATGACATGTCCCGTCTCTGGGAAAGCACAGGTCCCAAGCGCTGCTGTGCCTATGAATAGGGTGCATGGGGAAGGTGAAGACCAGCAACAGCTTTCAGGGCTGGCCCCTTCCTTGTGGGAGAAGGAGCCGGACGTTTCCCATTTGGGAAAAAGGCTCTGCCGAGAACGGACACGATGACATGTCCCGTCTCTGGGAAAGCACAGATCCCAAGCGCTTCTGTGCTTATTAATAGGCTGCCCAGGGAAGGAGAAGACCAGCAGCAGCTTTCAGGGCTGGCCCCTTCCTTGTGGGAGAAGGAGCCGGACGTTTCCCTTTTGGGAAAATGTCTCTGCCGAGAAAGGACACGATCACATGTCCCGTCCCTGAGAAAGCACAGAATCCAAGCTCTGCGGTGCCTATGAATAGGGTGCCCAGGGAAGGTAAAGACCAGCAAGAGCTTTCAGGGCTGGCCCCTTCCTTGTGGGAGAAGGAGCCGGACGTTTCCCGTTTGGGAAAAAGGCTCTGCCGAGAAAGGACACGATGACATGTACCGTCTCTGGGAAAGCACAGATCCCAAGCTTTTTTGTGTTTATTAATAGGCTGCCCAGGGAAGGTGAAGACCAGCAACAGCTTTCTGGGCTAGCACCTTCCTTGTGGGAGAAGGAGCCGGACGTTTCCCGTTTTGGAAAAAGGTTCTGCCGAGAAAGGACACGATGACATGTCCCGTCTCTGGGAAAGCATAGATCCCAAGCGCTGCTGTGCCTGTGAATAGGGTGCACGGGGAAGGTGAAGAGCAGTAACAGCTTTCAGGGCTGGCCCCTTCCTTGTGGCAGAAGGAGCCGGACGTTTCATGTTTGGGAAAAAGGCTCTGCCGAGAACGGACACGATGACATGTCCCGTCTCTGGGAAAGCACAGATCCCAAGCGTTGCTGTGCTTATTAATAGGCTGCCCAGGGAAGGTGAAGAGCAGCAACAGCTTTCAGGGCTGGCCCCTTCCTTGTGGCAGAAGGAGCCGGACGTTTCCCGTTTGGGAAAAAGGCTCTGCCGAGAACGGACACGATGACATGTCCCGTCTCTGGGAAAGCACAGATCCCAAGCGGTGCTGTGCCTATGAATAGAGTGCATGGGGAAGGTGAAGACCAGCAACAACTTTTAGGGCTGGCCCCTTCCTTGTGGGAGAAGGAGCCGGACGTTTCCCATTTCGGAAAAAGCTCTGCCGAGAATGGACACGATGACATGTCCCGTCTCTGGGAAAGCACAGATCCCAAGCTTTGTTGTGCTTATTAATAGGCTGCCCAGGGAAGGTGAAGGCCAGCAACAGCTTTCAGGGCTAGCACCTTCCTTGTGGGAGAAGGAGCCAGACGTTTCCCGTTTGGGAAAAATACTCTGCCGAGAACGGACACGATGACATCTCCCGTCCCTGAGAAAGCAGAGATCCGAAGCGGTGCTGTGCCTGTGAATACGGTGCACGGGGAAGGTGAAGACCAGCAACAGCTTTCAGGGCTAGCACCTTCATTGTGGGAGAAGGATCCGGACGTTTCCCGTTTGGGAAAAAGGCTCTGCCGAGAAAGGACACGATGACATGTCCCGTCTCTGGGAAAGCACAGATCCCTAGTGATGTTCTTCCTCTGAATATGCTGCCAAGGGAAGGTGAAGACCAGCAACAGCTTTCAGGGCTGGCCCCTTCCTTCTGGCAGAAGGAGCCGGACGACTCCCGTTTGGGAAATGGCTCTGCCAAGAACGGACACGATCACATGTCCCGTCTCTGGGAAAGCACAGGTCCCAAGCGCTGCTGTGCCTATGAATAGGGTGCATGGGGAAGGTGAAGACCAGCAACAGCTTTCAGGGCTGGCCCCTTCCTTGTGGGAGAAGGAGCCGGACGTTTCCCGTTTGGGAAAATGTCTCTGCCGAAAAAGAACACGATCACATGTCCCGTCCTTGAGAAAGCACAGAATCCAAGGTCTGCGGTGCCTATGAATAGGGTGCCCAGGGAAGGTAAAACCAGCAAGTGCTTTCAGGGCTGGCCCCTTCCTTGTGGGAGAAGGAGCCGGACGTTTCCCGTTTGGGAAAAAAGCTCTGCCGAGAAAGGACACGACGACATCTCCCGTCCCCGAGAAAGCACAGATCCCAAGCTTTGTTGTGCTTATTAATAGGCTGCCCAGGGAAGGTGAAGACCAGCAGCAGCTTTCTGGGCTAGCACCTTCCTTGTGGCAGAAGGAGCCGGACGTTTCCCGTTTGGGAAAAATACTCTGCCGAGAACGGACACGATGAAATGTCCCGTCCCTGGGAAAGCACAGATCGCAAGCGCCGCTGCGCCTGTGAATAGGGTGCACGGGGAAGGAGAAGACCAGCAACAGCTTTCAGGGCTGGCCCCTTCCTTGTGGCAGAAGGAGCCGGACGTTTCACGTTTGGGAAAATGGCTCTGCCGAGGAAGGACACGATGACATGTCCCGTCTCTGGGAAACGACAGATCCCTAGTGATGTTCTGCCTCTGAATATGCTGCCAAGGGAAGGTGAAGACCAGCAACAGCTTTCAGGGCTGGCCCCTTCCTTGTGGGAGAAGGAGCCGGACGTTTCCCTTTTGGGAAAATGTCTCTGCCGAGAAAGGACATGATGACATGTCCCGTCTCTGGGAAAGCACAGATCCGAAGCGCTGCTGTGCCTGTGAATAGGGTGCACGGGGAAGGTGAAGACCAGCAACAGATTTCAGGGCTGGCCCCTTCCTTGTGGCAGAAGGAGCCGGACGTTTCCCTTTTTGGAAAATGGCTCTGCCGAGAACGGACACGATGACATGTCCCGTCTCTGGGAAAGCACAGGTCCCAAGCGCTGCTGTGCCTATGAATAGGGTGCATGGGGAAGGTGAAGACCAGCAACAGCTTTCAGGGCTGGCCCCTTCCTTGTGGCAGAAGGAGCCGGACGTTTCCCGTTTGGGAAAAAGGCTCTGCCGAGAACGGACACGATGACATGTCCCGTCTCTGGGAAATCACAGATCCCAAGCGTTGCTGTGCTTATTAATAGGCTGCCCAGGGAAGGTGAAGAGCAGCAACAGCTTTCAGGGCTAGCCCCTTCCTTGTGGCAGAAGGAGCCGGACGTTTCCCGTTTGGGAAAAAGGCTCTGCCGAGAACGGACACGATGACATGTCCCGTCTCTGGGAAAGCACAGATCCCAAGCGGTGCTGTGCCTATGAATAGAGTGCATGGGGAAGGTGAAGACCAGCAACAACTTTTAGGGCTGGCCCCTTCCTTGTGGGAGAAGGAACCGGACGTTTCCCATTTCGGAAAAAGCTCTGCCGAGAATGGACACGATGACATGTCCCGTCTCTGGGAAAGCACAGATCCCAAGCTTTGTTGTGCTTATTAATAGGCTGCCCAGGGAAGGTGAAGGCCAGCAACAGCTTTCAGGGCTAGCACCTTCCTTGTGGGAGAAGGAGCCAGACGTTTCCCGTTTGGGAAAAATACTCTGCCGAGAACGGACACGATGACATCTCCCGTCCCTGAGAAAGCAGAGATCCGAAGCGGTGCTGTGCCTGTGAATACGGTGCACGGGGAAGGTGAAGAGCAGCAACAGCTTTCAGGGCTAGCACCTTCATTGTGGGAGAAGGAGCCGGACGTTTCCCGTTTGGGAAAAATGTTCTGCCGAGAAAGGACACGATGACATGTCCCGTCTCTGGGAAAGCACAGATCCCTAGTGATGTTCTTCCTCTGAATATGCTGCCAAGGGAAGGTGAAGACCAGCAACAGCTTTCAGGGCTGGCCCCTTCCTTCTGGCAGAAGGAGCCGGACGTTTCCCGTTTGGGAAAAATACTCTGCCGAGAACGGACACGATGACATGTCCCGTCTCTGGGAAAGCACAGATCGCAAGCGCCGCTGCGCCTGTGAATAGGGTGCACGGGGAAGGTGAAGACCAGCAACAGCTTTCAGGGCTGGCCCCTTCCTTGTGGCAGAAGGAGCCGGACGTTTCATGTTTGGGAAAATGGCTCTGCCGAGGAAGGACACGATGACATGTCCCGTCTCTGGGAAACCGCAGATCCCTAGTGATGTTCTGCCTCTGAATATGCTGCCAAGGGAATGTGAAGACCAGCAACAGCTTTCAGGGCTGGCCCCTTCCTTGTGGGAGAAGGAGCCGGACGTTTCCCTTTTGGGAAAATGTCTCTGCCGAGAAAGGACACGATCACATGTCCCGTCCCTGAGAAAGCACAGAATCCAAGCTTGGCGGTGCCTATGAATAGGGTGCCCAGGGAAGGTAAAGACCAGCAAGAGCTTTCAGGGCTGGCCCCTTCCTTGTGGGAGAAGGAGCCGGACGTTTCCCGTTTGGGAAAAAGCCTCTGCCGAGAAAGGACATGATGACATGTCCCGTCTCTGGGAAAGCACAGATCCGAAGCGCTGCTGTGCCTGTGAATAGGGTGCACGGGGAAGGTGAAGACCAGCAACAGATTTCAGGGCTGGCCCCTTCCTTGTGGCAGAAGGAGCCGGACGTTTCCCTTTTTGGAAAATGGCTCTGCCGAGAACGGACACGATGACATGTCCCGTCTCTGGGAAAGCACAGATCCGAAGCGCTGCTGTGCCTATGAATAGGGTGCATGGGGAAGGTGAAGAGCAGCAACAGCTTTCAGGGCTGGCCCCTTCCTTGTGGGAGAAGGAGCCGGACGTTTCCCATTTGGGAAAAAGGCTCTGCCGAGAACGGACACGATGACATGTCCCGTCTCTGGGAAAGCACAGATCCCAAGCGTTGCTGTGCTTATTAATAGGCTGCCCAGGGAAGGTGAAGACCAGCAACAGCTTTCAGGGCTAGCACCTTCCTTGTGGCAGAAGGAGCCGGACGTTTCCCATTTGGGAAAAAGGCTCTGCCGTGAAAGGACATGACGACATGTCCCGTCTCTGGGAAAGCACAGATTCGAAGCGCTGCTGTGCCTGTGAATAGGGTGCACGGCAAGGTGAAGACCAGCAACAGCTTTCAGGGCTGGCCCCTTCCTTGTGGCAGAAGGAGCCGGACGTTTCCCTTTTTGGAAAATGGCTCTGCCGAGAACGGACACGATGACATGTCCCATCTCTGGGAAAGCACAGGTCCCAAGCGCTGCTGTGCCTATGAATAGGGTGCATGGGGAAGGTGAAGACCAGCAACAGCTTTCAGGGCTGGCCCCTTCCTTGTGGGAGAAGGAGCCGGACGTTTCCCATTTGGGAAAAAGGCTCTGCCGAGAACGGACACGATGACATGTCCCGTCTCTGGGAAAGCACAGATCCCAAGCGCTTCTGTGCTTATTAATAGGCTGCCCAGGGAAGGAGAAGACCAGCAGCAGCTTTCAGGGCTGGCCCCTTCCTTGTGGGAGAAGGAGCCGGACGTTTCCCTTTTGGGAAAATGTCTCTGCCGAGAAAGGACACGATCACATGTCCCGTCCCTGAGAAAGCACAGAATCCAAGCTCTGCGGTGCCTATGAATAGGGTGCCCAGGGAAGGTAAAGACCAGCAAGAGCTTTCAGGGCTGGCCCCTTCCTTGTGGCAGAAGGAGCCGGACGTTTCCCATTTGGGAAAAAGTCTCTGCCGAGAACGGACACGATGACATGTACCGTCTCTGGGAAAGCACAGATCCCAAGCTTTTTTGTGTTTATTAATAGGCTGCCCAGGGAAGGTGAAGACCAGCAACAGCTTTCTGGGCTAGCACCTTCCTTGTGGGAGAAGGAGCCGGACGTTTCCCGTTTGGGAAAAAGGTTCTGCCGAGAAAGGACACGATGACATGTCCCGTCTCTGGGAAAGCATAGATCCCAAGCGCTGCTGTGCCTGTGAATAGGGTGCACGGGGAAGGTGAAGAGCAGTAACAGCTTTCAGGGCTGGCCCCTTCCTTGTGGCAGAAGGAGCCGGACGTTTCCCGTTTGGGAAAAAGGCTCTGCCGAGAACGGACACGATGACATGTCCCGCCTCTGGGAAAGCACAGATCCCAAGCGTTGCTGTGCTTATTAATAGGCTGCCCAGGGAAGGTGAAGAGCAGCAACAGCTTTCAGGGCTGGCCCCTTCCTTGTGGCAGAAGGAGCCGGACGTTTCCCGTTTGGGAAAAAGGCTCTGCCGAGAACGGACACGATGACATGTCCCGTCTCTGGGAAAGCACAGATCCCAAGCGGTGCTGTGCCTATGAATAGAGTGCATGGGGAAGGTGAAGACCAGCAACAACTTTTAGGGCTGGCCCCTTCCTTGTGGGAGAAGGAGCCGGACGTTTCCCATTTCGGAAAAAGCTCTGCCGAGAATGGACACGATGACATGTCCCGTCTCTGGGAAAGCACAGATCCCAAGCTTTGTTTTGCTTATTAACAGGCTGCCCAGGGAAGGTGAAGGCCAGCAACAGCTTTCAGGGCTAGCACCTTCCTTGTGGGAGAAGGAGCCAGACGTTTCCCGTTTGGGAAAAATACTCTGCCGAGAACGGACACGATGACATCTCCCGTCCCTGAGAAAGCAGAGATCCGAAGCGGTGCTGTGCCTGTGAATACGGTGCACGGGGAAGGTGAAGAGCAGCAACAGCTTTCAGGGCTAGCACCTTCATTGTGGGAGAAGGATCCGGACGTTTCCCGTTTGGGAAAAAGGCTCTGCCGAGAAAGGACACGATGACATGTCCCGTCTCTGGGAAAGCACAGATCCCTAGTGATGTTCTTCCTCTGAATATGCTGCCAAGGGAAGGTGAAGACCAGCAACAGCTTTCAGGGCTGGCCCCTTCCTTCTGGCAGAAGGAGCCGGACGTTTCCCGTTTGGGAAATGGCTCTGCCGAGAACGGACACGATCACATGTCCCGTCTCTGGGAAAGCACAGGTCCCAAGCGCTGCTGTGCCTATGAATAGGGTGCCAAGGGAAGGTGAAGACCAGCAACAGCTTTCAGGGCTGGCCCCTTCCTTGTGGGAGAAGGAGCCGGACGTTTCCCTTTTGGGAATATGTCTCTGCCGAAAAAGAACACGATCACATGTCCCGTCCTTGAGAAAGCACAGAATCCAAGGTCTGCGGTGCCTATGAATAGGGTGCCCAGGGAAGGTAAAACCAGCAAGAGCTTTCAGGGCTGGCCCCTTCCTTGTGGGAGAAGGAGCCGGACGTTTCCCGTTTGGGAAAAAAGCTCTGCCGAGAAAGGACACGACGACATCTCCCGTCCCCGAGAAAGCACAGATCCCAAGCTTTGTTGTGCTTATTAATAGGCTGCCCAGGGAAGGTGAAGACCAGCAGCAGCTTTCTGGGCTAGCACCTTCCTTGTGGCAGAAGGAGCCGGACGTTTCCCGTTTGGGAAAAATACTCTGCCGAGAACGGACACGATGACATGTCCCGTCTCTGGGAAAGCACAGATCGCAAGCGCCGCTGCGCCTGTGAATAGGGTGCACGGGGAAGGAGAAGACCAGCAACAGCTTTCTGGGCTAGCACCTTCCTTGTGGGAGAAGGAGCCGGATATTTCCCGTTTGGGAAAAAGGCTCTGCCGAGAAAGGACATGATGACATGTCCCGTCTCTGGGAAAGCACAGATCCGAAGCGCTGCTGTGCCTGTGAATAGGGTGCACGGGGAAGGTGAAGACCAGCAACAGATTTCAGGGCTGGCCCCTTCCTTGTGGCAGAAGGAGCCGGACGTTTCCCTTTTTGGAAAATGGCTCTGCCGAGAACGGACACGATGACATGTACCATCTCTGGGAAAGCACAGATCCCAAGCTTTGTTGTGCTTATTAATAGGCTGCCCAGGGAAGGTGAAGACCAGCAACAGCTTTCTGGGCTAGCACCTTCCTTGTGGGAGAAGGAGCCGGACGTTTCCCGTTTGGGAAAAAGGTTTTGCCGAGAAAGGACATGATGACATGTCCCGTCTCTGGGAAAGCACAGATCCCAAGCGCTGCTGTGCCTGTGAGTAGGGTGCACGGGGAAGGTGAAGACCAGCAACAGCTTTCAGGGCTGGCCCCTTCCTTGTGGCAGAAGGAGCCGGACGTTTCCCGTTTGGGAAAATGGCTCTGCCAAGGAAGGACACAATGACATGTCCCGTCTCTGGGAAAGCACAGATCCCTAGTGATGTTCTGCCTCTGAATATGCTGCCAAGGGAAGGTGAAGACCAGCAACAGCTTTCAGGGCTGGCCCCTTCCTTGTGGCAGAAGGAGCCGGACGTTTCCCTTTTTGGAAAATGGCTCTGCCGAGAACGGACACGATGACATGTCCCATCTCTGGGAAAGCACAGGTCCCAAGCGCTGCTGTGCCTATGAATAGGGTGCATGGGGAAGGTGAAGACCAGCAACAGCTTTCAGGGCTGGCCCCTTCCTTGTGGGAGAAGGAGCCGGACGTTTCCCATTTGGGAAAAAGGCTCTGCCGAGAACGGACACGATGACATGTCCCGTCTCTGGGAAAGCACAGATCCCAAGCGCTTCTGTGCTTATTAATAGGCTGCCCAGGGAAGGAGAAGACCAGCAGCAGCTTTCAGGGCTGGCCCCTTCCTTGTGGGAGAAGGAGCCGGACGTTTCCCTTTTGGGAAAATGTCTCTGCCGAGAAAGGACACGATCACATGTCCCGTCCCTGAGAAAGCACAGAATCCAAGCTCTGCGGTGCCTATGAATAGGGTGCCCAGGGAAGGTAAAGACCAGCAAGAGCTTTCAGGGCTGGCCCCTTCCTTGTGGGAGAAGGAGCCGGACGTTTCCCATTTGGGAAAAAGTCTCTGCCGAGAACGGACACGATGACATGTCCCGTCTCTGGGAAAGCACAGATCCCAAGCTTTTTTGTGTTTATTAATAGGCTGCCCAGGGAAGGTGAAGACCAGCAACAGCTTTCTGGGCTAGCACCTTCCTTGTGGGAGAAGGAGCCGGACGTTTCCCGTTTGGGAAAAAGGTTCTGCCGAGAAAGGACACGATGACATGTCCCGTCTCTGGGAAAGCATAGATCCCAAGCGCTGCTGTGCCTGTGAATAGGGTGCACGGGGAAGGTGAAGAGCAGTAACAGCTTTCAGGGCTGGCCCCTTCCTTGTGGCAGAAGGAGCCGGACGTTTCCCGTTTGGGAAAAAGGCTCTGCCGAGAACGGACACGATGACATGTCCCGCCTCTGGGAAAGCACAGATCCCAAGCGTTGCTGTGCTTATTAATAGGCTGCCCAGGGAAGGTGAAGAGCAGCAACAGCTTTCAGGGCTGGCCCCTTCCTTGTGGCAGAAGGAGCCGGACGTTTCCCGTTTGGGAAAAAGGCTCTGCCGAGAACGGACACGATGACATGTCCCGTCTCTGGGAAAGCACAGATCCCAAGCGGTGCTGTGCCTATGAATAGAGTGCATGGGGAAGGTGAAGACCAGCAACAACTTTTAGGGCTGGCCCCTTCCTTGTGGGAGAAGGAGCCGGACGTTTCCCATTTCGGAAAAAGCTCTGCCGAGAATGGACACGATGACATGTCCCGTCTCTGGGAAAGCACAGATCCCAAGCTTTGTTTTGCTTATTAATAGGCAGCCCAGGGAAGGTGAAGGCCAGCAACAGCTTTCAGGGCTAGCACCTTCCTTGTGGGAGAAGGAGCCAGACGTTTCCCGTTTGGGAAAAATACTCTGCCGAGAACGGACACGATGACATCTCCCGTCCCTGAGAAAGCAGAGATCCGAAGCGGTGCTGTGCCTGTGAATACGGTGCACGGGGAAGGTGAAGAGCAGCAACAGCTTTCAGGGCTAGCACCTTCATTGTGGGAGAAGGATCCGGACGTTTCCCGTTTGGGAAAAAGGCTCTGCCGAGAAAGGACACGATGACATGTCCCGTCTCTGGGAAAGCACAGATCCCTAGTGATGTTCTTCCTCTGAATATGCTGCCAAGGGAAGGTGAAGACCAGCAACAGCTTTCAGGGCTGGCCCCTTCCTTCTGGCAGAAGGAGCCGGACGTTTCCCGTTTGGGAAATGGCTCTGCCGAGAACGGACACGATCACATGTCCCGTCTCTGGGAAAGCACAGGTCCCAAGCGCTGCTGTGCCTATGAATAGGGTGCCAAGGGAAGGTGAAGACCAGCAACAGCTTTCAGGGCTGGCCCCTTCCTTGTGGGAGAAGGAGCCGGACGTTTCCCTTTTGGGAATATGTCTCTGCCGAAAAAGAACACGATCACATGTCCCGTCCTTGAGAAAGCACAGAATCCAAGGTCTGCGGTGCCTATGAATAGGGTGCCCAGGGAAGGTAAAACCAGCAAGAGCTTTCAGGGCTGGCCCCTTCCTTGTGGGAGAAGGAGCCGGACGTTTCCCGTTTGGGAAAAAAGCTCTGCCGAGAAAGGACACGACGACATCTCCCGTCCCCGAGAAAGCACAGATCCCAAGCTTTGTTGTGCTTATTAATAGGCTGCCCAGGGAAGGTGAAGACCAGCAGCAGCTTTCTGGGCTAGCACCTTCCTTGTGGCAGAAGGAGCCGGACGTTTCCCGTTTGGGAAAAATACTCTGCCGAGAACGGACACGATGACATGTCCCGTCTCTGGGAAAGCACAGATCGCAAGCGCCGCTGCGCCTGTGAATAGGGTGCACGGGGAAGGAGAAGACCAGCAACAGCTTTCAGGGCTGGCCCCTTCCTTGTGGGAGAAGGAGCCGGACGTTTCCCTTTTGGGAAAATGTCTCTGCCGAGAAAGGACACGATCACATGTCCCGTCCCTGAGAAAGCACAGAATCCAAGCTCTGCGGTGCCTATGAATAGGGTGCCCAGGGAAGGTAAAGACCAGCAAGAGCTTTCAGGGCTGGCCCCTTCCTTGTGGGAGAAGGAGCCGGACGTTTCCCGTTTGGGAAAAAGGCTCTGCCGAGAAAGGACACGATGACATGTCCCGTCTCTGGGAAAGCACAGATCCCAAGCGCTGCTGTGCCTGTGAATAGGGTGCCAAGGGAAGGTGAAGACCAGCAACAGCTTTCAGGGCTAGCACCTTCATTGTGGGAGAAGGAGCCGGACGTTTCCCGTTTGGGAAAAAGGCTCTGCCGAGAAAGGACATGATGACATGTCCCGTCTCTGGGAAAGCACAGATCCGAAGCGCTGCTGTGCCTGTGAATAGGGTGCACGGGGAAGGTGAAGACCAGCAACAGATTTCAGGGCTGGCCCCTTCCTTGTGGCAGAAGGAGCCGGACGTTTCCCTTTTTGGAAAATGGCTCTGCCGAGAACGGACACGATGACATGTCCCGTCTCTGGGAAAGCACAGGTCCCAAGCGCTGCTGTGCCTATGAATAGGGTGCATGGGGAAGGTGAAGACCAGCAACAGCTTTCAGGGCTGGCCCCTTCCTTGTGGCAGAAGGAGCCGGACGTTTCCCGTTTGGGAAAAAGGCTCTGCCGAGAACGGACACGATGACATCTCCCGTCTCTGGGAAAGCACAGATCCCAAGCGTTGCTGTGCTTATTAATAGGCTGCCCAGGGAAGGTGAAGAGCAGCAACAGCTTTCAGGGCTGGCCCCTTCCTTGTGGCAGAAGGAGCCGGACGTTTCCCGTTTGGGAAAAATACTCTGCCGAAAACGGACACGATGACATGTCCCGTCTCTGGGAAAGCACAGATCCCTAGTGATGTTCTGCCTGTGAATAGGGTGCACGGGGAAGGTAAAGACCAGCAAGAGCTTTTAGGGCTGGCCCCTTCCTTGTGGCAGAAGGAGCCGGACGTTTCCTGTTTTGGAAAAATACTCTGCCGAGAAAGGACACGATGACATGTCCCGTCTCTGGGAAAGCACAGGTCCCAAGCGTTGCTGTACTTATTAATAGGCTGCCCAGGGAAGGTGAAGACCAGCAACAACTTTTAGGGCTGGCCCCTTCCTTGTGGGAGAAGGAGCCGAACGTTTCCCCTTTGAGAAAATAGCTCTGCCGAGAAAGGACACGATGACATCTCCCGTCCCTGAGAAAGCACAGATCCCAAGCGCTGCTGTGCCTGTGAATAGGGTGCACGGGGAAGGTGAAGACCAGCAACAGATTTCACGGCTGGCCCCTTCCTTGTGGCAGAAGGAGCCGGACGTTCCCCTTTTTGGAAAATGGCTCTGCCGAGAACGGACACGATGACATGTCCCGTCTCTGGGAAAGCACAGGTCCCAAGCCCTGCTGTGCCTATGAATAGGGTGCATGGGGAAGGTGAAGACCAGCAACAGCTTTCAGGGCTGGCCCCTTCCTTGTGGGAGAAGGAGCCGGACGTTTCCCGTTTGGGAAAAAGGCTCTGCCGAGAACGGACACGATGACATGTCCCGTCTCTGGGAAAGCACAGATCCCAAGCGCTGCTGTGCTTATTAATAGGCTGCCAAGGGAATGTGAAGACCAGCAGCAGCTTTCAGGGCTGGCCCCTTCCTTGTGGGAGAAGGAGCCGGACGTTTCCCGTTTGGGAAAATGTCTCTGCCGAAAAAGGACACGATCACATGTCCCGTCCTTGAGAAAGCACAGAATCCAAGGTCTGCGGTGCCTATGAATAGGGTGCCCAGGGAAGGTAAAGACCAGCAAGAGCTTTCAGGGCTGGCCCCTTCCTTGTGGGAGAAGGAGCCGGACGTTTCCCGTTTGGGAAAAAAGCTCTGCCGAGAAAGGACACGATGACATCTCCCGTCCCTGAGAAAGCACAGATCCCAAGCTTTGTTGTGCTTATTAATAGGCTGCCCAGGGAAGGTGAAGACCAGCAACAGCTTTCTGGGCTAGCACCTTCCTTGTGGGAGAAGGAGCCGGATATTTCCCGTTTGGGAAAAAGGCTCTGCCGAGAAAGGACATGATGACATGTCCCGTCTCTGGGAAAGCACAGATCCGAAGCGCTGCTGTGCCTGTGAATAGGGTGCACGGGGAAGGTGAAGACCAGCAAGAGCGTTCAGGGCTGGCCCCTTCCTTGTGGCAGAAGGAGCCGGACGTTTCCCTTTTTGGAAAATGGCTCTGCCGAGAACGGACACGATGACATGTACCATCTCTGGGAAAGCACAGATCCCAAGCTTTGTTGTGCTTATTAATAGGCTGCCCAGGGAAGGTGAAGACCAGCAACAGCTTTCTGGGCTAGCACCTTCCTTGTGGGAGAAGGAGCCGGACGTTTCCCGTTTGGGAAAAAGGTTTTGCCGAGAAAGGACATGATGACATGTCCCGTCTCTGGGAAAGCACAGATCCCAAGCGCTGCTGTGCCTGTGAGTAGGGTGCACGGGGAAGGTGAAGACCAGCAACAGCTTTCAGGGCTGGCCCCTTCCTTGTGGCAGAAGGAGCCGGACGTTTCCCGTTTGGGAAAATGGCTCTGCCAAGGAAGGACACAATGACATGTCCCGTCTCTGGGAAAGCACAGATCCCTAGTGATGTTCTGCCTCTGAATATGCTGCCAAGGGAAGGTGAAGACCAGCAACAGCTTTCAGGGCTGGCCCCCTCCTTGTGGCAGAAGGAGCCGGACGTTTCCCTTTTTGGAAAAAGGCTCTGCCGAGAACGGACACGATAACATGTCCCGTCTCTGGGAAAGCACAGGTCCCAAGCGCTGCTGTGCCTATGAATAGGGTGCATGGGGAAGGTGAAGACCAGCAACAGCTTTCAGGGCTGGCCCCTTCCTTGTGGGAGAAGGAGCCGGACGTTTCCCATTTGGGAAAAAGGCTCTGCCGAGAACGGACACGATGACATGTCCCGTCCCTGAGAAAGCACAGATGCCAAGCGCTGCTGTGCTTATTAATAGGCTGCCCAGGGAAGGTGAAGACCAGCAACAGCTTTCAGGGCTGGCCCCTTCCTTGTGGGAGAAGGAGCCGGACGTTTCCCGTTTGGGAAAATGTCTCTGTCGAGAAAGGACACGATCACATGTCCCGTCCCTGAGAAAGCACAGAATCCAAGCTCTGCGGTGCCTACGAATAGGGTGCCCAGGGAAGGTAAAGACCAGCAAGAGCTTTCAGGGCTGGCCCCTTCCTTGTGGGAGAAGGAGCCGGACGTTTCCCGTTTGGGAAAAAAGCTCTGCCGAGAAAGGACACGATGACATCTCCCGTCCCTGAGAAAGCACAGATCACAAGCTTTGTTGTGCTTATTAATAGGCTGCCCAGGGAAGGTGAAGACCAGCAACAGCTTTCAGGGCTGGCCCCTTCCTTGTGGCAGAAGGAGCCGGACGTTTCCCTTTTTGGAAAATGGCTCTGCCGAGAAAGGAAACGATGACATGTCCCGTCTCTGGGAAAGCACAGATCCCAAGCGCTGCTGTGCCTGTGAATAGGGTGCCAAGGGAAGGTGAAGACCAGCAACAGCTTTCAGGGCTAGCACCTTCATTGTGGGAGAAGGAGCCGGACGTTTCCCGTTTGGGAAAAAGGCTCTGCCGAGAAAGGACATGATGACATGTCCCGTCTCTGGGAAAGCACAGGTCCCAAGCGCTGCTGTGCCTGTGAATAGGGTGCCAAGGGAAGGTGAAGACCAGCAACAGCTTTCAGGGCTGGCCCCTTCCTTGTGGCAGAAGGAGCCGGACGTTTCCCTTTTTGGAAAATGGCTCTGCCGAGAACGGACACGATGACATGTCCCGTCTCTGGGAAAGCACAGATCCCAACCGCTGCTGTGCTTATTAATAGGCTGCCCAGGGAAGGTGAAGACCAGCAACAGCTTTCTGGGCTAGCACCTTCCTTGTGGGAGAAGGAGCAGGACGTTTCCCGTTTGGGAAAAAGGCTCTGCCGAGAAAGGACACGATGACATGTCCCGTCTCTGGGAAAGCACAGATCCCTAGTGATGTTCTGCCTGTGAATAGGGTGCACGGGGAAGGTAAAGACCAGCAAGAGCTTTTAGGGCTGGCCCCTTCCTTGTGGCAGAAGGAGCCGGACGTTTCCTGTTTTGGAAAAATACTCTGCCGAGAAAGGACACGATGACATGTCCCGTCTCTGGGAAAGCACAGGTCCCAAGCGTTGCTGTACTTATTAATAGGCTGCCCCGGGAAGGTGAAGACCAGCAACAACTTTTAGGGCTGGCCCCTTCCTTGTGGGAGAAGGAGCCGAACGTTTCCCCTTTGAGAAAATAGCTCTGCCGAGAAAGGACACGATGACATCTCCCGTCCCTGAGAAAGCACAGATCCAAAGCGCTGCTGTGCCTGTGAATACGGTGCACGGGGAAGGTGAAGACCAGCAAGAGCTTTCAGCGCTGGCCCCTTCCTTGTGGGAGAAGGAGCCGGACGTTTCCAGTTTGGGAAAAATACCCTGCCGAGAAAGGACACGATGACGTGTCCCGCCTCTGGGAAAGCACAGATCCCAAGCGCTGCTGTGCCTGTGAGTAGGGTGCACGGGGAAGGTGAAGACCAGCAACAGCTTTCAGGGCTGGCCCCTTCCTTGTGGCAGAAGGAGCCGGACGTTTCCCGTTTGGGAAAATGGCTCTGCCGAGGAAGGACACAATGACATGTCCCGTCTCTGGGAAAGCACGGATCCCTAGTGATGTTCTGCCTCTGAATATGCTGCCAAGGGAAGGTGAAGACCAGCAACAGCTTTCAGGGCTGGCCCCTTCCTTGTGGCAGAAGGAGCCGGACGTTTCCCTTTTTGGAAAAAGGCTCTGCCGAGAACGGACACGATGACATGTCCCGTCTCTGGGAAAGCACAGGTCCCAAGCGCTGCTGTGCCTATGAATAGGGTGCATGGGGAAGGTGAAGACCAGCAACAGCTTTCAGGGCTGGCCCCTTCCTTGTGGGAGAAGGAGCCGGACGTTTCCCATTTGGGAAAAAGGCTCTGCCGAGAACGGACACGATGACATGTCCCGTCCCTGAGAAAGCACAGATGCCAAGCGCTGCTGTGCTTATTAATAGGCTGCCCAGGGAAGGTGAAGACCAGCAACAGCTTTCAGGGCTGGCCCCTTCCTTGTGGGAGAAGGAGCCGGACGTTTCCCTTTTTGGAAAATGGCTCTGCCGAGAAAGGAAACGATGACATGTCCCGTCCCTGAGAAAGCACAGAATCCAAGCTCTGCGGTGCCTACGAATAGGGTGCCCAGGGAAGGTAAAGACCAGCAAGAGCTTTCAGGGCTGGCCCCTTCCTTGTGGCAGAAGGAGCCGGACGTTTCCCTTTTTGGAAAATGGCTCTGCCGAGAAAGGAAACGATGACATGTCCCGTCTCTGGGAAAGCACAGATCCCAAGCGCTGCTGTGCCTGTGAATAGGGTGCCAAGGGAAGGTGAAGACCAGCAACAGCTTTCAGGGCTAGCACCTTCATTGTGGGAGAAGGAGCCGGACTTTTCCCGTTTGGGAAAAAGGCTCTGCCGAGAAAGGACATGATGACATGTCCCGTCTCTGGGAAAGCACAGGTCCCAAGCGCTGCTGTGCCTGTGAATAGGGTGCACGGGAAGGTGAAGACCAGCAACAGCTTTCAGCGCTGGCCCCTTCCTTGTGGGAGAAGGAGCCGGACGTTTCCAGTTTGGGAAAAATACCCTGCCGAGAAAGGACACGATGACATGTCCCGCCTCTGGGAAAGCACAGATCCCAAGCGCTGCTGTGCCTGTGAATAGGCTGCCCAGGGAAGGTGAAGACCAGCAACAGCTTTTAGGTCTGGCCCCTTCCTTGTGGGAGAAGGAGCCGGACGTTTCCCGTTTGGGAAAAAGGCTCTGCCGAGAACGGACACGATGACATGTCCCGTCTCTGGGAAAGCACAGATCCCAAGCGCTGCTGTGCCTGTGAATAGGGTGCCAAGGGAAGGTGAAGAGCAGTAACAGCTTTCAGGGCTGGCCCCTTCCTTGTGGCAGAAGGAGCCGGACGTTTCCCGTTTGGGAAAAAAGCTCTGCCGAGAAAGGACACGATGACATCTCCCGTCCCTGATAAAGCACAGATCCGAAGCGCTGCTGTGCCTGTGAATAGGGTGCACGGGGAAGGTGAAGACCAGCAAGAGCTTTCAGGGCTAGCACCTTCATTGTGGGAGAAGGAGCCGGAAGTTTCCAGTTTGGGAAAAATACTCTGCCGAGAACGGACACGATGACATGTCCCGCCTCTGGGAAAGCACAGATCCCAAGCGCTGCTGTGCCTGTGAATAGGCTGCCCAGGGAAGGTGAAGACCAGCAACAGCTTTTAGGTCTGGCCCCTTCCTTGTGGGAGAAGGAGCCGGACGTTTCCCGTTTGAGAAAAAGTCTCTGCCGAGAACGGACACGATGACATGTCCCGTCTCTGGGAAAGCACAGATCCGAAGCGCTGCTGCGCCTGTGAGTAGGGTGCACGGGAAAGGTGAAGACCAGCAACAGCTTTCAGGGCTGGCCCTTTCCTTGTGGCAGAAGGAGCCGGACGTTTCCCATTTGGGAAAATGGCTATGCCGAGGAAGGACACAATGACATGTCCCGTCTCTGGGAAAGCACAGATCCCTAGTGATGTTCTGCCTCTGAATATGCTGCCAAGGGAAGGTGAAGACCAGCAACAGCTTTCAGGGCTGGCCCCTTCCTTGTGGCAGAAGGAGCCGGACGTTTCCCTTTTTGGAAAAAGGCTCTGCCGAGAACGGACACGATGACATGTCCCATCTCTGGGAAAGCACAGGTCCCAAGCGCTGCTGTGCCTATGAATAGGGTGCATGGGGAAGGTGAAGACCAGCAACAGCTTTCAGGGCTGGCCCCTTCCTTGTGGGAGAAGGAGCCGGACGTTTCCCGTTTGGGAAAATGTCTCTGCCGAGAAAGGACACGATCACATGTCCCGTCCCTGAGAAAGCACAGAATCCAAGCTCTGCGGTGCCTATGAATAGGGTGCCCAGGGAAGGTAACGACCAGCAAGAGCTTTCAGGGCTGGCCCCTTCCTTGTGGGAGAAGGAGCCGGACGTTTCCCATTTGGGAAAAAGTCTCTGCCGAGAACGGACACGATGACATGTACCGTCTCTGGGAAAGCACAGATCCCAACCGCTGCTGTGCTTATTAATAGGCTGCGCAGGGAAGGTGAAGACCAGCAACAGCTTTCTGGGCTAGCACCTTCCTTGTGGCAGAAGGAGCCGGACGTTTCCCGTTTGGGAAAAAGGTTCTGCCGAGAAAGGACACGATGACATGTCCCGTCTCTGGGAAAGCATAGATCCCAAGCGCTGCTGTGCCTGTGAATAGGGTGCACGGGGAAGGTGAAGAGCAGTAACAGCTTTCAGGGCTGGCCCCTTCCTTGTGGCAGAAGGAGCCGGACGTTTCCCGTTTGGGAAAAAGGCTCTGCCGAGAACGGACACGATGACATGTCCCGTCTCTGGGAAAGCACAGATCCCAAGCGTTGCTGTGCTTATTAATAGGCTGCCCAGGGAAGGTGAAGAGCAGCAACAGCTTTCAGGGCTGGTCCCTTCCTTGTGGCAGAAGGAGCCGGACGTTTCCCTTTTTGGAAAATGGCTCTGCCGAGAACGGACACGATGACATGTACCATCTCTGGGAAAGCACAGATCCCAAGCTTTGTTGTGCTTATTAATAGGCTGCCCAGGGAAGGTGAAGACCAGCAACAGCTTTCTGGGCTAGCACCTTCCTTGTGGGAGAAGGAGCCGGACGTTTCCCGTTTGGGAAAAAGGTTCTGCCGAGAAAGGACATGATGACATGTCCCGTCTCTGGGAAAGCACAGATCCCAAGCGCTGCTGTGCCTGTGAGTAGGGTGAACGGGGAAGGTGAAGACCAGCAACAGCTTTCAGGGCTGGCCCCTTCCTTGTGGCAGAAGGAGCCGGACGTTTCCCGTTTGGGAAAATGGCTCTGCCGAGGAAGGACACAATGACATGTCCCGTCTCTGGGAAAGCACAGATCCCTAGTGATGTTCTGCCTCTGAATATGCTGCCAAGGGAAGGTGAAGACCAGCAACAGCTTTCAGGTCTGGCCCCTTCCTTGTGGCAGAAGGAGCCGGACGTTTCCCTTTTTTGAAAAAGGCTCTGCCGAGAACGGACACGATGACATGTCCCGTCTCTGGGAAAGCACAGGTCCCAAGCGCTGCTGTGCCTATGAATAGGGTGCATGGGGAAGGTGAAGACCAGCAAGAGCTTTCAGGGCTGGCCCCTTCCTTGTGGGAGAAGGAGCCGGACGTTTCCCATTTGGGAAAAGGCTCTGCCGAGAACGGACACGATGACATGTCCCGTCCCTGAGAAAGCACAGATGCCAAGCGCTGCTGTGCTTATTAATAGGCTGCCCAGGGAAGGTGAAGACCAGCAACAGCTTTCAGGGCTGGCCCCTTCCTTGTGGGAGAAGGAGCCGGACGTTTCCCGTTTGGGAAAATGTCTCTGCCGAGAAAGGACACGATCACATGTCCCGTCCCTGAGAAAGCACAGAATCCAAGCACTGCGGTGCCTACGAATAGGGTGCCCAGGGAAGGTAAAGACCAGCAAGAGCTTTCAGGGCTGGCCCCTTCCTTGTGGGAGAAGGAGCCGGACGTTTCCCTTTTTGGAAAATGGCTCTGCCGAGAACGGACACGATGACATGTCCCGTCTCTGGGAAAGCACAGATCCCAACCGCTGCTGTGCTTATTAATAGGCTGCCCAGGGAAGGTGAAGACCAGCAACAGCTTTCTGGGCTAGCACCTTCCTTGTGGGAGAAGGAGCCGGACGTTTCCCGTTTGGGAAAAAGGCTCTGCCGAGAAAGGACACGATGACATGTCCCGTCTCTGGGAAAGCACAGATCCCAAGCGCTGCTGTGCCTGTGAATAGGGTGCACGGGGAAGGTGAAGACCAGCAACAGCTTTCAGGGCTGGCCCCTTCCTTGTGGGAGAAGCAGCCGGACGTTTCCCGTTTGGGAAAAAAGCTCTGCCGAGGAAGGACACAATGACATGTCCCGTCTCTGGGAAAGCACAGATCCCAAGCGTTGCTGTGCTTATTAATAGGCTGCCCAGGGAAGGTGAAGAGCAGCAACAGCTTTCAGGGCTGGCCCCTTCCTTGTGGCAGAAGGAGCCGGACGTTTCCCGTTTGGGAAAAATACTCTGACGAAAACGGACACGATGACATGTCCCGTCTCTGGGAAAGCACAGATCCCTAGTGATGTTCTGCCTGTGAATAGGGTGCACGGGAAGGTGAAGACCAGCAACAGCTTTCAGCGCTGGCCCCTTCCTTGTGGGAGAAGGAGCCGGACGTTTCCAGTTTGGGAAAAATACCCTGCCGAGAAAGGACACGATGACATGTCCCGCCTCTGGGAAAGCACAGATCCCAAGCGCTGCTGTGCCTGTGAATAGGCTGCCCAGGGAAGGTGAAGACCAGCAACAGCTTTTAGGTCTGGCCCCTTCCTTGTGGGAGAAGGAGCCGGACGTTTCCGGTTTGGGTAAAAGGCTCTGCCGAGAACGGACACGATGACATGTCCCGTCTCTGGGAAAGCACAGATCCCAAGCGCTGCTGTGCCTGTGAATAGGGTGCCAAGGGAAGGTGAAGACCAGCAACAGCTTTCAGGGCTGGCCCCTTCCTTGTGGGAGAAGGAGCCGGACGTTTCCCGTTTGGGAAAAAAGCTCTGCCGAGAAAGGACACGATGACATCTCCCGTCCCTGATAAAGCAGAGATCCGAAGCGCTGCTGTGCCTGTGAATAGGGTGCACGGGGAAGGTGAAGACCAGCAAGAGCTTTCAGGGCTAGCACCTTCATTGTGGGAGAAGGAGCCGGAAGTTTCCAGTTTGGGAAAAATACTCTGCCGAGAACGGACACGATGACATGTCCCGCCTCTGGGAAAGCACAGATCCCAAGCGCTGCTGCGCCTGTGAGTAGGGTGCACGGGAAAGGTGAAGACCAGCAACAGCTTTCAGGGCTGGCCCCTTCCTTGTGGCAGAAGGAGCTGGACGTTTCCCGTTTGGGAAAATGGCTCTGCCGAGGAAGGACACAATGACATGTCCCGTCTCTGGGAAAGCACAGATCCCTAGTGATGTTCTGCCTCTGAATATGCTGCCAAGGGAAGGTGAAGACCAGCAACAGCTTTCAGGGCTGGCCCCTTCCTTGTGGCAGAAGGAGCCGGACGTTTCCCTTTTTGGAAAAAGGCTCTGCCGAGAACGGACACGATGACATGTCCCGTCTCTGGGAAAGCACAGGTCCCAAGCGCTGCTGTGCCTATGAATAGGGTGCATGGGGAAGGTGAAGACCAGCAACAGCTTTCAGGGCTGGCCCCTTCCTTGTGGGAGAAGGAGCCGGACGTTTCCCATTTGGGAAAAAGGCTCTGCCGAGAACGGACACGATGACATGTACCGTCTCTGGGAAAGCACAGGTCCCAAGCGCTGTTGTGCCTATGAATAGGGTGCACGGGGAAGGTGAAGACCAGCAACAGCTTTCAGGGCTGGCCCCTTCCTTGTGGGAGAAGGAGCCGGACGTTTCCCGTTTGGGAAAATGTCTCTGCCGAGAAAGGACACGATGACATGTCCCGTCCCTGAGAAAGCACAGAATCCAAGCTCTGCGGTGCCTATGAATAGGGTGCCCAGGGAAGGTAAAGACCAGCAAGAGCTTTCAGGGCTGGCCCCTTCCTTGTGGGAGAAGGAGCCGGACGTTTCCCATTTGGGAAAAAGTCTCTGCCGAGAACGGACACGATGACATGTCCCGTCTCTGGGAAAGCACAGATCCCAAGCTTTGTTGTGCTTATTAATATGCTGCCCAGGGAAGGTGAAGACCAGCAAGAGCTTTCTGGGCTAGCACATTCCTTGTGGCAGAAGGAGCCGGACGTTTCCCGTTTGGGAAAAAGGTTCTGCCGAGAAAGGACACGATGACATGTCCCGTCTCTGGGAAAGCATAGATCCCAAGCGCTGCTGTGCCTGTGAATAGTGTGCACGGGGAAGGTGAAGAGCAGTAACAGCTTTCAGGGCTGGCCCCTTCCTTGTGGCAGAAGGAGCCGGACGTTTCCCATTTGGGAAAAAGTCTCTGCCAAGAACGGACACGATGACATGTCCCGTCTCTGGTAAAGCACAGATCCCAAGCGTTGCTGTGCTTATTAATAGGCTGCCCAGGGAAGGTGAAGAGCAGCAACAGCTTTCAGGGCTGGTCCCTTCCTTGTGGCAGAAGGAGCCGGACGTTTCCCGTTTGGGAAAAAGGCTCTGCCGAGAAAGGACATGATGACATGTCCCGTCTCTGGGAAAGCACAGATCCCTAGCGATGTTCTGCCTGTGAATAGGGTGCACGGGAAGGTGAAGACCAGCAACAGCTTTCAGCGCTGGCCCCTTCCTTGTGGGAGAAGGAGCCGGACGTTTCCAGTTTGGGAAAAATACCCTGCCGAGAAAGGACACGATGACATGTCCCGCCTCTGGGAAAGCACAGATCCCAAGCGCTGCTGTGCCTGTGAATAGGCTGCCCAGGGAAGGTGAAGACCAGCAAGAGCTTTTAGGTCTGGCCCCTTCCTTGTGGCAGAAGGAGCCGGACGTTTCCCGTTTGGGAAAAAGGCTCTGCCGAGAACGGACACGATGACATGTCCCGTCTCTGGGAAAGCACAGATCCCAAGCGCTGCTGTGCCTGTGAATAGGGTGCCAAGGGAAGGTGAAGACCAGCAACAGCTTTCAGGGCTGGCCCCTTCCTTGTGGGAGAAGGAGCCGGACGTTTCCCGTTTGGGAAAAAAGCTCTGCCGAGAAAGGACACGATGACATCTCCCGTCCCTGATAAAGCACAGATCCGAAGCGCTGCTGTGCCTGTGAATAGGGTGCACGGGGAAGGTGAAGACCAGCAAGAGCTTTCAGGGCTAGCACCTTCATTGTGGGAGAAGGAGCCGGAAGTTTCCAGTCTGGGAAAAATACTCTGCCGAGAACGGACACGATGAAATGTCCCGCCTCTGGGAAAGCACAGATCCCAAGCGCTGCTGTGCCTGTGAATAGGCTGCCCAGGGAAGGTGAAGACCAGCAACAGCTTTTAGGTCTGGCCCCTTCCTTGTGGGAGAAGGAGCCGGACGTTTCCCGTTTGGGAAAAAGGCTCTGCCGAGAACGGACACGATTACATGTCCCGTCTCTGGGAAAGCTCAGATCCGAAGCGCTGCTGCGCCTGTGAGTAGGGTGCACGGGAAAGGTGAAGACCAGCAACAGCTTTCAGGGCTGGCCCCTTCCTTGTGGCAGAAGGAGCCGGACGTTTCCCGTTTGGGAAAATGGCTCTGCCGAGGAAGGACACAATGACATGTCCCGTCTCTGGGAAAGCACAGATCCCTAGTGATGTTCTGCCTCTGAATATGCTGCCAAGGGAAGGTGAAGACCAGCAACAGCTTTCAGGGCTGGCCCCTTCCTTGTGGCAGAAGGAGCCGGACGTTTCCCTTTTTGGAAAAAGGCTCTGCCGAGAACGGACACGATGACATGTACCGTCTCTGGGAAAGCACAGGTCCCAAGCGCTGCTGTGCCTATGAATAGGGTGCATGGGGAAGGTGAAGACCAGCAACAGCTTTCAGGGCTGGCCCCTTCCTTGTGGGAGAAGGAGCCGGACGTTTCCCGTTTGGGAAAATGTCTCTGCCGAGAAAGGACACGATGACATGTCCCGTCCCTGAGAAAGCACAGAATCCAAGCTCTGCGGTGCCTATGAATAGGGTGCCCAGGGAAGGTAACGACCAGCAAGAGCTTTCAGGGCTGGCCCCTTCCTTGTGGGAGAAGGAGCCGGACGTTTCCCATTTGGGAAAAAGTCTCTGCCGAGAACGGACACGATGACATGTACCGTCTCTGGGAAAGCACAGATCCCAAGCTTTGTTGTGCTTATTAATAGGCTGCGCAGGGAAGGTGAAGACCAGCAACAGCTTTCTGGGCTAGCACCTTCCTTGTGGCAGAAGGAGCCGGACGTTTCCCGTTTGGGAAAAAGGTTCTGCCGAGAAAGGACACGATGACATGTCCCGTCTCTGGGAAAGCATAGATCCCAAGCGCTGCTGTGCCTGTGAATAGTGTGCACGGGGAAGGTGAAGAGCAGTAACAGCTTTCAGGGCTGGCCCCTTCCTTGTGGCAGAAGGAGCCGGACGTTTCCCGTTTGGGAAAAAGGCTCTGCCGAGAACGGACACGATGACATGTCCCGTCTCTGGGAAAGCACAGATCCCAAGCGTTGCTGTGCTTATTAATAGGCTGCCCAGGGAAGGTGAAGAGCAGCAACAGCTTTCAGGGCTGGTCCCTTCCTTGTGGCAGAAGGAGCCGGACATTTCCCATTTGGGAAAAAGTCTCTGCCAAGAACGGACACGATGACATGTACCGTCTCTGGGAAAGCACAGATCCCAAGCTTTGTTGTGCTTATTAATAGGCTGCCCAGGGAAGGTGAAGACCAGCAACAGCTTTCTGGGCTAGCACCTTCCTTGTGGGAGAAGGAGCCGGACGTTTCCCGTTTGGGAAAAAGGCTCTGCCGAGAAAGGACATGATGACATGTCCCGTCTCTGGGAAAGCACAGATCCGAAGCGCTGCTGTGCCTGTGAATAGGGTGCACGGGGAAGGTGAAGACCAGCAACAGCTTTCAGGGCTGGCCCCTTCCTTGTGGCAGAAGGAGCCGGACGTTTCCCGTTTGGGAAAATGGCTCTGCCGAGGAAGGACACAATGACATGTCCCGTCTCTGGGAAAGCACAGATCCCTAGTGATGTTCTGCCTCTGAATATGCTGCCAAGGGAAGGTGAAGACCAGCAACAGCTTTCAGGGCTGGCCCCTTCCTTGTGGCAGAAGGAGCCGGACGTTTCCCTTTTTGGAAAAAGGCTCTGCCGAGAACGGACACGATGACATGTCCCGTCTCTGGGAAAGCACAGATCCCAAGCGTTGCTGTACTTATTAATAGGCTGCCCAGGGAAGGTGAAGACCAGCAACAACTTTTAGGGCTGGCCCCTTCCTTGTGGGAGAAGGAGCCGAACGTTTCCCCTTTGAGAAAATAGCTCTGCCGAGAAAGGACACGATGACATCTCCCGTCCCTGAGAAAGCAAAGATCCAAAGCGCTGCTGTGCCTGTGAATAGGGTGCACGGGGAAGGTGAAGACCAGCAACAGCTTTCAGCGCTGGCCCCTTCCTTGTGGGAGAAGGAGCCGGACGTTTCCAGTTTGGGAAAAATACCCTGCCGAGAAAGGACACGATGACATGTCCCGCCTCTGGGAAAGCACAGATCCCAAGCGCTGCTGTGCCTGTGAATAGGGTGTACGGGGAAGGTGAAGACCAGCAAGAGCTTTCAGGGCTGGCCCTTTCCTTGTGGCAGAAGGAGCCGGACGTTTCCCTTTTTGGAAAATGGCTCTGCCGAGAACGGACACGATGACATGTCCCGTCTCTGGGAAAGCACAGGTCCCAAGCGCTGCTGTGCCTATGAATAGGGTGCATGGGGAAGGTGAAGACCAGCAACAGCTTTCAGGGCTGGCCCCTTCCTTGTGGGAGAAGGAGCCGGACGTTTCCCGTTTGGGAAAAAGGCTCTGCCGAGAACGGACACGATGACATCTCCCGTCTCTGGGAAAGCACAGATCCCAAGCGCTGCTGTGCTTATTAATAGGCTGCCCAGGGAAGGAGAAGACCAGCAGCAGCTTTCAGGGCTGGCCCCTTCCTTGTGGGAGAAGGAGCCGGACGTTTCCCGTTTGGGAAAATGTCTCTGCCGAAAAAGGACACGATCACATGTCCCGTCCTTGAGAAAGCACATAATCCAAGGTCTGCGGTGCCTATGAATAGGGTGCCCAGGGAAGGTAAAGACCAGCAAGAGCTTTCAGGGCTGGCCCCTTCCTTGTGGGAGAAGGAGCCGGACGTTTCCCGTTTGGGAAAAAAGCTCTGCCGAGAAAGGACACGATGACATCTCCCGTCCCTGAGAAAGCACAGATCCCAAGCTTTGTTGTGCTTATTAATAGGCTGCCCAGGGAAGGTGAAGACCAGCAACAGCTTTCTGGGCTAGCACCTTCCTTGTGGGAGAAGGAGCCGGACATTTCCCGTTTGGGAAAAAGGCTCTGCCGAGAAAGGACATGATGACATGTCCCGTCTCTGGGAAAGCACAGATCCGAAGCGCTGCTGTGCCTGTGAATAGGGTGCACGGGGAAGGTGAAGACCAGCAACAGCTTTCAGGGCTGGCCCCTTCCTTGTGGCAGAAGGAGCCGGACGTTTCCCGTTTGGGAAAATGGCTCTGCCGAGGAAGGACACAATGACATGTCCCGTCTCTGGGAAAGCACAGATCCCTAGTGATGTTCTGCCTCTGAATATGCTGACAAGGGAAGGTGAAGAGCAGCAACAGCTTTCAGGGCTGGCCCCTTCCTTGTGGCAGAAGGAGCCGGACGTTTCCCTTTTTGGAAAAAGGCTCTGCCGAGAACGGACACGATGACATGTCCCGTCTCTGGGAAAGCACAGGTCCCAAGCGCTGCTGTGCCTATGAATAGGGTGCATGGGGAAGGTGAAGACCAGCAACAGCTTTCAGGGCTGGCCCCTTCCTTGTGGGAGAAGGAGCCGGACGTTTCCCATTTGGGAAAAAGGCTCTGCCGAGAACGGACACGATGACATCTCCCGTCTCTGGGAAAGCACAGATCCCAAGCGCTGCTGTGCTTATTAATAGGCTGCCCAGGGAAGGAGAAGACCAGCAGCAGCTTTCAGGGCTGGCCCCTTCCTTGTGGGAGAAGGAGCCGGACGTTTCCCGTTTGGGAAAATGTCTCTGCCGAAAAAGGACACGATCACATGTCCTGTCCTTGAGAAAGCACATAATCCAAGGTCTGCGGTGCCTATGAATAGGGTGCCCAGGGAAGGTAAAGACCAGCAAGAGCTTTCAGGGCTGGCCCCTTCCTTGTGGGAGAAGGAGCCGGACGTTTCCCGTTTGGGAAAAAAGCTCTGCCGAGAAAGGACACGATGACATCTCCCGTCCCTGAGAAAGCACAGATCCCAAGCTTTGTTGTGCTTATTAATAGGCTGCCCAGGGAAGGTGAAGACCAGCAACAGCTTTCTGGGCTAGCACCTTCCTTGTGGGAGAAGGAGCCGGACATTTCCCGTTTGGGAAAAAGGCTCTGCCGAGAAAGGACATGATGACATGTCCCGTCTCTGGGAAAGCACAGATCCGAAGCGCTGCTGTGCCTGTGAATAGGGTGCACGGGGAAGGTGAAGACCAGCAACAGCTTTCAGGGCTGGCCCCTTCCTTGTGGCAGAAGGAGCCGGACGTTTCCCGTTTGGGAAAATGGCTCTGCCGAGGAAGGACACAATGACATGTCCCGTCTCTGGGAAAGCACAGATCCCTAGTGATGTTCTGCCTCTGAATATGCTGACAAGGGAAGGTGAAGAGCAGCAACAGCTTTCAGGGCTGGCCCCTTCCTTGTGGCAGAAGGAGCCGGACGTTTCCCTTTTTGGAAAAAGGCTCTGCCGAGAACGGACACGATGACATGTCCCGTCTCTGGGAAAGCACAGGTCCCAAGCGCTGCTGTGCCTATGAATAGGGTGCATGGGGAAGGTGAAGACCAGCAACAGCTTTCAGGGCTGGCCCCTTCCTTGTGGGAGAAGGAGCCGGACGTTTCCCATTTGGGAAAAAGGCTCTGCCGAGAACGGACACGATGACATGTCCCGTCTCTGGGAAAGCACAGAATCCAAGCTCTGCGGTGCCTATGAATAGGGTGCCCAGGGAAGGTAAAGACCAGCAAGAGCTTTCAGGGCTGGCCCCTTCCTTGTGGGAGAAGGAGCCGGACGTCTCCCGTTTGGGAAAAAAGCTCTGCCGAGAACGGACACGATGACATCTCCCGTCCCTGAGAAAGCACAGATCCCAAGCTTTGTTGTGCTTATTAATAGGCTGCCCATGGAAGGTGAAGACCAGCAACAGCTTTCAGGGCTGGCCCCTTCCTTGTGGCAGAAGGAGCCGGACGTTTCCCTTTTTGGAGAATGGCTCTGCCGAGAAAGGAAACGATGACATGTCCCGTCTCTGGGAAAGCACAGATCCCAAGCGCTGCTGTGCCTGTGAATAGGGTGCCAAGGGAAGGTGAAGACCAGCAACAGCTTTCAGGGCTAGCACCTTCATTGTGGGAGAAGGAGCCGGAGGTTTCCCGTTTGGGAAAAAGGCTCTGCCGAGAAAGGACATGATGACATGTCCCGTCTCTGGGAAAGCACAGGTCCCAAGCGCTGCTGTGCCTGTGAATAGGGTGCACGGGGAAGGTGAAGACCAGCAACAGCTTTCAGGGCTGGCCCCTTCCTTGTGGCAGAAGGAGCCGGACGTTTCCCTTTTTGGAAAATGGCTCTGCTGAGAACGGACACGATGACATGTCCCGTCTCTGGGAAAGCACAGATCCCAACCGCTGCTGTGCTTATTAATAGGCTGCCCAGGGAAGGTGAAGACCAGCAACAGCTTTCTGGGCTAGCACCTTCCTTGTGGGAGAAGGAGCAGGACGTTTCCCGTTTGGGAAAAAGGTTCTGCCGAGAAAGGACATGATGACATGTCCCGTCTCTGGGAAAGCACAGATCCCAAGCGCTGCTGTGCCTGTGAATAGGGTGCACGGGGAAGGTGAAGACCAGCAACAGCTTTCAGGGCTGGCCCCTTCCTTGTGGCAGAAGGAGCCGGACGTTTCCCGTTTGGGAAAAAAGCTCTGCCGAGGAAGGACACAATGACATGTCCCGTCTCTGGGAAAGCACAGATCCCTAGTGATGTTCTGCCTCTGAATATGCTGCCAAGGGAAGGTGAAGACCAGCAACAGCTTTCAGGGCTGGCCCCTTCCTTGTGGCAGAAGGAGCCGGATGTTTCCCTTTTTGGAAAAAGGCTCTGCCGAGAACGGACACGATGACATGTCCCGTCTCTGGGAAAGCACAGATCCCAAGCGTTGCTGTGGTTATTAATAGGCTGCCCAGGGAAGGTGAAGAGCAGCAACAGCTTTCAGGGCTGGCCCCTTCCTTGTGGCAGAAGGAGCCGGAAGTTTCCCGTTTGGGAAAAAGGCTCTGCCGAAAACGGACACGATGACATGTCCCGTCTCTGGGAAAGCACAGATCCCTAGTGATGTTCTGCCTGTGAATAGGGTGCACGGGGAAGGTGAAGACCAGCAACAGCTTTTAGGGCTGGCCCCTTCCTTGTGGCAGAAGGAGCCGGACGTTTCCTGTTTTGGAAAAATACTCTGCCGAGAAAGGACACGATGACATGTCCCGCCTCTGGGAAAGCACAGGTCCCAAGCGTTGCTGTACTTATTAATAGGCTGCCCAGGGAAGGTGAAGACCAGCAACAACTTTTAGGGCTGGCCCCTTCCTTGTGGGAGAAGGAGACGGACGCTTCCCCTTTGAGAAGATAGCTCTGCCGAGAAAGGACACGACGACATGTCCCGCCTCTGGGAAAGCACAGGTCCCAAGCGCTGCTGTGCCTATGAATAGGGTGCATGGGGAAGGTGAAGACCAGCAACAGCTTTCAGCGCTGGCCCCTTCCTTGTGGGAGAAGGAGCCGGACATTTCCCATTTGTGAAAAAGTCTCTGCCGAGAACGGACACGATGACATGTACCGTCTCTGGGAAAGCACAGATCCCAAGCTTTGTTGTGCTTATTAATAGGCTGCCCAGGGAAGGTGAAGACCAGCAACAGCTTTCAGGGCTAGCACCTTCCTTGTGGCAGAAGGAGCCGGACGTTTCCCGTTTGGGAAAAAGGTTCTGCCGAGAAAGGACACGATGACATGTCCCGTCTCTGGGAAAGCATAGATCCCAAGCGCTGCTGTGCCTGTGAATAGGGTGCACGGGGAAGGTGAAGAGCAGTAACAGCTTTCAGGGCTGGCCCCTTCCTTGTGGCAGAAGGAGCCGGACGTTTCCCGTTTGGGAAAAAGGCTCTGCCGAGAAAGGACACGATGACATGTCCCGTCTCTGGGAAAGCACAGATCCCAAGCTTTGTTGTGCTTATTAATAGGCTGCCCAGGGAAGGTGAAGACCAGCAACAGCTTTCAGGGCTAGCACCTTCCTTGTGGCAGAAGGAGCCGGACGTTTCCCGTTTGGGAATAAGGTTCTGCCGAGAAAGGACACGATGACATGTCCCGTCTCTGGGAAAGCATAGATCCCAAGCGCTGCTGTGCCTGTGAATAGGGTGCACGGGGAAGGTGAAGAGCAGTAACAGCTTTCAGGGCTGGCCCCTTCCTTGTGGCAGAAGGAGCCGGACGTTTCCCGTTTGGGAAAAAGGCTCTGCCGAGAACGGACACGATGACATGTCCCGTCTCTGGGAAAGCACAGATCCCAAGCGTTACTGTGGTTATTAATAGGCTGCCCAGGGAAGGTGAAGAGCAGCAACAGCTTTCAGGGCTGGCCCCTTCCTTGTGGCAGAAGGAGCCGGACGTTTCCCGTTTGGGAAAAATACTCTGCCGAAAACGGACACGATGACATGTCCCGTCTCTGGGAAAGCACAGATCCCTAGTGATGTTCTGCCTGTGAATAGGGTGCACGGGAAGGTGAAGACCAGCAACAGCTTTCAGCGCTGGCCCCTTCCTTGTGGGAGAAGGAGCCGGACGTTTCCAGTTTGGGAAAAATACCCTGCCGAGAAAGGACACGATGACATGTCCCGCATCTGGGAAAGCACAGATCCCAAGCGCTGCTGTGCCTGTGAATAGGCTGCCCAGGGAAGGTGAAGACCAGCAACAGCTTTCTGGGCTAGCACCTTCCTTGTGGGAGAAGGAGCCGGACGTTTCCCGTTTGGGAAAATGGCTCTGCCGAGAACGGACATGATGACATGTCCCGTCTCTGGGAAAGCACAGGTCCCAAGCGCTGCTGTGCCTATGAATAGGGTGCATGGGGAAGGTGAAGACCAGCAACAGCTTTCAGGGCTGGCCCCTTCCTTGTGGGAGAAGGAGCCGGACATTTCCCATTTGTGAAAAAGTCTCTGCCGAGAACGGACACGATGACATGTCCCGTCTCTGGGAAAGCACAGATCCCAAGCTTTGTTGTGCTTATTAATAGGCTGCCCAGGGAAGGTGAAGACCAGCAACAGCTTTCCGGGCTAGCACCTTCCTTGTGGGAGAAGGAGCCGGACGTTTCCCGTTTGGGAAAAAGGTTCTGCCGAGAAAGGACACGATGACATGTCCCGTCTCTGGGAAAGCATAGATCCCAAGCGCTGCTGTGCCTGTGAATAGGGTGCACGGGGAAGGTGAAGAGCAGTAACAGCTTTCAGGGCTGGCCCCTTCCTTGTGGCAGAAGGAGCCGGACGTTTCCCGTTTGGGAAAAAGGCTCTGCCGAGAACGGACACGATGACATGTCCCGTCTCTGGGAAAGCACAGATCCCAAGCGTTGCTGTGCTTATTAATAGGCTGCCCAGGGAAGGTGAAGAGCAGCAACAGCTTTCAGGGCTGGCCCCTTCCTTGTGGCAGAAGGAGCCGGACGTTTCCCGTTTGGGAAAAATACTCTGCCGAAAACGGACACGATGACATGTCCCGTCTCTGGGAAAGCACAGATCCCTAGTGATGTTCTGCCTGTGAATAGGGTGCACGGGAAGGTGAAGACCAGCAACAGCTTTCAGCGCTGGCCCCTTCCTTGTGGGAGAAGGAGCCGGACGTTTCCAGTTTGGGAAAAATACCCTGCCGAGAAAGGACACGATGACATGTCCCGCCTCTGGGAAAGCACAGATCCCAAGCGCTGCTGTGCCTGTGAATAGGCTGCCCAGGGAAGGTGAAGACCAGCAAGAGCTTTTAGGTCTGGCCCCTTCCTTGTGGGAGAAGGAGCCGGACGTTTCCCGTTTGGGAAAAAGGCTCTGCCGAGAACGGACACGATGACATGTCCCGTCTCTGGGAAAGCACAGATCCCAAGCGCTGCTGTGCCTGTGAATAGGGTGCACGGGGAAGGTGAAGACCAGCAACAGCTTTCAGGGCTGGCCCCTTCCTTGTGGGAGAAGGAGCCGGACGTTTCCCGTTTGGGAAAAAAGCTCTGCCGAGAAAGGACACGATGACATCTCCCGTCCCTGATAAAGCACAGATCCGAAGCGCTGCTGTGCCTGTGAATAGGGTGCACGGGGAAGGTGAAGACCAGCAACAGCTTTCAGGGCTAGCACCTTCATTGTGGGAGAAGGAGCCGGAAGTTTCCAGTTTGGGAAAAATACCCTGCCGAGAACGGACACGATGACATGTCCCGCCTCTGGGAAAGCACAGATCCCAAGCGCTGCTGTGCCTGTGAATAAGCTGCCCAGGGAAGGTGAAGACCAGCAACAGCTTTCAGGGCTGGCCCCTTCCTTGTGGCAGAAGGAGCCGGACGTTTCCCGTTTGGGAAAATGGCTCTGCCGAGGAAGGACACAATGACATGTCCCGTCTCTGGGAAAGCACAGATCCCTAGTGATGTTCTGCCTCTGAATATGCTGCCAAGGGAAGGTGAAGACCAGCAACAGCTTTCAGGGCTGGCCCATTCCTTGTGGCAGAAGGAGCCGGACGTTTCCCTTTTTGGAAAAAGGCTCTGCCGAGAACGGACACGATGACATGTCCCGTCTCTGGGAAAGCACAGGTCCCAAGCGCTGCTGTGCCTATGAATAGGGTGCATGGGGAAGGTGAAGACCAGCAACAGGTTTCAGGGCTGGCCCCTTCCTTGTGGGAGAAGGAGCCGGACGTTTCCCGTTTGGGAAAATGTCTCTGCCGAGAAAGGACACGATGACATGTCCCGTCCCTGAGAAAGCACAGAATCCAAGCTCTGCGGTGCCTATGAATAGGGTGCCCAGGGAAGGTAAAGACCAGCAAGAGCTTTCAGGGCTGGCCCCTTCCTTGTGGGAGAAGCAGCCGGACGTTTCCCATTTGGGAAAAAGTCTCTGCCGAGAACGGACACGATGACATGTACCGTCTCTGGGAAAGCACAGATCCCAAGCTTTGTTGTGCTTATTAATAGGCTGCGCAGGGAAGGTGAAGACCAGCAACAGCTTTCTGGGCTAGCACCTTCCTTGTGGCAGAAGGAGCCGGACGTTTCCCGTTTGGGAAAAAGGTTCTGCCGAGAAAGGACACGATGACATGTCCCGTCTCTGGGAAAGCATAGATCCCAAGCGCTGCTGTGCCTGTGAATAGTGTGCACGGGGAAGGTGAAGAGCAGTAACAGCTTTCAGGGCTGGCCCCTTCCTTGTGGCAGAAGGAGCCGGACGTTTCCCGTTTGGGAAAAAGGCTCTGCCGAGAACGGACACGATGACATGTCCCGTCTCTGGGAAAGCACAGATCCCAAGCGTTGCTGTGCTTATTAATAGGCTGCCCAGGGAAGGTGAAGAGCAGCAACAGCTTTCAGGGCTGGTCCCTTCCTTGTGGCAGAAGGAGCCGGACGTTTCCCATTTGGGAAAAAGTCTCTGCCAAGAACGGACACGATGACATGTCCCGTCTCTGGGAAAGCACAGATCCCAAGCTTTGTTGTGCTTATTAATAGGCTGCCCAGGGAAGGTGAAGACCAGCAACAGCTTTCTGGGCTAGCACCTTCCTTGTGGGAGAAGGAGCCGGACGTTTCCCGTTTGGGAAAAAGGCTCTGCCGAGAAAGGACATGATGACATGTCCCGTCTCTGGGAAAGCACAGATCCGAAGCGCTGCTGTGCCTGTGAATAGGGTGCACGGGGAAGGTGAAGACCAGCAACAGCTTTCAGGGCTGGCCCCTTCCTTGTGGCAGAAGGAGCCGGACGTTTCCCGTTTGGGAAAAAAGCTCTGCCGAGGAAGGACACAATGACATGCCCGTCTCTGGGAAAGCACAGATCCCTAGTGATGTTCTGCCTCTGAATATGCTGCCAAGGGAAGGTGAAGACCAGCAACAGCTTTCAGGGCTGGCCCCTTCCTTGTGGGAGAAGGAGCCGGACGTTTCCCTTTTTGGAAAAAGGCTCTGCCGAGAACGGACACGATGACATGTCCCGTCTCTGGGAAAGCACAGATCCCAAGCGTTGCTGTGCTTATTAATAGGCTGCCCAGGGAAGGTGTAGACCAGCAACAACTTTTAGGGCTGGCCCCTTCCTTGTGGGAGAAGGAGCCGGACGTTTCCCCTTTGAGAAAATAGCTCTGCCGAGAAAGGACACGATGACATCTCCCGTCCCTGAGAAAGCACAGATCCAAAGCGCTGCTGTGCCTGTGAATAGGGTGCACGGGGAAGGTGAAGACCAGCAACAGCTTTCTGGGCTAGCACCTTCCTTGTGGCAGAAGGAGCCGGACGTTTCCCGTTTGGGAAAAAGGCTCTGCCGAGAAAGGACATGATGACATGTCCCGTCTCTGGGAAAGCACAGATCCGAAGCGCTGCTGTGCCTGTGAATAGGGTGCACGGGGAAGGTGAAGACCTGCAAGAGCGTTCAGGGCTGGCCCCTTCCTTGTGGGAGAAGGAGCCGGACGTTTCCCTTTTTGGAAAATGGCTCTGCCGAGAACGGACACGATGACATGTACCGTCTCTGGGAAAGCACAGATCCCAAGCTTTGTTGTGCTTATTAATAGGCTGCCCATGGAAGGTGAAGACCAGCAACAGCTTTCAGGGCTGGCCCCTTCCTTGTGGGAGAAGGAGCCGGACGTTTCCCTTTTTGGAAAATGGCTCTGCCGAGAAAGGAAACGATGACATGTCCCGTCTCTGGGAAAGCACAGATCCCAAGCGCTGCTGTGCCTGTGAATAGGGTGCCAAGGGAAGGTGAAGACCAGCAACAGCTTTCAGGGCTAGCACCTTCATTGTGGGAGAAGGAGCCGGACGTTTCCCGTTTGGGAAAAAGGCTCTGCCGAGAAAGGACATGATGACATGTCCCGTCTCTGGGACAGCACAGGTCCCAAGCGCTGCTGTGCCTGTGAATAGGGTGCACGGGGAAGGTGAAGACCAGCAACAGCTTTCAGGGCTGGCCCCTTCCTTGTGGCAGAAGGAGCCGGACGTTTCCCATTTGGGAAAAAGGCTCTGCCGAGAACGGACACAATGACATGTACCGTCTCTGGGAAAGCACAGATCCCAACCGCTGCTGTGCTTATTAATAGGCTGCCCAGGGAAGGTGAAGACCAGCAACAGCTTTCAGGGCTGGCCCCTTCCTTGTGGGAGAAGGAGCAGGACGTTTCCCGTTTGGGAAAAAGGTTCTGCCGAGAAAGGACATGATGACATGTCCCGTCTCTGGGAAAGCACAGATCCTAAGTGCTGCTGTGCCTGTGAATAGGGTGCATGGGGAAGGTGAAGACCAGCAACAGCTTTCAGGGCTGGCCCCTTCCTTGTGGCAGAAGGAGCCGGACGTTTCCCGTTTGGGAAAAAAGCTCTGCCGAGGAAAGACACAATGACATGTCCCGTCTCTGGGAAAGCACAGATCCCTAGTGATGTTCTGCCTCTGAATATGCTGCCAAGGGAAGGTGAAGACCAGCAACAGCTTTCAGGGCTGGCCCCTTCCTTGTGGCAGAAGGAGCCGGATGTTTCCCTTTTTGGAAAAAGGCTCTGCCGAGAACGGACACGATGACATGTCCCGTCTCTGGGAAAGCACAGATCCCAAGCGCTGCTGTGGTTATTAATAGGCTGCCCAGGGAAGGTGAAGAGCAGCAACAGCTTTCAGGGCTGGCCCCTTCCTTGTGGCAGAAGGAGCCGGACGTTTCCCGTTTGGGAAAAATGCTCTGCCGAAAACGGACACGATGACATGTCCCGTCTCTGGGAAAGCACAGATCCCTAGTGATGTTCTGCCTGTGAATAGGGTGCACGGGGAAGGTAAAGACCAGCAAGAGCTTTTAGGGCTGGCCCCTTCCTTGTGGCAGAAGGAGCCGGACGTTTCCTGTTTTGGAAAAATACTCTGCCGAGAAAGGACACGATGACATGTCCCGTCTCTGGGAAAGCACAGGTCCCAAGCGTTGCTGTACTTATTAATAGGCTGCCCAGGGAAGGTGAAGACCAGCAACAGCTTTTAGGTCTGGCCCCTTCCTTGTGGGAGAAGGAGCCGGACGCTTCCCCTTTGAGAAGATAGCTCTGCCGAGAAAGGACACGATGACATGTCCCGCCTCTGGGAAAGCACAGATCCCAAGCGCTGCTGTGCCTGTGAATAGGCTGCCCAGGGAAGGTGAAGACCAGCAACAGCTTTCAGGGCTAGCACCTTCCTTGTGGGAGAAGGAGCCGGACGTTTCCCGTTTGGGAAAATGGCTCTGCCGAGAACGGACACGATGACATGTCCCGTCTCTGGGAAAGCACAGGTCCCAAGCGCTGCTGTGCCTGTGAATAGGGTGCATGGGGAAGGTGAAGACCAGCAACAGCTTTCAGGGCTGGCCCCTTCCTTGTGGGAGAAGGAGCCGGACATTTCCCATTTGTGAAAAAGTCTCTGCCGAGAACGGACACGATGACATGTACCGTCTCTGGGAAAGCACAGATCCCAAGCTTTGTTGTGCTTATTAATAGGCTCCCCAGGGAAGGTGAAGACCAGCAACAGCTTTCTGGGCTAGCACCTTCCTTGTGGGAGAAGGAGCCGGACGTTTCCCGTTTGGGAAAAAGGCTCTGCCGAGAAAGGACATGATGACATGTCCCGTCTCTGGGAAAGCACAGATCCGAAGCGCTGCTGTGCCTGTGAATAGGGTGCACGGGGAAGGTGAAGACCAGCAACAGCTTTCAGGGCTGGCCCCTTCCTTGTGGGAGAAGGAGCCTGACGTTTCCCTTTTTGGAAAATGGCTCTGCCGAGAACGGACACGATGACATGTACCATCTCTGGGAAAGCACAGATCCCAAGCTTTGTTGTGCTTATTAATAGGCTGCCCAGGGAAGGTGAAGACCAGCAACAGCTTTCTGGGCTAGCACCTTCCTTGTGGGAGAAGGAGCCGGACGTTTCCCGTTTGGGAAAAAGGTTCTGCCGAGAAAGGACATGATGACATGTCCCGTCTCTGGGAAAGCACAGATCCCAAGCGCTGCTGTGCCTGTGAGTAGGGTGCACGGGGAAGGTGAAGACCAGCAACAGCTTTCAGGGCTGGCCCCTTCCTTGTGGCAGAAGGAGCCGGACGTTTCCCGTTTGGGAAAATGGCTCTGCCGAGGAAGGACACAATGACATGTCCCGTCTCTGGGAAAGCACAGATCCCTAGTGATGTTCTGCCTCTGAATATGCTGCCAAGGGAAGGTGAAGACCAGCAACAGCTTTCAGGGCTGGCCCCTTCCTTGTGGCAGAAGGAGCCGGACGTTTCCCTTCTTGGAAAAAGGCTCTGCCGAGAACGGACACGATGACATGTCCCGTCTCTGGGAAAGCACAGGTCCCAAGCGCTGCTGTGCCTATGAATAGGGTGCACGGGGAAGGTGAAGACCAGCAACAGCTTTCAGGGCTGGCCCCTTCCTTGTGGGAGAAGGAGCCGGACGTTTCCCATTTGGGAAAAAGGCTCTGCCGAGAACGGACACGATGACATGTCCCGTCTCTGGGAAAGCACAGATCCCAAGCGTTGCTGTACTTATTAATAGGCTGCCCAGGGAAGGTGAAGACCAGCAACAATTTTTAGGGCTGGCCCCTTCCTTGTGGGAGAAGGAGCCGGATGTTTCCCCTTTGAGAAAATAGCTCTGCCGAGAAAGGACACGATGACATCTCCCGTCCCTGAGAAAGCACAGATCCAAAGCGCTGCTGTGCCTGTGAATAGGGTGCACGGGGAAGGTGAAGACCAGCAACAGCTTTCAGGGCTAGCACCTTCCTTGTGGCAGAAGGAGCCGGACGTTTCCCGTTTGGGAAAAAGGCTCTGCCGAGAAAGGACATGATGACATGTCCCGTCTCTGGGAAAGCACAGATCCGAAGCGCTGCTGTGCCTGTGAATAGGGTGCACGGGGAAGGTGAAGACCAGCAACAGCTTTCAGGGCTGGCCCCTTCCTTGTGGGAGAAGGAGCCTGACGTTTCCCTTTTTGGAAAATGGCTCTGCCGAGAACGGACACGATGACATGTACCATCTCTGGGAAAGCACAGATCCCAAGCTTTGTTGTGCTTATTAATAGGCTGCCCAGGGAAGGTGAAGACCAGCAACAGCTTTCTGGGCTAGCACCTTCCTTGTGGGAGAAGGAGCTGGACGTTTCCCGTTTGGGAAAAAGGTTCTGCCGAGAAAGGACATGATGACATGTCCCGTCTCTGGGAAAGCACAGATCCCAAGCGCTGCTGTGCCTGTGAGTAGGGTGCACGGGGAAGGTGAAGACCAGCAACAGCTTTCAGGGCTGGCCCCTTCCTTGTGGCAGAAGGAGCCGGACGTTTCCCGTTTGGGAAAATGGCTCTGCCGAGGAAGGACACAATGACATGTCCCGTCTCTGGGAAAGCACAGATCCCTAGTGATGTTCTGCCTCTGAATATGCTGCCAATGGAAGGTGAAGACCAGCAACAGCTTTCAGGGCTGGCCCCTTCCTTGTGGCAGAAGGAGCCGGACGTTTCCCTTCTTGGAAAAAGGCTCTGCCGAGAACGGACACGATGACATGTCCCGTCTCTGGGAAAGCACAGGTCCCAAGCGCTGCTGTGCCTATGAATAGGGTGCACGGGGAAGGTGAAGACCAGCAACAGCTTTCAGGGCTGGCCCCTTCCTTGTGGGAGAAGGAGCCGGACGTTTCCCGTTTGGGAAAATGTCTCTGCCGAGAAAGGACACGATGACATCTCCCGTCCCTGAGAAAGCACAGATCCCAAGCTTTGTTGTGCTTATTAATAGGCTGCCCAGGGAAGGTGAAGACCAGCAGCAGCTTTCTGGGCTAGCACCTTCCTTGTGGGAGAAGGAGCCGGACGTTTCCCGTTTGGGAAAAAGGTTCTGCCGAGAAAGGACACGATGACATGTCCCGTCTCTGGGAAAGCATAGATCCCAAGCGCTGCTGTGTTTGTGAATAGGGTGCCCAGGGAAGGTAAAGACCAGCAAGAGCTTTCAGGGCTGGCCCCTTCCTTGTGGGAGAAGCAGCCGGACGTTTCCCATTTGGGAAAAAGTCTCTGCCGAGAATGGACACGATGACATGTACCGTCTCTGGGAAAGCACAGATCCCAAGCTTTGTTGTGCTTATTAATATGCTGCCCAGGGAAGGTGAAGACCAGCAACAGCTTTCTGGGCTAGCACCTTCCTTGTGGGAGAAGGAGCCGGACGTTTCCCGTTTGGGAAAAAGGCTCTGCCGAGAAAGGACATGATGACATGTCCCGTCTCTGGGAAAGCACAGATCCGAAGCGCTGCTGTGCCTGTGAATAGGGTGCACGGGGAAGGTGAAGACCAGCAACAGCTTTCAGGGCTGGCCCCTTCCTTGTGGCAGAAGGAGCCGGACGTTTCCCGTTTGGGAAAAAAGCTCTGCCGAGAAAGGACACAATGACATGTCCCGTCTCTGGGAAAGCACAGATCCCTAGTGATGTTCTGCCTCTGAATATGCTGCCAAGGGAAGGTGAAGACCAGCAACAGCTTTCAGGGCTGGCCCCTTCCTTGTGGGAGAAGGAGCCGGACGTTTCCCGTTTGGGAAAAAGGTTCTGCCGAGAAAGGACACGATGACATGTCCCGTCTCTGGGAAAGCATAGATCCCAAGCGCTGCTGTGCCTGTGAATAGGGTGCACGGGGAAGGTGAAGAGCAGTAACAGCTTTCAGGGCTGGCCCCTTCCTTGTGGCAGAAGGAGCCGGACGTTTCCCGTTTGGGAAAAAGACTCTGCCGAGAACGGACACGATGACATGTCCCGTCTCTGGGAAAGCACAGATCCCAAGCGTTGCTGTGCTTATTAATAGGCTGCCCAGGGAAGGTGAAGAGCAGCAACAGCTTTCAGGGCTGGCCCCTTCCTTGTGGCAGAAGGAGCCGGACGTTTCCCGTTTGGGAAAAATACTCTGCCGAAAACGGATACGATGACATGTCCCGTCTCTGGGAAAGCACAGATCCCTAGTGATGTTCTGCCTGTGAATAGGGTGCACGGGAAGGTGAAGACCAGCAACAGCTTTCAGCGCTGGCCCCTTCCTTGTGGGAGAAGGAGCCGGACGTTTCCAGTTTGGGAAAAATACCCTGCCGAGAAAGGACACGATGACATGTCCCGCCTCTGGGAAAGCACAGATCCCAAGCGCTGCTGTGCCTGTGAATAGGCTGCCCAGGGAAGGTGAAGACCAGCAACAGCTTTTAGGTCTGGCCCCTTCCTTGTGGGAGAAGGAGCCGGACGTTTCCGGTTTGGGAAAAAGGCTCTGCCGAGAACGGACACGATGACATGTCCCGTCTCTGGGAAAGCACAGATCCCAAGCGCTGCTATGCCTGTGAATAGGGTGCCAAGGGAAGGTGAAGACCAGCAACAGCTTTCAGGGCTGGCCCCTTCCTTGTGGGAGAAGGAGCCGGACGTTTCCCGTTTGGGAAAAAAGCTCTGCCGAGAAAGGACACGATGACATCTCCCGTCCCTGATAAAGCACAGACCGAAGCGCTGCTGTGCCTGTGAATAGGGTGCACGGGGAAGGTGAAGACCAGCAAGAGCTTTCAGGGCTAGCACCTTCATTGTGGGAGAAGGAGCCGGAAGTTTCCAGTTTGGGAAAAATACTCTGCCGAGAACGGACACGATGACATGTCCCGTCTCTGCGAAAGCACAGATCCCAAGCGCTGCTGTGCCTGTGAATAGGCTGCCCAGGGAAGGTGAAGACCAGCAACAGCTTTTAGGTCTGGCCCCTTCCTTGTGGGAGAAGGAGCCGGACGTTTCCCGTTTGGGAAAAAGGCTCTGCCGAGAACGGACACGATTACATGTCCCGTCTCTGGGAAAGCACAGATCAGAAGCGCTGCTGCGCCTGTGAGTGGGGTGCACGGGAAAGGTGAAGACCAGCAACAGCTTTCAGGGCTGGCCCCTTCCTTGTGGCAGAAGGAGCCGGATGTTTCCCGTTTGGGAAAATGGCTCTGCCGAGGAAGGACACAATGACATGTCCCGTCTCTGGGAAAGCACAGATCCCTAGTGATGTTCTGCCTCTGAATATGCTGCCAAGGGAAGGTGAAGACCAGCAACAGCTTTCAGGGCTGGCCAATTCCTTGTGGCAGAAGGAGCCGGACGTTTCCCTTTTTGGAAAAAGGCTCTGCCGAGAACGGACACGATGACATGTCCCGTCTCTGGGAAAGCACAGGTCCCAAGCGCTGCTGTGCCTATGAATAGGGTGCATGGGGAAGGTGAAGACCAGCAACAGCTTTCAGGGCTGGCCCCTTCCTTGTGGGAGAAGGAGCCGGACGTTTCCCGTTTGGGAAAATGTCTCTGCCGAGAAAGGACACGATGACATGTACCGTCTCTGGGAAAGCACAGATCCCAAGCTTTGTTGTGCTTATTAATAGGCTGCCCAGGGAAGGTGAAGACCAGCAACAGCTTTCTGGGCTAGCACCTTCCTTGTGGCAGAAGGAGCCGGACGTTTCCCGTTTGGGAAAAAGGTTCTGCCGAGAAAGGACACGATGACATGTCCCGTCTCTGGGAAAGCATAGATCCCAAGCGCTGCTGTGCCTGTGAATAGTGTGCACGGGGAAGGTGAAGAGCAGTAACAGCTTTCAGGGCTGGCCCCTTCCTTGTGGCAGAAGGAGCCGGACGTTTCCCGTTTGGGAAAAAGGCTCTGCCGAGAACGGACACGATGACATGTCCCGTCTCTGGGAAAGCACAGATCCCAAGCGTTGCTGTGCTTATTAATAGGCTGCCCAGGGAAGGTGAAGAGCAGCAACAGCTTTCAGGGCTGGTCCCTTCCTTGTGGCAGAAGGAGCCGGACGTTTCCCATTTGGGAAAAAGTCTCTGCCGAGAACGGACACGATGACATGTACCGTCTCTGGGAAAGCACAGATCCCAAGCTTTGTTGTGCTTATTAATAGGCTGCCCAGGGAAGGTGAAGACCAGCAACAGCTTTCTGGGCTAGCACCTTCCTTGTGGGAGAAGGAGCCGGACGTTTCCCGTTTGGGAAAAAGGCTCTGCCGAGAAAGGACATGATGACATGTCCCGTCTCTGGGAAAGCACAGATCCGAAGCGCTGCTGTGCCTGTGAATAGGGTGCACGGGGAAGGTGAAGACCAGCAACAGCTTTCAGGGCTGGCCCCTTCCTTGTGGCAGAAGGAGCCGGACGTTTCCCGTTTGGGAAAATGGCTCTGCCGAGGAAGGACACAATGACATGTCCCGTCTCTGGGAAAGCACAGATCCCTAGTGATGTTCTGCCTCTGAATATGCTGCCAAGGGAAGGTGAAGACCAGCAACAGCTTTCAGGGCTGGCCCCTTCCTTGTGGCAGAAGGAGCCGGACGTTTCCCTTTTTGGAAAAAGGCTCTGCCGAGAACGGACACGATGACATGTCCCGTCTCTGGGAAAGCACAGGTCCCAAGCATTGCTGTGGTTATTAATAGGCTGCCCAGGGAAGGTGAAGACCAGCAACAGCTTTCAGGGCTGGCCCCTTCCTTGTGGGAGAAGGAGCCGGACGTTTCCCGTTTGGGAAAATGTCTCTGCCGAAAAAGGACACGATCACATGTCCCGTCCTTGAGAAAGCACAGAATCCAAGGTCTGCGGTGCCTATGAATAGGGTGCCCAGGGAAGGTAAAGACCAGCACGAGCTTTCAGGGCTGGCCCCTTCCTTGTGGGAGAAGGAGCCGGACGTTTCCCGTTTGGGAAAAAAGCTCTGCCGAGAAAGGACACGACGACATCTCCCGTCCCTGAGAAAGCACAGATCCCAAGCTTTGTTGTGCTTATTAATAGGCTGCCCAGGGAAGGTGAAGACCAGCAGCAGCTTTCTGGGCTAGCACCTTCCTTGTGGGAGAAGGAGCCGGACGTTTCCCGTTTGGGAAAAAGGTTCTGCCGAGAAAGGACACGATGACATGTCCCGTCTCTGGGAAAGCATAGATCCCAAGCGCTGCTGTGCTTGTGAATAGGGTGCCCAGGGAAGGTAAAGACCAGCAAGAGCTTTCAGGGCTGGCCCCTTCCTTGTGGGAGAAGCAGCCGGACGTTTCCCATTTGGGAAAAAGTCTCTGCCGAGAATGGACACGATGACATGTACCGTCTCTGGGAAAGCACAGATCCCAAGCTTTGTTGTGCTTATTAATATGCTGCCCAGGGAAGGTGAAGACCAGCAACAGCTTTCTGGGCTAGCACCTTCCTTGTGGGAGAAGGAGCCGGACGTTTCCCGTTTGGGAAAAAGGCTCTGCCGAGAAAGGACATGATGACATGTCCCGTCTCTGGGAAAGCACAGATCCGAAGCGCTGCTGTGCCTGTGAATAGGGTGCACGGGGAAGGTGAAGACCAGCAACAGCTTTCAGGGCTGGCCCCTTCCTTGTGGCAGAAGGAGCCGGACGTTTCCCGTTTGGGAAAAAAGCTCTGCCGAGAAAGGACACAATGACATGTCCCGTCTCTGGGAAAGCACAGATCCCTAGTGATGTTCTGCCTCTGAATATGCTGCCAAGGGAAGGTGAAGACCAGCAACAGCTTTCAGGGCTGGCCCCTTCCTTGTGGCAGAAGGAGCCGGACGTTTCCCTTTTTGGAAAATGGCTCTGCCGAGAACGGACACGATCACATGTCCCGTCTCTGGGAAAGCACAGGTCCCAAGCGCTGCTGTGCCTATGAATAGGGTGCATGGGGAAGGTGAAGACCAGCAACAGCTTTCAGGGCTGGCCCCTTCCTTGTGGGAGAAGGAGCCGGACGTTTCCCTTTTGGGAAAATGTCTCTGCCGAAAAAGGACACGATCACATGTCCCGTCCTTGAGAAAGCACAGAATCCAAGGTCTGCGGTGCCTATGAATAGGGTGCCCAGGGAAGGTAAAGACCAGCAAGAGCTTTCAGGGCTGGCCCCTTCCTTGTGGGAGAAGGAGCCGGACGTTTCCCGTTTGGGAAAAAAGCTCTGCCGAGAAAGGACACGACGACATCTCCCGTCCCTGAGAAAGCACAGATCCCAAGCTTTGTTGTGCTTATTAATAGGCTGCCCAGGGAAGGTGAAGACCAGCAGCAGCTTTCTGGGCTGGCCCCTTCCTTGTGGGAGAAGGAGCCGGACGTTTCCCGTTTGGGAAAAAGGTTCTGCCGAGAAAGGACACGATGACATGTCCCGTCTCTGGGAAAGCATAGATCCCAAGCGCTGCTGTGCCTGTGAATAGGGTGCCCAGGGAAGGTAAAGACCAGCAAGAGCTTTCAGGGCTGGCCCCTTCCTTGTGGGAGAAGGAGCCGGACGTTTCCCTTTTGGGAAAAAGTCTCTGCCGAGAACGGACACGATGACATGTACCGTCTCTGGGAAAGCACAGATCCCAAGCTTTGTTGTGCTTATTAATAGGCTGCCCAGGGAAGGTGAAGACCAGCAACAGCTTTCTGGGCTAGCACCTTCCTTGTGGGAGAAGGAGCCGGACGTTTCCCGTTTGGGAAAAAGGCTCTGCCGAGAAAGGACATGATGACATGTCCCGTCTCTGGGAAAGCACAGATCCGAAGCGCTGCTCTGCCTGTGAATAGGGTGCACGGGGAAGGTGAAGACCAGCAACAGCTTTCAGGGCTGGCCCCTTCCTTGTGGCAGAAGAAGCCGGACGTTTCCCGTTTGGGAAAAAAGCTCTGCCGAGGAAGGACACAATGACATGTCCCGTCTCTGGGAAAGCACAGATCCCTAGTGATGTTCTGCCTCTGAATATGCTGCCAAGGGAAGGTGAAGACCAGCAACAGCTTTCAGGGCTGGCCCCTTCCTTGTGGCAGAAGGAGCCGGACGTTTCCCTTTTTGGAAAAAGGCTCTGCCGAGAACGGACACGATGACATGTCCCGTCTCAGGGAAAGCACAGATCCCAAGCGTTGCTGTGGTTATTAATAGGCTGCCCAGGGAAGGTGAAGAGCAGCAACAGCTTTCAGGGCTGGCCCCTTCCTTGTGGCAGAAGGAGCCGGACGTTTCCCGTTTGGGAAAAATACTCTGCCGAAAACGGTCACGATGACATGTCCCGTCTCTGGGAAAGCACAGATCCCTAGTGATGTTCTGCCTGTGAATAGGGTGCACGGGGAAGGTAAAGACCAGCAAGAGCTTTTAGGGCTGGCCCCTTCCTCGTGGGAGAAGGAGCCGGACGTTTCCTGTTTTGGAAAAATACTCTGCCGAGAAAGGACACGATGACATGTACCGTCTCTGGGAAAGCACAGGTCCCAAGCGTTGCTGTACTTATTAATAGGCTGCCCAGGGAAGGTGAAGACCAGCAACATATTTTAGGGCTGGCCCCTTCCTTGTGGGAGAAGGAGCCGAACGTTTCCCCTTTGAGAAAATAGCTCTGCCGAGAAAGGACACGATGACATCTCCCGTCCCTGAGAAAGCACAGATCCAAAGCGCTGCTGTGCCTGTGAATAGGGTGCACGGGGAAGGTGAAGACCAGCAGCAGCTTTCAGGGCTGGCCCCTTCCTTGTGGGAGAAGGAGCCGGACGTTTCCAGTTTGGGAAAAATACCCTGCCGAGAAAGGACACGATGACATGTCCCGCCTCTGGGAAAGCACAGATCCCAAGCGCTGCTGTGCCTGTGAATAGGGTGCACGGGGAAGGTGAAGACCAGCAACAGCTTTCAGGGCTGGCCCCTTCCTTGTGGCAGAAGGAGCCGGACGTTTCCCTTTTTGGAAAATGGCTCTGCCGAGAAAGGACACGATCACATGTCCCGTCCCTGAGAAAGCACAGAATCCAAGGTCTGCGGTGCCTATGAATAGGGTGCCCAGGGAAGGTAAAGACCAGCAAGAGCTTTCAGGGCTGGCCCCTTCCTTGTGGGAGAAGGAGCCGGACGTTTCCCGTTTGGGAAAAAAGCTCTGCCGAGAAAGGACACGATGAGATCTCCCGTCCCTGAGGAAGCACAGATCCGAAGCGCTGCTGTGCCTGTTAATAGGGTGCCAAGGGAAGGTGAAGACCAGCACCAGATTTCAGGGCTAGCACCTTCATTGTGGGAGAAAGATCCCGACGTTTCCCGTTTGGGAAAAAGGCTCTGCCGAGAACGGACACGATGACATGTCCCGTCTCTGGGAAAGCAGAGATCCCAAGCGCTGCTGTGCCTGTGAATACGGTGCACGGGGAAGGTGAAGACCAGCAACAGCTTTCAGGGCTAGCACCTTCATTGTGGGAGAAGGAGCCGGACGTTTCCCGTTTGGGAAAAAGGTTGTGCCGAGAAAGGACACGATGACATGTCACGTTTCTGGGAAAGCACAGATCCCTAGTGATGTTCTTTCTCTGAATATGCTGCCAAGGGAAGGTGAAGAGCAGCAACAGCTTTCAGGGCTGGCCCCTTCCTTCTGGCAGAAGGAGCTGGACTTTTCCCGTTTGGGAAATAGTCTCTGCCGAGAAAGGACACGATCACATGTCCCGTCTCTGGGAAAGCACAGATCCCAAGCGCTGCTGTGCTTATTAATAGGCTGCCCAGGGAAGGAGAAGACCAGCAGCAGCTTTCAGGGCTGGCCCCTTCCTTTTGGGAGAAGGAGCCGGACGTTTCCCTTTTGGGAAAATGTCTCTGCCGAGAAAGGACACGATCACATGTCCCGTCCCTGAGAAAGCACAGAATCCAAGCTCTGCGGTGCCTATGAATAGAGTGCCCAGGGAAGGTAAAGACCAGCAAGAGCTTTCAGGGCTGGCCCCTTCCTTGTGGGAGAAGGAGCCGGACGTTTCCCGTTTGGGAAAAAAGCTCTGCCGAGAAAGGACACGATGACATGTCCCGTCTCTGGGAAAGCACAGATCCCAAGCGCTGCTGTGCCTGTGAATATGCTGCCAAGGGAAGGTGAAGACCAGCAACAGCTTTCTGGGCTAGCACCTTCCTTGTGGCAGAAGGAGCCGGACGTTTCCCGTTTGGGAAAAAGGTTCTGCCGAGAAAGGACACGATGACATGTCCCGTCTCTGGGAAAGCACAAATCCCTAGTGATGTTCTGCCTGTGAATAGGGTGCACGGGGAAGGTAAAGACCAGCAAGAGCTTTCAGGGCTAGCACCTTCATAGTGGGGAAGGAGCCGGACGTTTCCCGTTTGGGAAAAAGGCTCTGCCGAGAACGGACACGATGACATGTCCCGTCTCTGGGAAAGCAGAGATCCGAAGCGCTGCTGTACTTATTAATAGGCTGCCCAGGGAAGGTGAAGAACAGCAACAACTTTTAGGGCTGGTCCCTTCCTTGTGGGAGAAGGAGCCGAACGTTTCCCCTTTGAGAAAATAGCTCTGCCGAGAACGGACACGATGACATCTCCCGTCCCTGAGAAAGCAGAGATCCGAAGCGGTGCTGTGCCTGTGAATACGGTGCCCAGGGAAGGTGAATACCAGCAACAGCTTTCTGGGCTAGCACCTTCCTTGTGGGAGAAGGAGCCGGACGTTTCCCGTTTGGGAAAAAGGCTCTGCCGAGAAAGGACATGATGACATGTCCCGTCTCTGGGAAAGCACAGATCCGAAGCGCTGCTGTGCCTGTGAATAGGGTGCACGGGGAAGGTGAAGACCAGCAACAGCTTTCAGGGCTGGCCCCTTCCTTGTGGCAGAAGGAGCCGGACGTTTCCCGTTTGGGAAAAAAGCTCTGCCGAGGAAGGACACAATGACATGTCCCGTCTCTGGGAAAGCACAGATCCCTAGTGATGTTCTGCCTCTGAATATGCTGCCAAGGGAAGGTGAAGACCAGCAACAGCTTTCAGGGCTGGCCCCTTCCTTGTGGCAGAAGGAGCCGGACGTTTCCCTTTTTGGAAAATAGCTCTGCCGAGAACGGACACGATGACATGTCCCGTCTCTGGGAAAGCACAGATCCCAAGCGTTGCTGTGGTTATTAATAGGCTGCCCAGGGAAGGTGAAGACCAGCAAGAGCTTTTAGGGCTGGCCCCTTCCTTGTGGCAGAAGGAGCCGGACGTTTCCTGTTTTGGAAAAATACTCTGCCGAGAAAGGACACGATGACATGTCCCGTCTCTGGGAAAGCACAGGTCCCAAGCGTTGCTGTACTTATTAATAGGCTGCCCAGGGAAGGTGAAGACCAGCAACAACTTTTAGGGCTGGCCCCTTCCTTGTGGGAGAAGGAGCCGAACGTTTCCCCTTTGAGAAAATAGCTCTGCCGAGAAAGGACACGATGACATCTCCCGTCCCTGAGAAAGCACAGATCCAAAGCGCTGCTGTGCCTGTGAATAGGGTGCACGGGGAAGGTGAAGACCAGCAAGAGCTTTCAGCGCTGGCCCCTTCCTTGTGGGAGAAGGAGCCGGACGTTTCCAGTTTGGGAAAAATACCCTGCCGAGAAAGGACACGATGACATGTCCCGCCTCTGGGAAAGCACAGATCCCAAGCGCTGCTGTGCCTGTGAATAGGGTGCACGGGGAAGGTGAAGACCAGCAAGAGCTTTCAGGGCTGGCCCCTTCCTTGTGGCAGAAGGAGCCGGACGTTTCCCTTTTTGGAAAATGGCTCTGCCGAGAACGGACACGATGACATGTCCCGTCTCTGGCAAAGCACAGGTCCCAAGCGCTGCTGTGCCTATGAATAGGGTGCATGGGGAAGGTGAAGACCGGCAACTGCTTTCAGGGCTGGCCCCTTCCTTGTGGGAGAAGGAGCCGGACGTTTCCCATTTGGGAAAAAGGCTCTGCCGAGAACGGACACGATGACATGTCCCGTCTCTGGGAAAGCACAGATCCTAAGCGTTGCTGTGCTTATTAATAGGCTGCCCAGGGAAGGTGAAGACCAGCAACAGCTTTCAGGGTTGGCCCCTTCCTTGTGGGAGAAGGAGCCGGAGGTTTCCCGTTTGGGAAAATGTCTCTGCCGAAAAAGGACACGATCACATGTCCCGTCCTTGAGAAAGCACAGAATCCAAGGTCTGCGGTGCCTATGAATAGGGTGCCCAGGGAAGGTGAAGACCAGCAACAGCTTTCTGGGCTGGCCCCTTCCTTGTGGGAGAAGGAGCCGGACGTTTCCCGTTTGGGAAAAAAGCTCTGCCGAGAAAGGACACGACGACATCTCCCGTCCCTGAGAAAGCACAGATCCCAAGCTTTGTTGTGCTTATTAATAGGCTGCCCAGGGAAGGTGAAGACCAGCAAGAGCTTTCTGGGCTAGCACCTTCCTTGTGGGAGAAGGAGCCGGACGTTTCCCGTTTGGGAAAAAGGTTCTGCCGAGAAAGGACACGATGACATGTCCCGTCTCTGGGAAAGCATAGATCCCAAGCGCTGCTGTGCCTGTGAATAGGGTGCCCAGGAAAGGTAAAGACCAGCAAGAACTTTCAGGGCTGGCCCCTTCCTTGTGGGAGAAGGAGCCGGACGTTTCCCATTTGGGAAAAAGTCTCTGCCGAGAACGGACACGATGACATGTACCGTCTCTGGGAAAGCACAGATCGCAAGCGCCGCTGCGCCTGTGAATAGGGTGCACGGGGAAGGTGAAGACCAGCAACAGCTTTCAGGGCTGGCCCCTTCCTTGTGGCAGAAGGAGCCGGACATTTCCCTTTTTGGAAAAAGGCTCTGCCGAGAACGGACACGAAGACATGTCCCGTCTCTGGGAAAGCACAGGTCCCAAGCGCTGCTGTGCCTATGAATAGGGTGCATGGGGAAGGTGAAGACCAGCAACAGCTTTCAGGGCTGGCCCCTTCCTTGTGGCAGAAGGAGCCGGACGTTTCCCATTTGGGAAAAAGGCTCTGCCGAGAACGGGCACGATGACATGTCCCGTCTCTGGGAAAGCACAGATCCCAAGCGCTGCTGTGCTTATTAATAGGCTGCCCAGGGAAGGAGAAGACCAGCAGCATCTTTCAGGGCTGGCCCCTTCCTTGTGGGAGAAGGAGCCGGACGTTTCCCTTTTGGGAAAATGTCTCTGCCGAGAAAGGACACGATCACATGTCCCGTCCCTGAGAAAGCACAGAATCCAAGCTCTGCGGTGCCTATGAATAGGGTGCCCAGGGAAGGTAAAGACCAGCAAGAGCTTTCAGGGCTGGCCCCTTCCTTGTGGGAGAAGGAGCCGGACGTTTCCCGTTTGGGAAAAAGGTTCTGCCGAGAAAGGACACGATGACATGTCCTGTCTCTGGGAAAGCACAGATCCCAAGCGCTGCTGTGCTTATTAATAGGCTGCCCAGGGAAGGTGAAGACCAGCAACAGCTTTCTGGGCTAGCACCTTCCTTGTGGCAGAAGGAGCCGGACGTTTCCCGTTTGGGAAAAAGGCTCTGCCGAGAAAGGACATGATGACATGTCCCGTCTCTGGGAAAGCACAGATCCGAAGCGCTGCTGTGCCTGTGAATAGGGTGCACGGGGAAGGTGAAGACCAGCAACAGCTTTCAGGGCTGGCCCCTTCCTTGTGGCAGAAGGAGCCGGACGTTTCCCGTTTGGGAAAAAAGCTCTGCCGAGGAAGGACACAATGACATGTCCCGTCTCTGGGAAAGCACAGATCCCTAGTGATGTTCTGCCTCTGAATATGCTGCCAAGGGAAGGTGAAGACCAGCAAGAGCTTTTAGGGCTGGCCCCTTCCTTGTGGCAGAAGGAGCCGGACTTTTTCTGTTTTGGAAAAATACTCTGCCGAGAAAGGACACGATGACATGTCCCGTCTCTGGGAAAGCACAGGTCCCAAGCGTTGCTGTACTTATTAATAGGCTGCCCAGGGAAGGTGAAGACCAGCAACAACTTTTAGGGCTGGCCCCTTCCTTGTGGGAGAAGGAGCCGAACGTTTCCCCTTTGAGAAAATAGCTCTGCCGAGAAAGGACACGATGACATCTCCCGTCCCTGAGAAAGCACAGATCCAAAGCGCTGCTGTGCCTGTGAATAGGGTGCACGGGGAAGGTGAAGAGCAGCAAGAGCTTTCAGCGCTGGCCCCTTCCTTGTGGGAGAAGGAGCCGGACGTTTCCAGTTTGGGAAAAATACCCTGCCGAGAAAGGACACGATGACATGTCCCGCCTCTGGGAAAGCACAGATCCCAAGCGCTGCTGTGCCTGTGAATAGGGTGCACGGGGAAGGTGAAGACCAGCAACAGATTTCAGGGCTGGCCCCTTCCTTGTGGCAGAAGGAGCCGGATGTTTCCCTTTTTGGAAAATGGCTCTGCCGAGAACGGACACGATGACATGTCCCGTCTCTGGGAAAGCACAGGTCCCAAGCGCTGCTGTGCCTATTAATAGGGTGCATGGGGAAGGTGAAGACCAGCAAGAGCTTTCAGGGCTGGCCCCTTCCTTGTGGGAGAAGGAGCCGGACGTTTCCCATTTGGGAAAAAGGCTCTGCCGAGAACGGACACGATGACACGTCCCGTCTCTGGGAAAGCACAGATCCCAAGCTTTGTTGTGCTTATTAATAGGCTGCCCAGGGAAGGTGAAGACCAGCAAGAGCTTTCTGGGCTAGCACCTTCCTTGTGGGAGAAGGAGCCGGACGTTTCCAGTTTGGGAAAAATACTCTGCCGAGAACGGACACGATGACATCTCCCGTCCCTGAGAAAGCAGAGATCCGAAGCGGTGCTGTGCCTGTGAATACGGTGCACGGGGAAGGTGAAGACCAGCAACAGCTTTCAGGGCTAGCACCTTCATTGTGGGAGAAGGATCCGGACGTTTCCCGTTTGGGAAAAAGGCTCTGCCGAGAAAGGACACGATGACATGTCCCGTCTCTGGGAAAGCACAGATCCCTAGTGATGTTCTTCCTCTGAATATGCTGCCAAGGGAAGGTGAAGACCAGCAACAGCTTTCAGGGCTGGCCCCTTCCTTGTGGCAGAAGGAGCCGGACGTTTCCCGTTTGGGAAAAATACTCTGCCGAGAACGGACACGATGACATGTCCCGTCTCTGGGAAAGCACAGATCGCAAGCGCCGCTGCGCCTGTGAATAGGGTGCACGGGGAAGGTGAAGATCGGCAACAGCTTTCAGGGCTGGCCCCTTCCTTGTGGCAGAAGGAGCCGGACGTTTCCCTTTTTGGAAAATGGCTCTGCCGAGAACGGACACGATGACATGTACCGTCTCTGGGAAAGCACAGGTCCCAAGCGCTGCTGTGCCTATGAATAGGGTGCATGGGGAAGGTGAAGACCAGCAGCAGCTTTCAGGGCTGGCCCCTTCCTTGTGGGAGAAGGAGCCGGACGTTTCCCGTTTGGGAAAATGTCTCTGCCGAGAAAGGACACGATCACATGTCCCGTCCCTGAGAAAGCACAGAATCCAAGCTCTGCGGTGCCTATGAATAGGGTGCCCAGGGAAGGTAAAGACCAGCAAGAGCTTTCAGGGCTGGCCCCTTCCTTGTGGGAGAAGGAGCCGGACGTTTCCCGTTTGGGAAAAAGGCTCTGCCGAGAAAGGACACGATGACATGTCCCGTCTCTGGGAAAGCACAGATCCCTAGTGATGTTCTGCCTCTGAATATGCTGCCCAGGGAAGGTGAAGACCAGCAACAGCTTTCAGGGCTGGCCCCTTCCTTGTGGCAGAAGGAGCCGGACGTTTCCCTTTTTGGAAAAAGGCTCTGCCGAGAACGGACACGATGACATGTCCCGTCTCAGGGAAAGCACAGATCCCAAGCGTTGCTGTGGTTATTAATAGGCTGCCCAGGGAAGGTGAAGAGCAGCAACAGCTTTCAGGGCTGGCCCCTTCCTTGTGGCAGAAGGAGCCGGACGTTTCCCGTTTGGGAAAAATACTCTGCCGAAAACGGTCACGATGACATGTCCCGTCTCTGGGAAAGCACAGATCCCTAGTGATGTTCTGCCTGTGAATAGGGTGCACGGGGAAGGTAAAGACCAGCAAGAGCTTTTAGGGCTGGCCCCTTCCTCGTGGGAGAAGGAGCCGGACGTTTCCTGTTTTGGAAAAATACTCTGCCGAGAAAGGACACGATGACATGTACCGTCTCTGGGAAAGCACAGGTCCCAAGCGTTGCTGTACTTATTAATAGGCTGCCCAGGGAAGGTGAAGACCAGCAACATATTTTAGGGCTGGCCCCTTCCTTGTGGGAGAAGGAGCCGAACGTTTCCCCTTTGAGAAAATAGCTCTGCCGAGAAAGGACACGATGACATCTCCCGTCCCTGAGAAAGCACAGATCCAAAGCGCTGCTGTGCCTGTGAATAGGGTGCACGGGGAAGGTGAAGACCAGCAGCAGCTTTCAGGGCTGGCCCCTTCCTTGTGGGAGAAGGAGCCGGACGTTTCCAGTTTGGGAAAAATACCCTGCCGAGAAAGGACACGATGACATGTCCCGCCTCTGGGAAAGCACAGATCCCAAGCGCTGCTGTGCCTGTGAATAGGGTGCACGGGGAAGGTGAAGACCAGCAACAGCTTTCAGGGCTGGCCCCTTCCTTGTGGCAGAAGGAGCCGGACGTTTCCCTTTTTGGAAAATGGCTCTGCCGAGAAAGGACACGATCACATGTCCCGTCCCTGAGAAAGCACAGAATCCAAGGTCTGCGGTGCCTATGAATAGGGTGCCCAGGGAAGGTAAAGACCAGCAAGAGCTTTCAGGGCTGGCCCCTTCCTTGTGGGAGAAGGAGCCGGACGTTTCCCGTTTGGGAAAAAAGCTCTGCCGAGAAAGGACACGATGAGATCTCCCGTCCCTGAGGAAGCACAGATCCGAAGCGCTGCTGTGCCTGTTAATAGGGTGCCAAGGGAAGGTGAAGACCAGCACCAGATTTCAGGGCTAGCACCTTCATTGTGGGAGAAAGATCCCGACGTTTCCCGTTTGGGAAAAAGGCTCTGCCGAGAACGGACACGATGACATGTCCCGTCTCTGGGAAAGCAGAGATCCCAAGCGCTGCTGTGCCTGTGAATACGGTGCACGGGGAAGGTGAAGACCAGCAACAGCTTTCAGGGCTAGCACCTTCATTGTGGGAGAAGGAGCCGGACGTTTCCCGTTTGGGAAAAAGGTTGTGCCGAGAAAGGACACGATGACATGTCACGTTTCTGGGAAAGCACAGATCCCTAGTGATGTTCTTTCTCTGAATATGCTGCCAAGGGAAGGTGAAGAGCAGCAACAGCTTTCAGGGCTGGCCCCTTCCTTCTGGCAGAAGGAGCTGGACTTTTCCCGTTTGGGAAATAGTCTCTGCCGAGAAAGGACACGATCACATGTCCCGTCTCTGGGAAAGCACAGATCCCAAGCGCTGCTGTGCTTATTAATAGGCTGCCCAGGGAAGGAGAAGACCAGCAGCAGCTTTCAGGGCTGGCCCCTTCCTTTTGGGAGAAGGAGCCGGACGTTTCCCTTTTGGGAAAATGTCTCTGCCGAGAAAGGACACGATCACATGTCCCGTCCCTGAGAAAGCACAGAATCCAAGCTCTGCGGTGCCTATGAATAGAGTGCCCAGGGAAGGTAAAGACCAGCAAGAGCTTTCAGGGCTGGCCCCTTCCTTGTGGGAGAAGGAGCCGGACGTTTCCCGTTTGGGAAAAAAGCTCTGCCGAGAAAGGACACGATGACATGTCCCGTCTCTGGGAAAGCACAGATCCCAAGCGCTGCTGTGCCTGTGAATATGCTGCCAAGGGAAGGTGAAGACCAGCAACAGCTTTCTGGGCTAGCACCTTCCTTGTGGCAGAAGGAGCCGGACGTTTCCCGTTTGGGAAAAAGGTTCTGCCGAGAAAGGACACGATGACATGTCCCGTCTCTGGGAAAGCACAAATCCCTAGTGATGTTCTGCCTGTGAATAGGGTGCACGGGGAAGGTAAAGACCAGCAAGAGCTTTCAGGGCTAGCACCTTCATAGTGGGGAAGGAGCCGGACGTTTCCCGTTTGGGAAAAAGGCTCTGCCGAGAACGGACACGATGACATGTCCCGTCTCTGGGAAAGCAGAGATCCGAAGCGCTGCTGTACTTATTAATAGGCTGCCCAGGGAAGGTGAAGAACAGCAACAACTTTTAGGGCTGGTCCCTTCCTTGTGGGAGAAGGAGCCGAACGTTTCCCCTTTGAGAAAATAGCTCTGCCGAGAACGGACACGATGACATCTCCCGTCCCTGAGAAAGCAGAGATCCGAAGCGGTGCTGTGCCTGTGAATACGGTGCCCAGGGAAGGTGAATACCAGCAACAGCTTTCTGGGCTAGCACCTTCCTTGTGGGAGAAGGAGCCGGACGTTTCCCGTTTGGGAAAAAGGCTCTGCCGAGAAAGGACATGATGACATGTCCCGTCTCTGGGAAAGCACAGATCCGAAGCGCTGCTGTGCCTGTGAATAGGGTGCACGGGGAAGGTGAAGACCAGCAACAGCTTTCAGGGCTGGCCCCTTCCTTGTGGCAGAAGGAGCCGGACGTTTCCCGTTTGGGAAAAAAGCTCTGCCGAGGAAGGACACAATGACATGTCCCGTCTCTGGGAAAGCACAGATCCCTAGTGATGTTCTGCCTCTGAATATGCTGCCAAGGGAAGGTGAAGACCAGCAACAGCTTTCAGGGCTGGCCCCTTCCTTGTGGCAGAAGGAGCCGGACGTTTCCCTTTTTGGAAAATAGCTCTGCCGAGAAAGGACACGATCACATGTCCCGTCCCTGAGAAAGCACAGAATCCAAGCTCTGCGGTGCCTATGAATAGGGTGCCCAGGGAAGGTAAAGACCAGCAAGAGCTTTCAGGGCTGGCCCCTTCCTTGTGGGAGAAGGAGCCGGACGTTTCCCGTTTGGGAAAAAGGTTCTGCCGAGAAAGGACACGATGACATGTCCTGTCTCTGGGAAAGCACAGATCCCAAGCGCTGCTGTGCTTATTAATAGGCTGCCCAGGGAAGGTGAAGACCAGCAACAGCTTTCTGGGCTAGCACCTTCCTTGTGGCAGAAGGAGCCGGACGTTTCCCGTTTGGGAAAAAGGCTCTGCCGAGAAAGGACATGATGACATGTCCCGTCTCTGGGAAAGCACAGATCCGAAGCGCTGCTGTGCCTGTGAATAGGGTGCACGGGGAAGGTGAAGACCAGCAACAGCTTTCAGGGCTGGCCCCTTCCTTGTGGCAGAAGGAGCCGGACGTTTCCCGTTTGGGAAAAAAGCTCTGCCGAGGAAGGACACAATGACATGTCCCGTCTCTGGGAAAGCACAGATCCCTAGTGATGTTCTGCCTCTGAATATGCTGCCAAGGGAAGGTGAAGACCAGCAAGAGCTTTTAGGGCTGGCCCCTTCCTTGTGGCAGAAGGAGCCGGACTTTTTCTGTTTTGGAAAAATACTCTGCCGAGAAAGGACACGATGACATGTCCCGTCTCTGGGAAAGCACAGGTCCCAAGCGTTGCTGTACTTATTAATAGGCTGCCCAGGGAAGGTGAAGACCAGCAACAACTTTTAGGGCTGGCCCCTTCCTTGTGGGAGAAGGAGCCGAACGTTTCCCCTTTGAGAAAATAGCTCTGCCGAGAAAGGACACGATGACATCTCCCGTCCCTGAGAAAGCACAGATCCAAAGCGCTGCTGTGCCTGTGAATAGGGTGCACGGGGAAGGTGAAGAGCAGCAAGAGCTTTCAGCGCTGGCCCCTTCCTTGTGGGAGAAGGAGCCGGACGTTTCCAGTTTGGGAAAAATACCCTGCCGAGAAAGGACACGATGACATGTCCCGCCTCTGGGAAAGCACAGATCCCAAGCGCTGCTGTGCCTGTGAATAGGGTGCACGGGGAAGGTGAAGACCAGCAACAGATTTCAGGGCTGGCCCCTTCCTTGTGGCAGAAGGAGCCGGATGTTTCCCTTTTTGGAAAATGGCTCTGCCGAGAACGGACACGATGACATGTCCCGTCTCTGGGAAAGCACAGGTCCCAAGCGCTGCTGTGCCTATTAATAGGGTGCATGGGGAAGGTGAAGACCAGCAAGAGCTTTCAGGGCTGGCCCCTTCCTTGTGGGAGAAGGAGCCGGACGTTTCCCATTTGGGAAAAAGGCTCTGCCGAGAACGGACACGATGACACGTCCCGTCTCTGGGAAAGCACAGATCCCAAGCTTTGTTGTGCTTATTAATAGGCTGCCCAGGGAAGGTGAAGACCAGCAAGAGCTTTCTGGGCTAGCACCTTCCTTGTGGGAGAAGGAGCCGGACGTTTCCAGTTTGGGAAAAATACTCTGCCGAGAACGGACACGATGACATCTCCCGTCCCTGAGAAAGCAGAGATCCGAAGCGGTGCTGTGCCTGTGAATACGGTGCACGGGGAAGGTGAAGACCAGCAACAGCTTTCAGGGCTAGCACCTTCATTGTGGGAGAAGGATCCGGACGTTTCCCGTTTGGGAAAAAGGCTCTGCCGAGAAAGGACACGATGACATGTCCCGTCTCTGGGAAAGCACAGATCCCTAGTGATGTTCTTCCTCTGAATATGCTGCCAAGGGAAGGTGAAGACCAGCAACAGCTTTCAGGGCTGGCCCCTTCCTTGTGGCAGAAGGAGCCGGACGTTTCCCGTTTGGGAAAAATACTCTGCCGAGAACGGACACGATGACATGTCCCGTCTCTGGGAAAGCACAGATCGCAAGCGCCGCTGCGCCTGTGAATAGGGTGCACGGGGAAGGTGAAGATCGGCAACAGCTTTCAGGGCTGGCCCCTTCCTTGTGGCAGAAGGAGCCGGACGTTTCCCTTTTTGGAAAATGGCTCTGCCGAGAAAGGACACGATGACATGTACCGTCTCTGGGAAAGCACAGGTCCCAAGCGCTGCTGTGCCTATGAATAGGGTGCATGGGGAAGGTGAAGACCAGCAGCAGCTTTCAGGGCTGGCCCCTTCCTTGTGGGAGAAGGAGCCGGACGTTTCCCGTTTGGGAAAATGTCTCTGCCGAGAAAGGACACGATCACATGTCCCGTCCCTGAGAAAGCACAGAATCCAAGCTCTGCGGTGCCTATGAATAGGGTGCCCAGGGAAGGTAAAGACCAGCAAGAGCTTTCAGGGCTGGCCCCTTCCTTGTGGGAGAAGGAGCCGGACGTTTCCAGTTTGGGAAAAATACCCTGCCGAGAACGGACACGACGACATCTCCCGTCCCTGAGAAAGCACAGATCCCAAGCTTTGTTGTGCTTATTAATAGGCTGCCCAGGGAAGGTGAAGACCAGCAACAGCTTTCAGGGCTGGCCCCTTCCTTGTGGCAGAATGAGCCGGACGTTTCCCGTTTGGGAAAAAGGCTCTGCCGAGAACGGACACGATGACATGTCCCGTCTCTGGGAAAGCACAGATCCCAAGCGCTGCTGTGCCTATGAATAGGGTGCATGGGGAAGGTGAAGACCAGCAACAGCTTTCAGCGCTGGCCCCTTCCTTGTGGGAGAAGGAGCCGGACGTTTCCCTTTTGGGAAAATGTCTCTGCCGAGAAAGGACACGATCACATGTCCCGTCCCTGAGAAAGCACAGAATCCAAGGTCTGCGGTGCCTATGAATAGGGTGCCCAGGGAAGGTAAAGACCAGCAAGAGCTTTCAGGGCTGGCCCCTTCCTTGTGGGAGAAGGAGCCGGACGTTTCCCATTTGGGAAAAAAGCTCTGCCGAGAAAGGACACGATGAGATCTCCCGTCCCTGAGAAAGCACAGATCCGAAGCGCTGCTGTGCCTGTTAATAGGGTGCCAAGGGAAGGTGAAGACCAGCACCAGATTTCAGGGCTAGCACCTTCATTGTGGGAGAAAGATCCGGACGTTTCCCGTTTGGGAAAAAGGCTCTGCCGAGAAAGGACACGATGACATGTACCGTCTCTGGGAAAGCACAGATCCCAAGCTTTGTTGTGCTTATTAATAGGCTGCCCAGGGAAGGTGAAGGCCAGCAACAGTTTCAGGGCTGGCCCCTTCCTTGTGGGAGAAGGAGCCGGACGTTTCCCGTTTGGGAAAAAGGCTCTGCCGAGAAAGGACACGATGACATCTCCCGTCTCTGGGAAAGCATAGATCCCAAGCGCTGCTGTGCCTGTGAATAGGGTGCACGGGGAAGGTGAAGACCAGCAAGAGCTTTCAGGGCTGGCCCCTTCCTTGTGGCAGAAGGAGCCGGACGTTTCCCGTTTGGGAAAAAGGCTCTGCCGAGAACGGACACGATGACATCTCCCGTCTCTGGGAAAGCACAGATCCGAAGCGGTGCTGTGCCTATGAATAGAGTGCATGAGGAAGGTGAAGACCAGCAACAACTTTTAGGGCTGGCCCCTTCCTTGTGGGAGAAGGAGCCGGACGTTTCCCATTTCGGAAAAAGCTCTGCCGAGAATGGACACGATGACATGTCCCGTCTCTGGGAAAGCACAGATCCCAAGCTTTGTTGTGCTTATTAATAGGCTGCCCAGGGAAGGTGAAGGCCAGCAACAGTTTCAGGGCTACCAGCTTCCTTGTGGGAGAAGGAGCCAGACCTTTCCCGTTTGGGAAAAATACTCTGCCGAGAACGGACACGATGACATCTCCCGTCCCTGAGAAAGCAGAGATCCGAAGCGGTGCTGTGCCTGTGAATACGGTGCACGGGGAAGGTGAAGACCAGCAACAGCTTTCAGGGCTAGCACCTTCATTGTGGGAGAAGGATCCGGACGTTTCCCGTTTGGGAAAAAGGCTCTGCCGAGAAAGGACACGATGACATGTCCCGTCTCTGGGAAAGCACAGATCCCTAGTGATGTTCTTCCTCTGAGTATGCTGCCAAGGGAAGGTGAAGACCAGCAACAGCTTTCAGGGCTGGCCCCTTCCTTGTGGCAGAAGGAGCCGGACGTTTCCCGTTTGTGAAAAATACTCTGCCGAGAACGGACACGATGACATGTCCCGTCTCTGGGAAAGCACAGATCGCAAGCGCCGCTGCACCTGTGAATAGGGTGCACGGGGAAGGTGAAGACCAGCAACAGCTTTCAGGGCTGGCCCCTTCCTTGTGGCAGAAGGAGCCGGACGTTTCCCTTTTTGGAAAATGGCTCTGCCGAGAACGGACACGATGACATGTCCCGTCTCTGGGAAAGCACAGGTCCCAAGCGCTGCTGTGCCTATGAATAGGGTGCATGGGGAAGGTGAAGACCAGCAACAGCTTTCAGGGCTGGCCCCTTCCTTGTGGCAGAAGGAGCCGGACGTTTCCCGTTTGGGAAAATGTCTCTGCCGAAAAAGGACACGATCACATGTCCCGTCCTTGAGAAAGCACAGAATCCAAGGTCTGCGGTGCCTATGAATAGGGTGCCCAGGGAAGGTTAAACCAGCAAGAGCTTTCAGGGCTGGCCCCTTCCTTGTGGGAGAAGGAGCCGGACGTTTCCCGTTTGGGAAAAAAGCTCTGCCAAGAAAGGACACGACGACATCTCCCGTCCCTGAGAAAGCACAGATCCCAAGCTTTGTTGTGCTTATTAATAGGCTGCCCAGGGAAGGTGAAGACCAGCAGCAGCTTTCTGGGCTAGCACCTTCCTTGTGGGAGAAGGAGCCGGACGTTTCCCGTTTGGGAAAAATACTCTGCCGAGAAAGGACACGATGACATGTCCCGTCTCTGGGAAAGCATAGATCCCAAGCGCTGCTGTGCCTGTGAATAGGGTGCACGGGGAAGGTGAAGACCAGCAACAGCTTTCAGGGCTGGCCCCTTCCTTGTGGCAGAAGGAGCCGGACGTTTCACGTTTGGGAAAATGGCTCTGCCGAGGAAGGACACGATGACATGTCCCGTCTCTGGGAAACCACAGATCCCTAGTGACGTTCTGCCTCTGAATATGCTGCCAAGGGAAGGTAAAGACCAGCAACAGCTTTCAGGGCTGGCCCCTTCCTTGTGGGAGAAGGAGCCGGACGTTTCCCTTTTGGGAAAATGTCTCTGCCGAGAAAGGACACGATCACATGTCCCGTCCCTGAGAAAGCACAGAATCCAAGCTCTGCGGTGCCTATGAATAGGGTGCCCAGGGAAGGTAAAGACCAGCAAGAGCTTTCAGGGCTGGCCCCTTCCTTGTGGGAGAAGGAGCCGGACGTTTCCCGTTTGGGAAAAAGGCTCTGCCGAGAACGGACACGATGACATGTCCCGTCTCTGGGAAAGCACAGATCCCAAGCGCTGCTGTGCCTGTGAATAGGGTGCCAAGGGAAGGTGAAGACCAGCAACAGCTTTCAGGGCTAGCACCTTCATTGTGGGAGAAGGAGCCGGACGTTTCCCCTTTGAGAAAAAGCCTCTGCCGAGAAAGGACATGATGACATGTCCCGTCTCTGGGAAAGCACAGATCCGAAGCGCTGCTGTGCTTATTAATACGCTGCCCAGGGAAGGTGAAGACCAGCAACAGCTTTCAGGGCTAGCACCTTCCTTGTGGCAGAAGGAGCCGGACGTTTCCCGTTTGGGAAAAAGGCTCTGCCGAGAAAGGACATGATGACATGTCCCGTCTCTGGGAAAGCACAGATCCGAAGCGCTGCTGTGCCTGTGAATAGGGTGCACGGGGAAGGTGAAGACCAGCAACAGCTTTCAGGGCTGGCCCCTTCCTTGTGGCAGAAGGAGCCGGACGTTTCCCTTTTTGGAAAATGGCTCTGCCGAGAACGGACACGATCACATGTCCCGTCTCTGGGAAAGCACAGGTCCCAAGCGCTGCTGTGCCTATGAATAGGGTGCATGGGGAAGGTGAAGACCAGCAACAGCTTTCAGGGCTGGCCCCTTCCTTGTGGGAGAAGGAGCCGGATGTTTCCCATTTGGGAAAATGTCTCTGCCGAAAAAGGACACGATCACATGTCCCGTCCCTGAAAAAGCACAGATCCCAAGCTTTGTTGTGCTTATTAATAGGCTGCCCAGGGAAGGTGAAGACCAGCAAGAGCTTTCTGGGCTAGCACCTTCCCTGTGGGAGAAGGAGCCGGACGTTTCCCGTTTGGGAAAAAGGTTCTGCCGAGAAAGGACACGATGACATGTCCCGTCTCTGGGAAAGCACAGATCCCAAGCGCTGCTGTGCCTGTGAATAGGGTGCCCAGGAAAGGTAAAGACCAGCAAGAGCTTTCAGGGCTGGCCCCTTCCTTGTGGCAGAAGGAGCCGGACGTTTCCCATTTGGGAAAAAGTCTCTGCCGAGAACGGACACGATGACATGTACCGTCTCTGGGAAAGCACAGATCGCAAGCGCCGCTGCGCCTGTGAATAGGGTGCACGGGGAAGGTGAAGACCAGCAACAGCTTTCAGGGCTGGCCCCTTCCTTGTGGCAGAAGGAGCCGGACGTTTCACGTTTGGGAAAATGGCTCTGCCGAGGAAGGACACGATGACATGTCCCGTCTCTGGGAAACCACAGATCCCTAGTGATGTTCTGCCTCTGAATATGCTGCCAAGGGAAGTTGAAGACCAGCAACAGCTTTCAGGGCTAGCACCTTCATTGTGGGAGAAGGAGCCGGACGTTTCCCGTTTGGGAAAAAGCCTCTGCCGAGAAAGGACATGATGACATGTCCCGTCTCTGGGAAAGCACAGATCCCAAGCGCTGCTGTGCCTGTGAATAGGGTGCACGGGGAAGGTGAAGACCAGCAACAGATTTCAGGGCTGGCCCCTTCCTTGTGGCAGAAGGAGCCGGACGTTTCCCTTTTTGGAAAATGGCTCTGCCGAGAACGGACATGATGACATGTCCCGTCTCTGGGAAAGCACAGGTCCCAAGCGCTGCTGTGCCTATGAATAGGGTGCATGGGGAAGGTGAAGACCAGCAACTGCTTTCAGGGCTGGCCCCTTCCTTGTGGGAGAAGGAGCCGGACGTTTCCCATTTGGGAAAAAGGCTCTGCCGAGAACGGACACGATGACATGTCCCGTCTCTGGGAAAGCACAGATCCTAAGCGTTGCTGTGCTTATTAATAGGCTGCCCAGGGAAGGTGAAGACCAGCAACAGCTTTCAGGGCTGGCCCCTTCCTTGTGGGAGAAGGAGCCGGACGTTTCCCGTTTGGGAAAAATGTTCTGCCGAGAAAGGACACGATGACATGTCCCGTCTCTGGGAAAGCATAGATCCCAAGCGCTGCTGTGCCTGTGAATAGGGTGCCCAGGAAAGGTAAAGACCAGCAAGAACTTTCAGGGCTGGCCCCTTCCTTGTGGGAGAAGGAGCCGGACGTTTCCCATTTGGGAAAAAGTCTCTGCCGAGAACGGACACGATGACATGTACCGTCTCTGGGAAAGCACAGATCGCAAGCGCCGCTGCGCCTGTGAATAGGGTGCACGGGGAAGGTGAAGACCAGCAACAGCTTTCAGGGCTGGCCCCTTCCTTGTGGCAGAAGGAGCCGGACGTTTCACGTTTGGGAAAATGGCTCTGCCGAGGAAGGACACGATGACATGTCCCGTCTCTGGGAAACCACAGATCCCTAGTGATGTTCTGCCTCTGAATATGCTGCCAAGGGAAGGTGAAGACCAGCAACAGCTTTCAGGGCTGGCCCCTTCCTTGTGGCAGAAGGAGCCGGACATTTCCCTTTTTGGAAAAAGGCTCTGCCGAGAACGGACACGAAGACATGTCCCGTCTCTGGGAAAGCACAGGTCCCAAGCGCTGCTGTGCCTATGAATAGGGTGCATGGGGAAGGTGAAGACCAGCAACAGCTTTCAGGGCTGGCCCCTTCCTTGTGGCAGAAGGAGCCGGACGTTTCCCATTTGGGAAAAAGGCTCTGCCGAGAACGGGCACGATGACATGTCCCGTCTCTGGGAAAGCACAGATCCCAAGCGCTGCTGTGCTTATTAATAGGCTGCCCAGGGAAGGAGAAGACCAGCAACAGCTTTCAGGGCTGGCCCCTTCCTTGTGGGAGAAGGAGCCGGACGTTTCCCTTTTGGGAAAATGTCTCTGCCGAGAAAGGACACGATCACATGTCCCGTTCCTGAGAAAGCACAGAATCCAAGCTCTGCGGTGCCTATGAATAGGGTGCCCAGGGAAGGTAAAGACCAGCAAGAGCTTTCAGGGCTGGCCCCTTCCTTGTGGGAGAAGGAGCCGGACGTTTCCCGTTTGGGAAAAAGGCTCTGCCGAGAAAGGACACGATGACATGTCCCGTCTCTGGGAAAGCACAGATCCCAAGCGCTGCTGTGCTTATTAATAGGCTGCCCAGGGAAGGTGAAGACCAGCAACAGCTTTCAGGGCTAGCACCTTCATTGTGGCAGAAGGAGCCGGACATTTCCCGTTTGGGAAAAAGGCTCTGCCGAGAAAGGACATGATGACATGTCCCGTCTCTGGGAAAGCACAGATCCGAAGCGCTGCTGTGCCTGTGAATAGGGTGCACGGGGAAGGTGAAGACCAGCAACAGCTTTCAGGGCTGGCCCCTTCCTTGTGGCAGAAGGAGCCGGACGTTTCCCGTTTGGGAAAAAGGCTCTGCCGAGAACGGACACGATGACATGTCCCGTCTCTGGGAAACCACAGATCCCTAGTGATGTTCTGCCTCTGAATATGCTGCCAAGGGAAGGTGAAGACCAGCAACAGCTTTCAGGGCTAGCACCTTCATTGTGGGAGAAGGAGCCGGACGTTTCCCGTTTGGGAAAAAGCCTCTGCCGAGAAAGGACATGATGACATGTCCCGTCTCTGGGAAAGCACAGATCCCAAGCGCTGCTGTGCCTGTGAATAGGGTGCACGGGGAAGGTGAAGACCAGCAACAGATTTCAGGGCTGGCCCCTTCCTTCTGGCAGAAGGAGCCGGACGTTTCCCTTTTTGGAAAAAGGCTCTGCCGAGAACGGACACGATGACATGTCCCGTCTCTGGGAAAGCACAGGTCCCAAGCGCTGCTGTGCCTATGAATAGGGTGCATGGGGAAGGTGAAGACCAGCAACAGCTTTCAGGGCTGGCCCCTTCCTTGTGGGAGAAGGAGCCGGACGTTTCCCATTTGGGAAAAAGGCTCTGCCGAGAACGGACACGATGACATGTCCCGTCTCTGGGAAAGCACAGATCCTAAGCGTTGCTGTGCTTATTAATAGGCTGCCCAGGGAAGGTGAAGACCAGCAACAGCTTTCAGGGCTGGCCCCTTCCTTGTGGGAGAAGGAGCCGGAGGTTTCCCGTTTGGGAAAATGTCTCTGCCGAAAAAGGACACGATCACATGTCCCGTTCTTGAGAAAGCACATAATCCAAGGTCTGCGGTGCCTATGAATAGGGTGCCCAGGGAAGGTAAAGACCAGCAAGAGCTTTCAGGGCTGGCCCCTTCCTTGTGGGAGAAGGAGCCGGACGTTTCCCGTTTGGGAAAAAAGCTCTGCCGAGAAAGGACACGACGACATCTCCCGTCCCTGAGAAAGCACAGATCCCAAGCTTTGTTGTGCTTATTAATAGGCTGCCCAGGGAAGGTGAAGACCAGCAAGAGCTTTCTGGGCTAGCACCTTCCTTGTGGGAGAAGGAGCCGGACGTTTCCCGTTTGGGAAAAAGGTTCTGCCGAGAAAGGACACGATGACATGTCCCGTCTCTGGGAAAGCACAGGTCCCAAGCGCTGCTGTGCCTGTGAATAGGGTGCCCAGGAAAGGTAAAGACCAGCAAGAACTTTCAGGGCTGGCCCCTTCCTTGTGGGAGAAGGAGCCGGACGTTTCCCATTTGGGAAAAAGTCTCTGCCGAGAACGGACACGATGACATGTACCGTCTCTGGGAAAGCACAGATCGCAAGCGCCGCTGCGCCTGTGAATAGGGTGCACGGGGAAGGTGAAGACCAGCAACAGCTTTCAGGGCTGGCCCCTTCCTTGTGGCAGAAGGAGCCGGACGTTTCACGTTTGGGAAAATGGCTCTGCCGAGGAAGGACACGATGACATGTCCCGTCTCTGGGAAACCACAGATCCCTAGTGATGTTCTGCCTCTGAATATGCTGCCAAGGGAAGGTGAAGACCAGCAACAGCTTTCAGGGCTGGCCCCTTCCTTGTGGCAGAAGGAGCCGGACATTTCCCTTTTTGGAAAAAGGCTCTGCCGAGAACGGACACGAAGACATGTCCCGTCTCTGGGAAAGCACAGGTCCCAAGCGCTGCTGTGCCTATGAATAGGGTGCATGGGGAAGGTGAAGACCAGCAACAGCTTTCAGGGCTGGCCCCTTCCTTGTGGCAGAAGGAGCCGGACGTTTCCCATTTGGGAAAAAGGCTCTGCCGAGAACGGGCACGATGACATGTCCCGTCTCTGGGAAAGCACAGATCCCAAGCGCTGCTGTGCTTATTAATAGGCTGCCCAGGGAAGGAGAAGACCAGCAGCAGCTTTCAGGGCTGGCCCCTTCCTTGTGGGAGAAGGAGCCGGACGTTTCCCTTTTGGGAAAATGTCTCTGCCGAGAAAGGACACGATCACATGTCCCGTCCCTGAGAAAGCACAGAATCCAAGCTCTGCGGTGCCTATGAATAGGGTGCCCAGGGAAGGTAAAGACCAGCAAGAGCTTTCAGGGCTGGCCCCTTCCTTGTGGGAGAAGGAGCCGGACGTTTCCCGTTTGGGAAAAAGGTTCTGCCGAGAAAGGACACGATGACATGTCCCGTCTCTGGGAAAGCACAGATCCCAAGCGCTGCTGTGCTTATTAATAGGCTGCCCAGGGAAGGTGAAGACCAGCAACAGCTTTCAGGGCTAGCACCTTCATTGTGGCAGAAGGAGCCGGACATTTCCCGTTTGGGAAAAAGGCTCTGCCGAGAAAGGACATGATGACATGTCCCGTCTCTGGGAAAGCACAGATCCGAAGCGCTGCTGTGCCTGTGAATAGGGTGCACGGGGAAGGTGAAGACCAGCAACAGCTTTCAGGGCTGGCCCCTTCCTTGTGGCAGAAGGAGCCGGACGTTTCCCGTTTGGGAAAAAGGCTCTGCCGAGAACGGACACGATGACATGTCCCGTCTCTGGGAAACCACAGATCCCTAGTGATGTTCTGCCTCTGAATATGCTGCCAAGGGAAGGTGAAGACCAGCAACAGCTTTCAGGGCTAGCACCTTCATTGTGGGAGAAGGAGCCGGACGTTTCCCGTTTGGGAAAAAGCCTCTGCCGAGAAAGGACACGAAGACATGTCCCGTCTCTGGGAAAGCACAGGTCCCAAGCGCTGCTGTGCCTATGAATAGGGTGCATGGGGAAGGTGAAGACCAGCAACAGCTTTCAGGGCTGGCCCCTTCCTTGTGGCAGAAGGAGCCGGACGTTTCCCGTTTGGGAAAAAGGCTCTGCCGAGAACGGGCACGATGACATGTCCCGTCTCTGGGAAAGCACAGATCCCAAGCGCTGCTGTGCTTATTAATAGGCTGCCCAGGGAAGGAGAAGACCAGCAGCAGCTTTCAGGGCTGGCCCCTTCCTTGTGGGAGAAGGAGCCGGACGTTTCCCTTTTGGGAAAATGTCTCTGCCGAGAAAGGACACGATCACATGTCCCGTCCCTGAGAAAGCACAGAATCCAAGCTCTGCGGTGCCTATGAATAGGGTGCCCAGGGAAGGTAAAGACCAGCAAGAGCTTTCAGGGCTGGCCCCTTCCTTGTGGGAGAAGGAGCCGGACGTTTCCCGTTTGGGAAAAAGGTTCTGCCGAGAAAGGACACGATGACATGTCCTGTCTCTGGGAAAGCACAGATCCCAAGCTTTGTTGTGCTTATTAATAGGCTGCCCAGGGAAGGTGAAGACCAGCAACAGCTTTCTGGGCTAGCACCTTCCTTGTGGCAGAAGGAGCCGGACATTTCCCGTTTGGGAAAAAGGCTCTGCCGAGAAAGGACATGATGACATGTCCCGTCTCTGGGAAAGCACAGATCCGAAGCGCTGCTGTGCCTGTGAATAGGGTGCACGGGGAAGGTGAAGACCAGCAACAGCTTTCAGGGCTGGCCCCTTCCTTGTGGCAGAAGGAGCCGGACGTTTCCCGTTTGGGAAAAAAGCTCTGCCGAGGAAGGACACAATGACATGTCCCGTCTCTGGGAAAGCACAGATCCCTAGTGATGTTCTGCCTCTGAATATGCTGCCAAGGGAAGGTGAAGACCAGCAAGAGCTTTTAGGGCTGGCCCCTTCCTTGTGGCAGAAGGAGCCGGACTTTTTCTGTTTTGGAAAAATACTCTGCCGAGAAAGGACACGATGACATGTCCCGTCTCTGGGAAAGCACAGGTCCCAAGCGTTGCTGTACTTATTAATAGGCTGCCCAGGGAAGGTGAAGACCAGCAACAACTTTTAGGGCTGGCCCCTTCCTTGTGGGAGAAGGAGCCGAACGTTTCCCCTTTGAGAAAATAGCTCTGCCGAGAAAGGACACGATGACATCTCCCGTCCCTGAGAAAGCACAGATCCAAAGCGCTGCTGTGCCTGTGAATAGGGTGCACGGGGAAGGTGAAGAGCAGCAAGAGCTTTCAGCGCTGGCCCCTTCCTTGTGGGAGAAGGAGCCGGACGTTTCCAGTTTGGGAAAAATACCATGCCGAGAAAGGACACGATGACATGTCCCGCCTCTGGGAAAGCACAGATCCCAAGCGCTGCTGTGCCTGTGAATAGGGTGCACGGGGAAGGTGAAGACCAGCAACAGATTTCAGGGCTGGCCCCTTCCTTGTGGCAGAAGGAGCCGGACGTTTCCCTTTTTGGAAAATGGCTCTGCCGAGAACGGACACGATGACATGTCCCGTCTCTGGGAAAGCACAGGTCCCAAGCGCTGCTGTGCCTATGAATAGGGTGCATGGGGAAGGTGAAGACCAGCAACAGCTTTCAGGGCTGGCCCCTTCCTTGTGGGAGAAGGAGCCGGACGTTTCCCATTTGGGAAAAAGGCTCTGCCGAGAACGGACACGATGACATGTCCCGTCTCTGGGAAAGCACAGATCCCAACCGTTGCTGTGCTTATTAATACGCTGCCCAGGGAAGGTGAAGACCAGCAACAGCTTTCAGGGCTAGCACCTTCCTTGTGGCAGAAGGAGCCGGACGTTTCCCGTTTGGGAAAAAGGCTCTGCCGAGAAAGGACATGATGACATGTCCCGTCTCTGGGAAAGCACAGATCCGAAGCGCTGCTGTGCCTGTGAATAGGGTGCACGGGGAAGGTGAAGACCAGCAACAGCTTTCAGGGCTGGCCCCTTCCTTGTGGGAGAAGGAGCTGGACGTTTCCCTTTTTGGAAAATGGCTCTGCCGAGAACGGACACGATCACATGTCCCGTCTCTGGGAAAGCACAGGTCCCAAGCGCTGCTGTGCCTATGAATAGGGTGCATGGGGAAGGTGAAGACCAGCAACAGCTTTCAGGGCTGGCCCCTTCCTTGTGGGAGAAGGAGCCGGATGTTTCCCATTTGGGAAAATGTCTCTGCCGAAAAAGGACACGATCACATGTCCCGTCCCTGAAAAAGCACAGATCCCAAGCTTTGTTGTGCTTATTAATAGGCTGCCCAGGGAAGGTGAAGACCAGCAAGAGCTTTCTGGGCTAGCACCTTCCTTGTGGGAGAAGGAGCCGGACGTTTCCCGTTTGGGAAAAAGGTTCTGCCGAGAAAGGACACGATGACATGTCCCGTCTCTGGGAAAGCATAGATCCCAAGCGCTGCTGTGCCTGTGAATAGGGTGCCCAGGAAAGGTAAAGACCAGCAAGAGCTTTCAGGGCTGGCCCCTTCCTTGTGGGAGAAGGAGCCGGACGTTTCCCATTTGGGAAAAAGTCTCTGCCGAGAACGGACACGATGACATGTACCGTCTCTGGGAAAGCACAGATCGCAAGCGCCGCTGCCCCTGTGAATAGGGTGCACGGGGAAGGTGAAGACCAGCAACAGCTTTCAGGGCTGGCCCCTTCCTTGTGGCAGAAGGAGCCGGACGTTTCACGTTTGGGAAAATGGCTCTGCCGAGGAAGGACACGATGACATGTCCCGTCTCTGGGAAACCACAGATCCCTAGTGATGTTCTGCCTCTGAATATGCTGCCAAGGGAAGGTGAAGACCAGCAACAGCTTTCAGGGCTAGCACCTTCATTGTGGGAGAAGGAGCCGGACGTTTCCCGTTTGGGAAAAAGCCTCTGCCGAGAAAGGACATGATGACATGTCCCGTCTCTGGGAAAGCACAGATCCCAAGCGCTGCTGTGCCTGTGAATAGGGTGCACGGGGAAGGTGAAGACCAGCAACAGATTTCAGGGCTGGCCCCTTCCTTGTGGCAGAAGGAGCCGGACGTTTCCCTTTTGGGAAAATGTCTCTGCCGAGAAAGGACACGATCACATGTCCCGTCCCTGAGAAAGCACAGAATCCAAGCTCTGTGGTGCCTATGAATAGGGTGCCCAGGGAAGGTAAAGACCAGCAAGAGCTTTCAGGGCTGGCCCCTTCCTTGTGGGAGAAGGAGCCGGACGTTTCCCGTTTGGGAAAAAGGTTCTGCCGAGAAAGGACACGATGACATGTCCTGTCTCTGGGAAAGCACAGATCCCAAGCTTTGTTGTGCTTATTAATAGGCTGCCCAGGGAAGGTGAAGACCAGCAACAGCTTTCTGGGCTAGCACCTTCCTTGTGGCAGAAGGAGCCGGACATTTCCCGTTTGGGAAAAAGGCTCTGCCGAGAAAGGACATGATGACATGTCCCGTCTCTGGGAAAGCACAGATCCGAAGCGCTGCTGTGCCTGTGAATAGGGTGCACGGGGAAGGTGAAGACCAGCAACAGCTTTCAGGGCTGGCCCCTTCCTTGTGGCAGAAGGAGCCGGACGTTTCCCGTTTGGGAAAAAAGCTCTGCCGAGGAAGGACAAAATGACATGTCCCGTCTCTGGGAAAGCACAGATCCCTAGTGATGTTCTGCCTCTGAATATGCTGCCAAGGGAAGGTGAAGACCAGCAAGAGCTTTTAGGGCTGGCCCCTTCCTTGTGGCAGAAGGAGCCGGACTTTTTCTGTTTTGGAAAAATACTCTGCCGAGAAATGACACGATGACATGTCCCGTCTCTGGGAAAGCACAGGTCCCAAGCGTTGCTGTACTTATTAATAGGCTGCCCAGGGAAGGTGAAGACCAGCAACAACTTTTAGGGCTGGCCCCTTCCTTGTGGGAGAAGGAGCCGAACGTTTCCCCTTTGAGAAAATAGCTCTGCCGAGAAAGGACACGATGACATCTCCCGTCCCTGAGAAAGCACAGATCCAAAGCGCTGCTGTGCCTGTGAATAGGGTGCACGGGGAAGGTGAAGAGCAGCAAGAGCTTTCAGCGCTGGCCCCTTCCTTGTGGGAGAAGGAGCCGGACGTTTCCAGTTTGGGAAAAATACCCTGCCGAGAAAGGACACGATGACATGTCCCGCCTCTGGGAAAGCACAGATCCCAAGCGCTGCTGTGCCTGTGAATAGGGTGCACGGGGAAGGTGAAGACCAGCAACAGATTTCAGGGCTGGCCCCTTCCTTGTGGCAGAAGGAGCCGGACGTTTCCCTTTTTGGAAAATGGCTCTGCCGAGAACGGACACGATGACATGTCCCGTCTCTGGGAAAGCACAGGTCCCAAGCGCTGCTGTGCCTATGAATAGGGTGCATGGGGAAGGTGAAGACCAGCAACAGCTTTCAGGGCTGGCCCCTTCCTTGTGGGAGAAGGAGCCGGACGTTTCCCATTTGGGAAAAAGGCTCTGCCGAGAACGGACACGATGACATGTCCCGTCTCTGGGAAAGCACAGATCCCAACCGTTGCTGTGCTTATTAATACGCTGCCCAGGGAAGGTGAAGACCAGCAACAGCTTTCAGGGCTAGCACCTTCCTTGTGGCAGAAGGAGCCGGACGTTTCCCGTTTGGGAAAAAGGCTCTGCCGAGAAAGGACATGATGACATGTCCCGTCTCTGGGAAAGCACAGATCCGAAGCGCTGCTGTGCCTGTGAATAGGGTGCACGGGGAAGGTGAAGACCAGCAACAGCTTTCAGGGCTGGCCCCTTCCTTGTGGGAGAAGGAGCTGGACGTTTCCCTTTTTGGAAAATGGCTCTGCCGAGAACGGACACGATCACATGTCCCGTCTCTGGGAAAGCACAGGTCCCAAGCGCTGCTGTGCCTATGAATAGGGTGCATGGGGAAGGTGAAGACCAGCAACAGCTTTCAGGGCTGGCCCCTTCCTTGTGGGAGAAGGAGCCGGACGTTTCCCGTTTGGGAAAAAGGTTCTGCCGAGAAAGGACACGATGACATGTCCCGTCTCTGGGAAAGCATAGATCCCAAGCGCTGCTGTGCCTGTGAATAGGGTGCCCAGGAAAGGTAAAGACCAGCAAGAGCTTTCAGGGCTGGCCCCTTCCTTGTGGGAGAAGGAGCCGGACGTTTCCCATTTGGGAAAAAGTCTCTGCCGAGAACGGACACGATGACATGTACCGTCTCTGGGAAAGCACAGATCGCAAGCGCCGCTGCCCCTGTGAATAGGGTGCACGGGGAAGGTGAAGACCAGCAACAGCTTTCAGGGCTGGCCCCTTCCTTGTGGCAGAAGGAGCCGGACGTTTCACGTTTGGGAAAATGGCTCTGCCGAGGAAGGACACGATGACATGTCCCGTCTCTGGGAAACCACAGATCCCTAGTGATGTTCTGCCTCTGAATATGCTGCCAAGGGAAGGTGAAGACCAGCAACAGCTTTCAGGGCTAGCACCTTCATTGTGGGAGAAGGAGCCGGACGTTTCCCGTTTGGGAAAAAGGCTCTGCCGAGAAAGGACACGATGACATGTCCCGTCTCTGGGAAAGCACAGATCCCAAGCGCTGCTGTGCCTGTGAATAGGGTGCACGGGGAAGGTGAAGACCAGCAACAGATTTCAGGGCTGGCCCCTTCCTTGTGGCAGAAGGAGCCGGACGTTTCCCTTTTTGGAAAATGGCTCTGCCGAGAACGGACACGATGACATGTCCCGTCTGTGGGAAAGCACAGGTCCCAAGCGCTGCTGTGCCTATGAATAGGGTGCATGGGGAAGGTGAAGACCAGCAACTGCTTTCAGGGCTGGCCCCTTCCTTGTGGGAGAAGGAGCCGGACGTTTCCCATTTGGGAAAAAGGCTCTGCCGAGAACGGACATGATGACATGTCCCGTCTCTGGGAAAGCACAGATCCTAAGCGTTGCTGTGCTTATTAATAGGCTGCCCAGGGAAGGTGAAGACCAGCAACAGCTTTCAGGGCTGGCCCCTTCCTTGTGGGAGAAGGAGCCGGACGTTTCCCGTTTTGGAAAATGTCTCTGCCGAAAAAGGACACGATCACATGTCCCGTCCTTGAGAAAGCACAGAATCCAAGGTCTGCGGTGCCTATGAATAGGGTGCCCAGGGAAGGTAAAGACCAGCAAGAGCTTTCAGGGCTGGCCCCTTCCTTGTGGGAGAAGGAGCCGGACGTTTCCCTTTTTGGAAAAAGTCTCTGCCGAGAACGGACACGATGACATGTACCGTCTCTGGGAAAGCACAGATCGCAAGCGCCGCTGCGCCTGTGAATAGGGTGCACGGGGAAGGTGAAGACCAGCAACAGCTTTCAGGGCTGGCCCCTTCCTTGTGGCAGAAGGAGCCGGACGTTTCACGTTTGGGAAAATGGCTCTGCCGAGGAAGGACACGATGACATGTCCCGTCTCTGGGAAACCACAGATCCCTAGTGATGTTCTGCCTCTGAATATGCTGCCAAGGGAAGGTGAAGACCAGCAACAGCTTTCAGGGCTAGCACCTTCATTGTGGGAGAAGGAGCCGGACGTTTCCCTTTTGGGAAAAAGCCTCTGCCGAGAAAGGACATCATGACATGTCCCGTCTCTGGGAAAGCACAGATCCCAAGAGCTGCTGTGCCTGTGAATAGGGTGCACGGGGAAGGTGAAGACCAGCAACAGATTTCAGGGCTGGCCCCTTCCTTGTGGCAGAAGGAGCCGGACGTTTCCCTTTTTGGAAAAAGGCTCTGCCGAGAACGGACACGATGACATGTCCCGTCTCTGGGAAAGCACAGGTCCCAAGCGCTGCTGTGCCTATGAATAGGGTGCATGGGGAAGGTGAAGACCAGCAACTGCTTTCAGGGCTGGCCCCTTCCTTGTGGGAGAAGGAGCCGGACGTTTCCCATTTGGGAAAAAGGCTCTGCCGAGAACGGACACGATGACATGTCCCGTCTCTGGGAAAGCACAGATCCTAAGCGTTGCTGTGCTTATTAATAGGCTGCCCAGGGAAGGTGAAGACCAGCAACAGCTTTCAGGGCTGGCCCCTTCCTTGTGGGAGAAGGAGCCGGAGGTTTCCCGTTTGGGAAAATGTCTCTGCCGAAAAAGGACACGATCACATGTCCCGTCCTTGAGAAAGCACAGAATCCAAGGTCTGCGGTGCCTATGAATAGGGTGCCCAGGGAAGGTAAAGACCAGCAAGAGCTTTCAGGGCTGGCCCCTTCCTTGTGGGAGAAGGAGCCGGACGTTTCCCGTTTGGGAAAAAAGCTCTGCCGAGAAAGGACACGACGACATCTCCCGTCCCTGAGAAAGCACAGATCCCAAGCTTTGTTGTGCTTATTAATAGGCTGCCCAGGGAAGGTGAAGACCAGCAAGAGCTTTCTGGGCTAGCACCTTCCTTGTGGGAGAAGGAGCCGGACGTTTCCCGTTTGGGAAAAAGGTTCTGCCGAGAAAGGACACGATGACATGTCCCGTCTCTGGGAAAGCATAGATCCCAAGCGCTGCTGTGCCTGTGAATAGGGTGCCCAGGAAAGGTAAAGACCAGCAAGAACTTTCAGGGCTGGCCCCTTCCTTGTGGGAGAAGGAGCCGGACGTTTCCCATTTGGGAAAAAGTCTCTGCCGAGAACGGACACGATGACATGTACCGTCTCTGGGAAAGCACAGATCGCAAGCGCCGCTGCGCCTGTGAATAGGGTGCACGGGGAAGGTGAAGACCAGCAACAGCTTTCAGGGCTGGCCCCTTCCTTGTGGCAGAAGGAGCCGGACGTTTCACGTTTGGGAAAATGGCTCTGCCGAGGAAGGACACGATGACATGTCCCGTCTCTGGGAAACCACAGATCCCTAGTGATGTTCTGCCTCTGAATATGCTGCCAAGGGAAGGTGAAGACCAGCAACAGCTTTCAGGGCTGGCCCCTTCCTTGTTGCAGAAGGAGCCGGACATTTCCCTTTTTGGAAAAAGGCTCTGCCGAGAACGGACACGAAGACATGTCCCGTCTCTGGGAAAGCACAGGTCCCAAGCGCTGCTCTGCCTATGAATAGGGTGCATGGGGAAGGTGAAGACCAGCAACAGCTTTCAGGGCTGGCCCCTTCCTTGTGGCAGAAGGAGCCGGACGTTTCCCGTTTGGGAAAAAGGCTCTGCCGAGAACGGGCACGATGACATGTCCCGTCTCTGGGAAAGCACAGATCCCAAGCGCTGCTGTGCTTATTAATAGGCTGCCCAGGGAAGGAGAAGACCAGCAGCAGCTTTCAGGGCTGGCCCCTTCCTTGTGGGAGAAGGAGCCGGACGTTTCCCTTTTGGGAAAATGTCTCTGCCGAGAAAGGACACGATCACATGTCCCGTCCCTGAGAAAGCACAGAATCCAAGCTCTGCGGTGCCTATGAATAGGGTGCCCAGGGAAGGTAAAGACCAGCAAGAGCTTTCAGGGCTGGCCCCTTCCTTGTGGGAGAAGGAGCCGGACGTTTCCCGTTTGGGAAAAAGGTTCTGCCGAGAAAGGACACGATGACATGTCCCGTCTCTGGGAAAGCACAGATCCCAAGCGCTGCTGTGCTTATTAATAGGCTGCCCAGGGAAGGTGAAGACCAGCAACAGCTTTCTGGGCTAGCACCTTCATTGTGGCAGAAGGAGCCGGACATTTCCCGTTTGGGAAAAAGGCTCTGCCGAGAAAGGACATGATGACATGTCCCGTCTCTGGGAAAGCACAGATCCGAAGCGCTGCTGTGCCTGTGAATAGGGTGCACGGGGAAGGTGAAGACCAGCAACAGCTTTCAGGGCTGGCCCCTTCCTTGTGGCAGAAGGAGCCGGACGTTTCCCTTTTTGGAAAATGGCTCTGCCGAGAACGGACACGATCACATGTCCCGTCTCTGGGAAAGCACAGGTCCCAAGCGCTGCTGTGCCTATGAATAGGGTGCATGGGGAAGGTGAAGACCAGCAACAGCTTTCAGGGCTGGCCCCTTCCTTGTGGGAGAAGGAGCCGGACGTTTCCCATTTGGGAAAATGTATCTGCCGACAAAGGACACGATGACATGTCCCGTCCTTGCGAAAGCACAGAATCCAAGGTCTGCGGTGCCTATGAATAGGGTGCCCAGGGAAGGTAAAGACCAGCAAGAGCTTTCAGGGCTGGCCCCTTCCTTGTGGGAGAAGGAGCCGGACGTTTCCCGTTTGGGAAAAAAGCTCTGCCGAGAAAGGACACGACGACATCTCCCGTCCCTGAGAAAGCACAGATCCCAAGCTTTGTCGTGCTTATTAATATGCTGCCCAGGGAAGGTGAAGACAAGCAAGAGCTTTCTGGGCTAGCACCTTCCTTGTGGCAGAAGGAGCCGGACGTTTCCCGTTTGGGAAAAAGGTTCTGCCGAGAAAGGACACGATGACATGTCCCGTCTCTGGGAAAGCATAGATCCCAAGCACTGCTGTGCCTGTGAATAGGGTGCCCAGGAAAGGTAAAGACCAGCAACAGCTTTCAGGGCTGGCCCCTTCCTTGTGGGAGAAGGAGCCGGACGTTTCCCATTTGGGAAAAAGTCTCTGCCGAGAACGGACACGATGACATGTACCGTCTCTGGGAAAGCACAGATCGCAAGCGCCGCTGCGCCTGTGAATAGGGTGCACGGGGAAGGTGAAGACCAGCAACAGCTTTCAGGGCTGGCCCCTTCCTTGTGGCAGAAGGAGCCGGACATTTCACGTTTGGGAAAATGGCTCTGCCGAGGAAGGACACGATGACATGTCCCGTCTCTGGGAAACCACAGATCCCTAGTGATGTTCTGCCTCTGAATATGCTGCCAAGGGAAGGTGAAGACCAGCAACAGCTTTCAGGGCTAGCACCTTCCTTGTGGGAGAAGGAGCCGGACGTTTCCCTTTTTGGAAAATGGCTCTGCCGAGAACGGACACGATGACATGTCCCGTCTCTGGGAAAGCACAGGTCCCAAGCCCTGCTGTGCCTATGAATAGGGTGCATGGGGAAGGTGAAGACCAGCAACAGCTTTCAGGGCTGGCCCCTTCCTTGTGGCAGAAGGAGCCGGACGTTTCCCATTTGGGAAAAAGGCTCTGCCGAGAACGGGCACGATGACATGTCCCGTCTCTGGGAAAGCACAGATCCCAAGCGCTGCTGTGCCTGTGAATAGGGTGCCAAGGGAAGGTGAAGACCAGCAACAGCTTTCAGGGCTAGCACCTTCCTTGTGGGAGAAGGAGCCGGACGTTTCCCGTTTGGGAAAAAGGCTCTGCCGAGAAAGGACATGATGACATGTCCCGTCTCTGGGAAAGCACAGATCCGAAGCGCTGCTGTGCCTGTGAATAGGGTGCACGGGGAAGGTGAAGACCAGCAACAGCTTTCAGGGCTGGCCCCTTCCTTGTGGCAGAGGGAGCCGGACGTTTCCCGTTTGGGAAAAAAGCTCTGCCGAGGAAGGACACAATGACATGTCCCGTCTCTGGGAAAGCACAGATCCCTAGTGATGTTCTGCCTCTGAATATGCTGCCAAGGGAAGGTGAAGACCAGCAAGAGCTTTTAGGGCTGGCCCCTTCCTTGTGGCAGAAGGAGCCGGACGTTTCCTGTTTTGGAAAAATACTCTGCCGAGAAAGGACACGATGACATGTCCCGTCTCTGGGAAAGCACAGGCCCCAAGCGTTGCTGTACTTATTAATAGGCTGCCCAGGGAAGGTGAAGACCAGCAACAACTTTTAGGGCTGGCCCCTTCCTTGTGGGAGAAGGAGCCGAACGTTTCCCCTTTGAGAAAATAGCTCTGCCGAGAAAGGACACGATGACATCTCCCGTCCCTGAGAAAGCAGAGATCCGAAGCGGTGCTGTGCCTGTGAATAGGGTGCACGGGGAAGGTGAAGACCAGCAACAGCTTTCAGCGCTGGCCCCTTCCTTGTGGGAGAAGGAGCCGGACGTTTCCAGTTTGGGAAAAATACCCTGCCGAGAAAGGACACGATGACATGTCCCGCCTCTGGGAAAGCACAGATCCCAAGCGCTGCTGTGCCTGTGAATAGGGTGCACGGGGAAGGTGAAGACCAGCAACAGATTTCAGGGCTGGCCCCTTCCTTGTGGCAGAAGGAGCCGGACGTTTCCCTTTTTGGAAAATGGCTCTGCCGAGAACGGACACGATGACATGTCCCGTCTCTGGGAAAGCACAGGTCCCAAGCGCTGCTGTGCCTATGAATAGGGTGCATGGGGAAGGAGAAGACCAGCAACAGCTTTCAGGGCTGGCCCCTTCCTTGTGGCAGAAGGAGCCGGACGTTTCCCATTTGGGAAAAAGGCTCTGCCGAGAACGGACACGATGACATGTCCCGTCTCTGGGAAAGCACAGATCCCAAGCGTTGCTGTGCTTATTAATAGGCTGCCCAGGGAAGGTGAAGACCAGCAAGAGCTTTCAGGGCTAGCACCTTCCTTGTGGGAGAAGGAGCCGGACGTTTCCCGTTTGGGAAAAAGGCTCTGCCGAGAAAGGACATGATGACATGTCCCGTCTCTGGGAAAGCACAGGTCCCAAGCGCTGCTGTGCCTATGAATAGGGTGCATGGGGAAGATGAAGACCAGCAACAGCTTTCAGGGCTGGCCCCTTCCTTGTGGCAGAAGGAGCCGGACGTTTCCCGTTTGGGAAAAAGGCTCTGCCGAGAACGGACACGATGACATGTCCCGTCTCTGGGAAAGCACAGATCCCAAGCGTTGCTGTGCTTATTAATAGGCTGCCCAGGGAAGGTGAAGAGCAGCAACAGCTTTCAGGGCTGGCCCCTTCCTTGTGGGAGAAGGAGCCGGACGTTTCCCGTTTGGGAAAATGTCTCTGCCGAAAAAGGACACGATCACATGTCCCGTCCTTGAGAAAGCACAGAATCCAAGGTCTGCGGTGCCTATGAATAGGGTGCCCAGGGAAGGTAAAGACCAGCAAGAGCTTTCAGGGCTGGCCCCTTCCTTGTGGGAGAAGGAGCCGGACGTTTCCCTTTTGGGAAAAATGCTCTGCCGAGAAAGGACACGACGACATCTCCCGTCCCTGAGAAAGCACAGATCCCAAGCTTTGTCGTGCTTATTAATAGGCTGCCCAGGGAAGGTGAAGACCAGCAAGAGCTTTCTGGGCTAGCACCTTCCTTGTGGGAGAAGGAGCCGGACGTTTCCCGTTTGGGAAAAAGGTTCTGCCGAGAAAGGACACGATGACATGTCCCGTCTCTGGGAAAGCATAGATCCCAAGCGCTGCTGTGCCTGTGAATAGGGTGCCCAGGAAAGGTAAAGACCAGCAAGAACTTTCAGGGCTGGCCCCTTCCTTGTGGGAGAAGGAGCCGGACGTTTCCCATTTGGGAAAAAGTCTCTGCCGAGAACGGACACGATGACATGTACCGTCTCTGGGAAAGCACAGATCGCAAGCGCCGCTGCGCCTGTGAATAGGGTGCACGGGGAAGGTGAAGACCAGCAACAGCTTTCAGGGCTGGCCCCTTCCTTGTGGCAGAAGGAGCCGGACGTTTCACGTTTGGGAAAATGGCTCTGCCGAGGAAGGACACGATGACATGTACCGTCTCTGGGAAAGCACAGATCCCAAGCTTTGTTGTGCTTATTAATAGGCTGCCCAGGGAAGGTGAAGAGCAGCAACAGCTTTCAGGCCTAGCACCTTCCTTGTGGGAGAAGGAGCCGGACGTTTCCCGTTTGGGAAAAAGGCTCTGCCGAGAAAGGACATGATGACATGTCCCGTCTCTGGGAAAGCACAGATCCGAAGCGCTGCTGTGCCTGTGAATAGGGTGCACGGGGAAGGTGAAGACCAGCAACAGCTTTCAGGGCTGGCCCCTTCCTTGTGGCAGAAGGAGCCGGACGTTTCCCGTTTGGGAAAATGTCTCTGCCGAGAAAGGACACAATGACATGTCCCGTCTCTGGGAAAGCACAGATCCCTAGTGATGTTCTTCCTCTGAATATGCTGCCAAGGGAAGGTGAAGACCAGCAACAGCTTTCAGCGCTGGCCCCTTCATTGTGGGAGAAGGAGCCGGACGTTTCCAGTTTGGGAAAAATACCCTGCCGAGAAAGGACACGATGACATGTCCCGCCTCTGGGAAAGCACAGATCCCAAGCGCTGCTGTGCCTGTGAATAGGCTGCCCAGGGAAGGTGAAGACCAGCAACAGCTTTCTGGGCTAGCACCTTCCTTGTGGGAGAAGGAGCCGGACGTTTCCTGTTTGGGAAAATGGCTCTGCCGAGAACGGACACGATGACATGTCCCGTCTCTGGGAAAGCACAGGTCCCAAGCGCTGCTGTGCCTATGAATAGGGTGCATGGGGAAGGTGAAGACCAGCAACAGCTTTCAGGGCTGGCCCCTTCCTTGTGGGAGAAGGAGCCGGACATTTCTCATTTGGGAAAAAGTCTCTGCCGAGAACGGACACGATGACATGTCCCGTCTCTGGGAAAGCACAGGTCCCAAGCGCTGCTGTGCTTATTAATAGGCTGCCCAGGGAAGGAGAAGACCAGCAGCAGCTTTCAGGGCTGGCCCCTTCCTTGTGGGAGAAGGAGCCGGACGTTTCCCGTTTGGGAAAATGTCTCTGCCGAGAAAGGACACGATCACATGTCCCGTCCCTGAGAAAGCACAGAATCCAAGGTCTGCGGTGCCTATGAATAGGGTGCCCAGGGAAGGTAAAGACCAGCAAGAGCTTTCAGGGCTGGCCCCTTCCTTGTGGCAGAAGGAGCCGGACATTTCACGTTTGGGAAAATGGCTCTGCCGAGGAAGGACACGATGACATGTCCCGTCTCTGGGAAACCACAGATCCCTAGTGATGTTCTGCCTCTGAATATGCTGCCAAGGGAAGGTGAAGACCAGCAACAGCTTTCAGGGCTAGCACCTTCATTGTGGGAGAAGGAGCCGAACGTTTCCCGTTTGGGAAAAAGCCTCTGCCGAGAAAGGACATGATGACATGTCCCGTCTCTGGGAAAGCACAGATCCGAAGCGCTGCTGTGCCTGTGAATAGGGTGCACGGGGAAGGTGAAGACCAGCAACAGATTTCAGGGCTGGCCCCTTCCTTGTGGCAGAAGGAGCCGGACGTTTCCCTTTTTGGAAAATGGCTCTGCCGAGAACGGACACGATGACATGTCCCGTCTCTGGGAAAGCACAGGTCCCAAACGCTGCTGTGCCTATGAATAGGGTGCATGGGGAAGGTGAAGACCATCAACAGCTTTCAGGGCTGGCCCCTTCCTTGTGGGAGAAGGAGCCGGACGTTTCCCATTTGGGAAAAAGGCTCTGCCGAGAACGGGCACGATGACATGTCCCGTCTCTGGGAAAGCACAGATCCCAAGCGCTGCTGTGCCTGTGAATAGGGTGCCAAGGGAAGGTGAAGACCAGCAACAGCTTTCAGGGCTAGCACCTTCCTTGTGGGAGAAGGAGCCGGACGTTTCCCGTTTGGGAAAAAGGCTCTGCCGAGAAAGGACATGATGACATGTCCCGTCTTTGGGAAAGCACAGGTCCCAAGCGCTGCTGTGCCTATGAATAGGGTGCATGGGGAAGATGAAGACCAGCAACAGCTTTCAGGGCTGGCCCCTTCCTTGTGGCAGAAGGAGCCGGACGTTTCCCGTTTGGGAAAAAAGCTCTGCCGAGGAAGGACACAATGAAATGTCCCGTCTCTGGGAAAGCACAGATCCCTAGTGATGTTCTGCCTCTGAATATGCTGCCAAGGGAAGGTGAAGACCAGCAAGAGCTTTTAGGGCTGGCCCCTTCCTTGTGGCAGAAGGAGCCGGACGTTTCCTGTTTTGGAAAAATACTCTGCCGAGAAAGGACACGATGACATGTCCCGTCTCTGGGAAAGCACAGGCCCCAAGCGTTGCTGTACTTATTAATAGGCTGCCCAGGGAAGGTGAAGACCAGCAACAACTTTTAGGGCTGGCCCCTTCCTTGTGGGAGAAGGAGCCGAACGTTTCCCCTTTGAGAAAATAGCTCTGCCGATAAAGGACACGATGACATCTCCCGTCCCTGAGAAAGCAGAGATCCAAAGCTCTGCTGTGCCTGTGAATAGGGTGCACGGGGAAGGTGAAGACCAGCAACAGCTTTCAGCGCTGGCCCCTTCCTTGTGGGAGAAGGAGCCGGACGTTTCCAGTTTGGGAAAAATACCCTGCCGAGAAAGGACACGATGACATGTCCCGCCTCTGGGAAAGCACAGATCCCAAGCGTTGCTGTGCTTATTAATAGGCTGCCCAGGGAAGGTGAAGACCAGCAACAGCTTTCAGGGCTAGCACCTTCCTTGTGGGAGAAGGAGCCGGACGTTTCCCGTTTGGGAAAAAGGCTCTGCCGAGAAAGGACATGATGACATGTCCCGTCTTTGGGAAAGCACAGGTCCCAAGCGCTGCTGTGCCTATGAATAGGGTGCATGGGGAAGATGAAGACCAGCAACAGCTTTCAGGGCTGGCCCCTTCCTTGTGGCAGAAGGAGCCGGACGTTTCCCGTTTGGGAAAAAGGCTCTGCCGAGAACGGACACGATGACATCTCCCGTCTCTGGGAAAGCACAGATCCCAAGCGTTGCTGTGCTTATTAATAGGCTGCCCAGGGAAGGTGAAGAGCAGCAACAGCTTTCAGGGCTGGCCCCTTCCTTGTGGGAGAAGGAGCCGGACGTTTCCCGTTTGGGAAAATGTCTCTGCCGAAAAAGGACACGATCACATGTCCCGTCCTTGAGAAAGCACAGAATCCAAGGTCTGCGGTGCCTATGAATAGGGTGCCCAGGGAAGGTAAAGACCAGCAAGAGCTTTCAGGGCTGGCCCCTTCCTTGTGGGAGAAGGAGCCGGACGTTTCCCTTTTGGGAAAAATGCTCTGCCGAGAAAGGACACGACGACATCTCCCGTCCCTGAGAAAGCACAGATCCCAAGCTTTGTTGTGCTTATTAATAGGCTGCCCAGGGAAGGTGAAGACCAGCAAGAGCTTTCTGGGCTAGCACCTTCCTTGTGGGAGAAGGAGCCGGACGTTTCCCGTTTGGGAAAAAGGTTCTGCCGAGAAAGGACACGATGACATGTCCCGTCTCTGGGAAAGCATAGATCCCAAGCGCTGCTGTGCCTGTGAATAGGGTGCCCAGGAAAGGTAAAGACCAGCAAGAACTTTCAGGGCTGGCCCCTTCCTTGTGGCAGAAGGAGCCGGACGTTTCACGTTTGGGAAAATGGCTCTGCCGAGGAAGGACACGATGACATGTACCGTCTCTGGGAAAGCACAGATCCCAAGCTTTGTTGTGCTTATTAATAGGCTGCCCAGGGAAGGTGAAGAGCAGCAACAGCTTTCAGGCCTAGCACCTTCCTTGTGGGAGAAGGAGCCGGACGTTTCCCGTTTGGGAAAAAGGCTCTGCCGAGAAAGGACATGATGACATGTCCCGTCTCTGGGAAAGCACAGATCCGAAGCGCTGCTGTGCCTGTGAATAGGGTGCACGGGGAAGGTGAAGACCAGCAACAGCTTTCAGGGCTGGCCCCTTCCTTGTGGCAGAAGGAGCCGGACGTTTCCCGTTTGGGAAAAAGGCTCTGCCGAGAAAGGACATGATGACATGTCCCGTCTCTGGGAAAGCACAGATCCGAAGCGCTGCTGTGCCTGTGAATAGGGTGCACGGGGAAGGTGAAGACCAGCAACAGCTTTCAGGGCTGGCCCCTTCCTTGTGGCAGAAGGAGCCGGACGTTTCCCGTTTGGGAAAAAAGCTCTGCCGAGAAAGGACACAATGACATGTCCCGTCTCTGGGAAAGCACAGATCCCTAGTGATGTTCTTCCTCTGAATATGCTGCCAAGGGAAGGTGAAGACCAGCAACAGCTTTCAGGGCTGGCCCCTTCCTTCTGGCAGAAGGAGCCGGACGTTTCCTGTTTTGGAAAAATACTCTGCTGAGAAAGGACACGATGACATGTCCCGTCTCTGGGAAAGCACAGGTCCCAAGCGCTGCTGTGCTTATTAATAGGCTGCCCAGGGAAGGTGAAGACCAGCAACAACTTTTAGGGCTGGCCCCTTCCTTGTGGGAGAAGGAGCCGGACGCTTCCCCTTTGAGAAGATAGCTCTGCCGAGAAAGGACATGATGACATCTCCCGTCCCTGAGAAAGCACAGATCCAAAGCGCTGCTGTGCCTGTGAATAGGGTGCACGGGGAAGGTGAAGACCAGCAACAGCTTTCAGCGCTGGCCCCTTCATTGTGGGAGAAGGAGCCGGACATTTCCCATTTGGGAAAAAGTCTCTGCCGAGAACGGACACGATGACATGTCCCGTCTCTGGGAAAGCACAGGTCCCAAGCGCTGCTGTGCTTATTAATAGGCTGCCCAGGGAAGGAGAAGACCAGCAGCAGCTTTCAGGGCTGGCCCCTTCCTTGTGGGAGAAGGAGCCGGACGTTTCCCGTTTGGGAAAATGTCTCTGCCGAGAAAGGACACGATCACATGTCCCGTCCCTGAGAAAGCACAGAATCCAAGGTCTGCGGTGCCTATGAATAGGGTGCCCAGGGAAGGTGAAGACCAGCAACAGCTTTCAGGGCTGGCCCCTTCCTTGTGGCAGAAGGAGCCGGACATTTCACGTTTGGGAAAATGGCTCTGCCGAGGAAGGACACGATGACATGTCCCGTCTCTGGGAAAGCATAGATCCCAAGCGCTGCTGTGCCTGTGAATAGGGTGCACGGGGAAGGTGAAGAGCAGTAACAGCTTTCAGGGCTGGCCCCTTCCTTGTGGCAGAAGGAGCCGGACGTTTCCCGTTTGGGAAAAAGGCTCTGCCGAGAACGGACACGATGACATGTCCCGTCTCTGGGAAAGCACAGATCCCAAGCGTTGCTGTGCTTATTAATAGGCTGCCCAGGGAAGGTGAAGAGCAGCAACAGCTTTCAGGGCTGGCCCCTTCCTTGTGGGAGAAGGAGCCGGACGTTTCCCGTTTGGGAAAAATACTCTGCCGAAAACGGACACGATGACATGTCCCGTCTCTGGGAAAGCACAAATCCCTAGTGATGTTCTGCCTGTGAATAGGGTGCACGGGGAAGGTAAAGACCAGCAAGAGCTTTCAGGGCTGGCCCCTTCCTTGTGGCAGAAGGAGCCGGACGTTTCCTGTTTTGGAAAAATACTCTGCCGAGAAAGGACACGATGACATGTCCCGTCTCTGGGAAAGCACAGGTCCCAAGCGTTGCTGTACTTATTAATAGGCTGCCCAGGGAAGGTGAAGACCAGCAACAACTTTTAGGGCTGGCCCCTTCCTTGTGGGAGAAGGAGTCGAACGTTTCCCCTTTGAGAAAATAGCTCTGCCGAGAAAGGACACGATGACATCTCCCGTCCCTGAGAAAGCACAGATCCAAAGCGCTGCTGTGCCTGTGAATAGGGTGCACGGGGAAGGTGAAGAGCAGCAAGAGCTTTCAGCGCTGGCCCCTTCCTTGTGGGAGAAGGAGCCGGACGTTTCCAGTTTGGGAAAAATACCGTGCCGAGAAAGGACACGATGACATGTCCCGCCTCTGGGAAAGCACAGATCCCAAGCGCTGCTGTGCCTGTGAATAGGGTGCACGGGGAAGGTGAAGACCAGCAACAGATTTCAGGGCTGGCCCCTTCCTTGTGGCAGAAGGAGCCGGACGTTTCCCATTTGGGAAAAAGGCTCTGCCGAGAACGGACACGATGACATGTCCCGTCTCTGGGAAAGCACAGGTCCCAAGCGTTGCTGTGCTTATTAATAGGCTGCCCACGGAAGGAGAAGACCAGCAGCATCTTTCAGGGCTGGCCCCTTCCTTGTGGGAGAAGGAGCCGGACGTTTCCCGTTTGGGAAAATGTCTCTGCCGAGAAAGGACACGATCACATGTCCCGTCCCTGAGAAAGCACAGAATCCAAGCTCTGCGGTGCCTATGAATAGGGTGCCCAGGGAAGGTGAAGACCAGCAACAGCTTTCAGGGCTGGCCCCTTCCTTGTGGGAGAAGGAGCCGGACGTTTCCCGTTTGGGAAAAAGGCTCTGCCGAGAAAGGACACGATGACATGTCCCGTCTCTGGGAAAGCACAGGTCCTAAGCGCTGCTGTGCCTATGAATAGGGTGCATGGGGAAGGAGAAGACCAGCAACAGCTTTCAGGGCTGGCCCCTTCCTTGTGGCAGAAGGAGCCGGACGTTTCCCATTTGGGAAAAAGGCTCTGCCGAGAACGGACACGATGACATGTCCCGTCTCTGGGAAAGCACAGATCCCAAGCGTTGCTGTGCTTATTAATAGGCTGCCCAGGGAAGGTGAAGACCAGCAACAGCTTTCAGGGCTAGCACCTTCCTTGTGGGAGAAGGAGCCAGACGTTTCCCGTTTGGGAAAAAGGCTCTGCCGAGAAAGGACATGATGACATGTCCCGTCTCTGGGAAAGCACAGGTCCCAAGCGCTGCTGTGCCTATGAATAGGGTGCATGGGGAAGATGAAGACCAGCAACAGCTTTCAGGGCTGGCCCCTTCCTTGTGGCAGAAGGAGCCGGACGTTTCCCGTTTGGGAAAAAGGCTCTGCCGAGAACGGACACGATGACATCTCCCGTCTCTGGGAAAGCACAGATCCCAAGCGTTGCTGTGCTTATTAATAGGCTGCCCAGGGAAGGTGAAGACCAGCAACAGCTTTCAGGGCTGGCCCCTTCCTTGTGGGAGAAGGAGCCGGACGTTTCCCGTTTGGGAAAATGTCTCTGCCGAAAAAGGACACGATCACATGTCCCGTCCTTGAGAAAGCACAGAATCCAAGGTCTGCGGTGCCTATGAATAGGGTGCCCAGGGAAGGTAAAGACCAGCAAGAGCTTTCAGGGCTGGCCCCTTCCTTGTGGCAGAAGGAGCCGGACGTTTCCCTTTTGGGAAAAATGCTCTGCCGAGAAAGGACACGACGACATCTCCCGTCCCTGAGAAAGCACAGATCCCAAGCTTTGTTGTGCTTATTAATAGGCTGCCCAGGGAAGGTGAAGACCAGCAAGAGCTTTCTGGGCTAGCACCTTCCTTGTGGGAGAAGGAGCCGGACGTTTCCCGTTTGGGAAAAAGGTTCTGCCGAGAAAGGACACGATGACATGTCCCGTCTCTGGGAAAGCATAGATCCCAAGCGCTGCTGTGCCTGTGAATAGGGTGCCCAGGAAAGGTAAAGACCAGCAAGAACTTTCAGGGCTGGCCCCTTCCTTGTGGGAGAAGGAGCCGGACGTTTCCCATTTGGGAAAAAGTCTCTGCCGAGAACGGACACGATGACATGTACCGTCTCTGGGAAAGCACAGATCGCAAGCGCCGCTGCGCCTGTGAATAGGGTGCACGGGGAAGGTGAAGACCAGCAACAGCTTTCAGGGCTGGCCCCTTCCTTGTGGCAGAAGGAGCCGGACGTTTCACGTTTGGGAAAATGGCTCTGCCGAGGAAGGACACGATGACATGTACCGTCTCTGGGAAAGCACAGATCCCAAGCTTTGTTGTGCTTATTAATAGGCTGCCCAGGGAAGGTGAAGAGCAGCAACAGCTTTCAGGCCTAGCACCTTCCTTGTGGGAGAAGGAGCCGGACGTTTCCCGTTTGGGAAAAAGGCTCTGCCGAGAAAGGACATGATGACATGTCCCGTCTCTGGGAAAGCACAGATCCGAAGCGCTGCTGTGCCTGTGAATAGGGTGCACGGGGAAGGTGAAGACCAGCAACAGCTTTCAGGGCTGGCCCCTTCCTTGTGGCAGAAGGAGCCGGACGTTTCCCGTTTGGGAAAAAAGCTCTGCCGAGAAAGGACACAATGACATGTCCCGTCTCTGGGAAAGCACAGATCCCTAGTGATGTTCTTCCTCTGAATATGCTGCCAAGGGAAGGTGAAGACCAGCAACAGCTTTCAGGGCTGGCCCCTTCCTTGTGGCAGAAGGAGCCGGACGTTTCCTGTTTTGGAAAAATACTCTGCTGAGAAAGGACACGATGACATGTCCCGTCTCTGGGAAAGCACAGGTCCCAAGCGCTGCTGTGCTTATTAATAGGCTGCCCAGGGAAGGTGAAGACCAGCAACAACTTTTAGGGCTGGCCCCTTCCTTGTGGGAGAAGGAGCCGGACGCTTCCCCTTTGAGAAGATAGCTCTGCCTAGAAAGGACATGATGACATCTCCCGTCCCTGAGAAAGCACAGATCCAAAGCGCTGCTGTGCCTGTGAATAGGGTGCACGGGGAAGGTGAAGACCAGCAACAGCTTTCAGCGCTGGCCCCTTCCTTGTGGGAGAAGGAGCCGGACGTTTCCAGTTTGGGAAAAATACCCTGCCGAGAAAGGACACGATGACATGTCCCGCCTCTGGGAAAGCACAGATCCCAAGCGCTGCTGTGCCTGTGAATAGGCTGCCCAGGGAAGGTGAAGACCAGCAACAGCTTTCTGGGCTAGCACCTTCCTTGTGGGAGAAGGAGCCGGACGTTTCCTGTTTGGGAAAATGGCTCTGCCGAGAACGGACACGATGACATGTCCCGTCTCTGGGAAAGCACAGGTCCCAAGCGCTGCTGTGCTTATTAATAGGCTGCCCAGGGAAGGAGAAGACCAGCAGCAGCTTTCAGGGCTGGCCCCTTCCTTGTGGGAGAAGGAGACGGACGTTTCCCCTTTGAGAAAATAGCTCTGCCGAGAAAGGACACGATGACATCTCCCGTCCCTGAGAAAGCACAGATCCAAAGCGCTGCTGTGCCTGTGAATAGGGTGCACGGGGAAGGTGAAGACCAGCAACAGCTTTCAGGGCTAGCACCTTCCTTGTGGGAGAAGGAGCCGGACGTTTCCCGTTTGGGAAAAAGGTTCTGCCGAGAAAGGACACGATGACATGTCCCGTCTCGGGGAAAGCACAGATCCCAAGCGCTGCTGTGCCTGTGAATAGGGTGCACGGGGAAGGTGAAGAGCAGTAACAGCTTTCTGGGCTAGCACCTTCCTTGTGGGAGAAGGAGCCGGACGTTTCCCGTTTGGGAAAAAGGTTCTGCCGAGAAAGGACACGATGACATGTCCCGTCTCTGGGAAAGCATAGATCCCAAGCGCTGCTGTGCCTGTGAATAGGGTGCACGGGGAAGGTGAAGAGCAGTAACAGCTTTCAGGGCTGGCCCCTTCCTTGTGGCAGAAGGAGCCGGACGTTTCCCGTTTGGGAAAAAGGCTCTGCCGAGAACGGACACGATGACATGTCCCGTCTCTGGGAAAGCACAGATCCCAAGCGTTGCTGTGCTTATTAATAGGCTGCCCAGGGAAGGTGAAGACCAGCAACAGCTTTCAGGGCTGGCCCCTTCCTTGTGGGAGAAGGAGCCGGACGTTTCCCGTTTGGGAAAAATACTCTGCCGAAAACGGACACGATGACATGTCCCGTCTCTGGGAAAGCACAAATCCCTAGTGATGTTCTGCCTGTGAATAGGGTGCACGGGGAAGGTAAAGACCAGCAAGAGCTTTCAGGGCTGGCCCCTTCCTTGTGGCAGAAGGAGCCGGACGTTTCCTGTTTTGGAAAAATACTCTGCCGAGAAAGGACACGATGACATGTCCCGTCTCTGGGAAAGCACAGGTCCCAAGCGTTGCTGTACTTATTAATAGGTTGCCCAGGGAAGGTGAAGACCAGCAACAACTTTTAGGGCTGGCCCCTTCCTTGTGGCAGAAGGAGCCGGACGTTTCCCGTTTGGGAAAAATACTCTGCCGAAAACGGACACGATGACATGTCCCGTCTCTGGGAAAGCACAAATCCCTAGTGATGTTCTGCCTGTGAATAGGGTGCACGGGGAAGGTAAAGACCAGCAAGAGCTTTCAGGGCTGGCCCCTTCCTTGTGGCAGCAGGAGCCGGACGTTTCCTGTTTTGGAAAAATACTCTGCCGAGAAAGGACACGATGACATGTCCCGTCTCTGGGAAAGCACAGGTCCCAAGCGTTGCTGTACTTATTAATAGGCTGCCCAGGGAAGGTGAAGACCAGCAACAACTTTTAGGGCTGGCCCCTTCCTTGTGGGAGAAGGAGCCGGACGTTTCCCCTTTGAGAAAATAGCTCTGCCGAGAAAGGACACGATGACATCTCCCGTCCCTGAGAAAGCACAGATCCAAAGCGCTGCTGTGCCTGTGAATAGGGTGCACGGGGAAGGTGAAGACCAGCAACAGCTTTCAGGGCTAGCACCTTCCTTGTGGGAGAAGGAGCCGGACGTTTCCCGTTTGGGAAAAAGGTTCTGCCGAGAAAGGACACGATGACATGTCCCGTCTCGGGGAAAGCACAGATCCCAAGCGCTGCTGTGCCTGTGAATAGGGTGCACGGGGAAGGTGAAGAGCAGTAACAGCTTTCTGGGCTAGCACCTTCCTTGTGGGAGAAGGAGCCGGACGTTTCCCGTTTGGGAAAAAGGTTCTGCCGAGAAAGGACACGATGACATGTCCCGTCTCTGGGAAAGCATAGATCCCAAGCGCTGCTGTGCCTGTGAATAGGGTGCACGGGGAAGGTGAAGAGCAGTAACAGCTTTCAGGGCTGGCCCCTTCCTTGTGGCAGAAGGAGCCGGACGTTTCCCGTTTGGGAAAAATACTCTGCCGAAAACGGACACGATGACATGTCCCGTCTCTGGGAAAGCACAGGTCCCAAGCGCTGCTGTGCTTATTAATAGGCTGCCCAGGGAAGGTGAAGACCAGCAACAACTTTTAGGGCTGGCCCCTTCCTTGTGGGAGAAGGAGCCGGACGCTTCCCCTTTGAGAAGATAGCTCTGCCGAGAAAGGACATGATGACATCTCCCGTCCCTGAGAAAGCACAGATCCAAAGCGCTGCTGTGCCTGTGAATAGGGTGCACGGGGAAGGTGAAGACCAGCAACAGCTTTCAGCGCTGGCCCCTTCATTGTGGGAGAAGGAGCCGGACGTTTCCAGTTTGGGAAAAATACCCTGCCGAGAAAGGACACGATGACATGTCCCGCCTCTGGGAAAGCACAGATCCCAAGCGCTGCTGTGCCTGTGAATAGGCTGCCCAGGGAAGGTGAAGACCAGCAACAGCTTTCTGGGCTAGCACCTTCCTTGTGGGAGAAGGAGCCGGACGTTTCCTGTTTGGGAAAATGGCTCTGCCGAGAACGGACACGATGACATGTCCCGTCTCTGGGAAAGCACAGGTCCCAAGCGCTGCTGTGCTTATTAATAGGCTGCCCAGGGAAGGAGAAGACCAGCAGCAGCTTTCAGGGCTGGCCCCTTCCTTGTGGGAGAAGGAGCCGGACGTTTCCCCTTTGAGAAAATAGCTCTGCCGAGAAAGGACACGATGACATCTCCCGTCCCTGAGAAAGCACAGATCCAAAGCGCTGCTGTGCCTGTGAATAGGGTGCACGGGGAAGGTGAAGACCAGCAACAGCTTTCAGGGCTAGCACCTTCCTTGTGGGAGAAGGAGCCGGACGTTTCCCGTTTGGGAAAAAGGTTCTGCCGAGAAAGGACACGATGACATGTCCCGTCTCGGGGAAAGCACAGATCCCAAGCGCTGCTGTGCCTGTGAATAGGGTGCACGGGGAAGGTGAAGAGCAGTAACAGCTTTCTGGGCTAGCACCTTCCTTGTGGGAGAAGGAGCCGGACGTTTCCCGTTTGGGAAAAAGGTTCTGCCGAGAAAGGACACGATGACATGTCCCGTCTCTGGGAAAGCATAGATCCGAAGCGCTGCTGTGCCTGTGAATAGGGTGCACGGGGAAGGTGAAGAGCAGTAACAGCTTTCAGGGCTGGCCCCTTCCTTGTGGCAGAAGGAGCCGGACGTTTCCCGTTTGGGAAAAAGGCTCTGCCGAGAACGGACACGATGACATGTCCCGTCTCTGGGAAAGCACAGATCCCAAGCGTTGCTGTGCTTATTAATAGGCTGCCCAGGGAAGGTGAAGACCAGCAACAGCTTTCAGGGCTGGCCCCTTCCTTGTGGGAGAAGGAGCCGGACGTTTCCCGTTTGGGAAAAATACTCTGCCGAAAACGGACACGATGACATGTCCCGTCTCTGGGAAAGCACAAATCCCTAGTGATGTTCTGCCTGTGAATAGGGTGCACGGGGAAGGTAAAGACCAGCAAGAGCTTTCAGGGCTGGCCCCTTCCTTGTGGCAGAAGGAGCCGGACGTTTCCTGTTTTGGAAAAATACTCTGCCGAGAAAGGACACGATGACATGTCCCGTCTCTGGGAAAGCACAGGTCCCAAGCGTTGCTGTACTTATTAATAGGCTGCCCAGGGAAGGTGAAGACCAGCAACAACTTTTAGGGCTGGCCCCTTCCTTGTGGCAGAAGGAGCCGGACGTTTCCCGTTTGGGAAAAATACTCTGCCGAAAACGGACACGATGACATGTCCCGTCTCTGGGAAAGCACAAATCCCTAGTGATGTTCTGCCTGTGAATAGGGTGCACGGGGAAGGTAAAGACCAGCAAGAGCTTTCAGGGCTGGCCCCTTCCTTGTGGCAGAAGGAGCCGGACGTTTCCTGTTTTGGAAAAATACTCTGCCGAGAAAGGACACGATGACATGTCCCGTCTCTGGGAAAGCACAGGTCCCAAGCGTTGCTGTACTTATTAATAGGCTGCCCAGGGAAGGTGAAGACCAGCAACAACTTTTAGGGCTGGCCCCTTCCTTGTGGGAGAAGGAGCCGGACGTTTCCCCTTTGAGAAAATAGCTCTGCCGAGAAAGGACACGATGACATCTCCCGTCCCTGAGAAAGCACAGATCCAAAGCGCTGCTGTGCCTGTGAATAGGGTGCACGGGGAAGGTGAAGACCAGCAACAGCTTTCAGGGCTAGCACCTTCCTTGTGGGAAAAGGAGCCGGACGTTTCCCGTTTGGGAAAAAGGTTCTGCCGAGAAAGGACACGATGACATGTCCCGTCTCGGGGAAAGCACAGATCCCAAGCGCTGCTGTGCCTGTGAATAGGGTGCACGGGGAAGGTGAAGAGCAGTAACAGCTTTCTGGGCTAGCACCTTCCTTGTGGGAGAAGGAGCCGGACGTTTCCCGTTTGGGAAAAAGGTTCTGCCGAGAAAGGACATGATGACATGTCCCGTCTCTGGGAAAGCATAGATCCCAAGCGCTGCTGTGCCTGTGAATAGGGTGCACGGGGAAGGTGAAGAGCAGTAACAGCTTTCAGGGCTGGCCCCTTCCTTGTGGCAGAAGGAGCCGGACGTTTCCCGTTTGGGAAAAATACTCTGCCGAAAACGGACACGATGACATGTCCCGTCTCTGGGAAAGCACAAATCCCTAGTGATGTTCTGCCTGTGAATAGGGTGCACGGGGAAGGTAAAGACCAGCAAGAGCTTTCAGGGCTGGCCCCTTCCTTCTGGCAGAAGGAGCCGGACGTTTCCTGTTTTGGAAAAATACTCTGCCGAGAAAGGACACGATGACATGTCCCGTCTCTGGGAAAGCACAGGTCCCAAGCGTTGCTGTACTTATTAATAGGCTGCCCAGGGAAGGTGAAGACCAGCAACAACTTTTAGGGCTGGCCCCTTCCTTGTGGGAGAAGGAGCCGAACGTTTCCCCTTTGAGAAAATAGCTCTGCCGAGAAAGGACACGATGACATCTCCCGTCCCTGAGAAAGCACAGATCCAAAGCGCAGCTGTGCCTGTGAATAGGGTGCACGGGGAAGGTGAAGACCAGCAACAGCTTTCAGCGCTGGCCCCTTCCTTGTGGGAGAAGGAGCCGGACGTTTCCAGTTTGGGAAAAATACCGTGCCGAGAAAGGACACGATGACATGTCCCGCCTCTGGGAAAGCACAGATCCCAAGCGCTGCTGTGCCTGTGAATAGGGTGCACGGGGAAGGTGAAGACCAGCAACAGATTTCAGGGCTGGCCCCTTCCTTGTGGGAGAAGGAGCCGGACGTTTCCCTTTTTGGAAAATGGCTCTGCCGAGAACGGACACGATGACATGTCCCGTCTCTGGGAAAGCACAGGTCCCAAGCGCTGCTGTGCCTATGAATAGGGTGCATGGGGAAGGTGAAGACCAGCAACAGCTTTCAGGGCTGGCCCCTTCCTTGTGGCAGAAGGAGCCGGACGTTTCCCATTTGGGAAAAATACCCTGCCGAGAACGGACACGATGACATGTCCCGTCTCTGGGAAAGCACAGATCCCAAGCGCTGCTGTGCTTATTAATAGGCTGCCCAGGGAAGGAGAAGACCAGCAGCATCTTTCAGGGCTGGCCCCTTCCTTGTGGGAGAAGGAGCCGGACGTTTCCCGTTTGGGAAAATGTCTCTGCCGAGAAAGGACACGATCACATGTCCCGTCCCTGAGAAAGCACAGAATCCAAGCTCTGCGGTGCCTATGAATAGGGTGCCCAGGGAAGGTAAAGACCAGCAAGAGCTTTCAGGGCTGGCCCCTTCCTTGTGGGAGAAGGAGCCGGACGTTTCCCATTTGGGAAAAAGTCTCTGCCGAGAACGGACACGATGACATGTACCGTCTCTGGGAAAGCACAGATCCCAAGCTTTGTTGTGCTTATTAATAGGCTGCCCAGGGAAGGTGAAGACCAGCAACAGCTTTCAGGCCTAGCACCTTCCTTGTGGGAGAAGGAGCCGGACGTTTCCCGTTTGGGAAAAAGGCTCTGCCGAGAAAGGACATGATGACATGTCCCGTCTCTGGGAAAGCACAGATCCGAAGCGCTGCTGTGCCTGTGAATAGGGTGCACGGGGAAGGTGAAGACCAGCAACAGCTTTCAGGGCTGGCCCCTTCCTTGTGGCAGAAGGAGCCGGACGTTTCACGTTTGGGAAAATGGCTCTGCCGAGGAAGGACACGATGACATGTACCGTCTCTGGGAAAGCACAGATCCCTAGTGATGTTCTGCCTCTGAATATGCTGCCAAGGGAAGTTGAAGACCAGCAACAGCTTTCAGGGCTGGCCCCTTCCTTGTGGCAGAAGGAGCCGGACGTTTCCTGTTTTGGAAAAATACTCTGCTGAGAAAGGACACGATGACATGTCCCGCCTCTGGGAAAGCACAGATGCAAAGCGCTGCTGTGCCTGTGAATAGGGTGCACGGGGAAGGTGAAGACCAGCAACAGCTTTCAGGGCTAGCACCTTCCTTGTGGGAGAAGGAGCCGGACGTTTCCCGTTTGGGAAAAAGATTCTGCCGAGAAAGGACACGATGACATGTCCCGTCTCGGGGAAAGCACAGATCCCAAGCGCTGCTGTGCCTGTGAATAGGGTGCACGGGGAAGGTGAAGAGCAGTAACAGCTTTCTGGGCTAGCACCTTCCTTGTGGGAGAAGGAGCCGGACGTTTCCCGTTTGGGAAAATGGCTCTGCCGAGGAAGGACACGATGACATGTCCCGTCTCTGGGAAAGCATAGATCCCAAGCGCTGCTGTGCCTGTGAATAGGGTGCACGGGGAAGGTGAAGAGCAGTAACAGCTTTCAGGGCTGGCCCCTTCCTTGTGGCAGAAGGAGCCGGACGTTTCCCGTTTGGGAAAAAGGCTCTGCCGAGAACGGACACGATGACATGTCCCGTCTCTGGGAAAGCACAGATCCCAAGCGTTGCTGTGCTTATTAATAGGCTGCCCAGGGAAGGTGAAGAGCAGCAACAGCTTTCAGGGCTGGCCCCTTCCTTGTGGGAGAAGGAGCCGGACGTTTCCCGTTTGGGAAAAATACTCTGCCGAAAACGGACACGATGACATGTCCCGTCTCTGGGAAAGCACAAATCCCTAGTGATGTTCTGCCTGTGAATAGGGTGCACGGGGAAGGTAAAGACCAGCAAGAGCTTTCAGGGCTGGCCCCTTCCTTGTGGCAGAAGGAGCCGGACGTTTCCTGTTTTGGAAAAATACTCTGCCGAGAAAGGACACGATGACATGTCCCGTCTCTGGGAAAGCACAGGTCCCAAGCGTTGCTGTACTTATTAATAGGCTGCCCAGGGAAGGTGAAGACCAGCAACAACTTTTAGGGCTGGCCCCTTCCTTGTGGCAGAAGGAGCCGGACGTTTCCCGTTTGGGAAAAATACTCTGCCGAAAACGGACACGATGACATGTCCCGTCTCTGGGAAAGCACAAATCCCTAGTGATGTTCTGCCTGTGAATAGGGTGCACGGGGAAGGTAAAGACCAGCAAGAGCTTTCAGGGCTGGCCCCTTCCTTGTGGCAGAAGGAGCCGGACGTTTCCTGTTTTGGAAAAATACTCTGCCGAGAAACGACACGATGACATGTCCCGTCTCTGGGAAAGCACAGGTCCCAAGCGTTGCTGTACTTATTAATAGGCTGCCCAGGGAAGGTGAAGACCAGCAACAACTTTTAGGGCTGGCCCCTTCCTTGTGGGAGAAGGAGTCGAACGTTTCCCCTTTGAGAAAATAGCTCTGCCGAGAAAGGACACGATGACATCTCCCGTCCCTGAGAAAGCACAGATCCAAAGCGCTGCTGTGCCTGTGAATAGGGTGCACGGGGAAGGTGAAGACCAGCAAAAGCTTTCAGCGCTGGCCCCTTCCTTGTGGGAGAAGGAGCCGGACGTTTCCAGTTTGGGAAAAATACCGTGCCGAGAAAGGACACGATGACATGTCCCGCCTCTGGGAAAGCACAGATCCCAAGCGCTGCTGTGCCTGTGAATAGGGTGCACGGGGAAGGTGAAGACCAGCAACAGATTTCAGGGCTGGCCCCTTCCTTGTGGGAGAAGGAGCCGGACGTTTCCCTTTTTGGAAAATGGCTCTGCCGAGAACGGACACGATGACATGTCCCGTCTCTGGGAAAGCACAGGTCCCAAGCGCTGCTGTGCCTATGAATAGGGTGCATGGGGAAGGTGAAGACCAGCAACAGCTTTCAGGGCTGGCCCCTTCCTTGTGGCAGAAGGAGCCGGACGTTTCCCATTTGGGAAAAAGGCTCTGCCGAGAACGGACACGATGACATGTCCCGTCTCTGGGAAAGCACAGATCCCAAGCGCTGCTGTGCTTATTAATAGGCTGCCCACGGAAGGAGAAGACCAGCAGCATCTTTCAGGGCTGGCCCCTTCCTTGTGGGAGAAGGAGCCGGAAGTTTCCCGTTTGGGAAAATGTCTCTGCCGAGAAAGGACACGATCACATGTCCCGTCCCTGAGAAAGCACAGAATCCAAGCTCTGCGGTGCCTATGAATAGGGTGCCCAGGGAAGGTAAAGACCAGCAAGAGCTTTCAGGGCTGGCCCCTTCCTTGTGGGAGAAGGAGCCGGACGTTTCCCATTTGGGAAAAAGTCTCTGCTGAGAACGGACACGATGACATGTACCGTCTCTGGGAAAGCACAGATGCCAAGCTTTGTTGTGCTTATTAATAGGCTGCCCAGGGAAGGTGAAGACCAGCAACAGCTTTCTGGGCTAGCACCTTCCTTGTGGCAGAAGGAGCCGGACGTTTCCCGTTTGGGAAAAAGGCTCTGCCGAGAAAGGACATGATGACATGTCCCGTCTCTGGGAAAGCACAGATCCGAAGCGCTGCTGTGCCTGTGAATAGGGTGCACGGGGAAGGTGAAGACCAGCAACAGCTTTCAGGGCTGGCCCCTTCCTTGTGGCAGAAGGAGCCGGACGTTTCCCGTTTGGGAAAAAAGCTCTGCCGAGGAAGGACACAATGACATGTCCCGTCTCTGGGAAAGCACAGATCCCTAGTGATGTTCTGCCTCTGAATATGCTGCCAAGGGAAGGTGAAGACCAGCAACAGCTTTCAGGGCTGGCCCCTTCCTTCTGGCAGAAGGAGCCGGACGTTTCCTGTTTTGGAAAAATACTCTGCTGAGAAAGGACACGATGACATGTCCCGTCTCTGGGAAAGCACAGGTCCCAAGCGCTGCTGTGCTTATTAATAGGCTGCCCAGGGAAGGTGAAGACCAGCAACAACTTTTAGGGCTGGCCCCTTCCTTGTGGGAGAAGGAGCCGGACGCTTCCCCTTTGAGAAGATAGCTCTGCCGAGAAAGGACATGATGACATCTCCCGTCCCTGAGAAAGCACAGATCCAAAGCGCTGCTGTGCCTGTGAATAGGGTGCACGGGGAAGGTGAAGACCAGCAACAGCTTTCAGCGCTGGCCCCTTCATTGTGGGAGAAGGAGCCGGACATTTCCCATTTGGGAAAAAGTCTCTGCCGAGAAAGGACACGATGACATGTCCCGTCTCTGGGAAAGCACAGGTCCCAAGCGCTGCTGTGCTTATTAATAGGCTGCCCAGGGAAGGAGAAGACCAGCAGCAGCTTTCAGGGCTGGCCCCTTCCTTGTGGGAGAAGGAGCCGGACGTTTCCCGTTTGGGAAAATGTCTCTGCCGAGAAAGGACACGATCACATGTCCCGTCCCTGAGAAAGCACAGAATCCAAGGTCTACGGTGCCTATGAATAGGGTGCCCAGGGAAGGTAAAGACCAGCAACAGCTTTCAGGGCTGGCCCCTTCCTTGTGGCAGAAGGAGCCGGACATTTCACGTTTGGGAAAAAGTCTCTGCCGAGAACGGACACGATGACATGTCCCGTCTCTGGGAAAGCACAGGTCCCAAGCGCTGCTGTGCTTATTAATAGGCTGCCCAGGGAAGGAGAAGACCAGCAGCAGCTTTCAGGGCTGGCCCCTTCCTTGTGGGAGAAGGAGCCGGACGTTTCCCGTTTGGGAAAATGTCTCTGCCGAGAAAGGACACGATCACATGTCCCGTCCCTGAGAAAGCACAGAATCCAAGGTCTGCGGTGCCTATGAATAGGGTGCCCAGGGAAGGTAAAGACCAGCAACAGCTTTCAGGGCTGGCCCCTTCCTTGTGACAGAAGGAGCCGGACGTATCCCATTTGGGAAAAAGGCTCTGCCGAGAACGGGCACGATGACATGTCCCGTCTCTGGGAAAGCACAGATCCCAAGCGCTGCTGTGCCTGTGAATAGGGTGCCAAGGGAAGGTGAAGACCAGCAACAGCTTTCAGGGCTAGCACCTTCCTTGTGGGAGAAGGAGCCGGACGTTTCCCGTTTGGGAAAAAGGCTCTGCCGAGAAAGGACATGATGACATGTCCCGTCTCTGGGAAAGCACAGATCCGAAGCGCTGCTGTGCCTGTGAATAGGGTGCACGGGGAAGGTGAAGACCAGCAACAGCTTTCAGGGCTGGCCCCTTCCTTGTGGCAGAAGGAGCCGGACGTTTCCCGTTTGGGAAAAAAGCTCTGCCGAGGAAGGACACAATGACATGTCCCGTCTCTGGGAAAGCACAGATCCCTAGTGATGTTCTGCCTCTGAATATGCTGCCAAGGGAAGGTGAAGACCAGCAAGAGCTTTTAGGGCTGGCCCCTTCCTTGTGGCAGAAGGAGCCGGACGTTTCCTGTTTTGGAAAAATACTCTGCCGAGAAAGGACACGATGACATGTCCCGTCTCTGGAAAAGCACAAATCCCTAGTGATGTTCTGCCTGTGAATAGGGTGCACGGGGAAGGTGAAGACCAGCAACAGCTTTCAGGGCTAGCACCTTCCTTGTGGGAGAAGGATCCGGACGTTTCCCGTTTGGGAAAAAGGCTCTGCCGAGAAAGGACATGATGACATGTCCCGTCTCTGGGAAAGCACAGGTCCCAAGCGCTGCTGTGCCTATGAATAGGGTGCATGGGGAAGATGAAGACCAGCAACAGCTTTCAGGGCTGGCCCCTTCCTTGTGGCAGAAGGAGCCGGACGTTTCCCGTTTGGGAAAAAGGCTCTGCCGAGAACGGACACGATGACATCTCCCGTCTCTGGGAAAGCACAGATCCCAAGCGTTGCTGTGCTTATTAATAGGCTGCCCAGGGAAGGTGAAGACCAGCAACAGCTTTCAGGGCTGGCTCCTTCCTTGTGGGAGAAGGAGCCGGACGTTTCCCGTTTGGGAAAATGTCTCTGCCGAAAAAGGACACGATCACATGTCCCGTCCTTGAGAAAGCACAGAATCCAAGGTCTGCGGTGCCTATGAATAGGGTGCCCAGGGAAGGTAAAGACCAGCAAGAGCTTTCAGGGCTGGCCCCTTCCTTGTGGGAGAAGGAGCCGGACGTTTCCCGTTTGGGAAAAAGGCTCTGCCGAGAAAGGACACGACGACATCTCCCGTCCCTGAGAAAGCACAGATCCCAAGCTTTGTTGTGCTTATTAATAGGCTGCCCAGGGAAGGTGAAGACCAGCAAGAGCTTTCTGGGCTAGCACCTTCCTTGTGGGAGAAGGAGCCGGACGTTTCCCGTTTGGGAAAAAGGTTCTGCCGAGAAAGGACACGATGACATGTCCCGTCTCTGGGAAAGCATAGATCCCAAGCGCTGCTGTGCCTGTGAATAGGGTGCCCAGGAAAGGTAAAGACCAGCAAGAACTTTCAGGGCTGGCCCCTTCCTTGTGGGAGAAGGAGCCGGACGTTTCCCATTTGGGAAAAAGTCTCTGCCGAGAACGGACACGATGACATGTCCCGTCTCTGGGAAAGCACAAATCCCTAGTGATGTTCTGCCTGTGAATAGGGTGCACGGGGAAGGTAAAGACCAGCAAGAGCTTTCAGGGCTGGCCCCTTCCTTGTGGCAGAAGGAGCCGGACGTTTCCTGTTTTGGAAAAATACTCTGCCGAGAACGGACACGATGACATGTCCCGTCTCTGGGAAAGCACAGGTCCCAAGCGTTGCTGTACTTATTAATAGGCTGCCCAGGGAAGGTGAAGACCAGCAACAACTTTTAGGGCTGGCCCCTTCCTTGTGGCAGAAGGAGCCGGACGTTTCCCGTTTGGGAAAAATACTCTGCCGAAAACGGACACGATGACATGTCCCGTCTCTGGGAAAGCACAAATCCCTAGTGATGTTCTGCCTGTGAATAGGGTGCACGGGGAAGGTAAAGACCAGCAAGAGCTTTCAGGGCTGGCCCCTTCCTTGTGGCAGAAGGAGCCGGACGTTTCCTGTTTTGGAAAAATACTCTGCCGAGAAAGGACACGATGACATGTCCCGTCTCTGGGAAAGCACAGGTCCCAAGCGTTGCTGTACTTATTAATAGGCTGCCCAGGGAAGGTGAAGACCAGCAACAACTTTTAGGGCTGGCCCCTTCCTTGTGGGAGAAGGAGTCGAACGTTTCCCCTTTGAGAAAATAGCTCTGCCGAGAAAGGACACGATGACATCTCCCGTCCCTGAGAAAGCACAGATCCAAAGCGCTGCTGTGCCTGTGAATAGGGTGCACGGGGAAGGTGAAGACCAGCAAAAGCTTTCAGCGCTGGCCCCTTCCTTGTGGGAGAAGGAGCCGGACGTTTCCAGTTTGGGAAAAATACCCTGCCGAGAAAGGACACGATGACATGTCCCGCCTCTGGGAAAGCACAGATCCCAAGCGCTGCTGTGCCTGTGAATAGGGTGCACGGGGAAGGTGAAGACCAGCAACAGATTTCAGGGCTGGCCCCTTCCTTGTGGCAGAAGGAGCCGGACGTTTCCCTTTTTGGAAAATGGCTCTGCCGAGAACGGACACGATGACATGTCCCGTCTCTGGGAAAGCACAGGTCCCAAGCGCTGCTGTGCCTATGAATAGGGTGCATGGGGAAGGTGAAGACCAGCAACAGCTTTCAGGGCTGGCCCCTTCCTTGTGGGAGAAGGAGCTGGACGTTTCCCGTTTGGGAAAAAGGTTCTGCCGAGAAAGGACACGATGACATGTCCCGTCTCGGGGAAAGCACAGATCCCAAGCGCTGCTGTGCCTGTGAATAGGGTGCACGGGGAAGGTGAAGAGCAGTAACAGCTTTCTGGGCTAGCACCTTCCTTGTGGGAGAAGGAGCCGGACGTTTCCCGTTTGGGAAAAAGGTTCTGCCGAGAAAGGACACGATGACATGTCCCGTCTCTGGGAAAGCATAGATCCGAAGCGCTGCTGTGCCTGTGAATAGGGTGCACGGGGAAGGTGAAGAGCAGTAACAGCTTTCAGGGCTGGCCCCTTCCTTGTGGCAGAAGGAGCCGGACGTTTCCCGTTTGGGAAAAAGGCTCTGCCGAGAACGGACACGATGACATGTCCCGTCTCTGGGAAAGCACAGATCCCAAGCGTTGCTGTGCTTATTAATAGGCTGCCCAGGGAAGGTGAAGAGCAGCAACAGCTTTCAGGGCTGGCCCCTTCCTTGTGGGAGAAGGAGCCGGACGTTTCCCGTTTGGGAAAAATACTCTGCCGAAAACGGACACGATGACATGTCCCGTCTCTGGGAAAGCACAAATCCCTAGTGATGTTCTGCCTGTGAATAGGGTACACGGGGAAGGTAAAGACCAGCAAGAGCTTTCAGGGCTGGCCCCTTCCTTGTGGCAGAAGGAGCCGGACGTTTCCTGTTTTGGAAAAATACTCTGCCGAGAAAGGACACGATGACATGTCCCGTCTCTGGGAAAGCACAGGTCCCAAGCGTTGCTGTACTTATTAATAGGCTGCCCAGGGAAGGTGAAGACCAGCAACAACTTTTAGGGCTGGCCCCTTCCTTGTGGCAGAAGGAGCCGGACGTTTCCCCTTTGAGAAAATAGCTCTGCCGAGAAAGGACACGATGACATCTCCCGTCCCTGAGAAAGCACAGATCCAAAGCGCTGCTGTGCCTGTGAATAGGGTGCACGGGGAAGGTGAAGACCAGCAAGAGCTTTCAGCGCTGGCCCCTTCCTTGTGGGAGAAGGAGCCGGACGTTTCCAGTTTGGGAAAATTACCGTGCCGAGAAAGGACACGATGACATGTCCCGCCTCTGGGAAAGCACAGATCCGAAGCGCTGCTGTGCCTGTGAATAGGGTGCCAAGGGAAGGTGAAGACCAGCAACAGCTTTCAGGGCTGGCCCCTTCCTTGTGGCAGAAGGAGCCGGACGTTTCCCTTTTTGGGAAAATGGCTCTGCCGAGGAAGGACACAATGACATGTCCCGTCTCTGGGAAAGCACAGATCCCTAGTGATGTTCTGCCTCTGAATATGCTGCCAAGGGAAGGTGAAGACCAGCAACAGCTTTCAGGGCTGGCCCCTTCCTTGTGGCAGAAGGAGCCGGACGTTTCCCTTTTTGGAAAAAGGCTCTGCCGAGAACGGACACGATGACATGTCCCGTCTCTGGGAAAGCACAGGTCCCAAGCGTTGCTGTGCTTATTAATAGGCTGCCCAGGGAAGGTGAAGAGCAGCAACAGCTTTCAGGGCTGGCCCCTTCCTTGTGGCAGAAGGAGCCGGACGTTTCCCGTTTGGGAAAAATACTCTGCCGAAAACGGACACGATGACATGTCCCGTCTCTGGGAAAGCACAGATCCCTAGTGATGTTCTGCCTGTGAATAGGGTGCACGGGGAAGGTAAAGACCAGCAAGAGCTTTTAGGGCTGGCCCCTTTCTTGCGGCAGAAGGAGCCGGACGTTTCCTGTTTTGGAAAAATACTCTGCCGAGAACGGACACGATGACATGTACCGTCTCTGGGAAAGCACAGATCCCAAGCTTTGTTGTGCTTATTAATAGGCTGCCCAGGGAAGGTGAAGACCAGCAACAGCTTTCTGGGCTAGCACCTTCCTTGTGGGAGAAGGAGCCGGACGTTTCCCGTTTGGGAAAAAGGCTCTGCCGAGAAAGGACACGATGACATGTCCCGTCTCTGGGAAAGCACAGATCCGAAGCGCTGCTGTGCCTGTGAATAGGGTGCACGGGGAAGGTGAAGACCAGCAACAGCTTTCAGGGCTGGCCCCTTCCTTGTGGCAGAAGGAGCCGGACGTTTCCCATTTTGGGAAAATGGCTCTGCCGAGGAAGGACACAATGACATGTCCCGTCTCTGGGAAAGCACAGATCCCTAGTGATGTTCTGCCTCTGAATATGCTGCCAAGGGAAGGTGAAGACCAGCAACAGCTTTCAGGGCTGGCCCCTTCCTTGTGGCAGAAGGAGCCGGACGTTTCCCTTTTTGGAAATAGGCTCTGCCGAGAACGGACACGATGACATGTCCCGTCTCTGGGAAAGCACAGATCCCAAGCGTTGCTGTGCTTATTAATAGGCTGCCCAGGGAAGGTGAAGAGCAGCAACAGCTTTCAGGGCTGGCCCCTTCCTTGTGGCAGAAGGAGCCGGACGTTTCCCGTTTGGGAAAAATACTGTGCCGAAAACGGACATGATGACATGTCCTGTCTCTGGGAAAGCACAGATCCCTAGTGATGTTCTGCCTGTGAATAGGGTGCACGGGGAAGGTAAAGACCAGCAAGAGCTTTTAGGGCTGGCCCCTTCCTTGTGGCAGAAGGAGCCGGACGTTTCCTGTTTTGGAAAAATACTCTGCCGAGAAAGGACACGATGACATGTCCCGTCTCTGGGAAAGCACAGGTCCCAAGCGTTGCTGTACTTATTAATAGGCTGCCCAGGGAAGGTGAAGACCAGCAACAACTTTTAGGGCTGGCCCCTTCCTTGTGGGAGAAGGAGCCGAACTTTTCCCCTTTGAGAAAATAGCTCTGCCGAGAAAGGACACGATGACATCTCCCGTCCCTGAGAAAGCACAGATCCAAAGCGCTGCTGTGCCTGTGAATAGGGTGCACGGGGAAGGTGAAGACCAGCAACAGCTTTCAGCGCTGGCCCCTTCCTTGTGGGAGAAGGAGCCGGACGTTTCCAGTTTGGGAAAAATACCGTGCCGAGAAAGGACACGATGACATGTCCCGCCTCTGGGAAAGCACAGATCCCAAGCGCTGCTGTGCTTATTAATAGGCTGCCCAGGGAAGGAGAAGACCAGCAGCAGCTTTCAGGGCTGGCCCCTTCCTTGTGGGAGAAGGAGCCGGACGTTTCCCGTTTGGGAAAATGTCTCTGCCGAGAAAGGACACGATCACATGTCCCGTCCCTGAGAAAGCACAGAATCCAAGCTCTGCGGTGCCTATGAATAGGGTGCCCAGGGAAGGTAAAGACCAGCAAGAGCTTTCAGGGCTGGCCCCTTCCTTGTGGGAGAAGGAGCCGGACGTTTCCCATTTGGGAAAAAGTCTCTGCCGAGAACGGACACGATGACATGTCCCGTCTCTGGGAAAGCACAGATCCGAAGTGCTGCTGTGCCTGTGAATAGGGTGCACGGGGAAGGTGAAGAGCAGCAACAGCTTTCAGGGCTGGCCCCTTCCTTGTGGCAGAAGGAGCCGGACGTTTCCCATTTTGGGAAAATGGGTCTGCCGAGGAAGGACACAATGCCATGTCCCGTCTCTGGGAAAGCACAGATCCCTAGTGATGTTCTGCCTCTGAATATGTTGCCAAGGGAAGGTGAAGACCAGCAACAGCTTTCAGGGCTGGCCCCTTCCTTGTGGCAGAAGGAGCCGGACGTTTCCCTTTTTGGAAAAAGGCTCTGCCGAGAACGGACACGATGACATGTCCCGTCTCTGGGAAAGCACAGATCCCAAGCGTTGCTGTGCTTATTAATAGGCTGCCCAGGGAAGGTGAAGAGCAGCAACAGCTTTCAGGGCTGGCCCCTTCCTTGTGGCAGAAGGAGCCGGACGTTTCCCGTTTGGGAAAAATACTCTGCCGAAAACGGACACGATGACATGTCCTGTCTCTGGGAAAGCACAGATCCCTAGTGATGTTCTGCCTGTGAATAGGGTGCACGGGGAAGGTAAAGACCAGCAAGAGCTTTTAGGGCTGGCCCCTTCCTTGTGGCAGAAGGAGCCGGACGTTTCCTGTTTTGGAAAAATACTCTGCCGAGAACGGACACGATGACATGTCCCGTCTCTGGGAAAGCACAGGTCCCAAGCGTTGCTGTACTTATTAATAGGCTGCCCAGGGAAGGTGAAGACCAGCAACAACTTTTAGGGCTGGCCCCTTCCTTGTGGGAGAAGGAGCCGGACGCTTCCCCTTTGAGAAGATAGCTCTGCCGAGAAAGGACACGATGACATCTCCCGTCCCTGAGAAAGCACAGATCCAAAGCGCTGCTGTGCCTGTGAATAGGGTGCACGGGGAAGGTGAAGACCAGCAACAGCTTTCAGCGCTGGCCCCTTCATTGTGGGAGAAGGAGCCGGACGTTTCCAGTTTGGGAAAAATACCCTGCCGAGAAAGGACACGATGACATGTCCCGCCTCTGGGAAAGCACAGATCCCAAGCGCTGCTGTGCTTATTAATAGGCTGCCCAGGGAAGGTGAAGACCAGCAACAGCTTTCTGGGCTAGCACCTTCCTTGTGGGAGAAGGAGCCGGACGTTTCCTGTTTGGGAAAATGGCTCTGCCGAGAACGGACACGATGACATGTCCCGTCTCTGGGAAAGCACAGGTCCCAAGCGCTGCTGTGCCTATGAATAGGGTGCATGGGGAAGGTGAAGACCAGCAACAGCTTTCAGCGCTGGCCCCTTCCTTGTGGGAGAAGGAGCCGGACGTTTCCCATTTGGGAAAAAGTCTCTGCCGAGAACGGACACGATGACATGTCCCGTCTCTGGGAAAGCACAGGTCCCAAGCGTTGCTGTGCTTATTAATAGGCTGCCCAGGGAAGGAGAAGACCAGCAGCAGCTTTCAGGGCTGGCCCCTTCCTTGTGGGAGAAGGAGCCGGACGTTTCGCTTTTGGGAAAATGTCTCTGCCGAGAAAGGACACGATCACATGTCCCGTCCCTGAGAAAGCACAGAATCCAAGGTCTGCGGTGCCTATGAATAGGGTGCCCAGGGAAGGTAAAGACCAGCAAGAGCTTTCAGGGCTGGCCCCTTCCTTGTGGGAGAAGGAGCCGGACGTTTCCCCTTTGAGAAAATAGCTCTGCCGAGAAAGGACACGATGACATCTCCCGTCCCTGAGAAAGCACAGATCCCAAGCGCTGCTGTGCCTGTGAATAGGGTGCACGGGGAAGGTGAAGACCAGAAACAGCTTTCAGGGCTAGCACCTTCCTTGTGGGAGAAGGAGCCGGACGTTTCCCGTTTGGGAAAAAGGTTCTGCCGAGAAAGGACACGATGACATGTCCCGTCTCGGGGAAAGCACAGATCCCAAGCGCTGCTGTGCCTGTGAATAGGGTGCACGGGGAAGGTGAAGAGCAGTAACAGCTTTCTGGGCTAGCACCTTCCTTGTGGGAGAAGGAGCCGGACGTTTCCCGTTTGGGAAAAAGGTTCTGCCGAGAAAGGACACGATGACATGTCCCGTCTCTGGGAAAGCATAGATCCCAAGCGCTGCTGTGCCTGTGAATAGGGTGCACGGGGAAGGTGAAGAGCAGTAACAGCTTTCAGGGCTGGCCCCTTCCTTGTGGCAGAAGGAGCCGGACGTTTCCCGTTTGGGAAAAAGGCTCTGCCGAGAACGGACACGATGACATGTCCCGTCTCTGGGAAAGCACAGGTCCCAAGCGTTGCTGTGCTTATTAATAGGCTGCCCAGGGAAGGTGAAGAGCAGCAACAGCTTTCAGGGCTGGCCCCTTCCTTGTGGGAGAAGGAGCCGGACGTTTCCCGTTTGGGAAAAATACTCTGCCAAAAACGGACACGATGACATGTCCCGTCTCTGGGAAAGCACAAATCCCTAGTGATGTTCTGCCTGTGAATAGGGTGCACGGGGAAGTTAAAGACCAGCAAGAGCTTTCAGGGCTGGCCCCTTCCTTGTGGCAGAAGGAGCCGGACGTTTCCTGTTTTGGAAAAATACTCTGCCGAGAAAGGACACGATGACATGTCCCGTCTCTGGGAAAGCACAGGTCCCAAGCGTTGCTGTACTTATTAATAGGCTGCCCAGGGAAGGTGAAGACCAGCAACAACTTTTAGGGCTGGCCCCTTCCTTGTGGGAGAAGGAGCCGAACGTTTCCCCTTTGAGAAAATAGCTCTGCCGAGAAAGGACACGATGACATCTCCCGTCCCTGAGAAAGCACAGATCCAAAGCGCTGCTGTGCCTGTGAATAGGGTGCACGGGGAAGGTGAAGACCAGCAACAGCTTTCAGCGCTGGCCCCTTCCTTGTGGGAGAAGGAGCCGGACGTTTCCAGTTTGGGAAAAATACCGTGCCGAGAAAGGACACGATGACATGTCCCGCCTCTGGGAAAGCACAGATCCCAAGCGCTGCTGTGCCTGTGAATAGGGTGCACGGGGAAGGTGAAGTCCAGCAACAGATTTCAGGGCTGGCCCCTTCCTTGTGGGAGAAGGAGCCGGACGTTTCCCTTTTTGGAAAATGGCTCTGCCGAGAACGGACACGATGACATGTCCCGTCTCTGGGAAAGCACAGGTCCCAAGCGCTGCTGTGCCTATGAATAGGGTGCATGGGGAAGGTGAAGACCAGCAACAGCTTTCAGCGCTGGCCCCTTCCTTGTGGGAGAAGGAGCCGGACGTTTCCCATTTGGGAAAAAGGCTCTGCCGAGAACAGACACGATGACATGTCCCGTCTCTGGGAAAGCACAGATCCCAAGCGCTGCTGTGCTTATTAATAGGCTGCCCAGGGAAGGAGAAGACCAGCAGCAGCTTTCAGGGCTGGCCCCTTCCTTGTGGGAGAAGGAGCCGGACGTTTCCCGTTGGGAAAATGTCTCTGCCGAGAAAGGACACGATCACATGTCCCGTCCCTGAGAAAGCACAGAATCCAAGCTCTGCGGTGCCTATGAATAGGGTGCCCAGGGAAGGTAAAGACCAGCAAGAGCTTTCAGCGCTGGCCCCTTCCTTGTGGGAGAAGGAGCCGGACGTTTCCCATTTGGGAAAAAGTCTCTGCCGAGAACGGACACGATGACATGTACCGTCTCTGGGAAAGCACAGATCCCAAGCTTTGTTGTGCTTATTAATAGGCTGCCCAGGGAAGGAGAAGACCAGCAACAGCTTTCTGGGCTAGCACCTTCCTTGTGGGAGAAGGAGCCGGACGTTTCCCGTTTGGGAAAAAGGCTCTGCCGAGAAAGGACATGATGACATGTCCCGTCTCTGGGAAAGCACAGATCCGAAGCGTTGCTGTGCCTGTGAATAGGGTGCACGGGGAAGGTGAAGACCAGCAACAGCTTTCAGGGCTGGCCCCTTCCTTGTGGCAGAAGGAGCCGGACGTTTCCCGTTTGGGAAAAAAGCTCTGCCGAGGAAGGACACAATGACATGTCCCGTCTCTGGGAAAGCACAGATCCCTAGTGATGTTCTGCCTCTGAATATGCTGCCAAGGGAAGGTGAAGACCAGCAACAGCTTTCAGGGCTGGCCCCTTCCTTCTGGCAGAAGGAGCCGGACGTTTCCTGTTTTGGAAAAATACTCTGCCGAGAAAGGACACGATGACATGTCCCGTCTCTGGGAAAGCACAGGTCCCAAGCGTTGCTGTACTTATTAATAGGCTGCCCAGGGAAGGTGAAGACCAGCAACAACTTTTAGGGCTGGCCCCTTCCTTGTGGGAGAAGGAGCCGGACGCTTCCCATTTGGGAAAAAGGCTCTGCCGAGAAAGGACACGATGACATCTCCCGTCCCTGAGAAAGCACAGATCCAAAGCGCTGCTGTGCCTGTGAATAGGGTGCACGGGGAAGGTGAAGACCAGCAACAGCTTTCAGCGCTGGCCCCTTCATTGTGGGAGAAGGAGCCGGACGTTTCCCGTTTGGGAAAAATACCCTGCCGAGAAAGGACACGATGACATGTCCCGCCTCTGGGAAAGCACAGATCCCAAGCGCTGCTGTGCCTGTGAATAGGCTGCCCAGGGAAGGTGAAGACCAGCAACAGCTTTCTGGGCTAGCACCTTCCTTGTGGGAGAAGGAGCCGGACGTTTCCTGTTTGGGAAAATGGCTCTGCCGAGAACGGACACGATGACATGTCCCGTCTCTGGGAAAGCACAGGTCCCAAGCGCTGCTGTGCCTATGAATAGGGTGCATGGGGAAGGTGAAGACCAGCAACAGCTTTCAGCGCTGGCCCCTTCCTTGTGGGAGAAGGAGCCGGACGTTTCCCATTTGGGAAAAAGTCTCTGCCGAGAACGGACACGATGACATGTCCCGTCTCTGGGAAAGCACAGGTCCCAAGCGTTGCTGTGCTTATTAATAGGCTGCCCAGGGAAGGAGAAGACCAGCAGCAGCTTTCAGGGCTGGCCCCTTCCTTGTGGGAGAAGGAGCCGGACGTTTCGCTTTTGGGAAAATGTCTCTGCCGAGAAAGGACACGATCACATGTCCCGTCCCTGAGAAAGCACAGAATCCAAGGTCTGCGGTGCCTATGAATAGGGTGCCCAGGGAAGGTAAAGACCAGCAAGAGCTTTCAGGGCTGGCCCCTTCCTTGTGGGAGAAGGAGCCGGACGTTTCCCCTTTGAGAAAATAGCTCTGCCGAGAAAGGACACGATGACATCTCCCGTCCCTGAGAAAGCACAGATCCCAAGCGCTGCTGTGCCTGTGAATAGGGTGCACGGGGAAGGTGAAGACCAGAAACAGCTTTCAGGGCTAGCACCTTCCTTGTGGGAGAAGGAGCCGGACGTTTCCCGTTTGGGAAAAAGGTTCTGCCGAGAAAGGACACGATGACATGTCCCGTCTCGGGGAAAGCACAGATCCCAAGCGCTGCTGTGCCTGTGAATAGGGTGCACGGGGAAGGTGAAGAGCAGTAACAGCTTTCTGGGCTAGCACCTTCCTTGTGGGAGAAGGAGCCAGACGTTTCCCTTTTGGGAAAAAGGTTCTGCCGAGAAAGGACACGATGACATGTCCCGTCTCTGGGAAAGCATAGATCCCAAGCGCTGCTGTGCCTGTGAATAGGGTGCACGGGGAAGGTGAAGAGCAGTAACAGCTTTCAGGGCTGGCCCCTTCCTTGTGGCAGAAGGAGCCGGACGTTTCCCGTTTGGGAAAAAGGCTCTGCCGAGAACGGACACGATGACATGTCCCGTCTCTGGGAAAGCACAGGTCCCAAGCGTTGCTGTGCTTATTAATAGGCTGCCCAGGGAAGGTGAAGAGCAGCAACAGCTTTCAGGGCTGGCCCCTTCCTTGTGGGAGAAGGAGCCGGACGTTTCCCGTTTGGGAAAAATACTCTGCCAAAAACGGACACGATGACATGTCCCGTCTCTGGGAAAGCACAAATCCCTAGTGATGTTCTGCCTGTGAATAGGGTGCACGGGGAAGTTAAAGACCAGCAAGAGCTTTCAGGGCTGGCCCCTTCCTTGTGGCAGAAGGAGCCGGACGTTTCCTGTTTTGGAAAAATACTCTGCCGAGAAAGGACACGATGACATGTCCCGTCTCTGGGAAAGCACAGGTCCCAAGCGTTGCTGTACTTATTAATAGGCTGCCCAGGGAAGGTGAAGACCAGCAACAACTTTTAGGGCTGGCCCCTTCCTTGTGGGAGAAGGAGCCGAACGTTTCCCCTTTGAGAAAATAGCTCTGCCGAGAAAGGACACGATGACATCTCCCGTCCCTGAGAAAGCACAGATCCAAAGCGCTGCTGTGCCTGTGAATAGGGTGCACGGGGAAGGTGAAGACCAGCAACAGCTTTCAGCGCTGGCCCCTTCCTTGTGGGAGAAGGAGCCGGACGTTTCCAGTTTGGGAAAAATACCGTGCCGAGAAAGGACACGATGACATGTCCCGCCTCTGGGAAAGCACAGATCCCAAGCGCTGCTGTGCCTGTGAATAGGGTGCACGGGGAAGGTGAAGTCCAGCAACAGATTTCAGGGCTGGCCCCTTCCTTGTGGGAGAAGGAGCCGGACGTTTCCCTTTTTGGAAAATGGCTCTGCCGAGAACGGACACGATGACATGTCCCGTCTCTGGGAAAGCACAGGTCCCAAGCGCTGCTGTGCCTATGAATAGGGTGCATGGGGAAGGTGAAGACCAGCAACAGCTTTCAGGGCTGGCCCCTTCCTTGTGGGAGAAGGAGCCGGACGTTTCCCATTTGGGAAAAAGGCTCTGCCGAGAACAGACACGATGACATGTCCCGTCTCTGGGAAAGCACAGATCCTAAGCGTTGCTGTGCTTATTAATAGGCTGCCCAGGGAAGGTGAAGACCAGCAACAGCTTTCAGGGCTGGCCCCTTCCTTGTGGGAGAAGGAGCCGGACGTTTCCCATTTGGGAAAAAGTCTCTGCCGAGAACGGACACGATGACATGTCCCGTCTCTGGGAAAGCACAGATCCCAAGCGCTGCTGTGCTTATTAATAGGCTGCCCAGGGAAGGAGAAGACCAGCAGCAGCTTTCAGGGCTGGCCCCTTCCTTGTGGGAGAAGGAGCCGGACGTTTCCCGTTGGGAAAATGTCTCTGCCGAGAAAGGACACGATCACATGTCCCGTCCCTGAGAAAGCACAGAATCCAAGGTCTGCGGTGCCTATGAATAGGGTGCCCAGGGAAGGTAAAGACCAGCAAGAGCTTTCAGGGCTGGCCCCTTCCTTGTGGGAGAAGGAGCCGGACGTTTCCCATTTGGGAAAAAGTCTCTGCCGAGAACGGACACGATGACATGTACCGTCTCTGGGAAAGCACAGATCCCAAGCTTTGTTGTGCTTATTAATAGGCTGCCCAGGGAAGGAGAAGACCAGCAACAGCTTTCTGGGCTAGCACCTTCCTTGTGGGAGAAGGAGCCGGACGTTTCCCGTTTGGGAAAAAGGCTCTGCCGAGAAAGGACATGATGACATGTCCCGCCTCTGGGAAAGCACAGATCCCAAGCGCTGCTGTGCCTGTGAATAGGCTGCCCAGGGAAGGTGAAGACCAGCAACAGCTTTCTGGGCTAGCACCTTCCTTGTGGGAGAAGGAGCCGGACGTTTCCTGTTTGGGAAAATGGCTCTGCCGAGAACGGACACGATGACATGTCCCGTCTCTGGGAAAGCACAGGTCCCAAGCGCTGCTGTGCCTATGAATAGGGTGCATGGGGAAGGTGAAGACCAGCAACAGCTTTCAGCGCTGGCCCCTTCCTTGTGGGAGAAGGAGCCGGACGTTTCCCATTTGGGAAAAAGTCTCTGCCGAGAACGGACACGATGACATGTCCCGTCTCTGGGAAAGCACAGGTCCCAAGTGTTGCTGTGCTTATTAATAGGCTGCCCAGGGAAGGAGAAGACCAGCAGCAGCTTTCAGGGCTGGCCCCTTCCTTGTGGGAGAAGGAGCCGGACGTTTCGCTTTTGGGAAAATGTCTCTGCCGAGAAAGGACACGATCACATGTCCCGTCCCTGAGAAAGCACAGAATCCAAGGTCTGCGGTGCCTATGAATAGGGTGCCCAGGGAAGGTAAAGACCAGCAAGAGCTTTCAGGGCTGGCCCCTTCCTTGTGGGAGAAGGAGCCGGACGTTTCCCATTTGGGAAAAAGTCTCTGCCGAGAACGGACACGATGACATGTACCGTCTCTGGGAAAGCACAGATCCCAAGCTTTGTTGTGCTTATTAATAGGCTGCCCAGGGAAGGAGAAGACCAGCAACAGCTTTCTGGGCTAGCACCTTCCTTGTGGGAGAAGGAGCCGGACGTTTCCCGTTTGGGAAAAAGGCTCTGCCGAGAAAGGACATGATGACATGTCCCGCCTCTGGGAAAGCACAGATCCCAAGCGCTGCTGTGCCTGTGAATAGGCTGCCCAGGGAAGGTGAAGACCAGCAACAGCTTTCTGGGCTAGCACCTTCCTTGTGGGAGAAGGAGCCGGACGTTTCCTGTTTGGGAAAATGGCTCTGCCGAGAACGGACACGATGACATGTCCCGTCTCTGGGAAAGCACAGGTCCCAAGCGCTGCTGTGCCTATGAATAGGGTGCATGGGGAAGGTGAAGACCAGCAACAGCTTTCAGCGCTGGCCCCTTCCTTGTGGGAGAAGGAGCCGGACGTTTCCCATTTGGGAAAAAGTCTCTGCCGAGAACGGACACGATGACATGTCCCGTCTCTGGGAAAGCACAGGTCCCAAGTGTTGCTGTGCTTATTAATAGGCTGCCCAGGGAAGGAGAAGACCAGCAGCAGCTTTCAGGGCTGGCCCCTTCCTTGTGGGAGAAGGAGCCGGACGTTTCGCTTTTGGGAAAATGTCTCTGCCGAGAAAGGACACGATCACATGTCCCGTCCCTGAGAAAGCACAGAATCCAAGGTCTGTGGTTCCTATGAATAGGGTGCCCAGGGAAGGTAAAGACCAGCAAGAGCTTTCAGGGCTGGCCCCTTCCTTGTGGGAGAAGGAGCCGGACGTTTCCCCTTTGAGAAAATAGCTCTGCCGAGAAAGGACACGATGACATCTCCCGTCCCTGAGAAAGCACAGATCCCAAGCGCTGCTGTGCCTGTGAATAGGGTGCACGGGGAAGGTGAAGACCAGCAACAGCTTTCAGGGCTGGCCCCTTCCTTCTGGCAGAAGGAGCCGGACGTTTCCTGTTTTGGAAAAATACTCTGCCGAGAAAGGACACGATGACATGTCCCTTCTCTGGGAAAGCACAGGTCCCAAGCGTTGCTGTACTTATTAATAGGCTGCCCAGGGAAGGTGAAGACCAGCAACAACTTTTAGGGCTGGCCCCTTCCTTGTGGGAGAAGGAGCCGGACGCTTCCCCTTTGAGAAGATAGCTCTGCCGAGAAAGGACACGATGACATCTCCCGTCCCTGAGAAAGCACAGATCCAAAGCGCTGCTGTGCCTGTGAATAGGGTGCACGGGGAAGGTGAAGACCAGCAACAGCTTTCAGCGCTGGCCCCTTCATTGTGGGAGAAGGAGCCGGACGTTTCCAGTTTGGGAAAAATACCCTGCCGAGAAAGGACACGATGACATGTCCCGCCTCTGGGAAAGCACAGATCCCAAGCGCTGCTGTGCCTGTGAATAGGCTGCCCAGGGAAGGTGAAGACCAGCAACAGCTTTCTGGGCTAGCACCTTCCTTGTGGGAGAAGGAGCCGGACGTTTCCTGTTTGGGAAAATGGCTCTGCCGAGAACGGACACGATGACATGTCCCGTCTCTGGGAAAGCACAGGTCCCAAGCGCTGCTGTGCCTATGAATAGGGTGCATGGGGAAGGTGAAGACCAGCAACAGCTTTCAGCGCTGGCCCCTTCCTTGTGGGAGAAGGAGCCGGACGTTTCCCATTTGGGAAAAAGTCTCTGCCGAGAACGGACACGATGACATGTCCCGTCTCTGGGAAAGCACAGGTCCCAAGTGTTGCTGTGCTTATTAATAGGCTGCCCAGGGAAGGAGAAGACCAGCAGCAGCTTTCAGGGCTGGCCCCTTCCTTGTGGGAGAAGGAGCCGGACGTTTCGCTTTTGGGAAAATGTCTCTGCCGAGAAAGGACACGATCACATGTCCCGTCCCTGAGAAAGCACAGAATCCAAGGTCTGTGGTTCCTATGAATAGGGTGCCCAGGGAAGGTAAAGACCAGCAAGAGCTTTCAGGGCTGGCCCCTTCCTTGTGGGAGAAGGAGCCGGACGTTTCCCCTTTGAGAAAATAGCTCTGCCGAGAAAGGACACGATGACATCTCCCGTCCCTGAGAAAGCACAGATCCAAAGCGCTGCTGTGCCTGTGAATACGGTGCACGGGGAAGGTGAAGATCAGCAACAGCTTTCAGCGCTGGCCCCTTCCTTGTGGGAGAAGGAGCCGGACGTTTCACGTTTGGGAAAATGGCTCTGCCGAGGAAGGACACGATGACATGTCCCTTCTCTGGGAAAGCATAGATCCCAAGCGCTGCTGTGCCTGTGAATAGGGTGCACGGGGAAGGTGAAGAGCAGTAACAGCTTTCAGGGCTGGCCCCTTCCTTGTGGCAGAAGGAGCCGGACGTTTCCCGTTTGGGAAAAAGGCTCTGCCGAGAACGGACACGATGACATGTCCCGTCTCTGGGAAAGCACAGATGCCATGCTTTGTTGTGCTTATTAATAGGCTGCCCAGGGAAGGTGAAGAGCAGCAACAGCTTTCAGGGCTGGCCCCTTCCTTGTGGCAGAAGGAGCCGGACGTTTCCCCTTTGGGAAAAATACTCTGCCGAAAACGGACACGATGACATGTCCCGTCTCTGGGAAAGCACAGATCCCTAGTGATGTTCTGCCTGTGAATAGGGTGCACGGGGAAGGTAAAGACCAGCAAGAGCTTTTAGGGCTGGCCCCTTCCTTGTGGCAGAAGGAGCCGGACGTTTCCTGTTTTGGAAAAATACTCTGCCGAGAAAGGACACGATGACATGTCCCGTCTCTGGGAAAGCACAGGTCCCAAGCGTTGCTGTACTTATTAATAGGCTGCCCAGGGAAGGTGAAGACCAGCAACAACTTTTAGGGCTGGCCCCTTCCTTGTGGGAGAAGGAGCCGAACGTTTCCCCTTTGAGAAAATAGCTCTGCCGAGAAAGGACACGATGACATCTCCCGTCCCTGAGAAAGCACAGATCCAAGGTCTGCTGTGCCTGTGAATAGGGTGCACGGGGAAGGTGAAGACCAGCAACAGCTTTCAGGGCTGGCCCCTTCCTTGTGGCAGAAGGAGCCGGACGTTTCCAGTTTGGGAAAAATACCCTGCCGAGAAAGGACACGATGACATGTCCCGCATCTGGGAAAGCACAGATCCCAAGCGCTGCTGTGCCTGTGAATAGGCTGCCCAGGGAAGGTGAAGACCAGCAACAGCTTTTAGGTCTGGCCCCTTCCTTGTGGCAGAAGGAGCCGGACGTTTCCCGTTTGGGAAAAAGCCTCTGCCGAGAACGGACACGATGACATGTCCCGTCTCGGAAAGCACAGGTCCCAAGCGCTGCTGTGCCTATGAATAGGGTGCATGGGGAAGGTGAAGACCAGCAACAGCTTTCAGCGCTGGCCCCTTCCTTGTGGGAGAAGGAGCCGGACGTTTCCCATTTGGGAAAAAGTCTCTGCCGAGAACGGACACGATGACATGTCCCGTCTCTGGGAAAGCACAGATCCGAAGGGCTGCTGTGCCTATGAATAGGGTGCACGGGAAGGTGAAGACCAGCACCAGCTTTCAGGGCTAGCACCTTCATTGTGGGAGAAGGAGCCGGACGTTTCCCGTTTGGGAAAAAGGCTCTGCCGAGAAAGGACACGATGACATCTCCCGTCTCTGGGAAAGCACAGATCCCAAGCGCTGCTGTGCTTATTAATAGGCTGCCCAGGGAAGGAGAAGACCAGCAGCAGCTTTCAGGGCTGGCCCCTTCCTTGTGGGAGAAGGAGCAGGACGTTTCCCGTTTGGGAAAATGTCTCTGCCGAAAAAGGACACGATCACATGTCCCGTCCCTGAGAAAGCACAGAATCCAAGGTCTGCGGTGCCTATGAATAGGGTGCCCAGGGAAGGTAAAGACCAGCAAGAGCTTTCAGGGCTGGCCCCTTCCTTGTGGCAGAAGGAGCCGGACGTTTCCCGTTTGGGAAAAAAGCTCTGCCGAGAAAGGAAACGATGACATCTCCCGTCCCTGAGAAAGCACAGATCCGAAGCGCTGCTGTGCCTGTGAATAGGGTGCACGGGAAGGTGAAGACCAGCAACAGCTTTCTGGGCTAGCACCTTCCTTGTGGGAGAAGGAGCCAGACGTTTCCCGTTTGGGAAAAAGGCTCTGCCGAGAAAGGACACGATGACATGTCCCGTCTCTGGGAAAGCACAGATCCCAAGCTTTGTTGTGCTTATTAATAGGCTGCCCAGGGAAGGTGAAGACCAGCAAGAGCTTTCTGGGCTAGCACCTTCCTTGTGGGAGAAGGAGCCGGACGTTTCCCGTTTGGGAAAAAGGTTATGCCGAGAAAGGACACGATGCCATGTCCCGTCTCTGGGAAAGCATAGATCCCAAGCGCTGCTGTGCCTGTGAATAGGGTGCATGGGGAAGGTTAAGACCAGCAAGAGCTTTCAGGGCTGGCCCCTTCCTTCTGGCAGAAGGAGCCGGACGTTTCCCATTTTGGGAAAATGGCTCTGCCGAGGAAGGACACAATGACATGTCCCGTCTCTGGGAAAGCACAGATCCCTAGTGATGTTCTGCGTCTGAATATGCTGCCAAGGGAAGGTGAAGACCAGCAACAGCTTTCAGGGCTGGCCCCTTCCTTGTGGCAGAAGGAGCCGGACGTTTCCCTTTTTGGAAAAAGGCTCTGCCGAGAAAGGACACGATCACATGTCCCGTCTCTGGGAAAGCACAGGTCCCAAGCGCTGCTGTGCCTATGAATAGGGTGTCCAGGGAAGGTAAAGACCAGCAAGAGCTTTCAGGGCTGGCCCCTTCCTTGTGGCAGAAGGAGCCGGACGTTTCCCGTTTGGGAAAAAAGCTCTGCCGAGAAAGGACACGATGACATCTCCCGTCCCTGAGAAAGCACAGATCCGAAGAGCTGCTGTGCCTGTGAATAGGGTGCACGGCAAGGTGAAGACCAGCAACAGCTTTCAGGGCTAGCACCTTCATTGTGGGAGAAAGATCCGGACGTTTCCCGTTTGGGAAAAAGGCTCTGCCGAGAAAGGACACGATGACATGTACCGTCTCTGGGAAAGCACAGATCCCAAGCTTTGTTGTGCTTATTAATAGGCTGCCCAGGGAAGGTGAAGACCAGCAACAGCTTTCAGGGCTGGCCCCTTCCTTGTGGGAGAAGGAGCCGGACGTTTCCCATTTGGGAAAAAGGCTCTGCCGAGAAAGGACATGATGACATCTCCCGTCTCTGGGAAAGCACAGATCCCAAGCGCTGCTGTGCCTGTGAATAGGGTGCACGGGGAAGGTGAAGACCAGCAACAGCTTTCAGGGCTGGCCCCTTCCTTGTGGCAGAAGGAGCCGGACTTTTCCCTTTTTGGAAAATGGCTCTGCCGAGAACGGACACGATGACATGTCCCGTCTCTGGGAAAGCACAGGTCCCAAGCGCTGCTGTTCCTATGAATAGGGTGCCCAGGGAAGGTGAAGACCAGCAAGAGCTTTCAGGGCTGGCCCCTTCCTTGTGGGAGAAGGAGCCGGACGTTTCCCGTTTGGGAAAAAAGCTCTGCCGAGAAAGGACACGATGACATCTCCCGTCCCTGAGAAAGCACAGATCCGAAGCGCTGCTCTGCCTGTGAATAGGGTGCACGGGAAGGTGAAGACCAGCAACAGCTTTCAGGGCTAGCACCTTCATTGTGGGAGAAGGATCCGGACGTTTCCCATTTGGGAAAAAGGCTCTGCCGAGAAAGGACACGATGACATGTCCCGTCTCGGGGAAAGCACAGATCCGAAGCGCTGCTGTGCCTGTGAATAGGGTGCACGGGGAAGGTGAAGAGCAGTAACAGCTTTCAGGGCTGGCCCCTTCCTTGTGGGAGAAGGAGCCGGACGTTTCCCGTTTCGGAAAAATACTCTGCCGAGAACGGACACGATGACATGTCCCATCTCTGGGAAAGCACAGATCCCTAGTGATGTTCTGCCTGTGAATAGGGTGCACGGGGAATTTAAAGACCAGCAAGAGCTTTCAGGGCCAGCCCCTTCCTTGTGGCAGAAGGAGCCGGACATTTCCCGTTTGAGAAAAATACTCTGCCGAAAACGGACACGATGACATGTCCCGTCTGTGGAAAAGCACAGATCCCTAGTGGTGTTATGCCTGTGAATAGGCTGCCCAGGGAAGGTGAAGACCAGCAACAGCTTTCAGGGCTGGCCCCTTCCTTGTGGCAGAAGGAGCCGGACGTTTCCCTTTTGGGAAAAATACTCTGCCAAAAACGGACACGATGACATGTCCCGCCTCTGGGAAAGCACAGATCCCAAGCGCTGCTGTGCTTATTAATAGGCTGCCCAGGGAAGGTGAAGACCAGCAACAGCTTTCTGGGCTAGCACCTTCATTGTGGGAGAAGGAGCCGGACGTTTCCCGTTTGGGAAAAAGGTTCTGCCGGGAACGGACAAGATGACATGTCCCGTCCCTGGGAAAGCACAGATCCCAAGCACTGCTGTGCTTATTAATAGGCTGCCCAGGGAAGGTGAAGACCAGCAACAGCTTTCTCGGCTAGCACTTTCATTGTGGGAGAAGGAGCCGGACGTTTCACGTTTGGGAAAAATACTCTGCCGAAAACGGACACGATGACATGTCCCGTCTCTGGGAAAGCATAGATCCCAAACGTTGCTGTGCCTCTGAATAGGCTGCCCAGGGAAGGTGAAGACCAGCAACAGCTTTCTGGGCTAGCACCTTCCTTGTGGGAGAAGGAGCCGGACGTTTCCCGTTTGGGAAAAAGGTTCTGCCGAGAAAGGACACGATGACATGTCCCGTCTCTGGGAAAGCACAGATCCCAAGCGCTGCTGTGCCTGTGAATAGGGTGCACGGGGAAGGTGAAGACCAGCAACAGCTTTCAGGGCTAGCACCTTCATTGTGGGAGAAGGAGCCGGACGTTTCCCGTTTGGGAAAAAGGCTCGGCCGAGAAAGGGCATGATGACATGTCCCGTCTCTGGGAAAGCACAGATCCGAAGCGCTGCTGTGCCTGTGAATAGGGTGCACGGGGAAGGTGAAGACCAGCAAGAGCTTTCAGGGCTGGCCCCTTCCTTGTGGGAGAAGGAGCCGGACGTTTCCCTTTTTGGAAAAATGCTCTGCCGAGAACGGACACGATCACATGTCCCGTCTCTGGGAAAGCACAGATCCCTAGTGATGTTTTGCCTCTGAATATGCTGCCAAGGGAAGGTGAAGACCAGCAACAGCTTTCAGGGCTGGCCCCTTCCTTGTGGGAGAAGGAGCCAGACGTTTCCCGTTTGGGAAAAAAGCTCTGCCGAGAAAGGACACGACGACATCGCCCGTCCCTGAGAAAGCACAGATCCGAAGCGCTGCTGTGCCTGTGAATAGGGTGCACGGGGAAGGTGAAGACCAGCAACAGCTTTCTGGGCTAGCACCTTCTTTGTGGGAGAAGGATCCGGACGTTTCCCGTTTGGGAAAAAGTCTCTGCCGAGAAAGGACACGATGACATGTCCCGTCTCTGGGAAAGCACAGGTCCCAAGCGCTGCTGTGCCTCTGAATAGGCTGCCCAGGGAAGGTGAAGACCAGCAACAGCTTTCAGGGCTGGCCCCTTCCTTGTGGGAGAAGGAGCCGGACGTTTCCCATTTGGGAAAAAGGCTCTGCCGAGAACGGACACGATGACATGTCCCGTCTCTGGGAAAGCACAGATCCCAAGCGCTGCTGTGCTTATTAATAGGCTGCCCAGGGAAGGTGAAGACCAGCAACAGCTTTTAGGTCTGGCCCCTTCCTTGTGGGAGAAGGAGCCGGACGTTTCCCGTTTGGGAAAAAGGCTCTGCCGAGAACGGACACGATGACATGTCCCGTCTCTGGGAAAGCACAGGTCCCAAGCGTTGCTGTGCTTATTAATAGGCTGCCCAGGGAAGGTGAAGAGCAGCAACAGCTTTCAGGGCTGGCCCCTTCCTTGTGGGAGAAGGAGCCGGACGTTTCCCGTTTGGGAAAAATACTCTGCCAAAAACGGACACGATGACATGTCCCGTCTCTGGGAAAGCACAAATCCCTAGTGATGTTCTGCCTGTGAATAGGGTGCACGGGGAAGTTAAAGACCAGCAAGAGCTTTCAGGGCTGGCCCCTTCCTTGTGGCAGAAGGAGCCGGACGTTTCCTGTTTTGGAAAAATACTCTGCCGAGAAAGGACACGATGACATGTCCCGTCTCTGGGAAAGCACAGGTCCCAAGCGTTGCTGTACTTATTAATAGGCTGCCCAGGGAAGGTGAAGACCAGCAACAACTTTTAGGGCTGGCCCCTTCCTTGTGGGAGAAGGAGCCGAACGTTTCCCCTTTGAGAAAATAGCTCTGCCGAGAAAGGACACGATGACATCTCCCGTCCCTGAGAAAGCACAGATCCAAAGCGCTGCTGTGCCTGTGAATAGGGTGCACGGGGAAGGTGAAGACCAGCAACAGCTTTCAGCGCTGGCCCCTTCCTTGTGGGAGAAGGAGCCGGACGTTTCCAGTTTGGGAAAAATACCGTGCCGAGAAAGGACACGATGACATGTCCCGCCTCTGGGAAAGCACAGATCCCAAGCGCTGCTGTGCCTGTGAATAGGGTGCACGGGGAAGGTGAAGTCCAGCAACAGATTTCAGGGCTGGCCCCTTCCTTGTGGGAGAAGGAGCCGGACGTTTCCCTTTTTGGAAAATGGCTCTGCCGAGAACGGACACGATGACATGTCCCGTCTCTGGGAAAGCACAGGTCCCAAGCGCTGCTGTGCCTATGAATAGGGTGCATGGGGAAGGTGAAGACCAGCAACAGCTTTCAGGGCTGGCCCCTTCCTTGTGGGAGAAGGAGCCGGACGTTTCCCATTTGGGAAAAAGGCTCTGCCGAGAACAGACACGATGACATGTCCCGTCTCTGGGAAAGCACAGATCCTAAGCGTTGCTGTGCTTATTAATAGGCTGCCCAGGGAAGGTGAAGACCAGCAACAGCTTTCAGGGCTGGCCCCTTCCTTGTGGGAGAAGGAGCCGGACGTTTCCCATTTGGGAAAAAGGCTCTGCCGAGAACGGACATGATGACATGTCCCGTCTCTGGGAAAGCACAGATCCCAAGCGCTGCTGTGCTTATTAATAGGCTGCCCAGGGAAGGAGAAGACCAGCAGCAGCTTTCAGGGCTGGCCCCTTCCTTGTGGGAGAAGGAGCCGGACGTTTCCCGTTGGGAAAATGTCTCTGCCGAGAAAGGACACGATCACATGTCCCGTCCCTGAGAAAGCACAGAATCCAAGCTCTGCGGTGCCTATGAATAGGGTGCCCAGGGAAGGTAAAGACCAGCAAGAGCTTTCAGGGCTGGCCCCTTCCTTGTGGGAGAAGGAGCCGGACGTTTCCCATTTGGGAAAAAGTCTCTGCCGAGAACGGACACGATGACATGTACCGTCTCTGGGAAAGCACAGATCCCAAGCTTTGTTGTGCTTATTAATAGGCTGCCCAGGGAAGGAGAAGACCAGCAACAGCTTTCTGGGCTAGCACCTTCCTTGTGGGAGAAGGAGCCGGACGTTTCCCGTTTGGGAAAAAGGCTCTGCCGAGAAAGGACATGATGACATGTCCCGTCTCTGGGAAAGCACAGATCCGAAGCGTTGCTGTGCCTGTGAATAGGGTGCACGGGGAAGGTGAAGACCAGCAACAGCTTTCAGGGCTGGCCCCTTCCTTGTGGCAGAAGGAGCCGGACGTTTCCCGTTTGGGAAAAAAGCTCTGCCGAGGAAGGACACAATGACATGTCCCGTCTCTGGGAAAGCACAGATCCCTAGTGATGTTCTGCCTCTGAATATGCTGCCAAGGGAAGGTGAAGACCAGCAACAGCTTTCAGGGCTGGCCCCTTCCTTCTGGCAGAAGGAGCCGGACGTTTCCTGTTTTGAAAAATACTCTGCCGAGAAAGGACACGATGACATGTCCCGTCTCTGGGAAAGCACAGGTCCCAAGCGTTGCTGTACTTATTAATAGGCTGCCCAGGGAAGGTGAAGACCAGCAACAACTTTTAGGGCTGGCCCCTTCCTTGTGGGAGAAGGAGCCGGACGCTTCCCCTTTGAGAAGATAGCTCTGCCGAGAAAGGACACGATGACATCTCCCGTCCCTGAGAAAGCACAGATCCAAAGCGCTGCTGTGCCTGTGAATAGGGTGCACGGGGAAGGTGAAGACCAGCAACAGCTTTCAGCGCTGGCCCCTTCCTTGTGGGAGAAGGAGCCGGACGTTTCCAGTTTGGGAAAAATACCCTGCCGAGAAAGGACACGATGACATGTCCCGCCTCTGGGAAAGCACAGATCCCAAGCGCTGCTGTGCCTGTGAATAGGCTGCCCAGGGAAGGTGAAGACCAGCAACAGCTTTCTGGGCTAGCACCTTCCTTGTGGGAGAAGGAGCCGGACGTTTCCTGTTTGGGAAAATGGCTCTGCCGAGAACGGACACGATGACATGTCCCGTCTCTGGGAAAGCACAGGTCCCAAGCGCTGCTGTGCCTATGAATAGGGTGCATGGGGAAGGTGAAGACCAGCAACAGCTTTCAGCGCTGGCCCCTTCCTTGTGGGAGAAGGAGCCGGACGTTTCCCATTTGGGAAAAAGTCTCTGCCGAGAACGGACACGATGACATGTCCCGTCTCTGGGAAAGCACAGGTCCCAAGCGTTGCTGTGCTTATTAATAGGCTGCCCAGGGAAGGAGAAGACCAGCAGCAGCTTTCAGGGCTGGCCCCTTCCTTGTGGGAGAAGGAGCCGGACGTTTCGCTTTTGGGAAAATGTCTCTGCCGAGAAAGGACACGATCACATGTCCCGTCCCTGAGAAAGCACAGAATCCAAGGTCTGCGGTGCCTATGAATAGGGTGCCCAGGGAAGGTAAAGACCAGCAAGAGCTTTCAGGGCTGGCCCCTTCCTTGTGGGAGAAGGAGCCGGACGTTTCCCCTTTGAGAAAATAGCTCTGCCGAGAAAGGACACGATGACATCTCCCGTCCCTGAGAAAGCACAGATCCCAAGCGCTGCTGTGCCTGTGAATAGGGTGCACGGGGAAGGTGAAGACCAGAAACAGCTTTCAGGGCTAGCACCTTCCTTGTGGGAGAAGGAGCCGGACGTTTCCCGTTTGGGAAAAAGGTTCTGCCGAGAAAGGACACGATGACATGTCCCGTCTCGGGGAAAGCACAGATCCCAAGCGCTGCTGTGCCTGTGAATAGGGTGCACGGGGAAGGTGAAGAGCAGTAACAGCTTTCTGGGCTAGCACCTTCCTTGTGGGAGAAGGAGCCGGACGTTTCCCTTTTGGGAAAAAGGTTCTGCCGAGAAAGGACACGATGACATGTCCCGTCTCTGGGAAAGCATAGATCCCAAGCGCTGCTGTGCCTGTGAATAGGGTGCACGGGGAAGGTGAAGAGCAGTAACAGCTTTCAGGGCTGGCCCCTTCCTTGTGGCAGAAGGAGCCGGACGTTTCCCGTTTGGGAAAAAGGCTCTGCCGAGGAAGGACACGATGACATGTCCCGTCTCTGGGAAAGCACAGATCCCTAGTGATGTTCTGCCTCTGAATATGCTGCCAAGGGAAGGTGAAGAGCAGCAACAGCTTTCAGGGCTGGCCCCTTCCTTGTGGGAGAAGGAGCCGGACGTTTCCCGTTTGGGAAAAATACTCTGCCAAAAACGGACACGATGACATGTCCCGTCTCTGGGAAAGCACAAATCCCTAGTGATGTTCTGCCTGTGAATAGGGTGCACGGGGAAGTTAAAGACCAGCAAGAGCTTTCAGGGCTGGCCCCTTCCTTGTGGCAGAAGGAGCCGGACGTTTCCTGTTTTGGAAAAATACTCTGCCGAGAAAGGACACGATGACATGTCCCGTCTCTGGGAAAGCACAGATCCCAAGCGTTGCTGTACTTATTAATAGGCTGCCCAGGGAAGGTGAAGACCAGCAACAACTTTTAGGGCTGGCCCCTTCCTTGTGGGAGAAGGAGCCGAACGTTTCCCCTTTGAGAAAATAGCTCTGCCGAGAAAGGACACGATGACATCTCCCGTCCCTGAGAAAGCACAGATCCAAAGCGCTGCTGTGCCTGTGAATAGGGTGCACGGGGAAGGTGAAGACCAGCAACAGCTTTCAGCGCTGGCCCCTTCCTTGTGGGAGAAGGAGCCGGACGTTTCCAGTTTGGGAAAAATACCGTGCCGAGAAAGGACACGATGACATGTCCCGCCTCTGGGAAAGCACAGATCCCAAGCGCTGCTGTGCCTGTGAATAGGGTGCACGGGGAAGGTGAAGTCCAGCAACAGATTTCAGGGCTGGCCCCTTCCTTGTGGGAGAAGGAGCCGGACGTTTCCCTTTTTGGAAAATGGCTCTGCCGAGAACGGACACGATGACATGTCCCGTCTCTGGGAAAGCACAGATCCCAAGCGCTGCTGTGCCTATGAATAGGGTGCATGGGGAAGGTGAAGACCAGCAACAGCTTTCAGGGCTGGCCCCTTCCTTGTGGGAGAAGGAGCCGGACGTTTCCCATTTGGGAAAAAGGCTCTGCCGAGAACGGACACGATGACATGTCCCGTCTCTGGGAAAGCACAGATCCTAAGCGTTGCTGTGCTTATTAATAGGCTGCCCAGGGAAGGTGAAGACCAGCAACAGCTTTCAGGGCTGGCCCCTTCCTTGTGGGAGAAGGAGCCGGACGTTTCCCATTTGGGAAAAAGGCTCTGCCGAGAACGGACACGATGACATGTCCCGTCTCTGGGAAAGCACAGATCCCAAGCGCTGCTGTGCTTATTAATAGGCTGCCCAGGGAAGGAGAAGACCAGCAGCAGCTTTCAGGGCTGGCCCCTTCCTTGTGGGAGAAGGAGCCGGACGTTTCCCGTTGGGAAAATGTCTCTGCCGAGAAAGGACACGATCACATGTCCCGTCCCTGAGAAAGCACAGAATCCAAGGTCTGCGGTGCCTATGAATAGGGTGCCCAGGGAAGGTAAAGACCAGCAAGAGCTTTCAGGGCTGGCCCCTTCCTTGTGGGAGAAGGAGCCGGACGTTTCCCATTTGGGAAAAAGTCTCTGCCGAGAACGGACACGATGACATGTACCGTCTCTGGGAAAGCACAGATCCCAAGCTTTGTTGTGCTTATTAATAGGCTGCCCAGGGAAGGAGAAGACCAGCAACAGCTTTCTGGGCTAGCACCTTCCTTGTGGGAGAAGGAGCCGGACGTTTCCCGTTTGGGAAAAAGGCTCTGCCGAGAAAGGACATGATGACATGTCCCGCCTCTGGGAAAGCACAGATCCCAAGCGCTGCTGTGCCTGTGAATAGGCTGCCCAGGGAAGGTGAAGACCAGCAACAGCTTTCTGGGCTAGCACCTTCCTTGTGGGAGAAGGAGCCGGACGTTTCCTGTTTGGGAAAATGGCTCTGCCGAGAACGGACACGATGACATGTCCCGTCTCTGGGAAAGCACAGGTCCCAAGCGCTGCTGTGCCTATGAATAGGGTGCATGGGGAAGGTGAAGACCAGCAACAGCTTTCAGCGCTGGCCCCTTCCTTGTGGGAGAAGGAGCCGGACGTTTCCCATTTGGGAAAAAGTCTCTGCCGAGAACGGACACGATGACATGTCCCGTCTCTGGGAAAGCACAGGTCCCAAGTGTTGCTGTGCTTATTAATAGGCTGCCCAGGGAAGGAGAAGACCAGCAGCAGCTTTCAGGGCTGGCCCCTTCCTTGTGGGAGAAGGAGCCGGACGTTTCGCTTTTGGGAAAATGTCTCTGCCGAGAAAGGACACGATCACATGTCCCGTCCCTGAGAAAGCACAGAATCCAAGGTCTGTGGTTCCTATGAATAGGGTGCCCAGGGAAGGTAAAGACCAGCAAGAGCTTTCAGGGCTGGCCCCTTCCTTGTGGGAGAAGGAGCCGGACGTTTCCCCTTTGAGAAAATAGCTCTGCCGAGAAAGGACACGATGACATCTCCCGTCCCTGAGAAAGCACAGATCCCAAGCGCTGCTGTGCCTGTGAATAGGGTGCACGGGGAAGGTGAAGACCAGCAACAGCTTTCAGGGCTGGCCCCTTCCTTCTGGCAGAAGGAGCCGGACGTTTCCTGTTTTGGAAAAATACTCTGCCGAGAAAGGACACGATGACATGTCCCGTCTCTGGGAAAGCACAGGTCCCAAGCGTTGCTGTACTTATTAATAGGCTGCCCAGGGAAGGTGAAGACCAGCAACAACTTTTAGGGCTGGCCCCTTCCTTGTGGGAGAAGGAGCCGGACGCTTCCCCTTTGAGAAGATAGCTCTGCCGAGAAAGGACACGATGACATCTCCCGTCCCTGAGAAAGCACAGATCCAAAGCGCTGCTGTGCCTGTGAATAGGGTGCACGGGGAAGGTGAAGACCAGCAACAGCTTTCAGCGCTGGCCCCTTCCTTGTGGGAGAAGGAGCCGGACGTTTCCAGTTTGGGAAAAATACCCTGCCGAGAAAGGACACGATGACATGTCCCGCCTCTGGGAAAGCACAGATCCCAAGCGCTGCTGTGCCTGTGAATAGGCTGCCCAGGGAAGGTGAAGACCAGCAACAGCTTTCTGGGCTAGCACCTTCCTTGTGGGAGAAGGAGCCGGACGTTTCCTGTTTGGGAAAATGGCTCTGCCGAGAACGGACACGATGACATGTCCCGTCTCTGGGAAAGCACAGGTCCCAAGCGCTGCTGTGCCTATGAATAGGGTGCATGGGGAAGGTGAAGACCAGCAACAGCTTTCAGCGCTGGCCCCTTCCTTGTGGGAGAAGGAGCCGGACGTTTCCCATTTGGGAAAAAGTCTCTGCCGAGAACGGACACGATGACATGTCCCGTCTCTGGGAAAGCACAGGTCCCAAGCGTTGCTGTGCTTATTAATAGGCTGCCCAGGGAAGGAGAAGACCAGCAGCAGCTTTCAGGGCTGGCCCCTTCCTTGTGGGAGAAGGAGCCGGACGTTTCGCTTTTGGGAAAATGTCTCTGCCGAGAAAGGACACGATCACATGTCCCGTCCCTGAGAAAGCACAGAATCCAAGGTCTGCGGTGCCTATGAATAGGGTGCCCAGGGAAGGTAAAGACCAGCAAGAGCTTTCAGGGCTGGCCCCTTCCTTGTGGGAGAAGGAGCCGGACGTTTCCCCTTTGAGAAAATAGCTCTGCCGAGAAAGGACACGATGACATCTCCCGTCCCTGAGAAAGCACAGATCCCAAGCGCTGCTGTGCCTGTGAATAGGGTGCACGGGGAAGGTGAAGACCAGAAACAGCTTTCAGGGCTAGCACCTTCCTTGTGGGAGAAGGAGCCGGACGTTTCCCGTTTGGGAAAAAGGTTCTGCCGAGAAAGGACACGATGACATGTCCCGTCTCGGGGAAAGCACAGATCCCAAGCGCTGCTGTGCCTGTGAATAGGGTGCACGGGGAAGGTGAAGAGCAGTAACAGCTTTCTGGGCTAGCACCTTCCTTGTGGGAGAAGGAGCCGGACGTTTCCCTTTTGGGAAAAAGGTTCTGCCGAGAAAGGACACGATGACATGTCCCGTCTCTGGGAAAGCATAGATCCCAAGCGCTGCTGTGCCTGTGAATAGGGTGCACGGGGAAGGTGAAGAGCAGTAACAGCTTTCAGGGCTGGCCCCTTCCTTGTGGCAGAAGGAGCCGGACGTTTCCCGTTTGGGAAAAAGGCTCTGCCGAGGAAGGACACGATGACATGTCCCGTCTCTGGGAAAGCACAGATCCCTAGTGATGTTCTGCCTCTGAATATGCTGCCAAGGGAAGGTGAAGAGCAGCAACAGCTTTCAGGGCTGGCCCCTTCCTTGTGGGAGAAGGAGCCGGACGTTTCCCGTTTGGGAAAAATACTCTGCCAAAAACGGACACGATGACATGTCCCGTCTCTGGGAAAGCACAAATCCCTAGTGATGTTCTGCCTGTGAATAGGGTGCACGGGGAAGTTAAAGACCAGCAAGAGCTTTCAGGGCTGGCCCCTTCCTTGTGGCAGAAGGAGCCGGACGTTTCCTGTTTTGGAAAAATACTCTGCCGAGAAAGGACACGATGACATGTCCCGTCTCTGGGAAAGCACAGATCCCAAGCGTTGCTGTACTTATTAATAGGCTGCCCAGGGAAGGTGAAGACCAGCAACAACTTTTAGGGCTGGCCCCTTCCTTGTGGGAGAAGGAGCCGAACGTTTCCCCTTTGAGAAAATAGCTCTGCCGAGAAAGGACACGATGACATCTCCCGTCCCTGAGAAAGCACAGATCCAAAGCGCTGCTGTGCCTGTGAATAGGGTGCACGGGGAAGGTGAAGACCAGCAACAGCTTTCAGCGCTGGCCCCTTCCTTGTGGGAGAAGGAGCCGGACGTTTCCAGTTTGGGAAAAATACCGTGCCGAGAAAGGACACGATGACATGTCCCGCCTCTGGGAAAGCACAGATCCCAAGCGCTGCTGTGCCTGTGAATAGGGTGCACGGGGAAGGTGAAGTCCAGCAACAGATTTCAGGGCTGGCCCCTTCCTTGTGGGAGAAGGAGCCGGACGTTTCCCTTTTTGGAAAATGGCTCTGCCGAGAACGGACACGATGACATGTCCCGTCTCTGGGAAAGCACAGATCCCAAGCGCTGCTGTGCCTATGAATAGGGTGCATGGGGAAGGTGAAGACCAGCAACAGCTTTCAGGGCTGGCCCCTTCCTTGTGGGAGAAGGAGCCGGACGTTTCCCATTTGGGAAAAAGGCTCTGCCGAGAACGGACACGATGACATGTCCCGTCTCTGGGAAAGCACAGATCCTAAGCGTTGCTGTGCTTATTAATAGGCTGCCCAGGGAAGGTGAAGACCAGCAACAGCTTTCAGGGCTGGCCCCTTCCTTGTGGGAGAAGGAGCCGGACGTTTCCCATTTGGGAAAAAGGCTCTGCCGAGAACGGACACGATGACATGTCCCGTCTCTGGGAAAGCACAGATCCCAAGCGCTGCTGTGCTTATTAATAGGCTGCCCAGGGAAGGAGAAGACCAGCAGCAGCTTTCAGGGCTGGCCCCTTCCTTGTGGGAGAAGGAGCCGGACGTTTCCCGTTGGGAAAATGTCTCTGCCGAGAAAGGACACGATCACATGTCCCGTCCCTGAGAAAGCACAGAATCCAAGGTCTGCGGTGCCTATGAATAGGGTGCCCAGGGAAGGTAAAGACCAGCAAGAGCTTTCAGGGCTGGCCCCTTCCTTGTGGGAGAAGGAGCCGGACGTTTCCCATTTGGGAAAAAGTCTCTGCCGAGAACGGACACGATGACATGTACCGTCTCTGGGAAAGCACAGATCCCAAGCTTTGTTGTGCTTATTAATAGGCTGCCCAGGGAAGGAGAAGACCAGCAACAGCTTTCTGGGCTAGCACCTTCCTTGTGGGAGAAGGAGCCGGACGTTTCCCGTTTGGGAAAAAGGCTCTGCCGAGAAAGGACATGATGACATGTCCCGCCTCTGGGAAAGCACAGATCCCAAGCGCTGCTGTGCCTGTGAATAGGCTGCCCAGGGAAGGTGAAGACCAGCAACAGCTTTCTGGGCTAGCACCTTCCTTGTGGGAGAAGGAGCCGGACGTTTCCTGTTTGGGAAAATGGCTCTGCCGAGAACGGACACGATGACATGTCCCGTCTCTGGGAAAGCACAGGTCCCAAGCGCTGCTGTGCCTATGAATAGGGTGCATGGGGAAGGTGAAGACCAGCAACAGCTTTCAGCGCTGGCCCCTTCCTTGTGGGAGAAGGAGCCGGACGTTTCCCATTTGGGAAAAAGTCTCTGCCGAGAACGGACACGATGACATGTCCCGTCTCTGGGAAAGCACAGGTCCCAAGTGTTGCTGTGCTTATTAATAGGCTGCCCAGGGAAGGAGAAGACCAGCAGCAGCTTTCAGGGCTGGCCCCTTCCTTGTGGGAGAAGGAGCCGGACGTTTCGCTTTTGGGAAAATGTCTCTGCCGAGAAAGGACACGATCACATGTCCCGTCCCTGAGAAAGCACAGAATCCAAGGTCTGTGGTTCCTATGAATAGGGTGCCCAGGGAAGGTAAAGACCAGCAAGAGCTTTCAGGGCTGGCCCCTTCCTTGTGGGAGAAGGAGCCGGACGTTTCCCCTTTGAGAAAATAGCTCTGCCGAGAAAGGACACGATGACATCTCCCGTCCCTGAGAAAGCACAGATCCCAAGCGCTGCTGTGCCTGTGAATAGGGTGCACGGGGAAGGTGAAGACCAGCAACAGCTTTCAGGGCTGGCCCCTTCCTTCTGGCAGAAGGAGCCGGACGTTTCCTGTTTTGGAAAAATACTCTGCCGAGAAAGGACACGATGACATGTCCCGTCTCTGGGAAAGCACAGGTCCCAAGCGTTGCTGTACTTATTAATAGGCTGCCCAGGGAAGGTGAAGACCAGCAACAACTTTTAGGGCTGGCCCCTTCCTTGTGGGAGAAGGAGCCGGACGCTTCCCCTTTGAGAAGATAGCTCTGCCGAGAAAGGACACGATGACATCTCCCGTCCCTGAGAAAGCACAGATCCAAAGCGCTGCTGTGCCTGTGAATAGGGTGCACGGGGAAGGTGAAGACCAGCAACAGCTTTCAGCGCTGGCCCCTTCATTGTGGGAGAAGGAGCCGGACGTTTCCAGTTTGGGAAAAATACCCTGCCGAGAAAGGACACGATGACATGTCCCGCCTCTGGGAAAGCACAGATCCCAAGCGCTGCTGTGCCTGTGAATAGGCTGCCCAGGGAAGGTGAAGACCAGCAACAGCTTTCTGGGCTAGCACCTTCCTTGTGGGAGAAGGAGCCGGACGTTTCCTGTTTGGGAAAATGGCTCTGCCGAGAACGGACACGATGACATGTCCCGTCTCTGGGAAAGCACAGGTCCCAAGCGCTGCTGTGCCTATGAATAGGGTGCATGGGGAAGGTGAAGACCAGCAACAGCTTTCAGCGCTGGCCCCTTCCTTGTGGGAGAAGGAGCCGGACGTTTCCCATTTGGGAAAAAGTCTCTGCCGAGAACGGACACGATGACATGTCCCGTCTCTGGGAAAGCACAGGTCCCAAGTGTTGCTGTGCTTATTAATAGGCTGCCCAGGGAAGGAGAAGACCAGCAGCAGCTTTCAGGGCTGGCCCCTTCCTTGTGGGAGAAGGAGCCGGACGTTTCGCTTTTGGGAAAATGTCTCTGCCGAGAAAGGACACGATCACATGTCCCGTCCCTGAGAAAGCACAGAATCCAAGGTCTGTGGTTCCTATGAATAGGGTGCCCAGGGAAGGTAAAGACCAGCAAGAGCTTTCAGGGCTGGCCCCTTCCTTGTGGGAGAAGGAGCCGGACGTTTCCCCTTTGAGAAAATAGCTCTGCCGAGAAAGGACACGATGACATCTCCCGTCCCTGAGAAAGCACAGATCCAAAGCGCTGCTGTGCCTGTGAATAGGGTGCACGGGGAAGGTGAAGACCAGAAACAGCTTTCAGGGCTAGCACCTTCCTTGTGGGAGAAGGAGCCGGACGTTTCCCGTTTGGGAAAAAGGTTCTGCCGAGAAAGGACACGATGACATGTCCCGTCTCTGGGAAAGCATAGATCCCAAGCGCTGCTGTGCCTGTGAATAGGGTGCACGGGGAAGGTGAAGAGCAGTAACAGCTTTCTGGGCTAGCACCTTCCTTGTGGGAGAAGGAGCCGGACGTTTCCCATTTGGGAAAAAGGTTCTGCCGAGAAAGGACACGATGACATGTCCCGTCTCTGGGAAAGCACAGATCCCAAGCGCTGCTGTGCCTGTGAATAGGGTGCACGGGGAAGGTGAAGAGCAGTAACAGCTTTCAGGGCTGGCCCCTTCCTTGTGGCAGAAGGAGCCGGACGTTTCCCGTTTGGGAAAAAGGCTCTGCCGAGAACGGACACGATGACATGTCCCGTCTCTGGGAAAGCACAGGTCCCAAGCGTTGCTGTGCTTATTAATAGGCTGCCCAGGGAAGGTGAAGAGCAGCAACAGCTTTCAGGGCTGGCCCCTTCCTTGTGGGAGAAGGAGCCGGACGTTTCCCGTTTGGGAAAAATACTCTGCCGAAAACGGACACGATGACATGTCCCGTCTCTGGGAAAGCACAAATCCCTAGTGATGTTCTGCCTGTGAATAGGGTGCACGGGGAAGGTAAAGACCAGCAAGAGCTTTCAGGGCTGGCCCCTTCCTTGTGGCAGAAGGAGCCGGACGTTTCCTGTTTTGGAAAAATACTCTGCCGAGAAAGGACACGATGACATGTCCCGTCTCTGGGAAAGCACAGGTCCCAAGCGTTGCTGTACTTATTAATAGGCTGCCCAGGGAAGGTGAAGACCAGCAACAACTTTTAGGGCTGGCCCCTTCCTTGTGGGAGAAGGAGCCGAACGTTTCCCCTTTGAGAAAATAGCTCTGCCGAGAAAGGACACGATGACATCTCCCGTCCCTGAGAAAGCACAGATCCAAAGCGCTGCTGTGCCTGTGAATAGGGTGCACGGGGAAGGTGAAGACCAGCAACAGCTTTCAGCGCTGGCCCCTTCCTTGTGGGAGAAGGAGCCGGACGTTTCCAGTTTGGGAAAAATACCGTGCCGAGAAAGGACACGATGACATGTCCCGCCTCTGGGAAAGCACAGATCCCAAGTGCTGCTGTGCCTGTGAATAGGGTGCACGGGGAAGGTGAAGACCAGCAACAGATTTCAGGGCTGGCCCCTTCCTTGTGGGAGAAGGAGCCGGACGTTTCCCTTTTTGGAAAAAGGCTCTGCCGAGAACGGACACGATGACATGTCCCGTCTCTGGGAAAGCACAGGTCCCAAGCGCTGCTGTGCCTATGAATAGGGTGCATGGGGAAGGTGAAGACCAGCAACAGCTTTCAGGGCTGGCCCCTTCCTTGTGGGAGAAGGAGCCGGACGTTTCCCTTTTTGGAAAAAGTCTCTGCCGAGAACGGACACGATGACATGTCCCGTCTCTGGGAAAGCACAGATCCCAAGCGCTGCTGTGCTTATTAATAGGCTGCCCAGGGAAGGTGAAGACCAGCAACAACTTCTAGGGCTGGCCCCTTCCTTGTGGGAGAAGGAGCCGGACGCTTCCCCTTTGCGAAGATAGCTCTGCCGAGAAAGGACACGATGACATCTCCCGTCCCTGAGAAAGCACAGATCCAAAGCGCTGCTGTGCCTGTGAATACGGTGCACGGGGAAGGTGAAGATCAGCAACAGCTTTCAGCGCTGGCCCCTTCCTTGTGGGAGAAGGAGCCGGACGTTTCCAGTTTGGGAAAAATACCCTGCCGAGAAAGGACACGATGACATGTCCCGCCTCTGGGAAAGCACAGGTCCCAAGCGCTGCTGTGCCTGTGAATAGGCTGCCCAGGGAAGGTGAAGACCAGCAACAGCTTTCAGGGCTAGCACCTTCCTTGTGGGAGAAGGAGCCGGACGTTTCACGTTTGGGAAAATGGCTCTGCCGAGGAAGGACACGATGACATGTCCCGTCTCTGGGAAAGCATAGATCCCAAGCGCTGCTGTGCCTGTGAATAGGGTGCACGGGGAAGGTGAAGAGCAGTAACAGCTTTCAGGGCTGGCCCCTTCCTTGTGGCAGAAGGAGCCGGACGTTTCCCGTTTGGGAAAAAGGCTCTGCCGAGAACGGACACGATGACATGTCCCGTCTCTGGGAAAGCACAGATGCCATGCTTTGTTGTGCTTATTAATAGGCTGCCCAGGGAAGGTGAAGAGCAGCAACAGCTTTCAGGGCTGGCCCCTTCCTTGTGGCAGAAGGAGCCGGACGTTTCCCCTTTGGGAAAAATACTCTGCCGAAAACGGACACGATGACATGTCCCGTCTCTGGGAAAGCACAGATCCCTAGTGATGTTCTGCCTGTGAATAGGGTGCACGGGGAAGGTAAAGACCAGCAAGAGCTTTTAGGGCTGGCCCCTTCCTTGTGGCAGAAGGAGCCGGACGTTTCCTGTTTTGGAAAAATACTCTGCCGAGAAAGGACACGATGACATGTCCCGTCTCTGGGAAAGCACAGGTCCCAAGCGTTGCTGTACTTATTAATAGGCTGCCCAGGGAAGGTGAAGACCAGCAACAACTTTTAGGGCTGGCCCCTTCCTTGTGGGAGAAGGAGCCGAACGTTTCCCCTTTGAGAAAATAGCTCTGCCGAGAAAGGACACGATGACATCTCCCGTCCCTGAGAAAGCACAGATCCAAGGTCTGCTGTGCCTGTGAATAGGGTGCACGGGGAAGGTGAAGACCAGCAACAGCTTTCAGCGCTGGCCCCTTCCTTGTGGGAGAAGGAGCCGGACGTTTCCAGTTTGGGAAAAATACCCTGCCGAGAAAGGACACGATGACATGTCCCGCATCTGGGAAAGCACAGATCCCAAGCGCTGCTGTGCCTGTGAATAGGCTGCCCAGGGAAGGTGAAGACCAGCAACAGCTTTTAGGTCTGGCCCCTTCCTTGTGGCAGAAGGAGCCGGACGTTTCCCGTTTGGGAAAAAGCCTCTGCCGAGAACGGACACGATGACATGTCCCGTCTCGGAAAGCACAGGTCCCAAGCGCTGCTGTGCCTATGAATAGGGTGCATGGGGAAGGTGAAGACCAGCAACAGCTTTCAGCGCTGGCCCCTTCCTTGTGGGAGAAGGAGCCGGACGTTTCCCATTTGGGAAAAAGGCTCTGCCGAGAACGGACACGATGACATGTCCCGTCTCTGGGAAAGCACAGATCCGAAGGGCTGCTGTGCCTATGAATAGGGTGCACGGGAAGGTGAAGACCAGCACCAGCTTTCAGGGCTAGCACCTTCATTGTGGGAGAAGGAGCCGGACGTTTCCCGTTTGGGAAAAAGGCTCTGCCGAGAAAGGACACGATGACATCTCCCGTCTCTGGGAAAGCACAGATCCCAAGCGCTGCTGTGCTTATTAATAGGCTGCCCAGGGAAGGAGAAGACCAGCAGCAGCTTTCAGGGCTGGCCCCTTCCTTGTGGGAGAAGGAGCAGGACGTGTCCCGTTTGGGAAAATGTCTCTGCCGAAAAAGGACACGATCACATGTCCCGTCCCTGAGAAAGCACAGAATCCAAGGTCTGCGGTGCCTATGAATAGGGTGCCCAGGGAAGGTAAAGACCAGCAAGAGCTTTCAGGGCTGGCCCCTTCCTTGTGGCAGAAGGAGCCGGACGTTTCCCGTTTGGGAAAAAAGCTCTGCCGAGAAAGGAAACGATGACATCTCCCATCCCTGAGAAAGCACAGATCCGAAGCGCTGCTGTGCCTGTGAATAGGGTGCACGGGAAGGTGAAGACCAGCAACAGCTTTCTGGGCTAGCACCTTCATTGTGGGAGAAAGATCCGGACGTTTCCCGTTTGGGAAAAAGGCTCTGCCGAGAAAGGACACGATGACATGTCCCGTCTCTGGGAAAGCACAGATCCCAAGCTTTGTTGTGCTTATTAATAGGCTGCCCAGGGAAGGTGAAGACCAGCAAGAGCTTTCTGGGCTAGCACCTTCCTTGTGGGAGAAGGAGCCGGACGTTTCCCGTTTGGGAAAAAGGTTATGCCGAGAAAGGACACGATGCCATGTCCCGTCTCTGGGAAAGCATAGATCCCAAGCGCTGCTGTGCCTGTGAATAGGGTGCATGGGGAAGGTTAAGACCAGCAAGAGCTTTCAGGGCTGGCCCCTTCCTTCTGGCAGAAGGAGCCGGACGTTTCCCATTTTGGGAAAATGGCTCTGCCGAGGAAGGACACAATGACATGTCCCGTCTCTGGGAAAGCACAGATCCCTAGTGATGTTCTGCGTCTGAATATGCTGCCAAGGGAAGGTGAAGACCAGCAACAGCTTTCAGGGCTGGCCCCTTCCTTGTGGCAGAAGGAGCCGGACGTTTCCCTTTTTGGAAAAAGGCTCTGCCGAGAAAGGACACGATCACATGTCCCGTCTCTGGGAAAGCACAGATCCCAAGCGCTGCTGTGCCTGTGAATAGGGTGCACGGGGAAGGTGAAGACCAGCAACAGCTTTCAGGGCTGGCCCCTTCCTTGTGGCAGAAGGAGCCGGACTTTTCCCTTTTTGGAAAATGGCTCTGCCGAGAACGGACACGATGACATGTCCCGTCTCTGGGAAAGCACAGGTCCCAAGCGCTGCTGTTCCTATGAATAGGGTGCATGGGGAAGGTGAAGACCAGCAAGAGCTTTCAGGGCTGGCCCCTTCCTTGTGGGAGAAGGAGCCGGACGTTTCCCGTTTGGGAAAAAAGCTCTGCCGAGAAAGGACACGATGACATCTCCCGTCCCTGAGAAAGCACAGATCCGAAGCGCTGCTCTGCCTGTGAATAGGGTGCACGGGAAGGTGAAGACCAGCAACAGCTTTCAGGGCTAGCACCTTCATTGTGGGAGAAGGATCCGGACGTTTCCCATTTGGGAAAAAGGCTCTGCCGAGAAAGGACACGATGACATGTCCCGTCTCGGGGAAAGCACAGATCCGAAGCGCTGCTGTGCCTGTGAATAGGGTGCACGGGGAAGGTGAAGAGCAGTAACAGCTTTCAGGGCTGGCCCCTTCCTTGTGGGAGAAGGAGCCGGACGTTTCCCGTTTCGGAAAAATACTCTGCCGAGAACGGACACGATGACATGTCCCGTCTCTGGGAAAGCACAGATCCCTAGTGATGTTCTGCCTGTGAATAGGGTGCACGGGGAATTTAAAGACCAGCAAGAGCTTTCAGGGCCAGCCCCTTCCTTGTGGCAGAAGGAGCCGGACATTTCCCGTTTGGGAAAAATACTCTGCCGAAAACGGACACGATGACATGTCCCGTCTGTGGAAAAGCACAGATCCCTAGTGGTGTTTTGCCTGTGAATAGGCTGCCCAGGGAAGGTGAAGACCAGCAACAGCTTTCAGGGCTGGCCCCTTCCTTGTGGCAGAAGGAGCCGGACGTTTCCCTTTTGGGAAAAATACTCTGCCAAAAACGGACACGATGACATGTCCCGCCTCTGGGAAAGCACAGATCCCAAGCGCTGCTGTGCTTATTAATAGGCTGCCCAGGGAAGGTGAAGACCAGCAACAGCTTTCTGGGCTAGCACCTTCATTGTGGGAGAAGGAGCCGGACGTTTCCCGTTTGGGAAAAAGGTTCTGCCGGGAACGGACAAGATGACATGTCCCGTCCCTGGGAAAGCACAGATCCCAAGCACTGCTGTGCTTATTAATAGGCTGCCCAGGGAAGGTGAAGACCAGCAACAGCTTTCTCGGCTAGCACTATCATTGTGGGAGAAGGAGCCGGACGTTTCACGTTTGGGAAAAATACTCTGCCGAAAACGGACACGATGACATGTCCCGTCTCTGGGAAAGCATAGATCCCAAACGTTGCTGTGCCTCTGAATATGCTGCCCAGGGAAGGTGAAGACCAGCAACAGCTTTCAGGGCTGGCCCCTTCCTTGTGGCAGAAGGAGCCGGACGTTTCCCGTTTGGGAAAAAGGCTCTGCCGAGAACGGACACGATGACATGTCCCGTCTCTGGGAAAGCACAGGTCCCAAGCGTTGCTGTGCTTATTAATAGGCTGCCCAGGGAAGGTGAAGAGCAGCAACAGCTTTCAGGGCTGGCCCCTTCCTTGTGGGAGAAGGAGCCGGACGTTTCCCGTTTGGGAAAAATACTCTGCCGAAAACGGACACGATGACATGTCCCGTCTCTGGGAAAGCACAAATCCCTAGTGATGTTCTGCCTGTGAATAGGGTGCACGGGGAAGGTAAAGACCAGCAAGAGCTTTCAGGGCTGGCCCCTTCCTTGTGGCAGAAGGAGCCGGACGTTTCCTGTTTTGGAAAAATACTCTGCCGAGAAAGGACACGATGACATGTCCCGTCTCTGGGAAAGCACAGGTCCCAAGCGTTGCTGTACTTATTAATAGGCTGCCCAGGGAAGGTGAAGACCAGCAACAACTTTTAGGGCTGGCCCCTTCCTTGTGGGAGAAGGAGCCGAACGTTTCCCCTTTGAGAAAATAGCTCTGCCGAGAAAGGACACGATGACATCTCCCGTCCCTGAGAAAGCACAGATCCAAAGCGCTGCTGTGCCTGTGAATAGGGTGCACGGGGAAGGTGAAGACCAGCAACAGCTTTCAGCGCTGGCCCCTTCCTTGTGGGAGAAGGAGCCGGACGTTTCCAGTTTGGGAAAAATACCGTGCCGAGAAAGGACACGATGACATGTCCCGCCTCTGGGAAAGCACAGATCCCAAGTGCTGCTGTGCCTGTGAATAGGGTGCACGGGGAAGGTGAAGACCAGCAACAGATTTCAGGGCTGGCCCCTTCCTTGTGGGAGAAGGAGCCGGACGTTTCCCTTTTTGGAAAAAGGCTCTGCCGAGAACGGACACGATGACATGTCCCGTCTCTGGGAAAGCACAGGTCCCAAGCGCTGCTGTGCCTATGAATAGGGTGCATGGGGAAGGTGAAGACCAGCAACAGCTTTCAGGGCTGGCCCCTTCCTTGTGGGAGAAGGAGCCGGACGTTTCCCTTTTTGGAAAAAGGCTCTGCCGAGAACGGACACGATGACATGTCCCGTCTCTGGGAAAGCACAGATCCCAAGCGCTGCTGTGCTTATTAATAGGCTGCCCAGGGAAGGTGAAGACCAGCAACAACTTCTAGGGCTGGCCCCTTCCTTGTGGGAGAAGGAGCCGGACGCTTCCCCTTTGCGAAGATAGCTCTGCCGAGAAAGGACACGATGACATCTCCCGTCCCTGAGAAAGCACAGATCCAAAGCGCTGCTGTGCCTGTGAATACGGTGCACGGGGAAGGTGAAGATCAGCAACAGCTTTCAGCGCTGGCCCCTTCCTTGTGGGAGAAGGAGCCGGACGTTTCCAGTTTGGGAAAAATACCCTGCCGAGAAAGGACACGATGACATGTCCCGCCTCTGGGAAAGCACAGGTCCCAAGCGCTGCTGTGCCTGTGAATAGGCTGCCCAGGGAAGGTGAAGACCAGCAACAGCTTTCAGGGCTAGCACCTTCCTTGTGGGAGAAGGAGCCGGACGTTTCACGTTTGGGAAAATGGCTCTGCCGAGGAAGGACACGATGACATGTCCCGTCTCTGGGAAAGCATAGATCCCAAGCGCTGCTGTGCCTGTGAATAGGGTGCACGGGGAAGGTGAAGAGCAGTAACAGCTTTCAGGGCTGGCCCCTTCCTTGTGGCAGAAGGAGCCGGACGTTTCCCGTTTGGGAAAAAGGCTCTGCCGAGAACGGACACGATGACATGTCCCGTCTCTGGGAAAGCACAGATGCCATGCTTTGTTGTGCTTATTAATAGGCTGCCCAGGGAAGGTGAAGAGCAGCAACAGCTTTCAGGGCTGGCCCCTTCCTTGTGGCAGAAGGAGCCGGACGTTTCCCCTTTGGGAAAAATACTCTGCCGAAAACGGACACGATGACATGTCCCGTCTCTGGGAAAGCACAGATCCCTAGTGATGTTCTGCCTGTGAATAGGGTGCACGGGGAAGGTAAAGACCAGCAAGAGCTTTTAGGGCTGGCCCCTTCCTTGTGGCAGAAGGAGCCGGACGTTTCCTGTTTTGGAAAAATACTCTGCCGAGAAAGGACACGATGACATGTCCCGTCTCTGGGAAAGCACAGGTCCCAAGCGTTGCTGTACTTATTAATAGGCTGCCCAGGGAAGGTGAAGACCAGCAACAACTTTTAGGGCTGGCCCCTTCCTTGTGGGAGAAGGAGCCGAACGTTTCCCCTTTGAGAAAATAGCTCTGCCGAGAAAGGACACGATGACATCTCCCGTCCCTGAGAAAGCACAGATCCCAAGCGCTGCTGTGCCTGTGAATAGGCTGCCCAGGGAAGGTGAAGACCAGCAACAGCTTTCAGCGCTGGCCCCTTCCTTGTGGGAGAAGGAGCCGGACGTTTCCCATTTGGGAAAAAGGCTCTGCCGAGAACGGACACGATGACATGTCCCGTCTCTGGGAAAGCACAGATCCGAAGGGCTGCTGTGCCTATGAATAGGGTGCACGGGAAGGTGAAGACCAGCACCAGCTTTCAGGGCTAGCACCTTCATTGTGGGAGAAGGAGCCGGACGTTTCCCGTTTGGGAAAAAGGCTCTGCCGAGAAAGGACACGATGACATCTCCCGTCTCTGGGAAAGCACAGATCCCAAGCGCTGCTGTGCTTATTAATAGGCTGCCCAGGGAAGGAGAAGACCAGCAGCAGCTTTCAGGGCTGGCCCCTTCCTTGTGGGAGAAGGAGCAGGACGTGTCCCGTTTGGGAAAATGTCTCTGCCGAAAAAGGACACGATCACATGTCCCGTCCCTGAGAAAGCACAGAATCCAAGGTCTGCGGTGCCTATGAATAGGGTGCCCAGGGAAGGTAAAGACCAGCAAGAGCTTTCAGGGCTGGCCCCTTCCTTGTGGCAGAAGGAGCCGGACGTTTCCCGTTTGGGAAAAAAGCTCTGCCGAGAAAGGAAACGATGACATCTCCCATCCCTGAGAAAGCACAGATCCGAAGCGCTGCTGTGCCTGTGAATAGGGTGCACGGGAAGGTGAAGACCAGCAACAGCTTTCTGGGCTAGCACCTTCATTGTGGGAGAAAGATCCGGACGTTTCCCGTTTGGGAAAAAGGCTCTGCCGAGAAAGGACACGATGACATGTCCCGTCTCTGGGAAAGCACAGATCCCAAGCTTTGTTGTGCTTATTAATAGGCTGCCCAGGGAAGGTGAAGACCAGCAAGAGCTTTCTGGGCTAGCACCTTCCTTGTGGGAGAAGGAGCCGGACGTTTCCCGTTTGGGAAAAAGGTTATGCCGAGAAAGGACACGATGCCATGTCCCGTCTCTGGGAAAGCATAGATCCCAAGCGCTGCTGTGCCTGTGAATAGGGTGCATGGGGAAGGTTAAGACCAGCAAGAGCTTTCAGGGCTGGCCCCTTCCTTCTGGCAGAAGGAGCCGGACGTTTCCCATTTTGGGAAAATGGCTCTGCCGAGGAAGGACACAATGACATGTCCCGTCTCTGGGAAAGCACAGATCCCTAGTGATGTTCTGCGTCTGAATATGCTGCCAAGGGAAGGTGAAGACCAGCAACAGCTTTCAGGGCTGGCCCCTTCCTTGTGGCAGAAGGAGCCGGACGTTTCCCTTTTTGGAAAAAGGCTCTGCCGAGAAAGGACACGATCACATGTCCCGTCTCTGGGAAAGCACAGGTCCCAAGCGCTGCTGTGCCTATGAATAGGGTGTCCAGGGAAGGTAAAGACCAGCAAGAGCTTTCAGGGCTGGCCCCTTCCTTGTGGCAGAAGGAGCCGGACGTTTCCCGTTTGGGAAAAAAGCTCTGCCGAGAAAGGACACGATGACATCTCCCGTCCCTGAGAAAGCACAGATCCGAAGAGCTGCTGTGCCTGTGAATAGGGTGCACGGCAAGGTGAAGACCAGCAACAGCTTTCAGGGCTAGCACCTTCATTGTGGGAGAAAGATCCGGACGTTTCCCGTTTGGGAAAAAGGCTCTGCCGAGAAAGGACACGATGACATGTACCGTCTCTGGGAAAGCACAGATCCCAAGCTTTGTTGTGCTTATTAATAGGCTGCCCAGGGAAGGTGAAGACCAGCAACAGCTTTCAGGGCTGGCCCCTTCCTTGTGGGAGAAGGAGCCGGACGTTTCCCATTTGGGAAAAAGGCTCTGCCGAGAAAGGACATGATGACATCTCCCGTCTCTGGGAAAGCACAGATCCCAAGCGCTGCTGTGCCTGTGAATAGGGTGCACGGGGAAGGTGAAGACCAGCAACAGCTTTCAGGGCTGGCCCCTTCCTTGTGGCAGAAGGAGCCGGACTTTTCCCTTTTTGGAAAATGGCTCTGCCGAGAACGGACACGATGACATGTCCCGTCTCTGGGAAAGCACAGGTCCCAAGCGCTGCTGTTCCTATGAATAGGGTGCATGGGGAAGGTGAAGACCAGCAAGAGCTTTCAGGGCTGGCCCCTTCCTTGTGGGAGAAGGAGCCGGACGTTTCCCGTTTGGGAAAAAAGCTCTGCCGAGAAAGGACACGATGACATCTCCCGTCCCTGAGAAAGCACAGATCCGAAGCGCTGCTCTGCCTGTGAATAGGGTGCACGGGAAGGTGAAGACCAGCAACAGCTTTCAGGGCTAGCACCTTCATTGTGGGAGAAGGATCCGGACGTTTCCCATTTGGGAAAAAGGCTCTGCCGAGAAAGGACACGATGACATGTCCCGTCTCGGGGAAAGCACAGATCCGAAGCGCTGCTGTGCCTGTGAATAGGGTGCACGGGGAAGGTGAAGAGCAGTAACAGCTTTCAGGGCTGGCCCCTTCCTTGTGGGAGAAGGAGCCGGACGTTTCCCGTTTCGGAAAAATACTCTGCCGAGAACGGACACGATGACATGTCCCGTCTCTGGGAAAGCACAGATCCCTAGTGATGTTCTGCCTGTGAATAGGGTGCACGGGGAATTTAAAGACCAGCAAGAGCTTTCAGGGCCAGCCCCTTCCTTGTGGCAGAAGGAGCCGGACATTTCCCGTTTGGGAAAAATACTCTGCCGAAAACGGACACGATGACATGTCCCGTCTGTGGAAAAGCACAGATCCCTAGTGGTGTTATGCCTGTGAATAGGCTGCCCAGGGAAGGTGAAGACCAGCAACAGCTTTCAGGGCTGGCCCCTTCCTTGTGGCAGAAGGAGCCGGACGTTTCCCTTTTGGGAAAAATACTCTGCCAAAAACGGACACGATGACATGTCCCGCCTCTGGGAAAGCACAGATCCCAAGCGCTGCTGTGCTTATTAATAGGCTGCCCAGGGAAGGTGAAGACCAGCAACAGCTTTCTGGGCTAGCACCTTCATTGTGGGAGAAGGAGCCGGACGTTTCCCGTTTGGGAAAAAGGTTCTGCCGGGAACGGACAAGATGACATGTCCCGTCCCTGGGAAAGCACAGATCCCAAGCACTGCTGTGCTTATTAATAGGCTGCCCAGGGAAGGTGAAGACCAGCAACAGCTTTCTCGGCTAGCACTATCATTGTGGGAGAAGGAGCCGGACGTTTCACGTTTGGGAAAAATACTCTGCCGAAAACGGACACGATGACATGTCCCGTCTCTGGGAAAGCATAGATCCCAAACGTTGCTGTGCCTCTGAATATGCTGCCCAGGGAAGGTGAAGACCAGCAACAGCTTTCTGGGCTAGCACCTTCCTTGTGGGAGAAGGAGCCGGACGTTTCCCGTTTGGGAAAAAGGTTCTGCCGAGAAAGGACACGATGACATGTCCCGTCTCTGGGAAAGCACAGATCCCAAGTGCTGCTGTGCCTGTGAATAGGGTGCACGGGGAAGGTGAAGACCAGCAACAGCTTTCAGGGCTAGCACCTTCATTGTGGGAGAAGGAGCCGGACGTTTCCCGTTTGGGAAAAAGGCTCGGCCGAGAAAGGGCATGATGAAATGTCCCGTCTCTGGGAAAGCACAGATCCGAAGCGCTGCTGTGCCTGTGAATAGGGTGCACGGGGAAGGTGAAGACCAGCAAGAGCTTTCAGGGCTGGCCCCTTCCTTGTGGGAGAAGGAGCCGGACGTTTCCCTTTTTGGAAAAAGGCTCTGCCGAGAACGGACACGATCACATGTCCCGTCTCTGGGAAAGCACAGATCCCTAGTGATGTTTTGCCTCTGAATATGCTGCCAAGGGAAGGTGAAGACCAGCAACAGCTTTCAGGGCTGGCCCCTTCCTTGTGGGAGAAGGAGCCAGACGTTTCCCGTTTGGGAAAAAAGCTCTGCCGAGAAAGGACACGACGACATCGCCCGTCCCTGAGAAAGCACAGATCCGAAGCGCTGCTGTGCCTGTGAATAGGGTGCACGGGGAAGGTGAAGACCAGCAACAGCTTTCTGGGCTAGCACCTTCTTTGTGGGAGAAGGATCCGGACGTTTCCCGTTTGGGAAAAAGTCTCTGCCGAGAAAGGACACGATGACATGTCCCGTCTCTGGGAAAGCACAGGTCCCAAGCGCTGCTGTGCCTCTGAATAGGCTGCCCAGGGAAGGTGAAGACCAGCAACAGCTTTCAGGGCTGGCCCCTTCCTTGTGGGAGAAGGAGCCGGACGTTTCCCATTTGGGAAAAAGGCTCTGCCGAGAACGGACACGATGACATGTCCCGTCTCTGGGAAAGCACAGATCCCAAGCGCTGCTGTGCTTATTAATAGGCTGCCCAGGGAAGGTGAAGACCAGCAACAGCTTTTAGGTCTGGCCCCTTCCTTGTGGGAGAAGGAGCCGGACGTTTCCCATTTGGGAAAAAGGCTCTGCCGAGAAAGGACATGATGACATCTCCCGTCTCTGGGAAAGCACAGGTCCCAAGCGCTGCTGTGCCTATGAATAGGTGCCCAGGGAAGGTAAAGACCAGCAAGAGCTTTCAGGGCTGGCCCCTTCCTTGTGGGAGAAGGAGCCGGACGATTCCCGTTTGGGAAAAAAGCTCTGCCGAGAAAGGACACGATGACATCTCCCGTCCCTGAGAAAGCACAGATCCGAAGCGCTGCTGTGCCTGTGAATAGGGTGCACGGGAAGGTGAAGACCAGCAACAGCTTTCAGGGCTAGCACCTTCATTGTGGGAGAAAGATCCAGACGTTTCCCATTTGGGAAAAAGGCTCTGCCGAGAAAGGACACGATGACATGTACCGTCTCTGGGAAAGCACATATCCCAAGCTTTGTTGTGCTTATTAATAGGCTGCCCAGGGAAGGTGAAGACCAGCAACAGCTTTCAGGGCTAGCACCTTCCTTGTGGGAGAAGGAGCCGGACGTTTCCCGTTTGGGAAAAAGGCTCTGCCGAGAAAGGACATGATGACATGTCCCGTCTCTGGGAAAGCACAGATCCCAAGCGCTGCTGTGCCTGTGAATAGGGTGCACGGGGAAGGTGAAGACCAGCAACAGCTTTCAGGGCTGGCCCCTTCCTTGTGGCAGAAGGAGCCGGACGTTTCCCGTTTGGGAAAATGGCTCTGCCGAGGAAGGACACAATGACATGTCCCGTCTCTGGGAAAGCACAGATCCCTAGTGATGTTCTGCCTCTGAATATGCTGCCAAGGGAAGGTGAAGACAGGCAACAGCTTTCAGGGCTGGCCCCTTCCTTGTGGCAGAAGGAGCCGGACGTTTCCCTTTTTGGAAAAAGGCTCTGCCGAGAACGGACACGATGACATGTCCCGTCTCTGGGAAAGCACAGGTCCCAAGCGCTGCTGTGCCTGTGAATAGGGTGCATGGGGAAGGTGAAGACCAGCAACAGCTTTCAGGGCTGGCCCCTTCCTTGTGGCAGAAGGAGCCGGACGTTTCCCGTTTGGGAAAAAAGCTCTGCCGAGAAAGGACACGACGACATCTCCCGTCCCTGAGAAAGCATAGATCCCAAGCGCTGCTGTGCCTGTGAATAGGGTGCCCAGGGAAGGTGAAGTCCAGCAACAGCTTTCAGGGCTAGCACCTTCATTGTGGGAGAAGGAGCCGGACGTTTCCCGTTTGGGAAAAAGGCTCTGCCGAGAAAGGACATGATGACATGGCCCGTCTCTGGGAAAGCACAGATCCGAAGCGCTGCTGTGCCTGTGAATAGGGTGCATGGGGAAGGTGAAGACCAGCAACAGCTTTCAGGGCTGGCCCCTTCCTTGTGGCAGAAGGAGCCGGACGTTTCCCGTTTGGGAAAATGACTCTGCCGAGGAAGGACACAATGACATGTCCCGTCTCTGGGAAAGCACAGATCCGAAGCGCTGCTGTGCCTGTGAATAGGGTGCACGGGGAAGGTGAAGACCAGCAACAGCTTTCAGGGCTGGCCCCTTCCTTGTGGCAGAAGGAGCCGGACGTTTCACGTTTGGGAAAATGGCTCTGCCGAGGAAGGACACGATGACATGTCCCGTCTCTGGGAAAGCACAGATCCCTAGTGATGTTCTGCCTCTGAATATGCTGCCAAGGGAAGGTGAAGACCAGCAACAGCTTTCAGGGCTGGCCCCTTCCTTGTGGCAGAAGGAGCCGGACGTTTCCCTTTTTGGAAAAAGGCTCTGCCGAGAACGGACACGATCACATGTCCCGTCTCTGGGAAAGCACAGGTCCCAAGCGCTGCTGTGCCTATGAATAGGGTGCATGGGGAAGGTGAAGACCAGCAACAGCTTTCAGGGCTGGCCCCTTCCTTGTGGGAGAAGGAGCCGGACGTTTCCCGTTTGGGAAAAAAGCTCTGCCGAGAAAGGACACGACGACATCTCCCGTCCCTGAGAAAGCACAGATCCGAAACGCTGCTGTGCCTATGAATAGGGTGCACGGGAAGGTGAAGACCAGCAACAGCTTTCAGGGCTAGCACCTTCATTGTGGGAGAAGGAGCCGGACGTTTCCCGTTTGGGAAAAAGGCTCTGCCGAGAAAGGACACGATGACATGTACCGTCTCGGGGAAAGCACAGATCCCAAGCGCTGCTGTGCCTGTGAATAGGGTGCACGGGGAAGGTGAAGAGCAGTAACAGCTTTCAGGGCTGGCCCCTTCCTTGTGGGAGAAGGAGCCGGACGTTTCCCGTTTCGGAAAAATACTCTGCCGAGAACGGACACGATGACATGTCCCGTCTCTCGGAAAGCACAGATCCCTAGTGATGTTCTGCCTGTCAATAGGGTGCACGGGGAAGTTAAAGACCAGCAAGAGCTTTCAGGGCTGGCCCCTTCCTTGTGGCAGAAGGAGCCGGACGTTTCCCTTTTTGGAAAATGGCTCTGCCGAGAACGGACACGATGACATGTCCCGTCTCTGGGAAAGCACAGGTCCCAAGCGCTGCTGTGCCTATGAATAGTGTGCAAGGGAAGGTGAAGACCAGCAAGAGCTTTCAGGGCTGGCCCCTTCCTTGAGGCAGAAGGAGCCGGACGTTTCCCGTTTGGGAAAAAAGCTCTGCCGAGAAAGGACACGATGACATCTCCCGTCCCTGAGAAAGCACAGATCCGAAGCGCTGCTGTGCCTGTGAATAGGGTGCACGGGAAGGTGAAGACCAGCAACAGCTTTCTGGGCTAGCACCTTCATGGTGGGAGAAAGATCCGGACGTTTCCCGTTTGGGAAAAAGGCTCTGCCGAGAAAGGACACGATGACATGTACCGTCTCTGGGAAAGCACATATCCCAAGCTTTGTTGTGCTTATTAATAGGCTGCCCAGGGAAGGTGAAGACCAGCAAGAACTTTCAGGGCTGGCCCCTTCCTTGTGGGAGAAGGAGCCGGACGTTTCCCGTTTTGGGAAAAAGGCTCTGCCGAGAAAGGACATGATGACATGTCCCGTCTCTGGGAAAGCACAGATCCGAAGCGCTGCTGTGCCTGTGAATAGGGTGCACGGGGAAGGTGAAGACCAGCAACAGCTTTCAGGGCTGGCCCCTTCCTTGTGGCAGAAGGAGCCGGACGTTTCCCGTTTGGGAAAATGGCTCTGCCGAGGAAGGACACAATGACATGTCCCGTCTCTGGGAAAGCACAGATCCCTAGTGATGTTCTGCCTCTGAATATGCTGCAAAGGGAAGGTGAAGACCAGCAACAGCTTTCAGGGCTGGCCCCTTCCTTGTGGCAGAAGGAGCCGGACGTTTCCCTTTTTGGAAAAAGGCTCTGCCGAGAACGGACACGATGACATGTCCCGTCTCTGGGAAAGCACAGGTCCCAAGCGCTGCTGTGCCTATGAATAGGGTGCATGGGGAAGGTGAAGACCAGCAACAGCTTTCAGGGCTGGCCCCTTCCTTGTGGGAGAAGGAGCCGGACGTTTCCCGTTTGGGAAAAAAGCTCTGCCGAGAAAGGACACGACGACATCTCCCGTCCCTGAGAAAGCATAGATCCCAAGCGCTGCTGTGCCTGTGAATAGGGTGCCCAGGGAAGGTGAAGACCAGCAACAGCTTTCAGGGCTAGCACCTTCATTGTGGGAGAAGGAGCCGGACGTTTCCCGTTTGGGAAAAAGGCTCTGCCGAGAAAGGACATGATGACATGTCCCGTCTCTGGGAAAGCACAGATCCCAAGCGCTGCTGTGCCTGTGAATAGGGTGCACGGGGAAGTTGAAGGCCAGCAACAGCTTTCAGGGCTGGCCCCTTCCTTGTGGCAGAAGGAGCCGGACGTTTCCCTTTTTGGAAAATGGCTCTGCCGAGAACGGACACGATGACATGTCCCGTCTCTGGGAAAGCACAGGTCCCAAGCGCTGCTGTGCCTGTGAATAGGGTGCATGGGGAAGGTGAAGACCAGCAGCAGCTTTCAGGGCTGGCCCCTTCCTTGTGGGAGAAGGAGCCGGACGTTTCCCATTTGGGAAAATGGCTCTGCCGAGGAAGGACACAATGACATGTCCCGTCTCTGGGAAAGCACAGATCCCTAGTGATGTTCTGCCTCTGAATATGCTGCCAAGGGAAGGTGAAGACCAGCAACAGCTTTCAGGGCTGGCCCCTTCCTTGTGGCAGAAGGAGCCGGACTTTTCCCGTTTGGGAAAAAAGCTCTGCCGAGAAAGGACACGACGACATCTCCCTTCCCTGAGAAAGCACAGATCCGAAGCGCTGCTGTGCCTATGAATAGGGTGCACGGGAAGGTGAAGACCAGCAACAGCTTTCAGGGCTAGCACCTTCATTGTGGGAGAAGGAGCCGGACGTGTCCCGTTTGGGAAAAAGGCTCTGCCGAGAAAGGACATGATGACATCTCCCGTCTCTGGGAAAGCACAGATCCCAAGCGCTGCTGTGCCTGTGAATAGGGTGCACGGGGAAGGTGAAGACCAGCAACAGCTTTCAGGGCTGGCCCCTTCCTTGTGGCAGAAGGAGCCGGACGTTTCCCTTTTTGGAAAAAGGCTCTGCCGAGAACGGACACGATGACATGTCCCGTCTCTGGGAAAGCACAGGTCCCAAGCGCTGCTGTGCCTATGAATAGGGGGCCCAGGGAAGGTAAAGACCAGCAAGAGCTTTCAGGGCTGGCCCCTTCCTTGTGGGAGAAGGAGCCGGACGTTTCCCGTTTGGGAAAAATGCTCTGCCGAGAAAGGACATGATGACATGGCCTGTCTCTGGGAAAGCACAGATCCGAAGCGCTGCTGTGCCTGTGAATAGGGTGCACGGGAAGGTGAAGACCAGCAACAGCTTTCAGGGCTGGCCCCTTCCTTGTGGCAGAAGGAGCCGGACGTTTCCCGTTTGGGAAAATGGCTCTGCCGAGGAAGGACACAATGACATGTCCCGTCTCTGGGAAAGCACAGATCCCTAGTGATGTTCTGCCTCTGAATATGCTGCCAAGGGAAGGTGAAGACCAGCAACAGCTTTCAGGGCTGGCCCCTTCCTTGTGGCAGAAGGAGCCGGACGTTTCCCTTTTTGGAAAAAGGCTCTGCCGAGAACGGACACGATCACATGTCCCGTCTCTGGGAAAGCACAGGTCCCAAGCGCTGCTGTGCCTATGAATAGGGTGCATGGGGAAGGTGAAGACCAGCAACAGCTTTCAGGGCTGGCCCCTTCCTTGTGGGAGAAGGAGCCGGACGTTTCCCGTTTGGGAAAAAAGCTCTGCCGAGAAAGGACACGACGACATCTCCCGTCCCTGAGAAAGCACAGATCCGAAGCGCTGCTGTGCCTATGAATAGGGTGCACGGGAAGGTGAAGACCAGCAACAGCTTTCAGGGCTAGCACCTTCATTGTGGGAGAAGGAGCCGGACATTTCCCGTTTGGGAAAAAGGCTCTGCCGAGAAAGGACACGATGACATGTCCCGTCTCGGGGAAAGCACAGATCCCAAGCGCTGCTGTGCCTGTGAATAGGGTGCACGGGGAAGGTGAAGAGCAGTAACAGCTTTCAGGGCTGGCCCCTTCCTTGTGGGAGAAGGAGCCGGACGTTTCCCGTTTCGGAAAAATACTCTGCCGAGAACGGACACGATGACATGTCCCGTCTCTGGGAAAGCACAGATCCCTAGTGATGTTCTGCCTGTGAATAGGGTGCACGGGGAAGTTAAAGACCAGCAAGAGCTTTCAGGGCTGGCCCCTTCCTTGTGGCAGAAGGAGCCGGACGTTTCCCTTTTTGGAAAATGGCTCTGCCGAGAACGGACACGATGACATGTCCCGTCTCTGGGAAAGCACAGGTCCCAAGCGCTGCTGTGCCTATGAATAGTGTGCAAGGGAAGGTGAAGACCAGCAAGAGCTTTCAGGGCTGGCCCCTTCCTTGAGGCAGAAGGAGCCGGACGTTTCCCGTTTGGGAAAAAAGCTCTGCCGAGAAAGGACACGATGACATCTCCCGTCCCTGAGAAAGTACAGATCCGAAGCGCTGCTGTGCCTGTGAATAGGGTGCACGGGAAGGTGAAGACCAGCAACAGCTTTCTGGGCTAGCACCTTCATTGTGGGAGAAAGATCCGGACGTTTCCCGTTTGGGAAAAAGGCTCTGCCGAGAAAGGACACGATGACATGTACCGTCTCTGGGAAAGCACATATCCCAAGCTTTGTTGTGCTTATTAATAGGCTGCCCAGGGAAGGTGAAGACCAGCAAGAACTTTCAGGGCTGGCCCCTTCCTTGTGGGAGAAGGAGCCGGACGTTTCCCGTTTTGGGAAAAAGGCTCTGCCGAGAAAGGACATGATGACATGTCCCGTCTCTGGGAAAGCACAGATCCCAAGCGCTGCTGTGCCTGTGAATAGGGTGCACGGGGAAGGTGAAGACCAGCAACAGCTTTCAGGGCTGGCCCCTTCCTTGTGGCAGAAGGAGCCGGAAATTTCCCGTTTGGGAAAATGGCTCTGCCGAGGAAGGACACAATGACATGTCCCGTCTCTGGGAAAGCACAGATCCCTAGTGATGTTCTGCCTCTGAATATGCTGCAAAGGGAAGGTGAAGACCAGCAACAGCTTTCAGGGCTGGCCCCTTCCTTGTGGCAGAAGGAGCCGGACGTTTCCCTTTTTGGAAAAAGGCTCTGCCGAGAACGGACACGATGACATGTCCCGTCTCTGGGAAAGCACAGGTCCCAAGCGCTGCTGTGCCTATGAATAGGGTGCATGGGGAAGGTGAAGACCAGCAACAGCTTTCAGGGCTGGCCCCTTCCTTGTGGGAGAAGGAGCCGGACGTTTCCCGTTTGGGAAAAAAGCTCTGCCGAGAAAGGACACGACGACATCTCCCGTCCCTGAGAAAGCATAGATCCCAAGCGCTGCTGTGCCTGTGAATAGGGTGCCCAGGGAAGGTGAAGACCAGCAACAGCTTTCAGGGCTAGCACCTTCATTGTGGGAGAAGGAGCCGGACGTTTCCCGTTTGGGAAAAAGGCTCTGCCGAGAAAGGACATGATGACATGTCCCGTCTCTGGGAAAGCACAGATCCCAAGCGCTGCTGTGCCTGTGAATAGGGTGCACGGGGAAGGTGAAGACCAGCAACAGCTTTCAGGGCTGGCCCCTTCCTTGTGGCAGAAGGAGCCGGACGTTTCCCTTTTTGGAAAATGGCTCTGCCGAGAACGGACACGATGACATGTCCCGTCTCTGGGAAAGCACAGGTCCCAAGCGCTGCTGTGCCTGTGAATAGGGTGCATGGGGAAGGTGAAGACCAGCAGCAGCTTTCAGGGCTGGCCCCTTCCTTGTGGGAGAAGGAGCCGGAAGTTTCCCATTTGGGAAAATGGCTATGCCGAGGAAGGACACAATGACATGTCCCGTCTCTGGGAAAGCACAGATCCCTAGTGATGTTCTGCCTCTGAATATGCTGCCAAGGGAAGGTGAAGACCAGCAACAGCTTTCAGGGCTGGCCCCTTCCTTGTGGCAGAAGGAGCCGGACTTTTCCCGTTTGGGAAAAAAGCTCTGCCGAGAAAGGACACGACGACATCTCCCTTCCCTGAGAAAGCACAGATCCGAAGCGCTGCTGTGCCTATGAATAGGGTGCACGGGAAGGTGAAGACCAGCAACAGCTTTCAGGGCTAGCACATTCATTGTGGGAGAAGGAGCCGGACGTGTCCCGTTTGGGAAAAAGGCTCTGCCGAGAACGGACATGATGACATCTCCCGTCTCTGGGAAAGCACAGATCCGAAGCGCTGCTGTGCCTGTGAATAGGGTGCACGGGGAAGGTGAAGACCAGCAACAGCTTTCAGGGCTGGCCCCTTCCTTGTGGCAGAAGGAGCCGGACGTTTCCCTTTTTGGAAAATGGCTCTGCCGAGAACGGACACGATGACATGTCCCGTCTCTGGGAAAGCACAGGTCCCAAGCGCTGCTGTGCCTATGAATAGGGTGCCCAGGGAAGGTAAAGACCAGCAAGAGCTTTCAGGGCTGGCCCCTTCCTTGTGGGAGAAGGAGCCGGACGTTTCCCGTTTGGGAAAAAAGCTCTGCCGAGAAAGGACACGATGACATCTCCCGTCCCTGAGAAAGCACAGATCCGAAGCGCTGCTGTGCCTGTGAATAGGGTGCACGGGAAGGTGAAGACCAGCAACAGCTTTCTGGGCTAGCACCTTCATTGTGGGAGAAAGATCCGGACGTTTCCCGTTTGGGAAAAAGGCTCTGCCGAGAAAGGACACGATGACATGTCCCGTCTCTGGGAAAGCACAGATCCCTAGTGATGTTCTGCCTCTGAATATGCTGCCAAGGGAAGGTGAAGACCAGCAACAGCTTTCAGGGCTGGCCCCTTCCTTGTGGCAGAAGGAGCCGGACGTTTCCCTTTTTGGAAAAACGCTCTGCCGAGAACGGACACGATGACATGTCCCGTCTCTGGGAAAGCACAGGTCCCAAGCGCTGCTGTGCCTGTGAATAGGGTGCACGGGGAAGGTGAAGAGCAGTAACAGCTTTCAGGGCTGGCCCCTTCCTTGTGGGAGAAGGAGCCGGACGTTTCCCGTTTCGGAAAAATACTCTGCCGAGAACGGACACGATGACATGTCCCGTCTCTGGGAAAGCACAGATCCCTAGTGATGTTCTGCCTGTGAATAGGGTGCACGGGGAAGTTAAAGACCAGCAAGAGCTTTCAGGGCTGGCCCCTTCCTTGTGGCAGAAGGAGCCGGACTTTTCCTGTTTTGGAAAAATACTCTGCAGAGAATGGACACGATGACATGTCCCGTCTCTGGGAAAGCACAGGTCCCAAGCGTTGCTGTGCCTGTGAATAGGGTGTCCAGGGAAGGTAAAGACCAGCAAGAGCTTTCAGGGCTGGCCCCTTCCTTGTGGGAGAAGGAGCCGGACGTTTCCCGTTTGGGAAAATAGCTCTGCCGAGAAAGGACACGATGACATCTCCCGTCCCTGAGAAAGCACAGATCCGAAGCGCTGCTGTGCCTGTGAATAGGGTGCACGGGAAGGTGAAGACCAGCAACAGCTTTCTGGGCTAGCACCTTCATTGTGGGAGAAAGATCCGGACGTTTCCCGTTTGGGAAAAAGGCTCTGCCGAGAAAGGACACGATGACATGTACCGTCTCTGGGAAAGCACATATCCCAAGCTTTGTTGTGCTTATTAATAGGCTGCCCAGGGAAGGTGAAGACCAGCAAGAACTTTCAGGGCTGGCCCCTTCCTTGTGGGAGAAGGAGCCGGACGTTTCCCGTTTTGGGAAAAAGGCTCTGCCGAGAAAGGACATGATGACATGTCCCGTCTCTGGGAAAGCACAGATCCGAAGCGCTGCTGTGCCTGTGAATAGGGTGCACGGGGAAGGTGAAGACCAGCAACAGCTTTCAGGGCTGGCCCCTTCCTTGTGGCAGAAGGAGCCGGAAATTTCCCGTTTGGGAAAATGGCTCTGCCGAGGAAGGACACAATGACATGTCCCGTCTCTGGGAAAGCACAGATCCCTAGTGATGTTCTGCCTCTGAATATGCTGCAAAGGGAAGGTGAAGACCAGCAACAGCTTTCAGGGCTGGCCCCTTCCTTGTGGCAGAAGGAGCCGGACGTTTCCCTTTTTGGAAAAAGGCTCTGCCGAGAACGGACACGATGACATGTCCCGTCTCTGGGAAAGCACAGGTCCCAAGCGCTGCTGTGCCTATGAATAGGGTGCATGGGGAAGGTGAAGAGCAGCAACAGCTTTCAGGGCTGGCCCCTTCCTTGTGGGAGAAGGAGCCGGACGTTTCCCGTTTGGGAAAAAAGCTCTGCCGAGAAAGGACACGACGACATCTCCCGTCCCTGAGAAAGCATAGATCCCAAGCGCTGCTGTGCCTGTGAATAGGGTGCCCAGGGAAGGTGAAGACCAGCAACAGCTTTCAGGGCTAGCACCTTCATTGTGGGAGAAGGAGCCGGACGTTTCCCGTTTGGGAAAAAGGCTCTGCCGAGAAAGGACATGATGACATGTCCCGTCTCTGGGAAAGCACAGATCCCAAGCGCTGCTGTGCCTGTGAATAGGGTGCACGGGGAAGGTGAAGACCAGCAACAGCTTTCAGGGCTGGCCCCTTCCTTGTGGCAGAAGGAGCCGGACGTTTCCCTTTTTGGAAAATGGCTCTGCCGAGAACGGACACGATGACATGTCCCGTCTCTGGGAAAGCACAGGTCCCAAGCGCTGCTGTGCCTGTGAATAGGGTGCATGGGGAAGGTGAAGACCAGCAGCAGCTTTCAGGGCTGGCCCCTTCCTTGTGGGAGAAGGAGCCGGACGTTTCCCATTTGGGAAAATGGCTCTGCCGAGGAAGGACACAATGACATGTCCCGTCTCTGGGAAAGCACAGATCCCTAGTGATGTTCTGCCTCTGAATATGCTGCCAAGGGAAGGTGAAGACCAGCAACAGCTTTCAGGGCTGGCCCCTTCCTTGTGGCAGAAGGAGCCGGACTTTTCCCGTTTGGGAAAAAAGCTCTGCCGAGAAAGGACACGACGACATCTCCCTTCCCTGAGAAAGCACAGATCCGAAGCGCTGCTGTGCCTATGAATAGGGTGCACGGGAAGGTGAAGACCAGCAACAGCTTTCAGGGCTAGCACCTTCATTGTGGGAGAAGGAGCCGGACGTGTCCCGTTTGGGAAAAAGGCTCTGCCGAGAACGGACATGATGACATCTCCCGTCTCTGGGAAAGCACAGATCCCAAGCGCTGCTGTGCCTGTGAATAGGGTGCACGGGGAAGGTGAAGACCAGCAACAGCTTTCAGGGCTGGCCCCTTCCTTGTGGCAGAAGGAGCCGGACGTTTCCCTTTTTGGAAAATGGCTCTGCCGAGAACGGACACGATGACATGTCCCGTCTCTGGGAAAGCACAGGTCCCAAGCGCTGCTGTGCCTATGAATAGGGTGCCCAGGGAAGGTAAAGACCAGCAACAGCTTTCAGGGCTGGCCCCTTCCTTGTGGGAGAAGGAGCCGGACGTTTCCCGTTTGGGAAAAAAGCTCTGCCGAGAAAGGACACGATGACAACTCCCGTCCCTGAGAAAGCACAGATCCGAAGCGCTGCTGTGCCTGTGAATAGGGTGCACGGGAAGGTGAAGACCAGCAACAGCTTTCTGGGCTAGCACCTTCATTGTGGGAGAAAGATCCGGACGTTTCCCGTTTGGGAAAAAGGCTCTGCCGAGAAAGGACACGATGACATGTCCCGTCTCTGGGAAAGCACAGATCCCTAGTGATGTTCTGCCTCTGAATATGCTGCCAAGGGAAGGTGAAGACCAGCAACAGCTTTCAGGGCTGGCCCCTTCCTTGTGGCAGAAGGAGCCGGACGTTTCCCGTTTGGGAAAAAGGCTCTGCTGAGAAAGGACACGATGACATGTCCCGTCTCGGGGAAAGCACAGATCCCAAGCGCTGCTGTGCCTGTGAATAGGGTGCACGGGGAAGGTGAAGAGCAGTAACAGCTTTCAGGGCTGGCCCCTTCCTTGTGGGAGAAGGAGCCGGACGTTTCCCGTTTCGGAAAAATACTCTGCCGAGAACGGACACGATGACATGTCCCGTCTCTGGGAAAGCACAGATCCCTAGTGATGTTCTGCCTGTGAATAGGGTGCACGGGGAAGTTAAAGACCAGCAAGAGCTTTCAGGGCTGGCCCCTTCCTTGTGGCAGAAGGAGCCGGACGTTTCCCTTTTTGGAAAATGGCTCTGCCGAGAACGGACACGATGACATGTCCCGTCTCTGGGAAAGCACAGGTCCCAAGCGCTGCTGTGCCTATGAATAGTGTGCAAGGGAAGGTGAAGACCAGCAAGAGCTTTCAGGGCTGGCCCCTTCCTTGAGGCAGAAGGAGCCGGACGTTTCCCGTTTGGGAAAAAAGCTCTGCCGAGAAAGGACACGATGACATCTCCCGTCCCTGAGAAAGCACAGATCCGAAGCGCTGCTGTGCCTGTGAATAGGGTGCACGGGAAGGTGAAGACCAGCAACAGCTTTCTGGGCTAGCACCTTCATTGTGGGAGTAAGATCCGGACGTTTCCCGTTTGGGAAAAAGGCTCTGCCGAGAAAGGACACGATGACATGTACCGTCTCTGGGAAAGCACATATCCCAAGCTTTGTTGTGCTTATTAATAGGCTGCCCAGGGAAGGTGAAGACCAGCAAGAACTTTCAGGGCTGGCCCCTTCCTTGTGGGAGAAGGAGCCGGACGTTTCCCGTTTTGGGAAAAAGGCTCTGCCGAGAAAGGACATGATGACATGTCCCGTCTCTGGGAAAGCACAGATCCGAAGCGCTGCTGTGCCTGTGAATAGGGTGCACGGGAAGGTGAAGACCAGCAACAGCTTTCTGGGCTAGCACCTTCATTGTGGGAGTAAGATCCGGACGTTTCCCGTTTGGGAAAAAAGCTCTGCCGAGAAAGGACACGACGACATCTCCCGTCCCTGAGAAAGCATAGATCCCAAGCGCTGCTGTGCCTGTGAATAGGGTGCCCAGGGAAGGTGAAGACCAGCAACAGCTTTCAGGGCTAGCACCTTCATTGTGGGAGAAGGAGCCGGACGTTTCCCGTTTGGGAAAAAGGCTCTGCCGAGAAAGGACATGATGACATGTCCCGTCTCTGGGAAAGCACAGATCCCAAGCGCTGCTGTGCCTGTGAATAGGGTGCACGGGGAAGGTGAAGACCAGCAACAGCTTTCAGGGCTGGCCCCTTCCTTGTGGCAGAAGGAGCCGGACGTTTCCCTTTTTGGAAAATGGCTCTGCCGAGAACGGACACGATGACATGTCCCGTCTCTGGGAAAGCACAGGTCCCAAGCGCTGCTGTGCCTGTGAATAGGGTGCATGGGGAAGGTGAAGACCAGCAGCAGCTTTCAGGGCTGGCCCCTTCCTTGTGGGAGAAGGAGCCGGACGTTTCCCATTTGGGAAAATGGCTCTGCCGAGGAAGGACACAATGACATGTCCCGTCTCTGGGAAAGCACAGATCCCTAGTGATGTTCTGCCTCTGAATATGCTGCCAAGGGAAGGTGAAGACCAGCAACAGCTTTCAGGGCTGGCCCCTTCCTTGTGGCAGAAGGAGCCGGACTTTTCCCGTTTGGGAAAAAAGCTCTGCCGAGAAAGGACACGACGACATCTCCCTTCCCTGAGAAAGCACAGATCCGAAGCGCTGCTGTGCCTATGAATAGGGTGCACGGGAAGGTGAAGACCAGCAACAGCTTTCAGGGCTGGCCCCTTCCTTGTGGCAGAAGGAGCCGGACGTTTCCCGTTTGGGAAAAAGGCTCTGCCGAGAACGGACATGATGACATCTCCCGTCTCTGGGAAAGCACAGATCCCAAGCGCTGCTGTGCCTGTGAATAGGGTGCACGGGGAAGGTGAAGACCAGCAACAGCTTTCAGGGCTGGCCCCTTCCTTGTGGCAGAAGGAGCCGGACGTTTCCCTTTTTGGAAAATGGCTCTGCCGAGAACGGACACGATGACATGTCCCGTCTCTGGGAAAGCACAGGTCCCAAGCGCTGCTGTGCCTATGAATAGGGTGCCCAGGGAAGGTAAAGACCAGCAAGAGCTTTCAGGGCTGGCCCCTTCCTTGTGGGAGAAGGAGCCGGACGTTTCCCGTTTGGGAAAAAAGCTCTGCCGAGAAAGGACACGATGACATCTCCCGTCCCTGAGAAAGCACAGATCCGAAGCGCTGCTGTGCCTGTGAATAGGGTGCACGGGAAGGTGAAGACCAGCAACAGCTTTCTGGGCTAGCACCTTCATTGTGGGAGAAAGATCCGGACGTTTCCCGTTTGGGAAAAAGGCTCTGCCGAGAAAGGACACGATGACATGTCCCGTCTCTGGGAAAGCACAGATCCCTAGTGATGTTCTGCCTCTGAATATGCTGCCAAGGGAAGGTGAAGACCAGCAACAGCTTTCAGGGCTGGCCCCTTCCTTGTGGCAGAAGGAGCCGGACGTTTCCCTTTTTGGAAAAACGCTCTGCCGAGAACGGACACGATGACATGTCCCGTCTCTGGGAAAGCACAGGTCCCAAGCGCTGCTGTGCCTGTGAATAGGGTGCACGGGGAAGGTGAAGAGCAGTAACAGCTTTCAGGGCTGGCCCCTTCCTTGTGGGAGAAGGAGCCGGACGTTTCCCGTTTCGGAAAAATACTCTGCCGAGAACGGACACGATGACATGTCCCGTCTCTGGGAAAGCACAGATCCCTAGTGATGTTCTGCCTGTGAATAGGGTGCACGGGGAAGTTAAAGACCAGCAAGAGCTTTTAGGGCTGGCCCCTTCCTTGTGGCAGAAGGAGCCGGACTTTTCCTGTTTTGGAAAAATACTCTGCCGAGAATGGACACGATGACATGTCCCGTCTCTGGGAAAGCACAGGTCCCAAGCGCTGCTGTGCCTATGAATAGGGTGCATGGGGAAGGTGAAGAGCAGCAACAGCTTTCAGGGCTGGCCCCTTCCTTGTGGGAGAAGGAGCCGGACGTTTCCCGTTTGGGAAAAAAGCTCTGCCGAGAAAGGACACGACGACATCTCCCGTCCCTGAGAAAGCATAGATCCCAAGCGCTGCTGTGCCTGTGAATAGGGTGCCCAGGGAAGGTGAAGACCAGCAACAGCTTTCAGGGCTAGCACCTTCATTGTGGGAGAAGGAGCCGGACGTTTCCCGTTTGGGAAAAAGGCTCTGCCGAGAAAGGACATGATGACATGTCCCGTCTCTGGGAAAGCACAGATCCCAAGCGCTGCTGTGCCTGTGAATAGGGTGCACGGGGAAGGTGAAGACCAGCAACAGCTTTCAGGGCTGGCCCCTTCCTTGTGGCAGAAGGAGCCGGACGTTTCCCTTTTTGGAAAATGGCTCTGCCGAGAACGGACACGATGACATGTCCCGTCTCTGGGAAAGCACAGGTCCCAAGCGCTGCTGTGCCTGTGAATAGGGTGCATGGGGAAGGTGAAGACCAGCAGCAGCTTTCAGGGCTGGCCCCTTCCTTGTGGGAGAAGGAGCCGGACGTTTCCCATTTGGGAAAATGGCTCTGCCGAGGAAGGACACAATGACATGTCCCGTCTCTGGGAAAGCACAGATCCCTAGTGATGTTCTGCCTCTGAATATGCTGCCAAGGGAAGGTGAAGACCAGCAACAGCTTTCAGGGCTGGCCCCTTCCTTGTGGCAGAAGGAGCCGGACTTTTCCCGTTTGGGAAAAAAGCTCTGCCGAGAAAGGACACGACGACATCTCCCTTCCCTGAGAAAGCACAGATCCGAAGCGCTGCTGTGCCTATGAATAGGGTGCACGGGAAGGTGAAGACCAGCAACAGCTTTCAGGGCTGGCCCCTTCCTTGTGGGAGAAGGAGCCGGACGTTTCCCGTTTGGGAAAAAAGCTCTGCCGAGAAAGGACACGATGACATCTCCCGTCCCTGAGAAAGCACAGATCCGAAGCGCTGCTGTGCCTGTGAATAGGGTGCACGGGAAGGTGAAGACCAGCAACAGCTTTCTGGGCTAGCACCTTCATTGTGGGAGAAAGATCCGGACGTTTCCCGTTTGGGAAAAAGGCTCTGCCGAGAAAGGACACGATGACATGTCCCGTCTCTGGGAAAGCACAGATCCCTAGTGATGTTCTGCCTCTGAATATGCTGCCAAGGGAAGGTGAAGACCAGCAACAGCTTTCAGGGCTGGCCCCTTCCTTGTGGCAGAAGGAGCCGGACGTTTCCCTTTTTGGAAAAACGCTCTGCCGAGAACGGACACGATGACATGTCCCGTCTCTGGGAAAGCACAGGTCCCAAGCGCTGCTGTGCCTGTGAATAGGGTGCACGGGGAAGGTGAAGAGCAGTAACAGCTTTCAGGGCTGGCCCCTTCCTTGTGGGAGAAGGAGCCGGACGTTTCCCGTTTCGGAAAAATACTCTGCCGAGAACGGACACGATGACATGTCCCGTCTCTGGGAAAGCACAGATCCCTAGTGATGTTCTGCCTGTGAATAGGGTGCACGGGGAAGTTAAAGACCAGCAAGAGCTTTTAGGGCTGGCCCCTTCCTTGTGGCAGAAGGAGCCGGACTTTTCCTGTTTTGGAAAAATACTCTGCCGAGAATGGACACGATGACATGTCCCGTCTCTGGGAAAGCACAGGTCCCAAGCGTTGCTGTGCCTGTGAATAGGGTGTCCAGGGAAGGTAAAGACCAGCAAGAGCTTTCAGGGCTGGCCCCTTCCTTGTGGGAGAAGGAGCCGGACGTTTCCCGTTTGGGAAAATAGCTCTGCCGAGAAAGGACACGATGACATCTCCCGTCCCTGAGAAAGCACAGATCCGAAGCGCTGCTGTGCCTGTGAATAGGGTGCACGGGGAAGGTGAAGAGCAGTAACAGCTTTCAGGGCTGGCCCCTTCCTTGTGGGAGAAGGAGCCGGACGTTTCCCGTTTCGGAAAAATACTCTGCCGAGAACGGACACGATGACATGTCCCGTCTCTGGGAAAGCACAGATCCCTAGTGATGTTCTGCCTGTGAATAGGGTGCACGGGGAAGTTAAAGACCAGCAAGAGCTTTCAGGGCTGGCCCCTTCCTTGTGGCAGAAGGAGCCGGACGTTTCCCTTTTTGGAAAATGGCTCTGCCGAGAACGGACACGATGACATGTCCCGTCTCTGGGAAAGCACAGGTCCCAAGCGCTGCTGTGCCTATGAATAGTGTGCAAGGGAAGGTGAAGACCAGCAAGAGCTTTCAGGGCTGGCCCCTTCCTTGAGGCAGAAGGAGCCGGACGTTTCCCGTTTGGGAAAAAAGCTCTGCCGAGAAAGGACACGATGACATCTCCCGTCCCTGAGAAAGCACAGATCCGAAGCGCTGCTGTGCCTGTGAATAGGGTGCACGGGAAGGTGAAGACCAGCAACAGCTTTCTGGGCTAGCACCTTCATTGTGGGAGAAAGATCCGGACGTTTCCCGTTTGGGAAAAAGGCTCTGCCGAGAAAGGACACGATGACATGTACCGTCTCTGGGAAAGCACATATCCCAAGCTTTGTTGTGCTTATTAATAGGCTGCCCAGGGAAGGTGAAGACCAGCAAGAACTTTCAGGGCTGGCCCCTTCCTTGTGGGAGAAGGAGCCGGACGTTTCCCGTTTTGGGAAAAAGGCTCTGCCGAGAAAGGACATGATGACATGTCCCGTCTCTGGGAAAGCACAGATCCGAAGCGCTGCTGTGCCTGTGAATAGGGTGCACGGGGAAGGTGAAGACCAGCAACAGCTTTCAGGGCTGGCCCCTTCCTTGTGGCAGAAGGAGCCGGAAATTTCCCGTTTGGGAAAATGGCTCTGCCGAGGAAGGACACAATGACATGTCCCGTCTCTGGGAAAGCACAGATCCGTAGTGATGTTCTGCCTCTGAATATGCTGCAAAGGGAAGGTGAAGACCAGCAACAGCTTTCAGGGCTGGCCCCTTCCTTGTGGCAGAAGGAGCCGGACGTTTCCCTTTTTGGAAAAAGGCTCTGCCGAGAACGGACACGATGACATGTCCCGTCTCTGGGAAAGCACAGGTCCCAAGCGCTGCTGTGCCTATGAATAGGGTGCATGGGGAAGGTGAAGAGCAGCAACAGCTTTCAGGGCTGGCCCCTTCCTTGTGGGAGAAGGAGCCGGACGTTTCCCTTTTGGGAAAAAAGCTCTGCCGAGAAAGGACACGACGACATCTCCCGTCCCTGAGAAAGCATAGATCCCAAGCGCTGCTGTGCCTGTGAATAGGGTGCCCAGGGAAGGTGAAGACCAGCAACAGCTTTCAGGGCTAGCACCTTCATTGTGGGAGAAGGAGCCGGACGTTTCCCGTTTGGGAAAAAGGCTCTGCCGAGAAAGGACATGATGACATGTCCCGTCTCTGGGAAAGCACAGATCCCAAGCGCTGCTGTGCCTGTGAATAGGGTGCACGGGGAAGGTGAAGACCAGCAACAGCTTTCAGGGCTGGCCCCTTCCTTGTGGCAGAAGGAGCCGGACGTTTCCCTTTTTGGAAAATGGCTCTGCCGAGAACGGACACGATGACATGTCCCGTCTCTGGGAAAGCACAGGTCCCAAGCGCTGCTGTGCCTGTGAATAGGGTGCATGGGGAAGGTGAAGACCAGCAGCAGCTTTCAGGGCTGGCCCCTTCCTTGTGGGAGAAGGAGCCGGACGTTTCCCATTTGGGAAAATGGCTCTGCCGAGGAAGGACACAATGACATGTCCCGTCTCTGGGAAAGCACAGATCCCTAGTGATGTTCTGCCTCTGAATATGCTGCCAAGGGAAGGTGAAGACCAGCAACAGCTTTCAGGGCTGGCCCCTTCCTTGTGGCAGAAGGAGCCGGACTTTTCCCGTTTGGGAAAAAAGCTCTGCCGAGAAAGGACACGACGACATCTCCCTTCCCTGAGAAAGCACAGATCCGAAGCGCTGCTGTGCCTATGAATAGGGTGCACGGGAAGGTGAAGACCAGCAACAGCTTTCAGGGCTAGCACCTTCATTGTGGGAGAAGGAGCCGGACGTGTCCCGTTTGGGAAAAAGGCTCTGCCGAGAACGGACATGATGACATCTCCCGTCTCTGGGAAAGCACAGATCCCAAGCGCTGCTGTGCCTGTGAATAGGGTGCACGGGGAAGGTGAAGACCAGCAACAGCTTTCAGGGCTGGCCCCTTCCTTGTGGCAGAAGGAGCCGGACGTTTCCCTTTTTGGAAAATGGCTCTGCCGAGAACGGACACGATGACATGTCCCGTCTCTGGGAAAGCACAGGTCCCAAGCGCTGCTGTGCCTATGAATAGGGTGCCCAGGGAAGGTAAAGACCAGCAAGAGCTTTCAGGGCTGGCCCCTTCCTTGTGGGAGAAGGAGCCGGACGTTTCCCGTTTGGGAAAAAAGCTCTGCCGAGAAAGGACACGATGACATCTCCCGTCCCTGAGAAAGCACAGATCCGAAGCGCTGCTGTGCCTGTGAATAGGGTGCACGGGAAGGTGAAGACCAGCAACAGCTTTCTGGGCTAGCACCTTCATTGTGGGAGAAAGATCCGGACGTTTCCCGTTTGGGAAAAAGGCTCTGCCGAGAAAGGACACGATGACATGTCCCGTCTCTGGGAAAGCACAGATCCCTAGTGATGTTCTGCCTCTGAATATGCTGCCAAGGGAAGGTGAAGACCAGCAACAGCTTTCAGGGCTGGCCCCTTCCTTGTGGCAGAAGGAGCCGGACGTTTCCCTTTTTGGAAAAACGCTCTGCCGAGAACGGACACGATGACATGTCCCGTCTCTGGGAAAGCACAGGTCCCAAGCGCTGCTGTGCCTGTGAATAGGGTGCACGGGGAAGGTGAAGAGCAGTAACAGCTTTCAGGGCTGGCCCCTTCCTTGTGGGAGAAGGAGCCGGACGTTTCCCGTTTCGGAAAAATACTCTGCCGAGAACGGACACGATGACATGTCCCGTCTCTGGGAAAGCACAGATCCCTAGTGATGTTCTGCCTGTGAATAGGGTGCACGGGGAAGTTAAAGACCAGCAAGAGCTTTTAGGGCTGGCCCCTTCCTTGTGGCAGAAGGAGCCGGACTTTTCCTGTTTTGGAAAAATACTCTGCCGAGAATGGACACGATGACATGTCCCGTCTCTGGGAAAGCACAGGTCCCAAGCGTTGCTGTGCCTGTGAATAGGGTGTCCAGGGAAGGTAAAGACCAGCAAGAGCTTTCAGGGCTGGCCCCTTCCTTGTGGGAGAAGGAGCCGGACGTTTCCCGTTTGGGAAAATAGCTCTGCCGAGAAAGGACACGATGACATCTCCCGTCCCTGAGAAAGCACAGATCCGAAGCGCTGCTGTGCCTGTGAATAGGGTGCACGGGAAGGTGAAGACCAGCAACAGCTTTCAGGGCTGGCCCCTTCCTTGTGGCAGAAGGAGCCGGACGTTTCCCGTTTGGGAAAATGGCTCTGCCGAGGAAGGACACGATGACATGTCCCGTCTCTGGGAAAGCACAGATCCCTAGTGATGTTCTGCCTCTGAATATGCTGCCAAGGGAAGGTGAAGACCAGCAACAGCTTTCAGGGCTGGCCCCTTCCTTGTGGCAGAAGGAGCCGGACGTTTCCCGTTTGGGAAAAAGGCTCTGCCGAGAACGGACACGATGACATGTCCCGTCTCTGGGAAAGCACAGATCCCATGCGCTGATGTGCTTATTAATAGGCTGCCCAGGGAAGGACAAGACCAGCAGCAGCTTTCAGGGCTAGCACCTTCTTTGTGGGTGAAGGAGCCGGACTTTTCCCTTTTGGGAAAATATCTCTGCCGAGAAAGGACACGACGACATCTCCCGTCCCTGAGAAAGCATAGATCCCAAGCGCTGCTGTGCCTGTGAATAGGGTGCCCAGGGAAGGTGAAGTCCAGCAACAGCTTTCAGGGCTAGCACCTTCATTGTGGGAGAAGGAGCCGGACGTTTCCCGTTTGGGAAAAAGGCTCTGCCGAGAACGGACACGATCACATGTCCCGTCTCTGGGAAAGCACAGGTCCCAAGCGCTGCTGTGCCTATGAATAGGGTGCATGGGGAAGGTGAAGACCAGCAACAGCTTTCAGGGCTGGCCCCTTCCTTGTGGGAGAAGGAGCCGGACGTTTCCCGTTTGGGAAAAAAGCTCTGCCGAGAAAGGACACGACGACATCTCCCGTCCCTGAGAAAGCACAGATCCGAAGCGCTGCTGTGCCTATGAATAGGGTGCACGGGAAGGTGAAGACCAGCAACAGCTTTCAGGGCTGGCCCCTTCCTTGTGGGAGAAGGAGCCGGACGTTTCCCGTTTCGGAAAAATACTCTGCCGAGAACGGACACGATGACATGTCCCGTCTCTGGGAAAGCACAGGTCCCAAGCGCTGCTGTGCCTGTGAATAGGGTGCATGTGGAAGGTGAAGACCAGCAGCAGCTTTCAGGGCTGGCCCCTTCCTTGTGGGAGAAGGAGCCGGACGTTTCCCGTTTGGGAAAATGGCTCTGCCGAGGAAGGACACAATGACATGTCCCGTCTCTGGGAAAGCACAGATCCCTAGTGATGTTCTGCCTCTGAATATGCTGCCAAGGGAAGGTGAAGACCAGCAAGAGCTTTCAGGGCTGGCCCCTTCCTTGTGGCAGAAGGAGCCGGACTTTTCCCGTTTGGGAAAAAAGCTCTGCCGAGAAAGGACACGACGACATCTCCCTTCCCTGAGAAAGCACAGATCCGAAGCGCTGCTGTGCCTATGAATAGGGTGCACGGGAAGGTGAAGACCAGCAACAGCTTTCAGGGCTAGCACCTTCATTGTGGGAGAAGGAGCCGGACGTGTCCCGTTTGGGAAAAAGGCTCTGCCGAGAACGGACATGATGACATCTCCCGTCTCTGGGAAAGCACAGATCCCAAGCGCTGCTGTGCCTGTGAATAGGGTGCACGGGGAAGGTGAAGACCAGCAACAGCTTTCAGGGCTGGCCCCTTCCTTGTGGCAGAAGGAGCCGGACGTTTCCCTTTTTGGAAAATGGCTCTGCCGAGAACGGACACGATGACATGTCCCGTCTCTGGGAAAGCACAGGTCCCAAGCGCTGCTGTGCCTATGAATAGGGTGCCCAGGGAAGGTAAAGACCAGCAAGAGCTTTCAGGGCTGGCCCCTTCCTTGTGGGAGAAGGAGCCGGACGTTTCCCGTTTGGGAAAAATGCTCTGCCGAGAAAGGACATGATGACATGGCCCGTCTCTGGGAAAGCACAGATCCGAAGCGCTGCTGTGCCTGTGAATAGGGTGCACGGGAAGGTGAAGCCCAGCAACAGCTTTCAGGGCTGGCCCCTTCCTTGTGGCAGAAGGAGCCGGACGTTTCCCGTTTGGGAAAATGGCTCTGCCGAGGAAGGACACAAGGACATGTCCCGTCTCTGGGAAAGCACAGATCCCTAGTGATGTTCTGCCTCTGAATATGCTGCCAAGGGAAGGTGAAGACCAGCAACAGCTTTCAGGGCTGGCCCCTTCCTTGTGGGAGAAGGAGCCGGACGTTTCCCTTTTTGGAAAAAGGCTCTGCCGAGAACGGACACGATCACATGTCCCGTCTCTGGGAAAGCACAGGTCCCAAGCGCTGCTGTGCCTATGAATAGGGTGCATGGGGAAGGTGAAGACCAGCAACAGCTTTCAGGGCTGGCCCCTTCCTTGTGGGAGAAGGAGCCGGACGTTTCCCGTTTGGGAAAAAAGCTCTGCCGAGAAAGGACACGACGACATCTCCCGTCCCTGAGAAAGCACAGATCCGAAGCGCTGCTGTGCCTATGAATAGGGTGCACGGGAAGGTGAAGACCAGCAACAGCTTTCAGGGCTAGCACCTTCATTGTGGGAGAAGGAGCCGGACGTTTCCCGTTTGGGAAAAAGGCTCTGCCGAGAAAGGACACGATGACATGTCCCGTCTCGGGGAAAGCACAGATCCCAAGCGCTGCTGTGCCTGTGAATAGGGTGCACGGGGAAGGTGAAGAGCAGTAACAGCTTTCAGGGCTGGCCCCTTCCTTGTGGGAGAAGGAGCCGGACGTTTCCCGTTTCGGAAAAATACTCTGCCGAGAACGGACACGATGACATGTCCCGTCTCTGGGAAAGCACAGGTCCCTAGTGATGTTCTGCCTGTGAATAGGGTGCACGGGGAAGTTAAAGACCAGCAAGAGCTTTCAGGGCTGGCCCCTTCCTTGTGGCAGAAGGAGCCGGACGTTTCCCTTTTTGGAAAATGGCTCTGCCGAGAACGGACACGATGACATGTCCCGTCTCTGGGAAAGCACAGGTCCCAAGCGCTGCTGTGCCTATGAATAGTGTGCAAGGGAAGGTGAAGACCAGCAAGAGCTTTCAGGGCTGGCCCCTTCCTTGAGGCAGAAGGAGCCGGACGTTTCCCGTTTGGGAAAAAAGCTCTGCCGAGAAAGGACACGATGACATCTCCCGTCCCTGAGAAAGCACAGATCCGAAGCGCTGCTGTGCCTGTGAATAGGGTGCACGGGAAGGTGAAGACCAGCAACAGCTTTCTGGGCTAGCACCTTCATTGTGGGAGAAAGATCCGGACGTTTCCCGTTTGGGAAAAAGGCTCTGCCGAGAAAGGACACGATGACATGTACCGTCTCTGGGAAAGCACATATCCCAAGCTTTGTTGTGCTTATTAATAGGCTGCCCAGGGAAGGTGAAGACCAGCAAGAACTTTCAGGGCTGGCCCCTTCCTTGTGGGAGAAGGAGCCGGACGTTTCCCGTTTTGGGAAAAAGGCTCTGCCGAGAAAGGACATGATGACATGTCCCGTCTCTGGGAAAGCACAGATCCGAAGCGCTGCTGTGCCTGTGAATAGGGTGCACGGGGAAGGTGAAGACCAGCAACAGCTTTCAGGGCTGGCCCCTTCCTTGTGGCAGAAGGAGCCGGAAATTTCCCGTTTGGGAAAATGGCTCTGCCGAGGAAGGACACAATGACATGTCCCGTCTCTGGGAAAGCACAGATCCCTAGTGATGTTCTGCCTCTGAATATGCTGCAAAGGGAAGGTGAAGACCAGCAACAGCTTTCAGGGCTGGCCCCTTCCTTGTGGCAGAAGGAGCCGGACGTTTCCCTTTTTGGAAAAAGGCTCTGCCGAGAACGGACACGATGACATGTCCCGTCTCTGGGAAAGCACAGGTCCCAAGCGCTGCTGTGCCTATGAATAGGGTGCATGGGGAAGGTGAAGAGCAGCAACAGCTTTCAGGGCTGGCCCCTTCCTTGTGGGAGAAGGAGCCGGACGTTTCCCGTTTGGGAAAAAAGCTCTGCCGAGAAAGGACACGACGACATCTCCCGTCCCTGAGAAAGCATAGATCCCAAGCGCTGCTGTGCCTGTGAATAGGGTGCCCAGGGAAGGTGAAGACCAGCAACAGCTTTCAGGGCTAGCACCTTCATTGTGGGAGAAGGAGCCGGACGTTTCCCGTTTGGGAAAAAGGCTCTGCCGAGAAAGGACATGATGACATGTCCCGTCTCTGGGAAAGCACAGATCCCAAGCGCTGCTGTGCCTGTGAATAGGGTGCACGGGGAAGGTGAAGACCAGCAACAGCTTTCAGGGCTGGCCCCTTCCTTGTGGCAGAAGGAGCCGGACGTTTCCCTTTTTGGAAAATGGCTCTGCCGAGAACGGACACGATGACATGTCCCGTCTCTGGGAAAGCACAGGTCCCAAGCGCTGCTGTGCCTGTGAATAGGGTGCATGGGGAAGGTGAAGACCAGCAGCAGCTTTCAGGGCTGGCCCCTTCCTTGTGGGAGAAGGAGCCGGACGTTTCCCATTTGGGAAAATGGCTCTGCCGAGGAAGGACACAATGACATGTCCCGTCTCTGGGAAAGCACAGATCCGTAGTGATGTTCTGCCTCTGAATATGCTGCCAAGGGAAGGTGAAGACCAGCAACAGCTTTCAGGGCTGGCCCCTTCCTTGTGGCAGAAGGAGCCGGACTTTTCCCGTTTGGGAAAAAAGCTCTGCCGAGAAAGGACACGACGACATCTCCCTTCCCTGAGAAAGCACAGATCCGAAGCGCTGCTGTGCCTATGAATAGGGTGCACGGGAAGGTGAAGACCAGCAACAGCTTTCAGGGCTAGCACCTTCATTGTGGGAGAAGGAGCCGGACGTGTCCCGTTTGGGAAAAAGGCTCTGCCGAGAACGGACATGATGACATCTCCCGTCTCTGGGAAAGCACAGATCCCAAGCGCTGCTGTGCCTGTGAATAGGGTGCACGGGGAAGGTGAAGACCAGCAACAGCTTTCAGGGCTGGCCCCTTCCTTGTGGCAGAAGGAGCCGGACGTTTCCCTTTTTGGAAAATGGCTCTGCCGAGAACGGACACGATGACATGTCCCGTCTCTGGGAAAGCACAGGTCCCAAGCGCTGCTGTGCCTATGAATAGGGTGCCCAGGGAAGGTAAAGACCAGCAAGAGCTTTCAGGGCTGGCCCCTTCCTTGTGGGAGAAGGAGCCGGACGTTTCCCGTTTGGGAAAAAAGCTCTGCCGAGAAAGGACACGATGACATCTCCCGTCCCTGAGAAAGCACAGATCCGAAGCGCTGCTGTGCCTGTGAATAGGGTGCACGGGAAGGTGAAGACCAGCAACAGCTTTCTGGGCTAGCACCTTCATTGTGGGAGAAAGATCCGGACGTTTCCCGTTTGGGAAAAAGGCTCTGCCGAGAAAGGACACGATGACATGTCCCGTCTCTGGGAAAGCACAGATCCCTAGTGATGTTCTGCCTCTGAATATGCTGCCAAGGGAAGGTGAAGACCAGCAACAGCTTTCAGGGCTGGCCCCCTCCTTGTGGCAGAAGGAGCCGGACGTTTCCCTTTTTGGAAAAACGCTCTGCCGAGAACGGACACGATGACATGTCCCGTCTCTGGGAAAGCACAGGTCCCAAGCGCTGCTGTGCCTGTGAATAGGGTGCACGGGGAAGGTGAAGAGCAGTAACAGCTTTCAGGGCTGGCCCCTTCCTTGTGGGAGAAGGAGCCGGACGTTTCCCGTTTCGGAAAAATACTCTGCCGAGAACGGACACGATGACATGTCCCGTCTCTGGGAAAGCACAGATCCCTAGTGATGTTCTGCCTGTGAATAGGGTGCACGGGGAAGTTAAAGACCAGCAAGAGCTTTTAGGGCTGGCCCCTTCCTTGTGGCAGAAGGAGCCGGACTTTTCCTGTTTTGGAAAAATACTCTGCCGAGAATGGACACGATGACATGTCCCGTCTCTGGGAAAGCACAGGTCCCAAGCGTTGCTGTGCCTGTGAATAGGGTGTCCAGGGAAGGTAAAGACCAGCAAGAGCTTTCAGGGCTGGCCCCTTCCTTGTGGGAGAAGGAGCCGGACGTTTCCCGTTTGGGAAAATAGCTCTGCCGAGAAAGGACACGATGACATCTCCCGTCCCTGAGAAAGCACAGATCCGAAGCGCTGCTGTGCCTGTGAATAGGGTGCACGGGAAGGTGAAGACCAGCAACAGCTTTCAGGGCTGGCCCCTTCCTTGTGGCAGAAGGAGCCGGACGTTTCCCGTTTGGGAAAATGGCTCTGCCGAGGAAGGACACGATGACATGTCCCGTCTCTGGGAAAGCACAGATCCCTAGTGATGTTCTGCCTCTGAATATGCTGCCAAGGGAAGGTGAAGACCAGCAACAGCTTTCAGGGCTGGCCCCTTCCTTGTGGCAGAAGGAGCCGGACGTTTCCCGTTTGGGAAAAAGGCTCTGCCGAGAACGGACACGATGACATGTCCCGTCTCTGGGAAAGCACAGATCCCATGCGCTGATGTGCTTATTAATAGGCTGCCCAGGGAAGGAGAAGACCAGCAGCAGCTTTCAGGGCTAGCACCTTCTTTGTGGGTGAAGGAGCCGGACTTTTCCCTTTTGGGAAAATATCTCTGCCGAGAAAGGACACGACGACATCTCCCGTCCCTGAGAAAGCATAGATCCCAAGCGCTGCTGTGCCTGTGAATAGGGTGCCCAGGGAAGGTGAAGTCCAGCAACAGCTTTCAGGGCTAGCACCTTCATTGTGGGAGAAGGAGCCGGACGTTTCCCGTTTGGGAAAAAGGCTCTGCCGAGAACGGACACGATCACATGTCCCGTCTCTGGGAAAGCACAGGTCCCAAGCGCTGCTGTGCCTATGAATAGGGTGCATGGGGAAGGTGAAGACCAGCAACAGCTTTCAGGGCTGGCCCCTTCCTTGTGGGAGAAGGAGCCGGACGTTTCCCGTTTGGGAAAAAAGCTCTGCCGACAAAGGACACGACGACATCTCCCGTCCCTGAGAAAGCACAGATCCGAAGCGCTGCTGTGCCTATGAATAGGGTGCACGGGAAGGTGAAGACCAGCAACAGCTTTCAGGGCTGGCCCCTTCCTTGTGGGAGAAGGAGCCGGACGTTTCCCGTTTCGGAAAAATACTCTGCCGAGAACGGACACGATGACATGTCCCGTCTCTGGGAAAGCACAGGTCCCAAGCGCTGCTGTGCCTGTGAATAGGGTGCATGGGGAAGGTGAAGACCAGCAGCAGCTTTCAGGGCTGGCCCCTTCCTTGTGGGAGAAGGAGCCGGACGTTTCCCGTTTGGGAAAATGGCTCTGCCGAGGAAGGACACAATGACATGTCCCGTCTCTGGGAAAGCACAGATCCCTAGTGATGTTCTGCCTCTGAATATGCTGCCAAGGGAAGGTGAAGACCAGCAACAGCTTTCAGGGCTGGCCCCTTCCTTGTGGCAGAAGGAGCCGGACTTTTCCCGTTTGGGAAAAAAGCTCTGCCGAGAAAGGACACGACGACATCTCCCTTCCCTGAGAAAGCACAGATCCGAAGCGCTGCTGTGCCTATGAATAGGGTGCACGGGAAGGTGAAGACCAGCAACAGCTTTCAGGGCTAGCACCTTCATTGTGGGAGAAGGAGCCGGACGTGTCCCGTTTGGGAAAAAGGCTCTGCCGAGAAAGGACATGATGACATCTCCCGTCTCTGGGAAAGCACAGATCCCAAGCGCTGCTGTGCCTGTGAATAGGGTGCACGGGGAAGGTGAAGACCAGCAACAGCTTTCAGGGCTGGCCCCTTCCTTGTGGCAGAAGGAGCCGGACGTTTCCCTTTTTGGAAAATGGCTCTGCCGAGAACGGACACGATGACATGTCCCGTCTCTGGGAAAGCACAGGTCCCAAGCGCTGCTGTGCCTATGAATAGGGTGCCCAGGGAAGGTAAAGACCAGCAAGAGCTTTCAGGGCTGGCCCCTTCCTTGTGGGAGAAGGAGCCGGACGTTTCCCGTTTGGGAAAAATCCTCTGACGAGAAAGGACATGATGACATGGCCCGTCTCTGGGAAAGCACAGATCCGAAGCGCTGCTGTGCCTGTGAATAGGGTGCACGGGAAGGTGAAGCCCAGCAACAGCTTTCAGGGCTGGCCCCTTCCTTGTGGCAGAAGGAGCCGGACGTTTCCCGTTTGGGAAAATGGCTCTGCCGAGGAAGGACACAAGGACATGTCCCGTCTCTGGGAAAGCACAGATCCCTAGTGATGTTCTGCCTCTGAATATGCTGCCAAGGGAAGGTGAAGACCAGCAACAGCTTTCAGGGCTGGCCCCTTCCTTGTGGGAGAAGGAGCCGGACGTTTCCCTTTTTGGAAAAAGGCTCTGCCGAGAACGGACACGATGACATGTCCCGTCTCTGGGAAAGCACAGGTCCCAAGCGCTGCTGTGCCTATGAATAGGGTGCATGGGGAAGGTGAAGACCAGCAACAGCTTTCAGGGCTGGCCCCTTCCTTGTGGGAGAAGGAGCCGGACGTTTCCCGTTTGGGAAAAAAGCTCTGCCGAGAAAGGACACGACGACATCTCCCGTCCCTGAGAAAGCACAGATCCGAAGCGCTGCTGTGCCTATGAATAGGGTGCACGGGAAGGTGAAGACCAGCAACAGCTTTCAGGGCTAGCACCTTCATTGTGGGAGAAGGAGCCGGACGTTTCCCGTTTGGGAAAAAGGCTCTGCCGAGAAAGGACACGATGACATGTCCCGTCTCGGGGAAAGCACAGATCCCAAGCGCTGCTGTGCCTGTGAATAGGGTGCACGGGGAAGGTGAAGAGCAGTAACAGCTTTCAGGGCTGGCCCCTTCCTTGTGGGAGAAGGAGCCGGACGTTTCCCGTTTCGGAAAAATACTCTGCCGAGAACGGACACGATGACATGTCCCGTCTCTGGGAAAGCACAGGTCCCTAGTGATGTTCTGCCTGTGAATAGGGTGCACGGGGAAGTTAAAGACCAGCAAGAGCTTTCAGGGCTGGCCCCTTCCTTGTGGGAGAAGGAGCCGGACGTTTCCCTTTTTGGAAAATGGCTCTGCCGAGAACGGACACGATGACATGTCCCGTCTCTGGGAAAGCACAGGTCCCAAGCGCTGCTGTGCCTATGAATAGTGTGCAAGGGAAGGTGAAGACCAGCAAGAGCTTTCAGGGCTGGCCCCTTCCTTGAGGCAGAAGGAGCCGGACGTTTCCCGTTTGGGAAAAAAGCTCTGCCGAGAAAGGACACGATGACATCTCCCGTCCCTGAGAAAGCACAGATCCGAAGCGCTGCTGTGCCTGTGAATAGGGTGCACGGGAAGGTGAAGACCAGCAACAGCTTTCTGGGCTAGCACCTTCATTGTGGGAGAAAGATCCGGACGTTTCCCGTTTGGGAAAAAGGCTCTGCCGAGAAAGGACACGATGACATGTACCGTCTCTGGGAAAGCACATATCCCAAGCTTTGTTGTGCTTATTAATAGGCTGCCCAGGGAAGGTGAAGACCAGCAAGAACTTTCAGGGCTGGCCCCTTCCTTGTGGGAGAAGGAGCCGGACGTTTCCCGTTTTGGGAAAAAGGCTCTGCCGAGAAAGGACATGATGACATGTCCCGTCTCTGGGAAAGCACAGATCCGAAGCGCTGCTGTGCCTGTGAATAGGGTGCACGGGGAAGGTGAAGACCAGCAACAGCTTTCAGGGCTGGCCCCTTCCTTGTGGCAGAAGGAGCCGGAAATTTCCCGTTTGGGAAAATGGCTCTGCCGAGGAAGGACACAATGACATGTCCCGTCTCTGGGAAAGCACAGATCCCTAGTGATGTTCTGCCTCTGAATATGCTGCAAAGGGAAGGTGAAGACCAGCAACAGCTTTCAGGGCTGGCCCCTTCCTTGTGGCAGAAGGAGCCGGACGTTTCCCTTTTTGGAAAAAGGCTCTGCCGAGAACGGACACGATGACATGTCCCGTCTCTGGGAAAGCACAGGTCCCAAGCGCTGCTGTGCCTATGAATAGGGTGCATGGGGAAGGTGAAGAGCAGCAACAGCTTTCAGGGCTGGCCCCTTCCTTGTGGGAGAAGGAGCCGGACGTTTCCCGTTTGGGAAAAAAGCTCTGCCGAGAAAGGACACGACGACATCTCCCGTCCCTGAGAAAGCATAGATCCCAAGCGCTGCTGTGCCTGTGAATAGGGTGCCCAGGGAAGGTGAAGACCAGCAACAGCTTTCAGGGCTAGCACCTTCATTGTGGGAGAAGGAGCCGGACGTTTCCCGTTTGGGAAAAAGGCTCTGCCGAGAAAGGACATGATGACATGTCCCGTCTCTGGGAAAGCACAGTTCCCAAGCGCTGCTGTGCCTGTGAATAGGGTGCACGGGGAAGGTGAAGACCAGCAACAGCTTTCAGGGCTGGCCCCTTCCTTGTGGCAGAAGGAGCCGGACGTTTCCCTTTTTGGAAAATGGCTCTGCCGAGAACGGACACGATGACATGTCCCGTCTCTGGGAAAGCACAGGTCCCAAGCGCTGCTGTGCCTGTGAATAGGGTGCATGGGGAAGGTGAAGACCAGCAGCAGCTTTCAGGGCTGGCCCCTTCCTTGTGGGAGAAGGAGCCGGACGTTTCCCATTTGGGAAAATGGCTCTGCCGAGGAAGGACACAATGACATGTCCCGTCTCTGGGAAAGCACAGATCCGTAGTGATGTTCTGCCTCTGAATATGCTGCCAAGGGAAGGTGAAGACCAGCAACAGCTTTCAGGGCTGGCCCCTTCCTTGTGGCAGAAGGAGCCGGACGTTTCCCGTTTGGGAAAAAAGCTCTGCCGAGAAAGGACACGACGACATCTCCCTTCCCTGAGAAAGCACAGATCCGAAGCGCTGCTGTGCCTATGAATAGGGTGCACGGGAAGGTGAAGACCAGCAACAGCTTTCAGGGCTAGCACCTTCATTGTGGGAGAAGGAGCCGGACGTGTCCCGTTTGGGAAAAAGGCTCTGCCGAGAACGGACATGATGACATCTCCCGTCTCTGGGAAAGCACAGATCCCAAGCGCTGCTGTGCCTGTGAATAGGGTGCACGGGGAAGGTGAAGACCAGCAACAGCTTTCAGGGCTGGCCCCTTCCTTGTGGCAGAAGGAGCCGGACGTTTCCCATTTGGGAAAAAGGCTCTGCCGAGAACGGACACGATGACATGTCCCGTCTCTGGGAAAGCACAGGTCCCAAGCGCTGCTGTGCCTATGAATAGGGTGCCCAGGGAAGGTAAAGACCAGCAAGAGCTTTCAGGGCTGGCCCCTTCCTTGTGGGAGAAGGAGCCGGACGTTTCCCGTTTGGGAAAAAAGCTCTGCCGAGAAAGGACACGATGACATCTCCCGTCCCTGAGAAAGCACAGATCCGAAGCGCTGCTGTGCCTGTGAATAGGGTGCACGGGAAGGTGAAGACCAGCAACAGCTTTCTGGGCTAGCACCTTCATTGTGGGAGAAAGATCCGGACGTTTCCCGTTTGGGAAAAAGGCTCTGCCGAGAAAGGACACGATGACATGTCCCGTCTCTGGGAAAGCACAGATCCCTAGTGATGTTCTGCCTCTGAATATGCTGCCAAGGGAAGGTGAAGACCAGCAACAGCTTTCAGGGCTGGCCCCCTCCTTGTGGCAGAAGGAGCCGGACGTTTCCCTTTTTGGAAAAACGCTCTGCCGAGAACGGACACGATGACATGTCCCGTCTCTGGGAAAGCACAGGTCCCAAGCGCTGCTGTGCCTGTGAATAGGGTGCACGGGGAAGGTGAAGAGCAGTAACAGCTTTCAGGGCTGGCCCCTTCCTTGTGGGAGAAGGAGCCGGACGTTTCCCGTTTCGGAAAAATACTCTGCCGAGAACGGACACGATCACATGTCCCGTCTCTGGGAAAGCACAGATCCCTAGTGATGTTCTGCCTGTGAATAGGGTGCACGGGGAAGTTAAAGACCAGCAAGAGCTTTTAGGGCTGGCCCCTTCCTTGTGGCAGAAGGAGCCGGACTTTTCCTGTTTTGGAAAAATACTCTGCCGAGAATGGACACGATGACATGTCCCGTCTCTGGGAAAGCACAGGTCCCAAGCGTTGCTGTGCCTGTGAATAGGGTGTCCAGGGAAGGTAAAGACCAGCAAGAGCTTTCAGGGCTGGCCCCTTCCTTGTGGGAGAAGGAGCCGGACGTTTCCCGTTTGGGAAAATAGCTCTGCCGAGAAAGGACACGATGACATCTCCCGTCCCTGAGAAAGCACAGATCCGAAGCGCTGCTGTGCCTGTGAATAGGGTGCACGGGAAGGTGAAGACCAGCAACAGCTTTCAGGGCTGGCCCCTTCCTTGTGGCAGAAGGAGCCGGACGTTTCCCGTTTGGGAAAATGGCTCTGCCGAGGAAGGACACGATGACATGTCCCGTCTCTGGGAAAGCACAGATCCCTAGTGATGTTCTGCCTCTGAATATGCTGCCAAGGGAAGGTGAAGACCAGCAACAGCTTTCAGGGCTGGCCCCTTCCTTGTGGCAGAAGGAGCCGGACGTTTCCCGTTTGGGAAAAAGGCTCTGCCGAGAACGGACACGATGACATGTCCCGTCTCTGGGAAAGCACAGATCCCATGCGCTGATGTGCTTATTAATAGGCTGCCCAGGGAAGGAGAAGACCAGCAGCAGCTTTCAGGGCTAGCACCTTCTTTGTGGGTGAAGGAGCCGGACTTTTCCCTTTTGGGAAAATATCTCTGCCGAGAAAGGACACGACGACATCTCCCGTCCCTGAGAAAGCATAGATCCCAAGCGCTGCTGTGCCTGTGAATAGGGTGCCCAGGGAAGGTGAAGTCCAGCAACAGCTTTCAGGGCTAGCACCTTCATTGTGGGAGAAGGAGCCGGACGTTTCCCGTTTGGGAAAAAGGCTCTGCCGAGAACGGACACGATCACATGTCCCGTCTCTGGGAAAGCACAGGTCCCAAGCGCTGCTGTGCCTATGAATAGGGTGCATGGGGAAGGTGAAGACCAGCAACAGCTTTCAGGGCTGGCCCCTTCCTTGTGGGAGAAGGAGCCGGACGTTTCCCGTTTGGGAAAAAAGCTCTGCCGACAAAGGACACGACGACATCTCCCGTCCCTGAGAAAGCACAGATCCGAAGCGCTGCTGTGCCTATGAATAGGGTGCACGGGAAGGTGAAGACCAGCAACAGCTTTCAGGGCTGGCCCCTTCCTTGTGGGAGAAGGAGCCGGACGTTTCCCGTTTCGGAAAAATACTCTGCCGAGAACGGACACGATGACATGTCCCGTCTCTGGGAAAGCACAGATCCCTAGAGATGTTCTGCCTGTGAATAGGGTGCACGGGGAAGTTAAAGACCAGCAAGAGCTTTTAGGGCTGGCCCCTTCCTTGTGGCAGAAGGAGCCGGACTTTTCCCGTTTTGGAAAATACTCTGCCGAGAATGGACACGATGACATGTCCCGTCTCTGGGAAAGCACAGGTCCCAAGCGTTGCTGTGCCTGTGAATAGGGTGTCCAGGGAAGGTAAAGACCAGCAAGAGCTTTCAGGGCTGGCCCCTTCCTTGTGGGAGAAGGAGCCGGACGTTTCCCGTTTGGGAAAAAAGCTCTGCCGAGAAAGGACATGATGACATCTCCCGTCCCTGAGAAAGCACAGATCCGAAGCGCTGCTGTGGCTGTGAATAGGGTGCACAGGAAGGTGAAGACCAGCAACAGCTTTCAGGGCTAGCACCTTCTTTGTGGGTGAAGGAGCCGGACTTTTCCCTTTTGGGAAAATGTCTCTGCCGAGAAAGGACACGACGACATCTCCCGTCCCTGAGAAAGCATAGATCCCAAGCGCTGCTGTGCCTATGAATAGGGTGCACGGGAAGGTGAATACCAGCAACAGCTTTCAGGGCTAGCACCTTCATTGTGGGAGAAGGATCCGGACGTTTCCCGTTTGGGAAAAAGGCTCTGCCGAGAAAGGACACGATGACATGTCCCGTCTCGGGGAAATCACAGATCCCAAGCGCTGCTGTGCCTGTGAATAGGGTGCACGGGGAAGGTGAAGAGCAGCAACAGCTTTCAGGGCTGGCCCCTTCCTTGTGGGAGAAGGAGCCGGACGTTTCCCGTTTCGGAAAAATACTCTGCCGAGAACGGACACGATGACATGTCCCGTCTCTGGGAAAGCACAGATCCCTAGTGATGTTCTGCCTCTGATTAGGGTGCACGGGGAAGTTAAAGACCAGCAAGAGCTTTTAGGGCTGGCCCCTTCCTTGTGGCAGAAGGAGCCGGACGTTTCACGTTTGGGAAAATGGCTCTGCCGAGGAAGGACACGATGACATGTCCCGTCTCTGGGAAACCACAGATCCGTAGTGATGTTCTGCCTCTGAATATGCTGCCAAGGGAAGGTGAAGACCAGCAACAGCTTTCAGGGCTGGCCCCTTCCTTGTGGCAGAAGGAGCCGGACGTTTCCCTTTTTGGAAAAAGGCTCTGCCGAGAATGGACACGATGACATGTCCCGTCTCTGGGAAAGCACAGGTCCCAAGCGCTGCTGTGCCTATGAATAGGGTGCATGGGGAAGGTGAAGACCAGCAACAGCTTTCAGGGCTGGCCCCTTCCTTGTGGGAGAAGGAGCCGGACGTTTCCCGTTTGGGAAAAAAGCTCTGCCGAGAAAGGACACGACGACATCTCCCGTCCCTGAGAAAGCACAGATCCCAAGCGCTGCTGTGCCTGTGAATAGGGTGCCCAGGGAAGGTGAAGTCCAGCAACAGCTTTCAGGGCTAGCACCTTCATTGCGGGAGAATGAGCCGGACGTTTCCCGTTTGGGAAAAAGGCTCTGCCGAGAAAGGACATGATGACATGGCCCGTCTCTGGGAAAGCACAGATCCGAAGCGCTGCTGTGCCTGTGAATAGGGTGCATGGGGAAGGTGAAGACCAGCAAGAGCTTTCAGGGCTGGCCCCTTCCTTCTGGCAGAAGGAGCCGGACGTTTCCCGTTTGGGAAAATGGCTCTGCCGAGGAAGGACACAATGACATGTCCCGTCTCTGGGAAAGCACAGATCCCTAGTGATGTTCTGCCTCTGAATATGCTGCCAAGGGAAGGTGAAGACCAGCAACAGCTTTCAGGGCTGGCCCCTTCCTTGTGGCAGAAGGAGCCGGACTTTTCCCGTTTGGGAAAAAAGCTCTGCCGAGAAAGGACATGATGACATCTCCCGTCTCTGGGAAAGCACAGATCCCAAGCGCTGCTGTGCCTGTGAATAGGGTGCACGGGGAAGGTGAAGACCAGCAACAGCTTTCAGGGCTGGCCCCTTCCTTGTGGGAGAAGGAGCCGGACGTTTCCCGTTTGGGAAAAATACTCTGCCGAGAACGGACACGATGACATGTCCCGTCTCTGCGAAAGCACAGATCCCTAGTGATGTTCTGCCTGTGAATAGGGTGCACGGGGAAGGTGAAGACCAGCAACAGCTTTCAGGGCTGGCCCCTTCCTTGTGGCAGAAGGAGCCGGACGTTTCCTCTTTTGGAAAAATACTCTGCCGAGAATGGACACGATGACATGTCCCGTCTCTGGGAAAGCACAGGTCCCAAGCGTTGCTGTGCTTATTAATAGGCTGCCCAGGGAAGGTGAAGACCAGCAACAACTTTTAGGGCTGGCCCCTTCCTTGTGGGAGAAGGAGCCGGACGTTTCCCCTTTGAGAAAAAAGCTCTGCCGAGAAAGTACACGATGACATGTCCCGTCTCTGAGAAAGCACAGATCCGAAGCGCTGCTGTGCCTGTGAATAGGGTGCACGGGGAAGGTGAACACCAGCAACAGCTTTCAGGGCTAGCACCTTCATTGTGGGAGAAGGAGCCGGACGTTTCCCATTTGGGAAAAAGGCTGTGCCGAGAAAGGACACGATGACATCTCCCGTCTCTGGGAAAGCACAGACCCCAAGCGTTGCTGTGCTTTTTAATAGGCTGCCCAGGGAAGGTGAAGACCAGCAAGAGCTTTCTGGGCTAGCACCTTCCTTGTGGCAGAAGGAGCCGGACGTTTCCCGTTTGGGAAAAAGGTTCTGCCGAGAACGGACACGATGACATGTCCCGTCTCTGGGAAAGCACAGGTCCCAAGCGCTGCTGTGCCTAACAATAGGGTGCATGGGGAAGGTGAAGACCAGCAACAGCTTTCAGGGCTGGCCCCTTCCTTGTGGGAGAAGGAGCCGGACGTTTCCCTTTTGGGAAAAAGGCTCTGCCGAGAAAGGACACGATCACATGTCCCGTCTCTGGAAAAGCACAGATCCCTAGTGATGTTATGCCTGTGAATAGGCTGCCCAGGGAAGGTGAAGACCAGCAGCACCTTTCAGGGCTGGCCCCTTCCTTGTGGGAGAAGTAGACGGACGTTTTGCCGTTTGGGAAAAATACTCTGCCGAGAACGCACACGATGACATGTTCCCTCTCTGGGAAAGCACAGATCCCTAGTGATGTTATGCCTGTGAATAGGCTGCCCAGGGAAGGTGAAGACCAGCAAGAGCTTTCAGGGCTAGCACCTTCATTGTGGGAGAATGAGCCGGACGTTTCCCGTTTGGGAAAAATACTCTGCTGAGAACGGACACGATCACATGTCCCGTCTCTGGGAAAGCACAGATCCCAAGCGTTGCTGTGCTTATTAATAGGCTGCCCAGGGAAGGTGAAGACCAGCAACAGCTTTTAGGGCTGGCCCCTTCCTTGTGGGAGAAGGAGCGCGACGTTTCCCGTTTGGGAAAAATACTCTGCTGAGAACGGACACGATGACATGTCCCGTCTCTGGGAAAGCACAGATCCGAAGCGCTGCTGTGCCTGTGAATAGGGTGCACGGGAAGGTGAAGACCAGCAACAGCTTTCAGGGCTAGTACCTTCATTGTGGAAGAAGGAGCCGAATGTTTCCCATTTTGGAAAAAGGCTCTGCTGAGAAAGGACACGATGACATGTCCCGTCTCTGGGAAAGCACAGATCCCAAGCGTTGCTGTGCTTATTATTAGGCTGCCCAGGGAAGGTGAAGACCAGCAACAGCTTTCAGGGCTGGCCCCTTCCTTGTGGGAGAAGGAGCCAGACGTTTCCCTTTTCGGAAAAAGGCTCTGCCGAGAACGGACACGATGACATGTCCCGTCTCTGGGAAAGCACAGATCCCTAGTGATGTTCTGCCTCTGAATATGCTGCCAAGGGAAGGTGAAGACCAGCAACAGCTTTTAGGGCTGGCCCCTTCCTTGTGGCAGAAGGAGGCGGACGTTTCCCGTTTGGGAAAAAGGCTCTGCCGAGAACGGACACGATGACATGTCCCGTCTCTGGGAAAGCACAGGTCCCAAGCGCTGCTGTGCCTATGAATAGGGTGCATGGGGAAGGTGAAGACCAGCAACAGCTTTCAGGGCTGGCCCCTTCCTTGTGGCAGAAGGATCCGGACGTTTCCCGTTTGGGAAAATGGCTCTGCCGAGGAAGGACACAATGACATGTCCCGTCTCTGGGAAAGCACAGATCCCTAGTGATGTTCTGCCTCTGAATATGCTGCCAAGGGAAGGTGAAGACCAGCAACAGCTTTCAGGGCTGGCCCCTTCCTTGTGGCAGAAGGAGCCGGACTTTTCCCGTTTGGGAAAAAAGCTCTGCCGAGAAAGGACACGACGACATCTCCCGTCCCTGAGAAAGCACAGATCCGAAGCGCTGCTGTGCCTATGAATAGGGTGCACGGGAAGGTGAAGACCAGCAACAGCTTTCAGGGCTAGCACCTTCCTTGTGGGAGAAGGATCCGGACGTGTCCCGTTTGGGAAAAAGGCTCTGCCGAGAACGGACACGATGACATGTCCCGTCTCTGGGAAAGCACAGGTCCCAAGCGCTGCTGTGCCTATGAATAGGGTGCCCAGGGAAGGTAAAGACCAGCAAGAGCTTTCAGGGCTGGCCCCTTCCTTGTGGGAGAAGGAGCCGGACGTTTCCCGTTTGGGAAAAAAGCTCTGCCGAGAAAGGACACGATGACATCTCCCGTCCCTGAGAAAGCACAGATCCGAAGCGCTGCTGTGCCTGTTAATAGGGTGCACGGGAAGGTGAAGACCAGCAACAGCTTTCAGGGCTAGCACCTTCATTGTGGGAGAAAGATCCGGACGTGTCCCGTTTGGGAAAAAGGCTCTGCTGAGAAAGGACACGATGACATGTACCGTCTCTGGGAAAGCATAGATCCCAAGCTTTGTTGTGCTTATTAATAGGCTGCCCAGGGAATGTGAAGACCAGCAACAGCTTTCTGGGCTAGCACCTTCCTTGTGGGAGAAGGAGCCGGACGTTTCCCGTTTGGGAAAAAGGCTCTGCCGAGAAAGGACATGATGACTTGTCCCGTCTCTGGGAAAGCACAGATCCGAAGCGCTGCTGTGCCTGTTAATAGGGTGCACGGGGAAGGTGAAGACCAGCAGCAGCTTTCAGGGCTGGCCCCTTCCTTCTGGCAGAAGGAGCCGGACGTTTCCAGTTTGGGAAAAAAGCTCTGCCGAGAAAGGACACGACGACATCTCCCGTCCCTGAGAAAGCACAGATCCGAAGCGCTGCTGTGCCTGTGAATAGGGTGCACGGGGAAGGTGAAGACCAGCAACAGCTTTCAGGGCTGGCCCCTTCCTTGTGGCAGAAGGAGCCGGACGTTTCCCTTTTTGGAAAAAGGCTCTGCCGAGAACGGACACGATGACATGTCCCGTCTCTGGGAAAGCACAGGTCCCAAGCGCTGCTGTGCCTCTGAATAGGCTGCCCAGGGAAGGTGAATACCAGCAACAGCTTTCAGGGCTGGCCTCTTCCTTGTGGGAGAAGGAGCCGGACGTTTCCCGTTTGGGAAAAAGGCTCTGCCGAGAACGGACACGATGACATGTCCCGTCTCTGGGAAAGCACAGATCCCATGCGCTGCTGTGCTTATTAATAGGCTGCCCAGGGAAGGAGAAGACCAGCAGCAGCTTTCAGGGCTAGCACCTTCTTTGTGGGTGAAGGAGCCGGACTTTTCCCTTTTGGGAAAATGTCTCTGCCGAGAAAGGACACGACGACATCTCCCGTCCCTGAGAAAGCATAGATCCCAAGCGCTGCTGTGCCTGTGAATAGGGTGCCCAGGGAAGGTGAAGTCCAGCAACAGCTTTCAGGGCTGGCCCCTTCCTTGTGGGAGAAGGAGCCGGACGTTTCCCTTTTTGGAAAAAGGCTCTGCCGAGAACGGACAAGATGACATGTCCCGTCTCTGGGAAAGCACAGGTCCCAAGCGATGCTGTGCCTATGAATAGGGTGCATGGGGAAGGTGAAGACCAGCAACAGCTTTCAGGGCTGGCCCCTTCCTTGTGGGAGAAGGAGCCGGACGTTTCCCGTTTGGGAAAAAAGCTCTGCCGAGAAAGGACACGACGACATCTCCTGTCCCTGAGAAAGCACAGATCCGAAGCGCTGCTGTGCCTATGAATAGGGTGCACGGGAAGGTGAAGACCAGCAACAGCTTTCAGGGCTAGCACCTTCATTGTGTGAGAAGGATCCGGACGTTTCCCGTTTGGGAAAAAGGCTCTGCCGAGAAAGGACACGATGACATGTCCCGTCTCGGGGAAAGCACAGATCCCAAGCGCTGCTGTGCCTGTGAATAGGGTGCACGGGGAAGGTGAAGAGCAGTAACAGCTTTCAGGGCTGGCCCCTTCCTTGTGGGAGAAGGAGCCGGACGTTTCCCGTTTCGGAAAAATACTCTGCCGAGAACGGACACGATGACATCTCCCGTTTCTGGGAAAGCACAGATCCGAAGCGCTGCTGTGCCTGTGAATAGGGTGCACGGGGAAGGTGAAGACCAGCAACAGCTTTCAGGGCTGGCCCCTTCCTTGTGGCAGAAGGAGCCGGACATTTCCCTTTTTGGAAAAAGGCTCTGCCGAGAACGGACACGATGACATGTCCCGTCTCTGGGAAAGCACAGGTCCCAAGCGCTGCTGTGCCTATGAATAGGTGCCCAGGGAAGGTAAAGACCAGCAAGAGCTTTCAGGGCTGGCCCCTTCCTTGTGGGAGAAGGAGCCGGACGTTTCCAGTTTGGGAAAAAAGCTCTGCCGAGAAAGGACACGATGACATCTCCCGTCCCTGAGAAAGCACAGATCCGAAGCGCTGCTGTGCCTGTGAATAGGGTGCACGGGAAGGTGAAGACCAGCAACAGCTTTCAGGGCTAGCACCTTCATTGTGGGAGAAAGATCCGGACGTTTCCCGTTTGGGAAAAAGGCTCTGCCGAGAAAGGACACGATGACATGTCCCGTCTCTGGGAAAGCACATATCCCAAGCTTTGTTGTGCTTATTAATAGGCTGCCCAGGGAAGGTGAAGACCAGCAACAGCTTTCAGGGCTGGCCCCTTCCTTGTGGCAGAAGGAGCCGGACGTTTCCCTTTTTGGAAAAAGGCTCTGCCGAGAACGGACACGATGACATGTCCCGTCTCTGGGAAAGCACAGATCCGAAGCGCTGCTGTGCCTGTGAATAGGGTGCATGGGGAAGGTGAAGACCAGCAACAGCTTTCAGGGCTGGCCCCTTCCTTGTGGCAGAAGGAGCCGGACGTTTCCCGTTTGGGAAAATACTCTGCCGAGGAAGGACACAATGACATGTCCCGTCTCTGGGAAAGCACAGATCCGTAGTGATGTTCTGCCTCTGAATATGCTGCCAAGGGAAGGTGAAGACCAGCAACAGCTTTCAGGGCTGGCCCCTTCCTTGTGGCAGAAGGAGCCGGACTTTTCCCGTTTGGGAAAAAAGCTCTGCCGAGAAAGGACACGACGACATCTCCCGTCCCTGAGAAAGCACAGATCCGAAGCGCTGCTGTGCCTATGAATAGGGTGCACGGGAAGGTGAAGACCAGCAACAGCTTTCAGGGCTAGCACCTTCATTGTGGGAGAAGGATCCGGACGTGTCCCGTTTGGGAAAAAGGCTCTGCCGAGAAAGGACATGATGACATCTCCCGTCTCTGGGAAAGCACAGATCCCAAGCGCTGCTGTGCCTGTGAATAGGGTGCACGGGGAAGGTGAAGACCAGCAACAGCTTTCAGGGCTGGCCCCTTCCTTGTGGCAGAAGGAGCCGGACGTTTCCCTTTTTGGAAAAAGGCTCTGCCGAGAACGGACACGATGACATGTCCCGTCTCTGGGAAAGCACAGGTCCCAAGCGCTGCTGTGCCTATGAATAGGGTGCCCAGGGAAGGTAAAGACCAGCAAGAGCTTTCAGGGGTGGCCCCTTCCTTGTGGGAGAAGGAGCCGGACGTTTCCCGTTTGGGAAAAAAGCTCTGCCGAGAAAGGACACGATGACATCTCCCGTCCCTGAGAAAGCACAGATCCGAAGCGCTGCTGTGCCTGTGAATAGGGTGCACGGGAAGGTGAAGACCAGCAACAGCTTTCTGGGCTAGCACCTTCATTGTGGGAGAAAGATCCGGACGTTTCCCGTTTGGGAAAAAGGCTCTGCCGAGAAAGGACACGATGACATGTACCGTCTCTGGGAAAGCACATATCCCAAGCTTTGTTGTGCTTATTAATAGGCTGCCCAGGGAAGGTGAAGACCAGCAACAGCTTTCTGGGCTAGCACCTTCCTTGTGGGAGAAGGAGCCGGACGTTTCCCGTTTGGGAAAAAGGCTCTGCCGAGAAAGGACATGATGACATGTCCCGTCTCTGGGAAACCACAGATCCCAAGCGCTGCTGTGCCTGTGAATAGGCTGCCCAGGGAAGGAGAAGACCAGCAGCAGCTTTCAGGGCTAGCACCTTCTTTGTGGGAGAAGGAGCCGGACGTTTCCCGTTTGGGAAAAAAGCTCTGCCGAGAAAGGACACGACGACATCTCCCGTCCCTGAGAAAGCACAGATCCGAAGCGCTGCTGTGCCTGTGAATAGGGTGCACGGGGAGGGTGAAGACCAGCAACAGCTTTCAGGGCTGGCCCCTTCCTTGTGGCAGAAGGAGCCGGACGTTTCCCTTTTTGGAAAAAGGCTCTGCCGAGAACGGACACGATGACATGTCCCGTCTCTGGGAAAGCACAGGTCCCAAGCGCTGCTGTGCCTCTGAATAGGCTGCCCAGGGAAGGTGAAGACCAGCAACAGCTTTCAGGGCTGGCCCCTTCCTTGTGGGAGAAGGAGCCGGACGTTTCCCGTTTGGGAAAAAGGCTCTGCCGAGAACGGACACGATGACATGTCCCGTCTCTGGGAAAGCACAGATCCCATGCGCTCCTGTGCTTATTAATAGGCTGCCCAGGGAAGGAGAAGACCAGCAGCAGCTTTCAGGGCTAGCATCTTCTTTGTGGGTGAAGGAGCCGGACTTTTCCCTTTTCGGAAAATGTCTCTGCCGAGAAAGGACACGACGACATCTCCCGTCCCTGAGAAAGCATAGATCCCAAGCGCTGCTGTGCCTGTGAATAGGGTGCCCAGGGAAGGTGAAGTCCAGCAACAGCTTTCAGGGCTAGCACCTTCATTGTGTGAGAAGGAGCCGGACGTTTCCCGTTTGGGAAAAAGGCTCTGCCGAGAAAGGACATGATGACATGGCCCGTCTCTGGGAAAGCACAGATCCGAAGCGCTGCTGTGCCTGTGAATAGGGTGCACGGGAAGGTGAAGACCAGCAACAGCTTTCAGGGCTGGCCCCTTCCTTGTGGCAGAAGGAGCCGGACGTTTCCCGTTTGGGAAAATGGCTCTGCCGAGGAAGGACACACTGACATGTCCCGTCTCTGGGAAAGCACAGATCCCTAGTGATGTTCTGCCTCTGAATATGCTGCCAAGGGAAGGTGAAGACCAGCAACAGCTTTCAGGGCTGGCCCCTTCCCTGTGGCAGAAGGAGCCGGACGTTTCCCTTTTTGGAAAAAGGCTCTGCCGAGAACGGACACGATGACATGTCCCGTCTCTGGGAAAGCACAGGTCCCAAGCGCTGCTGTGCCTATGAATAGGGTGCATGGGGAAGGTGAAGACCAGCAACAGCTTTCAGGGCTGGCCCCTTCCTTGTGGGAGAAGGAGCCGGACGTTTCCCGTTTGGGAAAAAAGCTCTGCCGAGAAAGGACACGACGACATCTCCCGTCCCTGAGAAAGCACAGATCCGAAGCGCTGCTGTGCCTATGAATAGGGTGCACGGGAAGGTGAAGACCAGCAACAGCTTTCAGGGCTAGCACCTTCATTGTGGGAGAAGGATCCGGACGTTTCCCGTTTGGGAAAAAGGCTCTGCCGAGAAAGGACACGATGACATGTCCCGTCTCGGGGAAAGCACAGATCCGAAGCGCTGCTGTGCCTGTGAATAGGGTGCACGGGGAAGGTGAAGAGCAGTAACAGCTTTCAGGGCTGGCCCCTTCCTTGTGGGAGAAGAAGCCGGACGTTTCCCGTTTCGGAAAAATACTCTGCCGAGAACGGACACGATGACATGTCCCGTCTCTGGGAAAGCACAGATCCCTAGTGATGTTCTGCCTGTGAATAGGGTGCACGGGGAAGTTAAAGACCAGCAAGAGCTTTTAGGGCTGGCCCCTTCCTTGTGGCAGAAGGAGCCGGACTTTTCCTGTTTTGGAAAAATACTCTGCCGAGAATGGACACGATGACATGTCCCGTCTCTGGGAAAGCACAGGTCCCAAGCGTTGCTGTGCCTGTGAATAGGGTGTCCAGGGAAGGTAAAGACCAGCAAGAGCTTTCAGGGCTGGCCCCTTCCTTGTGGGAGAAGGAGCCGGACGTTTCCCGTTTGGGAAAAAAGCTCTGCCGAGAAAGGACACGATGACATGTCCCGCTCTGAGAAAGCACAGATCTGAAGCGCTGCTGTGCCTGTGAATAGGGTGCACGGGAAGGTGAAGACCAGGAACAGCTTTCAGGGCTAGCACCTTCCTTGTGGGAGAAGGAGCCGGACGTTTCCCATTTGGGAAAAAGGCTCTGCCGAGAAAGGACATGATGACATGTCCCGTCTCTGGGAAAGCACAGATCCCAAGCGCTGCTGTGCCTGTGAATAGGGTGCACGGGGAAGGTGAAGACCAGCAACAGCTTTCAGGGCTAGCCCCTTCCTTGTGGCAGAAGGAGCCGGACGTTTCCCGTTTGGGAAAATAGCTCTGCCGAGGAAGGACACGATGACATGTCCCGTCTCTGGGAAAGCACAGATCCCTAGTGATGTTCTGCCTCTGAATATGCTGCCAAGGGAAGGTGAAGACCAGCAACAGCTTTCAGGGCTGGCCCCTTCCTTGTGGCAGAAGGAGCCGGACGTTTCCCGTTTGGGAAAAAAGCTCTGCCGAGAAAGGACACAACGACATCTCCCGTCCCTGAGAAAGCACAGATCCGAAGCGCTGCTGTGCCTGTGAATAGGGTGCACGGGGAAGGTGAAGACCAGCAACAGCTTTCAGGGCTGGCCCCTTCCTTCTGGCAGAAGGAGCCGGACGTTTCACGTTTGGGAAAATGCCTCTGCCGAGGAAGGACACGATGACATGTCCCGTCTCTGGGAAACCACAGATCCGTAGTGATGTTCTGCCTCTGAATATGCTGCCAAGGGAAGGTGAAGACCAGCAACAGCTTTCAGGGGTGGCCCCTTCCTTGTGGCAGAAGGAGCCGGACGTTTCCCTTTTTGGAAAAAGGCTCTGCCGAGAACGGACACGATGAAATGTCCCGTCTCTGGGAAAGCACAGGTCCCAAGCGCTGCTGTGCCTATGAATAGGGTGCATGGGGAAGGTGAAGACCAGCAACAGCTTTCAGGGCTGGCCCCTTCCTTGTGGCAGAAGGAGCCGGACGTTTCCCGTTTGGGAAAATGGCTCTGCCGAGGAAGGACACAATGACATGTCCCGTCTCTGGGAAACCACAGATCCGTAGTGATGTTCTGCCTCTGAATATGCTGCCAAGGGAAGGTGAAGACCAGCAACAGCTTTCAGGGGTGGCCCCTTCCTTGTGGCAGAAGGAGCCGGACGTTTCCCTTTTTGGAAAAAGGCTCTGCCGAGAACGGACACGATGACATGTCCCGTCTCTGGGAAAGCACAGGTCCCAAGCGCTGCTGTGCCTATGAATAGGGTGCATGGGGAAGGTGAAGACCAGCAAGAGCTTTCAGGGCTGGCCCCTTCCTTGTGGGAGAAGGAGCCGGACGTTTCCCGTTTGGGAAAAAAGCTCTGCCGAGAAAGGACACGACGACATCTCCCGTCCCTGAGAAAGCATAGATCCCAAGCGCTGCTGTGCCTGTGAATAGGGTGCCCAGGGAAGGTGAAGTCCAGCAACAGCTTTCAGGGCTAGCACCTTCATTGCGGGAGAATGAGCCGGACGTTTCCCGTTTGGGAAAAAGGCTCTGCCGAGAAAGGACATGATGACATGGCCCGTCTCTGGGAAAGCACAGATCCGAAGCGCTGCTGTGCCTGTGAATAGGGTGCATGGGGAAGGTGAAGACCAGCAACAGCTTTCAGGGCTGGCCCCTTCCTTGTGGCAGAAGGAGCCGGACGTTTCCCGTTTGGGAAAATGGCTCTGCCGAGGAAGGACACAATGACATGTCCCGTCTCTGGGAAAGCACAGATCCCTAGTGATGTTCTGCCTCTGAATATGCTGCCAAGGGAAGGTGAAGACCAGCAACAGCTTTCAGGGCTGGCCCCTTCCTTGTGGCAGAAGGAGCCGGACTTTTCCCGTTTGGGAAAAAAGCTCTGTCGAGAAAGGACATGATGACATCTCCCGTCTCTGGGAAAGCACAGATCCCAAGCGCTGCTGTGCCTGTGAATAGGGTGCACGGGGAAGGTGAAGACCAGCAACAGCTTTCAGGGCTGGCCCCTTCCTTGTGGGAGAAGGAGCCGGACGTTTCCCGTTTGGGAAAAATACTCTGCCGAGAACGGACACGATGACATGTCCCGTCTCTGGGAAAGCACAGATCCCTAGTGATGTTCTGCCTGTGAATAGGGTGCACGGGGAAGGTGAAGACCAGCAACAGCTTTCAGGGCTGGCCCCTTCCTTGTGGCAGAAGGAGCCGGACGTTTCCTCTTTTGGAAAAATACTCTGCCGAGAATGGACACGATGACATGTCCCGTCTCTGGGAAAGCACAGGTCCCAAGCGTTGCTGTGCTTATTAATAGGCTGCCCAGGGAAGGTGAAGACCAGCAACAACTTTTAGGGCTGGCCCCTTCCTTGTGGGAGAAGGAGCCGGACGTTTCCCCTTTGAGAAAAAAGCTCTGCCGAGAAAGTACACGATGACATCTCCCGTCCCTGAGAAAGCACAGATCCGAAGCGCTGCTGTGCCTGTGAATAGGGTGCACGGGGAAGGTGAAGACCAGCAACAGCTTTCAGGGCTAGCACCTTCATTGTGGGAGAAGGAGCCGGACGTTTCCCATTTGGGAAAAAGGCTGTGCCGAGAAAGGACACGATGACATCTCCCGTCTCTGGGAAAGCACAGACCCCAAGCGTTGCTGTGCTTTTTAATAGGCTGCCCAGGGAAGGTGAAGACCAGCAAGAGCTTTCTGGGCTAGCACCTTCCTTGTGGCAGAAGGAGCCGGACGTTTCCCGTTTGGGAAAAAGGTTCTGCCGAGAACGGACACGATGACATGTCCCGTCTCTGGGAAAGCACAGGTCCCAAGCGCTGCTGTGCCTATGAATAGGGTGCATGGGGAAGGTGAAGACCAGCAACAGCTTTCAGGGCTGGCCCCTTCCTTGTGGGAGAAGGAGCCGGACGTTTCCCTTTTGGGAAAAAGGCTCTGCCGAGAAAGGACACGATCACATGTCCCGTCTCTGGAAAAGCACAGATCCCTAGTGATGTTATGCCTGTGAATAGGCTGCCCAGGGAAGGTGAAGACCAGCAGCACCTTTCAGGGCTGGCCCCTTCCTTGTGGGAGAATGAGCCGGACGTTTCCCGTTTGGGAAAAATACTCTGCTGAGAACGGACACGATCACATGTCCCGTCTCTGGGAAAGCACAGATCCCAAGCGTTGCTGTGCTTATTAATAGGCTGCCCAGGGAAGGTGAGGAGAAGCAACAGCTTTTAGGGCTGGCCCCTTCCTTGTGGGAGAAGGAGCCGGACGTTTCCCGTTTGGGAAAAATACTCTGCTGAGAACGGACACGATGACATGTCCCGTCTCTGGGAAAGCACAGATCCGAAGCGCTGCTGAGCCTGTGAATAGGGTGCACGGGAAGGTGAAGACCAGCAACAGCTTTCAGGGCTAGTACCTTCATTGTGGAAGAAGGAGCCGAATGTTTCCCATTTTGGAAAAAGGCTCTGCTGAGAAAGGACACGATGACATGTCCCGTCTCTGGGAAAGCACAGATCCCAAGCGTTGCTGTGCTTATTAATAGGCTGCCCAGGGAAGGTGAAGACCAGCAACAGCTTTCAGGGCTGGCCCCTTCCTTGTGGGAGAAGGAGCCGGACGTTTCCCTTTTTGGAAAAAGGCTCTGCCGAGAACGGACACGATGACATGGCCCGTCTCTGGGAAAGCACAGATCCGAAGCGCTGCTGTGCCTGTGAATAGGGTGCATGGGGAAGGTGAAGACCAGCAACAGCTTTCAGGGCTGGCCCCTTCCTTGTGGCAGAAGGAGCCGGACGTTTCCCGTTTGGGAAAATGGCTCTGCCGAGGAACGACACAATGACATGTCCCGTCTCTCGGAAAGCACAGGTCCCAAGCGCTGCTGTGCCTATGAATAGGGTGCATGGGGAAGGTGAAGACCAGCAACAGCTTTCAGGGCTGGCCCCTTCCTTGTGGCAGAAGGAGCCGGACGTTTCCCGTTTGGGAAAATGGCTCTGCCGAGGAAGGACACAATGACATGTCCCGTCTCTGGGAAAGCACAGATCCCTAGTGATGTTCTGCCTCTGAATATGCTGCCAAGGGAAGGTGAAGACCAGCAACAGCTTTCAGGGCTGGCCCCTTCCTTGTGGCAGAAGGAGCCGGACTTTTCCCGTTTGGGAAAAAAGCTCTGCCGAGAAAGGACACGACGACATCTCCCGTCCCTGAGAAAGCACAGATCCGAAGCGCTGCTGTGCCTATGAATAGGGTGCACGGGAAGGTGAAGACCAGCAACAGCTTTCAGGGCTAGCACCTTCATTGTGGGAGAAGGATCCGGACGTGTCCCGTTTGGGAAAAAGGCTCTGCCGAGAACGGACACGATGACATGTCCCGTCTCTGGGAAAGCACAGGTCCCAAGCGCTGCTGTGCCTATGAATAGGGTGCCCAGGGAAGGTAAAGACCAGCAAGAGCTTTCAGGGCTGGCCCCTTCCTTGTGGGAGAAGGAGCCGGACGTTTCCCGTTTGGGAAAAAAGCTCTGCCGAGAAAGGACACGATGACATCTCCCGTCCCTGAGAAAGCACAGATCCGAAGCGCTGCTGTGCCTGTGAATAGGGTGCACGGGAAGGTGAAGACCAGCAACAGCTTTCAGGGCTAGCACCTTCATTGTGGGAGAAAGATCCGGACGTGACCCGTTTGGGAAAAAAGCTCTGCCGAGAAAGGACACGATGACATGTACCGTCTCTGGGAAAGCATAGATCCCAAGCTTTGTTGTGCTTATTAATAGGCTGCCCAGGGAAGGAGAAGACCAGCAACAGCTTTCTGGGCTAGCACCTTCCTTGTGGGAGAAGGAGCCGGACGTTTCCCGTTTGGGAAAAAGGCTCTGCCGAGAAAGGACATGATGACATGTCCCGTCTCTGGGAAAGCACATATCCGAAGCGCTGCTGTGCCTGTTAATAGGGTGCACGGGGAAGGTGAAGACCAGCAGCAGCTTTCAGGGCTGGCCCCTTCCTTCTGGCAGAAGGAGCCGGACGTTTCCCGTTTGGGAAAAAAGCTCTGCCGAGAAAGGACACGACGACATCTCCCGTCCCTGAGAAAGCACAGATCCGAAGCGCTGCTGTGCCTGTGAATAGGGTGCACGGGGAAGGTGAAGACCAGCAACAGCTTTCAGGGCTGGCCCCTTCCTTCTGGCAGAAGGAGCCGGACGTTTCACGTTTGGGAAAATGGCTCTGCCGAGGAAGGACACGATGACATGTCCCGTCTCTGGGAAAGCACAGATCCCTAGTGATGTTCTGCCTCTGAATATGCTGCCAAGGGAAGGTGAAGACCAGCAACAGCTTTCAGGGCTGGCCCCTTCCTTGTGGCAGAAGGAGCCGGACGTTTCCCTTTTTGGAAAAAGGCTCTGCCGAGAACGGACACGATGACATGTCCCGTCTCTGGGAAAGCACAGATCCCATGCGCTGCTGTGCTTATTAATAGGCTGCCCAGGGAAGGAGAAGACCAGCAGCAGCTTTCAGGGCTAGCACCTTCTTTGTGGGTGAAGGAGCCGGACTTTTCCCTTTTGGGAAAATGTCTCTGCCGAGAAAGGACACGACGACATCTCCCGTCCCTGAGAAAGCATAGATCCCAAGCGCTGCTGTGCCTATGAATAGGGTGCACGGGAAGGTGAAGACCAGCAACAGCTTTCAGGGCTAGCACCTTCATTGTGGGAGAAGGATCCGGACGTTTCCCGTTTGGGAAAAAGGCTCTGCCGAGAAAGGACACGATGACATGTCCCGTCTCGGGGAAAGCACAGATCCCAAGCGCTGCTGTGCCTGTGAATAGGGTGCACGGGGAAGGTGAAGAGCAGTAACAGCTTTCAGGGCTGGCCCCTTCCTTGTGGGAGAAGGAGCCGGACGTTTCCCGTTTCGGAAAAATACTCTGCCGAGAACGGACACGATGACATCTCCCGTCCCTGAGAAAGCACAGATCCGAAGCGCTGCTGTGCCTGTGAATAGGGTGCACGGGAAGGTGAAGACCAGCAACAGCTTTCAGGGCTAGCACCTTCATTGTGGGAGAAAGATCCGGACGTGTCCCGTTTGGGAAAAAGGCTCTGCCGAGAAAGGACACGATGACATGTACCGTCTCTGGGAAAGCATAGATCCCAAGCTTTGTTGTGCTTATTAATAGGCTGCCCAGGGAATGTGAAGACCAGCAACAGCTTTCTGGGCTAGCACCTTCCTTGTGGGAGAAGGAGCCGGACGTTTCCCGTTTGGGAAAAAGGCTCTGCCGAGAAAGGACATGATGACATGTCCCGTCTCTGGGAAAGCACAGATCCGAAGCGCTGCTGTGCCTGTTAATAGGGTGCACGGGGAAGGTGAAGACCAGCAGCAGCTTTCAGGGCTGGCCCCTTCCTTCTGGCAGAAGGAGCCGGACGTTTCCCGTTTGGGAAAAAAGCTCTGCCGAGAAAGGACACGACGACATCTCCCGTCCCTGAGAAAGCACAGATCCGAAGCGCTGCTGTGCCTGTGAATAGGGTGCACGGGGAGGGTGAAGACCAGCAGCAGCTTTCAGGGCTGGCCCCTTCCTTGTGGGAGAAGGAGCCGGACGTTTCCCATTTGGGAAAAAGGCTCTGCCGAGAACGGACACGATGACATGTCCCGTCTCTGGGAAAGCACAGGTCCCAAGCGCTGCTCTGCCTCTGAATAGGCTGCCCAGGGAAGGTGAAGACCAGCAACAGCTTTCAGGGCTGGCCCCTTCCTTGTGGGAGAAGGAGCCGGACGTTTCCCATTTGGGAAAAAGGCTCTGCCGAGAACGGACACGATGACATGTCCCGTCTCTGGGAAAGCACAGATCCCATGCGCTGCTGTGCTTATTAATAGGCTGCCCAGGGAAGGAGAAGACCAGCAGCAGCTTTCAGGGCTAGCACCTTCTTTGTGGGTGAAGGAGCCGGACTTTTCCCTTTTGGGAAAATGTCTCTGCCGAGAAAGGACACGACGACATCTCCCGTCCCTGAGAAAGCATAGATCCCAAGCGCTGCTGTGCCTGTGAATAGGGTGCCCAGGGAAGGTGAAGTCCAGCAACAGCTTTCAGGGCTGGCCCCTTCCTTGTGGGAGAAGGAGCCGGACGTTTCCCTTTTTGGAAAAAGGCTCTGCCGAGAACGGACAAGATGACATGTCCCGTCTCTGGGAAAGCACAGGTCCCAAGCGATGCTGTGCCTATGAATAGGGTGCATGGGGAAGGTGAAGACCAGCAACAGCTTTCAGGGCTGGCCCCTTCCTTGTGGGAGAAGGAGCCGGACGTTTCCCGTTTGGGAAAAAAGCTCTGCCGAGAAAGGACACGACGACATCTCCCGTCCCTGAGAAAGCACAGATCCGAAGCACTGCTGTGCCTATGAATAGGGTGTACGGGAAGGTGAAGACCAGGAACAGCTTTCAGGGCTAGCACCTTCCTTGTGGGAGAAGGAGCCGGACGTTTCCCGTTTGGGAAAAAGGCTCTGCCGAGAAAGGACACGATGACATGTCCCGTCTCGGGGAAAGCACAGATCCCAAGCGCTGCTGTGCATGTGAATAGGGTGCACGGGGAAGGTGAAGAGCAGTAACAGCTTTCAGGGCTGGCCCCTTCCTTGTGGGAGAAGGAGCCGGACGTTTCCCGTTTCGGAAAAATACTCTGCCGAGAACGGACACGATGACATCTCCCGTTTCTGGGAAAGCACAGATCCCAAGCGCTGCTGTGCCTGTGAATAGGGTGCACGGGGAAGGTGAAGACCAGCAACAGCTTTCAGGGCTGGCCCCTTCCTTGTGGCAGAAGGAGCCGGACATTTCCCTTTTTGGAAAAAGGCTCTGCCGAGAACGGACACGATGACATGTCCCGTCTCTGGGAAAGCACAGGTCCCAAGCGCTGCTGTGCCTATGAATAGGTGCCCAGGGAAGGTAAAGACCAGCAAGAGCTTTCAGGGCTGGCCCCTTCCTTGTGGGAGAAGGAGCCGGACGTTTCCCGTTTGGGAAAAAAGCTCTGCCGAGAAAGGACACGATGACATCTCCCGTCCCTGAGAAAGCACAGATCCGAAGCGCTGCTGTGCCTGTGAATAGGGTGCACGGGAAGGTGAAGACCAGCAACAGCTTTCTGGGCTAGCACCTTCCTTGTGGGAGAAGGAGCCGGACGTTTCCCGTTTTGGGAAAAAGGCTCTGCCGAGAAAGGACATGATGACATGTCCCGTCTCTGGGAAAGCACATATCCGAAGCGCTGCTGTGCCTGTGAATAGGGTGCACGGGGAAGGTGAAGAGCAGTAACAGCTTTCAGGGCTGGCCCCTTCCTTGTGGGAGAAGGAGCCGGACGTTTCCCGTTTCGGAAAAATACTCTGCCGAGAACGGACACGATGACATGTCCCGTCTCTGGGAAAGCACAGATCCCAAGCGCTGCTGTGCCTGTGAATAGGGTGCACGGGGAAGGTGAAGACCAGCAACAGCTTTCAGGGCTGGCCCCTTCCTTGTGGCAGAAGGAGCCGGACGTTTCCCTTTTTGGAAAAAGGCTCTGCCGAGAACGGACACGATGACATGTCCCGTCTCTGGGAAAGCACAGGTCCCAAGCGCTGCTGTGCCTATGAATAGGTGCCCAGGGAAGTTAAAGACCAGCAAGAGCTTTCAGGGCTGGCCCCTTCCTTGTGGGAGAAGGAGCCGGACGTTTCCCGTTTGGGAAAAAAGCTCTGCCGAGAAAGGACACGATGACATCTCCCGTCCCTGAGAAAGCACAGATCCGAAGCGCTGCTGTGCCTGTGAATAGGGTGCACGGGAAGGTGAAGACCAGCAACAGCTTTCAGGGCTAGCACCTTCATTGTGGGAGAAAGATCCGGACGTTTCCCGTTTGGGAAAAAGGCTCTGCCGAGAAAGGACACGATGACATGTCCCGTCTCTGGGAAAGCACATATCCCAAGCTTTGTTGTGCTTATTAATAGGCTGCCCAGGGAAGGTGACGACCAGCAACAGCTTTCAGGGCTGGCCCCTTCCTTGTGGCAGAAGGAGCCGGACGTTTCCCTTTTTGGAAAAAGGCTCTGCCGAGAACGGACACGATGACATGGCCCGTCTCTGGGAAAGCACAGATCCGAAGCGCTGCTGTGCCTGTGAATAGGGTGCATGGGGAAGGTGAAGACCAGCAACAGCTTTCAGGGCTGGCCCCTTCCTTGTGGCAGAAGGAGCCGGACGTTTCCCGTTTGGGAAAATGGCTCTGCCGAGGAAGGACACAATGACATGTCCCGCCTCTGGGAAAGCACAGATCCCTAGTGATGTTCTGCCTCTGAATATGCTGCCAAGGGAAGGTGAAGACCAGCAACAGCTTTCAGGGCTGGCCCCTTCCTTGTGGCAGAAGGAGCCGGACTTTTCCCGTTTGGGAAAAAAGCTCTGCCGAGAAAGGACACGTCGACATCTCCCGTCCCTGAGAAAGCACAGATCCGAAGCGCTGCTGTGCCTATGAATAGGGTGCACGGGAAGGTGAAGACCAGCAACAGCTTTCAGGGCTAGCACCTTCATTGTGTGAGAAGGATCCGGACGTTTCCCGTTTGGGAAAAAGGCTCTGCCGAGAAAGGACACGATGACATGTCCCGTCTCGGGGAAAGCACAGATCCCAAGCGCTGCTGTGCCTGTGAATAGGGTGCACGGGGAAGGTGAAGAGCAGTAACAGCTTTCAGGGCTGGCCCCTTCCTTGTGGGAGAAGGAGCCGGACGTTTCCCGTTTGGGAAAAATACTCTGCCGAGAACGGACACGATGACATCTCCCGTCCCTGAGAAAGCACAGATCCGAAGCGCTGCTGTGCCTGTGAATAGGGTGCACGGGAAGGTGAAGACCAGCAACAGCTTTCAGGGCTAGCACCTTCATTGTGGGAGAAAGATCCGGACGTGTCCCGTTTGGGAAAAAGGCTCTGCCGAGAAAGGACACGATGACATGTACCGTCTCTGGGAAAGCATAGATCCCAAGCTTTGTTGTGCTTATTAATAGGCTGCCCAGGGAATGTGAAGACCAGCAACAGCTTTCTGGGCTAGCACCTTCCTTGTGGGAGAAGGAGCCGGACGTTTCCCGTTTGGGAAAAAGGCTCTGCCGAGAAAGGACATGATGACATGTCCCGTCTCTGGGAAAGCACAGATCCGAAGCGCTGCTGTGCCTGTTAATAGGGTGCACGGGGAAGGTGAAGACCAGCAGCAGCTTTCAGGGCTGGCCCCTTCCTTCTGGCAGAAGGAGCCGGACGTTTCCCGTTTGGGAAAAAAGCTCTGCCGAGAAAGGACACGACGACATCTCCCGTCCCTGAGAAAGCACAGATCCGAAGCGCTGCTGTGCCTGTGAATAGGGTGCACGGGGAAGGTGAAGACCAGCAGCAGCTTTCAGGGCTGGCCCCTTCCTTGTGGCAGAAGGAGCCGGACGTTTCCCTTTTTGGAAAAAGGCTCTGCCGAGAACGGACACGATGACATGTCCCGTCTCTGGGAAAGCACAGGTCCCAAGCGCTGCTGTGCCTCTGAATAGGCTGCCCAGGGAAGGTGAAGACCAGCAACAGCTTTCAGGGCTGGCCCCTTCCTTGTGGGAGAAGGAGCCGGACGTTTCCCGTTTGGGAAAAAGGCTCTGCCGAGAACGGACACGATGACATGTCCCGTCTCTGGGAAAGCACAGATCCCATGCGCTGCTGTGCTTATTAATAGGCTGCCCAGGGAAGGAGAAGACCAGCAGCAGCTTTCAGGGCTAGCACCTTCTTTGTGGGTGAAGGAGCCGGACTTTTCCCTTTTGGGAAAATGTCTCTGCCGAGAAAGGACACGACGACATCTCCCGTCCCTGAGAAAGCATAGATCCCAAGCGCTGCTGTGCCTGTGAATAGGGTGCCCAGGGAAGGTGAAGTCCAGCAACAGCTTTCAGGGCTGGCCCCTTCCTTGTGGGAGAAGGAGCCGGACGTTTCCCTTTTTGGAAAAAGGCTCTGCCGAGAACGGACACGATGACATGTCCCGTCTCTGGGAAAGCACAGGTCCCAAGCGATGCCGTGCCTATGAATAGGGTGCATGGGGAAGGTGAAGACCAGCAACAGCTTTCAGGGCTGGCCCCTTCCTTGTGGGAGAAGGAGCCGGACGTTTCCCGTTTGGGAAAAAAGCTCTGCCGAGAAAGGACACGACGACATCTCCCGTCCCTGAGAAAGCACAGATCCGAAGCGCTGCTGTGCCTATGAATAGGGTGCACGGGAAGGTGAAGACCAGCAACAGCTTTCAGGGCTAGCACCTTCATTGTGTGAGAAGGATCCGGACGTTTCCCGTTTGGGAAAAAGGCTCTGCCGAGAAAGGACACGATGACATGTCCCGTCTCGGGGAAAGCACAGATCCCAAGCGCTGCTGTGCCTGTGAATAGGGTGCACGGGGAAGGTGAAGAGCAGTAACAGCTTTCAGGGCTGGCCCCTTCCTTGTGGGAGAAGGAGCCGGACGTTTCCCGTTTCGGAAAAATACTCTGCCGAGAACGGACACGATGACATCTCCCGTTTCTGGGAAAGCACAGATCCCAAGCGCTGCTGTGCCTGTGAATAGGGTGCACGGGGAAGGTGAAGACCAGCAACAGCTTTCAGGGCTGGCCCCTTCCTTGTGGCAGAAGGAGCCGGACATTTCCCTTTTTGGAAAAAGGCTCTGCCGAGAACGGACACGATGACATGTCCCGTCTCTGGGAAAGCACAGGTCCCAAGCGCTGCTGTGCCTATGAATAGGTGCCCAGGGAAGGTAAAGACCAGCAAGAGCTTTCAGGGCTGGCCCCTTCCTTGTGGGAGAAGGAGCCGGACGTTTCCCGTTTGGGAAAAAAGCTCTGCCGAGAAAGGACACGATGACATCTCCCGTCCCTGAGAAAGCACAGATCCGAAGCGCTGCTGTGCCTGTGAATAGGGTGCACGGGAAGGTGAAGACCAGCAACAGCTTTCTGGGCTAGCACCTTCATTGTGGGAGAAAGATCCGGACGTTTCCCGTTTGGGAAAAAGGCTCTGCCGAGAAAGGACACGATGACATGTCCCGTCTCTGGGAAAGCACATATCCCAAGCTTTGTTGTGCTTATTAATAGGCTGCCCAGGGAAGGTGAAGACCAGCAACAGCTTTCTGGGCTAGCACCTTCCTTGTGGGAGAAGGAGCCGGACGTTTCCCGTTTTGGGAAAAACGCTCTGCCGAGAAAGGACATGATGACATGTCCCGTCTCTGGGAAAGCACATATCCGAAGCGCTGCTGTGCCTGTGAATAGGGTGCACGGGGAAGGTGAAGAGCAGTAACAGCTTTCAGGGCTGGCCCCTTCCTTGTGGGAGAAGGAGCCGGACGTTTCCCGTTTCGGAAAAATACTCTGCCGAGAACGGACACGATGACATGTCCCGTCTCTGGGAAAGCACAGATCCCAAGCGCTGCTGTGCCTGTGAATAGGGTGCACGGGGAAGGTGAAGACCAGCAACAGCTTTCAGGGCTGGCCCCTTCCTTGTGGCAGAAGGAGCCGGACGTTTCCCTTTTTGGAAAAAGGCTCTGCCGAGAACGGACACGATGACATGTCCCGTCTCTGGGAAAGCACAGGTCCCAAGCGCTGCTGTGCCTATGAATAGGTGCCCAGGGAAGTTAAAGACCAGGAAGAGCTTTCAGGGCTGGCCCCTTCCTTGTGGGAGAAGGAGCCGGACGTTTCCCGTTTGGGAAAAAAGCTCTGCCGAGAAAGGACACGACGACATCTCCCGTCCCTGAGAAAGCACAGATCCGAAGCGCTGCTGTGCCTATGAATAGGGTGCACGGGAAGGTGAAGACCAGCAACAGCTTTCAGGGCTAGCACCTTCATTGTGTGAGAAGGATCCGGACGTTTCCCGTTTGGGAAAAAGGCTCTGCCGAGAAAGGACACGATGACATGTCTCGTCTCTGGGAAAGCACAGGTCCCAAGCGCTGCTGTGCATGTGAATAGGGTGCACGGGGAAGGTGAAGAGCAGTAACAGCTTTCAGGGCTGGCCCCTTCCTTGTGGGAGAAGGAGCCGGACGTTTCCCGTTTCGGAAAAATACTCTGCCGAGAACGGACACGATGACATCTCCCGTCCCTGAGAAAGCACAGATCCGAAGCGCTGCTGTGCCTGTGAATAGGGTGCACGGGAAGGTGAAGACCAGCAACAGCTTTCAGGGCTAGCACCTTCATTGTGGGAGAAAGATCCGGACGTGTCCCGTTTGGGAAAAAGGCTCTGCCGAGAAAGGACACGATGACATGTACCGTCTCTGGGAAAGCATAGATCCCAAGCTTTGTTGTGCTTATTAATAGGCTGCCCAGGGAATGTGAAGACCAGCAACAGCTTTCTGGGCTAGCACCTTCCTTGTGGGAGAAGGAGCCGGACGTTTCCCGTTTGGGAAAAAGGCTCTGCCGAGAAAGGACATGATGACATGTCCCGTCTCTGGGAAAGCACAGATCCGAAGCGCTGCTGTGCCTGTTAATAGGGTGCACGGGGAAGGTGAAGACCAGCAGCAGCTTTCAGGGCTGGCCCCTTCCTTGTGGCAGAAGGAGCCGGACGTTTCCCGTTTGGGAAAAAAGCTCTGCCGAGAAAGGACACGACGACATCTCCCGTCCCTGAGAAAGCACAGATCCGAAGCGCTGCTGTGCCTGTGAATAGGGTGCACGGGGAAGGTGAAGACCAGCAGCAGCTTTCAGGGCTGGCCCCTTCCTTGTGGCAGAAGGAGCCGGACGTTTCCCTTTTTGGAAAAAGGCTCTGCCGAGAACGGACACGATGACATGTCCCGTCTCTGGGAAAGCACAGGTCCCAAGCGCTGCTGTGCCTCTGAATAGGCTGCCCAGGGAAGGTGAAGACCAGCAACAGCTTTCAGGGCTGGCCCCTTCCTTGTGGGAGAAGGAGCCGGACGTTTCCCGTTTGGGAAAAAGGCTCTGCTGAGAACGGACACGATGACATGTCCCGTCTCTGGGAAAGCACAGATCCCATGCGCTGCTGTGCTTATTAATAGGCTGCCCAGGGAAGGAGAAGACCAGCAGCAGCTTTCAGGGCTAGCACCTTCTTTGTGGGTGAAGGAGCCGGACTTTTCCCTTTTGGGAAAATGTCTCTGCCGAGAAAGGACACGACGACATCTCCCGTCCCTGAGAAAGCATAGATCCCAAGCGCTGCTGTGCCTGTGAATAGGGTGCCCAGGGAAGGTGAAGTCCAGCAACAGCTTTCAGGGCTGGCCCCTTCCTTGTGGGAGAAGGAGCCGGACGTTTCCCTTTTTGGAAAAAGGCTCTGCCGAGAACGGACAAGATGACATGTCCCGTCTCTGGGAAAGCACAGGTCCCAAGCGATGCTGTGCCTATGAATAGGGTGCATGGGGAAGGTGAAGACCAGCAACAGCTTTCAGGGCTGGCCCCTTCCTTGTGGGAGAAGGAGCCGGACGTTTCCCGTTTGGGAAAAAAGCTCTGCCGAGAAAGGACACGACGACATCTCCCGTCCCTGAGAAAGCACAGATCCGAAGCGCTGCTGTGCCTATGAATAGGGTGCACGGGAAGGTGAAGACCAGCAACAGCTTTCAGGGCTAGCACCTTCATTGTGTGAGAAGGATCCGGACGTTTCCCGTTTGGGAAAAAGGCTCTGCCGAGAAAGGACACGATGACATGTCCCGTCTCGGGGAAAGCACAGATCCCAAGCGCTGCTGTGCCTGTGAATAGGGTGCACGGGGAAGGTGAAGAGCAGTAACAGCTTTCAGGGCTGGCCCCTTCCTTGTGGGAGAAGGAGCCGGACGTTTCCCGTTTCGGAAAAATACTCTGCCGAGAACGGACACGATGACATCTCCCGTTTCTGGGAAAGCACAGATCCCAAGCGCTGCTGTGCCTGTGAATAGGGTGCACGGGGAAGGTGAAGACCAGCAACAGCTTTCAGGGCTGGCCCCTTCCTTGTGGCAGAAGGAGCCGGACATTTCCCTTTTTGGAAAAAGGCTCTGCCGAGAACGGACACGATGACATGTCCCGTCTCTGGGAAAGCACAGGTCCCAAGCGCTGCTGTGCCTATGAATAGGTGCCCAGGGAAGGTAAAGACCAGCAAGAGCTTTCAGGGCTGGCCCCTTCCTTGTGGGAGAAGGAGCCGGACGTTTCCCGTTTGGGAAAAAAGCTCTGCCGAGAAAGGACACGATGACATCTCCCGTCCCTGAGAAAGCACAGATCCGAAGCGCTGCTGTGCCTGTGAATAGGGTGCACGGGAAGGTGAAGACCAGCAACAGCTTTCTGGGCTAGCACCTTCATTGTGGGAGAAAGATCCGGACGTTTCCCGTTTGGGAAAAAGGCTCTGCCGAGAAAGGACACGATGACATGTACCGTCTCTGGGAAAGCACAGATCCCAAGCTTTGTTGTGCTTATTAATAGGCTGCCCAGGGAAGGTGAAGACCAGCAACAGCTTTCTGGGCTAGCACCTTCCTTGTGGGAGAAGGAGCCGGACGTTTCCCGTTTTGGGAAAAAGGCTCTGCCGAGAAAGGACATGATGACATGTCCCGTCTCTGGGAAAGCACATATCCGAAGCGCTGCTGTGCCCGTGAATAGGGTGCACGGGGAAGGTGAAGAGCAGTAACAGCTTTCAGGGCTGGCCCCTTCCTTGTGGGAGAAGGAGCCGGACGTTTCCCGTTTCGGAAAAATACTCTGCCGAGAACGGACACGATGACATGTCCCGTCTCTGGGAAAGCACAGATCCCAAGCGCTGCTGTGCCTGTGAATAGGGTGCACGGGGAAGGTGAAGACCAGCAACAGCTTTCAGGGCTGGCCCCTTCCTTGTGGCAGAAGGAGCCGGACGTTTCCCTTTTTGGAAAAAGGCTCTGCCGAGAACGGACACGATGACATGTCCCGTCTCTGGGAAAGCACAGGTCCCAAGCGCTGCTGTGCCTATGAATAGGTGCCCAGGGAAGTTAAAGACCAGCAAGAGCTTTCAGGGCTGGCCCCTTCCTTGTGGGAGAAGGAGCCGGACGTTTCCCGTTTGGGAAAAAAGCTCTGCCGAGAAAGGAGACGATGACATCTCCCGTCCCTGAGAAAGCACAGATCCGAAGCGCTGCTGTGCCTGTGAATAGGGTGCACGGGAAGGTGAAGACCAGCAACAGCTTTCAGGGCTAGCACCTTCATTGTGGGAGAAAGATCCGGACGTTTACCGTTTGGGAAAAAGGCTGTGCCGAGAAAGGACACGATGACATGTCCCGTCTCTGGGAAAGCACATATCCCAAGCTTTGTTGTGCTTATTAATAGGCTGCCCAGGGAAGGTGAAGACCAGCAACAGCTTTCAGGGCTGGCCCCTTCCTTGTGGCAGAAGGAGCCGGACGTTTCCCTTTTTGGAAAAAGGCTCTGCCGAGAACGGACACGATGACATGGCCCGTCTCTGGGAAAGCACAGATCCGAAGCGCTGCTGTGCCTGTGAATAGGGTGCATGGGGAAGGTGAAGACCAGCAACAGCTTTCAGGGCTGACCCCTTCCTTGTGGCAGAAGGAGCCGGACGTTTCCCGTTTGGGAAAATGGCTCTGCCGAGGAAGGACACAATGACATGTCCCGTCTCTGGGAAAGCACAGATCCCTAGTGATGTTCTGCCTCTGAATATGCTGCCAAGGGAAGGTGAAGACCAGCAACAGATTTCAGGGCTGGCCCCTTCCTTGTGGCAGAAGGAGCCGGACTTTTCCCGTTTGGGAAAAAAGCTCTGCCGAGAAAGGACACGACGACATCTCCCGTCCCTGAGAAAGCACAGATCCGAAGCGCTGCTGTGCCTATGAATAGGGTGCACGGGAAGGTGAAGACCAGCAACAGCTTTCAGGGCTAGCACCTTCATTGTGGGAGAAGGATCCGGACGTGTCCCGTTTGGGAAAAAGGCTCTGCCGAGAAAGGACATGATGACATCTCCCGTCTCTGGGAAAGCACAGATCCCAAGCGCTGCTGTGCCTGTGAATAGGGTGCACGGGGAAGGTGAAGACCAGCAACAGCTTTCAGGGCTGGCCCCTTCCTTGTGGCAGAAGGAGCCGGACGTTTCCCTTTTTGGAAAAAGGCTCTGCCGAGAACGGACACGATGACATGTCCCGTCTCTGGGAAAGCACAGATCCCATGCGCTGCTGTGCTTATTAATAGGCTGCCCAGGGAAGGAGAAGACCAGCAGCAGCTTTCAGGGCTAGCACCTTCCTTGTGGGAGAAGGAGCCGGACGTTTCCCGTTTTGGGAAAAAGGCTCTGCCGAGAAAGGACATGATGACATGTCCCGTCTCTGGGAAAGCACATATCCGAAGCGCTGCTGTGCCCGTGAATAGGGTGCACGGGGAAGGTGAAGAGCAGTAACAGCTTTCAGGGCTGGCCCCTTCCTTGTGGGAGAAGGAGCCGGACGTTTCCCGTTTCGGAAAAATACTCTGCCGAGAACGGACACGATGACATGTCCCGTCTCTGGGAAAGCACAGATCCCAAGCGCTGCTGTGCCTGTGAATAGGGTGCACGGGGAAGGTGAAGACCAGCAACAGCTTTCAGGGCTGGCCCCTTCCTTGTGGCAGAAGGAGCCGGACGTTTCCCTTTTTGGAAAAAGGCTCTGCCGAGAACGGACACGATGACATGTCCCGTCTCTGGGAAAGCACAGGTCCCAAGCGCTGCTGTGCCTATGAATAGGTGCCCAGGGAAGTTAAAGACCAGCAAGAGCTTTCAGGGCTGGCCCCTTCCTTGTGGGAGAAGGAGCCGGACGTTTCCCGTTTGGGAAAAAAGCTCTGCCGAGAAAGGACACGATGACATCTCCCGTCCCTGAGAAAGCACAGATCCGAAGCGCTGCTGTGCCTGTGAATAGGGTGCACGGGAAGGTGAAGACCAGCAAAAGCTTTCAGGGCTAGCACCTTCATTGTGGGAGAAAGATCCGGACGTTTCCCGTTTGGGAAAAAGGCTCTGCCGAGAAAGGACACGATGACATGTCCCGTCTCTGGGAAAGCACATATCCCAAGCTTTGTTGTGCTTATTAATAGGCTGCCCAGGGAAGGTGAAGACCAGCAACAGCTTTCAGGGCTGGCCCCTTCCTTGTGGCAGAAGGAGCCGGACGTTTCCCTTTTTGGAAAAAGGCTCTGCCGAGAACGGACACGATGACATGGCCCGTCTCTGGGAAAGCACAGATCCGAAGCGCTGCTGTGCCTGTGAATAGGGTGCATGGGGAAGGTGAAGACCAGCAACAGCTTTCAGGGCTGACCCCTTCCTTGTGGCAGAAGGAGCCGGACGTTTCCCGTTTGGGAAAATGGCTCTGCCGAGGAAGGACACAATGACATGTCCCGTCTCTGGGAAAGCACAGATCCCTAGTGATGTTCTGCCTCTGAATATGCTGCCAAGGGAAGGTGAAGACCAGCAACAGCTTTCAGGGCTGGCCCCTTCCTTGTGGCAGAAGGAGCCGGACTTTTCCCGTTTGGGAAAAAAGCTCTGCCGAGAAAGGACACGACGACATCTCCCGTCCCTGAGAAAGCACAGATCCGAAGCGCTGCTGTGCCTATGAATAGGGTGCACGGGAAGGTGAAGACCAGCAACAGCTTTCAGGGCTAGCACCTTCATTGTGGGAGAAGGATCCGGACGTGTCCCGTTTGGGAAAAAGGCTCTGCCGAGAAAGGACATGATGACATCTCCCGTCTCTGGGAAAGCACAGATCCCAAGCGCTGCTGTGCCTGTGAATAGGGTGCACGGGGAAGGTGAAGACCAGCAACAGCTTTCAGGGCTGGCCCCTTCCTTGTGGCAGAAGGAGCCGGACGTTTCCCTTTTTGGAAAAAGGCTCTGCCGAGAACGGACACGATGACATGTCCCGTCTCTGGGAAAGCACAGATCCCATGCGCTGCTGTGCTTATTAATAGGCTGCCCAGGGAAGGAGAAGACCAGCAGCAGCTTTCAGGGGTAGCACCTTCTTTGTGGGTGAAGGAGCCGGACTTTTCCCTTTTGGGAAAATGTCTCTGCCGAGAAAGGACACGACGACATCTCCCGTCCCTGAGAAAGCACAGATCCGAAGCGCTGCTGTGCCTATGAATAGGGTGCACGGGAAGGTGAAGACCAGCAACAGCTTTCAGGGCTAGCACCTTCATTGTGTGAGAAGGATCCGGACGTTTCCCGTTTGGGAAAAAGGCTCTGCCGAGAAAGGACACGATGACATGTCCCGTCTCGGGGAAAGCACAGATCCCAAGCGCTGCTGTGCCTGTGAATAGGGTGCACGGGGAAGGTGAAGAGCAGTAACAGCTTTCAGGGCTGGCCCCTTCCTTGTGGGAGAAGGAGCCGGACGTTTCCCGTTTCGGAAAAATACTCTGCCGAGAACGGACACGATGACATCTCCCGTTTCTGGGAAAGCACAGATCCCAAGCGCTGCTGTGCCTGTGAATAGGGTGCACGGGGAAGGTGAAGACCAGCAACAGCTTTCAGGGCTGGCCCCTTCCTTGTGGCAGAAGGAGCCGGACATTTCCCTTTTTGGAAAAAGGCTCTGCCGAGAACGGACACGATGACATGTCCCGTCTCTGGGAAAGCACAGGTCCCAAGCGCTGCTGTGCCTATGAATAGGTGCCCAGGGAAGTTAAAGACCAGCAAGAGCTTTCAGGGCTGGCCCCTTCCTTGTGGGAGAAGGAGCCGGACGTTTCCCGTTTGGGAAAAAAGCTCTGCCGAGAAAGGACACGATGACATCTCCCGTCCCTGAGAAAGCACAGATCCGAAGCGCTGCTGTGCCTGTGAATAGGGTGCACGGGGAAGGTGAAGACCAGCAACAGCTTTCAGGGCTAGCACCTTCATTGTGGGAGAAAGATCCGGACGTTTCCCGTTTGGGAAAAAGGCTCTGCCGAGAAAGGACACGATGACATGTCCCGTCTCTGGGAAAGCACATATCCCAAGCTTTGTTGTGCTTATTAATAGGCTGCCCAGGGAAGGTGAAGACCAGCAACAGCTTTCAGGGCTGGCCCCTTCCTTGTGGCAGAAGGAGCCGGACGTTTCCCTTTTTGGAAAAAGGCTCTGCCGAGAACGGACACGATGACATGGCCCGTCTCTGGGAAAGCACAGATCCGAAGCGCTGCTGTGCCTGTGAATAGGGTGCATGGGGAAGGTGAAGACCAGCAACAGCTTTCAGGGCTGACCCCTTCCTTGTGGCAGAAGGAGCCGGACGTTTCCCGTTTGGGAAAATGGCTCTGCCGAGGAAGGACACAATGACATGTCCCGTCTCTGGGAAAGCACAGATCCCTAGTGATGTTCTGCCTCTGAATATGCTGCCAAGGGAAGGTGAAGACCAGCAACAGCTTTCAGGGCTGGCCCCTTCCTTGTGGCAGAAGGAGCCGGACTTTTCCCGTTTGGGAAAAAAGCTCTGCCGAGAAAGGACACGACGACATCTCCCGTCCCTGAGAAAGCACAGATCCGAAGCGCTGCTGTGCCTATGAATAGGGTGCACGGGAAGGTGAAGACCAGCAACAGCTTTCAGGGCTAGCACCTTCATTGTGGGAGAAGGATCCGGACGTGTCCCGTTTGGGAAAAAGACTCTGCCGAGAAAGGACATGATGACATCTCCCGTCTCTGGGAAAGCACAGATCCCAAGCGCTGCTGTGCCTGTGAATAGGGTGCACGGGGAAGGTGAAGACCAGCAACAGCTTTCAGGACTGGCCCCTTCCTTGTGGCAGAAGGAGCCGGACGTTTCCCTTTTTGGAAAAAGGCTCTGCCGAGAACGGACACGATGACATGTCCCGTCTCTGGGAAAGCACAGATCCCATGCGCTGCTGTGCTTATTAATAGGCTGCCCAGGGAAGGAGAAGACCAGCAGCAGCTTTCAGGGCTAGCACCTTCTTTGTGGGTGAAGGAGCCGGACTTTTCCCTTTTGGGAAAATGTCTCTGCCGAGAAAGGACACGACGACATCTCCCGTCCCTGAGAAAGCACAGATCCGAAGCGCTGCTGTGCCTATGAATAGGGTGCACGGGAAGGTGAAGACCAGCAACAGCTTTCAGGGCTAGAACCTTCATTGTGTGAGAAGGATCCGGACGTTTCCCGTTTGGGAAAAAGGCTCTGCCGAGAAAGGACACGATGACATGTCCCGTCTCGGGGAAAGCACAGATCCCAAGCGCTGCTGTGCCTGTGAATAGGGTGCACGGGGAAGGTGAAGAGCAGTAACAGCTTTCAGGGCTGGCCCCTTCCTTGTGGGAGAAGGAGCCGGACGTTTCCCGTTTGGGAAAAATACTCTGCCGAGAACGGACACGATGACATCTCCCGTTTCTGGGAAAGCACAGATCCCAAGCGCTGCTGTGCCTGTGAATAGGGTGCACGGGGAAGGTGAAGACCAGCAACAGCTTTCAGGGCTGGCCCCTTCCTTGTGGCAGAAGGAGCCGGACATTTGCCTTTTTGGAAATAGGCTCTGCCGAGAACGGACACGATGACATGTCCCGTCTCTGGGAAAGCACAGGTCCCAAGCGCTGCTGTGCCTATGAATAGGTGCCCAGGGAAGGTAAAGACCAGCAAGAGCTTTCAGGGCTGGCCCCTTCCTTGTGGGAGAAGGAGCCGGACGTTTCCCGTTTGGGAAAAAAGCTCTGCCGAGAAAGGACACGATGACATCTCCCGTCCCTGAGAAAGCACAGATCCGAAGCGCTGCTGTGCCTGTGAATAGGGTGCACGGGAAGGTGAAGACCAGCAACAGCTTTCTGGGCTAGCACCTTCATTGTGGGAGAAAGATCCGGACGTTTCCCGTTTGGGAAAAAGGCTCTGCCGAGAAAGGACACGATGACATGTCCCGTCTCTGGGAAAGCACATATCCCAAGCTTTGTTGTGCTTATTAATAGGCTGCCCAGGGAAGGTGAAGACCAGCAACAGCTTTCTGGGCTAGCACCTTCCTTGTGGGAGAAGGAGCCGGACGTTTCCCGTTTTGGGAAAAAGGCTCTGCCGAGAAAGGACATGATGACATGTCCCGTCTCTGGGAAAGCACAGATCCGAAGCGCTGCTGTGCCTGTGAATAGGGTGCACGGGGAAGGTGAAGAGCAGTAACAGCTTTCAGGGCTGGCCCCTTCCTTGTGGGAGAAGGAGCCGGACGTTTCCCGTTTCGGAAAAATACTCTGCCGAGAAAGGACACGATGACATGTCCCGTCTCTGGGAAAGCACAGATCCCAAGCGCTGCTGTGCCTGTGAATAGGGTGCACGGGGAAGGTGAAGACCAGCAACAGCTTTCAGGGCTGGCCCCTTCCTTGTGGCAGAAGGAGCCGGACGTTTCCCTTTTTGGAAAAAGGCTCTGCCGAGAACGGACACGATGACATGTCCCGTCTCTGGGAAAGCACAGATCCCAAGCGCTGCTGTGCCTATGAATAGGTGCCCAGGGAAGTTAAAGACCAGCAAGAGCTTTCAGGGCTGGCCCCTTCCTTGTGGGAGAAGGAGCCGGACGTTTCCCGTTTGGGAAAAAAGCTCTGCCGAGAAAGGACACGATGACATCTCCCGTCCCTGAGAAAGCACAGATCCGAAGCGCTGCTGTGCCTGTGAATAGGGTGCACGGGAAGGTGAAGACCAGCAACAGCTTTCAGGGCTAGCACCTTCATTGTGGGAGAAAGATCCGGACGTTTCCCGTTTGGGAAAAAGGCTCTGCCGAGAACGGACACGATCACATGTCCCGTCTCTGGGAAAGCACATATCCCAAGCTTTGTTGTGCTTATTAATAGGCTGCCCAGGGAAGGTGAAGACCAGCAACAGCTTTCAGGGCTGGCCCCTTCCTTGTGGCAGAAGGAGCCGGACGTTTCCCTTTTTGGAAAAAGGCTCTGCCGAGAACGGACACGATGACATGGCCCGTCTCTGGGAAAGCACAGATCCGAAGCGCTGCTGTGCCTGTGAATAGGGTGCATGGGGAAGGTGAAGACCAGCAACAGCTTTCAGGGCTGGCCCCTTCCTTGTGGCAGAAGGAGCCGGACGTTTCCCGTTTGGGAAAATGGCTCTGCCGAGGAAGGACACAATGACATGTCCCGTCTCTGGGAAAGCACAGATCCCTAGTGATGTTCTGCCTCTGAATATGCTGCCAAGGGAAGGTGAAGACCAGCAACAGCTTTCAGGGCTGGCCCCTTCCTTGTGGCAGAAGGAGCCGGACGTTTCCCGTTTGGGAAAAAAGCTCTGCCGAGAAAGGACACGACGACATCTCCCGTCCCTGAGAAAGCACAGATCCGAAGCGCTGCTGTGCCTATGAATAGGGTGCACGGGAAGGTGAAGACCAGCAACAGCTTTCAGGGCTAGCACCTTCATTGTGGGAGAAGGATCCGGACGTGTCCCGTTTGGGAAAAAGGCTCTGCCGAGAAAGGACATGATGACATCTCCCGTCTCTGGGAAAGCACAGATCCCAAGCGCTGCTGTGCCTGTGAATAGGGTGCACGGGGAAGGTGAAGACCAGCAACAGCTTTCAGGGCTGGCCCCTTCCTTGTGGCAGAAGGAGCCGGACGTTTCCCTTTTTGGAAAATGGCTCTGCCGAGAACGGACACGATGACATGTCCCGTCTCTGGGAAAGCACAGGTCCCAAGCGCTGCTGTGCCTATGAATAGGGTGCCCAGGGAAGGTAAAGACCAGCAAGAGCTTTCAGGGCTGGCCCCTTCCTTGAGGCAGAAGGAGCCGGACGTTTCCCGTTTGGGAAAAAAGCTCTGCCGAGAAAGGACACGATGACATCTCCCGTCCCTGAGAAAGCACAGATCCGAAGCGCTGCTGTGCCTGTGAATAGGGTGCACGGGAAGGTGAAGACCAGCAACAGCTTTCAGGGCTGGCCCCTTCCTTGTGGGAGAAGGAGCTGGACGTTTCCCGTTTGGGAAAAAGGCTCTGCCGAGAACGGACACGATGACATGTCCCGTCTCTGGGAAAGCACAGATCCCATGCGCTCCTGTGCTTATTAATAGGCTGCCCAGGGAAGGAGAAGACCAGCAGCAGCTTTCAGGGCTAGCATCTTCTTTGTGGGTGAAGGAGCCGTACTTTTCCCTTTTCGGAAAATGTCTCTGCCGAGAAAGGACACGACGACATCTCCCGTCCCTGAGAAAGCATAGATCCCAAGCGCTGCTGTGCCTGTGAATAGGGTGCCCAGGGAAGGTGAAGTCCAGCAACAGCTTTCAGGGCTAGCACCTTCATTGTGTGAGAAGGAGCCGGACGTTTCCCGTTTGGGAAAAAGGCTCTGCCGAGAAAGGACATGATGACATGGCCCGTCTCTGGGAAAGCACAGATCCGAAGCGCTGCTGTGCCTGTGAATAGGGTGCACGGGAAGGTGAAGACCAGCAACAGCTTTCAGGGCTGGCCCCTTCCTTGTGGCAGAAGGAGCCGGACGTTTCCCGTTTGGGAAAATGGCTCTGCCGAGGAAGGACACACTGACATGTCCCGTCTCTGGGAAAGCACAGATCCCTAGTGATGTTCTGCCTCTGAATATGCTGCCAAGGGAAGGTGAAGACCAGCAACAGCTTTCAGGGCTGGCCCCTTCCTTGTGGCAGAAGGAGCCGGACGTTTCCCTTTTTGGAAAAAGGCTCTGCCGAGAACGGACACGATGACATGTCCCGTCTCTGGGAAAGCACAGGTCCCAAGCGCTGCTGTGCCTATGAATAGGGTGCATGGGGAAGGTGAAGACCAGCAACAGCTTTCAGGGCTGGCCCCTTCCTTGTGGGAGAAGGAGCCGGACGTTTCCCGTTGGGGAAAAAGGTCTGCCGAGAAAGGACACGACGACATCTCCCGTCCCTGAGAAAGCACAGATCCGAAGCGCTGCTGTGCCTATGAATAGGGTGCACGGGAAGGTGAAGACCAGCAACAGCTTTCAGGGCTAGCACCTTCATTGTGGGAGAAGGATCCGGACGTTTCCCGTTTGGGAAAAAGGCTCTGCCGAGAAAGGACACGATGACATGTCCCGTCTCGGGGAAAGCACAGATCCGAAGCGCTGCTGTGCCTGTGAATAGGGTGCACGGGGAAGGTGAAGAGCAGTAACAGCTTTCAGGGCTGGCCCCTTCCTTGTGGGAGAAGAAGCCGGACGTTTCCCGTTTGGGAAAAATACTCTGCCGAGAACGGACACGATGACATGTCCCGTCTCTGGGAAAGCACAGATCCCTAGTTATGTTCTGCCTGTGAATAGGGTGCACGGGGAAGTTAAAGACCAGCAAGAGCTTTTAGGGCTGGCCCCTTCCTTGTGGCAGAAGGAGCCGGACTTTTCCTGTTTTGGAAAAATACTCTGCCGAGAATGGACACGATGACATGTCCCGTCTCTGGGAAAGCACAGGTCCCAAGCGTTGCTGTGCCTGTGAATAGGGTGTCCAGGGAAGGTAAAGACCAGCAAGAGCTTTCAGGGCTGGCCCCTTCCTTGTGGGAGAAGGAGCCGGACGTTTCCCGTTTGGGAAAAAAGCTCTGCCGAGAAAGGACACGATGACATGTCCCGCTCTGAGAAAGCACAGATCTGAAGCGCTGCTGTGCCTGTGAATAGCGTGCACGGGAAGGTGAAGACCAGGAACAGCTTTCAGGGCTAGCACCTTCCTTGTGGGAGAAGGAGCCGGACGTTTCCCATTTGGGAAAAAGGCTCTGCCGAGAAAGGACATGATGACATGTCCCGTCTCTGGGAAAGCACAGATCCCAAGCGCTGCTGTGCCTGTGAATAGGGTGCACGGGGAAGGTGAAGACCAGCAACAGCTTTCAGGGCTAGCCCCTTCCTTGTGGCAGAAGGAGCCGGACGTTTCCCGTTTGGGAAAATAGCTCTGCCGAGGAAGGACACGATGACATGTCCCGTCTCTGGGAAAGCACAGATCCCTAGTGATGTTCTGCCTCTGAATATGCTGCCAAGGGAAGGTGAAGACCAGCAACAGCTTTCAGGGCTGGCCCCTTCCTTGTGGCAGAAGGAGCCGGACGTTTCCCGTTTTGGGAAAAAGGCTCTGCCGAGAAAGGACATGATGACATGTCCCGTCTCTGGGAAAGCACATATCCGAAGCGCTGCTGTGCCCGTGAATAGGGTGCACGGGGAAGGTGAAGAGCAGTAACAGCTTTCAGGGCTGGCCCCTTCCTTGTGGGAGAAGGAGCCGGACGTTTCCCGTTTCGGAAAAATACTCTGCCGAGAACGGACACGATGACATGTCCCGTCTCTGGGAAAGCACAGATCCCAAGCGCTGCTGTGCCTGTGAATAGGGTGCACGGGGAAGGTGAAGACCAGCAACAGCTTTCAGGGCTGGCCCCTTCCTTGTGGCAGAAGGAGCCGGACGTTTCCCTTTTTGGAAAAAGGCTCTGCCGAGAACGGACACGATGACATGTCCCGTCTCTGGGAAAGCACAGGTCCCAAGCGCTGCTGTGCCTATGAATAGGTGCCCAGGGAAGTTAAAGACCAGCAAGAGCTTTCAGGGCTGGCCCCTTCCTTGTGGGAGAAGGAGCCGGACGTTTCCCGTTTGGGAAAAAAGCTCTGCCGAGAAAGGAGACGATGACATCTCCCGTCCCTGAGAAAGCACAGATCCGAAGCGCTGCTGTGCCTGTGAATAGGGTGCACGGGAAGGTGAAGACCAGCAACAGCTTTCAGGGCTAGCACCTTCATTGTGGGAGAAAGATCCGGACGTTTACCGTTTGGGAAAAAGGCTGTGCCGAGAAAGGACACGATGACATGTCCCGTCTCTGGGAAAGCACATATCCCAAGCTTTGTTGTGCTTATTAATAGGCTGCCCAGGGAAGGTGAAGACCAGCAACAGCTTTCAGGGCTGGCCCCTTCCTTGTGGCAGAAGGAGCCGGACGTTTCCCTTTTTGGAAAAAGGCTCTGCCGAGAACGGACACGATGACATGGCCCGTCTCTGGGAAAGCACAGATCCGAAGCGCTGCTGTGCCTGTGAATAGGGTGCATGGGGAAGGTGAAGACCAGCAACAGCTTTCAGGGCTGACCCCTTCCTTGTGGCAGAAGGAGCCGGACGTTTCCCGTTTGGGAAAATGGCTCTGCCGAGGAAGGACACAATGACATGTCCCGTCTCTGGGAAAGCACAGATCCCTAGTGATGTTCTGCCTCTGAATATGCTGCCAAGGGAAGGTGAAGACCAGCAACAGATTTCAGGGCTGGCCCCTTCCTTGTGGCAGAAGGAGCCGGACTTTTCCCGTTTGGGAAAAAAGCTCTGCCGAGAAAGGACACGACGACATCTCCCGTCCCTGAGAAAGCACAGATCCGAAGCGCTGCTGTGCCTATGAATAGGGTGCACGGGAAGGTGAAGACCAGCAACAGCTTTCAGGGCTAGCACCTTCATTGTGGGAGAAGGATCCGGACGTGTCCCGTTTGGGAAAAAGGCTCTGCCGAGAAAGGACATGATGACATCTCCCGTCTCTGGGAAAGCACAGATCCCAAGCGCTGCTGTGCCTGTGAATAGGGTGCACGGGGAAGGTGAAGACCAGCAACAGCTTTCAGGGCTGGCCCCTTCCTTGTGGCAGAAGGAGCCGGACGTTTCCCTTTTTGGAAAAAGGCTCTGCCGAGAACGGACACGATGACATGTCCCGTCTCTGGGAAAGCACAGATCCCATGCGCTGCTGTGCTTATTAATAGGCTGCCCAGGGAAGGAGAAGACCAGCAGCAGCTTTCAGGGGTAGCACCTTCTTTGTGGGTGAAGGAGCCGGACTTTTCCCTTTTGGGAAAATGTCTCTGCCGAGAAAGGACACGACGACATCTCCCGTCCCTGAGAAAGCACAGATCCGAAGCGCTGCTGTGCCTATGAATAGGGTGCACGGGAAGGTGAAGACCAGCAACAGCTTTCAGGGCTAGCACCTTCATTGTGTGAGAAGGATCCGGACGTTTCCCGTTTGGGAAAAAGGCTCTGCCGAGAAAGGACACGATGACATGTCCCGTCTCGGGGAAAGCACAGATCCCAAGCGCTGCTGTGCCTGTGAATAGGGTGCACGGGGAAGGTGAAGAGCAGTAACAGCTTTCAGGGCTGGCCCCTTCCTTGTGGGAGAAGGAGCCGGACGTTTCCCGTTTCGGAAAAATACTCTGCCGAGAACGGACACGATGACATCTCCCGTTTCTGGGAAAGCACAGATCCCAAGCGCTGCTGTGCCTGTGAATAGGGTGCACGGGGAAGGTGAAGACCAGCAACAGCTTTCAGGGCTGGCCCCTTCCTTGTGGCAGAAGGAGCCGGACATTTCCCTTTTTGGAAAAAGGCTCTGCCGAGAACGGACACGATGACATGTCCCGTCTCTGGGAAAGCACAGGTCCCAAGCGCTGCTGTGCCTATGAATAGGTGCCCAGGGAAGTTAAAGACCAGCAAGAGCTTTCAGGGCTGGCCCCTTCCTTGTGGGAGAAGGAGCCGGACGTTTCCCGTTTGGGAAAAAAGCTCTGCCGAGAAAGGACACGATGACATCTCCCGTCCCTGAGAAAGCACAGATCCGAAGCGCTGCTGTGCCTGTGAATAGGGTGCACGGGGAAGGTGAAGACCAGCAACAGCTTTCAGGGCTAGCACCTTCATTGTGGGAGAAAGATCCGGACGTTTCCCGTTTGGGAAAAAGGCTCTGCCGAGAAAGGACACGATGACATGTCCCGTCTCTGGGAAAGCACATATCCCAAGCTTTGTTGTGCTTATTAATAGGCTGCCCAGGGAAGGTGAAGACCAGCAACAGCTTTCAGGGCTGGCCCCTTCCTTGTGGCAGAAGGAGCCGGACGTTTCCCTTTTTGGAAAAAGGCTCTGCCGAGAACGGACACGATGACATGGCCCGTCTCTGGGAAAGCACAGATCCGAAGCGCTGCTGTGCCTGTGAATAGGGTGCATGGGGAAGGTGAAGACCAGCAACAGCTTTCAGGGCTGACCCCTTCCTTGTGGCAGAAGGAGCCGGACGTTTCCCGTTTGGGAAAATGGCTCTGCCGAGGAAGGACACAATGACATGTCCCGTCTCTGGGAAAGCACAGATCCCTAGTGATGTTCTGCCTCTGAATATGCTGCCAAGGGAAGGTGAAGACCAGCAACAGCTTTCAGGGCTGGCCCCTTCCTTGTGGCAGAAGGAGCCGGACTTTTCCCGTTTGGGAAAAAAGCTCTGCCGAGAAAGGACACGACGACATCTCCCGTCCCTGAGAAAGCACAGATCCGAAGCGCTGCTGTGCCTATGAATAGGGTGCACGGGAAGGTGAAGACCAGCAACAGCTTTCAGGGCTAGCACCTTCATTGTGGGAGAAGGATCCGGACGTGTCCCGTTTGGGAAAAAGACTCTGCCGAGAAAGGACATGATGACATCTCCCGTCTCTGGGAAAGCACAGATCCCAAGCGCTGCTGTGCCTGTGAATAGGGTGCACGGGGAAGGTGAAGACCAGCAACAGCTTTCAGGACTGGCCCCTTCCTTGTGGCAGAAGGAGCCGGACGTTTCCCTTTTTGGAAAAAGGCTCTGCCGAGAACGGACACGATGACATGTCCCGTCTCTGGGAAAGCACAGATCCCATGCGCTGCTGTGCTTATTAATAGGCTGCCCAGGGAAGGAGAAGACCAGCAGCAGCTTTCAGGGCTAGCACCTTCTTTGTGGGTGAAGGAGCCGGACTTTTCCCTTTTGGGAAAATGTCTCTGCCGAGAAAGGACACGACGACATCTCCCGTCCCTGAGAAAGCACAGATCCGAAGCGCTGCTGTGCCTATGAATAGGGTGCACGGGAAGGTGAAGACCAGCAACAGCTTTCAGGGCTAGAACCTTCATTGTGTGAGAAGGATCCGGACGTTTCCCGTTTGGGAAAAAGGCTCTGCCGAGAAAGGACACGATGACATGTCCCGTCTCGGGGAAAGCACAGATCCCAAGCGCTGCTGTGCCTGTGAATAGGGTGCACGGGGAAGGTGAAGAGCAGTAACAGCTTTCAGGGCTGGCCCCTTCCTTGTGGGAGAAGGAGCCGGACGTTTCCCGTTTCGGAAAAATACTCTGCCGAGAACGGACACGATGACATCTCCCGTTTCTGGGAAAGCACAGATCCCAAGCGCTGCTGTGCCTGTGAATAGGGTGCACGGGGAAGGTGAAGACCAGCAACAGCTTTCAGGGCTGGCCCCTTCCTTGTGGCAGAAGGAGCCGGACATTTGCCTTTTTGGAAATAGGCTCTGCCGAGAACGGACACGATGACATGTCCCGTCTCTGGGAAAGCACAGGTCCCAAGCGCTGCTGTGCCTATGAATAGGTGCCCAGGGAAGGTAAAGACCAGCAAGAGCTTTCAGGGCTGGCCCCTTCCTTGTGGGAGAAGGAGCCGGACGTTTCCCGTTTGGGAAAAAAGCTCTGCCGAGAAAGGACACGATGACATCTCCCGTCCCTGAGAAAGCACAGATCCGAAGCGCTGCTGTGCCTGTGAATAGGGTGCACGGGAAGGTGAAGACCAGCAACAGCTTTCTGGGCTAGCACCTTCATTGTGGGAGAAAGATCCGGACGTTTCCCGTTTGGGAAAAAGGCTCTGCCGAGAAAGGACACGATGACATGTCCCGTCTCTGGGAAAGCACATATCCCAAGCTTTGTTGTGCTTATTAATAGGCTGCCCAGGGAAGGTGAAGACCAGCAACAGCTTTCTGGGCTAGCACCTTCCTTGTGGGAGAAGGAGCCGGACGTTTCCCGTTTTGGGAAAAAGGCTCTGCCGAGAAAGGACATGATGACATGTCCCGTCTCTGGGAAAGCACAGATCCGAAGCGCTGCTGTGCCTGTGAATAGGGTGCACGGGGAAGGTGAAGAGCAGTAACAGCTTTCAGGGCTGGCCCCTTCCTTGTGGGAGAAGGAGCCGGACGTTTCCCGTTTCGGAAAAATACTCTGCCGAGAAAGGACACGATGACATGTCCCGTCTCTGGGAAAGCACAGATCCCAAGCGCTGCTGTGCCTGTGAATAGGGTGCACGGGGAAGGTGAAGACCAGCAACAGCTTTCAGGGCTGGCCCCTTCCTTGTGGCAGAAGGAGCCGGACGTTTCCCTTTTTGGAAAAAGGCTCTGCCGAGAACGGACACGATGACATGTCCCGTCTCTGGGAAAGCACAGATCCCAAGCGCTGCTGTGCCTATGAATAGGTGCCCAGGGAAGTTAAAGACCAGCAAGAGCTTTCAGGGCTGGCCCCTTCCTTGTGGGAGAAGGAGCCGGACGTTTCCCGTTTGGGAAAAAAGCTCTGCCGAGAAAGGACACGATGACATCTCCCGTCCCTGAGAAAGCACAGATCCGAAGCGCTGCTGTGCCTGTGAATAGGGTGCACGGGAAGGTGAAGACCAGCAACAGCTTTCAGGGCTAGCACCTTCATTGTGGGAGAAAGATCCGGACGTTTCCCGTTTGGGAAAAAGGCTCTGCCGAGAACGGACACGATCACATGTCCCGTCTCTGGGAAAGCACATATCCCAAGCTTTGTTGTGCTTATTAATAGGCTGCCCAGGGAAGGTGAAGACCAGCAACAGCTTTCAGGGCTGGCCCCTTCCTTGTGGCAGAAGGAGCCGGACGTTTCCCTTTTTGGAAAAAGGCTCTGCCGAGAACGGACACGATGACATGGCCCGTCTCTGGGAAAGCACAGATCCGAAGCGCTGCTGTGCCTGTGAATAGGGTGCATGGGGAAGGTGAAGACCAGCAACAGCTTTCAGGGCTGGCCCCTTCCTTGTGGCAGAAGGAGCCGGACGTTTCCCGTTTGGGAAAATGGCTCTGCCGAGGAAGGACACAATGACATGTCCCGTCTCTGGGAAAGCACAGATCCCTAGTGATGTTCTGCCTCTGAATATGCTGCCAAGGGAAGGTGAAGACCAGCAACAGCTTTCAGGGCTGGCCCCTTCCTTGTGGCAGAAGGAGCCGGACGTTTCCCGTTTGGGAAAAAAGCTCTGCCGAGAAAGGACACGACGACATCTCCCGTCCCTGAGAAAGCACAGATCCGAAGCGCTGCTGTGCCTATGAATAGGGTGCACGGGAAGGTGAAGACCAGCAACAGCTTTCAGGGCTAGCACCTTCATTGTGGGAGAAGGATCCGGACGTGTCCCGTTTGGGAAAAAGGCTCTGCCGAGAAAGGACATGATGACATCTCCCGTCTCTGGGAAAGCACAGATCCCAAGCGCTGCTGTGCCTGTGAATAGGGTGCACGGGGAAGGTGAAGACCAGCAACAGCTTTCAGGGCTGGCCCCTTCCTTGTGGCAGAAGGAGCCGGACGTTTCCCTTTTTGGAAAATGGCTCTGCCGAGAACGGACACGATGACATGTCCCGTCTCTGGGAAAGCACAGGTCCCAAGCGCTGCTGTGCCTATGAATAGGGTGCCCAGGGAAGGTAAAGACCAGCAAGAGCTTTCAGGGCTGGCCCCTTCCTTGAGGCAGAAGGAGCCGGACGTTTCCCGTTTGGGAAAAAAGCTCTGCCGAGAAAGGACACGATGACATCTCCCGTCCCTGAGAAAGCACAGATCCGAAGCGCTGCTGTGCCTGTGAATAGGGTGCACGGGAAGGTGAAGACCAGCAACAGCTTTCAGGGCTGGCCCCTTCCTTGTGGGAGAAGGAGCTGGACGTTTCCCGTTTGGGAAAAAGGCTCTGCCGAGAACGGACACGATGACATGTCCCGTCTCTGGGAAAGCACAGATCCCATGCGCTCCTGTGCTTATTAATAGGCTGCCCAGGGAAGGAGAAGACCAGCAGCAGCTTTCAGGGCTAGCATCTTCTTTGTGGGTGAAGGAGCCGTACTTTTCCCTTTTCGGAAAATGTCTCTGCCGAGAAAGGACACGACGACATCTCCCGTCCCTGAGAAAGCATAGATCCCAAGCGCTGCTGTGCCTGTGAATAGGGTGCCCAGGGAAGGTGAAGTCCAGCAACAGCTTTCAGGGCTAGCACCTTCATTGTGTGAGAAGGAGCCGGACGTTTCCCGTTTGGGAAAAAGGCTCTGCCGAGAAAGGACATGATGACATGGCCCGTCTCTGGGAAAGCACAGATCCGAAGCGCTGCTGTGCCTGTGAATAGGGTGCACGGGAAGGTGAAGACCAGCAACAGCTTTCAGGGCTGGCCCCTTCCTTGTGGCAGAAGGAGCCGGACGTTTCCCGTTTGGGAAAATGGCTCTGCCGAGGAAGGACACACTGACATGTCCCGTCTCTGGGAAAGCACAGATCCCTAGTGATGTTCTGCCTCTGAATATGCTGCCAAGGGAAGGTGAAGACCAGCAACAGCTTTCAGGGCTGGCCCCTTCCTTGTGGCAGAAGGAGCCGGACGTTTCCCTTTTTGGAAAAAGGCTCTGCCGAGAACGGACACGATGACATGTCCCGTCTCTGGGAAAGCACAGGTCCCAAGCGCTGCTGTGCCTATGAATAGGGTGCATGGGGAAGGTGAAGACCAGCAACAGCTTTCAGGGCTGGCCCCTTCCTTGTGGGAGAAGGAGCCGGACGTTTCCCGTTGGGGAAAAAGGTCTGCCGAGAAAGGACACGACGACATCTCCCGTCCCTGAGAAAGCACAGATCCGAAGCGCTGCTGTGCCTATGAATAGGGTGCACGGGAAGGTGAAGACCAGCAACAGCTTTCAGGGCTAGCACCTTCATTGTGGGAGAAGGATCCGGACGTTTCCCGTTTGGGAAAAAGGCTCTGCCGAGAAAGGACACGATGACATGTCCCGTCTCGGGGAAAGCACAGATCCGAAGCGCTGCTGTGCCTGTGAATAGGGTGCACGGGGAAGGTGAAGAGCAGTAACAGCTTTCAGGGCTGGCCCCTTCCTTGTGGGAGAAGAAGCCGGACGTTTCCCGTTTGGGAAAAATACTCTGCCGAGAACGGACACGATGACATGTCCCGTCTCTGGGAAAGCACAGATCCCTAGTTATGTTCTGCCTGTGAATAGGGTGCACGGGGAAGTTAAAGACCAGCAAGAGCTTTTAGGGCTGGCCCCTTCCTTGTGGCAGAAGGAGCCGGACTTTTCCTGTTTTGGAAAAATACTCTGCCGAGAATGGACACGATGACATGTCCCGTCTCTGGGAAAGCACAGGTCCCAAGCGTTGCTGTGCCTGTGAATAGGGTGTCCAGGGAAGGTAAAGACCAGCAAGAGCTTTCAGGGCTGGCCCCTTCCTTGTGGGAGAAGGAGCCGGACGTTTCCCGTTTGGGAAAAAAGCTCTGCCGAGAAAGGACACGATGACATGTCCCGCTCTGAGAAAGCACAGATCTGAAGCGCTGCTGTGCCTGTGAATAGCGTGCACGGGAAGGTGAAGACCAGGAACAGCTTTCAGGGCTAGCACCTTCCTTGTGGGAGAAGGAGCCGGACGTTTCCCATTTGGGAAAAAGGCTCTGCCGAGAAAGGACATGATGACATGTCCCGTCTCTGGGAAAGCACAGATCCCAAGCGCTGCTGTGCCTGTGAATAGGGTGCACGGGGAAGGTGAAGACCAGCAACAGCTTTCAGGGCTAGCCCCTTCCTTGTGGCAGAAGGAGCCGGACGTTTCCCGTTTGGGAAAATAGCTCTGCCGAGGAAGGACACGATGACATGTCCCGTCTCTGGGAAAGCACAGATCCCTAGTGATGTTCTGCCTCTGAATATGCTGCCAAGGGAAGGTGAAGACCAGCAACAGCTTTCAGGGCTGGCCCCTTCCTTGTGGCAGAAGGAGCCGGACGTTTCCCGTTTGGGAAAAAAGCTCTGCCGAGAAAGGACACAACGACATCTCCCGTCCCTGAGAAAGCACAGATCCGAAGCGCTGCTGTGCCTGTGAATAGGGTGCACGGGGAAGGTGAAGACCAGCAACAGCTTTCAGGGCTGGCCCCTTCCTTCTGGCAGAAGGAGCCGGACGTTTCACGTTTGGGAAAATGGCTCTGCCGAGGAAGGACACGATGACATGTCCCGTCTCTGGGAAACCACAGATCCGTAGTGATGTTCTGCCTCTGAATATGCTGCCAAGGGAAGGTGAAGACCAGCAACAGCTTTCAGGGGTGGCCCCTTCCTTGTGGCAGAAGGAGCCGGACGTTTCCCTTTTTGGAAAAAGGCTCTGCCGAGAACGGACACGATGACATGTCCCGTCTCTGGGAAAGCACAGGTCCCAAGCGCTGCTGTGCCTATGAATAGGGTGCATGGGGAAGGTGAAGACCAGCAACAGCTTTCAGGGCTGGCCCCTTCCTTGTGGGAGAAGGAGCCGGACGTTTCCCGTTTGGGAAAAAAGCTCTGCCGAGAAAGGACACGACGACATCTCCCGTCCCTGAGAAAGCATAGATCCCAAGCGCTGCTGTGCCTGTGAATAGGGTGCACGGGAAGGTGAAGTCCAGCAACAGCTTTCAGGGCTAGCACCTTCATTGCGGGAGAATGAGCCGGACGTTTCCCGTTTGGGAAAAAGGCTCTGCCGAGAAAGGACATGATGACATGGCCCGTCTCTGGGAAAGCACAGATCCGAAGCGCTGCTGTGCCTGTGACTAGGGTGCACGGGGAAGGTGAAGACCAGCAACAGCTTTCAGGGCTGGCCCCTTCCTTGTGGCAGAAGGAGCCGGACGTTTCCCATTTTGGGAAAATGGCTCTACCGAGGAAGGACACAATGACATGTCCCGTCTCTGGGAAAGCACAGATCCCTAGTGATGTTCTGCCTCTGAATATGCTGCCAAGGGAAGGTGAAGACCAGCAACAGCTGTCAGGGCTAGCACCTTCATTGTGGGAGAAGGATCCGGACGTTTCCCGTTTGGGAAAAATACTCTGCCGAGAACGGACACGATGACATGTCCCGTCTCTGGGAAAGCACAGATCCCAAGCGCTGCTGTGCCTGTGAATAGGGTGCACGGGGAAGGTGAAGACCAGCAACAGCTTTCAGGGCTGGCCCCTTCCTTGTGGGAGAAGGAGCCGGACGTTTCCCGTTTGGGAAAAATACTCTGCCGAGAACGGATACGATGACATGTCCCGTCTCTGGGAAAGCACAGATCCCTAGTGATGTTCTGCCTGTGAATAGGGTGCACGGGGAAGGTGAAGACCAGCAACAGCTTTCAGGGCTGGCCCCTTCCTTGTGGCAGAAGGAGCCGGACGTTTCCTCTTTTGGAAAAATACTCTGCCGAGAATGGACACGATGACATGTCCCGTCTCTGGGAAAGCACAGGTCCCAAGCGTTGCTGTGCTTATTAATAGGCTGCCCAGGGAAGGTGAAGACCAGCAACAACTTTTAGGGCTGGCCCCTTCCTTGTGGGAGAAGGAGCCGGACGTTTCCCCTTTGAGAAAAAAGCTCTGCCGAGAAAGTACACGATGACATCTCCCGTCCCTGAGAAAGCACAGATCCGAAGTGCTGCTGTGCCTGTGAATAGGGTGCACGGGGAAGGTGAACACCAGCAACAGCTTTCAGGGCTAGCACCTTCATTGTGGGAGAAGGAGCCGGACGTTTCCCATTTGGGAAAAAGTCTGTGCCGAGAAAGGACACGATGACATCTCCCGTCTCTGGGAAAGCACAGACCCCAAGCGTTGCTGTGCTTTTTAATAGGCTGCCCAGGGAAGGTGAAGACCAGCAAGAGCTTTCTGGGCTAGCACCTTCCTTGTGGCAGAAGGAGCCGGACGTTTCCCGTTTGGGAAAAAGGTTCTGCCGAGAACGGACACGATGACATGTCCCGTCTCTGGGAAAGCACAGGTCCCAAGCGCTGCTGTGCCTATGAATAGGGTGCATGGGGAAGGTGAAGACCAGCAACAGCTTTCAGGGCTGGCCCCTTCCTTGTGGGAGAAGGAGCCGGACGTTTCCCTTTTGGGAAAAAGGCTCTGCCGAGAAAGGACACGATGACATGTCCCGTCTCTGGGAAAGCACAGATCCCTAGTGATGTTATGCCTGTGAATAGGCTGCCCAGGGAAGGTGAAGACCAGCAGCACCTTTCAGGGCTGGCCCCTTCCTTGTGGGAGAAGTAGACGGACGTTTCCCGTTTGGGAAAAATACTCTGCCGAGAACGCACACGATGACATGTTCCCTCTCTGGGAAAGCACAGATCCCTAGTGATGTTATGCCTGTGAATAGGCTGCCCAGGGAAGGTGAAGACCAGCAAGAGCTTTCAGGGCTAGCACCTTCATTGTGGGAGAAGGAGCCGGACGTTTCCCTTTTGGGAAAAATACTCTGCTGAGAACGGACACGATCACATGTCCCGTCTCTGGGAAAGCACAGATCCCAAGCGTTGCTGTGCTTATTAATAGGCTGCCCAGGGAAGGTGAAGAGAAGCAACAGCTTTTAGGGCTGGCCCCTTCCTTGTGGGAGAAGGAGCCGGACGTTTCCCGTTTGGGAAAAATACTCTGCTGAGAACGGACACGATGACATGTCCCGTCTCTGGGAAAGCACAGATCCGAAGCGCTGCTGAGCCTGTGAATAGGGTGCACGGGAAGGTGAAGACCAGCAACAGCTTTCAGGGCTAGTACCTTCATTGTGGAAGAAGGAGCCGAATGTTTCCCATTTTGGAAAAAGGCTCTGCTGAGAAAGGACACGATGACATGTCCCGTCTCTGGGAAAGCACAGATCCCAAGCGTTGCTGTGCTTATTAATAGGCTGCCCAGGGAAGGTGAAGACCAGCAACAGCTTTCAGGGCTGGCCCCTTCCTTGTGGGAGAAGGAGCCAGACGTTTCCCTTTTCGGAAAAAGGCTCTGCCGAGAACGGACACGATGACATGTCCCGTCTCTGGGAAAGCACAGATCCCTAGTGATGTTCTGCCTCTGAATATGCTGCCAAGGGAAGGTGAAGACCAGCAACAGCTTTTAGGGCTGGCCCCTTCCTTGTGGCAGAAGGAGGCGGACGTTTCCCGTTTGGGAAAAAGGCTCTGCCGAGAACGGACACGATGACATGTCCCGTCTCTGGGAAAGCACAGGTCCCAAGCGCTGCTGTGCCTATGAATAGGGTGCATGGGGAAGGTGAAGACCAGCAACAGCTTTCAGGGCTGGCCCCTTCCTTGTGGCAGAAGGAGCCGGACGTTTCCCGTTTGGGAAAATGGCTCTGCCGAGGAAGGACACAATGACATGTCCCGTCTCTGGGAAAGCACAGATCCCTAGTGATGTTCTGCCTCTGAATATGCTGCCAAGGGAAGGTGAAGACCAGCAACAGCTTTCAGGGCTGGCCCCTTCCTTGTGGCAGAAGGAGCCGGACTTTTCCCGTTTGGGAAAAAAGCTCTGCCGAGAAAGGACACGACGACATCTCCCGTCCCTGAGAAAGCACAGATCCGAAGCGCTGCTGTGCCTATGAATAGGGTGCACGGGAAGGTGAAGACCAGCAACAGCTTTCAGGGCTAGCACCTTCATTGTGGGAGAAGGATCCGGACGTGTCCCGTTTGGGAAAAAGGCTCTGCCGAGAACGGACACGATGACATGTCCCGTCTCTGGGAAAGCACAGGTCCCAAGCGCTGCTGTGCCTATGAATAGGGTGCCCAGGGAATGTAAAGACCAGCAAGAGCTTTCAGGGCTGGCCCCTTCCTTGTGGGAGAAGGAGCCGGACGTTTCCCGTTTGGGAAAAAAGCTCTGCCGAGAAAGGACACGATGACATCTCCCGTCCCTGAGAAAGCACAGATCCGAAGCGCTGCTGTGCCTGTGAATAGGGTGCACGGGAAGGTGAAGACCAGCAACAGCTTTCAGGGCTAGCACCTTCATTGTGGGAGAAGGAGCCGGACGTTTCCCGTTTGGGAAAAAGGCTCTGCCGAGAAAGGACATGATGACATGGCCCGTCTCTGGGAAAGCACAGATCCGAAGCGCTGCTGTGCCTGTGAATAGGGTGCACGGGAAGGTGAAGACCAGCAACAGCTTTCAGGGCTGGCCCCTTCCTTGTGGCAGAAGGAGCCGGACGTTTCCCATTTTGGGAAAATGGCTCTGCCGAGGAAGGACACACTGACATGTCCCGTCTCTGGGAAAGCACAGATCCCTAGTGATGTTCTGCCTCTGAATATGCTGCCAAGGGAAGGTGAAGACCAGCAACAGCTTTCAGGGCTGGCCCCTTCCTTGTGGCAGAAGGAGCCGGACGTTTCCCTTTTTGGAAAAAGGCTCTGCCGAGAACGGACACGATGACATGTCCCGTCTCTGGGAAAGCACAGGTCCCAAGCGCTGCTGTGCCTATGAATAGGGTGCATGGGGAAGGTGAAGACCAGCAACAGCTTTCAGGGCTGGCCCCTTCCTTGTGGGAGAAGGAGCCGGACGTTTCCCGTTTGGGAAAAAAGCTCTGCCGAGAAAGGACACGACGACATCTCACGTCCCTGAGAAAGCACAGATCCGAAGCGCTGCTGTGCCTATGAATAGGGTGCACGGGAAGGTGAAGACCAGCAACAGCTTTCAGGGCTAGCACCTTCATTGTGGGAGAAGGATCCGGACGTTTCCCGTTTGGGAAAAAGGCTCTGCCGAGAAAGGACACGATGACATGTCCCGTCTCGGGGAAAGCACAGATCCGAAGCGCTGCTGTGCCTGTGAATAGGGTGCACGGGGAAGGTGAAGAGCAGTAACAGCTTTCAGGGCTGGCCCCTTCCTTGTGGGAGAAGAAGCCGGACGTTTCCCGTTTGGGAAAAATACTCTGCCGAGAACGGACACGATGACATGTCCCGTCTCTGGGAAAGCACAGATCCCTAGTTATGTTCTGCCTGTGAATAGGGTGCACGGGGAAGTTAAAGACCAGCAAGAGCTTTTAGGGCTGGCCCCTTCCTTGTGGCAGAAGGAGCCGGACTTTTCCTGTTTTGGAAAAATACTCTGCCGAGAATGGACACGATGACATGTCCCGTCTCTGGGAAAGCACAGGTCCCAAGCGTTGCTGTGCCTGTGAATAGGGTGTCCAGGGAAGGTAAAGACCAGCAAGAGCTTTCAGGGCTGGCCCCTTCCTTGTGGGAGAAGGAGCCGGACGTTTCCCGTTTGGGAAAAAAGCTCTGCCGAGAAAGGACACGATGACATGTCCCGCTCTGAGAAAGCACAGATCTGAAGCGCTGCTGTGCCTGTGAATAGCGTGCACGGGAAGGTGAAGACCAGGAACAGCTTTCAGGGCTGGCACCTTCCTTGTGGGAGAAGGAGCCGGACGTTTCCCATTTGGGAAAAAGGCTCTGCCGAGAAAGGACATGATGACATGTCCCGTCTCTGGGAAAGCACAGATCCCAAGCGCTGCTGTGCCTGTGAATAGGGTGCACGGGGAAGGTGAAGACCAGCAACAGCTTTCAGGGCTAGCCCCTTCCTTGTGGCAGAAGGAGCCGGACGTTTCCCGTTTGGGAAAATAGCTCTGCCGAGGAAGGACACGATGACATGTCCCGTCTCTGGGAAAGCACAGATCCCTAGTGATGTTCTGCCTCTGAATATGCTGCCAAGGGAAGGTGAAGACCAGCAACAGCTTTCAGGGCTGGCCCCTTCCTTGTGGCAGAAGGAGCCGGACGTTTCCCGTTTGGGAAAAAAGCTCTGCCGAGAAAGGACACAACGACATCTCCCGTCCCTGAGAAAGCACAGATCCGAAGCGCTGCTGTGCCTGTGAATAGGGTGCACGGGGAAGGTGAAGACCAGCAACAGCTTTCAGGGCTGGCCCCTTCCTTCTGGCAGAAGGAGCCGGACGTTTCACGTTTGGGAAAATGCCTCTGCCGAGGAAGGACACGATGACATGTCCCGTCTCTGGGAAACCACAGATCCGTAGTGATGTTCTGCCTCTGAATATGCTGCCAAGGGAAGGTGAAGACCAGCAACAGCTTTCAGGGGTGGCCCCTTCCTTGTGGCAGAAGGAGCCGGACGTTTCCCTTTTTGGAAAAAGGCTCTGCCGAGAACGGACACGATGAAATGTCCCGTCTCTGGGAAAGCACAGGTCCCAAGCGCTGCTGTGCCTATGAATAGGGTGCATGGGGAAGGTGAAGACCAGCAACAGCTTTCAGGGCTGGACCCTTCCTTGTGGGAGAAGGAGCCGGACGTTTCCCGTTTGGGAAAAAAGCTCTGCCGAGAAAGGACACGACGACATCTCCCGTCCCTGAGAAAGCATAGATCCCAAGCGCTGCTGTGCCTGTGAATAGGGTGCCCAGGGAAGGTGAAGTCCAGCAACAGCTTTCAGGGCTAGCACCTTCATTGCTGGAGAATGAGCCGGACGTTTCCCGTTTGGGAAAAAGGCTCTGCCGAGAAAGGACATGATGACATGGCCCGTCTCTGGGAAAGCACAGATCCGAAGCGCTGCTGTGCCTGTGAATAGGGTGCATGGGGAAGGTGAAGACCAGCAACAGCTTTCAGGGCTGGCCCCTTCCTTGTGGCAGAAGGAGCCGGACGTTTCCCGTTTGGGAAAATGGCTCTGCCGAGGAAGGACACAATGACATGTCCCGTCTCTGGGAAACCACAGATCCGTAGTGATGTTCTGCCTCTGAATATGCTGCCAAGGGAAGGTGAAGACCAGCAACAGCTTTCAGGGGTGGCCCCTTCCTTGTGGCAGAAGGAGCCGGACGTTTCCCTTTTTGGAAAAAGGCTCTGCCGAGAACGGACATGATGACATGTCCCGTCTCTGGGAAAGCACAGGTCCCAAGCGCTGCTGTGCCTATGAATAGGGTGCATGGGGAAGGTGAAGACCAGCAACAGCTTTCAGGGCTGGCCCCTTCCTTGTGGGAGAAGGAGCCGGACGTTTCCCGTTTGGGAAAAAAGCTCTGCCGAGAAAGGACACGACGACATCTCCCGTCCCTGAGAAAGCATAGATCCCAAGCGCTGCTGTGCCTGTGAATAGGGTGCACGGGAAGGTGAAGTCCAGCAACAGCTTTCAGGGCTAGCACCTTCATTGCGGGAGAATGAGCCGGACGTTTCCCGTTTGGGAAAAAGGCTCTGCCGAGAAAGGACATGATGACATGGCCCGTCTCTGGGAAAGCACAGATCCGAAGCGCTGCTGTGCCTGTGACTAGGGTGCACGGGGAAGGTGAAGACCAGCAACAGCTTTCAGGGCTGGCCCCTTCCTTGTGGCAGAAGGAGCCGGACGTTTCCCATTTTGGGAAAATGGCTCTACCGAGGAAGGACACAATGACATGTCCCGTCTCTGGGAAAGCACAGATCCCTAGTGATGTTCTGCCTCTGAATATGCTGCCAAGGGAAGGTGAAGACCAGCAACAGCTGTCAGGGCTAGCACCTTCATTGTGGGAGAAGGATCCGGACGTTTCCCGTTTGGGAAAAATACTCTGCCGAGAACGGACACGATGACATGTCCCGTCTCTGGGAAAGCACAGATCCCAAGCGCTGCTGTGCCTGTGAATAGGGTGCACGGGGAAGGTGAAGACCAGCAACAGCTTTCAGGGCTGGCCCCTTCCTTGTGGGAGAAGGAGCCGGACGTTTCCCGTTTGGGAAAAATACTCTGCCGAGAACGGACACGATGACATGTCCCGTCTCTGGGAAAGCACAGATCCCTAGTGATGTTCTGCCTGTGAATAGGGTGCACGGGGAAGGTGAAGACCAGCAACAGCTTTCAGGGCTGGCCCCTTCCTTGTGGCAGAAGGAGCCGGACGTTTCCTCTTTTGGAAAAATACTCTGCCGAGAATGGACACGATGACATGTCCCGTCTCTGGGAAAGCACAGGTCCCAAGCGTTGCTGTGCTTATTAATAGGCTGCCCAGGGAAGGTGAAGACGAGCAACAACTTTTAGGGCTGGCCCCTTCCTTGTGGGAGAAGGAGCCGGACGTTTCCCCTTTGAGAAAAAAGCTCTGCCGAGAAAGTACACGATGACATCTCCCGTCCCTGAGAAAGCACAGATCCGAAGCGCTGCTGTGCCTGTGAATAGGGTGCACGGGGAAGGTGAACACCAGCAACAGCTTTCAGGGCTAGCACCTTCATTGTGGGAGAAGGAGCCGGACGTTTCCCATTTGGGAAAAAGGCTGTGCCGAGAAAGGACACGATGACATCTCCCGTCTCTGGGAAAGCACAGACCCCAAGCGTTGCTGTGCTTTTTAATAGGCTGCCCAGGGAAGGTGAAGACCAGCAAGAGCTTTCTGGGCTAGCACCTTCCTTGTGGCAGAAGGAGCCGGACGTTTCCCGTTTGGGAAAAAGGTTCTGCCGAGAACGGACACGATGACATGTCCCGTCTCTGGGAAAGCACAGGTCCCAAGCGCTGCTGTGCCTATGAATAGGGTGCATGGGGAAGGTGAAGACCAGCAACAGCTTTCAGGGCTGGTCCCTTCCTTGTGGGAGAAGGAGCCGGACGTTTCCCTTTTGGGAAAAAGGCTCTGCCGAGAAAGGACACGATGACATGTCCCGTCTCTGGGAAAGCACAGATCCCTAGTGATGTTATGCCTGTGAATAGGCTGCCCAGGGAAGGTGAAGACCAGCAGCACCTTTCAGGGCTGGCCCCTTCCTTGTGGGAGAAGTAGACGGACGTTTCCCGTTTGGGAAAAATACTCTGCCGAGAACGCACACGATGACATGTTCCCTCTCTGGGAAAGCACAGATCCCTAGTGATGTTATGCCTGTGAATAGGCTGCCCAGGGAAGGTGAAGACCAGCAAGAGCTTTCAGGGCTAGCACCTTCATTGTGGGAGAAGGAGCCGGACGTTTCCCGTTTGGGAAAAATACTCTGCTGAGAACGGACACGATCACATGTCCCGTCTCTGGGAAAGCACAGATCCCAAGCGTTGCTGTGCTTATTAATAGGCTGCCCAGGGAAGGTGAAGAGAAGCAACAGCTTTTAGGGCTGGCCCCTTCCTTGTGGGAGAAGGAGCCGGACGTTTCCCGTTTGGGAAAAATACTCTGCTGAGAACGGACACGATGACATGTCCCGTCTCTGGGAAAGCACAGATTCGAAGCGCTGCTGAGCCTGTGAATAGGGTGCACGGGAAGGTGAAGACCAGCAACAGCTTTCAGGGCTAGTACCTTCATTGTGGAAGAAGGAGCCGAATGTTTCCCATTTTGGAAAAAGGCTCTGCTGAGAAAGGACACGATGACATGTCCCGTCTCTGGGAAAGCACAGATCCCAAGCGTTGCTGTGCTTATTAATAGGCTGCCCAGGGAAGGTGAAGACCAGCAACAGCTTTCAGGGCTGGCCCCTTCCTTGTGGGAGAAGGAGCCAGACGTTTCCCTTTTCGGAAAAAGGCTCTGCCGAGAACGGACACGATGACATGTCCCGTCTCTGGGAAAGCACAGATCCCTAGTGATGTTCTGCCTCTGAATATGCTGCCAAGGGAAGGTGAAGAGCAGCAACAGCTTTTAGGGCTGGCCCCTTCCTTGTGGCAGAAGGAGCCGGACGTTTCCCTTTTTGGAAAAAGGCTCTGCCGAGAACGGACACGATGACATGTCCCGTCTCTGGGAAATCACAGGTCCCAAGCGCTGCTGTGCCTATGAATAGGGTGCATGGGGAAGGTGAAGACCAGCAACAGCTTTCAGGGCTGGCCCCTTCCTTGTGGCAGAAGGAGCCGGACGTTTCCCGTTTGGGAAAATGGCTCTGCCGAGGAAGGACACGATGACATGTCCCGTCTCTGGGAAAGCACAGATCCCTAGTGATGTTCTGCCTCTGAATATGCTGCCAAGGGAAGGTGAAGACCAGCAACAGCTTTCAGGGCTGGCCCCTTCCTTGTGGCAGAAGGAGCCGGACTTTTCCCGTTTGGGAAAAAAGCTCTGCCGAGAAAGGACACGACGACATCTCCCGTCCCTGAGAAAGCACAGATCCGAAGCGCTGCTGTGCCTATGAATAGGGTGCACGGGAAGGTGAAGACCAGCAACAGCTTTCAGGGCTAGCACCTTCATTGTGGGAGAAGGATCCGGACGTGTCCCGTTTGGGAAAAAGGCTCTGCCGAGAACGGACACGATGACATGTCCCGTCTCTGGGAAAGCACAGGTCCCAAGCGCTGCTGTGCCTATGAATAGGGTGCCCAGGGAAGGTAAAGACCAGCAAGAGCTTTCAGGGCTGGCCCCTTCCTTGTGGGAGAAGGAGCCGGACGTTTCCCGTTTGGGAAAAAAGCTCTGCCGAGAAAGGACACGATGACATCTCCCGTCCCTGAGAAAGCACAGATCCGAAGCGCTGCTGTGCCTGTGAATAGGGTGCACGGGAAGGTGAAGACCAGCAACAGCTTTCAGGGCTAGCACCTTCATTGTGGGAGAAAGATCCGGACGTGTCCCGTTTGGGAAAAAGGCTCTGCCGAGAAAGGACACGATGACATGTACCGTCTCTGGGAAAGCATAGATCCCAAGCTTTGTTGTGCTTATTAATAGGCTGCCCAGGGAATGTGAAGACCAGCAACAGCTTTCTGGGCTAGCACCTTCCTTGTGGGAGAAGGAGCCGGACGTTTCCCGTTTGGGAAAAACGCTCTGCCGAGAAAGGACATGATGACATGTCCCGTCTCTGGGAAAGCACAGATCCGAAGCGCTGCTGTGCCTGTTAATAGGGTGCACGGGGAAGGTGAAGACCAGCAGCAGCTTTCAGGGCTGGCCCCTTCCTTCTGGCAGAAGGAGCCGGACGTTTCCCGTTTGGGAAAAAAGCTCTGCCGAGAAAGGACACGACGACATCTCCCGTCCCTGAGAAAGCACAGATCCGAAGCGCTGCTGTGCCTGTGAATAGGGTGCACGGGGAAGGTGAAGACCAGCAACAGCTTTCAGGGCTGGCCCCTTCCTTCTGGCAGAAGGAGCCGGACGTTTCCCGTTTGGGAAAATGGCTCTGCCGAGGAAGGACACGATGACATGTCCCGTCTCTGGGAAAGCACAGATCCCTAGTGATGTTCTGCCTCTGAATATGCTGCCAAGGGAAGGTGAAGACCAGCAACAGCTTTCAGGGCTGGCCCCTTCCTTGTGGCAGAAGGAGCCGGACGTTTCCCTTTTTGGAAAAAGGCTCTGCCGAGAACGGACACGATGACATGTCCCGTCTCTGGGAAAGCACAGGTCCCAAGCGCTGCTGTGCCTGTGAATAGGGTGCACGGGGAAGGTGAAGACCAGCAACAGCTTTCAGGGCTGGCCCCTTCCTTGTGGGAGAAGGAGCCGGACGTTTCCCGTTTGGGAAAAAGGCTCTGCCGAGAACGGACACGATGACATGTCCCGTCTCTGGGAAAGCACAGATCCCATGCGCTGCTGTGCTTATTAATAGGCTGCCCAGGGAAGGAGAAGACCAGCAGCAGCTTTCAGGGCTAGCACCTTCTTTGTGGGTGAAGGAGCCGGACTTTTCCCTTTTGGGAAAATGTCTCTGCCGAGAAAGGACACGACGACATCTCCCGTCCCTGAGAAAGCATAGATCCCAAGCGCTGCTGTGCCTGTGAATAGGGTGCCCAGGGAAGGTGAAGTCCACCAAAAGCTTTCAGGGCTGGCCCCTTCCTTGTGGGAGAAGGAGCCGGACGTTTCCCTTTTTGGAAAAAGGCTCTGCCGAGAACGGACAAGATGACATGTCCCGTCTCTGGGAAAGCACAGGTCCCAAGCGATGCTGTGGCTATGAATAGGGTGCATGGGGAAGGTGAAGACCAGCAACAGCTTTCAGGGCTGGCCCCTTCCTTGTGGGAGAAGGAGCCGGACGTTTCCCGTTTGGGAAAAAAGCTCTGCCGAGAAAGGACACGACGACATCTCCCGTCCCTGAGAAAGCACAGATCCGAAGCGCTGCTGTGCCTATGAATAGGGTGCACGGGAAGGTGAAGACCAGCAACAGCTTTCTGGGCTAGCACCTTCATTGTGTGAGAAGGATCCGGACGTTTCCCGTTTGGGAAAAAGGCTCTGCCGAGAAAGGACACGATGACATGTCCCGTCTCGGGGAAAGCACAGATCCGAAGCGCTGCTGTGCCTGTGAATAGGGTGCACGGGGAAGGTGAAGAGCAGTAACAGCTTTCAGGGCTGGCCCCTTCCTTGTGGGAGAAGAAGCCGGACGTTTCCCGTTTGGGAAAAATACTCTGCCGAGAACGGACACGATGACATGTCCCGTCTCTGGGAAAGCACAGATCCCTAGTTATGTTCTGCCTGTGAATAGGGTGCACGGGGAAGTTAAAGACCAGCAAGAGCTTTTAGGGCTGGCCCCTTCCTTGTGGCAGAAGGAGCCGGACTTTTCCTGTTTTGGAAAAATACTCTGCCGAGAATGGACACGATGACATGTCCCGTCTCTGGGAAAGCACAGGTCCCAAGCGTTGCTGTGCCTGTGAATAGGGTGTCCAGGGAAGGTAAAGACCAGCAAGAGCTTTCAGGGCTGGCCCCTTCCTTGTGGGAGAAGGAGCCGGACGTTTCCCGTTTGGGAAAAAAGCTCTGCCGAGAAAGGACACGATGACATGTCCCGCTCTGAGAAAGCACAGATCTGAAGCGCTGCTGTGCCTGTGAATAGCGTGCACGGGAAGGTGAAGACCAGGAACAGCTTTCAGGGCTGGCACCTTCCTTGTGGGAGAAGGAGCCGGACGTTTCCCATTTGGGAAAAAGGCTCTGCCGAGAAAGGACATGATGACATGTCCCGTCTCTGGGAAAGCACAGATCCCAAGCGCTGCTGTGCCTGTGAATAGGGTGCACGGGGAAGGTGAAGACCAGCAACAGCTTTCAGGGCTAGCCCCTTCCTTGTGGCAGAAGGAGCCGGACGTTTCCCGTTTGGGAAAATAGCTCTGCCGAGGAAGGACACGATGACATGTCCCGTCTCTGGGAAAGCACAGATCCCTAGTGATGTTCTGCCTCTGAATATGCTGCCAAGGGAAGGTGAAGACCAGCAACAGCTTTCAGGGCTGGCCCCTTCCTTGTGGCAGAAGGAGCCGGACGTTTCCCGTTTGGGAAAAAAGCTCTGCCGAGAAAGGACACAACGACATCTCCCGTCCCTGAGAAAGCACAGATCCGAAGCGCTGCTGTGCCTGTGAATAGGGTGCACGGGGAAGGTGAAGACCAGCAACAGCTTTCAGGGCTGGCCCCTTCCTTCTGGCAGAAGGAGCCGGACGTTTCACGTTTGGGAAAATGGCTCTGCCGAGGAAGGACACGATGACATGTCCCGTCTCTGGGAAACCACAGATCCGTAGTGATGTTCTGCCTCTGAATATGCTGCCAAGGGAAGGTGAAGACCAGCAACAGCTTTCAGGGGTGGCCCCTTCCTTGTGGCAGAAGGAGCCGGACGTTTCCCTTTTTGGAAAAAGGCTCTGCCGAGAACGGACACGATGACATGGCCCGTCTCTGGGAAAGCACAGATCCGAAGCGCTGCTGTGCCTGTGACTAGGGTGCACGGGGAAGGTGAAGACCAGCAACAGCTTTCAGGGCTGGCCCCTTCCTTGTGGCAGAAGGAGCCGGACGTTTCCCATTTTGGGAAAATGGCTCTACCGAGGAAGGACACAATGACATGTCCCGTCTCTGGGAAAGCACAGATCCCTAGTGATGTTCTGCCTCTGAATATGCTGCCAAGGGAAGGTGAAGACCAGCAACAGCTGTCAGGGCTAGCACCTTCATTGTGGGAGAAGGATCCGGACGTTTCCCGTTTGGGAAAAATACTCTGCCGAGAACGGACACGATGACATGTCCCGTCTCTGGGAAAGCACAGATCCCAAGCGCTGCTGTGCCTGTGAATAGGGTGCACGGGGAAGGTGAAGACCAGCAACAGCTTTCAGGGCTGGCCCCTTCCTTGTGGGAGAAGGAGCCGGACGTTTCCCGTTTGGGAAAAATACTCTGCCGAGAACGGATACGATGACATGTCCCGTCTCTGGGAAAGCACAGATCCCTAGTGATGTTCTGCCTGTGAATAGGGTGCACGGGGAAGGTGAAGACCAGCAACAGCTTTCAGGGCTGGCCCCTTCCTTGTGGCAGAAGGAGCCGGACGTTTCCTCTTTTGGAAAAATACTCTGCCGAGAATGGACACGATGACATGTCCCGTCTCTGGGAAAGCACAGGTCCCAAGCGTTGCTGTGCTTATTAATAGGCTGCCCAGGGAAGGTGAAGACCAGCAACAACTTTTAGGGCTGGCCCCTTCCTTGTGGGAGAAGGAGCCGGACGTTTCCCCTTTGAGAAAAAAGCTCTGCCGAGAAAGTACACGATGACATCTCCCGTCCCTGAGAAAGCACAGATCCGAAGTGCTGCTGTGCCTGTGAATAGGGTGCACGGGGAAGGTGAACACCAGCAACAGCTTTCAGGGCTAGCACCTTCATTGTGGGAGAAGGAGCCGGACGTTTCCCATTTGGGAAAAAGGCTGTGCCGAGAAAGGACACGATGACATCTCCCGTCTCTGGGAAAGCACAGACCCCAAGCGTTGCTGTGCTTTTTAATAGGCTGCCCAGGGAAGGTGAAGACCAGCAAGAGCTTTCTGGGCTAGCACCTTCCTTGTGGCAGAAGGAGCCGGACGTTTCCCGTTTGGGAAAAAGGTTCTGCCGAGAACGGACACGATGACATGTCCCGTCTCTGGGAAAGCACAGGTCCCAAGCGCTGCTGTGCCTATGAATAGGGTGCATGGGGAAGGTGAAGACCAGCAACAGCTTTCAGGGCTGGCCCCTTCCTTGTGGGAGAAGGAGCCGGACGTTTCCCTTTTGGGAAAAAGGCTCTGCCGAGAAAGGACACGATGACATGTCCCGTCTCTGGGAAAGCACAGATCCCTAGTGATGTTATGCCTGTGAATAGGCTGCCCAGGGAAGGTGAAGACCAGCAGCACCTTTCAGGGCTGGCCCCTTCCTTGTGGGAGAAGTAGACGGACGTTTCCCGTTTGGGAAAAATACTCTGCCGAGAACGCACACGATGACATGTTCCCTCTCTGGGAAAGCACAGATCCCTAGTGATGTTATGCCTGTGAATAGGCTGCCCAGGGAAGGTGAAGACCAGCAAGAGCTTTCAGGGCTAGCACCTTCATTGTGGGAGAAGGAGCCGGACGTTTCCCTTTTGGGAAAAATACTCTGCTGAGAACGGACACGATCACATGTCCCGTCTCTGGGAAAGCACAGATCCCAAGCGTTGCTGTGCTTATTAATAGGCTGCCCAGGGAAGGTGAAGAGAAGCAACAGCTTTTAGGGCTGGCCCCTTCCTTGTGGGAGAAGGAGCCGGACGTTTCCCGTTTGGGAAAAATACTCTGCTGAGAACGGACACGATGACATGTCCCGTCTCTGGGAAAGCACAGATCCGAAGCGCTGCTGAGCCTGTGAATAGGGTGCACGGGAAGGTGAAGACCAGCAACAGCTTTCAGGGCTAGTACCTTCATTGTGGAAGAAGGAGCCGAATGTTTCCCATTTTGGAAAAAGGCTCTGCTGAGAAAGGACACGATGACATGTCCCGTCTCTGGGAAAGCACAGATCCCAAGCGTTGCTGTGCTTATTAATAGGCTGCCCAGGGAAGGTGAAGAGCAGCAACAGCTTTCAGGGCTGGCCCCTTCCTTGTGGGAGAAGGAGCCAGACGTTTCCCTTTTCGGAAAAAGGCTCTGCCGAGAACGGACACGATGACATGTCCCGTCTCTGGGAAAGCACAGATCCCTAGTGATGTTCTGCCTCTGAATATGCTGCCAAGGGAAGGTGAAGACCAGCAACAGCTTTTAGGGCTGGCCCCTTCCTTGTGGCAGAAGGAGGCGGACGTTTCCCGTTTGGGAAAAAGGCTCTGCCGAGAACGGACACGATGACATGTCCCGTCTCTGGGAAAGCACAGGTCCCAAGCGCTGCTGTGCCTATGAATAGGGTGCATGGGGAAGGTGAAGACCAGCAACAGCTTTCAGGGCTGGCCCCTTCCTTGTGGCAGAAGGAGCCGGACGTTTCCCGTTTGGGAAAATGGCTCTGCCGAGGAAGGACACAATGACATGTCCCGTCTCTGGGAAAGCACAGATCCCTAGTGATGTTCTGCCTCTGAATATGCTGCCAAGGGAAGGTGAAGACCAGCAACAGCTTTCAGGGCTGGCCCCTTCCTTGTGGCAGAAGGAGCCGGACTTTTCCCGTTTGGGAAAAAAGCTCTGCCGAGAAAGGACACGACGACATCTCCCGTCCCTGAGAAAGCACAGATCCGAAGCGCTGCTGTGCCTATGAATAGGGTGCACGGGAAGGTGAAGACCAGCAACAGCTTTCAGGGCTAGCACCTTCATTGTGGGAGAAGGATCCGGACGTGTCCCGTTTGGGAAAAAGGCTCTGCCGAGAACGGACACGATGACATGTCCCGTCTCTGGGAAAGCACAGGTCCCAAGCGCTGCTGTGCCTATGAATAGGGTGCCCAGGGAATGTAAAGACCAGCAAGAGCTTTCAGGGCTGGCCCCTTCCTTGTGGGAGAAGGAGCCGGACGTTTCCCGTTTGGGAAAAAAGCTCTGCCGAGAAAGGACACGATGACATCTCCCGTCCCTGAGAAAGCACAGATCCGAAGCGCTGCTGTGCCTGTGAATAGGGTGCACGGGAAGGTGAAGACCAGCAACAGCTTTCAGGGCTAGCACCTTCATTGTGGGAGAAGGAGCCGGACGTTTCCCGTTTGGGAAAAAGGCTCTGCCGAGAAAGGACATGATGACATGGCCCGTCTCTGGGAAAGCACAGATCCGAAGCGCTGCTGTGCCTGTGAATAGGGTGCACGGGAAGGTGAAGACCAGCAACAGCTTTCAGGGCTGGCCCCTTCCTTGTGGCAGAAGGAGCCGGACGTTTCCCATTTTGGGAAAATGGCTCTGCCGAGGAAGGACACACTGACATGTCCCGTCTCTGGGAAAGCACAGATCCCTAGTGATGTTCTGCCTCTGAATATGCTGCCAAGGGAAGGTGAAGACCAGCAACAGCTTTCAGGGCTGGCCCCTTCCTTGTGGCAGAAGGAGCCGGACGTTTCCCTTTTTGGAAAAAGGCTCTGCCGAGAACGGACACGATGACATGTCCCGTCTCTGGGAAAGCACAGGTCCCAAGCGCTGCTGTGCCTATGAATAGGGTGCATGGGGAAGGTGAAGACCAGCAACAGCTTTCAGGGCTGGCCCCTTCCTTGTGGGAGAAGGAGCCGGACGTTTCCCGTTTGGGAAAAAAGCTCTGCCGAGAAAGGACACGACGACATCTCCCGTCCCTGAGAAAGCACAGATCCGAAGCGCTGCTGTGCCTGTGAATAGGGTGCACGGGAAGGTGAAGACCAGCAACAGCTTTCAGGGCTAGCACCTTCATTGTGGGAGAAGGATCCGGACGTTTCCCGTTTGGGAAAAAGGCTCTGCCGAGAAAGGACACGATGACATGTCCCGTCTCGGGGAAAGCACAGATCCGAAGCGCTGCTGTGCCTGTGAATAGGGTGCACGGGGAAGGTGAAGAGCAGTAACAGCTTTCAGGGCTGGCCCCTTCCTTGTGGGAGAAGAAGCCGGACGTTTCCCGTTTGGGAAAAATACTCTGCCGAGAACGGACACGATGACATGTCCCGTCTCTGGGAAAGCACAGATCCCTAGTTATGTTCTGCCTGTGAATAGGGTGCACGGGGAAGTTAAAGACCAGCAAGAGCTTTTAGGGCTGGCCCCTTCCTTGTGGCAGAAGGAGCCGGACTTTTCCTGTTTTGGAAAAATACTCTGCCGAGAATGGACACGATGACATGTCCCGTCTCTGGGAAAGCACAGGTCCCAAGCGTTGCTGTGCCTGTGAATAGGGTGTCCAGGGAAGGTAAAGACCAGCAAGAGCTTTCAGGGCTGGCCCCTTCCTTGTGGGAGAAGGAGCCGGACGTTTCCCGTTTGGGAAAAAAGCTCTGCCGAGAAAGGACACGATGACATGTCCCGCTCTGAGAAAGCACAGATCTGAAGCGCTGCTGTGCCTGTGAATAGCGTGCACGGGAAGGTGAAGACCAGGAACAGCTTTCAGGGCTGGCACCTTCCTTGTGGGAGAAGGAGCCGGACGTTTCCCATTTGGGAAAAAGGCTCTGCCGAGAAAGGACATGATGACATGTCCCGTCTCTGGGAAAGCACAGATCCCAAGCGCTGCTGTGCCTGTGAATAGGGTGCACGGGGAAGGTGAAGACCAGCAACAGCTTTCAGGGCTAGCCCCTTCCTTGTGGCAGAAGGAGCCGGACGTTTCCCGTTTGGGAAAATAGCTCTGCCGAGGAAGGACACGATGACATGTCCCGTCTCTGGGAAAGCACAGATCCCTAGTGATGTTCTGCCTCTGAATATGCTGCCAAGGGAAGGTGAAGACCAGCAACAGCTTTCAGGGCTGGCCCCTTCCTTGTGGCAGAAGGAGCCGGACGTTTCCCGTTTGGGAAAAAAGCTCTGCCGAGAAAGGACACAACGACATCTCCCGTCCCTGAGAAAGCACAGATCCGAAGCGCTGCTGTGCCTGTGAATAGGGTGCACGGGGAAGGTGAAGACCAGCAACAGCTTTCAGGGCTGGCCCCTTCCTTCTGGCAGAAGGAGCCGGACGTTTCACGTTTGGGAAAATGCCTCTGCCGAGGAAGGACACGATGACATGTCCCGTCTCTGGGAAACCACAGATCCGTAGTGATGTTCTGCCTCTGAATATGCTGCCAAGGGAAGGTGAAGACCAGCAACAGCTTTCAGGGGTGGCCCCTTCCTTGTGGCAGAAGGAGCCGGACGTTTCCCTTTTTGGAAAAAGGCTCTGCCGAGAACGGACACGATGAAATGTCCCGTCTCTGGGAAAGCACAGGTCCCAAGCGCTGCTGTGCCTATGAATAGGGTGCATGGGGAAGGTGAAGACCAGCAACAGCTTTCAGGGCTGGACCCTTCCTTGTGGGAGAAGGAGCCGGACGTTTCCCGTTTGGGAAAAAAGCTCTGCCGAGAAAGGACACGACGACATCTCCCGTCCCTGAGAAAGCATAGATCCCAAGCGCTGCTGTGCCTGTGAATAGGGTGCCCAGGGAAGGTGAAGTCCAGCAACAGCTTTCAGGGCTAGCACCTTCATTGCTGGAGAATGAGCCGGACGTTTCCCTTTTCGGAAAAAGGCTCTGCCGAGAAAGGACATGATGACATGGCCCGTCTCTGGGAAAGCACAGATCCGAAGCGCTGCTGTGCCTGTGAATAGGGTGCATGGGGAAGGTGAAGACCAGCAACAGCTTTCAGGGCTGGCCCCTTCCTTGTGGCAGAAGGAGCCGGACGTTTCCCGTTTGGGAAAATGGCTCTGCCGAGGAAGGACACAATGACATGTCCCGTCTCTGGGAAACCACAGATCCGTAGTGATGTTCTGCCTCTGAATATGCTGCCAAGGGAAGGTGAAGACCAGCAACAGCTTTCAGGGGTGGCCCCTTCCTTGTGGCAGAAGGAGCCGGACGTTTCCCTTTTTGGAAAAAGGCTCTGCCGAGAACGGACATGATGACATGTCCCGTCTCTGGGAAAGCACAGGTCCCAAGCGCTGCTGTGCCTATGAATAGGGTGCATGGGGAAGGTGAAGACCAGCAACAGCTTTCAGGGCTGGCCCCTTCCTTGTGGGAGAAGGAGCCGGACGTTTCCCGTTTGGGAAAAAAGCTCTGCCGAGAAAGGACACGACGACATCTCCCGTCCCTGAGAAAGCATAGATCCCAAGCGCTGCTGTGCCTGTGAATAGGGTGCACGGGAAGGTGAAGTCCAGCAACAGCTTTCAGGGCTAGCACCTTCATTGCGGGAGAATGAGCCGGACGTTTCCCGTTTGGGAAAAAGGCTCTGCCGAGAAAGGACATGATGACATGGCCCGTCTCTGGGAAAGCACAGATCCGAAGCGCTGCTGTGCCTGTGACTAGGGTGCACGGGGAAGGTGAAGACCAGCAACAGCTTTCAGGGCTGGCCCCTTCCTTGTGGCAGAAGGAGCCGGACGTTTCCCATTTTGGGAAAATGGCTCTACCGAGGAAGGACACAATGACATGTCCCGTCTCTGGGAAAGCACAGATCCCTAGTGATGTTCTGCCTCTGAATATGCTGCCAAGGGAAGGTGAAGACCAGCAACAGCTGTCAGGGCTAGCACCTTCATTGTGGGAGAAGGATCCGGACGTTTCCCGTTTGGGAAAAATACTCTGCCGAGAACGGACACGATGACATGTCCCGTCTCTGGGAAAGCACAGATCCCAAGCGCTGCTGTGCCTGTGAATAGGGTGCACGGGGAAGGTGAAGACCAGCAACAGCTTTCAGGGCTGGCCCCTTCCTTGTGGGAGAAGGAGCCGGACGTTTCCCGTTTGGGAAAAATACTCTGCCGAGAACGGACACGATGACATGTCCCGTCTCTGGGAAAGCACAGATCCCTAGTGATGTTCTGCCTGTGAATAGGGTGCACGGGGAAGGTGAAGACCAGCAACAGCTTTCAGGGCTGGCCCCTTCCTTGTGGCAGAAGGAGCCGGACGTTTCCTCTTTTGGAAAAATACTCTGCCGAGAATGGACACGATGACATGTCCCGTCTCTGGGAAAGCACAGGTCCCAAGCGTTGCTGTGCTTATTAATAGGCTGCCCAGGGAAGGTGAAGACGAGCAACAACTTTTAGGGCTGGCCCCTTCCTTGTGGGAGAAGGAGCCGGACGTTTCCCCTTTGAGAAAAAAGCTCTGCCGAGAAAGTACACGATGACATCTCCCGTCCCTGAGAAAGCACAGATCCGAAGCGCTGCTGTGCCTGTGAATAGGGTGCACGGGGAAGGTGAACACCAGCAACAGCTTTCAGGGCTAGCACCTTCATTGTGGGAGAAGGAGCCGGACGTTTCCCATTTGGGAAAAAGGCTGTGCCGAGAAAGGACACGATGACATCTCCCGTCTCTGGGAAAGCACAGACCCCAAGCGTTGCTGTGCTTTTTAATAGGCTGCCCAGGGAAGGTGAAGACCAGCAAGAGCTTTCTGGGCTAGCACCTTCCTTGTGGCAGAAGGAGCCGGACGTTTCCCGTTTGGGAAAAAGGTTCTGCCGAGAACGGACACGATGACATGTCCCGTCTCTGGGAAAGCACAGGTCCCAAGCGCTGCTGTGCCTATGAATAGGGTGCATGGGGAAGGTGAAGACCAGCAACAGCTTTCAGGGCTGGTCCCTTCCTTGTGGGAGAAGGAGCCGGACGTTTCCCTTTTGGGAAAAAGGCTCTGCCGAGAAAGGACACGATGACATGTCCCGTCTCTGGGAAAGCACAGATCCCTAGTGATGTTATGCCTGTGAATAGGCTGCCCAGGGAAGGTGAAGACCAGCAGCACCTTTCAGGGCTGGCCCCTTCCTTGTGGGAGAAGTAGACGGACGTTTCCCGTTTGGGAAAAATACTCTGCCGAGAACGCACACGATGACATGTTCCCTCTCTGGGAAAGCACAGATCCCTAGTGATGTTATGCCTGTGAATAGGCTGCCCAGGGAAGGTGAAGACCAGCAAGAGCTTTCAGGGCTAGCACCTTCATTGTGGGAGAAGGAGCCGGACGTTTCCCGTTTGGGAAAAATACTCTGCTGAGAACGGACACGATCACATGTCCCGTCTCTGGGAAAGCACAGATCCCAAGCGTTGCTGTGCTTATTAATAGGCTGCCCAGGGAAGGTGAAGAGAAGCAACAGCTTTTAGGGCTGGCCCCTTCCTTGTGGGAGAAGGAGCCGGACGTTTCCCGTTTGGGAAAAATACTCTGCTGAGAACGGACACGATGACATGTCCCGTCTCTGGGAAAGCACAGATTCGAAGCGCTGCTGAGCCTGTGAATAGGGTGCACGGGAAGGTGAAGACCAGCAACAGCTTTCAGGGCTAGTACCTTCATTGTGGAAGAAGGAGCCGAATGTTTCCCATTTTGGAAAAAGGCTCTGCTGAGAAAGGACACGATGACATGTCCCGTCTCTGGGAAAGCACAGATCCCAAGCGTTGCTGTGCTTATTAATAGGCTGCCCAGGGAAGGTGAAGACCAGCAACAGCTTTCAGGGCTGGCCCCTTCCTTGTGGGAGAAGGAGCCAGACGTTTCCCTTTTCGGAAAAAGGCTCTGCCGAGAACGGACACGATGACATGTCCCGTCTCTGGGAAAGCACAGATCCCTAGTGATGTTCTGCCTCTGAATATGCTGCCAAGGGAAGGTGAAGAGCAGCAACAGCTTTTAGGGCTGGCCCCTTCCTTGTGGCAGAAGGAGCCGGACGTTTCCCTTTTTGGAAAAAGGCTCTGCCGAGAACGGACACGATGACATGTCCCGTCTCTGGGAAAGCACAGGTCCCAAGCGCTGCTGTGCCTATGAATAGGGTGCATGGGGAAGGTGAAGACCAGCAACAGCTTTCAGGGCTGGCCCCTTCCTTGTGGCAGAAGGAGCCGGACGTTTCCCGTTTGGGAAAATGGCTCTGCCGAGGAAGGACACAATGACATGTCCCGTCTCTGGGAAAGCACAGATCCCTAGTGATGTTCTGCCTCTGAATATGCTGCCAAGGGAAGGTGAAGACCAGCAACAGCTTTCAGGGCTGGCCCCTTCCTTGTGGCAGAAGGAGCCGGACTTTTCCCGTTTGGGAAAAAAGCTCTGCCGAGAAAGGACACGACGACATCTCCCGTCCCTGAGAAAGCACAGATCCGAAGCGCTGCTGTGCCTATGAATAGGGTGCACGGGAAGGTGAAGACCAGCAACAGCTTTCTGGGCTAGCACCTTCCTTGTGGGAGAAGGAGCCGGACGTTTCCCGTTTGGGAAAAACGCTCTGCCGAGAAAGGACATGATGACATGTCCCGTCTCTGGGAAAGCACAGATCCGAAGCGCTGCTGTGCCTGTTAATAGGGTGCACGGGGAAGGTGAAGACCAGCAGCAGCTTTCAGGGCTGGCCCCTTCCTTCTGGCAGAAGGAGCCGGACGTTTCCCGTTTGGGAAAAAAGCTCTGCCGAGAAAGGACACGACGACATCTCCCGTCCCTGAGAAAGCACAGATCCGAAGCGCTGCTGTGCCTGTGAATAGGGTGCACGGGGAAGGTGAAGACCAGCAACAGCTTTCAGGGCTGGCCCCTTCCTTCTGGCAGAAGGAGCCGGACGTTTCACGTTTGGGAAAATGGCTCTGCCGAGGAAGGACACGATGACATGTCCCGTCTCTGGGAAAGCACAGATCCCTAGTGATGTTCTGCCTCTGAATATGCTGCCAAGGGAAGGTGAAGACCAGCAACAGCTTTCAGGGCTGGCCCCTTCCTTGTGGCAGAAGGAGCCGGACGTTTCCCTTTTTGGAAAAAGGCTCTGCCGAGAACGGACACGATGACATGTCCCGTCTCTGGGAAAGCACAGGTCCCAAGCGCTGCTGTGCCTCTGAATAGGCTGCCCAGGGAAGGTGAAGACCAGCAACAGCTTTCAGGGCTGGCCCCTTCCTTGTGGGAGAAGGAGCCGGACGTTTCCCGTTTGGGAAAAAGGCTCTGCCGAGAACGGACACGATGACATGTCCCGTCTCTGGGAAAGCACAGATCCCATGCGCTGCTGTGCTTATTAATAGGCTGCCCAGGGAAGGAGAAGACCAGCAGCAGCTTTCAGGGCTAGCACCTTCTTTGTGGGTGAAGGAGCCGGACTTTTCCCTTTTGGGAAAATGTCTCTGCCGAGAAAGGACACGACGACATCTCCCGTCCCTGAGAAAGCATAGATCCCAAGCGCTGCTGTGCCTGTGAATAGGGTGCCCAGGGAAGGTGAAGTCCACCAAAAGCTTTCAGGGCTGGCCCCTTCCTTGTGGGAGAAGGAGCCGGACGTTTCCCTTTTTGGAAAAAGGCTCTGCCGAGAACGGACAAGATGACATGTCCCGTCTCTGGGAAAGCACAGGTCCCAAGCGATGCTGTGGCTATGAATAGGGTGCATGGGGAAGGTGAAGACCAGCAACAGCTTTCAGGGCTGGCCCCTTCCTTGTGGGAGAAGGAGCCGGACGTTTCCCGTTTGGGAAAAAAGCTCTGCCGAGAAAGGACACGACGACATCTCCCGTCCCTGAGAAAGCACAGATCCGAAGCGCTGCTGTGCCTATGAATAGGGTGCACGGGAAGGTGAAGACCAGCAACAGCTTTCTGGGCTAGCACCTTCATTGTGTGAGAAGGATCCGGACGTTTCCCGTTTGGGAAAAAGGCTCTGCCGAGAAAGGACACGATGACATGTCCCGTCTCGGGGAAAGCACAGATCCCAAGCGCTGCTGTGCCTGTGAATAGGGTGCACGGGGAAGGTGAAGAGCAGTAACAGCTTTCAGGGCTGGCCCCTTCCTTGTGGGAGAAGGAGCCGGACGTTTCCCGTTTCGGAAAAATACTCTGCCGAGAACAGACACGATGACATCTCCCGTTTCTGGGAAAGCACAGATCCCAAGCGCTGCTGTGCCTGTGAATAGGGTGCACGGGGAAGGTGAAGACCAGCAACAGCTTTCAGGGCTGGCCCCTTCCTTGTGGCAGAAGGAGCCGGACGTTTCCCTTTTTGGAAAAAGGCTCTGCCAAGAAAGGACACGATGACATGTCCCGTCTCTGGGAAAGCACAGGTCCCAAGCGCTGCTGTGCCTATGAATAGGTGCCCAGGGAAGGTAAAGACCAGCAAGAGCTTTCAGGGCTGGCCCCTTCCTTGTGGGAGAAGGAGCCGGACGTTTCCCGTTTGGGAAAAAAGCTCTGCCGAGAAAGGACACGATGACATCTCCCGTCCCTGAGAAAGCACAGATCCGAAGCGCTGCTGTGCCTGTGAATAGGGTGCACGGGAAGGTGACGACCAGCAACAGCTTTCTGGGCTAGCACCTTCATTGTGGGAGAAAGATCCGGACGTTTCCCGTTTGGGAAAAAGGCTCTGCCGAGAAAGGACACGATGACATGTCCCGTCTCTGGGAAAGCACATATCCCAAGCTTTGTTGTGCTTATTAATAGGCTGCCCAGGGAAGGTGAAGACCAGCAACAGCTTTCTGGGCTAGCACCTTCCTTGTGGGAGAAGGAGCCGGACGTTTCCCGTTTTGGGAAAAAGGCTCTGCCGAGAAAGGACATGATGACATGTCCCGTCTCTGGGAAAGCACATATCCAAAGCGCTGCTGTGCCTGTGAATAGGGTGCACGGGGAAGGTGAAGAGCAGTAACAGCTTTCAGGGTTGGCCCCTTCCTTGTGGGAGAAGGAGCCGGACGTTTCCCGTTTCGGAAAAATACTCTGCCGAGAACGGACACGATGACATGTCCCGTCTCTGGGAAAGCACAGATCCCAAGCGCTGCTGTGCCTGTGAATAGGGTGCACGGGGAAGGTGAAGACCAGCAACAGCTTTCAGGGCTGGCCCCTTCCTTGTGGCAGAAGGAGCCGGACGTTTCCCTTTTTGGAAAAAGGCTCTGCCGAGAACGGACACGATGACATGTCCCGTCTCTGGGAAAGCACAGGTCCCAAGCGCTGCTGTGCCTATGAATAGGTGCCCAGGGAAGTTAAAGACCAGCAAGAGCTTTCAGGGCTGGCCCCTTCCTTGTGGGAGAAGGAGCCGGACGTTTCCCGTTTGGGAAAAAAGCTCTGCCGAGAAAGGACACGATGACATGTCCCGTCTCTGGGAAAGCACAGATCCCTAGTGATGTTCTGCCTCTGAATATGCTGCCAAGGGAAGGTGAAGAGCAGCAACAGCTTTTAGGGCTGGCCCCTTCCTTGTGGCAGAAGGAGCCGGACGTTTCCCTTTTTGGAAAAAGGCTCTGCCGAGAACGGACACGATGACATGTCCCGTCTCTGGGAAAGCACAGGTCCCAAGCGCTGCTGTGCCTATGAATAGGGTGCATGGGGAAGGTGAAGACCAGCAACAGCTTTCAGGGCTGGCCCCTTCCTTGTGGCAGAAGGAGCCGGACGTTTCCCGTTTGGGAAAATGGCTCTGCCGAGGAAGGACACAATGACATGTCCCGTCTCTGGGAAAGCACAGATCCCTAGTGATGTTCTGCCTCTGAATATGCTGCCAAGGGAAGGTGAAGACCAGCAACAGCTTTCAGGGCTGGCCCCTTCCTTGTGGCAGAAGGAGCCGGACTTTTCCCGTTTGGGAAAAAAGCTCTGCCGAGAAAGGACACGACGACATCTCCCGTCCCTGAGAAAGCACAGATCCGAAGCGCTGCTGTGCCTATGAATAGGGTGCACGGGAAGGTGAAGACCAGCAACAGCTTTCTGGGCTAGCACCTTCCTTGTGGGAGAAGGAGCCGGACGTTTCCCGTTTGGGAAAAACGCTCTGCCGAGAAAGGACATGATGACATGTCCCGTCTCTGGGAAAGCACAGATCCGAAGCGCTGCTGTGCCTGTTAATAGGGTGCACGGGGAAGGTGAAGACCAGCAGCAGCTTTCAGGGCTGGCCCCTTCCTTCTGGCAGAAGGAGCCGGACGTTTCCCGTTTGGGAAAAAAGCTCTGCCGAGAAAGGACACGACGACATCTCCCGTCCCTGAGAAAGCACAGATCCGAAGCGCTGCTGTGCCTGTGAATAGGGTGCACGGGGAAGGTGAAGACCAGCAACAGCTTTCAGGGCTGGCCCCTTCCTTCTGGCAGAAGGAGCCGGACGTTTCACGTTTGGGAAAATGGCTCTGCCGAGGAAGGACACGATGACATGTCCCGTCTCTGGGAAAGCACAGATCCCTAGTGATGTTCTGCCTCTGAATATGCTGCCAAGGGAAGGTGAAGACCAGCAACAGCTTTCAGGGCTGGCCCCTTCCTTGTGGCAGAAGGAGCCGGACGTTTCCCTTTTTGGAAAAAGGCTCTGCCGAGAACGGACACGATGACATGTCCCGTCTCTGGGAAAGCACAGGTCCCAAGCGCTGCTGTGCCTCTGAATAGGCTGCCCAGGGAAGGTGAAGACCAGCAACAGCTTTCAGGGCTGGCCCCTTCCTTGTGGGAGAAGGAGCCGGACGTTTCCCGTTTGGGAAAAAGGCTCTGCCGAGAACGGACACGATGACATGTCCCGTCTCTGGGAAAGCACAGATCCCATGCGCTGCTGTGCTTATTAATAGGCTGCCCAGGGAAGGAGAAGACCAGCAGCAGCTTTCAGGGCTAGCACCTTCTTTGTGGGTGAAGGAGCCGGACTTTTCCCTTTTGGGAAAATGTCTCTGCCGAGAAAGGACACGACGACATCTCCCGTCCCTGAGAAAGCATAGATCCCAAGCGCTGCTGTGCCTGTGAATAGGGTGCCCAGGGAAGGTGAAGTCCACCAAAAGCTTTCAGGGCTGGCCCCTTCCTTGTGGGAGAAGGAGCCGGACGTTTCCCTTTTTGGAAAAAGGCTCTGCCGAGAACGGACAAGATGACATGTCCCGTCTCTGGGAAAGCACAGGTCCCAAGCGATGCTGTGGCTATGAATAGGGTGCATGGGGAAGGTGAAGACCAGCAACAGCTTTCAGGGCTGGCCCCTTCCTTGTGGGAGAAGGAGCCGGACGTTTCCCGTTTGGGAAAAAAGCTCTGCCGAGAAAGGACACGACGACATCTCCCGTCCCTGAGAAAGCACAGATCCGAAGCGCTGCTGTGCCTATGAATAGGGTGCACGGGAAGGTGAAGACCAGCAACAGCTTTCTGGGCTAGCACCTTCATTGTGTGAGAAGGATCCGGACGTTTCCCGTTTGGGAAAAAGGCTCTGCCGAGAAAGGACACGATGACATGTCCCGTCTCGGGGAAAGCACAGATCCCAAGCGCTGCTGTGCCTGTGAATAGGGTGCACGGGGAAGGTGAAGAGCAGTAACAGCTTTCAGGGCTGGCCCCTTCCTTGTGGGAGAAGGAGCCGGACGTTTCCCGTTTCGGAAAAATACTCTGCCGAGAACAGACACGATGACATCTCCCGTTTCTGGGAAAGCACAGATCCCAAGCGCTGCTGTGCCTGTGAATAGGGTGCACGGGGAAGGTGAAGACCAGCAACAGCTTTCAGGGCTGGCCCCTTCCTTGTGGCAGAAGGAGCCGGACGTTTCCCTTTTTGGAAAAAGGCTCTGCCAAGAAAGGACACGATGACATGTCCCGTCTCTGGGAAAGCACAGGTCCCAAGCGCTGCTGTGCCTATGAATAGGTGCCCAGGGAAGGTAAAGACCAGCAAGAGCTTTCAGGGCTGGCCCCTTCCTTGTGGGAGAAGGAGCCGGACGTTTCCCGTTTGGGAAAAAAGCTCTGCCGAGAAAGGACACGATGACATCTCCCGTCCCTGAGAAAGCACAGATCCGAAGCGCTGCTGTGCCTGTGAATAGGGTGCACGGGAAGGTGACGACCAGCAACAGCTTTCTGGGCTAGCACCTTCATTGTGGGAGAAAGATCCGGACGTTTCCCGTTTGGGAAAAAGGCTCTGCCGAGAAAGGACACGATGACATGTCCCGTCTCTGGGAAAGCACATATCCCAAGCTTTGTTGTGCTTATTAATAGGCTGCCCAGGGAAGGTGAAGACCAGCAACAGCTTTCTGGGCTAGCACCTTCCTTGTGGGAGAAGGAGCCGGACGTTTCCCGTTTTGGGAAAAAGGCTCTGCCGAGAAAGGACATGATGACATGTCCCGTCTCTGGGAAAGCACATATCCAAAGCGCTGCTGTGCCTGTGAATAGGGTGCACGGGGAAGGTGAAGAGCAGTAACAGCTTTCAGGGTTGGCCCCTTCCTTGTGGGAGAAGGAGCCGGACGTTTCCCGTTTCGGAAAAATACTCTGCCGAGAACGGACACGATGACATGTCCCGTCTCTGGGAAAGCACAGATCCCAAGCGCTGCTGTGCCTGTGAATAGGGTGCACGGGGAAGGTGAAGACCAGCAACAGCTTTCAGGGCTGGCCCCTTCCTTGTGGCAGAAGGAGCCGGACGTTTCCCTTTTTGGAAAAAGGCTCTGCCGAGAACGGACACGATGACATGTCCCGTCTCTGGGAAAGCACAGGTCCCAAGCGCTGCTGTGCCTATGAATAGGTGCCCAGGGAAGTTAAAGACCAGCAAGAGCTTTCAGGGCTGGCCCCTTCCTTGTGGGAGAAGGAGCCGGACGTTTCCCGTTTGGGAAAAAAGCTCTGCCGAGAAAGGACACGATGACATCTCCCGTCCCTGAGAAAGCACAGATCCGAAGCGCTGCTGTGCCTGTGAATAGGGTGCACGGGAAGGTGAAGACCAGCAACAGATTTCAGGGCTAGCACCTTCATTGTGGGAGAAAGATCCGGACGTTTCCCGTTTGGGAAAAAGGCTCTGCCGAGAAAGGACACGATGACATGTCCCGTCTCTGGGAAAGCACATATCCCAAGCTTTGTTGTGCTTATTAATAGGCTGCCCAGGGAAGGTGAAGACCAGCAACAGCTTTCAGGGCTGGCCCCTTCCTTGTGGGAGAAGGAGCCGGACGTTTCCCTTTTTGGAAAAAGGCTCTGCCGAGAACGGACACGATGACATGTCCCGTCTCTGGGAAAGCACAGGTCCCAAGCGCTGCTGTGCCTATGAATAGGGTGCATGGGGAAGGTGAAGACCAGCAACAGCTTTCAGGGCTGGCCCCTTCCTTGTGGGAGAAGGAGCCGGACGTTTCCCGTTTGGGAAAAAAGCTCTGCCGAGAAAGGACACGACGACATCTCCCGTCCCTGAGAAAGCATAGATCCCAAGCGCTGCTGTGCCTGTGAATAGGGTGCCCAGGGAAGGTGAAGTCCAGCAACAGCTTTCAGGGCTAGCACCTTCATTGCGGGAGAATGAGCCGGACGTTTCCCGTTTGGGAAAAAGGCTCTGCCGAGAAAGGACATGATGACATGGCCCGTCTCTGGGAAAGCACAGATCCGAAGCGCTGCTGTGCCTGTGAATAGGGTGCATGGGGAAGGTGAAGACCAGCAACAGCTTTCAGGGCTGGCCCCTTCCTTGTGGCAGAAGGAGCCGGACGTTTCCCGTTTGGGAAAATGGCTCTGCCGAGGAAAGACACAATGACATGTCCCGTCTCTGGGAAAGCACAGATCCCTAGTGATGTTCTGCCTCTGAATATGCTGCCAAGGGAAGGTGAAGACCAGCAACAGCTTTCAGGGCTGGCCCCTTCCTTGTGGGAGAAGGAGCCGGACTTTTCCCGTTTGGGAAAAAAGCTCTGCCGAGAAAGGACACGACGACATCTCCCGTCCCTGAGAAAGCACAGATCCGAAGCGCTGCTGTGCCTATGAATAGGGTGCACGGGAAGGTGACGACCAGCAACAGCTTTCTGGGCTAGCACCTTCATTGTGGGAGAAGGATCCGGACGTGTCCCGTTTGGGAAAAAGGCTCTGCCGAGAAAGGACATGATGACATCTCCCGTCTCTGGGAAAGCACAGATCCCAAGCGCTGCTGTGCCTGTGAATAGGGTGCACGGGGAAGGTGAAGACCAGCAACAGCTTTCAGGGCTGGCCCCTTCCTTGTGGCAGAAGGAGCCGGACGTTTCCCTTTTTGGAAAAAGGCTCTGCCGAGAACGGACACGATGACATGTCCCGTCTCTGGGAAAGCACAGGTCCCAAGCGCTGCTGTGCCTATGAATAGGGTGCCCAGGGAAGGTAAAGACCAGCAAGAGCTTTCAGGGCTGGCCCCTTCCTTGTGGGAGAAGGAGCCGGACGTTTCCCGTTTGGGAAAAAAGCTCTGCCGAGAAAGGACACGATGACATCTCCCGTCCCTGAGAAAGCACAGATCCGAAGCGCTGCTGTGCCTGTGAATAGGGTGCACGGGAAGGTGAAGACCAGCAACAGCTTTCTGGGCTAGCACCTTCATTGTGGGAGAAAGATCCGGACGTTTCCCGTTTGGGAAAAAGGCTCTGCCCAGAAAGGACACGATGACATGTACCGTCTCTGGGAAAGCACATATCCCAAGCTTTGTTGTGCTTATTAATAGGCTGCCCAGGGAAGGTGAAGACCAGCAACAGCTTTCTGGGCTAGCACCTTCCTTGTGGGAGAAGGAGCCGGACGTTTCCCGTTTGGGAAAAAGGCTCTGCCGAGAAAGGACATGATGACATGTCCCGTCTCTGGGAAACCACAGATCCCAAGCGCTGCTGTGCCTGTGAATAGGGTGCCAAGGGAAGGTGAAGACCAGCAGCAGCTTTCAGGGCTGGCCCCTTCCTTGTGGGAGAAGGAGCCGGACGTTTCCCGTTTGGGAAAAAAGCTCTGCCGAGAAAGGACACGACGACATCTCCCGTCCCTGAGAAAGCACAGATCCGAAGCGCTGCTGTGCCTGTGAATAGGGTGCACGGGGAGGGTGAAGACCAGCAACAGCTTTCAGGGCTGGCCCCTTCCTTGTGGCAGAAGGAGCCGGACGTTTCCCTTTTTGGAAAAAGGCTCTGCCGAGAACGGACACGATGACATGTCCCCGTCTCTGGGAAAGCACAGGTCCCAAGCGCTGCTGTGCCTCTGAATAGGCTGCCCAGGGAAGGTGAAGACCAGCAACAGCTTTCAGGGCTGGCCCCTTCCTTGTGGGAGAAGGAGCCGGACGTTTCCCGTTTGGGAAAAAGGCTCTGCCGAGAACGGACACGATGACATGTCCCGTCTCTGGGAAAGCACAGATCCCATGCGCTCCTGTGCTTATTAATAGGCTGCCCAGGGAAGGAGAAGACCAGCAGCAGCTTTCAGGGCTAGCATCTTCTTTGTGGGTGAAGGAGCCGGACTTTTCCCTTTTCGGAAAATGTCTCTGCCGAGAAAGGACACGACGACATCTCCCGTCCCTGAGAAAGCATAGATCCCAAGCGCTGCTGTGCCTGTGAATAGGGTGCCCAGGGAAGGTGAAGTCCAGCAACAGCTTTCAGGGCTAGCACCTTCATTGTGTGAGAAGGAGCCGGACGTTTCCCGTTTGGGAAAAAGGCTCTGCCGAGAAAGGACATGATGACATGGCCCGTCTCTGGGAAAGCACAGATCCGAAGCGCTGCTGTGCCTGTGAATAGGGTGCACGGGAAGGTGAAGACCAGCAACAGCTTTCAGGGCTGGCCCCTTCCTTGTGGCAGAAGAAGCCGGACGTTTCCCGTTTGGGAAAATGGCTCTGCCGAGGAAGGACACGATGACATGTCCCGTCTCTGGGAAAGCACAGATCCCTAGTGATGTTCTGCCTCTGAATATGCTGCCAAGGGAAGGTGAAGACCAGCAACAGCTTTCAGGGCTGGCCCCTTCCTTGTGGCAGAAGGAGCCGGACGTTTCCCTTTTTGGAAAAAGGCTCTGCCGAGAACGGACACGATGACATGTCCCGTCTCTGGGAAAGCACAGGTCCCAAGCGCTGCTGTGCCTATGAATAGGGTGCATGGGGAAGGTGAAGACCAGCAACAGCTTTCAGGGCTGGCCCCTTCCTTGTGGCAGAAGGAGCCGGACGTTTCCCGTTTGGGAAAAAAGCTCTGCCGAGAAAGGACACGACGACATCTCCCGTCCCTGAGAAAGCACAGATCCGAAGCGCTGCTGTGCCTGTGAATAGGGTGCACGGGGAAGGTGAAGAGCAGTAACAGCTTTCAGGGCTGGCCCCTTCCTTGTGGCAGAAGAAGCCGGACGTTTCCCTTTTCGGAAAAATACTCTGCCGAGAACGGACACGATGACATGTCCCGTCTCTGGGAAAGCACAGATCCCTAGTGATGTTCTGCCTGTGAATAGGGTGCACGGGGAAGTTAAAGACCAGCAAGAGCTTTTAGGGCTGGCCCCTTCCTTGTGGCAGAAGGAGCCGGACTTTTCCTGTTTTGGAAAAATACTCTGCCGAGAATGGACACGATGACATGTCCCGTCTCTGGGAAAGCACAGGTCCCAAGCGTTGCTGTGCCTGTGAATAGGGTGTCCAGGGAAGGTAAAGACCAGCAAGAGCTTTCAGGGCTGGCCCCTTCCTTGTGGGAGAAGGAGCCGGACGTTTCCCATTTGGGAAAAAAGCTCTGCCGAGAAAGGACACGATGACATCTCCCGTCCCTGAGAAAGCACAGATCTGAAGCGCTGCTGTGCCTGTGAATAGGGTGCACGGGAAGGTGAAGACCAGGAACAGCTTTCAGGGCTAGCACCTTCCTTGTGGGAGAAGGAGCCGGACGTTTCCCATTTGGGAAAAAGGCTCTGCCGAGAAAGGACATGATGACATGTCCCGTCTCTGGGAAAGCACAGATCCCAAGCGCTGCTGTGCCTGTGAATAGGGTGCACGGGGAAGGTGAAGACCAGCAACAGCTTTCAGGGCTGGCCCCTTCCTTGTGGCAGAAGGAGCCGGACGTTTCCCGTTTGGGAAAATAGCTCTGCCGAGGAAGGACACGATGACATGTCCCGTCTCTGGGAAAGCACAGATCCCTAGTGATGTTCTGCCTCTGAATATGCTGCCAAGGGAAGGTGAAGACCAGCAACAGCTTTCAGGGCTGGCCCCTTCCTTGTGGCAGAAGGAGCCGGACGTTTCCCGTTTGGGAAAAAAGCTCTGCCGAGAAAGGACACAACGACATCTCCCGTCCCTGAGAAAGCACAGATCCGAAGCGCTGCTGTGCCTGTGAATAGGGTGCACGGGGAAGGTGAAGACCAGCAACAGCTTTCAGGGCTGGCCCCTTCCTTCTGGCAGAAGGAGCCGGACGTTTCCCGTTTGGGAAAATGCCTCTGCCGAGGAAGGACACGATGACATGTCCCGTCTCTGGGAAACCACAGATCCGTAGTGATGTTCTGCCTCTGAATATGCTGCCAAGGGAAGGTGAAGACCAGCAACAGCTTTCAGGGGTGGCCCCTTCCTTGTGGCAGAAGGAGCCGGACGTTTCCCTTTTTGGAAAAAGGCTCTGCCGAGAACGGACACGATGACATGTCCCGTCTCTGGGAAAGCACAGGTCCCAAGCGCTGCTGTGCCTATGAATAGGGTGCATGGGGAAGGTGAAGACCAGCAACAGCTTTTAGGGCTGGCCCCTTCCTTGTGGGAGAAGGAGCCGGACGTTTCCCGTTTGGGAAAAAAGCTCTGCCGAGAAAGGACACGACGACATCTCCCGTCCCTGAGAAAGCATAGATCCCAAGCGCTGCTGTGCCTGTGAATAGGGTGCCCAGGGAAGGTGAAGTCCAGCAACAGCTTTCAGGGCTAGCACCTTCATTGCGGGAGAATGAGCCGGACGTTTCCCATTTGGGAAAAAGGCTCTGCCGAGAAAGGACATGATGACATGGCCCGTCTCTGGGAAAGCACAGATCCGAAGCGCTGCTGTGCCTGTGAATAGGGTGCATGGGGAAGGTGAAGACCAGCAACAGCTTTCAGGGCTGGCCCCTTCCTTGTGGCAGAAGGAGCCGGACGTTTCCCGTTTGGGAAAATGGCTCTGCCGAGGAAGGACACAATGACATGTCCCGTCTCTGGGAAAGCACAGATCCCTAGTGATGTTCTGCCTCTGAATATGCTGCCAAGGGAAGGTGAAGACCAGCAACAGCTTTCAGGGCTGGCCCCTTCCTTGTGGCAGAAGGAGCCGGACTTTTCCCGTTTGGGAAAAAAGCTCTGCCGAGAAAGGACACGACAACATCTCCCGTCCCTGAGAAAGCACAGATCCAAAGCGCTGGTGTGCCTATGAATAGGGTGCACGGGAAGGTGAAGACCAGCAACAGCTTTCAGGGCTAGCACCTTCATTGTGGGAGAAGGATCCGGACGTTTCCCGTTTGGGAAAAAGGCTCTGCCAAGAAAGGACATGATGACATCTCCCGTCTCTGGGAAAGCACAGATCCCAAGCGCTGCTGTGCCTGTGAATAGGGTGCACGGGGAAGGTGAAGACCAGCAACAGCTTTCAGGGCTGGCCCCTTCCTTGTGGCAGAAGGAGCCGGACGTTTCCCTTTTTGGAAAAAGACTCTGCCGAGAACGGACACGATGACATGTCCCGTCTCTGGGAAAGCACAGGTCCCAAGCGCTGCTGTGCCTATGAATAGGGTGCCCAGGGAAGGTAAAGACCAGCAAGAGCTTTCAGGGCTGGCCCCTTCCTTGTGGCAGAAGGAGCCGGACGTTTCCCGTTTGGGAAAAAAGCTCTGCCGAGAAAGGACACGATGACATCTCCCGTCCCTGAGAAAGCACAGATCTGAAGCGCTGCTCTGCCTGTGAATAGGGTGCACGGGATGGTGAAGACCAGCAACAGCTTTCTGGGCTAGCACCTTCATTGTGGGAGAAAGATCCGGACGTTTCCCGTTTGGGAAAAAGGCTCTGCCGAGAAAGGACACGATGACATGTCCCGTCTCTGGGAAAGCACATATCCCAAGCTTTGTTGTGCTTATTAATAGGCTGCCCAGGGAAGGTGAAGACCAGCAACAGCTTTCTGGGCTAGCACCTTCCTTGTGGGAGAAGGAGCCGGACGTGTCCCGTTTGGGAAAAAGGCTCTGCCGAGAAAGGACATGATGACATCTCCCGTCTCTGGGAAACACAGATCCCAAGCGCTGCTGTGCCTGTGAATAGGGTGCACGGGGAAGGTGAAGACCAGCAACAGCTTTCAGGGCTGGCCCCTTCCTTGTGGCAGAAGGAGCCGGACGTTTCCCTTTTTGGAAAAAGGCTCTGCCGAGAACGGACACGATGACATGTCCCGTCTCTGGGAAAGCACAGGTCCCAAGCGCTGCTGTGCCTATGAATAGAGTGCATGGGGAAGGTGAAGACCAGCAACAGCTTTCAGGGCTAGCACCTTCATTGCGGGAGAATGAGCCGGACGTTTCCCATTTGGGAAAAAGGCTCTGCCGAGAAAGGACATGATGACATGGCCCGTCTCTGGGAAAGCACAGATCCGAAGCGCTGCTGTGCCTGTGAATAGGGTGCATGGGGAAGGTGAAGACCAGCAACAGCTTTCAGGGCTGGCCCCTTCATTGTGGCAGAAGGAGCCGGACGTTTCCCGTTTGGGAAAATGGCTCTGCCGAGGAAGGACACAATGACATGTCCCGTCTCTGGGAAAGCACAGATCCCTAGTGATGTTCTGCCTCTGAATATGCTGCCAAGGGAAGGTGAAGACCAGCAACAGCTTTCAGGGCTGGCCCCTTCCTTGTGGCAGAAGGAGCCGGATGTTTCCCGTTTGGGAAAAAAGCTCTGCCGAGAAAGGACACGACGACATCTCCCGTCCCTGAGAAAGCACAGATCCAAAGCGCTGCTGTGCCTATGAATAGGGTGCACGGGAAGGTGAAGACCAGCAACAGCTTTCAGGGCTAGCACCTTCATTGTGGGAGAAGGATCCGGACGTTTCCCGTTTGGGAAAAAGGCTCTGCCAAGAAAGGACATGATGACATCTCCCGTCTCTGGGAAAGCACAGATCCCAAGCGCTGCTGTGCCTGTGAATAGGGTGCACGGGGAAGGTGAAGACCAGCAACAGCTTTCAGGGCTGGCCCCTTCCTTGTGGCAGAAGGAGCCGGACGTTTCCCTTTTTGGAAAATGGCTCTGCCGAGAACGGACACGATGACATGTCCCGTCTCTGGGAAAGCACAGGTCCCAAGCGCTGCTGTGCCTATGAATAGGGTGCCCAGGGAAGGTAAAGACCAGCAAGAGCTTTCAGGGCTGGCCCCTTCCTTGTGGCAGAAGGAGCCGGACGTTTCCCGTTTGGGAAAAAAGCTCTGCCGAGAAAGGACACGATGACATCTCCCGTCCCTGAGAAAGCACAGATCTGAAGCGCTGCTGTGCCTGTGAATAGGGTGCACGGGATGGTGAAGACCAGCAACAGCTTTCTGGGCTAGCACCTTCATTGTGGGAGAAAGATCCGGACGTTTCCCGTTTGGGAAAAAGGCTCTGCCGAGAAAGGACACGATGACATGTCCCGTCTCTGGGAAAGCACATATCCCAAGCTTTGTTGTGCTTATTAATAGGCTGCCCAGGGAAGGTGAAGACCAGCAACAGCTTTCTGGGCTAGCACCTTCCTTGTGGGAGAAGGAGCCGGACGTTTCCCGTTTTGGGAAAAAGGCTCTGCCGAGAAAGGACATGATGACATGTCCCGTCTCTGGGAAAGCACAGATCCGAAGCGCTGCTGTGCCTGTGAATAGGGTGCACGGGGAAGGTGAAGACCAGCAACAGCTTTCAGGGCTGGCCCCTTCCTTGTGGCAGAAGGAGCCGGACGTTTCCCGTTTGGGAAAATGGCTCTGCCGAGGAAGGACACAATGACATGTCCCGTCTCTGGGAAAGCACAGATCCCTAGTGATGTTCTGCCTCTGAATATGCTGCCAAGGGAAGGTGAAGACCAGCAACAGCTTTCAGGGCTGGCCCCTTCCTTGTGGGAGAAGGAGCCGGACGTTTCCCTTTTTGGAAAAAGGCTCTGCCGAGAACGGACACGATGACATGTCCCGTCTCTGGGAAAGCACAGGTCCCAAGCGCTGCTGTGCCTATGAATAGGGTGCATGGGGAAGGTGAAGACCAGCAACAGCTTTCAGGGCTGGCCCCTTCCTTGTGGCAGAAGGAGCCGGACGTTTCCCGTTTGGGAAAAAAGCTCTGCCGAGAAAGGACACGATGACATCTCCCGTCCCTGAGAAAGCACAGATCCGAAGCGCTGCTGTGCCTGTGAATAGGGTGCACGGGAAGGTGAAGACCAGCAACAGCTTTCAGGGCTAGCACCTTCATTGTGGGAGAAGGATCCGGACGTGTCCCGTTTGGGAAAAAGGCTCTGCCGAGAAAGGACATGATGACATCTCCCGTCTCTGGGAAACACAGATCCCAAGCGCTGCTGTGCCTGTGAATAGGGTGCACGGGGAAGGTGAAGACCAGCAACAGCTTTCAGGGCTGGCCCCTTCCTTGTGGCAGAAGGAGCCGGACGTTTCCCTTTTTGGAAAAAGGCTCTGCCGAGAACGGACACGATGACATGTCCCGTCTCTGGGAAAGCACAGGTCCCAAGCGCTGCTGTGCCTATGAATAGAGTGCATGGGGAAGGTGAAGACCAGCAACAGCTTTCAGGGCTAGCACCTTCATTGCGGGAGAATGAGCCGGACGTTTCCCATTTGGGAAAAAGGCTCTGCCGAGAAAGGACATGATGACATGGCCCGTCTCTGGGAAAGCACAGATCCGAAGCGCTGCTGTGCCTGTGAATAGGGTGCATGGGGAAGGTGAAGACCAGCAACAGCTTTCAGGGCTGGCCCCTTCCTTGTGGCAGAAGGAGCCGGACGTTTCCCTTTTTGGAAAAAGACTCTGCCGAGAACGGACACGATGACATGTCCCGTCTCTGGGAAAGCACAGGTCCCAAGCGCTGCTGTGCCTATGAATAGGGTGCCCAGGGAAGGTAAAGACCAGCAAGAGCTTTCAGGGCTGGCCCCTTCCTTGTGGCAGAAGGAGCCGGACGTTTCCCGTTTGGGAAAAAAGCTCTGCCGAGAAAGGACACGATGACATCTCCCGTCCCTGAGAAAGCACAGATCTGAAGCGCTGCTCTGCCTGTGAATAGGGTGCACGGGATGGTGAAGACCAGCAACAGCTTTCTGGGCTAGCACCTTCATTGTGGGAGAAAGATCCGGACGTTTCCCGTTTGGGAAAAAGGCTCTGCCGAGAAAGGACACGATGACATGTCCCGTCTCTGGGAAAGCACATATCCCAAGCTTTGTTGTGCTTATTAATAGGCTGCCCAGGGAAGGTGAAGACCAGCAACAGCTTTCTGGGCTAGCACCTTCCTTGTGGGAGAAGGAGCCGGACGTGTCCCGTTTGGGAAAAAGGCTCTGCCGAGAAAGGACATGATGACATCTCCCGTCTCTGGGAAACACAGATCCCAAGCGCTGCTGTGCCTGTGAATAGGGTGCACGGGGAAGGTGAAGACCAGCAACAGCTTTCAGGGCTGGCCCCTTCCTTGTGGCAGAAGGAGCCGGACGTTTCCCTTTTTGGAAAAAGGCTCTGCCGAGAACGGACACGATGACATGTCCCGTCTCTGGGAAAGCACAGGTCCCAAGCGCTGCTGTGCCTATGAATAGAGTGCATGGGGAAGGTGAAGACCAGCAACAGCTTTCAGGGCTAGCACCTTCATTGCGGGAGAATGAGCCGGACGTTTCCCATTTGGGAAAAAGGCTCTGCCGAGAAAGGACATGATGACATGGCCCGTCTCTGGGAAAGCACAGATCCGAAGCGCTGCTGTGCCTGTGAATAGGGTGCATGGGGAAGGTGAAGACCAGCAACAGCTTTCAGGGCTGGCCCCTTCCTTGTGGCAGAAGGAGCCGGACGTTTCCCGTTTGGGAAAATGGCTCTGCCGAGGAAGGACACAATGACATGTCCCGTCTCTGGGAAAGCACAGATCCCTAGTGATGTTCTGCCTCTGAATATGCTGCCAAGGGAAGGTGAAGACCAGCAACAGCTTTCAGGGCTGGCCCCTTCCTTGTGGCAGAAGGAGCCGGATGTTTCCCGTTTGGGAAAAAAGCTCTGCCGAGAAAGGACACGACGACATCTCCCGTCCCTGAGAAAGCACAGATCCAAAGCGCTGCTGTGCCTATGAATAGGGTGCACGGGAAGGTGAAGACCAGCAACAGCTTTCAGGGCTAGCACCTTCATTGTGGGAGAAGGATCCGGACGTTTCCCGTTTGGGAAAAAGGCTCTGCCAAGAAAGGACATGATGACATCTCCCGTCTCTGGGAAAGCACAGATCCCAAGCGCTGCTGTGCCTGTGAATAGGGTGCACGGGGAAGGTGAAGACCAGCAACAGCTTTCAGGGCTGGCCCCTTCCTTGTGGCAGAAGGAGCCGGACGTTTCCCTTTTTGGAAAATGGCTCTGCCGAGAACGGACACGATGACATGTCCCGTCTCTGGGAAAGCACAGGTCCCAAGCGCTGCTGTGCCTATGAATAGGGTGCCCAGGGAAGGTAAAGACCAGCAAGAGCTTTCAGGGCTGGCCCCTTCCTTGTGGCAGAAGGAGCCGGACGTTTCCCGTTTGGGAAAAAAGCTCTGCCGAGAAAGGACACGATGACATCTCCCGTCCCTGAGAAAGCACAGATCTGAAGCGCTGCTGTGCCTGTGAATAGGGTGCACGGGATGGTGAAGACCAGCAACAGCTTTCTGGGCTAGCACCTTCATTGTGGGAGAAAGATCCGGACGTTTCCCGTTTGGGAAAAAGGCTCTGCCGAGAAAGGACACGATGACATGTCCCGTCTCTGGGAAAGCACATATCCCAAGCTTTGTTGTGCTTATTAATAGGCTGCCCAGGGAAGGTGAAGACCAGCAACAGCTTTCTGGGCTAGCACCTTCCTTGTGGGAGAAGGAGCCGGACGTTTCCCGTTTTGGGAAAAAGGCTCTGCCGAGAAAGGACATGATGACATGTCCCGTCTCTGGGAAAGCACAGATCCGAAGCGCTGCTGTGCCTGTGAATAGGGTGCACGGGGAAGGTGAAGACCAGCAACAGCTTTCAGGGCTGGCCCCTTCCTTGTGGCAGAAGGAGCCGGACGTTTCCCGTTTGGGAAAATGGCTCTGCCGAGGAAGGACACAATGACATGTCCCGTCTCTGGGAAAGCACAGATCCCTAGTGATGTTCTGCCTCTGAATATGCTGCCAAGGGAAGGTGAAGACCAGCAACAGCTTTCAGGGCTGGCCCCTTCCTTGTGGGAGAAGGAGCCGGACGTTTCCCTTTTTGGAAAAAGGCTCTGCCGAGAACGGACACGATGACATGTCCCGTCTCTGGGAAAGCACAGGTCCCAAGCGCTGCTGTGCCTATGAATAGGGTGCATGGGGAAGGTGAAGACCAGCAACAGCTTTCAGGGCTGGCCCCTTCCTTGTGGCAGAAGGAGCCGGACGTTTCCCGTTTGGGAAAAAAGCTCTGCCGAGAAAGGACACGATGACATCTCCCGTCCCTGAGAAAGCACAGATCCGAAGCGCTGCTGTGCCTGTGAATAGGGTGCACGGGAAGGTGAAGACCAGCAACAGCTTTCAGGGCTAGCACCTTCATTGTGGGAGAAGGATCCGGACGTGTCCCGTTTGGGAAAAAGGCTCTGCCGAGAAAGGACATGATGACATCTCCCGTCTCTGGGAAACACAGATCCCAAGCGCTGCTGTGCCTGTGAATAGGGTGCACGGGGAAGGTGAAGACCAGCAACAGCTTTCAGGGCTGGCCCCTTCCTTGTGGCAGAAGGAGCCGGACGTTTCCCTTTTTGGAAAAAGGCTCTGCCGAGAACGGACACGATGACATGTCCCGTCTCTGGGAAAGCACAGGTCCCAAGCGCTGCTGTGCCTATGAATAGAGTGCATGGGGAAGGTGAAGACCAGCAACAGCTTTCAGGGCTAGCACCTTCATTGCGGGAGAATGAGCCGGACGTTTCCCATTTGGGAAAAAGGCTCTGCCGAGAAAGGACATGATGACATGGCCCGTCTCTGGGAAAGCACAGATCCGAAGCGCTGCTGTGCCTGTGAATAGGGTGCATGGGGAAGGTGAAGACCAGCAACAGCTTTCAGGGCTGGCCCCTTCCTTGTGGCAGAAGGAGCCGGACGTTTCCCGTTTGGGAAAATGGCTCTGCCGAGGAAGGACACAATGACATGTCCCGTCTCTGGGAAAGCACAGATCCCTAGTGATGTTCTGCCTCTGAATATGCTGCCAAGGGAAGGTGAAGACCAGCAACAGCTTTCAGGGCTGGCCCCTTCCTTGTGGCAGAAGGAGCCGGACTTTTCCCGTTTGGGAAAAAAGCTCTGCCGAGAAAGGACACGACGACATCTCCCGTCCCTGAGAAAGCACAGATCCAAAGCGCTGCTGTGCCTATGAATAGGGTGCACGGGAAGGTGAAGACCAGCAACAGCTTTCAGGGCTAGCACCTTCATTGTGGGAGAAGGATCCGGACGTTTCCCGTTTGGGAAAAAGGCTCTGCCAAGAAAGGACATGATGACATCTCCCGTCTCTGGGAAAGCACAGATCCCAAGCGCTGCTGTGCCTGTGAATAGGGTGCACGGGGAAGGTGAAGACCAGCAACAGCTTTCAGGGCTGGCCCCTTCCTTGTGGCAGAAGGAGCCGGACGTTTCCCTTTTTGGAAAATGGCTCTGCCGAGAACGGACACGATGACATGTCCCGTCTCTGGGAAAGCACAGGTCCCAAGCGCTGCTGTGCCTATGAATAGGGTGCCCAGGGAAGGTAAAGACCAGCAAGAGCTTTCAGGGCTGGCCCCTTCCTTGTGGCAGAAGGAGCCGGACGTTTCCCGTTTGGGAAAAAAGCTCTGCCGAGAAAGGACACGATGACATCTCCCGTCCCTGAGAAAGCACAGATCTGAAGCGCTGCTCTGCCTGTGAATAGGGTGCACGGGATGGTGAAGACCAGCAACAGCTTTCTGGGCTAGCACCTTCATTGTGGGAGAAAGATCCGGACGTTTCCCGTTTGGGAAAAAGGCTCTGCCGAGAAAGGACACGATGACATGTCCCGTCTCTGGGAAAGCACATATCCCAAGCTTTGTTGTGCTTATTAATAGGCTGCCCAGGGAAGGTGAAGACCAGCAACAGCTTTCTGGGCTAGCACCTTCCTTGTGGGAGAAGGAGCCGGACGTTTCCCGTTTTGGGAAAAAGGCTCTGCCGAGAAAGGACATGATGACATGTCCCGTCTCTGGGAAAGCACAGATCCGAAGCGCTGCTGTGCCTGTGAATAGGGTGCACGGGGAAGGTGAAGACCAGCAACAGCTTTCAGGGCTGGCCCCTTCCTTGTGGCAGAAGGAGCCGGACGTTTCCCTTTTTGGAAAATGGCTCTGCCGAGGAAGGACACAATGACATGTCCCGTCTCTGGGAAAGCACAGATCCCTAGTGATGTTCTGCCTCTGAATATGCTGCCAAGGGAAGGTGAAGACCAGCAACAGCTTTCAGGGCTGGCCCCTTCCTTGTGGCAGAAGGAGCCGGACGTTTCCCTTTTTGGAAAAAGGCTCTGCCGAGAACGGACACGATGACATGTCCCGTCTCTGGGAAAGCACAGGTCCCAAGCGCTGCTGTGCCTATGAATAGGGTGCATGGGGAAGGTGAAGACCAGCAACAGCTTTCAGGGCTGGCCCCTTCCTTGTGGGAGAAGGAGCCGGACGTTTCCCGTTTGGGAAAAAAGCTCTGCCGAGAAAGGACACGACGACATCTCCCGTCCCTGAGAAAGCACAGATCCAAAGCGCTGCTGTGCCTATGAATAGGGTGCACGGGAAGGTGAAGACCAGCAACAGCTTTCAGGGCTAGCACCTTCATTGTGGGAGAAGGATCCGGACGTTTCCCGTTTGGGAAAAAGGCTCTGCCAAGAAAGGACACGATGACATGTCCCGCCTCTGGGAAAGCACAGATCCCAAGCGCTGCTGTGCCTGTGAATAGGGTGCACGGGGAAGGTGAAGACCAGCAACAGCTTTCAGGGCTGGCCCCTTCCTTGTGGCAGAAGGAGCCGGACGTTTCCCTTTTTGGAAAATGGCTCTGCCGAGAACGGACACGATGACATGTCCCGTCTCTGGGAAAGCACAGGTCCCAAGCGCTGCTGTGCCTATGAATAGGGTGCCCAGGGAAGGTAAAGACCAGCAAGAGCTTTCAGGGCTGGCCCCTTCCTTGTGGCAGAAGGAGCCGGACGTTTCCCGTTTGGGAAAAATCTCTGCCGAGAAAGGACACGATGACATCTCCCGTCCCTGAGAAAGCACAGATCTGAAGCGCTGCTCTGCCTGTGAATAGGGTGCACGGGAAGGTGAAGACCAGCAACAGCTTTCTGGGCTAGCACCTTCATTGTGGGAGAAAGATCCGGACGTTTCCCGTTTGGGAAAAAGGCTCTGCCGAGAAAGGACACGATGACATGTCCCGTCTCTGGGAAAGCACATATCCCAAGCTTTGTTGTGCTTATTAATAGGCTGCCCAGGGAAGGTGAAGACCAGCAACAGCTTTCTGGGCTAGCACCTTCCTTGTGGGAGAAGGAGCCGGACGTTTCCCGTTTTGGGAAAAAGGCTCTGCCGAGAAAGGACATGATGACATGTCCCGTCTCTGGGAAAGCACAGATCCGAAGCGCTGCTGTGCCTGTGAATAGGGTGCACGGGGAAGGTGAAGACCAGCAACAGCTTTCAGGGCTGGTCCCTTCCTTGTGGCAGAAGGAGCCGGACGTTTCCCGTTTGGGAAAATGGCTCTGCCGAGGAAGGACACAATGACATGTCCCGTCTCTGGGAAAGCACAGATCCCTAGTGATGTTCTGCCTCTGAATATGCTGCCAAGGGAAGGTGAAGACCAGCAACAGCTTTCAGGGCTGGCCCCTTCCTTGTGGCAGAAGGAGCCGGACGTTTCCCGTTTGGGAAAAAAGCTCTGCCGAGAAAGGACACGATGACATCTCCCGTCCCTGAGAAAGCACAGATCCGAAGCGCTGCTGTGCCTGTGAATAGGGTGCACGGGAAGGTGAAGACCAGCAACAGCTTTCTGGGCTAGCACCTTCATTGTGGGAGAAAGATCCGGACGTTTCCCGTTTGGGAAAAAGGCTCTGCCGAGAAAGGACACGATGACATGTACCGTCTCTGGGAAAGCACATATCCCAAGCTCTGTTGTGCTTATTAATAGGCTGCCCAGGGAATGTGAAGACCAGCAACAGCTTTCTGGGCTAGCACCTTCCTTGTGGGAGAAGGAGCCGGACGTTTCCCGTTTGGGAAAAAGGCTCTGCCGAGAAAGGACATGATGACATGTCCCGTCTCTGGGAAAGCACAGATCCGAAGCGCTGCTGTGCCTGTGAATAGGGTGCCAAGGGAAGGTGAAGACCAGCAGCAGCTTTCAGGGCTGGCCCCTTCCTTGTGGCAGAAGGAGCCGGACGTTTCCCGTTTGGGAAAAAAGCTCTGCCGAGAAAGGACACGACGACATCTCCCGTCCCTGAGAAAGCACAGATCCGAAGCGCTGCTGTGCCTGTGAATAGGGTGCACGGGGAAGGTGAAGACCAGCAACAGCTTTCAGGGCTGGCCCCTTCCTTCTGGCAGAAGGAGCCGGACGTTTCACGTTTGGGAAAATGGCTCTGCCGAGGAAGGACACGATGACATGTCCCGTCTCTGGGAAAGCACAGATCCCTAGTGATGTTCTGCCTCTGAATATGCTGCCAAGGGAAGGTGAAGACCAGCAACAGCTTTCAGGGCTGGCCCCTTCCTTGTGGCAGAAGGAGCCGGACGTTTCCCTTTTTGGAAAAAGGCTCTGCCGAGAACGGACACGATCACATGTCCCGTCTCTGGGAAAGCACAGGTCCCAAGCGCTGCTGTGCCTATGAATAGGGTGCATGGGGAAGGTGAAGACCAGCAAGAGCTTTCAGGGCTGGCCCCTTCCTTGTGGGAGAAGGAGCCGGACGTTTCCCGTTTGGGAAAAAAGCTCTGCCGAGAAAGGACACGATGACATCTCCCGTCCCTGAGAAAGCACAGATCCGAAGCGCTGCTGTGCCTGTGAATAGGGTGCACGGGAAGGTGAAGACCAGGAACAGCTTTCAGGGCTAGCACCTTCATTGTGGGAGAAGGAGCCGGACGTTTCCCATTTGGGAAAAAGGCTCTGCCGAGAAAGGACATGATGACATGTCCCGTCTCTGGGAAAGCACAGATCCCAAGCGCTGCTGTGCCTGTGAATAGGGTGCACGGGGAAGGTGAAGACCAGCAAGAGCTTTCAGGGCTGGCCCCTTCCTTCTGGCAGAAGGAGCCGGACGTTTCACGTTTGGGAAAATGCCTCTGCCAAGGAAGGACACGATGACATGTCCCGTCTCTGGGAAACCACAGATCCGTAGTGATGTTCTGCCTCTGAATATGCTGCCAAGGGAAGGTGAAGACCAGCAACAGCTTTCAGGGCTGGCCCCTTCCTTGTGGCAGAAGGAGCCGGACGTTTCCCTTTTTGGAAAAAGGCTCTGCCGAGAACGGACACGATGACATGTCCCGTCTCTGGGAAAGCACAGGTCCCAAGCGCTGCTGTGCCTATGAATAGGGTGCATGGGGAAGGTGAAGACCAGCAACAGCTTTCAGGGCTGGCCCCTTCCTTGTGGCAGAAGGAGCCGGACGTTTCCCGTTTGGGAAAAAAGCTCTGCCGAGAAAGGACACGACGACATCTCCCGTCCCTGAGAAAGCATAGATCCCAAGCGCTGCTGTGCCTGTGAATAGGGTGCCCAGGGAAGGTGAAGTCCAGCAACAGCTTTCAGGGCTAGCACCTTCATTGCGGGAGAATGAGCCGGACGTTTCCCGTTTGGGAAAAAGGCTCTGCCGAGAAAGGACATGATGACATGGCCCGTCTCTGGGAAAGCACAGATCCGAACCGCTGCTGTGCCTGTGAATAGGGTGCCAAGGGAAGGTGAAGACCAGCAACAGCTTTCAGGGCTGGCCCCTTCCTTGTGGCAGAAGGAGCCGGACTTTTCCCGTTTGGGAAAAAAGCTCTGCCGAGAAAGGACACGACGACATCTCCCGTCCCTGAGAAAGCACAGATCCGAAGCGCTGCTGTGCCTATGAATAGGGTGCATGGGAAGGTGAAGACCAGCAACAGCTTTCAGGGCTAGCACCTTCATTGTGGGAGAAGGATCCGGACGTTTCCCGTTTGGGAAAAAGGCTCTGCCGAGAAAGGACATGATGACATCTCCCGTCTCTGGGAAAGCACAGATCCCAAGCGCTGCTGTGCCTGTGAATAGGGTGCACGGGGAAGGTGAAGACCAGCAACAGCTTTCAGGGCTGGCCCCTTCCTTGTGGCAGAAGGAGCCGGACGTTTCCCTTTTTGGAAAATGGCTCTGCCGAGAACGGACACGATGACATGTCCCGTCTCTGGGAAAGCACAGGTCCCAAGCGCTGCTGTGCCTGTGAATATGCTGCCAAGGGAAGGTAAAGACCAGCAAGAGCTTTCAGGGGTGGCCCCTTCCTTGTGGCAGAAGGAGCCGGATGTTTCCCGTTTGGGAAAAAAGCTCTGCCGAGAAAGGACACGATGACATCTCCCGTCCCTGAGAAAGCACAGATCCGAAGCGCTGCTGTGCCTGTGAATAGGGTGTACGGGAAGGTGAAGACCAGCAACAGCTTTCTGGGCTAGCACCTTCATTGTGGGAGAAAGATCCGGACGTTTCCCGTTTGGGAAAAAGGCTCTGCCGAGAAAGGACACGATGACATGTACCGTCTCTGGGAAAGCACATATCCCAAGCTTTGTTGTGCTTATTAATAGGCTGCCCAGGGAATGTGAAGACCAGCAACAGCTTTCTGGGCTAGCACCTTCCTTGTGGGAGAAGGAGCCGGACGTTTCCCGTTTGGGAAAAAGGCTCTGCCGAGAAAGGACATGATGACATGTCCCGTCTCTGGGAAAGCACAGATCCGAAGCGCTGCTGTGCCTATGAATAGGGTGCATGGGGAAGGTGAAGACCAGCAACAGCTTTCAGGGCTGGCCCCTTCCTTGTGGCAGAAGGAGCCGGACGTTTCCCTTTTTGGAAAATGGCTCTGCCGAGGAAGGACACAATGACATGTCCCGTCTCTGGGAAAGCACAGATCCCTAGTGATGTTCTGCCTCTGAATATGCTGCCAAGGGAAGGTGAAGACCAGCAACAGCTTTCAGGGCTGGCCCCTTCCTTGTGGCAGAAGGAGCCGGACGTTTCCCTTTTTGGAAAAAGGCTCTGCCGAGAACGGACACGATGACATGTCCCGTCTCTGGGAAAGCACAGGTCCCAAGCGCTGCTGTGCCTATGAATAGGGTGCATGGGGAAGGTGAAGACCAGCAACAGCTTTCAGGGCTGGCCCCTTCCTTGTGGCAGAAGGAGCCGGACGTTTCCCGTTTGGGAAAAAAGCTCTGCCGAGAAAGGACACGACGACATCTCCCTTCCCTGAGAAAGCACAGCTCCGAAGCGCTGCTGTGCCTATGAATAGGGTGCACGGGAAGGTGAAGACCAGCAACAGCTTTCAGGGCTAGCACCTTCATTGTGGGAGAAGGATCCGGACGTGTCCCGTTTGGGAAAAAGGCTCTGCCGAGAAAGGACATGATGACATCTCCCGTCTCTGGGAAACACAGATCCCAAGCGCTGCTGTGCCTGTGAATAGGGTGCACGGGGAAGGTGAAGACCAGCAACAGCTTTCAGGGCTGGCCCCTTCCTTGTGGCAGAAGGAGCCGGACGTTTCCCTTTTTGGAAAATGGCTCTGCCGAGAACGGACACGATGACATGTCCCGTCTCTGGGAAAGCACAGGTCCCAAGCGCTGCTGTGCCTATGAATAGGGTGCATGGGGAAGGTGAAGACCAGCAACAGCTTTCAGGGCTGGCCCCTTCCTTGTGGGAGAAGGAGACGGACGTTTCCCGTTTGGGAAAAAAGCTCTGCCGAGAAAGGACACGATGACATCTCCCGTCCCTGAGAAAGCACAGATCCGAAGCGCTGCTGTGCCTGTGAATAGGGTGCACGGGAAGGTGAAGACCAGCAACAGCTTTCTGGGCTAGCACCTTCATTGTGGGAGAAAGATCCGGACGTTTCCCGTTTGGGAAAAAGGCTCTGCCGAGAAAGGACACGATGACATGTACCGTCTCTGGGAAAGCACATATCCCAAGCTCTGTTGTGCTTATTAATAGGCTGCCCAGGGAATGTGAAGACCAGCAACAGCTTTCTGGGCTAGCACCTTCCTTGTGGGAGAAGGAGCCGGACGTTTCCCGTTTGGGAAAAAGGCTCTGCCGAGAAAGGACATGATGACATGTCCCGTCTCTGGGAAAGCACAGATCCGAAGCGCTGCTGTGCCTGTGAATAGGGTGCCAAGGGAAGGTGAAGACCAGCAGCAGCTTTCAGGGCTGGCCCCTTCCTTGTGGCAGAAGGAGCCGGACTTTTCCCGTTTGGGAAAAAAGCTCTGCCGAGAAAGGACACGACGACATCTCCCGTCCCTGAGAAAGCACAGATCCAAAGCGCTGCTGTGCCTATGAATAGGGTGCACGGGAAGGTGAAGACCAGCAACAGCTTTCAGGGCTAGCACCTTCATTGTGGGAGAAGGATCCGGACGTTTCCCGTTTGGGAAAAAGGCTCTGCCAAGAAAGGACATGATGACATCTCCCGTCTCTGGGAAAGCACAGATCCCAAGCGCTGCTGTGCCTGTGAATAGGGTGCACGGGGAAGGTGAAGACCAGCAACAGCTTTCAGGGCTGGCCCCTTCCTTGTGGCAGAAGGAGCCGGACGTTTCCCTTTTTGGAAAATGGCTCTGCCGAGAACGGACACGATGACATGTCCCGTCTCTGGGAAAGCACAGGTCCCAAGCGCTGCTGTGCCTATGAATAGGGTGCCCAGGGAAGGTAAAGACCAGCAAGAGCTTTCAGGGCTGGCCCCTTCCTTGTGGCAGAAGGAGCCGGACGTTTCCCGTTTGGGAAAAATCTCTGCCGAGAAAGGACACGATGACATCTCCCGTCCCTGAGAAAGCACAGATCTGAAGCGCTGCTCTGCCTGTGAATAGGGTGCACGGGAAGGTGAAGACCAGCAACAGCTTTCTGGGCTAGCACCTTCATTGTGGGAGAAAGATCCGGACGTTTCCCGTTTGGGAAAAAGGCTCTGCCGAGAAAGGACACGATGACATGTCCCGTCTCTGGGAAAGCACATATCCCAAGCTTTGTTGTGCTTATTAATAGGCTGCCCAGGGAAGGTGAAGACCAGCAACAGCTTTCTGGGCTAGCACCTTCCTTGTGGGAGAAGGAGCCGGACGTTTCCCGTTTTGGGAAAAAGGCTCTGCCGAGAAAGGACATGATGACATGTCCCGTCTCTGGGAAAGCACAGATCCGAAGCGCTGCTGTGCCTGTGAATAGGGTGCACGGGGAAGGTGAAGACCAGCAACAGCTTTCAGGGCTGGTCCCTTCCTTGTGGCAGAAGGAGCCGGACGTTTCCCGTTTGGGAAAATGGCTCTGCCGAGGAAGGACACAATGACATGTCCCGTCTCTGGGAAAGCACAGATCCCTAGTGATGTTCTGCCTCTGAATATGCTGCTAAGGGAAGGTGAAGACCAGCAACAGCTTTCAGGGCTGGCCCCTTCCTTGTGGCAGAAGGAGCCGGACGTTTCCCGTTTGGGAAAAAAGCTCTGCCGAGAAAGGACACGATGACATCTCCCGTCCCTGAGAAAGCACAGATCCGAAGCGCTGCTGTGCCTGTGAATAGGGTGCACGGGAAGGTGAAGACCAGCAACAGCTTTCTGGGCTAGCACCTTCATTGTGGGAGAAAGATCCGGACGTTTCCCGTTTGGGAAAAAGGCTCTGCCGAGAAAGGACACGATGACATGTACCGTCTCTGGGAAAGCACATATCCCAAGCTCTGTTGTGCTTATTAATAGGCTGCCCAGGGAATGTGAAGACCAGAAACAGCTTTCTGGGCTAGCACCTTCCTTGTGGGAGAAGGAGCCGGACGTTTCCCGTTTGGGAAAAAGGCTCTGCCGAGAAAGGACATGATGACATGTCCCGTCTCTGGGAAAGCACAGATCCGAAGCGCTGCTGTGCCTGTGAGTAGGGTGCCAAGGGAAGGTGAAGACCAGCAGCAGCTTTCAGGGCTGGCCCCTTCCTTGTGGCAGAAGGAGCCGGACGTTTCCCGTTTGGGAAAAAAGCTCTGCCGAGAAAGGACACGACGACATCTCCCGTCCCTGAGAAAGCACAGATCCGAAGCGCTGCTGTGCCTGTGAATAGGGTGCACGGGGAAGGTGAAGACCAGCAACAGCTTTCAGGGCTGGCCCCTTCCTTCTGGCAGAAGGAGCCGGACGTTTCACGTTTGGGAAAATGGCTCTGCCGAGGAAGGACACGATGACATGTCCCGTCTCTGGGAAAGCACAGATCCCTAGTGATGTTCTGCCTCTGAATATGCTGCCAAGGGAAGGTGAAGACCAGCAACAGCTTTCAGGGCTGGCCCCTTCCTTGTGGCAGAAGGAGCCGGACGTTTCCCTTTTTGGAAAAAGGCTCTGCCGAGAACGGACACGATGACATGTCCCGTCTCTGGGAAAGCACAGGTCCCAAGCGCTGCTGTGCCTATGAATAGGGTGCATGGGGAAGGTGAAGACCAGCAAGAGCTTTCAGGGCTGGCCCCTTCCTTGTGGGAGAAGGAGCCGGACGTTTCCCGTTTGGGAAAAAAGCTCTGCCGAGAAAGGACACGATGACATCTCCCGTCCCTGAGAAAGCACAGATCCGAAGCGCTGCTGTGCCTGTGAATAGGGTGCACGGGAAGGTGAAGACCAGGAACAGCTTTCAGGGCTAGCACCTTCATTGTGGGAGAAGGAGCCGGACGTTTCCCATTTGGGAAAAAGGCTCTGCCGAGAAAGGACATGATGACATGTCCCGTCTCTGGGAAAGCACAGATCCCAAGCGCTGCTGTGCCTGTGAATAGGGTGCACGGGGAAGGTGAAGACCAGCAAGAGCTTTCAGGGCTGGCCCCTTCCTTCTGGCAGAAGGAGCCGGACGTTTCACGTTTGGGAAAATGCCTCTGCCAAGGAAGGACACGATGACATGTCCCGTCTCTGGGAAACCACAGATCCGTAGTGATGTTCTGCCTCTGAATATGCTGCCAAGGGAAGGTGAAGACCAGCAACAGCTTTCAGGGCTGGCCCCTTCCTTGTGGCAGAAGGAGCCGGACGTTTCCCTTTTTGGAAAAAGGCTCTGCCGAGAACGGACACGATGACATGTCCCGTCTCTGGGAAAGCACAGGTCCCAAGCGCTGCTGTGCCTATGAATAGGGTGCATGGGGAAGGTGAAGACCAGCAACAGCTTTCAGGGCTGGCCCCTTCCTTGTGACAGAAGGAGCCGGACGTTTCCCGTTTGGGAAAAAAGCTCTGCCGAGAAAGGACACGACGACATCTCCCGTCCCTGAGAAAGCATAGATCCCAAGCGCTGCTGTGCCTGTGAATAGGGTGCCCAGGGAAGGTGAAGTCCAGCAACAGCTTTCAGGGCTAGCACCTTCATTGCGGGAGAATGAGCCGGACGTTTCCCATTTGGGAAAAAGGCTCTGCCGAGAAAGGACATGATGACATGGCCCGTCTCTGGGAAAGCACAGATCCGAAGCGCTGCTGTGCCTGTGAATAGGGTGCATGGGGAAGGTGAAGACCAGCAACAGCTTTCAGGGCTGGCCCCTTCCTTGTGGCAGAAGGAGCCGGACTTTTCCCGTTTGGGAAAAAAGCTCTGCCGAGAAAGGACACGACGACATCTCCCGTCCCTGAGAAAGCACAGATCCGAAGCGCTGCTGTGCCTATGAATAGGGTGCATGGGAAGGTGAAGACCAGCAACAGCTTTCAGGGCTAGCACCTTCATTGTGGGAGAAGGATCCGGACGTTTCCCGTTTGGGAAAAAGGCTCTGCCGAGAAAGGACATGATGACATCTCCCGTCTCTGGGAAAGCACAGATCCCAAGCGCTGCTGTGCCTGTGAATAGGGTGCACGGGGAAGGTGAAGACCAGCAACAGCTTTCAGGGCTGGCCCCTTCCTTGTGGCAGAAGGAGCCGGACGTTTCCCTTTTTGGAAAATGGCTCTGCCGAGAACGGACACGATGACATGTCCCGTCTCTGGGAAAGCACAGGTCCCAAGCGCTGCTGTGCCTGTGAATATGCTGCCAAGGGAAGGTAAAGACCAGCAAGAGCTTTCAGGGGTGGCCCCTTCCTTGTGGGAGAAGGAGCCGGACGTTTCCCATTTGGGAAAAAAGCTCTGCCGAGAAAGGACACGATGACATCTCCCGTCCCTGAGAAAGCACAGATCCGAAGCGCTGCTCTGCCTGTGAATAGGGTGCACGGGAAGGTGAAGACCAGCAACAGCTTTCTGGGCTAGCACCTTCATTGTGGGAGAAAGATCCGGACGTTTCCCGTTTGGGAAAAAGGCTCTGCCGAGAAAGGACACGATGACATGTACCGTCTCTGGGAAAGCACATATCCCAAGCTCTGTTGTGCTTATTAATAGGCTGCCCAGGGAATGTGAAGACCAGCAACAGCTTTCTGGGCTAGCACCTTCCTTGTGGGAGAAGGAGCCGGACGTTTCCCGTTTGGGAAAAAGGCTCTGCCGAGAAAGGACATGATGACATGTCCCGTCTCTGGGAAAGCACAGATCCGAACCGCTGCTGTGCCTGTGAATAGGGTGCCAAGGGAAGGTGAAGACCAGCAGCAGCTTTCAGGGCTGGCCCCTTCCTTGTGGCAGAAGGAGCCGGACGTTTCCCGTTTGGGAAAAAAGCTCTGCCGAGAAAGGACACGACGACATCTCCCGTCCCTGAGAAAGCACAGATCCGAAGCGCTGCTGTGCCTGTGAATAGGGTGCACGGGGAAGGTGAAGACCAGCAACAGCTTTCAGGGCTGGCCCCTTCCTTCTGGCAGAAGGAGCCGGACGTTTCCCGTTTGGGAAAATGGCTCTGCCGAGGAAGGACACAATGACATGTCCCGTCTCTGGGAAAGCACAGATCCCTAGTGATGTTCTGCCTCTGAATATGCTGCCAAGGGAAGGTGAAGACCAGCAACAGCTTTCAGGGCTGGCCCCTTCCTTGTGGCAGAAGGAGCCGGACGTTTCCCGTTTGGGAAAATGGCTCTGCCGAGGAAGGACACAATGACATGTCCCGTCTCTGGGAAAGCACAGATCCCTAGTGATGTTCTGCCTCTGAATATGCTGCCAAGGGAAGGTGAAGACCAGCAACAGCTTTCAGGGCTGGCCCCTTCCTTGTGGCAGAAGGAGCCGGACGTTTCCCTTTTTGGAAAATGGCTCTGCCGAGAACGGACACGATGACATGTCCCGTCTCTGGGAAAGCACAGGTCCCAAGCGCTGCTGTGCCTATGAATAGGGTGCCCAGGGAAGGTAAAGACCAGCAAGAGCTTTCAGGGGTGGCCCCTTCCTTGTGGGAGAAGGAGCCGGACGTTTCCCGTTTGGGAAAAAAGCTCTGCTGAGAAAGGACACGACGACATCTCCCGTCCCTGAGAAAGCATAGATCCCAAGCGCTGCTGTGCCTGTGAATAGGGTGCCCAGGGAAGGTGAAGTCCAGCAACAGCTTTCAGGGCTAGCACCTTCATTGCGGGAGAATGAGCCGGACGTTTCCCGTTTGGGAAAAAGGCTCTGCCGAGAAAGGACATGATGACATGTCCCGTCTCTGGGAAAGCACAGATCCGAAGCGCTGCTGTGCCTGTGAATAGGGTGCATGGGGAAGGTGAAGACCAGCAACAGCTTTCAGGGCTGGCCCCTTCCTTGTGGCAGAAGGAGCCGGACGTTTCCCGTTTGGGAAAATGGCTCTGCCGAGGAAGGACACAATGACATGTCCCGTCTCTGGGAAAGCACAGATCCCTAGTGATGTTCTGCCTCTGAATATGCTGCCAAGGGAAGGTGAAGACCAGCAACAGCTTTCAGGGCTGGCCCCTTCCTTGTGGCAGAAGGAGCCGGACGTTTCCCTTTTTGGAAAAAGGCTCTGCCGAGAACGGACACGATCACATGTCCCGTCTCTGGGAAAGCACAGGTCCCAAGCGCTGCTGTGCCTATGAATAGGGTGCATGGGGAAGGTGAAGACCAGCAACAGCTTTCAGGGCTGGCCCCTTCCTTGTGGGAGAAGGAGCCGGACGTTTCCCGTTTGGGAAAAATACTCTGCCGAGAACGGACACGATGACATGTCCCGTCTCTGGGAAAGCACAGATCCCTAGTGATGTTCTGCCTGTGAATAGGGTGCACGGGGAAGGTAAAGACCAGCAAGAGCTTTTAGGGCTGGCCCCTTCCTTGTGGCAGAAGGAGCCGGACGTTTCCTCTTTTGGAAAAATACTCTGCCGAGAATGGACACGATGACATCTCCCGTCCCTGAGAAAGCACAGATCCCAAGCTTTGTTGTGCTTATTAATAGGCTGCCCAGGGAAGGTGAAGACCAGGAACAGCTTTCTGGGCTAGCACCTTCATTGTGGGAGAAAGATCCGGACGTTTCCCGTTTGGGAAAAAGGCTCTGCCGAGAAAGGACACGATGACATGTACCGTCTCTGGGAAAGCACATATCCCAAGCTTTGATGTGCTTATTAATAGGCTGCCCAGGGAATGTGAAGACCAGCAACAGCTTTCTGGGCTAGCACCTTCCTTGTGGGAGAAGGAGCCGGACGTTTCCCATTTGGGAAAAAGGCTCTGCCGAGAAAGGACATGATGACATGGCCCGTCTCTGGGAAAGCACAGATCCGAAGCGCTGCTGTGCCTGTGAATAGGGTGCATGGGGAAGGTGAAGACCAGCAACAGCTTTCAGGGCTGGCCCCTTCCTTGTGGCAGAAGGAGCCGGACGTTTCCCGTTTGGGAAAATGGCTCTGCCGAGGAAGGACACAATGACATGTCCCGTCTCTGGGAAAGCACAGATCCCTAGTGATGTTCTGCCTCTGAATATGCTGCCAAGGGAAGGTGAAGACCAGCAACAGCTTTCAGGGCTGGCCCCTTCCTTGTGGCAGAAGGAGCCGGACGTTTCCCGTTTGGGAAAATGGCTCTGCCGAGGAAGGACACAATGACATGTCCCGTCTCTGGGAAAGCACAGATCCCTAGTGATGTTCTGCCTCTGAATATGCTGCCAAGGGAAGGTGAAGACCAGCAACAGCTTTCAGGGCTGGCCCCTTCCTTGTGGCAGAAGGAGCCGGACGTTTCCCTTTTTGGAAAATGGCTCTGCCGAGAACGGACACGATGACATGTCCCGTCTCTGGGAAAGCACAGGTCCCAAGCGCTGCTGTGCCTATGAATAGGGTGCCCAGGGAAGGTAAAGACCAGCAACAGCTTTCAGGGGTGGCCCCTTCCTTGTGGGAGAAGGAGCCGGACGTTTCCCGTTTGGGAAAAAAGCTCTGCCGAGAAAGGACACGACGACATCTCCCGTCCCTGAGAAAGCATAGATCCCAAGCGCTGCTGTGCCTGTGAATAGGGTGCCCAGGGAAGGTGAAGTCCAGCAACAGCTTTCAGGGCTAGCACCTTCATTGCGGGAGAATGAGCCGGACGTTTCCCGTTTGGGAAAAAGGCTCTGCCGAGAAAGGACATGATGACATTGCCCGTCTCTGGGAAAGCACAGATCCGAAGCGCTGCTGTGCCTGTGAATAGGGTGCATGGGGAAGGTGAAGACCAGCAACAGCTTTCAGGGCTGGCCCCTTCCTTGTGGCAGAAGGAGCCGGACGTTTCCCGTTTGGGAAAATGGCTCTGCCGAGGAAGGACACAATGACATGTCCCGTCTCTGGGAAAGCACAGATCCCTAGTGATGTTCTGCCTCTGAATATGCTGCCAAGGGAAGGTGAAGACCAGCAACAGCTTTCAGGGCTGGCCCCTTCCTTGTGGCAGAAGGAGCCGGACGTTTCCCTTTTTGGAAAAAGGCTCTGCCGAGAACGGACACGATCACATGTCCCGTCTCTGGGAAAGCACAGGTCCCAAGCGCTGCTGTGCCTATGAATAGGGTGCATGGGGAAGGTGAAGACCAGCAACAGCTTTCAGGGCTGGCCCCTTCCTTGTGGGAGAAGGAGCCGGACGTTTCCCGTTTGGGAAAAATACTCTGCCGAGAACGGACACGATGACATGTCCCGTCTCTGGGAAAGCACAGATCCCTAGTGATGTTCTGCCTGTGAATAGGGTGCACGGGGAAGGTAAAGACCAGCAAGAGCTTTTATGGCTGGCCCCTTCCTTGTGGCAGAAGGAGCCGGACGTTTCCTCTTTTGGAAAAATACTCTGCCGAGAATGGACACGATGACATCTCCCGTCCCTGAGAAAGCACAGATCCCAAGCTTTGTTGTGCTTATTAATAGGCTGCCCAGGGAAGGTGAAGACCAGGAACAGCTTTCTGGGCTAGCACCTTCATTGTGGGAGAAAGATCCGGACGTTTCCCGTTTGGGAAAAAGGCTCTGCCGAGAAAGGACACGATGACATGTACCGTCTCTGGGAAAGCACATATCCCAAGCTTTGATGTGCTTATTAATAGGCTGCCCAGGGAATGTGAAGACCAGCAACAGCTTTCTGGGCTAGCACCTTCCTTGTGGGAGAAGGAGCCGGACGTTTCCCATTTGGGAAAAAGGCTCTGCCGAGAAAGGACATGATGACATGTCCCGTCTCTGGGAAAGCACAGATCCGAAGCGCTGCTGTGCCTGTGAATAGGGTGCCAAGGGAAGGTGAAGACCAGCAGCAGCTTTCAGGGCTGGCCCCTTCCTTCTGGCAGAAGGAGCCGGACGTTTCCCGTTTGGGAAAAAAGCTCTGCCGAGAAAGGACACGACGACATCTTCCGTCCCTGATAAAGCACAGATCCGAAGCGCTGCTGTGCCTGTGAATAGGGTGCACGGGGAAGGTGAAGACCAGCAACAGCTTTCAGGGCTGGCCCCTTCCTTGTGGCAGAAGGAGCCGGACGTTTCCCGTTTGGGAAAATGGCTCTGCCGAGGAAGGACACGATGACATGTCCCATCTCTGGGAAAGCACAGATCCCTAGTGATGTTCTGCCTCTGAATATGCTGCCAAGGGAAGGTGAAGACCAGCAACAGCTTTCAGGGCTGGCCCCTTCCTTGTGGCAGAAGGAGGCGGACGTTTCCCGTTTGGGAAAAAGGCTCTGCCGAGAACGGACACGATGACATGTCCCGTCTCTGGGAAAGCACAGGTCCCAAGCGCTGCTGTGCCTATGAATAGGGTGCATGGGGAAGGTGAAGACCAGCAACAGCTTTCAGGGCTGGCCCCTTCCTTGTGGGAGAAGGAGCCGGACGTTTCCCGTTTGGGAAAAAAGCTCTGCCGAGAAAGGACACGACGACATCTCCCGTCCCTGAGAAAGCACAGATCCCAAGCGCTGCTGTGCCTGTGAATAGGGTGCCCAGGGAAGGTGAAGTCCAGCAACATCTTTCAGGGCTAGCACCTTCATTGCGGGAGAATGAGGCGGACGTTTCCCGTTTGGGAAAAAGGCTCTGCCGAGGAAGGACACAATGACATGTCCCGTCTCTGGGAAAGCACAGATCCCTAGTGATGTTCTGCCTCTGAATATGCTGCCAAGGGAAGGTGAAGACCAGCAACAGCTTTCAGGGCTGGCCCCTTCCTTGTGGCAGAAGGAGCCGGACGTTTCCCTTTTTGGAAAAAGGCTCTGCCGAGAACGGACACGATCACATGTCCCGTCTCTGGGAAAGCACAGGTCCCAAGCGCTGCTGTGCCTATGAATAGGGTGCATGGGGAAGGTGAAGACCAGCAACAGCTTTCAGGGCTGGCCCCTTCCTTGTGGGAGAAGGAGCCGGACGTTTCCCGTTTGGGAAAAATACTCTGCCGAGAACGGACACGATGACATGTCCCGTCTCTGGGAAAGCACAGATCCCTAGTGATGTTCTGCCTGTGAATAGGGTGCACGGGGAAGGTGAAGACCAGCAAGAGCTTTTAGGGCTGGCCCCTTCCTTGTGGCAGAAGGAGCCGGACGTTTCCTCTTTTGGAAAAATACTCTGCCGAGAATGGACACGATGACATCTCCCGTCCCTGAGAAAGCACAGATCCCAAGCTTTGTTGTGCTTATTAATAGGCTGCCCAGGGAAGGTGAAGACCAGGAACAGCTTTCTGGGCTAGCACCTTCATTGTGGGAGAAAGATCCGGACGTTTCCCGTTTGGGAAAAAGGCTCTGCCGAGAAAGGACACGATGACATGTACCGTCTCTGGGAAAGCACATATCCCAAGCTTTGATGTGCTTATTAATAGGCTGCCCAGGGAATGTGAAGACCAGCAACAGCTTTCTGGGCTAGCACCTTCCTTGTGGGAGAAGGAGCCGGACGTTTCCCATTTGGGAAAAAGGCTCTGCCGAGAAAGGACATGATGACATGTCCCGTCTCTGGGAAAGCACAGATCCGAAGCGCTGCTGTGCCTGTGAATAGGGTGCCAAGGGAAGGTGAAGACCAGCAGCAGCTTTCAGGGCTGGCCCCTTCCTTCTGGCAGAAGGAGCCGGACGTTTCCCGTTTGGGAAAAAAGCTCTGCCGAGAAAGGACACGACGACATCTTCCGTCCCTGAGAAAGCACAGATCCGAAGCGCTGCTGTGCCTGTGAATAGGGTGCACGGGGAAGGTGAAGACCAGCAACAGCTTTCAGGGCTGGCCCCTTCCTTGTGGCAGAAGGAGCCGGACGTTTCCCGTTTGGGAAAATGGCTCTGCCGAGGAAGGACACGATGACATGTCCCATCTCTGGGAAAGCACAGATCCCTAGTGATGTTCTGCCTCTGAATATGCTGCCAAGGGAAGGTGAAGACCAGCAACAGCTTTCAGGGCTGGCCCCTTCCTTGTGGCAGAAGGAGGCGGACGTTTCCCGTTTGGGAAAAAGGCTCTGCCGAGAACGGACACGATGACATGTCCCGTCTCTGGGAAAGCACAGGTCCCAAGCGCTGCTGTGCCTATGAATAGGGTGCATGGGGAAGGTGAAGACCAGCAACAGCTTTCAGGGCTGGCCCCTTCCTTGTGGGAGAAGGAGCCGGACGTTTCCCGTTTGGGAAAAAAGCTCTGCCGTGAAAGGACACGACGACATCTCCCGTCCCTGAGAAAGCACAGATCCCAAGCGATGCTGTGCCTGTGAATAGGGTGCCCAGGGAAGGTGAAGTCCAGCAACATCTTTCAGGGCTAGCACCTTCATTGCGGGAGAATGAGGCGGACGTTTCCCGTTTGGGAAAAAGGCTCTGCCGAGAAAGGACATGATGACATTGCCCGTCTCTGGGAAAGCACAGATCCGAAGCGCTGCTGTGCCTGTGAATAGGGTGCATGGGGAAGGTGAAGACCAGCAACAGCTTTCAGGGCTGGCCCCTTCCTTCTGGCAGAAGGAGCCAGACGTTTCCCGTTTGGGAAAATGGCTCTGCCGAGGAAGGACACAATGACATGTCCCGTCTCTGGGAAAGCACAGATCCCTAGTGATGTTCTGCCTCTGAATATGCTGCCAAGGGAAGGTGAAGACCAGCAACAGCTTTCAGGGCTGGCCCCTTCCTTGTGGCAGAAGGAGCCGGACGTTTCCCGTTTGGGGAAAAAAGCTCTGCCGAGAAAGGACACGACGACATCTCCCGTCCCTGAGAAAGCACAGATCCGAAGCGCTGCTGTGCCTATGAATAGGGTGCACGGGAAGGTGAAGACCAGCAACAGCTTTCAGGGCTAGCACCTTCATTGTGGGAGAAGGATCCGGACGTTTCCCGTTTGGGAAAAAGGCTCTGCCGAGAAAGGACACGATGACATCTCCCGTCCCTGAGAAAGCACAGATCCCAAGCGCTGCTGTGCCTGTGAATAGGGTGCACGGGGAAGGTGAAGACCAGCAACAGCTTTCAGGGCTGGCCCCTTCCTTGTGGCAGAAGGAGCCGGACGTTTCCCTTTTTGGAAAATGGCTCTGCCGAGAACGGACACGATGACATGTCCCGTCTCTGGGAAAGCACAGGTCCCAAGCGCTGCTGTGCCTATGAATAGGGTGCCCAGGGAAGGTAAAGACCAGCAAGAGCTTTCAGGGGTGGCCCCTTCCTTGTGGGAGAAGGAGCCGGACGTTTCCCGTTTGGGAAAAAAGCTCTGCCGAGAAAGGACACGACGACATCTCCCGTCCCTGAGAAAGCATAGATCCCAAGCGCTGCTGTGCCTGTGAATAGGGTGCCCAGGGAAGGTGAAGTCCAGCAACAGCTTTCAGGGCTAGCACCTTCATTGTGGGAGAATGAGCCGGACGTTTCCCGTTTGGGAAAAAGGCTCTGCCGAGAACGGACATGATGACATTGCCCGTCTCTGGGAAAGCACAGATCCGAAGCGCTGCTGTGCCTGTGAATAGGGTGCACGGGGAAGGTGAAGACCAGCAACAGCTTTCAGGGCTGGCCCCTTCCTTGTGGCAGAAGGAGCCGGACGTTTCCCGTTTGGGAAAATGGCTCTGCCGAGGAAGGACACAATGACATGTCCCGTCTCTGGGAAAGCACAGATCCCTAGTGATGTTCTGCCTCTGAATATGCTGCCAAGGGAAGGTGAAGACCAGCAACAGCTTTCAGGGCTGGCCCCTTCCTTGTGGCAGAAGGAGCCGGACGTTTCCCTTTTTGGAAAAAGGCTCTGCCGAGAACGGACACGATGACATGTCCCGTCTCTGGGAAAGCACAGGTCCCAAGCGCTGCTGTGCCTATGAATAGGGTGCATGGGGAAGGTGAAGACCAGCAACAGCTTTCAGGGCTGGCCCCTTCCTTGTGGGAGAAGGAGCCGGACGTTTCCCGTTTGGGAAAAATACTCTGCCGAGAACGGACACGATGACATGTCCCGTCTCTGGGAAAGCACAGATCCCTAGTGATGTTCTGCCTGTGAATAGGGTGCACGGGGAAGGTAAAGACCAGCAAGAGCTTTTAGGGCTGGCCCCTTCCTTGTGGCAGAAGGAGCCGGACGCTTCCTCTTTTGGAAAAATACTCTGCCGAGAATGGACACGATGACATCTCCCGTCCCTGAGAAAGCACAGATCCCAAGCTTTGTTGTGCTTATTAATAGGCTGCCCAGGGAAGGTGAAGACCAGGAACAGCTTTCTGGGCTAGCACCTTCATTGTGGGAGAAAGATCCGGACGTTTCCAGTTTGGGAAAAAGGCTCTGCCGAGAAAGGACACGATGACATGTACCGTCTCTGGGAAAGCACATATCCCAAGCTTTGATGTGCTTATTAATAGGCTGCCCAGGGAAGGAGAAGACCAGCAACAGCTTTCTGGGCTAGCACCTTCCTTGTGGGAGAAGGAGCCGGACGTTTCCCGTTTGGGAAAAAGGCTCTGCCGAGAAAGGACATGATGACATGTCCCGTCTCTGGGAAAGCACAGATCCGAAGCGCTGCTGTGCCTGTGAATAGGGTGCCAAGGGAAGGTGAAGACCAGCAGCAGCTTTCAGGGCTGGCCCCTTCCTTGTGGCAGAAGGAGCCGGACGTTTCCCGTTTGGGAAAAAAGCTCTGCCGAGAAAGGACACGACGACATCTCCCGTCCCTGAGAAAGCACAGATCCGAAGCGCTGCTGTGCCTGTGAATAGGGTGCCCAGGGAAGGTGAAGTCCAGCAACATCTTTCAGGGCTAGCACTTTCATTGCGGGAGAATGAGGCGGACGTTTCCCGTTTGCGAAAAAGGCTCTGCCGAGAAAGGACATGATGACATTGCCCGTCTCTGGGAAAGCACAGATCCGAAGCGCTGCTGTGCCTGTGAATAGGGTGCATGGGGAAGGTGAAGACCAGCAACAGCTTTCAGGGCTGGCCCCTTCCTTCTGGCAGAAGGAGCCAGACGTTTCCCGTTTGGGAAAATGGCTCTGCCGAGGAAGGACACAATGACATGTCCCGTCTCTGGGAAAGCACAGATCCCTAGTGATGTTCTGCCTCTGAATATGCTGCCAAGGGAAGGTGAAGACCAGCAACAGCTTTCAGGGCTGGCCCCTTCCTTGTGGCAGAAGGAGCCGGACGTTTCCCGTTTGGGAAAAAAACTCTGCCGAGAAAGGACACGATGACATGTCCCGTCCCTGAGAAAGCACAGATCCGAAGCGCTGCTGTGCCTATGAATAGGGTGCACGGGAAGGTGAAGACCAGCAACAGATTTCAGGGCTAGCACCTTCATTGTGGGAGAAGGATCCGGACGTTTCCCTTTTGGGAAAAAGGCTCTGCCGAGAAAGGACATGATGACATGTCCCGTCTCTGGGAAAGCACAGATCCCAAGCGCTGCTGTGCCTGTGAATAGGGTGCACGGGGAAGGTGAAGACCAGCAACAGCTTTCAGGGCTGGCCCCTTCCTTGTGGGAGAAGGAGCCGGACGTTTCCCGTTTGGGAAAAATACTCTGCCGAGAACGGACACGATGACATGTCCCGTCTCTGGGAAAGCACAGATCCCTAGTGATGTTCTGCCTGTGAATAGGGTGCACGGCGAAGGTCAAGACCAGCAAGAGCTTTCAGGGCTGGCCCCTTCCTTGTGGGAGAAGGAGCCGGACGTTTCCTCTTTTGGAAAAATACTCTGCCGAGAATGGACACGATGACATGTCCCGTCTCTGGGAAAGCACAGGTCCCAAGCGCTGCTGTGCTTATTAATAGGCTGCCCAGGGAAGGTGAAGACCAGCAACAACTTTTAGGGCTGGCCCCTTCCTTGTGGGAGAAGGAGCCGGACGTTTCCCATTTTGGAAAAAGGCTGTGCCGAGAAAGGACACGATGACATGTCCCGTCTCTGGGAAAGCACAGACCCCAAGCGTTGCTGTGCTTTTTAATAGGCTGCCAAGGGAAGGTGAAGAACAGGAAGAGTTTTCAGGCTTAGCACCTTCATTGTGGGAGAAGGAGCCGGACGTTTCCTGTTTGGGAAAAAGGTTCTGCCGAGAAACGACACGATGACATGTCCCGTCTCTGGGAAAGCACAGATCCCAAGCTTTGTTGTGCTTATTAATAGGCTGCCCAGGGAAGGTGAAGGCCAGCAGCAGCTTTCAGGGCTGGCCCCTTCCTTGTGGGAGAAGGAGCCGGACGTTTCCCATTTCGGAAGAATACTCTGCCGAGAACGGACACGATGACATGTCCCGTTTCTGGGAACGCACAGATCCCAAGCGTTGCTGTGCTTATTAATAGGCTGCCCAGGGAAGGTGAAGACCAGCAAGAGCTTTCAGGCCTAGCACCTTCATTGTGGGAGAAGGAGCCGGACGTTTCCTGTTTGGGAAAAAGCTCTGCCGAGAACTGACACGATGACATGTCCCGTCTCTGGGAAAACATACATCCCTAGCGTTGCTGTGCTTATTAATAGGCTGCCCAGGGAAGGTGAAGACCAGCAGCAGCTTTCAGAGCTGGCCCCTTCCTTTTGGGAGAAGGAGCCGGACGTTTCCTCTTTGGGAAATAGCTCTGCCGAGAACGGACACGATGACATGTCACGTTTCTGGGAACGCAGAGATCCCAAGCGCTGCTGTGCTTATTAATAGGCTGCCCAGGGAAGGTGAAGACCAGCAACAGGTTTCTGGGCTAGCACCTTCATTGTGGGAGAAGGAGCCGGACGTTTCCCGTTTGGGAAAAAGGCTCTGCCGAGAAAGGACATGATGACATGTCCCGTCTCTGGGAAAGCACAGATCCGAAGCGCTGCTGTGCCTGTGACTAGGGTGCACGGGGAAGGTGAAGACCAGCAACAGCTTTCAGGGCTGGCCCCTTCCTTGTGGGAGAAGGAGCCGGACGTTTCCCATTTTGGGAAAATGGCTCTACCGAGGAAGGACACAATGACATGTCCCGTCTCTGGGAAAGCACAGATCCCTAGTGATGTTCTGCCTCTGAATATGCTGCCAAGGGAAGGTGAAGACCAGCAACAGCTGTCAGGGCTAGCACCTTCATTGTGGGAGAAGGATCCGGACGTTTCCCGTTTGGGAAAAATACTCTGCCGAGAACGGACACGATGACATGTCCCGTCTCTGGGAAAGCACAGATCCCAAGCGTTGCTGTGCTTATTAATAGGCTGCCCAGGGAAGGTGAAGAGCAGCAACAGCTTTTAGGGCTGGCCCCTTCCTAGTGGGAGAAGGAGCCGGACGTTTCCCGTTTGGGAAAAATACTCTGCCGAGAACGGACACGATGACATGTCCCGTCTCTGGGAAAGCACAGATCCCAAGCGTTGCTGTGCTTATTAATAGGCTGCCCAGGGAAGGTGAAGACCAGCAACAGGTTTCTGGGCTAGCACCTTCATTGTGGGAGAAGGAGCCGGACGTTTCCCATTTTGGGAAAATGGCTCTGCTGAGAACGGACACGATGGCATGTCCCGTCTCTGGGAAAGCACAGATCCGAAGCGCTGCTGTGCCTGTGAATAGGGTGCACGTGAAGGTGAAGACCAGCAACAGCTTTCAGGGCTAGTACCTTCATTGTGGAAGAAGGAACCGAATGTTTCCCATTTTGGAAAAAGGCTCTGCCGAGAAAGGACACGATGACATGTACCGTCTCTGGGAAAGCACAGATCCCAAGCGTTGCTGTGCTTATTAATAGGCTGCCCAGGGAAGGTGAAGAGCAGCAACAGCTTTCAGGGATGGCCCCTTCCTTGTGGGAGAAGGAGCCAGACGTTTCCCTTTTCGGAAAAAGGCTCTGCCGAGAACGGACACGATGACATGTCCCGTCTCTGGGAAAGCACAGGTCCCAAGCGCTGCTCTGCCTATAAATAGGGTGCATGGGGAAGGTGAAGAGCAGCAACAGCTTTCAGGGCTGGCCCCTTCCTTGTGGGAGAAGGAGCCGGACGTTTCCCGTTTGGGAAAAAGGCTCTGCCAAGAAAGGACACGATGACATGTACCTTCTCTGGGAAAGCACAGATCCCTAGTGATGTTCTGCCTCTGAATATGCTGCCAAGGGAAGGTGAAGACCAGCAACAGCTTTCAGGGCTGGCCCCTTCCTTGTGGGAGAAGGAGCCGGACGTTTCCCGTTTGGGAAAAAGGCTCTGCCGAGAACGGACACGATGACATGTCCCGCCTATGGGAAAGCACAGATCCCAAGCGCTGCTGTGCCTGTGAATAGGGTTCCAAGGGAAGGTGAAGACCAGCAAGAGCTTTCAGGGCTGGCCCCTTCCTTGCGGCAGAAGGAGCCAGACGGTTCCCATTTCGGAAAAATACTCTGCCGAGAACGGACACGATGATATGTCCCGTCTGTGGGAAAGCACAGATCCCTAGTGATGCTCTGCCTGTGAATAGGGTGCATGGGGAAGGTGAAGAGCAGCAACAGCTTTCACGGCTGTCCCCTTCCTTGTGGCAGAAGGAGCCGGATGTTTCCCTTTTTGGAAACATACTCTGCCGAGAATGGACACGATGACATGTCCCGTCTCTGGGAAAGCACAGGTCCCAAGCGCTGCTGTGCCTATGAATAGGGTGCATGGGGAAGGTGAAGACCAGCAACAGCTTTCAGGGCTGGCCCCTTCCTTGTGGCAGAAGGAGCCGGACGTTTCCCGTTTGGGAAAAAAGCTCTGCCGAGAATGGACACCATGACATGTCCCGTCTCTGGGAAAGCACAGATCCCAAGCTTTGTTGTGCTTATTAATAGGCTGCCCAGGGAAGGTGAAGGCCAGCAACAGCTTTCAGGGCTGGCCCCTTCCTTGTGGGAGAAGGATCCGGACGTTTCCCATTTCGGAAGAATAATCTGCCGAGAACGGACACGATGACATGTCCCGTTTCTGGGAACGCACAGATCCCAAGCGTTGTTGTGCTTATTAATAGGCTGGCCAGGGAAGGTGAAGACCAGCAAGAGCTTTCAGGCCTAGCACCTTCATTGTGGGAGAAGGATCCGGACGTTTCCCGTTTGGGAAAAAGCTCTGCCGAGAACGGACACGATGACATGTCCCGTCTCTGGGAAAGCACAGATCCCTAGCGTTGCTCTGCTTATTAATAGGCTGCCCAGGGAAGGTGAAGACCAGCAGCAGCTTTCAGAGCTGGCCCCTTCCTTGTGGGAGAAGGAGCCGGACGTTTCCCGTTTGGGAAAAAAGCTCTGCCGAGAAAGGACACGACGACATCTCCCGTCCCTGAGAAAGCACAGATCCGAAGCGCTGCTGTGCCTGTGAATAGGGTGCCCAGGGAAGGTGAAGTCCAGCAACATCTTTCAGGGCTAGCACTTTCATTGCGGGAGAATGAGGCGGACGTTTCCCGTTTGGGAAAAAGGCTCTGCCGAGAAAGGACATGATGACATTGCCCGTCTCTGGGAAAGCACAGATCCGAAGCGCTGCTGTGCCTGTGAATAGGGTGCATGGGGAAGGTGAAGACCAGCAACAGCTTTCAGGGCTGGCCCCTTCCTTCTGGCAGAAGGAGCCAGACGTTTCCCGTTTGGGAAAATGGCTCTGCCGAGGAAGGACACAATGACATGTCCCGTCTCTGGGAAAGCACAGATCCCTAGTGATGTTCTGCCTCTGAATATGCTGCCAAGGGAAGGTGAAGACCAGCAACAGCTTTCAGGGCTGGCCCCTTCCTTGTGGCAGAAGGAGCCGGACGTTTCCCGTTTGGGAAAAAAACTCTGCCGAGAAAGGACACGATGACATGTCCCGTCCCTGAGAAAGCACAGATCCGAAGCGCTGCTGTGCCTATGAATAGGGTGCACGGGAAGGTGAAGACCAGCAACAGATTTCAGGGCTAGCACCTTCATTGTGGGAGAAGGATCCGGACGTTTCCCTTTTGGGAAAAAGGCTCTGCCGAGAAAGGACATGATGACATGTCCCGTCTCTGGGAAAGCACAGATCCCAAGCGCTGCTGTGCCTGTGAATAGGGTGCACGGGGAAGGTGAAGACCAGCAACAGCTTTCAGGGCTGGCCCCTTCCTTGTGGGAGAAGGAGCCGGACGTTTCCCGTTTGGGAAAAATACTCTGCCGAGAACGGACACGATGACATGTCCCGTCTCTGGGAAAGCACAGATCCCTAGTGATGTTCTGCCTGTGAATAGGGTGCACGGCGAAGGTCAAGACCAGCAAGAGCTTTCAGGGCTGGCCCCTTCCTTGTGGGAGAAGGAGCCGGACGTTTCCTCTTTTGGAAAAATACTCTGCCGAGAATGGACACGATGACATGTCCCGTCTCTGGGAAAGCACAGGTCCCAAGCGCTGCTGTGCTTATTAATAGGCTGCCCAGGGAAGGTGAAGACCAGCAACAACTTTTAGGGCTGGCCCCTTCCTTGTGGGAGAAGGAGCCGGACGTTTCCCATTTTGGAAAAAGGCTGTGCCGAGAAAGGACACGATGACATGTCCCGTCTCTGGGAAAGCACAGACCCCAAGCGTTGCTGTGCTTTTTAATAGGCTGCCAAGGGAAGGTGAAGAACAGGAAGAGTTTTCAGGCTTAGCACCTTCATTGTGGGAGAAGGAGCCGGACGTTTCCTGTTTGGGAAAAAGGTTCTGCCGAGAAACGACACGATGACATGTCCCGTCTCTGGGAAAGCACAGATCCCAAGCTTTGTTGTGCTTATTAATAGGCTGCCCAGGGAAGGTGAAGGCCAGCAGCAGCTTTCAGGGCTGGCCCCTTCCTTGTGGGAGAAGGAGCCGGACGTTTCCCATTTCGGAAGAATACTCTGCCGAGAACGGACACGATGACATGTCCCGTTTCTGGGAACGCACAGATCCCAAGCGTTGCTGTGCTTATTAATAGGCTGCCCAGGGAAGGTGAAGACCAGCAAGAGCTTTCAGGCCTAGCACCTTCATTGTGGGAGAAGGAGCCGGACGTTTCCTGTTTGGGAAAAAGCTCTGCCGAGAACTGACACGATGACATGTCCCGTCTCTGGGAAAACATACATCCCTAGCGTTGCTGTGCTTATTAATAGGCTGCCCAGGGAAGGTGAAGACCAGCAGCAGCTTTCAGAGCTGGCCCCTTCCTTTTGGGAGAAGGAGCCGGACGTTTCCTCTTTGGGAAATAGCTCTGCCGAGAACGGACACGATGACATGTCACGTTTCTGGGAACGCAGAGATCCCAAGCGCTGCTGTGCTTATTAATAGGCTGCCCAGGGAAGGTGAAGACCAGCAACAGGTTTCTGGGCTAGCACCTTCATTGTGGGAGAAGGAGCCGGACGTTTCCCGTTTGGGAAAAAGGCTCTGCCGAGAAAGGACATGATGACATGTCCCGTCTCTGGGAAAGCACAGATCCGAAGCGCTGCTGTGCCTGTGACTAGGGTGCACGGGGAAGGTGAAGACCAGCAACAGCTTTCAGGGCTGGCCCCTTCCTTGTGGGAGAAGGAGCCGGACGTTTCCCATTTTGGGAAAATGGCTCTACCGAGGAAGGACACAATGACATGTCCCGTCTCTGGGAAAGCACAGATCCCTAGTGATGTTCTGCCTCTGAATATGCTGCCAAGGGAAGGTGAAGACCAGCAACAGCTGTCAGGGCTAGCACCTTCATTGTGGGAGAAGGATCCGGACGTTTCCCGTTTGGGAAAAATACTCTGCCGAGAACGGACACGATGACATGTCCCGTCTCTGGGAAAGCACAGATCCCAAGCGTTGCTGTGCTTATTAATAGGCTGCCCAGGGAAGGTGAAGAGCAGCAACAGCTTTTAGGGCTGGCCCCTTCCTAGTGGGAGAAGGAGCCGGACGTTTCCCGTTTGGGAAAAATACTCTGCCGAGAACGGACACGATGACATGTCCCGTCTCTGGGAAAGCACAGATCCCAAGCGTTGCTGTGCTTATTAATAGGCTGCCCAGGGAAGGTGAAGACCAGCAACAGGTTTCTGGGCTAGCACCTTCATTGTGGGAGAAGGAGCCGGACGTTTCCCATTTTGGGAAAATGGCTCTGCTGAGAACGGACACGATGGCATGTCCCGTCTCTGGGAAAGCACAGATCCGAAGCGCTGCTGTGCCTGTGAATAGGGTGCACGTGAAGGTGAAGACCAGCAACAGCTTTCAGGGCTAGTACCTTCATTGTGGAAGAAGGAACCGAATGTTTCCCATTTTGGAAAAAGGCTCTGCCGAGAAAGGACACGATGACATGTACCGTCTCTGGGAAAGCACAGATCCCAAGCGTTGCTGTGCTTATTAATAGGCTGCCCAGGGAAGGTGAAGAGCAGCAACAGCTTTCAGGGCTGGCCCCTTCCTTGTGGGAGAAGGAGCCAGACGTTTCCCTTTTCGGAAAAAGGCTCTGCCGAGAACGGACACGATGACATGTCCCGTCTCTGGGAAAGCACAGGTCCCAAGCGCTGCTCTGCCTATAAATAGGGTGCATGGGGAAGGTGAAGAGCAGCAACAGCTTTCAGGGCTGGCCCCTTCCTTGTGGGAGAAGGATCCGGACGTTTCCCGTTTGGGAAAAAGGCTCTGCCAAGAAAGGACACGATGACATGTACCTTCTCTGGGAAAGCACAGATCCCTAGTGATGTTCTGCCTCTGAATATGCTGCCAAGGGAAGGTGAAGACCAGCAACAGCTTTCAGGGCTGGCCCCTTCCTTGTGGGAGAAGGAGCCGGACGTTTCCCGTTTGGGAAAAAGGCTCTGCCGAGAACGGACACGATGACATGTCCCGCCTATGGGAAAGCACAGATCCCAAGCGCTGCTGTGCCTGTGAATAGGGTTCCAAGGGAAGGTGAAGACCAGCAAGAGCTTTCAGGGCTGGCCCCTTCCTTGCGGCAGAAGGAGCCAGACGGTTCCCATTTCGGAAAAATACTCTGCCGAGAACGGACACGATGATATGTCCCGTCTGTGGGAAAGCACAGATCCCTAGTGATGCTCTGCCTGTGAATAGGGTGCATGGGGAAGGTGAAGAGCAGCAACAGCTTTCACGGCTGTCCCCTTCCTTGTGGCAGAAGGAGCCGGATGTTTCCCTTTTTGGAAACATACTCTGCCGAGAATGGACACGATGACATGTCCCGTCTCTGGGAAAGCACAGGTCCCAAGCGCTGCTGTGCCTATGAATAGGGTGCACGGGGAAGGTGAAGACCAGCAACAGCTTTCAGGGCTGGCCCCTTCCTTGTGGCAGAAGGAGCCGGACGTTTCCCGTTTGGGAAAAAAGCTCTGCCGAGAATGGACACCATGACATGTCCCGTCTCTGGGAAAGCACAGATCCCAAGCTTTGTTGTGCTTATTAATAGGCTGCCCAGGGAAGGTGAAGGCCAGCAACAGCTTTCAGGGCTGGCCCCTTCCTTGTGGGAGAAGGATCCGGACGTTTCCCATTTCGGAAGAATAATCTGCCGAGAACGGACACGATGACATGTCCCGTTTCTGGGAACGCACAGATCCCAAGCGTTGTTGTGCTTATTAATAGGCTGGCCAGGGAAGGTGAAGACCAGCAAGAGCTTTCAGGCCTAGCACCTTCATTGTGGGAGAAGGATCCGGACGTTTCCCGTTTGGGAAAAAGCTCTGCCGAGAACGGACACGATGACATGTCCCGTCTCTGGGAAAGCACAGATCCCTAGCGTTGCTCTGCTTATTAATAGGCTGCCCAGGGAAGGTGAAGACCAGCAGCAGCTTTCAGAGCTGGCCCCTTCCTTGTGGGAGAAGGAGCCGGACGTTTCCTCTTTGGGAAATAGCTCTGCCGAGAACGGACACGATGACATGTCCCGTTTCTGGGAACGCAGAGATCCCAAGCGCTGCTGTGCTTATTAATAGGCTGCCCAGGGAAGGTGAAGTCCAGCAACAGCTTTCAGGGCTGGCCCCTTCCTTGTGGGAGAAGGAGCCGGACGTTTCCCATTTTGGGAAAATGGCTCTACTGAGGAAGGACACAATGACATGTCCCGTCTCTGGGAAAGCACAGATCCCTAGTGATGTTCTGCCTCTGAATATGCTGCCAAGGGAAGGTGAAGACCAGCAACAGCTTTCAGGGCTGGCCCCTTCCTTGTGGCAGAAGGAGCCGGACGTTTCCCTTTTGGGAAAAAGGCTCTGCCGAGAACGGACACGATGACATGTCCCGTCTCTGGGAAAGCACAGGTCCCAAGCGCTGCTGTGCCTATGAATAGGGTGCATGGGGAAGGTGAAGACCAGCAACAGCTTTCAGGGCTGGCCCCTTCCTTGTGGCAGAAGGAGCCGGACGTTTCCCGTTTGGGAAAAAAGCTCTGCCGAGAAAGGACACGACGACATCTCCCGTCTCTGAGAAAGCACAGATCCGAAGCGCTGCTGTGCTTATTAATAGGCTGCCCAGGGAAGGTGAAGAGCAGCAACAGCTTTTAGGGCTGGCCCCTTCCTTGTGGGAGAAGGAGCCCGACGTTTCCCGTTTGGGAAAAATACTCTGCCGAGAATGGACACGATGACATGTCCCGTCTCTGGGAAAACATACATCCCTAGCGTTGCTGTGCTTATTAATAGGCTGCCCAGGGAAGGTGAAGACCAGCAGCAGCTTTCAGAGCTGGCCCCTTCCTTTTGGGAGAAGGAGCCGGACGTTTCCTCTTTGGGAAATAGCTCTGCCGAGAACGGACACGATGACATGTCACGTTTCTGGGAACGCAGAGATCCCAAGCGCTGCTGTGCTTATTAATAGGCTGCCCAGGGAAGGTGAAGACCAGCAACAGGTTTCTGGGCTAGCACCTTCATTGTGGGAGAAGGAGCCGGACGTTTCCCGTTTGGGAAAATGCTCTGCTGAGAACGGACACGATGGCATGTCCCGTCTCTGGAAAAGCACAGATCCGAAGCGCTGCTGTGCCTGTGAATATGGTGCACGGGAAGGTGAAGACCAGCAACAGCTTTCAGGGCTAGTACCTTCATTGTGGAAGAAGGAACCGAATGTATCCCATTTTGGAAAAAGGCTCTGCCGAGAAAGGACACGATGACATGTACCGTCTCTGGGAAAGCACAGATCCCAAGCGTTGCTGTGCTTATTAATAGGCTGCCCAGGGAAGGTGAAGAGCAGCAACAGATTTCAGGGCTGGCCCCTTCCTTGTGGGAGAAGGAGCCAGACGTTTCCCTTTTCGGAAAAAGGCTCTGCCGAGGAAGGACACGATGACATGTCCCGTCTCTGGGAAAGCACAGGTCCCAAGCGCTGCTCTGCCTATAAATAGGGTGCATGGGGAAGGTGAAGAGCAGCAACAGCTTTCAGGGCTGGCCCCTTCCTTGTGGGAGAAGGAGCCGGACGTTTCCCGTTTGGGAAAAAGGCTCTGCCAAGAAAGGACACGATGACATGTACCGTCTCTGGAAAAGCACAGATCCCTAGTGATGTTCTGCCTCTGAATATGCTGCCAAGGGAAGGTGAAGACCAGCAACAGCTTTCAGGGCTGGCCCCTTCCTTGTGGGAGAAGGAGCCGGACGTTTCCCGTTTGGGAAAAAGGCTCTGCCGAGAACGGACACGATGACATGTCCCGTCTCTGGGAAAGCACAGATCCCAAGCGTTGCTGTGGTTATTAATAGGCTGCCCAGGGAAGGTGAAGAGCAGCAACAGCTTTCAGGGCTGGCCCCTTCCTTGTGGCAGAAGGAGCCGGATGTTTCCCGTTTGGGAAAAATACTCTGCCGAGAACGGACACGATGACATGTCCCGTCTGTGGAAAAGCACAGATCCCTAGTGATGTTATGCCTGTGAATATGCTGCCCAGGGAAGGTGAAGACCAGAAACAGCTTTCAGGGCTGGCCCCTTCCTTGCGGCAGAAGGAGCCGGACGTTTCCAGTTTGGGAAAAAGGCTCTGCCGAGAACGGACACGATGACATGTCCCGCCTCTGGGAAAGCACAGATCCCAAGCACTGCTGTGCCTGTGAATAGGGTTCCAAGGGAAGGTGAAGACCAGCAACAGCTTTCAGGGCTGGCCCCTTCCTTGCGGCAGAAGGAGCCAGACGGTTCCCATTTCGGAAAAATACTCTGCCGAGAACGTACACGATGATATGTCCCGTCTGTGGGAAAGCACAGATCCCTAGTGATGCTCTGCCTGTGAATAGGGTGCCCAGGGAAGGTGAAGACCAGCAACAGCTTTCACGGCTGTCCCCTTCCTTGTGGCAGAAGGAGCCGGACGTTTCCCTTTTTGGAAAAATACTCTGCCGAGAATGGACACGATGACATGTCCCGTCTCTGGGAAAGCACAGGTCCCAAGCGCTGCTGTGCCTATGAATAGGGTGCACGGGGAAGGTGAAGACCAGCAACAGCTTTCAGGGCTGGCCCCTTCCTTGTGGCAGAATGAGCCGGACGTTTCCCGTTTGGGAAAAAAGCTCTGCCGAGAATGGACACCATGACATGTCCCGTCTCTGGGAAAGCACAGGTCCCAAGCGCTGCTGTACCTAAGAATAGGGTGCACGGGGAAGGTGAAGACCAGCAAGAGCTTTCAGGCCTAGCACCTTCATTGTGGGAGAAGGAGCCGGACGTTTCCTCTTTGGGAAAAAGGTTCTGCCGAGAAACGACACGATGACATGTCCCGTCTCTGGGAAAGCACAGATCCCAAGCTTTGTTGTGCTTATTAATAGGCTGCCCAGGGAAGGTGAAGGCCAGCAACAGCTTTCAGGGCTGGCCCCTTCCTTGTGGGAGAAGGAGCCGGACGTTTCCCATTTCGGAAGAATACTCTCTCGAGAACGGACACAATGACATGTCCCGTTTCTGGGAACGCACAGATCCCAAGCGTTGCTGTGCTTATTAATAGGCTGGCCAGGGAAGGTGAAGACCAGCAGCAGCTTTCAGAGCTGGCCCCTTCCTTGTGGGAGAAGGAGCCGGACGTTTCCACTTTGGGAAATAGCTCTGCCGAGAACGGACACGATGACATGTCCCGTTTCTGGGAACGCAGAAATCCCAAGCGCTGCTGTGCTTATTAATAGGCTGCCCAGGGAAGGTGAAGTCCAGCAACAGCTTTCAGGGCTGGCCCCTTCCTTGTGGCAGAAGGAGCCGGACGTTTCCCATTTTGGGAAAATGGCTCTACTGAGGAAGGACACAATGACATGTCCCGTCTCTGGGAAAGCACAGATCCCTAGTGATGTTCTGCCTCTGAATATGCTGCCAAGGGAAGGTGAAGACCAGCAACAGCTTTCAGGGCTGGCCCCTTCCTTGTGGCAGAAGGAGGCGGACGTTTCCCTTTTGGGAAAAAGGCTCTGCCGAGAACGGACACGATGACATGTCCCGTCTCTGGGAAAGCACAGGTCCCAAGCGCTGCTGTGCCTATGAATAGGGTGCATGGGGAAGGTGAAGACCAGCAACAGCTTTCAGGGCTGGCCCCTTCCTTGTGGCAGAATGAGCCGGACGATTCCCGTTTGGGAAAAAAGCTCTGCCGAGAAAGGACACGATGACATCTCCCGTCTCTGAGAAAGCACAGATCCGAAGCGCTGCTGTGCTTATTAATAGGCTGCCCAGGGAAGGTGAAGAGCAGCAACAGCTTTTAGGGCTGGCCCCTTCCTTGTGGGAGAAGGAGCCGGACGTTTCCCGTTTGGGAAAATGCTCTGCTGAGAACGGAAAGGATGGCATGTCCCGTCTCTGGGAAAGCACAGATCCGAAGCGCTGCTGTGCCTGTGAATAGGGTGCACGGGAAGGTGAAGACCAGCAACAGCTTTCAGGGCTAGTACCTTCATTGTGGAAGAAGGAGCCGAATGTTTCCCATTTTGGAAAAAGGCTCTGCCGAGAAAGGACACGATGACATGTACCGTCTCTGGGAAAGCACAGATCCCAAGCGTTGCTCTGCTTATTAATAGGCTGCCCAGGGAAGGTGAAGACCAGCAACAGCTTTCAGGGCTGGCCCCTTCCTTGTGGGAGAAGGAGCCGGACGTTTCCCTTTTCGGAAAAAGGCTCTGCTGAGAACGGACACGATGACATGTCCCGTCTCTGGGAAAGCACAGGTCCCAAGCGCTGCTCTGCCTATAAATAGGGTGCATGGGGAAGGTGAAGAGCAGCAACAGATTTCAGGGCTGGCCCCTTCATTGTGGGAGAAGGATCCGGACGTTTCCCGTTTGGGAAAAAGGCTCTGCCAAGAAAGGACACGATGACATGTACCGTCTCTGGAAAAGCACAGATCCCTAGTGATGTTATGCCTGTGAATAGGCTGCCCAGGGAAGGTGAAGACCAGCAGCAGCTTTCAGGGCTGGCCCCTTCCTTGTGGGAGAAGGAGCCGGACGTTTCCCGTTTGGGAAAAATACTCTGCCGAGAACGGACACGATGACATGTCCCGTCTCTGGGAAAGTACAGATCCCAAGCGCTGCTGTGCCTGTGAATAGGGTGCACGGGGAAGGTGAAGAGCAGCAACAGCTTTCAGGGCTGGCCCCTTCCTTGTGGCAGAAGGAGCCGGACGTTTCCCATTTGGGAAAAAGGCTCTGCCGAGAACGGACACGATGACATGTCCCGCCTCTGGGAAAGCACAGATCCCAAGCGCTGCTGTGCCTGTGAATAGGGTTCCAAGGGAAGGTGAAGACCAGCAACAGCTTTCAGGGCTAGCACCTTCATTTTGGGAGAATGAGCCGGACGTTTCCCATTTGGGAAAAAGGCTCTGCCGAGAAAGGACATGATGACATGTCCCGTCTCTGGGGAAGCACAGATCCCTAGTGATGTTCTGCCTCTGAATATGCTGCCAAGGGAAGGTGAAGACCAGCAACAGCTTTCAGGGCTGGCCCCTTCCTTGTGGCAGAAGGAGCCGGACGTTTCCCATTTGGGAAAAAGGCTCTGCCGAGAACGGACACGATGACATGTCCCGTCTCTGGGAAAGCACAGATCCGAAGCGCTGCATTGCCTGTGAATAGGGTGCACGGGGAAGGTGAAGAGCAGCAACAGCTTTCAGGGCTGGCCCCTTCCTTGTGGCAGAAGGAGCCGGACGTTTCCCGTTTGGGAAAAATACTCTGCCGAGAACGGACACGATGACATGTCCCGTCTCTGGGAAAGCACAGATCCCAAGCGTTGCTGTGCTTATTAATAGGCTGCCCAGGGAAGGTGAAGAGCAGCAACAGCTTTCAGGGCTGGCCCCTTCCTTGTGGGAGAAGGAGCCTGACGTTTCCCGTTTGGGAAAAAGTCTATGCCGAGAACGGACACGATGACATGTCCCGTCTCTGGGAAAGCACAGATCCCAACCGCTGCTGTGCGTATGAATAGGGTGCACAGGGAAGGTGAAGACCAGCAACAGGTTTCTGGGCTAGCACCTTCATTGTGGGAGAAGGAGCCGGACGTTTCCCGTTTGGGAAAAATACTCTGCCGAGAACGGACACGATGGCATGTCCCGTCTCTGGGAAAGCACAGATCCCAAGCGCTGCTGTGCCTGTGAATAGGGTGCACGGTAAGGTGAAGACCAGCAACAGCTGTCAGGGCTAGCACCTTCCTTGTGGGAGAAGGAGCCGGACGTTTCCCGTTTGGGAAAAATACTCTGCCGAGAACGGACACGATGACATGTCCCGTCTCTGGGAAAGCACAGATCCCAAGCGCTGCTGTGCCTGTGAATAGGGTGCACGGGGAAGGTGAAGAGCAGCAACAGCTTTCAGGGCTGGCCCCTTCCTTGTGGCAGAAGGAGCTGGACGTTTCCCGTTTGGGAAAAATACTCTGCCGAGAACGGACACAATGACATGTCCCGTCTCTGGGAAAGCACAGATCCCAAGCGTTGCTGTGCTTATTAATAGGCTGCCCAGGGAAGGTGAAGAGCAGCAACAGCTTTTAGGGCTGGCCCCTTCCTTGTGGGAGAAGGAGCCCGACGTTTCCCGTTTGGGAAAAATACTCTGCTGAGAATGGACACATTGACATGTCCCGTCTCTGGGAAAGCACAGATCCCAAGCGTTGCTGTGCTTATTAATAGGCTGCCCAGGGAAGGTGAAGACCAGCAACAGGTTTCTGGGCTAGCACCTTCATTGTGGGAGAAGGAGCCGGACGTTTCCCGTTTGGGAAAAGGCTCTGCTGAGAACGGACACGATGACATGTCCCGTCTCTGGGAAAGCACAGATCCGAAGCGCTGCTGTGCCTGTGAATAGGGTGCACGGGAAGGTGAAGACCAGCAACAGCTTTCAGGGCTAGTACCTTCATTGTGGAAGAAGGAGCCGAATGTTTCCCATTTTGGAAAAAGGCTCTGCCGAGAAAGGACACGATGACATGTACCGTCTCTGGGAAAGCACAGATCCCAAGCGTTGCTCTGCTTATTAATAGGCTGCCCAGGGAAGGTGAAGACCAGCAACAGCTTTCAGGGCTGGCCCCTTCATTGTGGGAGAAGGAGCCGGACGTTTCCCTTTTCGGAAAAAGGCTCTGCCGAGAACGGACACGATGACATGTCCCGTCTCTGGGAAAGCACAGGTCCCAAGCGCTGCTGTGCCTATAAATAGGGTGCATGGGGAAGGTGAAGACCAGCAACAGCTTTCAGGGCTAGCACCTTCATTGTGGGAGAAGGATCCGGACGTTTCCCGTTTGGGAAAATGGCTCTGCCAAGAAAGGACACGATGACATGTCCCGTCTCTGGGAAAGCACAGATCCCTAGTGATGTTATGCCTGTGAATAGGCTGCCCAGGGAAGGTGAAGACCAGCAGCAGCTTTCAGGGCTGGCCCCTTCCTTGTGGGAGAAGGAGCCGGACGTTTCCCTTTTCGGAAAAAGGCTCTGCCGAGAACGGACACGATGACATGTCCCGTCTCTGGGAAAGCACAGATCCCAAGCGCTGCTGTGCCTGTGAATAGGGTGCACGGGGAAGGTGAAGACCGGCAACAGCTTTCTGGGCTAGCACCTTCCTTCTGGGAGAAGGAGCCGGACGTTTCCCGTTTGGGAAAAAAGCTCTGCCGAGAAAGGACACGACGACATCTACCGTCCCTGAGAAAGCACAGATCCGAAGCGCTGCTGTGCCTATGAATAGGGTGCACGGGAAGGTGAAGACCAGCAACAGCTTTCAGGGCTAGCACCTTCATTGTGGGAGAAGGATCCGGACGTTTTCCGTTTGGGAAAAAGGCTCTGCCGAGAAAGGACATGATGACATCTCCCGTCTCTGGGAAAGCACAGATCCCAAGCGCTGCTGTGCCTGTGAATAGGGTGCACGGGGAAGGTGAAGACCAGCAACAGCTTTCAGGGCTGGCCCCTTCCTTGTGGCAGAAGGAGCCGGACGTTTCCCTTTTTGGAAAATGGCTCTGCCGAGAACAGACACGATGACATGTCCCGTCTCTGGGAAAGCACAGGTCCCAAGCGCTGCTGTGCCTATGAATAGGGTGCCCAGGGAAGGAGAAGACCAGCAAGAACTTTCAGGGCTGGCCCCTTCCTTGTGGGAGAAGGATCCGGACGTTTCCCGTTTGGGAAAAAAGCTCTGCCGAGAAAGGACACGATGACATCTCCGGTCCCTGAGAAAGCACAGATCCGAAGCGCTGCTCTGCCTGTGAATAGGGTGCACGGGAAGGTGAAGACCAGCAACAGCTTTCAGGGCTGGCACCTTCCTTGTGGGAGAAAGATCCGGACGTTTCCGTTTTGGGAAAAAGGCTCTGCCGAGAAAGGACACGATGACATGTACCGTCTCTGGGAAAGCACAGATCCCAAGCTTTGTTGTGCTTATTAATAGGCTGCCCAGGGAATGTGAAGACCAGCAACAGCTTTCAGGGCTAGCACCTTCCTTGTGGGAGAATGAGCCGGACGTTTCCCGTTTGGGAAAAAGGCTCTGCCGAGAAAGGACATGATGACATGTCCCGTCTCTGGGAAAGCACAGATCCGAAGCGCTGCTGTGCCTGTGAATAGGGTGCCAAGGGAAGGTGAAGACCAGCAGCAGCTTTCAGGGCTGGCCCCTTCCTTGTGGCAGAAGGAGCCGGACGTTTCCCGTTTGGGAAAAAAGCTCTGCCGAGAAAGGACACGACGACATCTCCCGTCCCTGAGAAAGCACAGATCCGAAGCGCTGCTGTGCCTGTGAATAGGGTGCACGGGGAAGGTGAAGACCAGCAACAGCTTTCAGGGCTGGCCCCTTCCTTCTGGCAGAAGGAGCCGGACGTTTCACGTTTGGGAAAATGGCTCTGCCGAGGAAGGACACGATGACATGTCCCGTCTCTGGGAAAGCACAGATCCCTAGTGATGTTCTGCCTCTGAATATGCTGCCAAGGGAAGGTGAAGACCAGCAACAGCTTTCAGGGCTGGCCCCTTCCTTGTGGCAGAAGGAGCCGGACGTTTCCCTTTTTGGAAAAAGGCTCTGCCGAGAACGGACACGATGACATGTCCCGTCTCTGGGAAAGCACAGGTCCCAAGCGCTGCTCTGCCTATGAATAGGGTGCATGGGGAAGGTGAAGACCAGCAACAGCTTTCAGGGCTGGCCCCTTCCTTGTGGGAGAAGGAGCCGGACGTTTCCCGTTTGGGAAAAAAGCTCTGCCGAGAAAGGACACGATGACATCTCCCGTCCCTGAGAAAGCATAGATCCCAAGCGCTGCTGTGCCTGTGAATAGGGTGCCCAGGGAAGGTGAAGTCCAGCAACAGCTTTCAGGGCTAGCACCTTCATTGCGGGAGAATGAGCCGGACGTTTCCCGTTTGGGAAAAAGGCTCTGCCGAGAAAGGACATGATGACATTGCCCGTCTCTGGGAAAGCACAGATCCGAAGCGCTGCTGTGCCTGTGAATAGGGTGCATGGGGAAGGTGAAGACCAGCAACAGCTTTCAGGGCTGGCCCCTTCCTTGTGGGAGAAGGAGCCGGACGTTTCCCGTTTGGGAAAATGGCTCTGCCGAGGAAGGACACAATGACATGTCCCGTCTCTGGGAAAGCACAGATCCCTAGTGATGTTCTGCCTCTGAATATGCTGCCAAGGGAAGGTGAAGACCAGCAACAGCTTTCAGGGCTGGCCCCTTCCTTGTGGCAGAAGGAGCCGGACGTTTCCCGTTTGGGAAAAAAGCTCTGCCGAGAAAGGACACGACGACATCTCCCGTCCCTGAGAAAGCACAGATCCGAAGCGCTGCTGTGCCTATGAATAGGGTGCACGGGAAGGTGAAGACCAGCAACAGCTTTCAGGGCTAGCACCTTCATTGTGGGAGAAGGAGCCGGACGTTTCCCGTTTGGGAAAAGGCTCTGCTGAGAACGGACACGATGACATGTCCCGTCTCTGGGAAAGCACAGATCCGAAGCGCTGCTGTGCCTGTGAATAGGGTGCACGGGAAGGTGAAGACCAGCAACAGCTTTCAGGGCTAGTACCTTCATTGTGGAAGAAGGAGCCGAATGTTTCCCATTTTGGAAAAAGGCTCTGCCGAGAAAGGACACGATGACATGTACCGTCTCTGGGAAAGCACAGATCCCAAGCGTTGCTCTGCTTATTAATAGGCTGCCCAGGGAAGGTGAAGACCAGCAACAGCTTTCAGGGCTGGCCCCTTCATTGTGGGAGAAGGAGCCGGACGTTTCCCTTTTCGGAAAAAGGCTCTGCCGAGAACGGACACGATGACATGTCCCGTCTCTGGGAAAGCACAGGTCCCAAGCGCTGCTGTGCCTATAAATAGGGTGCATGGGGAAGGTGAAGACCAGCAACAGCTTTCAGGGCTAGCACCTTCATTGTGGGAGAAGGATCCGGACGTTTCTCGTTTGGGAAAATGGCTCTGCCAAGAAAGGACACGATGACATGTCCCGTCTCTGGGAAAGCACAGATCCCTAGTGATGTTATGCCTGTGAATAGGCTGCCCAGGGAAGGTGGAGACCAGCAGCAGCTTTCAGGGCTGGCCCCTTCCTTGTGGGAGAAGGAGCCGGACGTTTCCCTTTTCGGAAAAAGGCTCTGCCGAGAACGGACACGATGACATGTCCCGTCTCTGGGAAAGCACAGATCCCAAGCGCTGCTGTGCCTGTGAATAGGGTGCACGGGGAAGGTGAAGACCGGCAACAGCTTTCTGGGCTAGCACCTTCCTTCTGGGAGAAGGAGCCGGACGTTTCCCGTTTGGGAAAAAAGCTCTGCCGAGAAAGGACACGACGACATCTCCCGTCCCTGAGAAAGCACAGATCCGAAGCGCTGCTGTGCCTATGAATAGGGTGCACGGGAAGGTGAAGACCAGCAACAGCTTTCAGGGCTAGCACCTTCATTGTGGGAGAAGGATCCGGACGTTTTCCGTTTGGGAAAAAGGCTCTGCCGAGAAAGGACATGATGACATCTCCCGTCTCTGGGAAAGCACAGATCCCAAGCGCTGCTGTGCCTGTGAATAGGGTGCACGGGGAAGGTGAAGACCAGCAACAGCTTTCAGGGCTGGCCCCTTCCTTGTGGGAGAAGGAGCCGGACGTTTCCCTTTTTGGAAAATGGCTCTGCCGAGAACGGACACGATGACATGTCCCGTCTCTGGGAAAGCACAGGTCCCAAGCGCTGCTGTGCCTATGAATAGGGTGCCCAGGGAAGGAGAAGACCAGCAAGAACTTTCAGGGCTGGCCCCTTCCTTGTGGGAGAAGGATCCGGACGTTTCCCGTTTGGGAAAAAAGCTCTGCCGAGAAAGGACACGATGACATCTCCGGTCCCTGAGAAAGCACAGATCCGAAGCGCTGCTCTGCCTGTGAATAGGGTGCACGGGAAGGTGAAGACCAGCAACAGCTTTCAGGGCTGGCACCTTCCTTGTGGGAGAAAGATCCGGACGTTTCCGTTTTGGGAAAAAGGCTCTGCCGAGAAAGGACACGATGACATGTACCGTCTCTGGGAAAGCACAGATCCCAAGCTTTGTTGTGCTTATTAATAGGCTGCCCAGGGAATGTGAAGACCAGCAACAGCTTTCAGGGCTAGCACCTTCCTTGTGGGAGAAGGAGCCGGACGTTTCCCGTTTGGGAAAAAGGCTCTGCCGAGAAAGGACATGATGACATGTCCCGTCTCTGGGAAAGCACAGATCCGAAGCGCTGCTGTGCCTGTGAATAGGGTGCACGGGGAAGGTGAAGACCAGCAACAGCTTTCAGGGCTGGCCCCTTCCTTCTGGCAGAAGGAGCCGGACGTTTCACGTTTGGGAAAATGGCTCTGCCGAGGAAGGACACGATGACATGTCCCGTCTCTGGGAAAGCACAGATCCCTAGTGATGTTCTGCCTCTGAATATGCTGCCAAGGGAAGGTGAAGACCAGCAACAGCTTTCAGGGCTGGCCCCTTCCTTGTGGCAGAAGGAGCCGGACGTTTCCCTTTTTGGAAAAAGGCTCTGCCGAGAACGGACACGATGACATGTCCCGTCTCTGGGAAAGCACAGGTCCCAAGCGCTGCTCTGCCTATGAATAGGGTGCATGGGGAAGGTGAAGACCAGCAACAGCTTTCAGGGCTGGCCCCTTCCTTGTGGGAGAAGGAGCCGGACGTTTCCCGTTTGGGAAAAAAGCTCTGCCGAGAAAGGACACGATGACATCTCCCGTCCCTGAGAAAGCATAGATCCCAAGCGCTGCTGTGCCTGTGAATAGGGTGCCCAGGGAAGGTGAAGTCCAGCAACAGCTTTCAGGGCTAGCACCTTCATTGCGGGAGAATGAGCCGGACGTTTCCCGTTTGGGAAAAAGGCTCTGCCGAGAAAGGACATGATGACATTGCCCGTCTCTGGGAAAGCACAGATCCGAAGCGCTGCTGTGCCTGTGAATAGGGTGCATGGGGAAGGTGAAGACCAGCAACAGCTTTCAGGGCTGGCCCCTTCCTTGTGGGAGAAGGAGCCGGACGTTTCCCGTTTGGGAAAATGGCTCTGCCGAGGAAGGACACAATGACATGTCCCGTCTCTGGGAAAGCACAGATCCCTAGTGATGTTCTGCCTCTGAATATGCTGCCAAGGGAAGGTGAAGACCAGCAACAGCTTTCAGGGCTGGCCCCTTCCTTGTGGCAGAAGGAGCCGGACGTTTCCCGTTTGGGAAAAAAGCTCTGCCGAGAAAGGACACGACGACATCTCCCGTCCCTGAGAAAGCACAGATCCGAAGCGCTGCTGTGCCTATGAATAGGGTGCACGGGAAGGTGAAGACCAGCAACAGCTTTCAGGGCTAGCACCTTCATTGTGGGAGAAGGATCCGGACGTTTCCCGTTTGGGAAAAAGGCTCTGCCGAGAAAGGACATGATGACATGTCCCGTCTCTGGGAAAGCACAGATCCCAAGCGCTGCTGTGCCTGTGAATAGGGTGCACGGGGAAGGTCAAGACCAGCAAGAGCTTTTAGGGCTGGCCCCTTCCTTGTGGCAGAAGGAGCCGGACGTTTCCTCTTTTGGAAAAATACTCTGCCGAGAATGGACACGATGACATGTCCCGTCTCTGGGAAAGCACAGGTCCCAAGCGTTGCTGTGCTTATTAATAGGCTGCCCAGGGAAGGTGAAGACCAGCAACAACTTTTAGGGCTGGCCCCTTCCTTGTGGGAGAAGGAGCCGGACGTTTCCCCTTTGAGAAAAAAGCTCTGCCGAGAAAGGACACGATGACATCTCCCGTCCCTGAGAAAGCACAGATCCGAAGCGCTGCTGTTCCTGTGAATAGGGTGCACGGGGAAGGTGAAGTCCAGCAACAGCTTTCAGGGCTAGCACCTTCATTGTGGGAGAAGGAGCCGGACGTTTCCCATTTTGGAAAAAGGCTGTGCCGAGAAAGGACACGATGACATCTCCCGTCTCTGGGAAAGCAGAGATCCCAAGCGTTGCTGTGCTTTTTAATAGGCTGCCAAGGGAAGGTGAAGACCAGCAAGAGCTTTCAGGCTTAGCACCTTCATTGTGGGAGAAGGAGCCGGACGTTTCCTCTTTGGGAAAAAGGTTCTGCCGAGAAACGACACGATGACATGTCCCGTCTCTGGGAAAGCACAGATCCCAAGCTTTGTTGTGCTTATTAATAGGCTGCCCAGGGAAGGTGAAGGCCAGCAACAGCTTTCAGGGCTGGCCCCTTCCTTGTGGGAGAAGGAGCCGGACGTTTCCCATTTCGGAAGAATACTCTGCCGAGAACGGACACGATGACATGTCCCGTCTCTGGGAAAACATACATCCCTAGCGTTGCTGTGCTTATTAATAGGCTGCCCAGGGAAGGTGAAGACCAGCAGCATCTTTCAGAGCTGGCCCCTTCCTTTTGGGAGAAGGAGCCGGACGTTTCCTCTTTGGGAAATAGCTCTGCCGAGAACGGACACGATGACATGTCACGTTTCTGGGAACGCAGAGATCCCAAGCGCTGCTGTGCTTATTAATAGGCTGCCCAGGGAAGGTGAAGTCCAGCAACAGCTTTCAGGGCTAGCACCTCCATTGTGGGAGAAGGAGCCGGACGTTTCCCGTTTGGGAAAAAGGCTCTGCCGAGAAAGGACATGATGACATGTCCCGTCTCTGGGAAAGCACAGATCCGAAGCGCTGCTGTGCCTGTGACTAGGGTGCACGGGGAAGGTGAAGACCAGCAACAGCTTTCAGGGCTGGCCCCTTCCTTGTGGCAGAAGGAGCCGGACGTTTCCCATTTTGGGAAAATGGCTCTACCGAGGAAGGACACAATGACATGTCCCGTCTCTGGGAAAGCACAGATCCCTAGTGATGTTCTGCCTCTGAATATGCTGCCAAGGGAAGGTGAAGACCAGCAACAGCTGTCAGGGCTAGCACCTTCATTGTGGGAGAAGGATCCGGACGTTTCCCGTTTGGGAAAAATACTCTGCCGAGAACGGACACGATGACATGTCCCGTCTCTGGGAAAGCACAGATCCCAAGCGTTGCTGTGCTTATTAATAGGCTGCCCAGGGAAGGTGAAGAGCAGCAACAGCTTTTAGGGCTGGCCCCTTCCTTGTGGGAGAAGGAGCCCGACGTTTCCCGTTTGGGAAAAATACTCTGCCGAGAATGGACACGATGACATGTCCCGTCTCTGGGAAAGCACAGATCCCAAGCGTTGCTGTGCTTATTAATAGGCTGCCCAGGGAAGGTGAAGACCAGCAACAGGTTTCTGGGCTAGCACCTTCATTGTGGGAGAAGGAGCCGGACGTTTCCCGTTTGGGAAAATGCTCTGCTGAGAACGGACACGATGGCATGTCCCGTCTCTGGGAAAGCACAGATCCGAAGCGCTGCTGTGCCTGTGAATAGGGTGCACGGGAAGGTGAAGACCAGCAACAGCTTTCAGGGCTAGTACCTTCATTGTGGAAGAAGGAAACGAATGTTTCCCATTTTGGAAAAATGCTCTGCCGAGAAAGGACACGATGACATGTACCGTCTCTGGGAAAGCACAGATCCCAAGCGTTGCTGTGCTTATTAATAGGCTGCCCAGGGAAGGTGAAGAGCAGCAACAGCTTTCAGGGCTGGCCCCTTCCTTGTGGGAGAAGGAGCCAGACGTTTCCCTTTTCGGAAAAAGGCTCTGCCGAGAACGGACACGATGACATGTCCCGTCTCTGGGAAAGCACAGGTCCCAAGCGCTGCTCTGCCTATAAATAGGGTGCATGGGGAAGGTGAAGACCAGCAACAGCTTTCAGGGCTGGCCCCTTCCTTGTGGGAGAAGGATCCGGACGTTTCCCGTTTGGGAAAAAGGCTCTGCCAAGAAAGGACACGATGATATGTACCGTCTCTGGAAAAGCACAGATCCCTAGTGATGTTCTGCCTCTGAATATGCTGCCAAGGGAAGGTGAAGACCAGCAACAGCTTTCAGGGCTGGCCCCTTCCTTGTGGGAGAAGGAGCCGGACGTTTCCCGTTTGGGAAAAAGGCTCTGCCGAGAACGGACACGATGACATGTCCCGTCTCTGGGAAAGCACAGATCCCAAGCGTTGCTGTGGTTATTAATAGGCTGCCCAGGGAAGGTGAAGAGCAGCAACAGCTTTCAGGGCTGGCCCCTTCCTTGTGGCAGAAGGAGACGGATGTTTCCCGTTTGGGAAAAATACTCTGCCGAGAACGGACACGATGACATGTCCCGTCTGTGGAAAAGCACAGATCCCTAGTGATGTTATGCCTGTGAATATGCTGCCCAGGGAAGGTGAAGACCAGAAACAGCTTTCAGGGCTGGCCCCTTCCTTGCGGCAAAAGGAGCCAGACGGTTCCCATTTCGGAAAAATACTCTGCCGAGAACGGACACGATGATATGTCCCGTCTGTGGGAAAGCACAGATCCCTAGTGATGCTCTGCCTGTGAATAGGGTGCATGGGGAAGGTGAAGACCAGCAACAGCTTTCACGGCTGTCCCCTTCCTTGTGGCAGAAGGAGCCGGACGTTTCCCTTTTTGGAAAAATACTCTGCCGAGAATGGACACGATGACATGTCCCGTCTCTGGGAAAGCACAGGTCCCAAACGCTGCTGTGCCTATGAATAGGGTGCACGGGGAAGGTGAAGACCAGCAACAGCTTTCAGGGCTGGCCCCTTCCTTGTGGGAGAAGGAGCCGGACGTTTCCCGTTTGGGAAAAAAGCTATGCCGAGAATGGACACCATGACATGTCCCGTCTCTGGGAAAGCACAGGTCCCAAGCGCTGCTGTACGTATGAATAGGGTGCACGGGGAAGGTGAAGACCAGCAAGAGCTTTCAGGCCTAGCACCTTCATTGTGGGAGAAGGAGCCGGACGTTTCCTCTTTGGGAAAAAGGTTCTGCCGAGAAAGGACACGATGACATGTCCCGTCTCTGGGAAAGCACAGATCCCAAGCTTTGTTGTGCTTATTAATAGGCTGCCCAGGGAAGGTGAAGGCCAGCAACAGCTTTCAGGGCTGGCCCCTTCCTTGTGGGAGAAGGAGCCGGACGTTTCCCATTTCGGAAGAATACTCTGCCGAGAACGGACATGATGACATGTCCCGTTTCTGGGAACGCACAGATCCCAAGCGTTGCTGTGCTTATTAATAGGCTGGCCAGGGAAGGTGAAGACCAGCAAGAGCTTTCAGGCCTAGCACCTTCATTGTGGGAGAAGGATCCGGACGTTTCCCGTTTGGGAAAAAGCTCTGCCGAGAACGGACACGATGACATGTCCCGTCTCTGGGAAAGCACAGATCCCTAGCGTTGCTGTGCTTATTAATAGGCTGCCCAGGGAAGGTGAAGACCAGCAGCAGCTTTCAGAGCTGGCCCCTTCCTTGTGGGAGAAGGAGCCGGACGTTTCCTCTTTGGGAAATAGCTCTGCCGAGAACGGACACGATGACATGTCCCGTTTCTGGGAACGCAGAGATCCCAAGCGCTGCTGTGCTTATTAATAGGCTGCCCAGGGAAGGTGAAGTCCAGCAACAGCTTTCAGGGCTGGCCCCTTCCTTGTGGCAGAAGGAGCCGGACGTTTCCCATTTTGGGAAAATGGCTATACTGAGGAAGGACACAATGACATGTCCCGTCTCTGGGAAAGCACAGATCCCTAGTGATGTTCTGCCTCTGAATATGCTGCCAAGGGAAGGTGAAGACCAGCAACAGCTTTCAGGGCTGGCCCCTTCCTTGTGGCAGAAGGAGCCGGACGTTTCCCTTTTTGGAAAAAGGCTCTGCCGAGAACGGACACGATGACATGTCCCGTCTCTGGGAAAGCACAGGTCCCAAGCGCTGCTGTGCCTATGAATAGGGTGCATGGGGAAGGTGAAGACCAGCAACAGCTTTCAGGGCTGGCCCCTTCCTTGTGGCAGAATGAGCCGGACGATTCCCGTTTGGGAAAAAAGCTCTGCCGAGAAAGGACACGACGACATCTCCCGTCTCTGAGAAAGCACAGATCCGAAGCGCTGCTGTGCTTATTAATAGGCTGCCCAGGGAAGGTGAAGAGCAGCAACAGCTTTTAGGGCTGGCCCCTTCCTTGTGGGAGAAGGAGCCTGACGTTTCCCGTTTGGGAAAAATACTCTGCCGAGAATGGACACGATGACATGTCCCGTCTCTGGGAAAGCACAGATCCCAAGCGTTGCTCTGCTTATTAATAGGCTGCCCAGGGAAGGTGAAGACCAGCAATAGGTTTCTGGGCTAGCACCTTCATTGTGGGAGAAGGAGCCGGACGTTTCCCGTTTGGGAAAAGGCTCTGCTGAGAACGGACACGATGACATGTCCCGTCTCTGGGAAAGCACAGATCCGAAGCGCTGCTGTGCCTGTGAATAGGCTGCACGGGAAGGTGAAGACCAGCAACAGCTTTCAGGGCTAGTACCTTCATTGTGGAAGAAGGAGCCGAATGTTTCCCATTTTGGAAAAAGGCTCTGCCGAGAAAGGACACGATGACATGTCCCGTCTCTGGGAAAGCACAGATCCCAAGCGTTGCTGTGCTTATTAATAGGCTGCCCAGGGAAGGTGAAGACCAGCAACAGCTTTCAGGGCTGGCCCCTTCCTTGTGGGAGAAGGAGCCGGACGTTTCCCGTTTGGGAAAAATACTCTGCCGAGAACGGACACGATGACATGTCCCGTCTCTGGGAAAGTACAGATCCCAAGCGCTGCTGTGCCTGTGAATAGGGTGCACGGGGAAGGTGAAGACCGGCAACAGCTTTCTGGGCTAGCACCTTCCTTGTGGCAGAAGGAGCCGGACGTTTCCCATTTGGGAAAAAGGCTCTGCCGAGAACGGACACGATGACATGTCCCGTCTCTGGGAAAGCACAGATCCGAAGCGCTGCTCTGCCTGTGAATAGGGTGCACGGGGAAGGTGAAGAGCAGCAACAGCTTTCAGGGCTGGCCCCTTCCTTGTGGCAGAAGGAGCCGGACGTTTCCCGTTTGGGAAAAATACTCTGCCGAGAACGGACACGATGACATGTCCCGTCTCTGGGAAAGCACAGATCCCAAGCGCTGCTGTGCTTATTAATAGGCTGCCCAGGGAAGGTGAAGAGCAGCAACAGCTTTCAGGGCTGGCCCCTTCCTTGTGGGAGAAGGAGCCCGACGTTTCCCGTTTGGGAAAAAGTCTATGCCGAGAACAGACACGATGACATGTCCCGTCTCTGGGAAAGCACAGATCCCAACCGCTGCTGTGCGTATGAATAGGGTGCACAGGGAAGGTAAAGTCCGGCAAGAGCTTTTAGGGCTGGCCCCTTCCTTGTTGCAGAAGGAGCCGGACGTTTCCTGTTTGGGAAAAATACTCTGCCGAGAATGGACACGATGACATGTCTCGTCTCTGGGAAAGCACAGATCCCAAGCGTTGCTGTGCTTATTAATAGGCTGCCCAGGGAAGGTGAAGACCAGCAACAGGTTTCTGGGCTAGCACCTTCATTGTGGGAGAAGGAGCCGGACGTTTCCCGTTTGGGAAAAATACTCTGCCGAGAACGGACACGATGACATGTCCCGTCTCTGGGAAAGCACAGATCCCAAGCGCTGCTGTGCCTGTGAATAGGGTGCACGGGGAAGGTGAAGACCAGCAACAGCTGTCAGGGCTGGCCCCTTCCTTGTGGCAGAAGGAGCCGGACGTTTCCCGTTTGGGAAAAATACTCTGCCGAGAACGGACATGATGACATGTCCCGTCTCTGGGAAAGCACAGATCCCAAGCGCTGCTGTGCCTGTGAATAGGGTGCACGGGGAAGGTGAAGAGCAGCAACAGCTTTCAGGGCTGGCCCCTTCCTTGTGGCAGAAGGAGCTGGACGTTTCCCGTTTGGGAAAAATACTCTGCCGAGAACGGACACGATGACATGTCCCGTCTCTGGGAAAGCACAGATCCCAAGCGTTGCTGTGCTTATTAATAGGCTGCCCAGGGAAGGTGAAGAGCAGCAACAGCTTTTAGGGCTGGCCCCTTCCTTGTGTGAGAAGGAGCCCGACTTTTCCCGTTTGGGAAAAATACTCTGCTGAGAATGGACACGATGACATGTCCCGTCTCTGGGAAAGCACAGATCCCAAGCGTTGCTGTGCTTATTAATAGGCTGCCCAGGGAAGGTGAAGACCAGCAACAGGTTTCTGGGCTAGCACCTTCCTTGTGGGAGAAGGAGCCGGACGTTTCCCGTTTGGGAAAAGGCTCTGCTGAGAACGGACACGATGACATGTCCCGTCTCTGGGAAAGCACAGATCCGAAGCGCTGCTGTGCCTGTGAATAGGCTGCACGGGAAGGTGAAGACCAGCAACAGCTTTCAGGGCTAGTACCTTCATTGTGGAAGAAGGAGCCGAATGTTTCCCATTTTGGAAAAAGGCTCTGCCGAGAAAGGACACGATGACATGTACCGTCTCTGGGAAAGCACAGATCCCAAGCGTTGCTCTGCTTATTAATAGGCTGCCCAGGGAAGGTGAAGACCAGCAACAGCTTTCAGGGCTGGCCCCTTCATTGTGGGAGAAGGAGCCGGACGTTTCCCTTTTCGGAAAAAGGCTCTGCCGAGAACGGACACGATGACATGTCCCGTCTCTGGGAAAGCACAGGTCCCAAGCGCTGCTCTGCCTATAAATAGGGTGCATGGGAAAGGTGAAGAGCATCAACAGCTTTCAGGGCTGGCCCCTTCCTTGTGGGAGAAGGATCCGGACGTTTCCCGTTTCGGAAAATGGCTCTGCCAAGAAAGGACACGATGACATGTCCCGTCTCTGGGAAAGCACAGATCCCTAGTGATGTTATGCCTGTGAATAGGCTGCCCAGGGAAGGTGAAGACCAGCAGCAGCTTTCAGGGCTGGCCCCTTCCTTGTGGCAGAAGGAGCCGGACGTTTCCCTTTTCGGAAAAAGGCTCTGCCGAGAACGGACACGATGACATGTCCCGTCTCTGGGAAAGCACAGATCCCAAGCGCTGCTGTGCCTGTGAATAGGGTGCACGGGGAAGGTGAAGACCGGCAACAGCTTTCTGGGCTAGCACCTTCCTTGTGGGAGAAGGAGCCGGACGTTTCACGTTTGGGAAAAAGGCTCTGCCGAGAAAGGACATGATGACATGTCCCGTCTCTGGGAAAGCACAGATCCGAAGCGCTGCTGTGCCTGTGAATAGGGTGCCAAGGGAAGGTGAAGACCAGCAACAGCTTTCAGGGCTGGCCCCTTCCTTGTGGCAGAATGAGCCGGACGATTCCCGTTTGGGAAAAAAGCTCTGCCGAGAAAGGACACGACGACATCTCCCGTCTCTGAGAAAGCACAGATCCGAAGCGCTGCTGTGCTTATTAATAGGCTGCCCAGGGAAGGTGAAGAGCAGCAACAGCTTTTAGGGCTGGCCCCTTCCTTGTGGGAGAAGGAGCCTGAAGTTTCCCGTTTGGGAAAAATACTCTGCCGAGAATGGACACGATGACATGTCCCGTCTCTGGGAAAGCACAGATCCCAAGCGTTGCTCTGCTTATTAATAGGCTGCCCAGGGAAGGTGAAGACCAGCAACAGGTTTCTGGGCTAGCACCTTCATTGTGGGAGAAGGAGCCGGACGTTTCCCGTTTGGGAAAAGGCTCTGCTGAGAACGGACACGATGACATGTCCCGTCTCTGGGAAAGCACAGATCCGAAGCGCTGCTGTGCCTGTGAATAGGCTGCACGGGAAGGTGAAGACCAGCAACAGCTTTCAGGGCTAGTACCTTCATTGTGGAAGAAGGAGCCGAATGTTTCCCATTTTGGAAAAAGGCTCTGCCGAGAAAGGACACGATGACATGTCCCGTCTCTGGGAAAGCACAGATCCCAAGCGTTGCTGTGCTTATTAATAGGCTGCCCAGGGAAGGTGAAGACCAGCAACAGCTTTCAGGGCTGGCCCCTTCCTTGTGGGAGAAGGAGCCGGACGTTTCCCGTTTGGGAAAAATACTCTGCCGAGAACGGACACGATGACATGTCCCGTCTCTGGGAAAGTACAGATCCCAAGCGCTGCTGTGCCTGTGAATAGGGTGCACGGGGAAGGTGAAGACCGGCAACAGCTTTCTGGGCTAGCACCTTCCTTGTGGCAGAAGGAGCCGGACGTTTCCCATTTGGGAAAAAGGCTCTGCCGAGAACGGACACGATGACATGTCCCGTCTCTGGGAAAGCACAGATCCGAAGCGCTGCTCTGCCTGTGAATAGGGTGCACGGGGAAGGTGAAGAGCAGCAACAGCTTTCAGGGCTGGCCCCTTCCTTGTGGCAGAAGGAGCCGGACGTTTCCCGTTTGGGAAAAATACTCTGCCGAGAACGGACACGATGACATGTCCCGTCTCTGGGAAAGCACAGATCCCAAGCGCTGCTGTGCTTATTAATAGGCTGCCCAGGGAAGGTGAAGAGCAGCAACAGCTTTCAGGGCTGGCCCCTTCCTTGTGGGAGAAGGAGCCCGACGTTTCCCGTTTGGGAAAAAGTCTATGCCGAGAACAGACACGATGACATGTCCCGTCTCTGGGAAAGCACAGATCCCAACCGCTGCTGTGCGTATGAATAGGGTGCACAGGGAAGGTAAAGTCCGGCAAGAGCTTTTAGGGCTGGCCCCTTCCTTGTTGCAGAAGGAGCCGGACGTTTCCTGTTTGGGAAAAATACTCTGCCGAGAATGGACACGATGACATGTCTCGTCTCTGGGAAAGCACAGATCCCAAGCGTTGCTGTGCTTATTAATAGGCTGCCCAGGGAAGGTGAAGACCAGCAACAGGTTTCTGGGCTAGCACCTTCATTGTGGGAGAAGGAGCCGGACGTTTCCCGTTTGGGAAAAATACTCTGCCGAGAACGGACACGATGACATGTCCCGTCTCTGGGAAAGCACAGATCCCAAGCGCTGCTGTGCCTGTGAATAGGGTGCACGGGGAAGGTGAAGACCAGCAACAGCTGTCAGGGCTGGCCCCTTCCTTGTGGCAGAAGGAGCCGGACGTTTCCCGTTTGGGAAAAATACTCTGCCGAGAACGGACATGATGACATGTCCCGTCTCTGGGAAAGCACAGATCCCAAGCGCTGCTGTGCCTGTGAATAGGGTGCACGGGGAAGGTGAAGAGCAGCAACAGCTTTCAGGGCTGGCCCCTTCCTTGTGGCAGAAGGAGCTGGACGTTTCCCGTTTGGGAAAAATACTCTGCCGAGAACGGACACGATGACATGTCCCGTCTCTGGGAAAGCACAGATCCCAAGCGTTGCTGTGCTTATTAATAGGCTGCCCAGGGAAGGTGAAGAGCAGCAACAGCTTTTAGGGCTGGCCCCTTCCTTGTGTGAGAAGGAGCCCGACTTTTCCCGTTTGGGAAAAATACTCTGCTGAGAATGGACACGATGACATGTCCCGTCTCTGGGAAAGCACAGATCCCAAGCGTTGCTCTGCTTATTAATAGGCTGCCCAGGGAAGGTGAAGACCAGCAACAGGTTTCTGGGCTAGCACCTTCCTTGTGGGAGAAGGAGCCGGACGTTTCCCGTTTGGGAAAAGGCTCTGCTGAGAACGGACACGATGACATGTCCCGTCTCTGGGAAAGCACAGATCCGAAGCGCTGCTGTGCCTGTGAATAGGGTGCACGGGAAGGTGAAGACCAGCAACAGCTTTCAGGGCTAGTACCTTCATTGTGGAAGAAGGAGCCGAATGTTTCCCATTTTGGAAAGAGGCTCTGCCGAGAAAGGACACGATGACATGTACCGTCTCTGGGAAAGCACAGATCCCAAGCGTTGCTCTGCTTATTAATAGGCTGCCCAGGGAAGGTGAAGACCAGCAACAGCTTTCAGGGCTGGCCCCTTCATTGTGGGAGAAGGAGCCGGACGTTTCCCTTTTCGGAAAAAGGCTCTGCCGAGAACGGACACGATGACATGTCCCGTCTCTGGGAAAGCACAGGTCCCAAGCGCTGCTCTGCCTATAAATAGGGTGCATGGGGAAGGTGAAGAGCATCAACAGCTTTCAGGGCTGGCCCCTTCCTTGTGGGAGAAGGATCCGGACGTTTCCCGTTTCGGAAAATGGCTCTGCCAAGAAAGGACACGATGACATGTCCCGTCTCTGGGAAAGCACAGATCCCTAGTGATGTTATGCCTGTGAATAGGCTGCCCAGGGAAGGTGAAGACCAGCAGCAGCTTTCAGGGCTGGCCCCTTCCTTGTGGCAGAAGGAGCCGGACGTTTCCCTTTTCGGAAAAAGGCTCTGCCGAGAACGGACACGATGACATGTCCCGTCTCTGGGAAAGCACAGATCCCAAGCGCTGCTGTGCCTGTGAATAGGGTGCACGGGGAAGGTGAAGACCGGCAACAGCTTTCTGGGCTAGCACCTTCCTTCTGGGAGAAGGAGCCGGACGTTTCCCGTTTGGGAAAAAGGCTCTGCCGAGAAAGGACACGATGACATCTCCCGTCTCTGGGAAAGCACAGATCCCAAGCGCTGCTGTGCCTGTGAATAGGGTGCACGGGGAAGGTGAAGACCAGCAACAGCTTTCAGGGCTGGCCCCTTCCTTGTGGCAGAAGGAGCCGGACGTTTCCCTTTTTGGAAAATGGCTCTGCCGAGAAAGGACACGATGACATGTACCATCTCTGGGAAAGCACAGATCCCAAGCTCTGTTGTGCTTATTAATAGGCTGCCCAGGGAATGTGAAGACCAGCAACAGCTTTCTGGGCTAGCACCTTCCTTGTGGGAGAAGGAGCCGGACGTTTCACGTTTGGGAAAAAGGCTCTGCCGAGAAAGGACATGATGACATGTCCCGTCTCTGGGAAAGCACAGATCCGAAGCGCTGCTGTGCCTGTGAATAGGGTGCCAAGGGAAGGTGAAGACCAGCAGCAGCTTTCAGGGCTGGCCCCTTCCTTGTGGGAGAAGGAGCCGGACGTTTCCCGTTTGGGAAAAAAGCTCTGCCGAGAAAGGACACGACGACATCTCCCGTCCCTGAGAAAGCACAGATGCGAAGCGCTGCTGTGCCTGTGAATAGGGTGCACGGGGAAGGTGAAGACCAGCAACAGCTTTCAGGGCTGGCCCCTTCCTTCTGGCAGAAGGAGCCGGACGTTTCACGTTTGGGAAAATGGCTCTGCCGAGGAAGGACACGATGACATGTCCCGTCTCTGGGAAACCACAGATCCGTAGTGATGTTCTGCCTCTGAATATGCTGCCAAGGGAAGGTGAAGACCAGCAACAGCTTTCAGGGGTGGCCCCTTCCTTGTGGCAGAAGGAGCCGGACGTTTCCCTTTTTGGAAAAAGGCTCTGCCGAGAACGGACACGATGACATGTCCCGTCTCTGGGAAAGCACAGGTCCCAAGCGCTGCTGTGCCTGTGAATAGGGTGCACGGGAAGGTGAAGACCAGCAACAGCTTTCAGGGCTGGCCCCTTCCTTGTGGGTGAAGGAGCCGGACTTTTCCTTTTGGGACAATGTCTCTGCCGAGAAAGGACACGACGACATCTCCCGTCCCTGAGAAAGCATAGATCCCAAGCGCTGCTGTGCCTGTGAATAGGGTGCCCAGGGAAGGTGAAGACCAGCAGCAGCTTTCAGGGCTTGCCCCTTCTTTGTGGGTGAAGGAACCGGACTTTTCCTTTTGGGACAATGTCTCTGCCGAGAAAGGACACGACGACATCTCCCGTCCCTGAGAAAGCATAGATCCCAAGCGCTGCTGTGCCTGTGAATAGGGTGCCCAGGGAAGGTGAAGATCAGCAACAGCTTTTAGGGCTAGCACCTTCATTGTGGGAGAAGGAGCCGGACGTTTCCCGTTTGGGAAAATGGCTCTGCCGAGGAAGGACACAATGACATGTCCCGTCTCTGGGAAAGCACAGATCCCAAGCGCTGCTGTGCCTGTGAATAGGGTTCCAAGGGAAGGTGAAGACCAGCAAGAGCTTTCAGGGCTGGCCCCTTCCTTGCGGCAGAAGGAGCCAGACTGTTCCCATTTCGGAAAAATACTCTGCCGAGAACGGACACGATGATATGTCCCGTCTGTGGGAAAGCACAGATCCCTAGTGATGCTCTGCCTGTGAATAGGGTGCATGGGGAAGGTGAAGACCAGCAACAGCTTTCACGGCTGTCCCCTTCCTTGTGGCAGAAGGAGCCGGACGTTTCCCTTTTTGGAAAAATACTCTGCCGAGAATGGACACGATGACATGTCCCGTCTCTGGGAAAGCACAGGTCCCAAGCGCTGCTGTGCCTATGAATAGGGTGCACGGGGAAGGTGAAGACCAGCAACAGCTTTCAGGGCTGGCCCCTTCCTTGTGGGAGAAGGAGCCGGACGTTTCCCGTTTGGGAAAAAAGCTCTGCCGAGAATGGACACCATGACATGTCCCGTCTCTGGGAAAGCACAGGTCCCAAGCGCTGCTGTGCCTATGAATAGGGTGCACGGGGAAGGTGAAGACCAGCAAGAGCTTTCAGGCCTAGCACCTTCATTGTGGGAGAAGGAGCCGGACGTTTCCTCTTTGGGAAAAAGGTTCTGCCGAGAAACGACACGATGACATGTCCCGTCTCTGGGAAAGCACAGATCCCAAGCTTTGTTGTGCTTATTAATAGGCTGCCCAGGGAAGGTGAAGGCCAGCAACAGCTCTCAGGGCTGGCCCCTTCCTTGTGGGAGAAGGAGCCGGACGTTTCCCATTTCGGAAGAATACTCTGCCGAGAACGGACACGATGACATGTCCCGTTTCTGGGAACGCACAGATCCCAAGCGTTGCTGTGCTTATTAATAGGCTGGCCAGGGAAGGTGAAGACCAGCAAGAGCTTTCAGGCCTAGCACCTTCATTGTGGGAGAAGGATCCGGACGTTTCCCGTTTGGGAAAAAGCTCTGCCGAGAACGGACACGATGACATGTCCCGTCTCTGGGAAAGCACAGATCCCTAGCGTTGCTGTGCTTATTAATAGGCTGCCCAGGGAAGGTGAAGACCAGCAGCAGCTTTCAGAGCTGGCCCCTTCCTTGTGGGAGAAGGAGCCGGACGTTTCCCATTTGGGAAATAGCTCTGCCGAGAACGGACACGATGACATGTCCCGTTTCTGGGAACGCAGAGATCCCAAGCGCTGCTGTGCTTATTAATAGGCTGCCCAGGGAAGGTGAAGTCCAGCAACAGCTTTCAGGGCTGGCCCCTTCCTTGTGGCAGAAGGAGCCGGACGTTTCCCATTTTGGGAAAATGGCTATACTGAGGAAGGACACAATGACATGTCCCGTCTCTGGGAAAGCACAGATCCCTAGTGATGTTCTGCCTCTGAATATGCTGCCAAGGGAAGGTGTAGACCAGCAACAGCTTTCAGGGCTGGCCCCTTCCTTGTGGCAGAAGGAGCCGGACGTTTCCCTTTTGGGAAAAAGGCTCTGCCGAGAACGGACACGATGACATGTCCCGTCTCTGGGAAAGCACATATCCCAAGCTCTGTTGTGCTTATTAATAGGCTGCCCAGGGAATGTGAAGACCAGCAACAGCTTTCTGGGCTAGCACCTTCCTTGTGGGAGAAGGAGCCGGACGTTTCCCGTTTGGGAAAAAGGCTCTGCCGAGAAAGGACATGATGACATGTCCCGTCTCTGGGAAAGCACAGATCCGAAGCGCTGCTGTGCCTGTGAATAGGGTGCCAAGGGAAGGTGAAGACCAGCAGCAGCTTTCAGGGCTGGCCCCTTCCTTGTGGGAGAAGGAGCCGGACGTTTCCCGTTTGGGAAAAAAGCTCTGCCGAGAAAGGACACGACGACATCTCCCGTCCCTGAGAAAGCACAGATGCGAAGCGCTGCTGTGCCTGTGAATAGGGTGCACGGGGAAGGTGAAGACCAGCAACAGCTTTCAGGGCTGGCCCCTTCCTTCTGGCAGAAGGAGCCGGACGTTTCACGTTTGGGAAAATGGCTCTGCCGAGGAAGGACACGATGACATGTCCCGTCTCTGGGAAACCACAGATCCGTAGTGATGTTCTGCCTCTGAATATGCTGCCAAGTGAACGTGAAGAGCAGCAACAGCTTTCAGGGCTGGCCCCTTCCTTGTGGCAGAAGGAGCTGGACGTTTCCCTTTTTGGAAAAAGGCTCTGCCGAGAACGGACACGATGACATGTCCCGTCTCTGGGAAAGCACAGGTCCCAAGCGCTGCTGTGCCTCTGAATAGGCTGCCCAGGGAAGGTGAAGACCAGCAACAGCTTTCAGGGCTGGCCCCTTCCTTGTGGGTGAAGGAGCCGGACTTTTCCTTTTGGGACAATGTCTCTGCCGAGAAAGGACACGACGACATCTCCCGTCCCTGAGAAAGCATAGATTCCAAGCGCTGCTGTGCCTGTGAATAGGGTGCCCAGGGAAGGTGAAGACCAGCAGCAGCTTTCAGGGCTGGCCCCTTCTTTGTGGGTGAAGGAACCGGACTTTTCCTTTTGGGACAATGTCTCTGCCGAGAAAGGACACAATGACATGTCCCGTCTCTGGGAAAGCACAGATCCCAAGCGCTGCTGTGCCTGTGAATAGGGTTCCAAGGGAAGGTGAAGACCAGCAAGAGCTTTCAGGGCTGGCCCCTTCCTTGCGGCAGAAGGAGCCAGACAGTTCCCATTTCGGAAAAATACTCTGCCGAGAACGGACACGATGATATGTCCCGTCTGTGGGAAAGCACAGATCCCTAGTGATGCTCTGCCTGTGAATAGGGTGCATGGGGAAGGTGAAGACCAGCAACAGCTTTCACGGCTGTCCCCTTCCTTGTGGCAGAAGGAGCCGGACGTTTCCCTTTTTGGAAAAATACTCTGCCGAGAATGGACACGATGACATGTCCCGTCTCTGGGAAAGCACAGGTCCCAAGCGCTGCTGTGCCTATGAATAGGGTGCACGGGGAAGGTGAAGACCAGCAACAGCTTTCAGGGCTGGCCCCTTCCTTGTGGGAGAAGGAGCCGGACGTTTCCCGTTTGGGAAAAAAGCTCTGCCGAGAATGGACACCATGACATGTCCCGTCTCTGGGAAAGCACAGGTCCCAAGCGCTGCTGTACCTATGAATAGGGTGCACGGGGAAGGTGAAGACCAGCAAGAGCTTTCAGGCCTAGCACCTTCATTGTGGGAGAAGGAGCCGGACGTTTCCTCTTTGGGAAAAAGGTTCTGCCGAGAAACGACACGATGACATGTCCCGTCTCTGGGAAAGCACAGATCCCAAGCTTTGTTGTGCTTATTAATAGGCTGCCCAGGGAAGGTGAAGGCCAGCAACAGCTTTCAGGCCTGGCCCCTTCCTTGTGGGAGAAGGAGCCGGACGTTTCCCATTTCGGAAGAATACTCTGCCGAGAACGGACACGATGACATGTCCCGTTTCTGGGAACGCACAGATCCCAAGCGTTGCTGTGCTTATTAATAGGCTGGCCAGGGAAGGTGAAGACCAGCAAGAGCTTTCAGGCCTAGCACCTTCATTGTGGGAGAAGGATCCGGACGTTTCCCGTTTGGGAAAAAGCTCTGCCGAGAACGGACACGATGACATGTCCCGTCTCTGGGAAAGCACAGATCCCTAGCGTTGCTGTGCTTATTAATAGGCTGCCCAGGGAAGGTGAAGACCAGCAGCAGCTTTCAGAGCTGGCCCCTTCCTTGTGGGAGAAGGAGCCGGACGTTTCCTCTTTGGGAAATAGCTCTGCCGAGAACGGACACGATGACATGTCCCGTTTCTGGGAACGCAGAGATCCCAAGCGCTGCTGTGCTTATTAATAGGCTGCCCAGGGAAGGTGAAGTCCAGCAACAGCTTTCAGGGCTGGCCCCTTCCTTGTGGCAGAAGGAGCCGGACGTTTCCCATTTTGGGAAAATGGCTATACTGAGGAAGGACACAATGACATGTCCCGTCTCTGGGAAAGCACAGATCCCTAGTGATGTTCTGCCTCTGAATATGCTGCCAAGGGAAGGTGTAGACCAGCAACAGCTTTCAGGGCTGGCCCCTTCCTTGTGGCAGAAGGAGCCGGACGTTTCCCTTTTGGGAAAAAGGCTCTGCCGAGAACGGACACGATGACATGTCCCGTCTCTGGGAAAGCACAGGTCCCAAGCGCTGCTGTGCCTATGAATAGGGTGCATGGGGAAGGTGAAGACCAGCAACAGCTTTCAGGGCTGGCCCCTTCCTTGTGGCAGAATGAGCCGGACGATTCCCGTTTGGGAAAAAAGCTCTGCCGAGAAAGGACACGACGACATCTCCCGTCTCTGAGAAAGCACAGATCCGAAGCGCTGCTGTGCCTGTGAATAGGGTGCACGGGGAAGGTGAAGACCGGCAACAGCTTTCTGGGCTAGCACCTTCCTTGTGGCAGAAGGAGCCGGACGTTTCCCATTTGGGAAAAAGGCTCTGCCGAGAACGGACACGATGACATGTCCCGCCTCTGGGAAAGCACAGATCCCAAGCGCTGCTGTGCCTGTGAATAGGGTTCCAAGGGAAGGTGAAGACCAGCAACAGCTTTCAGGGCTAGCACCTTCATTTTGGGAGAATGAGCCGGACGTTTCCCATTTGGGAAAAAGGCTCTGCCGAGAAAGGACATGATGACATGTCCCGTCTCTGGGGAAGCACAGATCCCTAGTGATGTTCTGCCTCTGAATATGCTGCCAAGGGAAGGTGAAGACCAGCAACAGCTTTCAGGGCTGGCCCCTTCCTTGTGGCAGAAGGAGCCGGACGTTTCCCATTTGGGAAAAAGGCTCTGCCGAGAACGGACACGATGACATGTCCCGTCTCTGGGAAAGCACAGATCCGAAGCGCTGCTCTGCCTGTGAATAGGGTGCACGGGGAAGGTGAAGAGCAGCAACAGCTTTCAGGGCTGGCCCCTTCCTTGTGGCAGAAGGAGCCGGACGTTTCCCGTTTGGGAAAAATACTCTGCCGAGAACGGACACGATGACATGTCCCGTCTCTGGGAAAGCACAGATCCCAAGCGCTGCTGTGCTTATTAATAGGCTGCCCAGGGAAGGTGAAGAGCAGCAACAGCTTTCAGGGCTGGCCCCTTCCTTGTGGGAGAAGGAGCCGGACGTTTCCCATTTGGGAAAAAGTCTATGCCGAGAACGGACACGATGACATGTCCCGTCTCTGGGAAAGCACAGATCCCAACCGCTGCTGTGCGTATGAATAGGGTGCACAGGGAAGGTAAAGTCCGGCAAGAGCTTTTAGGGCTGGCCCCTTCCTTGTTGCAGAAGGAGCCGGACGTTTCCTGTTTGGGAAAAATACTCTGCCGAGAATGGACACGATGACATGTCTCGTCTCTGGGAAAGCACAGATCCCAAGCGTTGCTGTGCTTATTAATAGGCTGCCCAGGGAAGGTGAAGACCAGCAACAGGTTTCTGGGCTAGCACCTTCATTGTGGGAGAAGGAGCCGGACGTTTCCCGTTTGGGAAAAATACTCTGCCGAGAACGGACACGATGACATGTCCCGTCTCTGGGAAAGCACAGATCCCAAGCGCTGCTGTGCCTGTGAATAGGGTGCACGGGGAAGGTGAAGACCAGCAACAGCTGTCAGGGCTAGCACCGTCATTGTGGGAGAAGGAGCCGGACGTTTCCCGTTTGGGAAAAATACTCTGCCGAGAACGGACACGATGACATGTCCCGTCTCTGGGAAAGCACAGATCCCAAGCGCTGCTGTGCCTGTGAATAGGGTGCACGGGGAAGGTGAAGAGCAGCAACAGCTTTCAGGGCTGGCCCCTTCCTTGTGGCAGAAGGAGCTGGACGTTTCCCGTTTGGGAAAAATACTCTGCCGAGAACGGACACGATGACATGTCCCGTCTCTGGGAAAGCACAGATCCCAAGCGTTGCTGTGCTTATTAATAGGCTGCCCAGGGAAGGTGAAGAGCAGCAACAGCTTTTAGGGCTGGCCCCTTCCTTGTGGGAGAAGGAGCCCGACGTTTCCCGTTTGGGAAAAATACTCTGCTGAGAATGGACACGATGACATGTCCCGTCTCTGGGAAAGCACAGATCCCAAGCGTTGCTGTGCTTATTAATAGGCTACCCAGGGAAGGTGAAGACCAGCAACAGGTTTCTGGGCTAGCACCTTCATTGTCGGAGAAGGAGCCGGACGTTTCCCGTTTGGGAAAAGGCTCTGCTGAGAACGGACACGATGACATGTCCCGTCTCTGGGAAAGCACAGATCCGAAGCGCTGCTGTGCCTGTGAATAGGGTGCACGGGAAGGTGAAGACCAGCAACAGCTTTCAGGGCTAGTACCTTCATTGTGGAAGAAGGAGCCGAATGTTTCCCATTTTGGAAAAAGGCTCTGCCGAGAAAGGACACGATGACATGTACCGTCTCTGGGAAAGCACAGATCCCAAGCGTTGCTGTGCTTATTAATAGGCTGCCCAGGGAAGGTGAAGACCAGCAACAGCTTTCAGGGCTGGCCCCTTCATTGTGGGAGAAGGAGCCGGACGTTTCCCTTTTCGGAAAAAGGCTCTGCCGAGAACGGACACGATGACATGTCCCGTCTCTGGGAAAGCACAGGTCCCAAGCGCTGCTCTGCCTATAAATAGGGTGCATGGGGAAGGTGAAGAGCAGCAACAGCTTTCAGGGCTGGCCCCTTCCTTGTGGGAGAAGGATCCGGACGTTTCCCGTTTCGGAAAATGGCTCTGCCAAGAAAGGACACGATGACATGTCTCGTCTCTGGGAAAGCACAGATCCCTAGTGATGTTATGCCTGTGAATAGGCTGCCCAGGGAAGGTGAAGACCAGCAGCAGCTTTCAGGGCTGGCCCCTTCCTTGTGGGAGAAGGAGCCGGACGTTTCCCTTTTCGGAAAAAGGCTCTGCCGAGAACGGATACGATGACATGTCCCGTCTCTGGGAAAGCACAGATCCCAAGCGCTGCTGTGCCTGTGAATAGGGTGCACGGGGAAGGTGAAGACCAGCAACAGCTTTCAGGGCTGGCCCCTTCCTTGTGGCAGAAGGAGCCGGACGTTTCCCTTTTTGGAAAATGGCTCTGACGAGAACGGACACGATGACATGTCCCGTCTCTGGGAAAGCACAGGTCCCAAGCGCTGCTGTGCCTATGAATAGGGTGCCCAGGGAAGGTAAAGACCAGCAAGAGCTTTCAGGGCTGGCCCCTTCCTTGTGGGAGAAGGAGCCGGACGTTTCCCGTTTGGGAAAAAAGCTCTGCCGAGAAAGGACACGATGACATCTCCCGTCCCTGAGAAAGCACAGATCCGAAGCGCTGCTCTGCCTGTGAATAGGGTGCACGGGAAGGTGAAGACCAGCAACAGCTTTCAGGGCTAGCACCTTCATTGTGGGAGAAAGATCCGGACGTTTCCGTTTTGGGAAAAAGGCTCTGCCGAGAAAGGACGCGATGACATGTACCGTCTCTGGGAAAGCACAGATCCCAAGCTTTGTTGTGCTTATTAATAGGCTGCCCAGGGAATGTGAAGACCAGCAACAGCTTTCTGGGCTAGCACCTTCCTTGTGGGAGAAGGAGCCGGACGTTTCCCGTTTGGGAAAAAGGCTCTGCCGAGAAAGGACATGATGACATGTCCCGTCTCTGGGAAAGCACAGATCCGAAGCGCTGCTGTGCCTGTGAATAGGGTGCCAAGGGAAGGTGAAGACCAGCAGCAGCTTTCAGGGCTGGCCCCTTCCTTGTGGCAGAAGGAGCCGGACGTTTCCCATTTGGGAAAAAAGCTCTGCCGAGAAAGGACACGACGACATCTCCCGTCCCTGAGAAAGCACAGATGCGAAGCGCTGCTGTGCCTGTGAATAGGGTGCACGGGGAAGGTGAAGACCAGCAACAGCTTTCAGGGCTGGCCCCTTCCTTCTGGCAGAAGGAGCCGGACGTTTCACGTTTGGGAAAATGGCTCTGCCGAGGAAGGACACGATGACATGTCCCGTCTCTGGGAAACCACAGATCCGTAGTGATGTTCTGCCTCTGAATATGCTGCCAAGGGAAGGTGAAGACCAGCAACAGCTTTCAGGGCTGGCCCCTTCCTTGTGGCAGAAGGAGCCGGACGTTTCCCTTTTGGGAAAAAGGCTCTGCCGAGAACGGACACGATGACATGTCCCGTCTCTGGGAAAGCACAGGTCCCAAGCGCTGCTGTGCCTCTGAATAGGCTGCCCAGGGAAGGTGAAGACCAGCGACAGCTTTCAGGGCTGGCCCCTTCCTTGTGGGTGAAGGAGCCGGACTTTTCCTTTTGGGACAATGTCTCTGCCGAGAAAGGACACGACGACATCTCCCGTCCCTGAGAAAGCATAGATCCCAAGCGCTGCTGTGCCTGTGAATACGGTGCCCAGGGAAGGTGAAGACCAGCAGCAGCTTTCAGGGCTTGCCCCTTCTTTGTGGGTGAAGGAGCCGGACTTTTCCTTTTGGGACAATGTCTCTGCCGAGAAAGGACACGACGACATCTCCCGTCCCTGAGAAAGCATAGATCCCAAGCGCTGCTGTGCCTGTGAATAGGGTGCCCAGGGAAGGTGAAGACCAGCAACAGCTTTTAGGGCTAGCACCTTCATTGTGGCAGAAGGAGCCGGACGTTTCCCGTTTGGGAAAATGGCTCTGCCGAGGAAGGACACAATGACATGTCCCGTCTCTGGGAAAGCACAGATCCCTAGTGATGTTCTGCCTCTGAATATGCTGCCAAGGGAAGGTGAAGACCAGCAACAGCTTTCAGGGCTGGCCCCTTCCTTGTGGCAGAAGGAGCCGGACGTTTCCCTTTTTGGAAAAAGGCTCTGCCGACAACGGACACGATCACATGTCCCGTCTCTGGGAAAGCACAGGTCCCAAGCGCTGCTGTGCCTATGAATAGGGTGCATGGGGAAGGTGAAGACCAGCAACAGCTTTCAGGGCTGGCCCCTTCCTTGTGGCAGAAGGAGCCGGACGTTTCCCGTTTGGGAAAATAGCTCTGCCGAGAAAGGACACGACGACATCTGCCGTCCCTGAGAAAGCACAGATCCGAAGCGCTGCTGTGCCTATGAATAGGGTGCACGGGAAGGTGAAGACCAGCAACAGCTTTCAGGGCTAGCACCTTCATTGTGGGAGAAGGAGCCGGACGTTTCCCGTTTGGGAAAAAGGCTCTGCCGAGAAAGGACACGATGACATGTCCCGTCTCGGGGAAAGCACAGATCCCAAGCGCTGCTGTGCCTGTGAATAGGGTGCACGGGGAAGGTGAAGAGCAGTAACAGCTTTCAGGGCTGGCCCCTTCCTTGTGGGAGAAGGAGCCGGACGTTTCCCGTTTCGGAAAAATACTCTGCCGAGAACGGACACGATGACATGTCCCGTGTCTGGGAAAGCACAGATCCCTAGTGATGTTCTGCCTGTGAATAGGGTGCACGGGGAAGTTAAAGACCAGCAAGAGCTTTTAGGGCTGGCCCCTTCCTTGTGGCAGAAGGAGCCGGACTTTTCCTGTTTTGGAAAAATACTCTGCCGAGAAAGGACACGATGACATGTCCCGTCTCTGGGAAAGCACAGGTCCCAAGCGTTGCTGTACCTGTGAATAGGGTGTCCAGGGAAGGTAAAGACCAGCAAGAGCTTTCAGGGCTGGCCCCTTCCTTGTGGGAGAAGGAGCCGGACGTTTCCCGTTTGGGAAAAAAGCTCTGCCGAGAAAGGACACGACGACATCTCCCGTCCCTGAGAAAGCACAGATCCGAAGCGCTGCTGTGCCTGTGAATAGGGTGCACGGGAAGGTGAAGACCAGCAACAGCTTTCAGGGCTAGCACCTTCATTGTGGGAGAAAGATCCGGACGTTTCCCGTTTGGGAAAAAGGCTCTGCCGAGAAAGGACACGATGACATGTACCGTCTCTGGGAAAGCACAGATCCCAAGATTTGTTGTGCTTATTAATAGGCTGCCCAGGGAAGGTGAAGACCAGCAACAGCTTTCAGGGCTAGCACCTTCATTGTGGGAGAAGGAGCCGGACGTTTCCCGTTTGGGAAAAAGGCTCTGCCGAGAAAGGACATGATGACATGTCCCGTCTCTGGGAAAGCACAGATCCCAAGCGCTGCTGTGCCTGTGAATAGGGTGCACGGGGAAGGTGAAGACCAGCAACAGCTTTCAGGGCTGGCCCCTTCCTTGTGGCAGAAGGAGCCGGACGTTTCCCTTTTTGGAAAATGGCTCTGCCGAGAACGGACACGATGACATGTCCCGTCTCTGGGAAAGCACAGGTCCCAAGCGCTGCTGTGCCTATGAATAGGGTGCCGAGGGAAGGTAAAGACCAGCAAGAGCTTTCAGGGCTGGCCCCTTCCTTGTGGGAGAAGGAGCCGGACGTTTCCCGTTTGGGAAAAAAGCTCTGCCGAGAAAGGACACGATGACATCTCCCGTCCCTGAGAAAGCACAGATCCGAAGCGCTGCTGTGCCTGTGAATAGGGTGCCCAGGGAAGGTGAAGACCAGCAACAGCTTTCAGGGCTAGCACCTTCATTGTGGGAGAAAGATCCGGACGTTTCCCGTTTGGGAAAAAGGCTCTGCCGAGAAAGGACACGATGACATGTACCGTCTCTGGGAAAGCACAGATCCCAAGCTTTGTTGTGCTTATTAATAGGCTGCCCAGGGAAGGTGAAGACCAGCAACAGCTTTCAGGGCTAGCACCTTCCTTGTGGGAGAAGGAGCCGGACGTTTCCCGTTTGGGAAAAAGGCTCTGCCGAGAAAGGACATGATGACATGTCCCGTCTCTGGGAAAGCACAGATCCGAAGCGCTGCTGTGCCTGTGAATAGGGTGCACGGGGAAGGTGAAGACCAGCAACAGCTTTCAGGGCTGGCCCCTTCCTTGTGGCAGAAGGAGCCGGACGTTTCCCGTTTGGGAAAAAGGCTCTGCCGAGAACGGACACGATGACATGTCCCGTCTCTGGGAAAGCACAGATCCCAAGCGCTGCTGTGCTTATTAATAGGGTGCCCAGGGAAGGAGAAGACCAGCAGCAGCTTTCAGGGCTGGCCCCTTCCTTGTGGGAGAAGGAGCCGGACGTTTCCCTTTTGGGAAAAAGGCTCTGCCGAGAAAGGACACGATCACATGTCCCGTCTCTGGAAAAGCACAGATCCCTAGTGATGTTATGCCTGTGAATAGGCTGCCCAGGGAAGGTGAAGACCAGCAGCACCTTTCAGGGCTGGCCCCTTCCTTGTGGGAGAAGTAGACGGACGTTTCCCGTTTGGGAAAAATACTCTGCCGAGAACGGACACGATGACATCTCCCGTCCCTGGGAAAGCACAGATCCCAAGCGCTGCTGTGCCTGTGAATAGGGTGCACGGGGAAGGTGAAGACCAGCAACAGCTTTCAGGGCTAGCACCTTCCTTGTGGCAGAAGGAGCCGGACGTTTCCCATTTGGGAAAATGTTCTGCCGGGAAAGGACAGGATGACATGTCCCGTCTCTGGGAAAGCACAGATCCCAAGCTTTCTGTGCTTATTAATAGGCTGCCCAGGGAAGGTGAAGACCAGCAACAGCTTTCAGGGCTAGCACCTTCCTTGTGGGAGAAGGAGCCAGACTTTTCCCGTTTGGGAAAAAGGCTCTGCCGAGAACGGATACGATCACATGTCCCGTCTCTGGGAAAGCACAGGTCCCAAGCGCTGCTGTGCCTATGAATAGGGTGCATGGGGAAGGTGAAGAGCAGCAACAGCTTTTAGGGCTGGCCCCTGCCTTGTGGGAGAAGGAGCCGGACGTTTCCCGTTTGGGAAAAATACTCTGCCGAGAACGCACACGATGACATGTCCCCTCTCTGGGAAAGCACAGATCCCTAGTGATGTTATGCCTGTGAATAGGCTGCCCAGGGATGGTGAAGACCAGCAAGAGCTTTCAGGGCTGGCCCCTTCATTGTGGGAGAATGAGCCGGACGCTTCCCGTTTGGGAAAAAGGCTCTGCTGAGAACGGACACGATGACACGACCCGCCTCTGGGAAAGCACACATCCCAAGTGCTGCTGTGCCTGTGAATAGGGTGCCAAGGGAAGGTGAAGACCAGCAACAGCTTTCTGGGCTAGCCCCTTCATTGTGAGAGAAGGAGCCGGACGTTTCCCGTTTGGGAAAAAAGCTCTGCCGAGAACGGACACGATGACATGTCCCGTCTCTGGGAAAGCACAGATCCCAAGCGCTGCTGTGCTTATTAATAGGCTGCCCAGGGAAGGTGAAGAGCAGCAACAGCTTTCAGGGCTGGCCCCTTCCTTGTGGGAGAAGGAGCCCGACGTTTCCCATTTGGGAAAAAGTCTATGCCGAGAACGGACACGATGACATGTCCCGTCTCTGGGAAAGCACAGATCCCAACCGCTGCTGTGCGTATGAATAGGGTGCACAGGGAAGGTAAAGTCCGGCAAGAGCTTTTAGGGCTGGCCCCTTCCTTGTTGCAGAAGGAGCCGGACGTTTCCTGTTTGGGAAAAATACTCTGCCGAGAATGGACACGATGACATGTCTCGTCTCTGGGAAAGCACAGATCCCAAGCGTTGCTGTGCTTATTAATAGGCTGCCCAGGGAAGGTGAAGACCAGCAACAGGTTTCTGGGCTAGCACCTTCATTGTGGGAGAAGGAGCCGGACGTTTCCCGTTTGGGAAAAATACTCTGCCGAGAACGGACACGATGACATGTCCCGTCTCTGGGAAAGCACAGATCCCAAGCGCTGCTGTGCCTGTGAATAGGGTGCACGGGGAAGGTGAAGACCAGCAACAGCTGTCAGGGCTAGCACCGTCATTGTGGGAGAAGGAGCCGGACGTTTCCCGTTTGGGAAAAATACTCTGCCGAGAACGGACACGATGACATGTCCCGTCTCTGGGAAAGCACAGATCCCAAGCGCTGCTGTGCCTGTGAATAGGGTGCACGGGGAAGGTGAAGAGCAGCAACAGCTTTCAGGGCTGGCCCCTTCCTTGTGGCAGAAGGAGCTGGACGTTTCCCGTTTGGGAAAAATACTCTGCCGAGAACGGACACGATGACATGTCCCGTCTCTGGGAAAGCACAGATCCCAAGCGTTGCTGTGCTTATTAATAGGCTGCCCAGGGAAGGTGAAGAGCAGCAACAGCTTTTAGGGCTGGCCCCTTCCTTGTGGGAGAAGGAGCCCGACGTTTCCCGTTTGGGAAAAATACTCTGCTGAGAATGGACACGATGACATGTCCCGTCTCTGGGAAAGCACAGATCCCAAGCGTTGCTGTGCTTATTAATAGGCTGCCCAGGGAAGGTGAAGACCAGCAACAGGTTTCTGGGCTAGCACCTTCATTGTCGGAGAAGGAGCCGGACGTTTCCCGTTTGGGAAAAGGCTCTGCTGAGAACGGACACGATGACATGTCCCGTCTCTGGGAAAGCACAGATCCGAAGCGCTGCTGTGCCTGTGAATAGGGTGCACGGGAAGGTGAAGACCAGCAACAGCTTTCAGGGCTAGTACCTTCATTGTGGAAGAAGGAGCCGAATGTTTCCCATTTTGGAAAAAGGCTCTGCCGAGAAAGGACACGATGACATGTACCGTCTCTGGGAAAGCACAGATCCCAAGCGTTGCTCTGCTTATTAATAGGCTGCCCAGGGAAGGTGAAGACCAGCAACAGCTTTCAGGGCTGGCCCCTTCATTGTGGGAGAAGGAGCCGGACGTTTCCCTTTTCGGAAAAAGGCTCTGCCGAGAACGGACACGATGACATGTCCCGTCTCTGGGAAAGCACAGGTCCCAAGCGCTGCTCTGCCTATAAATAGGGTGCATGGGGAAGGTGAAGAGCAGCAACAGCTTTCAGGGCTGGCCCCTTCCTTGTGGGAGAAGGATCCGGACGTTTCCCGTTTCGGAAAATGGCTCTGCCAAGAAAGGACACGATGACATGTCTCGTCTCTGGGAAAGCACAGATCCCTAGTGATGTTATGCCTGTGAATAGGCTGCCCAGGGAAGGTGAAGACCAGCAGCAGCTTTCAGGGCTGGCCCCTTCCTTGTGGGAGAAGGAGCCGGACGTTTCCCTTTTCGGAAAAAGGCTCTGCCGAGAACGGATACGATGACATGTCCCGTCTCTGGGAAAGCACAGATCCCAAGCGCTGCTGTGCCTGTGAATAGGGTGCACGGGGAAGGTGAAGACCAGCAACAGCTTTCAGGGCTGGCCCCTTCCTTGTGGCAGAAGGAGCCGGACGTTTCCCTTTTTGGAAAATGGCTCTGCCGAGAACGGACACGATGACATGTCCCGTCTCTGGGAAAGCACAGGTCCCAAGCGCTGCTGTGCCTATGAATAGGATGCCCAGGGAAGGTAAAGACCAGCAAGAGCTTTCAGGGCTGGCCCCTTCCTTGTGGGAGAAGGAGCCGGACGTTTCCCGTTTGGGAAAAAAGCTCTGCCGAGAAAGGACACGATGACATCTCCCGTCCCTGAGAAAGCACAGATCCGAAGCGCTGCTCTGCCTGTGAATAGGGTGCACGGGAAGGTGAAGACCAGCAACAGCTTTCAGGGCTAGCACCTTCATTGTGGGAGAAAGATCCGGACGTTTCCGTTTTGGGAAAAAGGCTCTGCCGAGAAAGGACGCGATGACATGTACCGTCTCTGGGAAAGCACAGATCCCAAGCTTTGTTGTGCTTATTAATAGGCTGCCCAGGGAATGTGAAGACCAGCAACAGCTTTCTGGGCTAGCACCTTCCTTGTGGGAGAAGGAGCCGGACGTTTCCCGTTTGGGAAAAAGGCTCTGCCGAGAAAGGACATGATGACATGTCCCGTCTCTGGGAAAGCACAGATCCGAAGCGCTGCTGTGCCTGTGAATAGGGTGCCAAGGGAAGGTGAAGACCAGCAGCAGCTTTCAGGGCTGGCCCCTTCCTTGTGGCAGAAGGAGCCGGACGTTTCCCATTTGGGAAAAAAGCTCTGCCGAGAAAGGACACGACGACATCTCCCGTCCCTGAGAAAGCACAGATGCGAAGCGCTGCTGTGCCTGTGAATAGGGTGCACGGGGAAGGTGAAGACCAGCAACAGCTTTCAGGGCTGGCCCCTTCCTTCTGGCAGAAGGAGCCGGACGTTTCACGTTTGGGAAAATGGCTCTGCCGAGGAAGGACACGATGACATGTCCCGTCTCTGGGAAACCACAGATCCGTAGTGATGTTCTGCCTCTGAATATGCTGCCAAGGGAAGGTGAAGACCAGCAACAGCTTTCAGGGCTGGCCCCTTCCTTGTGGCAGAAGGAGCCGGACGTTTCCCTTTTGGGAAAAAGGCTCTGCCGAGAACGGACACGATGACATGTCCCGTCTCTGGGAAAGCACAGGTCCCAAGCGCTGCTGTGCCTCTGAATAGGCTGCCCAGGGAAGGTGAAGACCAGCGACAGCTTTCAGGGCTGGCCCCTTCCTTGTGGGTGAAGGAGCCGGACTTTTCCTTTTGGGACAATGTCTCTGCCGAGAAAGGACACGACGACATCTCCCGTCCCTGAGAAAGCATAGATCCCAAGCGCTGCTGTGCCTGTGAATACGGTGCCCAGGGAAGGTGAAGACCAGCAGCAGCTTTCAGGGCTTGCCCCTTCTTTGTGGGTGAAGGAGCCGGACTTTTCCTTTTGGGACAATGTCTCTGCCGAGAAAGGACACGACGACATCTCCCGTCCCTGAGAAAGCATAGATCCCAAGCGCTGCTGTGCCTGTGAATAGGGTGCCCAGGGAAGGTGAAGACCAGCAACAGCTTTTAGGGCTAGCACCTTCATTGTGGCAGAAGGAGCCGGACGTTTCCCGTTTGGGAAAATGGCTCTGCCGAGGAAGGACACAATGACATGTCCCGTCTCTGGGAAAGCACAGATCCCTAGTGATGTTCTGCCTCTGAATATGCTGCCAAGGGAAGGTGAAGACCAGCAACAGCTTTCAGGGCTGGCCCCTTCCTTGTGGCAGAAGGAGCCGGACGTTTCCCTTTTTGGAAAAAGGCTCTGCCGACAACGGACACGATCACATGTCCCGTCTCTGGGAAAGCACAGGTCCCAAGCGCTGCTGTGCCTATGAATAGGGTGCATGGGGAAGGTGAAGACCAGCAACAGCTTTCAGGGCTGGCCCCTTCCTTGTGGCAGAAGGAGCCGGACGTTTCCCGTTTGGGAAAATAGCTCTGCCGAGAAAGGACACGACGACATCTGCCGTCCCTGAGAAAGCACAGATCCGAAGCGCTGCTGTGCCTATGAATAGGGTGCACGGGAAGGTGAAGACCAGCAACAGCTTTCAGGGCTAGCACCTTCATTGTGGGAGAAGGAGCCGGACGTTTCCCGTTTGGGAAAAAGGCTCTGCCGAGAAAGGACACGATGACATGTCCCGTCTCGGGGAAAGCACAGATCCCAAGCGCTGCTGTGCCTGTGAATAGGGTGCACGGGGAAGGTGAAGAGCAGTAACAGCTTTCAGGGCTGGCCCCTTCCTTGTGGGAGAAGGAGCCGGACGTTTCCCGTTTCGGAAAAATACTCTGCCGAGAACGGACACGATGACATGTCCCGTGTCTGGGAAAGCACAGATCCCTAGTGATGTTCTGCCTGTGAATAGGGTGCACGGGGAAGTTAAAGACCAGCAAGAGCTTTTAGGGCTGGCCCCTTCCTTGTGGCAGAAGGAGCCGGACTTTTCCTGTTTTGGAAAAATACTCTGCCGAGAAAGGACACGATGACATGTCCCGTCTCTGGGAAAGCACAGGTCCCAAGCGTTGCTGTACCTGTGAATAGGGTGTCCAGGGAAGGTAAAGACCAGCAAGAGCTTTCAGGGCTGGCCCCTTCCTTGTGGGAGAAGGAGCCGGACGTTTCCCGTTTGGGAAAAAAGCTCTGCCGAGAAAGGACACGACGACATCTCCCGTCCCTGAGAAAGCACAGATCCGAAGCGCTGCTGTGCCTGTGAATAGGGTGCACGGGAAGGTGAAGACCAGCAACAGCTTTCAGGGCTAGCACCTTCATTGTGGGAGAAAGATCCGGACGTTTCCCGTTTGGGAAAAAGGCTCTGCCGAGAAAGGACATGATGACATGTCCCGTCTCTGGGAAAGCACAGATCCCAAGATTTGTTGTGCTTATTAATAGGCTGCCCAGGGAAGGTGAAGACCAGCAACAGCTTTCAGGGCTAGCACCTTCATTGTGGGAGAAGGAGCCGGACGTTTCCCGTTTGGGAAAAAGGCTCTGCCGAGAAAGGACATGATGACATGTCCCGTCTCTGGGAAAGCACAGATCCCAAGCGCTGCTGTGCCTGTGAATAGGGTGCACGGGGAAGGTGAAGACCAGCAACAGCTTTCAGGGCTGGCCCCTTCCTTGTGGCAGAAGGAGCCGGACGTTTCCCTTTTTGGAAAATGGCTCTGCCGAGAACGGACACGATGACATGTCCCGTCTCTGGGAAAGCACAGGTCCCAAGCGCTGCTGTGCCTATGAATAGGGTGCCCAGGGAAGGTAAAGACCAGCAAGAGCTTTCAGGGCTGGCCCCTTCCTTGTGGGAGAAGGAGCCGGACGTTTCCCGTTTGGGAAAAAAGCTCTGCCGAGAAAGGACACGATGACATCTCCCGTCCCTGAGAAAGCACAGATCCGAAGCGCTGCTGTGCCTGTGAATAGGGTGCCCAGGGAAGGTGAAGACCAGCAACAGCTTTCAGGGCTAGCACCTTCATTGTGGGAGAAAGATCCGGACGTTTCCCGTTTGGGAAAAAGGCTCTGCCGAGAAAGGACACGATGACATGTACCGTCTCTGGGAAAGCACAGATCCCAAGCTTTGTTGTGCTTATTAATAGGCTGCCCAGGGAAGGTGAAGACCAGCAACAGCTTTCAGGGCTAGCACCTTCCTTGTGGGAGAAGGAGCCGGACGTTTCCCGTTTGGGAAAAAGGCTCTGCCGAGAAAGGACATGATGACATGTCCCGTCTCTGGGAAAGCACAGATCCGAAGCGCTGCTGTGCCTGTGAATAGGGTGCACGGGGAAGGTGAAGACCAGCAACAGCTTTCAGGGCTGGCCCCTTCCTTGTGGCAGAAGGAGCCGGACGTTTCCCGTTTGGGAAAAAGGCTCTGCCGAGAACGGACACGATGACATGTCCCGTCTCTGGGAAAGCACAGATCCCAAGCGCTGCTGTGCTTATTAATAGGGTGCCCAGGGAAGGAGAAGACCAGCAGCAGCTTTCAGGGCTGGCCCCTTCCTTGTGGGAGAAGGAGCCGGACGTTTCCCTTTTGGGAAAAAGGCTCTGCCGAGAAAGGACACGATCACATGTCCCGTCTCTGGAAAAGCACAGATCCCTAGTGATGTTATGCCTGTGAATAGGCTGCCCAGGGAAGGTGAAGACCAGCAGCACCTTTCAGGGCTGGCCCCTTCCTTGTGGGAGAAGTAGACGGACGTTTCCCGTTTGGGAAAAATACTCTGCCGAGAACGGACACGATGACATCTCCCGTCCCTGGGAAAGCACAGATCCCAAGCGCTGCTGTGCCTGTGAATAGGGTGCACGGGGAAGGTGAAGACCAGCAACAGCTTTCAGGGCTAGCACCTTCCTTGTGGCAGAAGGAGCCGGACGTTTCCCATTTGGGAAAATGTTCTGCCGGGAAAGGACAGGATGACATGTCCCGTCTCTGGGAAAGCACAGATCCCAAGCTTTCTGTGCTTATTAATAGGCTGCCCAGGGAAGGTGAAGACCAGCAACAGCTTTCAGGGCTAGCACCTTCCTTGTGGGAGAAGGAGCCAGACTTTTCCCGTTTGGGAAAAAGGCTCTGCCGAGAACGGATACGATCACATGTCCCGTCTCTGGGAAAGCACAGGTCCCAAGCGCTGCTGTGCCTATGAATAGGGTGCATGGGGAAGGTGAAGAGCAGCAACAGCTTTTAGGGCTGGCCCCTGCCTTGTGGGAGAAGGAGCCGGACGTTTCCCGTTTGGGAAAAATACTCTGCCGAGAACGCACACGATGACATGTCCCCTCTCTGGGAAAGCACAGATCCCTAGTGATGTTATGCCTGTGAATAGGCTGCCCAGGGATGGTGAAGACCAGCAAGAGCTTTCAGGGCTGGCCCCTTCATTGTGGGAGAATGAGCCGGACGCTTCCCGTTTGGGAAAAAGGCTCTGCTGAGAACGGACACGATGACACGACCCGCCTCTGGGAAAGCACACATCCCAAGTGCTGCTGTGCCTGTGAATAGGGTGCCAAGGGAAGGTGAAGACCAGCAACAGCTTTCTGGGCTAGCCCCTTCATTGTGAGAGAAGGAGCCGGACGTTTCCCGTTTGGGAAAAAAGCTCTGCCGAGAAAGGACACGATGACATCTCCCGTCCCTGAGAAAGCACAGACCGAAGCGCTGCTGTGTCTGTGTATAGGGTGCACGGGAAGGTGAAGACCAGCAACAGCTTTCAGGGCTAGCACCTTCATTGTGGCAGAAGGAGCCGGACGTTTCCCGTTTGGGAAAATGGCTCTGCCGAGGAAGGACACGATGACATGTCCCGTCTCTGGGAAAGCACAGATCCCTAGTGATGTTCTGCCTCTGAATATGCTGCCAAGGGAAGGTGAAGACCAGCAACAGCTTTCAGGGCTGGCCCCTTCCTTGTGGCAGAAGGAGCCGGACGTTTCCCTTTTTGGAAAAAGGCTCTGCCGAGAACGGACACGATGACATGTCCCGTCTCTGGGAAAGCACAGATCCCAAGCGCTGCTGTGCCTGTGAATAGGGTGCACGGGGAAGGTGAAGACCAGCAACAGCTTTCAGGGCTAGCACCTTCCTTGTGGGAGAAGGATCCGGACGTTTCCCATTTGGGAAAATGTTCTGCCGGGAAAGGACAGGATGACATGTCCCGTCTCTGGGAAAGCACAGATCCCAAGCTTTCTGTGCTTATTAATAGGCTGCCCAGGGAAGGTGAAGACCAGCAACAGCTTTCAGGGCTAGCACCTTCCTTGTGGGAGAAGGAGCCAGAGTTTTCCCGTTTGGGAAAAAGGCTCTGCCGAGAACGGATACGATCACATGTCCCGTCTCTGGGAAAGCACAGGTCCCAAGCGCTGCTGTGCCTATGAATAGGGTGCATGGGGAAGGTGAAGAGCAGCAACAGCTTTTAGGGCTGGCCCCTGCCTTGTGGGAGAAGGAGCCGGACGTTTCCCGTTTGGGAAAAATACTCTGCCGAGAACGCACACGATGACATGTCCCCTCTCTGGGAAAGCACAGATCCCTAGTGATGTTATGCCTGTGAATAGGCTGCCCAGGGATGGTGAAGACCAGCAAGAGCTTTCAGGGCTGGCCCCTTCATTGTGGGAGAATGAGCCGGACGTTTCCCGTTTGGGAAAAAGGCTCTGCTGAGAACGGACACGATGACACGACCCGCCTCTGGGAAAGCACACATCCCAAGCGCTGCTGTGCCTGTGAATAGGGTGCCAAGGGAAGGTGAAGACCAGCAACAGCTTTCAGGGCTGGCCCCTTCCTTGTGGCAGAAGGAGCCGGATGTTTCCCGTTTGGGAAAATGGCTCTGCCGAGGAAGGACACAATGACATGTCCCGTCTCTGGGAAAGCACAGATCCCTAGTGATGTTCTGCCTCTGAATATTCTTCCAAGGGAAGGTGAAGACCAGCAGCACCTTTCAGGGCTGGCCCCTTCCTTGTGGGAGAAGTAGACGGACGTTTCCTGTTTGGGAAAAATACTCTGCCGAGAACGGACATGATGACATCTCCCGTCCCTGGGAAAGCACAGATCCCAAGCGCTGCTGTGCCTGTGAATAGGGTGCACGGGGAAGGTGAAGACCAGCAACAGCTTTCAGGGCTAGCACCTTCATTGTGGGAGAAGGATCCGGACGTTTCCCGTTTGGGAAAAAGTCTGTGCCGAGAAAGGACATGATGACATGTCCCGTCTCTGGGAAAGCACAGATCCCAAGCGCTGCTGTGCCTGTGAATAGGGTGCACGGGGAAGGTGAACACCAGCAACAGCTTTCAGGGCTAGCACCTTCATTGTGGGAGAAGGAGCCAGACGTTTCCCGTTTGGGAAAAAGGCTGTGCCGAGAAAGGACACGATGACATCTCCCGTCTCTGGGAAAGCACAGATCCCAAGCGCTGCTGTGCCTGTGAATAGGGTGCACGGGGAAGGTGAAGACCAGCAACAGCTTTCAGGGCTGGCCCCTTCCTTGTGGCAGAAGGAGCCGGACGTTTCCCTTTTTGGAAAATGGCTCTGCCGAGAACGGACACGATGACATGTCCCGTCTCTGGGAAAGCACAGGTCCCAAGCGCTGCTGTGCCTATGAATAGGGTGCCCAGGGAAGGTAAAGACCAGCAAGAGCTTTCAGGGCTGGCCCCTTCCTTGTGGGAGAAGGAGCCGGACGTTTCCCGTTTGGGAAAAAAGCTCTGCCGAGAAAGGACACGATGACATCTCCCGTCCCTGAGAAAGCACAGATCCGAAGCGCTGCTGTGCCTGTGAATAGGGTGCACGGGAAGGTGAAGACCAGCAACAGCTTTCAGGGCTAGCACCTTCATTGTGGGAGAAAGATCCGGACGTTTCCCGTTTGGGAAAAAGGCTCTGCCGAGAAAGGACACGATGACATGTCCCGTCTCTGGGAAAGCACAGATCCCAAGCTTTGTTGTGCTTATTAATAGGCTGCCCAGGGAAGGTGAAGACCAGCAACAGCTTTCTGGGCTAGCACCTTCCTTGTGGGAGAAGGAGCCGGACGTTTCCCGTTTGGGAAAAAGGCTCTGCCGAGAAAGGACATGATGACATGTCCCGTCTCTGGGAAAGCACAGATCCGAAGCGCTGCTGTGCCTGTGAATAGGGTGCACGGGGAAGGTGAAGACCAGCAACAGCTTTCAGGGCTGGCCCCTTCCTTGTGGCAGAAGGAGCCGGACGTTTCCCGTTTGGGAAAAAGGCTCTGCTGAGAACGGACACGATGACATGTCCCGTCTCTGGGAAAGCACAGATCCCAAGCGCTGCTGTGCTTATTAATAGGGTGCCCAGGGAAGGAGAAGACCAGCAGCAGCTTTCAGGGCTGGCCCCTTCCTTGTGGGAGAAGGAGCCGGACGTTTCCCTTTTGGGAAAAAGGCTCTGCCGAGAAAGGACACGATCACATGTCCCGTCTCTGGAAAAGCACAGATCCCTAGTGATGTTATGCCTGTGAATAGGCTGCCCAGGGAAGGTGAAGACCAGCAGCACCTTTCAGGGCTGGCCCCTTCCTTGTGGGAGAAGTAGACGGACGTTTCCCGTTTTGGAAAAATACTCTGCCGAGAACGGACACGATGACATCTCCCGTCCCTGGGAAAGCACAGATCCCAAGCGCTGCTGTGCCTGTGAATAGGGTGCACGGGGAAGGTGAAGACCAGCAACAGCTTTCAGGGCTAGCACCTTCCTTGTGGCAGAAGGAGCCGGACGTTTCCCATTTGGGAAAATGTTCTGCCGGGAAAGGACAGGATGACATGTCCCGTCTGTGGGAAAGCACAGATCCCAAGCTTTCTGTGCTTATTAATAGGCTGCCCAGGGAAGGTGAAGACCAGCAACAGCTTTCAGGGCTAGCACCTTCCTTGTGGGAGAAGGAGCCAGACTTTTCCCGTTTGGGAAAAAGGCTCTGCCGAGAACGGATACGATCACATGTCCCGTCTCTGGGAAAGCACAGGTCCCAAGCGCTGCTGTGCCTATGAATAGGGTGCATGGGGAAGGTGAAGAGCAGCAACAGCTTTTAGGGCTGGCCCCTGCCTTGTGGGAGAAGGAGCCGGACGTTTCCTGTTTGGGAAAAATACTCTGCCGAGAACGCACACGATGACATGTCCCCTCTCTGGGAAAGCACAGATCCCTAGTGATGTTATGCCTGTGAATAGGCTGCCCAGGGATGGTGAAGACCAGCAAGAGCTTTCAGGGCTGGCCCCTTCATTGTGGGAGAATGAGCCGGACGTTTCCCGTTTGGGAAAAAGGCTCTGCTGAGAACGGACACGATGACACGACCCGCCTCTGGGAAAGCACACATCCCAAGCGCTGCTGTGCCTGTGAATAGGGTGCCAAGGGAAGGTGAAGACCAGCAACAGCTTTCAGGGCTGGCCCCTTCCTTGTGGCAGAAGGAGCCGGATGTTTCCCGTTTGGGAAAATGGCTCTGCCGAGGAAGGACACAATGACATGTCCCGTCTCTGGGAAAGCACAGATCCCTAGTGATGTTCTGCCTCTGAATATTCTTCCAAGGGAAGGTGAAGACCAGCAGCACCTTTCAGGGCTGGCCCCTTCCTTGTGGGAGAAGTAGACGGACGTTTCCTGTTTGGGAAAAATACTCTGCCGAGAACAGACATGATGACATCTCCCGTCCCTGGGAAAGCACAGATCCCAAGCGCTGCTGTGCCTGTGAATAGGGTGCACGGGGAAGGTGAAGACCAGCAACAGCTTTCAGGGCTAGCACCTTCATTGTGGGAGAAGGATCCGGACGTTTCCCGTTTGGGAAAAAGTCTGTGCCGAGAAAGGACATGATGACATGTCCCGTCTCTGGGAAAGCACAGATCCCAAGCGCTGCTGTGCCTGTGAATAGGGTGCACGGGGAAGGTGAACACCAGCAACAGCTTTCAGGGCTAGCACCTTCATTGTGGGAGAAGGAGCCGGACGTTTCCCGTTTGGGAAAAAGGCTGTGCCGAGAAAGGACACGATGACATCTCCCGTCTCTGGGAAAGCACAGATCCCAAGCGCTGCTGTGCCTGTGAATAGGGTGCACGGGGAAGGTGAAGACCAGCAACAGCTTTCAGGGCTGGCCCCTTCCTTGTGGCAGAAGGAGCCGGACGTTTCCCTTTTTGGAAAATGGCTCTGCCGAGAACGGACACGATGACATGTCCCGTCTCTGGGAAAGCACAGGTCCCAAGCGCTGCTGTGCCTATGAATAGGGTGCCCAGGGAAGGTAAAGACCAGCAAGAGCTTTCAGGGCTGGCCCCTTCCTTGTGGGAGAAGGAGCCGGACGTTTCCCGTTTGGGAAAAAAGCTCTGCCGAGAAAGGACACGATGACATCTCCCGTCCCTGAGAAAGCACAGATCCGAAGCGCTGCTGTGCCTGTGAATAGGGTGCACGGGAAGGTGAAGACCAGCAACAGCTTTCAGGGCTAGCACCTTCATTGTGGGAGAAAGATCCGGACGTTTCCCGTTTGGGAAAAAGGCTCTGCCGAGAAAGGACACGATGACATGTACCGTCTCTGGGAAAGCACAGATCCCAAGCTTTGTTGTGCTTATTAATAGGCTGCCCAGGGAAGGTGAAGACCAGCAACAGCTTTTAGGGCTGGCCCCTTCCTTGTGGGAGAAGGAGCCGGACGTTTCCCGTTTGGGAAAAAGGCTCTGCCGAGAAAGGACATGATGACATGTCCCGTCTCTGGGAAAGCACAGATCCGAAGCGCTGCTGTGCCTGTGAATAGGGTGCCCAGGGAAGGAGAAGACCAGCAGCAGCTTTCAGGGCTGGCCCCTTCCTTGTGGGAGAAGGAGCCGGACGTTTCCCTTTTGGGAAAAAGGCTCTGCCGAGAAAGGACAAGATCACATGTCCCGTCTCTGGAAAAGCACAGATCCCTAGTGATGTTATGCCTGTGAATAGGCTGCCCAGGGAAGGTGAAGACCAGCAGCACCTTTCAGGGCTGGCCCCTTCCTTGTGGGAGAAGTAGACGGACGTTTCCCGTTTTGGAAAAATACTCTGCCGAGAACGGACACGATGACATCTCCCGTCCCTGGGAAAGCACAGATCCCAAGCGCTGCTGTGCCTGTGACTAGGGTGCACGGGGAAGGTGAAGACCAGCAACAGCTTTCAGGGCTAGCACCTTCCTTGTGGCAGAAGGAGCCGGACGTTTCCCATTTGGGAAAATGTTCTGCCGGGAAAGGACAGGATGACATGTCCCGTCTCTGGGAAAGCACAGATCCCAAGCTTTCTGTGCTTATTAATAGGCTGCCCAGGGAAGGTGAAGACCAGCAACAGCTTTCAGGGCTAGCACCTTCCTTGTGGGAGAAGGAGCCAGACTTTTCCCGTTTGGGAAAAAGGCTCTGCCGAGAACGGATACGATCACATGTCCCGTCTCTGGGAAAGCACAGGTCCCAAGCGCTGCTGTGCCTATGAATAGGGTGCATGGGGAAGGTGAAGAGCAGCAACAGCTTTTAGGGCTGGCCCCTGCCTTGTGGGAGAAGGAGCCGGACGTTTCCCGTTTGGGAAAAATACTCTGCCGAGAACGCACACGATGACATGTCCCCTCTCTGGGAAAGCACAGATCCCTAGTGATGTTATGCCTGTGAATAGGCTGCCCAGGGATGGTGAAGACCAGCAAGAGCTTTCAGGGCTGGCCCCTTCATTGTGGGAGAATGAGCCGGACGCTTCCCGTTTGGGAAAAAGGCTCTGCTGAGAACGGACACGATGACACGACCCGCCTCTGGGAAAGCACACATCCCAAGCGCTGCTGTGCCTGTGAATAGGGTGCCAAGGGAAGGTGAAGACCAGCAACAGCTTTCTGGGCTAGCCCCTTCATTGTGAGAGAAGGAGCCGGACGTTTCCCGTTTGGGAAAAAAGCTCTGCCGAGAAAGGACACGATGACATCTCCCGTCCCTGAGAAAGCACAGATCCGAAGCGCTGCTGTGTCTGTGAATAGGGTGCACGGGAAGGTGAAGACCAGCAACAGCTTTCAGGGCTAGCACCTTCATTGTGGCAGAAGGAGCCGGACGTTTCCCGTTTGGGAAAATGGCTCTGCCGAGGAAGGACACGATGACATGTCCCGTCTCTGGGAAAGCACAGATCCCTAGTGATGTTCTGCCTCTGAATATGCTGCCAAGGGAAGGTGAAGACCAGCAACAGCTTTCAGGGCTGGCCCCTTCCTTGTGGCAGAAGGAGCCGGACGTTTCCCTTTTTGGAAAAAGGCTCTGCCGAGAACGGACACGATGACATGTCCCGTCTCTGGGAAAGCACAGATCCCAAGCGCTGCTGTGCCTGTGAATAGGGTGCACGGGGAAGGTGAAGACCAGCAACAGCTTTCAGGGCTAGCACCTTCCTTGTGGGAGAAGGATCCGGACCTTTCCCATTTGGGAAAATGTTCTGCCGGGAAAGGACAGGATGACATGTCCCGTCTCTGGGAAAGCACAGATCCCAAGCTTTCTGTGCTTATTAATAGGCTGCCCAGGGAAGGTGAAGACCAGCAACAGCTTTCAGGGCTAGCACCTTCCTTGTGGGAGAAGGAGCCAGACTTTTCCCGTTTGGGAAAAAGGCTCTGCCGAGAACGGATACGATCACATGTCCCGTCTCTGGGAAAGCACAGGTCCCAAGCGCTGCTGTGCCTATGAATAGGGTGCATGGGGAAGGTGAAGAGCAGCAACAGCTTTTAGGGCTGGCCCCTGCCTTGTGGGAGAAGGAGCCGGACGTTTCCCGTTTGGGAAAAATACTCTGCCGAGAACGCACACGATGACATGTCCCCTCTCTGGGAAAGCACAGATCCCTAGTGATGTTATGCCTGTGAATAGGCTGCCCAGGGATGGTGAAGACCAGCAAGAGCTTTCAGGGCTGGCCCCTTCATTGTGGGAGAATGAGCCGGACGTTTCCCGTTTGGGAAAAAGGCTCTGCTGAGAACGGACACGATGACACGACCCGCCTCTGGGAAAGCACACATCCCAAGCGCTGCTGTGCCTGTGAATAGGGTGCCAAGGGAAGGTGAAGACCAGCAACAGCTTTCTGGGCTAGCCCCTTCATTGTGAGAGAAGGAGCCGGACGTTTCCCGTTTGGGAAAAAAGCTCTGCCGAGAAAGGACACGATGACATCTCCCGTCCCTGAGAAAGCACAGATCCGAAGCGCTGCTGTGTCTGTGTATAGGGTGCACGGGAAGGTGAAGACCAGCAACAGCTTTCAGGGCTAGCACCTTCATTGTGGCAGAAGGAGCCGGACGTTTCCCGTTTGGGAAAATGGCTCTGCCGAGGAAGGACACGATGACATGTCCCGTCTCTGGGAAAGCACAGATCCCTAGTGATGTTCTTCCTCTGAATATGCTGCCAAGGGAAGGTGAAGACCAGCAACAGCTTTCAGGGCTGGCCCCTTCCTTGTGGCAGAAGGAGCCGGACGTTTCCCTTTTTGGAAAAATGCTCTGCCGAGAACGGACACGATGACATGTCCCGTCTCTGGGAAAGCACAGGTCCCAAGCGCTGCTGTGCCTATGAATAGGGTGCATGGGGAAGGTGAAGACCAGCAACAGCTTTCAGGGCTGGCCCCTTCCTTGTGTGGAGAAGGAGCCGGACGTTTCACGTTTGGGAAAAAAGCTCTGCCGAGAAAGGACACGACGACATCTCCCGTCCCTGAGAAAGCATAGATCCCAAGCGCTGCTGTGCCTGTGAATAGGGTGCCCAGGGAAGGTGAAGTCCAGCAACAGCTTTCAGGGCTAGCACCTTCATTGCGGGAGAATGAGCCGGACGTTTCCCGTTTGGGAAAAAGGCTCTGCCGAGAAAGGACATGATGACATGGCCCGTCTCTGGGAAAGCACAGATCCGAAGCGCTGCTGTGCCTGTGAATAGGGTGCATGGGGAAGGTGAAGACCAGCAACAGCTTTCAGGGCTGGCCCCTTCCTTGTGGCAGAAGGAGCCGGATGTTTCCCGTTTGGGAAAATGGCTCTGCCGAGGAAGGACACAATGACATGTCCCGTCTCTGGGAAAGCACAGATCCCTAGTGATGTTCTGCCTCTGAATATTCTTCCAAGGGAAGGTGAAGACCAGCAGCACCTTTCAGGGCTGGCCCCTTCCTTGTGGGAGAAGTAGACGGACGTTTCCTGTTTGGGAAAAATACTCTGCCGAGAACGGACATGATGACATCTCCCGTCCCTGGGAAAGCACAGATCCCAAGCGCTGCTGTGCCTGTGAATAGGGTGCACGGGGAAGGTGAAGACCAGCAACAGCTTTCAGGGCTAGCACCTTCATTGTGGGAGAAGGATCCGGACGTTTCCCGTTTGGGAAAAAGTCTGTGCCGAGAAAGGACATGATGACATGTCCCGTCTCTGGGAAAGCACAGATCCCAAGCGCTGCTGTGCCTGTGAATAGGGTGCACGGGGAAGGTGAACACCAGCAACAGCTTTCAGGGCTAGCACCTTCATTGTGGGAGAAGGAGCCGGACGTTTCCCTTTTTGGAAAAAGGCTGTGCCGAGAAAGGACACGATGACATCTCCCGTCTCTGGGAAAGCACAGACCCCAAGCGTTGCTGTGCTTTTTAATAGGCTGCCCAGGGAAGGTGAAGACCAGCAACAGCTTTCTGGGCTACCACCTTCATTGTGGGAGAAGGAGCCGGACGTTTCCCGTTTGGGAAAAAGGTTCTGCCGAGAACGGACACGATGACATGTCCCGTCTCTGGGAAAGCACAGGTCCCAAGCGCTGCTGTGCCTATGAATAGGGTGCATGGGGAAGGTGAAGACCAGCAACAGCTTTCATGGCTGGCCCCTTCCTTGTGGGAGAAGGAGCCGGACGTTTCCCGTTTGGGAAAAAGGCTCTGCCGAGAACAGACACGATGACATGTCCCGTCTCTGGGAAAGCACAGATCCCAAGCGCTGCTGTGCTTATTAATAGGGTGCCCAGGGAAGGAGAAGACCAGCAGCAGCTTTCAGGGCTGGCCCCTTCCTTGTGGGAGAAGGAGCCGGACGTTTCCCTTTTGGGAAAAAGGCTCTGCCGAGAAAGGACACGATCACATGTCCCGTCTCTGGAAAAGCACAGATCCCTAGTGATGTTATGCCTGTGAATAGGCTGCCCAGGGAAGGTGAAGACCAGCAGCACCTTTCAGGGCTGGCCCCTTCCTTGTGGCAGAAGGAGCCGGACGTTTCCCATTTGGGAAAATGTTCTGCCGGGAAAGGACAGGATGACATGTCCCGTCTCTGGGAAAGCACAGATCCCAAGCTTTCTGTGCTTATTAATAGGCTGCCCAGGGAAGGTGAAGACCAGCAACAGCTTTCAGGGCTAGCACCTTCCTTGTGGGAGAAGGAGCCAGACTTTTCCCGTTTGGGAAAAAGGCTCTGCCGAGAACGGATACGATCACATGTCCCGTCTCTGGGAAAGCACAGGTCCCAAGCGCTGCTGTGCCTATGAATAGGGTGCATGGGGAAGGTGAAGAGCAGCAACAGCTTTTAGGGCTGGCCCCTTCCTTGTGGGAGAAGGAGCCGGACGTTTCCCGTTTGGGAAAAATACTCTGCCGAGAACGCACACGATGACATGTCCCCTCTCTGGGAAAGCACAGATCCCTAGTGATGTTATGCCTGTGAATAGGCTGCCCAGGGATGGTGAAGACCAGCAAGAGCTTTCAGGGCTGGCCCCTTCATTGTGGGAGAATGAGCCGGACGTTTCCCGTTTGGGAAAAAGGCTCTGCTGAGAACGGACACGATGACACGACCCGCCTCTGGGAAAGCACACATCCCAAGCGCTGCTGTGCCTGTGAATAGGGTGCCAAGGGAAGGTGAAGACCAGCAACAGCTTTCAGGGCTTGCACCTTCATTGTGGGAGAAGGAGCCGGACGTTTCCCGTTTGGGAAAAAGGCTCTGCCGAGAAAGGACATGATGACATGTCCCGTCTCTGGGAAAGCACAGATCCGAAGCGCTGCTGTGCCTGTGAATAGGGTGCACGGGGAAGGTGAAGACCAGCAACAGCTTTCAGGGCTAGCACCTTCCTTGTGGGAGAAGGAGCCGGACGTTTCACGTTTGGGAAAAAAGCTCTGCCGAGGAAGGACACGACGACATCTCCCGTCCCTGAGAAAGCATAGATCCCAAGCGCTGCTGTGCCTGTGAATAGGGTGCCCAGGGAAGGTGAAGTCCAGCAACAGCTTTCAGGGCTAGCACCTTCATTGCGGGAGAATGAGCCGGACGTTTCCCGTTTGGGAAAAAGGCTCTGCCGAGAAAGGACATGATGACATGGCCCGTCTCTGGGAAAGCACAGATCCGAAGCGCTGCTGTGCCTGTGAATAGGGTGCACGAGGAAGGTGAAGACCAGCAACAGCTTTCAGGGCTGGCCCCTTCCTTGTGGCAGAAGGAGCCGGACGTTTCCCGTTTGGGAAAATGGCTCTGCCGAGGAAGGACACGATGACATGTCCCGTCTCTGGGAAAGCACAGATCCCTAGTGATGTTCTGCCTCTGAATATGCTGCCAAGGGAAGGTGAAGACCAGCAACAGCTTTCAGGGCTGGCCCCTTCCTTGTGGCAGAAGGAGCCGGACGTTTCCCTTTTGGGAAAAAGGCTCTGCCGAGAACGGACACGATGACATGTCCCGTCTCTGGGAAAGCACAGGTCCCAAGCGCTGCTGTGCCTATGAATAGGGTGCATGGGGAAGGTGAAGACCAGCAACAGCTTTCAGGGCTGGCCCCTTCCTTGTGGCAGAAGGAGCCGGACGTTTCACGTTTGGGAAAAAAGCTCTGCCGAGAACGGACACGACGACATCTCCCGTCCCTGAGAAAGCATAGATCCCAAGCGCTGCTGTGCCTGTGAATAGGGTGCCCAGGGAAGGTGAAGACCAGCAACAGCTTTCAGGGCTAGCACCTTCATTGCGGGAGAATGAGCCGGACGTTTCCCGTTTGGGAAAAAGGCTCTGCCGAGAAAGGACATGATGACATGGCCCGTCTCTGGGAAAGCACAGATCCGAAGCGCTGCTGTGCCTGTGAATAGGGTGCATGGGGAAGGTGAAGACCAGCAACAGCTTTCAGGGCTGGCCCCTTCCTTGTGGGAGAAGGAGCCGGACGTTTCCCGTTTGGGAAAATGGCTCTGCCGAGGAAGGACACAATGACATGTCCCGTCTCTGGGAAAGCACAGATCCCTAGTGATGTTCTGCCTCTGAATATTCTGCCAAGGGAAGGTGAAGACCAGCAACAGCTTTCAGGGCTGGCCCCTTCCTTGTGGCAGAAGGAGCCGGACGTTTCCCGTTTGGGAAAAAAGCTCTGCCGAGAATGGACACGACGACATCTCACGTCCCTGAGAAAGCACAGCTCCGAAGCGCTGCTGTGCCTATGAATAGGGTGCACGGGAAGGTGAAGACCAGCAACAGCTTTCAGGGCTAGCACCTTCATTGTGGGAGAAGGATCCGGACGTTTCCCGTTTGGGAAAAAGGCTCTGCCGAGAAAGGACATGATGACATGTCCCGTCTCTGGGAAAGCACAGATCCGAAGCGCTGCTGTGCCTGTGAATAGGGTGCACGGGGAAGGTGAACACCAGCAACAGCTTTCAGGGCTAGCACCTTCATTGTGGGAGAAGGAGCCGGACGTTTCCCATTTTGGAAAAAGGCTGTGCCGAGAAAGGACACGATGACATCTCCCGTCTCTGGGAAAGCACAGACCCCAAGCGTTGCTGTGCTTTTTAATAGGCTGCCCAGGGAAGGTGAAGACCAGCAACAGCTTTCTGGGCTAGCACCTTCCTTGTGGGAGAAGGAGCCGGACGTTTCCCGTTTGGGAAAAATACTCTGCCGAGAACGCACACGATGACATGTCCCCTCTCTGGGAAAGCACAGATCCCTAGTGATGTTATGCCTGTGAATAGGCTGCCCAGGGATGGTGAAGACCAGCAAGAGCTTTCAGGGCTGGCCCCTTCATTGTGGGAGAATGAGCCGGACGTTTCCCGTTTGGGAAAAAGGCTCTGCTGAGAACGGACACGATGACACGACCCGCCTCTGGGAAAGCACACATCCCAAGCGCTGCTGTGCCTGTGAATAGGGTGCCAAGGGAAGGTGAAGACCAGCAACAGCTTTCTGGGCTAGCCCCTTCATTGTGAGAGAAGGAGCCGGACGTTTCCCGTTTGGGAAAAAAGCTCTTCCGAGAAAGGACACGATGACATCTCCCGTCCCTGAGAAAGCACAGATCCGAAGCGCTGCTGTGTCTGTGAATAGGGTGCACGGGAAGGTGAAGAGCAGCAACAGCTTTCAGGGCTAGCACCTTCATTGTGGGAGAAGGAGCCGGACGTTTCCCGTTTGGGAAAAAGGCTCTGCCGAGAAAGGACATGATGACATGTCCCGTCTCTGGGAAAGCACAGATCCGAAGCGCTGCTGTGCCTGTGAATAGGGTGCACGGGGAAGGTGAAGACCAGGAACAGCTTTCAGGGCTGGCCCCTTCCTTGTGGCAGAAGGAGCCGGAGGTTTCCCGTTTGGGAAAATGGCTCTGCCAAGGAAGGACACGATGACATGTCCCGTCTCTGGGAAAGCACAGGTCCCAAGCGCTGCTGTGCCTATGAATAGGGTGCATGGGGAAGGTGAAGAGCAGCAACAGCTTTTAGGGCTGGCCCCTTCCTTGTGGGAGAAGGAGCCGGACGTTTCCCGTTTGGGAAAAATACTCTGCCGAGAACGCACACGATGACATGTCCCCTCTCTGGGAAAGCACAGATCCCTAGTGATGTTATGCCTGTGAATAGGCTGCCCAGGGATGGTGAAGACCAGCAAGAGCTTTCAGGGCTGGCCCCTTCATTGTGGGAGAATGAGCCGGACGTTTCCCGTTTGGGAAAAAGGCTCTGCTGAGAACGGACACGATGACACGACCCGCCTCTGGGAAAGCACACATCCCAAGCGCTGCTGTGCCTGTGAATAGGGTGCCAAGGGAAGGTGAAGACCAGCAACAGCTTTCTGGGCTAGCCCCTTCATTGTGAGAGAAGGAGCCGGACGTTTCCCGTTTGGGAAAAAAGCTCTGCCGAGAAAGGACACGATGACATCTCCCGTCCCTGAGAAAGCACAGATCCGAAGCGCTGCTGTGTCTGTGAATAGGGTGCACGGGAAGGTGAAGACCAGCAACAGCTTTCAGGGCTAGCACCTTCATTGCGGGAGAATGAGCCGGACGTTTCCCGTTTGGGAAAAAGGCTCTGCCGAGAAAGGACATGATGACATGTCCCGTCTCTGGGAAAGCACAGATCCGAAGCGCTGCTGTGCCTGTGAATAGGGTGCACGGGGAAGGTGAAGACCAGCAACAGCTTTCAGGGCTGGCCCCTTCCTTGTGGCAGAAGGAGCCGGACGTTTCCCGTTTGGGAAAATGGCTCTGCCGAGGAAGGACACGATGACATGTCCCGTCTCTGGGAAAGCACAGATCCCTAGTGATGTTCTGCCTCTGAATATGCTGCCAAGGGAAGGTGAAGACCAGCAACAGCTTTCAGGGCTGGCCCCTTCCTTGTGGCAGAAGGAGCCGGACGTTTCCCTTTTGGGAAAAAGGCTCTGCCGAGAACGGACACGATGACATGTCCCGTCTCTGGGAAAGCACAGGTCCCAAGCGCTGCTGTGCCTATGAATAGGGTGCATGGGGAAGGTGAAGACCAGCAACAGCTTTCAGGGCTGGCCCCTTCCTTGTGGGAGAAGGAGCCGGACGTTTCACGTTTGGGAAAAAAGCTCTGCCGAGAAAGGACACGACGACATCTCCCGTCCCTGAGAAAGCATAGATCCCAAGCGCTGCTGTGCCTGTGAATAGGGTGCCCAGGGAAGGTGAAGTCCAGCAACAGCTTTCAGGGCTAGCACCTTCATTGCGGGAGAATGAGCCGGACGTTTCCCGTTTGGGAAAAATACTCTGCCGAGAACGCACACGATGACATGTCCCCTCTCTGGGAAAGCACAGATCCCTAGTGATGTTATGCCTGTGAATAGGCTGCCCAGGGATGGTGAAGACCAGCAAGAGCTTTCAGGGCTGGCCCCTTCATTGTGGGAGAATGAGCCGGACGTTTCCCGTTTGGGAAAAAGGCTCTGCTGAGAACGGACACGATGACACGACCCGCCTCTGGGAAAGCACAGATCCCAAGCGCTGCTGTGCCTGTGAATAGGGTGCCAAGGGAAGGTGAAGACCAGCAACAGCTTTCTGGGCTAGCCCCTTCATTGTGAGAGAAGGAGCCGGACGTTTCCCGTTTGGGAAAAAAGCTCTGCCGAGAAAGGACACGATGACATCTCCCGTCCCTGAGAAAGCACAGATCCGAAGCGCTGCTGTGTCTGTGAATAGGGTGCACGGGAAGGTGAAGACCAGCAACAGCTTTCAGGGCTAGCACCTTCATTGTGGGAGAAGGAGCCGGACGTTTCCCGTTTGGGAAAAAGGCTCTGCCGAGAAAGGACATGATGACATGTCCCGTCTCTGGGAAAGCACAGATCCGAAGCGCTGCTGTGCCTGTGAATAGGGTGCACGGGGAAGGTGAAGACCAGCAACAGCTTTCAGGGCTGGCCCCTTCCTTGTGGCAGAAGGAGCCGGACGTTTCCCGTTTGGGAAAATGGCTCTGCCGAGGAAGGACACGATGACATGTCCCGTCTCTGGGAAAGCACAGGTCCCAAGCGCTGCTGTGCCTATGAATAGGGTGCATGGGGAAGGTGAAGAGCAGCAACAGCTTTTAGGGCTGGCCCCTTCCTTGTGGGAGAAGGAGCCGGACGTTTCCCGTTTGGGAAAAATACTCTGCCGAGAACGCACACGATGACATGTCCCCTCTCTGGGAAAGCACAGATCCCTAGTGATGTTATGCCTGTGAATAGGCTGCCCAGGGATGGTGAAGACCAGCAAGAGCTTTCAGGGCTGGCCCCTTCATTGTGGGAGAATGAGCCGGACGTTTCCCGTTTGGGAAAAAGGCTCTGCTGAGAACGGACACGATGACACGACCCGCCTCTGGGAAAGCACACATCCCAAGCGCTGCTGTGCCTGTGAATAGGGTGCCAAGGGAAGGTGAAGACCAGCAACAGCTTTCTGGGCTAGCCCCTTCATTGTGAGAGAAGGAGCCGGACGTTTCCCGTTTGGGAAAAAAGCTCTGCCGAGAAAGGACACGATGACATCTCCCGTCCCTGAGAAAGCACAGATCCGAAGCGCTGCTGTGTCTGTGAATAGGGTGCACGGGAAGGTGAAGACCAGCAACAGCTTTCAGGGCTGGCCCCTTCCTTGTGGCAGAAGGAGCCGGACGTTTCCCTTTTGGGAAAAAGGCTCTGCCGAGAACGGACACGATGACATGTCCCGTCTCTGGGAAAGCACAGGTCCCAAGCGCTGCTGTGCCTATGAATAGGGTGCATGGGGAAGGTGAAGACCAGCAACAGCTTTCAGGGCTGGCCCCTTCCTTGTGGCAGAAGGAGCCGGACGTTTCACGTTTGGGAAAAAAGCTCTGCCGAGAAAGGACACGACGACATCTCCCGTCCCTGAGAAAGCATAGATCCCAAGCGCTGCTGTGCCTGTGAATAGGGTGCCCAGGGAAGGTGAAGTCCAGCAACAGCTTTCAGGGCTAGCACCTTCATTGCGGGAGAATGAGCCGGACGTTTCCCGTTTGGGAAAAAGGCTCTGCCGAGAAAGGACATGATGACATGGCCCGTCTCTGGGAAAGCACAGATCCGAAGCGCTGCTGTGCCTGTGAATAGGGTGCATGGGGAAGGTGAAGACCAGCAACAGCTTTCAGGGCTGGCCCCTTCCTTGTGGCAGAAGGAGCCGGATGTTTCCCGTTTGGGAAAATGGCTCTGCCGAGGAAGGACACAATGACATGTCCCGTCTCTGGGAAAGCACAGATCCCTAGTGATGTTCTGCCTCTGAATATTCTGCCAAGGGAAGGTGAAGACCAGCAACAGCTTTCAGGGCTGGCCCCTTCCTTGTGGCAGAAGGAGCCGGACGTTTCCCGTTTGGGAAAAAAGCTCTGCCGAGAATGGACACGACGACATCTCACGTCCCTGAGAAAGCACAGATCCGAAGCGCTGCTGTGCCTATGAATAGGGTGCACGGGAAGGTGAAGACCAGCAACAGCTTTCAGGGCTAGCACCTTCATTGTGGGAGAAGGATCCAGACGTTTCCCGTTTGGGAAAAAGGCTCTGCCGAGAAAGGACATGATGACATGTCCCGTCTCTGGGAAAGCACAGATCCGAAGCGCTGCTGTGCCTGTGAATAGGGTGCACGGGGAAGGTGAACACCAGCAACAGCTTTCAGGGCTAGCACCTTCATTGTGGGAGAAGGAGCCGGACGTTTCCCATTTTGGAAAAAGGCTGTGCCGAGAAAGGACACGATGACATCTCCCGTCTCTGGGAAAGCACAGACCCCAAGCGTTGCTGTGCTTTTTAATAGGCTGCCCAGGGAAGGTGAAGACCAGCAACAGCTTTCTGGGCTAGCACCTTCCTTGTGGGAGAAGGAGCCGGACGTTTCCCGTTTGGGAAAAATACTCTGCCGAGAACGGACACGATGACATGTCCCGTCTCTGGGAAAGCACAGATCCCAAGCGCTGCTGTGCTTATTAATAGGCTGCCCAGGGAAGGAGAAGACCAGCAGCAGCTTTCAGGGCTGGCCCCTTCCTTGTGGGAGAAGGAGCCGGACGTTTCCCTTTTGGGAAAAAGGCTCTGCCGAGAAAGGACACGATGACATGTCCCGTCTCTGGAAAAGCACAGATCCCTAGTGATGTTATGCCTGTGAATAGGGTGCCCAGGGAACGTGAAGACCAGCAGCACCTTTCAGGGCTGGCCCCTTCCTTGTGGGAGAAGTAGACGGACGTTTCCCGTTTGGGAAAAGTACTCTGCCGAGAACGGACACGATGACATCTCCCGTCCCTGGGAAAGCACAGATCCCAAGCGCTGCTGTGCCTGTGAATAGGGTGCACGGGGAAGGTGAAGACCAGCAACAGCTTTCAGGGCTAGCACCTTCATTGTGGGAGAAGGAGCCGGACGTTTCCCATTTGGGAAAATGTTCTGCCGGGAAAGGACAGGATGACATGTCCCGTCTCTGAGAAAGCACAGATCCCAAGCTTTCTGTGCTTATTAATAGGCTGCCCAGGGAAGGTGAAGAGCAGCAACAGCTTTCAGGGCTAGCACCTTCCTTGTGGGAGAAGGAGCCAGACTTTTCCCGTTTGGGAAAAAGGCTCTGCCGAGAACGGACACGATGACATGTCCCGTCTCTGGGAAAGCACAGGTCCCAAGCGCTGCTGTGCCTATGAATAGGGTGCATGGGGAAGGTGAAGAGCAGCAACAGCTTTTAGGGCTGGCCCCTTACTTGTGGGAGAAGGAGCCGGACGTTTCCCGTTTGGGAACAATACTCTGCCGAGAACGCACACGATGACATGTCCCCTCTCTGGGAAAGCACAGATCCCTAGTGATGTTATGCCTGTGAATAGGCTGCCCAGGGATGGTGAAGACCAGCAATAGCTTTCAGGGCTGGCCCCTTCATTGTGGCAGAAGGAGCCGGACGTTTCCCGTTTGGGAAAAAGGCTCTGCTGAGAACGGACACGATGACACGACCCGCCTCTGGGAAAGCACAGATCCCAAGCGCTGCTGTGCCTGTGAATAGGGTGCCAAGGGAAGGTGAAGACCAGCAACAGCTTTCTGGGCTAGCCCCTTCATTGTGAGAGAAGGAGCCGGACGTTTCCCGTTTGGGAAAAACGCTCTGCCGAGAAAGGACACGATGACATCTCCCGTCCCTGAGAAAGCACAGATCCGAAGCGCTGCTGTGTCTGTGAATAGGGTGCACGGGAAGGTGAAGACCAGCAACAGCTTTCAGGGCTAGCACCTTCATTGTGGGAGAAGGAGCCGGACGTTTCCCATTTTGGAAAAAGGCTCTGCCGAGAACGGACACGATGACATCTCCCGTCTCTGGGAAAGCACAGATCCCTAGTGATGTTATGCCTGTGAATAGGGTGCCCAGGGAAGGTGAAGACCAGCAGCACCTTTCAGGGCTGGCCCCTTCCTTGTGGGAGAAGGATCCGGACGTTTCCCGTTTGGGAAAAATACTCTGCCGAGAACGGACACGATGACATCTCCCGTCCCTGGGAAAGCACAGATCCCAAGCGCTGCTGTGCCTGTGAATAGGCTGCCCAGGGAAGGTGAAGACCAGCAACAGGTTTCTGGGCTAGCACCTTCATTGTGGGAGAAGGAGCCGGACGTTTCCCGTTTGGGAAAAAGGCTCTGCCGAGAACGGACACGATGACATGTCCCGCCTCTGGGAAAGCACAGATCCCAAGCGCTGCTGTGCCTGTGAATAGGGTTCCAAGGGAAGGTGAAGACCAGCAAGAGCTTTCAGGCCTAGCACCTTCATTGTGGGAGAAGGAGCCGGACGTTTCCCGTTTGGGAAAAAGGCTCCGCCGAGAAAGGACGCGATGACATGTCCCGTCTCTGGGAAAGCACAGATCCCAAGCGCTGCTGTGCCTGTGAATAGGGTGCACGGGAAGGTGAAGACCAGCAACAGCTTTCAGGGCTAGTACCTTCATTGTGGAAAAGGAGCCGAATGTTTCCCATTTTGGAAAAAGGCTCTGCCGAGAAATGACACGATGACATGTCCCGTCTCTGGGAAAGCACAGATCCCAAGCGTTGCTGTGCTTATTAATAGGCTGCCCAGGGAAGGTGAAGACCAGCAACAGCTTTCAGGGCTGGCCCCTTCCTTGTGGGAGAAGGAGCCGGACGTTTCCTCTTTGGGAAAAAGGCTCTGCTGAGAACGGACACGATGACACGACCCGCCTCTGGGAAAGCACAGATCCCAAGCGCTGCTGTGCCTGTGAATAGGGTGCCAAGGGAAGGTGAAGACCAGCAACAGCTTTCTGGGTTAGCCCCTTCATTGTGAGAGAAGGAGCCGGACGTTTCCCGTTTGGGAAAAAAGCTCTGCCGAGAAAGGACACGATGACATCTCCCGTCCCTGAGAAAGCACAGATCCGAAGCGCTGCTGTGTCTGTGAATAGGGTGCACGGGAAGGTGAAGACCAGCAACAGCTTTCAGGGCTAGCACCTTCATTGTGGGAGAAGGAGCCGGACGTTTCCCATTTTGGAAAAAGGCTCTGCCGAGAACGGACACGATGACATCTCCCGTCTCAGGGAAAGCACAGATCCCAAGCGCTGCTGTGCCTGTGAATAGGGTGCATGGGGAAGGTGAAGAGCAGCAACAGCTTTCAGGGCTGGCCCCTTCCTTGTGGCAGAAGGAGCCGGACGTTTCCCGTTTGGGAAAAATACTCTGCCGAGAACGGACATGATGACATGTCCCGTCTCTGGGAAAGCACAGATCCCTAGTGATGTTCTGCCTCTGAATATGCTGCCAAGGGAAGGTGAAGACCAGCAATAGCTTTCAGGGCTAGCACCTTCATTGTGGGAGAAGGAGCCGGACGTGTCCCGTTTGGGAAAAAGGCTCTGCCGAGAACGGACACGATGACATGTCCCGTCTCTGGGAAAGCACAGATCCCAAGCGTTTCTTTGGTTATTAATAGGCTGCCCAGGGAAGGTGAAGAGCAGCAACAGCTTTCAGGGCTGGCCCCTTCCTTGTGGGAGAAGGAGCCGGACGTTTCCCATTTGGGAAAAATACTCTGCCGAGAACGGACACGATGATATGTCCCGTCTGTGGGAAAGCACAGATCCCTAGTGATGCTCTGCCTGTGAATAGGGTGCATGGGGAAGGTGAAGAGCAGCAACAGCTTTCACGGCTGTCCCCTTCCTTGTGGCAGAAGGAGCCGGACGTTTCCCTTTTTGGAAAAATACTCTGCCGAGAATGGACACGATGACATGTCCCGTCTCTGGGAAAGCACAGGTCCCAAGTGCTGCTGTGCCTATGAATAGGGTGCACGGGGAAGGTGAAGACCAGCAACAGCATTCAGGGCTGGCCCCTTCCTTGTGGGAGAAGGAGCCGGACGTTTCCCGTTTGGGAAAAAAGCTCTGCCGAGAATGGACACCATGACATGTCCCGTCTCTGGGAAAGCACAGGTCCCAAGCGCTGCTGTACCTATGAATAGGGTGCACGGGGAAGGTGAAGACCAGCAAAAGCTTTCAGGCCTAGCACCTTCATTGTGGGAGAAGGAGCCGGACGTTTCCTCTTTGGGAAAAAGGTTCTGCCGAGAAACGACACGATGACATATCCCGTCTCTGGGAAAGCACAGATCCCAAGCTTTGTTGTGCTTATTAATAGGCTGCCCAGGGAAGGTGAAGGCCAGCAACAGCTTTCAGGGCTGGCCCCTTCCTTGTGGGAGAAGGAGCCGGACGTTTCCCATTTTGGAAGAATACTCTGCCGAGAACGGACACGATGACATGTCCCGTTTCTGGGAACGCACAGATCCCAAGCGTTGCTGTGCTTATTAATAGGCTGGCCAGGGAAGGTGAAGACCAGCAACAGCTTTCAGGCCTAGCACCTTCATTGTGGGAGAAGGAGCCGGACGTTTCCTGTTTGGGAAAAAGCTCTGCCGAGAACGGACATGATGACACGTCCCGTCTCTGGGAAAACATACATCCCTAGCGTTGCTGTGCTTATTAATAGGCTGCCCAGGGAAGGTGAAGACCAGCAGCAGCTTTCAGAGCTGGCCCCTTCCTTGTGGGAGAAGGAGCCGGACGTTTCCTCTTTGGGAAATAGCTCTGCCGAGAACGGACACGATGACATGTACCGTTTCTGGGAACGCAGAGATCCCAAGCGCTACTGTGCTTATTAATAGGCTGCCCAGTGAAGGTGAAGTCCAGCAGCAGCTTTCAGGGCTGGCCCCTTCCTTGTGGGAGAAGGAGCCGGACGTTTCCCGTTTGGGAAAAAAGCTCTGCCGAGAATGGACACCATGACATGTCCCGTCTCTGGGAAAGCACAGATCCGAAGATCTGCTGTGCCTGTGACTAGGGTGCACGGGGAAGGTGAAGACTAGCAACAGCTTTCAGGGCTGGCCCCTTCCTTGTAGCAGAAGGAGCCGGACGTTTCCCATTTTGGGAAAATGGCTCTACCGAGGAAGGACACAATGACATGTCCCGTCTCTGGGAAAGCACAGATCCCTAGTGATGTTCTGCCTCTGAATATGCTGCCAAGGGAAGGTGAAGACCAGCAACAGCTTTCAGGGCTGGCCCCTTCCTTGTGGCAGAAGGAGCCGGACGTTTCCCTTTTTGGAAAAAGGCTCTGCCGAGAACGGACACGATGACATGTCCCGTCTCTGGGAAAGCACAGATCCCAAGCGCTGTTGTGCCTATGAATAGGGTGCATGGGGAAGGTGAAGACCAGCAAGAGCTTTCAGGGCTGGCCCCTTCCTTGTGGGAGAAGGAGCCGGACGTTTCCCGTTTGGGAAAAAAGCTCTGCCGAGAAAGGACACGACGACATCTCCCGTCTCTGAGAATGCACAGATCCGAAGCGCTGCTGTGCCTATGAATAGGGCGCACGGGAAGGTGAAGACCAGCAACAGCTTTCAGGGCTAGTACCTTCATTGTGGAAGAAGGAGCCGAATGTTTCCCATTTTGGAAAAAGGCTCTGCCGAGAAAGGACACGATGACATGTCCCGTCTCTGGGAAAGCACAGATCCCAAGCGTTGCTGTGCTTATTAATAGGCTGCCCAGGGAAGGTGAAGAGCAGCAACAGCTTTCAGCGCTGGCCCCTTCCTTGTGGGAGAAGGATCCGGACGTTTCCCGTTTGGGAAAAATACTCTGCCGAGAATGGACACGATGACATGTCCCGTCTCTGGGAAAGCACAGATCCCAAGCGTTGCTGTGCTTATTAATAGGCTGCCCAGGGAAGGTGAAGACCAGCAACAGGTTTCTGGGCTAGCACCTTCATTGTGGGAGAAGGAGCCGGATGTTTCCCGTTTGGGAAAAAGGCTCTGCCGAGAACGGACACGATGACATGTCCCGCCTCTGGGAAAGCACAGATCCCAAGCGCTGCTGTGCCTGTGAATGGGATTCCAAGGGAAGGTGAAGACCAGCAAGAGCTTTCAGGCCTAGCACCTTCCTTGTGGGAGAAGGAGCCGGACGTTTCCCTTTTCGGAAAAAGGCTCTGCCGAGAACGGACACGATCACATGTCCCGTCTCTGGGAAAGCACAGGTCCCAAGCGCTGTTCTGCCTATAAATAGGGTGCATGGGGAAGGTGAAGAGCAGCAACAGCTTTCAGGGCTGGCCCCTTCCTTGTGGGAGAAGGATCCGGACGTTTCCCGTTTGGGAAAAAGGCTCTGCAGAGAAAGGACACGATGACATGTCCCATCTCTGGAAAAGCACAGATCCCTAGTGATGTTATGCCTGTGAATAGGCTGCCCAGGGAAGGTGAAGACCAGCAGCAGCTTTCAGGGCTGGCCCCTTCCTTGTGGGAGAAGGAGCCAGACGTTTCCCGTTTGGGAAAAATACTCTGCCGAGAACAGACACGAAGACATGTCCCGTCTCTGGGAAAGCACAGATCCCAAGCGCTGCTGTGCCTGTGAATAGGGTGCACGGGGAAGGTGAAGACCAGCAACAGCTTTCAGGGCTAGCACCTTCCTTGTGGCAGAAGGAGCCGGACGTTTCCCATTTGGGAAAAAGGCTCTGCCGAGAAAGGACATGATGACATGTCCCGTCTCTGGGAAAGCACAGATCCCTAGTGATGTTCTGCCTCTGAATATGCTGCCAAGGGAAGGTGAAGACCAGCAATAGCTTTCAGGGCTAGCATCTTCACTGTGGGAGAAAGAGCCGGACGTTTCCCTTTTTGGAAAAAGGCTGTGCCGAGAAAGGACACGATGACATCTCCCGTCTCTGGGAAAGCACAGACCCCAAGCGTTGCTGTGCTTTTTAATAGGCTGCCCAGGGAAGGTGAAGACCAGCAACAGCTTTCTGGGCTAGCACCTTCCTTTTGGGAGAAGGAGCCGGACGTTTCCCGTTTGGGAAAAAGGCTCTGCCGAGAACGGACACGATGACATGTCCCGTCTCTGGGAAAGCACAGATCCCAAGCGCTGCTGTGCTTATTAATAGGGTGCCCAGGGAAGGAGAAGACCAGCAGCAGCTTTCAGGGCTGGCCCCTTCCTTGTGGGAGAAGGAGCCGGACGTTTCCCTTTTGGGAAAAAGGCTCTGCCGAGAAAGGACACGATCACATGTCCCGTCTCTGGAAAAGCACAGATCCCTAGTGATGTTATGCCTGTGAATAGGCTGCCCAGGGAAGGTGAAGACCAGCAGCACCTTTCAGGGCTGGCCCCTTCCTTGTGGGAGAAGTAGACGGACGTTTCCCGTTTTGGAAAAATACTCTGCCGAGAATGGACACAATGACATCTCCCGTCCCTGGGAAAGCACAGATCCCAAGCGCTGCTGTGCCTGTGAATAGGGTGCACGGGGAAGGTGAAGACCAGCAACAGCTTTCAGGGCTAGCACCTTCCTTGTGGCAGAAGGAGCCGGACGTTTCACATTTGGGAAAATGTTCTGCCGGGAAAGGACAGGATGACATGTCCCGTCTCTGGGAAAGCACAGATCCCAAGCTTTCTGTGCTTATTAATAGGCTGCCCAGGGAAGGTGAAGACCAGCAACAGCTTTCAGGGCTAGCACCTTCCTTGTGGGAGAAGGAGCCAGACTTTTCCCGTTTGGGAAAAAGGCTCTGCCGAGAACGGATACGATCACATGTCCCGTCTCTGGGAAAGCACAGGTCCCAAGCGCTGCTGTGCCTATGAATAGGGTGCATGGGGAAGGTGAAGAGCAGCAACAGCTTTCACGGCTGTCCCCTTCCTTGTGGGAGAAGGAGCCGGACGTTTCCCGTTTGGGAAAAATACTCTGCCGAGAACGCACACGATGACATGTCCCCTCTCTGGGAAAGCACAGATCCCTAGTGATGTTATGCCTGTGAATAGGCTGCCCAGGGATGGTGAAGACCAGCAAGAGCTTTCAGGGCTGGCCCCTTCATTGTGGGAGAATGAGCCGGACGTTTCCCGTTTGGGAAAAAGGCTCTGCTGAGAACGGACACGATGACACGACCCGCCTCTGGGAAAGCACACATCCCAAGCGCTGCTGTGCCTGTGAATAGGGTGCCAAGGGAAGGTGAAGACCAGCAACAGCTTTCTGGGCTAGCCCCTTCATTTTGAGAGAAGGAGCTGGACGTTTCCCGTTTGGGAAAAAAGCTCTGCCGAGAAAGGACACGATGACATCTCCCGTCCCTGAGAAAGCACAGATCCGAAGCGCTGCTGTGTCTGTGAATAGGGTGCACGGGAAGGTGAAGACCAGCAACAGCTTTCAGGGCTAGCACCTTCATTGTGGCAGAAGGAGCCGGACGTTTCCCGTTTGGGAAAAAGGCTCTGCCGAGAAAGGACATGATGACATGTCCCGTCTCTGGGAAAGCACAGATCCGAAGCGCTGCTGTGCCTGTGAATAGGGTGCACGGGGAAGGTGAAGACCAGCAACAGCTTTCAGGGCTGGCCCCTTCCTTGTGGCAGAAGGAGCCGGACGTTTCCCGTTTGGGAAAATGGCTCTGCCGAGGAAGGACACGATGACATGTCCCGTCTCTGGGAAAGCACAGATCCCTAGTGATGTTCTGCCTCTGAATATGCTGCCAAGGGAAGGTGAAGACCAGCAACAGCTTTCAGGGCTGGCCCCTTCCTTGTGGCAGAAGGAGCCGGACGTTTCCCTTTTGGGAAAAAGGCTCTGCCGAGAACGGACACGATGACATGTCCCGTCTCTGGGAAAGCACAGGTCCCAAGCGCTGCTGTGCCTATGAATAGGGTGCATGGGGAAGGTGAAGACCAGCAACAGCTTTCAGGGCTGGCCCCTTCCTTGTGGGAGAAGGAGCCGGACGTTTCACGTTTGGGAAAAAAGCTCTGCCGAGAAAGGACACGACGACATCTCCAGTCCCTGAGAAAGCATAGATCCCAAGCGCTGCTGTGCCTGTGAATAGGGTGCCCAGGGAAGGTGAAGTCCAGCAACAGCTTTCAGGGCTAGCACCTTCATTGCGGGAGAATGAGCCGGACGTTTCCCGTTTGGGAAAAAGGCTCTGCCGAGAAAGGACATGATGACATGGCCCGTCTCTGGGAAAGCACAGATCCGAAGCGCTGCTGTGCCTGTGAATAGGGTGCATGGGGAAGGTGAAGACCAGCAACAGCTTTCAGGGCTGGCCCCTTCCTTGTGGCAGAAGGAGCCGGATGTTTCCCGTTTGGGAAAATGGCTCTGCCGAGGAAGGACACAATGACATGTCCCGTCTCTGGGAAAGCACAGATCCCTAGTGATGTTCTGCCTCTGAATATTCTGCCAAGGGAAGGTGAAGACCAGCAACAGCTTTCAGGGCTGGCCCCTTCCTTGTGGCAGAAGGAGCCGGACGTTTCCCGTTTGGGAAAAAAGCTCTGCCGAGAATGGACACGACGACATCTCACGTCCCTGAGAAAGCACAGCTCCGAAGCGCTGCTGTGCCTATGAATAGGGTGCACGGGAAGGTGAAGACCAGCAACAGCTTTCAGGGCTAGCACCTTCATTGTGGGAGAAGGATCCGGACGTTTCCCGTTTGGGAAAAAGGCTCTGCCGAGAAAGGACATGATGACATGTCCCGTCTCTGGGAAAGCACAGATCCCAAGCGCTGCTGTGCCTGTGAATAGGGTGCACGGGGAAGGTGAACACCAGCAACAGCTTTCAGGGCTAGCACCTTCATTGTGGGAGAAGGAGCCGGACGTTTCCCATTTTGGAAAAAGGCTGTGCCTAGAAAGGACACGATGACATCTCCCGTCTCTGGGAAAGCACAGACCCCAAGCGTTGCTGTGCTTTTTAATAGGCTGCCCAGGGAAGGTGAAGACCAGCAACAGCTTTCTGGGCTAGCACCTTCCTTGTGGGAGAAGGAGCCGGACGTTTCCCGTTTGGGAAAAATACTCTGCCGAGAACGCACACGATGACATGTCCCCTCTCTGGGAAAGCACAGATCCCTAGTGATGTTATGCCTGTGAATAGGCTGCCCAGGGATGGTGAAGACCAGCAAGAGCTTTCAGGGCTGGCCCCTTCATTGTGGGAGAATGAGCCGGACGTTTCCCGTTTGGGAAAAAGGCTCTGCTGAGAACGGACACGATGACACGACCCGCCTCTGGGAAAGCACACATCCCAAGCGCTGCTGTGCCTGTGAATAGGGTGCCAAGGGAAGGTGAAGACCAGCAACAGCTTTCTGGGCTAGCCCCTTCATTGTGAGAGAAGGAGCCGGACGTTTCCCGTTTGGGAAAAAAGCTCTGCCGAGAAAGGACACGATGACATCTCCCGTCCCTGAGAAAGCACAGATCCGAAGCGCTGCTGTGTCTGTGAATAGGGTGCACGGGAAGGTGAAGAGCAGCAACAGCTTTCAGGGCTAGCACCTTCATTGTGGGAGAAGGAGCCGGACGTTTCCCATTTTGGAAAAAGGCTCTGCCGAGAACGGACACGATGACATCTCCCGTCTCAGGGAAAGCACAGATCCCAAGCGCTGCTGTGCCTGTGAATAGGGTGCATGGGGAAGGTGAAGAGCAGCAACAGCTTTCAGGGCTGGCCCCTTCCTTGTGGCAGAAGGAGCCGGACGTTTCCCGTTTGGGAAAAATACTCTGCCGAGAACGGACATGATGACATGTCCCGTCTCTGGGAAAGCACAGATCCCTAGTGATGTTCTGCCTCTGAATATGCTGCCAAGGGAAGGTGAAGACCAGCAATAGCTTTCAGGGCTAGCACCTTCATTGTGGGAGAAGGAGCCGGACGTGTCCCGTTTGGGAAAAAGGCTCTGCCGAGAACGGACACGATGACATGTCCCGTCTCTGGGAAAGCACAGATCCCAAGCGTTTCTTTGGTTATTAATAGGCTGCCCAGGGAAGGTGAAGAGCAGCAACAGCTTTCAGGGCTGGCCCCTTCCTTGTGGGAGAAGGAGCCGGACGTTTCCCATTTGGGAAAAATACTCTGCCGAGAACGGACACGATGATATGTCCCGTCTGTGGGAAAGCACAGATCCCTAGTGATGCTCTGCCTGTGAATAGGGTGCATGGGGAAGGTGAAGAGCAGCAACAGCTTTCACGGCTGTCCCCTTCCTTGTGGCAGAAGGAGCCGGACGTTTCCCTTTTTGGAAAAATACTCTGCCGAGAATGGACACGATGACATGTCCCGTCTCTGGGAAAGCACAGGTCCCAAGTGCTGCTGTGCCTATGAATAGGGTGCACGGGGAAGGTGAAGACCAGCAACAGCATTCAGGGCTGGCCCCTTCCTTGTGGGAGAAGGAGCCGGACGTTTCCCGTTTGGGAAAAAAGCTCTGCCGAGAATGGACACCATGACATGTCCCGTCTCTGGGAAAGCACAGGTCCCAAGCGCTGCTGTACCTATGAATAGGGTGCACGGGGAAGGTGAAGACCAGCAAAAGCTTTCAGGCCTAGCACCTTCATTGTGGGAGAAGGAGCCGGACGTTTCCTCTTTGGGAAAAAGGTTCTGCCGAGAAACGACACGATGACATATCCCGTCTCTGGGAAAGCACAGATCCCAAGCTTTGTTGTGCTTATTAATAGGCTGCCCAGGGAAGGTGAAGGCCAGCAACAGCTTTCAGGGCTGGCCCCTTCCTTGTGGGAGAAGGAGCCGGACGTTTCCCATTTTGGAAGAATACTCTGCCGAGAACGGACACGATGACATGTCCCGTTTCTGGGAACGCACAGATCCCAAGCGTTGCTGTGCTTATTAATAGGCTGGCCAGGGAAGGTGAAGACCAGCAACAGCTTTCAGGCCTAGCACCTTCATTGTGGGAGAAGGAGCCGGACGTTTCCTGTTTGGGAAAAAGCTCTGCCGAGAACGGACATGATGACACGTCCCGTCTCTGGGAAAACATACATCCCTAGCGTTGCTGTGCTTATTAATAGGCTGCCCAGGGAAGGTGAAGACCAGCAGCAGCTTTCAGAGCTGGCCCCTTCCTTGTGGGAGAAGGAGCCGGACGTTTCCTCTTTGGGAAATAGCTCTGCCGAGAACGGACACGATGACATGTACCGTTTCTGGGAACGCAGAGATCCCAAGCGCTACTGTGCTTATTAATAGGCTGCCCAGTGAAGGTGAAGTCCAGCAGCAGCTTTCAGGGCTGGCCCCTTCCTTGTGGGAGAAGGAGCCGGACGTTTCCCGTTTGGGAAAAAAGCTCTGCCGAGAATGGACACCATGACATGTCCCGTCTCTGGGAAAGCACAGATCCGAAGATCTGCTGTGCCTGTGACTAGGGTGCACGGGGAAGGTGAAGACTAGCAACAGCTTTCAGGGCTGGCCCCTTCCTTGTAGCAGAAGGAGCCGGACGTTTCCCATTTTGGGAAAATGGCTCTACCGAGGAAGGACACAATGACATGTCCCGTCTCTGGGAAAGCACAGATCCCTAGTGATGTTCTGCCTCTGAATATGCTGCCAAGGGAAGGTGAAGACCAG